>BSBN01000021.1:27620000-30156576 GCA_027924645.1 Cunninghamia lanceolata
ATTATTAATTATATAGCTAATAAGAAAAGTCCAAAATTTTAAAGTATTACAACTACAACTTAGTTTTATGTAATCAAAATAAATAAAAATTAAAACAGTCTTTAAATTTGAGCTAATCTAATTTATATATTTTTATTAAATAATTTATTAAATCAAACTATGAGGTTCAGATATCTTAAATATATTTATTTAAAAGATGTAAAAACTTGTAGTTTCAAGGGTTTATATTAAATTTGTATCAAATAATTGATTCCATCAAAATACAATTAGTATAAAAAGAGTGGAAAAATATTAGGTTTGAGAGTTTATATTAGATTATGATATAGGTTAGATAAATACTTTGAGATTGCTATCTCTCACGTCTCTTCAATAGATGTATTTTTTGATTATCGAAAGAAAGGTTTTATTAAAACAAATATGTATTTAATAGTATAGATATCTTAAACACATCTATCTAAAAAATGCCGTGACCTATTTTATTTTCTCAAGAGTTATTTTATTTTAATGTACAACTATTTGCTACATACATACATATGTACACGCATACATGGGCACATAGATTTTAAATTTTAGTTAAGAATTATTTTATCTTATTTAAGATCTATTTTATATTTATATGCAACTTTTAATTCTAATATTGGAAAATCCACCATTTATTATTCTTGTAATAGGTTTCTATATAGATCTATGTATAATTGGACAAATGAATGGTTGACATGTGTATCATCATCAAATTTGTGTGAACTATTTTTTTGTTATCCACTCACTTCATTAACCCTTCATGTCATTATAAATATGCCTATCCACCTAAAATGCTATAATTTGTATCATTGGTTTCAACAATGGGTTGTGTTTGTTGGAGAATTTTTTTCTAATTTTTGTTTGGTATTTTCTTTTTAAACCTTTGTTGTGTATCATTTTGTGCTTTTGGTGGCCATCCTTTGTGATCTTTAATTCTTATCCTCTTCCTAGTTTGAGATTTCCATGGGTTATCTCTTACATTGCATAGGGCTTATTACTCTTCAAAACCAACTTATCTCATATGGTCTTCTTCTAATGTTAACAAAAGGTACAAAATGTTTTAAGTAAATCACTATATAGGAAAATTAACTTTTATTATGTGTGACTTAGAGAATTTACCCAAATGTGTATAAATATGCATAAATCAATTGATATTGATAATTACTAATAATTGGATACAATGTGCTTAACTAGATAACTAATGAATAATTATGAATATACTAGTATAGATATATTAAACACATCTATCTAAAAGACACAATGAACTAATTTATATTGGACTTTTCTATGAATACTTTTCTATGACTATAAGTATTCAAGCAATAACTACAAATTACTATCTTGGAGCAATAATAACCAATATGTATTTGAGTTAAACAAAAAGAATAACTAAAATAATACCAGCATGTTTGAATCATGAAGAAACCTACAAAAACACAAACTTTTCCGTTGCTTCTTATGCTAAATGAAAGTAAGGATTCTGAAATAGACTGCAACCCAAAGTCTTCACTATATGCCACAATATGATAAAATGATCACAGAAATCAACTTGCAGCTCAAAGTCTTCAAGTTATTTCAAATTCACAAACATAACACAATTTCCACAAATGATATTACATCTCAAAATCTACAAAAATTAGATTTAGGAATTCTCTTAATCACATGCTCACACTTCAACCACTTATCAAAGATAATACAATAGAAAATACATAAGAATAGTTCTACCACATAACAAATTTAATCCAAGACAAAGATTGGATACCACCTTGCTTTCTTTGTATTGATAATGGATTGAAAATTGATTTAAAAAATAAGCTCAAAATCTGAAATTGCTTCTCGAATTGGCAGTGCTTCGCTTCAACAAAATAATATTAATATTTAAAAACGAGGCCCTCTTTATTATAGGGAGAGGGCATGAGGAAAAATAGGAAAAGTAAAACTAACTATGACTTATTGAACAAAAAGAGTCCTTATTGATTTAGGACTTTCCTTATTTCTACATGTAATTACACATTTGAAAAGTACATGTAAATATATCCAAAGCTAAATACATAAAGCATAAAATAAATGTATAGAAAATAATCTAAGGAATGATCAACTGATCATCTCCCACCATTGTCCTTCTTCATGAATTCTTCGTACATTTTTAGCACTGCTTGTATTTCAATTCTATCTAGCCTAGAAGTGTTCTTTGAAATAGCATGAGACCTAGTTATTGAGTCTTTCATGTTGGTAGCTAACTTTTCATGCCTTACCAAGTTTTTCTTAAGGTTATCCAGAGTCAACTGATAATCCAATAGCTTATCCATAGAAACCACTAAAAAAATTTCTTCTTCAAAGTCCCTTTGAATCATGCTATTAAATTATTGTACCATTTCCTCTGCAGAAAGAAACTAATGATCATCATATAGTAACTTGCATGGGAGTTCTTCATGCTTGTCGAGAAGACTAACATTGTTATCTTCACTAACTTCTTGGGTACTCTGCAAGTCCTTGATTAAATCTTTCAGAACATTGATTTGATGAATCAAAGTCTCTTTAGTTTCGACATATGACTCATGATTGGAAATGATCCCAATCCCTACCAAAGTTTTCAACTTCAACTTCTTCATTTTCACCCACTCTTCTAGACTTTCATCCAAGTCCTAGAGTTTTGAGACAAAGCATCAACTGCCTCATCCAATTCAGCCCTTACCTTTTCCATTTTATTTCTTCTTTCCACAGAACTTCTCAAAAGTAATGTACATTGTGCAATCAATCTTTCCAAAAATTCTTTGACCACTCTTGCCCTTGCATGTATCTTCTCAACCTTTTGAATGATAGGATCTTCAATAGTGATAGCCATAGTTTCCACTAACTCTAAAGTCAATGTGAGTTTATGTAGCACTACAGTCAACTGTGTAGCCTTGGCCTTATATTGATCCTTCATTTTCTTCTCTTTATCAAATTTGACAATAAGAGGATTGAGTGTGAATTGAGCATCATCCTTTGCACCCTGATGTGTGATCTTCCCCAATTCAACTCTTGAGATTGAATAATCATTCATATAAAATCTTCAATAGTTGCATCAAGATGAGGTTGTGCTGTCTCGCCATACATGTAACCTTTATCACCAAAAAGTTTTGATCTAGATTCTTTAGCTTTTTTTTGGTTTTGGTTTTCACAGACACCAATTTCTTGAAGTCAAAGTCATCTTGGGAGATGACTTGCTTCTTTCTCTTCAGGGTATGTGATAAAAACCATGGAGAAAGTACTGACAAATTTACACTTAGATTAGAATCCATAATTGGTGCGGAAGGAGCTAAACTCACACAAGTTGTGGTCACAATTGGTGAAGTATTGGTAAAATAGCACCTAACACATCAACAATTGAAACTTTCTTAGAACTAGACATGAATTGATCTAAAACAGATTGAGCACAAATATCATATGATGGGGAAGACAAGCTTTGCAAAGATTTAGAAGAACCAAAAATAATATCAAAAGTAATCATGAGATTATAAAAAATGGTCTTAGACAAAGATGGGGAAGAACTAGAAGATTGAATAACAATTGGAGTAATTGGCATAATAGAGATAGTGGGCATAGGAGGGGAAACTAAAAAAGTGTTCAAAGGAGAAGAAACATGTGGCTCCTGGGACATGTCCTTTTGAGGAGACATGGTAGGCTCTTTATGTTATTCCTATTCTTGTTCTTTTCCTGCTTCCTATTTGATCTCTTCTCTTTTCTCTAAAGATATTTCCCGAGTGGCTAATTCCTTAGTAGCAATGTCATCAATAGCATGTTTACCACCCTTAGACACAAATTTGATCTTAGGCTTGCTATCCTTGCTAGAACTAGGTGCATCACTTTTGTTCTTCGTCCTTAGCTTGAACTTCTTACCTATTTTCTCTTGATTTTCCTCCTCAGATCTAGTGACAAAGTTCTTCAAACGAATGCCTTTACCTTCCAACCAAACATTGGTGTTTGCCAAGATAGGTTGGAATCTTTGCCTGATTGAAGTGACTTCTTTCTTTGACCATTGAATAACAGCCAAACAAGAGCCTGTAATATTCATGCTGACATAGGAAGGATCTAGAATGTTGCCACCATCCAGCACATCCTCTGGAATGTCTACCAACTCCAAATCTTCATCTTGACTTAAAGTCAATCGGCAATAGTCCATCTTCCTAATGTCTTCCTCTATCGTTAGATCAACCCAAACATCCTCTACCATAGGCACATGACACAAAGATTTCTTCTTTGTTTTATCCTTAACCCTTCTATAATCAAAGTTAGCTCTTCTCTTGAAATGCTTCATAGTAACAAGTTGCATTTCAAATTCAATGGCCTTAGCCATAGTAGAAGTAGAGATGGAATACCTGGCAATCTCAATCAAGAACCTAAAACTAGGTTTCTTCAGCTCCATTTGTTTATTATGCACAATAATGATATGTTGACATAATTCCATTAACACAATCTTTGTACTTAGGTATCTTGGTAACATATAGGGATAACCTTGGGAATACCCAACTCTTCAATATGTAAATGTGGGAAATTGTAGATAAAAACAACCAAATCTATTAGTGTTAGGAACCCGTGTTTAACCCTTCTCTTTACTTTGTTAGTATATTACATTTGGACGTGTATGCTTTGTAAGTCATCCCTTGAGTATATTGTATTATCCCACATTCTTGGGAAGTAATATTTGTTTAGATTAGACTTAGTATATAAATACATGTTGAAGCCAATGAAGGCATCCACATGTTTATTGTATTGAGCTTGCTCAAAGGAGGTTACCCCCTGGAAGTGGCCTGTGATCATTAAATTCCTTCTATGTTCTACTATTTCTATCATTTCGTGCATTTTTCATTACATTGTTGTAGGAGGTTCCTCTCATGTGGCATCAAAGCACTTTCTTGGGCTCTCTGGGTTGAATTTCTACTAATTTTTTTCGTAGTGACCTCTAGGTGCTGTGATTATTGCAGTAGTTCTTTTTTCTTTGCATCTGTATTGTTCATTTTAATTGTAGGTTTGGATGAGGGAATAATCCTTGTCTGCGTAACTATGGGAAGTGCCTGGGCATAGCCCTAAAACTCATTGTGAGGAGTACCACAGGAACCTTGAAGTAGTTGGCCCATTAAGAGGACCTGCAGTGAAAAGGGCAACGACCCCTACCTGATTGACTAGTTCCCATCTATGAGGTAAACCAAGAGCTATCATTTGTGGCAAAGTGGTTATCAATTTTACCTGAGATGTGGAGTGAGGGGTACTGCCCCAATACACAAGCTGTTAGACAACATTGGTAGCTGAGTGAATCCCTTGAACCTTTAGGAAGCCAAACATACCTGGGGTCCATATCTATTGCTAGCTAACAAATCATAGATTGAATCTATCTAGATCCATTTGCAGATCCCGTTGCAGATCATTTCTAGAATTTTTTTTGTTTTTCTACCATATCTTCCATTCTTTAGCTCCATTTCCTTTGGAAATTGATTGGAACCCCTGAAATTCCATTTTGCATATTTCCTTCCTTGAGGACCCTATCCCAAATTCCAATTATCGAAGCCAGAAATCACACATTTGTCTATTTTTAGGGTTTGCCATAACTTGTTTGAATCTCACCCAATCGCCTTCAAAATTTGTCAAAGTGTTCATTTCCTATTTTTACTCCTTTGTCCCTCTTGGAAATTTTTTCCCATTCTTTCACCCTGCTTCTAAATCCCCATTTTCTGCTTCTCTGTCCATTAGAAAGTGTCCAAAACCTACTCAAACCCCAATTATCTATCAGAGTTTTTCCCAAATCCAAATTTTCCTTTACTAAAAAAGTTTCTATTTTTGTTTTTCTACCCATTCCAAAAAAAAATTCTTGGTTATGGTTGTCACCTGCACAGGAGCAAAAATCATGGAGAAGGAACTTGCAGCCATCAAGACCAAACTCCAAGATTTGGATGAAAAAATTCTTGGGCTCAATGATGAACAATAGATGGTAGCCAAAGTCTTCTGTAGATATAGGGTTTTCTTCTTCTAGCAATTTTTGTGGATTGAAGCTTGATTTTCCTTGCTTCAATGTTGATGATCCGACTAGATGGATATCCCAAGGAGAACAATATTTCAGTCTGCATAATACTTTTGATGTCAACAAAGTCCCACTTGCCTCCATTCATTTGGAACATGAAGCCCTTCAATGGTTCCGTTGGTACATCAAAGCTCATGAAGAGCCAAAATGGACAGATTTTTGCAAACTCATTTTGCAACAATTTGGCCCTAGTGCTTTTGATGACTTCACAGGAGCACTCACAAAACTGCACCAAATAGGCACTGTAAGAGAATATCATACATAATTTTAAAAACTGGCCAATCACACAGAGGGATTGTCTGATGCCTTCTTCAGGAGTTGTTTTGTCAGTAGTTTGAAGGATACGATTCGCTCTAAGGTAAAAATGTTCTATCCAAGCACAATGATGGAAGCCTTAAGGTTGGCTAAGTTGGCAGAGGACAAGATCACAGCTCAGCAACGCTCCAAATCCAATTTTGTTCCATTCAGAAATATGGATTCCCAAACCTCTCAAATAATGCCAGCTCCTAGAACAACTCCTATCAAGCAATTGACTGAAGCAGAGATGCAGACACTTAGAGAAAAAGGGCTTTGTTATAATTGTGATGACAAATTCACTCGGGGATATAGATGTGTTGAGCAAAAGCTCTATCTCTTAGATGTGGATTCTCCACCTGAAACTGAAGTTTAAGTAGATGCTCATGATACAGTAGCTGATCAGGTTGAAAATCAACAGTTGCATGTTGACCCTACTTCTTAGAAAGACTACCCAGAGATCTCTCTCCATGTTGTAGTAGGAGTCACCACCCCACAAACAATGCGGGTCAAGGGTTACTTCAAGAAGATCCCTCTTACAATTCTCATTGATTCTGGTAGTACTCATAAGTTCATTAACCCTCGAATAGCCAAATAGGCTAATTGTTTTGTTCATCCTTGCTCAAACTTTGAAGTTATGATTGCCAATGGGGGCACATTATCTCACAAAGGGAAGTGTCACAATGTGCGTATCTCTATTGGAGATTATAACCTGCGCTTCAACATGTTTTCCTTTCCCTTAGATGGATATGATGTGGTTTTGGTTGCTCAATGGTTACGCACACTTGGACCCATCTTATGGGATTTTGCTGAGCTTTGGATGCAGTTTTCAGACAATGGACACAAACACACATTGAAGGGCTTACAACCGGGGTCTCTTAGCATCATAAGTTCACGTCACCTAGAAAAGCTTCTTAAGAAGAATTCACATGGTGTCATCACTGAACTTCACTCTATTCAGATGCAACCATCTGTGGTCTCCACTACTCCTTTGGCTCTACAACAAATGATGGATATTTTGCATGTAGTATAGAAGTGGCGGCCATACCTACTAGGGAATCATTTTTGCATCAGGGTTGCTCACCAGAGCCTGAAATATTTCCTGGAACAATGGGTCTCCTCCCCAGCACAACAAAAATGGATCAGCCAACTCATGGGTTATGACTATGAGATCACTTACAAGAAGGGTAAGGACAATATTTTGGTGGATTCTCTTTCTTGCACATGTGATGACCAAGCTTCTATTTCATCTATTTTTATGTCTATTCCAAATTGGTTCGAATCTATCCCACAAGTTGTCTTCTATGAACTCTATGTTTCTCCATCAGTAGGGCACTCTGGGTTCCTCAAAACTTATGAGCGGGCATGGCATCACTTCTTTTAGAAGGGAATGAACATGACAATTCAAGAAATTGTGGCTGCATGTGATACCTCAAAACAATAGCATCAGTGAGTAAAGTGGCTCCCTCTCACTGAATGGTGGTACAATACCTCCTACCACACTGCATCTAACATGACTCCATATGAAGCAGTCTATGGCCAGGCACCGCTAGTGCTCCTTCCATACTTGCCCAGCAGTTCATGAGTTTAGGTAGTTGATATAGTTCTCCGCACCTAGGATCAGATTGGGAATCATAAGTTGGTTCCTTCTTCCTACATTCATCCAATATTTTCATGACTCTTGTGTAACAAAATTTCTTGGGGCGAAAGAAAAAGCACAAACTATTTTACCACAACTAGATAATGAAGGATCCATCCTTTTGGAGCTAGAGGTAATCCTTAATAGGGGCACTTGTCCTCTTTGCTCCCAATCCATCACAGAGGTAGTAATTCAATGGCATGACATGCACCAAAAGATTGCTACAGGGGAACCACTCCTTCAGATTCAGTAATAATTTCCACATCTTACACTTTGAGGACAAATCTTTTCTAAGAGGGAGGGCATGTTAGGAAACTGTGTTTAACCCTTCTCTTTACTTTGTTAGTATATTACATTTGAATGCATATGCTTTATAAGTCATCCCATGAGTATATTGTATTATCCCACATTCATGGGAAGTAATAGTTGTTTAGATTAGACTTAGTATATAAGTACGTGTTGAGGACAATGAAGGCATCCATGAGTTTATTGTATTGGGCTTTCACAAAAGAGGTTGCCCCCTCAAAGTGGCCTATGATCAATAAATTCCTTCTGTGTTCTGCTATTTCTATTATTTCGTGCATTTTTCATTACATTGTTGTAGGAGGTTCCTCTCAATTAACTACTGCCCAAGCTTCATCAGAAACCTTCTTCTATTTTAATTGTGTATTAAAACACCACAAGAACACAACAAAGAAAGAATCATTAACTCTTCAAAAATGATGAATAGCTCTCTTAAGAGTCAAATGAGGATCATATTGATACACTGGAACAACCCTCTGATCTCCCTCTAATAATAGACCTAGAAAACTCCTCATGGAGGAAGCAACATCAACAAGATAAGATGTCATATAGATCTTGGAAGTAGTGGACACCTTAGTAAGCTTCTCATGGATGGCATTGCTGATCTATTCATCCCCTAAAATCTGTTGTTTCCCTCTCAATAGGAGCCTAATATACAAGTACATCCACTAATGAAAAGTGGAAGAAGTAGACAACTCCCTTACTCTGCTTAGAAGAGTAATCAAATCACTTATTTCCTCAATGAAATCACTCCTAGGAAATATTTTAGGTCATCTTGAGAGATTTGTCCTTGCAGACTTTAACCAATTGGTATTGATTATCTTTTTTTGATGTCTCTTGATCCTTATCATAGTCTTTCTAAGAATAATTGAAATCAATCTCTGTGTAGGTTTCAAGGCTAGGACATATGATAACCTTATTAATGAATTCTTAGTCCAAATTCATAATCACATTCCCATTGGTATTAGTGACCCTCATCTTATCCTTTTTGTAATGTGCTACCACTTGAAGTTGTAGGAGTCAAGGACAACACTGAGAAGGGGGGTAAATCAGTGTTGTGTGAATTTTCAAATCTTTTTACAAAATTTAACTTGCAGAGCACAAGCAGAGAAATCTATCATTGATTTGTCAAACACATATGCACATAACTAAGAATGAAAAATAAAAACTCATGAGTAAAACATATAACCATAGAGAGAAGATCAATATGAATCAAGACACAAGAATTGCATGAGTGGAAAACCCTCCAGGGATAGAAAAACCACTCCAGAACTGCCTCACTAGCTTAACTGATAAAACATGCCTCACTGGCTACAATATGTATCTAGGAGCACTAACTCCTTATGGAGCACCAACTCCAATACCAAATAGAAGCACCCACTTCCAACACTGATATACCTCACTGGTAAACAAATAGGTGTCACTGACCAACAAGCCTCACTGGCTAATACAAGGCCTCACTGGCAAACCAAATCTTCACTTGAAGTAATAAACAAGATCAGAGGGACACTCTATTTCCATTCAGTTCAATATTTTATCTCTGCATAATACAAACACTATTTGTGATTTCTCCATGTGTAGGTCTCCAATCCTGCATCTGATGCTCAAACAATTCATTCACCTAATTTAGATTATTTCTACATATTCAATTTCATATTATCTTCTTGCTTGATTCAATTCAATCTATATCATTCAAGAGGATGTCATAGAAAATGTCTTCATTTCTGTATACAGTTCCACTCACATCAATGCACCTGGAAAACAATTTTATATAAATTGAAAGTCCTTCTACCTGCAAAGAAAAATCTTTTCATATTCCTCTATATCTATTCAATTTCTCAATAACCTCTTCAAATTCTTCTAGAAAAATAATATCTGTTTGCATCTGATCACACAATATCTTCCTCTTGCTTTGCAAAATAAAATCAATTTCTTTTACAAATATGATCTTTATAAAAAATCTTCAATAAAATTTAATCTTCCCAAATCATTTGCAAGAAGAAAATCTTTCATATTCTCCATCATTGCATCCATTTAATCCTGCATAAAAATATTCTCTATATCAAAAAAAAAAAAAGTTTAACCTTCTCTGAACAAATATTGTCCTTCTTTGAACAATAAACACTTCATCCTTCACTAAAAAATCTCAATCATTTTTCTCAAAAACAATGTCCAAAAAAAATCTCCTCAAATACTTCTCTCATTCATCTGCAAGAAAAACTTCTTAAATCATTTCTTTTTAGCCTTTTAAAAAAAACTTCTTCTTTTATTCCAACTACCTTTACATCTCTAAAAGGCATTAAAAAATATAAACTTCCTCTTTAGACTATTTGAGAGGGATAAAAAAAATAGAAATATTTTCCTTAAAAACGGCTTTAAACTCTCAACATACTCCCTTAAAAATCTGCATTAAAAAGATGTTTTTTTTTTTTCTTTTAAGAAACTAATTTCCTCAAGTCTTCCATGCCACGGGAGAAAGACTTAAAAATATGCTTTAAATAGCTTTTAAATCTTTTAAAGTTTATTAAAAAACTTTTATAAAAAAAATTCCTTAAGTATTTTAAATGCCTCATAAGAGGTCACTTAAACGGGAGTATATAAAAAAGTTTCTATGTTTTAAAAAAAACTTTTTGACCTCCATTTGAATATGATCTCCATTCTAATATATTCAATGCCCTTTTTTTATTAAAAAATTGCTCCCCATTCGATGCTTTACTAGGATGAGAGGATAATATAAAACTCGCACTAAATTCAATGCTTTTTTTTAAAAACTTTAGTTAAACTCTCCAAAGAATCGGGCTCCCTCATATTTCATAAAGCATTTAAATGCTTTTTAAACTTATAAAGTCTTTAAGGAAATCAGGCTCCACTTCCTTATAAAGAATGTTCAAGGGATTTTTATTAAACCATTCCATGATTTCTTTTTCTTCTTAAACCATACGATGCCTTTTTTTATTAAAGAATAAATCTCTTCAAATACAAATAATTCACGCCCACCATACTTTTAAATGTGACTATCACACATGAAATTGGCGCTCAACACTTATATGATTAAATTTTTCTTTTTGGTGCTCCACCACTCATTGTAATTTTTGAACTAAGCCATTGATGGTTTTTTACCACCCCGCACATATGGAGGAGACTAGTGTCAACGGTAAACCAAGATGAAGTAGAAGCATTGGCACTATATCATGCAATGTTGAGTATGAGAGAACAATCATCCTCTATCTGAATGTCACAAAACTTTTAACATCATATGTTAGATAGATATCAAACCTTTACTAACATAACAAGCATGATGAACCTGATTGAACCCTGAACTTTGTATTCATCCTGACAAGAAGCAACTTTTTCATACTCTGCCAAAACACTGCAACTCCTGAAGTGAAGTAAATGAACATTATTCCATGAACATCAATCATTAAGAAGAACATCATGAGTATCAAATAAGTGAAACAATATAACCCAACTCTTTACTTTCCCAACACCATCATAACACCAACACCATGATATCCTGAAAGCATGATGAACAAGAATGAAGCATAAACAATATGACATCAAACCTAAGAACACAACACCTTTTGGCATCAATGGCAATTAGTCACTATCAATCTCCCCCTTTGTCATTGATGGCAAAACTCCATTAAGCAATTTCTCTTTCTCCCCTTTTTTGACATCTTATGACAAAGACACAAATCTATTTGCTCCCCCTGTGTTGAAGTACATAAACAAATCACTACTCATAAATATGACTAGTAACTGTCCTGACAAGATTAATCATCACTTCTTGACACAATAGCAATATGAGGATGAAGAAAACATATATCTGCAAACAAATACCAACTTCATAAACACATCAATACACTTGATGAACCATATTGCAAGCAAAAATCATGAAGATTCCTTAACACACAGTTCCCAACTCAAGATGACATGATGACCACTTTTGATAAGACCTTTTCAAATCTTCCATGATAGTGACAACACAATCCTCTAATTAACTCCCCCTTCTGATGAAATGTAGAATATCACCATCAATGTCATATCTTGAAGAACTCTGTCTGAAACATATTAGTGAGTAAAATCATCAATGAAACATGTGAAACACTATCTACAAATCACCTAAAAGCTTTAATACTTATGCAAAACATATGCCATAAAAACATAACTCAACAAGGTAGTAGATATGACCATCAAATTGACTTCTTTGATATTATCTTGAATTTCATGTAATGACTGCACTTTTCACCAATCAGTATGAATCAAAGTCCATGATGAATATCACACAAGAGATGTCCTTGTCAATGAACTATTATCCTAACATGAAAAAGAATGAAGACCATCTGAAATGAACAAAGACTATCCTGCTGTTCCTACACATCTTTTTACAACACTGTCAAATCTGATATATACATCACCACATCTGAAACATACTTCAATCTTCAATCAACAAACACATGATAACATCTAAAGATAACTTCTTGAGAATACCCAAGATCGATTATACAAATCAGCCTATCAAGATTACACAACCTTCACCATCAAGCTCTTCCTAAAACAACACTTTGCAAAACCAAATGCAGAGAAAAGTGTTATGAATTGACTTCTTTCATTTAACTAACACAAACACAGACAAATATCTGATAAGAGCCTTTTGAAACAACTAAAGCTCTTTGCCATGATAACTAATACTTTTCAATAACAAGATCCCATTAGACTGCAACATCATAACAACTCAACCATTGTCAGTAACAACATGCTATGAACAAAATATGAATAGGATCATTTATAAACCAAAACTCTCAACACTATCAAACTCTTTGTGCTTTGAACCCCTGACCATCCTTTTAACATCTTGTATGCATACTGAACAAAAGATCACCTGTATCATTGTCACATACTGAAAATCAACATTGTTAGCAATATCATCATCAACTTCTACTTTATTTCATAAGATTGACAAGATTAATATTCAAATGATCTCCTTCTTGAAACTTCTTGGGGATAATTGATAGATCATGAACAACTCCCCCTTACTTCATGCTATCTGTTATGCAACTGATGATGTAACTTGTGTAGGATGCACAAGTTTGGATTCTGACTTCTCTTTATTTTCTTTCTGCTTCCAAATTTTCACAGGAGATTTCTTCCTCCAAACCTTTTCAACCTTTTTCTTTTCCCAACCTTTCAAATTAGGTGATGCTCTCCTACAACTGTGTGCTTTATGACCAAGAGAGTTGCAATTATAACAAATTATGTTGTAATCAAAATCAATTGACTAATAATACCTTTGAGCACTCATGTTAAACTTCCATGTAGAATCATACCTTTTACAATTTCTTTGTATGTGACCAATTATTGCACTTGTAATAGACAATATCATTATTCCTTCTACAATCAATTGCTTTGTGTCCAAATTGATTACAAGTATAACAATAACCACTAAAAGAATAATTATACCTGTACATGTATGCTTGTCTTACAGGAGCATTTCTTCTGAAATTTCTTCTTCTTTGATTTTGCATTTTGTTTTTAGTGGCAGCATTCAAATCAATCTTTTTTGTAGGTGTCTCTCTAGATTTTGAACATTCTCCTTCATCAAAACCAAGTCCAGTAGTGTCTCCATATAGTTTTTGTTTACCAAGCATCTTATGCAACTTATTTGAACTTTCTTCAAACTTCAAATTCTTTTCCAACTGCTTAACATTCTCAAGATCTTCTTAAAGAAACTATTTCTCCTTCAAATTTTTAGCATTCAACTAATTTAGCTTCCAATTCAACCTTTGTTATATCAATAATCCTCTTAGCTTCCTGAATCTCCATCTTGAGACTAATAATTAATTTATCTGATTCACTAACTTGATTCCTCAAATTCATAATCAGACTTCTAGTATCTTCAAGGTTAGATAGTGCTTTGTCTTTTAAATCTCTTTCTTTTTGTAGCTGCAACATTAATTCCTGGTTCTCCTTCTTATAATTCTTGAGCTCACTCAGAGCATATATAAGTTCTCCTTCCATATCAATCTCACAGTCTTGTTCATCATATTTCTGATCATCATCACTTATGATGCTAGCTTCTTCTGAATCTAATTGGGTTTGAACTTCAACTCCTTCATTTGAAAGTCTCCTTTCATTGCCACTTTCTTTACACACCAGAGTGTCCTCTTCTTTATCGTTATCTTGATAAATTCTTTTCAATCTCCTCCATATATCCTGAGTTGTAACGCAATCCATAACTTTACAAGTAACATCATTAGATAGAGTAGACAATATAGCCTTCTTTGCAATAAGGTTATATTCAATAGTTTCTTTGTTATTAGTAATACAATAACCATTCTCAACTATCATTAAAACATCATATCCTAAAGAGGATAAATACACATGTATTCTAACATACCAAATTAAAAAATTTGACCCATCAAACTAAGGAACATCTGAAACCTTTTCTTCTAAGACAATATCAGATTCAACATCTTTATTAACTGACTTTATATCAACATTTGGATTTGATATAGATGATGTCTTTTGTGTCTTTTGACTAGAATGAAGCTTGATATTTCTGTTCTTATTTCTTCTGCACTTACCCATTGAACTCCACACATAGGACCTACCCAAGCTGATTAAGCTACAAAAGGGAAACTGGCTCTGATACCAATTGTAGGAGTCAAGGACAACACTGAGAGGGGAGGTGAATCAGTGTTGTGTGAATTTTCAAATCTTTTTACAAACTTTAACTTGCAAAGCACAAGGAGAGAAATCTATCATTGATTTGTCAAACACATATGCACATAATTGAGAATGAAAAACAAAAACTCATGAGTAAAACATATAACCACAGAGAGAAGATCAATATGAATCAAGACACAAGAATTACATGAGTGGAAAACCCTCCAGGGGTAGAAAAACCACTCCAGAACTATCTCACTGGCTTAACTAATAAAACATGCCTCACTGGCTACAATATGTATCTAGGAGCACCAACTCCAATACCAAATAGAAGCACCCACTTCTAACACTGATATACCTCACTGGTAAACAAATAGGTCTCACTGACCAACAAGCCTCACTGGCTAATACAAGGCCTCACTGGCAAACCAAATCTTCACTTGAAATAATAAACAAGATCAGAGGGACACTCTGTTTCCATTCAATTCAATATTTTATCTCTACATAATACAAACTCTATTTGTGATTTCTCCATGTGTATGTCTCCAATCCTTCATCTAATGCTCAAACAATTCATTCACCTAATTTAGATTATTTCTACATATTCAATTTCATATTATCTTCTTGCTTGATTCAATTCAATCTATATCATTCAAGAGGATGTCATAGAAAATGTCTTCATTTCTATATACAGCTCCACTCACATCAATACACTTGGAAAACAATTTTATATAAATTGGAAGTCCTTCCACCTACAAAGAAAAATCTTTTCATATTCCTCTATATCTATTCAATTTCTCAATAACTTTTTCAAATTCTTCTCAAAAAATAATATCTGTTTGCATCTGATCACACAATATCTTCCTCTTGCTTTGCAAAATAAAATCAATTTCTTTTACAAATATGATCTTTATAAAAAATCTTCAATAAAATTTAATCTTCCCAAATCATTTGCAAGAAGAAAATCTTTCATATTCTCCATCATTGCATCCATTTAATCCTGCATAAAAATCTTCTCTATATCAAAAAAAAAAAACTTTAACCTTCTCTGAACAAATATTGTCCTTCTCTGAACATTAAACACTTCATCCTTCACTGCAAAAATATTTTCAATCTGAATATATTGTCTTCAAAAAAAATCCATCCATACAATATATCTTAAAAAATCTCAATCATTTTTCTCAAAAACAATCTCCAAAGAAAATCTCCTCAAATACTTCTCTCATTCATCTGCAAGAAAAAATTCTTAAATCATTTCTTTTTAGCCTTTTTAAAAAAACTTCTTATTTTATTCCAACTACCTTTACATCTCTAAAAGGCATTAAAAAATATAAACTTCCTCTTTAGACTGTTTGAGAGGGATAAAAAAATAGAAATATTTTCCTTAAAAATGGCTTTAAACTCTCAACATACTCCCTTAAAAAGGTGCATTAAAAAGATGTTCTTTTTTTCTTTTAAGAAACTAATTTCCTCAAGTCTTCCATGCCACGGGAGAAAGACTTAAAAATAGGATTTAAATAGCTTTTAAAGCTTTTAAAGTTCATTAAAAAACTTTTATAAAAAAAACTCCTTAAGTATTTTAAATGCCTCAAAAGAGGCCACTTAAACGGGAGTATATAAAAAAGTTTCTATGTTTTAAAAAAAAAAATTTGACCTCCATTCGAATATGATCTCCATTCTAATATATTCAATTCCCTTTTTTTATTAAAAACTTGCTCCCCATTCGATGCTTGACTAGGATGAGAGAATAATATAAAACTCCCACTAAATTCAATGCTTTTTTTAAAAAACTTTAGTTAAACTCTCCAAAGCATCGGGCTCCCTCATATTTCATAAAGCATTTAAATGCTTTTTAAACTTATAAAGTCTTTAAGGAAATCGGGCTCCACTTCCTTATAAAGAATGTTCAAGGGATTTTTCTTAAACCATTCCATGATTTCTCTTTCTTCTTAAACCATACGATACCTTTTTTTATTAAAGAATAAATCTCTTCAAATATAAAATAATTCACGCCCACCATACTTTTAAATGTGACTATCACACATGAAATTGGTGCTCAACACTTATATGTTTAATTTTTTCTTTTTGGTGCTCCACCGCTCATTGTAATTTTTGAACTAAGCCATTGATGGTTGTTTGGCACCCCGCACATATGGAGGAGACTAGCGTCATGATGCAGAGGTAGGAGGACAAAAACTATCCTCAATAACATTAAAAAATCAAATAACTAATCCAATTGCTTTGGTCAGGTTGAAAAGAACATTAATACAGACTTTTCATCTAATTTTCATGAAGATCCAATGGTAGGAGAGAAAGTTATGACTCTTTTCCTAAAACTACAAACCCTAGGCAACGTTCAGACCTGCCCTCACCAAAATTGTAATATCTCTCACAAAACTTAATGAAATTATACCAAACAAAAATAATTGTAAACTAGAGATGTATATCTTTCCATCCATCTAATATATGCATCAATGTGAGGCCATACCAAGTCATACCATGCATGTTTCCAGGCTATATTTTCAAAAAATTAAACTCTGCAGACCTACCCTCAATAAAAATTCCATAACTTATTCAAATCTTAATAAACTTTGATGCAACAAAAAGAAATGGAAATTAGACTCAATACTCTTTCCAACCATATATGTATTTCTCTTGTATATGTCCATATAGAACCGTACAAAATACTGCAATGGGACTATTGCAGGGAAAATTAGAAAATTACAGTCCATAAAACGCTCATATCTTTCACAAAACTAAATAAAAATGCATGAGACAAGAATAAAATGGAAGGTGGTTGAAGGATCTAACATTGTAAATCCATTAGATATCCATTCAATTCCATACAGGGCTGTACAATAGTAAAAGACAGAAAATTTTTGAAGGAAAATACAGGAAAACATTGTTTTTTCTCGTTCCATGCTCAAATCTTCAACCACCCACAAATTCTTCATGGTTAAAAGTCATTTTAAAGGCATTAAAACATGTATCTTTAGTTCATAACTGATTTGGAGTGAAGCAAGAGCCAAATGACTCTTCACCTTCCAAGTTTGCATCTTTTTTCCAATTTTACATTGACAACCTTTACATGGTTTGCAGCATTTTATATTTTTGAAACTCCTAATGACCCATAAAAATTAATTGATAAACCTCATTACAATGTGGAAGCATACAAATTTAATCAAACTCAAAGATTTTTCTAGGGCAATATTAATTTGCCAAGGTGTTCCTGCACCATACAACGAACCAACAAAATTTCCAAGTCCTTTAGAAATGTATCTACAACAAAAGTCTCTTTCCTCTGTCTTTATCTTCAATCTTCTTAGCTACAATCTTCCAATCTATAGAAATGGTGACCAACCAACCAACAAAACAAACTACCATCTTCACAGAGCATCCTCAGGCCCCTTCTACTTCCATCAGTGGAGTACTCTTCAGGCTGCAACCTCAAGTGCTTCTTCCGATGTCCACCCTACACACTCCTTCACAACCAACCAAACCATTCATCTCACCCAACAGAAGATCCTAGTGATGCACCTACCACTCTCTCCTTAGTGGTTTCTCTATGCTCCCTTATCCAACCTAATCTCCATTGGAGAATGGTCATGATAGACCTTTTCTTGTCTGCCCACACACAATCTCAGAAACTTTTTTCTCGCAACTAGATGGACCAAGCACCTGCAACCAAACAACTTAGCAATCAAAATAATGGTCACCAACACATTCTTTCCTTCAATTCTTCACCTACCTTCTCAGTGACAGGAACAAATACAACACCCAAATCTTTCACCAGCTTTGATACCAATATGATGCAGAGGTAGGAGGACCAAAACTATCCTCAATAACATTAAAAAATTAAAGAACTAATCCAATTGCTTTGGTCAGGTTGAAGAGAACATTAATATAGACTTTTCATCCAATTTTCATGAAGATCCAATGGTAGGAGAGAAAGTTATGACTCTTTTCCCAAAACTACAAACCCTAGGCAGCGTTCAAACCTGCCCTCACCAAAATTGCAATATCTCTCACAAAACTTAATGAAATTATACCAAACAAAAATAATTGTAAACTAGAAACACATATATTTCCATCCATCTAATATATGTATCAATGTGAGTCCGTACCAAGTCATACCATGCATGTTTTCAGGCTGTATTTTCAAAAAATTAAACTCTACAGACCTACCCTCAATAACAATTCCATAACTTATTCAAATATTAATGAAATTTGATACAAAAAAAAGAAATGGAAATTATACTCAATACTCTTTCCAACCATATATGGATTTCTCTTGTATATGTCCATATAGAACTATACAAAATGCTACAACGGGACTGTTGCAGGGAAAATCAGAAAAGTACAGTCCATAAAACACTCATATCTTTCAGAAAACCAAATAAAAATGCATGGGACAAGAAGCAAATGGAAGATGGTTGAAGGATATAACATTTTCAATCCATTAGACATCCATTCAATTCCATACATGGCTGTACAATAGCAAAAGACAGCAAATTTCTGAAGGAAAATACAGGAAAACATTGTTTTTTCTCATTCCATGCTCAAATCTTCAACCACCCACAAATTCTTCATGGTTACAAGGCCTTTTAAAGGAATTAAAATATTTCTCTTCAGTTCATAACTGATTTGGAGTGAACCAAGAGCCAAATGACTCTTCACCTTCCAGGTTTGCATCTTTTTTTCCAATTTTACATTGACAACCTTTACACGGTTTGCAATATTTTACATTTTTGAAACTCCTAATGACCTAAACACATAAAAATGACTTGATAAACCTCATTACAATATGGAAGCATAAAAATTGAATCAAACTCAAAGATTTTTTGAGGGCAATATTAATTTGCCAAGGTGCTCCTACACCATGTCAACGGTAAACCAAGATGAAGTAGAAGCATTGACACTATATCATGCAATGTTGAGTATGAGAGAAAAATCATCCTCTATCTGAATGTCACAAAACTTTTAACATCATATGTTAGATAGATATCAAATCTTTACTAACATAACAAGCATGATGAACCTGATTGAACCTTGAACTTTGTATTCATCCTAACAAGAAGCAACTTTTTCATACTCTGCCAAAACACTGCAACTCCTGAAGTGAAGTAAATGAACATTATTCCATGAACATCAATCATTAAGAAGAACATCATGAGTATCAATAAGTGAAACAATATAACCCAACTCTTTACTTTCCCAACACCATCATAACACCAACACCATGATATCCTGAAAGGATGATAAACAAGAATGAAGCATAAACAATATGACATCAAACCTGAGAACACAACACCCTTTGGCATCAATGACACTTAGTCACCATTAGAAGTACAAACTAAGGATTGTCCACGGCAACAAGGAATGCTTCTACCAAATGAATGTTGCTTTCCACAATGCATTTCTTAAAGTGATTGAGGGGTTGTTATTTTGTTCTCTCTACAAACTTGGCCATGTGCGCATGACTGATCTCAGTGTCTCTGATCTCATCCACATTTGATGTCATAGATGTTATAGGAAACACTCCCTGATAATTATACTTCATGACTTTTGTTTTCCTTGGTGACAGATCAGTCATCTGAATCATAGGTGTCTTTATTGAAAGATGGACCTCAGAAAATTTCCAAAAGAATTTACAACACAAGATTCATTATTTTGTAGTGTTAGGAAAATATGGCATAGTGAATTGCAACAATGAAGATTATGTTCAAGAGCATGACCTTAGTGGGACCACAAAGTGATGGAGGCAAGAAGTAGATTGAAAGTAGGCAATGGTTGACAAAAGGAAAAGTTTACTAGAGTTAGAGAAATTTAGTTAAGTGATGTAAGGGAAACAAAATTTGCCACCTCTGCATGTAGGGTAGATTGCTTTTGTGCAAGGGTAGTGAAATTTTCCACTCTTGCATATTATATACAGTACTACTTTTATGAATGGGCAACAAAGTTTGTCATCCCTACATTTGATAGAAATTGTGGGAGTATCATGTATGGGTGGCAAATTTTGCCGCCCCTACACCTGAGGTAAACAGTTATGTTTTTAACATGGGTGGCAAAATTTGCCAACCATACACCTTTGGTAAATCTCCATGTATTAGCGGCATTTTTTACTGCTACTAGATTGCTTAGTGGAAACTTGGTTTTGTCGGAGGAATTAACTCATGTAGGGTCAACATTTTTTGCTGCCTCTACAACTAGAGTAATTCAAAAGTTCAACCTTGGTACAAGGTTGGAAAAAAAATGCCAAGTAATAAGTATTTCAAAAGAAAACAAAAGATAAAAACCAATGATGCATTCCCATTGGTGAGACACGACGATTCTAATAGAGGAAAATAGAAACTAGGGTTCGAACTAGTTGACCAACCTAGGAAACAAATAAAAGGTTACAAGAACACACAATAGAAAGAGGAAAATGTGGGCCCTAGCTTAAATCTAAGAAAGAAAAAGGGAGTAAAGAACTTACCCAAATGAAAGAAAACGATGAAACCCTAGCTTTGAATCCAATCAAATCTAATCTACTGCATGCATTTAGCAATTCTAAAGACACTCCAAGAGTGCAGGGCATTCTCAGAGGTAAAAAGGAAAAGAAATAATAAAAATAAAAGCCCTTAAAACCATTTAAATCACCATAACACAACAACTTGATGTGCATTAATTACACATCATGTTAACTAAAAGTTGCTTGGGCAGCATTTTTTGCTGACCCTACAAATTAAACAAACCTAACATGCATCAGTGACATTTTCTACCATCATTGCATAAGATAAGAAAATCAATATGCATTGGCAATGAATTTTTTCCACCCGTGCATGTTAATGAAAACTTTTTCTAACTCCTGGAAAACATCAAACTTGCAATTTGACCTGTTTTCCATTTCACTTATTTTCATAAACTTTGATGAGCCTAAATGAGACAATGCTCAAATGAATTCTCTAGAGCTAGGGGACCACGTATGAGGGAAAATGTGATTCACCTCATTTTGCATGCTTATAGTTCTAGGCTCTAAAACAAACAAGTTTTGTAGGGGTCATCCTACAAATTGAGTGCAACTAATTTTGAGGATAATAGCTAGCTCTAACCAGGGAGCTTCCTTCAATCATCCTTTGAAATGATTGAAGGGAGAAGAACTTCAATCTTGTATGTCTTGGAAAGATATGAGAATGGACTCGAGGTATTCTCCCACTCTCGATCTTGCGTAAATGCCAACATAGATAGGTTATCAAAATGGAAAACTTATCGAAAATCACTGATAAAGAAATAGTTCAACCACTAATAATTTTGTTAAATATAACTATATTCATATCAAACAAGGACTAATAACTATCGATCATTTCTATGTTGATGGTCAAACTTCCTAACTTAGTTTACAACAAAACATGAACTTAGTGGATCTTGTCGACAAATCAATGACTATCATGTCAACACCAAACTTAGACTAGTTCAGTAGAACATAACCTACCAAACTTGACGAGGATTCACACAAAACTGTACAAGCACACAACTAAGATGGTAACAACCTATTCCTTTGCATACATCTATTCACTTTTCTCTGATGATGGTCTTGCTCTCTTTTCTTGCAGGGAAGAAACTTGTTTCCTCATTATAACTTACAATCAACAAATTGGGATTATTGTATCATAAGTCAATTCATAATCCTTCATAAATCATAACATCTTGACATCATATAATCACATGTTAATTCTAATCATCTAAACATAAACTCATTATATCATTGATTGTTCCTAACATTTTCACTAAATGTCAAATCATTAAATCATGCATAATCATTTGCAAATTATGTCCAACTAAAAAGTAAAATATAGTCAAAAATTGATTGTTCCTAACATTTTCATACTCATTAATGCATGAACCAGTGTGTTAAAGGGTTAAGTGATCATTTACTATGAACATATGACTCAAATAACAAATAACAAAGTAACACTATGAAGCAAAGGACAAATAGAATAACAGAGATATTTTTAGGAGTGGAAACCCTTTGGGGTAGAAAATCACTCAATAAAAATGCCTCACTGGCTACAATCATTTCTACCTCACTGGCTTATAATTGAATCTCACTGATTACAGGCCTCACTGGCTTACAACATTGCCTCATTGGCATATAACATTTTCTCACTGGTATATAACATCCATTCCACTAAAAATGGTTTGCAGGAGCACCCACTCTTTGCATAAATAAAGATAAATACAAATATAGAGGGTTACTCTATTTCTCTTTGTCTAGTATGACAACTCTGATCTAACATCAATGATAATACACTTGTTCATCTATCCTCAACATTATAACAAGTGTATACACAACACTTTACAATTCCTTTTCAAATCTCTTTTTATACATTTCATAATCTCTTCCTCTTCTCATGAAATAGTTTGAAGAGATAATCGTTTCCATAAAATGGTTTCAGGTAATAATTGAATATTAAACCATAGTTTAGGGTCAAACTAACCCTTTCAGTTATAACTGACATGTAATCCATTACTGTCACGTGACTAAGAAAAGAAGTAAGCAATGTGTCACTACTGCCTCCAAATGTTATTATCATCAAAGTATGATTTGTGCATCACATAACTAAAGTTAAGTGCTCGATGTAGTTGTAACACATAACACTAGTTATATGATCACCATATTTGAAGCAACATAAAACTATTAACACTATCCAAATAAAACATAAACCCTTTCCACTATCCATTAATCAAACCATTGTTCATAAATAAATATAGTACCACTGAATCATGGTTCTGACAAAATCATAACAAATATAATATGTATTTTTAAGAGAGCATTATAATCAATGGAAACATGTTTAAGAATCTTTCCCCAACAAACCAATGTAACTGAATCCACATTATCTCACAATCAAAGATTATGTCACCACAAGAACTGTTATAGAAAATACAACTTCAACAAAAACCTCAAGATTGCAGGCATAACCAAAATCAAACCCTAATAACAAAAAAAATAGTACCAATAACTGTTGCTGCCTGAGTTCAAACAATAAAGCAAGAAACTGAATGAAGAGTTCAAGTAACAATATCACCTAGTGGCCACAATTATAATAGCTGAAGATGAAGTCAAAATGTTTACCACAACAGTCACATAGAGCAGTGGTATCTCTTCAACAAGATTCTCAGAGAACTTTCAACAATTCATGGTGATTCCTCCATTTTGTTTCATGACTGCAAACCCTAGCTTTGAACATAAACTTCAACCTTGCAAAATGAGAGAGTAACCTAACTTTTTTATTTTTCCCCAATGATACCAAGTGACCTATGCTCTCAATGTGCCCTAAAGAGGGCTGGTGGAGTTCAAACAAAAAACTCTCCTTTTACCTGTTGAAAACACCAACAACTCGCTCATTAGGTTTATTATATTACATGCCTGATAAAAATATTCAAAGTGTATTATAGGTTGTGCACTAGGAAATATATGTCATTTGTGACTAGTGAAGCCCCTTAACAACTTAAAGAGTGTGTAGCAGGATAAACCAAATTATAATATCATAAAAAATGTCATCCAAAACAAAAGATGAGAAAATGATTGTAGTGCCCCTCATTCACCTTTAAAGCATTATAATAAATGAATATCCTTTGAAGCAAAAAAATGACATTGTGAAGTCCTTATAACCCTGTCATAAAGATTAAATATGATGACATGTATCATGGGCATGAAGATGTGTCAAAGTAGTGCCAAAGTATAGCCAAGGTGCATTAACTGTCAACATAATGATATGATACCAAACCAAGAACATGCCAACTATATAGATCACTAATAGGTACCAATACTTATAATTACTGTCCTATAGAGCATGAACTAACAATTGTGAAGATCACTAGATACTATGTCAACAAGCCATTATGTTAGCATGATATAGAAAGATAATGTCATCAATGCCCACTATCTAGATCACAACAACAACTGAAGAACAACACACTGAACTTGCAATGTGAAAGAGAATCAACTAAACTGAGCATGGGCCAACAATGTCAATATATGCCTTACATTATGATGTCCAACATGTCATAGTGCCAACATCAGATATATGCCATCAAACACCATATCCAAATAAGAGAGATTGTGTCTTTAACATCAAGGACAACAACTAAAGAGAACAAACTCCCCCTTTGTCCATGATGACAAAACACAACTCTCTCTCCCCTTTTTGTCATCAAAGACAAAGGGAGGAAGGAAAGTGTGCCAATGCCTCCAGGGAATAACGTAAATCTGAGGTTTGAAATGAAAACTAAAAATTACAATATAAAGCATACCAAATATACCATGAGTGTCCCATGAAGACAAAGCATCTAGACCATCTATAACAGAAATGAGATGTCAGCATCATAACGAAATATCTATAGCATAATAAGCATAAAGAGCATGTAGCAAAGATGGACAACAACTAAGAAGACTGTCACCACTATCCAAAACAGAAAAAATACCATTGAAGTAGGACCATATATCAGAGCTATAAAGTATGCAATACACTTCCCCTGCATATGTCACTATTTCAAAAAGTATAGATTCTAGGATTGAATGATCAACATGTTTGTGATCAAGACAACATTCATTGTATGCTCCAATATGATGCCAATGACAACTTATGAATGCATTGGTAATACGTATGACATCACTGTATGTCAAATTTGTATGTCAAAGACTAAAGACATCATCCCCAAACAAGGAACATATCACCAAATCAAATATAAGGAATCAATGTTCCAACAACTAAATTAATATGTACAAAGTCATGCCATGAACCGTACCAACAATGTTCTGAAACTGTACCAACAATACAAATATTGTCATTATAATCCAATGGACAAAAAGAACCAGCCAACACCATTGAACTACTCCCAAAACATTATGCAATAAGAAATAACAATGAATATGACCAATGATCACTCTTGGAATGATATATCACCATAAACTTCTCATAAAAGTATAATAATAATGCTTGTAATAATCACAAGTCATAAGAAACCATTTTCCACAATTTTTTATTATTACTCGCTATAAATGAACTTTGTCACATTGTGTCAATAAGAGGTATGCAGTCTAGCATTGAAACCTTTTTGCTCCATTGGAGATATCACTACAAAGATGTTGTTCTAGACTTATAAAAAATATCTATGCATTATACTATGATAACTAGTATTATTATTTCTTACCTTGCTGCACTTTCCTTCAACTCCTAATGATGCCAAACTGATAGAATAGCATAGTTAGGTATGGAAACCTGAAATGATCACTTATACAATAACACCTAAGCTTTGAGAATCAAAGGTAGCAGGATTGAATAAGCTAGAATCATGCATCTGATCTAGGCAAAACTATCATTTGTGTTGTTTCTAAACTATTGACAAGAGGAAACTATAGTTCATCTATTCCATTGTCTATTGTAAGAGATTATAGTTAGATCTACCATCATCTATATTATTGTCATTGATCTCTCAAACTAAAAAAATGTACCACTTTCCTTTTATGATCCATAACAGCAAACAAATATTAATTTCATGTCCATTGTCAAGACATCAAATTTCATAAGTGCTATTATGACTACTATAGTATGCATCACCAATAAATTTACTATTATGAGTAACCATAAGTATGTTATCATGCAACTATGACACCTTAATACTAGACTTGATGTGGAGAATCACTATCCCGCATTCATACTTCATTAAAGTATTTGTCCTTGAAACTCCTTGCACTCCTCAATGATCTTATGATGACAACTTACAGTCAATGCTTTATAACTGTGCTCTATATGTCTTAATGCTACTGTCATAGACATTGTTAGAGATAAAAACTATAGTGCCTAAAAATTCACTGTTATATTGCTTTTGACACTGCTAAGACAAAATACTACCCAATTCTATCTGATGGAAATCATACCTTGTCTTAAAGGCTCTTTAAACATAATCTTGTCCGCTCATTAAACATAAGCTATTATGTGTTAACAATCGAACCCAACTATTTTTGATACCATATCAAATTACAAATAAGGATTTCAATTCACCTACCAATAACAAGCATGAAGAGATGCAGAAGTTGTAAAATTTGTCATCAACAATTGTCACATTCTTATTCAAGAATCAAGTCTATTCACTAAACAATGACAAAGATCACTTTCAACCATCAAAGAATATTGTCAAGCCAATTGTTCTATCACAGTAACAATAACATTTTTCACCTTCACATCATTGCCAAAGAAAATATCTGGCTTCCAATCCTATGTAGAACCAAAAACATTGACCACACAGTCTACGATACTGTCTAATGTCAGGACTTACACTCTTTTATAACTTTGTAAATCAAACAAAACCAATCTCCTTGTCTTCTCTAGGGGATGAATGGTAAAACACTAACCTACTCCTCCTTACCTCATGCTAATCTTTTAGGGACTTTGTGACGTCTCTTGTGCAACATAAACAATATTAGGGTTTTGTTTTCTTCTCCAAACCTTTAAGGTCTCTTTCCTTTTCTTAATAAGCTCATCTATTTTCTTATTATTTCCAGATGATTTCTTCAACTTACTTCTACAATGTTGTGCCTTATGTCCAAACTTATGACATCTATAGTATATCATATTTTTAGAGAAATAATGATATTTGTTCCTTGAATTTCTATAATCATATCTTCCCTGCATCCAACAATTTTTTTTCATATGCCCAACCTTATTGCAATTATAGCAAACAACATTGTAGTTTTGATTTGACAAACCATAATAACTACAATTTCTAGCTCTATGACTATACTTATGATAGACATAGCAATAACCATGAAATTGAGAATAGTTAAACCTGACCGAATGATATTGTCTAGTAGATGAAGGTCTTGAATGCCTATTTATACTACTTCTCTGAACAACTTTATCTTTTTCTTCCTTCTTGACTTCACTCTTAGGGGCAATAGAATGAAATGTCAGATCTATGTTTTTTGTAGGAGCATTTTTTTTCTTAGAACATTCTCCTTTCTCATAACCCAAGCCACTAGTGTCCCTGCAAAACCTTTGCTTACTAAACATGTCATTCAGATTGTTAGTACTCTCTTCAAACAGAATATTCTTTGACAACTTTGAAGATATTTCTTCCAAATCCTTTCTCAAAGAGACTATTTCTTTCTCTAACTTTAGACATTATATTCTCTTTACTTCTAGATTAGAATTTGTTACATTTATTATTCTTTTGGCTTCCTTTATTAATGTCCTTAGGCTAATAGTTAGCTTATTTGAATCTTCAACTTGACCTCTTAAATCTACAATCAAGTTTCTTGCCTCTTCAAGTTCTAAAGAGACTTGTGCAAGGTCAGAAAGTAACTTTTTCTTGGAGTCTTCTTCTTGTTGAAGTTGGTCTTTTAAACTCTTGTTTTCTTCACTGAGTTGATTGATTGTATCTAGGGCACATAGAAGTTCTTCTTCAACATCAACTTCACAATCGTCTTCATCAAACAACTGTCCATCTTTCTCCTCAAAGAAATCTTCTTCTACATCACCAAGTTCTTGTCTACTATCATTCACATTGTCATGACTCTTAACTATAGGAGTGATTTCTTTATGACACTTTGTATTTATATTCATGGTTGACTCATGCAACAATTCATTTTAGGACTTAACTAAGGCTTGCTTTTCAACTTTTTGATCATCATTTTTCTTTTCTCTATTTGAGGCCTTAATTATTCTACCCTTTCCCATGGTACTCCACTATCAAGACCTACCCAAGTCGATTAGACTTCAAATAGGGAACATCTACTCTGATACAACTTATTGAAGTACTTGGTAACACTGAGAGGGGGGGAGGTGAATCAGTGTTACAAAAACAAATCAAATTTTCACACTTTATGATTGATTTTAACATCAAACATGAATGTTGTTTTCATACTCATTAATGCATGAACCAGTGTGTTAAAGGTTTATGTGATCATTTTCTATGAACATATGACTCAAATAACAAATAACAAAGTAACACTATGAAGCAGAGGACAAATTGCATAACATAGAGATTCTTAGGAGTGGAAACCCTCTAGGGTAGAAAACCATTCAATGAAAATGCCTGACTGGCTTATGTAATAAAGTTGCCTCACTGGATACAATCATTTTTGCCTCACTGGCTTATAATTGAATCTCACTAATTAAAGGATTCACTGGCTTACAACATTGCCTCACTTGCATATAACATCCATTCCACTAAAAATGGATTGCAAGAGCATCCACTCTCTATATATAGAAAGATAAATACAAATACAGAGGGTTACTCTGTTTCTCTTTATCTAGTACAACAACTCTGATCTAACATCAATGATAATGTACTTGGTTATCTATCCTCAACATTACAATAGGTGTATACACAACACTTTACAATTCTTGTTCAAAGCCCTTTTTATAGATTTTAGAATGTCTTCCTCTTCTCATAAAATAGTTTGAAGAGATAATTGTTTCCATTAAACTATTTTAGGTAATAATTGAATATTAAAACATAGTTTAGGGTCAAACTAACCCTTTCAATAATAACTGACATGTAATTTATAACTATCATGTGACTAAGAAAAGAAGTAAACAATGTGTCACTGCTACCTCTAAATGTTATTATCATCAAAGTGCGATCTGTGCATCACATAACTAAAGTTAAGTGCTCAACGTAGTTGTAACACATAACACTAGTTATATGATCACCATATTTAAAGCAACATAAAACTATTAACACTGCCCAAATAAAACATAAACCTTTTCCACTGTCCATAAATAAAACCAATGTTCATAAATCAATATAGTGCTACCGAATC
The DNA here is from genome assembly GCA_027924645.1 of Cunninghamia lanceolata. Classification (NCBI taxonomy): domain Eukaryota; kingdom Viridiplantae; phylum Streptophyta; class Pinopsida; order Cupressales; family Cupressaceae; genus Cunninghamia; species Cunninghamia lanceolata. Next base: position 27,649,791 of record BSBN01000021.1, read on the forward strand.
ATAGTTCCGACAAAATCATAACAAATATAATCTAGATGTTTGAGATAGCATCATAATAAATTGAAACATGTTTAAGAATATTTCCCCAACAAACTAATGTAAGTGAATCCACATTATCTCACAATTAGATATTAAATCACCATAAGAACTGTTACAACAAATACAACTTCAACAGAAACCTAAAGATTGCAGGCATAACCAAAATGAAACCATAATAATAAAAAAATAATAGCTATAACTGTCGGTGCCTGAGTTCAAACAATAAATTAAGAAACTAAATGAAGAGTTCAAGTAACAATATCACCTTGTGGCCACGATTATAATAGCTAAAGATGAAGTCAAGATGTTTACCACAATAGTTGCATAGGCCAATGTTGACTCTTCGAAAAGATTCTCATAGAACTTTCAACGATTCATGGTGATTCCTCCATTGTTTCATGATTGTAAACCCTAGCTTCAAACATAAACTTCAACCTTGCAAAATGAGAGAATAACCTAACTTTTTTGTTTTTGCCCGATAATACCAAGTGATCTGTGCTCTTGGTGTGCCTGGAGCTCAAACAAAGAACTCTCCTTTTACCTATTGAAAAGGCTGACAACCTACCCAACAGGGTTATTCTATTACATGCCTGATAAGAATATTCAAAGTGTATTACAGGTTGTCCACTAGGAAATATATGTTATTTGTGACTAGTGAAGCCCCTTAACAACTTAAAGAGTGTGTAGCATAATAAACCAACTTATAATATCATCAAAAAAGTCCTCCAAAAAAAAAGATGAGAAAATGCTTGTATTGCCCCTCATTCACCTTTGAAGCAAACAAAAGACATTATGAAGTCTTTATGACCCTGTCATGAAGATTAAACATGATTACATGTATCATGGACATGAAGATGTGTCAAAGCAGTGCCAAAGTATAGCCAAGGTGCATTAATTGTCAAAATAATGATATGATACCAAACCAAGAACATACCAACTATATAGATCACTGGTAGGTACCAATACTTATAATTGTTTTTCTGTAGAGCATGAACTAACAACTGTGAACATCACTAGATACTATGTCAATAAGCCACTATATTAGAATGATATAGAAAGATAATGTCATGAATGACCACTTTCTAGATCACACCAACAACTGAAGAATAACAAACTGAACTGCAATGTGAAAGAGATTCAACTAAACTGAGCATGCACCAACAACACAATCACTGTATTTCCAACTGATCCAACAATGTCAATATAGTCCTTGCATTATGATGTCCAACATGTCACAGTGCCAACATTAGATATATGCCATCGAACACCATATCCAACTAAGAAGGATTGTGTCTTTGACATCAAGGACAACAATTGAGGACAACAAACTCCTCCTTTGTCCATGATGGTAAGACACAACTCTCTCTCCCCCTTTTTGTCATCAAAGACAAAGGGAGGAAGGAAAGTGTGCCAATGCCTCTAGGTAATAACATAAATCTAAGATCTGAAATGAAAACTAAAAATCAGAATATAGAGCATACCAAATATACCATGAATGTCTAATGAAGACAAAGCATCCAGACCATCTGTAACAAAAATGAGATGTCAGCATCATAATGAAATATCTATAGTATAATAAGCATAAAGAGCTGTACCAAAGAAGGACAACAACTGAGAAGACTATTGTCACTATCCAAAACAAAAAAAATAGCACTGAAGTTAGACCATATATCAGAGCTATAAAAGTATACAATACACTCCCCTGACATATTTCACTATTTCAAAAAGTATAGATGGCAGAAGTGAAAGATCAACATGTCTATGATCAAAATAGGATTGATTGTATGCTCATGTATGATGCCAATGACATCTGATGAATGCATTGTTAACCATTAATATGTATGACATCACTGTATTTCAAATCTGTATGTCAAAGACTAAAGACATCAAACCCAAACAAGGAACATATCACCAAATCAAATACAAGGAATCAATATGCCAAAAACTAAATTAATTTGTACAGATATATGCCATGAACCCTACCAACAATGTTCTCAAACTATACCAACAATACAAATAATGTCATGAAAATCTCATGGACAAAAGGAACCAGCACAACACCATTGAACTGCTCCCAAAACATTATGAAATAAGAAATAACAATCAATATGACCAATGATCACTATTGGAATGATATTTCACCATAAACTTCTCATAACAATATAATAACAATGCCTGTAATAATCACAAGTCGTAACAAACCATTTTCCACAAGTTGTTATTGTTACTGGCTATAAATGAACTCTGTCACATTGTGTCAATAAGAGGTATGCAGCCTAGCATTGAAACCTTATTGCTCCATTGAGACATATCACTAGGAAGATGTTGTTCCAGACCTATAACAAATATCTCTGCATTATGCTATGATAACTAGTATTATTATTTCTTACCTTACTACATTTTCCTTCAACTCCTAATGATGCCAAACTGATAGAACAACATAGTTAGGTATGTAAACCTAAAAAAATACTTAAACAGTAACACCTAAGCTTTGAGATTCAAAGGTATCAAGATCGAATAAGCTAGAATCATGTATTTGATATAGAAAAAACTATCATTTGTGTTGTTTATAAACTGTCGACAAGAGGAAACTATAGTTCATCTATTACATTGTCTGTTGCAAGAGATTATAGTCAGATCTGCCATCATCTATATTAATGTCATTGATCTATCAAACCAAAAACATACACCATTGTTCTTTTATGATCCATAAGAGTAAACAAAAACTCATTTCATGTCCATGGTCAAGGCATCAAATTTTATAAGTGTTGTTATGACTACTATAGTATGCATCACCAATACATTTACTGTTATGAGTGACAATAAGTATTTTATCATGCAACTGTGACACCTTAATACTAGACTTGAAGTCAAGAATCACTATCCTACATTCATACTTCACTAAAGTATCTCTCTTTGACACTCCTTGCACTTTTCAATGATCTTATGATGGCAACTTATAGTCAATGCTTTATAATTGTGCTCTATCTCTCTTAATGGTACTATCATAGACATTGTCAGAGATAAAAACTATAGAGCCTAAAAATTCACTGTTATGTTCCTTTTGACACTGCTAAGACAAAATATTGCCCAATTCTATCTAATGGAAATCATACCTTGTCTTAAAGCCTCTTTAAACATAATCTTGTCTACTCATTAAACATAATCTATTATTTGTTAAAAATCAAACCTAACTATTTTTGATACCATATAAAATTACAAATAAGGATTTCAGTTCACCTGCCAACAACAAGCATGAAGAGATGTAGAATTTGTAAAATCTGTCATCAACAATTGTCACATTCTTATTCAAGAATCAAGTCTATTCAGTGAATAATGACAGAGATCACTTTCAACCATCAAATAATATTGTCAAGCCAATTGTTCTATCACAGTAACAATAGCTTGTTTCACCTTCACATCATTGCCAAAGAAAATATCCATCTTCCAATCCTATGCAGAACCAAAAACATTGACCACACAGTCTACGATACTATCTAATGTCAAGACTTACGCTCTTTTATAACTTTGCAAATCAAACAAAACCAATTTCCTTGTCTTCTCTAGGGGCTAAATGGTAAAACACTAACCTACTCCCCCTTTACTTATGCTAATCTTTCAACCACTTTGTGATGTCCCTTGTGCAACATGCACTATATTAGGGTTTTGTTTTCTTCTCCAAACCTTTAAGGGCTCATTCCTTTACTTAATCAGGTCATCTATTTTCTTATTGTTCCTAGAGGATTTCTTCAACTTACTTCTGCAATGCTATGCCTTATGTCAAAACTTATGGCATCTATAGGATATAATATTGTTATAGAAATAATGATATATGTTCCTTGAATTTCTATAATCATATCTTCTATGCATCCAACAGTCTCTTTTCATGTGCCCAACCTTATTGTAGTTATAGAAAACAACATTGTAGTTTTGATTTGACAAACCATAATAACTACAAGTTCTAGCTATATGACAATACTTATGACATACATAGAAATAATCATGAAATTGAGAATAATTAAACCTGACCGAATGATATTGCCTGGTAGATGCAGGTCTAGAATGCCTGTTTATACTACTTCTATCGTCAACTTTATCGTTTTCTTCCTTCTTGACTTCACCCTTAGGGGCAGCAGAATGAAATGTCAGATCTATCTTCTTCCTAGGAGTATTTCTTGTCTTAGAACATTCTCCTTTCTCATAACCTAAGCCACTAGTATCCCTACAAAACCTTTACTTTCTCAACATGTCATTCAGATTGTCAGTACTCTTTTCAAACTAAATATTCTTTAGCAGCTTTGAAGATGCTTCTTCCAAATTCTTTCTCAAAGAGACTATTTCTTTCTCTAACTTTAGACATTCTATTTGTTTTACCTCTAGATCAGAATTTGTTACATCTATTATTCTTTTGGCTTCCTCTATTTCTGTCTTTAGGCTAATTGTTAGCTTATTTGAATCTTCAACTTGACCTCTTAAATCTACAATCAAGTTTCTTGCCTCTTCAAGTTCTAAAGAGACTTGTGCAAGGTCAGAAAGTACCTTTTTCTTAGAGTCTTCTTCTTTTTGAAGCTAGTCTTTTAAACTCTTATTTTCTTTACTAAGTTGATTGATTGTATCTAGGGCACATAGAAGTTCTCCTTAAACATCAACTTCACAATCATCTTTGTCAAACTCCTGTCCATCTTCATCCTCAAAGAAACCTTCTTTTGCATCATCAATTTCAACTATAAAATTATCAAGTTCTTGTCTTCTATCATTCACATTGTCAGGACTCTTAACTGCAAGACTGATTTCTTTATGATACTCTGTATCTATATTCATGGTTGACTCCTGCAACAATTCATTGTAGGACTTAATTGAGGCTTTCTTTTCAACTTTTGATTAGCATTTTCTTTTGTCTATTTGAGGCCTTAATTCTTCTACCCTTTCCCATGGTATTCTTCTAGCAAGACCTACCCAAGTCAGTTAGAATTCAAATAGGGAACCTATGCTCTGATACCACTTTTTGGAGTACTTGGTAATACTTAGAGGGGGGGTGAATCTGTGTTATAGAAAATAAATCAAATTTTCACACTTTATGATTGATTTTAACATCAGACATGAATTTTGTTTTCATACTCATTAATGCATGAACTAGTGTGTTAAAGGGTTAAGTGATCATTTACTATGAACATATGACTCAAATAACAAAGAATAAATCCTAAACCAAGTGGGGCTCCATCATGCTATCCCATCTACCCTTGGAAAGGTATAGGTTTGAGCTATGTTCTTGAGCTCTTTCATCCCAAGCTCTCAAATCACAAAGTCTAGAATTATTTGATAATGAACCCTAAGAGATATGACAGATCTTTGTTATTGTCTAGTGACTGTGAAAGGGTATAATTCTTGATCATATACTCTTTGAAGCTCGCTAGACAACAATCCATATTGATCTCAACACCAAATCCCAAAACTATCTCCGAAACAAAATCTTCACAAAACATACAATCTTCAAATCCGTTAGCTTTGTCAGCATCAATATAGAAAAAAAAACAACCAAAACCAAAAATGCTTCTCATGCAAAGCATCATCTTAAAGTGAGAAGCTAACTTGAGATGATAGAAAATCCTCCATCCTTTGATGCCGACTCCCTCCAATATGACCCTATTACACTTTAACCATCTCATGTCTTATATGAGTCTTTGGAGGCCCCATCAGGAATATAAAAGATGGCCCTGAAAGCATAAGTGATCTTTGACATTGTAATTCCAAATTCCATCTTGAACCTGAATAACTGAAGTTTTAGGGAGAACTTTGCATTGACTACTTTTCCTCCATCAGTTTATCTCTGGGATTGATTGCATCATTTGATATATAAATTTTTGACAAAACTTCAAGACAAATTCTCTCAAATATATTTGCACTTTACATTTGAACTCTATTGTATTGTGTTGCTATATTGTATTGTGTTTCTATATATCTTCAATGGAATATTACTCTTCCATCTACTTTGCACGCCTTATGAGGCAATGAAACATTAACCTTGATGAAACATATATTCAATGCCTTATTATCTTCTCTACCCACAACAATATATAATACACAACATCCTTTATGCCTTTTGTTGTCTGGCCCAAAACCTAATTCCTCTTACACTTCTATCTTCTACTTCTTGCGGCTGGAGTTGAACTTAGGCAATTGCAATAGATATCAACACATTCACTTAAATCAATTTCATATGACTTGAATTTTTACTTCAAATATAAAATATAATCTTCAACATCAAGCAACAACTTTGACGTTGGTTCTACTCACACATCTTGCATAGTGAACAAATGATATTTACCATTACATAGATGGGTAAATGCAAGAAGTTGTGTCCACTTAAGGTGGAAGTTTTGGAGTTGAAAAAAAATCTGAAATCGGGGAACCAAAAACGGGATCTCATTTCTATAAAATAGGATCCCGTTTATATAAAACGCGATCCCGTTTTGCTTCAGGATCCTGAGCCTAAAACAAAAAATGCAATCTCATTTTTTCGCAGGATCCCGAACCTAGAGGCCAAAAATGGGATCCCGTTTCAAAATACGGGATCCCGTTATAAATGGGATCCCGTTTTATATAACGGGATTGCATTTTATATAATAGGATCCCGTTTCATAAAATGGGATCCCATTTTAGAAAAGTATTAAATTTTAAAAAAATGGCAGAGACCCCATTTTCAACAGCGATAGTCGACAAGCGAAAATGGGATCCCGAGTTCAGAGACCATCCAGCCACCAGGTAAGTGGATTTTTCCACTTCTACAAATTACCCATCAATTGTTTTAAGCTTCCCTTGTTTGTTTTGGTGTAAAATACAATCAAAATTTAAATTTTGAATTGTTATTTAGGGTTTAGGGTTTATGAAATCAATAGCTGATTTTTGACAGTTTAGTTGTAAAATACAATTGAAATTTTGAAAGACTATATCATATAAAAGGATAGGATTTGAACAAACTGTCAAAATTATGTTTAAAATTGAGAATTGAATATATTTAGACATTTTAGCAGTAAAATACAATTGAAATTTTGAAAATACTGTATCATATGAAAGGAGAGATTTTGAACAAACTGTCAAAATTTGAGTGTTGAATAGCTGTATTTAAACATTTTAGCTGTAAAATACAATTGAAATTTTGAAAATACGGTATCATAAGAAAGGAGAGATTTTGAACAAACTGTCAAAATTTGAGTTCAATTTGAGTGATGAATCGTTGTATTTAAACATTTTAGCTGGAAAATACAATTTAAATTTTGAAACGATTGTATCATATGAAAGGAGAGATTTTCAACAAACTGTCAAAAATTATATAGCATTGGGATGATATATATATTTGGTTTTTATAAAATTTACTTATAACAATGTATGTCATTGTATTTTAAAGGCATTATTGAATAGCTAACTATCATGTAAAAAAATTACAACAAATCATAATAAAACCAAGTTATCACATCCTTCATAATCAAACATTTAGAGACAACCAACTAATCAAGAATTGAGAAAATTTTACAGTTTTTGTGATAGCCAACTAATCAAGAATGAAATGAAGCCAACATTTATGTAACTTTTGATATACTCAAGTAGCTGTCCTCACTAGCTAGGTTATGCCCCTAGAATGAACATCGTAATGTTAATTGTGATACGAGCTCAACCTCATTGGTAATGCTTTCCCTAATCTTAATGACATTGATGTAGGCTCCACTCATGATCCTTATGAAGATCTTTCCACCACTAACCTCTTTCATGATAGGTCACTATCCTCACCATCTCCTTAGACCTATAATACCTTGAGCTTATCGATTGGGACCAACACGACCCTTTATGATTTGATGTTTTCCAAAATGATGAAGCCATCATGAAACTTATGAAGTGTCAAGACCACATCCCCTTTGTAATCATAAGAAAGACTTTTCCACCATACTTAACACCTACATATGCTTATTTTGGAGAGAAAGAAAGAACCCTTTAGTCCTAAGGCACCCTAGTCTAGGCAGAATAGCAACAAGATATAAGAAGAAACTTGTGATCGATTAAAATGATACAATAAAAATGGACACTTCCCAAGAGCTCCTCAATTTGACAAACTTCACCTTCTATTAGATACCACTTAGATACAAGACATGACTCTCCTCTCCTTGTTGAGGATGCTATAAACATCAACCTGTGAATAGAAGCTTGGACCCTAAACTCTCTAAGATAGTAGCTCCACTGGACCTTGACATCAAAGAAGGCATATATAACCATGTCACCATGTTAAAGATTACGTTGATTTCTTTATGTGGTCTTATGGTGATATGCCTTGAGACTCCATCTTTAAAGTCATGCATCATCTTGTGGTTCACCTCAATGCCAAACCTATTCAATAAAAGATACACAAAATGCAGCCCCAAGTAGCCCTTGTGGTCATAGAAGAATTGTATAAACTCTTGGATGTCCAGGGTTCATTCAGACTATTACTTATCCTAAATGGGTAGATCTAATGTGGTCTTAGTTAACAAGAAAACTAAGGGAATTCATGTTTACACTAACTTTTGAGACATCAAAAAATGATCTACCCCAACTTAGATAACTTTTCTCTACCAAACATTGATATGATCGTGGATCTTGTGCATAGCCATATATATATAATTTTATCATTAATCTAGATATAATATAGACCAAGTTGAAACATTTGAGTTAGACATGGAGACAACTAGATTATGGAGCTTGGTCTATGTAAGAAAACACCTCCTATAGACTCAACACAAGCTTATCCCTCAACCCTCTAAATTGTGATTTACATCATTTGATTACCCTAGAACACACTATAGACAACTCTATACAAATTTGGCAAAATATATTTTCTCCTAACAGAAACTTGTATATGTAGAAGTATCTACTACTAAATTAGATTTGATATACTTCTTAAAAGGAAAGAGTTGGGACTAACAACTAAATAGAAAACAATAACTAGTTTTGCATTTTCTAGGAAATAGGAAGCAAAATTGAGCTAGAACCATCTTGACTAATTTATCTATTTCTAGCTAGATTGAACCCTAATTCTATATTCAATTCCAACCCTAACCCTAAAACTAATTCTAACCCTAATCCTAGCCCTAATTCTATATGCAATTCAAACCCTAACCCTTATTATAACCCTAACCCTAACTCGACTTGTAATTGTAATTGTAATTGTAACTCTAACTCTAGCCCTAACCCTAACCCTAACGAGCTACTTGTAATTGTAATTGTAACTCTAACTCTAGCCATAACCCAAACCATAATTGTAGCTCTAATACTTACCCTAATTTAGCAACCCTTGAATTCTAATTCTAACCCTAACCTCAATTCTAACCCTAAGCCTGATCCTAACTAAAACCCTAACCCTAACTTTAATTAATCACGAGTTATGCTATAGGGATTTCTTCTACATATTTTGTATGCATGTGTTATTCCCTTATTGCATGTGAGTTCACCAATTATTTGGAAGTCTCCTAACTAGGAGGCGGGCTTGTATTCAAGCCCTATAAATTTTGTGTTTATAGGTGTTATGTTTAAAGCTATATGGAGACTTGTAATAGGAGGTCTTGAATTTGGTACCAATGATTGTGAGTTCCTTGTCTAGAAAATAATGAACCTTTTGAACAAGAGAACCTTGTAGACCATGATGCATATCTTGAAATTTAAACTTGAACATTATTGTCATGTGAATGCTTTTAGCCATCCTACAACCTCCTATCACCCTTCATCCTCTTATAGGGATATGCCACACAACCTCTCCAAGTTGACCATGCCAAACCCAAAGTCACAATCGTAAGAGGTAAAGAATCTTTTGGCCGCATTCAAGTCCACTCCCTAATAGGAGTGATACAATGCTAATAGGGTTGTGAAGGTAATTAAGTTCTTGATTAGCATGTTGGGTGTATCTAAGCATAATGATGATATAGTTAGTCCTAATTTCATTAATCTTAAGATCATTGAGCTAGAGTACTTAATATATATGGTATAGTTTTGTTCAATCAATAGTGGTAGGGAAAATTAATATACTACAATGACATCAAACATAAACCAATATTGTTTTAAGAAATATTAGTGGTAGGGAAAATTATAGTGGCCCTAACCCTAGAGTAATAAGTTGAAGTAGTGTTAGAATTACTAATAAACTAAAAAACTTTATCCTAGGGTGGTGGGACAAATTACACAAGCCTTACAAAGCCTCTACCACTTCCTTGACATTTTTATCATTGTTCGAATTTGATAGGAGGGATTTATGTCACCTCCTCCTCATCTTTATTCTCATAGTGGATAGAATCATCCAATTTAGCATCAAGACATGAAGGTTTATCTTCATTATCTTAGAAATATCCTCCAAGGCTTTGCGCATATGCTCATGCCACACATTGAAGATGTGGAATTTATCTAAGTAGCAATATAGAAATCCTTAGCCTAACCTTCTACCCCTTCAATATCATTGTATAGAAGGTAGATACAAGTAACATTTGATAGCATGGAGGCACAACTTAGGGATTGAGTTGAATGTAAAAAAATTATTCTTCCCAACAAATGCTAGATGTCTAGGAGCAATTTAATGATTTCTTCCATTATCTGCCTAGTCTAGAATATAGTTACCTTTTCTTTTGATATGTTTGAAGGAGATAGATTTAAACAAGTATTCACCAAGTTTCTAGCTTCCAATATAATAGTTTCCAATAACCACAAGCTTCATCTATGCTTTTTCATATGATCAATGTTGATCTTGGAATCTCCTTCCACACTAAGGGATATCTTGTTTAGTTTCCAAGTCATCTTGAGGCCCTGGATATCATAGCCCTAGAATCTACCATATTATTGTTCTTGACACCAAAATCATAAGCTTTAAGTTAGGTAGAGGTTTTCCCTTATCATCTCTTAATAAACATACTCCTCCTACTTCACTAGGATTACCCTTGGCTACCCATAAAAAATTCAAGCTTAATCCATCCCAATGTAGGTGTGGACCAAAGGGTGTGAATATCAACATGGGTATCTCCCTGTTTTAACCTTATTCAAAGCAACCTTGGCCAATTATGAGCCTAATCAGTGCCTCTTCTAGCATGATCATATATTCCTCTTTACCCCAACAATCACCAAGTTCCTAAATGCACCATATTTCTTTAAAATAGTCCAAATTTTGGGATGCATATTCACATTTACGAAATACATGATGATTGTCTAGAGAAGTTTCCTTACTTAAATGCACATTATACATTAAGATGGGTCACCTTTCCCATTGTATCAATCATTATGGTAGTCCTAATAGCTTTCTTACATTTTGAAATTTGTACATGCATGTATACATTATTTGTATGTTTAATTTAAATTTATTTCAAGTGTAATTTCTTGAAACATATATATATATATATATATTCTTGATTTAATTTTAAATTTGTACTGAAGTTTGTATGTTTATATGTATATATATGCAGGTTCATATCTAGATTTTTATATATACATCATGAATCTAGATGATATTCACTTTGATTTTGAGGACTTCCTTAATGTACAAGATGATCCGGCCACACCTCCACCCCCACCCGCACCCACACCTGCACCCCCAGCGCCAAATGCCCCACCTCTAGATGCCCCACCTGCAGATGACCCGCCTCCACCTCCACCTCCACCCCCACCTAGAACTGACCAAGCTCACTTGTGAGCCATAATGAATGAAAATGTGGATTCGATACAAGAAAAACTGAATTCCATTCGCAATGAACAATTCATGCCACCTCACGTAGTACGTTTTGCATCTTTGATGCAAAACATTGTAGATTCTGTGAGGTCTATTGACTCAGATTTTGATGGATTTTAGAAATGGAGAGAGGAGAGGTGCCAATTTTATGCTGATGGCCTCTCTTATAAGACTATTTTGGATCTTAAAATCACAAAAGCTCATTTAGTACAATATTTTAGACATCCCATTACAAATGAACCTATTCCTGCAAATAAGAAAAGAATATCAATCAGGTGGTGTAGGCATGAAGGAATGTCTGCCAATTTTTGGGATAGATGGTGGATGGTGTTTGATTATCCACCTCATGCTAATTGTGAGGTTCCTTTATATTTTTTGAGAAAATTATATGTAGAGTTTGTAATGAATAAAAAACCCAACTACTTTGATTTTAGATCATTCCAGGGTGTTGGTGGTGGCATGCCACAATAGAGGTTGGGGGCACGGGTTGATCCCCAATGACCGGTGCCTGTTCAACCTCTTATTGACCCTCCTGTTGCTGCCATTCCTTCGCCCTTCAAGCATCGTGCAGTGGTATCCACACTAGGCACATTGAGTGCACTCTCAGGTAGCCTACATGAGTAGACTTCTATGATGGTAGCTCGAGTTAGAGAGCATGGAGGAGTTGATGATGGAAGTGGTCCTAGTGCCACTCCACATGTGTTGATGCCTCATACATGTACGAGTTGCAATCAGTTGTGTTATGGACCTGATCAGGTAGTTGCACCCACTTCAGCTACACATGCATCATCTGATAATGTGGGCACTGAATCATTTGTTGATTATCTATTTGCTGAGGATCATCCCACTGATCATTCGACATAGGTATATATAGGTTATGTACACATGTTGAATTTAAAACAATTTATTAACCACGTGTTTTTAATCAACATATAGATGATCAATTAAATTGTAATATTTTAACAATTGAATTGTTTGGTTTGTTTGGTGTAGATGATGGCAACAGGGGTCACCATTGATCGAATTAATTTTTCATCAACACCTGTTCATCTCAGGCACCCATTTGGGGTACATTTTCAATGATTTATAAATTTGTAAAATTCAGTCTTGAATGTGTGTACAATTAAATATTTATGAACTTATTTATGAACTGGTTCAAGGTTCTTCCACATTGAATCCTCCATCTCAGGGTGTCTCGAGCGCTCCTCCATCATTGGGCATCTCACATGACACTCTTACAGTATGTATATTGTTTTAAAAAACTATATATATACTTAAATTTTTCTATTTTGATATCAGTGTATCTAAAAACGTGCACATGTACTATTTAATATTTTATAAATATGTCTATGTAGGTTGACACAACTATGAGGATGGGCATTGTAGCACACTTAAATAATCCAAGTTTATATCAGGAGTCGACTACATTTCAGGTTGTTGAAAAACGTATTTAACATGTACACAAGTCAATTATATATATGTTTTAAAACCTGATTTGTACACACATGTGCTAACTTAAATATAAATGACATTGTAGGAGCTTGTTAGTGACATGTTTCATCAACACACAGCACATGCAGAGCAAGAGGACAGAGGAGATGGGCAGCCTGATACGGTATAATTTAAAATCTAGATTATATTTAAATTGAACAATTAAAATATATGTTGTGAACTTAAAGTAAATTTCTTGATATATATATATATATATATATATATATATATATATATATATATATATATATATATATATATATATATGTTGACATGTACATTCAAAATTCTTTTTTCTTTTATAGCTCGATACACGTCATGGAGCTAAGCCTGTAGAGACAAGTCCTGGAATAGAGGATTCACAACAAGTTCCTCTTATGGTATAATAATTTTTAAATATGATAGTTCTTATAAATTAAATTGAATTAAATCATTTTTAAAATCGTCAAGTATATCTAATTTCAACTTGAACTTTCTCTTGTATTAAATAGATTGATTCAGAGCATGGAGACACAGGTCCAGGTGCACCAGAGCATGCCTCTCAGCCTCACACAGTAATTTAATTTTATGATAAATTATAAATTTAAAAATTGCCATTAATTTAGATTTCCTTATCATCTTACATCTAATTTCATCTAAATCTTTCTCTTTTGCAGAGTGATTCAGGTCATCTGAGTAGTTTGCATGGTGTGAAGAGGACTCTTGATGATAGAGATAGTATGTGATAGGTTATTGAACATGGGCTATGTATAATTTGACTATTTCATGAGCTATATGTTATATACTGTTTGTCATGGACTTTATATATATATATTGTTGAGCATCGACTTTATATATTTTTTTGAACATGGACCTCGACTTTATATATATATATATATATATATATATATATTGTTGAACCTCGACTTTATATATTTGACTATTTCATGGACTATTTGTTATATACTGTTTGTCATTGACTTTATATATGTATTGTTGAACATGTGGACTTTATATATTTTTTGAACATGGACCTAGACTTTATATATATATATATATATATATATATTGTTTAACCTGGACTATATTTTTTTACATGTCACACAATAAATACAATCTTGTTGTAGTTCAAAATCATACACATGTCAAAGTAATAATCATGTAAAACCATCATGTTATTTTAGGTGCATCCATATGTATATATCTGTTATCCATGCATACATACATTGCATATACATCATAAACTATAAAAGCATAACACCACATACATATGTATATACAAGCATCCCTAAATTTAATCATAAATCAAACTCTAATCTAACCATGTGCATGAAGGAAAAGAAATGTAAACATTTGAGATCAACCATAATAAGATATATAGATTGACATCAATAGAAATAATCGATTGTCATATATAAATCTACAAGTGTCAGAGTGTTGATCTAGATTTGCGCTTAATGAAGAAATTGCATTGAAAGAATTTATGTAGTGATGAGGTCCTCATAAAGTTCCTCCATTCATTCACGGTATGCATATTTCGGTCCTGGTCAAATTTTAAGCAATAAAATGGTAAGCAAATCAAAACAAAGCATTAAAAAGTGAGATAAGTTCATGAGGATCTCTTGCCTACTAGGAGGGATCAATCTCTCACATCTTCTCATCTAGAGATCAACTAAGTTATATTAAATGATCCTAGCATGGTTATAGTTATATTTATCCAAGTGCCTTGGTGCTTGTTCTTGTGTTGATCATATAATTTTGGAGTCCCTAGGGTAAGAGTCCACGAGAGTGTCCCTTGACCAACCTCTACTACATCTTAAGTAGATTTGTAGCATGGGAGTGTACTACCTGGGAAATCCTTTAGAAAGTCACCCCTTTTCAATAATATAAATCTCTATATGTAAGTGTCAGAGTGTTGATCTAGATTTGCGCTTAATGAAGAAATTGCATTGAAAGAATATGTAGTGATGTAGCATGGGAGTGTACTAGGGAAATCCTTTAGAAAGTCACCCTTTTTCAATAATATCTAGTCATGTGTCATCTCTTAGACAGTCCATCTCCTCTCTATCTCTATGTATGGGTTTGTAATAATTTGTTTGTGTTAGTCAAAGTCACCATTGTGTAAATGTGTAATCATGTGCCATAGTAACCCAATCAACACTACTTGATACCTCAAGGAAGTGAAAGATCTAGTGTGGGCATGGGTCATTGATACCTGGTCTAATATGCTCCAATATCCATACCATAACTAGAGAAGGATGACTAAATCCTAGTGCCTTATGGTGCACAATCTAATAAAGGTCATGGTAGACCTTGAAGGTAGGATGTCAAACCCCCATGCATAAACTTTACCTAACTCCACTTGCTCAATGATAGGAGCCTACATACCATATGAGAAAGTGGACATTTTTAGTCCTTCACATGCAAAGTTCAATATTTTTTCCAATCTCTTGGATTCTCTATTTGTGACTTTGATAATGACCTCTTTGTTAATGTTAAAAATGGTCAAATCATTATAGTTGTATTATATATTGACGACTTACTCATTACGAGTAGTCTTATTTCTTTAATCCACAAATATAAAAAATAAATTGAACCATATATTTGAATAACTAATTTAGGGCTTCTACATCATTTCTTAGGAATGATTATCTTCTAGGATCATTAATCTATTAGGGTATCACAAGCAAGATACAACTAAGATATATACTTAAAAATTTCAATTATGGTTGACTATAAACGAACTGCTATTCCTATTGAATTGAGTATTAAACTTGACTCCAAACCTCTATTTGAAAAGACCAATCCTACTTTGTATAGATAGTTAGTAGAAAGCCTTATTTACCATACCATACCTATACTAGACATTACTTATAATGTAGTAAGTATTGCATCTAGATTCATGCAAGATCCATATGTGGATCATTGGAAAATGACTAAAGATATATTGAAGTTTATTAAAAGTACTTTTAAATATGTTTTTTTTTCCTACACCAAAATGCAAATTTATATGGTTATTGTGATGTTAGTTCTATATTAGTAATTTTGTTCATAAGAAATATACTTCCAAGACTATTTCTTTAAATTTAGTGTAGGGACTATCACATGGAGTAATAAAAATCAACCTATAGGGGCTCTATCATCCACGAAGGGCAAATATAAAAGTTCAATAAAAACATCAAAAAATCAATGTGACTTAAAAGATTATTAAAAGAGCTTTAGGTAGGTAGTGTTGATAGTACCACCTTGTCATAATAAATGTGTGATAAGGATAACACAATAGGAACCTACCCCACTCTATCTATCCAACCTTGTCATAGGGCAACTTGATTTGTTGTAGAAAGCTCCTACACCTAGAAAGCTCCTACACCTAGACACCTATCATTTGCAATTAACCTACAACTTGATGCTAAATTTTTGGATGTCTTAAGGGGTCCTAATTTATGATGTCTTAAGGGGACGTCTTAAGTTCTCAAAATTTGGTGAAGTTGCCCAAGGCAACCAAATTGAACAATATAATAAATCAAATTTAAAGTAAATTCTAAGTAGAAAAACATGGCCATTTAACAAATAAAATACATAAAATAATAATTTTGATAAATTTAATACTATAGAGTATAAAATTGTGTACATACACATGTATACAAATTTCTGTACAAAATGTGTAATAATGTAATTGTGTATGTACATATATGCCAACTCAAAATAATGTAAATACAAAATGTCGTTATATGCCATCTCAAGAAAATCTAAAACTTGAGGAGAATGTAGCAGGTCTTCATGCCACCTGATGTAAAAATAATACAAGCAATTTATCAATATATCTGAATCAAAACATGTATTTTAATTTATATAAAACTATCTAGATATACACAATTTGTACCTGTATTTACAAATGCCTCTCAAGTTTTTGTTTCAAAGTATGTGATGAATTTGTGATAATGGCCCAAGGATATAAAAGGATAAATTAAATCAATTTCAACTAATAACACACAAGAAATATCAAAACATGTATTTAATGTATTTAAAACAACAATATAAATCTATTTAACTATATTTACCTGTATTTACTTATTCCATTGTACCATCTCCATCCTCTCTTTTTTCTAACGCATCGATGATTGTCTCATGGTATTCCATAGAAATGTTCCATAGCTCTTTATTTGTAGGTTTTCCGTGATACCTCTCTAGTTTTATATTTGTTGCCAACACCAAATGTGAGTAGTGTATAATCTTCTTATGTGTTTCATAATCTTCGAATGCAGGCAAACCATTCTTCCTTATTAGGTATTTCCATAGCCAAGTGCCAACAACCACCACCGAACCTATTGGATAATGATAGACATCATCAAAGAAATACTTAAAATTTGCTTAAGGGGATCAAAGAAGTTCTTAAAATATGCTTAAGGGGATCAAAGACTTGTTATCAAAATTTGCTTAAGGGGATGTCTTAAGGGGATCACCAAACCTATTGGATAAAGAAAGCCATCATCATCTTCTCTAGGTGCTGTTAACTTATGTTTAGTCTCCACACAATGAGCCAACCAATATTTAGTTTCCTCTTCATTATTCTTTGGTGCAACAACAGCATACACATGTCCTGCAAAACAAATTTTGATTCAATAACTTGCACATGTCCATAAAATTTAACCAATCAACATACATGCATTCATATGTACACATAAATAAATAAAAGCACTACAAATTAGTAATGAAGTGAAATAAAATGAAATGATTTGAATTAAATTACCTTCTTGTATAAGGTCTGAAACACGGTCATAATCGTCTGATACAAATAGTTGATCATTGTCTTCAATTGTTGTTTCACTTTGATTGTGTGCTTGTGCAAGTGTCAATGGTCTTTGTTTCCACTCTTCAACCCATTCTATATTCTCACATGCTTCCCAATCTCCTGAAATACAAAACTGACAAAAACATGCAAGCTCCCTTGTCTAGACGGTCTATGTACTTGCATTCGAACTCCTAAATGAATGCCATTTAGTAGATCCACTGATTGTCTAGCAATCAAGTCTAGGTAGAATGTTTTCTTCTTCAACCAACCAAAAGAATCGATGAACTGTAGAGTACTTGCTTGATCCAGGTGTACATAATCTTGTATTGCACCAATCTACAATCCCATGTGCATCTTTAAATTTTACTGCATCCTCAAATTTTAATTGTTGTCTAGCAAAAATTCTTTTAACACATGCACCAGCTCCATCATGTTCTCCTTTACCATGTCCAACTTCAAAAAAATTTCACATATGTTGGACATTATTCTCCTTGTGAACCCTACATAACCAATAGAACATTCGAGCATTCTTGGACTGCCCCGTACAATTATTTGACCATATAAGATGTTTAGTCATCTGGATTCCTCTTTCTCTTAAATTTGTATAAAATATATTGAAATAATATTGAACAAACTCTGACGAGTGTAACCGGTTGTCACTCAAATAGAAATGATACTCCCTCAAAACTTTTCTATCATTCTTTATGCTATCATCTGCATGTCTATAAACAATATGAACAAACATAGCAACCTGCACTGAATTGTAATATTGTGATTGAATTTCCTCTTGCAGAGCTAAAGTATAGTTTTCCACAAAATCAACCACTGATAGTATAGTACCAACTGAAAATGTGTTTCTACATTCATGAAATTGTCCATCAAGCCATCAAGCTTGTTGAGAGTGCTTGACATATTTTGGTACAATGTTACTTTTAAATTCTAATATGAATGCATGTACACTAACCTTTTCTATAATTAAATCACAATGCTTTCCAAATTTTCCATCTTTTAAAGAATATTCAACATTCTTAAATCTTTTAACATCCACTAATTGTTGTCCAAAATTATTTTCAACACTTTCATGCATACAAACTCTTAACAAAGAAAGATTACCACAACTAATGCATTGTTCAGAAATACATGAACTTAAATAAAAACCTTTTTCATTGGATCTTTCACAGAACAAACTTGATATAAACTCTTTTATTGCTTCAGTTAGCATATTAATATCACATTCCTGTATAATCATGTTACGATGTAAAGTACAACATATATATTGAAACACATCATAATAATAATGAAATTGAACATGCGTTTTACAACAACAAGATATTCGTTCCTTATTAATCTTTACATACCATGGTTTGCATTTTTCAAAAGATCTTTGACTTATTTTAATATTACCAGGTAACACTAATTCATCACAAAATTTTCTATAAAATTTAGTTTGCATTGTATCTAATAGGTGTTTTGGATGAGGATCATGAACTTTGGACCCCACTCTTAATTTTAAAACATCTCTAGCATTAGACGATACCCTAGCATTATCATGCCAATATTTTTCAATCAAAGATCTGATTTCAACATTTAGTTTCATGTCAGATCTTGGGAGTCGACCACTAAAACTCCAACATTGGTTAATTGAATCATTTTCTATACTTTCTCTTCTTTTTTC
The DNA here is from genome assembly GCA_027924645.1 of Cunninghamia lanceolata. Taxonomy (NCBI): domain Eukaryota; kingdom Viridiplantae; phylum Streptophyta; class Pinopsida; order Cupressales; family Cupressaceae; genus Cunninghamia; species Cunninghamia lanceolata. Next base: position 27,669,495 of record BSBN01000021.1, read on the forward strand.
TGCTCTTACCAATGTTTTAGGATGTATTTTTAGAATTCCACTAATATTGCTTACCATTCTTCTATTCAAAGTTGTTTTATTCACTATAGCAGTTGTTATAGCTTGTCTTGCTGCATTTTTATCTTTGGATCAACTATTACTTCCAATAGACTCAATGGCACTAGCAACAGTAGACATAACATGTTTTTGTGATTGATCTTTTCTTTTTGGTTTAACAAAAATGCCTAACATTTTCATTACTTTTCTCATTTTTCACATTCTCATTAATTGCATCATTAGTTGACATTAAAATGATAGTTTTTTACGATAAAAAAATTCCTTGTATAATCTATTGGCATGTGTTCTTATTTGTCTCCAAGAAATTTTACCAGAAAGATTATCCAAAACATCTCTTTCAATTTTGAAAAAATATTTCTCATTTTCAACATCACTTCCTAGATTTTCATTTTCATTTTCAACTTCAAAACGATTTTCATTTTCAACAACAAAACAGTTTTCATTTTCATTTTCAACAAAAGGATTTTCATTTTCATTTTCAACAACAAAACGGTTTTCATTTTCATTTTCAACAAAAGAATTTTCATTCTCATTTTCAAAAACAAAACGATTTTCATTTTCATTTTCAACAAAAGGATTTTCGTTTTCATTTTCAACAACAAAACAGTTTTCATTTTTATTTTCAACAACAAAATGGTTTTCATTTTCATTTTCAACAACAAAAGGATTTTCATTTTCATTTTCAACAAAAGGATTTTCATTTTCATTTTCAACAACAATTTGTTTCAAATTTTGATCTCTATGAATATTATCAATCTCAACATTGTTATATCCAGCTTGTTTTAAATCTCCTATCAACACTATTTCCATTTCATTCAAAGGTGGATTTGAAGAAGTACCTGGATTTGTGCCTATTGAAACATTCTCCATAGCATTAATAGAGGGATTTGAAGACATACCAGGAGTAGTTTGTATAATCGTATTAGTTTCCACATTCACCTCTTGCAAATTTGCATCGTCTACATCCATGGTCTCCTCAATGTTTTTATCTTCAATAGTTGTGGAATTGGATGCTTTAGCATTATTCATTGATTGAATCTTTACTCTTCTATCTCTTTGTCTTTTTGCCTCCTTCTCTCTCTTTGCTTCAATTTCTTCAGAGGTTAATAGCTTCCTATCTTTCCTCTTATTATGACTTTGTGATCCCATGATTAAAAAATTTATGAAGCATGTACAAATGAATGTCAAAAACTTGAATGTGTTTCAAGTCCTTCAAACAAGTACCAATTCAAAAAAAATCCACTTAAATAACATCTCTATGATGGCTTCTATCAAAATACCAACAATACTTCAAGTTGATGGACCTGCAAAAGAAACAAATATGCCAAAGAATGCTGCAAGAGTCGCTGTCAGCCGTACTGTAGAGCAAGTTGTATAAATGACAGTCATAGTACAGTCTTATTTAAAAAAATGGGCAAATAATAAATGGGATCCCATTTATAAAATGGGATCCCGTTATATAAAACGGGATCCCGTTTACTATGGGATCCCATTTATTAAACGGGATCCCATTTTTTTTTCGACCAATGAATAAAGAAATGGGATCCCGTTTTATAAACGGGATCGCGTTTTATAAACGAGATCCCATTATTCAAAATTTGAATTTTAAGCTTGGGTTTTACTTTGTAACCCACTTCAGAAAATGTTTTGGGGACCCGACCCTAACCTCTGGACCTGGTTTGACTTGCAACTTGAAGGCCCTGTCAATGTCACAACAAAATAGTGACTTTGGGCATATATTTAAAGGTCTATTTTGCAGAATATTTTGATGAAATTAAAACCCATTATAGATGAGACAATGTAGATTCTAAATATGTAATTTCTTTTACAATTGAATTAAATTTTCTATTTTTTAATCAATTTCTGATGAAATAGGTCCATAACCTTAAATTATCATAGTTTTTTAATATTTTAATAACTTTTTATTAAAATATTTTTTTGTAAAAAAAATTGTATGAAAATGTACTTTAGACAATTCTTTTCAATTTTAAAAAAAAAAAAATTTAAAAATGTTAAGTTTAGGTCATCTTATGCGTGACGTACACGATGATTTTTTAAAAGACAAAAAATGACCAATAAAAAATTAATAAAAAAATATTATTCAATAAAAAATTACAAATAAATATGGAAAACATGCTTTAGTAAGTTAAAAATCTTTTCCCAAAAGGATTTTGAAAAATATGATTATTTAGGTCAAAATATGGATGACGTACACGTACATGGTATAGTAAAAAAAAAGTGACTTTTAAACAGTGGTTTTTAGAAATGCCTACTCAAAATCAATTTCTATCATCTGGGTATTGAAAAAAATTACATATTTAGAAACTAGACTCTGAGTACTACATTTCATATTTAGTGACTTTTTCCAAGATTCCACATTTAAGTGCTTCAAATTTTTAGGTCAAATGTGACAAGTTCTGAAAATCAGGGAAAACACTTCCACTTTTTGGCCAAAAAAGTGGACACAACTTGCACACATCCAGACCACACATAATATTTACCACATACATATGATATTACTGCCTCTTTGAATAACTTACTATGAGAACTCAGATAGAATCTCACATTGCAATAGTATTCTATGTGATACTACCTCATGCTTTGAAATGATTAAACACACTTTCGTAAACATCCAGCAAAATTAAATGCCCCTAACACTCACAAACTTATTTTGTAATTCCTTGCACAGTCTTTCAAAAACATCTCAGAGCGAATTTCAAATACCTCTACAAATTTGAAATGCCTTCCTTTTTCCTTGAAATGAAAATTGCATCTTACACAGAAACAAATAACTTCGTTATGTAGCCTAGCATCTCTTCTTCACATGAAAACAATAAACAATTCTCCATCGCACCGCCTTGGATCATGGCCTCTTCACATAGACTTCAATCCCTTCACATGGCTTCACACAGAGATTTCACACAAAGATTGCACCAGGATAGGATCAAATGAGTGCTCTGATACCAACTAAAGAAACAATAAATGCTTTATTCATTTATTTGATATCAAATGCAAGTTACATCCATGTATATATATTATGTGAGGAGTAGATAGTTATATGGTTATATGAAACTAACTGACCAAACTATATGGTTAGATGAAATTGAGCCAACCAACTTGCCCAAACAATGTAATACAATAATGTATTATGCTAACAGATATAACATCAATTATAATGCACTTTGACATCTATCCTAAACATTACAATAGGTGTATACACAACACTTTACAATTCCTGTTCAAAGCCCTTTTTATAATTTTCATAATGTCTTCCTCTTCTCATCAAATAGTTTGAAGAGATAACCATTTCCATAAAACTGTTTTAGGTAATAACTGAATATTAAACCACAATTTAGGTTCAAACTAACCCTTTTAGTTATAACTGACATGTAATCCATAACTGTCATGTGACTAAGAAAAGAAGTAAACAATGTGTCACTGCTACCTCTAAATCTTATTTTCATCAAAGTATGATTTGTGTATCACATGACTAAAGTTAAGTGCTCAACGCAGTTGTAACACATAACACTAGTTACATGATCACCATATTTAAAGCAACATAAAACTATTAACACTGTCGAAATAAAACATAAACCTTTTCCACTGTCCATAAACTAAACCACTGTTCATAAATCAATATAGTGCCACCGAATCATGCTTCTAATAGAATCCTAGCAAATATAATCTAGCTAATTAAAAGAGAGCATCATAATAAACTAAAACATGTTTAAGAATATTTCCCCAACAAACCAATGTAATGGAATCCACATTATCTCACAATCAGAGATTATGTCACCACAAGAATTGTTACAGCAAATACAACTTCAACAAAAACCTCAAGATTGTAGGCATAACCAAAATGAAACCCTAATACCAAAAAAAGAAATACGCATAACCGTCATTGCCTGAGTTCAAACAATAAAGCAAGAAACTGAATGAAGAGTTCAAGTAACAATATCACCTGGTGGCCACAATTATAGTAGCTGAAGATGAAGTCAAAATGTTTACCACAATAGTCGCATAGGCCAGCGTTGTCTCTTTGACAAGATTCTCATAGAACTTTCAATGAATCATGGTGATTCCTCTATTTTGTTTCACAATTGCAAACCCTAGCTTCGAACATAAACTTCAACCTTGCAAAATGAGAGAATAACCTAACTTTTTTGTTTTTTCCCAATAATACCAAGTGACCTATGCTCTTGGTGTGCCCTAAAGAGGGCCAGTGGAGCCCAAACAAAAAAACTCTCCTTTTATCTATTGAAAAGGCTGACAACCTGCCCAACAAGTTTATTCCATTACACGCCCAATAAGAATAATCAAAGTGTATTATAGGTTGTGCACTAGGAAATATATGTCATTTGTGACTAGTGAAGTCCCTTAACAACTTAAAGAGTGTGCAACATGATAAACTAGCTTATAATATCATCCAAAATGTCCTCCAAAACAAAACATGAGAAAATGCTTGTAGTGCCCCTCATTCACTTTTAAAGCAATATAATAAATGGATATCCTTTGAAGCAAGCAAATCACATTGTGAAGTCTTTATGACCCTGTCATGAAGATTAAACATGATGACATGTATTATGGGCATGAAGATGTATCAATGCAGTGCCAAAGTATAGCCAAGGTGCATTAATTGTCAACATAATGATATGATAACAAACCAAGAACATACCAACTATATAGATCACTGGTAGGTACCAATACTTATAATTCTTGTCCTATAGAGCATGAACTAACAACTGTGAAGATCACTGGATACTATGTCAACAAGCCACTATGTTAGCATGATATAGAAAGATAATGTCATGAGTGCCCATTGTCTAGATCACAACAACAACAAACTGAACTGCAATGTGAAAGAGAATCAACTAAACTAAGCATGGGCCAACAACATAATCACTGTATTTCAAACTGAGCCAACAATGTCAATGTATGCCTTGCATTATGATGTCCGACATGTCACAGTGCAAACATTAGATATATGCCATTGAACACCATATCCAACTAAGAGAGATTGTGTCTTTGACATCAAGGACAACAACTGAGGACAATCATTACTACTTGGTAAGGATGGAAGAGGCATGTTACCTTCTAATCTTTGGATAGAAGTAGGCCTTGTAAATAGATCTCTAAGGTATGTTCAAAAAATGTATATAAACCTAGAAGTGCACTACCTGAACCACTAATATATGTTATGGTAGAGTTGGATAATTACATAGTGATACCATTTGAAGATCTATCTCCATGTACAGTTCCAATTACACTAATACAAATGGGCTGAACAATCCAAATACCCTTGAGATTGGCTTAGGCATTAACAATACACAAATTAAAAGGTTTGACTCTTTCAAAAGCTACAATTAGTATAGGGCAAAAAGAAAGAATAGGATTAACATTTGTGTCTATATGTTGTCTAAATTCATTCAAAGGTCTCAAAATAATTCCACCATTCACATATGATCGTTATGAAAAAAATGAAAAAGGGAAAATAATTTGGTAAGAGAAAATTTGAAGAAGAAAGAATAAAATTATTAGAACACAACATAGTAGAACAAGATGGAATAGAGCAGAGTAGAGTATAACATAGTAGAGTATAGCATAGTAGAATATAGTAGAGTAGAGTAGAGCAGAGAAAACTTAATAGAGCATAGAAAAGTTGAGTAGAATAGAGTATAGTAGAGTAGAACAAAGTAGAGTAGAGTAGAACAGAGAAAAGTAGAGCAAAGTAGAGTAAATAGAGAAAAACAAAGTAGAGTAGAGTAGAAGAGAGAAGACTAGTCAAAGCATAGAAAAGTATAGCAAATTCGACAGAGAAGAGCAAAATAGATCAAAGAAGAGCATAGAAAACAGAGCAAAGCAGAGAAAACAAAACAAAATAGAGTAGAGAAAATAGAGTAGACCAAAGCAGAGTACAATAGGGCATATAAAGAATATCTTGTATATTTCAAATGCTATTTATATAGATGAATATATACTTGGTGCTCTTTGTTGGTCTTGTTTTCCCCAGAGGTTTTCTCCACGTATATTCTTTTTTACTAAACCTTGTTGATTTTATTTGTTATTTGTACAAAGACAATTTCAAACACTTAGCATAACCCTATATCTAACCCTAATCATAACCCTAAGTTCTCAAGCATACATTTTATTAGTTCAAATCCAACTAGAGATATCAAATCCACATGGAAGACATGCTCAAAATCAATTAGCAAATTCTAAGAGCAACTAAGTGTAGATTTCATTATTTTGCTTCCAATGCATAGAGGAAGTTGTAATTATAATAATATAATATAATAATATAACAAATATAATTATATAATAATAATATATTATAATATACTAATATAATATATAATATAATAATATAATTATTGTATAATATAATATAATACAATAATAGAATATAATAATATAATAATAATATGGGAGGGAGCCTTGCCACATCAGTACAGGTGGCAAGGCCTAGATAGAGGAGTCAGGTAATCATTGTTTGTATTTCTTTAAGATGGCATGGGTAGAGGGGAGGTCGACATTAATTCTCTTAAGTGCCAAGCCTTGTCATCAGCTGGTAATCATTCCAAGGAATGCCTTCGAGAAACTTCGGTGTGAAGTCTGGGAAAATGATATTAGGGAAGACAGTTTCTCCATTCTGTAGTTTCTTTCTCTGTTTGCTGGCAAATACCTTCTCACTTTGTAGCGATAATCTCGGTAGAGTCCATCTGCTATGGAGGGATGGATACCCCAATCATACTAGTCAGTAGAAAGAGGCAAATGGCCTTCATTGGTAGGATCACCGACCTTAGACTATAGAGGATGCTTCGCAAGTCAAATGATCTAATGTTGGGGGTTGTTAGAATGATTCTAGACAAAGAATTTATGGAGAACGAACAAAGATACCAGGTGGACATAGATATCTCTTCAAGGGTCTTAACAATGCTATTGGAAATGAATACGTCGAAGGTAGAGGTAGAATCCATTATGAGAGGCATTTTCAAACCAGAGCACTTAGGTGAATTGGAAATGACCTTGCAAGTAGCCAGTACTGGTATTGGAATCCCTTGACCAAAGGATTGGAGTCTCCTCAATGATCCTAGAGCAATGATTAAGTTGTATCTATTTATTTTGGACGTCGTGTTGAAGGAGTAGGCACTGGTGGTGGTGGATTTCATCAGAAGGGTACTGGGCTTGGTCACGGTCGAAGGTCTCCAGTGGGAGGAGGATTTCAGCCTGAAGCTAGGTGAATATGATAATTAGTAGATTCAATTTAACACATTGGATTCATTTTGTATACTAGAAGCCAAAAGTTAGCCAGTCCTAGTATGAATATAGTCTCCTTTGGTTGTTAGTAGTGCTGACCTTGCGTGGTCTTCTTATACAAGTTCATAGTCTGGGAAGGTTGTTAGGTTTGATCATACTACTCAGCCATGAAAGGGCTAAGGAAATGTATCTTTCTAGCATACTTTTTAATATAGAATTTCTATTATGAATTAAAAAAAAAATATATATAATATAATAATAAGATATATAATATAATTAGAATTAAGCTTGCCCCTATGATGTTATTGTTGTCAATCAAGATTGCGCCACTAGCCAAGTCAAACTTGACTATCCTATTGAAACATGGAAACCCTCCCAGATTGTGGGTGATCTATGTCGAGAGGGAATCTCCAGAGTGAGTTGGTTCTACTTATGATTTTTCTTTATCTAATTACTTATCTAGGAAAAGGGATGAGAGAGGTGAACTGAAGTAAATAACTGAAATGAAATGTAAGGTGATTCACTAATACTAAATTCCTATTAAATCTTACTCACAATCAGACCACAGAGCATTAATCTTCACAACACTTTGATTTTACCCAATTCATAAATATTTCACATGAGGGTTTGGTCAAACATGAGATGCAACATAAATTAAGCAAAATAATTGCATAATCTATCACAAAACCAAGACAAAAAAATAGAGGATAAATGTTTATCACAATGTAATATCAAATCAGTTTTACAAACAGAGAGGCAAAAAATGAAGGAAAATTGCTGCTCTATAACTGAAGGAATAATGAGAACATAGACTCAATACAACACTCTTAGTGTGAGAGGAAGACCCTGATGTCCCTGCACACTGATCTATACTCTATGTTGTAAAACTCTAACTGGAACTACAGAAAATGAAATGTATATATGCCATATATCCTGTGAAATCAATCTCTCCCTGGAAAAAAGGTCCTAAAAATAGATCTACAAGTCTATTTTTGAGCTCCTCAGAGAAGCCAAAATAAAAGCTCTCAAAATGAGCCCAAACTGTGAAAACAAGATGCCAAAAGATTCCCTCACGTGGCCCCACCAAAAATTTATTTTCTCTGCCCATGAATCTTAGTTTTTTTCTTTATCTACCTTCAAATAAAACAAATCAAGAAGAATGTTTTGATTTGTTTTATTATCATTAACTTCCTGAAATACTTTGATTTTAAAGCAATATATAAATGATTTCTTTAAAACAAACTTTATATCACTGGCAGTTTTATCCTATCCCCTATTCGATTTGATTACAAAAGCAAAAATACAATGCTTACAATTTCTTATTTTGCCAAGTACATTGCAATTACAATATTTGTTTTTTTCAATAAAAAAATCATAAAAATAATCAGGGATTATATGGTGTTTACAAAAAATATAAGCATGATGGGTTATCTCCACCTGACCTATCTTAAACTCCAAAAGAAAGGTTTGCATAGCACTCCAAGGCATGAACTCCATCCTTATCTCCAAGGGCTAAGGCATAAAGCACATTCTCAAGGTTATCAAGTATGTTTAAGGCATTGAATATTTTGAGGGAGCCATAGGCTCAACCTCTTACTAAGTCATGAGACTTAGGCATCACATTGTGAACACATAACACCATGAAGGTATTAACTTATGCCTCAAAAATAAAAATGAATGTGATGAAATTCCAACATTCGATTAAGGCTTCACTTGTAACCCTAACGACAAAACAAATCTTCCCCTATCTTTTCAGGCTTATTTTGACTTTAGCATTTTGTGAATATGGCTCGCTGCTACTGACAAGAAACCCTAGGGTTTCAAGCATGGAAATCTGCATCTTTCTGGCGTTCCTAAGCGCAGCCTCCATGGATTCTTATAGGAAAGAAAGGTAAAAGGTCTTTTTGATGCATATATACTTTTTTCTCTATGATTTCTTTCCTTTCTAAGGTAAAAAAAGGCTTCAAAAGCTATGGCTTGTGAATTATTTTTGATAACTTTGTTGTAACATGTTTCACTGTCACACCTCCTTGAGTTCGTGTCCATCATGACTAACTGTATTGAGCTAATTGAGAGGGAGCTAAAGTGAAAACTCAGTGTCACTATGCATTTCTTCAAACACAGGTAATATCTTCAATCTACCTCTATATATTTCACTATTTCCATGGCATCTTGTAATTTCTATGGTCAAAACTCGCAGCCATATCTCTTCATTTCATTTTAGCTATGTCTACTAATTGAAAATGAAATGGACTTTTTAAGCATATTCAGCCATGGCTACAAAATAAAATCCTTTGCAGTCTTTCATTTCTTCATGGATTGAAATCACTCCTTATAACTCTATATCTTCATAAAACCTATTGTATATTGTTCTTGTTTTCTTAAAACCCTAAGCAGGTTCAAACAAAAAATATTCCTCCATTTCTTTCTGTAGTTGTGCTTTTAGAGGCCACAGTTGTATTATCATTTCTAAGTACTTGTTTTAGCTGAAACCCTAACATAGCTTATCTTATTATGAAAGGAAATAAATACTCCATTTTTAAATAACGGTTGTAGCTATGTTTTCATACATTTGAGAATAAAGAATATGTTTTACATGTTTAAAGTCTTTACTTCCATTTCACATCATGCTCTAGCCGTGACTTTTGTATGTGACTTTCTCCTTCTATGGCTCAAAAATCCTCATTTGGCAGTGTATAAATTTGTATGGCTCTAACACTCAAGAGGAAAATATGAGTTTTTCATGTGCACAACATTTGATATCTTAGATACATATACTTCATTTATGTATAATTATTAGGTTGTTTCTGAAGCAAGACACATACACTTTGATGCTGACTCAGTTCATTGTTCCTTTTCATGCATCACATATAGTGTGGCATCTCTCATGGATATTTAAGTTGTGAAAATCTTCATTGATGACACCTATAGATTATTTGACCATTGGTGATGATCATGTAGCACACATTTGATCTCTCAAACAAAAGCATAACAACACTATTAAATGATGACACTTGGCATTGTAGTCAATTTCACTGTAGCTCTAGCAAAACATGATTTGGCTGCTTTCATTTATTGGCTATCTAGATAGAAACTCATGGTGTCTTGTAGATGATTTGATGAATGATGGAACTACTTAAACAATTTTGTTGATTACCTTATTCTGTAGCAATCATCACATTTGTTCATCATACAGATTTTTCAAGGTGATTACTGTACATGTCTTGATATGATCACAAAATGAGAAAGATATAATCTGTCAAAGTATCCTTTTGTGGATCCATTTGGTATGTATTACTTGATACAACACCCTCATGTTGATGAATCATGAAATATCTACTGCTTCATAGTCTTGCTATTTGTCTCTTCCTTGCAGCATTGTCTGCTATAGTTATAGCTACTGTAATATCAAAATGGCAAGATACAGAGACAACTACATAGTGCATAGTGTATATGATACTCTGATTCTTTGCCTGCTCCATGTATTTGTTATTTATTGATCTTGGCCTCTTTGTGATATAAGACCATCTCATGCTTAATGAGTGATTGCCCCATATGATGAATGTACCTTACCTTAATATAAAAGTGACATGGTAGCATATGTTGTTCCTTGGATGGCTATCCATTTGCACTCTTCAATTTATTCAAATGATGCATAAAATGATCTTTATTTCTGATGTTATGTTATGACCAAAACAATCATGAACAATTACATGATATTATCCATTGGCAACTATTTGACATTCAAATGATGGAAATGTACTTGATGTTCTTAATGTCTCTACAAATGCCATGAAAGATAGATAAATGGAATACCTGTGAATTCCATTTTATCATATGACAGTTGAAATAATGATGACAACTATTTTTATGCATTAAATGTTGTCCTTAGAATGATTCCAGTTCATCTTTATGGTTTCATTTCATTTCTTGATCTGCAATCATGAATATGTCCTGAACTAGAAATTAATGCATCTGATTGCTTTGATACTCCTTCAATTTGTCATTTAATTAAGCAATATGAGTAATAATCTTTCCCTTCCATTCTATCCCCTTTGAGATTAAGGGGAGGCAGCATGCTGGGCTCAACCCTTGTGGGAGCCTCATTTGACACCATATACTAATATGTCTTCAATTAGCTACATGACTTATCCTATACATCCACATGAAACAAATAGATTAGAATAACAATAATGAAGTTCCATGATTATTTATTTCTCAATTCTTCTTGCATGTGGATGATGTTCATTGATCAGTGCATTATAGGCAAAGTTTTATGTTTCTTCTGATAGGACATAGAGATCTTATAACCAGAGCTCTAACATGACCTTCCCATATTATTGTAGGTTCTCATCAGAGATCAGGAGTAGAGTTAGGAAGGTAACTTCAAAGATTGAAAACATCATAAGGTAATAATGGCTATGATCTTCTCTTTCTTATCCTTAGATGCATAGCATTTTCTTTATAGTTGCATTTGTTTAGCTATACCCATGGATTTTGTGGAACATTTGATATCTCATTATTTCTTTGAATGCAATATTTATCCTTTTATGTATTTCAACTTGTAAATGAATAATCATTGTGGTGAATGCAATACTTATCTCTCATGTGAATGTTATGCATTATGGTGAAAAACAATTTAAAAAATATATAAATCACTAATCCTTTAAATATAGGTATGCTAGTTCTTAAATGCTTCATTTTATTTCAGAACTATTTTATTTACTACATATATACATATATGGACACATAAATTTTAATTTACACAAGACTTAATTTATTAAAAAATGTATAAAGTCACATAACTCGCTATAGAATGCCTTTCCACTAACCACACACACACACACACACACACACACACACACACACACACACACACACACATATATATATATATAGGGACACACAAATATAAATTTTAATTTACTTAAAAGTTAGTGATTTATAGTAATTTACTAACAATAATTACTAACTTAGTTTATTGTTACCCCATGGAAACATCCAAATTTTATATTAAAACAAAGGTTCAATATTTGATTCTTCATTACTATCCTCTCTTTATCTCGACCTTGAATTTAATAAAAATCACTTTAATATTTCTCTTAAAGTTCTTTTATAAACTTTAACGTTGAAAAATTAATATTATTAACTATTCATGTAAATGATTATCAAAATTATTATAAATAATTTAACATGTAAATGACGATTTTTTTTTACTATTGAAGAAATGAAAAAAAAAAAAAAAGATAAAATCTATGAAATTTAAATTATGGAATTTTTATTTACAAATCATGACATAAGACTCCTTAAAACACCTCTGAACATTAATTAATAATTTAAAAATTATGAGCATACAGTTTTTTATTTCAACACAGGTTATCACCTAAAGGCTTGTTACATTTTTTGTTTTTTAAAAAGAAACAGCTTCTCATTACGCTCTATTTGAACACTCTTAGCTCCTTCCCAATTGTGACAGCTATCGTCTGCATGGGATCACCCCCTTTGAAAGTTATTGTCTTATTACATTTGCATTGGATCCCACTTGTGACAGCGAACAATTCAATGTGTCATGGCCTTTGAAAGCTGTTGTTTTATTGTTATTAGTTTACTAACGTTTCCATTGGATCACAGTAATATAAACAGCTTGGACATTAAATAATATCCACCAAGCATAACGCACTGGGGCACGGGAACGTTAATATTGGGAAGCGAGAAAAAGTAAGCTAGAAACATGCAGAGGAAGCCTTCTTCCATGCTTTATCGGATGATTAATCCATTTGCCCAGTAGGGCTCATACTACATTCCCATGTTGCACTAAAGATCAGCCCAGTCACTCTTTTAAAAGATGGAAACACAATTTACAGTTGCAAAAACAGAACAAATCTTAACACAATTTACAGTTGAAAAAAGAACAAATCTTAACGAAATCAATATAACTATTTCTAAATCCAAGATAACTAGTAGTGACAACATTATACATAGTCAAAACTGTATCATGAACATTAGACTGTAGTTAAATATATGATTAATTTTTTTAAAAGCTACAAATTCTCCCATAATATATAATTTTTAGGCAAGATCCAGTAATATAACTGATGTGAACCACTGATCACTCAAAAGATCCAAAATAACATTGTTAATTATATAGTAGATAAATAGCTTATAAGGTATTAGAGATACATATTATCAAAATAGATAAACTGAAGTTTCATTGAACGGGAGAAACACATTTTACTATCCCTAAGTGAAAATCTGAAACTCGTCGTAAAACAAAATTATCTCGGTACTTATTTAATGACATCAATGGTATTTTTGAACCATCATAATAAAATAAACCATTGATCTAAACCATTGATCGCTAATCTTGGCGCAGCTACAAATAATATTATTGTTCTCGTGTCTTAAAACCTATTAGAATAGGTAACTGTTGTTTCTTGGCTTGTTAAAAATCTCCTCTAGCAGGATGCTTAGGAAATAAGTCCAAGGTTCTGAACTCAGGAATATCTACTGAAGAATTCCTGCGAAACCCAACATTCGCCTCTTCTTCTTCCTCTGTATAAATGAGCAATAGTTAACATATACGAGTTTTATAATGCAATGATTTTCGTACACAAGTTGTTCAATGTGTTAAGAAACAAGGAATTATAATACTCACCTCTGCAGAGTTTATGTGAGCTGGCGTCTTGATCGGAATACTGAGTTACGAAAGAATGCAGGCCATTTGTAATCTGAAAAGATATGCTTAGGTAAATAAGATAGCTAAGAAAAAGGACAAAAAAAACATGCTTTTATTAAAAAATCGCATACAGCTGGTTTGTGATTGCTTTTCCACGCGTTTCTTTCGAGCTTTTGCATTTGGTAACCAATAGAAAACATTTTTGCCTTCCACCTGACCATATCGTTGTAGCTCTGCAGTAATCTCAGCTACGCGTTCTGTAGATGGATTGGTGGTTCCACTAGCAAAAAGAGACTCCAATATCTGTTTTTGTTGTGAAGATGGCTTCCATCTTTTAGACGCGATTCCCGTGCTTGTGTCCTCCATTACACTGGAAGAAGGAACCATGCTAGGCACTACAGGAGAAATAGAGAGTTTTAAAAGATAAAACAGTATCATTGTAATGTTAAAAAAAGGAAGGGTTCAACTCAAAACTGAAAGGCTTATTCAGTCACCTGTAGACTTACCTCGATCCATTGAAGGCTTTTCTCTGTCACAGCCCCAACAACATAAAATTTCTGAACTCACTCTAGAGTCCTAGGTCACAAGCCTGTACCTTCTACATCATTCAAACAAGTGAATGCTATTAGCTAGAGGAGAACACATTGGAGAAAATAGATGGGTGGAGAAAAATAAATAGGTGAATGGTTAGGTGGGAATTACTCAAAGTAGGTCAAAGTAGGTTTTGGGTAGTCTGAAAAAATATTTTAGGGTAACCATCCAATGGTTATCAATGGTTTATTGTTTGGATTTCCAAAGAGTTGTACCCCTATTTGGTAAATAATTTATTATTTCGATTTCCAAAGATTTGTTTCAATAATTTCCTACTAAACTTATGCAATATTTTAGGGTAGCCGGTAGAAATAAATAATTTAATATTGTAGTACCTATCCAATGGTTATCTACTGTTTATTGTTTGGATTTCCAAAGAGTTGTACCCCTATTGTAAATAATTTTTTATTTCCATTTCCAAAGACTTGTTTCAATAATTTCCTAGTAAACTTATGCTACATAGAAAATAGTTTGTTAATTTAAAATATAATTATTAATTATATATTTAATAAAAAGAAAATCTAAAATTTGAAGGTATAAAAAATATTTAGTTTACATAATTAAAATATCATTTTCTAGAGTTCTACATTATTGCATCTCCTAGACGATTCAAACAAGTGAATGCTCTGAGATAGAGGAGAAGACATTGGAGAAAAGGGATAGGTGGAGAAAAATAAATACTTGAATAGTTAGATGGAAATTACTCAAAGTACATATTGGGTAGGTAGGGAAAATAAATGACTAAAAATTTATTTAGGATAATGGATGGAAATAAATAATTTAATATTCTAATATGTTTCTTTCAAGGAAATAAGTGTTCCAATGGTTATGTAAGGTATATAAGAAAAATATTATTTCATTTGTTTTAAGAGGAGAATTTGTGATTCCATTTTCAAAGAGTTGTTTCCACAATTAATGTGCATATGAAACAATTTGTTGTTCTTATTTCCAAAATGTTATTTCTATAATTTTCATATAAACTTATAGAGCATAGCAATTATTTATTGATTCAAATATCATTATTAATTATATAACTAATAAAAAGAAACTCCAAAATTTTAAAGTTTTATAAATACAATTTAGTTTAATGTAATTAAAATAAATAAAAATTAAAACAATCTAAAAGTTTGAACTAAAATAATTTATATATTTTTATTAAGTAATTTATTAAACCAAACTATTAGGTCCAATATCTTAAATATATCTATTTAAAAGATGTAAAAACTTGTAGTTTCAAGGGTTTATATTAAATTTCTATCAAATAATGGGTTAGAACAAAAATATAATTAGTATAGATATCTTAAATATATCTATCTAAAAGAGTGGAAATATATTAGGTTTAAGAGTTTATATTAGATTTATGATATATGTTAGATAAACACTTTGAGATTACTATCTCTCATTTCTCTTAAATAGATGTATATTTTCATTATTGAAAGAACGGATTCATTAAAAAAAATGTGTTTAATAGTATAGATATCTTAAATACATCTATCTAAAAAATACCATGAGCTATTTTATTTTCTCAAGAGTTATTTTATTTTAATGTACAACTATTTACTACATACATACATACATACATACATACATGGACACATAGATATTAAGAATTATTTTCACTTATTTAAGATTTGTTTTATATTTATATGCAACTTTTATTTCTAGTATTAGAAAATCCATCATTTATTATTCTACATTTATAAATAGATGTATATATAATTAGACAAATAAATGATTGACATGTGTATCATCATCAAATTTGTGTGAACTATTTTTTTTTGTTATCCACTCACTCCATTAACCCCTCATGCCATTATAAATATGCCTATCCACCTAAAATGATATAATTTGTATAATTGATTTCATCCCTAGGTTGTGTTTGTTGGAGGTGTTTTGCTAGTTTTTGTTTGGCGTTTTCTTGTTAACCGTTTGTTGTGTATCATTTTTTTCTTTTGGTGGCCATCCTTTGTGATCTTTAATTCATATTCCTTTCTCTTCCTAGGTTGAGATTTCCATGGGTTATCTCTTACATTGTACAGGGTTTATTGCTCTTCAAAACCAACTTATCTCATATGGTCTTTTTCCAATGTTAATAAAAGGTACAAGATGTTTTAAGTATATCACTATAAATGAAAATGAACTTTTATTATGTGTGACTTAGAAAATTTAACCAAATGCATATAAATATGCACAAATCAATTAATATTGATAATTACTAATAATTGGATACAATGTGCTTAACTTGATAACTAATGAATAATTATGAATATACAACTATAGATATCTTAAGCACATTATCTAAAAGACACAATGAATTAATTTATATTGGATTTTTCTATGATTAGTGGTATTCCTTTAATTAGGTTAGATTAATAAAAGGAAAGTTATAATATTATTTTTTAATACACAAAGACATAAAAAATGGTCATATAGACATTATTTGTTTATTTATTTTGATGTAGACAACCTCATATTTTATCATGTCAAGTTATTTGCACTCAGCAAGAGGGGTAAGTGTAAGAAGAAGAGTCCACTTTTTGGCCAAAAAGTGAAAGTGTTTTTTCTGTTTTCAAAAATTTTCATACTTGGAATGAAATTTGAAGCACTTACACATAATAATAAGATGATGTAAAAATATGAAATATAGGATTTTGTTTCTTTTTTTCAATCATGTAATTTTTTCTAATACCTAGATGATAACTGTTTATTTTTATAGGATGTACAAAAAGTGTTTTTATAGGATGTACAACCAACATAATTCGAGTTAAAATAATCAATTCACTAAATTATTTTCATCATGTAGAGAATGATGTCTAGTTTGGTGAAACAAATTTTTTTTCAAGAAACTTTCAAAATAAAAAATTATTAAAAATAGTAACATATGTTGTTTCATTTTTATGAGTCTTAAAAAAATAGTTAACAAAAAGAAAATTATGTACAATAGTAAAAAAACTGCATATTTAAAAACTAGACTTTGAAACCTATAATGGGTTTTAATCTCATTAAAAGATTCTGAAGAAAAAGTCGTCATTCATATTGGTGAAATTATATTTTTATCTTGCTATTTATATGGTCTCCTAGTTGTAGGTCCAAGGCTAAGGCATGGGTTTTGAAGCCTACAACCAATGCAAGCCCAGGAGTTTACTATTCTAAATTTTTAGAAATGGGTACGTACTTATAAATAGGTGACCATTCTAAAATAGAATGCATACCCATTTGTAAATGGGTACCCATTTCTATTTTAGTCAATATTATTATTTTTCCATAAAAATGTAGTACAACCTCTTTTTTGCAACTTTTTTTACCAATATAGCTGACAATGACAAATTATTAAACTTTTTAATATGTAGGTGTCAATTCAAGCTCTCAATAAAGCATATTTTATACAAGTTATACAAAGGTTCAATCATAAGAAGCATTTTTAGATGGAATGATGTAGAACTATTTTTAGAGAGATAAAACAAATAAATTATTTTTAAGAGAAATCAAGCAAATATTGTATTGTTCAAGGGATCTACATCTACTTGTATTTCATAAATTTTAAGAAGTGATCCAACTCTAAGTATAGTACAATTTTATTTTTTGATTTTATCAACACATTTTGGTAATCATGGGATCAAATAAACACCAACAAAAAAGAAAAGGAATGTCATGACACTTGAAGAAATTGAAGCACATTGAGAGAAAGAGCCAAAACAAAAAAAGGATAGGAGAGATAGGATTTGAAAAATGAAGAATGCTGTAGCATATAATTCAATGACTATTGAAGATGAGAATATCGAAGAGACCAATATGGATGAGGTGAATGTAGAATATGGAAATGTGGAAGAGTTCAAGAATATTAAAATAAATCCAAGTATGTCTTCAAATCCCTTGAATGATAATGATATTAATATTTTAAAGATGGATATAACATTATTGATATAAATTCTTCTATTACAAAAAGGAAAAGAAAAAATGAAAATGAAAACCCTTGTATGAGTGAAAATGAAAATATTTTTTCTAAGTCGAAAGTAATGTTTTGAATAATCTTTGTGATAAGATATCTTTGAGAAAAATTTGAACCCATGCAAATAGATCATATAAACTATTTTTTCATAGAAAATTTTTTGGATTTCAATGTCAACTTGTATTATAATTGATGAGAATGTCAAAAATGCGATAAGTAATGAAAACATTAGGCATACTTGTAAAACGCAAAAAGGTGGATGAATCAATGGAATAAGTTATGTTGAATGTTTCTAATATTATTGGTTCCCTTGGAAAAATGTGTCAATCTAAGCATAGGAATGTACCGCATCAAGCAATAACAATTGTTTTAGTCAATAATCAGTTGTGAGAAAAATAATGATAAGTAAGACAAGTGGATATTTAAATGTGCACGACTTTGAGGAGAGTAGAAAATAGAGTAAGTATTAAAGATGATCCATTTAAGCAATGTTGGACTTTTAGTGGTCAACTCCTCAAGTCTGACATGAAATCAAATAATAAACTTAAGTATTTGATTGAAAGTTTTTAGCATGATAATACAAGAGTTTCATCAAATGCTAGAGATGTTTTGAAATTAAGGGTGGGGTCAAAAAATCATGATCATCATCTAAAACACCTTTTAGACATGACTCAAATAAAATTATATAGAAAATTTCTAAATGATTCAATTATAGAAAATTTTAGCATAAGTCAAAGATTACTTGATAAATGTAAACCTTGGTATGTTGAGATTAATAAGAAATGAATCTCTTCTTACTACAAAACTTGTGCAATTTCATTCTTATTATGATTTTTTTATATATACGTTGCACTTTGCATACTAACCAAATTATGGAGGAATGTGGTCTTAATATGGCACCTACAACAATTAAGGAGTTTACAACAAGTTTATTTTGTGAGATGCCTGAATGGAAATTCTTTTTTCAAAAATATGTGTTTCTAGATAATGTAATAGATGTGGTAACCTTTCATTGTAAGGAGAATGCATGCATGAAACTAGTTCACATGATTTCAAATAATAATTAGTAGATGTGATGAGATTCAAAAATATTCAATATCCATTAAAGAATTGAAAAATGGGAAAGTGATGTGTGTTAGTTATAGAACAAAGTAGTGTGCATACATTCATTGTAGATTTCAAGAATAATATTGTGTATAAATATGTGAAACACTCTCAATATGTTTGATGTAGTGGCAAATAATTCCATAAATGTAAAAACACATTTCCAATTGCAAGCACATGGACTATATGGACTAGGGAGCCTGTATTTTTTTGTTCATTTTGTATTGGAGGTGAGTGGGAGGCATGTGAAAATATAGATTGGGTTGAAAGATGGAATGAAATATCCCTAACACCTCTACAAACACATGATCAACATGAGATAACATTTGAAGCAAGCATTAGATGACTATGATTGTATTTCAGCCCTTGTAGAAGAAGGTGATGTATGACAAGAAATGTGGCTTGATTAATAAAGTATCTAAGTAACGAAATATAGAATTTAATCAACAAATCTATGTACTCAATAAAGAAAAGATATAACTATGAATGCAAAAGTAAAACTATTAACAATCAAACAAAAGACAACTCTATTGTTCTTCTTGTAATCTTTGTGATGATGGGTCCCATAATCACATAACAAGATTGCTTTGATGATAGAGTACTTCGAGTGCTTGTATGAATGATCAAGTGACAAGATGCTTCAAGAGTTCAAAAATCAAAATGACAGCGTAAGTTTGCAATTGAGAAGTAACGTCAAATAGATTGGAATGCACATGTTTAAACAGTTTTCATGGAAAATACTGCATGGATAATATCAAAGCTAACTTAAATATGATCAACAACTCAGAATGAGTGAGACAACAAGCTATAGAGAAATAAGGAATCAGATCCATAAATCAAGGGATTTGAACGAATTAACTAAAGAATTGACTTCAAAATTTAAGGAAATTGATTTGAGATGACTATGTTAAGTCCCAAAATAGATGAATTGATTTGAGTTACATTTGAAAATTATGGAGATTGATTTGAGAACTCATAGTACCCCATATGCATATGGATCCTAATGAGCAAGAAGCCTTGACCTTAAAAACAAATCCTTGTAACTTAATTTAATCTCCTCACTCTGTTTAAAAAGCCAACGTCTTCTAAAAATCCAAATCTAATATCAAAATCATGATGTCTTAACATGATATATCTTTCCTATATCATGTTATCAAATCAGATCCATATGCATAACCATATACTAAGGACATGTACCTAATAATGTAATACTAAAGAGACAATGATACACCAAAGGATGAGGGGAAACATAGATGCCAAAGGTACAAGACTCAAGGCGAGAATAGTAATTTATCAACCACCTATGTTCTAAAGGTCTAAGCATAAAATAAGGAGTGGTTCCAATAGGGGTATAGATGCTAGTTCTATAGGCCCATAAAGTTGGATTAAGTTGCAAGTTCCAATCACGGCCAGTGTCATTGACCATTTTCTTTAGAATCTTGAGGATAGTTTTATTCGAAGCCTCAACTTGACCATTACCTTGTAGGTAATAAGAGTTGGAAAAATGATGTTGGATATGGAAGGTGCAGTGAGGTTCATGGACATCTTAGTTTTTGAAGGGCCTACCATTATCGGTAATAATGGTGGATGGGATACCATATTGACAAATGATATAATTGAGGATAAATTTTGAGATTTTCTTACCAGTAATGTTGGCTAAGGGAATGGTGTCTACTCATTTTGTAAAATATTCAGTGGCAGTTATGATAAAGGTATGGCCATCGGAGGAAGGAGGATGAATCTTTCTAAGGTTGAGCCCCCATTAAGAAAAAGCCTAAGGAGTAGTGACTGGTTGTAACTCTTGAGTAGGTGCATGTATTAAGTCTCCATGTTACTGACATTCTTTACATCTCTTTACAAATTCATGAGCATTTTGTTCTAAAGTTGGCTAAAAATATCATGTTCTTAACAACTTCTTAGATAGGGATAATCCACTAGAATGTACCCCACAAATCTCCTCATGTACTTCTTGTCAAGTAGTTTTGGATTATTCAATGTGTAAACATCTAAGGAGAATACCATCTAGCCTTCGTTTGTATAAGGTATTGCCAAGGATGGTAAAATGAGTGGATCATCAAATAAAGTTTAAGTTTTTGGAGATAGAGAGATTGGGTGGAAGAGTGTTATGACAAAGGTAACTGGAGACATCTTGGTACCAAGGGGAATTAGGACCAACAAGGATAGACCATTTTTTGTTCTGATATCTCATAAGCTGGTACATAAAGCTACTCAACTAGGAACTCATAGTGCTGATCACTATGAGGCATGTCTAAAAGAGATCCAATAGTGGCCATTGCATCTATAGCCCTATTGTTTAACCTTTCTGCTTGTTCAAATGTAATCATGTTGAAATTCTCCCTTAATGTGTCTACCATTTTCTTATAAGGAGATAGATTCTCATACTTTGTGTGATATTCTTTCTTTACTTGTCTAATGACCAATTGAGAGTCCCATAGAACTTGAAGTTACTTGATATCCCATGAAATGGTTGTTCTTAGTCTTTATATTAGAGCTTCATATTCTACTATGTTATTTGTGCATGGGAAATCTAAGTGGTATGATTTAGATATGCAATCTGGTTGAGGGGTAATAAAAAGAACTCCTACCCCCAATCCTTGATTGGTATTGTTATCAATCAGATATGCACCGTATGCTAAGTTATTCAACTTAACTATCTGTTGACACATGGGAACACTCCTAGGCCTATAGGTTGCCTAAAGTCGGAGTGAACCTCTAGAGTGAGATGGTTCTCCTAATGATTTTTCTGATCTAAATAATTTTTTAGGGAAAAGAGAGGATGAAGTGAAATGAAATTTTAAACTCTAAACTTTAATCTATCTAAATGCTTTCACCCACAAACAACCCTTCAAACATAATCTTTCACAGCCTCACCTAGATTATTTGATCCAAAAATAATTTATATGAAGGTTCAAATTGAACACAAAATATAACTAGGATCATATAGAATATTTGCATACAGTTTCACACTATGATACATAACAAAGGACATAGTACTGCCACAATGAAACATCAGATCAAAAAGATGCAAATATGAAGCAAAAAGGATGAAATAGGAAAGATTTGCTATATTTAACTAGAAGGAGTACAAGGAAAAAATATAAACTGAGTCAAAGTTTGTTTACAAACTCTCTATTTGTGCTCAAGAGAGAAGAAATAATGATATCAACCCCTGAGATAGAGCTAGATTTCTCCAATACATGCTTGCAAAAATGATCTCTCTAGAAAAGCTAAGAAAAGCTCCTAAAAATAGTTATTCTGATCCATTTTTTAGCTCCTAGAAAAAGCCACCAAATGAGCCTCCAAACTATCTCCAAATAGCTTGCAAAAATTGCCAAAAAGTCCTCCTAGGTGGTCCCACTAGAAAATATGCTTTATCTACCCAATAAAGACTCCATTTTTATCCATATCTGCCTAAAAGAAAGCAAACTCAAAAAACAAGATATTGTTTTCTTTACTGGTTTTAACTACATAAATAATGAATATTTTAAAACAATTTATAAGATATTGCTTTAAAATGTCATTTGACAATGATTTGTACTTTTATTTTCCTAATTTGCCTAGATTTGATTTTTGCAAAATAAAAATACAAGGCTTAATTTAACTTTGCCAAGTATATTACATCTTATCAGAATATGATTTTTCTATAAAAAACCATAAAATTCTGAAGATCATAATATGCTTTTGTAAAAATAAAACCCCTTAGGGTCTACCCTCTATCTAGTTTGCAAAACACACTAAGGGCATATGGACCTAGAAGGAACTTAAGGCACATGATATATATGTATTCATCCTCACCTTCAAAGGTGTCAAATAGCCTTCTATGCATAAGGCTTAGGCATGAAAAAGTGGTAATAATACCACGATGGGCATTAGTTGAGCTTGGAAAATAGAAATTGATGTGATAAAAATCACCATCAAGTTAGGGCATCGATGGAACCCTAGTAAATAAACATCCTTGTCCTAGAAACTTGGGCTCATTTTTACACCTTCAATTTTTGAGAAGAGGCTCCCTGTGCGCCACCATGGGTTAGGGTTCAAATAGAAAAGCTTCAACTCTCTGCAATATCTGAGTATTTTTCTGAGGATTTTCTATAGGAAAACACAAGGTAAACACCTTATGACACATTTCAAACCATTTTCTTCATTTACCACTACTTTTTTTGGCTTCTGGCCACGGCCTTCACTAGTTTCTAATGCATTTATTTTGTCTCTACCATAGTTTTCTCCTTCTCTATGCTTTGAGTCCGCCATAGCTATCTGGAATGGGGTTTATCTGAGACTCCATAAGAGTGAAACCCACATCCATTCTTTATGTTTCTCCATCAAAAACAAAATGTAAATTCTCATCTTGAACTCTGCATCACTCTCCATTTGTTGTGGCTTTCTTATGTATCATGCAACTTCAATATGATAGCATCCACTTATCTCTTGTGGAAATTTCTATATGTTTCAACCATTAGAGGCCATGACTGTATATTTAGTTATTTATGTGTGGCTTCCATAGGAAAGCCGTGGCTATAACATTTTGTTTCTTACTCTTTTTCTAAGTTTCCTCCTAGTTATATGGACTAGAAATCTCTCCATTATATGCATCTATAACCTAAAACTCCAAATGGGTTTTCTTGTTATGAAGAACAAAATATTTATCTCTATTTGACGTTCACGGCCATACTTCTTGTTGTCCGGTAGAAACAAAAATTTATTATTGTGAAAAACCATGATTTCCAAAGCTTCTTTTCTTCTGTATCTGCAACTTTCTTTGTAAACTAAGAAGGGTTTAGATGTCTATGTAAAAGAAAATGCATCCAATCATGTATATTTCTATGGGTTTGCCTCTGGAAAGGCTGCAGCTACATAACTACTCTTTCTGTTGCTTCTGGATTCCTCAAAACTCTCTAGCTCAAAACTTGCTATCCTTTGATATTTTTTCTTTTATATGAAACCCCAAAAATGGGTCTAACTACTATGAAGAAAAGGATTACTCAGGCCATGATTCTGGGCATTTCCTAAGTCAACACGACCTAAAACTTATCAGTCTTCTATGATTTTTTTTAGTTTGAAACACCATACAAATGAATTCGTGGGTTTTGACTTGCAATAAGGAAAACTCAATTATTGGCCCATGGCCATACCAATACCTTCGTGAGCTTCCAAAACCATGTTTCACTAAATTTCTACTTTTCTCTTGCATATGAGACTATTATTTTGTCTGGTCAAAGTACCTATCATAGTTTGATGTAAACTTTTAAACTAATATTTTGAAACAACAAGATGTGATTTCCTTTGTCTGCATACGTTTCTTATCATCATGGCATTTTTGTCTATAGCTTCAACTACAAAGTATGATAATTATGCTCATTTTTTATAATTTTTGTTGCTCATATAGCTGAAACAATATGTATCATTAGGTTATGTTCCTCATTTTATAACTGAGATTTGACATTGATCTTTGAACACTTGATGACTCCTCACTATATCCATGTTGCAGCTATCCATCTTCATGATGCACTATTTAATGTTAAGAGATGAACTATCTTTTCTTACATATTTTGTAGATTGATGAACATGATATTGAAGGTATCAGTAAAAAATAACTCTTTTGATATGTATCTTTTGCATACTCTATATATGTGGCTTTTGTTCATAGCTATAGCTATACATGATTCTCTCTCTCTCTCTCTCTCTCTCCTATATCACTATAGATGCTGTCTTGACCTCATGCATTTGTGCATGCTCCATTTGACTATCATTTAGCATTGATCACATCCAAATTGTATTGCGGCATATATCATTTTGTTGTTCCAATTTATTATATCTTTTCAAATATACTTTGCCCAGCATGTTCTCCTCTAGCTTCATATGTCATTGAAGTTCCACCTCTTTTATCATGACAAAGTTAACAAAACTTTTACCTTATGAATGTTTCTTAACTTTATCATCTAGGACATCACCTCCTGTAGATGACTTTGGATGATTGAAACTAGTCTGTAATATGGCATGTTACATTCTATCTAGTCTACCATTGATCATGAAGGTTGAATAGCTATCTACTTCATAACTCTGACTTAACATGGGTAGTTCCATTTGATAATTGGTATGAACACTCAGTGTCCAATTCACTATATCATATCAAAAGTAGATACCTACGTATTATGCTCACTCGTAATGGCTCTTTATTCACTATTTGAGGTGGCATGCCTATGTGCATAGAATTTTTCACATGCTACTTCCTATAGCAGCATCTATAGCATATGATCCCTTTAATTGTCTTATATTGATCATGGATGTTCTATACTCAATTTTAGACATTATTGAGTTGTTTTGAAAGATCTCAATACTCACTTATGACTCTTAGTTCATCATGTTTGAACTGATAGTCATAGATGGGTAATGAGCTTGAAGCTATTACACTTAGTTAATATAATAGCAGAACATGTCTTGATTTGCATATGTATATTTGTATTCCATCCCCTCCTAAGAATTAGGGGCAGCATGTTGGGCTCAACCCTTGTGGGAGGCCACTTTGCACCACATGCTTAAATGATCTTCAAAAATAGTAACATGATTTCACCTATACCTGCACAAGAAACAAATATGTTAAATAAAATCAGTGAAGCTCAACGATTGTTTCTCTTTTAGTCTCTCTTGCATGTGAATGATTTGTAGATCTGATTTAGTGCACCATAGGAAATGTATTATGCCCTTGTTGATAGGTACATAGGGAACTTATATTTGGAGCTCTAACAAATCTCTTCCAATCCTGCAGGTTCTTATGAAGATTGAGAGCAAGGACATCAAATAACCTCAAAAACCAAAGGCATTGAATAGGCAATGATGGCTATGTTCTTTCCCTTTCTTATTTCTAGATGCATAGTATATTTCATGTGTTTGTACTAGTTCAGCTATTGCAATGGCTTGTGTGGGACTTTTGATGTATCATGTTTTCATTCAATGCAATGATTATTCCATTTTTATATATCTCATTTATAAATTGAATGATCATTGTGATGAAATGAAATAACTTATATCTTTGATGAATACTCAACAAAGAATTAAATGATGAACTAAATCCCTTTCCTTTGTTGTAACAATGCATCATAACTTAATCTTTCAAACATTCCAACTATGCAAATAAGATAACAGACAAATGTCAAAAACTTTCTCATCTAAAATGAACCAAATGTACTCTAGCTCTAACCAATTTGAGCAATAGATAAAAATTGGTAATAGGTATATGATCCATCAAAATATAATTTTCATAATGATGAAGATTCCAAGGTGAAGACTTATTCATCATGAAACTTTGATACTATGGGGTGATCCACTGATAATGGAGAATCTGCTAACTAATCTTCTATAACTTGACCCTGGATAGCCTTTCTATCCATATACTCAATATCAAATTCTCTTAACATCATAACCCACTTAGCCATTCTACATGTTAGGGCTTATTTAGATAAAAGAAACTTGAGAGTATCCACTTTTGATATGAATTTTGTTTGTTGGTTTAACATGTAGTGCCTAAGTTTTTGAGAAGAGAAAACAACTACTAAACAAGCTCTCTCTTTGAGGTTGTAGTTTAGTTCATAACCCACCAAAGTTTTAATACTCTTTTAATTGTTGAAAAGATTGTAGACATTTAGCATCCCATTGGAAGGACACATTTTTATGTAACAAATGAGTAAAAGGATGACATTTATCTACTAATTGAGCTATGAACCATCGAATTGATTGTAATTTTTCATGTAAGATACTTAATTGCTTTAGATTGGATGGGGATTTCATGTCTACAATGGCTTTGACTTTAGCAGGATCTACCTCAATTCCCCTATGTGAAACAATGTATCCAATCAACTTTCCTGATGTGACCCCAAAGACACATTTCTTTAGATTCAATCTAACTTTAAATGCTTCTAACCTGTCAAAAATTTGCTCTAGGACTTTTAAATAGCTAGCCCTTGTTATTGACTTTCCCAAAAGGTTATCAACATTTTCCTCCATAATGATGTGAAAGAGATCATGAAAAATAGTGGTCATAACTCTTTGATAAGTAGACCTTGCATTTTTAAGGCCAAAGGACATAACATTCAAACAATAAGTTCCCCATGGACATGGCAAGGCAGTTTTATGTTGATCTTCAATAGCCATTTTGATTTGCTTGTAACAAGAAAATTCATCCATCAAAGAGAGTATTTCATGGCCGGCTGTTGGTTCCACAATAATATCTATATTAGGAAGGGGAAAATCATCCTTAGGAAATGCCTTATTTAATTCCCTAAAATTTGTACAAACTTTGATGGCCCATCAGACTTGGTGACTGGAACCAAATTAGAGACCCACTCAAGATAATCAATGGTCTTAACGAACCACACATACAATAGTTTTTGAAGTTTTACTTTAATGAAAATAGCTATTTGGGAATGCATCTTATGGAGCTTTTTCTTTACTAGTTTGCATTAGGAATAATAGTTAAATGATATACCACTAAGGTAGGATGAAGACCTAGCATATCTAAATAGGACCATGCAAAATTGATCTTTCTTCCTTCAAAGAAAGTTGTAAATTAATTTTTTTCTTGAGCGGTTAAAGATGTTGCAAATAAGGTGACTTTAGGATCCTCTTGGGTACCTAAATTGATTGCTTGAGCTTCTTCTACTAAGATAGGAGATCTTTCTAGATATTGATCCATAGTTGGATGTCCTACATTCTCTTCTTCCTTGTCATAATATTCCATATGATAAATTGTACTCTTAGTATTTTCCCCAAAATAAGCCTTTGCATCTAATTCTATAGGAAAACTTGCTTTGTGATCACCTAAGGGAATTCAATCCCTAAGACCCATAAATTCTGCAATTGCTTCATCATTTTGAAAAAGATCGAAAGAGGGCGGTCCTTGTTAGTCCCAATCAACGAGTTAAAGATATACGAGGTCAACACAATGTGTTTGAGATGTGGATGACATAGGTGTTATGGTGCAAAGGGACATATCTTTGAAAATGTTCTTTAGATCAAATGAAGAGTCTTCTTGGATGTCTACCTTAAGGTTTTTTGACAAAGGGGGAGGTTCAACTTCATCAAGAGTATATGTAGATTTTAGGGGTACATTCATAGAAGATCCATACCCTAACCCTCCATGATTACCTCCAGGAATTTTAAAGATAGGCTCAATCATATCTTGGCTTTGACTACCAAGACCACCTTCTCCTTTATAACCCATGTTTATAATGATATGAAGACCTTTGGGATATTTCTCAAGATTCAACTTAGGAGCTTGGATTTCTTCTGTCTCTTTATATATCCATGATGATATATCTTCTTGAATGCCTTCTTTCTCCAACTTAGCCCAATAGTAAAATTTAGGGAGTCGTTGATTGGAAATGACCTTCAATAGACTCTCCTTAGGTTTACCATAACACTTAGGTGTGAGAGGATGTTGACTTACCCAAAAGGAACATTGAATTTTATATTCTCCACAACCATTGTCATAGATTTGGACCTTGATCATGGGTTTTTATGGATTTGAAGTGGAAGGAGTAGATGATCATGAAGCTATTTTGCATTGGGTCTACATAAGATAATGATGGAGATGCTTCATGGTTAATAGGAATATGGTGATTTTCTTGGTATTTTTCAACTAAATTTTGATAATATTGAAAGGGTTGAGGATCTCCATAGATGGAAATTTCTTTTCCATCTTGGGCAAATTTTATGCCTTGGTGAAAAGTTGATGGGACAACTTGTATGGCATGGATCCATGGGCGATCCAGAAGGATATTGTAGGGTAGATCATGTTCAAAAATTTGACACATAGTTGTTATCAATTTAAGGCCAACTTGAATAGGCAATTCAACAGTTCCATTTGATTCTCTCTTAGCATAATTATAATCCTTAATGGTTATTTTCTTTGAGGGATCTAAATTACTCTATCGAAATACACCAAATTTTTTACCAAACATAAGGTACAAATGTTTAAACTAGCTCCCCCATCAATCATAACTCTTTTGACTGTATGCTTATGAATAAGAACTTCCAAGTACCAAGCCTCAAAATGTTTGGGGCTAAGAGGTGGAAAGTCCTCTTTAGAAAAGTGAAGTTGATCCAAAGAGGCAATATTACCGACCATGGCTTGAAACTCATTGGAATCTATATTGGAAGACACATTTGATTCTTGGAGAATTTTATCAATGACTGCATGATGGGTTGGGGATATTTTTAGAAGTTCAAGGATAGAGATTTGAGCTGGGAGTTTGTTCAAATAATCTTCAATATTATAATTGGATGAGGGTCTAAATGAAGTAGAAGATCCCTGAATAGTGACCCTACTTCTTCAGCTAGTTGCATTACTATCAATTATTCAATTTTTTATGGTTAATGTAGAAACATGATTGTTAGCTTGTCTTAAATGGGCTACTGCATAATTATGACCTACTTTGGTGTATTTTGCATCTATAGAAGAATTAACTTGTTTATTCATATGTCCTTTTCCATGGTTAGGCATAGGATTATTAAAAACATTTAAATCTACATGGTGGTATGAGAGTTATTTTCAACTATTACATCACCACGATCAATGAGGTCTTGGATTATGTGTTTAAGCCTCATACAACTAGAAGTTTTGTGAGCCTTGGTCCTATGAAAGTCACAAAATTCATTGTCATTGTACCAAGGTGGTTTTACTTGGGGTTTAATAGTTCGATATTCAGGTAGATAAATTAATTTAGATTTTACCAACTTTTGCAAGGCCACCTCAATAGGTTCCCCTAGGGGTGTGATCTTCCTTTTCAAAGGAAAAAGTGATCTATAAGGACATTCATTACCTTGAGGGTTGGTTGACATTGTTGTATGTTATGAAGATGGGACCATTTGAATAGTCCTCAAATCAACCACTCCATCATGTACAACATTCTGATTTTTCATCCACTATTTAGATTGATCATTATTATTATTATTATTATTATTAGAGGATTTTTGTTTATCTTCCTTATAGATTTTGACAATACCTTTCGCTATCAATCCTCTTTCAATGGTCATACCCCTCTCTGTGAGGTTAGAAAAGGTATTAGAACCTCAAACTTGAACATGGAAGTTCAATTCTTGATTTAGATTTTGAGTAAAGATGCTGACCAATTGTTTTTTTGGAATTGACCAAGGATTTTTACTTTCCAAATTCCTCCACCTTTGCAAAAATGAAGCAAAAGATTCACCATTCTTTTTCTTGGTATTATACAAATCCATCATTGAGGTTTCATGTTCAATGTTATAGGACAAATGTCGGATAAATTTCTCAGCCAATTCTTGAAAAAAATTTATCCCTTGAGGCAAGTGAGAAAACCACTCTATTGTTTGGCCCCCTAGACTTGTAGGAAATAGGTGCATGAGATAAGTGCCATTATAGGATACTTCCATGCAATCTTGTTGATTATATGGAATACTAAGAATGGGGGTGAATAAATATTCTACAAACCCACTTCTTTAACACTTCATTAATCCAATTACCAAAATTAATAACATGAATGTAGGATAGACATGAGAACTGTAACCATAAAGACATAACACATAGACATCAGGGTTTTTACATGGAAATCCTAAAAATAGAAAAACCATAGCGAGTGTTAGCTCACAATATATTATGATAACAACAACAAATTACATGAAGGGTCACTATCCTAGAAGTGCTCACTACAAAAGGCTCACTACTAGAAAGATAGAAGAGAAGGTAGAAGAAGGATTGGCTCACTACTAAGAAATGACTACTAAAAATGTATCTATAGAATCCTGAAGTGTAGTTCCCTTAGTAGCTTAGTATACAGACCCAAATGTCTTCATAATATTTTCCCTACTTTTCTTCTTTGCTACATATACTCTGTTTTCTACCCTTATTAATCTTTTATGCTCTGCAAACTACTTAAAATCAATCACACATTGAATTCTCAATGCTTTAGTACACCCACACACTTTCAACACTAAAATCCATCTAATATATATATCCGCAATATGAGTTAACTTAAAAGTAGGTCAGCAAGCAAAAAATGAAACGTGTATACAATTGTTGTACCTAGTTAGCTTGATCTTGTGCACAAACAGCAATGTGGACCCAAACAAATATACAATAATATTCATATAGGTTGGAACCAATCATTCAACTACTTAGATTAATTATTCAAACAATATCTCTTCTCTGCATATGGATCTAACATGCCTATCAGTTTGTTCCTTAAGAACACACTTGACCAATTCAACTGTCACATCATAACTTCTATTGCAGACCATATGAAACTCTAAAAATCATATCCAACATTTATCACTGACCTCTTAGCATACCTTCAGAACCGCAAACAAAAATATGCCATAGCAAAGGAATGTAGACTCTTTTACTTTGGTACTGTGTATTGTTCTTGTCTAAACTCTGATCACCTGGACTTAGATACTCCACCATATGACTTCAAGAAAAAGTCAAGACTTCAACACTAGAACATGTGATCAATAGATAGCTATGAGCAACATACTTGAACTGCATAGAAGTGTCTTTAACTATGGAGGCATACCATCTCAAATACTATCACTTCCTTTGTATACTGTATACTACCCATACTTAGTCATTTATTCTTCTGAAGTAAAGTCTCTAAGCCATGCCGGCAGAATTACTTTGCCTTGTTGCCATCAATGACAACATTCAATTTTAGAGAAGTGTCTCTTGCCAACAATCTCCCCCTTTGGCATTGATGGAAACACTTAGTGAAAAATGCTTGTTTTCTCCCCCTTACTATATGTACTATGTTTTTCTTCTCCCCCTTAGGTGTTTGCCTATTTTTCACTAGTCTTCTTCTCCCCCTTTGACATCAATGTCAAATGTGTATGTATAGATGTCAAAATTATGTTAAAACATTACAAAAACTGTCATACTTTCCTGCATATGTACAGGTGCAATCTTCAACTGAGTTTGATGTAGGCTGTAGGGTGTCATTGAAAATGTTCTATATTTGAGCCATCTCACCATTCCATTGTTGCAAATATGTCCCTCATTGGTGTTGTCATTGATGTCAACATATATCTTTGTTGTCATTAGTGTCAATTGCTACCATACTGTTGTCTGTGTAGAGGACTAGATTGTTGAGTATATTGAGAAAATTATACACAATTAATACATGCAGATCATACAGCTGTGTAGAGGATTGTCAGAGATGGCTCTAGTTAAGATTTGAGAGGTCTGCATAAATATTTGGTGAAGTTACGGACTTCTGAGTAGAACAAGCTTTTGCAATTGTTCAGTGCTGACAAAGTGGCAAGAAGCTGGTCTAGATTGGTCCAGTATTAGTACTCTATGATCTATGGATCTAGAGGCATGTCTGGGATGGTGGTATGTTCTCTCAACTTGGGTGGTTCGTGGTTTCGGAGGTCTACAAGCAATTTCTCTAGTCTGACAGTCATGACAGATAGTGTTTTTGAGGTTCCGGATAAAGGTATAAGAGATTCTATTGATATGGAGGAGTGCGAATGTTTCTATTGAATTCATTGTGCTTGTGGAGGTCTCTGGATCATGTAATGGCTGCATTAGAGGTCTACATTGAAGATTGAGCTTGTTGGTAAAGATATCCATCTTGGTATCACTGTTCTTCACTGTCCTGGCCGACCAGATGATTCAAGTGTGTTGCGGATAATTCTCTAGAGTGTGGTGTGTTGATTCAAGTTTTAGTGGTATTTGACCGATAGTGTAAAGATCCGTGTTGAGCCTAGCCGACCTTGTTAATCATTCCAAGGTTGATGAAGGGTATATATACTTGTTGAAGAGTGGTGGAAAATTATCCATGAACAAATGAGTTAAATCATAAGAAAGGATCAAAAGCAGAGTAGAGAAGAAGAGGAGTGAAGGAAGAATAGAGTGTAGAGTTAGTGAAGAAGAAACTATGGATAAGAGCAAAAGCTTTTGAGCATTCAAATAGACTAATTCAGACATGAACATAGATGATATTTCTTAGTTCATTATCTCTATGTTAATCATAATTCTCTTTAGACAGTGAGCTTTTTCTTGAGCAGTGAGCTCTGGGCAGTTTGCCTTCTATTTTCTTAAGTACTTTTAACAGGGTACGTATTTTTTGTGGGCTAACACCCATCGTGGTTTTTCCCTTAATCAGATTTTCCACATCAAAATTTTGGTGTTGTGTGTTCATATTCTTTCTACTCATGTGTTGATTAATGTTTTAATGTTATCATCATCAATCTATTTCAAAAGAAGTTTCTAAAAGTTTAAATATAGGGATACCCAATTCCTCCCCCACTCTCAGTTGTTCGGACTGTTTCTAACACCCAACTCTTCTTTGCATTGTGCAAAATTTGAATATGGCCATTTATGAGGAATAATAGTCTTTCTGGCTTTTGTACATCAGAGGGTGTTAATTAGTGCACTTACCTGCAGTGCTTCTGTTGCAAGATTTGACATTAAATTAAGCTTAGGACTTATTAGTCCTCTCAACTGACACATTCTATCCTTTATTTGATCCCTCTTATTCATTAGATTACTTAACTCGTTATGAATTTTGATCAGTTGTATTTCTTTGTTGTTTACTGACTGAGCTGTCGGATCAAATGATTTAAAAATATTAATCAGTTGCAGTTTCAGATCCTTGATGTATTCTTCTAACTCCTCTGTGGCTTCTGGCCATGATAAAAAAAATTTGTACAAATCACAAGCTTCTTTAATAGCACTTTGTATATCTTTTATTCCATATCTAACAGAGTTTTATCATGACTAACATCATCTTCAATTCGGCTAATCTCTTCTCATCAAACTATTTTCTTACTTTTATTTCTGCAGACTTTTCAAATGATTCAAAATGCATACTTACTGAGTTTATGAGCCCCTTGAGTTGATTTGATGAAGACATTTAAGTATCTTTTGGTACGATGGCATCAGCTTCTCCAAAGTACTGCCTCACCAATTAGCTCACTGTCCTCTATATTGACTTCAATATTTCTTCCTGTGCCTTTGCTTGCACAATTGATACCAACTTAAATTTTTGGATAGGGGATATTGATTCCAAGTTTATTGGACCTTGTAAGAGCTCAAACTCATCCACATCTTGTTTTCTCTCCAAAAATTCCCTAACAGAATAATTTTGGGCAGCATAATTGTCTCTGGTCATTTCTTCAGACACTTCATCTTGATTTTTCTCCAGAGGTTATCACCAAAAAGGCTTGTTACATTTTTAGCTTTTAAAAAAGAAACAGCAAGGCTTGTTAGATTTTTATCTTTTTAAAAAGAAACAGCCACTGGTCACGCTCTATTTGAACACTCTTAACTCCTTCCGAATTGTGACAGCTATCGTCTACATGGGATCACCCCCTTTGAAAGTTATCGTCTTATTACGTTTGCATTGGATCCCAATTGTGACAGCGAACAATGCAATGTGTCATCGCCTTTGAAAGCTGACGTTTTATTGTTAGTAGTTTACTAAGGTTTCCATTGGATCACACTAATATAAACAGTTTGGACATTAAATAATATCCACCAAGCATGACACTGGGGAACGGGAACGGTAATATTGGGAAGCGAGAAAAAGTAAGCTAGAAACTTGCAGAGGAAGCCTTCTTCCATGCTATATCAGATGATTAATCCATTTTCACAGTAGGGCTCATACTACATTCCAATGTTGCAATAAAGATCTGCCCAATCACTCTCTTAAAACATGAAAACACAATTTACAGTTGCAAAAAAAACACTCACTCTCTTAAAACATGAAAACACAATTTAGAGTTGCAAAAAAGAACAAATCTTAACACAATTTACAGTTGAACAAAAAACAAATCTTAACGAAATCAATATAACTATTTCTCAATCCATATAACTATTTCTAAATCCAAGATAACTAGTAGTGACTAACATTATAAATAGTCAAAACTGTATCATGAGCATTAGACTGTAGTTAAATATATGATTAATTTTTTTAAAAGCTACAAATTCTCCCATAATATATAATTTCTAGGCAAGATCCAGTAATATGACTGATGTGAACCACTGATCACTCAAAAGATCCAAAATAACATTGTTCATTATATAGTAGATAAATAGGTTAAAAGGTATTAGATATACATATTATCAAAATAGATAAACTGAAGTTTCATTGAACGGGAGACACATTTTACTATCCCTAAGTGAAAATCTCAAACTCGTCGTAGAACAAAATTATCTCGGTACTTATTTAATGACATCAATGGTATTTTTGAACCTTCATAATAAAATAAACCATTGATCGCTAATCTTTGCGCAGCTAGAAATAATATTATTGTTCTCGTGTCTTAAAACCTATTAGAATAGGTAACTGTTGTTTCTTGGCTTGTTAAAAATCTCCTCTAGCAGGATGCTTAGGAAATAAGTCCAACGTTCTGAACTCAGGAACATCTACTGAAGAATTCCTGCGAAACCCAACATTCGCCTCTTCTTCTTCCTGCGTATAAATGAGCATGAGTTAAACATATACGAGTTTTATAATACAATGGTTTTCGTACACAACTTGTTCAATGTGTTAAGAGACAAGGAATTATAATACTGACCTCTGCAGTGTTTATGTCAGCTGGCTTCTTTGATCGGAATACTGAGTTACGAAAGAATGTAGGCCATTTGGAATCTGAAAAAGATATGCTTAATTCAATAAGATGGCTAAGAAAAAAGACCAAAAAAACATGCTTTTATTAAAAAAATCGC
This sequence comes from Cunninghamia lanceolata, assembly GCA_027924645.1. Classification (NCBI taxonomy): domain Eukaryota; kingdom Viridiplantae; phylum Streptophyta; class Pinopsida; order Cupressales; family Cupressaceae; genus Cunninghamia; species Cunninghamia lanceolata. The sequence goes on from BSBN01000021.1 coordinate 27,705,849, forward strand.
ATACAGCTGGTTTGTGATTGCTTTTCCGCGCGTTTCTTTCGAGCTTTTGCATTTGGAAACCAGTAGAAAACATTTTTGCCTTCCACCTGACCATATCGTTGTAGCTCAGCAGTAATCTCAGCTACGCGTTCTGTAGATGGATTTGTGGTTCCACTAGCAAAAAGAGACTCCAATATCTGTTTTTGTTGTAAAGTTCGCTTCCATCTTTTAGACGCGATTCCGGTGCTTGTGCCCTCCGCTACACTGGAAGAACGAACCAACCTAGGCACTACAGGAGAAATAGAGGGTTTTAAAATATAAAGCAGTATCATTGTAATGTCAAAAAGGAGGAAGGGTTCAACTCAAAATTGAAAGGCTAATTCAGTCACCTGTAGACTTACCTTGATCCATTGAAGGCTTTTCTCTGTCACAGCCCCAACAATATAAAAATCCTGGACTCACTCTAGAGTCTTAGGTCACAAGCCTGCACCTTCTACACCATTCAAACAAGTGAATGCTATTAGATAGAGGAGAATATATTGGAGAAAATGGATGGGTGGAGGAAAATAAATAGGTGAATGGTTAGGTGGGAATTATTCGAAGTAGGTCTTGGGTAGTTAGAGAAAATAAATGACTGAAAAATATTTTAGGGTAGCGAGTTGAAATAAATAATTTAATATTATAGTACATTTTAAGCGATCCAATGGTTATCTACGGTTTATTGTTTGGATTTCCAAAGAGTTGTACCCCTATCTGGTATATATTATTTAGATTTCCAAAGATTTGTTTCAATAATTTCCTAGTAAACTTATGCATTATTTTAGGGTAGCCGGTGGAAATAAATAACTTAATATTGTAGTACCAATCTAATGGCTATCTACGGTTTATTGTTTGGATTTCCAAAGAGTTGTACCCCCATGTAGTAAATAATTTATTATTTTGATTTCCAAAGATTTGTTTCAATAATTTCCTAGTAAATTTATGCTGCATAGAAAATAGTTTGTTGATTTAAAATATAATTATTAATTATACATTTAATAAATAGAAAATCTAAAATTTGAAAGTATCATAAATATTTAGTTTACATAATCAAAATATCATTTTCTATCTAGAGTCCTAGGCCATTCAAACAAGTAAATGCTATGACATAGAGGAGGAGACATTGGAGAAAAAAGATAGCTGGAGAAAAATAAATACTTGAATAGTTAGATGAAAATTACTCAAAGTACATATTGGGTAGGTAGGGAAAACAATTGACTAAAAATTTATTTTAGATAATTGATGGAAACAAACAATTTAATATTATATTATATTTCTTTCAAGGAAATAACTGATCCAATGTAAGGTAGCTAAGAATAATATTATTTCCATTTCATTTTATTTTATTTGGAGGAGAATTTGTGACTCCCATTTCCAAAGAGTTGTTTCTACAATTAAAACAATCTTTAAATTTGAACTAATATAATTTATATATTTTAATTAAATAATTTATTAAATCAAACTATGAGGTTCAGATAACTTAAATATATTTATTTAAAAGATGTAAAAACTTGTAGTTTCAAAGGTTTATATTAAATTTCTATCAAATAATTGATTCCATCAAAATATAATTAGTATAAAAAGAGTGGAAAAATATTAGGTTTGAGAGTTTATATTAGATTTATGATATAGGTTAGATAAACACTTTGAGATTGTTATCTCTCACGTCTCTTAAATAGATGTATTTTTTCATTATTTAAAGAAAGGTTTTATTAAACCAAATATGTATTTAATAGTATAGATATCTTAAATACATCTATCTAAAAAATGCCATGAGCTATTTTATTTTCTCAAGAGTTATTTTATTTTAATATACAACTATTTATTTCATACATACATGGGCACATAGTTTTTAAATTTTAGTTAAGAATTATTTTATCTTATTTAAGATCGATTTTATATTTATATGCAACTTTTAATTCTAGTATTGGAAAATCCACCATTTATTATTCTTGTAATAGGTTTCTATATAGATTTATATATAATTGGACAAATGAATGGTTGACATGTGTATCATCATCAAGTTTGTGTGAACTATTTTTTTGTTATCCACTCACTTCATTAAACCTTCATATCATTATAAATATGCCTATCCACCTAAAATGCTATAATTTGTATCATTGATTTCAGTAGTGGATTTTGTTTGTTGGAGGTTTTTTTTGCTAGTTTTTGTTTGGTGTTTTCTTTTTAACCCTTTGTTGTGTATCATTTTGTGCTTTTGGTGGCCATCCTTTGTGATCTTTAATTGTTATCCTTTTCTCTTCCTAGTTTGAGATTTCCATGGGTTATCTCTTACATTGTATAGGGCTTATTGCTCTTCAAAACCAACTTATCTCATATGGTCTTTTCCAATGTTAACAAAAGGTACAAAATGTTTTAAGTACATCACTATAAAGGAAAATGAAACTTTATTATGTGTGACTTAGAGAATTTAACCAAATGCATATAAATATGCATAAATCAATTGATATTGATCATTACTAATAATTGGATACAATGTACTTAACTGGATAACTAATGAATAATTATGAATATACGAGTATAGATATCTTAAACACATCTATCTAAAGGATAGAATGAACTAATTTATATTGGACTTTTCTATGACTATAAGTATTCCTTTAATTAGGATAGATTATGTTGGGTGAATATTTTGCCATCAACTAACTGAAGACAAAATGGTCATATCATGGTCATATCAACCACAGTGTGATGAGATTAAATCTCTCCTCTCAGAAATGGAGGCTCCCTTCTTATTTCTAATTGAAATCAAGCAATAACTAACTAGATGGATTTACACTAAAACTAACCATGGGGTGTCTCCATATCATCTATTTTTGTTTTTTTTCAAAAAAGATGTTTACAATTCACAATACAAAGCTTATGTCATACAATCACTACAAATTACTATCTTGGAGCAATAATAACCAATATGTATTTGAGTTAAACAAAATAATACCTAAAATAATACCAGCATGTTTGAATCACGAAGAAACCTACGAAAACACAAATTTTTCCATTGTTTCTTATACTAAATCAAAGTAAGGATTATGAAATAGAGTGCAACCCAAAGTCTTCTTTATATGCCAAGATATGATAAAATGATCACAACAATCAACTTGCAGCTCAAAGTCTTCAAGTTATTTCAAATTCACAAACATAACACAATTTCCACAAATGATATTACATCTCAAAATCTATGAAAATCAGATTTGGGAATTCTCTTAATCACTTGATATACATGCTCACTCTTCAACCACTTACCAAAGATACCATAGAAAATAAATAAGAATAGTTCTACCACATAACAAATTTGATCCAAGTCAAACAATGGATACCACCTTGCTTTCTTTCTACTGATAATGGATCTAAAATTGATTTACAAAAATCAGGTCAAAGTCTAAAATTGCCTCTCAAATTGGTAGTGCTTCGCTTCAATAGAATAATAGTAATATTTTAAAAAGAGGCCCTCTCTATTTATAGGGAGAGGGCATGAGGAAAAATAGGAAAAGTAAAACTAACTACGACTTATTGAACAAAAAGAGTCCTTATTGATTTAGGACTTTCCTTGTTTCTACATGTAATTACACATTTGAAAAGTACATGTAAATATGTCCAAAGCTAAATACATAAAGCATAAAATAAATATATAGAAAATAATCTAAGGTATGATCAACTAATCAACTCCCACCATTGTCCTCCTTCATGGATTCTTCATATATTTTTAGCACCGCTTGCATTTCAATTCTATCTAGCCTAGAAGTGTTCTTTGAAATAGCATGAGCCCTGGTTATTGAGTCTTTCATGTTGGTAGCTAACTTTTCGTGCCTTACCAAGTTTGTCTTAAGGTTATCCAGAGTCAACTGATAATCCAATAGATTATCCATAGAAACCACTAAAAAAATTTCTTCTTCAAAGTCCCTTTGAATCATGCTATTAAATTATTGTACCAATTCCTCTGCAGAAAGAAACTTATGATCATCATATAGTAACTTACATGGGAGTTCTTCAAGCTTTTTGAGAAGACTAACATTGTTATCTTCACTAACTTCTTGGGTACTTTGCAAGTCCTTGATTAAATCTTTTAGAAGATTGATTTGATGAATCAAAGTCTTTTTAGTTTCGACATATGACTCACAATTGGAAATGAACCCAATCCCTACCAAAGTTTTCAACTTCAACTTCTTCATTTTTACCCACTCTTCTAGACTTTCATCCAAGTCCTAGAGTTCTTGAGACAAAGCATCAACTACCTCATCCAATTCAGCCCTTACCTTTACCATTTTATTTATTCTTTCCATAGAAGTTCTCAAAAGTAATGTACATTGTGCAATCATTATTTCCAAAAATTCTTTCACCACTCTTCCCCTTGAATGTATCTTATCAACCTTTTGAATGATAGGATCTTCAACAATGATAGCCTTTGTTTCCATTGACTCTGAAGTCAATGTGATTTTCTGTAGCACTATAGTCAACTATTCAACCTTGGCCTTAAATTGATTCTTCATTTTATTCTCTTGATCAAATTTGACAATAAGAGAATTGAGCGTGAATTCAACATCATCCTTTGCACCCTGATGTGTGATCTTCCCCAATTCAACTCTTGAGATTGAATAGTCATTCATATAAAATCTTCAATAGTTGCATCAAGAGGAGGTTGTGCTATGTTGTCATACTTGTAACCTTTATCATCAAAAATATTAGATAGATTCTTTGGTTTCTTTTTGGTTTTGGTCTTCACAGGCACCAATTTCTTGAAGTCATAATCATCTTGGGAATCGACTTGCTTCTTTCTCTTCAGGGTATGTGATGAAAACCATAGAGGAAGTACTGACAAATTTAAACTTAGATTAGAATCCATAATTGGTACGGAAGGAGCTAAATTCACACAAGTTGTGGTCACAATTGGTGATGTATTGGTAAAAATAGCACCTGACACATCAACATTTGGAACTTGCTTAGAACTAGACATGAATTGATCTAAAACAGATTAAGCACCAATATCATATGATGGGGAAGACAAGCTTGGCAAAGATCCAGAAGAAACAAAAATAATATCAAAAGAAATCATGGGATTCTCAAAAATGGTCTTAGACAAAGATGGGGAAGAACTAGAAGATTGAATAACAATTGGAGTAATTGGTGTATTAGAGATAGTGGATATAGAAGGGGAAACTAAAAAAGTGTTCAAAGGAGAAGAAACATGTGGCTCCTGGGACATGTCCTTTTGAGTAGACATGGTAGGCTCTTCATGTTGTTCCTATTCTTGTACTTTTCCTACTTCCTATTCGATCTCTTCTCTTTTCTCTGAAGATATTTCCCCAGTGGGTAATTCCTTAGGAGCGGTGTCATCAATAGCATGTTTACCACTCTTAGACACAAATTTGATCTTAGGCTTGCTATCCTTGTTAGAACTAGGTGCATCACTTTTGTTCTTCCTCCTTAGCTCAGACTTCTTACCTATTTGCTCTTTATTTTTCTCCTCAGATCTAGTGACAAAGTTCTTCAAACAAATGCCTTTACCTTCCAACGAAACATTGGTGGTTGCCAAGATAGGTTGGAATCTTTGTGTGATTGAAGTGACTTCTTTCTTTGACCATTGAATAATAGCCAAAGAAGAGCCTGCAATATTCATGATGACATAGGAAGGATCTAGAATGTTTCCATCATCCCGCATATCCTTTGGAATGTCTATCAACTCCAAATCTTCATCTTGACTTAAAGTCAATTTGCAATAGTCTATCTTCCTAATGTTTTCTTCTATCCTTAGATCAGACCAAACATCCTCTACCATAGGCACATGAGAAAGATTTCTTCTTTATTTTATCCTTAACCCTTCTATAATCAAAGTTAGCTCTTCTCTTGAAATGCTTCATAGTAACAAGTTGCATTTTGGATTCAATGGCCTTAGCCTTAGTAGAGGTAGAGATGTAATACATGGCAATCTCAATTGGGAACCTAAAACTAGGTTTCTTCATCTCCATTTGTTTATTATGCACAATAATGATCTGTCGACATAATTCCATTAACACAATCTTTTCACTTGGATATCTTGGTAACATATAGGGATAACCTTTGAAATACACGACTCTTAGATAAGTAAAAGTGGGAAATTGTAGATAAAAACAACCAAATATGTTAACTACTGTCCAAGATTCATTATAAACCTTCTTCTATTCTAATTGTGTATCAAAAAGCCACAAGAACACAAAAAAGAAAGAACCATTAACTCTTCAAAAATGATGAATAGCTCTCTTAAGAGTCAATTGAGGATCATATTGATACACTAGAATAACCCTCCGATCTCCCTCTAATAATAGACCTGGAAAACTCCTCATGGAGGAAGCAACATAAACAACATAAGATGTCATATAGAACTTGAAAGTAGTGGATACCTTAGTAAGATTCTCATGGATGGAACTGCTGATCTATTCAACTCCTATAATCTATTGTTTGGCTTTAAATAGGAGCGTGATATACAAGTACATTCACTAATGAAAAGTGGAAGAAGTAGACAGTCGCCTTACTCTACTTAATAGAGTAATCAAATCACTTATTTCCTCAATGAAATCACTCCTAGGAAATCTTTTAGGCCATTTTGAGAGATTTGGCCTTGTAGACTTTAGCCATTTGGTATTGATTATCTTTTTTGATGTCTTTGGATCCTTATCATATTCTTTCCAAGAATAAATGAAATCAATCTCTACATAGGTGTCAAGGCAAGGACACATGAAAACCTTATTAATGAATTCTTAGTCCAATTTCATAATCACATTCCCATTGGTATTAGTGACCCTCATGTTATCCTTGTTGTAATGTGCTTCCACTTGAAGTACAAACAAAGGATTTTGGATGGCAACAGGAACTGTAGCCACAAAATGAATGTTGCTTTCCACAATGCATTTCATAAAGTGATTAAGGGGTTGTTATTTTGTTCTCTCTACAAACTTGGCCATGTCTGCATTTCATGGATGTCACAGATAATATAGGAAACACTCCCTGATACTTATACTTCATGAATTTTGTTTTCCTTGGTGACAGATCAGTCATCTGAATCACAGGTGTCTTTGTTGAAAGATGGACCTCAGAAAATGTGCAAAAGAATTTGCAACACAAGATTCATTATTTTGTAGTTTTAGGAACATATGGCTTAGGGAATTGCAACGATGAAGATTATGTTCAAGAGCATGAGCTTAGCGGGGCTAGAGAGCGATGGAGGCGAGAAATAGAGTGAAAGTGGGCAATGGTTGACAAAAGGAAAAATTTCCTAGAGTTAGAGAAATTAGGTTAAGCAATGTAAGGGTGATGAAATTTTCTGCCTATGCATGTAGGGTAGATTACTTTTATGGAAGGGTAGTGAAATTTTCCACTCTTGCATATTATATAGAGTATTACTTTTATGAATGGGCAACAAAATTTATCATCCCTACATTTGATAGAAATTGTCAGAGTATCATGTATGGGTGGCAAATTTTGTCGCCCCTACACCTAAGGTAAACAATTATGTTTTTAGCATGGGTGGAAAAATTTTCCACCCATACACCTTTGGTAAATCTTCATGTATTAGCGGAATTTTTTACCACTACTACATTGCTTAGTGGAAAATTGGTTTTGTGGGAGGAATTAACTCATGTAGGGCTGACATTTTTTGTTTCCTCTACAACTAGAGCAATTCAAAAGTTCAACCTTGGTACAAGGTTGGAAAAAAATGCCACATAATAAGTGTTTCAAAAGAAAACAAAAGATAAAAACAAATAATGCATTCCCATTGGTGAGACACGATGATCCTAACAGAGGAAAATAGAAAATAGGGTTTGAACTAGTTGTCCAAGGGAAACAAATAAAAGGTTACAAGAACACACAATAGAAAGAGGAAAATGTGGACACTAGCTTAAATCTAAGAAAGAAAAAGGGAATAAAGAAGAACTTACCTACATGAAAGAAAATGACAAAACCCTAGGTTTGAACCAATCAAATCTAATCTACTACATACGTTTAGGAATTCTGAAGACACTCCAAGAGTGCAGGGCATTCACAGAGGTAAGAAGGAAAAGAAATAATAAAAATAAAAGCCCTTAAAACCATTTAAATAACCATAACACAACAAATTGATGTGCATTAATTATAGATCATGTTAACTAAAAGTTAGTTGGGCGGCATTATTCGCCAACCCTACATCTTAAACAAACCTAACATGAATCGGTGGTATTTTTACCATCATTAAATAAGATAAGAAAATCAATATTCATTGGCAGTGAATTTTTCCACCCGTGCATGTTAATGAAAACTTTTTCTAACTCCTAGAAAACATCAAACTTGCAATTTGACCTATTCGCCATTTCACTTATTTTCATAAACTTTGATGAACCTAAATGAGACAACACTTAGATGAATTTTCTAAAGCTAGGGGACCACACATCAGGGCAAATGTGATTCACCTCATTTTGCATGCTTAGAGTTGTAGGTTATGAAACAAACAAGTTTTTTAGGGGTCATCCTACAAATTGAGTGCAACTAAATTTGAGGATAATAGCTAGCTCTAACTAGGGAGCTTCCTTCGATCATCCTTTCAAATGATTGAAGGGAGAAGAACTCCAGTCTTGTATGTCTTGCAAAGATATGAGAATGGACTCGAGGTATTCTCCCCCTCTCGATCCTACGTAAATGCCAACATAGATAGGTTATCAAACTAGAAAACTTATCAAAAATCAATGATAAAGAAATAGTTTAACCACTAATAATTTTGTTGAATATAACTATATTCATATCAAACAAGGACTAATAACTATCAACCATTTCTATGTCGATGGTCAAAATTCCTAACTTAGTTTACAATAAAACACAAACTTAGTGGATCTTGTCGACAAATCAATGACTATCAAGTCAACACATCTCTTAGACTAATTCATTAGAACACAACTTACCAAACTTGATGAGGGTTCACACAAAACTGTACAAGCACACAACTAAGATGGCAACAACCTGTTCCTTTCCATATGTCTGTTCACTGTTATCTAATGATGCTCTCCCTCTCTTTTCTTGGAGGGAAGAAACTTGTTTCCTCATTATAACTTACAATCAACAAATTGGGATTATTGTATCATTAGTCAGTTCTTAATACTTAAGAAATCATAACATCTTTACATCATATAATCACATGTCAATCCTAATCATATAAACATAAATTCATTATATCATTGATTGTTCCTAACATTTTCACTAAATGCCAAATCATTAAATCATGCATAATCATTTGTAAATTACATGCAAGTAAAAAGTAAAATATATTCAAAAATTAGGAATGTGACACAATGCACCAAAAGTAGGTCAGATTGATGAATTTTAAATGGAGTTATTGTTGGAGTACTTGGTAACACTGAGAGGGGGGGGAGGGTGAATCAATGTTACAGAAAATAAATCAAATTTTCACAGTTTATGATTGATTTGAACATCAAACATGAATGTTATTTTCATACTCATTAATGTATGAACTAGTGTGTTAAAGGGTTAAGTGATCATTTACTATAAACATATGACTCAAATAACAAATAAAAAAGTAACACTATGAAGCATAGGACAAATAGCATAACATTGAGATTTTGAGGAGTGGAAACCCTCTGGTGTAGAAAACCACTCAATACAACTGCTTCACTAGCTTATAATTGAATCTCATTGATTACAGGCCTCACTGGCATATAACATCCATTCCACTGAAAATGGTTTATAGGAGTACCCTCTCTCTGCATATAGAATGATAAATACAAATATATAGGGTTACTCTATTTCTCTTTGTCTAGTATGACAACTCTGATCTAACATCAACGATAATGTACTTGGTCATCTATCTTCAACATTACAACAAGTATATACACAACACTTTACAATTCCTTTTCAAATCCCTTTTTATACATTTCATAATGTCTTCCTCTTCTCATGAAACAATTTGAAGAGATAAACATTTCCATAAAACTGTTTTAGGTAATAACTAAATATTAAACCATAGTTTAGGGTCAAACTAACCCTTTCAGTTATAACTGACATGTAATCCATAACTATCATGTGACTAAGAAAAGAAGTAAACAATGTGTCACTGCTACCTCTAAATGTTATTATCATCAAAGTATGATCTGTACAACACATAACTAAAGTTAAGTGCTCAACACAGTTGTAACACATAACACTAGTTATATGATCACCATATTTAAAGCAACATAAAACTATTAACACTATCCAAATAAAACATAAACCTTTTCCACTATCCATAAAATCAAACCACTGTTCATAATCATTATAGTGCCAATTAATCATGGTTCTGACAGAATCATAACAAATATAATTTGTATTTTTAAGAGAGCATTATAATAAACTAAAACATGTTTAAGAATCTTTCCCCAACAAACCAATGTAACTGAATCCACATTATCTCTCAATCATAGATTATGTCACCACAAGAACTATTACAGTAAATACAACTTCAACAGAAACCTCAAGATTGCAGGCATAACCAAAATGAAACCGTAATAACAAAAAAAATAATACCAATAATTGTTGCTACCTGAGTTCAAATAATAAAGCAAGAAACTGAATGAAGAGTTCAAGTAACAATATCACCTTGTGGCAATGATTATAATAGCTAAAGATGAAGTCAAAATATTTACCACAATAGTCACATAGGCCTATGATGTCTCCTTGACAAGATTCTTAGAGAACTTTCAATGATTCATGATGATTCCTACATTTTGTTTTATCATTGCAAACCCTAGCTTTGAACATAAACTTCAACTTTTCAAAATGAGAGAATAACCTAAATTTTTTGTTTTTCCCTAATAATATCAAGTGACCTGTACTCTCGATGTGCCCTAAAGAGGGCTGTTGGAGCTCAAACAAAAAACTCTCCTTTTACCTATTGAAAAGGTCGACAACCCACTGAGTAGGTTTATTATATTACATGCTCGATAAGAATATTCAAAGTGTATTATAGGTTGTACACTAGGAAATATATGTCATTTGTGACTAGTGAAGCCCCTTAACAACTTAAAGAGTGTGTAGCATGATAAACCAACTTATAATATCATCAAAAATGTCCTCCAAAACAAAAGATGAGAAAATGGTTGTAGTGCCCCTCATTCACCTTTAAAGCAATATAATAAATGAATATCATTTGAAGCAAACAAATGACATTGTGAAATCTTTATGACCCTGCCATGAAGATTAAACATGATGACACATATCATGGGCATGAAGATGTGTCAAAGTAATGCCAAAGTATAGCCAAGGTGCATTAACTGTCAACATAATGATATGATACCAAACCAAGAACATGCAAACTATATAGATCACTGATAGGTACCAATACTTATAACTATTGTCCTATAGAGCATGAACTAAGAACTGTGAAGATAACTAGATACTATGTCAACAAGCCACTATGTTAGCATGATATAGAAAGATAATGTAATGAATGACCACTATCTAGATCACAACAACAATTGAAGAACAACAAACTGAACTGCAATGTGAAATAGAATCAACTAAACTAACCATGGGCCAACAATGTCAATATATGCCTTGCATTATGATGTCCAACATGTCACAATGCCAACATCAAATATATGCCATTGAACACCATATCCAACTAAGAGAGATTGTGTCTTTGACATCAAGGACAACAACTGAGGAGAACAAACTCTCCCTTTGTCCATGATGGCAAAACACAACTCTCTCTCCCCTTTTTGTCATCAAAGACAAAGGGAGGAAGGAAAGTGTGTCAATGCCTCTAGGTAATAACATAAATCTGAGATCTAAAATGAAAACTAAAAATTAGAATACAAAGCATACCAAATATACCATGAGTGTCCCATGAAGACAAAGCATCTAGACCATCTGTAATAGAAACAAGATGTCAACATCATAATGAAATATCTACAACATAATAAGCATAAAGAGCATGTAGCAAAGATGGACAACAACTGAGAAGACTATCATCACTATCCCAAATAGAAAAAATACCACTAAAGTAAGACCATATATTAGAGCTATAAAAGTATACAATACACTCCCCCTACATATGTCACTGTTTCAAAAAGTATAGATGCCATGAGTGAAAGATCAACATGTCTATGATCAAAACAACATTCATTGTATGCTCTTGTATGATGCCAATGACATTTAATGAATGCATTGTTAACCATCAATATGTATGACATCACTGTATGCCAAATCTGTATGTCAAAGACTAAAGACATCAAACCCAAACAAGGAACATATCACCAAATCAAATACAAGGAATGAATGTGCCAACAACTGAATTTATCTATACAAACTCATACCATGAACCGTACCAACAATGTTCTGAAACTATACCAACAATGAAAATAATGTCATGATAATCCCATGGACAGAAAAAACTAGGACAACACCATTGAACTACTCCCAAAACATTATACAATAAGTACTAACAATGAATATGACCAATTGGTGCAGGAGCACCTCGAGAATCTAAATATTCCCTTACATTTTCTATTTTGTCCAAATGTTATATGTGGAAAGAGAAGATTAAAAGTTTGTAACCGAAATGATGTGAAGTGTAATCATTTGGCAAAGGTGGTTGTAGGTGGTTTGCCTTCCATCTTGTAACTGCCAACGTGTGTGTCTTTAATAGTTGAATCTGTATTTGTTAGAGGAGATGAGAGAGAAGAGGGATAGAGAGTCGAGCAGAAATTGTATGTATATTTAGAAGTAGAAGGAATAAATAAAATTTTGGTGTTCTGGTCTAACTAGAGGAGTGTAGATTGGAGTCATTCCACTAGTTAAGATTTCTTGGAAATCCATGGAATGACCTCCATGTAGGTAGTTTGTTTTCTGTTATGTTAAAATTTAGTTGTTTATGTGTGTTCCATTTGGTTACAAAGATTGCTAAGGGAATTATCAGCTTAAAACTCATGTTCTGTCAATAAACATGCATTTTATGAGTATATTGCATTTGTATGTTAGGAACATTTTATGTGTATCCTGCAGATGTATGGGAAGAGACAATTTGTGTGTATACTGCTAAAGATTGTCAGTTAAGCAATTTGTGAGTATACATCAATTGTATGTCACAGACAATGTGTGTTTATATCCCAGTTGTATGTGAGATCATTCTGTGTATATCCTACATTTGGATATCGAGGTTATATGTTATAAATGTATGAATGAATGTACATTTTTGATATGCATTGAATTAGATACAATTGAATGACCGGCTGTATCAGGTAAAATGGGAGGAGATACATACAAAATATCAGTGATACAAGGTCATGCATTGTATATGCAAAGTGAATACATCAGTGTAATGAGAGTCATTGGGGAAGATGTTGGAAGTCATAGTGAAAAGTGTATACATCGGTGTAATATTGGATATCGGAAGATGAGGACTGGGTTAGGTCGACAATAGTATGTGTTGCCGATGAACCGATGGGTAAACCAGTTCAACAGTTCATATTTTAATGTGTTATGTATGCTTCCACGGTATTACTCTGAATCACCAATGATCACTATTGGAATGATATATCACCATAAACTTCTCACAAAAGTATAATAACAATGCCTGTAATAATCACAAGTCATAAGAAACCATTTTCCCCAAGTTGTTATTGTTACTTGCTATAAATGAACTCTATCACATTATGTCAATAGGAGGCATGCAGTCTAGCATTGAAACCTTTTTTCTCCATTGAGAAATATTACTAGGAAGATGTTGTTCTAGACCTATAACAAATATCTCTGCATTATGCTATGATAACTAGTATTATTATTTCTTGCCTTTCTGCACTTTCCTTCAACTCCTAATGATGCCAAACTAATAGAATAGCATAGTTAGGTATGAAAACCTAAAAAGATTACTTATACAATAATACCTAAACTTTGAGAATCAAAGGTATTAGGATTGAATAAGCTAGAATCATGCATCTGATATAGGCAAAACTATCATTTGTGCTATTTACAAACTATTGACAAGAGGAAACTATAGTTCATCTATTCCATTGTCTGTTGTAAGAGATTATAGTCAAATCTACCATCATCTATATTATTGTCATTGATCTATCAAACCAAAAACATGTACCACTATCCTTTTATGATCCATTACAGCAAACAAAAATTCATTTCATGTCCATGCTCAAGGCATCAAATTTTATAAGTGTTGTTATGACTACTACAGTATGCATCACCAATACATTTACTATTATTAGTAACAATAAGTATGTTATCATGCAACTGCGACACCTTAATACTAGACTTAATGTGAAGAATCACTATCCTATATTCATACATCATTAAAGTATTTGTCTTTGAAACTCCTTGCACTCCTCAATGATCTTATGATGACAACTTACAGTCAATGCTTTATAACTGTGCTCTATATCTCTTAATGCTACTGTCATAGACATTGTTAGAGATAAAAACTATAGAGCCTAAAAATTCACTATTATGTTCCTTTTGACACTGCTAAGACAAAATATTGGCCAATTCTATCTAATGGAAAACATACCTTGTCTTAAAGCCTCTTTAAACATAAGCTATTATGTGTTAACAATCAAACCCAACTATTTTTTATACCATATCAAATTACAAATAAGGATTTCACTTCACCTGCCAACAACAAGGATGAAGAGATGTAGAAGTTGTAAAATCTGTCATCAACAATTGTCACATTCTTATTCAAGAGTCAAGTCTATTCACTAAACAATGACAAAGATCACTTTCAACCATCAAAGAATATTGTCAAGCCAATTGTTCTATCATAGTAACAATAACTTGTTTCACCTTCACATCATTGCCAAAGAAACTACCTAGCTTCTAATCCAATGTAGAACCAAAAACATTGACCACATAGTCAATGGTACTGTCTAATGTCAGGACTTACACTATTTTATAACTTTGTAAATCAAACAAAACCAATTTCCTTGTCTTCTCCAGGGGCTGAATGGTAAAACACTAACCTACTTCTCCTTACCTCATGTTGATCTTTAAGGCACTTTGTGATGTCTCTTGTGCAACATGCACACTATTAGGGTTTTGTTTTGTTCTCCAAACCTTTAAGGTCTCTTTCCTTTTCCTAATGAGCTTATCTATTTTCTTATTGTTTCCAGATCATTTCTTCAACTTACTTCTACAATGTTGTGCCTTATGTCCAAACTTATGGCATCTATAACATATCATATTGTTAGAGAAATAATGATATCTAATCCTTGAATTTCTATAATCATATCTTCCGTGCATCTAATAGTCTCTTTTCATGTCGCCAATCTTATTGCAATTATAGAAAACAAAATTGTAGTTTTGATTTGACAAACCATAATAACTACAATTTCTAGCTCTATGACCATACTTATGACAAACATAGCAATAACCATGAAATTGAGAATAGTTAAACCTGACCAAATGATATTGCTTGGTAGATGAAGGTCTTAAATGCCTGTTTATACTACTTCTATTAGCAACTTTATCTTTTTCTTCCTTCTTGACTTCACTCTTAGGGGTAGTAGAAAAAAATGTCAGATCTATCTTCTTCCTAGAAGCTTTTTTTTGTCTTAGAACATTCTCCTTTCTCATAACCCAAGCCACTAGTGTCCCTACAAAACTTTTGCTTTCTCAACATGTCATTCAGATTATCAGTACTCTTTTCAAATTGAATATTCTTTTGTAGCTTTGAAGATGATTCTTCCAAATCCTTTCTCAAAGAGACTATTTCTTTCTCTAACTTTAGACATTCTATTATTTTTACTTCTAGATCAGAATTTGTGACATCTATTATTCTTTTGGCTTCCTCTATTGATGTCATTATGCTAATAGTAAGCTTATTTGAATCTTCAACTTGACCTCTTAAATTTACAATCAAGTTTCTTGCCTCTTCAAGTTCTAAAGAGACTTGTGGAAGGTCAGAAAGTAACTTTTTATTGGAGTCTTCCTCTTGTTGAAGCTGGTCTTTTAAACTCATGTTTTCTTTACTAAGTTGATTGATTGTACCTAGGGCACATAGAAGTTCTCCTTCATAATCAACTTCAAAATCATCTTTGTCAAACACCTATCCATCTTCATCCTCAAAGAAATCTTCTTCTGCATTATCAATTTCAACTACAAAATCAGCAAGTTCTTGTCTACTATCATTCACATTGTGAGGACTCTTAACTGCAGGACTAATTTCTTTATGACACTTTGTATGTATATTCATGGTTGACTCATGCAACAATTCATTGTAGGACTTAACTGAAGCTTGCTTTTCAACTTTTTGATCAGCATTTTTCTTTTCTCTATTTGAAGCCTTAATTCTTCTACCCTTTCCCATGGTACTTCGCTATCAAGACCTGCCCAAGTCAGTTAGACTTCAATAAGGAACATATGCTCCAATACCACTTGTTGGAGTACTTGGTAACACTAAGAGTGGGGGGGTGAATAAGTGTTATAGACAACGAATCAAATTTTCACACTTTATGATTGATTTAAAAATCAGACATGAATGTTTTTTTCATACTAATTAATGCATGAACCGATGTGGTAAAGGGTTAAGTGATCATTTACTATGAACATATGACTCAAATAACAAATAACAAAGTAACACTACGAAGCAAATGACAAATAGCATAACAAAGAGATTTTTAGGAGTGGAAACCCTTTGGGGTAGAAAACCACTTAATGAAAATGCCTCACTGGCTACAATCATTTTTGTCTCATTGGCTTATAATTGTATCTCACTGATTACAAGCTTCACTAGCTTACAACATTGCCTAATTGGCATATAATATTGCTTCACTGGCATATAACATCCATTCCACTTAAAATAGTTTGCAGGAGCACCGACTCTCTGCATATAGAAAGTTAAATACAAATATAGAGGGTTACTCTATTTCTCTTTGTCCAGTACAAGAACTTTGATCTAACATCAATGATAATGCACTTGGTCCTCTATCCTCAACATTACAACAGGTGTATACACAACACTTTACAATTCCTGTTCAAAGCCCTTTTTATAGATTTCATAATGTCTTCCTCTTCTCATCAAACAGTTTGAAGAGATAACCATTTCCATAAAACTATTTTAGGTAATAATTGAATATTAAACCATAGTTTAGGGTCAAACAAACCCTTTTAGTTATAACTGACATGTAATCCATAACTGTCATGTGACTAAGAAAAGAAGTAAACAATGTGTCACTGCTACCTCTAAATGTTATTATCATCAAAGTATGATATGTGCATCACATAACTAAAGTTAAGTGCTCATTGTAGTTGTAACACATAACACTAGCTATATGATCACCATATTTAAAGAAAAATAAAACTATTACAACTGCCCAAATAAAACTACTGTTCATAAACAAATATAGTGCCACTGAATCATGGTTCTGACAGAATCATAACAAATATAATATGGATATTTAAGAGAGCATCATAATAAACTGAAACATGTTTAAGAATCTTTTTCCAACAAAATAATGTAACTAAATCCACATTATCTCACAATCAGAGATTAAATCACCACAAGAACTGTTACAACACATACAGCTTCAACAAAAACCTTAAGATTGTAGGCATAACCAAAATGAAACCCTAATAATAAAAAAAAATACCCATAAAGGCCAATAACCTACCCAGTAGGTTTATTCTATTACATGCTCGATAAGAATATTCAAAGTGTATTACAGGTTGTGCTCTAGGAAATATATGTCTTTTGTGACTAGTGAAGCCCCTTAACAACTTAAAGAGTGTATAGCATGATAAACCAACTTATAATATCATCATTAATGTCTTCCAAAACAAAAGATGAGAAAATGCTTGTAGTGCCCCTTATTCACCTTTAAAGTAATATAATAAATGAATATCCTTTGAAGAAAACAAACAACATTGTGAAGTCTTTATGACCCTGTCATGAAGATTAAGCATGATGACATGTATCATGGGCTTGAAGATGTGTCAAAGCAGTGCCAAAGTATAGCCAAGGTGCATTAACTTTCAACATAATGATATGATACCAAATCAAGAACATGCCAACTATATAGACCACTGGTATGTACCAATACTTATAACTGCTATCCTATAGAGCATGAACTAACAATTGTGAAGATCACTGGATACTATGTTAACAAGCCACTATGTTAGAATGATATAGAAAGATAATGTCATGAATGGCAACTATTTACATCACACCAACAATTGAAGAACAACAAACTAAACTATAATGTGAAAGAGAATCAATTGAACTGAGCATGTACCAACAACATAATCACTGTATTTCCAACTGAGCCAACAATGTCAATATATGCCTTGCATTATGATGTCCAACATGTCATAGTGCCAACATCAGATATATGCCATCGAACACCATATCCAACTAAGAGAGATTGTGTCTTTGACATCAAGGACAACAACTGAGGACAACAAACTCCCCCTTTGTCCATGATGGTAAAACACAACTCTGTCTCCCCCTTTTTGTTATCAAAGACAAAGGGAGGAAGGAAAGTATGCCAATGCCTCTAGGTAATAACACAAATCTGAAATCTAAAATGAAAACTAAAAATTAGAATATAAAGCATACCAAATATACCATGAGTGTCCCATGAAGACAAAGTATCCAGACCATCTATAATAGAAACGGGATGTTAGCATCATAATCAAATATCTGCAAGATAATAAGCATAAAGAGCATGTAGCAAAGGTGGACAATAACTGAGAAGACCGTCGTCATGGTCCAAAATAACAAAAATAGCACTAAAGTAGGACCATATATAAGATCTATAAAAGTATGCAATACACTCCCCCAACATATTTCACTATTTCAAAAAGTATAGACACTAGGAGTGAAAGATAAACATGTTTGTGATCAAAACAACATTCATTGTATACTCATGTATGATGCCAATGACATCTGATGAATGCAATGTTAACCATCAATATTCATGACATCACTGTATGTCAAATCTGTATGTCAAAGACTAAAGACATCAAACCCAAAGAAGGAACATATCACCAAATCAAATACAAGGAATCAATGTGCCAACAACCGAATTAATCTGTACAAAGTCATGCCATGAACCCTACCAACAATACTAGACTTGAAGTGAAGAATCACTATCCTACATTCATACTTCATTAAAGTATCTGTCTTTGACACTCCTTGTACTCCTCAATGATCTTATGATGACAAATTACAGTATATGCTTTATAACTATGCTCTATCTCTCTTAATCCTATGGTCATAGACATTTATAGAGATAAAAAATATAGAGCCTAAAAATTCACTGTTATGTTCCTTTTGACACTGCCAAGACAAAATATTGCCCAATTCTATCTGATGGAAATCATACCTTGTCTTAAAGCCTCTTTAAACATAATGTTGTATGCTCATTAAACATAATCTATTATCTGTTAACAATCAAACCCAACTATTTTTGATACCATATAAAACTACAAATAAGGATTTCACTTCACCCGCCAACAACAAGCATGAATAGATGTAGAAGTTGTAAAATCTGTCATCAATAGTTGTTACATTCTTATTCAAAAATCAAGTCTATTTAGTGAACAATGGTAGAGATCACTTTCAACCATCAAATAATATTGTCAAGCCAATTGTTCTATCATAGTAACAATAACTTGTTTCACCTTCACATCATTGCCAAAGAAAATACCTAGCTTCCAATCCTATGTAGAACCAAAAACATTGACCACACAGTCTATGATACTATGTAATATCAAGACTTAAACTCTTTTATAACTTTGCAAATAAAAAAAACCAATTTCCTTGTCTTCTCTAGGGGCTAAATGGTAAAACACTAAACTGCTCCCCCTTACCTCATGCTGATCTTTCAGGCACTTTGTGATGTCTCTTGTGCAACGTGTACAATATTAGGGTTTTCTTTTCTTCTCCAAACCTTTAAGGGCTCTTTCCTTTGCTTAATCAGGTCATTTATTTTCTTATTGTTTCTAGATGATTTCTTCAACTTACTTTGCAATGCTATGCCTTATGTCCAAACTTATGGCACCTATAGCATATCATATTTTTAATGAAATAATGATATATTTTCCTTGAATTTCTATACGCATATCATCCATGCATCCAATAGTCTCTTTTTATGTGCCCAACCTTATTGCAGTTATAGAAAACAACATTGTAGTTTTGATTTGACAAACCATAATAACTACAAGTTCTAGCTCTCTGACCATACTTATGACATACATAGAAATAACCATGAAATTGAGAATAGTTAAACCTGACCAAATGATATTGCCTGGTAGATGAAGGTCTTGAATGTCTATTTATACTACTTCTATCAGCAACTTGATCTTTTTCTTCCTTCTTGACTTCACTCTTAGGGGTAGCAGAATGAAATGTTAGATCTATCTTCTTCCTATGAGTATTTCTTGTCTTAGAACATTATCCTTTCTCATAACCCAAGCCACTAGTATGCCTGCAAAACCTTTGCTTGCTCAACATGTCATTCAGACTGTCAGTACTCTTTTCAAACTGAATATTCTTTAGCAGCTTTGAAGATGCTTCTTTCAAATCCTTTCTCAAAGAGACTATTTCTTTCTCAAACTTTAGACATTCTATTCTTTTTACTTCTAGATTAGAATTTGTTACATCTATTATTCTTTTGGCTTCCTCTATTTCTATCTTTAGGCTAATAGTTAGGTTATTTGAATCTTCCACTTGACCTCTTAAATCTACAATCAAGTTTCTTGCCTCTTCAAGTTCTAAAGAGACTTGTGCAAGGTCAGAAAGTACCTTTTTCTTGGAGTCTTCTTCTTTTTGAAGTTGGTCTTTTAAACTTCTATTTTCTTTACTAAGTTGATTGATTGTATCTAGGGAACATAGAAGTTCTCCTTCAACATCAACTTCACAATCATCTTTGTCAAACTCCTATCCATCTTCATCCTCAAAGAAATCTTCTTCTGCATCATCAATTTCAACTACAAAATCATCAAATTCTTGTCTACTATCATTCACATTGTCAAGACTCTTAACTGTAGGACTAATTTCTTTATGATACTTTGTATCTATATTTATGGTTGACTCATGTAACGATTCATTGTAGGACTTAACTAAGGCTTGCTTTTCAACTTTCTGATTAGCATTTTTCTTTTCTTTATTTGAGGCCTTATGTTTTTCTACCATTTCGCATGGTACTCCACTAGCGAGACCTACCCAAGTTAGTTAAACTTCAAATAGGGAACCTATGCTCTGATACCACTTTTTGGAGTACTTGGTAACACTTAGAGGGGTGGTGAATCAGTGTATAGAAAACAAATCTAAATTTCACACTTTATGATTTATTTGAACACCAGACATGAATGTTGTTTTCATACTCATTAATGCATGAACCAGTGTGTTAAAGGGTTAAGTGATCATTTACTATGAACATATGACTCAAATAATAAATAACAAAGTAACACTATGAAGCAGAGGACAAATAGCATAACATAGAGATTTTTAGGAGTGGAAACCGTTTGGGGTAGAAAACCACTCAATGAAAATACATCACTGGCTTATGTAATAAACTTGCCTCACTGGCTAGAATCATTTCTACCTCATTGGCTTATATATAATCTCACTAATTACAAGCCTCACTGGCTTACAACATTGCCTCACTGGCTTACAACATTGCCTCACTGGCATATAACATTGCCTCACTGGAATATAACATTTCATCACTGGCATATAACATCCATTCCACTGAAAATGGTTTGCAGGAGCACCCACTCTCTACATACAAAAAGATAAATACAAATACTAAGGGTTACTCTATTTCTCTTTCTCCAGTACAACAACTCTGATCTTGAAGAAATAGTAAATGGTTTATTCATTTATTCAAATCAAATACAAGTTACATCCATGTATATATATTATGTGGGGACTAGACAGTTATATGGTTATACAAAACTAACTGATCGAACTATATGGTTAGATGAAACTAAAGCAACCAACTTGACCAAACAATGTAATACAATAATGTATTATGCTAACATTCCCCCCTTATTACATTTTTCCTGCAATAGTACCAAGGGACCTACCCTTAATGCTAAAATACTCAACAAAGTTGATTACATAGTATGAATACATATTTTATAGAATATCTTCTCCCAAAGAACAAATATTGAACCAAGCAGGGCTCCATTACACTATCTCATCTACCCTTGGAAAGGCATATCTTTGAGTTGTGTTCTTGAGCTCTTTCATCCAAAGCTCTCAAATCATAGAGTCTAGAATTATTCGACAATGAACCCTAAGAGATATGATAGATCTTTGCCATTGTCTAGTGACCACGAAAGGGTATAATTCTTGATTATATACTCTTTGAAGCTTGCTGGACAACAATCCATATTGAGCTAAACACCAAATCCCAAACCTGTCTCTAAAACAAAATCTTCACAAAACATACATTCTTCAAATCCATTAGCTCCATCAGCATCAACAAAGAATTAAAAAAAAACCAAAACCAAAAATACTTCTCATGTAAAGCATCATCTCAAAGCGAGAAGCTAACTTGAGATAATAGAAAATCCTCCATCCTTTGATGCCGCCTGCCTCCAATATGACCCTATTACACTTTAACCAACTAATGTCGTAGATGAGTCTTTGGAGGACTCATTAGGAATATAAATGATGGCCCCAAAAGCATAAGTGATCTTTGACATTGAATTCCAAATTCCATCTTGAACCTGAATAACTAAAGTTTTAGGGAGAACTTTACATTGACTACTTTTGCTCCATCAATTTATCTCTGGGATTGATTGCATTGTTCGATATCTAAATTTTTGACAAAACTTCAAGACAAATTCTCTCAAATATATCTGCACTTTACATTTGAATTCTATTGTATTGTGTTGCTATATTGAGTTGTGTTGCTATATATCTTCAATGGAATATGACTCTTCCATCTACTTGGCACACCGTATGACACAATGAAACATTAACCTTGATGAAACATATACGCAACGCCTTATTATATTCTCTACCCACAACAATATATAATACACAACATCCTTTATGCCTTTTTTGTTTGGGCCGAAACCTAATTCCTCTTACACTTCTATCTTCTACTTCTTGCGGCTGGAGTTGAACTTAGGCAATTACAACAGATATCAACACATTGACTTAAATCAATTTCATACGACTTGAATGTTTATGTCAAATATAAAATATAATCTTCAACATTAAGAAACAACTTTGACATTAGTTCTTCTCACACGTCTTACATAGTGAACAAATGATATTTACCATTACATAGCAAACACATAATATTTACCACATACAGATGATATTATTGCCTCTTTGAACAACTTAATATCTCATGCTTTGAAATGATTAAACATCACTTTCGTAGACTTCTAGAAAACTTAAATGCCCCTAACACTCATAAACTTATTTTGTAATTCCTTGTACAGTCGTTCAAAAACATCTCAGAGTGAATTTGAAATACATCTGCAAATCTAAAATGCCTTCCTTTTGCCTTTAAATGAAAATTACATCTTACAAAACAAGAAATAACTTTGTTATGCAGCCTAGCATCTCTTCTTCACATGAAAAAAATAAATGGTTCTCCATCACACTGCCTTGGATCATGGCCGCTTCACACAGACTTCAATCCCTTCACATGGCTTCACATAGAGATTTCACATAGAGATTGCACTAGGATAGGATCAAATGAGCACTCTGATACCAACTAATGAAACAATAAATGTTTTATTCATTTATTTGATATCAAATGCAAGTTACATTCATGTATATATATTATGCGGGGAGTAGATAGTTATATTGTTATATGAAATTAACTAACTGAACTATATGGTTAGATGAAACTGAACCAACCCACTTGACTGAACAATGTAATACAATAATGTATTATGCTAATAGATCTAACATCAATGATAATGCACTTGGTCATCTATCCTAAACATTACAACAGGTGTATACACAACACTTTACAATTCCTGTTCAAAGCCCTTTTCATAATTTTCATAATGTCTTCCTCTTCTCATCAGACAGTTTGAAGAGATAACCATTTCCATAAAACTGTTTCAGGTCATAACTAACTATTAAACCACAATTTAGGGTCAAACTAACCCTTTTAGTTATAATTGACATGTAATCCATAATTGTCATGTGACTAAGAAAAGAAGTATACGATGTGTCACTGCTACCTCTAAATGTTATTATCATCAAAGTATGATTTGTGCATCACATGACTAAAGTTAAGTGCTCAACGTAGTTGTAACACACAAGACTAGTTATATGATCACCATATTTAAAGCAACATAAAACTATTAACACTATCGAAATAAAGCATAAACCTTTTCCACTGTCCATAAATCAAACCACTATTCGTAAATCAATATAGTACCATCGAATCATGCTTGTAATAGAATCATAGAAAAATATAATCTAGCTAACTAAGAGAGCATCATAATAAACTGAAACATGTTTAAGAATCTTTCCCCAACAAACCAATGTAACTAAATCCACATTATCTCACAATCAGAGATTACGTCACCCCAAGAACTTTTACAGCAAATACAACTTCAATAGAAACCTCAAGATTGTAGGCATAACCAAAATGAAACCCTAATAACAAAAAAAGAAATAACTATAACTATTGTTGTTTGAGTTCAAACAATAAAGCAAGAAACTAAATGAAGAGTTCAAGTAACAATATCACCTGGTGGCCACAATTATAGTAGATTAAGATGAAGTCAAAATGTTTACCACAACAGTCGCATAGGCCAGTGTTGTCTCTTCGACAAGATTCTCAAAGAACTTTCAATGATTCATGGCGATTCCTCCATTTTGTTTCATGATTTCAAACGCTAGCTTTGAACATAAACTTCAACCTTGCAAAATGAGAGAATAACCTAACCTTTTTGTTTTTGCCTGATAATACCAAGTGACCTATGCTCTTGGTGTGCCTTTAAGAAGGCCGGTGGAGCTCAAACAAAAAAACTCTCCTTTTACCTGTTGAAAAGGCCAACAACCTACCCAACAAGTTTATTCCATTACATGCCCAATAAGAATATTCAAAGTGTATTATAGGTTGTGCACTAGGAAATATATGTCATTTGTGACTAGTGAAGCCCCTTAACAACTTAAAGAGTCTATAGCATGATAAGTCAACTTATAATATCATCAAAAATGTCCTCCAAAACAAAAGTTGATAAAATGCTTCTAGTGCCCCTCATTCACCTTTAAAGAAATATAATAAATGAATATCCTTTGAAGCAAGCAAATGACATTGTGAAGTCTTTATGACCCTGTCATGAAGATTGAACATGATGACATGTATCATGGGCATGAAGATGTGTTGAAGCAGTGCCAAAGTATAGCAAAGGTGCATTAACTATCAACATAATGATATGATACCAAACCAAGAACATGCAAACTATATAGATCACTGGTAGGTACAAATACTTATAATTGTTGTCCTATAGAGCATGAACTAACAACTGTGAAGATCACTATAGACTATGTCAACAAGCCACTATGTTAGCATGATATAGAATGATAATGTCATGAATGCCCATTGTCTAGATCACAACAACAACTGAAGAATAACAAATTAAACTACAATGTGAAAGAGAATCAATTGAACTGAGCATGGGCCAACAACATAATCACTATATTTCCAACTGAGCCAACAATGTCAATATATGCCTTGCATTACAATGTTTGGCATGTCACAGTGACAACATCAGATATATGTCATTGAACACCATATCCAACTAAGAGAGATTGTGTCTTTGACATCAAGGACAACAACTAAGGACAATAGTTAGTACTTGGTAAGGATGCAAGAGTCATGTTACCTTCTAATCTTTGGATAGAAGTAGGCCTTGTAAATAGATCTCTAAGGTATGTTCAAAAAATGTATATAAACCTAGAAGTGCACCACCTGAACCACTGATATATGTTATGGTAGAGTTTAATAATTACATAGTGATAACATTTGAATATCTATCTTCATGTACAATTCCAATTACACCAATACAAAGGGGCTGAACAATCCAAATACCCTTGAGATTGGCTTAGGCATTAACAATACACAAATCAAAAGGTTTGACTCATTCAAAAGCCACAATTGGCATAGGGCAAAAAGAAAGAATAGGATTAACATTTGTGTCTATATGTTGTATGAAGTCATTAAAAGGTCTCAAAATAATTCCACCATTCACATATGATCATTATGAAAAAATGAAAAAGGGAAAATAATTTGGTAAGAGAAAATTTGAAGAAGAAAGAATAAAATTATTAGAACACAACATAGTAGAAAAAGATAGAATAGGGCAGAGTAGAGTAGAACAAAGTAGAGTAGAACATAGTAGAGTAGAGAATAGAAGAATAGAGTAGAGCATAATAGTATAGAATAGAAAAGAGTAGAGTATAGCAGAGAAAAATTAATAACACATAGCAAAGTAGAGCAGAATAGAGTATAGGAGAGTAGAACAAAGCTGAGTAGAGTAGAACAGAGAAAAGTAAAGCAAAGTAGAGTAGAACAAAGTAAAACAAAGTAGAGTAGAGTAGAAGAGAGAAGACTAGTCAGAGCAGAGAAAAGCATAGCAAATTGGATTGAGAAGAGAAAAGTAGATCAAAGCAGAGCAGAGTCGAGCAGAGAAAACAAAGCAAAGTAGAGCAAAGCAAATAGAGTAGACCAAAGTAGAGTATAATAGGGCATATAAAGAATATCTTGTAGACTTCAAATGCTATTTATACAGATGAATATAT
The DNA here is from genome assembly GCA_027924645.1 of Cunninghamia lanceolata. Taxonomy (NCBI): domain Eukaryota; kingdom Viridiplantae; phylum Streptophyta; class Pinopsida; order Cupressales; family Cupressaceae; genus Cunninghamia; species Cunninghamia lanceolata. Next base: position 27,732,619 of record BSBN01000021.1, read on the forward strand.
ACTTGGTGCTCTTTACTGGTCTTGTTTTCCCCAAAGGGTTTCTCCATGTATATTATTTTTTACTAAACTTTGTTGATTTTATTTGTTATTTGTATAAAGACAATTTCAAACACTTAGCATAACCCTATATCTAACCCTAATCATAACCCTAAGTTACTCAAGCATACATTTTATTAGTAAATTCTAAGAGCAACTAAGTTTAGGTTTCATTATTTTGCTTCCAATGCATAGAGGAAGTTGTGATTATAATAATACAATATAATATAATATAATAATATAATATAACAAATATAATAATAATATATTATAATATAGTAATATAATATTTAATAATATATAATATAATATTATAATTATGATATAATATAATAATATAATAATAAGATATATAATATAATTAGAATTAAGCTTGCCCCTAAGTCAGACTTGACTATCCTGTTGAAACATGGAAACCCTCCTAGATTGTGGGTGTTCTATGTCAAGAGCGAATCTCCAGAGTGAGTTGGTTCTACTTATGATTTTTCCTAATCTAATGACTTATCTAGGAAAAGGGATGAGAGAGGTGAATTGAAGTAAATAACTGAAATGAAATCTAAGGTGATTCACCAATACTAAATTCCTATCAAATCTTACTCACAATCAGACCATAGAGCATTAATCTTCACAACACTTTGATTTTACTCAATTCATAAATATTTCACATAAAGGTTTGATCAAACATGACATGTAACCTGAATTAAGCAAAATAACTGCATAACCTATCAAAAAACCAAGACAAAAAAATAGAGGATAAATGTCTATCACAGTGTAATATCAAATCAGTTTTACAAAAAGAGAGGCAAAAAATGAAGGAAAATTGCTACACTATAACTGAAGGAATAATGAGAACATAGACTGAATACAACACTCTCAGTGTGACAAGAACACCCTGATGTCCCTACACTCTGATCTCTACTCTATGATGTAAAACTCTAACTGGAACTACTAAAAATGAAATGTATCTATGCCATATATCCTGTGAAATAAATCTCTCCCTAAAAGCTAGAAAAGAAGTCCTAAAAATAGACGTCCAAGTCCATTTTTGAGCTCCTCAGATAAGTCAAAATAAAAGCTCTCAAAATTAGCCCAAACTATGAAAACAAGATGCCAAAAGATTCCCTCACGTGGCCCCACCAAAAATTTACTTTTCTCTGCCCATGAAATCTTAGTTTTTGTCTTTATGTACCTTCAAATAAAACAAATCAAGAAGAATATTTTGATTTGTTTTATTAGATTTAACTACCTAAAATAGTTTGATTTTAAAGCAATATATAAATGATTTCTTTAAAACAAACTTTACATCACTGGCAGTTTTATCCTATCCCCTATTCGATTTGATTACAAAAGCAAAAATACAAGGCTTACAATTTCTTATTTTGCCAAGTACATTGCAATTACAATATTTAATTTTTCAATAAAAAATCATAAAAATAATCAGGGATTATATGGTGTTTGCAAAAAATATAAGCCTAATGGCTTATCTCCACCTGACCTATCTTAAACTCCAAAAGAAAGGTTTGCATATCACTCCAAGGCATGAACTCCATCCTTATCTCCAGGGCCTAAGGCATAAAGTACATTATCAAGGTCATCAAGTATGTTTAAGGCATTAAATATTTTGAGGGAGGCATGGGCTCGACCCCTTACTAAGTCATGGGACTTAGGCATCACATTGTGAACACATAGCACCATGAAGGTATTAACTTATGCCTCAAAAATAAAAATGAATGTAATGAAATTCCAACATTCAATTAGGGCTTCACTTGTAACCTTAATGACAAAACAAACCTTGCCCTATCTTTTCGGACTCATTTTGACTTTAGCATTTTGTGAATATGGCTCTCTGCTGCCGACAAGAAACCCTAGGGTTTCAAGCGTGAAAATCTGCATCTTTCTAGCGTTCTTGAGCGCAGTCTCCATGGATTCTTATAGGAAAGAAAGGTAAAATGTCTTTTTTATGCATATATACTTCTTTCTCTATGATTTATTTCCTTCTAGAGGTAAAAATGGCTTCAAAAGCCACGACTTGTGAATTATTTCTGATAACTTTGTTGTCACTTGTTTCACTCTGACTCCTTGAGTTCGTGTCCATCATGGCTGACTATATTGAGCTATTTGAGAGGGAGCTGAAGTGGAAACCCACTATCACTATGCATTTCTTGAAACATAGGTAATATCTTCAATCTTCCTCTATATATTTCATTGTTTCCATGGCATCTTGTAATTTCTATGATCAAAAATCGCGGCCATATATCTTCATTTTGTTGTAGCTATGTCTACTCATTCAAAATGAAATGGGCTTTTTAAGCATATTCAGCCATGGCTAGAAAATAACATCCTATGCAGTCTTTCATTTCTTCATGGCTTGAAATCACTCCTTATAACTTTGTATATTCATAAAACCTATTGTATATTGTTCTTGTTTTCTTAAAACCCTAAGCGGGTTCGAACAAAAATTATTCCTCTGTTTCTTTTTGTAGTTGTGCTTTTAGAGGCCATGATTGTATTATCATTTTTGAGTACTTGTTTCAGCAGAAACCATAACAGAGCTTATCTTATTATGAAAGGCAATAAATACTCCATTTTTAAATCACGGCTATAGCTGTTTTTTCATGCATTTGAGAATAAAGAATGGGTTTTACATGTTTAAAGTCTTTACTTCCATTTGACATCGTTCTCTGGCCATGACTTTTGTATGTGGCTTTCTCCTTCTATGGCTCAAAAATCCTCATCTGGCAGTGTATAAATTTGTATTGCTCTAACAATCAAGAGGAAAATATGAGTTTTTCCTATGCACAACATTTGATATCTCAGATACATGTACTTCATTTATGTATCATTATTTGGCTATTTCTGAAGCAAGACACATACACTTTGATGTTGACTCAGTTCATTGTTCCTTTTCATGTATCACATATAATGTGGCATATCTAATGGCTATTTAAGTTGTGAAAATCTTCATTGATGACACCTATAGATTATTTGACCATTGGCGATGATCTTGTAGCACACATTTGATCTCTCAAACAAAAGCATAACAACACTATTGAATGATGACACTTGGCATTGCAGTCAATTTCACTGTAGCTCTAGCAAAACATGATTTGGCTACTTTCATTTATTGACTGTCCAAATAGAAAATCATGGTGTCCTGTAGATGATTTGATGAATGATGGCACTACTTAAACAATTTTTTTGATTACCTTATTCTGTAGCAATCATCTTATTTCTTCATCATACAGATTTGCAAGGTGATTACTATACATGTCTTGATATGATCACAAAATGAGAAAGATATAATCTATCAGAGCATCCTTTTGTGGATCCATTTGATATGTATTACTTGATACAACACTCTCATGTTGATGAATCATGAAATATCAACTGCTTCATAGTCTTGGTTGTTCTATTTGTCTCTTCCTTGCAGTATTGTCTGCTATAGTTATAGCTACTGTAATATCAAAATGGCAAGATACACAGACAACTACATAGTGTATAGCATATATGATACTCTGATACAAACAACTACATAGTGTATAGCATATATGATACTCTGATTCTTTGCCTGCTCCATGTATCTACTATTTATTCATCTTGGCTTCTTTTTTATATAAGACCATCTCATGCTTAATGAGTGATTACCCCATATGATGAATGTACGTTACCTTAATATAAAAGTGACATGGCAGCATATGTTGTTCCTTGATGGCTGTCCATTTACAATCTTTAATTATTTTAAATGATGCATAAAATGATATTTATTTCTGATGTTATGTTATGACCAAAACAGTCATGAACAATTGCAAGATATTATCCATTGGTAACTATTTGACATTCAAATAATGGAAATGTACTTGATGTTCTTAATGTCTCTGCAAATGCCATGAAAGATAGATAAATGGAATACCTGTGAATTTGATTTTATCAAATGATAGTTGTTTTTATGCATTAAATGTTGTCCTTAGAATGATTCCAGTTCATCTTTATGGCTTCATTTCATTTCTTGATCTGCAATCATGAATATATCCTGAACTAGAAATTAATGCATCTAATTTCTTTGATACTCCTTTAGTTTGTCATATAATTAAGCAATATGAGTAATAATGCTTCCCTTCCATTCTATCCCCTTTGAGATTAAGGGGAGGCAACATGCTGGGCTCAACCTTTGTGGGAGCCTCATTTGACACCATATACTGATATGTCTTCAATTAGCTACATGACTTATCCTATAACTGCACATGAAACAAATAGATTACATTAAAAACAATGAAGTTCCATGATTATTTCTTTCTCAATTCTTCTTGCATGTGGATGATGTTCATTGATCAGTGCATTATAGGCAAAGTGTTATCTTTCTTCTGATAGGACATAGAAATCTCATAACCGGAGCTCTAACATGACCTTCCCATATTTTTGCAGGTTCTCATTAGAGATCAGGAGTAGAGTCAGGAAGGAAACTTTAGAGATTGAAGACCCCATAAGGTAATAATGCCTATGACCTTCTCTTTCTTATCCTTAGATGCATAGATTTTTGAAGACCTCATAAGGTAATAATGGCTATGACCTTCTCTTTCTTATCCTTAGATGCAAGGTATTTTCTTTATAGTTTCATTTGTTCAGCTATACCCACGGCTCGTGTGGAACATTTGATATGTCATTATTTCTTCTGCAATTATTACTAAAACACAATAACTATGCAAATAACTTATAACATAAGAATGTTAACCTTCACTCTAAAAAGGAATCTGTTGCACCAACTGCAATTACAATAACTATGCAAATAACTTATAACAAAAGAATGTTAACCTTCCCTCTAGAAATGAATTTGTTGCGTGGTGAAAAAATGGTAACAATTATTAGCATACTTATCTTTAAAGAGCTATGGTGGAAAAATCGTAACAATTTTTTAAAAATATAAATCACTAATCCTTAAAATATAGGTATGCTAGTTCTTAAATGCTTCATTTTGTTTAGAACTATTTTATTTACTACATATATACATATATGGACACATAAATTTTAATTTACATAAGACTTAATTTATTAAAAAATGTATAAAGTCATATAACTTGCTATAGAATGCCTTTCCACTAACCACATATATATATGGACAAACAATTATAAATTTTAGTTTACCTAAAAGTTAGTGATTTTTTGTAATTTACTAACAATAATTACTAACTTAGTTTATTGTTACCCCATGGAAACATCCAAATTCTATATTAAAACAAAGGTTCAATATTTGATTCTTCCTTACTATCCTCTCTTCATCTCGACCTTGAATTTACTAAAAATCACTTTAATATTTCTCATAAAGTTCTTTTATAAACTTTAACATTGAAAAATTAATATTATTAACTATTCATGTAAAAGATTATCAAAATTATTATAAATTATTTAACATGTAAATGACTGGATTTGTTTTTACTATTGAAGAAATGAAAAAAAAGAGATAAAAACTATGAAATTTAAATTATGGAATTTTTGTTTACAAATTATGATATAGGACTCCTTAAAACACCTCTGAACATTAATTAATAATTTAAAAATTATGAGCATACAGTTTTTTTATTTCAACACAGGTTATCACCTAAAAGGTTTGTTACATTTTTTACTTTTTAAAAAGAAACAGCCACTGATCATGCTCTATTTGAACACTCTTAGCTTCTTCCCAATTGTAACAACTATCGTCTGCATGGGATCACCCCCTTTGAAAGTTATCATCTTATTACATTTGCATTGGATCCCAATTGTGACAGCGAACAATTCAATGTGTCATCGCCTTTGAAAGCTGTTGTTTTATTATTGTTAGTAGTTTACTAACGTTTCCATTGGATCACAGTAATATAAACAGCTTGGACATTAAATAATATCCACCAAGCATGACACACTGGGGAATGGGAACGTTAATATTGGGAAGTGAGAAAAAGTAAGCTAGAAACATGCAGAGGAAGCCTTCTTCCATGCTTTATCAGATGATTAATCCATTTGCACAGTAGGGTTCATACTACATTCCAATGCTGCAATAAAGATCAGCCCAATCAATCTTTTAAAACATGGAAACACAATTTACACTTGCAAAAAAGAACACATCTTAACACAATTTACAGTTGAAAAAAAAACAAATCTTAACGAAATCAATATAACTATTTCTAAATCCATATAACTATTTGTAAATCCAAGATAACTAGTGGTGACAACATTATACATAGTCAAAACTGTATCATGAACATTAGACTGTAGTTATATATATGATTAATTTTTTTAAAAGCTACAAATTCTCCCATAATATATAATTGCTGGGCAAGATCCAGTAATATGACTGATGTGAACCACTGATCACTCAAAAGATCCAAAATAATATTGTTCATTATATAGTAGATAAATAGGTTAAAAGGTATTAGAGATACATATTGTCAAAATAGATAAACTGAAGTTTCATTGAACGGGAGAAACACATTTTAGTATCCCTAAGTGAAAATCTGAAACTCGTAGTAGAAACAAATTATCTCGGTACTTATTTAATGACATCAATGGTATTTTTGAACCATCATAATAAAATAAACCATTGATCTAAACCATTGATCGCTAATCTTGGCGCAGCTACAAATAGTATTATTGTTCTCGTGTCTTAAAACCTGTTAGAATAGGTAACTGTTGTTTCTTGGCTTGTTAAAAATCTCCTCTAGCTGGATGCTTAGGAAATAAGTCCAAGGTTCTCAACTCAAACATCTACTGAAGAATTCCTGCGAAACCCAACATTCGCCTCTTCTTCTTGAGCATGAGTTAACATATACGAGTTTTATAATGCAATGATTTTCGTGCACAATTTGTTCAATGTGTTAGGAAACAAGGAATTATAATACTCACCTCTGCAGAGTTTATGTCAGCTGGCTTCTTTGATCGGAATACTGAGTTACGAAAGAATGTAGGCCATTTGGAATCTGAAAAAGATATGCTTAGGTAAATAAGATAGCTAAGAAAAAGGACCAAAAAAACATGTTTTTATTAAAAAATCGCATAAAGCTGGATTGTGATTGCTTTTCCGCGCGTTTCTTTCGAGCTTTTGCATTCGGAAACCAATAGAAAACATTTTTGCCTTCCACCTGACCATAACCATATCGTTGTAGCTCACCAGTAATCTCAGCTACGCGTTCTGTAGATGGGTTTGTGGTTCCACTAGCAAAAAGAGACTCCAATATCTGTTTTTGTTGTGAAGATGGCTTCCATCTTTTAGACGCGATTCCCGTGCTTGTGTCCTCCGCTACACTGGAAGAACGAACCAACCTAGGCACTACAGGAGAAATAGAGGGTTTTAAAAGATAAAACAGTATCATTGTAATGTCAAAAAAAAGGAAGGGTTCAACTCAAAATTGAAAGGCTTATTCAGTCACCTGTAGACTTACCTCGATCCATTGAAGGCTTTTCTCTGTCACAACCCCAACAAATAAAATTTCTGAACTCACTTTAGACTCCTAGGTCACAAGCTTGCACCTTGTACACCATTCAAACAAGTGAATGCTATTAGATAGAGGAGAATACATTGGAGAAAATAGATGGGTAAAGAAAAATAAATAGGTGAATGGTTAGGTTCCGAATTACTCAAAGTAGGTCTTGGGTAGTTAGAGAAAATAAATGGCAGAAAAAATATTTTAGGGGAGCTGTGGAAATAAATAATTTAATATTGTAGTACGTTTTAAGCCATCCAATGGTTATCAATGGTTTATTGTTTGGATTTCCAAAGAGTTGTACCCCAATGTGGTAAATAATTTATTATTTAGATTTCCAAAGATTTGTTTCAATAATTTCCTAATAAATTTATGCAATATTTTAGAGTAGCCCATGGAAATAAATAATTTAATATTGTAGTACCATCCAATGGTTATCTATGGTTTATTGTTTGGATTTCCAAAGAATTGTACCCCTATTTGGTAAATAATTTTTTATTTCCATTTCCAAATATTTGTTTCAATAATTTCCTAGTAAACTTATGCTACATAGAAAATAGTTTGTTGATTTAAAATATAATTATTAATTATACATTTAATAAAAGGAAAATCTAAAATTTTAAAGTATAAAAAATATTTAGTTTACATAATTAAAATATCATTTTCTAGAGTCCTACATTATTGCATCTCCTAGACTATTCGAACAAGTGAATGCTATGAGATAGAGGAGACATTGGAGAAAAAGGATAGGTGGAGAAAAATAAATACTTGAATAGTTAGATGGAAATTACTCAAAGTACATATTGGGTAGGTAGGGAAAATAAATGACTAAAAATTTAGTTAAGATAATTGATGGAAATAAATAATTTAATATTCTATTATATTTATTTCAAGGAAATAAGTGATCCAATGGTTATGTAAGGTAGATACGAAAAATATTATTTTATTTTTTTTAAGCAGAGAATTTGTGACTCCCATTTCCAAAGAATTGTTTCCACAATTAATGCGCATGTGAAACAATTTGTTGTTATGATTTCCAAAATGTTATTTCTATAATTTTCAAATAAACTTATAGAGCATAGCAATTATTTATTGATTCAAATATAATTATTAATTATATAACTAATTTAAAAAAAGTCCAAAATTTTAAAGTTTTATAAATACAATTTAGTTTTATGTAATTAAAATAAATTAAAATTAAAACAATCTTTAAATTTGAACTAATATAATTTATATATTTTTATTAAGTAATTTATTAAACCAAACTATGAGGTCCAATATCATAAATATATCTATTTAAAAGATGTTAAAACTTGTAGTTTCAAGGGTTTATATTAAATTTGGATCAAATAATTGGTTAGATCAAAATATAATTAGTATAGATATCTTAAATACATCTATCTAAAAAATGCCATGAGCTATTTTATTTTCTCAAGAGTTATTTTATTTTAATGTACAACTATTTACTACATACATACATACATACCTGGACACATAGATATTAAATTTTAGTTAAGAATTATTTTCACTTATTTAAGATTTGTTTTATATTTATATGCAACTTTTATTTCTATATTGGAAAATCCATCATTTATTATTCTACATTTATATATAGATGTATATATAATTGGACAAATAAATGGTTGACATGTGTATCATCATCAAATTTGTGAGAACTATTTTTTTATTATCCACTCACTCCATTAACCCCTCATGCCATTATAAATATGCCTATCCTCCTAAAATGCTATAATTTGTATAATTGGTTTCATCCCTAGGTTGTGTTTGTTGGAGTTTTTTATTTTGTGTTTTCTTGTTAACCATTTGTTGTGTATCATTTTTTTTTGGTGGCCATCCTCTGTGATCTTTAATTCATATTCCTTTCTCTTCCTAGTTTGAGATTTCCATGGGTTATCTCTTACATTGTACACGGTTTATTGTTCTTCAAAACCAACTTATCTCATATGGTCTTTTTCCAATGTTAATAAAAGGTACAAAATGTTTTAAGTACATGACTATAAATGAAAATGAACTTTTATTATGTGTGATTTAGAAAAATTAACTAAATGCATATAAATATGCACAAATTAATTGATATTGATAATTACTAATAATTGGATAGAATGTGCTTAACTTGATAACTAATGAATAATTTTGAATATACAAGTATAGATATCTTAAGCATGTTATTTAAAAGACACAATGAATTAATTTATATTGCATTTTTCTATTATTAGAGGTATACCTTTAATTAGGTTAGATTAATAAAAGGAAAGTTATAATATTATTTTTTAACAACTACGCTGACAAAGAGACATAAAAAATGGTCATATAGAAATTATTTGTTTATTTATTTTGATGTAGAAAACCTCATCCTTTATCATGTCAAGGTATTTGCACTCATCAAGAGGGTAAGTGTAGAAGATGAGTCCAATTTTTGACCAAAAAGTGGAAGTGTTTTTTCTATTTTTAAATTTTGTCATATTTGGAATAAAATTTGAAGCACTTACACATATAATAATAAGATGATGTAAAAGTATGAAATATAAGATTTTTGTTCTTTTTTTTTCAATTATGTATTTTTTTCTAATACCTAGATGATAAATATTTGTTTTTATAGGATGTACAAAAAGTGTTTTTATAGGATGTGCAACCAACATAATTTGAGCTAAAATAATCAATTCATTAAATTATTTTTCATCATGTAGAGAATGATTTCTAGTTTGGTGAAACATAATTTTTTTCAAGAAACTTTCAAAACTAAAAGTTATTAAAAATAGTAACATATGTTATTTCATGTTTATGAGTCTCTTTGTTTAAAAAATAAATAACAAAAGGAAAATTATGTACAATAGTACAAAAAACTATATATTTAAAAACTAGACTTTGAAATCTATAATGGGTTTTAATCTCATTAAAATATTTTGAAGAAAAAGTAGTCATCCATATTGGTGAAATTATATTTTTATCTTGCTATTTACATGGTCTTCTAGTTGTAGGTCCAAGGCTAAGGCATGGGTTTCCAAGCCTAAAACCAATGCAAGCCCATGAGTTTACTATTCTAAATTTTTAGAAATGGGTACGTACTTATAAATATGGCTGACAATGACAAATTATTTAACTTTTTAATATGTAGGTGTTAATTCAAGCTCTCAACAAGGCATATTTTATACAAGTTATACAAAGATTCAATCATAAGAAGCATTTTCAGATGGAATGATGTAGAAGAACTATTTTTAGAGAGATAAAAAAATAACTTGTTTTTAAGAGAAATCAAGCAAATATTGTATTGTTCAAAGGATCTACATCTACTTGTATTTCATAAATTTTAAGAAGTGATCCAACTCTAAGTATAGTACAATATTATTTGTTGATTTTATCAACACATTTTGGTAATCATGGGATCAAATAAACACCAATAAAAAAGAAAAGGAATGCCATGACACTTGAAGAAATTGAAGCACATTGAGAGAAAGAGGTTAAACAACAAAAAGATAGCAGAGATAGGATTTGAAAAATGAAGAATGATGTAGCATATAATTTAATGACTATTGAAGATGAGAACATCGAAGAGACCAATATGGATGAGGTGAATGTAGAATATGGAAATGTGGAAAAGTTCAAGAATATAGAAATAAATCCAAGTATATCTTCTAATTGCTTGAATGATAATTATATTAATATTTTAAAGATGGATATAACATTATTGATATAAATTCTTCTATTACAAAAAAGAAAAGAAAAAAAGAAAATGAAAACCCTGTGAATATGAAAATGTTTTTTCTAAGTCGAAAGTAATGTTTTGAATAATCTTTGTAATAAGATATCTTTGAGACAAATTTGAACCCATGCAAATAGATTGTATAAACTATTTTTTCATAGAATTTGTTTTTAATTTCAATGTCAACTTGTATTATAATTGATGAGAATGTCAAAAATGTGAAAAGTAATGAAAAAATTAGGCATACTTGTAAAACCCAAAAAGGTGGATGAATCAATGGAATAAGTTATGTTGAATGTTGCTAATATTATTGGTTCCCTTGGAAAAATGTGTCAATCTAAGCATAGGAATGTACCACATCAAGCAATAACAATTGTTTTAGTCAATAATTAGTTGTGAGAAAAATAATGATAAGTAAGACAAGTGGATATTTAAATGTGCTTGACTTTGAGGAGAGTAGAGAATATAGTAAGTATTAAATATGATCCAATTAACCAATGTTGGACTTTTAGTGGTCAACTCCCCAGGTCTAGATGAAATGAAATAATAAACTTAAGTATTTGATTGAAAGTTTTTAGCATGATAATACAAGAGTTTCATTAAATGCTAGAGATGTTTTGAAATTAAGGGTGGGGTCAAAAAATAATGATCATCATCCAAAACACCTTTTAGACATGACTCAAATAAAATTATATAGAAAATTTCTAGATGATTCAATTATAGAAAATTTTAGCATAAGTCAAAGATAATTTGATAAATGTAAACCTTGGTATGTTAAGATTAATAAGAAATGAATCTCTTGTTACTACAAAACTTGTGCAATTTCATTCTTAGTATGATTTTTTTATATATATGTTGTACTTTGCATACTAACCAAATTATGTAGGAATGTGGTATTAATATGGCACCTACAACAATTAAGGAGTTTATAACAAGTTTATTTTCTTAAATACCTGAATCGAATTTTTTTTTTCAAAAATATATGTTTCTAGATAATGCAATAGATGTGATAACCTTTCATTGTAAGGAGAATGCATGCCACGAAAGTAGTTCACATGATTTTGGATAACAATTAGTGGATGTGATGAGATTAAAAAATATACAATATCCATTAAAGAATTGAAAAATTGGAAATTGATGTGTGTTAATTATAGAACCAATTAGTGTGCATGCATTCATTGTAGAGTTCAAGAATAATATTGTGTATAAATATGTGAAACACTCTCAATATGTTTGATGTCATGGCAAATAATTGCATAAATATAAAAACACATTTCCAATTGCAAGCACATGGACTATATGGACTTGAGAGCTTGTATTTTTTTGTTCATTTTGTATTGGAGGTGAGTGGGAGGCATGTGAAAATATAGATTGGGTTGAAAGATGGAATGAAATATCCCTAACACCTCTACAAACACATGATCAACATGAGATAACATTTGAAGCAAGCATTAGATGACTATGATTGTATTTCAGACCTTGTAGAAGAAGGTGTTGTATGACAAGAAATGTGGCTTGATTAATAAAGCATCTAAGTAATGAAATATAGAATTTAATCAACAAATCTATGTACTCAATAAATTAAAGATATAACTATGAATGCAAATGTAAAAGTATTAACAATCAAACAAATGATAGCTCTATTGTTCTTCTTGTAATCTTCGTGATGATGGGTCCCAGAATCACATAACAAGATTTCTTTGATGATAGAGTTCTTTGAGTGCTTGTATGAAAGATCAAGTGACAAGATGCTTCAAGAGTTCAAAAATTAAAATGACAGCATAAGTTTGCAATTCAGAAGTAACATCAAATAGCTTGAAATGCACATGTTTAAATAGTTTTCATGGAAAATAATGCATGGCTGAGATCAAAGCTAACTCAAATATGATCAATGAGTCAGAACGAGTGAGAAAACAAGCTAGGGAGAAATAAGGAATTAGATCCATAAATCAGGGGATTTGAACAAGTTAACTAAACAATTGACTTTAAAATTTAAGGAAATTGATTTGAGATGACTAAGTTAACTCCCAAAATAGAGGAATTGATTTGAGGAACACTTGAAAATTATGAATATTGATTTGAGAACTCAAATTTAGAAGATTTAGAGGAAATTTAATAGGATATTTGAATTGATTTCAAAAAAACAATGTGAGATTTGAGTTAAACAAATTTAATTATTTTCTTTTTGAAAGAGGAATTAAATAATTTTTTGATTTATTTAATTTGACTTGAGAAGTGGGATAACTAAATAATTTTTATATTATTTAATTATGAGAGGGGGAAATAATTCAAAGAAATAATTAAATATTATTTTTTTAATTATGAGGATGATAGAGAAAGAGATAAATAATGAAATTTAATTTAATTATTCTTTTGGAAGAAATATTTTAACAATTAAATAATTAATATTATTTAATTATTTAATCAAATAAGAGAAAGCAAGTGAATTACAAAAGGTGTAATGAACAAAAGGGAAAAATAATAGTTCTATGTTATTTTTGGGCATCTACATTTTTACCCTCTTTGATATAACGTCCTGACCATATGACATTTTATTAAAGAACACTGAAGAAAAGGATGGAAGAAAAAGTTGGATGAATGCCCCGGTGAAGATGCCCCCTCAGAAGGTTGACTTGGAGGACACATGGAAAACTTTTGAAAAGATGTTAATATCAAGGAAAACATATAAGATGAAAAGGTTTGAATAAAGTGGAAATGTGATGAGCTTTCTGATTGATTTTGCACTCATGGTATTTCCTTCATAGAATAGAATAGATCAATTTAGGATACTTTTGTTATTTTTTTTTTCATCATAGAGTAGTTACATATGCACATACACATGCACCCATGTCTGTATTCCTTACTTTCCATCATACACATCATGGTGTAGAGATCATCAAGCTTCCTCAGAATGTGACATAAAACAAAGAAAGATATAGAGATAAAGAGATAAAATCACCTAAATTATAAGATAAGATAAAAGATATAAATGACAAAATGATAAAAGATAAAAAGACTAAAACACAAGACATGGAATAAGATAAATGATATAAATGATAAAGATAAAAGAATATAATCATGACAATAAAATGATTTTATGCATATAGACAAAATTCTTCAACATTCCTTAGCCACACCCTGACTATCAACACAACAACATACTAAGAAGGAAGAAAACACAAATGGTCCCAAAAAGACCCCAAATAAAATAAGTTAAAAACATCACAATGTTGTTTGCCAATTTATTAAGCTCAAGATTTAGAAAAATATGACAGCATTATATAGGAAAGATATATCATGTTAAGGCATCAAGATTTTGATATGAGATTGGGATTTTTAGAAGATGTTGGCTTTTTAGATAGAGTTAGGAGATTAAATTAAGTTACAAGGATTTATTTTTAAGGTCAAGGCTTCTTTCTCATTAGGATGTTTGTGTTTGAAAGTTAAGATATTGGCCTTTAGAATGTTTTTAGATTTGTTTCAAGGATCCATATGAATAACCATATACTAAGGACATGCACCTAATAATGTAATACTAAAGATATAATGATACACCAAAGGATGAGGGGAAACATAGATGCCAAAGGTACAACACTCAAGGCGGGAATGGTACACATCAACCACCTATGTTCTAAAGGTCTAAGCATAAAATTTCTTAAGGTGAATGGCATTGATAGGTTCATCCAAGGATTTCCCTTTGAGAGTTCCCAATTGATATGCCCTTGATCCATAAGATGCTATAATCACAAAAGGTCCAAGCAAATTAAGCTCAAATTTTCCTTTCTTCTCTCTATCTTTTTGCTTCTTCTAATTTTCTTTAAATACTAAATCACTAGACTCAAATCTTCTAACTTTGATCTTCTCATTGTAACTTCTTTGCAGCCAATTTTTATATGACTGCAAATGATATAAATAATGCAAACACTTCTCTTCTAGGGACCTCCAACACATGCAATCTAGAAACCCGATATTCCTCTTCATCAATCACATGTTGCAATGACACTCTCAAAGACGGGAGCTCAACCTCAATGGGAAAATGGCTTCCGTTCCATAAACATGTGAATAAGGAGTGGTTCCAATAGGGGTACAGATGCTAGTTCTATAGGCCCATAAAATTGGATTAAGTTGCAAGTTCCAATCACGGCCAGCGTCATTGACCATTTTCTTTAGAATCTTGAGGATAGTTTTATTCAAAGCCTCAACTTGACCATTACCTTTTAGGTAATAAGGGGTGGAAAAATGATGTTGGATATGGAAGGTGCGGTGAGGTTCACATACATCTTGGTTTTTGAAGGGCCTACCATTATTGGTAATAATGGTGGATGGGATACCAGTTAACAAATTATATAATTGAGGATAAATTTTGAGATTTTCTTACCGATAATATTGGCTAAGGGAATGGCTTCTACTCATTTTGTAAAATATTTAGTGGTGATTATAATAAAGGTATGGCCATCAGAGGGAGGAGGATGAATCTTTACAAGGTCGAAACCCCATTGAGAAAAAGGCCAAGGAATAGTGATTGGTTGTAACTCTTGAGTAGGTACATGTATTAA
Source organism: Cunninghamia lanceolata (assembly GCA_027924645.1). Classification (NCBI taxonomy): domain Eukaryota; kingdom Viridiplantae; phylum Streptophyta; class Pinopsida; order Cupressales; family Cupressaceae; genus Cunninghamia; species Cunninghamia lanceolata. Next base: position 27,748,383 of record BSBN01000021.1, read on the forward strand.
GTCTCCATGTTATTGACATTATTTACATCTCTTTACAAATTCATGAGCATTTTTGTTCTAAAGTTGGCTAAAAGTATCTTGTTCTTAACAACTTCTTAGCTAGGGATAATCCAGTAGAATGTACCCCACAAATCCCCTCATGTACTTCTTGTAAAGTAGTTTGGGAATATTCAATGTGTAAACATCTAAGGAGAATACCATCTAGCCTTCATTTGTATAAGGTATAGCCAAGGATGGTAAAACAAGTGGATCATTGAATAAAGTTTCAGTTTTTGGAGCTACAGAGATTGGGTGGAAGAGTGTTATGACAATGGTGAGTGGATACATCTTGGTACCAAGGGGAATTAGGAGATAGTACTGCCACAATGAAACATCAGATCAAAAAGATGCAAATATGAAGCAAAAAAGATGAAATAGGAAAGATCTGCTATATTGAACTAGAAGGAGTACAAGGAAAAAATCTAAACTAAGTCAAAGTTTGTTTACTCTCTACCTGTGCTCAAGAGAGAAGAGACAATGATATCAACCCCTGAGAAAGAGCTAGCTTTATCCAATACATGCTTGCAAAAATGATCTCTTTAGAAAAGCTGGGAAAAGCTCCTAAAAATAGTTATTCTAATCCATTTTTGAGCTTCTAGAAAAAGCCACCAAATGAGCCTCCAAACTATTTCCAAACAGCTTGCAAAAACTGCCAAAAAGTCCTCCAAGGTGGTCCCACCAGAAAATATGCTTTATCGACCCAATAAAGACTCAATTTTTGTCCATATCTTCCCAAATAAACTAAACTCAAAAAACAAGATATTTTTTTATTTACTTTTTTTAACTACAAAAATAATGAATATTTTAAAGCAATTTATAAGATATTGCTGTAAAATGTCATTTTACAATGATTTGCAGTTTTATTTTCCTAATTTGCGTAGATTTGAGTTTTTGCATAATAAAAACACAAGGCTTAATTTAACTTCGCCAAGTATATTACATCTTATGAGAATATGATTTTTCTATAAAAAACCATAAAATTGTGAATATCATAATATGTTTTTGCAAAAACAAAACCCATTAGGGTCTGCCCTCTATCTGGTTTGCAAAACATAATAAGAGCATATGGACCAAGAAGGAACTTAAGGCACATGATATATATGTATTCATCCTCACCTTCAAAGGTGGTCAAATAGCCTTCTATGCATAAGGCTTAGGCATGGAAAAGTGGTAATAATAACACGATCGGCATTAGTTGAGCTTGGAAAATAGAAATTGATGTGATAAAAATCACCATCAATTTAGGGTATTGATGGAACCCTAGTCACAAAACATCCTTGTCCTAGAAACTCAGGCTCATTTCCACACCTTCAATTTTTGAGAAGAGGCTCCCTATGCGCCACCATGGGTTAGGGTTTAAAGAAGAAAGCCTCAACTCTCAGCAATCTCTGAGCATTTTTCTGAGGATTTTCTATAGGAAAACGTAAGGTAAACACCTTATGACACATTTTTAACCATTTTCTTCATTTACCACTGCTTTCTTTGGCTTTTGGCCATGACCTTAATTGGTTTTTGATGCATTTATTCTATCTCTACTATGGTTTTCTCCTTCCCTACACTTTGAGGCTGCCATAGCTATTTGGAATGGGGTTTATCTGAGACTCAATAAGAGTGAAAACCATGGCCATTCTTTATGTTTCTCCATCAAAAAACAAAAATGTAAATTCTCATCTTGAACTCTGCATCACTCTCCATTTTTTGTGGCTTTCCTATGCATCATTTAGCTTCAATGTGATAGCATCCACTTATCTCTTGTGGAAATTTCTATATGTTTTCACCATTAGAGGCCGCAACTATATATTCAATTTTTTTTGTGTGGCTTCCATAGGAAAGCTGTGGCTATAACATTCTATTTCTTACTCTTTTTCTGAGTTTCCTCCTAGTTATATGGACTAGAAATCTCTCCATTATATGCATCTGTAACCTGAAACCCCAAATGGGTTTTCTTGTTATGAAGAAGAAAATATTTATCTCTATTTGTTGTTCATGGCCATACTTCTTGTTTTCTGGTAAAAACAAAAATTTATTATTGTGAAAAACCATGAGTTTGAAAGCTTCTTCTCTTCTATATCTACAACTTTCTATGTAAACTAAGAAGGGTTTTGTTGTCTGTGTAAAAGAAAATGCATCCAAGCATGTATATTTCTGTGGGTTTGCCTCTTGAAAGGATGCGGCTACATAACTACTCTTCTTGTTGCATTTTGGATTCCTCAAAACTCTCTGGCTCAAAACTTACTATCCTTTCATATTTTTCTTTTATATGAAACCCCAAAAATGGATCTAACTATTGTGAAGAAAAGGATTACTCTGGCCACAATTCTAGACATTTCCTAAGTTGACATGACCTGAAACTTATAAGCCTTCTATGGTTTTTTTAGTTTGAAACCCCATACATATGAATTCTTGGGTTTTGACTTGTAATAAGGAAAACTCCATTATTGGCCCATGGCCATACCAAAACCCTCATGAGCTTCCAAAACAATGTTTCACTGAATTTCTACATTTCTCTTGCATATGAGACTATTATTTTGTCTGATCAAAGTAGCTATCATAGTTTGATACAAACTTTTAAACTGATATTTTAAAACAACAAGATGTGATTTCCTTTCTCTACATACATTTCTTATCATCATGGTACTTTTGTTGATAGCTTGAATTGCAATGTTTGATAATGATGCTCATTTTTTATAATTGTTGTTGCTCATATAGCTGAAACAATATGTATCTTGAGGTTATGTTGCTCATTTTATACCTGAGATTTGGTATTGATCTCTGAACACTTGATGACTCCTTACTATCTCCATGTTGTAGCTATCCATCTTCACGATGCACTATATAATGTTAAGAGATGCACTATCTTTTCTTACATATTCTGTAGATTGATGAACATGATATTGAAGGTATCAGTAAAAAATACCTCTTTTGATATGTATCTTTTGCATACTCTATATGTGGCTTTTGTTCATAGCTATAGCTATACATGCCTCTCTCTCTCTCTCTCTCTCTCTCTCTCTCTCTCTCTCTCTCTCTCTCTCTCTCTCTCTCTCTCTCTCTCTCTCTCTCTCTCTCTCTCTCTCTCTCTCTCTCTCTCTCTCGTATCACTATAGATGCTATGTTGACCTCATGCATCTGTGCATGCTCCATTTGATTATCATTTAGCATTGATCACATCCAAACTATATTGTGGCATATATCATTTTCTTGTTCTAGTTTATTATATTTTATCAAATATACTTTGCTCAACATGTTCTCCTATAGCTTCATATTTCATTGAAGTTCCACCTCTTTTATCATGATAAAGTTAACAAAAATTTTACCTTATGAATGTGCCCTAACTTTATCATCTAGGACATCACCTCTTGTAGATGACTTTGGATGATCAAAACTAGTTTGTAATATGGCATGTTACTTTCTGTCTAGTCCACCATTGATCATGAAGGTTGAATGGTTGTCTACTTCATAATTGTGACTTTACATGGCCTATTCCATTTGATAACTTGTATGCACACTTGGTGTTAAATTAATTGTATCATATCAAAAGTAGATACCTACATATTATGCTCACTGGTAATGGCTCTTTATTCACTAGTTGAGGTGGCATGCCTCTATGCATAGCATTTTTCACATGCTACATCCTATAGCAGCATCTATAGCATATGATCCCTTTAATTGGGTTCTATTGATCATGGCTATTCTATACTCAATTTTAGACATTATTGAGTTGTTTTGAAAGAGCTCAATACTCACTTATGACTCTTAGTTCATCATGTTTGAATTGATAGTCATAGATGGGTAATGAGCTTGACACTCTTACACTTAGTTAATATAATAGAAGAACATGTCTTGATTTCCATATGTATATTTTTATTCCATCCCCTCCTAAGAATTAGGGGCAGCATGTTGGGCTCAACCCTTGTGGGAGCCCACTTTGCACCACATGCTAAAATGATCTTCAACAACAGTAACATGATTTCACCTATACCTACACAAGATACAAACATGTTAGATAAAATCAGTGAATCTCAACGATTGATTCTCTTTTAGTCTCTCTTGCATGTGAATGATTTGTATCTAATTTAGCACACCATAGGCAATGTATTATGCCTCTATTGATAGGCACATAGGGAACTTATATCTAGAGCTCTAAGAAATCTCTTCCAATCTTGCAAGTTCTTATGAAGATTGAGAGCAAGGACATAAAGTAACCTCAAAAACCGAAGGCATTAAACAGGCAATGATGGCTATGTTCTTTCCCTTTCTTCTTTCTAGATGCATAGTATATTTCCTGTGTTTGTACTAGTTCAGCTATTCCCACGGCTTGTGTGGGACTTTTGATCTATCATGTTTTCATTCAATGCAATGATTATTTCATTTTTATATATCTCATTTATAAATTGAATGATCATTGTTATGAAATGAAATAATTTATATATCTGATGAATACTCAACAAAGCATTAAACGATGAATTGAATCCCTTTCCTCTATTATAACAATGCATCATAACTAAATCTTTCAAACATTCCAACTATGTAAATAAGATAACAGGCAAATGTTAAAAACATTCTCATCTAAAATGAACCGAATGTACTCCAGCTCTAACCAATTTGGGCTATAGATAAAAATTGGTAACAGGTATATGATCCATCAAAATATAATTTTCATAAAGATGAAGATTCCAAGGTGAAGACTTATTCATCAGGAAACTCTGATACTATGGGGTGATTCACTTATGATGGAGAATCTGCTAACTAATCTTCTATAACTTGACCCTTGATAGCCTTTCTATCCACATACTTAATATCAAATTCTCTTAACGTCATAACCCACTTAGCCATTCTACCTATTAGGGCTTATTTAGATAAAAGAAACTTGAGAGTATCCACTTTTGATATGAATTTTGTTTGATGGTTTAGCATGTAGTGCCTAAGTTTTTGAGAAGAGAAAACAACTGCTAAACAATCTTTATCTATGAAGGTGTAGTTTAGTTCATAACCCACCAAAGTTTTGCTAACATAATAGATAGCTCTTTCCTTTCTATGATCATCATGTTGAGCGAGGACTGCCCCCTGATTTGATTAGGTGGTAGAGATATATAATAGCAAGGGTCTACCTTGGATAGGTGGCATTAAGACTAGAGGTGTCATAAGATGCTCTTTTAATTGTTGAAAAGCTTGTAGACATTTAGCATCCCATTGGAAGGATACATTTTTATGCAACAAATGAGTAAAAGGATGACATTTATCTACTAATTGAGCTATGAACCATCTAATTGATTGCAATTTTTCATGTAAACTACTTAATTTGTTTAGATTGGATAGGGTTTTCATGTGTACAATGGCTTTGACTTTAGCAGGATCTACCTCAATTCCCCTATGTGAAACAATGTATCCAAGCAACTTTCCTGATATGACCCTAAAGACACATTTCTTTAGATTCAATCTAACTTTATATGCTTCTAACCTATTAAAAATTTGCTCTAGGACTGTTAAATAGCCGGCCCTTGTTATTGACTTTCCCAAAAGGTCATCAACATTGTCCTCCATAATGGTGTGAAAGAGATCATGAAAAATAGTGGTCATAACTCTTTGATAACTAGCCCTGGCATTTTTAAGGCCAAAGGGCATAACATTCCAACAATAAGTTCCCCATGGACATGTCAAGGCAGTTTTATGTTGATCTTCAATAGCCATTTTGATTTGGTTTTAACAAGAAAATTCATCCATCAAAGAGAGTATTTCATGGTCAGCTATTAGTTCCACAATAATATCTATATTAGGAAGGGGAAAATCATCCTTAGGACATGCCTTATTTAATTCCCTAAAATTTGGACAATCTCTGATGGCCCATCAGACTTGGTGACTGGAACCAAATTAGAGACCCACTCAAGATAATCAATGGTCTTAATGAACCACACATACAATAGTTTTTGAAGTTTTGCTTTAACCAAAATAGCTATTTGCGGATGCATCTTATGGAGATTTTGCTTTACTAGTTTTGCATTAGGAATGATAGTTAAATGATATACCACTAAGGTAGGATGAAGACCTAACATATCTGAATAGGGCCATGCAAAATTAATCTTTCTTCCTTCAAAGAAAGTTGTAAATTCATGTTTTTCTTGAGCAGTTAAAGATGTTGCAAAGAAGGTGACTTTAGGATCCTCTTGGGTACGTAAATTGATTGCTTGAGCTTCTTCTACTAAGATAGGAGATCTTTCTAGATATTGATCCATAGTTGGAAGTCCTACATTCTCTTCTTCCTTGTCATAAGATTCCATATGATAAATTGTACTCTTAGCATTTCCCCCAAAATAAGCCTTTGCATCTAATTCTATAGGAAAACTTGCTTTGTGATCACCTAAGGGAATTCCATCCCTAAGACCCATAAATTCTACAATTGCTTCATCATTTTGAAAAAGATCCAAAGAGGGTGGTCCTTGTTGGTCCCAATCAATGAGTTAAAGATATACAAGGTCAACACAATGTGTTTGAGATGTGGATGGCACAAGTGTTATCGTGCAAAGGGACATATCTTAGAAAATATTCTTTAGATCAAATGAAGAGTCTTCTTGGATGTCTACCTTAAGGTTTTTTGACAAAGGGGGAGGTTTAACTTCATCAAGAGTATATGTGGATTTGAAAGATATGCTCAATCATATCTTGGCTTTGACTACCAAGACCACCTTCTCCTTTATAACTAATGTTTATAATGATATCAAGACCTTTTGGAGAGTTCTCAAGATTCAACTTAGGAGCTTGGATTTCTTCTTTCTCTTTATAAATCCATGATGATATATCTTCTTGAATGCCTTATTTCTCCAACTTAGCTCAATAGTAAAATTTAAGGAGTCATCGCTCAGAAATGACCTTCAATAGACTCTCCTTAGGTTTACCATAACACTTAGGTGTGAGAGGAAGTTGACTTACCCAAAAAGAACATTGAATATATTCTCCACAACCATTGTCATAGATTTGGACCTTGATCATGGGTGTTGATGGATTTGAAGTGGAAGGAGTAGATGATGATGAATCTATTTTGCATTGGGTCTACATAAGAGAATGATGTAGATGCTTCACGGTTAATAGGAGAATGGTGATTTTCTTGGTATTTTTTAGCTAAATTTTTACAATATTGAAAGGGGTGAGGATCTCCATAGATGGAAATTTCTTTACGATCATGGGTGAATTTTATGCCTTGGTGAAAAGTTGATGGGACAACTTTCATGGCATGGATCCATGGGCGAACGAGAAGGATATTGCAGGGTAGATCAAGTTTGAAAACTTCACATGCAGTTGTTATCAATATAAGGTCAACTTGAACAGACAATTCAACAGTTCCATTTAATTCTCTCTTAGCATCATTATAACCCTTAATGGTTATTATCTTTGAGGGATCTAAATTACTCTATCGGAATACACCAAAAAAAGTTACCAAACATAAGGTACAAATGTTTAAACTAGCTCCCCCATCAATCATGACAATTTTGACTGTATGCTTATGAATAAGAACTTCCAAGTACAAAGCCTCAAAATGTTTGGGGCTAAGAGGTGGAAAGTCCTCTTTAGAAAAGACAAGTTGATGTGTAGACGCAATATTACTGACCATGGCTTGAAACTCATTGGAATCTATATTGGAAGACACAATTGATTCTTGGGGAATTTTATCAAGGATTGCATGATGGGTTGGGGATATTTTTAGAAGTTCAAGGATAGAGATTTGATCTGAGGTTTTGTTCAAATAATCTTCAATATTATAATTGGATGAGGGTCTAAATGAAGGAAAAGGTCCCTGAATAGTGACCCTACTTCTTCGGTTAGTTGCATTACTATCAATTATTGGATTTTTTATGGTTAATGTAGAAACATGATTGTTTTCTTGTCTTTTTTGGGCTACTGCATAATTATGGCCTACTTTGCTATATTTGGCATCTCTAGAAGAATTAACTTGGTTATTCACATGTCCTTTTGCATGGTTAGGCATAGGATCATTAAAAAAATTTAAATCTGCATGGTGGTATGAGAGTTATTTTCAACTATTACATCAACACGATCAATAAGGTCTTGGATTATGGGTTTAAGCCTCATACAACTAGAAGTTTTGTGACCCTTGGTCCTATGAAAGTCACAAAATTTATTTTCATTGTACCAAGGTGGTTTTACTTGGAGTTCAATATTTTGAGATTCAGGTAGATCAATTAATTTAGATTTTACCAACTTTTGCAAGGCCATCTCAATAGGTTCCCCTAGGGGTGTGATCTTCATTTTGAAAGGAAAAAGTGATCAATAAGGACATTTGTTACCTTGAGGGTTGGTTGACATTGTTGTATGTGATGAAGATGGGGCCATTTGAATAGCCCTCGAATCAACCACTCCATCATGTACAACATTCTAATTTTTAATCCACAATTTAGATTGATCATTATTATTTTTAGAGGATTTTCATTTATCTTCCTTATAGATTTTGACAATACCTTTCACTATCAATCCTCTTTCAGTGGTCATACCCATCTCTATGAGGATAGAAAAGGTATTAGAACCTCAAACTTGAACATGGAAGCTCAATTCTTGATTTACATTTTGAGTAAAGATGTTGACCAATTGTTTTTTAGGAATTGACCAAGGAATTTTACTTTCCAAATTCCTCCACCTTTGCAAAAATGAAGTAAAAGATTCACCATTCTTGTTCTTGGTATTATACAAATCCGTCATTGAGGTTTCATGTTCAATGTTATAGGACAAATGTTGGATAATATTCTTGGCCAATTCTTGAAAACTTTTGATCCCTTGAGGCAAGTGAGAAAACCACTCTATTGCTTTGTCCCCTAGACTTCTAGGAAATAGGTGCATAAGATAAGTGTCATTATAGGATACTTCCATGCAAGATTGTTGATTATAAGGAATACTGAGAGGGGGGTGAATAAATATTCTGCAAATCTATTTCTTCAACACTTCATTAATCCAATTACCAAAATTAATAACATGAATGTAGAATAGACATGAGAACTGCAATCATAAAGACATAACGCATAGACACCAGGATTTTTATGTAGAAAACCCAAAAAGGGAAAAACCATAGTGAGTGTTAGCTCACAATATAATATGGTAACAATACCAAATTACATGAAGGCTCACTATCCTAGAAGTGCTCACTACAAAAGGCTCACTACCATAAAAATAGAAGAGAAGGTAGAAGAAGGATTGGCTCACTACTAAGAAATGATTGCTACAAATGCATATATAGAATGTTGAAGCGTAGTTCCCTTAGTAGCTTAGTATACAGACCCAAATGTCTTCATAATATTTGCCCTGCTTTTCTTCTTTTCTACATATACTCTATTTTCTACCCCTATTAATCTTTTCTGCTCTACAAACTACTTACAATAAATTACACTTCAAATTCTCAATGATTTCGTACACCCACACACTTTCAACACTGAAATCCATCCAATATATATCCGCAATAAGTTTTAACTCAAAAGTAGGTTAGCAAGCAAAAAATGAAACATGTATACAATTGTTGTACCTAGTCAGCTTGATCTTGTGCACAAACAACAATCTGGACCCAAACAAATATACAATACTCTTCATATAGTTTGGAACCAATCATTCAACCACTTAGATTAATTATTCAAACAATATCTCTTCTCTGCATATGGATCTAACATGCCTGTCAATTTGTTCCTTAAGAACACACTTGACCAATTCAACTGTCACATCATAACTTCTATTGCAGACCATATGAAACTCTAAAAATCATATCCAACATTTATCATTGACCTCTTAGCATACCTTCAAAACTGCAAAACAAAATATGCCATAGCAGAGGAATGCAGACTCTTTCACTTTGGTACTGTGTATTGTTCTTGTCTTAACTCTAATCACTCAGACCTAGATACTCCACCATATGACTTCAAGAAGAAGTCAGGACTTGACCACTAGAACATGTGATCAATAGATAGCTATGAACAACATACCTAAACTGCATATAAGTGTCTTTAACTGCAGAGGCATACCATCTCAAATACTGTCACTTCTTTTTTATACTGAATACTACCCATACTTAGTCATTTATTCTTCCAAAGTAAAGTCTCTTTGCATGTCAAAAGAATTCCTTTTCCTTGTTGCCATCAATGACAACATTCAATTTCAAAGAAGTGTTTCTTGCCAACAATCTCCCCCTTTTGCATTGATGGCAACACTTAGTGAAAAATGCTTGTTTGCTCCCCCTTACTATATGCACTATGTTTTTCTTCTCCCCCTTAGTTGTTTGCCCATTTTTCACTGGTCTTCTTCTCACCCTTTGACATCAATATCAAATGTGTATGTATAGATGTCAAAATTGTGTTAAAAGACTACAAAAACTGTCATACTCTCCCACATATGTATAGGTACAATCTTCAACTTAATTTGATGTAGGCTATAGGGTGTCATAGAAAATGTTGTTTATTTGAGCCATCTCCACTATCCCAATGTTGCAAATATGTGCTTCATTGGTTTTGTCATTGACGTCAACATATCTTTGTTGTCATTAGTGTCAACTGCTACCATACCATTGTCTATGTAGATGACCAAATTATTGAGGATATTGAGAAAATTATAGACAATTAATTCATGCAAATCATACAGCTGTGTAGAGGATTGTCAGAGGTGGCTCCAGTTAATATTTGAGAGGTTTGTATAAATATTTGGTGAAGTTATGGACTTCTGAGTAGAACAAGATTTTGCAATTGTTCAGTGCTGACAGAGTGGTAAGAAGCTGGTTCGGATTGGTCCGATATTAGCACTCCATGATTTGTGGATCTAGAGGCATGTCTGGGATGGTGGTATGTTCTCTCAACTCGAGTGGTTCGTGGTTTTGGAGGTCTACAAGCAATTTTTCTAGTTTGATAGTCATGACAGATAGTGTTCTTGAGGTTCCAAATGAAGGTATAAGAGATTCTATTGATATGGAAGAGTACGGATGATTCTGTTGAATTCATTGTGCTTGTGGAGGTCTTTGGATCTTGTAATGTCTGCATTGGAGGTCCGCATTGAAGATTGACCTTGTTGGTAAAGATATCCGTCTTGGTATTGTTGTTCTTTTTAGTCCTGGCCTACTAGATGATTCAGGTGTGTTGCGGATAGTTCTCTAGAGTGTGGCATGTTGATTCAAGTTTTAGTGATATTTAGCCAATAGTGCAAAGATCCAAGTTGAGCCTAGCCAACCTTGTTAATCATTCCAAGGTTGACGAAGGGTATATATACCTGTTGAAGAGTGGTGGGAAATTATCGTTGAACAAATGAGTTAAATGATAAGAAAGGATCAGAAGTAGAGTAGAGTAGAAGAGGAGAGAAGGAAAAATAGAGTGTAGAGTTAGTGAAGAAGAAATTATGGATAAGAGCGAAATCTTTTGAGCCTTGAAATGGATTGATTCAGACATGAACATACATGCTATTTCTCATTTCATTATCTCTATGTTAATCATAATTCTCTTTAGGCAATGAGCCTTTTCTTGAGCAGTGAATTCTGGGCATTGCACCCGAAGGCATGTGCCTTCTATTTTCTTAAGTACTTTTAATAGGGTACGTATTTTTTGTAGGCTAACACTCACCATGATTTTTCCCTTAACTGGGTTTTCCATGTCAAAATTCTAGTGTTGTGTGTTCATATTGTTTCTGCTCATGTGTTGATTAATGCTTTAATGTTATCATCATCAATCTGGTTCAAAAGAAGTTTCTAAAAGTTTCTGGCTTTTGTATCAGAGGGTGTGTTAATTAGTGCACTTACTTGTAGTGCTCTGACATTAAATTAAGCTTAGGACTTATTAGTCCTCTCAACTAACACATTCTATCCTTTATTTGATCCCTCTTATTCATCAAATTACTTAACTCATTATGAATTTTGATCAGTTGTATTTCTTTGTTGCTTACTGACTAAGCTGCGGGATCAAATGATTTAGAAATATTTATCAGTTATAGTTTCAGATCCTTGATGTTTTCTTTTAAATCCTCTATGGCTTCTAGCCATGATAAAAAAATTTGTACAAATCACAAGCTTCTTTAATAGCACTTAGTATATCCTTTATTCCATTATCTAACAGAGTTTTATCATGACTAACATCGTCTTCAACTGAGCTAATCTCTTCTCATCAAACTCTTTTCTTACTTTTGTTTCTGCAGACTTTTCAAATGATTCAAAATGCATACTTACTGAGTTTATGAGCCCCTTGAGTTGATTTGATGAAGACATTGAAGTATCATTTTCGTATGATGGCATCAGCTTCTCCAAAGTACCGGATGCCTCACCAATTAGCTCACTGTCCTCTATATTGACTTCAATATTTCTTCCTGTGCCTTTGCTTACACAATTGATACCAACTTCAATTTTTGGATAGGGGAAATTGATTCCAAGATTATTGGACCTTGTAAGCGCTCAGACTCATCCAGATCTTGTTTTCTCTCCAAAAATTCCCTAACAGAATAAATTTGGGCAGCAGCATTGTCTCTTGTCATTTCTTCAGACACTTCATCTTGATTTTTCTCCGGAGGTTATCACCTAAAAGGCTTGTTACATTTTTAGCTTTAAAAAAAAAAACAGCCACTGGTCACGCTCTATTTGAACACTCTCAGCTCCTTTCGAATTGTGACAGCAATCGTCTACATGGGATCACCCCTTTTGAAAGTTATCGTCTTATTACGGTTGCATTGGATCCGAATTGTGACAGCGAACAATGCAATGTGTCATCGCCTTTGAAAGCTGTCATTGTTAGTAGTTTACTAAGGTTTCCATTGGATCACAGTAATATAAACAGCTTGGACATTATCCACCAAGCATGACACACTGGGGAACGGGAACGTTAATATTGGGAAGCGAGAAAAAGTAAGCTAGAAACTTGCACAGGAAGCCTTCTTCCATGCTATATCAGATGATTAATCCATTTTCAAAGTAGGGCTCATACTACATTCCAATGTTGCAATAAAGATCAGCCCAATCACTCTCTTAAAACATGATAACACAATTTACAGTTGCAAAAAAGAACAAATCTTAACACAATTTACAGTTGAAAAAAAACAAATCTTAACGAAATCAATATAACTATTTCTAAATCCAAGATAACTAGTAGTGACAACATTATACATAGTCAAAACTGTATCATGAGTATTAGACTCTAGTTAAATATATTAATTTTTTTAAAAGCTACAAATTCTCCCATAATATATAATTTTTAGGCAAGATCCAGTAATATGACTGATGTGAACAACTGATCACTCAAAAGATCCAAATAACATTGTTCATTATATAGTAGATAAATAAGTTAAAAGGTATTAGAGATACATATTATAAAAATAAATAAACTGAAGTTTCATTGAACGGGAGAAACACATTTTACTATCCCTAAGTGAAAATCTCAAACTCGTCGTAGAACAAAATTATCTCGGTACTTATTTAATGACATCAATGGTTTTTTTGAACCATCATAATAAAATAAACCATTGATCGCTAATCTTGGCGCAGCTACAAATAATATTATTGTTCTCGTGTCTTAAAACCTATTAGAATAGTTAACTGTTGTTTCTTGGCTTGTTAAAAATCTCCTCTAGCAGGATGCTTAGGAAATAAGTCCAAGGTTCTCAACTCAGGAACATCTACTGAAGAATTCCTGCGAAACCCAACATTCGCCTCTTCTTCTTCCTGGTATAAATGAGCATGAGTTATCATATACGAGTTTTATAATGCAATGGTTTTCGTACACAATTTTTTCAATGTGTTAAGAGACAAGGAATTATAATACCCACCTCGACAGAGTTTATGTCAGCTGGCTTCTTTGATCGGAATACTGAGTTACGAAAGAATGTAGGCCATTTGGAATCTGAAAAAGATATGCTTAGGTCAATAAGATGGCTAAGAAAAAGGACCAAAAAACACATTCTTTTATTAAAAAAATCGCAGACAGCTGGTTTGTGATTGCTTTTCCGCGCGTTTCTTTCGAGCTTTTGCATTTTGAAACCAGTAGAAAACATTTTTGCCTTCCACCTGACCATATCGTTGTAGCTCAGCAGTAATTTCAGCTACGCGTTCTGTAGATGGATTTGTGGTTCCACTAGCAAAAAGAGACTCCAGTATCTGTTTTTGTTGTGAAGATGGCTTCCATCTTTTAGAAGCGATTCCCGTGCTTGTGCCCTCCGCTACACTGGAAGAACGAATCAACCTAGGCACTACAGGAGAAAGAGAGGGTTTTAAAATATAAAACAGTATCATTGTAATGTCAAAAAGGAGGAAGGGTTCAACTCAAAATTGAAAGGCTAATTCAGTCACCTGTAGACTTACCTCGATCCATTGAAGGCTTTTCTCTGTCACAACCCCAACAATATAAAATTCCTGAACTCTCTCTAGAGTCCTAGGTCACAAGCCTGCACGTTCTACACCATTGAAACAAGTGAATGCTATTAGATAGAGGAGAATACATTGGAGAAAATGGATGGGTGGAGAAAAATAAATAGGTGAATGGTTAGGTGGGAATTATTCAAAGTAGGTCTTGGGTAATTAGGGAAAATAAATGACTGAAAAATATTTTAGGGTAGCCAGTGGAAATAAATAATTTAATATTGTAGTACGTTTTAAGCCATCCAATGGTTATCTACGGTTTATTGTTTGGATTTTCAAAGAGTTATACCCCTATCTGATAAATATTATTTAGATTTCCAAAGATTTGTTTCATTAATTTCCTAGTAAACTTATGCAATATTTTAGGGTAGCCGGGGGAAATAAATAATTTAATATTGTAGTACCGGTCCAATGGTTATCTATGGTTTATTGTTTGGATTTCCAAAGAGTTGTACCCCTATCTAGTAAATAATTTATTATTTTAATTTCCAAAGATTTGTTTCAATAATTTCCTAGTAAATTTATGCTACATAGAAAATAGTTTGTTGATTTAAAAAATAATTATTAATTATACATTTAATAAATAGAAAATCTAAAAGTTGAAAGTATCATAAATATTTAGTTTACATAATCAAAATATCATTTTCTAGAGTCCTAGGTCATTGCATCTCCTAGGCCATTCAAACAAGTAAATGCTATGACATAATGGAGGAGACATTGGAGAAAAAGGATAGGTGGAGATAAATAAATAGTTAGAATAGTTAGATGGAAATTACTCAAAGTACATATTGAGTAGGTAGGGAAAACAATTGACTAAAAATTTATTTAAGATAATTGATGGAATAAAATAATTTAATATTATATTATATTTCTTTAAAGGAAATAAGTGATCCAATGCAAGGTAGCTAAGAATAATATTATTTCAATTTTATTTTATTTTATTTGGAGGAGAATTTGTGACTCCCATTTGCAAAGAGTTGTTTCTACAATTAATGCTCGTGTGAAATAATTTGTTGTTCTAATTTCCAAAATGTTATTTCTATAATTTTCAAATGAACTTATAGAGAGTAGGAATTATTTGTTGATTCAAATATAATTATTAATTATACAGCTAATAAGAAAAGGCCAAAATTTTAAAGTATTATAAATACAGTTTAGTTTTATGTAATCACAATACATAAAAATTAAAACAATCTTTAAATTTGAACTAATATAATTTATATATTTTTATTAAACAATTTATTAAATCAAACTATGAGGTTTAGATATCTTAAATATATTTATTTAAAAGATGTAAAAACTTGTAGTTTCAAGGGTTTATATTAAATTTGTATCAAATAATTGATTCCATCAAAATATAATTAGTATAAAAAGAGTGGAAAAATATTAGGTTTAAGAGTTTATATTAGATTTATGATATAGGTTAGATAAACACTTTGAGATTGATATATCTCACGACTCTTCAATAGATGTATTTTTTCATTATTGAAAGAAAGGTTTTATTAAAACAAACATGTATTTAATAGTATAGATATCTTAAATACATCTATCTAAAAAATGTCATGAGCTATTTTATTTTCTTAAGAGTTATTTTATTTTAATGTACAACTATTTACTACATACATACATACATGGGCACATAGATTTTAAATTTTAGTTAAGAATTATTTTATCTTATTTAACATCTATTTTATATTTATATACAACTTTTAATTCTAGTATTGGAAAATCCACCATTTATTGTTCTTGTAATAGGTTTCTATATATATTTATATATAATTAGACAAATGAATGGTTGACATATATATCATCATCAAATTTGTGTGAACTATTTTTTTGTTATCTAGTCACTTCATTAACCCTTCATGTCATTATAAATATGCCTATCCACCTAAAATGCTATAATTTGTATCATTGGTTTCAGCTTGGGTTGTGTTTGTTTGGAGGTTTTTTTTCTAGTTTTTGTTTGGTGTTTTATTTTTAACCCTTTGATGTGTATCATTTTGTGCTTTTGGTGGCCATCCTTTTTGATCTTTAATTCTTATCCTTTTATCTTCCTAGTTTGAGATTTCCATGGGTTATATCTTACATTGTATAGGGCTTATTGCTCTTCAAAACCAACTTATCTGATATGGTATTTTTCCAATGTTAACAAAAGGTACAAAATGTTTTAAGTATATCACTATAAAGGAAAATGAACTTTTATTATGTGTGACTTCAAGAATTTAATCGAATACATATAAATATGCATAAATCAATTGATATTGATAATTACTAATAATTAGATACAATGTGCTTAACTAGATAACTAATGAATAATTATGAATATACTAGTATAGATATCTTAAACACATCTATCCAAAAGACACAATGAACTAATTTATATTGGACTTATCTTTGACTATAAGTATTCCTTTAATTAGGTTAGATTATGTTGGGTGAATATTTTGCATCAACTAATTGAAGACAAAATGGTCATATCAACCACATTGTGATGAGATTAAATATCTCCTCTTAGAAAGGGGAGGCTCTCTTCTTATTTCTAATTGAAATCAAGAAATAACTAACTAGATGTATTTACACTAAAACTACCTATGGGGTGTTTCCATATCATTTATTTCTCTTTTTTCAAAAAAGATGTTTACAATTCACAATACAAAGCTTATGTCATACGATCACTACAAATTACTATCTTGGAGTAATAATAACCAATATGTATTTGAGTTAAATAAAAGAGTAACTAAATTAATACCAGCATGTTTGAATCATGAAGAGACCTACAAAAACACAAAGTTTTCCATTGCTTCTTATGCTAAACAAGAGTAAGGATTAAAAAATAGAGTGCAACCCAAAGTCTTCTTTATATACCGAGATATGATAAAATGATCACAACAATCAACTTGCAGCTCAAAGTCTTCAAGTTATTTCGAATTCACAAACATAACACAATTTCCACAAATGATATTACATCTCAAACACATATGAAAATCAGATTTGGGAATTCTCTTAATCACTTGATATACATGCTCACACTTCAACCAATTATCAAAGATCATATGATAGAAAATACATATGAATAGTTCTACCACATAACAAATTTGATCCAAGACAAAGATTGGTTACCACCTTGCTTTCTTTGTACTGATAATGGATTGAAAATTGATTCACAAAAATAAGCTCAAAGTCTCAAATTGCTTCTCAAATTGGTAGTGCTTTGCTTCAATAGAATAATAGTAATATTTTAAGTTGAGGCCCTCTTTATTTATAGGGAGAGGGCATGAGGAAAAATAGGAAAAGTAAAACTAACTATGACTTATAGAACAAAAAGAGTCCTTATTGATTTAGGACTTTCCTTGTTTCTACATGTAAATATCTCCAAAGATAAATACATAAAGCATAAAATAAATGTATAGAAAATAATCTAAGGTATGATCAACTAATCAACTCCCACCATTGTCCTTCTTCATGAATTCTTCATACATTTTTAGCACCGCTTACATTTCAATTCTATCTAGCCTAGAAGTGTTCTTTGAAATAGCACGAGCCCTATTTGTTGAGTCTTTCACATTGGTAGATACCTTTTCATGCCTTACTAAGTTTGTCTTATGGTTATCCAGAGTCAACTGATAATCCAATAGCTTATCCATATAAACCAATGAAAAATTTTGTTCTTCAAAGTCCCTTTGAATCATGCTATTAAATTATTGTACCATTTCCTCTGCAGAAAGAAACTTATGATCATCATATAGTAACTTACATGGGAGTTCTTCAATCTTTTTAAGAAGACTAACATTGTTATCTTCACTACTTCTTGGGTACTCTGCAAGTCCTTGATTAAATCTTTTAGAACATTGATTCGATGAATCAAAGTCTCCTTAGTTTCGACATATGACTCACGATTGGAAATGATCCCAATCCCTACCAAAGTTTTCAACTTCAACTTCTTAATTTTTACCCACTCTTCTAGACTTTCATCCAAGTCTTGGAGTTCTTGAGAGAAAGCATCAACTACCTCATCCAATCTAGCCCTTACCTTTTCCATTTTATTTCTTCTTCCCACAGAAGTTCTCAAAAGTAATGTACATTGTGCAATCATTCTTTCCAAAAATTCTTTGACCACGCTTCCCCTTGGATGTATCTTCTCAACCTTTTGAATGATAGGATCTTCAACAATGATAGCTATAGTTTCCACTGACTCTGAAGTCAATGTGATTTTCTGTAGCACTACAGTCAACTATTCAACCTTGGCCCTATATTAATCCTTAATTTTCTTCTCTTGATGAAATTTGACAATAAAAGAATTGAGTGTGAATTGGGCATCATCCTTAGCACCCTCATGTGTGATCTTCCCCAATTCAACTCTTGAGATTGAATAGTCATTCATATAAAATCTTCAATAGTTGCAGCAAGAGGAGGTTGTGTTATCTTGCCATACCTGTAACCTTTATCATAAAAAAGCTTCAATAGATTCTTTGGCTTCTTTTTAGTTTTTGTCTTCATAGGTACCATTTTATCGAAGTCGAAGTCATCTTGGGAGACAACTTGCTTCTTTCTCTTCAGGGTATGTGATAAAAACTATGGATGAAGTACTGACAAATTTGCACTTAGATTAGAATCCATAATTGGTGCGGAAGGAGCTAAACTCACACAAGTTGTGGTCACAATTGGTGAAGTACTGGTAAAAATAGCACCTGACACATCAAAATTTGGAACTTACTCAGAACTAGAAATGAATTGATCTAAAACAGATTGAGCACCAATATCATATGATGGGGAAGACAAGCTTGGCAAAGATCCGGAAGAACCAAAAACCATATCAAAAGCAATCATGGGATTATCAAAAATGGTCTTAGACGAAGATGGGGAAGAACTAGAAGATTGAATACCATTGGAGTAATTGGCATAATAGAGATAGTAGGCATAGAAAGGGAAACTAAAAAAGTGTTCAAAGGAGAAGAAACATGTGGCTCTTGGGACATGTCCTTTTGAGGAGACATAGTAGGCTCTTCACGTTGTTCTTATTCTTTTTCTTTTCCTATGTCCTATTCGATCTCTTCTCTTTTCTATGAAGATATTTCCGCAATGGCTAATTGCTTAGTAGTAGTGTCATCAATAGCATGGTTACCACCCTTGGACATAAATTTGATCTTAGGCTTGCTATCCTTGATAGAACTAGGTGCATCACTTTTGTTCTGTGTCCTTAGCTCAGACTTCTTACCTGTTTACTTTGATTTTCCTCCTCAGATCCAGTGACAAAGTTCTTCAAACGAATGCCTTTACTTTCAAACCAAACATTAGTGTTTGCCAAGATAGGTTGGAATCTTTGCCTAACTGAAGTGACTTCTTTCTTTAACCATTGAATAATAGCCAAAGAAGAGCCTATAATATTCGTGATGACATAGGAAGGATCTAGAATGTTTCCATCATCCAACATATCTTCTGGAATGTCTACCAACTCCAAATCTTCATCTTGACTTAAAGTCAATTGCAAATAGTCCATCTTCCTAATGTCTTCTTTTGTCCTTAGATCAGCCCAAACATCCTCTACCATAGGCACATGAGACAAAGATTTCTTCTTTATTTTATCCTTAACCTTTCTATAATCAAAGTTAGATCTTCTCTTGAAATGCTTCATAGTAACAAGTTGAATTTCATATTCAATGGCCTTAGCCTTAGTAGAAGTAGAGATAGAATACCTGGCAATCTCAATTAGGAACCTAAAACTAGGTTTCTTTAGCCCCATTTGTTTATTATGCACAATAATGATCTGTTGACATAATTCCATTAACACAATCTTTTCACTTGGATATCTTGGTAACATATAGGGATAACCTTGGAAATACACAACTCTTAGATAAGTAAAAGTGGGAAATTGTAGATAAAAACAACCAAATCTGTTAACTACTACCCAAGCTTCATTAGAAACCTTGTTCTGTTCTAATTGTGTATCAAAAAGCCACAAGAACACAAAAAAGAAAGAATCATTAAGTCTTTATAAATGATTAATAGCTCTCTTAAGAGTCAATTGAGGATCATATTGATACATTGGAACAACCCTCTGATCTCCCTCTAATAATAGACCTAGAAAACTCCTCATGGAGGAAGAAACATAAACAACATAAGATGTCATATAGAACTTGGAAGTAGTGGACACCTTAATAATCTTCTCATGGATGGCATTGCTTCTCTATTCACCCCCTAAAACTTGTTGCTTGCCTTTCAATAGGAGCATGATATACAAGTACAACCACTAATGAAAAGTGGAAGAAGTAGATAGTCCCCTTACTTTGCTTAAAAGAGTAATCAAATCACTTATTTCCTCAATGAAATCACTCATAGGAAATCTTTTAGGCCATCTTGAGAGATTTGGCCTTGCAAACTTTAACCATTTGGTATTATCTTTTTTGATGTCTCTAGATCCTTATCATATTCTTTATGAGAATGATTGAAATCAATCTCTACATAGGTGTCAAGGCTAGGACACATGAAAACCTTATTAATGAATTCTTAGTCCAATCTCATAATCACATTCCCATTGGTATTAGTGACCCTCATGTTATCCTTTTTGTAATGTGTTGTCACTTGAAGTACAAACTAAGGATTGTTCACGATAATAGGAAGTGCAGCCACCAAATGAATGTTGCTTTCCACAATGCATTTCATAATGTGATTGAGGGGTTGTTATATTGTCCTCTCTACAAACTTGGTGATGTCCACATGACCGATCTTAGTGTCTCTAATCTATTCCACATTGGATGGCACAAATGTTATAGGAAATACTCCTTGATACTTCTACTTCATTACTTTTGTTTTCCTTGGTGATAGATCAGTCATCTAAATCACAGGTATCTTTGTTGAAAGATGGACCTCAGAAAATGTGCAAAAAAATTTACAACACAAGATTCATTATTTTGTAGTGTTAGGAAAATATGGCATAGGGAATTGCAATGATGAAGATTATGTTCAAGAGCATGAGATTAGTGGGGTTAGAGAGTGATGGGGGTGACAAAAAGAGTGAAAGTGGGCAATGGTTGACAAAAGGAAAAATTTCCTAGAGTTAGAGAAATTTGGTTAAGTGATGTACGGGCGACGAAGTTTGTTGCCTTTGCATGTAGGGTAGATTGCTTTTGTGCAAGGGTAGTGAAATTTTCCACTCTTGCATATTATATAGAGTATTACTTTTATGAATGGGAAACAAAATTTGTCATCCTTACATTTGATAGAAATTGTGGGAGTATCATATATGGGTGGAAAATTTTGCCATCCCTACACATGAGGTAAACAGTTATGTTTTTAGCATGGGTGGAAAAAAATTTCCGACCATACACCTTTGGTAAATCTTCATGTATTAGCAGCATTTTTTACTAGTACTACATTGCTTAGTGGAAACTTGGTTTTTTGGGAGGAATTAACTCATGTAGGGCCGACATTTTTTGATGCCTCTACAACTAGAGCAATTCAAAAGTTCAACCTTGGTACACGGTTGGGAAGAAAATGCTGAGTAATAAGTATTTCAAAAGAAAAAAAAAAGATAAAAACCAACGATGCATTCCCATTGGCAAGACATGACAATCCTAACAGAGGAAAATAGAAACTAGGGTTCGAACTAGTTGTTTAAGTGAAACAAATAAAAGGTTACCAGAACACACAATAGAAAGAGGAAAATGTGGACCCTAGCTTAAATCTAAGAAATAAAAAGGGAATAAAGAAGAACTTACCCACATGAAAGAAAATGATGAAACCCTAGGTTTGAATCCAATCAAATGTAATCTACTGCAGGCGTTTAGCAATTTTGAAGACACTCCAAGAGTGCAGGGCATTCACAAAGGTAAGAAGGAAAAGAAATAATAAAAATAAAAGCCCTTAAAACCATTTAAATCACCATAACAGAACAACTTGATGTGCATTAATTACACATCATGTTAACTAAAAGTTGCTTGGGCGACATTAGTCACCGACCCTACAACTTAAACAAACCTAACATGCATTGGTGGCATTTTTCACCATTGTCGCATAAGATAAGAAAATCAATATGCATTGGCAGTGAATTTTCCACCCATGCATGTTAATGAAACCTTTTCCTCACTCTTGGAAAATGTCAAACTTGTAATTTGACCCATTTACCATTTCACTTATTTTCATTAACTTTGATGAACCTAAATGAGACAATACTCAGATGAATTCTCTAGAACTAGGGGACCACGCATAAGGGCAAATGTGATTCACCTCATTTTACATGGTTAGAGTTGTAGGCTGTGAAACAAACAAGTTTTTTAGGGGTCATCCTACAAATTGAGTGCAACTAAATTTGAGGATAATAGCTAGCTCTAACTAGGGAGCTTCCTTCCATCATCCTTTGAAATGATTGAAGGGAGAAGAACTCCAGTCTCGTATGTCTTGGAAAGATACGAGAATGGACTTGAGGTACTCTCCCCCTCTCGATCCTGTGTAAATGCCAACATAGATAGGTTATCAAATAGGAAAACTTATCAAAAATCACTGATAAAGAAATAGTTTAGCCACTAATAATTTTGTTGAATATAACTATATTCATATCAAACAAGGGCTAATAACTATTGACCATTTCTATGTTGATGGTCAAACTACCTAATTTAGTTTACAAAAAAACATAAACTTAGCGGATCTTGTTGACAAATCAACGACTATCAAGTCAACACCAAACTTAGACTAATTCAGTAGAACACAACTTAACAAACTTGACGAGGGTTCACACAAAACTATACAAACACACAACTAAGATGGCAACAACCTGTTCCTTTCCATACATCTATTCACTTTTCCCTGATGATGCTCTCCCTCTCTTTTCTTGGAGGGAAGAAACTTGTTTCCTTATTATTACTTACAATCAACAAATTGGGATTATTGTATTATTAGTCAATTCATAATCCTTAAGAAATTATAACATTTGTACATCATATAATTGGATGTCAATTCTAATCATATAAACATAAACTCATGATATCATTGAATGTTCCTAACATTTGCACTAAATGTCAAATCATTAAATCATGCATAATCATTTGCAAATTACGTGCAAGTAAAAAGTAAAATATAGTCAAAAATTAGGGATGTGACACAATGCACCCAAAGTAGGTTAGATTGATGAAATTTATATGGAATTATTGTTGGAGTACTTGGTAACACTAAGAGGGGGCGAGGGTGCAGAAATGTTATAGAAAATAAATCAAATTTTCACACTTTATGATTGATTTGAACATCGAACATGAATGCTATTTTCATACTCATTAATGCATGAACCAGTTTGTTAAAGGGTTAAGTGATCATTTACTATGAACATATGACTCAAATAACAAATAATAAAGTAACACTATGAAGCAGAGGACAAATAGCATAACATAGATATTTTTAGGAGTGGAAACGCTCAGGGGTAGAAAACCACTTACTGAAAATGCCTCATTGGCTTATAATTGAATCTCACTGATTATGGGCCTCACTGGCTTACAACATTACCTCACTCGAGTATAACGTTGCCTCACTGGCATATAACATCCATTCCACTGAAAATGATTTCTAGGAGCGCCCACTCTCTACATACAGAAAGATAAATACAAATATAGAGGGTTACTCTATTTCACTTTTTCCAGTATGACAACTCTGATCTAACATCAATGATAATGTACTTGGTCATCTATCCTCAACATTACAACAAGTGTATACACAACACTTTACAATTCCTTTTCAAATCCCTTTTTATACATTTTATAATGTCTTCCTCTTCTCATGAAACAGTTTGGAGAGATAATCGTTTCCATGAAACTATTTCAAGTAATAACTGAATATTAGACCATAGTTTAGGGTGAAATTAACTCTTTCAATTATAACTAACATGTAATCCATAATTGTCATGTGACAAAGAAAAGAAGTAAACAATGTGTCACTGCTACCTCTAAATGTTATTATCATCAAAGGATGATTTGTGCAGCACATAACTAAAGTTAAGTCCTCAACACAGTTGTAACACATAACACTAGTTGTATGATCACCATATTTAAAGCAACATAAAACTATTAACACTATCTAAATGTAACATAACCTTTTCCACTATTCATAAATCAAACCACTATTCATAAATCAATATAGTGCCACTGAATCATGGTTTTGACAAAATCATAAGAAATATAATCTGTATGTTTAACAGAGCATTATAATAAACTAAAACATGTTTAAGAATCTTTCCCCAACAAACCAATGTAACTGAATCCACATTATCTCACAATCAGAGATTATGTCAGCACAAGAACTGTTATAGCAAATACAACTTCAACAGAAACCTCAAGATTGCAGGCATAACCAAAATGAAACCCTAATAACAAGAAAAATAATACCAATAAATGTTGCTGCCCTAGTTCAAACAATAAATCAAGAAACTGAATGAAGAGTTCAAGTAACAATACCACCTAGTGGCCATGATTATAATAGCTGAAGATGAAGTCAAAATGTTTACCACAACAATCGCATAGGCTAGTGCTATCTATTTGGCAAGATTCTCAGGGAACTTTCAATGATTCATAGTGATTCCTCCATTTTGCTTCATGATTGCAAACCCTAGCTTTGAACATAAACATAAACCTTACAAAATGAGAGAATAACCTAACTTTTTTTGTTTTTCCCCAATAATACCAAGTGACATGCCTAATAAGAATATTCAAAGTGTATTACAGGTTGTACACTAGGAAATATATGTCATTTGTGACTAGTGAAGCCCCTTAACAACTTAAAGAGTGTTCAACATGATAAACCAACTTATAATATCATCGAAAATGCCCTCCAAAACAAAAGGTGAGAAAATAGTTGTAGTGCCCCTAATTCACCTTTAAAGCAATATAATAAATGAATATCCTTTGAAGCCAACAAATGACACTGTGAAGTCTTTATGACCCTGTCATGAAGATTAAACATGATGATACGTATCATGGGCATGAAGATGTGTCAAAGTAGTGCCAAAGTATAGCCAAGGTGCTTTAACTATCAACATAATGATATGATACCAAACCAAGAACATGCCAACTATAGAGATCAGTTATAGGTACCAATACTTATAACTACTGTCCTGTAGAGCATGAACTAACAATTGTGAAGATCACTAGATACTATCTCAACAAGCCACTATGTTAGCATGATATAGAAAGATAATGTCATTAATGACCACTATCTAGATCACAACAACAATTAAAGAAAAATAATCTGAACTGCAATGTGAAAGAGAATCAACCGAACTGACCATGGGCAAACAATGTCAATATATGCCTTGCATTATGATGTCCAACATGTCACAATGCCAACATCAAATATATGCCATTGAACACCATATCCAACTAAGAGAGATTGTGTCTTTGACATCAAGGACAACAACTAAGGAGAACAAACTCCCCCATGTCCATGATGGAAAAACACAACTCTCTCTCCCCTTTTTGTGATCAAAGACAAAGGGAGGAAGGAAAGTGTGCCAATGCCTCCAGGTAATAACATAAATCTGAGATCTGAAATGAAAACTAAAAATCAGAATATAAAGCATACCAAATATACTATGAGTGTCCCATGAAGATAAAGCATCTAGACCATCTGTAACAGAAATGAGATGTCAGCATCATAATGAAATATCTGCAGCACAATAAGCATAAAGAGCATGTAGCAAAGATGTACAACAACTGAGAAGACTATCGTCACTATCCAAAATAGAAAAAATACCACTAAAGTAGGACCATATATTAGACCTATAAAAGTATGCAATACACTCCACCTACATATGTCACTATTTCAAAAAGTATAGATGCTAGAAGTGAAAGATCAACATGTCTATAATCAAAACAACATTCATTCTATGCTCCTATATGATGCCAATGATATTTGATGAATGCATTTTTAACCATCAATATGTATGACATCATTGTATGTCAAAGACTAAAGACATCAAACCTAAACAAGGAACATATTACCAAATCAAATATAAGGAATCAATGTGCCAACAACTGAATTAATCTGTACAAAGTCATGCCATGAACCCTACCAACAATGTTCTCAAAAAGTACCAAAAATACAAATAATGTCATAGACAAAAAGAACAAGCACAACACCATTGAACTGCTCCCAAAACATTATACAATAAGAAATAACAATGAACATGACCAATGATCCCTATTGGAATAATATATCACCATAAGCTTCTCATAAAAGTATAATAACAATGCATGTAATAATCACAAGTCATAAGAAACCATTTTCCACAAGTTGTTATTGTTATTGGCTATAAATGAGCTCTATCACATTGTATCAATAAGAGGTATGTAGCCCAGCATTGAAAGCTTAAATTTCTCCATTCAGAGATATCACTAGGAAGATGTTGTTCCAAACATATAACAAATATCTTTGCATTATGCTATGATAACTAGTATTATTATTTCTTGCCTTGTTGCACTCTCCTTCAACTCCTAATGATGCCAAACTAATAGAATAGCATAGTTAGGTATGGAAACCTAAAAAGATTACTTATACAATAACACCTAAGATTTGAGAATCAAAGGTATCAAGATTGAATAAGCTAGAATCATGAATCTGATCTAGGCAAAACTATCATTTGTGCTCTTTATAAACTATTGACAAGAGGAAACTATATTTCATCTCTTCCATTGTCTGTTGTAAGAGATTGTAGTCAGATCTTCCATCATTAATATTCTTGTCATTGATCTCTCAAACCAAAAACATGTACCACTATCCTTTTATGATCCATAACAACAAACAAAAAATCATTTCATGTCCATTCTCAAGGCATCAAATTTTATAAGTGTTGTTATGACTACTACAGTATGCATCACCAATGCATTTACTGTTATGAGTAACAATAAGTATGTTATCATGCAACTCTGACACCTTAATACTAGACTTGATGTGAAGAATCACTATCCTGCATTCATACATCATTAAAGTATCTGTCTTTGAAACTCCTTGAACTCCTAAATGATCTTATGATGACAAGCTACAGTCAATGCTTTATAACTGTGCTCTATATCTCTTAATGCTACTATCATAGACATTGTTAGAGATAAAAACTATAAAGCCTAAAAAATCATTGTTATGTTCCTTTTAACATTGGTAAGACAAAATATTGCCCAATTCTATCTGATGGAAATCATACCTTGTCTTAAAGCCTCTTTAAACATAATCTTTTCTGCTCATTAAACATAATCTATTATGTGTTAACAATCAAACCCAACTATTTTTGATACCATATCAAATTGCAAATAAGGATTTAACTTCACCTACCAACAACAAGCATGAAGAGATGCAGAAGTTGTAAAATCTGTCATCAACAATTGTCACATTCTTATTCAAGAATCAAGTCTATTCACTAAACAATGACAGATATCACTTTCAACCATCAAAAACTATTGTCAATCTAATTGTTATATCACAGTAACAATAACTTGTTTTACCTTCACATCATTGCCAAAGAAAATACCTGGCTTCCAATCCTATGTAGAACCAAAAACATTGACCACATAGTCTACGGTATTGTCTAATGTTAGGACTTACAATCTTTTATAACTTTGCAAATCAAACAAAACCAATTTCCTTGTCTTCTATAGGGGTTGAATGGTAAAACACTAACCTGCTCCCCCTTACCTCATGCTAATCTTTCAGGAACTTTGTGATGTCTCTTGTGCAACATGCACAATATTAGGGTTTTTTTTCTTCTCCAAACCTTTAAGGTCTATTTCCTTCGCTTAATCAGGTCCTCTATTTTCTTATTATTTCCAAATGATTTCTTGAACTTACTTCTACAATATTGTGCCTTATGTCCAAAATTATGGCATCTATAGCAAATCATATTGTTAGAGAAATAATGATATATGTTCCTTGAATTTCTATAATCATATCTTCCATGCATCCAATAGTCTTTTTTCATGTGCCCAACCTTATTGTAGTTATAGAAAACAACATTGTAGTTTTGATTTGACAAACCATAATAACTACAATTTCTATCTCTATGACCATACTTATGACAGACATAGCAATAACCATGAAATTGAGAATAGTTAAACCTGACCAAATGATATTCCCTGGTAGATGAATGCCTTGAATGCCTATTTATACTGCTTCTATCAACAACTTCATCTTTTTATTCCTTCTTGACGTCACTCTTAGGGGCAACATAATGAAATGTCAGATCTATCTTCTTCCTAGGAGCATTTCTTGTCTTAGAGCATTCTCCTTTCTCATAACCCAAGCCACTAGTGTCCCTGCAAAACCTTTGCTTTCTCAACATGTCATTCAAACTGTCATTACTCCTTTCAAACTAAATATTCTTTTGCAGCTTTGAAGATGCTTCTTCCAAATCCTTTCTCAAAGAGACTATTTCTTTCTCTAACTTTAGACATTCTATTCTTTTTACTTCTAGATCAGAATTTGTTACATCTACTATTCTTTTGGCTTCCTCTATTTCTGTCTTTAGGCTAATAGTTAGCTTATTTGATTCTTCAACTTGACCTCTTAAATCTACAATCAAGTTTCTTGCCTCTTCAAGTTCTAAAGAGACTTGTGCAAGGTCAGAAAGTAACTTTTTCTTGGAGTCTTCTTCTTGTTGAAGCTAGTCTTTTAAACTCATGTTTTCTTTACTAAGTTGATTGATTATATCGAGGGCACATAGAAGTTCTCCTTCAACATCAACTTCACAATCATTTTTGTCAAACACCTGTCCATCTTCATCCTCAAATAAATCTTCTTCTGCATCATCAATTTCAACTACAAAATCATCAAGTTCTTGTCTACCATCATTCACATTGTCAGGACTCTTAACTACAAGACTAATTTCTTTATGACACTTTGTACCTATATTCATGGTTGAATTATGCAACAATTCATTGTAGGACTTAACTGAGGCTTTCTTTTCAACTTTTTGATTAGCATTTTTCTTGTCTCTATTTGAGGCCTTAATTCTTCTACCCTTTCCCATGGTACTTCACTATCAAGACCTAGCCATGTCGGTTAGACTTGAAATAGGGAACATATGCTCTGATATCACTTGTTGGAGTACTTGGTAACATTGAGAGGGGGGGATGAATCAGTGTTATAGAAAATAAATCAAATTTTCACACTTTATGATTGATTTGAACATCAGATATGAATGCTATTTTCATACTCATTAATGCATGAACTAGTGTGTTAAAGGGTTAAGTGATCATTTACTATGAACATATGACTCAAATAACAAATAGCAAAGTAAGACTATGAAGCAGAAGACAAATAGTATAACACAAAGATTTTTAGGAGTGGAAACCCTCTAGGGTAGGAAATGACTCAATGAAAATGCCTCACTGGATTATGTAATAAACTTACCTCAGTGGCTACAATCATTTCTACCTCACTAGCTTATAATTGAATCTCACTGATTATAGGCTTCACTGGCTTACAACATTGCCTCACTGGCATATAACATTGCCTCACTGGCATATAACATCTATTCCATTGAAAATGGTTTGCAGGAACACTCACTCTCTGCATACAGAAAGATAAATACAAATACAAAGGGTTACTCTGTTTCTCTTTGTCTAATACTACAACTCTGATCTTACATCAATGATAATGCACTTGGTCATCTATCCTCAACATTACAACAAGTGTATACACAACACTTTACAATTCTTGTTCAAAGCCCTTTTTATATATTTCATAATGTCTTCCTCTTCTCATGAAATAGTTTGAAGAGATAACCATTTCCATAAAACTATTTCAGGTAATAACTAAATATTAAACCATAGTTGAGGGTCAAACTAACCTTTTTAGTTATAATTGTCATGTGACTAAGAAAAGAAGTAAACAATGTGTCACTATTGCCTCTCAATTTTATTATCATCAAAGTATGATCTATGCATCACATAACTAAAGTTAAGTGCTCAACATAGTTGTAGCACATAACACTAGTTTTATGATCACCATATTTAAAGCAACATAAAACTATTATCATTGCCCAAATAAAATAGAAACCTTTTCCACTATCCATAAATAAAACCATTGTTCATAAATCAATATAGTGCCACTGAACCATGGTTCTGACATAATCATAACAAATATAATCTAGATGTTTAAGAGAGCATCAGAATAAATTGACATATGTTTAAGAATATTTCTCGAACAAACTAATGTAACTTAATCCACATTATTTCACAATTAGAGATTAAATCACCACAAGAACTAAATTACAACAAATACAACTTCAATAGAAACCTCAAGATTGTAGGCATAACCAAAATGAAACCCTAATAATAAAAAAATAATCCCATAACTATCGATGCTCAAGTTCAAACAATAAAGCAAGAAACTGAATGAAGAGTTCAAGTAACAATATCACCTTGTGGGCACAATTATAATAGATAAAGATGAAGTGAAAATGTTTACCACAATATTTGCATAGGCCAGCACTGACTCTTCGACAAGATTCTCAGAGAACTTTCAATGTTTCATGGTGATTCCTCCATTGTTTCATGATTACAAAGCCTAGCTTCAAATATAAACTTCAACCTTGCAAAATGAGAGAATAACCTAAATTTTCTATTTTTGCCCGATAATACCAAGTGACCTGTGCTGTCGGCGTGCCCTAAAGAGGGCTAGTGGAGTTAAACAAAAAAACTCTCCTTTTACCTATTGAAAATGCTGACAACCTACCCAGCAGGTTTATTCCATTACATGCCTAATAAGAATATTCAAAGTGTATTACAGGTTGTGCACAAGGAAATACATGTCATTTGTGACTAGTGAAGCCCCTTAAGAACTTAAAGAGTGTGTAGCATGATAAACCAACTTATAATATCATCAAAAATTTCCTCCAAAATAAAAGATGAGAAAATGGTTGTAGTGCCCCTCATTCACCTTTAAAGCATTATAATAAATGAATATCCTTTGAAGCAAACAAATGACATTGTGAAGTCTTTATGACCCTATCATGAAGATTAAACATGATGACATGTATCATGGGCATGAAGATGTGTCAAAGCAGTGCCAAAGCATAGCCAAGGTGCATTAACTATCAACATAATGATATGATACCAAACCAAGAACATGCCAACTATATAGATCACTGGTAGGTACCAATACTTATAATTGCTATCTTGTAGAGCATGAACTAACAATTATGAAGATCACTGGATACTATGTCAACAAGCCACTATGTTAGAATGATATAGAAAGATAATGTCATCAATGACCACTATCTAGATCACACCAACAACTAAAGAACAACAAACTAAACTATAGTGTGAAAGAGAATCAACTGAACTAAGCATGGGCCAACAACATAATCGCTGTATTTCCAACTGAGCCAACAATGTCAATATATGCCTTGCATTATGATGTCCAACATGTCACAGTGCCAACATCAGATATATGCCATTGAACATCATATCCAACTAAGAGAGATTGTGTCTTTGACATCAAGGACAACAACTGAGGACAACAAACTTCCCCTTTGTCCATGATCGCAAAATACAACTCTCTCTCCCCCTTTTTGTCATTAAAGACAAAGGGAGGAAGGAATGTGTACCGATGCCTCGAGGTAATAACATAAATTTGAGATCTGAAATGAAAACTAAAAATTAGAATATAAAGCATACCGAATATACCATGAGTGTCCCATGAAGACAAAGCATCTAGACCATCTGTAATGGAAATGAGATGTTAGCATTATAATGAAATATCTACAGCATAATAAGCATAAAGAGCATGTAGCAAAGATGGACAACAACTAAGAAGACTTTCATCACTATCCAAAATAGCAAAAATAGCAATAAAGTAGGACCATATATCAGAGCTATAAAAGTATGCAATACACTTCCCTGCCATATTTGAATATTTCATAAAGTATAGATGCCAGGAGTGAAAGATCAACATTTCTATGATCATAACAACATCCATTGTATGCTCATGTATGATGCCAATGACATCTGATGAATGCATTGTTAACCATCAATATGTTTGACATTAATGTATGTCAAATCTATATGTCAAGGACTACAGACATCAAACCCAAACAAGGAACATATCACCAAATCAAATACAAGGAATCAATTTGAAAACAACTGAATTAATCTATACAAAGTCATGCCATGAACCCTACCAACAATGTTCTCAAACTGTACCAACAATACAAATAATGTCATGATAATCCCATGGACAAAAAGAACCAGCACAACACCATTGAACTTCTCCCAAAACATTATGCAATAATAAATAACAATGAATATGACCAATGATCACTGTTGGAATGATATTTCACCATAAACTTCTCATAACAATATAATAACAATGCATGTAATAATCACAAGTAATAAGAAACCATTTCCACAAGTTGTTATTGTTATTGGCTATAAATGAACTCTGTCACATTGTGTCAATAAGAAGAATGTAGCCTAGCATTGAAACCTTAAATTTCTCCATTTAGAGATATCACTAGGAAGATGTTGTTCCAAACCTATAACAAATATCTCTACATTATGCTATGATAACTAGTATTATTATTTGTTACCTTGATGTGTTTTCCTTCAACTCCTAGTGATGCCAAACTGATAGAACAACATAGTTGGGTATGGAAACCTGAAAAGATTACTTATACAATAACACCTAAGCTTGGAGAATCAAAGGTACCAAGACCAAATAAGCTAGAATCATGCATCTGATCTAGGCAAAACTATCATTTGTCTTGTTTATAAAGTATTGACAGGAGGAAACTATAGTTCATCTATTCCATTGTCTATTGCAAGAGATTATAGTTAGATCTGCCATCATCTATATTATTGTCATTGATCTCTCAAACCAAAAACATGTACCACTGTCCTTTTATGATCCATAAGAGAAAACAAAAATTCATTTCTTGTCCATGGTCAAGGCATAAAATTTCATAAGTTCTATTATGAGTACTACAGTATGCATCACCAATACATTTGTTGTTATGAGTAACAATAAGTATGTTATCATACAACTGTGACACGTTAATACTAGACTTAAAGTGAAGAATCACTATCCTGCATTCATACTTCGTTAAAGTATCTATCTTTGACACTCCTTGCACTCCTCAATGATCTTATGATGACAACTTACAGTCAATGCTTTATAACTGTGCTCTATCTCTCTTAATGCTACTTTTATAGACATTGTTAAAGATAAAAACTATAGAGCCTAAAAATTCGCTATTATGTTCCTTCTGACATTGCTAAAACAAAACATTGCCGAATTCTATCTGATGGAAATGATACCTTGTCTTAAAACCTCTTTAAAAATAATCTTGTCTACTCATTAAACATAATCTATTATGTGTTAACAATCAAACCCAACTATTTTTGATACCATATCAAATTGCAAATAAGGATTTCACTTCACCTGCCAACAACAAGCATGAAGAGATGAAGAAGTTGCAAAATTTGTCATTAACAATTGTCACATTCTTATTCAAGAATCAAGTCTATTCACTGAATAATGATAGAGATTACTTTCAACCATCAAATAATATTGTCTAGCCAATTGTTCTATTATAGTAACAATAACTTGTTTCACCTTCATCACATTGCCAAAGAAAATACCTAGCTTCCAATCCCATGTAGAACCAAAAACATTGACCACACAGTCTATGATACTATCTTATGTCAAGACTTACACTCTTTTATAACTTTGTAAATCAAACAAAACCAATTTCCTTGTCTTCTCTAGGGGTTGAATGGTAAAACACTAACCTGCTCCCCCTTACCTCATGTTGATCTTTCAGGCACTTTGTGATGTCTCTTGTGTAACATGCACAATATTAGGGTTTTGTTTTCTTCTCCAAACCTTTAAGGGCTCTTTCCTTTGCTTAATGAGGTCATCTATTTTCTTATTGTTTCTAGATGATTTCTTCAACTTACTTCTGCAATGCTATACCTTATGTCCAAATTTATGGAATCTATAGCATATCATATTGTTAGAGAAATAATGATATATGTTCCTTGAATTTATATAATTATATCTTCTATGCATCCAATAATCTCTTTTCATGTGCCCAACCTTATTGAAGTTATAGAAAACAAAATTGTAGTTTTGATTTGACAAACCATAATAGCTACAAGTTCTAGCTCTATGACCATACCTATGACATACATAGAAATAACCATGAAATTAAGAATAGTTAAACCTAACTAAATGATATTGCCTGGAAGATGAAGGTTTTCAATGTCTATTTATACTACTTCTATCAGCAACTTTATCTTTTTCTTCATTCTAGACTTCACTCTTAGGGGAAGCTGAATGAAATGTCAGATCTATCTTCTTCCTATGAGTATTTCTTGTCTTAGAACATTCTCCTTTCTCATAACCCAAGCCACTAGTATCCCTGCAAAACCTTTTCTTACTCAACATGTCATTCAAACTATCAGTTCTCTTTTCAAACTGAATATTGTTTAGTAGCTTTGAAGATACTTCTTCCAAATCCTTTCTCAAAGAGACTATTTCTTTCTCTAACTTTAGACATCCTATTCTTTTTACTTCTAGATCAGAATTTGTTACATCTATTAATCTTTTGGCTTCCTCTATTTTTGTCCTTAAGCTAATAGTTAGCTTATTTGAATCTTCAACTTGACCTCTTAGATCTACAATCAAGTTTCTTTCCTCTTCAAGTTCTAAAGACACTTGTACAGGGTCAGAAAGTACCTTTTTCTTGGAGTCTTCTTCTTGTTGAAGCTAGTCTTTTAAACTCTTGTTTTCTTTACTAAGTTGATTGATTGTATCTAGGGCGCATAGAAGTTCTCCTTCAACATCAACTTCACAATCATCTTTGTCAAACTCCTATCCATCTTCATCCTCAAATAAATCTTCTTCTGCATCATCAATTTCAACTACAAAATCATCAAGTTCTTGTCTACTATCATTCACATTGTCAGGACTCTTAACTACAGGACTAATTTCTTTATGACACTTTGTATCTATATTCATGGTTGACTCATGCAGCAATTCATTGTAGTACTTAAATGATGCTTTCTTTTCAACTTTTTGATCAGCATTTTTCTTTTCTCTATTTGAGGTCTTAATTCTTCTACCCTTTCCCATGGTACTCCGCTAGTAAGACTTACCCAAGTTGGTTAGAGTTCAAATAGGGAACTTATGCTCTGATACCACTTTTTGGAGTACTTGGTAACACTTAGAGGGGGGCTAAATATTGTTTTCATACTCATTAATCCATGAACCAGTGTGTTAAAGGTTTAACTGATCATTTACTATGAACATATGACTCAAATAACAAATAACAAAGTAATACTATGAATGAGAGGACAAATAGCATAACACAAAGATTTTTAGGAGTGGAAACCCTCTAAGGTAGAAAACCACTCAATGAAAATGCCTCACCAGCTTATGTAATAAACTTGCCTCCCTGGCTACAATCATTTTTTCTCTCACTGGCTTATAATTAATCTCACTAATTACAAGCCTCACTAGCTTATAACATTGCCTCACTGACATATAACCTCCATTCCACTAAAAATGGTTTGCAGGAGCACCAAATCTCTGCATAAAGAAATATAAATACAAATACTGAGGGTTACTCTATTTCTCTTTGTCCAGTGCAACAACTCTAATCTAACCTCAATGATAATGTACTTGGTCATCTATCCTCAACATTACAATAGGTGTATACACAACACTTTACAATTCCTATTCAAAGCCCTTTTTATACATTTCATAATGTCTTCCTCTTCTCATGGAACAGTTTGAAGAGATAACCATTTCCATAAAACTATTTCAAGTAATAACTGAATATTAAACAATAATTTAGGGTCAAAGTAACCCTTTCAATTATAACTGACATGAAATCCATAACTGTCATGTGACTAGGAAAAGAAGTAAACAAGGTGTCACTTCTACCTCTAAATGTTATTATCAT
This sequence comes from Cunninghamia lanceolata, assembly GCA_027924645.1. NCBI lineage: Eukaryota > Viridiplantae > Streptophyta > Pinopsida > Cupressales > Cupressaceae > Cunninghamia > Cunninghamia lanceolata. The sequence goes on from BSBN01000021.1 coordinate 27,784,721, forward strand.
CAAAGTATGATTTGTGCGTCACATGACTAAATTTAAGTGCTCAACGCAGTTGTAACACATAACACTAGTTATATGATCACCATATTTAAAGCAACATAAAAATATTAACACTATTTAAATAAACATAAACCTTTTCCATTGTCCATAAATCAAACCACTATTTATAAATCTATATAGTGCCACCGAATCATGCTTCGGATAGAATCATAACAAATATAATCTAGTTATTTAAGAGAGCATCATAATAAACTAAAACATGTTTAAGAATCTTTTCCCAACAAACCAATATAACTGAAATCACAATATCTCATAGTCATAGATTACATCACCACAAGAACTGTTACAACAAATACAACTTCAATAGAAACCTCAAGATTGTAGGCATAACCAAAATGAAACCCTAATAACAAAAAAAGAAATACCCATAACTGTCACTACCTGAGTTCAAACAATCAAGCAAGAAATTGAATGAAGAGTTCAAGTAATAATATCACCTCATGGCCACAATTATAGTAGCTAAAGATGAAGTCAAAATGTTTACCATGATAGTTGCATAGGCCAACATTGTCTCTTCAACAAGATTCTCAGAGAACTTTCAACGATTCATGGTGATTCATCCATTTTGTTTCATGATTGCAAACCCTAGCTTCGAACATAAACTTCAACCTTGAAAAATGAAAGAATAACCTAACTTTTTTATTTTTGTCCGATAATACCAAGTAACATGTGCTCTTAGTGTGCCCTAAAGAGGGCCGATGAAGTTCAAATAAAAAACTCTCATTTTACCTGTTGAAAAGGCCAACAACCTGCCCAGCAAGTTTATTCCATTACATGCCCAATACGAATATCAAAAGTGTATTATAGGGTGTGGACTAGGAAATATATCTCATTTGTGACTAGTGAAGCCCCTTAACAACTTAAAGAGTGTGTAGTATGATAAACCAACTTATAATATCATTAAAAATGTCCTCCAAAACAAAAGATGAGAAAATAGTTGTAGTGCCCCTCATTCAGCTTTAAAGAAATATAATAAATGAATATCCTTTGAAGCAAGAAAATGACATTGTGAAGTCTTTATGACCCTGTCATAAACATTAAACATGATGACATGTATCATGGACATGACGATGTGTCAAAGTAGTATGAAAGTATAGCCAAGGTACATTAACTGTCAACATAATGATATGATACCAAACCAAGAACATGCCAACTATATAGATCACTGGTAGGTACCAATACTTATAATTGTTGTCATGTAGAGCATGAACTAACAATTGTGAAGATCACTAGATACTATGTCAACAAGCCACTATGTTAGCATGATATAGAAAGATAATGTCATGAATTCCCACTTTCTAGATCACAACAACAACTGAAGAACATCAAATCAAACTGTAATGTGAAAGAGAATCAACTAAACTAAGCATGGGCAAACAACATAATCACTGTATTTTCAACTGAGCCAACAATGTCAATATATGCCTTGCATTATGATGTCCAACATGTCACAGTGCCTACCTCAGATATATGCCATCGAACACCATATCCAACTAAGAGAGATTGTGTCTTTGACATCGAGGACAACAACTGAGGACAACAATTACTACTTGGTAAGGATTCAAGAATCATGTTACCTTCTAATCTTTGGATAGAAGTAGGCCTTGTAAATAGATCTCTAAGGTATGATAAAAAAATGTATATAAACCTAGAAGTGCACCACTTGAACCACTGATATATTTTATGGTAGAGCTCAATAATTACATAGCGATACCATTTGAAGATCTATATCCATGTATAGTTCCAATTACACCAATATAAAGGGGCTGAACAATCCAAATACCCTTGAGATTGGCTTAGGCATTAACAATACACAAATCAAAAGGTTTGAATCTTTCAAAAGCCACAATTGGCATAGGGAAAAAAGAAAGAATAGGATTAACATTTTTGTCTATATGTTGTCTAAAGTGATTAAAAGGTGTCAAAATAATTCCACCATTCACAATGATCATTATGAAAAAAATGAAAAAGGGAAAATAATTTAGTAAGAGAAATTTTGAAGAAGAAAGAATAAAATTATTAGAACACAACATAGTAAAACAAGATGGAATTTAGCAGAGCAGAGTAGAATAGAGTAGAGTAGAGCATAGTAGAATAGAGTAGAGTAGAGTAGAGTAGAATAGAACTGAAAAGTGTAGAGTAGAGCAGAGAAAACTTAATAGCGCATAGCAAAGTAGAGTAGAATAGAGTATAGTAGAGTAGAACAAAGTAAAGTAGAGTAGAATAGAGAAAAGTTGAGCAGAGTAGAGTAGAGTAGAGAAAAACAAAGTAGAGCAGAGTAGAAGAGAGAAGACTAGTCAGAGCAGAGAAAAGCATAGCAAATTGGATAGAGAAGAGCAAAGTAGATCAAAGTAGAGCATAGAAAATAGAGTAGAGTAGACCAAAGAAAACAAAGCAAAGTAGAGCAGAGAAAATAGAGTAGACCAAAGCAGAGTACAATAGGGCATATAAAGAATATCTTGTATATTTCAAATGCTATTTATACAGATGAATATATACTTGGTGCTTTTTGCTGGTCTTGTTTTCCCCAAAGTGTTTCTCCACGTATATTTTTTTTTTACTAAACTTTGTTGATTTTATTTGTTATTTGTACAAAGACAATTTCAAACACTTAGCATAACCCTATATCTAACCCTAACCATAACCCTAAGTTACTCAAGCACACATTTTATTAGTTGAAATCCAACTAGAGATATCAAATCCACATGGAAGACATGCTCAAAATCAATTAGCAAATTCTAAGAGCAACTAAGTTTAGATTCCATTATTTTGCTTCCAATGCATAGAGGAAGTTTTGATTATAATAATATAATATGATATAATATAATATAATAATATAACAAATATAATTATATAATAATATATTATTATAATATAGTAATATAATATATAATAATATATAATAGACTATTTTTATTATGATATAATATAATATAATAATAGAATATAATAATATAACATAATAATAATAAGATATATAATATAATTAGAATTAAGCTTGCCCCTATGATGTTATTTTTGTCAATCAAGATTGTGCCACTAGCCAAGTTAGACTTGACTATCCTGTGTCTATGCCGAGAGGGAATCTCCAGAGTGAGTTAGTTCTACTTATGGTTTTTCCTAATCTAATGACTTATTTGGGAAAAGGGATGAGAGAGGTCAACTCAAGTAAATAACTAAAATGAAATCTAAGGTGATTCACCGATACTAAATTCCTATCAAATCTTACTCACAATTAGACCAAAAGTATTAATTTTCACAACACTTTCATTTGACCCAATTCATAAATATTTCACATGAAGGTTTGATCAAACATGACATGCAACCTAAATTAAGAAAAATAACTGCATAACCTATCACAAAACCAAGACAAAAAAATAGAGGATAAATGTTTATCACAGTGTAATATCAAATCCGTTTTACAAAAAGAGAGGCAAAAAATGAAGGAAAATTGCTGCTCTATTATAACTAAAGAAATAATGAGAACATAGACTAAATACAACACTCTTAGTGTGAGAGGAAGACCCTGATGTCCCTGCACTTTGATCTCTACTATATGCTGTAAAACTCTAACTGTAACTGCTTAGAATGAATTCTCTCCCTGAAAGATGGAAAAAAGGTCATAGAAATAGACCTCCAAGTCTATTTTTGAGCTCCTCAGAAAAGCCAAAATAAAAGATCTCAAAATGAGCCCAAACTGTGAAAACAAGATGCCAAAAGATTCCCTCACGTGGCCCCACAAAAAATCTGCTTTTTTCTGCCCATGAAATCTCAATTTTTGTCTTTATCTGCCTTCAACTAAAACAAATCAAGAAGAATATTTTGATTTGTTTTATTATATTTAATTGCCTAAAATGGTTTGATTTTAAAGCAATATATAAATAATTGCTTTAAAACAAACTTTACATCACTGGCAGTTTTATCATATCCCCTATTCGATTGGATTACAAAAGCAAAAATACAAGGCTTACAATTTTTTTTTGCCAAGTACATTGCAATTACAATATTTGATTTTTTCAATAAAAAATCATAAAAATAATTAGGGATTATATGGTGTTTGCAAAAAATATAAGCCTAATGGCTTATCTCCACCTGACCTTTATTAAACTCCAAAAGAAAGGTTTGCATATCACTCCAAGGCATGAACTCCATCCTTATCTCCAAGGGCTAAGACATAAAGCACATTCTCAAGGTCATCAAGTATGTTTAAGGCATTAAATATTTTGAGGGAGCCATGGGCTCAACCTCTTACTAAGTCATGAGGCTTAGGCATCACATTGTGAACACATAACACCATGAAGGAATTAACTTATGCCTCAAAAATAAAAATGAATGTGATGAAATTCTGACATTTGATTAGGGCTTCACTTGTAACCCTAATGACAAAACAAATGTTGCCCTATCTTTTCAGGCTCATTTTGACTTTAGCATTTTGTGAATATGGCTCTTTGTTGCTGACAAGAAACCCTAGGGTTTCAAGCATGAAAATATGCATCTTTCTAGCATTCTTGAGTGTAGCCTCTATGGATTCTTATAGGAAAGAAAGGTAAAAGGTCTTTCTGATGCATATATACTTCTTTCTCTACGATTTCTTTCCTTTTTCAGGTAAAAGATGGCTTCAAAAGCCATGGCTTGTGAATCATTCCTAATAACTTTGTTGTCACTTGTTTCACTATCACTCTTCCTTGAGTTCATGTCCATCATGACTGATTGTATTGAGCTATTTGAGAGGGAGCTGAAGTGAAAACCCACTATAGTATGCATTTCTTCAAATGCAGGTAATATCTTCAATCTGCCTCTATATATTTAATTATTTCCATGGCATCTTGTAATTTCTATGGTTAAAACTCGCAGCCATATCTCTTCATTTTGTTGTAGCTATGTCTACTCATTGAAAATGAAATGGGCTTTTTAAGCATATTCAACGATGGCTAGAAAATAGCATCATGTGTGGTCTTTCATTTCTTCATAGCTTGAAATCACTCCTTATAACTCTGTATCTTCATAAAACCTATTGTATATTGTTCTTGTTTTCTTAAAACCCTAATCTGGTTTGAACAAAAAATATTCCTCCATTTGTTTTTGTAGTTGTTCTTTTAGAGTCCATGACTATATTATCATTTTTGAGTACTTGTTTCAGTTGAAACCCTGACAGAGCTTATCTTATTATGAAAGGCAATAAATGTTCTATTTTTAAATCACGGTTGTAGCTGTGTTTTCATGCATTTAAGAATAAAGAATGGGTAAATTACATGTTTAAAGTCTTTACTTCCATTTGACATTGTGCTCTAGTCGTGACTTTTGTATGTGGCTTTCTCCTTCTATGGCTCAAAAATCCTCATCTCGCAGTGTATAAATTTGTATGGCTCTAACAATCAAGACAAAAATATGAGTTTTACTTGTGCACAACATTTGATATCTTAGATACATATACTTCATTTATGTATCATTATTTGGTTTTTTTTAGGCATGACACATAGACTTTGATGTTGACTCAGTTCATTGTTCCTTTTCATGCATCACATATAGTGTGGCATCTCTCATGGCTATTTAAGTTGTGAAAATCTTTATTGATGACACCTGTAGATTATTTGACCATTGGTGATGATCTTGTAGCACACATTTGATGTCTCAAACAAAACCATAGCAACACTATTGAATGATGACACTTGGCATTGTAGTCAATTTCAGTGTAGCTCTAGCAAAACATGATTTATCTACTTTCATTTATTCGCTGTCTAGATAGAAACTCATGGTGTCCTGTAGATGATTTGATGAATGATGGAACTGGTTAAACAATTTTGTTGATTACCTTATTTTGTAGAAATCATCACATTTCTTCATCATACAGATTTGCAAGGTGATTTTTGTACATGTCTTGATATGATCACAAAATGAGAAAGATATAATCTATCACAGCATCCTTTTGTGGATCCATTTGGTATGTATTACTTGGTACAACACCCTCATGTCGATGAATCATGAAATATTAACTACTTCATAGTCTTGCTTGTTCTATTTGTCTCTTCCTTGCAGCACTGTCTGCTATAGTTATAGCTACTATAATATCAAAATGGTAAGATACATAGACAACTACATTGTGCATATTATATATGATACTCTAATTCTTTGCCTGCTCCATGTATCCTATTTATTCATCTTGGCCTCTTTATAATATAAGACCATCTCATGCCTAATGAGTGATTGCCCCATATGATGAATGTACATTACCTTAATATAAAAGTGACATGGCAGCATATGTTGTTCCTTGATGGCTGTCCATTTGTACTCTTCAATTTATTTAAATGATGCATAAAATGATATTTATTTCTGATGTTATGTTATGACCAAAACAATCATGAACAATTGCATGATATTATCCATTGGTAACTATTTGACATTCACATGATGGAAATGTACTTGATGTTCTTAATGTCTCTGCAAATGTCATGAAAGATAGATAAATGAAATACCTGTGAATCCCATTTTATCAAATGATAGTTGAAACAACGATGACAACTATTTTTATGCATTAAATGATTCCAATTAATCCTTATGGTTTCATTTCATTTCTTGATCTATAATCATGAATATGTCTTGAACTAGAAATTAATAAATCTGATTGCTTTGATACTCCTTTAGTTTGTCATGTAATTAAGCAATATGAGTAATAATCCTTCCCTTCCATTCTATCCCCTTTGAGATTAAGGGGAGGTAGTATGCTGAGCTCAACCCTTGTGGGAGCCTCATTTGACACCATATACTTACATGTCTTCAATTAGCTACATGAGTTATCCTATACCTGCACATGAAACAAATAGATTAGAGTAAAAATAATGAAGTTCCATGACTATTTCTTTCTCAGTTCTTCTTGTAGGTGGATGATGTTCATTGATCAGTGCATTATAGGCAAAGTGTTATGTTTCTTCTGATAGGACATCAAGATCTCATAACTAGAGCTCTACCATGACCTTCCACATTTTTGTAAGTTCTCATCAAAGATCAGGAGCAGAGTCAGGAAGGCAACTTTAAAGATTGAAGACCTCATAAAGTAATAATGGCGATGACCTTCTCTTTCTTATCCTTAAATGCATAGCATTTTCTTTATGGTTGCATTTCTTTAGCTATACCCATGGCTTGTGTGGAACATTTGATATGTCATTATTTCTTTGAATGCAATATTTATCCTTTTATGTATTTCAACTTGTAAATGAACAATCATTATGGTGAATGCAATACTTATCTTTCATGTGAATGTAATGCAATACAATGAATGATCTGAAAATCTTTTCTTCTCTTGAACAACTGAATTGAATGTTAACCTTCACTCTAAAAATGAATTTGTTGCACCAGCTCTGCCAATTTTGAGCTATGGTGAAAAAATGGTAACAATCATTAGCATACTTATATTTAAAGAGCTATGGTGAAAAAATGATAACAATTTTTAAAAGATATAAATCACTAATCCTTTAAATATAGGTATGCTAGTTCTTAAATGCTTCATTTTATTTTAGAACTATTTTATTTACTACATATATACATGTATGGACACATAAATTTTACTCCAATATCTGTTTTTGTTGTGAAGATGGCTTCCATCTTTTAGACGCGATTCCCGTGCTTGTGTCCTCCGCTACACTGGAAGAACGAACTAACCTAGGCACTACAGGATAAATAGAGGGTTTTAAAAGATAAAACAGTATCATTGTAATGTCAAAAAAGGAAGGGTTCAACTCAAAATTGAAAGGCTTATTCAGTCACCTGTAGACTTACCTCGATCCATTGAAAGCTTTTCTCCGTCACAGCCCCAATAACAAAAAATTTCTGAACTCACTCTAGTGTCCTAGGTCACAATCCTGCACCTTCTACACCATTCAAACAGGTGAATGGTATTAGATAGAGGAGAATACATTGGAGAAAATAGATGGCTGGAGAAAAATAAATAGAGAAAAATAAATAGGTGAATGGTTAGGTGGGAATTACTCCAAGTAGGTCTTGGCTAGTTAGAAAAAATAAATGACTGAAAAAATATTTTAGGGTAGCTGTGGAAATAAATAATTTAATATTGTAGTATGTTTTAAGCCATCCAATGTTTATCAATGGTTTATTGTTTGGATTTCCAAAGAGTTGTACCCCTATTTGCTTAATAATTTATTATTTAGATTTCCAAAGATTTGTTTCAATAATTTCCTAGTAAACTTATGCAATATTTTAGAGTAGCCCGTAGAAATAAATAATTTAATATTGTAGTACCCACCCAATGGTTATCTACGGTTTACTGTTTGGATTTCCAAAGAGTTGTACCCCTATCTGGTAGATTTTTTTTTATTTCCATTTCCAAAGATTTGTTTCAATAATTTCCTAGTAAACTTATGCTACATAGAAAATAGTTTGTTGATTGAAAATATAATTATTAATTATACATTTAATAAAAATAAAATCTAAAATTTGAAGGTATCAAAAATATTTAGTTTACATAATTAAAATACCATTTTCTAGAGTCCTACATTATTGCATCTCCTAGACCATTCAAACAAGTGAATGCTATGAGATAGAGGAGGAGACATTGGAGAAAAAGGATAGGTGGAGAAAAAAAAAATACTTGAATAGTTATATGGAAATTACTCAAAGTACATATTCTTTAGGAAGGGAAAATAAATGACTAAAAATTTAGTTAAGATAATGGATGGAAATAAATAATTTAATATTCTATTATGTTTGTTCAAGGAAATAAGTAATCCAATGGTTATGTAAGGTAGCTAAGAAAAATATTATTTCATTTTTTTAAGAGGAGAATTTGTGACTCCCATTTCCAAAGAGTTGTTTCCACAATTAATGTGCATGTGAAATAATTTGTTGTTCTGATTTCCAAAATTTTATTTCTGTAATTTTAAAATAAAGTTATAGAGCATAGCAATTATTTATTGAGTCAAATTTAATTATTAATTATATAACTAATAAAAAGAAAGTCCAAAATTTTAAAGTTTTATAAATACAATTTAGTTTTATGTAATTAAAGTAAATAAAAATTAAAACAATCTTTAAATTTGAACTAATATAATTTATATATTTTTATTAAGTAATTTTTAAACCAAACTATGAGGCCCAATATCTTAAATATATCTATTTAAAAGATGTAAAAACTTGTAGTTTAAAGGGTTTATATTAAATTTCTATCAAATAATTGGTTAGATAAAAATATAATTAGTATATATATCTTAAATACATCTATGTAAAAGAGTGGAAAAATATTAGGTTTGAAAGTTTATATTAGATTTATGATATACGTTAGATAACCACTTTGAGATTGATATCTCTCATGTCTCTTAAATAGATGTATATTTTCATTATTAAAAGAATGGATTCATTAAAAAAATATGTGTTTAATAGTATAGATATCTTAAATACATCTATCTAAAAAATGCCATGAGCTATTTTATTTTTCTCAAGAATTATTTTATTTTAATGTACAACTATTTACTACATATATACAAACATACATACATACATACATGGACACATAAATATTAAATTTTAGTTAAGAATTATTTGCACTTATTTAAGATCTATTTTATATTTATATGCAATTTTTATTTCTATATTGGAAAATCCATCATTTATTATTCTAGATTTATATATAGATGTATATATAATTGAACAAATAAATGATTGACATGTGTATCATCATCAAATTTGTGTGAACTATTTTTTTTTTCTATCCACTCACTCCATTAACCCCTCATGCCAGTATAAATATGCCTATCCCCCTAAAATGCTATAATTTGTATAATTGGTTTCATCCCTGGGTTGTGTTTGTTGGAGGTGTTTTCCTAGTTTTTGTTTGTTGTTTATCATAATTTTTTTTAGTAGCCATCGTCTGTGATCTTTAATTTATATTCCTTTCTCTTCCTAGGTTGAGATTTCCATGGGTTATCTCTTACATTGTATAGGGTTTATTGTTCTTCAAAACCAAATTATCTCATATGGTCTTTTTCCAATGTTAATAAAAGGTACAAAATGTTTTAAGTACATCACTATAAATGAAAATGAACTTTTATTATGTGTGACTTAGAAAATTTAACCAAATGCGTATAAATATGCACAAATTAATTGATATTGATAATTACTAATAATTGGATACAATGTGCTTAACTTGATAACTAATGAATAATTATAAATATACAAGTATAGATATCTTAAGCACTAATTATGAATATACAAGTATATATATCTTAAGCACTAAGTATGAATATACAAGAATATATATCTTAAGCACGTTATTTAAAAGACACAATGAATTAATTTATATTGGATTTTTCTATGATTAGAGGTATTCCTTTAATTAGGTTAGATTAATAAAAGGAAAGTTATAATATTATTTTTTAATAACTGACATAAAAAATGGTCATATAGACATTATTTGTTTATTTATTTTGATGTAACAACCTCAGTAAGAGTGTAAGTGTAAGAAGATGAGTCCACTTTTTGACCAAAAAGTGGAAGTGTTTTTTTTCTGTTTTCAAATTTTGTCATATTTGGAATGAAATTTGAAGCACTTACACATATAATAATAAGATGATGTAAAAATATGAAATATAGGATTTTGTTTCTTTTTTTCAAATATGTAATTTTTTCTAATACCTATATGATAAACATTTGTTTTCATAGGATGTACAAAAAGTGTTTTTATAGAATGTACAACCAACATAATTTGAGCTAAAATAATCAATTCACTAAATTATTTTTCGTGGTGAAACATAAATTTTTTCAAGAAACTTTCAAAATAAAAAGTTATTAAAATAGTAACATATGTTATTTCATAATTATGAGTCTCTTTCTTTAAAAAATAATTAACGAAAAGAAAATTATGTACAATAGTACAAAAAACTGCATATTTAAAAACTAGACTTTTGAAATCTGTAATGGGTTTTAATCTCATTAAAAGATTCTGAAGAAAAAGTCATCACCCATAGTGGTGAAATTATATTTTTATCTTGCTATTTACATGGTCTCCTAATTGCAGGTTCAAGGCTAAGGCATGGGTTTCCAAGCCTAGAACCAATGCAAGCCCACGAGTTTACTATTCTAAATTTTTAGAAATGGGTACATACTTATAACTAGGTGACCATTCTAAAATAGAATGCGTACCCATTTGTAGATGGGCACCCATTTCTATTTTAGTCAATATTATTATTTTTCCATAAAAATGTAGTACAACCTCTTTTTTGCAACTTTTTTACCAATATGGCTGACAATGACAAATTCTTTAACTCTTTAAGATGTAGGTGTCAATTCAAGCTCTCAATAAGGCATATTTTATACAAGTTATACAAAGATTCAATCATAAAAAGTATTTTCAGATGGAATGATGTAGAAGAACTATTTTTAGAGAGATAAAACAAATAAATTATTTTTAAGAGAAATCAAGCAAATATTGTACTGTTCAAAGGATCTACATCTACTTCTATTTCATAAATTTTAAGAAGGGATCCAACTCTAAGTATAGTACAATATTATTTGTTGATGTTCTCAACACAATTTGATAATCATGGGATCAAATAAACACCAACAAAAAAGAAAAGGAATGTCATGACACTTGAAGAAATTGAAGCACATTGAGAGAAAGAGGTAAACCAACAAAAATATATGAGAGATAGGATTTGAAAAATGAAGAATGATGTAGCATATAATTCAATGACTATTGAAGATGAGAACATTGAAGAGACCAATACGGATGAGGTGAATGTAGAATATAGAAATTTGGAAGAGTTCAAGAATATAGAAATAAATCCAAGTATGTCTTCAAATCCCTTGAATGATAATGATATTAATATTTTAAAGATGGATATAACATTATTGATATAATGTCTTCTATTACAAAAAAGAAAAGAAAAAATGAAAATCAAAACCCTTGTATGAGTGAAAATGAAAATGTTTTTTATAAGTCAAAAGTAATATTTTGAATAATCTTTGTGATAAGATATCTTTGAGACAAATTTGAACCCATGCAAATAGATAGTATAAACTATTTTTTCATAAGAAATTTTTGGATTTCAATGTCAACTTGTATTATAATTGATGAGAATGTCAAAAATGTGAAAAGTAATGAAAAAATGAGAATGTCAAAAATGCGAAAAGTAATGAAAAAATGAGAATGTCAAAAATGTGAAAAGTAATGAAAAAATTAGACATACTTGTAAAACCCAAAAAGGTGGATGAATCAATGGAATAAGTTATGTTGAATGTTGCTAATATTATTGGTTCCCTTGGAAAAATGTGTCAATCTAAGCATAGGAATGTACCACATCAAGCAATAACAATTGTTTTAGTCAATAATTAGTTGTGAGAAAAATAATGATAAGTAAGAGAAGTGGATATTTAAATGTGCATGACTTTGAGGAGAGTAGAAAATAGAGTAAGTATTAAAGATGATCCAATTAACCAATGTTGGAATTTTAGTGGGACTCCCAGGTCTGACATGAAATGAAATAATAAACTTAAGTATTTGATTGTGTTGACAAAATTTTGCACCATTTCAAACTTTTTCATATACATAAGACACAGAGTTTCATCAGTCACAGCCACCATAAGATGCACAGGAATAAATGGTTCAGAAGTAGTAAAAAGGATTGATGCAGAGTGTGACATTTGTCAGTACCTAAGGCAATGAAAGAAACAGTAGAATGTTGCAGAATACTCCATGTGGTGCAGTGGTAGAAAGGAACCTAAGAATGATGCGAAAGAAGCCATGTGGTGGAATCTGCAAACAGGAGATACAAATGTTTCACTTCATTTAATTAAATGCAATGTTATAGGATTTTATAAGAGAAAAGTGTTTTATTAATGAAACAAATGATGTGGGCCCTCCCTTTAATAAGCAAAACTTACTAAATATTAAAGAGTGTTTTCTAAGCTTATGGAGGAGAAACTTGGGAAGCTTGTGGAGGATGCCAGATGTAAGTACCCACAGCAATGAAAAGAAACTAAGAATGATGCAGAAGCCACCACATGGGAGTAGCAATCAAAAAGAGAAGGTTTCTCAAAATGCAGTGGAATACACCACGTGGAGACACCCAAGAGTTTCAGAAAGAAAATAAGAATCATGTGGAAGGAGCCACGTGGTGGAGCCCGCGCATAGGAAATAAAGTTTGTTTCATTTTAATAGACACATTTAAAGCAAGCCACGGGAGTTTTAAGAAACATTTTAAAAATATAATAAGGTCTATGAAGAGACATGGTGGGTCCCAGTATTATGAAATAAATTTTATTTAAACTTGACCCTTATATGATTCACGTGAAACATAAAAGTGAAACCCTAAATGAGCAGCTACTTCCATTTCTCATGAGTAAGCTACAGGAAGAGAAGTGGCAAGAATTTTTTTTTCTCACACAGGTGCATATTTTTTCCAGCCATGAGTAAAATAGAAACAACAGTTCAGTTTCAAATAATGGATTTGTTGCCAGATTTGGTGCCGTATTATGCGGAGGTTGTTGAGTTTTTACTGGGTCTTTCAAGTTATAAATGGGCAGATCTAGGTCACATAGAGGAGGAGAGTTCTTCAGACACATACAGAGTTCTACATTTTTTTACAGATCAGAGATTTCAAAGTAGTAGACTCAAATTTCTTTCTTCATGCCTTTGCAATTATTTCTTTATGAGAATGTAACAGTCATTTTGTGTAGCAACTTTTGCCTCTGTAATTGATCATTCAAATAAAGAGATGTGTTCTGTGCATATTAGATATCTCTGTTTCTTGCTTTTGATTTCTCTGTTTCTCTGCGTCTGTTTAATATGTTTTAAAACTGAGTTTTAATCATGCATATTTTGCTCTTTAAATCCAGTTAAATGTTTCAAAGTTAACACTGTGCAAATAATTGTTTCAAATCTGGCAGATTGCCATAGATTAGGCGTTTATTTTTTGCAATCTAGTTTCCTTCTGACCTTTTTCTCAAACCCCATTGAAGAATAGAAGAGACAACTTCCCTAAAATCTAGAGGTCACTCTAAGGAGTATTCCCACGTCTTAGAGTTTCCCATATTGTTGCTGGATTACACCCAGATATTTATGCATCAACAATTTTTAGCACACCCAGTGGGACCCGATTCAAAGACTTTGTTCTTTGTTTTTAGTGAATCTTTACCCTGCATTTTGTGATTTTGATGGAAAATCACAAAAATATCTCCTCATAGGAGCATGAATCATCCATTTGGCAACTCTACTTGTGGATCTTTCTTGAATCTTTACCCCTATAGATCATGGCAGCTCATGGTATATATGTGCACCTGAATACTCAAAGCGATCTACCCTTTGTGACTTGGGATTCAAGTCCTCTTGTTCTTCAATAGCAGGGTCAGTTTCCTGACATAGCCTAGAATGCATTGCCTCACTTTCTTGGAGATGGCTCTATTTGCCTTGTAGATCACATTCAAGATGTTGCAAATCTATGCTCTATTCATAATGTCACAACTGAGAATCATGCCCTCCTGTTGCTTGCATCTTCCCTCAAGGACAAAGCAAAAGAATGGTATAGAAGCTTGCAACTTGGTTCAATCACTGGATGGGATTAGCTTGGTGGGCTCATCTACAATCAGTTCAGAGATAGGACAAATGTGAGTACTCTCACTCAGAACCTGATTACCATCAAGAGGCATCTAATGGAGCCAATACATGATTTCAATTCAAGATTTGACAAGGTATGGAAAAAAATTTCTATAGACAAGAGGCCCCCTCTAGTCTTTCCTTTCTTGTATTATTTAAAAGCATTAGACCCTAAGATCTCTGTCATGATACAATCGTTGGGGGGTGAAACTCTACCATAGTCATGTGATCTTGCCATTAAGGTTGAAAGTAGCCTCATATTGTCTGGTAAACTACCTCCCCTGCCCTTAAAACAACTAATGCCTCATGTAAATACGTTATCTTAGGTTCTTTCTTGTAACCAGATGCATACAAATTTTAGTCCACCCACCCTCCCTATTGATTTGCCAAATCATGAGGAGATGATTGTTGTGAAAGAACTAATTAAAACCCTCTCCCATGAGATCAATGAGTTAAAAGGTCAAAACCTGTACCATGCTGATCTATGTTTAATACTTCAAGATTCTTATGAACAGGAGTATGAATATATCCAGAGTATGCCCAATTATCTTGAAAATTATCCTCTATAAGCCCCCATAGCTGCAAATCAACCTATAGAAGCCATTGACTAGGTTCTCTATCACTTTGACATTCAAGAAGAATCAAGTATCAAGAATCAAATTACAAGCAAAAAAGTGGCTCTTATGTGTCATTCTAGAGATCCAGAGTTACTGTCAAATCTTAAATCAGATTTAGAAGATGCTTATGAGGTGAGGTTTCTAGAAGCTGAAAAGTACTACAAGAAGGGCTTTGAAGCTAAAAAGTATTGGGTCCATGGTGATAATAACCTCTGTATTCCATTTTGAGGAGGTTGCAAATGATGTTATACCATAATCTTCAAAGGATGAGTGTTTTTATTATTGCAATGAAGTTTCACACCTAGATGAAGAAGACACAGAGATGCATGAGCAACACTTGGGGCATGATGAGGATTTGTTCTCACTTTTACAACAAGGCTATCAGTTACTAAATGAGGAAGATCCTGCTATTGAGAAAGCACAAGGTTTATTTGTAAGGCTTGTAATAGATCATGGAGAAAATGTTGAAACACATGAAGATTCAAGACCTGATTTATTTACTATTTTTGCAAATGGTTATTGTCTTCTTCTTGATGAATTTTCACCTCTACAAGATGATGAGATTCGGGGAGACATTTTCCACAGTGAAGAGCCACATATGATGTCACAAACTAAGTTAGATTATATGCTTTTCGTCTTGCATAAAGGGATCCCAATTAGATTTAGGACTATTCTGGGTAGTTCTATCAATTGTTAGCTAGATATTGATGCTATCATGGATCATCATTCAGATGAAGAGTCAACAAAAGAGGTCACGAATGAGTTTCTGACAGTAGAAGTTTTCAAATGCAAACAGAAGAAAGAGTTTCAGTGTTTTATTTTCCTTCCCCACCCTCCACTGAAATAGGGACAACATGATGGTCAGCCTGACTGGTGTTTTGAAGCAAAAGGAGAATCTCTTGATTGCAGAGAAGTAAAAAGGTACAAAATATTGTTGTATTTCTTCATACAGTTTATTTGGTTCCTTTTCAATTTGTTGTGGATAAATTGGAGCAACATAATCAGACATGGTAGCTACTTTGATATTCCAGTGAATGGACATGTTCTTGTATGTTTTAGTCATTAGTAATATAGTTTCAATGTTCAGGAAAGTGGCTGCAATATTAGATAGATTTTAGTTTCAGTTAGCTTGTTTTCAATAAGTTGCTATTGTGGAATGTGTAGTCAGTTATGTGGTTCAATCATGCTTCAATCTCAGTGATTTGGCTATATCTCAGATTCAATGGTTAAGTTTTAGTGACGATGAGGTGGTTTCAATTTTGGGTTAAGTAGTGTGTCTATTTAGCATTATGCACGTTCTGAGCAGTTTGTATTGGTTTGGTTGCATAAATGAAATTTTAGATCTATTCAGTTATGAATGTTTCAGTTTCAGGATGTTCATGACTCTATTGCCCAATGATCAAGCCACTGATATGCGAAGCCAGAGTTTATAGATTCAAGTGAGCCAGTCCACTTACCCATCCAGTCGCCATAAACTAGTGACAAAATTTTGCACCATTTCAAACTTTTTCAAATGCATAAGACACAGAGTGTCATCAGTCACAGCCACTATAAGATGCATGGGAATAAATGGTTTAGGAGCAGTAAAAAGGATTGATACGGAGTGTGACATTTATCAGTACCTGAGGCAATCAAAGAAATAGTAGAATGTTGTGGAATACTCCACGTGTTGCAGCAGTAGAAATGAACCTAAGAATGATGTGGAAGAAGCCACGTGGTGGAATCCGCGCACAGGAGATACAAATGTTTCACTTCATTTAATTAAATGCAATGTTACGAGATTTTATAAGAGAAGAGTATTTTATTAATGAAACAAATGATGTGGGCCCTCCCTTTAATAAGCAAAACTTATTAAATATTAAAGTTTCCCACATTCTAAGTTTATGGAGGAGAAACTTGGGAAGCTTGCAGAGGCTTCCAGATGTAAGTACCTACAACAATGAAAAGAAACTAAGAATGATGCAGAAGCCACCACGTGGGAGCAACAATCAAAAAGAGAAGGTTTCTCAAAATGCAGTGGAATGCACCATGTGGAGACACCTGAGAGTTTTAGAAAGAAAATAAGAATCATGCGAAAGGAGCCACGTGGTGGAGCCCGCGCATAGGGAATAAAGTTTGTTTCATTTTAATAGACACATTTAAAGCAAGCCACAAGAGTTTTAAGAAACAGTTTTAAAATATAATAAGGTCTATGAAGAGACATGGTGGGTCCCGACAGTATGAAATAAATTTTATTTAAAATTGACCCTTATATGATTCACATGAAACATAAAAGTGAAACCCTAAATGAGCAGCTACTTCCATTTCTCATGAGCAAGCTAGAGGAAGAGAAGCGGCAGGAAATATTTTTTATCACACAGGTGCATATTTTTTCCAGCCATGAGTAAAATAGAAACAGCAGTTGAGTTTCAAATAATGGATTTGTTGCCAGATTATGCGGAGGTTGTTGAGTTTTTGTTGGGTCTTTTAGGTTATAAATGGGTAAATCTAGGTCACATAAAGGAGGAGAGCTCTTTAGACACATACAGAGTTCTACATTTTTTTACAGATCAGAGATTTGAAAGCAACAGACTTAGATTTTGTTCTTCTTGCCTTTGCAATTATTTCTTTATGAGAATGTAACAGTCATTTTGTGCAGCAACTTTTGCCTCTATAACTAATCATTCAAATAAAGAGATGTGTTCTGTGCATATTGGATATCTCTGTTTCTTGCTTTTGATTTCTTTGTTTCTCTGCCTCTGTTTAATATGTTTTAAAACTGAGTTTTAATCATCCATATTTTTCTCTTTAAATCCAGTTAAATCTTTAAAAGTTAACACTGTGTAAATAATTGTTTCAAATCTGGCAGATCGCCATAGATTAGGCATTTGTTTTCTGCAATCTAGTTTCCTTCTGACCTTTTTCTCAAACCCTATTGAAGAATGGAAGAGCCAGCTTCCCTAAAATTTGGAGGTCACTTTAAGGAGCATTCCTACGTCTCAGAGTTTCCCATGTTGCTGCTGGATTACACCCATATATTTATGAATCAATAGATTGAAAGTTTTTATCATGATAATACAAGAGTTTCATCAAATGCTAGAGATGTTTTGAATTTAAGGGCGGGGTCAAAAAATCATGATCATCATCCAAAACACCTTTTAGATATGACTCAAATAAAATTATATAGAGAATTTCTAGATGATTCAATTATAGAAAATTTTAGCATAAGTCAAAGATCATTTGATAAATGTAAACCTTGGTATGTTAAGATTAATAAGAAACAAATCTCTTGTCACTACAAAACTCGTGCAATTTCATTCTTATTATGATTTTATTTTATATATATGTTGTACTTTGCATACTAACCAAATTATACAGGAATGTGACATTAATATGGCATCTACAACAATTAAGGAGTTTATAACAAGTTTATTTTGTGAAATACCTGAATGGAAATTCTTTTTTCAAAAATATGTGTTTGTAGATAATGCAATAGATGTGGTAACCTTTCATTGTAAGGAAAATGCATGCCATGAAACTAGTTCACATGATTTTGAATAATAATTAGTGGATGTGTTGAGATTCAAAAATATTCAATATCCATTAAAGAATTGAAAAATTGGAAAGTGATGTGTGTTAGTTATAGAACAAAGTAGTGTACATGAATTCATTGTAGAGTTCAAGAATAATATTATGTATAAATATGTGAAACACTCTCAATATGTTTGATGTCATGGCAAATAATTCCATAAATGCAAAAACACATTTCCAATTGGAACTATAAATGTAAAAACACATTTCCAATTGCAAGCACATGGACTATATGGACTAGGGAGCTTGCATTTTTTTGTTCATTTTGTATTAGAGGTGAGTGGGAGGCATGTAAAAATATAGATTGGGTTGAAAGATGGTATGAAATATCCCTAACACCTCTACAAACACATGATCAACATGAGATAACATTTTAAGAAAGCATTAGATGACTATGATTGTATTTCAGACCTTGTAGAAGAAGGTGTTGTATGACAAGAAATGTGGCTTGATTAATAAAGTATCTAAGTAATGAAATATAGAATTTAGTCAATAAATCTACGTAGTCAATAAAGCCAAGATATAACTATGAATGCAAATGTAAAACTATTAACAATCAAAAAAAAGATAGCTCTATTGTTCTTCTTGTAATCTTCATGATGATGGGTCCTAGAATCACATAACAAGATTGCTTTGATGATAAAGTGCTTCGAGTGCTTGTATGAATGACCAAGTGACAAGATGCTTCAAGAGTTCAAAAATCAAAATTAGAGCGTAAGTTTGCAATCGAGAAGTAATGTCAAATAGCTTGGAATGCACATGTTTAAATATTTTTCATGGAAAATAATGCATCGCTGAGATCAAAGCTAACTCAAATACAATCAATGACTCAGAATGAGAGAGACAACAAGCTAGAGAGAAATAAGGAATCAGATCCATAAATCAGGGGATTTGAATGAGTTAACCAAAGAATTGGCTTCAAAATTTAAGGAAATTGATTTGAGATGACTAAGTTAAGTCCTAAAATAGAGGAATTGATTTGAGATACATTTGAAAATTATGGAGATTGATTTGAGAAATCAAAGTTAGTTTTGGAGAGGTGGAGGACAAATTGACATATGTTGAATAAATAATAATATTTTATTATTATTATTTGTCATTCAAACATGTGTGAGATAAATAAGATTTAGAGGAAATTTAATAGGATATTTGAATTGATTTCAAAAAAGCAACATGAGATTTGAGTTAAAGAAATTTGATTATTTTCTTTTTGAGAGAGAAATTAAACATTTTATTTATTTATTTATTTTGACTTGAGAAGTGGGATAACTAAATAATTTTTTGTATTATTTAATTATGAGAGGGGGAAATAATTCAAAGAAATAATTAAATATTATTTATTTAATTATGAGGATGATAGAGAAAGAGATAAATAATTAAATTTAATTTAATTATTCTTTTGGAAGAAATAGTTTAATAATTAAATAATTAATATTATTTAATTATTTTATCAAATAAGAGAAATCAGGTGAATTACAAAAGGCGTAATGAACAAAAGGGCAAAATAATAGTTCTATGTTATTTTTGGGCATCTACATTTAGACCCTCTTTAATATAATATCCTGACCATATGGCATTGTATCAAAGAACACTAAAGAAAAAGATGGAAGAAAAAGTTGGACGAATGCCCTGGTGATAATGCCCCCTCAGAAGGTTGACTTGGAGGATACAAGGAAGACTTTCAAAAATATGTTAATATCAAGGAAAACATATAAGATGAAAAGGTTTGGATAAACTGGAAATGCCATGAGGTTTCTAATTGATTTTGCACTCATGGTATTTCCTTCATAGAATAGAATAGATCGATTTCGATACTTTTGTTATGTCTTTTTTTCATCATAGAGAAGTTACATATGCACATACACATGCACTCATGTAACTATTCCTCACTTTCCTTCATACATATCATGGTGTAGAGATCATCAAGCTTCCTCAAAATGTGACATAAAACAATGAAAGATAAAGAGATAAAATCACCTAAACTACAAGGTAAGATAAAAGATATAAATGACAAAATGATAAAAGATAAAAAGACTAAAACAAAAGATATGGGATAAGATAAATGATAAATGATAAAGATAAAAGAATATAATCATGACAATAAAATGATTTTATGCAGACAGACAAAATTCTTCAACATTCCTCAGCCACACCTTGACTACCAACACAACAAGATACTAAGAAGGAAGAAAACACAAATGGCCCCAAAAAGACCCCAAATAAAATAAGTTAAAAACATCGCAATGTTGTTTCCCAATTTATTAAGCTCAAGATTTAGAAAAATATGGTAGCATGATATAGGAAAGATATATCATGTTAAGGCATCATGATTTTGATTTTTGGAAGATTTTGGCTTTTTAGACAGAGTTAGGAGATTAAATTAAGTTACAAGGATCTGTTTTTAAGGTCAAGGCTTCTTTCTCATTAGGATGTTTGTTTTTGAAAGTTAGGATATTGGCTTTTAGAATGTTTTTAGATTTATTTCAAGGATCCATATGCATAACCATATACTAAGGATATGCACTTAATAATGTAATACTAAAGAGATAATGATACACCAAAGGATGAGGGGAAGTATAGATGCTGAAGGTACAAGACTCAAGGCCGGAATAGTACACATCAATCACCTATGTTCTAAAGGTCTAAGAATAAAATTTCTTAAGGTGAATGGCATTGATAGGTTCATCCAAGGATTTCCCTTTGAGAGTTGCCAATTGATATGCCATTGATCCATAAGATGCTATAATCACAAAAGATCCAAGCCAATTACACTCAAATTTTCCTTTCTTCTCCCTGTCTTGCTGGTTCTTCTAATTTTCTTTAAATACTAAATCACTAGACCTAAATCTTCTAACTTTGATCTTCTTGTCATAACTTCTTTGCAGCTGATTTTGATATGATTGCAAATGATTTAAAGCATGCAAACACTTCTCTTCTAGGACCTCCAGCTCATGCAATCTAGAAACCCGATATTCCTCTTCATCAATCACATGTTGCAATGACACCCTCAAAGATGAGAGCTCAACCTCAATGGGAAAAATTGCTTTAGTTCCATAAACAAGTGAATAATGAGTGGTTCCAATAGGGGTACAAATGCTAGTTCTATAGGCCCATAAAATTGGATTAAGTTGCAAGTTCCAATCATGGCTAGCATCATTGACCATTTTCTTTAGAATCTTGAGGATAATTTTATTCAAAGCCTCAGCTTGACGATTACCTTGCTGGTAATAAGGGGTGGAAAAATGTTGGATATGGAAGGTACAGTGAGGTTCAGAGACATCTTGGTTTTTGAAGGGCCTACCATTATTGGTAATAATGGTGGATGGGATACCATATCAACAAATGATATAATTGAGGATAAATTTTGAGATTTTCTTATTGGTAATATTGGCTAAGGAAATGGCTTCTACTCATTTTTTAAAATATTCAATGGCAGTTATGATAAAGGTATGGCCATCAAAGGAAGGAGGATGAATCTTTCCAAGGTCGAGCCCCCATTGAGAAAAGGCCAAGGAGTTGTGATTGGTTGTAACTCTTGATTAGGTACATGTATTAAGTCTCCATGTTATTGAAATTATTTACATCTCTTTACAAATTCATGAGCATTTTGTTCTAAAGTTGGCTAAAAATATCATGTTCTTAACAACTTCTTAGCTAGGGATAATCCACTAGATTGTACCCTACAAATCTCCTCATGTTCTTCTTGTAAAGTAGTTTTGGATTATTCAAGGTGTAAACATCTAAGGAGAATACCATCTAGCCTTCGTATAAGGTATCACCAAGGATGGTAAAATAAGTGGATCATCGAATAAAGTTTCAGTTTTTGGAGCTAGAGAGATTGGGTGGAAGAGTGTTATGACAAAGGTAAGTGGATACATCTTGGTACCAAGGGGAATGAGGACCAACAAGGACATGCCATTTTTTATTCTGATATCTCATAAGCTAGTACAAAAAGCTACTCAACTAGGAACTCATAATGCTGATCACTATGAGGCATGTCTCAAAGAGATCCAATAGTGGCCATTGCATCCACAACCCTATTGTTTAACCTTTCTACTTGTTCAAATGTAATCATGTTGAAATTCTCTCTTAATCTTTCTACCATTTTCTTATAAGGACATAGATTCTCATACTTTGTGTGATATTCTTCATTTACTTGTCTAATGACCAATTAAGAGTCCCATAAAACTTGAAGTTCCTTGATATCCCATGAAATGGCTATTCTTAGTCCTTATATTAGAGCTTCATATTCGGTTATGTTATTTGTGCATGAGAAAGCTAAGCCGTGTGATTTAGGTATGCAATCTCCTTGAGGGGTAATAAAAAGAATTCCTACCCCTAATCCATGATTGGTATTGTTATCAATCAGATATGCACCCTATGATAAGTTATTCAACTTAACTATCTGTTGACACAAGGGAACACTCCTAGGCCTGTGGGTTGCCTAAACTTGGAGTGAACCTCTAGAGTGAGCTGGTTCTCCTGATGATTTTTGTAATCTAAGTAATTTCTAAGGGAAAAGAGAGAGAGGATGACGTGAAATGAAATTTTAAACTCTAAACTTTAATCTATCTAAATGCTTTCACCCACAAACAACCCTTCAAACATAATCTTTCATAACCTTACCTAGAACATTTGATCCAAAAATAATTTATATGAAGGTTCAAACTGAACACAAAATATAACTAGGATCATATAGAATATCTGCATATAGTTTCACACTATGAGACATAACAAAGGACATAGTACTGTCACAATGAAACATCAGATCAAAAAAATGCAAATATGAAGCAAAAAAGATGAAATAGGAAATATCAACTATCTTGAACTGGAAGGAGTACAATGAAAAAATCTAAACTGAGTCAAAGTCTATTTACAATGTAATGCCCCCTCATTTTTAGCTTGTGATAGTTGTTAGTTTTGCATCACTTTCTACTTGATCTAAGACAGTTGTTAGCTTTTTCTTTGCACTCGGACAATTTTGTGATATTTGAGCTATTCAGACTATGGTTTATGCTTTTTCTAATTGTGACAGATTTTATTTGACTAATCTAATTCTGACATGTGGAATGAGGTTATGATGGTATTTTTGTTATGATGAGATGGACATGTTTAGTGATGATTTGATAATATCATGTTTATGCATCTAATTTTAAATAGAAATAGTTATAGTCTTGTTTTGGAGTGGGAATGGTGTAGTACTACTCGGATCAAGCACCCTACTACATCATGATTCTCTGTCTTGGTGTATGTGATATATATATATACACACACACACATACAGTTGATCATATATGACCCATTGGTTTTCACGCAGGTTGCAGGTACCAGACCTCGACTCCACTTGACTTAGCAGGTCTGAGCAGGACCTACACCATGGATAATGTGACAGAGATAACATGATGTTGATGTTGCTAGGCCAGTTCCAATCTTTTGTTGTAGCCATGTGTCATGATGCGACATTTGTCCCTTGTTTCTTGTGTTGGTCATCGCGGTTGTGGAGTGTTGTTGAAGTTGTTTAAGCTTGTCTATGTGTTCCTTGTTATCTTTATGATCTTATAGTATTTTGTATAGTTGTAGAATTTGGGATATTGTTTATGTAAAGTCTATTAGTGACAAAATCAGTTATTGTAATGTTTTAAATGTTTTTGAAGGTAATTAGTGCTTAGTTGTTTTTAAATATTTTTTTCGACGGATAATTTAATGTTGTTAGTTGTCAGATATATTTGGAGATTTGAGAATCTCAATGTTAAATTTTTTTTCAAAATTTCCTTATGAAGAGGGATTGTGTAATTAATTTGGGGGTTACTGGAATTAATGGGTGTTGCCTGTTTTTAGTCCTAGGAGGTTTTGGTGAGAGGATTTTTATGTCAGTGGTTATGTTTGTTCTGGGAGTTTTTGGGAAGAGGAGGTTTCAGTGAAATATTTTATAGAGGAAGGAAAGGAAATTCGAAAGAGGATTCAATTTTGGAGCATGTTTTGACCGGGTATGTCTTGTGAATTTCTATATTTCCTCTGTCTTGTTGATGGTTACTCTAGCATAGAATTGACCTATTAGACACCCTTATCACATTTATAAACTCCTTGCTCTTGTTGGTTGCTCGTTGGAAGGATTGGTAAAATTTTTAATTATTCAAGTAATCTTTTCAACCACAACCTATCTCTCTAGTGGATTACTGCAATTTTCACCTGTAGATCAATTCTTGAACTTTTCTTTAATGATGACATTCTTCTTCTCTGACTTGATTGATGTGCTTGTAAATCCTTCCAACTTCATTCTTCACATCTCGTTATGATTGTATCTTGCCCCAACTATCAAGGCCTTTTCCAACTTTTAGTGATGGTCTCTGTAGCAGCCACATCAATTTGAAAGGCACATGCAATCTCTATGATAGAGCCCACTTAGTTACAATCGGAGGTCAATGTAACTCATGAAGGAAACCATGATATGGTAAAACACTATGCCCCTTCGATTAGATCAAAACCAATATCTCTCAGCTATTCTTTTAATCAAGTCTTGTGAATTGCTAGACCCTTATGTGAAACCAATTCCCTTGTCCTCATACTTTTGTGTAATGTTACTTTTTCCTGCATGCAAACCAATCATTAGATGGCTATCCTTGTTGAGTCATTCTCCATCTTTTATAATTTGGTTTTCACTATTTCCCTTTCTAAGATTTTTTATATTTTAATAAATTCTTTCAGTCACCCTTACAAATTTTGAGATGATGGTAGAGTTTCTTCCTTGTGTGTTAACAATCCTTTCTCATTAGATATTGGCCTTTTCTTGTCACATCTTGCATGGGCTGTTCTTTTTGCTTCTCTTAAACATTATACCAGAAAATCTTAACCTTCAGACCACTATAGGAATCTATCGGTCGACTCTTAGTAATTCTGTCAAATGCTAATAGCAATTTGGTGGAAGTTGTTAACCACTCCTTTTTGCTACCGCCATGTAACTCATCTGTACGATTCTAACCAAGACCTTCCCATTAGCAATGCTGGTCGAATAAACTTTTGCTTTCTGATAGCTCTCCATAACACTGTACGACGCCTTTCTTATTCTATGCCCTGCAAAACAAGGTCTAGAAAATCTTTACCGGAGCTAGCTTAATCTCTTGAGTGATCCACGAATTCATTAGTCAGCATTTGAATATGTTTTATGAGATTAGATCCATACCTCTGAGCGGATTTATCTATGTTTTCTACCAAAAAATGTTTGTTTAAATCTTTGTATTTTGCTTGCATTTGGGATGGTTCACTCTTCAACCTCTATTCTTCTAGCCATCAAATTTATCTAACATTTCTTGTGAGGATCAGCATGTAGCTCATAGGACAAATTTGTAGTATTTTATATTTAGAAAAATTCTTTCTTTTCTGCGAGTTCTCCAATTAGTAACACAGCAACTTAAGTTGTTTTCTTGTTCAAATCATTGTAATAGGGAGCAAGTGGGGCTGTGGTTAGAAGCCTACCCTAGTAATTGGAATGTTTATTTTCTTTGCCCCATTTAGTACCATTGTCGACTTCAGCAGTCAAATAGATTAATCAGCCTAGTTTATCTCAGCGAACAAACTTAACTATAGCATGAAATGCATTTTCAAGAAGCCAGATTCTCTATTTTCATTATTTGTTGCCATTAAGTTTTGTTGTTTATCAGCCCTTTTAATGCCTAAAATGTACCCAATTGGAATAAGAACGTAGAATTGTTGATCATGTAGAGCTTGTTGAATGACAATATAGATTATTATTGACAAAAACTCCACACATATAGAAATGCACTTAATCTGTTTACTTTTTTGTTGATATGCTATCACATGAATACCATTTGATTTTGTATATCAAAAAAATTGGATTTCCAAATGGAAATGATCAAACAATGAAATGCATAACCTAAACCCAAATCATTCAATACCTCAAAGATGCAAGATGCTTAATTGATTGATCACTTTGTTGTGTTAATTGCTTGATTCTGCAACATAACATTGATAAGGAGATAAATGATGGATAATTGATGGCTGATAGATGCAAGCTAAATGGATTGAAGATGATGGATGATGGCTTGAAATGAAAATTCAGCGTAATGATGTTGCATGAAGAAGAATCCCCAACTCTCCTGCTAATCTCCTTCTAATCTCCTCCCAGCTCCTCTCTAATCTCCTCAAATGGCTCAAGAGAGGCTTATTTTATAGGAAAGGCTTGGTTCAAATGGATGGCTAGGATCAATTAGGGATTAGGATGAAATGGATGGATAGGATTAAGTTAGGTTTTCTTGCACACTAAGAAATTGTAGTTCATTTGAGAAGTGTACAAAGGAGGATAAGGCTCATGTGTGACAATGTACATAAATACTAAAATTAGGTCCCATTAGTTGTGCATGTGAAAGATTTTAAATAAAAGTTGTACTATTTATCTTTTTTAAATGAAAGGTGAGGACTTAATTCAAATAAAATATTTGAATTAATTGGGATATGAGTTGGAAAATTAATTAAATAAATAAAATTTATTTAATTAATTGGAAAGTGGGATTATGAATGTGAAATTAATTAAATAAATAAAATTTATTTAATTAATTGGCTAAGTAGGATAAGGATGGGATTAAGATGGGGATTCAATTAAATAAATAAAATTTATTTAATTAATTGGCTAATTAATTGGTTGGATTAAGAGTGGGGTTAGGACAAAATGCTACATGATGTCTAAGTGATGTTTTTGACTAGATGTTGCAAGACATGGACAAATTTGGGACAAATTTGGGTGTCTACATTTTGCCCCTGTTTTAGTTGATGTTTGAGATGATGAGATTTATGTCAAGTAACATCATTTTAAAGAAGCTAAGGTATGGATAGAGGAAAAAGAGATGCTGAAGAAATAAGATGATGGAAAGATAGGATGATGATGCCCCCTTGAGAGGATAGGCAAGTTGGACAAACACAGGTAGGCTCTCGAAATGAAAGGGATTGGCTAAGGAAATGGATAGAATAAATGAATGACGTATTATGCTACAATGAAAGTGAGCAACCATGATGTTTGATATAGCACTAGACATTATACACCAAGTTATAAGGATCCAAGGTGACTTTGTGTTTCATGCCCCAGTGTAATACAACATTGTCTAAACTATGAGGAAGAAAACTTAGAGCATTAAAGTCCTAATGCACAAAAGGTATGATATGACCTTAGATGCAAAAGATAATTCAAAATGCTATTCCAACATACACAAGATATGAATATTAGCTGGAATGATACCGATTTGATACAAATGCAAGATAAAAAGATAGCACACACAAGCAAGCAAGTAAGCATGCACAAATGATATAAAAACAAGTAAGGTATTGCCCCTGTCAAGCTATAAACCAATGATTAATTGATTGATTGTTGATGATAGTGTTGTCATTGTGGGGAAAGCTATATCCCTAGATCAACACAAGGTTATTTGTTGAGTTGGTTGGTTGATTGGCTGATTGCTTTGGCTTACAACAAGGCTAGGATCAAGACCATTGACTGTGTTTGGATAACTTGGCTTGGTTGATTAACTTGATTGATATAGATTTAAGGATTGACTTGCATTTGGATCATTGCTTGGATTCTTTGGATTGATTTGAGGATGATGAAATGATGAATGAAGATTGATTTTTTTTATGAATTGATTTGATGGTTAGATTGATGTGCTATGATTGTGGTGATGATGGATTGCTATAAATGGATTGATTGAATGATAGATTAATTGGAAGAAGTTGTTTATTGATGATGTAGAAGATAGATGATAGAAGAAATGATGAGAGGAGAAAGAGGAAAATCATTTGTGCTTGAATCTAGGCACTTCCTTCATACTCCATGTTGGTGCTTGCATGAGTTGTCAGGTTTTGAAGTAATAAATCTGCAAGCACCCTTCCAAAAATCCAAAAGTGCTAAGTCTTCAGACCTCCTCAGCATTTTTCAATGTCAGCATCATATTTTCTTTGGAGAAGGTCATCATCATATTTCCAGTTATCATCCTAATGCTGCTAACATCATTCCTATGTCAGGGTGATATCCGCTTGTCTAACAGCTTCATCATTTTTTGAAGGCGGGGGTGACATTTCCAAATATCAGTCATATTCAAATATCACCCCGATGTTACAATGAAGCTATAGTGCAGCCTGATATTCTTGTGGGGGTGATATTTCAAATATCAGGTGATCTTATGACTATCACCCTACCACCAAAGATCACCTTATGCAGACATGACGATGACGTCATCTAGGTCCAAGGGGGATCATATCTCTAACATCAGTTATTCTTTGAGGATCACCCTGATATTGCAATGTGATGGTGACGTCATCAAGATATTAGTGGATATAATCAGGTGGGTCATCAGTGAGACATATGGTATCGGCAAAGTAGGAGAATCTTTCTCCAATGCATCAGGTTGTGCCGATGAGGGTGAATATTGGGGTGACATTTCGTATCAGGTGGACAAGCTGGTGGTTAGCCGATATAGGGAGTCTGGCCGACAGAGGATGATGATGAGGTTTAAGATGGTGTCATCAGGTGCAAAAGCACCGACATCATGTTTGTTCATGGCCTAGTTTATAAAGTGATAAGAAGGTCACCGCGGGGTGGATGTGGGATAATTAGTTCCCACATGATTTGAAATATTAGGATGATATATCTTGGTGGGAAAGTTTCAAGAGTGCACAGTTAACTGTTTTCCCCAAGGTCGTGAGTAGGTGGACATTAATGGTAGATGTTATAGGGTATGGGCGATGGTATAGTCAGATCTAGTACCTGATTGAAGTTGAGGATCCCCAAGCAGTGGCGTGTGGCTCGAGACCTCTTCTTGTCTCCTCGTCCACCTTCTGCATTCAATGTTTGAGCACCATCTCCTTAGAATGAACTGTATCTGGTAGACTTTTGATTTTTGCCATGTAATTAATGCTAGGTGCACCCTCCTGCTATATATATGAAGCCGTGTTACTCATTTTTGTGGGTTGGAAACTGGACAAAATTTTGGGTGCTGTGACACAATACAACTTCTTTGGTGGCCCTTTTTTGGATGTCTTGTGAGTTTATGAGTCTTATGTTGTATGTTTTTCTGCATTAATCCACTGATATCATGTTGATCTAAATGAGTAATGCTATATTGTATGTGTTCTGTCATCTATCTCCAAACTGAGTATGTTCTTCTTCTGAATCTGAGCATCTAAGGGGTGCTTATGATTCTAGAATACAGGTATGTTGTATTGAATTCTTGATTTCTTACTTCTACTCAAGGAGTAGATTAAATGTTTTAGATCAAGGGTTGGGAACAATATATTGTAGTGAGGATATTGTAAGTAGAGATAACAGGATACCCTATCTTGGGATGTATCTGTAAGGCAGATACTACAAAACCCCTTGATATCTAGTCTTTGGTATATGTTCATGCAGGCCATTCACATGTGTACATCTACCGACTCCAAGCCCTAGATAGGCACCAATTTAGTCTTATTGAGGTTACACCCAGGGTCCTAGTTTTGCATCCACATAAAATTAAACTTAAACTTCAAAATCAAACGATTAGGACTTTAGGAGTAGTTTAGGACCCAAATCTTCTGTCTACAACTAAAAATAGGCCCAAAGCTAGCCCCTTTGCAGTTATCTCACAGTTTTGGTCTACATAAAGGAGGATTTATCTACTTTGTATCAACATCCCAGTCAGTCCATAAGTATATCTCATGGATGTTGAATAGGGAATACCCCCTTGGTTCTGTAGAGCCGAAAGAAGAAGAGGGGATATTATAGAGTCTATCTCCTATACTGTTGGCTGCTGGCACAGAGATCCTATTGATCATTGATGGCTACCTTGTAGGGATAGCTTGGAATAAGCATCCAGTCAGGTTGTGAACCAACAAAAATTGGCGACTCTGCTGGGGACTTTGTGTAAGAGCCCTGATTCTAAAAGAAAATAATTCCTAATAATAGGTGGTGACTCCGAGTAATCTCCCAACCAGTAAAGGAAATATTTGTATGCAAGGGAGAAGATCCCAATGTAACCCTTCATTTGAAGAGTTACCCATAAAAATGATGTATAAGAAAAAAGGGACTGTTCGAGCCAGTCAAGATGGTTCTCTTAGCCCCAGGAAAAATGATTTTGTTCAGGACCATCTAGAATCCTTAGAGTAAACAATGCCTTATTTTACAAACACTGAGGCTGAAATCCAGAATGTATATGAGAGACAACAGGGTGGTGGTTTGAAAATGAGGTCAGAGTTGTTGTGATGTTCACAACACGCCCCATTATGCTCCTTAGCAAAATGGGGACCCCTGCTGGTGTTTGCTTTTTGCTTCTGCTTGTGTTTTTTCTGCTTTCTGGCGGTTTGGTAATTTGAGGGTCAGGTGCATCATCATCATGATATTGCATGAGGTAGGTCATCATCATGAGGTTAGTTTGTCAAAGTTCATATTTTGTTGCTGTGACCTCATATTTAGAAAGAGCTTGAAATTCCATGCAGGTTTGCCTTTTACTTCACTTGAAAATTTTTTCATATGTGAAAGTTATGCACGGTCAAAGTTTTGGTCAAACCTGATATTCGCAGGAGGATCATCATATTTTTATATCCTAAGTCATGTTGACAGGATCATCATGATCTTGGTCTATCACCCGATAAAAATCATGCAGTCGCAACATCCGGACGTCAATCTTAGGTGGTAGTGCCCTTTACCCGTCAAATGGCCTTAGGCGCATCGTCAGCATCATGATTTCTTTTAGGAGGGTCATATTTTATAAACTTGGTTTCGCTGCATGAAGAACATCATCATCATGATATTTGAACCCCCCCCCCCCCCCCCGATAATATCTTGAGGTTCAAATAT
The DNA here is from genome assembly GCA_027924645.1 of Cunninghamia lanceolata. NCBI lineage: Eukaryota > Viridiplantae > Streptophyta > Pinopsida > Cupressales > Cupressaceae > Cunninghamia > Cunninghamia lanceolata. Next base: position 27,816,399 of record BSBN01000021.1, read on the forward strand.
CATGATGACATCAACTTTAAGTCAAGGTAAGGTTCCCCGTCGAGCGGTCTTTGTATCGCGAGCATCATCATGATATCTTTGCATCGCCTAATCTTATCATATCATGCTGATCACCCTTAGAAAATTCATCATCGGCATATTTACATGCGCATGTTATAAACCTATCGCAAGGTCATCATCATGATATTTGCTGAAGTTCGAAGTATGATGATGGCAACTTCATATCCTCCTGATCTCCTTGTGCATAATCACGATCATCATCCTGATCTTTCACGAGGGGTCATTCGCTGAAATTTGCTAAGTGATGGAGACATCATCATCATAAATCGATAAAGGGGATCATCATCTTCATATCCTCCTGATTGCCTTTTTTGCAATATCATGATGATCACCCTATCTATTCAGAAGAGGTCGATATTGCATTCCTCAACAGCATGATCATTTTTTACAATATCACCCTAGCGCAAATATCCTGATGACCTCAACTCATCCTTGTGCTTCGAAGACGAATTATCATGATGACGTCATCATGATAATTCTATAAGGTAGGTCATCATCATATTATTTTTATCCTATCCTATTGTCAAGATCATCATGATCTTGTTTGTTCACCTGATATTTCGCAAAGTCCTCCTGCCGATGAAATACAACCTTTTGCAAATATCCTGATGATCCTCATCATCATCACATTTTCCCTTCGGCAGGATTTTTCCCAAACATGATCCGGTTGGCGAAATATCATGATGACGTCATGTTCTAATTTAACGAAAGGCTCTGGATATCATGATGACGTCATCCCGATCTGATAAACGAAGAAGCAAATATCCTGATGATGATCATCATTATCACATTTTTCCTTTCAACAGGATATTTTTCAAGCACGATCTGGTTCGCGAAATATGATGATGATGTCTTATTCTAAGTTCGACAAAAACAAATATCCTGATGATGATCATCATTATCACATTTTTCCTTTCAACAGGATATTTTCAAGCACGATCCGTTTGCCGAAATATGATGATGACTTCTTATTCTAAGTTTGACAGAAGCCCCAAATATGATGATGCTCATCATCATCCTGATCTTTCGAGAAGGTTACCTGGGCCGCAAGAGGATCATATTACGTTCATCATCCTGATCATGCTCCTTAGGTGACCCGATATCACAATTATCCCCTGATCTTAACGAATATGACGATGACGTCATCATTAGCATTTCAATGAAGCCCAAATATCATGATGACGTCACCATCATCTTCCTTTCCTCGACAACATGATCATATTCATATCCTCCTATTCTTCTTCAACATGATGATGATCACGATGTTCTTTTCCCCAATATGCAGAAGCGAAATATCATGATGATGAAGTATATCGACCGACACGTTTTTTTTGACACGCCGATGGCGATGATCATGCCGATGGGCGGGAAATGAGGCGGTGGAGTTTTAAAGTGTTTTTTTTGGCGCCTCTGGCATTTTTCAGTCAGCGATGGTTGACCCGAAGAAGTTTGAGCAGTCTGAACGCATTTTTGACACGTTTTGAAAGGATTTCTGATCTGATTTCCACAATCTTGCGCAGTCACCTGGATTTAAACGCTTATTTTAATTTCCTGCTGTTTATGTGATAAATGTGAAACTTATTGCTTGTCTTGTCTTTCAGGCTTGCAGTTGAGGAAGCAGCTGGAAAGTCAACACAGTGACCTCATGAAGGAAAGAAAATCTGATCTCAGGAGCAAGAAGATAAGGATAAAGTGCGAAAAGTCAAGGTCATTCAAGTAAAAGACAGAGTTACAGCTGGAGGTATTACTACAACAGACAAGCAGAAGTTATTGCCTAGCTGCCGGAACTTCTCAGAAGGGGCAATATTTCGCCCAGATTTGACACTGCTCAGAGATATTTTTGAGAACTGGTTCACCTGCATTTATTACTGTAACCAAAGGTTTGAACCAGGGGTTCAGTTAGGTTTTTGCTGTAGTGAGGACAATCAGAATGTTATATATTGTGCCTCTCTACACTGTAATTCTTTACAACAGGGGCTACAACAGGGATTCTAGGAAAACACAGCAAGTTAGCTTAGCATAGTTTAGTGTAGAAGAAGGAGGTCGCCTGTTTGTCTGCAGTAAGGTGCGCGTGGAATGTCTGGCTGCCTTACTATATCTGTAAAGCTTGTAAGTTCTCTGTAGTATGATCAATGAAACTAAGAGTCATTCCTACATTGTAAATCATGTATGACTATTCGTTTCTAATACAATAGAATCTGGAGTTCTGCATCTATCTTCTGAGTGTTCTCCTGCTCTTCTTTGTGTTTTGAAATATCTTCTTTGAGAGCTTGCAATTTTAAATGTATGTTTGTGAAAATGCTCAGAACTTACATTTAGGGTTTTTACTGTGGATTTGATCAAATTACTGTAGTATTTACATAGTGCATAACAGAAACAATTAGATCCTTCGGTAGATTAAATGAGGTATAGAGTAGATATTTCTAACTTTTCCCAACCCATCTGAAATATTTAGCTGAAAACGTAGAAATCTAAAGGAAATTGTCTCAAATTTGAAGAAGCATGCATAACAGAGCTATAAGTAGACAGTTTTCATAAGTAGATAAAGAAGAAAGCTGCAAAAATCCAAGAAAACCCTCTGAAACTTGCAGCACAGTATCACCTTTATGCAAATGAACAGAATACTTGTTGAAATCTATGACCTTTTTGCATATTCTTAGGCCAGTAAACCACAAAACAAACCTAAACTACGTAAGGCCCCTTGAACATTACAGCTTCACATTGACCAACTGAACTTGACCAACCGAACCATTGTAGACTTGGGATTAGTTGAATCTCAAATGATTCCTTCTTATCTTTCAAGTATAGTTTCAGTTCATTATATGTGAATTTTAACTTATTGTTATGATTGCATCAAAACAATCATCAACAGTTTTTTGGCGCTAGAAGGAGGGCTAGAAGGCTGTATAATGCAATCATCAACAAGAGTTGTTTCAAGAACGCCCTTTTGTTGATTCCCCTAATAGATTTGAAGAAGCTGAATCCCTTAGGGATGATGATAATGATGATCAAAATGTGATAAAACTATCCTCTTTCATGCCCAAAGAGGAGGAACTAGCCGATGAAATTAAGAGCTTAAGGGAAGAATTAGAATATCTGCAAGCAGTAAAGATCAAGGATGACATGAGATAGAAAGTGCAAGCTCTGAGAGTTGCTCAGAATGATTTAGTTCCTACCCTTGGCAATCTAAATATGCAAAGAAATCAACACAGGAATGAATTTCAGGATCAACTCAATGATCAAGAACAAAATGCAAATGATTCTAGAATACCATTAAATAATGTAAGAAATTAGAATGCAAATAGAAATGCCAATGCTAATCAATTTGGTAGACAGCCGATGCAGCTAGACAGATTTAGACATCTTGTGCTTGATGGCATTCCTAGTTATCCAAATCCTATTGACAAACATGTAAGGCTGCAAGTGCCTAAATTTCTAGGAAATAACACCGTATCAGGTGAAGACCATTTAAAATCTTTTTAGAACATCATGGACAACTTTGAGGTTGAGCATGAGGATGTTTTCATGAAATCATTTATGCAATCCTTAGTTGATGAAGCCAAGGAATGGTACAAGGGTCTACCTGACAGAAGCATTTCATCATGGGATGACTTTAGAAGAATTTTCAAAGAACAGTATGGTGACAAAATTGATCCTATTTTTTTCATTAATGAGTTCACTGGTATCACCAAAGGATCAAATGAACAGGTTGTTGATTTCAATACTAGATTCACAAAGGTATTGAACAAATTGCCACAGGACTTGAGACCTAATGAACCTATGTGCATAGAGTTGTATATAAATGTTTTTGATGCCAAAACAACTTATGGATTGAGAGACAAAAGCCTTGCCAGCCTCATAGATGCCTTCAAAATTGCAACAAACATTGAAAATAACAGAAAAGCATCTGGTAAGATGAATAGAAGAGATGATGTAAAAATTCTACAAAATCCAAATACTAAATCTCAGAGTGTTCAAGGCAATGCATCTACTTTTGAGGATAAATTAGACCAATTGACAACTATTGTCAAGGACCTGAGCTATAGAATGGCTAAAAATGAAAAGGGGATAGGTCCTGATAGACCAGTTTGCCAAAGGCAAGAATGAAGACCATCATTACATGATATGCCATATAAGACTAATTGGCATAATGGTAAACCCATTCTTCCAAATAGCAACACAGGTCAAAGGATTCAAAATGCAAAGGAAACTCCTGATCCTTTGAAGAAGGCTATAAATATTGTTAATGACACCCCATGGTGTATCATATGTCAAATGCCTCATTCACAGTCACAATGCCTGATTGCTCAGTCTTTATACAATAATACTATTGCCTGTGATGAGTGCAATGAGCCACATTGCATGGAAGATGAGAATGTCAATATGTTGTCTACAAATAGAGAATACTCTTCTCATGATGCTCATGTAAATGTAAATGATGAGATTCAAGTCTAGAAGCAATTTTCCTATGATGAAGATGAGGATGATAGCTACGTTTATGCTCAGGACTCACACAAATTTTTGAATAACTTGAGGAGGCCTTCTAATGAAGAGATTAGAGCCCTCACAGCTGCAGTAGTGGCTCATGTCAAAAGTAATTACAATCTCAGGGGTAAAGCTCAGGTAAGCAACTCACACCAACCAAAGAGTACTTTTGTAAACTAGCCAGTGCACAATCATAAAGATACTGAACCACAAAAGAAATAATGGAGCAATAACAAGCAAAATTTTAAGCAAAAAATAGGTTATGATCCTCAAGGACCAGAGAACAAGATTCCCTAGGCTGAGGATCAAAGAAATATTTCCCAGGTTAGGAATGACAGTTAGGGGACCATAGAAATCAAAGCTGGATCATCCCAGGATAAGAGTAAAAGTGTGGATCAGGCTATAGCTGTTATCCAAAATTATACTCCTTTTGACATAACTCAAGTCTTATTGCAGATAAAGGTCTCTATCCCATTGATGGAGCTGATGAAGGTGGATGAATTCAGAGATAAGGTAGTGTCTTTGATCTCAGGGGTAGCTTGCCAGGCTGATCAAAATGTTAAAACCCAAAGTAAGAAATAAGCTCTATGTGTTGAAGAGGATGAGACTCCTGAAGTGTATCTAGGGGTGACCATGACAAAATGCCCTTCACAAGTTGAACCATTTTATGTCTCCCTGGTCATAAATGGAAAGGTGATTAAGAATTGTATGCTTGATTCAGGAGCATCTACAAACATCATGCCGTTGGCCATCATGCAACAAGCTGGGTTGAAAATAGACAAGGCATGTGGGAAGTGCTATGCCATGGATGCTAGAGAGGTACCAATCATTGGAATTATGAAAGATGTAGATTTCAGACTGGCAGCATATCCATAAAGGACCTACAAAATGAACATAATGGTTGTTGATATCAAGCCACAATATGGTATGCTATTATCAAGAAGATGGGCAGCATTGATTGGTGGGAGTATGTAATTAGATCTGTCATATGCTATGATCCCTATGAATGGTAGGGATGTCAAATTAAACAGAGAAGAAAGGTCTCTAGACACAGTTGAGGATCAAGAATCAGAGGAGCATATATGCTTTGTGGACACTAACTGTGATAATTTTAGAGTTGTCTCAAGTGATCAAGGAAATAAAGAAAAGAATATTTGCATTCAAGAGTTGGACCAGCATGATCTATGGACCATGTATTTTGATGGAGCCTGTGCAAAAGAAGGGTTTGGTACTGGAATTGTTTTTCTGTCTCCAGCTGGTAATCTTCTAAAATTCTCTTTCTTGTTGAAGTTTGCCTACACAAATAATATTGTAAAGTATGAAGCCTTGTTACTATGATTGAATGTTGCTCTGAGACATGGAATTAAGATGTTAAGAGTGTTTGGAGACTCAGAGTTAATTGTTTCCCAGGTTAGAGATAAGTATGCTTCAAAAAATAAGAGATTAAAACAATATAAGTATGTTGTCTGGGATACAATTGAATTGTTTGATGCATTCTCAATAACTGGATAGAGAGGTCAAAGAATGTCATGGTAGATTTTCTAGCTAATGTAGCCATTACGCTAGATGATATAAATCTATCAGATGTCACAAATGTCGAGGTCAAGTTTAGAACTGCAGTACTAGATAATGTATGTAGCTAGCTGGTATTTGATAATGATAATGATTTGTTAAGATTTATGCACTGCATAGATGAATATGAGAACCAAGAAATGGATTTTTAGAACTTTGTAGAGGTTGTAGATGGAAAAGAAACTCTCTTAGGGAAGGAGGTAATACAACTCAAGACAAACAAAATCCCCAGAGGGTTAGTTGCTTTAGAGAGAGCTTTTGACAATAAAGACCAATTTATTATAAAGGCATCTCCAACAAATAAGAATGATCTAGAGAAGATAAACTTGGGGACATCTTATGCACCAAAAAAAGTATACATTGGCAGACAGCTCAAACCACACATCGGGAGCATGCTGGTTACACTACTGAAGAGATACAAGCATGTCTTTGCCTGGTCATATGAGGACCTAAAAGCTTATAGAGAAGACCTATTCCAACATGAGATCCCATTGAAGCCTGGAGCTAAACCATTTAGACAAAAACAGAGACCTATCAACCCAACTTTAGCTCCAAAAATGCAAGAACTTATAAGGCTTAGGGAAGCTGGAATAATTATGCCTATCAGACATTCAACTTGGGTGTCTAATCTTGTCCTAGTTAGAAAAAAGAATGGTGATATAAGACTTTGTGTTGATTTTAAAAACCTAAATGTATCCTCTTTGAAGGATAATTATCCACTACCAAACATGGAGGCTATACTTTAGGGAGTGACTGGTTGTGAACTTTTATCCATGATGGATGGATTTTTAGGGTAGAATTAGGTGAAGGTAAAGGAATCAGAGCAATTCAAGACTTCCTTCACCACTCCATGGGGAACCTATGTTTATATAAGAATGCCATTTGGACTAACAAATGCAGGTGCTACATTTCAAAGGGCAATGAATGTTGCTTTTACAGGATTGATTGATTCAATTCTAGTTGTTTATCAAGATGATTTAACTGCCTATTCAAAGAAGGGGGAACAACACTGTATGCACTTAGAATAGATTTTTATTAGAGAATTAGAGTATGGTATCTCACTTAACCCAAAGAAGTGTGCTTTTGGGGTAGTGGAAGGAAAGTTGTTGGGGCATATTGTTTCCAAGGATGGAGTCAGGATTGATCTTGAATGGGTAGCTACAATTGAAAGGATCCAGATCCCTAGAACAATGAAAGGAGTTCAGTCCTTCTTTGGATAAATTAATTTTGTTAGAATATTTGTGCTTAATTTTGCAGAGACTACAAGGAACATATCTAAGATGATGAAGAAGGGTGAGACTGTCAAATGGGAAGATGAAGCAGCTAAATCATTTCAAAATATCAAAGAAGCTATAAAGATGGCTCTTATGCTAAAGTCTCCGAATTTTTCTAATCCATTTTAGTTGTTTTCATTTGCTTCTTTCCATACTGTTGCAGCATGCTTATTGCAGAAAAATGAAGAGGCTTTTGAGCTGCCTATTGCTTTCTTTAGCAAGTCATTATAGGCTGCTAAGTTAAAATATGATATCATGGTGAAATAGGCATATGCATTGGTTAGAGCAGTCAAAAACTTCAGGCCTTATTTAGTAGGCTCACAAATAGTTGCATATGTGCCTCATGTAGTAGTCAAGGATATTTTCACTAAGCAGGAGGTAACTAGAAGAAGATGCATGTAAGGGGACAAGGCTTGGCCAAGATAATGACAGAGTCAAATTTGGAAGCATGTCAAGTGAATGTAGCTCAAGATGAAGTTGTAAATGTGTCAAAGTCTAAATGGTACAAGGACATTGTGTATTATTTGTAGAATTTGAATTGTCCTTCCCACTTCAGTGATAGTTAGAAGAGGACATTGAAGCTACATGCAATCAGATACATTTTTGTACAAGGAGAACTATATTGGAAAAATTTTGATGGTGTACTACTTAGACGTGTGGATGAAAATTAGGCCGCTGATATTTTAGGTGACCTGCACAAAGGAATGTGTGGTGGACATTACACTGCCAGGACAACAGCCCACAAAATTCTTAGAGAAGGCTACTGGTGGCCAACTCTTTTCTCAAATGCACAGAAGTTGGTGAGGAGATGTGATTCTTGCCAAAGGTTCTAAGGAAAGCTAAGGTATGAAGGTGCGTTACCCCTTAGAACTGTAACTGTGGAGGCTCCATTTCAACAGTGGGGTGTTGATTTTATAGGGGAAATTTTAGAAAAATCAAGTGCAAGACATAGTTGGATTTTGGTTACTACTAATTATTTCACCAAATGGATTGAAGCCATTCCAACTAAGAAAGATACAAGTAAGGTGGTGATGGATTTTATTCTAAAAAATATTATTATCAGATTTGGAGTACTAGTCAAGTTGGTCACAGATAATGCAATGTGCTTCAGATCTGGTGAATTTGTTGATTTTTGCAACAAATATGGAATTGATTTGTCATATGCATCACCATATCATCCTCAGGGAAATGGTCAAGTAGAGTCAAGTAACAAGAGCCTCATGAAGATCATCAAAAGGATGGTAAATAAAAACAAGAGAGCATGGGATTCAAAGCTGAAGATGGCATTATGGGTTGACAGAGTAACTGTAAAGAAAGCCATTAAGAAGTCACCTTTTGAGTTAGTAAATTGTACATCAGCTAGATTGCCTATAAATAAGCTCCTACTAGTTTATAAGTTCATACAAGAAAATGATGAGGAGATTGAAGATCCAATAACAGAGAAGATAAATCAGCTGGTGGCATTGGATGAAACCAGAAGGGAGGCACACAAGGCAAATATTAGGAAACAATAGGGTGTTAAATATTTGTTTGATAAAAGGACTGTAGAGAGAAGGTTTCAAATAGGTGACTTGGTCCTTGTATGGAATGCAAAAGGTCAGCACAAGGGTAAGCATGGTAAGTTTGAGCCCTTACGGGTGGGCTCATATCAAGTTAGCAATACTCATGGAGGGGACTCCTACTTTCTTCAGGCCTTGGATGGTAAGATGATAGAATTACCTGTGCACAGTCAATTCCTCAAAGCTTATTTTTCATGAGTACCTCTTTCTGTGCACACTTGTAAATTATTTGTAAATTTCCCTATATAGTTGGTTGTGCATATTTTGTGCGTTTTGCTTGGTTTGCCCAGAGGTGATCTGGTTCTCACTATAGCCTTGCGCCTGCATGTCCCCGGTCGGAGCCAATGTTTGTGCTTGCATGAGTTGTCAGGTTTTCAAGTAATAAATCAGCAAGCACCCTCCCAAAAATCCAAAAGTTCTAAGTCTTCAGACCTCCTTAGCATTTTTCAATGTCAGCATCATATTTTCTTCAGAGGAGGTCATCATCATATTTGTAGTTATCATCCTGATGCTGCTAACATCATTCCTATGTCAGGGTGATATCTGCTTGTCTAATGGCTTCATCATTTTCCAAAGGTGAGGGTGACATTTCCAAATATCAGTCATATTCAAATATCACCCCGATGTTACAATGAAGCTATAGTGCAGCCTGATATTCTTGCGGGGGGTGATATTTCAAATATTGGGTGATCTTATGACTATCACCCTACCGCCAAAGATCACCTTATGCAGACATGATGATGATGTCATCTAGGTCCAAGGGGGATCATATCTCTAACACCAGTTATTCTTCGAGGATCACCCTGATATTGCAATGTGATGGTGACGTCATCAGGATATTAGTGGATATAATCAGATGGATCATCGGCAAGACATATGGTATCAACAAAGTAGGAGGATCTTCCTCTGATGCATCAGGTTGTGCTGATGAGGGTGAATATCGGGGTGACATTTTGTATCGAGTGGACAAGCTGGTGGTTCACCGATATAGGGAGTTTGGCCGACAGAGGATGATGATGAGGTTTAAGCTGGTGTCGTTAGGTGAAAAAAGTACCGACATCATGTTTGTTCATGGCCTAGTTTATAAAGTGATAAGAAGGTCGCCACGGGGTGCATGTGGGATAATTAGTTCCCACATGATTTGAAATATCAGGATGATATATCTTGGTAGGAAAGTTTCAAGAGCACACAGTTAACTATTTTTCCCAAGGCCACGAGTAAGTGGATATTAATGGCAGATGTTACAAGGTATGGGTGATGGTATAGTTAGATCTAGTACCTGATTGAAGTTGAGGATCCCTAGGCGGCGGCATGTGGCTCGAGACCCCTTCCTATCACCTCCTCCACCTTCTGCATTCAATGTTTGAGCACCATCTCCTCAGAATGAACTGTATCTGGCAGACTTTTGATTTTTGCCATGTAATTAATGTTGGGTGCACCCTCCTACTATATATAGGAGGCCGTGTTACTCATTTTTGTGGGTTGGAAACTGGACAAAATTTTGGGTGCTGTGACACAATACAACTTCTTTGGTGGCCCTTTTCTAGATGTCTTGTGAGTTTATGAGTCTCATGTTGTATGTTTTTCTACATTAATCCACTGATATCATGTTGATCTAAATGAGTAATGCTATATTGGATGTGTTCTATCATCTGTCTCCAAACTGAGTATGTTCTTCTTCTGAATCCAAGCATCTAAGGGGTGCTTATGATTCTAGAATACAGGTATGTTGTATTGAGTACTTGATTTCTTACTTCTACTCAAGGAGTAGATTAAATGTTTTAGATCAAGGGTTGGGAACAATATATTGTAGTGAGGATATTGTAAGTAGAGATAATAGGATACCCTATCTTGGGATGTATCTGTAAGGCAGATACTACAAAACCCCTTGATATCCAGTCTTTGGTATATGTTCATGCAGGCCATTCACATGTGTACATCTACCGACTCTGAGCCTTGGATAGGCACCATTCTAGTCTTGTATTGAGGTTACACCCAGTCTCCTAGTTTTGCATCCACATAAAATTAAACTTAAACTTTAAAATCAAACCATTAGGACTTTAGGAGTAGTTTAGGACCCAAATCCTCTGTCTACAACTAAAAATAGGCCCAAAGCTAGCCCCTTTGCAGTTATCTCATAGTTTTGGTCTACATAAAGGAGGATTTATCTGCTTTGTATCAACATCTTAGTCAGTCCATAAGTATATCTCATGGATGTTGAATAGGGAATACCCCCTTGGTTCTGCAGAGCCTAAAGAAGAAGAGGAGATATTATAGAGTCTATCTCCTATACTATTACCCGCTAGCCCAGAGATCCTATTGATCATTGATGGCTACCTTGTAGGGATAGCTGTGAATAAGCATCTAGTCAGGTTGTGAACCAACACTCTAGACTACCTACATACCCTGTATCCATGGGATCAAGGCACTTAACGATGGAAATGAGATGTAGTTCTGATTTGTGTTATTGATGAGATGATGAAAAATGGATTGAATTGATGAAATGTTAATGATCAGATGATATATGGTGGATTGACCTACTTTTGATTGATTTTGATTGGATTTGTTTTGATTGGATTGGCTTGATGTGATTGAGTTGATTTGCTTTGGTGTTGATATTGATGATTGATAGGATTTGTTTTGATGGTTGGCATGATGTGCTTTGGTTGTGATGTTTGCTATTGTTGGGTTGATTGTTTTGATGATTGGATTGTTTTGAATGATGATAGTAATGGTGTGATGATTAGAGTGTCCACTCAATCTAAGCATAAGCAAGTGTTCTAAGTGTGCTCAAAGGATGTAAAACAAACAAGGTATTGCCCTTGTCAAGTCATAAACCAATGATTGATTGTTTCATTGATGATGATAGTGTTGTCATTGCAGGGAAAGCTATATCCCTAGATCAACACAAGGATGTGGAAACGCTATATCCCATTGATGATGATTGATTGGGCTCATGACAAGATTAGGATCAAAACTTGTTGATTTGATTAGATAATTTTCCTTGATTGATTGGCTTGCTTGATATGGATTAGTGTGACTTGGATTTAAGATCATTGCTTAGATTGATTTGATTAATATGATTGGAAGAAGTGATTGATTGAAATGGATGAATGAATGTTATTGATAGGAAGAATTGATGATGATGATTTGATTTTGATTTTGATTGAATGTTGATGGAGTGGATTGTTTTGGATGATGTGATTTGTTTTATTGATTGGATTTTTCATTGGATATTTAATTTTTTGGATTTTTTTGAAATATTTTAATTTTTTTGTGTTTTTGAATGTTTTGATTGTCAATGGATGTACAATTTGGGTAGTCTTTATGCTAGATACCAATGACAAGGGAGAAAACCAAGTCTAGGTACAAAGATGGATAAAAGGATGGGCTCATAGTAAATGTGATGGCAAGATCATGAGAGTTGGATGGATAGAAGAGAGGATAGGCCATATAAGGGATGGATGCATGCCTCATGATAAATGGATGGGTAGGCTATAGTGGAAAGCTCATGATAAATAGATGGGGATAAGCTATAAGATAAAAAGCTCATGATAAGGATACACCATAGTGGATATATCATAAGGGAGCTAGGATGTGATCTCCAAAGGCTATGTTGCATAGGAAGAATAACTTGCCCCATTCTAGCTGGTAATGCATAGTATTTTTACATGACAAAGTTCATGACAATGGGATGATAAGATTGGATTGGTTTGGAAAGAAGGTATGTCAAGAAATATCCAAACATGTTTCAACATTCTGTGCCTGTGTCTTAATCAAAATCAAAAAGGTGGAAGGATGGATAACTAGGTTCAATAGGATAGGCATGTTTATGTAATGGCTAAGGTGTTAGATTTAGGGCAGACAACTGAGAGGGAGGGTGAATCAGTTGTCTAAAACTTTCAACACTTATATTCACTTAGCAGTATAACAATAATCAAACATGAAACTTAATGCATTTAATCAAGAGCAGAAACACATCAACACATGAGACACCAAGATTTTGACATGGAAAACCTAGTTAAGGGAAAAACCACGGGGTGACTAACCCAAGATTGTATTCTCTATTAAAAGAATAGAAAGAACAAAATGGCACATGCTAATTAGGGCTCACTGCCTGAGCACACTGCTCACAAGAGGCTCGCTACCTACAAGAGACACACTGTCTACAAAAGAATAAGTATCACATACTTGAACTAGTAAATAGCATCTTCATCATGCTTGAGTCAGTTCCATTTAAGCCCAAACCTTCTGCTCTACCTTTTTGTCTTCTCCTCGCTATCTCATACTCAACTCTACACCACTCACTCTGAAATGACTTCACAATCCCTTATTTATACATGACATCAACTTAGGAACAACCATCTAAGTCGGCAAACATCCATAAGAACATCTGCAAGATGTATCATTCATCTAGTCAGCCTATCACAGAAAGAACACCATCATCTAGAAGTTATTCCTCATTTCTGTGTTCCCAATTCTAATACAGACCATAAACATGAATTGAACATGATCCAAGGACCTCCACAAACTTTCTTGAAACACCAAGAATATCTGCACTTCCTCTACTTATTGAAACCCTTCTCTCCTTTATTCAGAACCTCAAGAATATAGTCTATCATTAATGTCACAAAGGAATAGATACTTCCAGACCTTTAAACCATGAACCAATCAATTTGACACACCATACAGACTTCCCCAACACTTCCTCAAATCTGCAGAACCAGAGAATGCATTTCCGGATCTCACCGAACCTACCTGTATCACTCTGTCACTACTGAACATCTGCCAGAACGGGTTTCACTTGAATTACCATAACTTCTTCATATCTTCATGCAGACCTCTGAAATCTCCATTGGAACATCTAAAGACACACATCTACAAACCCTTTAATCTGCATCCTTTGATCAACAACCTATCTTGGACTTTTATCTTGTTCTCATCACTATTCTTCACTATTCCTGATTGAGACTAATTTTCTCAATATCCTCAGCATACGGCTCATCCAATCCTTCTCATTAATGCAACATGAGTATGTTGACATCAATGACAACACCAATTAAACCCATACTTGCAACATAAGGATGGTAGGATGTAGCAAGATAGGACATGATAAGATAGAAAATGATATAATGGGATAGATAGTTTGGAAATGGATAGGTTGGATGAGACAATATGCCCCCAAGTGTGAGTGACATAGAAGATCAACCTACACATGATGCTTGTTTGCCAAGTTTTCATCATGGTACTTATCCAAGGTGCCTGTATACTAGGTTTTCACTGTTGGACAAAGGGATTTCTCTTTACTTCTTTTTTTTTATGGGATAGCATGACAATTACACATGGCACCTGTTTGCCAGGTTTTCACCATGGTAATGGATATGAGGGACTCAAGTGTCTAGTGCTATGAGAGGTGATAGTGTCCCATTAGAGATGGATGTCATCACATGGACCATGTCATTATGCTCATAGATGTTGATAAGGGATTGTGTGGATGAGAGATGGATTAGGTAGATAGTGGATTATGATGTGGATTATGGAAGGCTTATGCATGCAAGGATAGTAGATTATGGTGTGGATTTATATAGGCTTATGGAATGAAGATAGATGAAAAGTTTATGCCAAATCATGGACCATAGGAAGGTGATGGGGAAGATATGTAGGATAATAGATGGAAGATGGGCAGATGTAGGTATGTGCTAATGTTTTGGAATGGAAGAGAACCATGACCAATGGTTGCACACACTATGATAAACATTGAAGATCTTGGTGAGATGGTGGTGTAGGATGCAATGGAGATGTTTGCTTAGGAGATGGTTGATGTAAGCATTTGGGGACCCACATAGATTTAGTATTTTTAGTGCTTTTATTTTGCTTGTGGGGCTTTTGAAGGGAATGGAAGTTTTGGATGGAAATAGGCTCTTGGATGGATATAGGTGATTGGGATTCTTGAGATATAGATAAGGATGCCTCATTCTCTTTGCTAGCTATTTTCTTAGGAACCCAAACCATTTTTCTTTTGAGCTTTGCATTTGGAAGTAAGGGTTTAGATGGTTGTTTAGATGAACTTTTCTTTGATTTTGGTTCTTTATGTCCTAAGGTATGAAGACCTTTAGGATTTTTGGTAGGATTTTTAGCTTTATAGGTAGAGGTATCAAAATTTTTGGTTTTGAATCCCATGGGGTGGGTGGAGGGGAAGAAATGATTGGAAGCTTTATGCTTAAACAATGTATGCTTTTGTTGGCCATGATTAGGGATGTAAGGATACTTATGAATGATAGGTATGTTAGGTGTTGGAAGCAATGATGGCAAGGCGGATGAAGAGATATTTGGAGTTAGTAAAAGTGGAGGCAAAGTGGATGGCAGAAGGTGTACGCTCACATGCTTTTGACATTTATAGGATGACGGAGGTGGAATGGAAACATATGTTTTGGGTGGATGATGTGGTTTGTGATGGAAAGCAGTGGCCTTAGGATGCATGAAGGGATTACCAATATCTTAGCCTTGTTTACCTTGGGGTGTGTATCCAAGGCCATATGAGCATGGAGGGATCTTGACATGGTTTGGCTCCAAAATACCTTGTTCATAAAGGCCTAGACCTTTACCTTGGTAGTTCATGTTTCAGAGGATACTATGGATAATGGAAGTAGGTGTGGTTTGAACACTGGACTTGAGTTCACTATTGGATGGAGAAGGTGAAGTGGATAAAGGTCATTGTTGTCCTAAAGAAGAACATTCATGGATGAGGATGGATAGACCAAATGGACATGTTGGCTTTGAAGTGGAATCGATGGTGGATGTAGAACGAGGATCATTAGGATCTTGATTAGCATTATGTTCACTAAGATCTAAGTTATTTGTTTGATCTTTTATGCTTACTTGGGGGACAAGTGTCTCATCATGACAAGTAGATATTTGCTCATTGTGGATAGGGCTAGATGATGGATGACTAGGAGCAATTTGGATATCTTGCTCATGGATAGATATAGGATTATGGATAGGATCAAGGTGCTCATGGATAGCTTCTTCATAGGTATGATCTTGATCATAAAGAAGGTAAATGTTATGGATGGGTTGCATGAAAGTGTTTTGATCTTGAGTTGGACTTGGGTTTAATATTTCTACATGCTTAGGATTAAACTATTGACATAGCTCTTGGGTTGCTTGAATGGAAGTGGAAGGCTCTTGGATAGGCTCTTGGTCAAGAACATGAGAACATGATGACTCTTGACTTGGGTTAATGATAGAAGGTTCACAAATAGGCTTGATGGCTTGTAGGTCACATGATGGGCTTAAAGGGCTAAGAATGTTAATTGAGGGCTCATTGTAAGGCTCAAGGATAGGTGGACCACATTATGGGATTAAAAGATTGGACATGACCTTTGGAAGTATTTGGTAGGCTCATGAATGGGTGTTTGACATGGAGGTAGTTTATTCCTAGCTAGTAGCCAATGGATCACATCCTTCGCAAGGGTATGAGTGGATGGGAAATATAATGGATGAGAAATAATAGAGGATGATGTTGTAGGCTTAGGACTAGGATTAGGTTGGGGGCTAATTGGATTGGGTGGATTAGGATTTGGATTGGATGAAGGGATAATCTTACCACAATTTATGAAGTTTGTAATCAATCTCTTAAGTTTGACACAATTGGTTGTTGTATGGCCCTTATACCTATGGTATGCACAATAATGGTTTTCATTATACTAAGGGGGTTTAAAGATTGGTTCAAAAGGTTCTATCAGTGGCAGCTTAATCAAGTTTGCTTGAACCAATTGTTGTACGGTTATGCCCAAGGGATCTTGTGGTGGAGGATTGGTAGAACATGGGGATAAAGTTGATGAAGGTTGGTGGACCAATGGACTAGGAGTAGGATCACATGGTGGTCTTATGATAGGGCTAGTAGGCTCATGTGTTGGCATGTGATTGGATGATGAAGGCCACTCATAGGATACATTTGCTAGATTGGTATCTCCCTTGTCAAAGGTAATTAAGTCTTCTTGTATTAGGCTCACATGGTTTATATACAAAGGGCCACTTGGAGTTGCATATGCTTCTTGTTGCAAAGGTGGATTTGGGCTCACTTGTACTTGTTGGGGAGGCCATTGATAGTCTTGGTAGCTAGGTGAAATGGTGGGATATGTAGATAAAAGGTCTTGGGTTTGGTATGAAGTTGAGGGCATTTGATCTTGTTGCCAAGGTGGATTTGGGCTTACATGTTCTTATTGCGATGACACTTGCTTGCCTTGTGGATGGGTTTGGTAATGTGTTGGAATGTTAGAATGAGGAATTGGATAATGTTGGGGTGGAGATTGATAGGTTGGTGTGGCATTGATATAATGTGTAGATAGATGAGGTTGGTATGAAGTTAAGGTGGATGACACATGGGATTGAGGTGGAATTTGTTGAGGTTGGGATGGCATTTGGATTTGTTCTTGTGATATAATTTGTTGTTGTTGGAATTGTTGAATGAGTTGTTGTGATGGTTGAAATTGTTGAATGTGTTGATGTGATGATGATGGAGGGGTTGCATAGGGTAATGGTTGTTGAGATGGAGATTGACATTGATAAGGGCTAACATTAAAGGAAATGGAATAAGTTGGTTTAGAATTGGGCTAATGAGAGGATAGATATGATGGGATAGGCGCTAGATAGGATGGTTGTTGGACTTTGCAAGTGGCCATGAGGTGTTGGATTTCTTCCAAGAGGCATTGTATGTGTGAGGGTTGGTTTGTTTGACATATTTGAATCAATTCTTGAACGCTTTGAAAGGTTTGCTGCTCTAAAGGTGATTGGCTTGCATGGATGTGGCGAAGCATATGAAGGAGCTTTTGGAGGTCCTCTAAGGTTGACATGATGTCACACAAGTGTTTAAGTCTTAAGTCCTTTTTGGCAAGTGTTTGGTTATGATTCGATGATGATGTGGATTGTTTGGATGAAGTTGATTAGGATGTGATATGGAATAACAAGATTAGATGATGTGGATGATATGGCTTAAGATGTGTGTTGACTAGGATGAATGTTTAGATTGATTTATTTATGTGTTTGGTATTTATAGCTTGATTTGGCAATGTTCAAACAAATAATTATGCATATACACACATGAATCACTCATGCAAGACACATAAGCAAGTTTTTGACTTTGAAAATGAAATGTGATGATTATTAAGAAAGCACTTGAAAACACATCACAATTCCTAGTCAAGGTAAGGCCACTATCACAAGGAGGTTCTAGTGAAAATCTAGGGGACCGGCACCCCACGAGCATCTAGCAAGCCACTTAAGACTCTAACTAACACTACTAGGAGTTTTAATATACACAAAGGTACACCTCCTTTCAAGTTAACACTATATGGTGAGCACTAATACCAGTTAGACTTGGCTTTCGCCTTATCCTCTGATTTTTATAGCAGACCAGATGAAAGTACCACTTGAAGTCATTCCCTTGGGGTGAGTACCTCTTTTCCCACCAAGCAGGCCTCTCTAAGGTTTAACAAAAGAAACACAAGTAAATGTTTTTGATCTCCAAATTTGTGTTAAGATGCGAGGAGAGAGCATACACATTTACTTGGTCACACTCACATGGGGTTCATTAACCTTAGAAATTCAATGTCTGGAAGACAATGCAAACACTTGTTTGTTTTAAATCCCAAATCCAAATGTGATGAAAGACAATGGTTTGTTTTAGCCCAATTTCTGATATGATAGCAAACAATTGTTCATTTTATGCCCAAATCGAAATGTGTTTGCAAATAAGATTGATTGAAATGAAAAGATGAAAGATAGAAATGAATGCACCCAAATTATTTTCACTTTCCAAGCTACTGTATATGATTGATATTGCTGCTATTAAAGCTCCTATGATCACCTACAACATCAAAAAATGATATTATAATGCAGGCATAAAAAATAAGCACATCAGGTAAGAAAAATTGTAATTTTAGATACATAGCCGAATTAGATTTAATTTTTGCGAGACATTTTTTGTTCAAAAATTAAAAAATCAAAGAAGAGACCCTTATTAATTTTTAGAGAGCTTTCCAAAAATGTAAAGAAATCAGAAAAATTTCCTGTTTTGCGCCCAGAAATGAGGATTTATGGAAAAGCTATAGTTGACAAAGATCTAATTTTTTTGCATTGTAAATGACCTCCAAATTAAATTTGTAAAACATAGACCCCCATTAGAATTTCAATAGATTTCTAGAAATATAAAAATTTCTGAAAAATTCCCCAATTTCCATCCACAATTGTGATTTTATGAAAAAAACATAAAAAACATGATAACTCCCACAAAATTGCGATGAACCTGAAATTGTTCTATTGTAGCTTCCATATATCAAGGACAAACATCTGTTGAAATCTTGTAGAAAAATTTGAAGTTGTTTGGAAGATATGATGAAATCTTTAAAACCTAGGGTTTTGTTCAAAAAAATAGTAGATCTGCAACAAAAAGTTAATTAAACCTGCAAAACTTGACAATGGGGGTTATATGAATGCAAATTTTTAATACAAAAACCTACAAAAATGATCAAGCATAGTGAGCCCCACCGGGCATGCCAAAATGTATATCAAAAAATTTGGATTTGCAAATGGAAATGATCAAACAATGAAATGCATAACCTAAACCCAAATCATTTAATACCCCAAAGATGCAAGATGCTTGATTGATTGATCGCTTTATTGTGTTGATTGCTCGATTTTGTAGCATAAAATTGATAAGGAGATAAATGATGGATGATTGATGGCTGATAGATGCAAGCTAGATGGATTGAAGATGATGGATGATAGCTTGAGATGAAAATTCAGCATAATGAGGTTGCATGAAGAAGAATCCCCAAATCTCCTGCTAATCTCCTTCTAATCTCCTCCCAGCTCCTCTCTAATCTCAAATGGCTCAAAGGAGGCTTACTTTATAGGAAAGGCTTGGTTCAAATGGATGGCTAGGATCAATTAGGGCTTAGGATGAAATAGATGGATAGGATTAAGTTAGGTTTCCTTGCACACTAAGAAATTGTAGTCATTTGACAAGTGTACAAAGAAGGATAAGGCTCATGTGTGACCATGTACATAAATACTAAAATTAGGTCCCATTAGTTGTGCATGTGAAAATTTTTAAATAAAATTTGTACTATTTATCTTTTTTAAATGAAAGAGGCACACATGTCAGCTTATGATGAAAGGTGAGGGCTTAATTCAAATAAAATATTTGAATTAATTGGGATATGAGTTGGAAAATTAATTAAATAAATAAAATTTATTTAATTAATTGGGAAGATGATTAGGATAGGATTGGGATATGACGTGTAAATTAATTAAATAAATAAAATTTATTTAGTTAATTGGAAAGTGGGATTATGAATGTGAAATTAATTAAATATATAAAATTTATTTAATTAATTGGCTAAGTAGGATAAGGATGGGATTAAGATGGGGATTTAATTAAATAAATAAAATTTATTTAATTAATTAGCTAATGAATTAGTGGGATTAAGAGTGGGATTAGGACAAAATGCTACATGATGTCTAAGTGATGTTTTTGACTAGGTGTTGCAAGACATGGACAAATTTGGGACAAATTTGGGTGTCTATAGGTTTTTATTCGATTTGATAATCATGCCATTTTTATCAATGCTCTATATTACACATATTTTGCTATTAGAATTAATTAGTAGGTTTAATTACTTTTTTTTCCAACATCACCTTGGGAATAATAATATAAGTAATGGTAGAATCATAGTGAGTTTTGTGTGTTAGCATTCCATTTAGAAGAGTCATTTGTCTTTTAACGATATGTATATCTAAATAGCTTTCTTCTAGCCTTGTTTAGTAATAAGTAATTAGATAGAATCTAATTGGGTTTTGAGCTAACATAGTAGAGTTTTCTTATGGAAGATTTAGTTTGCTAATTTTATGCTTTTAGAATATAATCATGTTGTTTTGGAGTAGCAAGTTAATATTAGGGAATTTAAAACTTGGTTTTGAAATAGTGGTGTGGTTTATTGGTTTAGGATGTGGAATCTCACATTCTAGTGTTAAATAATATAGAGATCACTAAGTAGTCAAGATTGGTAGTTAAAGTGGTTAGTATAGATAACTATTAGGACCTGTATTTATCTAGAATGTTAGCTATAAGTTCTTGTTATATCTAAACTTAGTTCTACCTTAGATATTTGTTTTAAATCAAGCTTTATTGAAGTTACTTAATAATCTAACTGATGCAGAGTGGCACAAGGGAAGCAACACACAAAGGTTTACTCTATTGTCCTTTTGCCCACTCACCCACTTCAACTAGCCTTCAACCAACCAACCAACCAAAGGCACATACAAGGCATATGAAGGATTTGATGTCCATACTATTGTCCAACCCCTAAGGCTTCTCCAACACCTTAAGACAGATCAACAAACACCTTCTATGCAATTGGTTTGATCTCCAACTTCCCAAAACTCTTCAACCTATACCTTGACTAGTAAGGCTACTAGCCCTCCAAACTAGGTTTTCTCAACAAAACTTGACAAAATCCCAAAGGTCTAGGCAAACAAATGATGGAATTGAACACCTTTCACGGGACCCTAACAAATCTCCAAATCTCCTGCTTCAACTCTACTCCAGCAATCCAGAACACCTACTAGGTCTCTAGGCCTAATTGATCAATTTAGGCTAGGTTACAAAGCAAGTGCTCAAAATTGGGTGCATAGGTTAGGGGCAGGAATTTGGAATGCTTCTACCATGTCCCTAAAACACAAATCCATCATTTATTTGCTCACCCTAACAGGATTCTATCATCTACAACCTCAAATAGCATGAAATTGGTCAAATACAATGAAATACTTGACCTAGGGCATCACCTTAAAAATAGAAGACTGCATTTTCTGACAAAAATATTTTGGAATCTTATAGTACATACCCTTAGCCTACATTTCACCAGTTTTTGCAAATTTTCAACGGTGGGAATGCATTCTAGGGCCGGATTTCTATGGCTGCCCTAGAAAACAGGGTTTCTAGACCTGTTTTGAAAGAAAAATCTATAACTTTTGATCCTGACCACTTCAGGACCTCAAACTAGTTGCATTGGAACCCTGACTCCAAGAGCTTTCAGAAAAATATCATTTTCACACGTGAAAAGTCCGTACAGTCTGTACACAGCAAGAAAAATAGCAAAAAATAATCAGTTTTTTTGATTTTTATGCCCAAACTCTGTACAAAAACTTCCTCCCCCGTACTGGAGTCAGATATCCACCATATTAACCCATCCAAGTTAGTTTCCAACTTCTACAACAGTATTTAACTGCCCAAAGTGGTTTTTGAACTGACCCAACACATAACACCTTTGACAACTATGGTGTTTTGCATTAACACAAGGAGGTTGATTTGTTTGGCTCGTCCAATGGAGTCCAAATGATCAACAAACTCCTTCCAACATACTAAAACATTAAAACAACCAAAAAAAACTTCAAAACCAATCCTTAGACCTTCTAGGCCTAATTGGCACAACAAGGGTCCAAATGGACTAAGAAGGATTTAAGGTTTATATAGTCACCCCAAACCTCTTGACCATACAAAATGGACCAAACAACAATGGCTAAAAGCCTTATTACAAAACACATTGAACAAAAAAACATAACTTCTCAAAATGCATCAAAATGCCTTTAGGAACCAAGGTGCTCCTAGGTGCCCTGCACCACTAACAGTTGGTGGAATATTGACTTCTTTTGGCCAATATAACTTTGTGATCACAATGCAATTGATATTATACATTTCCTTAATATGGGAGATTGAGGTTTATTGTATGAATGTTAGTGTGTTAAATGGTGTTGTGTGGTAATGTGTCCTTAGGCCTTGAATGGTTTTTCTAGAATTTTGAAGGCAAGAGTTGTAAAATGGTTCATTATGTTATCCTTGGGTCTCGTGTATTTTGATTTTATTGGAATATTCTTGACAGTATAACCTTGTTTTCCATATTTGGGGAATGTACTTCTGTATAGTGGTAGGAATGTTCATATTACCGATCCAGAGGTCTAATAGTTGGTTTTTAACTTGGTATTTGTGTCTTACTGTTTATGATGTATGGTAGAGTTGAGGAGGGCAAAGGAAATTGTATTGTTGTGACCAAGTGAAGGGCATAAGTATTGTATTGGAATCATTCTATAGCCATATTCCTACATGTTGTGGTTTGGATGATTAGTCTGAGAATGCTAAGGGAGTGGCTTTCATGGTGGGGCCAGTGCCTAGTGAGAGGCCACCTGGGTAACTCCATGGAAGTTGTGAACAAGTGGAAACTCAACAACTTATTTAGGAGGGTGGGGGTAGTAAAACACTTAACAAGATAAGTAAGATACCTCACCCATGCCTTGAGTGTTCTCCTAGGCTAAGGATGCGTTGAGAAGGCCTAGTTGGCAAGGCTGACCTCCTTGTCTCCATGAGAGAACCTGTCGGCTCTGCATGTGTCACCCTATGGGGCCAGTACCTAGAGAGAGGTTTCTAGGTTAACCATAGATGTGGGCCAACTTCTGGTGATAGATAGCCTAGGTAACCCATGCTAGGACCATACGATGACACTATCCTTATGCAACTTAGTTACTTTCTCTCTATTGTTGATACCTCTGGAGTATAGTCTTGGCTTCTTGTTTGATCTTAGCTTGATGTTTGATTTGTCTAGTGGATTACTGTCATTTCTGTATAGTCTTGTTATCCTAGTTGTCTACAAGGAGTCTGTATTTGGTTTTTGTGTCCTTGGTTGTAACCTTGTCCTAGTGCTAAACCTCATTGTTATCTCCTGGCTCTGTGGGGTGGACCTCAAGGTTCCACATGGTTGAGAGGCAGAGCTATCCATTGGTCTTCTTGGAGATTCAGACCGAGTTCAGTATAGAAGTGATCCAGTTTTAGATGTTACATACTTTTAAATGTATACATTGTAACCGATATGATCGGTCTTGTGACCTTGTACTGTAACTTGTAAAATTAACTTTCCTTGCAAATGTAAGAGTGGACTGTATCTATAATAGTATGATGTTTATCTCTTGTGTTATTTAGACTTTTATGATCTATTGTAGTTATGTTTCCCTAGAGGAGTTAGAAGTGCACTTTTCTTTTTTATGTGTATTATGATCTCATTGTTTACTGTTACTGAAATCTCTTGGTTTTTATAAAAAAAATTATTTCTATAAATTTTGCACTTGTTAGTGTAATGTTCTAAGGTTGCAAGATGAGGCATTACATTTGGTATCAGAGCCAGGTTTAAACACTGGGTACTCTGGTCATAATTGAGCCCATTATGTGACCTAGTGCTTAAACTCTATGGATTAACTATTGTTTCTGTAATAAATCATCTTTTGGTGTTGTAGATAGATACCTAAAGGTAGGGGCTGAGGCTGTGGTAGAGGCAAGGGTCGTGGGAGAGGTGGTGGTGATACACCTCCTCCCAGTTCTTCTCATGAAAGTGCCCATGAAGGCGGAGGTCAGAATATGGAGGGTTAGGGCTAGCCTGAGGGAGCCCAGTTATGATAGTTACTTGAGGAGGCTCTTGCCCAATTAGGTCCTAGACAGGAGGTTGAGCAGCCTAGAGGGGGTCAGGAGGTAGACCAGCCAGGTCCTAAAGAGAGGGAGAGATGTCCTAGGTGTAGAGAATTGATAGCTGAGCAGGAGGCCATACTAGCTAGCCACATGAGAGATCTTCTGAAAGCATGCCCTCCCATCTTTGATGGAGGTGGTAGAGGTCTTAAGGCAAAGACTTGGTTATTGGACTTAGGTAGGTGTTGCACCATGCATCCGTATGGCAACAACACCAAAGATAGATGTGCTATTTTGCATCTCTGAGGGTTCGCTTCAACTTAGTGGTGGCTAGAGGAGTAGAAGCTATATTTGGACATTAGTACTATGTCTTGGGAGTTGTTCTTAGAGAGATTCAGAGCCTATTTTCTATCTGACCATTGGAGGCAGCATCGAGAAGATGAGTTCCACGAGCTGAGGTAGATGGCCATGATAGTTGAGCAGTATGAGCACAGATTTTATGAGCTCAAGCAGTATACGGGTATCAGAGATGATGAATCTATGTTGGTGCAACATTTTATCAAGGGCCTGAATGCCTGGATCTGGCTATGGTGCTCAGTGGACATACAGGAGTACAGATTTGCAGTGCACCTTCTTCAGGTTTTGGTTCAGGAGGTGGACATACTCAGGCTTTAGGATCTCATGTACCCTCAAAGGGTGGTCAGAAATAGTACTCTCAGTACAAATAGAAGAATTATCAACCGCAACAAGGTAATAGATTTTAGGCTAAGAAAGACCAACCTTGGCAGCACAATAAGCATAATCATTTTGATCAGCCAGCTTAGAGTATGTAGTCTACAGTGAGTAGAGGTAGTTTTTAGCAATCTAGTGCCTTCTGAGGTGACGGTGGTTTTGGTAGAGGCAGCGAGTGCTTCTCTTGTGGCCAACAGGGCCATATTACTAGGCAGTGCCCACAGAATGGTGCATCAGGGTTGGACATCAACTGGCGACATCTGAGCCAGTGGTTGGTGATATAGGCAGGTCACACCGAGTCTTTACAGTGGTGGATGACCGACAAGTAGAGCATTAAGGCACCGTGGTGGAGGCTTCTGGTCTCATGCGAGGTATTAGTTTTTCTATTCTTTTTTATTCTGGTGCATCTGATTCATTTATATCTCCTTCTCTTGTGGGGCATTGTGGCTTAATGGCAACAAAGCAAGATGATAGGTGGTAGGTTGAGTTAGCTTCTATAGCTAAGATAGTAGTTGAGTCTCTAGTTTCAAGGTGTGAATTGAGGATTGACTCTCTATCTAGTTCTGTAGACCTTTGTATTCTACCCCTTGATTCATATGATATAGTTTTGGGGATGGATTGGTTAGAAGTCCATCAGGTGGTGATTGATTGTCGGCATAAGTCTATTAGATGTGTAGATGATTTTGGTGCTGAGGTGGAGGTGGTAGGAGTTTAGAGACCTATTTCCCTATGTATGATTTCCACTATACATCTTAAGAGATGCATGCATCAGGGATGTCAGCTTTTTGCAGTTTCTGTTAGTGACTTGGAGATGGAGGAGAGTCGAGAGGTATCTCTTGATGATCATCCTCTGTTGAGAGACTATGCTGATGTTTTTCCATTTGATATTCCAGGGATCCCACCTAAGCGTGACATCGACTTCAGGATTGATCTTGTACTTGGCGCAGAGCCCATCTCTTGAGCTCCGTATAGGATGACCACTCAGGAACATAAGGAGATCCGTTTGCAGTTGGAAGAGTTGTTAGCCAAAGGATTCATTTGACCTAATGTCTCTCCTTGAGAAGCACCTATGATTTTTGTGAAAACGAAGGATGGATCTCTACAGCTATGTATCAAATTATCGATAGCTAAACAATGTAACAATGCCTCAAATCGATGATTGGTTTGATCAGATTAAGGGAGCCAAGGTGTTCTCTAAAATTGATCTTAAGTCAGGATATCACTAGTTGTAGATTTTTAAGGTAGATATTCACAAAATGACATTTCGTACCTGTTATGGACATTATGAGTTCATAGTAGTACCTTTTGGGTTGACGAATGCACCTTCAATTTTCATGAGCTTGATGAATGGTGTCTTCTGCACTTATCTCAACATGTTTGTCCTTGTGTTTCTTGATGATATTTTGATTTATTCAAGGACTATGGAGGAGCATAAGGAGCATTTGCATCAGGTGTTGCATTGTTTGAGAGAAAATCAGCTTTATGCTAACTTGTTGAAATGTGAGTTCTTTCAGACTGAGGTGAAGTATTTGGGTCATGTCATCTCTGGAGAGGGTATTGCAGTGAATTCCTTGAAGATCCAAGCTATTATGGATTGGCATGTACCTACTAATGTTTCTAAGTTCCGTAGTTTCATGGGTTTCATAGGCTACTATCACCGTTTTGTTATGGGGTTTTCGAGGATTGCTCATCCTATTACTTCTCTTCAGAGGAAAGAGAAGTTTGTTTTGTCAGAGCAGTGTCAAGCAGCTTTTCAAACCCTTAAGGAGCAGTTGACCAATGCACTTATTTTAGCAGTTCCTGATCCTACCTGGGACTTTGTTGTTTATACAGATGCTTCTTTGGAGGGTTTAGGAGTAGTACTGATGCAGGATGGTCGAGTGATTGCCTATGAGTCTTGCATACTCAAGGACCATGAATTGAACTATCCCACTCATGATCTGGAGTTAGCTATAGTTGTGCATGCCTTGGTGAGATGGAGGCATTTTCTCTTAGGACATCAGTTTGAGCTGCACAATGATCATCGTATCTTGCAGTATATTTTCACGTAGCCAAACTTGAATGCGCGGTAGAGGCATTGGATGGAGTTCTTGTGCGAGTATGAATTTGAGGTTAGATTTATTCAGGGCAAGGAGAATGTGGTAGCATATGCTCTTAGTCGACAGAGGCATGAGATCTCAGTGATCTCTATCTTAGTTGATTTGAGAGGTCAAATCCTCTCAACACTTCCTACTGACATTTGGTGCCAGGAGGTGAGGTTCGAGATTGAGTCTGGTAGACCATTAGAGGGTAGATTCTCTGGTTATTCTCATGAGTCAGATGGTCTTTTGCAACATTTGGTTCACATCTATGTTCCTAGTTCTGAGGGACTTCATACCCTAGTGTTGTCAGAGGCGCATCGGGCACCCTATTCTGCCCATCTAGGTGTTAAGAAGATGCATGTAGACCTGCACCAGCTATACTTTTGGAGTGGCATGAAGTGGGATATTGATGATTTTGTGTCGAGGTGTCTTGAGTGTCAGAGGGTGAAGGTAGAACATCAACACCCTGCAGGTCTTTTGCAGCCTCATTTGATTTCAGAGCGGAAGTGGGACAACATTTTGATTGACTTCATTGTGGGTCTATTGGTATCCTCTTGTCGACATGATGCTATTATGGTCACTGTGGATAGATTGACGAAGGTAGCTCACTTGTCTCCTATCCACTCTTCTTACAATGCTTCTATAGTGGCCAGAGTGTTCTTGGAGGACATCATTAGACTTCATGGGATTCCTTGTAGGATCATCTCCGATAGGGACCCAATGTTCACATCTGCTCTCTGGACTTCCTTGCAGCATGCCTTGGGGACACATCTGAACTTTAGTTTAGCTTACCATCCAGAGACAAATGGTCAGACAGAGAGGGTTAATCAGGTCCTTGAGGATATGTTGAGGATGTATGTGACGGATTGGCAAAGTCGTTGGGAGGACTACCTATACCTGGTGGACTTTTCTTATAATAATAGCTATCACAGTTCTATTGGCATGTCTCCATTTCAGGCTTTGTATGGACGCCCTTGTAGGACCTCGTTGAGTTGGGATCATCTTGAGGATAGAGTCCTTCTTGGTCCTGATATGCTTAGAGATATGGAGCAGTAGGTTGAGACAATCAGAGAGCATTTGGTGGTAGCTTAGGATAGACAAAAGAAGTATGCAGATGCTCATAGGATCGATCCACAGTTTTCAGTTGGTGATCAGGTGTTCTTGTGTGTGCGACCGTGTAAGAGTCAAATCTGTTATGGAAAGGGATCTAGGCTAGCACCACGCTTTGTTGGACCTTTTGAGTTGTTGGAGAGGATCTGTCATGTTGCTTATCATCTTGCTTTGCTGCCCCAGCCTTTCACGCATCCATGATGTGTTTCATGTTTCTGTACATAGACCTTATCATCCAAATATTACTCATGTTCTTGACTGGACTGCTCTACAGATAGAGGATGGGAAGCTGGCTTTAGAGCCCGTAAGCATTCTATAGCATAGGAGACTTTCTCTAAGGGGTAGAGACATGTAATAGGTCAGGGTCCAGTGGGATCCTAATGATGATATTTCTACTACTTGGGAGGATGCTTCCAGGATGAGAGATTTATACCCTTATTTGTTTGCATGCTTCCAAGAGTAAGCATGACTCTAGGGGGAGGATGTAATGCCCCCTCTTTTTTGGCTTGTGAGAGTTGTAAGTTTTGCATCACTCTCTGCTTGATCTGAGATAGTTGTTATCTTTTTCTTTGCACCCAGACAGTTCTATGGTATTTAAGCTATTGAGACTATGCTTTATGCTTTTTCTAATTGTGACAGATTTTATTCGACTGATCTAATTCTGACATGTGGAATGAGATTATGATGGTATTGTTGTTATGATGAGATGGACATGTTTAGTTATGATTTAATAATATCATGTTTATGCATCTGATTTTAAATAGAAATAGTTATAGTCTTGTTTTGGAGCAGGGACGGTGTAGTACAGCTCAAATCAAGCACCTTACTACGCCCTGATTCTCTATCTCAGTGTGTGTGCCATATATATATACAGTTGATCATTTATGACCCATTGGTTTTCACGTAGGTTATAGGTACCGGGCCTCAACTCCACCTGACTTAGCAGGTCTGAGTGGGCCCTACACCATGGATAATGTGATGGAGATAACATGAGGTTTATGCTGCTAGGCCAATTCCAATCTTTTGTTGTAGCCATGTGTCGTGATGTGACGTTTGTCCCTTGTTTCTTGTGTTGGTTTTCGCATGTTGTGGAGTGTTGTTGAAGTCGTTTTAGTTTGTCCATGTGTTCCTTGTTATCTTTATGATCTTATAGTATTTTTTATAGTCATAGAATTTGGGATATTGTTTATGTAAAGTCTATTAGTGACAAAATCAGTTATTGTAATGTTTTAAATGTTTTTGAAGGTAATTAGTGCTTAGTTGTTTTTAAATATTTTTTTTGGGTGGATAATTTAATGTTTTTAGTTCTCAGATAGATTTGGAGATTTGAGAATCTCTATGTTAAGAAAAATTTCAAATTTTCCTTATGAAGAGGGATTCTGTAATTAATTTGGGGGTTACTAGAATTAATGGTTGTTGCCTATTTTTGGTCCCAGGAGGTTTTGGTGAGAGGGTTTTTATGTCAGTGGTTATGTTTGTTCTGGGAATTTTTGGGAAGAGGAGGTTTTAGTGAAATATTTTGCGGAGGAAGGAAAGGAAATTAAGAAGAGGATTCGATTCTGGAGCGTGTTTAGACCGGGTATGTCTTGTGATTTTTTGTATTTCCTCTGTCTTGTTTTCTTGTTGAATTCTTGTTGATGGTTACTCTAGCATAGAATCGACCTATTAGACACCCTTGTCACATTTGTAAACTCCTTTCTCTTGTTGTTTGCTCATTGGAAGGATTGGTAAAACTTTTAAATCTTCAAGTAATCTTTTCAACCACAACCTATCTCTCTGGTGGATTACTACAATTTTCGCTTGTAGATCAATTCTTGAACTTTTCTTTAATGACGACATTCTTCTTCTTTGACTTGATTGATGTGCTTGTAAATCCTTCTTGCTTCATTCTTCAAATCATGTTATCATTGTATCTTGCCCCAACCATCAATGCCTTTTCCAACTTTTAGTGATGGTCTCTATAGCAACCACATCAATTTGAAAGGTACATGCAATCTCTATGACAAAGCCCACTTAGTTACAGTTAGAGATAAATGTAACTCATGAAGGAAACCACGATATGGAAAAACACTATGCCCCTTCGATTAGATCAAAACCAATATCTCTCACCTATTCTTTTAATCAAGTCTTGTGAACCACTAGACCCTTGTGTCAAACCAATTCCCTTGTCCTCGTATTTCTATGTAATGTTACTTTTTCCTACATGCAAACCAATCATCAGATGGCTATCCTTGTTGAGTCATTCTCCATTTTTTACAATTTTGTTTTCACTATTGCCCTTTCCAAGATTTTTTATATTTTATTAAATTCTTTGAGTCACCCTTGCAAATTTTGAGATGATGGCAGAGTTTCTTCCTTGTTTGTTAACAATCCTTTCTCATTAGATATTGGCCTTTTCTTGTCACATCTTGAATGGGGCATTCTTTTTGCTTCTAAACATTATACCAGAAAATCTTAACCTTCAGATCACTCTAGGAATCTATCGATCGACTCTTATCAATTTTGTCGAATGCTAATAGCAATTTGGTGGAAGCTGTTAACCACTCCTTTCTATTGCCACCATGTAATGCATCTGTACCATTCTAACCAAGACCTTGCCATTAGCAATGCTGGTTGAATAAAAATTTCCTCTCTGATAGCTCTCCATAACACTGTACGACGCCTTTCTTATTGTATGCCCTACAAAACAAGGTCTAGAAAATATTAGAGAATTTAAAACTTGGTTTTGAAATAGTGGTGTGGTTTATTGGTTTAGGATGTGGAATCTCACATTCTAGTGTTAAATAATAGCAAGATCACTAAGTAGTCAAGATTGGTAGTTAAAGTGGGTAGTATAGATAAGTAGTAGGACACGTATTTATCTAGAATGTTAGCTATAAGTTCTTGTTATATCTAAACTTAGTTCTACCTTAGACATTTGTTGTAAATCAAGCTTTATTGAAGTTACTTAATAACCTAACAGTTGGTGGAATATTGACTTCTTTTGGCCAATATAACTTTGTGATCACAATGCAATTGGTATTATACATTTCCCTAATATGGGAGATTGAGGTTTATTGTATGAATGTTAGTGTGTTAAATGGTGTTGTGTGGTAATGTGTCCTTAGGCCTTGAATGGTTTTTCTAGAATTTCAAAGGCAAGAGTTGTAAAATGGTTCATTATGTTATCCTTGGTTCTCATGTCTTTTGATTCTATTGGAATATTCTTAACAATATAACCTTGTTTTCCATAATTGGGGAATGTACTTCTGTATAGTGGTAGGGATGTTCATATTACCGATCCAAAGGTCTAATAGTTGGTTTTCAACTTGGTATTTGTGTTTTACTGTTTATGATGTATAGTAGAGTTGAGGAGGGCAAAGGAAATTGTATTGTTGTGACCAAGTGAAGGGCATAAGTATTGTATTGGAATCATTCTGTAGCCTTATTCCTACATGTTGTGGTTTGGATGATTAGTCTGAGAATGCTAAGCGAGTGGCTTTCATGCGGAGGCCGGTGCCTTGTGAGAGGCTGCCTGGGTAACCCCATGGAAGTTGTGAACAAGTGGAAACTTAACAACTTATTTAGGAGGGTGGGGGTAGTAAAACACTTAACAAGGTAAGTAAGATACCTCACCCATGCCTTGAGTGCTCTCGTAGGCTAAGGGTGGGTTGAGAAGGCCTGGTTGGCAAGGCCGACCTCCTTGTCTCCATGAGAGGACATGTCGGCTCCACATGTGTCACCCTATGGGGCCAGTGCCTAGAGAGAGGTTGCCAGGGTAACCATAGATGGGAACCAACTTCTGGTGATAGATAGCCTGGGTAACCCATGCTAGGACCATGCGATGACACTCTCCTTATGCAAATCAGTTACTTTCTCTCTATTGTTGATACCTCTGGAGTATAGTCTTGGTTTCTTGTTTGATCTTAGATTGATGTTTAATTTGTTTGGTGGATTACCGTCATTTCTGTGCAGTGTTGTTATCTGGTTGTCTGCAAGGAATCTGGATTTGGTTTCTGTGTCCTTGGTTGTAACCTTGTCTTGGTGGTAAACCTCATTGTTATCTCCTAGTTCGGTGGGGTGGACCTCAGGGTTCCACATGGTTGGGAGGTAGAGCTATACATTGGTCTTCTTGGAGATTCATATCGATTTCAATATAGAAGTGATCTAGTTCTAGATGTTACATAATTTTAAATGTATTCATTGTAACCAATATGATTGGTCTTGTGACCTTCTACTATAACTTGTAAAATTAACTTTCCTTGCAAATGTAATAGTGGACCTTATCTATAATAGTATGATGTTTATCTCTTGTGTTGTTTAGACTTTTATGGTCTATTAATGTAGTTATGTTTCCCTAGAGGAATTAGAAGTGCACTTTTCTTTTTTATGTGTATTATGATCTTGTTGTTTACTGTTATTGAAATCTCTTGCTTTTAAAAAAAATTATTTCTATAAATTTTGCACTTGTTAGTCTAACACTCTAGGGTTGCATTATGGGGCATTACATACAAACTATCTGCCTGTGCTCAAGAGAGAAGAAATAACGATATCGACCCCTAAGAAAGAGTTAGCTTTCTCCAATATATGCCTACAAAAATGATCTCTCTAAAAAAGATGGGAAAAGCTCCTAAAAATAGTTATTCTAATCCATTTTTAAGCTCCTAGAAAAAACCACCAAATGAGCCTCCAAACTATTTCCAAACAGATTGCAAAAACTACCAAAAAGTCCTCCAAGGTGGTCCCACTAGAAAATATGCTTTATCTACCCAATAAAGACTCCATTTTTGTCCAAATCTACCTAAAAGGAAGTGTTGATGCATAAATCTGTGGGTGTAATCCAGCAGCAACATGGGAAACTCTAAGACGTGGGATTGCTCCTCAGAGTGACCTCTAGATTTTAGGGAAGCTAGCTCTTCTGTTCTTTCAGTAGGGTTTGGGAAAAAGTTAGAAAGGAAACCAAGATTGCAGAAAATAAATGCCTAATCTATGGTGATCCACCGGATTTGAAACTATTATTTGCACAGTGTTTAAACTTGAAAGATTTAACTGGATTTAAAGAGCAAAATATGCATGATTAAAACTCAGTTTTAAGACATATTAAACAGAGGTAGAGAAACAGAGAAATTAGAGACAAGAAACAGAGATATCCAATATGCACATAACACATCTCTTTATTTGAATAACTAGTTACAGAGGCAAAAGTTGCTACACAAAATGACTATTACATTCTCGTAAAGAAATAATTGCAAAGGCAAGAAGAAAGAAAATCTATGTCTGTTGCTCCAACTCTCTGATCTATAGAATGTAGAACTCTATATGTATCTCTGAAGAACCTTCAACCTCTAGAACTCTTTTTGAATGTGTCCCAGATGTGGCTATTTGTAGCTTGAAATAACTCAATGAAATCCCAACGGTCTCTCTAAAAATCCTCAACTGAATCCCTAAAAATCCGGCACCAAATCCAGCATTTGAAACTGAACTGCAGTTTCTATTTTGCCCATGGCTGGAAAAATATCTCTGTGTGAGAAAGAGGACTCCCGCCGCTATTTTCCTGTAACTTGCTTCATAAAATAAAAATGGTTGCTCACATTTAGGGTTTCACCTTTATGTTTCACGTGAATCATAATTTACATTATAATAAAGTTTCATTTTAATATTTTGCCCCATGTCACATTTTAATAAAGATAAATCTTTATTTAAAAGATGATTCGTGGCTTCATAGACCCTATTATATTTTAAAACTGTTTCTTAAGACTCCTGTGGCTTGCTTTAAATGTGTCTATTAAAATGAAACAATCTTTATTTCCTCTCCTGTGCGCGGATGGCTCCACGTGGTGGCTTCCATTGAATCTTGAGCTAACTCTTCTCTGCCTTCCGCTGTAGCCACGTGCCTTCTTCCGCGTTACTCTGAGTTACTTTTCATTACCGTAGACACTTATATGTGGCAGCCTCTGCAAGCCTCTTAAGTTTCTCTTTGAATGCTTTGGGTGTTAGAAACTTTAATATTTAATAAGTTTCACTTATTAAAAAGAGGGCCCACCATTTATTTCATTAATAAAAGATTCTCTCTTAAAAAAATCCTGTAACATTAATGCATTTAATTAAATGAAACAAGCATTTGCATCTCCATTACGTGGACTGCTCCACGTGGTGGTTTTCGCTGCCTTCTTAAGTTTCTTTTAAAGTTGCTCGAGTGTTTGCACGTGGCAGCCTCCACTGCATTTTTATTTACTTTTACATTGCCGTGGGTGCTTACATGTGTCACATTCCACTTCAAGCTTGAGTTTCTCTCTGAACTCACCGGGTGCTGACAACTGGCACACTCTGCACTCATCTTTTCTGGGACATACATTATACTGTGCGCTATGATACATATGGCGCACCATGCTATGCCTTTCTTTAACTGTATCTATCATTGACAGTAGCTGTGGCTTTTGTTGCTGTGTCTCATTGCCTCCCGAATGGGATGGCTACCTTTCAATAGCTGGCGCACTCATTCCGGACATGGCTGATAATATTTACTTTCGAACCATACCTGAAACTTAAAGCGGGCACCACCTTCACTTTATCTAGAGTCTCTGTGATAAGAGCCAAACCCTTTGATTTAAATTTTTACTGTGGTTGTGAAAAATTCTCACCAGTTTTGGCGACTGACTGAGAAAGTGAGCCTGCTCACTATGAACTCCAGAAACTTTGGTTTGTAGAGTGGCCTTATCCATTGGACAAATAGAATCACATTCTCTAAAACTGAAACATTTATGAAACTGAAGACACATTTGAATCTAAAAATGTATGAAGTTGAACTGAAACACCACTAACCCAAAATACATCCCACCACTGAAACTAAAACTAAGCATTGTAACTGAGTTCTAAACCACCATTCTGCTTTGTAATTAAGACCAACTAACCATAAAACTGAACCTCAGAGATTGGGAGATGAGACAAGCTAAGCCATAGATCTTCCACTCCGTTTTGCAGCCAAGACTTATTGAAAACAAAACTAACTGAAAATGAAACTAATGCTACTGTTGTAGCTTATTCTGAACATTGAAACCATATTACTAACAACTGAAACATACAGGAATATATCCATTCATCGGAACAATAAAATAGCTGCCATGTCTGATTATGTTGCTCCAATTTATCCACATCAAACTGAAAATGAACCAGATAAACTGTATGAAGAAATACAACAATATTTTGTACCTTTTTACTTCTCTGCACTCAGGAGATTCTTTCTGTGCATCAAAACACCAGTAATATTTATCATCATGTTGTTCTTGCTTCAACGGAGGGCATGGAGGGAAAATAAAACATTGAAGCTCTTTCCTCTGCTTGCAACCGAGAGATTCTTCCAATTGAACTTTATCAATGACCCTTCTTACAGTCTCTTCCACAGGTTCATAACTCAAGATGACATCAAAATGAGGCATACATGTAACAACACTACCCATAATAGTCTTGAATCAGATTGGGATTCCCTCTTGTAAGAAAAAATGTGTAGAATCTAACTCCGTTTGTGACATCATATGTGGCTCTGCACTATGGCAAATGTCTCTCTAAATCTCATAATCTGGTAGAGGCAAAACTTCATCAAGAAGAGGACAATAACCATTTGCAAAAATAGAGAACAAATCATTTCTTGAATCTTCCTCTGTTTCAACATTTTCTCCATGATCTGCTACAAGTCTTACAAATGAACCTTGTACTTTCTCAATTGCAAGATCTTCTGCATCAAGAATCTGATAACCTTGTTGCAAAAGTGAGAACAAATCCTCATCATGTTCCAAGTGTTGCTCATACATCTCTGTGTCTTCTCCCTGTAGGTGTGAAACTTCATTGCAATAATAAAGACACTCATCTGGCATAATGTCATTTGTAACCTCCTCAAAATGGAATACAGGGGCAGCATCACCATGGACCAAGTACTTTTTAGCTTCAAAGACTTTCTTGCAGTACTTTTCAGCTTCTAGAAACCTCACCTCATAAGTGTCTTCTGAATCAAATGTTGCCACATGTGCAGGATTTTCAATATCAGAAAGACACACACGAGCCACTTTCTTGCTTGTAATTTGATTCTTGATACTTGATTTTTCTTGAATGTCAAAGTGACAGAGAACCTAGTCAATGGCTTCTATAGGTTGATTTATAGCTATGGAAGCTTGTAGACGATAATTTTCAAGACAATTGGGCATTCTCTTGTTATGAGGAAGGATTTTTTCTATAATAAGATCACATTGGTATGGCAGTTCATAAAGAGTTGGAGGCATGACATATGGATCAGCAAGGTACATAACTTGACCTTTTAACTCATTGATCTCATGGGAGAGGGTTTTAATTAGTTCTTTCACATCACTCATCTCCTCATGATTTGTCAAATCAGCAGGGAGGGTGGGTGGACTAAAATTTGTACGCATCTGGTTACAAGAAAGAACCTGAGATAGGCTATTTGCATGAGGCATCAGTTGTTCTAAGGGTAGGGGAGGCAGTTTACCGAACAATATGATGCTACTTTCAGCCTTAATGGCAAGATCATACGACTGTGGCAGAGTTTCACCTCCTAGGGATTGTATCATGACAGAGATCTCAGGGTCTAAAGCCTTTAAATAATACATGAAAGCAAAGACTGGAGATGGCTTGATATCTATAGAAAATTTTTTCCATACCTTGTCAAATCTTGAATTGAAATCATGTATGAGCTCCATAGGATGCCTCTTGATTGTAATCAAGTTCTGGGTGAGAGTGCTAACATCTGTCCTATCTCTAAATTGATTGTAGATGAGGTCACCAAGCTGATCCCATCTAGTGATTGAACCAGGCTGCAAGCTTCTGTACCATTCTTTTGCTTTGCCTTTAAGGGATGATGCAAGCAACAAGAGAGCATGATTCTCAGTCATGACATTGTGAACAAAGCATAGATTTGCAACATCTTGAATGTGATCTACAGGGCAAACAGAGCCATCTCCTAGAAAATGAGGCAATGCCTTCCAAGCTGTGTCAGGAACTTGACCCTGTTGCTGAAGAACAAGAGGACTTGAATCTCAAGTCACAAAGGGTAGATCTCTTTGAATATTTAGGTGCACATATATACCAGGGGCTGCCATGATTTGTAGGGGTAAAGATTGAAGAAAGATTCACCAATAGAGTTGCCAGATGGATGATTCATGCTCCTATGAGCAGATACTTTTGTAATTTTCCATCAAAATCACAAAATGTAGGGCAAAGATTCACTAAAAACAAAGAGCAAAGTCTTCGAATCTGGTACCACTGGGCATGCCAAAAATTGTTGATGCATAAATCTGTGGGTGTAATCCAGCAGCAACATGGGAAACTCTAAGACATGGGATTGCTCCTCAGAGTGACCTCTAGATTTTAGGGAAGCTGGCTCTTCCATTCTTTCAGTAGGGTTTGAGAAAAAGTTAGAAAGGAAACCAAGATTGCAGAAAATAAATGCCTAATCTATGGTGATCCATCGGATTTGAAACTATTATTTGCACAGTGTTTAAACTTGAAAGATTTAACTGGATTTAAAGAGCAAAATATGCATGATTAAAACTCAGTTTTAAGACATATTAAACAGAGGCAGAGAAACAGAGAAATTAGAGACAAGAAACAGAGATATCCAATATGCACAGAACACATCTCTTTATTTGAATAACCAGTTACAGAGGCAAAAGTTGCTGCACAAAATGACTGTTACATTCTCATAAAGAAATAATTGCAAAGGCAAGAAGAAAGAAAATCTATGTCTGTTGCTCCAACTCTCTGATCTGTAGAATGTAGAACTCTGTATGTATCTCTGAAGAACCTTCAACCTCTAGAACTTTTTTTGAATGTGTCCCATATGTGGCTATTTGTAGCTTGAAATAACTCAACTAAATCCCAACGGTCTCTCTAAAAATCCACAACTGAATCCCTGAAATCTGGCACCAAATCCGGTATTTGAAACTGAATTGAAGTGGCCATCGAAAACCATAACTAAACTACAGTTTCTGTTTTGCCCATGGCTGGAAAAATATCTCTGTGTGAGAAAGAAGACTCCCGCCGCTATTTTCCTGTAACTTGCTTCATAAAATAAAAATGGTTGCTCACATTTAGGGTTTCACCTTTATGTTTCATGTGAATCATAATTTACATTATAATAAAGTCTCATTTTAATATTTTGCCCCATGTCACATTTTAATAAAGATAAATCTTTATTTAAAAGATGATTCGTGGCTTCATAGACCCTATTATATTTTAAAACTGTTTCTTAAGACTCCTGTGGCTTGCTTTAAATGTGTCTATTAAAATGAATCAATCTTTATTTCCTCTCCTGTGCGCGGATGGCTCCACGTGGTGGCTTCCGTTGAATCTTGAGCTAACTCTTCTCTGCCTTCCGCTGCAGCCACGTGCCTTCTTCCGCGTTACTCTGAGTTACTTTTCATTGCCACAGACACTTACATGTGGTAGCCTCTGCAAGCCTCTTAAGTTTCCCTTTGAATGCTTTGGGTGTTAGAAACTTTAATATTTAATAAGTTTCACTTATTAAAAAGAGGGCCCACCATTTATTTCATTAATAAAAGATTCTCTCTTAAAAAAAATCTTGTAACATTAATGCATTTATTTAAATGAAACAAGCATTTACATCTCCATTACGCGGACTGCTCCACGTGGTGGTTTCCACTACCTTCTTAAGTTTCTTTTAAAGTTGCTCGGGTGTTTGCACGTGCCAGCCTCCACTGCATTTTTAGTTACTTTTACATTGCCGTGGGTGCTTACATGTGTCACATTCCGCTTCAAGCTTGAGTTTCTCTTTGAACTCACCGGGTGCTAACAACTGGCGCACTCCGCACTCATCTTTTCTGGGACATACATTATACTGTGCGCTATGATACATATGGCGCACCATGCTATGCCTTTCTTTAACTATATCTATCATTGACAGTAGCTGTGGCTTTTGTTGCTGTGTCTCATTGCTTCCCGAATGGGATGGCTGCCTTTCAATAGCTGGCGCACTCATTCCGGACATGACTGATAATATTTACTTTCGAACCATACCTGAAACTTAAAGCGGGCACCACCTTCACTTTATCTAGAGTCTCTGTGATAAGAGTCGAACCCTTTGATTTAAATTTTTACTGTGGTTGTGAAAAATTCTCACCAGGAAGCAAATAAAAAAACAAGATATTGTTTTCTTTACTTGTTTTAACTGCATAAATAATGAATATTTTAGAGCAATTTATAAGATATTGCTTTAAAATGTCATTTTACAATGATTTGTAGTTTTATTTTCCTAATTTTTCTAGATTTGATATTTTGCAAAATAAAAATACAAGGCTTAATTTAACTTCTCCAAGTATATTACATCTTATGAGAATATGATTTTTATATAAAAAACCATAAAATTGTGAAGATCATAATATGTTTTTGTAAAAATAAAACCCCTGAGGGTCTACCCTCTATCTAGTTTACAAAACACACTAAGGGAATATGGACCTAGATGGAACTTAAGGCACATGATATATATGTATTCATCCTCACCTTCAAAGGTGGTCAAATAGCCTTCTATGCATAAGGCTTAGGCATGGAAAAGTGGCAATTATACCACGATGGGCATTAGTTGAGCTTGGAAAATAGAAATTGATGTGATAAAAATCACCATCAATTTAGGGCATCGATGGAACTCTAGTCACAAAACATCCTTGTCCTAGAAACTCGGGCTCATTTTCACACCTTCAATTTTCCAGAAGAGGCTCCCTGTGTGCCACCATGGGTTAGGGTTCAAAGAAGAAAGCCTCAACTATTTGCAATCTCTAAGCTTTTTTCTGAGAATTTTTTATAGGATAACACAAGGTAAACACCCTATGACACATTTTGAACCATTTTCTTCATTTACCACTGCTTTCTTTGGCTTTTGGCCACAACCTTCACTAGTTTTTGATGCAATTATTCTGTCTATACTATGGTTTTCTCCTTTTCTATGCTTTGAGGCCACCATAGCTATCTAGAATGGGGTTTATCTGAGACTCCATAAGAGTGAAACCCATGGCCATTCTTTATGTTTTTGCATCAAAAAACAAAAATTTAAATTCTCATCTTGAACTATTCATCACTCTCCATTTGTTGTGGCTTTCTTATGTATCATGTAGCTTCAATATGATAGCATCCTCTTATCTCTTGTGGAAATTTTTCTATGTTTTCACCATTAGAGGCTGTGACTATATATTTAGTTATTTCTGTGTGGCTTCCATCGGAAAGCCATGGCTATAACATTTTGTTTCTTACTCTTTTTTTGAGTTTCCACCTAGTTATATGGACTGGAAATCTCTCCATTATATGCATATGTAACCTGAAACCCCAAATGGGTTTTCTTGTTATGAGGAAGAAAATATTTATCTCTATTTTCTATTCACGGCCATACTTCTTGTTGTCTAGTAAAAACAAAAATTTATTATTGTGAAAAACCATGAGCTCGAAAGCTTCTTTTCTTCCGTATCTACAACTTTCTATGTAAACTAAGAAGGGTTTTGATGTCTATGTAAAATAAAATGCATCCAAGCATGTATATTTCTATGGGTTTGCCTCTTGAAAGGCTGCGGCTACATAACTACTCTTTTTGTTGCTTCTGGGTTCCTCAAAACTCTTTGGCTCAAAACTTTCTATCCTTTGATATTTTTTCTTTTATATGAAACTCCAAAAAAGGGTCTAACTACTGTGAAGAAAAGGATTACTCTGGCCGCAATTCTGGGCATTTCCTAAGTTGACATGACTTCAAACTTATCAGCCTTCTAGGATTTTTTTTAGTTTTAAACCCCATACAAATGAATTCATGGGTTTTGACTTGCACTAAGGAAATCTCCATTATTGGCCCATGGCCATACCAAAACCCTCATGAGCTTCCAAAACAATGTTTCACTAAATTTCTACATTTCTCTTGCATATGAGACTATTATTTTGTCTAGTCAAAGTAGCTATCATAGTTTGATGCAAACTTTTAAACTAATATTTTAAAACAACAAGATGTGATTTCCTTTCTCTGCATACATTTCTTACCATCATGGCACTTTTGTCCATAGCTTCAATAGCAATGTATGATAATGATGCTCATTTTTTATAATTGTTGTAGCTCATATAGCTGAAACAATATGTATCATGAGGTTATGTTGCTCGTTTTATAACTGAGATTTGGCATTGATCTCCAAACACTTGATGACTCCTGAGTATATCCATCTTGTAGCTATCCATCTTCACAATGAACTATATAATGTTAAGAGATGCACTGTCTTTTCTTACATATTCTATAGGTTGAAGAACATGATATTGAAGGTATCATTAAAAAATACCTCTTTTGATATGTATCCTTTGCATACTCTATGTGTGGTTTTTGTTCATAACTATAGCTATACATGCTTCTCTCTCTCTCTTCTATATCACTATAGATGTTTCCTTGACCTCATTCATCTGTGCATGCCCCATTTGATTATCATTTTGCATTGATCACATCTAAACTGTATTGTGGGATATATCATTTTGTTGTTCCAATTTATTATATCTTTTCAAATATACTTTGCTCAGCATGTTCTCTTGTAGCTGCATATGCCATTGAACTTCCACCTCTTTTATCATGATAAAGTTAACAAAACTTTTACGTTATGATTGTGTCTTAACTTTATCATCTAGGACATCACCTCCTGTAGATGACTTTGGATGATCAAAACTAGTCTGTAATATGGCATGTTACATTCTATCTAGTCTACCATTGATCATGAAGGTTGAATGGTTGTCTACTTCATAACTATGACTTAACATGAGCTACTCCATTTGATAACTGGTATGCACACTTGGTGTCCAATTCACTATATCATATCAAAAGTAGATACCTACATATTATGCTCACTGGTAATGGCTCTTTATTCATTGTTTGAGGTGGCATGCCTCTGTACATATAATTTTTCACATGCTACTTCCTATAGCAGCATCTATAGCATATGATCCCTTTAATTGTCCTGTATTGATCATGGTTGTTATGTACTCAATTTTAGGCATTATTGAGTTGTTTTGAAAGAGCTCAATACTCACTTATGACTCTTAGTTAATCATGTTTGAACTGATAGTCATAGATGGGTAATGAGCTTGAAGCTCTTACACTTAGTTAATATAATAGT
This sequence comes from Cunninghamia lanceolata, assembly GCA_027924645.1. NCBI lineage: Eukaryota > Viridiplantae > Streptophyta > Pinopsida > Cupressales > Cupressaceae > Cunninghamia > Cunninghamia lanceolata. Next base: position 27,858,909 of record BSBN01000021.1, read on the forward strand.
AGAACATGTCTTGATTTCCATATGTGTATTTGTATTCCATCCCCTCCTAAGAATCAAGGGTAGTATACTAGGCTCAACCCTTGTGGGATCCCACTCTATACCACATGCTGAAATGATCTTCAACAAAGCAACATGATTTTACCTATACCTATACAAGAAACAAACATGTTAGATAAAATCAGTGAAGCTTAATGATTGTTTCTCTTTTAGTCTCTCTTGCATGTGAATGATTTGTATCTGATTTAGTGGACCATAGGCAATGTATTATGCCTTTGTTGATAGGAACATAGGGAACTTATATCTGGAGCTCTAACAAATCTCTTCCAATCCTACAGGTTCTTATGAAGATTGAGATTAAGAACATAAAGCAACCTTAAAAACCAAAGGTATTGAACATGCAATGATGGCTATGTTCTTTCCCCATCTTATTTCCAAATGTAAAGTATATTTCCTTTGTTTGTACTAGTTCATCTATTCCCATGGCTTGTGTGGGACATTTGATATATCATGTTTCCATTCAATGAAATGATTATTCCATTTTTATATAACTCATTTATAAATTGAATGATCATTGTAATGAAATGAAATAACTTATATCTTTGATGAATACTCAACAAAACATTAAACGATGAATTGAATCCCTTTCTTCTATTATAACAATGTATCATAACTAAATCTTTCAAAAATTCCAACTATGCAAATAAGATAACAGGCAAATGTTAAAAACTTTCTCATCTAAAATGAACTGAATGTACTCCAGCTCTAACCAATTTGGGCTGTAGAGAAAAATTGGTAATAGGTATTTGATCCATCAAAATATAATTTTCATAATGATGAAGATTCCAAGGTGAATACTTATTCATCAGGAAACTCTGATACTATGGGGTGATCAACTTATAATGGAGAATCTACTAACTAATCTTCTATAACTTGACCCTTGATAACCTTTCTATCCACATAATCAATATCAAATTCTCTTAGCATCATAACCCACTTATCCATTCTACATGTTAGGGCTTATTTAGATAAAAGAAACTTGAGAGTATCCACTTTTGATATGAATTTTGTTTATTTGTTTAGCATGTAGTGCCTAAGTTTTTGAGAAGAGAAAACAACTACTAAACAAGCTCTCTCTATGAAGGTGTAGTTTAGTTCATAGCCCACCAAAGTTTTGCTGACATAATAGATAGCTCTTTACTTTCTATGATCATCATGTTGAGCAAGGAGTGCCCCCCAAGCTAATTAGGTGGTAGAGATATATAATAGCAAGGGTCTACCTTGGATAGGAGGCATTAAGACTGGGGGTGTCATAAGATACTCTTTTAATTGTTGAAAAGCTTGTAGACATTTAGTATCCCATTGGAAGGAAACATTTTTATGCAACAAATGAGTAAAAGGATGACATTTATCTACTAATTGAGCTATGAACCATCTAACTGATTGAAAATTTCCATGTAAGCTACTTAATTGCTTTAGATTGGATGGGTGTTTCATGTATACAATGGATTTGACTTTAGGATCTACCTCAATTCCCTTGTGTGAAATAAAGTATCCAAGCAACTTTCCTGATGTGACCCCAAAAACACATTTCTTTATATTGAATCTAACTTTATATGCTTCTAACATGTCAAAAATTTGCTCTAGGAATTTTAAATAGTTGGCCCTTGTTATTGACTTTCCCAAAAGGTCATCAATATTGTCCTCCATAATGGTGTGAAAGAGATCATGAAAAATAGTGGTCATAACTCTTTGATAAGTAGCCCTTGCATTTTTAAGGCCAAAGGGCATAACATTCCAACAATAAGTTCCCCATGGACATGGTAAGGCAGTTTTATGTTGATCTTCAATAACCATTTTGATTTGGTTGTAACAAGAAAATTCATCCATCAAAGAGAGCATTTCATGGCCAACTATTAGTTCCACAATAATATCTATATTAGGAAGGCAAAAATCATCCTTAGGGCATGCCTTATTTAATTCCCTAAAATTTGTACAAACTCTAATGGCCTATTGGACTTGGTGACTGGAACCAAATTAGAGACCCACTCAAGATAATCAATGGTCTTAATGAACTGCAATATGATAGTTTTTGAATTTCTGCTTTAACCAAAATAGATATTTGGGGATGCATCTTATGGATCTTTTTCTTTACTAGTTTTTCATTAGGAATAAAAGTTAAATGATATACCACTAAGGTAGGATGAAGACCTAGCATATCTAAATAGGACTATGCAAAATTGATCTTTCTTCCTTAAAAGAAAGTTATAAATTCATGTTTTTCTTGAGCGGTTAAAGATGTTACAAAGAAGGTGACCTTAGGATCCTCTTGGATACCTAAATTGATTGCTTGAGCTTCTTCTACTAAGATAGGAGATCTTTCTAGATATTGATCTATAGTTTGAAGTCTTACATTCTCTTCTTCTTTGTCATAAGATTCCATATGATAAATTGTACTCTTAACATTTTCCCCAAAATAAGCCTTTGCATCTAATTCTATAGGAAAACATGCTTTGTGATCACCTAAGGGAATTCCATCCCTAAGACCCATAAATTCTGCAATTGCTTAATCATTTTGGAAAAGATCCAAAGAGGGTGGTCCTTGTTGGTCCCAATCAACGAGTTAAAGATATATGAGGTCAACACAATGTGTTTGAGATATGGATGGTACAGGTGTTATGGTGCAAAGTGACATATCTTGTAATATGTTCTTTAGATCAAATGAAGAGTCTTCTTGGATGTCTACCTTAAGGTTTTTTGACAAAGGGGGAGGTTCGACTTCATCAAGAGTATATGTGGAGTTTAGGGGCATGTTTATAGAATATCGAAACCATAACCCTCCATGATTACCTCTAGGAATTTGAAAGATAGGCTCAATCATATCTTGGTTTGACTACCAAGACCACCTTCTCCTTTATAACCCATGTTTATAATGATATAATGACCTTTTGGATAGTTCTCAAAATTCAACTTAGGAGCTTAGATTTGTTCTTTCTCTTTATAAATCCATGATGATATATCTTCTTGAATGCCTTCTTTCTCCAACTTAGCCCAAAAGTAGAATTTAGGGAGTCATCGCTTGGAGATGACCTTCAATAGACTCTCCTTAGGTTTACCATAACACTTAGGTGTGAGAGGAAATCGACTTACCCAAAAGGAACATTGAATTTTATAATCTCCACAATCATTGTCATAGATTTGGACCTTGATCATGGGTATTGATGGATTTGAAGTGGAAGGAGTAGATGATCATGAAGCTATTTTGCATTGGGTCTACATAAGATAGTGATGGAGATGCTTCATGGTTAATAGGAATATGGTGATTTTCTTGGTATTTTTCAACTAAATTTTGACAATATTGAAAGGGTTGAGGATATCCATAGATGGAAATTTCTTTGCCATCATGGGCAAATTTTATGCCTTGGTGAAATGTTGATGGGACAACTTACATGGCATGGATCCATGGGTGACCGAGAAGGATATTGCAGGGTAGATCATGTTCAAAAACTTGACACGCAGTTGTTATCATTATAAGGCCAACTTGAATAGACAATTCAATAGTTCCATTTGATTCTCTCTTAGCATCATTATAACCCTTAATGGTTATTTTCTTTGAGGGATATAAATTATTCTATCATAATACACCAAAATTTTTACCAAACAAATGTTTAAACTAGATCCCCCATCAATCAAGACTTTTGACTATATGCTTATGAATAAGAACTTCCAAGTACAAAGCCTCAAAATGTTTGGGGCTAAGAGATGGAAAGTCATCTTTAGAAAAGACAAGTTGATGTGGAGAGGCAATATTACTGACCATGAATTGAAACTCATTAGAATCTATATTGGAAGACACATTTGATAATTGGAGAATTTTATCAATGATTGCATGATGGGTTGGGTATATTTTTAGAAGTTTAAGGATAGATATTTGAGATGGGGTTTTGTTCAAATAATCTTCAAGATTATAATTGGATGAGGGTCTAAATGAATCAGAAGGTCCCTGAATAGTGACCCCACTTCTTTAGATAGTTGCATTACTATCAATTATTGGATTTTTTATGGTTAATATAGAAACATGATTGTTTGCTTGTCTTAGATGGGCTACTCCATAATTATGGCATACTTTGGTGTATTTGGCATCTCTAGAAGAATTAACTTGGTTATTTGCATGTTGTTTTCCATGGTTAGGCATAGGATCATTAAAAAAATTTAAATCTACATGGTGGTATGAGAGTTTTTTTCAACTATTACATCACCACAATCAATGAGGTCTTGGATTATGTGTTTAAGCCTCATACAACTAGATGTTTTGTGACCCTTGGTCCTATGAAAGTCACAAAAGTCATTGTCATTGTACCAAGGTGGTTTTACTTGGGGTTTAATATGTCGAGATTTGGGTAGATCAATTAATTTAGATTTTACCAACTTTTGCAAGGCCACCTCAATAGGTTCCCCTAGGGGTGTGATCTTCCTTTTCAAAGGAAAAAGTGATATATAAGGATGTTCATTACCTTGAGGGTTGGTTGGCATTGTTGTATGTGATGAAGATGGGGCCATTTGAATAGCCCTCAAATTAACCACTCCACCATGTACAACATTCTAATTTTTAATCCACAATTTAGATTGATCATTATTATTATTATTAGAAGATTTTCATTTATCTTCCTTATAGATTTTCACAATACCTTTCGCTATCAATCCTCTTTAAATAGTCATACCCCTCTCTGTGAGGTTAGAAAAGGTATTAGAACCTCAAACTTGAACATGGAAACTCAATTCTTGATTTAGATTTTGAGTAAAGATGATGACCAATTGTTTTTGGAAATTGACCAAGGAATTTTACTTTCCAAATTCCTCCACCTTTGGAAGAATGAAGCAAAAGATTCACCATTCTTTTTCTTGGTATTATATAAATCTGTCATTGAGGTTTCATGTTCAATGTTATAGGACAAATGTTGGATAAATTTCTCAGCCAATTCTTGAAAGCTTTTGATCCCTTGAGGCAAGTGAGAAAACCACTCTATTGCTTAGCCCCCTAGACTTCTAGGAAATAGGTGCATGGGATAAGTGTCATTATAGGATACTTCCATGCAAGCTTGTTGATTATAAGGAATACTGAGAAGGGGTGTGAATAAATATTCTACAAATCCACTTCTTGAACACTTCATTAATCAAATTACCAAAATTAATAACATGAATGTAGAATAGACACGAGAACCGCAACCATTAAGACATAACACATAGAAACCAGGATTTTTACGTGGAAAACCCAACAAGGGAGAAACCATAGTGAGTGTTAGCTCACAATATATTATGATAAAAATAACAAATTACATGAAGGCTCACTATCGTAGAAGTGTTCACTATAAAAGGCTCATTACCAGAAAGATAGAAGAGAAGGTAGAAGAAGGATTGGCTCACTATTAAGAAATGATTGCTACAAATACATCTATAGAATGTTGCAGTGTAGTTACCTTAGTAGCTTAGTATACAGACCCAAATGTCTTCATAATATTTGCCCTGCTTCTCTTCTTTGCTACATATACTCTATTTTATGCCCTTATTAATCTTTTCTTCTTTGCAAACTACTTAAAATAAATCACACATCAAATTCTCAATGCTTCCATACACCCACACACTTTCAACACAAAAATCCATCCAATATATATATCCACAATAAGATTTAACTCAAAAGTAGGTTAGAAAGTGAGAAATGAAACGTGTATACAATTATTGTACCTAGTTAGCTTGATCTTGAGCACAAACAACAATGTGGACCCAAAAAAAATATAATAATCTTCATATAGGTCAGACCCAATCATTCAACCACTTAGATTAATTATTCAAACAATATCTCTTCTCTGCATATAGATCTAACATGCCTGTTGGTTTGTTCCTTAAGAACACACTTGACCAATTCAACGGTCACATCATAAATTCTATTGTGGACCATATGAAACTCCAAAAATCATATCCAACATTTATCATTGACCTCTTAGCATACCTTCAGAACCACATACAAAAATATGCCATAGCGGAGGAATGCAGACTCTTTTACTTTGGTGCTATGTATTGTTCTTGTCTTAACTCTGATCACCCAGACTTAGATACTCCACCATATGACTTTTGGAAGAAGTTAGGGCTTGAACACTAGAACATTTGATTAATGGATAGCTATGAACAACATAACTGAACTGCATACAAGTGTCTTTAACTACGGAGGCATACCATCTCAAATACTATCACTTCCTTTGTATACCATATACTAACCATACTTAGTCATTTATTCTTCCAAAGTAAAGTCTCTATGCCATGCTAGATGAATTCCTTTACCTTGCTGGCATCAATGAGAACATTCAATTTCAGAGAAGTGTCTCTTGTAAACAATCTCCCCCTTTGGCATTGTTGGCAACACTTAGTGAAAAATGCTTGTTTGATCCCCCTTAGGTGTTTACCCATTTTTCACTGATGTTCTTCTCCCCCTTTGACATCAATGTCAAATGTGTATGTACGGATGTCAAAATTGTGTTAAAAGATAGCAAAAACTGTCATACTCTCCTGCATATGTACAAGTGCAATCTTCAACTTAATTTGATGTAGGCCATAGGGTGTCATTGAAAATGTTATTTATTTGAGCCATCTCACCATCCCAATGTTGCAAATATATGCCTCATTGGTGTTGTTATTGATGTCAACATATCTTTATTGTCATTAGTGTCAATTGCTACCATACTGTTGTTTGTATAGAGGACCGGATTGTTGAGGATATTGAAAAAATTATAGACAATTAATACATGTAGATCATATAGCTGTGTAGAGGATTGTCAAAGGTGGCTCTAGTTAAGATTTGAGAGGTCTTCATAAACATTTGGTGAAATTATGGACTTTTGAGTAGAACAAGCTTTTGCAATTGTTCAGTGTTGACAGAGTGACAAGAAGTTGGTTCGGATTGGTCCAGCATTACCACTCTATGAGCTATGGATCTAGAGGCATGTCTGAGATGGTGGTATGTTCTCTCAACTTAGGTGGTTCATGTTTTGGAGGTCCACAATCAATTTTTCTAGTCTGACAGTCATGACAGATAGTGTTCTTAAGGTTTTGGATGAAGGTATAATAGATTCTTTTGATATGGAGGAGTGCAAATGTTTCTGTTGAATTCATTGTGCTTGTGGAGGTCTCTAGATCATGTAACGGCTACATTGGAGGCTTGCATTGAAGTTTGAGCTTGTTGGTAAAGATATCCATCTTGGTATCATTCTTCTTCTCAGTCCTAGCCAACCGGATGATTCAAGTATGTTGCAGATAATTCTCTAGAGTGTGGCATGTTGATTCAAGTTTCAGTGGTATTTGGCCAATAGTACAGAGATCCACATTGATCCTAACCGACCTTGTTAATCATTCCAAGGTTGATGAAGGGTATATATACTTATTGAAGAGTGGTGGAAAATTATCCTTGAACAAATGAGTTAAATCATAAGAAAGGATTAGAAGTAGAGCAGAGAAGAAGAGGAGTGAAGAAAGAATAGAGTGTAGAGTCAATGAAGAAGAAATTATGGATAAGCACAGAATCTTTTGAGCCTTCAAAGGGACTGATTCAGGCATGAACATAGAGGCTATTTCTTAGTTCATTATCTCTATGTTAATCATAATTCTCTTTAGGTAGTGAATCTTTTCTTGAGCAGTGAGCTCTGGGTAGTGCACCCAAAGGCATGTGCCTTCTATTTTCTTAAGTACTTTTAATAGGGTATCCATTTTTTGTGGGCTAACACCCACCGTGGTTTTTCCACGTCAAAATTTTGGTGTTGTGTGTTCATATTGTTTCTGCTCATGTGTTGATTAATGATTTAATGTTATCATCATCAATCTGGTTCAAAAGAAGTTTCTAAAAGTTTAAATATAGGGACAACTGATTCATCTCCCCCTCTCACAATTGTCTGGATTGTTTCTAACACCCAACTCTTCTTTGCATTGTCCAAAATTTGAAAATGGCCATTCATGAGGAATACTAATCTTTCTAGCTTTTGTACATTAAAGGGTGTGTTAATTAGTGCACTTACCTGCAGTGCTTCTATTGCAAGATTTGACATTAAATTAAGCTTAGGACTTATTAGTCCTCTCAACTAACACATTCTATTCTTTATTTGATCCCTCTTATTCATCAGATTACTTAACTCATTATGAATTTTGATCAGTTGTATTTCTTTGTTGCTTACTGACTGAGTTGCCGGATCAAATGAATTAGAAATATTTATGAGTTGTAGTTACAGATCCTTGATCTTTTCTTCTAACTCCTCTGTGGCTTCTAGCCATGATAAAAAAAATTGTACAAATCACAAGCTTCTTTAATAGTACTTTGTATATCTTTTATTCCATTATCTAATAGAGTTTTATCATGACTAACATCTGGTGCAGGAGCACCTACCTGACAGCTGGCCTCCATGAGGCAGTTAGTTTGTTTTGAGTCTTGTTAATGTTTCAAAGAAGGTCGTATAAGACCAATGCATGTAATAAGGTCATGTTGACCATACTTTACTATTTTTAGGTAGGTTGTTAGGACAGTTGTTATGCTGTATGTTCGGTTGGATCCTCCCAGCCACTTGGAAGCTCCCAGCCACTGGGAATCGAGTGGTAGTACTCGCAAGCAAACCCTATTTATGCATGAGGATCGGTTGGTATTGCATATCATCGATCATCGATCAGACTTTGCAGAGAGTGAGGCAGAGGGAGAGACTGAGTATTGTAATTGCATCTTTTGAAATCAATAAAGAGATCCTGTTTATTCTCTGTTGAGTTCCATTGTTTAATCGTGTGGTTGTTCTGGTGGTTTCATGGATTTGCTGATCCATTCCACTGGTTGATTCGTCGAATCGGTGGAATGGCTATGTACAAAAGTGTAGGATTTAGTTTGCATTTTCTGTTTGTTCACCTATATGTTTGCAGGATCACAGTCGAGAGGTGTTGAGAACCCTAGCATGGGTATTTGCTAGGTCATGCTGGTAGTGAGAGTCTGGAAAGTCACCCTGAAAGTAGATCGGGTCACCCCAGGAGGTTCGGCAGATCGAAATTCACTAAGGTTGGAAAATCCATCGCAACGGCATCATTAGGATATTTCTGTGTATATCCTGCAGTTACTTCGGGCGTCATCCGAGTAGATGGAGGTGAGCATGATACAGTTGTTTGCATAAGGTGAATGCATTTCGGGGTGATCATCACAAGGTGTTGCCGAGGAAGAGTATATCGGCATAAGTTAGTCGATCGGTTGATAAAACCATCGCGGGCCGATAATGTTAAGTTTGGCCGACAGCAGGATATCGAAGGAACTGCATGTGACGTCATCGTCATCAGGATAATCGTCATCAGGATATCGGGGCAGCAGGATATTGAAGGAGCTGCATGTGACGTCATCGTCATCAGGATAACCGTCATCAGGATATCGGGGTGACATAAGCATCGAAGGAAAGGTGCGTGAAGAGAGTCGTCATCAGGATATATGGAGGGAACCGGATATTTTATATCCTGCTGATGAACATGATGTTGAACATCATGATGATGAAGATAGAGGTTGGCGGTAAGATGAACAGTGATCGTCAGGAGGATGATTGCGCTTGCCGAATATGATGAAGCTACCGATAGCCGAATATGATGATGCTGCTGACAGACGAAGGGTCGAAGGTTTGTCTGCAGGAGGATATCGGTCGGCAGAGAAAATATGATGATGCTGACAGTGTTAAGGGAAATATGATGATGATGATGAAGGGTGTTAGACATACATGCTGTATGTCAAGGTTTTAGTGTGGATGCCTCTGCATCATAGTGGTATCAGAGCTCAGCAAAAGGTCTGGGCTGTTGTGTGTTGATTCTGTCACCGAAAGGGCAGAGGTAGAGTTGATTCTGTCACTGAAAGGACAGCGGTAGAGAAGTGAGAGGTTGACAAAATGCCTCCGAAAGGTAATGGTACTGCAAGGGAGTTGCAGGAGATGAAGGAAAAACATGCCAGAGAGATGAGGAAGATGAAGGAGCTTGCTGAAGCACTTCAAGCCAGGCTTGTAGCCTTGGAGAAGAACAAAAAGAGGGAAGTGGACGACAGTGAATCGGAAGAAGATGAAGATGCTATTGAAGAGTATGAAGAGGTAGCTGAAGATCTAGATGCTGAAGACCAGAGATTTGCAAAACTGTTAAAGGCAGTGCAGAGTGATAAACCTAAGGTAAAGGTTGATGTTTCCAAGTATAATGGAAGTTTGAATGAAGATGAGTTACTGGATTGGATTGCTGCACTTGATAATCACTTTGAATGTGAAGATGTTGCTGAGGATCAGAAGGTAAAGATTGCAAAGACCAAGTTAGGAGGTCATGCTTTGGTATGGTGGGATTATGTACAATCCGAGAGAAGGAAACAAGGAAGGTCAAAGATCACTTCATGGGATAAAATGGTAGCAAGGATCAAAGGTAAATTCTTGCCCAAGGATTATGAAATTCAGATGTTTAAGAAGCTACAATTTTTAAGGCAGAAGGAAATGGATGTGAAGGCATATACTGAGGAGTTTTATAAGTTGAGTATGAGATCTGGTCATCATGAGAATGAGGTAGAAAAGGTGGCTAGGTACTTGGCTGGTTTGAGATTGAACATACAGGATGAGTTAGTTTTAGCTAACCCTAAGAGTGTGGAGGATTGTTACCAAATGGCAATCAGGATTGAAGAAAAGATGAATAGGAGACAAGATAAGTCCATGAGAGGAAGAGGCAGCAATATGAGGGGAAGAGGATTAGCCCCTACAATAAGGCAAACCAATGAGGGTCAAGAAGGCACTGGTAAAGGACAGGAACAGTCTAATTTCAGAGGTGGATGGAAAGGTAATAGAGGCAGATTTGGAAGTGGTAGAGGTTCTACTACATTTTCAGGAAAGTGTTACACCTGTGGTGAGTTTGGTCATCCATTTTTCAAATGTCCAGAAAGCAAAGGTTCATCATCCAGAAATGATAGAACGAATGACAAGAAAGTACAACTTGTGCAAGAAGAGCAAGTAGAGCAAAGTGTGCAAAGTTTAAACACTTATGAAGACAGAGTTCCTGACGGTTATGGATATCCTGAGGAGGGAGAAGCATTGAAACTGAGGAGAATTAGTTTGCAGGCATCAAAGGATATGATGCAAAGAAGAGCTCTTTTCAAGACCACATGCAAGAGCAAAGGTAAAGTATGTAAGGTTGTCATTGATACTGGTTCAACAGATAACATGGTATCTCAGGAAATGGTGGATAAACTAAATTTGGAAAGGATTCCACACCAACACCCTTACAAGGCATCTTGGGTGAGTGATAGTCAATCACTTTTTGTCTATGAACAGGCATATGTTGATTTTCAGATTGGAGCATATCATGATAGAGTTTTGTGTGACATATTGCCCATGGAATGTTGTCACCTACTATTGGGTAGACCATTGCAATTTGATAGGAGGGTACTGTATGATGGGTATGCTAATACCTACACCATCAAGAAAGATGGGAAAACTATTATGTTGATGCCATTACAGGAAGCAGCTGTAGTACAGAAGGCAGCAAACATCATTTTAGTGGGAAAGAAGGAATTTGTGCAGAAGCCTAGAGGAGCAGGCATAAAGGCAGTTGAGGACACTGCAGGGAAATGAGTTGTTAAGGACAACAGTTTGAAGATAGTTTCAGTTTTGACTGACAGAGGTCAGCAGCAGGTTCAGCAACAGGTTTGCAAACAGCAACCAGTTGAGAGGAATGACAAGGATGTTGTCATAGTTGGGACTATTGTTTGTCCTATAAAGGTTGAAAGAAAGACAGAGTTGAACATTACAGAAGTTCAAGAGGTAGTTCAGACAGAGGTTCTGGTCAGACAACCTGACAAACACAAGGTATGTGAGAGAAGGGCCTACATTGACAGGCATGAGGATTTACTTGCAAGAAAACAAGTTACAGTTCAGAAGTCTTGGAGCAGCCGAGAGCCAGCAGAGGACAAAGCTGGAACAGGTCAAGACACTGCAAAGGCAAAGTGTAAAGGTGGAGGACTTCCACAACCAAACTCATGGGACATGAGTTCTTTTCTATTGGGGAGTATGGTGCAGGAGTACCTACCTAACAGCTGGCCTCCATGAGGCAATTAGTTTGTTTTGAGTCTTGTTAATGTTTCAAAGAAGGTCGTATAAGACCAATGCATGTAATAAGGTCATGTTGACCATACTTTACTATTTTTAGGTAGGTTGTTAGGACAGTTGTTATGCTGTATGTTCGGTTGGATCCTCCCAGCCACTTGGAAGCTCCCAGCCGCTGGGAATCGAGTGGTAGTACTCGCAAGCAAACCCTATTTATGCATGAGGATCGGTTGGTATTGCATATCATCGATCATCGATCAGACTTTGCAGAGAGTGAGGTAGAGGGAGAGACTGAGTATTGTAATTGCATCTTTTGAAATCAATAAAGAGATCCTATTTATTCTCTGTTGAGTTCCATTGTTTAATCGTGTGGTTGTTCTGGTGGTTTCATGGATTCGCTGATCCATTCCACCGGTTGATTCGTCGAATCGGTGGAATGCCTATGTACAATAGTGTAGGATTTAGTTTGCATTTTCTGTTTGTTCACCTATATGTTTGCAGGATCACAGTCGAGAGGTGTTGAGAACCCTAGCATGGGTATGTGCTAGGTCGTGCTGGTAGTGAGAGTCTGGAAAGTCGCCCTGAAAGTAGATCAGGTCACCCCAGGAGGTTCAGCGGATCAAAATTCGCTAAGGTTAGAAAATCCATCACAACAGCATCATCAGGATATTTCTGTGTATATCCTACAGTTACTTCAGGCATCATCCGAGTAGATGGAGGTGAGCATGATACAGTTGTTTGCATAAGGTGAATGCATTTCGGGGTGATCATCACAAGGTGTTGCCGAGGAAGAGTATATCAGCATAAGTTAGTCGATCAGGTTGATAAAACCATCGCGGGCCGATAATGTTAAGTTTGGCCGACAGCAGGATATCGAAGGAACTGCATGTGACGTCATCGTCATCAGGATAATCGTCATCAGGATATCGGGGCAGCAGGATATTGAAGGAGCTGCATGTGACGTCATTGTCATCAGGATAACCGTCATCAGGATATCGGGGTGACGTAAGCATCAAAGGAAAGGTGCGTGAAGAGAGTCGTCATCAGGATATATGGAGGGAACCAGATATTTTATATCCTGCTGATGAACATGATGATGAAGATAGAGGTTGGCGGTAAGATGAACAGTGATCGTCAGGAGGATGATTGCGCTTGCCGAATATGATGAAGCTGCCGATAGCCGAATATGATGATGCTGCTGACAGACGAAGGGTCGAAGGTTTGTCTGCAGGAGGATATCGGTCGGCAGAGAAAATATGATGATGCTGACAGTGTTAAGAGAAATATGATGATGATGATGAAGGGTGTTAGACATACATGCTGTATGTCAAGGTTTTAGTGTGGATGCCTCTGCATCAACATCGTCTTCAACTCAGCTAATCTCTTCTCATCAAACTCTTTTCTTACTTTTATTTCTGCAAACTTTTCAAATGATTCAAAATGTATACTTACTAATTTAATGAGCCCCTTAAGTTGATTTGATGAAGACATTGAAGTATCCTTTTCGTATGATGGCATCAGCTTCTCCAAAGTACTCGATGCCTCAACAATTAGCTCACTATCCTCTATATTGACTTCAATATTTCTTTCTGTGCCTTTTCTTGTAATATTGATACCAACTTAAATTTTTGGATAGGGGACATTGATTCCAAGTTTATTGGACCTTGTAAGAGCTCAGACTCATCCAGATCTTGTTTTCTCTCCAAAAATTCCCTAACAGAATAATTTTGGGCAGCAACATTGTCTCTTGTCATTTCTTCAAACACTTCATCTTGATTTTTTTCCAAAGTTTCCATGTCCATATTGTCTTGTTGACCAATATTTTGTTTTGGTGTAGGACTCTCCTCAGCTTGATCAAGTTATTGATCATTAGTTTTGTCTTGTTCTACAGGAGGACTTTTTTTAACTTGATCATTAGCAGTAGGGGCTTAAACAAATTCTTCTTTTTCTAAGGTTGCTTCCTCAAGATCTTTCTCAATTTTCTCTAAACTTTTCTCTTCTAATATCTCTTCCATTGTTTTGTCTCTTACCAGAGGATTTGTTTCAATTTGGTCAAGGCCTTGATCCATGGTGACTTTTGGAATAACTGGGTCATCTCTAACCCCTATTTCAACATTATCATTTATTGTTAGAAGATGAAATTATTTCAACACTCTTAGGGTGATCTCTTCATTCTATTTGACTACTTTTTCAATGTCATCTACCATTAGAGTGTTCATTCTCCTCTTTTTTTTGAATTCCTTATGAATTTCTTTGGAGATTTTGACCTTTTATTCTAGAGGGATTTTAGGACATAGTTTTATTAATGTATTCTCTTTAAGCTCAACGTCCTTAGCCATAGCACCTTCTTTCCTCACATACATTATACTTTCCAACCTTTCTGGGAGATCATTGATTATTTCAATGAGAGCTTTATTATATATATTCAAATATTGGGTGATAACAGCCTTAATGAACTTTTTATTTGCATCATCGAAGTCATCATATAGTTGGAAAATAGGTTTTAGATTGCCATTGACTGTAATGGCTTTGAGTTCTTCATCCAGACTCATTGTAGTATAGCCTTCCATAGGTGCTTCATTCTTAGCCTTCTTTTTCCCTATATCTTTACTAGAGGTCTTCCTTTTTGTGGTACTAGAGGGTTTGTCTTGTTGAGAACTTGAGGATGGTACATTATGTGCCTTCATTTTCTTCAGTTCTTCATCAGTCTTAGTTTCCTCATCATCAACTGTACCAACACCGACATACACTCTCTAACCTTTGGTTTTCTTTCTTTTACCTGTTTGTACTTCTACAATGGTTGGGGAGGAAATACCAGAGGATTTAGATGTTATTCCAGATGCACTTGCACTTCTTGTTCTTCTTTTTGGTGCAATAAGCACCTCTTGTTGTACCTCTTAAACTTTTAGGGCTTGATTAGCCTCCTTTTCCTGCTCCTCTTCATCTTTATCTGGTCTTTCTACTTCAATTCTAGCTCTTGTGGATGATATTTGTTCTTTGGTGAATTCTTTGATTTGTAGATATTCTTCTACCATTTTGTTATCGTTTTTCTAGATTTTAGACTTCCTTAGTTTAACATGAACTTTTACAGATAGCTCTTCATATGTGCTAAACCTATCCTCTAAGGTATCCCTAGGTTTACTTAACATGTGCTGGGCATATCCATCTAACACATTAGTTGTTACTTCATACACCAAAGGCATAATCCAGATTGTTCTAGGCTCAACAACCTCCATCATACACTGATCCTTATTGACAATGAAGTATATATCAGTTCCCTTTTCAACCTTTTTATATTTTACTCCTACATCAGGTTAAACTTTTGCATATATCAGTTCCCTTTTGTAATAAGTTTAACCTGATTTAGAACTTTCTCCCTTTTCAATCAGTTCCTCAAGCTTTGCAGAGCTTATTTTGAATTTTATTAATAGGTATTTGTTGCTTCCAGATCATATTTCAAAAGTAACACATCTTTTCTCAATTTTTCACATTCTTCAGACTTATTTTTTAACATTTGATTCATATATCTCTTAGCTTTTTCTTTCTCTTCAACCATCCTTGATAAGCTTTTTAGGATTTCATTTGCTTCAAACAATGGTTCATTTATCTCTCTATTCATATCCTTTGATTTATTAACTTCCTCTCTTAGCTTCAGGATGCATTCATTAGCTTCTTGAACATTTGCCTTCAGATCCCTAATTTCTTTTTGAGATTTTTCAAGATCAATAAGAGCTTCTTCTAGTTCAACATTGTTTTCATATGAGAAATTTCCAAATCTTCTAGCTTCCATGAGTATACTATTCTAGATCTTCCTCAAGTTGTTAGGCTTCCTCCAAGTAACCTTGCTTTGATACCAATTATTGATTATAAGAAATACTGAGAGGGGGGCTGAATCAGTATTTTGCAAAAGCACTTCTTCAACACTTCATTAATTCAATTACCAAAATTAATAACATGTATGCAGAATAGACATGAGAACGACAACCATAAAGACATAACACATAGACACCAGGATTTTTACGTGGAAAATTGAAAAAGGGAAAAACCACAGTGAGTATTAGATCACAATATATTATGATAACAATACTAAATTACATGAGGCCTCACTACCTTAGGGCTCATTGTCCTAGAAGTGCTCACTACAAAAGGCTCGCTGCTAGAAAGATAGAAGAGAAGATAGAAGAAGGATTGGCTCACTGCCAAGAAATTACTGCTATAAATGCATCTATAGAATGTTGAAGTGCAGTTCCATTTGTACCTTAGTATATAGACTAAAATGTCTTCATAATGTTTTCCCTGCTTTTCTGCTCTAAAACATATAGTCTATTTTCTACCCTTATTATTTTTTTTTCTCTTCAAACTACTTAAAATATTTCACACATTGAATTCGCACTACTTCTATACACCCACACACTTTCAACACTGAAATCCATCCAATATATATCTACAATAAGATTTAACTCAGAAGTAGGTCATCAAGCCAGACATGAAACATGTATACAACTATTGTACCTAGTCAGCTTAATCTTGTGCCCAAATAGCAATGCGGACCCAAATAAATATATTATAATATTCATATAGGTCAGCACCAATCATTCAACCACTTAGATTAATTATTCAAACAATATATCTTCTCTACATATGGATCTAACATGCCTGTCGACTTGTTCCTTAAGAACACACTTGACCAATTCAATTGGCATATCATAACTTCTATTACAGACCATATGAGACTCTAAATATCATATCCAACATTCATCATTGTCTTCTTAGCATACCTTTAGAAATGTAAACCAAAATATACCACAGTGGAGGAATGCAGACCCTTTTACTTTGATAATGTGTACTATTGTTGTATTAACTTTGTTCACCTAGACATAGATACTCTACTATATGACTTCTGGAGGAAGTTAGGACTTGAACACTAGAACATGTGATCAATAAATATCTATGAACAACATACCTGAACCACATACAAGTGTCTTTAATTGTGGAGGCATACCATCTCAAATATGGTCACTTCCTTTGTATACTATAAACTACCCATACTTAGTCATTTATTCTTCCAAAGTAGAGTCTCTTTGCCATGCCAATGGAATTCCTTTGCATTATTTCCATTAATGACAAGATTCATTCTTTAGAGCAGTGTCTCTTGCTAACAAAGCTAAATAAAATTCCTGCACATGTTCTCTAGGACCACCTTTACCCTTATAATTATGAAATTTGGGGATGTCAAAGTTCTTATGGAATGAAATCATGTTAAGGGATCTATCAAATGGGTAGGGACAAATGTACTCTAAAGTATAAATCTTCTTGGTACTTCTCATTTGAAGGTCCAACATTTATTTTTGCAACTCTTGAAATTGTTGCTTTATTACCAATACTTCATCAATTTGAGGATTTTGATTAGGATTTGAAATTTGATATGAAGGATTATTATAAGACATTAAATTTGGCCCTTGGGGAATAGAGGATGAGATTTGAACTTGGGTTGGAGGGATATTAGGATTAGAATTTGGATTTTGATACAAAGAGTTCTTATAGGATATAAAATTGGGATTTTGGGGAATGGAGGATGAGGTTTGAACTTGAATTGGAGTAATATAAGTGGAGGTACTGAAAAAAAGATTTTCAGCACCATAGTGTGTTGAAGTGAAAGGTGGGGTAGTTGGAATGTTGTTTGAGATAGGAATATGAGTTGGTTGAGGCATGGACAAGCCTTGAATGGTGGGTGGGTTTGGGGTAAACATTGAATTAAAAGGTTGGGATATAGACATGGACAAGTTGGGAATGGTAGGTGAACTTGGGATAAAAATAGAATTTGAAGGTTGAGGTATAGACACAAATTCCATTCTTGAGATACCCCTAGAAAGGGTAGAAGTTAAGAGGTCTATGGTGGAATATATTTGGCTAATGGTGGGATCCCTATCCCCAAGTGGCCTTAATTCTTATTGAGAGGGAATTCTAGCCCCTTGTTTGAGAAACATTTCCATATAATAATTAGGGTGTGTAGCCATCAATATTTCAATAAGTTTAGAGAGCCCCTTGGATCAACTACAAACTTTTCTATTTCCTTAGAAGTAGGCATTTCATATAGGTCTTCCACAAGGTCTTGTCCCCAAGTTCATGGCATAGATAATATATTGTATTCTTCAGGATTAGTGTTTGTATTTGAAACATAAGGTGTTCCTATAAGGTGTACATATATATATGCCGTTGGGGTTTAGACTAGTTGGTCGAGCTATTGAAAGACACAGATGAATGACACAAGTTCAAACCCTACCTCACCCAACCGCGTATAGTTTGGGGTGACTGATGGGTCTTCACGTGGCCTGAAGGATTAGTTTTGGCTCCCCTAGACTGACTCGGCAAGAGGATTGTTGTTGATGAGTCAAAGACACCTCCGAGATAACATATATATATGGTCTTTTTCCAATATTAATAAAAGGGTACAAAATGTTTTAAGTGCATTACTAAAAAGGAAAATGAAGTTTCAATATGTGTGACTTAGAGTAATCTAAACAAATACATATAAATACACACAAATCAACTGATATTGATAATTACTAATAATTGGATACAATGTGCTTAACTTGATAACTAATGAATAATTATGAATATATTAGTATAGATATCTTAAATACATCTATTTGAAAGACATGATGAATTAATTTACATTAGATTTTTTTTATGATTATATGTATTCTTCAATTAGGTTAGATTTTTTTTTAAGATAATGCACCTGGTAAACTTTTTAACGTGACATGTGACGTTGACATGACACGCCCTCTAGCTCCACACTAATGCTTTTTCTCAGAGTGATGAACCAATGAGGCTACAACACGGGGACCTCATCCCCATGAAGGAACACTTCAAACATGTGAGCTCATTGGCCCAGCAAAGGCGTAAAACCTATGAGCTCATTGGCCCAGTGGGTTTTTGAACTCTAGTGGCTGCCACAACAAATGAGCGACTTAACCACTGAACCATGTCCTTAATGGCTTCAATTAGGTTAGATCAATAAAAGGAGAGTTATAATATTATTTTTTAGTATCCACCCTAACAGAGACAAAGAAATGGTCATATAGACATTATTTGTTTATTTATTTTGATGTAGACAACCCTTTATGGTGTCGAGGTCCTTGCACTCAAGAAGCAGGTAAGTACAAGAAGATAAGTCTATTTTTTGGCCAAAAAGTAGAAGTGTTCTTCCTATTTTTCAATTTTTTTCTTACTTGGAATGAAAATTTGAAACATTTACACATAATATTAATATGACGTAAAAATTTGAAATGTAGTATTTTGTTTCTTGTTTTCAAATATATAATTTTTTCTAATACCCAGATGATAAATGTTTATTTTTTATAGGATGTACAAAAAGTGGTTTTTAAAAGTCCCCTGTTTTTTGCCAAAGCATTGTAAAAAATGTAAAAAAAAATCAAAACATTTCAAAAACCAAAAAAAATCAAATATTCCCACATAAAAAAATAAAAACATTGTAAAAAATTTAAAAAAAAAAATTCTAAAATCCAAAAAAAATCAAAACATTTCAAAAAACAAAAATAATCAAATATCCAACAAAAATCCAAGCAATAAAATCAATGCATCAAACTACTCCAAGTTCAATCTAATTCATCAATCAAATCTTCGAATTATCAATCCATCCATCAAGTCAAATCCATCACATCATCAAAATCAAATCATCATCATCAATTCTTCAAATCAATTCTTCCAATCAATCACACTCATTCATATCAATCTAATTCATTTAAATCAATTCTTCAACTACAACATCCAATCTCTTCCTTCAAATCATTTATTCATTTATCCTTATCAAATCATTCCAAGAAATGATCAAAATGCAAGTCAATCATTAATCCACACCAATCAATCTAATTAATCATGTCCAATTATCCAATCACATCCTTTGGTCTTGATCCTAATCTTTCCATAAACCCAATCAATCATAATCATCATCATCATCATCATCATCATCATCGCCACCATCAATGGGATATATCATTCCCCACAATGACAACACTATCATCATCACTATCTTAATCATCAATCAATCATTAATTTTTGGTTTATAGCTTGGCAGGGGCCATACCTTGTTTGTTTTTGTATCATTTGTGCATGCTTGCTTGCTCATGTGTGTTATCTTTTTATCTTGCATTTATTTCACATCCATATCATTCCATTTAATATTCATATCTTGTGTATGTTGGAATAGCTTTTTGCATTATCCTTTGCATCTAAGGTCATACCATACCTTTTGTGCATTAGGACTTTAATGCTCTAGGTTTACTTCCTCATATGTTAGAAAAGGTTGTATTATGCTAGTGCACAAGGCACATCATCACCCTAGTCTTCATACCTTGGTGCATAACTTCTAGTGCTATATTAAACACCATGGTTTCTCACCTTCATTGTAGTATAACACATCATTCATTTCTTCTGTCAATTCCCCTATCTTCCTTGACCAATCCCTTTAATTTTGAGAGCCTACCTACATTTGTCCAACCTTCCTATCCTCTCAAGAGGGAATCATCATCTTATATTTACATCTATATCCCACATCATCAATAAACACCTAGAACTACATATCATCACTCTCATCATTATCGTATTGTTCTTTGATCTCATGGATACAAGGTATGTAGGTAGTCTAGAATATGAAAGAAGTATCTAGTAGGCAAGAACAAATGATTCATCCTTTTCATCATTATATCCTTACATCATCATCCTATCCTTTTCCTCTATACATACCTTAGCTTCATTGAAATTATGTTACTTGACATAAATCTCATCATCTCGAACATTATCTCAAAGAGGGGCAAAATGTAGACACCCAAATTTGTCCATGTCTTGCAATGCCTAGTTAAATACATTATTAGAGACATCATATAGCATTTTGTCCTAATCCCACACCTAATTCCACTTATCTCATTAGCGAATTATTTAAATAAATCCCATTTATTTAATTATTTTCTATCATAATCCCATCCCCTCGTAATCACCTAGCCAATTAATTAAATGAATCCCATTTAGTAATTCAAATAAAATATTTAAATTTATACTCCCCTCTCACCACATTCCAACACTTGTCCACCTCTCAATTGAGTCGTGCGGTACTACAACTTTCATTTAATATCCTTCACATGTATAACTAATAAGACTTAATTTTATTAAATAAAAGTTTTTGTGTACACAATCACCCATGAATTTTATTCTCCTCCGTACACTTGTCACATGACTATAATTCCTTGAAGAGTATGAATAACTAATCAATCCTAGTTGTCCACATCATTCATTTAGCCTTTCAATCACAACCATTCATTAAAAATAGCCCTTTCCTATAAATCAACTCCCTCACAAGCCATTTGATGCATCCACATTTCAAGTATCCTTATGTTGTCAAAATCTGTCTATAATCTTTCATCCATTGTCTTTTCATCTATCACCTTCCATTTATCATCTTCATCTTAATGTTATGCTTCTAAATTAATAAATCAACATATCAAATCACTCAATAAATCAATCAGACATGCAACTATCATTCTATCTATTTGAGGTATTGAAGGTTTGGGTCAAGGTAATGCATTTCATTGTTTTATCATTTGTACTTATCCAAAAATTTCATATACATGAGCCACAACCCATCCAAGAATGGCCTTACCAAACACATTGAACTCCCCTTTAAGATTAGTTGAATATATATTCTCCTTGTTCAAGGAAGAGCTTGTTTTTTATTGCGGCTTGAAGAACAGTAATAGAAACTAATGATGAGTATGTGAGCTCATGCATGAGAGATCTCTCTTAACTACCATGTATTGCCATCACCCATATGCATAGCCATATACTAAGGACATGTACCTAATAATGTAATACTATAGAGACAATAATACACCAAAGGATGAGGGGAATCATAGATGCCAAAGGTATAAGACTCAAGGTGGGAATAGTACACATCAAACATCTATGTTCTAAAGGTCTAAGAATAAATTTTCTTAAGGTGCATGGCATTGATAGTTTCATCCAAAGATTCCACTTCAGGAGTTACCAATCGATATGCCCCTAATCTATAAGATGCCCTAATCAGAAAACGTCCAAGCCAATTAGGCTCAATTTTCCCTTTCTTTACTCTGTCTTTCTGATTCTTTTGATTTTTTTAAGTACTAAATCACCACGCTCAAATCTTCTAACTCTAATCTCTTTTTTGTAGCTTTTCTACAGATGATTATGATATGACTACAAATGCTTTAAAGTATTCCAACATTTCTCTTCTAGGACCTCCAGCTCATGCAATCTAGAAACCCAATATTCATCTTCATCAATCACATGCTGCAATGACACTCTCAAAGAGGGGAGCTCAACCTCAATGGGTAAAATGGCTTCAATTCCATAAACAAGTGAACAAGGAGTGGTTCTGGTAGCGGTATGGGTGCTAGTTTGATAGGCCCATAAAACTAGATTAATTTTCAAGTGCCAATCATGACCAACGTCATTGATTGTTTTCCTTAGAATCTTGAGGATAGTTTTATTCAAAGCATCAGCTTGACCATTACCTTGCATGTAATAAGGGGTGGGAAAATGATTTTGGATATGGAAGGTGTAGCAAACTTCACAGATATCTTGGTTTTTGAAGGGCCTACTAGTTAGGATTAAGGTGCCATCATCTTTGTAAATCCTATGTAATTAATTACTCTTAATATTGTTTTTAAATCACCCATAAGGGATGAAAGGTTTCACCAACGGCAGTCTTGTTTCATCGTGAATCTATACCATTCGACAATAGGTCATAGATCTGACGGTCAATATTTTGTCAGTTATCCTTCCCTAGAAGGTAACCCCCTTTTATAAGGATATTTGTACAATGTTTTTTATCAGAGTTGAGAGCAACAGGCACCACTAGATTGAAGACTGAAGGAGAGAGGAAGTGCATATATTTTAATCTCATATACTTGAAGATAATACAACTTGGAACCTCTTTTCTTGGTGGAGTTTTTTACCTGAAAGAGTTTTCTCCATGTTATACATTGTGTTATGTCTTATATTCTTAATGCTTATTATTTTTATGTAGTAGGTTTTAATTTCTATTGCAACCTCCATTGATTCTAGTTTGTTTAAAGGATAATGAAGTTTGAATCAGATTTATGTTGTGTGGTTTGAACCTTCATTTATAACACTACCGTTATCAGTAATAATGGAAGACGGGATACCATATCGAAAAATTATATAATTGAGGATAAATTCTAAAATTTTCTTACCAGTAATATTGGCCAAAGCAATGGCTTCTACTCAATTTGTAAAATATTTAGTGGCAGTTATGATAAAGGTATGGCCATCAAAGGAAGGAGTATGAATTTTGACCACAAGGTCAAGCCCCCATTGAGAAAAAGACCAAGAATAGTGATTGGTTGTAACTCTTGAGCGGGTGCATGTATTAAGTCTCCATGTTGTTGACATTGTTTACATCTCTTTACAAATTCATGAGCATCTTATTCTACATTTGGCCAAAAATATCAAGTTCTTACCAACTTCTTAGCTAGGGATAACCCACTAGAATGTGCCCAACAAATCCCCTCATGTACTTCTTGCAAAGTGGTTTTGGAATATTTTAGGTTTAAACGTCTAAGGATAATAACATCTAGGCTTCTTTTGTATAAGGTATTGCCAAGGATGGTAAAATGATTGTATAGACGAATAAAGTTTCACTTTTTAGAGCTACAGAGATTGGGTGGAAGAGTGCTATGATGAAGGTCAGTGTAAACATCTTGGTACCAAGGTGAATTAGGACCAACAAGGACACACACCATTTTTTATTTTAATATCTCATAAGCTGGACTAAAAAGCTTCTCAACTAAGAACTCATAGTACTGATGACTATGAGGCATGTCTAAAAGAGATCCAATAGTTTCCATTGCATCCGCAACCCTAATTTTTAACCTTTCTACTTGTTCAAATGTGATCATGTTGAAATGCTCTATTAATGTGTCTACTATTTTCTTATAAGGCCATTGCTTCTCATACTTTGTGTGATATTCTACATTTACTTGTCTAATAACCAATTGAGATTCCCCTAGAAGTTGAAGTTCTTTGATATTCTATGAAATAGTTGTTCTTAGTCCTGATATTAGAGCTTCATATTATGCTATGTTAATTTTGCATGGGAAAGCTAAGCAACATGATTTATGTATGCAATCTCCTTGAGGGGTAATAAAAGGAATTCTTGCCCCTGGCCCATGATTGGTATATGATCCATCAAAATATAATTTCCATAAAGATGAATATTCCATGGTGAAGACCGAGTCATCAAGAAACTCTGATACTATGGGGTCATCCACTTGTAATGGAGAATCTGCTAACTGATCTATAACTTGACCCTTGATAACTGTTGATGCATAAATTTGTGGGTAATCCAGCAGCAACATGGGAAACTCTAAGATGTGGGATTGCTCCTAAGAGTGACCTCCAGATTTTAGGGAAGCTGGCTCTTCCATTCTTCAATGGGGTTTGAGAAAAAGTTAGAAAGGAAACTATATTGCAGAAAACAAATGCCTAATCTAAGGTGATCCGCTGGATTTGAACTGCACAGTGTTTAACTTGAAGGATTTAACTGGATCTAAAGAGCAAAATATGCATGATTAAAACTTAGTTTGAGAAACACATTAAATAGAGGCAAAGAAATAGAGAAATTAGAGACAAGAAACATAGATATCCAATATGCACAAAACACATTTCTTTATTTGAATAACCAGTTACAGAGGCAAAAGTTGCTACACAAAATGACTATTACATTCTCATAAAGAAATAATTGCAAAGGCAAGAAGAAAGAAAATCTATGTCTGCTGCTCCAACTCTCTGATTTGTAGAATGTAGAACTCTGTATGTATGAAGAACTCTTGAATGTGACCCAGATCTGGCTATTTTATAGCTTGAAAGACCCAAGAAATCCTCAATGGCCTCTCTAAAAATCTGCAACTGACTCCACAAAATCCGGCATCAAATCCACAAAATATGGCATAAAATCCAACTGCAACTGAAGTTTCTGTTTTGCCCATGGCTGGAAAAATATCTCTATGTGTGAAAGAAAACTCCCACCGCTATCCTCATGTAGCTTGCTTCATGAGAATGGAAAAATGGCTACTCACATTTAGGGTTTCACTTTTTAACTCCTGTGAGTTAAAAGCTTTACTTCTTAAGGCATTATTTTACAAGCAAGGACCCACCATTTAATATGAGGCTATATAAAATTCCCGCTCACCTAAAACTTTATAATATGAGAAACTTATATTTAATAAGTGTCACTTATTAAAATGAAGGGCCCACCATTTAATGTAATAATAAACTTATATTGAAGCCTCAGCCTTGTTAGGTCTCAAAAATGCAAGTTACTAATCCTAAGAGGATGCCAGGCTCTATATTTGGATTTGCAACGTTTTTGAACTAACTTGACGAAATCAACCTTCAAGGTTTGATGATTTCCTACACTTTAGGTCCTGCTACACCTAGGTGGGTGAACCTTAAAATATTAAAGCAGTCTGAGTGTGGATGAATGGACTAACTAGGTCTATCTACAATGGCATAGGATGTATGATAGATGACAAAGCTGACTAATTAATTCTATGTGTAATGTTTAATAGGTGATTGGCAGAAATTGTATAAGCAATATCAAAAAAAGGTTTTAATTAATGAGTTGAATAAGACCAGTGCCTTGTTGGGTAACAGAGTCAATTTGAAGGACTAAGACCAGTAGTTTCTAAATGGTAATAATTCTAGATATTTGGCACAGTTCTGGTTTATAGCTTGTACAAACGTGCAAGTAAATGACTGACAGACTCTTCTTGATAATCCAACCAAATAAAATCAGATATCTTTATAATTCACCAGAAGGTACTTTAATCCTTACTTGAAGGAACCAAATGAAATGAAAAGACAAGATTACAGATAATATTTTACTGGAGACAGTGTGTCAATCCTAATTATATGGCTCTACTTAGTAATCCCAACTTACTACTTCCAGGTTACTGTGAATAAATCAGAAGGGTTTAATTCCTTAGGATGGACACCAACCGAATTGATCACACAGATACAGCGAATGTGTATTGACAGATTAAATATATACTTGATAGTTTAATCTGAATAACAGGGAAATGCAGAAATGGAGACAGCCACACAACTGAATAATTTCAACAAATAACTGATACCCAAATGGAAATACTGAATCAGAGAACTTCAAATTTCTTCTTCAAAATAAAATATGCAACATGATCATTCTGGAATATTATGTATATGTATATCTAAATATCTTCTACTGCTGATGAATTTTTCAGCATAGATTGTTTGAACTTATATAGATATTTTCATGAAGAGATACAACTCTTCAATAAGTCTCTTGGGATTTTAACCAATACAAACAATAATTACATAATCTTAGTTAGGCTCTGTTTAGCCATAAATAGACTTTTGTTATATGATCCAAGTACTCCTGCGCACGGTGAGAATCAGTAAGCTCGACTGCACTCCTGGTGATTATATCGAGGGTGATCATTTCCTCCAGTTGCTTGCAAACTTCTGTAGATACAGAGGCTTTATCTTTTAGGGCTCCTGTGGCTTTGTGTAATATAACTTGACAATCAATAGTCCACTCTTCTTTGCTCTTTACCTCTCCATTATCTTTGAATATTCTGGGCACCCCTGCGTCTGATGCATCAGTCCCTTCCTTAGCATCAGCTTTGAGTTTATCATAATAATTCTGGTGCCTTTTGAGCAATGCTCTTGCATCAGAGATATCTGTGCTATCAGTGGTACCTCTGTTTTGCAACTCGATCACCTTTTCTTGTATCCTCTGATCAAGCCTCTCATGTTCTTTGACTGCTTTATGATTTTCCGAGTAGTTATCCCAAAACTGGTTTAACCACCGTACCATGTTTGCATACCTGCTCTGCAGTATTGTAACAAATGCATCTATTTGAATTTGTTTGGCTTGATCATGGGATATCTCTTGACTACTTTGTGAGCTCTCACCTTGAGTTATTCTCTTCGTAGATTGCCCAAAGGTGCTCTTAACAGCGTCCTTCAAGTAGTCATTCTCCTTTGTTAATCTTTCACAATTCAGCTTATAAGCATCCCTTTCCTTGATTAACATCTGAGCTTGTGCTTTATTCAATTTTGCAACATTGATACCAATGTCTGCAGTAATTATGGGGTCAGTCTCACCTGCTCTAAAAGTCATAACATGGCCAAAAGTTTTTTCAGTGTCTATGATGGCCGTCTTCTTATGGGGAGGATACAATGCCCATATCATTAAAGAATTTTCATCATTATTGTATCTCGTTCCCATATAGACTTCATTAACTCCTTCTGGAGTAAGCTTATACTTATCATCAGCATTATTCAAAAAACTATCAAAAACCAGAGCAGAATTTAAATCCAAGCCGGGAAAAATCATAACCCCCGCATCTTTAAGCAGCTGTCTGCCTCTGCTTGGTGTCATATCCTGCATTTCCTTGTCCACTGTCTCCTTTAACATCTCTAATAACTGTTTTTCATTGTCAGCAGAAACATTATCTACTGACTCTCTAATTTCCTTTCCCTTGTATTTATACAGGAATGATTTAAATTCCTTCGAATGAATGAATGTATCATCTGACACAAAAGAATCATAAGCCTTTTGGCGTGGATCTTCATCAGCAGACCCCTCCTCATCATGTATCACAACTGGAGGCTGATATTGTTGCATTTTTCTTTTAGACATTTCTATTGTCTTATCTTGTGGCTGTTCAGTCAATTCTTCCTCTTCAGAGGATACCACTTCAACTTCTGCCAACTGCTTTTTCTTTTCATTCAAATCTCTGTTATATTTCTCCACCACCAAATCGACTTCAGCCTCTTCCAAATTTCTAATGACATCATCATGTGGATAATGTATGTGCATGTATCCACTGAGATTTTGTTTTCTTCTTGCATAGTCAATGAAACCCTCAGGGTCAAACCCTTTCCTCACCTCAGCAGTCACCATGTTATAATGCATTAGTTTATCCAAAATGAGATTGTACCCTTCTTTTGAAACCACAGTAAAATCTCCAAAACACAAAGTACTAGGCATGAATGATTGTTTATCATGCGAACTTAGATGCATGACATTGGAACAATGCATTTGCCTAATTATTTCCAAATATGCAATCCTGTCAGGGACAGTTTTAGGCAATATAAAGGGAGCATCCTCAAAACCATACACTCTGATCATAGTAGCATCCTCAAAACAATACCAGTCTCCCCAATTATGAGTGACAGCAGGGGGGCCACCAAAATCTTTTGGTCTGAGGAATCTTTTTATTTCATCTGAAATTGAATATTCACAGGGGTGGTTGAAATACCTATACAGCACTTTAACACAATGCTCTTCAAATTGAGCATAGCTGGAGTTAGCATACCTGCTATCCCAGATTCTGGTCCACATTTGTACAGGTATCTTCTCCCCTTTCTTACCCGCAGCAACAACTTGAAGCTCATTTGGCCACAATCCTACTTCCTGGCCGTAGTATAAGACCATATGCATGAGCATCGAGTAATGCTCAAAAGAGCATGCTGGAGCATTGTTTTTCATTGCAGATAGACCAGAGTCTATTCTAGTAGCAACATAGGAGGCATAATCAAACTGTCTGGCATTGTGACATTGAATATCAGAGGTTATGACCATTAGAGGAATAGCCATGAACTCAGGGACCTCTGAGCCAAGGACTTGGCCTACTGAATAGTAAGTATATTGAATGTATGGTTCAAAAATGGATACATGAAAGGGAGGGCCATCATTCTCAGTCAAGGGTATCACTTCTCCTTCAATCCTGGGTCTATGAATGGGTAACCTCCATCCATTGTAGGTTGTATCCATTCTCCAGTATTCTTTATCCAAATCTTCATAAACAACAGGGACAGTGCACAAATCATCCAAATCATACACCTCACAAATAGCATTTTTTGATAGGTGTACAATTGGTTCTCCCTGAGGGTTGCAGATAGCTTTCAGGCCTGAATTGTAATGCCTAGCTAACAGTTGCAGGAGTTCTACATTCAAGAATACATTAGGTACAACCAGTTTGCCTAAATTCATGTGCCATGGGTTTGACACAGGGGCATTTCTAAATCTTCTGTTGTAATGAAACCTGAAGAGTTCATATCCCCTAATTGGGGTCCAAATATCTCCCAGGCGCTTATGTTTGTCTTCTAATTTTTCTACTTCTGCCCTGAGTTGGGCAGACCTCCTGGCCTTGGGAGCTGACCCAGGCAACTGATCAATCAAGTCCTGATTTAGTTTCCTGTCTTTCACTTTTTCTTCAGGGGTTTGATCAGTTTTTTGCTTCTTTGGTTTACTGGTTTCCCCTTGTGATTTTCTTCCTTTTCCTTTCCCCGAAGTTTCCATTTTTGAAAAATTTGGCAGGAAATTCAAATACAGGTAATATAGTGGTTTGTGTATGTGTACCTGTCGCTCGATGGCTGGAATTGGAAGCCTTTGCTTTTGCCCTGAGAATTCTTCTGTATTCTGCTCTCGGACGGTTTTTTGCAATTATAATGATCGTATGAACTTTGTAGCCGTTTTGTATTAATTATCTGATCAATTCAATGTTCATTGCTGTGAAGTGTCACATCGCCATAACTCTTCCTATCGGCGTGCTTTTTGAAATGTCTGGACGACCTCAACCCTTTTTTATGGCACGGACGGTCAATCGGCGTGATCCCTCAATAGTATCCCCGATGTCATGTAGTATCATATTTCAAGTGGGTGTGACCATCGGCATGATTTCCTTCATCGCCAAGGGTTTTAGATCTCTCCGCGATATGGCAAGTCCCACCGATATACTTTGCTTATCGGGAAGACTGAGACCATCGGGATACTAAAATTATGTCTCCCCGATCTTTATTGTCTTACCTATAGTCTGTTTATGTATGAACTTTTATCTTTATCGGAATGACATTCTCTATCGGGATAGCTTTCTCAAGATATCCCGATCCAAATCATCTCCCCGATGCCCTTTATCACATCCTTCATCGGGCAAAGTTTAGTAAAGTGTCACCGATATCTTTTGATCGCCGTGACTTATGAATCGGCAAGACTTGCTTCTTTTGTTCCGATATGTCAGGCTATCCCGATGAAGATGCATCGCTGAGAGTCTTGCCGATAACTTTCTTATCGCCAGGACTCTTGATCGTCGGAGACTTACTTGTTTTCTATTCCGATGGTTCATTTCTCACCGATGACTATTGCTTTGTTACCCTCGCATGCTGTTCGGTAAAACTCTTGCCGAAAGTGCTTCATCGGTATGATATATACCGTCGGGGCAACTTCTAAAAGATCATCCGATAGATATTTGTCATACCGATCGGCATGACCACTTGCCTTTCTTGCCGATGTAAAGTCATCGGTGTTGCTTACTCCATCGGTGAGCTCCATAATTCTTGCTCCGATCTCTATTTTCACGCCGATGGTTGTTTTCAAACAATTCCTTGTGTATCGGTGTAAGCCACACGACCTCATGCCGATGGATTGATTTTGATGATATTCGACACTGTTCATCCCTAGACATTTTATGAGATACAAAAATTTTATATTGTGGTCCTTTTGGGATATTCCTTAGGGTTTATTCAAATATGATGGAGTAAGGGAATAGTAAAATTTTGAAAATTTTACTGTGCTAACAAGCCTCTTGTAAAAAACAGTGACACATTTGATGCATTTTATTAAATGAGATAAGGCGTTGTTTCTCCTGTGCACGGATTCCTCCACGTGGTGGCTTCTACATAACTCTTAGTTATTTTCTCATTGCTGTGGACACCTACATTTGTTAGCATCCGCAAGTTTCTTAAGTTTCTTTTTATTGCCGTAGACACTTACATTTGGTAGCCTCCGCATAACCTTTCAGTTTCTGTCATTAAAAAAAGTGGCTCATTTAATTTGTGGATTTCAATATTTAATTCCCATGACTTCATTCCATGAGGGACCCACATCTTATATTATTTAAGAGACTCTTTCATTTATATTAACCCGTAACATTTACATTAGTGAAATTAATTGAAACTTTTGCATCCCTGTGCGCGGATTCCTCCATGTGGTGGCTTCTGTAAGTTTTTGATTTCCTCTCTTTGCATTCCGCTGCAACCACATGCTCACATCCACATTCAACCTTGAAACTCTTTCTTTTGCTTGGGTGCCTCCATCTAGCAGCCTCCGCTTCATTCTACTGTGTCTTACATTGACACAGATGTTGACATTTGGTGTTTTTCGCTCTCATCTTTATTTCTGCCTGCAAACCCTTAATTCATTTGCATCTGATGGTTCCATTATGCTGCATCCTTCAACCCTACTCTATGGCTGAGCAACTCTATGTGAAGGCTGCCCCATTTATAGCTTGAAAAACTGGTGACAAAAATTTTCAGCACCTCTCTTTTCAATCATGGCAGTGTACATTATGGTGCAATGATATATTCGATGTGTCATATTGTTTCAGCTGAACCTGCTTTTCTTTAAAAAGATAGTGGCATCTTTGAAGTGAATTTGTATTGACTCATATAGAATTTTTGATATTGACTAAGACTCATTAAAAGGGAATCTGCACCTTTTATAAAGGATAACAAAAATAAAAACCCTATCAAGTTGCTGTGTACCGAAATTTCAAAATGGCATATAAAATTACACAATAGTTCTTGGTGACGGGTTGGGTGAGTGAGCCTGCTTACTTTGAACCCAAGAAACTCTAGTTTTTGCAAAATTAGTGCCTTATCATTGGGCATAGAGTCATATTCTCTAAAATTGAAACATTTATAAATGAATAGAAAGTGAAAACACATCTGAGCTTGAAGAAGCATGAAGGTGAATTGAAATACCATTGACCCAGAATATATCCCACTACTGAAAATGACACTGAGCATTGAAACACATAACTCAAATTTTGCAACTGACCAACTAAAACTTATACATGGCTGAAACACTGAGACTGAAGCAAGATCCTCAATTCCGCTTTGCAGCTGAGACTTATTAAAAACAAAACTAACTAAAACTGAAACTAATGCTACTACTGTAGCTTATTCTAAACATTGCGGCCATATTACTAACAACTAAAACATACAAGAACATGTCCATTCACTGGAACAGAAAAATAGCTACCATGACGGATTATGTTGCTCCAATTTATCCACATCAAACTGAAAACGAACCAGATAAATTGTATGAAGAAATATAAGAATATTTTATACCTTTTTACTTCTCTACACTCAGGAGAGTCTCTTTTTGCTTCAAAACACCAGTCATGTTGATCAGCATGTTGTTCTTGCTTCAGCAGAGGGCGAGAAGGGAAAATAAAACACTGAAACTCTTTCCTCTGTTTCCTTTTGAAAACTTCTACTGCCAGAAATTCATTAGTGACTTGTGTTGTTGACTCTTTTGTAGGTTCTTCCACAGATGATAACCCATGATAGTACCAAAAATAGGCGTGCAAGTGACAGAGCTGCCAAGAACAGTCCTAAATCTGATTGGGATCCCTTCATGCAAGAAGAAATGTGTAGAGTGTAACTCTATTTGTGACGTCATATGTGGCTCTACACTGTGGCATATGTCTCTCTAAATCTCATCATCTCGTATAGGTGAAACTTTATCAAGAAGAAGACAATAACCATTTGAAAAAATAGTAAACAAATCAGCTCTTGAATATTCCTCTGTTTCAACATTTTCTCCATGATCTGCTACAAGCCTTACAAAAGAACCTTGCATATGCTCAATAGCAGGATCTTCCTTATTTAGTAGCTAATAACCTTGTTACGAAACTAAAAACAAATCCTCATCATGACCCAAATGTTGCTTATGCATCTCTGTGTCTTCCTCCTGCAGGTGTGAAACTTCATTGCAATAATAAAAGCACTCATCCTTTGAAGATTCTAGTATAATGTCATTTGTAACCTCCTCAAAATGGAAAACAAAGGTAACATCACCATGGACCCAGTACTTTTCAACTTCAAAACCCTTCTTGTAGTACTTTTCAGCTTCTAGAAACCTCACCTCATAAACATCTTCTGAATCTGATTTAAGATTTGATAGTAACTCTAGATCTCCCTTTGCCACATATGCTTGACTTTCAATATCAGAAAGACACACAGGAGCCACTTTCTTGCTTGTAATTTGATTCTTGATACTTAATTTTTCTTGAACATCAAAGTGACAGAGAACCTGGTCAATGGTTTCTATAGGTCGATTTGCAGTTATGGAGGCTTGTAAAGGGTGATTTTTAGGACAATTGGGCATTCTCTAGATATATTCATACTACTGTTCATAAGAATCTTGAGGTATTAAACATAGATCAGCATGGTACAGGTTTTGAGCTTTTAACTCATTGATCTCATAAGAGAGGGTTTTAATTAGTTCTTTCATAGCACTCATCTCCTCATGATTTGTCAAATCAGCAGGGAGGGTGGGTGGACTAAAAATCGTATGCATTTGGTTAGAAGAAAGAGTGTACAACAGGCTATTTGCATGAGGCATCAACTATTTTAAGGGTAGAGGAGGCAGATTACCAAACAATATGAGGCTACATTCAGCCTTAATGGCAAGATCATACGACTATGGCAGAGTTTCACCCCCCAAAGATTGTATCATGATAGAGATCTCAGGGTCTAAGGCCTTTAAATAGTACAAGAAAGCAAAGACTAGAGATGGCCCAATATCAATAGAGAATTTCTTCCATACCTTATCAAATCTTGAATTGAAATCATGTATGGGCTCCATTGGATGCTTCTTGATTGTAATTAGGTTCTGGGTGAGAGTGTTGACATCTATCCTATCTCTGAACTGATTGTAGATGAGTCCTCCTAGTTGATCCCATCCAGTGATTGAACCAGGCAGCAAGCTTCTGTACCATTCTTTTGCTTTTCCCTTGAGGGAAGTTGCAAGCAACAAGAGGGCATGATTCTCAGTCATGACATTATGAACAGAGCATAGATTTGCAACATCTTGAATGTGATCTGCAAGGCAAACTGAGCCATCTCCTAGAAAGTGAGGCAATGCCTTCTAGGCTATGTAAGGAACTTGACCCTGTTGCTGGAGAACCAGAGGACTTGAATCCCAAGTCACAAAGGGTAAATCTCTTTGAATATTTAGGTGCACCTATATACCAGGGGCTGCCATGATCTGTAGGGGCAAAGATTCAAGAAAGATCTGCCAGTAGAGTCACCAGATGCATGATTCATGCTCCTATGAGCAAATACTTTTGTGATTTTCCATCAAAATCACAAAATGCAAGACAAACATTCTTAGAAAACAAAGAACAAAGTCTTTGAATCGTGTCCCACTGGGCATACCAAAAACTATTGATGCATAAATCTATGGGTAATCCAGCAGTAACATGGGAAACTTTAAGACGTGGGACTCCTCAGAGTGACCTCCAGATTTTAGGGAAGCTGGCTCTTCCATTCTTCAATGGGGTTTGAGAAAAAGTTAGAAAGGAAACTATATTGCAGAAAACAAATGCCTAATCTAAGGCGGTCCACCAGATTTGAAACTATTATTTGCACAATGTTTAACTTGAAGGATTTAACTAGATCTAAAGAGCAAAATATGCATGATTAAAACTCAGTTTGAGAAACACATTAAACAGAGGCAGAGAAACAGAGAAATTAGAGACAAGAAATAGAGATATCCAATATGCATAGAACACATCTCTTTATTTGAATAACCAGTTACAGAGGCAAAAGTTGCTGCACAAAATGACTGTTACATTCTCATAAAGAAATAATTGCAAAGGTAAGAAGAAAGAAAATCTATGTCTACTGCTCCAACTCTCAGATCTGTAGAATGTAGAACTCTGTATGTATGAAGAACTCTCTCTGAACATATATGAAGAACTCTCAAATGTGACCCAGATCTGGCTATTTTATAGCTTGAAAGACCCAACAAATTCTCAACGGCCTCTCTAAAAATCTAAAACTGACTTCGCAAAATCTGGCATCAAATCCGCAAAATCTGATATAAAATCCAACTGCAACTAAAGTTTCTATTTTGCTCATGGCTGGAAAAATATCTCTGTGTGTGAAAGAAAACTCTTGTCACTATCCTCGTGTAGCTTGCTTCATGAGAATGGAAAAATGGCTGCTCACATTTAGGGTTTCACTTTTTAACTCCCGTGAGTTAAAAGTTTTACTTCATAAAGCATTATTTTACAAGCAGGGACCCACCATTTAATATGAGGCTATATAAAATTCTCTCTCACCCATAACTTTATAATATGAGAAACTTATATTTAATAAGTGTCACTTATTAAAAGGAAGGGCCCACCATTTAATATAATAAGAAACTTATATTGAAGCCTCAGCCTCTTATAAAATCTTATGACACATTTGATGCATTTTATTAAATGAGATAAGGCATTATTTCTCTTGTGTGCGGATTCCTCCAC
The DNA here is from genome assembly GCA_027924645.1 of Cunninghamia lanceolata. Taxonomy (NCBI): domain Eukaryota; kingdom Viridiplantae; phylum Streptophyta; class Pinopsida; order Cupressales; family Cupressaceae; genus Cunninghamia; species Cunninghamia lanceolata. The sequence goes on from BSBN01000021.1 coordinate 27,894,463, forward strand.
GTGGTGGCTTTCGTATAACTCATAGTTATTTTCTCATTGCTGTGGACACTTACATCTGGTAGCATCCACAAGTTTCTTAAGTTTCTTTTTATTGCCGTGGACACTTACATTTGGCAGCCTCCGCGTAACCTTTCAGTTTCTGTCATAAACAAAAAAGTGGCTCATTTAATTTGGGGTTTTCAATATTTAATTCCCTTGACTTCATTCCATGAGGGACCCACATCTTATATTATCTAAGAGACTCTTTCATTTATATTAACTCGTAACATTTACATTAGTGAAATAAAATGAAACTTTTGCATCCCTGTGCGCGGATTCCTCCACGTGGTGGCTTCCACAAGTTTTTGATTTCCTCTCTTTGCATTCTGTTGTGGCCACATGCTCACATCCATATTCATCCTTGAAACTCTTTCTTTTGCTCGGGTACCTCCATCTGGCAGCCTCCACTTCATTCTACTATGTCTTACATTAACGCAGATGTTGACATTTGGTGTTTTCCGCTCTCATCTTTATTTCTACCCGCAAACCCTTAAATCATTTGCATCTGATGGTTCCATTATGCTGCATCCTTCAACCCTACTCTATGGCTGAGCAACTCTATGTGAAGGTTGCCCCATTTATAGCTTGAAAAACTAGTGACAAAATTGTTCAGCACCACTCTTTTCAATCATGGCAGCGTACATTATGGTGCAATGATATATTTGCTGTGTCATATTGTTTCAGCTGAACCTGCTTTTCTTTAAAAAGATAGCGGCATCTTTGAAGTGAATCTGTATTGACTCATAGAATTTTTGATATTGACTGAGACTCATTAAAAGGGAATCTGCACCTTTTATAAAGAATAACAGAAATAAAAACCCTATCAAGCTGTTGTGTACCAAAATTTCAAAATGGCATGTAAAATTACACAACAATAACATTTCTATCCACATACTCAATATCAAATTCTCTTAACATCACAACCCACATAGCCATTCTACCTGTTAGGTTTGCTTTAGATAAAATACACTTGAGAGGATCCACTTTTGATATGAATTTTTTTTGTTGGCTTAGTATGTAGTGCCTAAGTTTTTGAGAAGAAAAAATAATTGCTAAACAAGCTCTTTCTATAAAGGTGCAGTTTAGTTCATAACCCACCAAAGGTCTACTAACATAATGAATAGCTCTTTCCTTTCCATGACCATTATGTCGAGCAAGGAGTGCCCCTAGAGCAGCTGAGGTTGTAGAGATATATAATAGAAAGGGTCTACCTTGGATAGGTGGCATTAAGACAAGAGATGTCATAAGATACTCTTTTAATTGTTGAAATGCTTGATGACATTTAGCATCACATTGGAAGGACACATTTTTATGCAACAAATGCTTGTAAAAGGATGACATTTATCTACTAATTGAGCTATGAACCATCTAATTGATTGCAATTTTCCTTGTAAGCTTCTTAATTTCTTTAGATTGGATGGCGGTTTCATGTCTACAATGGCTTTGACTGTAGTAGGAGCTACCTCAATTCCCCTACATGAAATAATGTATCCAAGTAACTTTCCTAATGTGACCCCAAAGAGACATTTCTTTAGATTCAATGTGACTTTATAAGCTTCTAATCTATAAAAAACTTTCTCTAGGACTTTTAAATGGATTACCCTTGTTATTGACTTTCCCAAAAGGTCAGCAACATAGTCCTCCATAATGGTGTGAAAGATATCATGAAAAATAGTGGTCATAGCTCTTTGATAAGTAGCCCCTACATTTTTAAGCCCAAAGGGCATAACATTCCAATAATAAGTTCCACATGGACATGTAAAGGTAGTTTTATGTTGTTCTTCAATACATATTTTGATTTGGTTGTAACCCAAAAATCCATCCATGAAAGAGAATGTTTCATGGCCAGATGTTATGTCCACAATGATATCTATTTAGGAACGGGAAAATTATCCTTAGGGCATGCCTTATTTAAATCTCTAAAACCTGTAAAAACTCTTATGCCCCTATTGGGCTTGGTGATCAAAACCAATTATAGACCCACTCAAGATAATCAATGGTCCTAATGAACCCCACATCTAATAAGGTGTCTCAACCTTTGCAAGTTTCAAGCATTTATTATTTAATTGTATTTATTTTTTGCCTATTATTGTAATTTGGATGTAAATCCTATTTCGTCATTTTGTGGGAGTTGGCACGGTGATGTGTCATCCTACATGGAAGGTAACCACATGTAATTTTTGTCCTCATATGATAAGATAGGCATTCTACCTTATGGTAGAAGCATTTTTCCATGTGTCGGCATCTTTCAGGTGTTGTAAGAGGTTTATGACGCGTAAGAGTTATGACAGATTCCTATGACAGAATCTATGACATGTAAGGGCCAGAAATGGAAGATTATATGACAGGTGAAGACAAGTGTCTGAAAGCATCATGCATGGGGAAGTATGCACCCACGTTTGACTATGAAAAGGTTGTAAGAGAATCTGCTATTAATAGACAGTTATGACAGATTCTCTTACAGCTTTAACAGTTGTCATATATGATAGATTTTATGACATTGTAAGAGCATCTGTCATACCTTAATTGGGTAAATTTGGCGTGCCCAAGTTGGGGGGTTGTAAGGGATGAAATAGAATCACTTACAAATGTCATATGCATGTTTTATGGCCTTGGAAATTGGGCCACATGGATTTGGACGAATTCCTTGTGTGACTTGCTCTAGAAGCTACCTCCATTGTACTACTTCTCTATATATATAGGTGTTTGGAGATGGAGTTTGTATTACAGGTTTATAGGTACTGTTATGCTGCCGGATTGACTCCAGACTCGAGTGTCGAAGACCATTGAAGCTTGCATTGCAAGTGTATTGTAAACATTCTATCAGATTTGTTAATACATTGTGCAGGTTTCTGAGTGTGGGGTTTTTCACCTGATAAGGGTTTTCCCCACCGTAAATCTTTGTCTCTCTTCTTCTATCTTCTTTTTGGCTCTTGTGTTTTGCTGCAATATCTCATGTTAATGTTTTAACATTGCTGTAATAGTTAGGATAGTTTTGAATTTGCATATACCTCTCCTCATTAGATTAGTGTAGGAAGCATTTTCCGCACACCTAGCTTCCTTTCAGTTGATATCAGAGCTTGATCACCTTTGGTCCTAGTTGTTGGGTAGGAGTTTTTTGAGCTAATCTTAGGTTGAGTGGGAGTCTATGCAAAGCATTCTGTATCTTATTGCAGCAAGGAGATGGTAGGCACATCAGGAAGGTTTGAAGTAGAGAAGTTCAATGACAGTAATTTCAAGCTTGAGTTGACCGAGACCTTTGGGATAGTGTGAATGGATCTAAACCAGCTACAATGTCACAAGCTGATTGGGATCAAAAGGATTAGAAGGCTAAGGGTCTCATAAGACTTAGTCTTGCTGATTCTATGTTGTTAAATGTCCATGAAGAGACCACTACAAAAATCCTTTGGAAAAAGTTTGGGGATGTGTATCAAGCCAAATCCCTTGTCAATAAACTATTCCTGAGAAAGAAGTTGTATTCTCTTCAAATGGAGGACGGAGGATCCGTGGGTGAACATATGAATGCCTTTAACATGCTGGTTGCACAATTGACATCTATTGGTGTAAAGATGGAGGAGGAGGATCGATGTATGACCTTACTTTGTTCTCTACCGGACTCATGGGATCATCTTGTCATGGCAATCAAAAGCACCACATCCACATTCAAAATGGAAGAGGTGGTTTCTTCACTGTTATCTGAAGAGATGTAGAGAATGTCTTTTGAGGCAGCCAAAGAAGTCCTTGTAGTTCGTGGAAGATCCAAGGAGAAAGGGAAGAAGAAGGACAAGAAAGCTGAAAAGGGTAGATCCAAATCCTATGGGAGATCCAGATCTCCTGGAAAGTCCAAGTCTCTTTGTTGGAACTATGGAAAGACCAGGCATTTCTGAAAGGAATGTAAAGAGGAGAAGAAGAAAAAGAAGAAAGCTCCTAATTCAGATTCTGACAAATCACAAGATGACGGTGATGCCTTCATCGCAGCCCTGGAAACCCATGCATCTGATGATGTGTGGCTAATCAACTCTGGTGCATCATTCCACATGACCTCGCATCAAGACTAGTTCACTAAGTATGAGGAGTTCGATGGTGGAAAGGTGTATTTGGGTGATGACTCTCATCTGAAGATCGTTGGTCGTGGAAGAGTTTCTATCTGATTCCCTGATGGTCAAGTGAAGGGGATCTCTAGGGTTATGCACATCCCAAGCTTAGCACGGAACCTTCTTTCTATAAGTAGTTTGAATGATGCAGGTGTGCAAGTTGTCTTTTCGAAAGAAGGATGCAAGATGACTAGAGGATCTATGGTGCTTGCTAAGGGTACTCGAAGAGGTACTCAGTTTCAGCTGGAAGCATGCATTGCACAATGCAATAGTTCTTGTGACTCAAGGAAGAGGGCATCAGTCACTTCATCCCCACCATCTGAACAAGCAGTGAAGAAATCTGTTGTTTCTAGTCCTGATGGTTGTAATCGTACATTGGAAGTTAAACTTCCTACAGAAAAGACAATGTTATGGCATAAGAGATTTGGCCACATTGGTGAGAAGGGTTTGTGTACCCTGAAAAATAAGAACCTCGTTGAGGGGTTGGATGATTGTAATCTTGATTTTGACTTTTACAAACATTGCATTTATGGAAAATAAAACCATGTTCAGTTTTACTCAAGTTCTCATAAGTCTTCTAGTGTGTTGGACCTCATCCATTCTAATGTGTTTGGTCTTGTTAATGTTCCTTCATTATCAAAATCTCTATACTTTGTATCTTTTATAGATGATTACAGTAGAAGGACATGGATTTATTTTCTCAGAAGTAAATCTAAAGTCTATAGCAAGTTTAAGGAGTTTAAAGCCTTTGCTAAAAATTAGACTGGTAAAAAGATTAAATGTTTGAGAATTAACAACGGTGGTGAGTTCTATTCTACAGAATTTGATAAGTATTGCAAGGAACTTGGGATTGAAAGACATAAGACAACTCCATACACAATGCAGCAAAATGGATTTGTAGAGAGGATGAACAGGACACTGATGGAGAAGGCTAGGAGTATGCTTAGTGGAGCTAGTCTAGAACAAAAGTTTTGGGTTGAAGCTGTTGCCATTGCTTGTTATCTGGTAAACAGATCTCCTACATCAGCTCTTGTTGGAAAGACACCCATGGAGGTGTGGTCTGGTATAAAGCCTTTAGTAAGGCATCTTCGTGTTTTTGGTTGTGAGGCATATGCACATGTGCCTAGGGAGAAGCGGTCAAAGTTGGAGAACAAAGCTGTTAAGTGTATCTTCATCCGCTATGGTGTTGGTGTGAAAGGATACAAGCTTTGGGATCCCGTTGCTGAAAAGCTGTTGTATAGCAGAAGTGTCATCTTCAGAGAGCTTACACCTTCTTCCACTATTTTGCAACCAGAAGAAAAAGAAAAGAAAGAGGATGTTGTTCAGTTTCCTCTCACCCCTGAGAAGACTGAATAGAAAGACAATGTTGGACCTAATGATGAGGAGAGCTCTAGCAGCTCTGAAAGCTCAAAAGAAGAAGAAGCTGAACCTCAACCTTAGCTCTTAAGAAGGTCTACACGGATAAGGAAGCAATATGAAAGGTTTGGTTTGACATTGCTTGATTCTAGTTGTGCTTATGCTCTACTCACTAACAGTGATGAACCTAGAACTGTATTAGAGGCTTTGGATATGAAGGATGCAGGTTCCTGGAAGGAGGCCATGGAGGAAGAAATGGCTTCTTTGGAAAAGAATCAAACTTGGGACTTGGTGCCTTTGCCGCCTGGACAGAAACCCGTTGGATTCAAATGGGTGTTCAAAAAGAAGATTGGTGTAGATGGCAGTGTTGAGAAGTATAAGGCTAGATTGGTTGTGAAGGGGTATTCACAAGTGGAGGGTATAGATTATGGTGAGATCTTCTCTCCCGTTGCAAAGCTGATATCCATTCAATTCATATTGTCACTCGTAGAAGCTTATGACTTGGAGGTAGAACATTACGATGACTTGGAGGAGGAAATCTACATGTCACAGCCAGAGCATTACATGGTAAAAGGTAAAGAAAATTTGGTTTGCAAACTTAAGAAGTCTTTGTATGGTTTGAAGCAACCCCCTAGGAGATGGTACATGAAGTTTGATGCCTTTGTGTTGTCAATTGGATTTGTGAGATCAAAATCGGATCACTGTGTTTATTGTAAGTTTGATGGTGATCGTATTCTCATTGTTGCACTGTATGTTGATGATATGTTGCTCATTGGGAAGGGTAAGAATATGATTTCTGATAGTAAATCTCAGTTGCCAGCTCAGTTTGAAATGAAAGATTTAGGGGCAGCCAGGTACATTCTAGGAATGCAAATCAGAAGAGACAGAGCCAACATAAAACTTTGGTTAAGTTAGAGTAAGTATGTTAAGACCGTGTTGGACAGATTCAGCATGGGAGATTGTAGACCATTGTGTGTTCCCATTTCCTTGGGGACAAAGTTGTCTATTGAGGATTGTCCAAAATCTCCTAGTGAGGTGGAGGACATGAGCAGAGTACCTTATGCTAGTGTTGTTGGCAGTTTGATGTATGCTATGGTCTATACAAGACCAGACATTACCCAAGTAGTGGGAGTCCTTAGTCGATTTATGGCTAATCCTGGATGGGTTCATTGGGATGCAGTTAAGTGAGTGTTCAGATATCTGAGGGGTACTACTGAGTATTCCATTTGTTATCATGGTAATGTTTTAGGACCTCCACATTCTGTTGATATTCATGGATTTGTGGATTCAAATTGGGCAAGTGACATTGACAACAGGAGATCCACCAGTGCTTATGTTTTTACACTGTTTGGTGGTGCTATTAGGTGGATGAGTAAGCGGCAACCAGTTGTTGCTTTGTCCATGCCAGAAGCTGAGTACATTGTAGCAACTCATGCTTGTAAGGAAGCCATTTGGCTTAAGAGATTGTGTTCTGACATTGGTGTTGATGCAGGTCAGATCACGATCAGTTGTGACAGTCAGAGTTCAATTTGCCTTGCAAAGAATCCAACTTTCCATGCTAGAACCAAGCACATTGATGTTTAGTTTCACTTCGTGAGGGACATAGTTGAGGATGGAAAGGTAAATTTGGAGAAGGTAGATACTTTGAATAATGTTGTAGATGCATTGACGAAACCAGTGAGCACAGAGAAGTTCAGATGGTGTTCGGAGTCTATGGGCCTCTCAGCCTATAGCAGTTAAACCTTGTTATTTCCATTGGCTCTTGAAAGGTGTTTGACAAGTGGGAGAATGTTGGGAATTAAGGTGTCTCAACCTTTGCAAGTTTCTAGCATTTATTATTTAATTGTATTTATTTTTTGCCTATTATTGTAATTTGGATGCAAATCCTATTTCGTCACTTTGTGGGAGTTCGCACGGTGATGTGTCATCCTACATGGAAGGTGAACACATGTAATTGTTATCCTCATATGAGGAGATAGGCATTCTACCTTGTGGTAGAAGAGTTTTTCCATGTGTCGGCATCTTTCAGGTGTTGTAAGAGGTTTATGACGTGTAAGAGTTATGATAGATTCCTATGACAAAATCTATGACATGTAAGGGCCAGAAATGGAAGATTATATGACAGGTGAAGACAAGTGTCCGAAAGCATCTTGCATGGGGAAGTATGCACCCAAGTTTGACTATGACAAGGTTGTAAGAGAATCTGCTATTAATAGATAGTTATGATATATTCTCTTACAGTTGTAAGAGTTGTCATATATGACAGATTTTATGACATTGTAAGAACATTTGTCATACCTTAATTGGGTAAATTTGGGGTGCCCAAGTTGGGGGGTTGTAAGGGATGAAAGAGAATCACTTACAATTATCATACGCATGTTTTATGGCCTTGGAAATTGGGCCACATGGATTTGGACGAATTCCTTGTGTGACTTGCTCTAGAAGCTACCTCCATTGTACTACTTCTCTATATATACAGGTGTTTGGAGATGAAGTTTGTATTACAAGTTTACAAGTACTGTTATGCTGCCAGATTGACTCTAGACATGAGTGTTGAAGACCATTGAAGCTTGCATTGCAAGTGTATTGTAAACATTCTTTCAGATTTGTTAATACATTGTACAAGTTTCTGAGTGTGGAGTTTTTCACCTGATAAGGGTTTTCCCTACCGTAAATCTTTGTCTCTCTTCTTCTATCTTCTTTCTGGCTCTTCCATTTTGCTGCAATATCTCATGTTAATGCTTTAACATTGCTATAATAGTTAGGATAGTTTTGAATTTGCATAGCCCTCTCCTCATTAGATTAGTGTAGGAAGCTTTTTCTGAACACCTAGCTTCCTTTCAGTAATGAACCCCACATCTAATAGTTTCTTATGTTATGTTTTAAGAAAAAAAGCTATTTGGGGATGCATCTTATGGAGCTTTTGTTTTACTGGTTTTCCATTAGGCATAATAGTTAAATGATGCACCACTATTAAGGTAGGATCAATACTTGGCATATCTTAATAGGACCATGCAAGATTGATCTTTCTTCCTTCAAAGAAAGTTGTAAATACATGTTTTTCTTGAGTGGTTAAATATGCTACAAAGAAGGTGACTTTAGGATCCTCTTAGGTACCTAAATTGATTGCATGAGCTTCTTCTACTAAGATTAGAGATCTTTCTAGATATTGAGCCATATTTTGTAGTCCAACATTCTCTTCTTCCCTGTCATATGATTCCATATTATAATTTGTACTCTTAGCATTTTCTCCAAAATAAGCCTCTACATTTAATTCTATAGAAAAGCCTACTTTTTTATCACCTAAGGGAACTCCATCCTCAAGACCCATAAATTCTGCAATTTCTTCATCATTTTGAAAAAGATCCATAGAGGGTGGTCATTGTTAGTCCCAATCAATCAGTTGAGGATATACAAGTTCAACACAATGGGTTTGAGATGTGGATGGCATAGGTTTTATGGTGCAAATGGACATATGTTGGAAAATTTTCTTGAGATCAAATGAAGAGTCTTCTTGGATGTCTACCTTAAGCTTTTTGGACAAAGGGGGAGGTTCAACTTCATAAAGAGTATATGTCGATTTTAGGGGCACATTCATAGAAGATCCATACCCTAACCCTCCATGATTAGCTCTAGGAATTTGAAAGATAGGCTCAATGATATCTTGACTTTGACTACCAAGACCACCTTCTCCTTTATAACCCATGTTTTTAATGATATGATGTCCTTTTGGATTGTTCTCAAGACTCAACTTAGGAACTTTGATTTCTTCTTTCTCTTTATAAAGCCATGATGATATATCTTCTTAAATGTCTTCATTCTCCAACTTACCCCAATAGTGAAATTTGGGGAGCCATCACTTGGCAATGACCTTCAATAGACTCTTCTTAGGTTTACCATAAAACATAGGTATGAGAGGAAGTTGACTTACACAAAAGGAATGTTGCATTTTATATTCTCCACAACCATTGTCATAGATTTGGACCTTGATCATGAGTGTTGATGGATTTGAAGTGGAAGGAGTGGATGATGATGAAGTTAATGTTGTTATATGGAGCCTAATAAGATTCAAAGGTTAAATTTTCCCTACTTTTATCAGCATGTTTTCCCCCCCCAAAATATTTAATGGGATCAAGGGGCAGTGCCCCTTGTGGGGGTTTGGGGGTAGTGCCCCCAAGACGGGGTCAAGGGGCAACTCCCCTTGTGGGGACCAGGGGAAGTACCCCTAGTGCACTCCCTGTCGCGATACAAGGCGGGGTCGAGGGGTAGTGCCCCCAAAACTTCAAATAGTTTTTAATTATTTTATAAAGGCCCTGGGAGTTATTTTTTCTATTGGCTGACATAAAAAAACCCCCATTTTGTAACCAACATAAGTCTTGAGAAAACAGCTAAGGGTTAGGGTTTCCATTGATATTGTATTGTAGCATTTGCAGTGGTATTGAGTTGCAGGGATTACTAGTTGTAATCGATTTGATTTACTAGATAACAATATTAGACTCTAAGTTGGTGGATGTAGCCTAAATTTTGATGAACCACATTAAAATTGTCTATCACTGTTATTATTTCTATGTATTTTTCATTCCTCTAGTTAATCTTTATTTGCATTTAATTGATATCTTCTGTTGGCTAACCCTAACAAGTGGTATCAAAATAGGTTGTGTTTGATTATCATCTACAAGAAGGTCTCATGGTTGAGTGGGAGCAATGGTGGATGAGGGTATATTTAGGGTAGATAAATTCAATGGGCAAAACTATCAATTATGGAAGATGTAGATGGAGGATTATCTCTATCAGAAGGATTTATGGAGGCCATTGGAAGGAATAGCTAAGAAACTAGTAGCAATGACAGATGAGGATTAGAATCTTCTAGAAAGAAAGGCACTGGTAACAATTAGGTTGTCCTTGGCACCATCTATGGTGTTCAATATAACAAAAGTGATGACAACAAGTGAATTGATGAAAGATTTGGCTAAATTGTATGAAAAACCCTCAGCCTCAAATAAGGTATTTCTCATGAAGTGTTTGTTTAATCTAAAAAAGGTTGAAGGTGGATGTGTGATAGATCATTTAAATGAGTTTAATACAATTAACTATCAGTTAATTTCTATAAAAGTGAAATTTGATGAAGAGGTGAGGTATCTCTTGGTTTTATGTTCTTTGCCAAAAAGATAGAAGAGATTGGTAATGGTTGTAAGTAACTTTGTCTCTAGTTCAAACACTTTGAAATTTGATGATATTTTTGGTGTTATCCTTAGGGAGAAAATGCGATAGAAAAGTTCAAGAGGGTCCACATCAGGTAGTATTTTGAATGTAGAAAGCAAGGGCAGATCAAAGGAGAGAGCAAAAAGTTTTAGAGGTCATGGGAAGTCATGAGGAAAATTAAATGACAAGAGTTTCCAATCTAGAGGATAGTAGGATTGTTGGTACTATGGGAAACCAGGTCATCTAAAAAAAGATTGCTGGTCCCAGAAGAATAAAGGAGACAAACAAGAAGGCAATAAGGAGGCAAATGTGGTAAGTAATAAATTTGAAAATGATGCTTTGATTCTTTCCCTATATAATGCTAATGATTCATGGGTTTTAGATTCAGAGGCCTCATTTCATGCTACGCCTCATAGAAGTTATTTTCTTCATTATGTTCAAGGGGATTTTGGGGTAGTTTATTTGGGAGATAACAAACCTTGTTCGATTGTTGGAAAGGGAATAATCAAGATTAAGTTGTAGAATGGGAATCATTGGCTACTATAAGAGGTAAGGCACATTCCAACACTGAGTAGGAATTTAATTTTAGTAGGGCAGCTAGCTGATGAAGGTTGCATTGTTACATTTACAGATAAAAATTGGAAGGTTACATGAGGTGCCTTAATAGTAGTAAAAGGTGTGAAAGTAGGCACCTTATATCTTTGTATAGTTTATATTGTTCCTTCTACTTTAGTTGTTGTAGAGAAAAACCAAACAAGTTCAGGAACAATTGTTGTAGGTTCATAGGAAGAGACTAAAATAGTTGTTGTAGGTTCTCGAGACAACACTATGGTATAACAAACTTGGGTATATGAGTGAAAAAGGTATGAAGGTACTTCATTCTATGAAAATTTTACTAGGTCTGAAATGTATTAATATGGATTTCTGTGAAAGTTGTGTGTATGGAAAACAAAAGAGAGTTAGTTTTCTCAAAGATGGGGAGCAAAAGAAAGATGAAAAGTTGGAGCTTGTGCATACATATGTATGGGGACCGGCTCAGATATCTTCTCTTGGTGGCTTTCGGTATTATGTTACATTCATAGTGATGCAACTAGGAAGGTTTGGATTTATTTCCTCAAACATAAATTTGATGTATTTGAAACATTTAAGAAATGGAGAAGCTTAGTTGACAATGAGATAGGTAAAAATTTAAAATGTCTCAGATCTGATAATGGTGGTGAGTATTGTCGCAAATAATTTGAGGATTATTATTCCTTTAATAGAATTCATAGGTAGAAAATGGTTCTAGGGACTCCACAGGAGAATGGAGTGAGCGAGTGCATGAATAGGACAATAATGGAGCATGCACGGACCATGAGATTGCATGCTGGGCTGCCCTTAAACATGTGGGTAGTGGTTGTCAACACTACTTTAGTTCCTTTGAGTTGTGGTATTCCAAAGGAAGCATGGATAGGTAAGAAGGTGAGTTATTCTTTTTGTAAAACTTTCAGATGTGAAGCATTTGCACATGTAGATTTTGTAAATAGAATCAAGCTAGATGAAAAAATAAAAAAAATGTATCTTCATTTGATATGGCATTGATGAATTTAGTTATAGGCTTTGGGATGTTGAGAATTTAAAAAATTGTGAGAAGTAGGGATGTTGTATTCAATGAGAAGGTATTGTACAAAGATTAGTTGCAGCAACATGAGAATAAAGAAAAGGATTATGTGGAGCTAGATGATACTCCAAATAATGATATTCCAGTGGTTCCTCATGCTCCACAATAGAAACAAGAAATACCATAAAATCTAGTGAATGTTAGACAATCAACAAGGCTAAGTAGACCTCCAGAAAGGTTTTCTCCCTCTTTGTATTCTATTTTCTTAATAGATGATGGTGAACCAAAAGGGTATGATAAAGCAATGCAAGTGGATACAAAGGTTCAGTGGGAGCTTACAATGAAAGAAGAAATGGACTCCTTGCTGAAAAATTAGACTTGAGAATTATGTAAGTTGCCTGTAGGTAAAAAGACTTTACCAAACAAATGGGTTTATAGGCTAAAAGAGGAAGACGGAGGTAAGAAAAGATTTAAAGCTAAATTAGTTGTAAAAGGATTTGCACAAAAAAAAGGAATTGATTTTGATGAATTTTTTTTCTGGTTATTAAGATGACTTCTATTCATACTATTTTAAGTATTGTGGCTGCTAAAGATTTTTATTTGGAACAGCTTGATGTGAAAACTACCTTTCTCTATGGGGATTTGGAGGAGGAGATATATATGGAACCACCACAGGGATTTAAGGTCAAAGGTAAGGAGAAATTAGTGTGCAGATTGAAGAAGAGTTTGTATGGCCTAAAACAAGCTCCTCGCTAATGGTATTTGAAATTTGATAGTTTTATGGCTGAGCAAAGCTATAGCCGATGTAATTCTAACCATTTTGTTTATTTTAAGAGATTGGATAATGACAGCTACATTATTGTATGTTTATATGTTGATGACATGCTTGTAGCAAGGTCTAACATGGATCACATAAGAGAGTTAAAACAGCAGTAATCACAATCATTTGCTATGAAGGATTTGGGGGCAGTAAAATAAATCCTTGGTATGAAATTTTGCAGAGATAGGAAGAATAGAAAATTGACTCTATCTCAAGTTGATTATGTTGAAAAGGTGTTGCAAAGATTCCATATGGAGAATGCAAAAGTTGTCAGCACACCTTTGCCTAGTCATTTAAAATTGACTAAGGAGATGTGTCCTAAGACACAAGAGGAGGAAGACAAATATCCATGGTACCATATGCTTCAGCTAATGGAAGTTTAATGTATGCCATGGTATGCACAAGACTAGATATTGTACATGTTGTAGGAGTCATAAGTAGGTATATGAGACATCCTGGATTTGAGCATTGAAATGTTGTAAAATGGATTCTCAAATATTTGAGAGGTAGATCCAATAAATACTTATGTTTTGGGGGCTCTAATACTTATTTAGCAGGTTATGTAGACTAAGATTTGGCAGGGTCCATATTGATACCAGGCAGAGTACTAAAGGTTGTGTCTTTACTATAGGTGGGATAGTGGTGAGTTGGATCTCTAGGTTGCAAAAGGTAGTTGCCTTATCCACTATAGAGGCATAGTATATATTTACAATAGAGGCAAGTAAGGAGATGATATGGCTGTAATATTTCATGAAAGAATTGGGCAAACAACAGGATAACAATTATTTATTTACGAACATCCAGAGTGCCATACATCTTGCAAAGAATTCTGCCATGCATTTAAAAACCAAACACGTAGAGTTGAGGTATCACTTCATTTGATCAGTTTTGGATGATGGATAGTTACAGCTGGAAAAGATACATATAGATGAAAATTCAATGAATATGTTTACAAAGGCAATGATAAGGGAGAAGTTGAGCTCTTCTTCAACTTTGGTTGGTCTTCAAGACTAAAAACAAAAAATTAGAATAGTATAGTCTAGGGTGCTTATTTCCAGTAGGAGCTAAAGGTCAGCAGTGTTATGATCAGTCTCCAAGTGGGAGGTGATATGTTGTGTAGTCTGATTAGTCTCCAATGGGAGATTGTTGTTATATGGAGCCTAATCAAACTCGGAGGTTAAATTTTCCCTACTTTTATTTGCACAGTTTCCCCCCAAATTATTTAATGGGGTTAAGGGGCAGTGCCCCTTGAAGAGGTTTGGGAGTAGTGGCCCCAAGACAGGGTCAACGGGCAGCATCCTTGGCGCACTCCCTATTGCGATACAAGGTGGGGTTGAGGGGCAGTGCCCCTGAAACCACGAACAATTTTTTATTATCTTACAAAGGCATCAGGAGTTATTTTTTCTATTGGCCAACATAAAAAACCCTATTTTGTAACAGACATAAGTCTTGATAAAAATGACTAATGCTTAGGGTTTCTATTGATATTGTATTGTAGCATTTGCTGCGATATTGAGTTGCAGGGATTGTTGGTTGTAATCGGTTTGATTTACTAGATAATAATATTGAACTCTTTGTTAGTGGATGTAGCTCAAGTTTGGGTGAACCATGTTAAATTATCTCTCGTTGTTATTATTTCTGTGTATTTTTATTCCTCTATTTAATCTTTATTTGCATTTAATTGATATCTTCTATCGGCTAACCCTAACAGTTAATGTGGATTGGGTCTACATAAGATGATGATGGAGATCCTTCATGGTTAATAGGAATATACTGATTTTATTGGTATTTTTTAACTAAATTTTGACAATATTTAAATGGTTGAGGATCTTCGTAGATGGTAATTTCTTTCCCATCATGGCAAAATTTTATGCATTGGTGAGAAGTTGACGGGACAGCTTGCATGGCATGGATCCATGGGCAACTGAGAAGGATATTGTAGGGTAGTTCATGGTCCAAAACTTGACACATAGTTGTTATCAATATAGGGCCCACTTGAATAGGCAATTCAATAGTTCAATTTGATTCTCTCTCAGCACCATCATAACCCTTAATGGTTATTTTCTTTGAGGGATCTATTACTCCATTGGAATACCCCAAATTTTTTACCAAACTTAAGGTACAAATGTTTAAACCAGCTCCCCCATCAATCATGACTCTTTTGACCATATGCTTATGAATAAGAACTTCCAAGTACAAAGTCTTAGTATGTTTTGGGCTAAGAGGTGGAAAGTCCTCTTTAGAAAAGACAAGTTGATGTGTGGAGGCAATATTACCAACCATGGCTTCTGTTTGCAAAATACCAATATAAGGAATTATATCATTTATTGTACAACAACATGGCCTCTAAAATTGAACTTAATTCATACTGTGAAATATAAATACTCATAATTTCATGCATAAGCAGCTTTAAGACATAGTGACCTCATATTTCACTCTTACCTAGCTTCTTTGTGCTATCCCATGCCTGGTCTATGTTCTCTTCCCCTCCTTCAATAGACTTTGCTTCACTAATTTCTTCAGCAATAGACTTTACTTTCTCCCCTTTTTCTTCAAGTTTTGACTAAATGTTCTCTACTACTTCATTTTCCACATCCCTCACATTATTGAGTGGTCTCATAGCCCTTGGATTAATGTCACTTTCCTCTACAAAACATCTTTCCATCTTTTCCACCAAAAAGCACACTCTTTTAGAATACCCATGTGTGTCTGTATATTTTAATCTATACTTACAAGATATTTGTAAGAATACCATGTTTCTCATACAAGTGGGAAATGATCAAAACATAATATTAAATAGGCCATGTTATATATGTAGATATACTTTAAATAAATTTTTTAAATATATCTTTAATATTCACAATATCATGCCAGAACTAAATAAAGTAATATTGCCCTTTCAAATGCATATGTTGGTTTATGAGACACAATAACATAAAGGAAATAATTAAATTAAAACAATCTACCTCTTTTGAGTGGGGAACAGTTCTGAAGATAACTCTATTGTGTATGGAGGATCTTGCCCTCAGAAAACCAAAATGACAAGTTTTATGCATACTGATAACCAGCCAAATCTATCAGAGTTATTCCCAAAAATGTCACCACCTCACACTTCAAAAAACTGTATTGTTGTTTATTATAGATGCAATATTTGATGAGGTATCAACAATTGGAGATGATACACAAAAGGATGGGATGTGATTGTGGTATGGCAGCTGTGTTGCATGTGTAGTTGATGTGTTTAAAGAAGATAAACGATACTATTCAAATTTTACAACACATATCCTAGAGGAAAACTCCAAAGCCACATTAGGAATTCACATAGCTTATCCTTTGCTTTCATTTGATTCTTCCTCAGTCTATTATTAATTTGTGTTTGCTTTTTTTAATAATTGTGTTTTTTTCTTTCCCATTTTAAAGTAATCTAATTATTGTGGTCTATGCTATCCAAATTATTGGATCTTTCATAATAATTTTGTTTCTAGTCTTCACAATAGAGAAAACAAACTTTATTTAATAAGCATTTAGAATTTAAACTTATGTTCCTTCAAATTAGAGTAGGATTTTCCTCAAACCTACAATTTTTGCTAGTGAGTCAACAACAATTATAGTAGCAGGTTTGCAGTTATATCATAATAGATATGGAAAAGTTCCAATTGCCTTATTTCTTCAAGGCATTCTTCCTAAGCTTCTATATTTAGTATCAAGGATAATTTAAGGGTTAACCATAAATAATGCTCTTAAGTCAATGTAGATCAGTTTGAGCTAGAATCCCCTTATGTTGTAAAATGGCAAATAGTAGTTGCACATATTACTCATTCTCAGTCATAGTTATTAGGAAACAATCAGATTTTACATCCATAGCACTTCTTGTGATAGACAAATGATGCAATATTTCCTAATGAGACTGTTATGTGTAAGCCACCTAACAGATGTGATTTTTTTAGCATAAACACCTAATGAAAATACCAAGGTGAGGTGAGATGTTATTACCAACCTATACTATCATTAGCCAATAATGTTACATCCCATTCTATGAAATGCCAAAGTTTAGTTGAACTATGCATCTAACTTGTCACATTATGTATCTTAACACTCTTCTTAGAAGAGAGACAATATATCTATAAGTGTCATCTGCCATATATGAATATAGTATAAACCAAGATTCATATAAATGAATGATGGAGTGCTTGGTATTTCCTTTACTGCTGCACTTTACTATTACTGATGATACATGAAAGTGTTAAATTAAATGGAATAGCAAAAGTAAAGTGAAATAGAACATACAACAAAGATCACACACATGAGACAACAAATTTAACGTGGTTCACCATAAATTGACTACATCCACAAGAGTAGGGGAACAATTTTATTATCTCTGTATGAAGTGCGAATACAATACATGATAGCAGCAATACATCTCTCTTATTAAGAAATATCAACAATGGATAAGGAAGACCAAGAGGCAAGAGATTTGGCTGGAGAAGTAATGTGTCTTTTGGACTTCACAATCCAACAATCTCCCACTTGAAGTCCACTGATTGCTGCTCACTCCCCTACTCCAGTCTCAATGTCACATCTTGACAATGCCGAGAGAAGCCCGACAGAATTCAAACTTTTGTCAAGGTACAACCTTGGTCAATGCATCAGCCGAATTGATCTTGGTGTTGATCTTTTGAACTTGCAACTTGCCTTCTTCAATCATGCTATGGATGAAATGATACATCAGCACAATGTGTTTGGTTCTGTTGCTGAATGCCACATTCTTGGCCAAATGAATAGCATTGTTAGTGTCACAAAAGAGTGTGAAAACTTGCTATTTGTAACCCAATTTAGTAAACAAATGCTACAACCAAACTATTTCTTTTGCACTTTCAGTGAGGGTAATGTACTCAGCCTCAGTAGTGGAAAGAGCAATTACTTGTTGCAATCTTGAGACCTAGCTGATAGCTGCCCTGACAATAGTGAAAACATAACCTGATGTAGACCTTCTTTTATCCAAGTCACCCATCATATCAGAGTGAATGAATCCTTGTAGCTATGCAACTTTCCCACCAAAGCATAAGGCATAATCTGAAGTGCCTTTTAGATACCTCAATATCCACTTCACAGCTTCCCAATGAGTTTTTCTGGGATTGCTCATGATCCGGTTCACAACTCCTACTACTTGGGAAATATCAGGACGGGTACATATCATTGCATACATAAGACTTCCCATGGCTGAAGAATATGGAATGTTCTTCATGTAATATTGTTCTTCTTATGTCTTGAGGCACAATGTGGAAGACAAGCGAAAGTGATCGGCAAGTGGAGTGCTAACCGGCTTAGCACTTCTTCATATTGAATCTGTCCAAAACTTTTTCAATATATTTTTGCTGAGACAATCTAAATTCTTTCTTCTTTCTATCCTGAATGATGGTCATGCCAAGAATCTTCTTTATTGCCTCGAGGTCCTTCATTGTAAATTTGTTTCCCAAGAGTTTCTTTAAAGCAGCAACGATTCTCATGTTGGTACCTGTAATGAGCATGTCGTCAACATAGAGTAGTAATAAAACAAATTCACCACTTGGCAAGACCTTGTAGTATAAACATGGATCATATTCACAATGTATAAACTGATTCTCTATCTTGAAGTTATCAAACTTGATGTACCACTACCTTGGGGCTTATTTTAGCCCATACAAACTCCTCCTTAATCTATAATATAGATTTTCATGCCCTTGCTTGACAAAACCTTCTGGCTGATGCATGTACAATTCCTCTTCTATATCACCATGGAGAAATGCAATTTTGACATCAAGTTGCTCAACCTCAAGGTCATAAACTGCTGCCAAGCCCAAAACAGCTCGAATTGTGTTCATCTTCACGATTGGTGAGAAAATCTCATTGAACTCTACTCCCTTTTGTTGATCATATCCTTTCACAACAAATCTAGCCCTGTAGAGTTTTGTGCCGCCTTCTTCTTCTTTGATTCTATAGACCCATAGATTCTTCAAAGCTTTGTGATCAGGTGGAAGCTAGACCAGATCCCATGTATGGTTTACCATTAGTGACTCCATTTCATCCTTCATTGCAGCCATCCACTTCTCACTATCCCTATCATTGCAAGCCTCTCAAAATGTAGTTGGCTCTGATTGATCAGATATAAGAAACTGATAATCATCAAACTTTGAAGGAAGTTTCCTCTCCCTGGTAGACCTCCTCAATGGAGGAATTTGTAAATTGCTCTATTTAGTGCTTTGTGCCTATGAAATGCCCTGTGATTCAATGTTCCCCCTTTGTATTTCAAGTGACTATGAGAACATAGTTGGCATAGAAGTATATGAATTTTCACTTTTAGTGTTTAAATTCTCCCTTAAGGCTGACGACTCCCTTACTACCTATGCGGGAGAGAGAGAATTATGTATTTGATGTTTTAATGGCTATGTTGAATAGTTATCATGTTGCATTGAACACTTATCATACTGTGATGGATTGAAGTGACCCAAGCTTGGACTTCTCAAGTGAGACGTGGCATTTACCAGTGATGGTGGGGGTACTTTTGGTAAATGCATAGGCTGCGATGGATTATATGAAGGCTGTGAATCATTTTGTGAGGACGTATTAGACACAGGGGATGGTAGTTTAGTGACATTTAAATGCTGGCCCATAGAGGGCGTCTCTGCTTCTCTAGCTCTTGTGGTAATATTCCTAACTCTATTTTGTGCTCCATTATGATTTGAACCAAAGTTTCTCATGCCACTATTGTTATTATTCACCAAGCTTTCATCCAAGTTGGATAGTAGATGTATAGCTTGATGTTGTGTGGGAATAACACCCATTTCATAGGTGTTCGATGGCAGATATGAGCCTAAGTGCTCATCGACATTTGTAGAAAGTAAACCAAAATTAAGTGGTGGAAGAAGTAATACCTTGTGCTAAACTTTCTGGCAGACTTGTAGTTCTTTGTAGCACCACACTTGGCCTATTTAAATTTGAACTTACATTTCCTTGTGCATCTCTATTCAGGCTAAGTGACTGAGTAGGTGCCAATGCTGAATTTGAATTTCCATCTGTATCTGATGCCACTTTTGGATGTGAAAACTATGTATCACACCCAGTATCATCAATGATATATACTCTTTTTCTTGTGTTTTTTATGCTTGCAAGGTTGGGAACACTTTTTCATTGATGATTTGCTTTGTAACTAGATTCCACAACTTGAATCCATATTGCTCTTCCCCATAACCGACAAAGATACATTGTTTGGATTTGAAATCCAATTTTGTTCACTTTTCATTTGGAATGTGAGTGAACGCCTCGAAGTCAAAAACTCAAAGGGGATTGTAGGAGATCTTCCTTTCAAACCACTCTTCTTCTAGAATGTCAAAGTCTAGTTTAGTAGAAGGACTTCGGTTGATCAAATAAACCACCGTGTTAACTACCTCAGCCCATAATTCTTTACTCAAACTAGCATTAGAGAGCATGCTTCATGCCCTCTCTAGAATCGTGTGATTCATTCTTTCAGTTGCACCATTTTCTTGAGGTGTAAATGGTACAAACTTGATGTGTTGAATACCATTATTTGCACAATAAGTATCAAAATTTAAAGAGAAAAACTCCCCCCATTGTCAGTTTCTAAACATTTAATCTTTCTCCCAATTTGATTTTAAGCAACAACCTTAGAAATTTTGAATTTTGCAAACACTTCTGATTTTCTATTGAGCATATAGACCTAAAATTTACAGGTGCAATCATCTAAAAAAAGTTACAAAATAGTTTGCTGCTCCAATGGAGGTTACCTTTGTGGGACTGAAGACATCCAAATGCACGAGTTCCAAGGGTCTTGACTTCTTGTCATGTCTAGTTTTGGAGAAGCTAGTTCGCCTTTGTTTCTCATAAAGATAATACTCACATAGCTCTAAATCTACTGATTGTAAACTAGAAAGTTGGCCTCTTTTGAGCAAAACTTCCATTCCCTTCTTGCTCATATGGCCAAGTCTCCTATGCCAAAGTTTTGTCCTCCTATCAACTACGGCCATCACAGCTCCCACTTTAGTGGTACATTCTAGCACATAAAGAGATCTTAATTTGCTACCTTTCACAACAACTAAGGCTCCTTAGGTCACTTTCTAAATGTTGGAAGAGAAAGTGATGTTGCAGCCTTAAGCATCAAGTTGTCCAGCTGAAATCAAGTTCCTCTTAAGTTTAGGAACATGTCTTACATCATTTAGTAGCCAATTGATTCCATTGTTTAGTTGTAGCAATATGTCACCTTTCCCAACTATCTCACACAGGTCAGTGTCACCGAGATAAACTTTGTCAAATTTTCCTTCTTGATATGTTTTGAAGGCATCTCAGTTTGAAGTTGCATGAAAGAAGGCACCAAAGTCTAAAATCCATGAGTCAGCTTCAACTTCACTTGTTGCCAAGAAAAGAGTTCCTCCATCATCTTCAAGAGTTGTGTTTCAGCTATTTTTGGGCTTTCTTGTAACACCAACAATCCTTCTTGACATGTCCATCCTTTCTGCAAAACCAGCAACGTTCTTTCCATCCTCTTGACTTTGATCTCTTCACTAATTTAGATCTTCTCCTATTGTGTTTTCCTTGATCTTGGGTTCTTCCCCTATTGCCTAAAATGAAGGCTTCTCCGGAACTTTTATTTTGTCCTCTCCTCATGTCTTCATTGAGAAGGGTAGTAGAGACATCATCAAATCTTAACATTGCTTTCTTTTCCTTGTCTTCGGATTCTCTTCTCTTGGGTGTTAAATTGCTGATCATCATCATGGCATTATCCTAGCTATCAGGAAGAGAGTACAAGAGTAGCATAGCCCTCATTTCATCATCAAAATGAATTTCTATGGAAGCAAGTTGGCTTATTGCAATATTGAATTCGTTCAAGTGATTTGAAAATCCTTTTCCCTCTTTCATTTTTAGATTGAACAACTTCTTTAACAAGAAGACCCTATTGCTAGTGGATGCCATCTCATACATATCACAAAGTTTGTCCCAAATTTGTTTTGCCAAAGTTTCTGATGCAACATTAAATAGGACATTATTGGATAGTGAGAGGATAATTATTATAGCTACTTTTTGATCCATCACATCCCATTCGTCATCTGTCATCTTCTTCAGTTTTGCTGATTTTCCCTTCAGCATTATAGCTAGGTCTTTTTGAATTAGTAGGGCATGAATTTGTAGCTTTCAAAGTCCAAAATTCTGCCCTGAAAATTTTTCTATTCTCCACTTGTCCGCTTCTTCCATTTCTTCAAAATTCGTCACGAATTTCTCAACCAATTCCTTGACTAAGCTCTGATACCAATTGTTAAATTAAATGAAATAGCGAAAGCAAAGTGAAATAGAACACACAATAAAGATCACACACACGAGACAACAAATTTAACGTGGTTCACCATAAACTAGCTACATCCACAGGAGTAGGAGAGCAATTTTAATATCTCTGTATGAAGTACAAATACAATACATGATATCAGCAATACATCTCTCTTATAAAGCAATATCTACAATGAATAAGGAAGAGCAAGAGGCAAGAGATTTGGCAAGAGAAATAATATGTCTTTTGGACTTCACAATCCAACAGAAAGGCCCAAGAAAAGGAACTGTTGATGTGTTTTTATGTACATGCAAACTCAGAATAAAATACTGAGGTATTCTATCCTCTCTTGAACAAAGTCTCTCAAAGGCTAAACAATGTGATCCAATGAGACAACTCCAAGGTTCTAAATGTCAGGTCTTGATTTGCAATGGATAGACTTAGTAGTTGATGTGATTTGCTAAAAACTCACAAAGGGACTTACGTTGAATATACTCTTTATTCCAATCAAATATATTATTCTCCTTGCGAAATGGAACTTCTAAAACCAACTATGAAAAGAAAATACAAAAGGACAAGGGTTTAGGAAATCTTCTATAAGGACAAAAAGATAATGAAACATGTTGAGATAGACAAACTCCCAATGAAACTGAACTCTGCTTCGCCATGAGAACCAACAACTACACGATGTCGGTTCAATCTTCTAGGGAAATTCAAGGATTTTCATGTTGTAAACTTTCATCCAAACACCCACTGTTGGCACAACTTGAACGAGCATCCACAACTGAACTAAAACAAATGTGGTTCAGGCTAACTTTGCAAAATGACTTATTAGCGACAAATCATAAAAAGTATGAACCATTAAGGAATTCATCAAATATCTCCACATAAAATCATTACATCAATGCACTTCTAGTCTATTTCTAAGCTACTTAGAAACATCTCTCCATCATATTCAAGAATTAGAAACCATGCTAACATTCCATCAACACACAAATCACCATGAGAACCAACAATGAGCTTGTATTGATTTTGGAAATGCATTTTTACAACAATTTCATATGACTCTTCAATGACTTTGAAAAGTCTCCTCTAATCTACCTCTACTCTAATAGCATCTACTCTTACTACTTGATTCCTGCTCTCTCTGATAATCCTCCCTCCTTACAAATGAGAGAAATGGGCCCTTTTATAGACCTCAAAATTACATGAATGGCCAGTATTGATTTGAGAATTGATGGCCTAGATTTTGACAACAAGGCAGTTTGTTAGAAAAATTACTATTTTTAGAATCATTGAATGCAGATGGATGATGTGGTAGACTGTGATTGGATCAATGTTGTGCACGTGCCACCTCAGCATCGAACAAAATGGTTTGATTTTCTTTGTGTTCATATTGCTCAGAATATTTTCCTAGATTTTGTCATCTTTTGGAGTAGTATTCAAATTTGGATTTTCAGCTCTAGAACTTGGCTACTTCAAACTTGAAGACTTAATAAATTTTGTCAAATTTCTTCTTGTTGTCTTGATGCAACTCATAGAATTGTGATTCTTACTTGGTGTTCATTTCTTCTGTCATCTTCATGTATTATTGTAGGATGTTTCATTCTAGCTTTGGATGGTGCATGATGCTTCACACATGAATTCTGGAGTAGATTTGCATATGATGGATGTCCTCTATCCTTGCCAATCGCATCAAACGAGTGACCTCTAAATTCTTAATTATAGACTTGAACCTCTGGAAATGAACTTGAAAGATGAAGTGATGCTCTTTCCTCTACTTGGCGCATGAAATGGATGCTCACAAAAGCTTGGACCTACATATGAGCCTCTAGGTGATAACTCCCTATGCATGGTGAAGTGATGTTCTTCCTCTGGACATATGAAGTTATCTTCCTTCGTGCAAATAAGATCTTGATGTGCAAATTCCTCCACTTGGCAATGATATCTGTTGATGTGTTTTCCTTGCACATACAACGCAGAATAAAATACTGGTGTACTCTATCCTCTCTTGAACAAAATCCCTCAAATGCTAAGCTAAGTGATCATATGAGTGGACTCCAAGGTTCTTGATTAGTTACTTTTTGTGTTGCGACTTGGGATAACTTAGCAGTAGGATGCGAAGTATTGTTTGACACAAGGGGACTTACGTAAATGCTCAACAATAGGAAACTTGTTTCTCTTGGATAACATGTAACACAGCTTCTTAGAAGGTCTACCAATTCGATAATGACAATGGAAGCTCTTGAATCTAAATCTAACAAGATTTTAAAGAAAATGCAAAAGGAAATAAGTTTAAAAGGCTCTAATCTAAATGCAAGCAATCACCACTGATTCACCGGAATCTCAACCACACTTTGCTTCGCCATAAGGAAACAACTACACAAAAGTGATGCTATCTTCTAAGGGTAAAGTAAGATTTTCAGATTAAGCTCAGATGATGTTCAGACTAACCATGCACTACAACCTGCCATCGACAAATTATAAATGGTATGAACTATGGAGACACCAAACACGAATCAACAACAACAACTTCCACAAAATATAAAACTAAATTGCTGAAAACAAACTAAATAGATCTTATTCTGTGAGTGAAGACTTAGAAACCATGCATTCATTTGAAACAACACAAATCACCATGAAAATTTCAGCAATGAATTTGTATTTATTTCAGCAGAGTCTTGAGCAACAATTTCTCAGAGCATCCCCCCCCTTACAAATGAGAGCAAAATGGGTTTATATAGGCCCTCGAAACTCAATGGATGGCCAAGATTAAAACTTTAAATCGAAGGCCCATATTATGCCACACAGGCAAGTGGTTACAAATTTTACTAAAATTGGACCTTGCATTAATGATGCACTAACTAAGTGGAACACCCTCATTTATGACCTTTCCTTTTTGCGCTAAACTCTACAAATCTAGCGACGACACGTGTAATCTCCTCCATAGGGACACTTGGCAGAGTCTGAATGGTGCCCTCTACGATTTGCAGCTCGTCTGTAGATTTGACAACTGTCATTTCCCAACTAGCCATGGATGTCTGAAACGTGCCCATGAAAGTGGAAAGCGTGCAAATTTCATCCAACAACTCCCTCGAAATAGCCTGTGTATGCTGAAAATACTTTGCATGCATCTTGTCTTTCAGCAAGTATTCATCAATCTCTCCATTGGAATCAACTACCCTGTTTACGAAAACAAGTATTTTGTTTTGCATTTCCCGAAGTACCTCTTTTGTTTGAGTGCAGTCACTCTCAACCTTTCCCAGAACCTGCTCCTTTATGCTGAGTGCACAATACCAAGAATGGAAATTATATGTTGGACCCCGCTCAATCACCCCTTCATCCAACAATGTGGCACTTGGAGTATAAATCAGCCTTTTCAACTGAGGCATAACTTCTTCCCTTACATTTCTGAATTGTGCACAAGTAATTAGAATACTCTGAACTTTGTCAAATGTTGAAGCAGCCTCCTTATACAACTTCACAATCTCATCCACGAACCTATCAGGCTTGATCTTAAAATTTGCTGCCCATTCCTGTAATATTCGAGAAGAGGACCTCATTTCTTCCAAATGAACCACAGACTCCTGCGAGAGCAATGCCGGTGGTGCAACCATCACTTCAGCTTGGCTTAGTGGCCTCATTAATTGCTGAATATAATGCTGAAATGCCAAGTTATCCTTCTCTAACTGAATCCTCTGTTCTTGTTCCTTCCGTAGCCTTTCTTTGATGACAGCAACTGAATCTTCCAACTCTTCTATCTCCTGCTCTGCCGTGGCTGGTCCCAAATCAAAAGTATTGATGTCATATGCACTCGGAACGCCACCATCTGCCTCCTTGCTGATTCTTGGGACAGCAATATGCACTTGCCTTGACCCTGAGCTGCCTCTTGTGATCTTCGAGAATTTAGTAATTTTCTGCTTTCCATTGTCAGTTTTGGCCCTGTTTAGCAAGTCTTCCAGACTTAATATGGGTTCCCTTTCAATAATAGACTTTTCCTTGACTCGATCTCTCAACCACTCAGGCAGATTGGACAGGTCCTCCTGACTTTCTTCTTGAACTCCCTTATGCTGAACAGTGGGAAGAGCCTCCTCATCAAACTCATACAACTCTTTGTCATCTTGATTTTCAACTTCTGTTTCTATCACGACCACTTCTTGTTCCTTAGCTGATTTTGACACCACTTCACCAATTTGATTACCTTGTTTGTTTCCCTGATCATCTTGGATTTTCAAGGCTGTCTGCTCATCAGGTCTCACTTCATCTTCATCAATATTTATTATATTGTTACCCTCATGTCTTGAAAATGCACTAGCTGCCTCCTGATCGTTAGTCTTTGCTTTCTTACTTGGCTGAATATCCTCATGCGGATCATCATCTTCACCCTCCGAACCATTGGAATTATTGGATGACCCACCACTTGAAGCATCCTTGGACTGATGTACACTAACCCCTCCCATTAGGTTGTAAGTCAATTGGACATTCTTCTCCTGGAGCCTACGAATCTGGAAGTCTACATACTTTCTTGTATGCGATACGATTGGCATCATCAAATCATCATTGCATGTGGCCTCCTGCTCAGACCAATTGATGGTGAAGGGCCTATCTCTCTTCTCTTCATATGAACTTTGTGAAAGTCTTTTGTGATTCTCCTCAAGCTGATCCGGAATGTTGATCACTCTTGTTGATCTGACCAAATCCAAAGACAAGCGGTAGCAGCTTTTCTTTCTTATTTCTATATCATCATATGTATCTATCCAATGATCCTCGAGCTGTGGTTTGTGCTCATATCTGCTCCCAAATTTCTGCCTGACCGTGCCAAATGGATCGAAGTTACTGCGTGCATCATTGTGGCATACCAAGTTGTAAGCCTGCAACTCTATCTCTGAATTTTCAGCGGCTTGTAAGGACATGCAAGTCTCGAGCCTCCCGATGCTAATTGGAAACTTTGTTGTAGTCTTTTTCCTCTTTCTCTGGACCTTGTCAAATGCAACCAGCTGTCGTGTTACTTCCAACAACACCATTCTGTCAGTGGGGTACCTAGGCAATCTATAAGGTAGTGATGAGAAGCCCTCTACACGGATGTATGTGAACCTTGGAAACTGAATAAACCATTTTCCGTATTTTGCGATGAAGCTCATGGCTTCCTTCGACAATCTCCTGCATGTGCTACCTTGTAACAATCTAACAATATGCATGGAAAAGGCATCATTAAACCTTCTGTAATGGGATATAGCCTGTAAGTGCAGCTAAGGATAGCAATCATAAACCTTGAACTGTCCTTCTCCATTTCCAACTCTCCCTTTATAGTTCAATCCTGGATATCTCTCGTTTCTGGCAAGCATATATATAATATACGAGCTCATGTAAAACACTTTCGTTTCCTGTAAACCCTTCAATTGATCATCGATGTTACTGCTGATCATTTCAGCCCAATCTATCATTCTTTTTCCACTTATAATTTCTTCAATGAAGAAGAACATCCAGGGCTCGAAATTTGCCGATTGTGGGCAGCCCATGATGCGGTTCAAAAACACAACCATATAGTTAATTTCTTGATGAAAGTCAGACTTGTGAAGCTTTTTAGGTACCTTACTCACATGTGGCCTTGGCTGCACCAACCAACTATTGTTTATTACCTCCATACATTTCTCAGGTCCCGCCAAATAAAGTTGCAAAGCAGACTCCTTGTCGCAGAATGTAGTAGTCTTGTATGAGGGGATGTCGAAAGCTTCCGTGATCGCCTCCTTTCTCAGATAAGCAAGTACTTTACCCTCTCTAGTCATAATACATCTCTTTTCATGATTATAATGCTTGGCGCATTCTAACATCAGTTCTGGACACAGCATTGTTGGTGGGAAACAAGCAGCTTGCACAATCCCGTTCTTCATCATTTGTCTGACCAGATCCGATGGATTGGGTTTGTGCAAATTTTGCCGAATCTCTTGCATATTGGTCTTCCCCAGATTGGTGTCACAGAGGTTTCGCCACTTCGAAGTGATCTTTGTCTCTGGCCACGTTCCCTTCATGTTGCTCCTCATCAATGCTTGTCTATCCTTCGCACTCATCCTTCACCTGCACAACCACCTTATGTCAAAATCCTGAAAATGATATTCAGTAACAACATAATAGTAACAAAACCTACATTTAATACATGCAGGATTATTTGAATGCAAGATTTCAATTTATCTCACCCCTCTGCTAAAGCAAAAAAAACAAAAATGCGATTCCCGCGAGAACAGAATGTCCAAATGTTTCACCAACACACTTAGTTCTTATTTGCCCCTGTCAAATCTGATCTCCTAATGGACCTGCAATAATCATGTGTTGTAATCCCCTATGCGCTTTAATGGAGGGGAGGTCGATTTCCAAGCAATATAAGGTGATCTTTCTTAAACTTTCGAAAACTTCAACCAAGGAAGACACTCTTAAACCTGCACTCAGGAAGCGTCAAGAACACCGGGCAGATTATGTGATATTAACCAGTTCAACATCCAAGCACCCACTCAGACAACCCCATAAGGATCCCCTCCTGCAGACAAAACTCATGAACACAGTCAGGTTTCCAAATACTCAACTTAGCTACTGATGCAGGAGGTGAAGCTCACTGTTAGAACAAATGACAAAACACCTTCGAATCCCCTCTCGTCCCACACAGTGCAATCACCTTTTCTGGAGGACAGCGCATACCATGAATGCTCAGAACGTTGGCACTTTTGCTCACAATAATGCTCAAAATATTTTGCTAGCATAAATAGTGCGCTTCCACCTCCTCTACCGCATACATGTCATTCAATGGCTTAAAACGTGGGGCTAAAAATAGGAGGAGCCAAATTTTGAAAGATACGTGCCTCCAACTCCTGCCAGGAATCTTAATTTATTCCCCATACATGCGTTTTTCAAAGTGCAGTGCCCATTTAATGGCATGCTAAGAATAGATTTGATTCGTTCTACAAAAAAAAAAAACGTTCAATGCTTCCAAATTTCGGGTCATCATGATTGCCAAAGAGGTGGCAGGGAACAAGCGGGTCAGCGCAAATGTTAGAGATCCTGGCAAAAAAAAAAAATTGCAAACCACAGATCCAGCTCCGCCCTGGCGGTCCTTTTGCTTCAACGTGCACAATGCAGGAGTGCAATGGACTCTCAAAAGTCCGTCCCTCACAGAATGACCAACGTGGAGTGAAATGCTATATTTCACATCTGACGCGATGCTGAGAATAGAATTTTACGTGAGGTTTAGAAAATCCGCCAAAGGGGCATTAATAACCATGCCAGGCAACAGACATCCTGGGCAAACGGTCAGCCAAGCCTGCTGAAGATTAAGCTAATCATGGAGAGTTCCTGACGAGTCAAGAAGATCCGTCCAAGCGGTCATCTAGCCCGTTGAGAGAATAGGCAATGGAAAACCATGCCAGAAGGTAACTAAAGTCCGCTTAGGCGGAGATCCAGGGGAAGCGGGCATGCTGTTGAAAGAAGATCCCAATGCAGAAAAGAAACTGTGACGCAGACCACAGACCAAAGCACCAAAACAAGGGGGTCCCCATGGCTGATGGGGCGATGTTGGACCACGTCACAACAATATTTTTCTCTTTGACTATTCTTGAACAATACTCTTCCTTTTGAACTTCTCCTGTGCAAACCTTTTGCCACTATCCTTCCATATCGCTCTTCATTAGTGCCTGTCTGTCTTTTGCACTCATTGCTTACCTACATAAATATCATGAATCAACATATCGAAATAATGCTTAAAAAGGTGCAGAAAGATAATATCTCATCATCTAACACATGCGGGATTTTAAAAAAACCATTTAAAAACATTTAGTTCTACTCGAAGAAATGCAAAACTAAAATAAACAAAATTTCTTCAAATACCCGCATCATCAATTTTATAAGTACATCCACTAATATTTAAACAGCTCAATCCACTACCTAGGCAAACTTATTCAATTTCTACGATCACAAGCTTGCGTCCAGAATTGCCAATGATGTCAAAGCACCAAATGTTTCTAAACGTTGTCTGAATCCTCAGCCAAAACTTGCATCGTTAAATCATTTTTTGGATATCTTGTTTCCTCCATGAATATTTGCAAGAATAAGCTCTGCTGAACAATCCTATGCTTGAACAATGGTGCTTATATATTGAAGCAAATGGTGTTAAAACTTAGAAAATGCATATCATTACTAGCTAATAATAGCCTCCACATTCAGTATCGTAAGTTCGAACCTTATAGCGAGCCACCAACGTATCCAAGTGATGCTTCAAATAGCATATGGTTAGGCATTTAACATATACAAAGAGTTCACGCCTTAATTATTCTTAATGAGAAGAACTATTCTTAGTGGATGTGAATCTTTCTGTTTTGGTGCACCTTGAATGCCTTTGTCAGGAATTTTAACCGCCAAGAGAGAAATGGGAGGGGTGGATTGTCGTGTGGTCTCTATCTATGTTTAGGCACTCCTGCCATCGACCAGCATACTAGGCAGACTTCCCACTTTGACAAGCATACTATACAGTTTGCAAGAGAAACTCAAATGTTCGCCATAGAACGTGTTATGAGTATGCATGTTGTTAATGAATTACGGGAGTCTTGCCTAAGTGGGCACTACGACAGCCAAGACAAACAATAACAAACGGTTAACAAAGTCCGCTCCTAACGAACTGAGCGGACAATAGAACTTAGCATGAAATTTTGAAATGTCCTTGTGCCTTGAAAATGTCTGTTGGAGTGCAAGGTATTCACAGACATGCACCTAGAAGAGTGTTCTTTTTAGTGGAGATTTAATGATATAATGCATAACGTCTAAAACTTACGAGTGCCAGTACCTCTGCTGAAGTGGACATTTGAGGTTGTCATGCATTAGGATAGCAAAAAGGTATGTAAAGGGCATCAAAAGGTCTGCACGAGTGGACGTCAGAAGCCAATGCAGACACTAAAGAAAAGATGAACATTGCAAAGGACCAACAAAAGTCCGCCTAAGTGGAGAGTTAAATGCGCTATGCATAAATACTGATCTTTGAGCATATACTTTGAAGCGGACCTTTCACTGCAACGTGAATGACATATGAAGTTCAATAAAGTCGTGAAAGTCTGCCACAAAACGTGTTTATAAATATATGCTTTGAAACGGATCTTCGAACCGATTTTGCATCAAAGAGAACGCGGACATCCTCGGGAAGCGGGCATTTAGACCGTTAGTGCATATTGATATTTTTTAATGTGAGGCAACTGTGGATAAGAATGAATTCACACCGTGTAGCGGTCTCCAAAAGAAGTCATGTATAAGACGTGTAAAGGAAATGTATAAGTCCGCCTAAGCGGACATTTGGAACGACCTTGAATAATTTTATCATTTTACACTTATATACGGTATTTGGAACACTTAACATATTTCATCGTTTGAAAACTTCTTGCATATTGCACGATGACTAAAAATATCCGCCGAGACGGGCTTTCAATGTGGTTCTGCATAAATCAATGCCATAAGCGATTACGTCCTTATTCTAATTTCTCCACTCTGGTAAGTCCACAGGTTTAGACAGGCCTTTGTTACATGGTGCGTAAACTTGGCTTTGCTTTTTCAAACCCATCGTCAACTCTGAGCCTCACCATCTTTGTAAATCAATCATTTGCTCATGTCTCAGCGGACTTTCCTCCTCACATGCGCACTAAGTTGAACACTTCACTTCCTGTCAACACCCTAACTTATGGGGGGAAATGTGAACGGGACCAAAACAAAAATGAAACAGTCAAGCCAAAAACCAAAGGGGGTCCCGATGTCCAATGGGGCGATGTTGTAATGACATCACAACAGGAACCAACAATCAAACTTATGCTTTAAAGAGGATAAGGGAAGAGTGCCTATTGTGACCAAAATGCTTGGAAATGCATTTAATGAATTATATTGAGTTTTCTTCACAAATAGAAGTTTAAAGGGCAACTGTACGAAATACATGAAAAAGCTTAAACTGAGTGTACATTCCTCTGAGTAGCTTTGAATTTGCAGGCCATATTATTTGCTCCGTCCATGTGAACAAAACTACCCATACTACCTTATATGTTCTTAACATAAGCCACATATCCACTGTCCTATCATCTTGATTCTTCACAGAATGAAAATATCTAAATATATAAGCAGCAATGATCCAAATACTTGCAATTATATTTGATGCCTTATCTGCTTTAGAAAAAAAGTTTCGAGGACAAAGAATGTAGGAGTACTACAAGGCCTGCAACTGGATTCACCTTACTCTACCTATGAATGGATTTATAATCAAGAAAGGCTATGTAAATTCCTCTCTGCGTGTGAACAAATCTTCCCAGAATGCATTAAGACACCTCTACCGAAACAATTCTGACTAGAATACAAAGACAGCCGTTGCCTGCAAGGCCTTCCTACTATAAGCCATGTGACCGTCTAATTGTATTAAGAGTGAATATAATTTTTACTGAGGCCTGCAAATCTGTGTGTTATCTTTATTTTTCATGAATATTTTTCTGTTCTATTCTATTTTGTGTTCAACGCTTTCACTGAATTTAATGATTTCTTCTAGGAAAACTGTAATACACTTTGCTTGGAAAGTCATGATTCAAGGGACATGGGAGGTAACAGCAGCTGAAGCATTCTTAACTTCACCTTACAATTTCTTAGTTTTTTCTGAAGCATTCTTAACCGTTGCTTGTATGATAGCAGTTCACTGATATCGACAATGTGAAACATGCTTTGAATACTATGCTGAAGACATTGTCTGAGGTGGTAGTCCATTCTAGCCGCCACCAAAAGATTTAATAATATATAATTTGATAATAATATTATAATAACGTTAGAGATAATCTTAATTGAGGTGCTTATAACATTTTTTTTTATAAATTGATTAGGATAGCTTTCTACCTATTTTAGATATATTTTTTAAATATAAATATACTAGTGTAAATGACTGTGAAAATTATTATAAATTATTTCACATGTAAATAATTATAAAATTTAAATTTTAAAAATTTTATTTACAAATAGTGACATAAGACTCTTTAAACCACCTCTGAACATTAATTAATAATTTAAAATTATCTAAAAAAATTAAAAAATTAAAAATTATCTGCGTACAACTTTTTATTTCAACACAAGTTATCACCTAAAAGGCTTGTTAATTTTTTTTGCTTTTTAAAAAGAAACAGCCTCTGGTCACCCTCTATGTTTAACATTCTTAACTCCTTTCCAATTGTGACAGCTAACCCTTAAAAATGCAATGTGTCACTGGCCTTTGAAAGCTGTGGTCTTCTTAGTAATTTACTAATGTTTCCGTTGGATCACAATAATATAAACAGCTTGGACATTAAATAATATCCACACTCGAGAACGGGAACGTTAATATTGGGAACAGAGAAAAAGTAAGCTAGAAACTTGCAGAGGAATCCTTCTTCCATGCTTTATCAGATGCTTCAATTGTATTAATCCATTTGCACAGTAGGGTTCATACTACATTTCAATGTTGCAAAAAAATCAGCCCAATCACCGTCTTAAAACATGAAAACACAATTTACAATTGAAAAAAGAACAAACCTTAACGAAATCAATATAACTGTAAATAAATCACAATTTCTAAATCCAAGATAACCAGTAGTGACAACATTATTCATAGACAAAACTATATCAGGAGCATTAGACTGTAGTTAAATATATGATTAATTTTTTAAAAAGCTACAAATTCTCCCATAATATATAATTTTTAGGCAAGATCCAGTAATATGACTGATGTGAGCCACTGATCACTCAAAAATAAAAGATCCAAAATAGCATTGTTCATTATAGTAGATAGATAGGTTACAAGGTATTACAGATACATATTATAAAAATAGAGAAATTGAAGTTTCTTTGAACGGGAGAAACACATTTTACTATCCCTAAGTGAAAATCTGAAACTCGTCGTAGAACAAATTTATCCCGTACTTATTTAAGGAGATCGATGGTATTTTTTAACCATCATAACAAAATAAGCCATTGATCGCTAATCTTACAGCTACAAATAATATTATTGTTCCCGTGTCTAAAAACCTATTACAATAGATAACTGTTGTTTCTTGGCTTGTTAAAAATCTCCTCTAGCAGGATGCTGAGGAAATAAGTCCAAGGTTCTCATCTCAGAAACTTCTACTGAAGAATTCCTGCGAAACCCAACATTCACCTCTTCTTCTTCCTGCGTATAAATGAGCATGAGTTAACATATACGAGTTTTATAATGCAATTATAATACTTACCTCTGCAGAGTTTTTGTCAGCTGGCTTCTTTGATCGGAATACTGAGTTACGAAAGAATGTAGGCCATTTGGAATCTGAAAAAATATGCTTAGGTCAATAAGATAACTAAGAAAAAGGACCAAAAAAACAAGCTTTTATTTAAAAAATCACATACAGCTGGTTTGTGATTGTTTTGTCCGCTCGTTTCTTTCGAGCTTTTGCATTTTGAAACCAATAGAAAACATTTTTGCCTTCCACCTGACCATATCCTTGTAGCTCAGCAGTAATCTCAGCTACGCGTTCTGTAGATGGATTTGTGGTTCCACTAGCAAAAAGAGACTCCAATATCTGTTTTTGTTGTGAAGATGGCTTCCATCTTTTAGACGCGATTCCCGTGCTTGTGTCCTCCGCTACACTGGAAGAACGAACCAACCTAGGCTCTATAGCAGAAATAGAGGGTTTTAAAAGATAAAACACTATCATTGTAATGTCAAAAAGGAGGAAGGGTGCAACTCAAAATTGAAAGGCTTATTCAGACACCTGTAGACTTACCTCGATCCATTCAAGGCTTTTCCCTGTCACAGCCCCAACAACATAAAACTTCTGAAAGTAACTCTAGAGTCCTAGGTCACAAACCTGCACCTTCTACACCATTCAAACAAGTGAATGCTATTAGATAGAGGAGAATACATTGGAAAAAATGGATGGGTGGAGAAAAATAAATAGGTGAAGGGTTCCATGGAAATTACTCGAAGTAGGTTAAAGTAGGTCTTGGGTAGTTAGAGAAATTAAATGACTAAAAAATATTTTAGGGTAATGGGTGGAAATAAATAATTTAATATTGTAGTATGTTTTAAGTGATCCAATGATTATTTATGAGAGTTGTAGGCCTATCTGATAAAAAAATATATATATTTCTATTTCCAAAGATTTGTTTCAATAAACTTATGCTACCTAGAAAATAGTTCGTTGATTTAAAATATAATCATTAATTATACATTTAATAAAAAGAAAATCTTAAATTTGAAAGTATCAAAAATATTTAGTTTACATAATTAAAATATCATTTTCTAGAGTCCTAGGTCATTGCATCTCTTAGGCCATTCAAACAAGTGAATGCTATGAGATAGAGGAGAAGACATTGGAGAAAAAGGATAGGTGGAAAAAAATAAATATAGTTAGATGGAAATTACTCAAAGTACAAATTGGGTAGGTAGGGAAAATATATGACTAAAAATTTATTTAAGATAATGGATGGAAATAAATAATTTAATGTAAGGTAGCTAAGAAAAATATTATTTCATTTTTTTAGAGGTGATCCAATGGTTATGTAAGGTAGCTAAGAAAAATATTATTTCATTTTTTAGAGGAGAATTTGTGACTCCAATTTACGGTGGCACGACACGCCACGACACACCTTCCGGTACGGAAACACCCTCCCGAATGGGGGGAGAGAACCTTCTTTACCACAACAAAACTAGGGCCCACCCCCATGTGAAACAATTTGTTGTTCTAATTTCCAAAATGTTATTTCTATAATTTTCATATAAACTTATAAAGCATAGCAATTATTTCTTGATTCAAATATAATTATTATTTATATAGCTAATAAAAAGAAAGTCCAAAATTTTAAAGTATTATAAATACAATTTAGTTTTATGTAATCAAAATAAATAAAAATTAAAACAATCTTTAAATTTGAACTAATATAATTTATATATTTTTTATTAAATAATTTATTAAATTAAACTATGAGGTCCAATATCTTAAGTATATTTATTTAAAAGATGTAAAAACTTGTAGTTTCAAGGGTTTATATTAAATTTCTATCAAATAATTGGTTAGATCAAAATACAATTAATATAGATATCTTAAATACATCTATCTAAAAGAATGGAAAAATATTAGGTTTTGATATATTATGTTAGATAAACACTTTGAGATTTCTATCTCTCACATTTCTTAAATAGATGTATTTTATCATTATTGAAAGAACAATTTTATTAAAAAAAATGTATTTAATAGTATAGATATCTTAAATACATCTATCTAAAAAATGTCATGAACTATTTTATTTTCTCAAGAGTTATTTTATTTTAATGTAAAACTATTTACTACATACATACATGCATACATACATGGACACATAGATTTTAAATTTTAGTTAAGAATTATTTTAACTTATTTAAGATCTATTTTATATTTATATGCAACTTTTAATTCTAGTATTGGAAAATCCACCATTTATTATTCTTGTAATAGGTTTCTATATAGATGTATATATAATTAGACAAATGAATGGTTGACATGTGTATCATCATCAAATTTGTGTGAACTATTTTTTTGTTATCCACTCATTTCATTAACTCCTCATGCCATTATAAATATGCCTATCCACCTAAAATGCTATAATTTGTATCATTGGTTTCATCAATGGGTTGTGTTTGTTGGAGGTGTTTTTTTATTCTAGTATTGGAAAATCCACCATTTATTATTCTTGTAATAGGTTTCTATATAGATGTATATATAATTGGACAAATGAATGGTTGACATGTGTATCATCATCAAATTTGTGTGAACTATTTTTTTGCTATCCACTTAGTTCATTAACCCCTCATGCCATTATAAATATGCCTATCCACCTAAAATGCTATAATTTGTATCATTGGTTTCATCCCTGTGTTGTGTTTGTTGGAGGTGTTTTGCTAGTTTTTGTTTGGTGTTTTCTTATTAACCATTTGCTGTGTATCATTTTGTTCTTTTGGTGGCCATCCTCTATGATTTTTAATTCTTATGCCTTTCTCTTCCTAGGTTGAGATTTCCATGGGTTATCTCTTACATTGAATAGGTTTTATGGCTCTTCAAAACCAACTTATCTCATATGGTCTTTTTCCAATGTTAATAAAAGGTACAAAATGTTTTAAGTACATCACTATAAAGGAAAATGAACTTTTATTATGTGTGACTTTGAGAATCTAACCAAATGCATATAAATATGTACAAATCAATTGATATTGATAATTACTAATAATTGGATATAGTGTGCTTAACTTGATAACTAATGAATAATTATGAATGTACAAGTATAGATATCTTAAACACGTTATCTAAATTCATTAATTTATATTGGATTTTTCTATGATTATAAATATTCCTTTAATTAGGTTAGATTAATAAAAGGGAAGTTATAATATTATTTTTTGATATCCACCTTGACACAGAGACAAAAAGAAATGGTCATATAGACATTATTTGTTCATTTATTTTGATGTAGACAACCTCATCCTCAAGGTATTCACACTCAAGTGGAAGTGTTTTTCCTATTTTTCAAATTGATGAAATTTGAAGCACTTACACATATAATAATAATAAGATGATGTAAAAATATGAAATGTAGGATTTTTTATTTTTTTTTCAAATATGTATTTTTTTCTAATATCTAGATGATAAATGTTTGTTTTTATAGGATGTACAAAAAGTGTTTTTTATAGTACAACCAACATAATTTACCTAAAATAATCAATTCATTAAATTATTTTTCATCATGTAGAGAATGATGTCTAGTTTGGTGAAACATAATTTTTTCAAGAAACTTTCAAAATCAAAAGTTATTAAAAAATAGTAACATATGTTATTTCATGTTTATGAGTCTCTTTGTTTAATAAAATAATTAACAAAAAGAAAATTATGTACAATACTACAAAAAATTACATATTTAAAAATTAGACTTTGAGATCTATAATGGGTTTTAATCTCATGGAAAGATTCT
Source organism: Cunninghamia lanceolata (assembly GCA_027924645.1). Classification (NCBI taxonomy): domain Eukaryota; kingdom Viridiplantae; phylum Streptophyta; class Pinopsida; order Cupressales; family Cupressaceae; genus Cunninghamia; species Cunninghamia lanceolata. The sequence goes on from BSBN01000021.1 coordinate 27,932,889, forward strand.
GAAGAAAAAGTCGTCAGCCATAGTGGTGAAATTCCAAGGCTAAGGCATGGGTTTCCAAGCCTAAAACCAATGCAAGCCCACGAGTTTACAATTTCAAATTTTTAGAAATGGGTACCTACTTATAGATAGGTGCCCATTCTAAAATAGAATGGGTACCCCTTTGTAAATGGGTGCCCATTTCTATTTTAGTCATTATTATTATTATTTATCCATAAAAATGTAGTACAACCTCTTTTTTGCAACTTTTTTACCAGTATGGCTGACAAGGACAAATTCTTGAACTTTTTAATATGTAGGTGTCAATTAAAGCTCTCAACAAGGCATATTTTATACAAATTATACAAAGATTCAATCATAAGAAGCATTTTTAGATGGAATGATGTAGAAGAACTATTTTTAGAGAGATACAACAAATAAATTGTTTTTTTAGAGAAATCAAGCAAATATTATATTGATCAAAGGATCTACATCTCCTTGTATTTCATAAAGTTTGAGAAGGGATCCAACTCTAAGTATAGTACAATATTATTTGTTGATTTTATCAACATATTTTGGTAATCATGGGATCAAATAAATGCCAAAAAAAAGGAAAATGAATGTCATGACACTTGAAGAAATTGAAGCACATTGAGAAAAAGAGCCAAAACAACAAAAAAATAGGAGAGAGGATTTGAAAAATGAAGAATGATGTATCATATAATTCAATGACTATTGAAGATGAGAACATTGAAGAGACCAATATGGATGAGGTGAATGTAGAATATGAAAATGTGGAAGAGTTCAAGAATATAGAAAATACAAATATAGAAATAAATCTAGGCATGTCTTCAAATCCCTTGAATGATAATGATATTAATATTTTAAAGGAAGATGGATATAACATTGTTGATATAAATTCTTCTATTACAAACAAGACAAGAAAAAATGAAAATGAAAACCCTTGTATGAGTGAAAATGAAAATTTTTTTCTAAGTTGAAAGTAATGTTTTGAATAATCTTTGTGGTAAGATATCTTTGAGACAAATTTGAACCCATGCAAATAGATTGTATAAACTATTTTTTCATAGAAAAATTTTTGGATTTCAATGTCAACTTGTATTATAATTGATGAGAATGTCAAAAATGTGAAAAGTAATGAAAAAATTAGCCATATATGTAAAACCCAAAAAGATGGACGAATCAATGGAATAAGTTATGTTGAATGATTCTAATATTATTGGTTCTCTTGGAAAAATGTGTCAATATAAGTACAAGAATGCACCACGTCAAGCAATAACAATTGTTTTAGTCAATAACCAGTTGTGAGAAAAGGAATGATAAGTAAGACAAGTAGAAATTTAAATGTGCATGCTAAAACTTTGAGGAGAGTAGAAAAAAAAGTAAGTATTGAAGATGATCCAATTAACTGGAATGTTGGACTTTTAGTGGTAGACTCCCCAAGTCTCACATGAAATTAAATAATAAACCTAAGTCTTTGATAGAAAGTTTTTAGCACGATAATACAAGAGTTTCATCAAATGCTAGAGATGTTTTGAAATTAAAGGTGGGGTAAAAAAATCATGATCATCATCCAAAGCACCTTTTAGACATGATTCAAATAAAATTATATAGAAAATTTCTAGATGACTTAGTTATAGAAATTTTAGTATAAATCAGAGATCATTTGATAAATGTAAACCTTGGTATGTTAAGATTAATAAGAAACGAATCTCTTGTTACTGCAAAACTCATGTGCCATTTCATTCTTATTATGATTTTTTTTGATATATATGTTGTATTTTGAATACTAACCAAATTATGTAGGAATGTGGTATTAATATGCCATCTACAACAATTATGGAGTTTATAACAAGTTTACTTTGTGAAATACCTGAATGGAAATTCTTTTTCAAATTTGTGTGTTTCTAGATAATGCAATAGATGTGGTAACCTTTCATTGTAAGGAGAATGTATGCATGAAACTAGTTCACATGATTTTGGATAACAATTAGTGGATGTGATGAGGTTCAAAATTATTCAATATCCATTAAAGGATTGAAAAATTGGAAAGTGATGTGTGTTAGTCATAGAACAAAGTAGTGTACATACATTCGTTATAGAGTTTAAGAATAATATTGCGTATAAATATGTGAAACACTCTCAATATGTTCGATGTGTTGGTGAATAATTCCATAAATGTAAAAACACATTTCCAATTGAAACTATACTTTTAGTGGTTGACTTTGCAAAATAACTATACCCTTGCTCCATAAGAGAAGATTCAGTCTCAATATTATAACTCAATACATGTGGCAATCTTTGTTTATATTGTAGACATACATACAGTTGACAGTACAAAAGATGATATGAAAATTTTAAGGGAGTACAATTTCTGTGTGAGTGATAACTGGTTACGTTGATCTGAGTTTGTGTAGTCTTGTTTCAATGTATTTAATGACAAGTTAAAAGAAGAATAAATTTAGATGACACAACATCTCATATGGTTAGATAATTATACAAGATAATTCGAAAATGCTTGAATGTTTTCTTAGTTAAGTAGGGCCCATAAATAAAACAATATCCATCATATGTGGAGTTTCTTTTAAGATAGACATGGTAAAGGAGAACATTATGGAGTTGGAACATGTGTGAAAAGGGCTTTTCTACATAGCAACTAAAATTTGTGATTGCAGCAAATTTTAAAGATGCACATGGAATTGTGGATTGGTGTAGTTGAAAATTGACTACAGGATCAAGTGAAGACTCTAAAGTTCAATGGTTTTTATGGTTGGTTGAAGAAGAAAACATTCCTCCCCAATATGATGTTGAACACCCAGAATACTAAGAGGGGGGGTGCAGTAGTATTCTTTAAAACCACTTAAGCATTTAAACATTCATTCCACACACCACATTTAAATTGCAATAAGAAAGAAAAGCATGAATTCAACCATTAAAGCACATAACACATGAACACCATATTTTAAAATAGAAAACTAAAAAATGAAAAACCACAGTGAGGATTAGCTCTCTCTCTCTCTCTCTCTCTCTCTCTCTCTCTCTCTCTCTCTCTCTCTCTCTCTCTCTCTCTCTCTCACACACACACACACACACACACACACACACACACACACACATCTCATAACTAGGCTCACTTGAAAAAGGACTCACTACCCATAATAGGGAATGCTCACTGCAGGTGGCTCACTGCCTAAGGACTCATTGTCCTGAATAGAAAGAGTTAGAAGAAGGGATGGCTCACTGCCAAAAATGAAATGCTAATAATGCATCTAACTTATGCTGGAGATATAGTTCCACTAAATCTCAGAATACTGACTTTGCACACTTCATCTTCACCACAACCTCAATTTATCCTTCTATACATCAAATTTCACTTTCATATACTCACTTCACACCTTTTATTCATACCCCACACAAGAATTCAATCTGTATATATACCGCACTAAAAAAACATCAATTAGGTCGACATAATATATGTATCGTGTGACTTCCTATGATCCTGTTGGACCAAAACACAATCTAATACACTTTGCAAAGAGAACCAAAGCATGTAGCACATTCATATAGGTCGACATGACCTATAGTTACTCTCATGACATTATTTCATACATTGCATAGCTCCGCACAACCTTAACACCTTCAGGTCATCTTAAATGGTGAAGCAATAATAACTTGAATTCATAATTCAATGTACAGACCACCAAAGTGCTTACCGTTTGAATCATACACACCTCTAAAATCCATAACCTCTTCCTCAAAACTACATGGCAATATATTCATCAGCAGTGGAATGCAGAGCATTCCAATCTATCACTAGCACTGTCATTATAGAGTTTGGTACTCTATCAACTCTATCTTTCACTCCAAAGGATTTCAAGGGTTGAAACTTTGGATTTAGGATACCTTGGTATGCACTAGTCATCATTACCTTATGATCATAGAGAAAAACTCTTTATAGTGGATAAATGCACATTGAAATACAATGACTCTATCTTAGGTTCCCGTCCATAAATGCCTTAGGTAAATCTTCAACATATTATACTTGACTACAGAGCACCAAAATGAAGTAATATCATGCTTAGGTGTACTCTCCATCATAATATACTTAATAGCTTCTCCGGATCAATACTTATGATATCATACTTAACTAGACCAACACAATTGTACTTGTATACCTTACTGAACCTCTCCAAACCAACACCACTATGTCTTAACCCTTTGTTGCCATCAATGACAACACTACTTACTGCCAAGCTCATCATTATCTTCATCATAATGCTTATGTTGCCAACATATGATTGTAATACAATTATTGGATCAATAATTTGATATTAATTTCAAAGATCAAATGCAAGCACATGGACTATATGGACTAGGTAGCTTGCATTTTTTTGTTTATTTTGTATTGAAGGTGAGTGGGAGGTATGTGAAAATATAGATTGGGTTGAAAGATGGAATGAAATATCCCGAACACCTCTATAAACACATGATCAACATGAGATAACATTTGAAGGAAGCATCAAATGACTATGATCATATTTCAGACCTTGTACAAGAAGGTGTTGTATGACAAGAAATGTGGTTTGATTAATAAAGTATCTAAGTAACAAAATATAGAATTCAATCAACAAATCTACGTACTCAATATAGCAAAGATATAACTATGAATGCAAATGTAAAACTATTAACAATCAAACAAAAGGCAACTCTATTGTTCTTCTCATAATCTTCATGATGATGGATCCCATAATTGCATACCAATATTGCTTTGACGATAGAGTGCTTGGAGTGCTTTAATGAATGATCAAGTGACAAGATGCTTCAAGAGTTTGAAAATCAAAATGACAGCGTAAATTTGCAATTGAGAAGTGATGTCAAATAGCTTGGAATGCACATGTTTATATAGATTTGATGGAAAATAATGCATGGCTATTATCAAAACTACCTCAAATACAATCAACAGATCGGAATGAGTGAGACAACAAGCTAAAGAGAAATAAGGAATCAGATCCATAAATCAGGGGATTTGAATGAGTTAACTAAAGAGTTGAGTTTGAAATTTAAGGAAATTGATTTGAGATGGCTAAGTTAAGTCCTAAAATAGAGCAATTGATTTGAGTTACATTCAAAAATTATGGAGATTGATTTGAGAACTCAAAGTTAGTTTTGGAGAGGTGGAGGACAAATAGACATGTGACTGAATAAATAATAATATTTTATTATTATTATTATTTTTATTATTATTATATGTCATTCAAACATGTGTGAGATAAATAAGATTTAGAGGAAATTTAATAGGATATTTGAATTGATTTCAAAAAAACAATGTGAGATTTGAACTGAACAAATTTGATTAATTTATTTTTGAGAGAGGAATTAAATAAATTATTTATTTATTTAATTTGACTTGAGAAGTGGGATAATTAAATAATTTTTATATTATTTAATTATGAGAGGGGAAAATAATTGAAAGAAATAATTAAATATTATTTATTTAATTACGACGATGATAGAAAAAGAGATAAATAATTAAATTTAATTTAATTATTCTTTTGGAAGAAATAGTTTAATAATTGAATAATTAATATTATTTAATTAAATTTAGGAAGAGGATAAATTATTGATTTAGAGGAATAATTAGACATAATTAAATAATTAATATTATTTAATTATTTAATCAAATAAGAGAAATCGAGTGAATTACAGAAGATGTAATGAACAAAAGTGCAAAATAATAGTTCTATGTTATTTTTGGGCATCTACATTTTGCCCCTCTTTGATAAAATGTCCTGACCCTATGGCATTGTATCAAGGAACACTGAAGAAAAAGATGGAAAAAAAAGCTGGAAGAATACCCAAGTGATGATGCCCCCTAAGAAGGTTGACTTGGAGGACACAAGGCAAACTTTCAAAAATATGTTAATATCAAGGAAAACATATAAGATGAAAAGGTTGGGATAAAGTGAAAATGTGATAACGTTTCTAATTCATTTTTCACACATGGTATTTCCATCATAGAATAGAATACACCCATTTAGGATACTTTTGTTATGCTTTTTTTTTCATCATAGTGTGGTTACATACACACATAGACATGCACTCATGTCCCTATTCCTCACTTTCCTTCATACACATCATGGGTGTAGAGACTGTCAAGCTTCTTCAGAATGTGACATAAAACAATGAAAGATAAAGAGATAAAGAGATCAAATAACCTAAAGTATAAGATAAGATAAAGGATATAAATGACAAAATGATAAAAGATAAAAAGACTAAAACACAATACATGAGATAAGATAAAGGATATAAATGAGAAATAATAAATGATAAAGATAAAAGAATATAATCATGACAATAAAATGATTTTATGCATACAAAAAACATTCTTCAACAATCCTTAGCCACACCATAACTACCAAAATAGAAACATACTAAGAAGGAAGAAAACACAAATGGCCCCAAAAAGTCCCCAAATAAAATAAGTGAAATACATCACAATGTTGTCCGCCAATTTATTAAGCTCAAGATTTCGAAGAAATATGATAGCCTGATATAGGAAAGATAAATCATGTTAAGGCATCATGACTTTGATATTAGATTTGGATTTTTGGAAGAGTTTGTCTTTTTTAAACAAAGTTAGGAGATTAACTTAAGTTACAAGGATCTATTTTTAAGGTCAAGGCTTCTTGCTCATTAGGATGTTTGTGTTTGAATGTTAGCATATTTGCTTTTAGAATGTTTTTAGATTTGTTTAAAGGATCCATATGCATAACCATATGCTAAGGACATGTACCTAATAATGTAATACTAAAGAGACAATGATACACCAAAGGATGAGGGGAAACATAGATACCAAAGGTACAAGACTCAAGGTGGGAATAGTACACATCAACCATCTATGTTCTAAAGGTCTAAGCATAAAATTTCTTAAGGTGCATGGAATTGATAGGTTCATCCAAGGATTCCCCTTTGAGAGTTACCAATTGATATGCCCTTGATCCATAGGATGTTATAATCACAAAAGGTCCAAGCCAATTAGGCTCAAATTTTCCTTTCTTCACTTTATCTTGCTAATTTTTCTAATTTTGTGTAAGTACTAAATCACCAAACTGAAATCTTATAACTCGGATCTTTTTGTTGTAACTTCTTCACAGCTAACTTTATATGACTACAAATGATTTAAAGCATGCAAACGCTTCTCTTCTAGGACCTCCAGCTCATGCAATCTAGAAACTTGATATTCCTCTTCATTAATCACATGTTGCAATGACACTCTCAAAGAGGTGAGATCAACCTCAATGGGCAAAATGGCTTCAGTTCCATAAACAAGTGAATAAGGAGTGGTTCTAGTAGGGGTATGGATGCTAGTTCTATAGGCCCATAAAACTAGATTAAGTTGCAAGTGCCAATCACAACCAGTGTCATTAATCATTTTCTTTAGAATCTTGAGGATAGTTTTATTCTAAGCCTCAGCTTGACTGTTACCTTGCAGTTAATAAGGGGTGGAAAAATGATGTTGGATACAGAAGGTGCGGCAAAGTTCATGGACATCTTCATTTTTAAAGGGCCTACCATTATCAGTAATAATGGTGGATGGGATACCATATTAACAAATGATATAATTGAGGATAAATTTTTGAGATTTTCTTACCAGTAATATTGGCTAGGGGAATGGCTTCTACCCATTTTGTAGAATATTCAGTGGTGGTTATGATAAAGGTATGGGCATCAAAGGAAGGATGATGAATCTTTCCAAGGTCAAGCCCCCATTGAGAAAAAGGCCAAAGATTAATGATTGGTTGTAACTCTTGAAGAGGTGCATGTATTAAGTCTCCATGTTATTGACATTGTTTACATCTCTTTACAAATTCATGAGCATTTTGTTCTAAAGTTTGCTAAAAATATCATGTTCTTAACAAATTCTTAGCTAGAGATAATCCACTAGAATGTGCCCCACAAATCCCCTCATGTACTTCTTGTAAAGTAGTTTGGGATTCTTCAAGGTGTAAACATCTAAGAAGAATACCATCTAGCCTTTGTTTGTATAAGGTATCGCAAGGATGGTAAAAGGAGTGGATCATTGAATAAAGTTTCACTTTTTGGAGCTAGAGAGATTGGGTGGAAGAGTGTTATGACAATGGTAAGTGTAGATATTTTGGTACCAAGGGGAATTAGGACCAACAATGACACCATTTTTTATTTTTATATCTCATATGTTGGTATAAAAAGCTACTCAACTAGGAACTCATAGTGCTGATCACTATTAGGCATCTCTAAAAGAGATCCAATAGTGGCCATTGCATCCTCAACCCTATTGTTTAACCTTTCTACTTGTTCAAATGTAATCATGTTGAAATTCTCCCTTAACATGTCTACCATTTTCTTATAAGGACATAGCTTCTCATACTTTATGTGATATTATTCATTTACTTGTCTAATGACCAATTGAGAGTCCCATAGAACTTGAAGTTCCTTGATATCCCATGAAATAGTTGTTCTTAGTCCTTATATTAGAGCTTCATATTTTGCTATGTTATTTGTGCATGGGAAAGCTAAGTGATATGATTTAGGTATGCAGTCTCCTTGAAGTGTAATAAAAAGAATTCATGTCCCTAATCCATGATTGGTATATGATCCATCAAAATATAATTTTCATAAAGATGAAGATTCCAAGGCGAAGACTGATTCATTAGGAAACTCTGATACTATGGGGTGATCCATTTTTAATGGAGAATTTGATAAGTAATCTTCTATAACTTGACCCTTGATAGCCTTTCTATCCACATACTCAATATCAAATTTTCTTAACATCATAACCCACTTAGCCATTCTACCTGTTAGGGCTTCTTTGGATAAAAGAAACTTGAGAGTATCCACTTTTGATATGAATTTTGTTTATTGGTTTAGCATGTAGTGCGTAAGTTTTTGAGAAGAAATAACAACTACTAAACAAGCTCTCTCAATGAAGGTGTAATTTAGTTCATAACGCACCAATGTTCTACTGACATAATAGATAGCTCTTTCCTTTCTATGATCATCATGTTGAGTGAGGAGTGCCCCTAGAAATGCTTAGGTGGTAGAGATATATAATAGCAATGGTCTACCTTGGATAGGTGGCATTAAGACTAGAGGTGTCATAAGATACTCTTTTAATTGTTGAAAAACATGTAGACATTTAGTATCCCATTGGAAGGACACATTTTTATGCAACAAATGAGTAAAAGGATGACATTTATCTACTAATTGAGCTATGAACCATTTAATTGATAGCAATTTTCCATGTAAGCTCCTTAATTTCTTTAGATTGGATGGGGGTTTCATATCTACAATGGTTTTGACTTTAGCGGGATCTACCTATTTTTCTCTATGTGAAACAATGTATCCAAGCAACTTTCCTGATGTGACCCTAAAGACACATTTCTTCAGATTCAATCTAACTTTATATGCTTCTAATCTGTCAAAAAATTACTCTAGGACATTTAAATGGCTTGCACTTGTTATTGTCATTCCCAAAAGGTCATCAACATTGTCCTTCATAATGGTTTGAAAGAGAGCATTAAAAATAGTGGTCATAGCTCTTTGATAAGTAGCCCTTGAATTTTTAAGGCCAAAGGGCATAACATTCCAACAATAAGTTCCCCATGGAAATGTAAAGGAAATTTTACATGTTGATCTTCAATAGCCATTTTGATTTGGTTGTAACCAAAAAATCCATCCATCAAAGAGAGTATTTCATGGCCGACTATTAGGTCCACAATGATATCTATATTAGGAAGGGGAAAATCATCCTTAGGACATGCCTTATTTAATTCCCTAAAATATGTACAAACTCTAATGCCCCATCAGGCTTGGTGATTGGAACCAAATTAGAGACCCACTCCAAATAATCAATGGTCGTAATGAACCCTACATCCAATAGTTTTTTAAGTTTTGCTTTAACCAAAATAGCTATTTGGGGATGCATCTTACGGAGCTTTTTCTTTACTAGTTTTACATTAGGAATAATGGTTAAATGATGTACCACTAAGGTAGGATCAAGACTTGGCATATTTGAATAGGACCATGCAAAATTTATCTTTCTTCCTTCAAAGAAAGTTGTAAATTCATGTTTTTCTTGAGGGGTTAAAGATGCTGGAAAGAAGGTGACTTTAGGATCTTCTTGGGTACCTAAATTGATTTCTTGAGCTTCTTCTACTAAGATAGGAGATCTTTCTAGATATTGAGCCATAGTTGGAAGTCCTACATTCTCTTCTTCCTTTTTATAAGATTCCATATTATAAATTGTACTCTTAACATTTTCCCCAAAATAAGCCTTTGCATCTAATTCTACAGAAAAACATGATTTGTGATCACCTAAGGGAATTCCATCCCTAAGACCCATAAGTTTTGCAATTTCTTCACCATTTTGAAAAAGATCCAAAGAGGGCGGTCCTTATTGGTCCCAATCAATGAGTTAAAGATATATGAGGTCAGCACAATGGGTTTGAGATGTGGATGGCATGGGTGTTATGGTCAAAATGGACATATCTTGAAAAATGTTCTTTAGATCAAATGAAGAATATTCTTGGATGTCTACCTTAAGGTTTTTTGACAATGGGGGAGGCTCAACTTCATCAAGACTATATGTAGATTTTAGGGGCACATTCATAGAAAATCCATACCCTAACCATCCATGATTACCTCTACGAATTTGAAAGATAGGCTCAATGATATCTTGTCTTTGACTACAAAGACATCCAAGAAGACCTTTTGGATAGTTCTCAAGATTCAACTTAGGAGCTTGGATTTCTTCTTTCTCTTTATAAAGCCATTATGATATATCTTCTTGAATGCCTTCTTTCCAGAACTTACCCCAATAGTACAATCTAGGGAGTCATCACTTGGCAATGACCTTCAATAGACTCTCCTTAGGTTTACCATAATAGTTAGGTGTGAGAGGGAGTTGACAAAGGAATGATGCATTTTATATTCTCCATAACCATTGTCATAGATTTGGACCTTGATCATGGGTGTTGATGGATTTAAAGTGGAAGGAGTGGATGATGATGAAGCTAATATGGATTGGGTCTACATAAGATGATGATGGAGATGCTTCATGGTTAATAGGAATATGGTGATTTTCTTGGTATTTTTTAGATAAATTTTGACAATATTGAAAGGGTTGAGGATCTCCATAGATGGAAATTTATTTGCCATCATGGGAGAATTTTATGCATTGGTGAAACATTGATGGGACAACTTGCATGGCATGGATCCATGGGTGACTGAGAAGGATATTGTAGGGTAGATCAAGGTCCAAAAATTGACATGCAATTGTTATCAATATAGGGCCCACTTGAATAGGCAATTCAACAGCTCCATTTGATTCTCTCTTAGCATCATCATAACCCTTAATTGTTATTTTCTTTCAGGGATCTTTTACTCCATCGAAATACCCAGATATTTTTACCAAACTTATGCCTATGAATAAGAACTTCCAAGTACAAAGCCTTAGTATGTTTGGGATTAAGAGGTGGATAGTCCTCTTTAGAAAAGACAAGTTGATGTCTAGAGGCAACATTACCAACCATGGCTTGAAACTCATTGGCATCTATGTTGGAAGACACATTTGATTCTTGGATAATTTTATCAAGGATTGCATGATGGGTTGGGGATATTTTTAGAAGTACACCCTACTTCTTTGGGTAGTTGCATTAAAATAAATTAGTGGATTTTTTATGGTTAATGTAGAAACATTATTTGTTTTCTTGTCTTAAATTGGTGACTACATAATTATGGCCTACTTTGGTGTATTTGGCATCTCTAGAAGAATTACCTTGGCTATTCGCATGTCCTTTTCCATGGTTAGGGATAGGATCATTAGAAACTTTTAAATCCACATTTGTGGTATGAGTTATTTTTAACTGTTACATCCCCACGATCAATGAGGTCTTGGATTATGTGTTTAAGCCTCATACAACTAGAGTTTTGTGACCCTTGGTCCTATGAAAGTCACAAAATTCATTATCATTGTACCAAGGTGGTTTTACTTGGGGTTCAATATTTTGAGATTTGGGTAGATCAATTAATTTAGATTTTACCAACTTTTGCATGGCCACCTCAATAGGTTCTCATAGGGATGTGAAATTCCATTTCAAAGGAAAAAGTGATCTATAAGGATGGTCATTACCTTGAGGGTTGGTTGACAATGTTGTATGTGATGAAGATGGGGCCGTTTGAATAGCCCTTGAATTAACCACTCCATCATGTACAATGTTCAAATTTTTTATCCACAATTTAGATTGATCATTATTATTAGAGGAGTTTCATTTATCTTCCTTATAGATTTAGACAATACCTTTCTCTATCAATGCTCTTTCAATAGTCATACCCCTCCCTATGAGGTCAAAAAATGTATTAGGACCTCGAACATGAACATGGAAGGTCAATTCTTGATTTAAATTTTGAGTAAAGATGTTGACCAATTATTTTTTAGGAATTGACCAAGGAATTTTACTTTCCAAATTCCTCCACCTTTGTAAAAATGAAGCAAAAGATTCACCATTATTTTTCTTGGTATTATACAAATCAGTCATTGAGGTTTCATGTTCAATGTTATAGGACAAATAATGGATAAATTTCTCGGCCAATTGTTGAAAATTTTTTATCCCTTGAGGCAAGTGAGAAAACCACTCTATTGCTTGCCCCCCTAGACTTCTAGGAAATAGGTGCACGAGATAAGTGTCATTATAGGATACTTCCATGCAAGATAAATAGAATTCTCACACATGTTCTCTAGGATCACCTTTACCCTTATATCTATCAAATTTGGGGATGTCAAAGTTCTTAGGGAATGAAATCATGTTAAGAGATCTATCAAATAGGTAGGGACAAATGTCCTCTAAATTATAAATCTTCTTGGCAATTCTCATATGAAGGTCCAACATTTGTTTTTACAACTCTTGAAATTGTTGCTTTATTATCATTACTTCATCACTTTGAGGATTTTGATTAGGATTTGGAATTTGATATAAAGGATTATTATAAGACATTAAACTTGGCCCTTGGGGAATAGAGGATGAGATTTGAAGTTGGGTTGGAGGGATATTTGATTAGAATTTGGATTTTGATACAAAGGGTTATTATAAGACATTAAATTGGGATTTTGGGGAATGAAGGATGTGGTTTGAACTTGAATTGGAGGGATATTAGTGGAGGTACTAAAAAAAGGATTTTTGGCACCATAGTGTGTTGAAGTGAAAGGTGGGGTAGTTGGAATGATGTTTGAGATAGGAATATGAGTTGGTTGAGGCATGGAAAATCCTTGAATGGTAGGTGGTTTTAGGGTAAACATTGAATTCAAAGGTTGGGATATAGACATGTACAAGTTGGGAAAGGTAGGTGAAGTTGGGATAAACATAGAATTTGAAGGTTGAGTTATAGGCACAGATTCCATATTTGAGATACCTCTAGAAAGGGTAGAAGTTAAAAAGTCTATGTTGGGATATATTTGGCTAATGGTGGGATCCCTATCCCCAAGTGGCCTTAATTCTTCCTGAGAGGGAATTCTAGACCCTTGTTTGACAAACATTTCCATATAATAATCAAGGTGTGTAGCCATCAATATTTCAATGAGTTTAGAGCCCCTTGGATCAACTACAAACTCTTTTATTTCCTTAGAAGTAGGCATTTCATATAGGTCTTCCACAAGCCCTTGTCCCAAAGGTGATGGCACAAATGGTATATTGTATTCTTCAGGATTAGTGTTTGTATTTGAAACATAAGATGTTCCTATAAGGTGTAGGTATATATATATATAGAGAGAGAGAGAGATATGTATATATAAATATATATATATGTATGTATATGTATATGTATATGTATATGTATATGTATATGTATATGTATATGTATATATATGTATGTATATGTATGTATGTATACATACATACATACATACATACATACATACATACATACATACATACATACATACATACATACATACATATACATATATATATATATATATATATATATATATATATATATATATATATATATATATATATATATATATATATATATATATATATATATATATATATATATATATATATATATATAACAAAAGGGTGCAAAATGTTTTAAGTGGATTACTACAAAGGAAAATGAAGTTTCAATATGTGTGACTTAAGAGTAATCTAACCAAATACATATAAATATGAACAAATCAACTAATATTGATAATTACTAATAATTGGATACAATGTACTTAAATTGATAACTAATGAATAATTATGAATAGATTAGTATAGATATCTTAAATATATATATTTTAAAGACACAATGAATTAATTTATATTAGATTTTTTTATGATTATAAGTATTCTTTAATTAGGTTAGATTAACAAAAGGAATGTTATAATATTATTTTTTAATATCCGCCCTAATAGAGAGACATAAAGAAATGGTCATATAGACATTATTTATTTATTTATTTTAATGTATACAACCCTTTATGGTGTCAAGGTCCTTGCACTCAACAAGAGGGTAAGTGCAAGAAGATAAGTCCATTTTTGGCCAAAAGGTGGAAGTGTTCTTCCTGTTTTTAAATTTTTTTCATACTTGGAATGAAAATTTGAAGCATTTAAACATAATATTAATATGATGCAAAAATATGAAATGTAGTATTTTGTTTCTTGTTTTCAAATATGTACTTTTTTCTAATACCCAGATGATAAATGTTGGTTTTTTATATGATGTACAAAAGGTGGTTTTTAAAAGTCCCCTATTTTTTGACAAAGCATGCATGTGTACGGACAACATAATTTGACCTAAATGAAGGTAGTTTTATGATTACTTTTGTGGAAAGATGCACATGATGTTGAATTTTGGTAAGGATATTATTTTTGTAATTTTTTTGATAAATATTTTTTTATTAATTTTTATGGCCTAATATTTTATTTGAAGTTTATGCGTCTTTTTGTTTAAAAAATAATTAATAAATAGAAAATTATGTATAATAGTACAAAAATTGCATATTTAAAAAGTAGACTTTGAGGTCTATAATGATTTTTAATCTCATTAAAAGGTTCTAAAGAAAAAGTCATCACCCATAGTGGTGAAATTAGTTTTTTCTATTGTAATTTACATGTTCTCTTAGTTGCATGTCCAACGCTAAGGCATGATTTTCCAAGCCTAAAACCAATGCAAACCAATGGGTTTACAATTTTATTTTTTTAGAAATGGGTACCTACTTATAAATAGGTGCTCATTTATAATAGGTTCCCATTATAAATGTGTGCACATTCTAAAATAGAATGGGTACCCATTTGTAAATAGGAGCCCATTTCTATTTTAGTAATTGTTATTATTTTTCATAAAAACATAGTATGACCTATTTTCTATAGCATTTTGTTACCAATATGGCTGACAGTGATGAATTCTTTAATTGTTTAATATGTAGGTGTCAATTCAAGCTCTCAACAAGGCATATTTTATAAAAATTATATAAGGATTCAATCATAAGGAGCATTTTCAGATGGAATGATGTAGAAGAACTATTTTTTAGAGAGATCAAGAAAACACATTGGCTTTTTAGTGAAATTAGGAAAATCTCATATTGCGAAAAGGATCTACAATTACTTGTATTTAAATTGTTTTAAGGAGGAATCCAACTCTATGTATAGTACAATATTATTTGTTGATTTTA
This sequence comes from Cunninghamia lanceolata, assembly GCA_027924645.1. Taxonomy (NCBI): domain Eukaryota; kingdom Viridiplantae; phylum Streptophyta; class Pinopsida; order Cupressales; family Cupressaceae; genus Cunninghamia; species Cunninghamia lanceolata. The sequence goes on from BSBN01000021.1 coordinate 27,948,580, forward strand.
TCAACACATTTTGCTAATCATGCGATCAAATAAATGTGAACAAAAAAGAAAAGAAAGGTCATGACACTTGAATAAATTGAAACACATCGTGAGAAAGAGGCAAAATCACAAAGAGATAGGAGAGAGAGGATTTGAAAAATGAAGAATGATGTAGCATCTAATTTGATGACTATTGATGAGGAGAACATTGAAGAGACCAATATGGATGAGGTGACTATAGAATATGGAAATGTGGAAAAGTTCAAGAATATGGAAAATGTAAATATAGAAATGAATCCAGGTATGTCTTCAAATCCCTTGAATGATAATGGGATTAATTATTTAATAGAAGATGGATATAACATTGTTGATATGAATTCTTCTATTACAAACATGACAAGAAAAAATGAAAATGGATATCTTTGTATGAGTGAAAATGAACATATTTTTTTAAAAGTTGAACCCATGCAAATAGATTGTATAAACTATTTTTTCATAGAAAAATTATTTGATTTCAATGTCAACTTATATTGCAATGGATGAGAATGTCAAAAATGCAAAAAAGTAATGAAACATTAGGCATATTTGTAAACCCAAATAGGTGGATGAATCAATGGAATAAGATATGTCTAATGTTGCTAATGCTATTGGTTCTATTGAAAAAATGTGTCAATCTAAGGATAGGAATGCACCTCGTCAAGCAATAACAATTGTTTTTTGTCAATAATAAGTTGTGAGCAAAAAAATGATAAGACAAGTGGATATTTAAATGTGCATGCTAAACTTTGGTAAGAGCATAAAAGAGAGTAAGTATTGAATATGATCCAATTAACCAATGTTGGACTTTTAGTGGTAGACTCCCCAAGTCTAACATGAAATCAAATAATCAAATTAGGTCTTTGATTGAATTTTTTTTGCATGATGATAAAAGAGTTCCATTAAATGCTAAAAATGTTTTGAAATTAAGGGTGGGATCAAAAAATTGTGATCATCATCCAAAATACCTTTTAGACATGACTTAAATAAAATTATATAAAAAATTTCTATGTGATTTAGTTATAGAAAACTTTAGCATAAGTCAAAGATCATTTGAGAAATGTAAACCTTTGTATGTCAAGATTAATAAGCAACAAATCTCTTGTTATTGTAAAACTCATGTGCAATTACATTATTATTATGAATTTTTTTCTATATATACATTGCACTTTGCATACAAACCAAATTTTGTAGGAGTGTGATATAAATATGCCACCTACAACAATTAAATATTTTATAACAAGTTTACTTTGTGAAACACCTGATGGGAAATTCTTCGTTCAAAACTATCTATTTATGGACAATGCAATAGATAGTGGAAACCAAGAACATTCATGGAAGATTGCAAACACTGACAAGAGTCATGAAAGTTGAACAATTGCACACTCAATACCATCAAATACACAAGAAATATGCAAAGAAAAACTATATAATGTATTAACTCACATGAATGAGTACATATAGGCAAGAGTCTCTAAGAATAGGTGTATTGTAAATAAGAAAGAAAGCCTAAGAATAGTAGTGGCCCAAAGATAGGCATGGAACTACTTAATTAGGATAAGAAAAATTAGACACTTGTTCTAAACATAGACACACTAATTAAAGCACAAGAACACCTAAATTTAGCATAGCTAAATATAGTCGACTGAGTGAGATTAATAACACTAACATGCCCCCTTAAGAAAAGATTAGGTGATGAAAGAAAATAAGTCTTGACAACTAGGCCTGATGAGGTACCTATGTACAATACAATACAATGCAATGTCTCATAAAGTAGAGAAAGGTAGAAAACCTAGTGGGAAAAAACTACACTTCAAAAGAGAGAAAAAGAAGCAGAAGAAGCTAGAAAGCCCCCCATAGGATGATGTTGCTGATGAAATGGACCATAACCTAAGAAGAGCTAACAAATGAATGATCTTTCTCTTAGTGAAGGGTTTGGTGAAGACTTTATCAACCTGCTTCAATGATTGGAAAAAGATTAAGTCAATGATTTCGGCATGAATAAGCTCTCACATGAAATTCATATGAATCTTGATGTACTTGGTCCACTGATGCTGGAATTGATTCCTACATATTTGAATGGTGTTTTAGTTTTCACAATAGATGACTATGGGCTATCAAAAAGGAACGCCAAACTTAGTGAGAATGTACTAAAGCCAAAGAGCCTCGCTAGTTGCATTAACAACTCCCCTATACTCTGCCTCTATGGATGATAAAGCAATAGCATTCTACTTTTTGCTAGACCAACTAATAGGACCAGAACTAAGTGAGAAATTGTAACTAGAAGTGGAGTTACAATTCTGAGTACTAGTGCTACCCCAATCTGAATCTATGTATCTAACTAAGTTAACCTCAGTGTCCTATGTATAATAAATCTAATGTAGGCAAGAACTAGGTTCCTATGGGACTACCAATTCAAGCAACCAATACCACAATCCAATGATCATTAAGCATTTCAAATCAATTCTCAAATTAAAACTTCTTTACCAGTACATACAAAGACAATCCATAATTATTTACCATCATATGGAACTTGTAAAACAATGAATTACAAACACACAGATATGATATCTAGCAACTCCATTTTAGTTTATTTTTATGGAAAAAAAAATTGGTTTCAACATTTGATGTTCAACTAGCAAACAATGGAATTTATTTTCAAATGATTTCTTCCACTTACATAGACTTCAGGGCTTCAATGGTTCCTTTTGGTATTCCTTTATTTATCCCACTTGCACAATTAGCATAAATAGAGCAATCTCTATTTCATTCCTTTTACCATGTAGCTCAATATGTTTTTCTTCTATTCTATGTCAATACAATTCCTTTTGCTCTCTTTATGACCAATTTTATGTTCCTTTCTATAGATTGTGAATTGCAATGTACTCTATGCCTAACTCCACACTCTCTATATTCTACTAGCAGTGAATTCTTTTACCAAATTTCTATTTTACATTCCCCTTTGAGGCAGATCAAACCCAAACTCCGAGTCATCCTCCCTTCCTCTTGCAAATCTGTTGTTTTTTCCTTTTATTTACTCTTTTCCTTCCTTCTCTGAACTAGGTTGAACCATTGGACAATGGTGTTCTATCCTTTTCATTCTATTCTCAATAATGAGAATTGAATAGACATTTACCAGCAGCCCAATCGACACCTTTTCCTCCAATAGATTTAAAGTAAATCCATATATGTTTCAAATTTTTTGTAAAGACAAGGATCATGCATTGATAGAATATTTTAATGAAATAAAAAATCAATTTGCAGCCAAGTGATGTGTTGGTTTTTTCCCTAACTGGATGCTCATTCCTAGATTTCCCTACAAGGTAGCCATCAGTGATCAACAGGATCTCTGGGCCAGGGGCCAACAGTGTAGGAGATAGACTCTATTTTATCTCCTCTTATTCTTCAGGCTCTACAAAACCTAGGGGGGTATTCCCTACTCAACATCTATGAAACATGACTATGAACTGACTGGGATGTTGACACAAAGTAGATAAATCCTCTCTTCTGTGGACCAAAACTATGAGATAAGTACAAAGGGGCTAGCTCTGGGCCTATGTTCAATTGTAGACAGAGGATTCAGAATCCTAAAACTATTTCTAATGTCCTAAAGGTTTTGAAGTTGAAGTTTGAGTTTGATTTGTATATGGCTGTGAAACTAAGACTTTGGGTTACAACAGAGATACCAAGCCAGATAGGTGCCTATCTAGGGCTAGGATTCAGTAGACATATATATGTGAATGCTTACCACAGACATAAAACATCAGATTTCAAGGGGTTTCTAAAATGTCTACCTTACAGACAATACCCAAGAGAGAGTATTTAGTTATTTCTGCTTACAAATATCCTTTCTGCAATGTATTCTCCTCAACACATAGTCCAAAACATTCAATCTACTCCTTGAGCAGAAGTAAACGACTAAGTATTCAATATATAAAACCTATATTCTAGAATCTGTAACACCCCTCAGATGTTCAGAGTCAGAAGAAAAACACATTCAGTCTGAAGACAAATAACAAAACACATGCAATGAAGCATTGCTCATTTGAATCAACATGAAATTGATAATTCTGTGCATAATACATACAACATACAATTCATAAACTACCAGAGACACCTAAAATAGAATCACTAGAAAGTTGTATTCCTATTGCAGCACCAAAATTTGTCCAAGTTTCCAACCAACAACAAGTGACACAGTTTGTCTTTTATAGCAAAACTATGTACTTGGCAACATTTATTACATGACAAGGCCAAAATTCTGCCAGATACAAAGCATGAGAGAATGGCACTCTAAAAACATAAATGCAGCAAAGGACAAAATGGGAGAGAGCAAGGAAAGGGCGAGGAGTAGTTGACCTCGAGCCCTGTGCCACCACTGGAAAGCTCTCCATTATAAATCAGGTACATGGTTGTTCGACTGTCGGCCCATGCATCTTCATATCACCATTAATAGCTCAACCACCCACATCTTCTCTTGGAAGCTATTGTACCACTCCTATGGAACTTTCCCACCTAAAACATGCCTGAGGGTGCAAAGAAAACCAATACTCTAACTTTAAAACCTGGTCGTCGATCATTTCCCTTCGTAGGATCTACAGCCTCAAATCACTTTGAAAAGTTGAGAACCACTAAGAATGTGCCATGCAGGCACTTTTGCTTTCGTTGACTCTTCAAACTATGTGAAAACAAAAGTCCCACATTTGTCCTGCAGGGACCACACTATCATTTTATAAACAAGGCCACAAGTATGCTAAATGTCGAGCATTTTACCCTGTACGACCCACAAACCTTCCTCCAATAGCCAATCGACCCATCTGCCACCTTCATCAGTGTAACATACACCATCGGAGCAAATGAAAATCCTCCTATCGACATCACATGTTTCCCCAATGAACACCTCCGTTGACCAGACATAGACTATCAGAGCGACAGAAAACTCGCCTTGGACATGCCGATTGCATCGATCACTCTGATGGCAGCTCCATCAGCAAGAACAACCATGTCGGCCTAATACTCCACGGTCTGCCTGATACACCATGTCGTGCCAATGGCACATATAAACTACACTCCATCGGTAAGACCATTAGAATCGGCGAACCCTCTGCCTGTCTGCCTGACACAGAAAGTTACCCCGATGAACATCCCATCGGCCAAACACAAGGCATCGGAAGCAAAATTCCCAGCTTCGCCGATGAGAGAAGTCATCCCAATGAACATCTTGATGATAGAAAACTTGATGACCTTACAGAAATACCAAGGTGACAATCTGGAAAATGATGATGATGATGACCCCCTCCCTCAGAAAATCATGATAATGTTGAAAAACATTGAGAAGCTCCAATATTGAGAAATTTTATTGAACCTTTGGGAAGGTGCCTGCATGTTAAGCACCTGAGACTTGATTGATTAAGCAGGCATCAACAGTGGCTCCAATTGGGGACGTGCAGGTGCAAGGCTGCAGCAAGAACCAGACCATTTTTGGACAGACCAGACAAAAAATGAAGCACAAGTAAAGCATCGACTATACAGAGTATTTATAAGCAACATACACATACTTTAGAATTGTGCACAGAGGCAAATTATTTATGCAAAATAAAACTTAAGGAATTGACCGTGCACAGGCAATTTCAGCACTTCACCATCTAGGGCCTGGAGGAAGTAAGAATTTTCTCCATGAGTATTGTAAACCTGATATGGGCCCATCCACAAGGGCTCAAACTTACCATGTTTGCCCTTGTCCTGACTCCTTGCATTCCAAATAAGGACTAGACCATTGATTTGAAACTTCCTTCCTGCAGTCCTTTTATCAAATAGATATTTCACATTTTGTTGTTTTCTTATGTTTGTTTGGTGAGCTTCTCTTCTGACCTCATCTAGTGCAACCAGCTAGTTTATTCTCTCTGCCATGGAGTCTTCAATCTCTTCATCATTTTCATGGATGAACTTATAAACTGGTAGGAGGTTATTCATAGGCAGTCTAGCTGATGCACCATATACCAGTTCAAAAGGGGACCTTCCAATTGCTCTTTTCACTATCACCCTGTCAGCCCATAATGCCAACTTTAGCTTTGAATCCCAGGCTCTCTTGTTTTTGTCTACCATTATTTTGATGATTTTCATGAGGCTCTTGTTACTTGACTCTGCTTGACCATTTCCTTGTGGGTGGTATGGTGATGCATATGACAAGTTAATTCCATATTTGTTGCAAAAATCAACAAATTCACCTGATCTGAAGCACATTGCATTATCTGTGACCAACTTGATTGGTACTCCAAACCTGATAATAATATTTCTAGTATGAAATCCATCACCACCTTACTTGTAGCTCTCTTAGTTGGAATGGTCTCAATCCATTTAGTGAAGTAATTAGTTGCTACCAAAATCCAACTGTGCCCCCCACTTGATTTCTCTGCAATTTCCCCTATGAAGTCAATTCCCCATTGCTGAAATGGAGCCTCCACAGTTATAGTTTTAAGGGGCAATGCACCTTCATATCTTAGCCTTCCTGAGAACCTTTGGTAAGGATCACATTTTCTTACCAACTTTTGTGCATCCAAAAAGAGAGTTGGCCACCAATATCCTGCCCTAAGGATTCCATGACCTGTTGTCTTGGTAGTATAATGTCCACCATACACCCCTTTATGCATGTCATTCAAAATATTGTTAGCTTCATTTTCATCCAAACATCTTAGTAGCACACCATCAGGATTCTTCCAGCATAATTCTCCTTGAACAATAACATACCTGATTGCATGTAGTTTCAAAGTCCTCTTTTGACTATCACTGAGATGGGAAGGACAATTTAGGTTTTGCAAATAATATATGATGCCCTTATACCATTTAGATTCTGCTACACTGACAATCTCATTTTGGACTGCATTGACCTGGCATGCTTCCAAGTTTGACTGTGCCATCATCTTGGCTAACCCTTGTCCCCTTACCAATTTGGTAATTTGTATCTCTATGTTGAACTCTTGCAGTTTATTTATCCATCTGTACCTTCTTCCTGCTACCTCCTGCTGAGTGAAGATATCCTTGACTACTGCATGAGGCACATATGCAACTATCTGGGATCCTACCAGATATGGCCTAAAACTCTTGATTGCTCTGACTAGTGCATATGATTGTTTCTCCATGATGCCATACTTTAACTCAGAAGCCTGCAAGGACATACTGAAGAAAGCTATGGGTTGCTCAAAACAATCCTCATTTTTTTGAAGCAGACATGCAACAATAGCGTGGAAAGAAGAAAATGAAAATGATTGAAATGGCTTAGAAAAATTGGGAGATTTTAGAATAGGAGCCATCTTTATTGCTTCCTTGATGTCCTAAAAAGATCTGTTTACTTCACCTTCCCAATTGATAGTCTCACCCTTTTTCAACATTTTAGAAATGTTCCTTGTGGTTTTTGCAAAGTTGGGAACAAATCTTCTAACAAAATTTATTTGTCTAAAGAATGACTGGATTCCTTTTACTATTTTTGGCATCTGGATCTTATCAATTGTAGCAACCCTTTTAGGATCAATCCTAACTCCATCTTTGGAAACAATGTGCCCCAGGAGCTTTCCTTCCACTACCCTAAAAGCACACTTCTTTGGATTCAGAGAAATGCCATACTCTAGTGCTCTAATAAAAATCTGCTCTAAGTGCATACAATGTTGCTCTTCCTTCTTTGAATAGGTAGTCAGATCATCCTGATAAACAGCCAAGATTGAATCAATCAACCCTGCAAAAGCAACATCCATTGCTCTTTGAAATGTAGCACCTGCATTTGTCAGTCCAAATGGCATTCTCACATATACATAAGTTCCCCATAGAGTGGTGAAGGTAGTCTTGTATTGTTCTGATTCCCTTACCTTCACCTGATTGTAACCTGAGAATCCATCCATAATGGATAGGAGTTCACAACCAGTCACTTTCTACAACATAGCTTCCATATCAGGCAATGGGTAATTATCCTTTAAGGAGGATACATTCAAATTTCTAAAGTCAACACAAAGTCTAATATCACCATTCTTTTTTCTAACTAGGACAAGGTTAGACACCTAGGTTGAATGTTTGATCGACACAATTATTCCAACCTCCCTAAGATTGTTGATTTCTTCCTGCATTTTTGGAGCCAAGGTGGGATTAATAGGCCTTTGCTTTTGTCTAAATGGTTTAGCTCCAGGCTTCAATGGGATTTCATGTTGGAATAAGTCTTCTCTATAAGCTTTGAGGTCTTCATATGACCAGGCAAAAACATGCTTATATTTTTTTAGTAATGCAATCAGCATGCTCCTAATGTGTGGTTTGAGTTGTTTGCCAATGTATACATTCTTGGGGGTCTGAGATGTCCCCAAATTTATCTCTTCTAAGTCATCTTTGTTTGTGGGAGATGTCTTTGTGACCAATTGGTCTCTATTATCAAAAACTCTTTCCAAAGCTACTAATCCTCTAGGGATTTTGTTAGTCTTCAACTGAATTACTTCTTTCCCCATAAGAGTTTCTTTTCCATCGATAATTTCTACAAAATTCTAAAAATCAATTTCTTGGTTCTCAAATTCATCTATGTACTGCAAAAATCTTAACAAGTCCTTGTCATCATCAAACACTTGCCAACTGCATATGTTTTCTGGTCTTGTAGATCTGATTTTAACTTCAACATTTGTAACACCTGATAGAGTGATATCATCTGGCCTTATTGCTACATTGGCTAAGAAATCAGCCATGACATTTTTTGATCTCTCTACCTAGCCTATTGAAAATGCATCAAATAATTTAATTGTATCCCAGACATCATGCTTATATTGTTTTAACCTCTTGTTCTTTGAGGCATACCTATCTCTAACTTGGAACACAATTAACTCAGAATCCCCAAATACCCTCAGCATCTTAATTCCATGTTTGAGAGCCATATTTAAACATAAGAGTAAGGCTTCATACTCTGCAATGTTGTTTGTACAAGCAAATCTTAGTAAGAAGGAGAATTTTAGGAGCTTACCAGATGGAGACAGAAATATAACTCCAACACCATAGCCTTCCTTCGAACAAGCCCCATCAAAATACATGGTCCACAGACCATGTTGGTCAAGCTCTTCAATGCAAACATTTTTCTCTTTATCCTCTTTATCATCTGAGACAACCCTGAAGTTATCATAGTCGGTGTTCACAAAGCATATCTATTCCTCTGATTCTTGATTCTCCATTTTCTCTGATGATCTTCCTCCCTGATCAATTTGACATCCTTTCCATTCATAGGGATCATAGCATATGACAGGTCCAGTTGCATACTCCCACCAATGAGTGCTGCCCACCTTATTGACAATAACATGCCATACTGTGGCTTGATATCAACAACTGTTATATTCATCTTGTATGTCCTTGAAATGATGCTAGTTTGAAATTCACATCCTTCATGATTCCAATAACTAGTACCTCTCTGGCATCCATAGCATAACATTTTCCACATGCCTTGTCTATTTTCAATCCAGCTTGTTGCATGATAGCTAGAGGCATGATATTTGTTGATGCTCCTGAGTCAAGCATACAATTTCTAATTATTGTCCCATTGATAACAAGGGAAACATAGATAGGTTCCACCTGTGAAGGGTACTTTGTCATGGTCACCCCTAGATACACCTCAGGAACTTCATCTTCTTCATTGCATAAGGCATGCCTCCTACCTTGAGTCTGATCATTCTGCTTGGCTTGACAAGGCATTCCTAAAATTAAAGATACTGTTCTATTCTTGATTTCTTCAACCTTCATTAGTTCCATTAATGGGATAGAAACCTTTACCTGAGACAAGACCTGAGCTATATCAAATGGAGCATAATTTTGAATAACAGTCGTGGCTTGCTCCACAGTTTTATTCTTATCTTAAACTGATTCGGCCTTAGTCTTTATGGTTGCTTGACTGTCACCCATAACCCAAGGGTTCTTACTTCGGTCTTCATTCTGGGAGCTTCATTTTTTGATCTATGGAAATCATGACCTGGTTTTTGTTTGAAACCCAACTTATTGTTGTTCCATTGTTTCTTATATGTTTTAGCCCCTCTATGATTACACATTGGCTGACTTGCAGAAATGCCTTCTGGCTAATGTGGGATGCTTACCTGAGCTTTACCTCTGAGATTATAATTGCTTTTGACTTGAGCCACTACTGTAGCTGTGAGAGCCCTAATTTCCTCATCATAAGGTCTTTGCAAGTTACTCAAAAAATTGTGTGAACCCTGAGCATACACATAACTATCTTCATTATCGTCATCATAAAAAACCTGCTGATAGGCCTGAGTCCCTTCATCTATACTCTCATCTGCATCATGAGAAGGATGCTTCCTGCTTATGGATAGCATATTAACATCATCATCCTATACATAATGTGGTTCATTGCACTCATTACAGGACACAGCATTACCATACAAAGACTGAGCAATCATGCATTGTGACTGTGAATGTAGCATCTGATAGATTATGCACCATGGAGTATCATCAGCAATATTTACAGCTTTCTTCAAAGGATCAGGAGTTTCCTTGGTATGTGGAGTTCTATGATTTGTGTTGTTATGTCGAAATACAAGCTTACCATTATGCCAATTGGTATTATATGGCATATCATGCAATGATAGTCTCTTTTCTTGTCTTTGGTAAACTTGCCTATCAGGGCCTATCCCTTTTTCACTTCTAGCCAGTCTATAGCTTAGGTCCTTAACAACATTTGCCAGTTTATCAATTTTGTCTTCAGGGGTAGATGTACTACCCTGAGTGTTTTGAGACTTGTTTGGATTTTGTAGAATTTTCACATCATCCCTCCTATTTGTCTTGCCTGATGCTTTCCTATTATTCTCAATATTTATTGCTATCCTGAAAGCATCCCTGAGAGTAGCAGGACCTTTATCTCTTAACCCATATGTAGTTTTGGCATCAAAAGCATTTATATACAATATTATGCACATTGGTTCATTTGGCCTCATGTGATGTGGCAATTTGTTCAATACTTTAGTAAATCTTGCATTAAAATCTGCAACCTGCTCATTTGACCCTTTAGTGATACTAGTGAACTCATTTACAAAAAAGCTAGGGTCAGTTTTATCACCTACTGCTCCTTAAACATCCTTTTGAAATCATCCCATGATGAAATGCTTCTATCAGGCAAACCTTTGTACCACTCCTTGGCTTCATCAACTAAGAATTGCATAAATGATTTCATGAAAACATCCTCATGCTCAACCTCAAAGTTGTCCATGACATTTTGAAAAGGTTTTAGATGATCTTCCCCTGACACAGTATTATTTCCTGGAAACTTTGGCACTTGAAGCCTTACATGCTTGTCAATGGGGTTAGGATAACCAGGGATACCATCAAACACCAATTGTCTAAATCTATCTAGCTACATCGGCTGTCTACCAAATTGATTGGCATTGGCATTTCTATTTGCATTCTGATTTCTTACATTGTTTAATGGTATTCTGGCATCATTTACATTCTATCTTTGATCATTATGTTGATGTTGGGCCTCATTCATATATTGATTTCTCATCATATTTACATTATCCAAGGTGGGGATTGCATCCTGTTGAGTAGTCCTTAAGGCTTGTACCTTTTGTCTCATGTCATCTCTAATTTTTACTGCTTGTAAATATTCAAATTTAGTTCTCAGGTTCCTTATTTCTTCAGCCAATTGCTCATCACTAGGCATGGAGGTAGATGGTCTCATACCATTCTGGTCATCATCTTCATCATCCCTTGGGGATTCAACTTCTTCAAATATTTCACTGGGATCTAGGAAATGGCATTCTTGAAACACGTCTGACCTCATTCTTAGGTTTCCACCTTGTTGCCTCTCATATGTACCTTGGATATTAGCTTCTGCATTTGAAAAATAAGGTACATGTTGTCCTAATGGTCTAGGGTTGTCTTGAGCAATATCAGTATTCCTAGGGGAACCCTCATGACTGGCCGAGAGGGTTCCCTTTTTCCTATACGTCATCCTTCTTTTTACTGGTAACTCTTCAAATAAAGGATTATGTAGGGATCTTCTCCCTTGCAGACAAATTTTACTTTACCGGTTGGGAGATTGTTCAGAGTCACCACCTATAACTAGGAATTATTTTTACCAGGGATGAAAGGACAATTTCTTTTACTATATAATCCCCAGCAGAGTCACCAATTTCTATTGGTTTTTTCCTTGACTGGATGCTCATTCCCAGATTTCCCTACAAGGTAGCCATCAGTGATCAACAGGATCTCTGGGCCAGGGGCCAACAGTGTAGGAGATAGACTCTATTTTATCTCCTCTTCTTCTTTAGGCTCTACAAAACCTAGGGGGGTATTCCCTACTCAACATCTATGAAACATGACTATGAACTGACTGGGATGTTGACACAAAGCAGATAAATCCTCTCTTCTATGGACCAAAACTATGAGATAAGTACAAAGGGGCTAGCTCTGGGCCTATGTTCAGTTGTAGACAGAGGATTCAGAATCCTAAAACTATTTCTAATGTCCTAAAGGTTTTGAAGTTGAAGTTTGAGTTTGATTTGTATATGGATGCAAAACTAAGACTTTGGGTTACAACAGAGATACCAAGCCAGATCGGTGCCTATCTAGGGCTTGGAGTCAATAGACATATATATGTGAATGCTTACCATAGACATAAAACATCATATTTCAAGGGGTTTCTAAAATGTCTGCCTTACAGACAATACCCAAGAGAGAGTATTTAGTTATTTCTGCTTACAAATATCCTTTTTGCAATGTATTATCCTCAACACATAGTCCAAAACATTCAATCTACTCCTTGAGCAGAAGTAAAAGACTAATTATTCAATATATAAAACCTATATTCTAGAATCTATAACACCCCTCAGATGTTCAGAGTAAGAACGAAAGCACATTCAGTCTGGAGACAAATAACAAAACATAGGCAATGAAGGATTACTCATTTAAATCAACATGAAATTGATAATTCTGTGCATAATACATACAACATACAATTCATAAACTACCAGAGACACCTGAAATAGAATCACCAAAATGTTGTATTCCTATTGCAGCACCAAAATTTGTCCAAGTTTCCAACCAACAACAAGTGACACAGTTTGTCTTTTATAGCAAAACTATGTACTTGGTAACATTTATTACATGACAAGGCCAAAATTCTACTAGATACAAAGCATGAGAAAATGGCACTCCAAAAACATAAATGCAACAGAGGACAAAATGGGAGAGAGCAAGGAAAGGGCGAGGAGTAGCTAAGTTCGAGCCCTGTGCCACCGCTGGAAAGCTCTCCGTTATAAATTAGGTACATGGTTGTTCGACCCTCGGCCCATGCCTCTGCATATTGCCATTAATGGCTCAACCACCCACATCTTCTCTTGGAAGCAGTCGCAACACTCCTATGGAACTTTCCCACCTGAAACATGCCTGAGGACACGAATGCTCCAACTTTAAAACATGGCCATCGATCATTTCCCTTCGCAAGATCTACAGCCTCAAATCGCTTTGAAAAGTTGAGAACCACTGAGAATGTGCCATGCAGGTACTTTTGCTTTTGTTGACTCTTCAAACTATGTGAAAACAAAAGTCCCACATTTGTCCTGTAGGGACCACTCTATCATTTTATAAATGGGGCTGCAAGTATGCTAAATGTCGAGCATTTTACCTTGCACAACCCACAAACTTTCCACCAATAGCCCATCGGCCCATATCCCACCTCCATCGGTGTAACATACACCATCAGAACAAATGAAAACCCTCCTGCCGACATCACATGTTTCCCCAATAAACACCTCTGTCGACCAGACATAGACTATCAGAGTGACAGAAAACTCCCCTCAGACATGCCGATCGCATCGATCACTCTGATGGCAGTTCCATCGGTAAGAACAACCTTGTCGGCCTAATACTCCATGGTCTACCCGATACACTATGTCATGCTGATGTCACATACAAACTACACTTCGTTGCTAAGACCCTTAGTGTCGATGAACCCTCTGCCTGTCTGCCCGACACAGAAAGTTACCCCAATGAACATCCCATCGGCCAAACACAAGGCATCGGAAGTAGAATTCCCAGCTTCGCCGATGAGAGAAGTCATCCCGATGAACATCTTGATGATAGAAAACTTGATAACCCCGTAGAAATACCAACATGACAATCTGGAAAATGATGATGATGATGATGACCCCCTCCCTCAGAAAATCATGATAATGTTGAAAAACACTGAGAAGCTCCAATACTTAGAAATTTTATTGAACCTTTGGGAAGGTGCCTGCATGTTAAGCACCTGAGACCTGATTGATTAAGCGGGCACCAACATGATGCCCTTTTAACAACATATAAGATATATTTATTATCTCATGTGAAACTTTAATACTTAGCAAATAAAATCATGTTGTAATATGGATTTTAGCCATTCAAACTGAATGCCAACCATAGTAAAGTCACCCAAATTTTGATCCTCTTCAAATTATCAATTTGAAATTTTTTTACTGAAGTAAATCATGGTCAAAGAAACACAACAGCCCATGCTTAGAATCTGGCTTCGAGCCATCCAAAATTAAATGCCACTTATGTCTTAAATTGCCTTGGTTAACATTGAAATGGAGTCAATATAAATTTAAAAGGTATCAATAATAAAATGTAGTCCCTCATATGTTAGCACCTTCAAGTATGAATTAAATTGAACGCAACACATGGAAAATATCTAAGCGTTGCTTTATTTACAAAAATATGATACCTTTGAAATTTTTATATGATGAAACTTAAACCTGGCTTCTTTCCCACAATGAAATTGAATGTAGAATTCTACAATCTTCATAACCAGTGATGGAGCGCACTATGAAGTCCAATGTGACTAACATTCAAGTCTTCACAACTAGTTATGAGAAAAAAAATGAAGTAGAATTTCACCAATTTGAACCAAAATCACCACAAAATTTAAATGACGTGAAGTGTCCAGCAAACACAACAACACCACCATTCCATGAAAACACAAATGACACAACAAATAATGAACACCAAAACTAAAATTGAATCAATCATTTCTTTGGTTGACATAGGATTGCCCGTGCACCCGGGTGCTCCTACATCAGACATGCCAAGAAGGAGAAATGTTCCATGATGTTGCAGCTCATAAACATTTTTGGAAGCTTTGAATGGTAATTCTATGTTCATTTTTTATCCAGATTTCTTCCTCATCAATTTCTTTCTTCTTCTATCTGTTGAATAGAACCTATTTACCTCTTTCCTATTTCACATTCTTTCATTGTTTATGTTGCAACCTGCACTCACCTTGGTGATCACCTCCACTTGGTTCTTCCCAATGATTAAGATTCATTTCAAATCTCTCATTCAAGCATGTATTTTGGCCCAATGTTAAATTATGTTTTCCTTTTGGATTATCTTCACTTCTTTTACAGCTACTTGGCTACCCCTTACCTTCCTTCTCTTCCTTATGCCATTGCTGCACCAACACTTCACCACTTCCCTTGACCTTACTTATAGTCCTCTTCTCATGAACCACTATTGGGCTTCTCCTAACCTTACTTGCCATGGTCACAACTTGTTCATTTACAAGAAAACAAACCAATGAACTATCATCCACTTGTTTCCCCTTGTCCTTCAGTGAACTCAAATGATACTTCCTTCCATCTTTTCTGATGGTATACATGTTTTCCCAACCATCATACATAACATGCCTATCATATTTCCACAACCCAAAATGATATGACAAGCATCCATAGGCCTCACTTGACATAACACCTCATCAACATAACTACCAATCTTAAATTGAACCAAGCATTGTTCACTTACTAGAATTTGATGATCATGATCCAACCAAGTGACTTGGTAAGGATTTGGATACTTTGTCTTCTTCGGCTGCAACTTCTCTACCACCTCATGAGACACCAAATTATTGGTGCTTTTTCTGTCCACAACTACCTTTGTATTGGCTCTGGTTGTTTATTTTCTAGTTTCAACAAGACTCTATTCATCATCAATGCCTCTCCTTGTTCAGTCTCTTCCACTTGCTTAGGTTAATTCACACTCTCTTTATTAGCTTGTGTTGCATAATTCTTTTCTACACTCTTTCTACTAACATTTGGTTGTATTTGAGGGCACTCAAAAGCCCTATGTCCAACCTCTCTACATTGGAAACATGTACCTGCAAATCCCTAATTGGAAATAGACACTGCTCTATTATTGACTTGTATGTTGTCATTGATGGAAACAAGGCTCAGAGAACCTATCAACATGACATGAAGAGATATCTCTGAAAGAACATGTTGGATTCTAAGTCCGGATGACATAAAATGGTTAAGTATGGAAGGTATTCTAAGTGGAAGACAACAAGTCATCTAGTATGCCTCCGCAATTGAAGACTTGTAGATGTGGTTCAGGTATGATGTTAGTTGGTGTTTGATAGTGTTATGCTTCAGAGATTAAGTCTTGATCCTCTCCAGAAGTCATCTTAAAGAAATGTCTAAGTCTGAGTAAACAAAGGTATAGTAGGAACAGTGAACAAGGTCTAGTGCAGAAGTCCACATTCCTCTGAAGACAAGTATTTCATTATGTGTTTTTGAGGTGTTGTAAACACTTATATGGAGTGTCTTATTCCAAAGTTAGGAGATCTAAAGTTCAATGGAAGGATAGCTACTAGCTGCTAAGTATCGGCATAGTGTTTGACAGAGTTTGATAGAGACAAAGTATGAGATCTAATGGTCCACATTTCTCCACAAGATGATATGATGCCTTGTGCTTCTAAGGATAATATTGGGAATGAGTAAAGAGTCCTTGATATGATTTGGAAGATGTTTTGAGATCCTCAGTAAAAGTTGTAAGTCAATAGATGAAGTTGTTAAGCATACTCTTAAGGAAGAGGTCGACAAGTATATTAATCATTGTGCGGAGAAGAGTTAATGTTTGGAGGATCTATGTATGTAATTGAATGATTAGATCTGACCTATATGAACACATTTGGGAGAAGATTTGGGTCCGCGTGACAAATAGTGCATTGGATTGAGCGACAAGGTACATCTTCCTATGTACATGTTTCACTTCTTGGATGCCAACCTAATTATGGATCAAATGATTATGTAGATATATAAAAGCAATGATCTTCAGTTGAGTGGGTGCATGAGTAGAGCTATCTGTGTGTGGTGTGAGCATGCAAATAGAAGAGTAGAGTTAGAAGACAAGTAGCGATGAAGACTTGCGGTTCAGAATTTAGTTGCTAAATGACTTCACCTTGACATAGTGGCAAATGCTCAATAAGTATTTAGTTATTATGTGTGATCTTATTGGAAGAAAGATTTTGACATTAAGGAAGTGAGCCGGCAGTAGGCCTTCAATAGGGTTTAATAACCCTCGAGGTTTAACAACCCTCATTGTAATCTTGCTAGGTTTAGGTTTTAGGCAGTGAGCCTGCTAAATCTAGCTGTTCTTCATGGCAGTACGCCAACATGTTCTAGGCCCATGGAGTGACCAAGCCTGAACATCATTTTTGTAAAGATTGCAATATATATTTGAGAGATAATCCTCTCCATGGTTTTTCCTTTTTTGGGTTTTCCACATAAAATCTTGGTGTTATGTGTCATGATTTTGTGGATGCTATTCAATTATATATTTTATTTCTATTGGATTATTCTTTTGAAATGGTTAAAAGTAAAAGTGCAAGAAAACATTTATAGAACATTGATTCACCCCCCCTCTCAATGTTCGTGACAGTAAACAATTGGTATCAGAGCAAGGTTCCTTAGAAAAACTTTAACATCTTAAGGAAGATCTAGGATAGTATGATCATGGCAGCAAGAAGGTATGGAAATTATGAAAGATACAACTAACTAGAAGAAACCCTTATGGATCTTGATAATTCTGAAATAGAAGTCAAGGATCTAAAGGAAAACTTACAACAAGCTGATGAATGCATCTTAAAGCTAAAAGAGCAAGTCAAGAAATTCAAAGACAAATACATAGAATTCAGTGATCGATTGTTGTTAGAAAATAGATCCTTGAATGCTTTTGAAGCAAAAGTTGTAGAAAGATCAAGAGCAGAGGATGATATGAATTCAATTGTGAAAAAAAAATTAGAAGATTGTGCAAAACTAGAAAAAGAAATTGCAAGTCTAAAGATGGATCTAGACAAGGCAAAAAGTTTTGAAGAAAAAATCAAGTTAAGTACCACAAAGCTTGATGAAATGATTGACAACCAGAAGAATGTAAATGACAAGCAAGGTTTGGGATATGAAAAGGGGGGAAGCTTAAAATCTGGTCAAGCGAACACTGAAGGACAACAAAACAAGGGAAATCAGTTCAGAAATTAGAAAAGAAGACCTAGAAGACCCCCAGGTAGACAACTAAATGCACAAAGATACCCATCTTTTCATGGTTATTGTAATTCATGTAATAAGTTTGGTCATAAGGCTACTAAGTGTAGGAGAAAAACAAATCAAAAGATTCCATCATTCTCTGGTCAGTGTTTCAATTGTAAGAAAATTGGTCACATAGCAAATGAATGTAGAAATTAGATTGGGAAAAGTTGCAACAATGGGAGGAATGAACAATCATTTAATGGAAAGTGCTTCAGTTGTAATAGAACTGGTCATAGAGTTTAATGCAAAAGTAAAGTGAGTCAAAATTCTATTAGGTGCAATTCATGCTATAAAACGGGACATAGATCAAATGAATGTAGAAGCTCGATAAGAAATAATTCTCAAAATAAAAGGAACAGTCAATCATTCAATGGAAAATGTTTTGCATGTAATAGATTTGTACATATGGCTAATCAATGTAGATCAAATTCAATCAATGAAAGGAATCAAGGTCAAAATGAATGTGGTGTGCTTCAATTGTAACAAATTTGACATGTTGCAAGGTTTTGCAGAAGAAAGAATGAAAAGAGAAATCACTATTTTGAAGAAAGGAAAATAGAGTAGAGAAATGATAAGGGAAAAGAGAAAGTTGATCCGGTTGAAATCAAGAAAGAAATGAACAAGGTATAGATCAAGAAAGAAGTGATTGAAGTCAAGGATCAATCCGCACCAGTATCTAGTGCAGATACTTCCTCCAGGAAGTAAATTGAGAGCTCTGGCTCAGAGGGAGCAGTGTAGAAAATCCAAATGCCCTAGCCAAAAAGTGGGTGCCAGAATTTGGCATTAAGGCATATCATGGAATCTGATGTGACACACCTCTTAGAAGAAAAACTGAAAGAAAAAGGGTCAATGTGGTATATTGCAGAGAAATCCTAATCGACTGTGTTCTACAGTAAAGGGTTTTAATAGCTTTTTGGAAATGAGCATTTAATGACATCTAGGTCACATTGTGCATAGGATAAAAGGGAACTTGTTTAATCTCAAATCACTTTACACTTGAAGCTATCAAGTACTCAAAGAGATCATAATAGACTTTGAGCTACAACAACCAAAATTTGAAGGGCTTGGAGAATTTCCAAAAAAGGAAACCCTAATTCGACAGTACAAGGTAATCTCGTTCAGAACCTTCTTGTGAATCTGTTAAAATTTCTTAAATGGCATCACTGTAAGTTGTTGATATTACTGAGTGAGTGCGACCAAAGTTCAAAAAACACCCATTTAAATCAACCGAGGTCGATCAATTGGGTACATTCTTAAATGTTCCCCACGGAGTCATGCATGCAAAAGATGTTAGGGCATATATTCATGTTTCCCTAGAGGAATTTGGTGATAGTAGGTTTACTAATCTCTACAAAAAACATTTGAGCAATGAGAATCTCAAATTGAAGAATGAATATTTAGCATTGAAAGAAAAGAAATTTATTCAGTACTTGAATTTCCTGATATTTATGGAAGATGAATGGGTCTAATATGTGTTAAGCACGGTTCATGACAAGTTCATATGGCTTGAGAGACCTTCCAAGATTACAAAATATTCTATTTAGGCAATCACTAGATTATTCTCTACCGGATCAGTACCTCTATTGAAAGACATGTAGAATGAAACAATAATTACGACTACTAGAGCGAAGTTTGATAAGAGAGCCTTGACAATAAATGATATTGAGGATCTTGCCATTAGATTTGCCTCAATGATATTAGGATACAAAGTTTATTTCACCAACTAGGAGAACTCTATTTCAAGCATGACCATTTACATGGCCTATCAAATGATTAAGGAAAATGTTGATTATGACATCTGTTAATTGCTCTGATAGCAAGTAATGGATAATCTAAAGAAGACAAAAGAAGGTAAATACCCCTTTAAATTTGGCACACTGATCATGTGTTTATTTTTCTATTTTATTCAAGAGTTGCCTGGTATGAAGAACCTATTCTAGACCAATGATAAACCTGTCACGGTCCAAATTAGAAAATTGTTGAGTAGCATAGGCACCATTGATGCATAGAATGTAGCCCTATGGGGCTATTTCAAGAATATCCAAAGATCAATGCAAACCAGAGAAAGAATTCCCAAAATAGTTGTCAAAAATACAAGGATACAATTTTCTTCATTGTGACAAAAGATCAATGGTTGATGGAGGCTATTGAGCCCAAAACGGTCTAGATTATGCCTATGAGATATGATGTAGATGGAGCTATATTGGAAAACTATGCTGAATAAATGCTAAGTAAACCCAGAGATCCCAAGGAAGAAAGATTTGGGACTTATGATGAATTGCATGCCAAAATTCATGTTGAGGTAAGAAAACCTAAAATATCTAGGAAAATGAGGAAAGTGGTAGAAGAAATTGTCATAGAACATGGATTCACAAAAGAAGAAGTGGCAAAGGCAAGGGAAAAGGCACGGGCTGTTAGAGAACCAGAGGAAAAGAGAAAAGGGGAATCATCTGAGGCTCCAAAAGAACCCAAAGATGAGTTAGAAAAACTAGAGCCTCCACTTCTTCTGAAGCCACATCCACTCCCTCCGGTTCCACAACATCTACAAATGTGGAAACTCCTACCATCAGCTCCAAAAGAAAGAAGACTAAAGCCAAGAGAATGCATGCAAGCATAACTGTTGATGTAGAAGAGACAAAATCATATAAGGAGGTAAAGAAAATGAAGGTTGAGGCTACTAAAGCATCCAAAAGTAGTAAGGAGAAGTCATCTAGAAGGAAGACACCCAGCAAAAGATAGGAAGAAGATGAGTCTCATGCCACATTAAAGATTGAAGATGTATTAAAGTTTGTCATTGTTGATGGTAACTTGAAACTTGTGGCTGAGTTTTATGATGATTATAATGATGTTGACAAGAGGATTTTGGAAGAAGCTATTGTAAATTATCTAAACATATATAATAGAGCCCTCATTGAGATCATTGGTGATCTCCTAGATACCTTGGGCAATATTCTATCAGTCAAGAAGGAAACTACTATCACTAAAGATGTTGAGCTCAGAGAACACAAGCTGATAAAATTATGTCTGGATATCACTCCAGAAGAGGAAAGAAAAATATCCAAGGCAATTAACAATGAGTTCAGGTCAAAGAAAAGAATGAATGCATTAATGATAGGAGAAGTTGACAAGGTTGTCAAGGAAATAGATGAAATTATTATGGACATACTAAAGAAACATAATATTTCCACCATCTATGACAGTAAGGAAACAAAAGATGAAGACACATCTCTAATAGAGAGAAGATTTGATCAAGAACTAGAACAAAGTGATCAAGCCCCTGACACAAACACATTGATTAAAGGTAGAACTTAAACAAATCTATCACCTAAGCAACAAGCTAAGGATGTAGAAGTTAGGGAATAGTTGAGGAGCCCTACACCAGAACAAAACTCAAAACAACAAGAAAATATGGGCATAAATCCTCCAGAACAAAGTCAAGGGGAAATGTCAAAGTGAGCAAGAGACACTACAGATTTTTTATTGGTACTGGAAGGGAACAACCTGTAGATGAGTCCAAATTTCTTTGAGGACCAATCAATCTGGACTCATTGTCACCCACACAAAAGTTCAAATTAGTATCCATTGTTCAGGCTAGGGCACATGAAGAAGTGCTAAAATCTCATGATAAAGACAACAAATTGATCGATGATGCAATAATTGTCTGGAAAAGTTGATGCCATCATTTCAAAAGGATATCTTTTTATATCCTTCTAATCATCTCAAGGAGCTATTGAAATCTATAAGTACACATTTCAAGTCATTTAAAAAATCTGTAGAAGCAAAAGTTAGAAAAGAACTTGACGAAAGAAGATTGGTAGAGGTAAAATCCATGATAGCTCGACACAAAACCTCATTAGATAAAGGCATCAAGATAAATTAAAGTGCCATTGAAGAATCTAGTAGAATATACAAATTTTGTTTATCTTGGCTAAAAATCACAAAGGAGCTAGAAGACAAAATCAAAGACTTGGAACTCAAACTACTAAATATCTCTAAAACATATAATCTAGTAGTGGAGTCAATAAAGGTAAAAGTGCCAATATTCATAATGATTTACACACTTTGATGAAGAAAAAGGGAGATATTAAAGATAGGTTGTGCCAGCTGAAAGAACTGATAAGTCTGAAAATTTATTCCATGACCTTTCTAGTGGATGAGGCCTTAAAATCTCAAGCACTAGTTGATACACCATCGGATGTCCATAAAGCAGAGAAGTTAGTATTTTTATTGAGTGGTCACATCCTTATTCTGGATAGTGCAAGGAATAGATGGAATGGAGAAATAGCTACAATAAAGACTATATATAGTGACATTTTGCCCTCAGTTCCAAATTAAGATGAATATTATACTTGTAAATATGTGGCAGAGTACAAAATTTTGAATTTTTGAAAATCTTTTTTTGGGGTTTCAAATCACACCCTTTTGCCATTGATGTCAAAAGGAGAGAAGTAGACCAGTGAAAAATGAATAATCATCTCAGGGGGAGCAGGAAAATAAAGTGTGTATATTAAGGGGAAGCATTCAAGAATTATGTGTATAGTAAGGGGGAGCAGTCAAGTATTTTTTACTAAGTGTTGCTGTTAATGCCAAAGGGGGAGATGTTAGGGTTAGACAACAGAAGATATCAATTAAATGCAAATAAAGATTAAACAAAGGAATGAAAAATACATAGAAATAATAATAGTGAGAGAAAAGTTTTAGCATGGTTCACCCAAACTCAAGCTACATCCACCAACAAAGAGTCTAATACTATTATCTAGTAAACAAACTGATTACAACCAACAATCCTTGCAACTCAATACTACTACAAAATGCTACAATACGATATCAACAGAAACCCTAACCCTTAGCCATTGTTATCATGAATTTTGTTGGTTAAAAAATAGTGTTTTTTTATGTCAACCAATGAAAAATAACTCCTGACATCTTAATAAAATAATAAAAAACCATGTGAGGTTTCAGGGGTGGCACCCTTGAGCCCCCATGAGGGTGCTGCCCCTTGACCCCGCCCTATATCGTAATAGGGAGCGCGCCAGGAGTGCTACCCCTTGACCCTGTCTTTGGGGCACTACCCCCAAATTCCCATAAGGGGTGCTTCCCCTTGACCCCATAGGAATTTGGGGGGAAACCATGCTGGTAAAAGTGGGGTAAATTTAACCTCTAAGTTTGATTAGGCTCCATATACCAACAGGAGATTGTTGGCAAGAGACACTACTCTAGTGTTGAATTGTTTGTTGTCATTGATGTGAACAAGGCTTAGGGAGCCTATCACCATGATATGAAGAGATATCTTAGGAAGAACAAGTTGGATTCCAGGTCCGAGTGACAGAAAATGGCTAAGTATGGAAGGTATTCTAAGTGGAAGATAGTAAATCAGCTAGTATGCCTCCGCAATTGAAGACTTACAGATGTAGTTTAGGTAGGATGTCAATTGGTGTTTGATAGTGTTATGCTTTAGAGATTAAGTCATAATCTTCTCTGGAAGTCATCCTAAAGAAATGTCTAAGTCTGGGTAAACAAAGATATAGCAAGAACAGTGAACAGGGTCTAGTGCAGAAGTTCGCATTCCTCCATTGACAAGTATTTCATTATGTAGTTTTGAGGTGTTGTCAACACTTATATGAAGTGTCTAATTCCAGAGTTAGGAGATCTTAAGTTCACTGGAAGGATAGCTACAAGCTGCTAAGTATCGACATAGTTTTTGATGGAGTTTGATAGAGACAAAGTCTAAGATCTGATGGTCCACATTTCTCCGCAAGATGATATCATGCCTTGTTCTTCTAAGGGTAAGATTGGGAATGAGTAAAGAGTCCTTGATATGATTTGGAATGTGTTTTGAGATCCTCAGTAAAAGTTGTAAGTTAGCAGATGAAGTTGTTAAGCATATTCTTCAGGAAGAGGCTGACAAGTATATTAATCATTGTGTGGAGAAGAGTTAATGTTTGGAGGATCTATGTAAGTAATTGAATGATTAGAGATGACCTATATGAACATGTTTTTGGAGAAGATTTAGATCCATGTGACACATAGTGCATTGGACTGAGCAACAAGGTACATCTTTCTATGTACATGTTTCACTTCTTGGAAACCAACCTGATTATGGATCAAATCATTATGCAGATATATAAGGGAAATGATCTTCAATGGAGTGGGTGCATGAGTAGTGGTGTGTGTGTGTCGTATGAGCATGCAGATAGAAGAGTAGAGTTAGAATAGAAGTAGCGATGAAGACTTGGGATTCAGAATTTAGTTGCTAAATGACTACACCCTAGCATAGTGGTAGATGCTCAAGAACTATTTAGTTATCATGTGTGATCTAATTGGAAGCAAGCTTTTGACATCAAGGCAGTGAGCAGATAGTGAGCCTTTAATAGGTTTTAATAGCCCTCATTGTAATCTTGCTAGATTTAGGGTTGAGGCAGTGAGCCTGCTAAATCTAGTTGTACTTCATGGCAATAAGCCAGCATGTTCTAGGTCCATGGAGTGACCAAGCCTAAACATCATTTTTGTAAAGATTGCAATATATATTTGAGAGCTAATCCTCTCTGTGATTTTCCCTTTTTGGGTTTTTCACATAAAATCTTGGTGTTATGTGTCACGCTTTTGTGGATGTTGTTCATTTATATATTTTGTTTCTATTGGATTATTCTTTTGAAATGGTTAAAAGTAAAAGTGCAAGAAAAGATTTATACAACATTGATTCACCCCCCTCTTAGTGTTACTGACAATCAACATCCCCTTCCTCTACCTCTACCGAAATAGCCTCCCCCTACTATTTGACTTCATTCCTCTTTGTAAAAAGTGTCATTCTCTTACTCAAAAACTTGTTTTCCTTGTACATTACTTGCTGGTTCACTTTGCATGGTAGACCTTTCTCTTCCTCTTGTATTACCTTGGTGTTTTTTTTACAATATTTCTTTAGCCTTCAAGTCAAATCGAAATGCGTCTTCCACCGTATAAACTTGCAACATAGCCAATTCATCTTGAATGTTATATCTCAATCCATTTACATACCTTGAAACCTTTTCTACATCATCCTCCACATGTCTAATCCATATATTTAGCTTGTAGAACTCCTCGATATAAGCTTGTACACTCATTTTTTTTTGCTTCAAATTTTGAAATTTTAGAAATAGACATGGTAATCCTTCTTGGTAGAAATTGAGCTTTCATCTTTACTACCATCTGGTCCCAAGTTTTGATTTTATCTTTTCCTCTTTGATGTCTATCAATCTGCATATGATTCCACCATAATGATGCGCGTCCCTTCAACTTTATACAAGCAAGTTTAATTCCTTTTGGATCTTCCATCGACTCATAGTTGATGTACTTCTCCATTTTTGATATCAAATCAATTATGTCCTTTGGATTCATACTCCTATGTTAAATAGGGGTATCTACTCTTGGCTTTCTTCTGATTCTATCCATTGCTTTCAAATATCTACCTTCCACTCCATCATCCTCATCCTCAAATTTAATTTTTGGAGCCTCAATCTCACCTTCATCTTGACTGACATCTACCATAGGTATCCCTCTTCATTACACTAATTCCATTCCATCCAATCTCACTGCACGATACCTCTCAACATACTGCCAAATTTTTATTATTTCAGGGTCCATTTTGTGCTCCTCTTTGCCCTCATCGTCTTTGTGCCATGTTTACAGGCTCCCTACAATCGTGGGTCTCCTCACCCTCACACTCACCCAAAAAAAATTCTGCCAGGGTTTCTTCTCGCAACACACCCACAACAAGCTCTGATACTAAATGATGCAGGCAAGAACTACGGGTCCTATGGGACTACCAATTCAAGCAGCCAATACCACAATCCAATGCTCACCAAGCATTTCAAATCAATTGTCAAATTAAAACTTCTTTACCAGCACATACAAAGACAATGCATAATTATTTACCATCATATGGAACTTGCAAAATAATGAATTACAAACACACAGATATGATATGTAGCAACTCCACTTCACTTTATTTTTATGGACAACAAAATTGGTTTCAACATTTCATGTTCAACCAACAAATGATGGAATTTATTTTCAAACAATTTCTTCCACTTACATCGACTTCAAGGCTACAATGGTTCCTTTTGGGGTTCCTTCATTTATCCCACTTGCACAATTAGCATATATAGGGCAATCTCTAATTCATTCCTTTTACCATGTAGATCAATGTGTTTTTCTTCTATTCACTATCATTACAATTCAACACAATAGCCCATGCTTCGAATCTGGCTTTCAGCCATCCAAAATGAAATGCCACTTATGTATTAAATCACCTTGGAACTAACATTGAAATGGAGTCAATGTAAATTTAAAAGGTATTAATAATAAAATACAATCCCTCATGTGTTAACACCTTCAAGAATGAATTAAATTGAATGCAACACATAGGAAATGTCTAAGCATCATTTTACTTATAAAATAATGATACCTTTCAAATTTTATATGCTAAAACATAAACGTGTCCGCTTTCCCACAATAACATTGGATGTAGAATTCCACAATCTTCATGTAACCAATGACGAAGTGCACCATGAAGTCCAATACAAGTAATAATCAAGTCTTCGCAACTAGCCGTAACAAATAAAATGAAGTAGAATTTCACCAATTTGAACCAAAATAACCATAAAATTTAAATAGCGTAGAGTCGCTAGTAACCATGAAAACATCACCATTCCACAAAAAACACAAATGACAACAAATAATAAACACCAAAACCAAAATTGAATCAATCATTTTTTGGTTGACATAGGATCACGAGTGCGCTCAGGTGCTCCTACATCAGAATCCCAAAGCTAAGCATACCTTGAAGGTAGTGTAGGATCCTCTTAACTGCTTTCCAATGCAGCTCATGAGGTTCCTGCATGAATCTCAAAACCATGCCAACTACATATGAAATATTTAGTCTGGTATGGGTCAAATAGATGAGACTACCAGCTAGTTGTCGATACAAGGTAGCATTGACCAATGGTGTAGCACAATCAACCTCAAGCTTAACTCTAAATAGAAAAGGAGTAGAAAATGACTTACAAATAGTCATGTGAAACTAAGCTAGAAGATCAAGAGTGTACTTAGGTTGTGCTAAAGTAATCCTTGAGTCAGTCTATGAAATCTGAATGCCAGGGAAATAATGTAGCAAGCCTAAGTCTATCATGTCAAACCTATCCTAAAGAGCTATCTTTACTGCTCCAATAGAAGATGTAGAGCTCACAATGATCAAAAGATTATTAGCATAAAGTACTAGTATCAGTAATAAATCATCATGTCATAGAAGATAAATGTTGGAATCTGAGTGGCACCTAGTAAAACCAAAAGATAGGGGAAGGAATCCATCTTGGCATACCAAGCTTAAGGGGCTTATTTGAGTCCATAGAGAGATTTCCTAAGTCTAGATACTAAGGAGGGATCCTAAAGATACTTTGGTGGCTATTCCATTTAGATCTCCCCCTCAAGGTCTCTATGAAGAAAAGCACTCTTCACATCAATCTGGTGCACTTACCAACCATGTTTTGTGGCAATAGCAAGTGTGATTTGTATGGAAGTCATCTTGGTCATGTGGTGCAAGAGCACCAAGAAGACTAAAGTCTTGAATTCTCTTGTTTTGATGTTCATTTTTTCTTTTTTGATTCCATAAGGTCCTAGAAGACCATTCATGATTGTAATAGGGAAAAAAGGACTATGTCCAAATATCTATCCTCATATTCTTGAGGTAGTCACATGTGTAAAGCCTTCTTAAGGTATATAGACAGTCTTCATGTTTGTAAGCCTTGTTAAGGCATGGTAAGAAGTCTAAGATGGTGTCAAGAAGTCTAATGCATTGTAATCTTGTTTGAAGACAGTTTCAAACTCCTAAACACCGATGTCCATGCAAACAAACTAATAATTAGTTGAAGTTCCAAACTGCACAAGACAGTTCAAGGGAGTTTGAAGTAGTTATGGCTTCCATGATTAGCCAAAACTATTTTCAAGGAAGTTGTCAAGTAGTATACAAGTCTATATACCCTTGGACATGATCAATGTGCCAGAAGAAGAAGTTTCAAAGCAATCAAACACCATTTCTCTATTGTTTTATGTTGTTTTCTGTATTTGTTGAAGTAACAGGCCATACCACTCTGCTATACGAAATTGTCATGGATTCTAATTTGTTGGGAAGTGAAGTGTGTTGAGATAGATTTCATTAAAATGTGATTTGAGACTATGATAGGGGATTGAAGACAACTTGTAAGCACTTTCCTTAAGATTATTTTTTTTAAATCTCTGTTTTCCTTGACCTTCCACGCTGCCACAGTTCGTAGTGTGTGAAGGTATAGGGTTGTTTTTACTTCTTCATGTTTTGATTGGTTAGTAGACTGAGTTATATATCATTTGAAGTGGTTTTAGTGTTTTGAAAGTTGGATTGTTGGGAGATATAAGTGTCTCCTTCAAACAGTCTTACTAAAACCTAGTTAAGGGTTTGCTTCCAATGATGAGGCACTGACCATCCCACTATCTTTCAAGGCCATAAGACTAGTGGGATGGATGTATTTACTTGTGTGTTAAGTGATTTTTGTGTTTGCAGGAGTGGGAGAATTGGTGTGTGCAAGTTTTGCTAGAAAAGGCTTAATAAGACCATGTATTAAGCCTATTGGAGTAATCACAGAGACATTTCTTGGAACAACAGATTGTAGAAGGGTAAAACCCACAAAATCCCTTATTTTGGCATGTATTCTAAATGTTCAAACCCTTGGTGGAGTTTTGTGCATGAGTTGTAGGGTAGTCTCTTTGTAATTTTGGCCTAATTAAGGCTCTAAGGCAACAAGAGGGGCTATAGGTTGATGCATATCAGCCAAAACAAACACTACCCATTCTAGGATATGTGATAGAGGGTCCTAATGGGTATCTTCTAATTGTCTAAGATCTGAATTTAAAGACTTGTAGAAAAGTTTATTAGGATTGTTCTCATTTTGTAGGGCTACAAGCCATTTCTTAGGTTTGTGAAGGAAGTGCTAACCAAAAGTTTAGTTTGTCTTAGCCATTGGTTGGAATGAGTCCCACAACATCTAAAAAACACCTTTTCAATGAAGAAACTAGAGTCCCTAACTGTTGTTCCCACTTTTGTATAAAGAACCTTGAATTTGGGCTTTTTGGTGTTGTAAGAACCTTGTCATCTTGTCTATCTTCCTCCTATCCAAAGTGCCTCTACATCATAGTGGTATCAGAGCCATAAAAGGTTCTATTGTTGGCCTAGTATATATCAACAGAAGAGAGTGAAGGAAAGGCTAGCAATATGCCTCCAAAGGGGATGACCACCGAAGTGGTCAATAAGTTCAAGGAGATGGAAGAGAAGATTAAAAGTGGAATCAAGGAAGCACTCCAAGCAGAATTGAAGGCATTGAGGATAAGGAAGAAGATAGATGAAGGTTCAGATGAAGAGGAAGAGAAAGAGGAGGAAGAAGAAGAGCAAGAAGAGGTAGAGGTACCGGCTGATCAAAAGCATTTCCTTGAAGCCATCAAGGCAATTGGCAAGGATTTTTTAGAGGCTCGGATGGAGATTCCCATGTTCAGTGGGAAGATGAAGTCATGGAGTGGATTGAGGCTCTAAAAAACTACTTTGAATACAAAGAAGTTCCTGAAAGCAAGAGGGTTAAGTTTACAAAACCTAAACTCAAAGGTGTTGCCCTTACATGGTGGAATTACACCCAAGGAGAGAGGGTAAAGAACGGGAAGAGTATGATCTCTTCATGGAATAGAATGTTGGAGAGGATCAAGTCCCAATTCCTTCCATTAGATTATGAGGTGTAGATCTACAAGAAGATGCAAAATCTCAAGCAAAGAGATTTGGATGTGGCTACTTACACCGAGGAGTTTCACAAATACACTCTTCGTTGTGGGTACATGGAGGATGAAAAAGCTAAAGCGGCAAGGTATCTAAATGGTTTGAGGTTTAATATTAAAGATGAGATCAATTTATTAACCCCTAAAACCATGGAGAAATGCTTTCAAGTAGCATTAAGGGCTGAAAAGAAGTTGAAGAGGAAAGGTGAGAAACAAAGTAGAGGAAGAGGTGGCAGAAATTTTAGAGGTAGGAGCATTTTTGGAGGCAAAAATCAGTCCCAAAGAAGTCAAGGGGAATCTAGTTCCCAAGAGTAAAGTGGAGAATCAGGTTCTAGAGGAGGCTTTAGAGGAAGAAGGCCCAATGGAAGAGGTAGATTTGGTGGACCAAGGAGAGGTCTAATGTCTTCACAGGAAGGTGCTACAATTGCAACCAAGTGGGACATCCATCCTTCAAGTGTCTTGAAAAGCAAGCCTCAAGCTCTCATGGAGGAGAGAAGGAACCAATTAATCGAAGAAGAAGATTTCCAAAGTGTCAACTCTCCAATTGGAAGTGCAGCCCTGGTCCATGAAGGAGAAAGTTTGATGATGAGAAGAACCATGTTAAAGGTGCCTCAAACATAAGAACCACCTCAAAGGAAGACATTGTTCAGGACAACATGCAAGGCCTATGGTAAGATTTGCAAGGTAATTGTTGATTCAAGATCAACTAAAAATTTGGTTTCCATTGAAATGGTAGACAAGTTGAAATTAAAAAGACTCCCTCATGTTAGTCCTTATAAAGTATCATGGTTGAATAAAGGGCAACACGTTTTGGTAGATGAACAATCATGGGCTGAATTTGAGATAGGAGAATATAAGGACAAAATTTTGTGTGATATAATTCCTATGGATGCTTGTCATTTGCTGTTAGGATGTCCATGGCAATATGATGTTCAATCACAACATGATGGTAAAACTAATTCTTTCATTATAACTAAGAATGGTAGAAAATATAGAATGGATCCATTGCCTAATGAGCATGTATAGAAGAATGTTGGGTCAAGTGTCATGGTTGTGAATGGTAAGGAGTTTCTAGATTACCTTAAGGAGGAAGGAACCCAAGGGTATGCTCTGATTTTGAAGCCTAAAAATAGTCCTTGTTTGCATGATCCTGGTAAGGAAGAGGTCCCTAATGAGGTGCAGCAATTACTAGAGAAGTATACGAGGATTATGGTAGAAGATATGCCTAATGAGTTGCCACTTATTAGGGACATAAGCCATCAAATTGACTTCATACTAGGATCTACTTTACCAAACAAAGTAGCCTACAAGATGACACCTTCACAAAATGAAGAGATTGCCAAGCAAGTGCAAGAATTGTTGGATAAGGGATTGGTAAGAAAGAGTCTTAGCCCATGTGCTGTCCCAACAGTCCTAGCCCCTAAAAAGGATGCTAAATGGAGGTTGTGCATGGATTCTAAAGGCATTAACAAGATTACCATAAGATATAGGTTCCCTATGCCATGAATTGAGGACCTAATGGACTGTTTAGGAGGGGCTAGATACTTTTCTAAGATTGACCTGAAGAGTGGGTATCATCAAATTAGGATCAAGCAAGGGGATGAATGGAAGAGAGCATTCAAAACCAATGAGGGTCTTTATGAGTAGTTGGTGATGCCATTTGGTCTATCTAATGCTCCAAGTACTTTTATGTGTCTCATGAATGAAGTGTTGAAGGATTTCATTGGAAAATTTGTTGTGGTATATTTGGATGACATTCTTATTTTCAATAGGACTAAGGAAGAGCATTTGCAGCATTTGGATCAGGTTTTGAGGAAGCTACATGATGAACAATTGATGATCAACATGGAAAAGAGTGTCTTCATGAAGGAAGAACTCACCTATCTTGGTTTTGTGATTTCACAGGGTAGTTTGAAGATGGATCCAACAAAGGTAGAAGCCATTTTGTCATGGTCAACTCCAAAAACAATAGGTGATGTGAAAAGTTTTCATGGTTTGGCAACATTTTATAGGAAATTCATAAGGGGTTTTAGTCATATTTGTGTACTAATTTTGGATACCATCAAAGGGGGGCAAAAATGTAAGTTTTTATGGACAAAGGCAGCCAATGATTCTTTTGAAATTTTGAAACAAAAGGTAGCACAACAACCCATACTTGTTTTGCCCGACTTTAACAAGTTTTTTGTGGTGGAATGTGATTCTACTAACCTTGCTATAGGGGCTGTCTTAAGTCAAGAGGGTAGGCATGTTGCTTTCTTTAGTGAAAAATTGAATGATGCTAAGAGAAAGTACTCTACTTATGATTTGGAATTGTATGCAATGGTACAAGCTTTGAAAAAATGGAGGCACTATCTTTTCCCTAAAGAATTTATTGTTTATACTAAAAATCATGCACTTAGTTTTCTGAATTCACAGGAGAAACTCAATCATACACATATGAAATGGGTTGAGAAACTCCAAGCCTATACTTTTTCAATCAAACACAAGAAGGGGCAGGCTAACAAAGTGGTAGATGCATTGAGTAGAAGGGTGTGTATGGTTCAAGAAATTCAGTTGCAAAGTGTAGGGGTTGATGCTCTCAAATATATGTATCAGGATGATAAAGATTTCAAGGAGGTATATGAAGTTTGTTCACAATTTTAAGACTCTTATCATTCTGATTTTTCTAAATTTTTCTTGCAGCAGAGGTTGTTGTTCAAAGGCAGCCAACTATGTGTCCCTAGGTGTTTCATGAGGGAGAACATCATAAAGGAAAATCATTGTGGTGGACTATGAGGTCACTTTGGGTTGGATAAAACATTGGATCAGGTGAAGAGGTTTTATTTTTGGCCTAAAATGCAATCAGATATCAGAAAATTTGTTGAATGTTGTAGTATTTGTCAAAGGGCAAAGGGTACTTCATCTAATGCTGGTCTCTATCAACCACTTCCTATTCCTAATAGGCCATGGGAAAGTATTAGTATGGATTTTGTCTTGGGTCTTCCTAGGACTCAAAGAGGCTTTGATAGTATATTTGTTGTAGTGGATAGATTCAGTAAGATGGCTCATTTCTTGCCATGTAAATGCAGTAATGATGCTTCACACATTGTTGGTTTGTTCTTCAAAGAAATTGTTAGAATCCATGGTTTGCCTCTTAACATTGTGACTAATAGGGATCAAAAGTTTGTAGGCCATTTTTGGCACACCTTGTGGAAGAAGTTGGGTACTCAATTGTCCTTTACTTCAACCTATCACCCTCAGACTGATGGCCAAACTGAGGTGGTGAATAGGTCCTTGGGAAATCTTCTTAGGTGTCTTACCAAACAACATGGAGAGGCATGTGATATGATCATCCCTCAAGCTAATTTTGCTTATACTGATTCCACCAATAGGAGCACAGAAAGGAGTCCATTTGCGATTGTTTATGGCATTCACCCAAGAGGTATTCTTGAATTGAGAGATCTCCATGGATTGGAAAGGAAAAGTACTCAAGGTGAAGACTTGGCATTGGCCATGAAGGACATCCATGATAATGTCAAAGAAACTCTTCAAAGAAATAATGAAAAGTACAAGGAGAAAGCCAATGAGAGAAGGAGAGATGTACAATACAAGGTTGGGGATTTGGTCATGGGACATTTGAAGAAGGAAAGACTTCCTAAGGGGCATCCTAATGAAGAAGCTAGGACCATGTCAGATTGTACATAAGTTTGGGCCCAATGCCTATGAGATTGAACTTCCTCAAGGCTTGGCCATATCTCCTATCTTCAATGTTTCAGACTTGTTTCCTTTCAAAGGTGATTCTAATGTAGATTTAGAGGTAGATATGACAGTAGCAGTAGATGAAGATTGGGTCAAGGGTCTTCCACCCAATCAACCATTGAAGTTGGAATGCATTCTTGACACCAAAGTCTTGAAGAAGACAAGAAAGAAGACATACAAATAGTTCCTTGTCAAATGGAGTGGTTTACCCATTGAAGATACCACTTGGATGAGTGAAGAAGACATCTTGAAGCATGGTGTCACAATTGCTGATCTACTTCCTCAAGAGACTTGAGTTCTCTTTCCACCCGGGGAGTATGGTGCAGGAGTACCAAGAAGACTAAAGTCTTGAATTATCTTGTTTTGATGTTCATTTTTTCTTTGTTGATTGAATAAGGTCCTAGAAGACCATTCATGATTGTAATAAGGAATAAAGGACTATGTCCAAATAGCTATCCTTATGCTGTTGAGGCAGTCACATGTGTAAAGCCTTCTTAAGGCATATAGAGATAGTCTTCATATTTGTAAGCCTTGTTAAGGCATGGTAAGAAGTCTAAGATGGTGTCAAGAAGTCTAATGCATTGTAATCTTGTTTGAAGATAGTTTCAAACTCCTAAACAATGATGTCTATGCAAACAAACTAATAATTAGTTGAAGTTCCAAACTGCACAAGACAATTCAAGGGAGTTCAAAGTAGTTATGGCTTCCATGATCGGCCAAAACTATTTTCAATGAAGTTGTTAAGTGGTATAAAAGTATATATACCATTGGACATGATCAATGTACTAGTATAAGAAGTTTTCAAAGCAACCAAACACCATCTCTCTACTATTTTATGTTATTTTCTATAATTGTTGAAGTAACAGGCCATACCACTCTGTTGTACTGAATTGTCATGGATTCTAATTTTTTGGTAAGTGAAGTGTGTTGAGATAGATTTCATTCAAATGTGATTTGAGACTATGACATGGGATTGAAGACAACTTGTAAGAACTTTCCTTAAGACTATTTTTTTGAAATCTCTGTTTTCCTTGACCTTCCACGCTGCCACAGTCCGTACTGTGTGAAGGTACAGGGTTGTTTTTACTTCTTCATGTTTTAATTGGTTAGTAGACTAAGTTATCTATCATTGGAAGTGGTTTTAGTGTTTTGAAAGTTAAATTGTTGGGAGATATAAATGTTTCCTTCAAACAGTCTTACTAAAACCTAGTTAAGGGTTTGCTTCCAACGATGGGGCACTGACCATCCCACTATCTTTCAAGGCCATAAGACTAGTGGGATGGATGTATTTACTTGTATGTTAAGTGATTTGGGTGTTTGAAGGAGTGGGAGAATTGGTGTGTGCAAGTTTTGCTAGAAAAGGCTCAATAAGACCATATATTAAGCCTATTGGAGTAACCATAGAGACATTTGTTGGAACAGTAGATTGTAGAAGGGTAAAACCCACAAAATCCCTTGTTTTGGAATGTATTCTAAATGTTCAAACCCTTGGTGGAGTTTTGTGCATCAGTTGTAGGGTAGTCTCTTTGTAATTTTGGCCTAATTGGGGCTCTAAGGCATCAAGAGGGGCTATAGGTTGAGGCATATCATCCAAAACAACCACTACCCATTCTAGGATATGTGATAGAGGGTCCTAATGGGTATCTTATAATTGTCTAAGATCTACATTTGAAGACTTCTAGAAAGAATTATTAGGACTGTTCTCATTTTGTAGGGCTAGAAGCCATTTCTTACGTTTGTGAAGGAAGTGCTAACCAGAAGTTTGGTCTATCTTAGACATTGGTTGGAATGGGTCCCACAACATCTAAAACATCTTTTAAATGAAGAAATTAGAGTCCCTAACTATTGTTCCCACTTTTGTATAAAGAACCTTGAATTTGGGCTTTTTGGTGTTGTAAGAACCTTGTCATCTTGTCTATCTTCCTCCTATCCAAAGTGCCTCTACATCACCATGGGTACAAAGGTCTTTGTGCAATCAATACCAACAACTTCTAAAAACCCTTTAGCTACCAAATGTGCCTTGTGCTTATCAACTGTCCAATCTGCTACATGCCTGGTCTAATAGATCTATCTACATTGAACCATCTTTCTATCCTTAGGAAGATGTGTCAAATCCCAAGTGTGATTTATCATTAAGGAATCATAATCCTCATTAATAGAATCATTCTACGCAGGTATGCCTGAAGCCTCTCTGAAGATCTATGGATCAGAAGCTGAGATAAAGTAAGCATGTGGCTCACTTTGATAATCTAATAGTGTACATCTTCCATCTGCTAGATTCCTTACCCATTTCCCTGCACTCTAAAGTATCTACACTTTGCCTAAAGGGGCTATTATGTGGGTGAATTAGGTGTTGAGAGATCAACCTTCAACGAAATCCCATACAAAGATGAGGATGAAACCCCATCATGGTCCTCATTATCTGAAATAGAAGAAGGAATCTCTATCTCAAGAACCAACCATGGATGGTCTGAGTCATTAGAATATGTACCTGTTGATTGTCAGGAACACTGAGGGGGGGGTGAATCAGTGTTCTATAAATATTTTCTTGCACTTTTACTTCTATAAATCTTTTCTTGCACTTTTACTTTTAACCATTTCAAAAAATAATCAAATAGAAGCAAAAAATACAACTGAACAACATCCACAAAATCATGACACATTAAACTAAGATTTTACATGGAAAAACCAAAAAAGGGAAAAACCACGAAGAGGATTAGCACTCATATATATATTGTAATCTTTACAAAAATGATGTTCACGCTTGGTCACTCCATAGGCCTAGAACATGTTGGCTTACTGCCATGAAGTACAACTAGATTTAGCAAGCTCATTGCTTCAACCCTAAACCTAGGAAGATTACAATGAGGGTTGTTAAACCCTATTGAAGGCTCACTGTCGGCTCATTACCTTGATGTCAAAAACTTGTTTCCAATCACATAACACATGATAACTGAATACTGCTTGAGCATTTTCCACTATGCTAGGGTGGAGTCATTTACCAACTGAATTCTAAATCCCAATTCTTCATTGATGCTTCTCTTTTAACTCTACTCTTCTATTCACATGCTCGCACCACATTGTTTGAAATATGTTCCTATAATGTGTTCTCTTTGATGTCAACATATCTCTTTGTCAGAGATAGTGAAGAAAGTGCAGTTCAGTAAAGTAGATTCCTCCGTACTCCTAGTAGGACCAAGATTAGAGTCTGTGGATTAAAGGGTTTGTAGAGGATTGTCAAGTTATTCTAGTTAAGATTTGAGAGATCTGCATGAACGAGTGGTGAAGTTATGGCCATCTGAGTAGAATTGGGTTTTGCAATTGTTTAGAGGTAACAGTGTGATAGGAATTTGGTCCAGATTGCTCCGCATTGGAATATTATGGTCTGTAGTTCTAGAGGTATGTTTGGGATGTTAGTGTGTATCCTTAATTCAAGTGGTTCATGGTTTAGAGGTACACAAGCAATCTTTCTAGTGTGACAATCATGATAGTTAGTGTTTTTAATCTCCTGTATGAAGATGCACGTGATTCTGGCGATTTGAGGTGGTGTGGTTATTCTTGTTGATTTCATTATGCTTGTGGAGGTCTCTGGATTGTGTTCCTATTGTGTTGGTAGTCCACATTAAGGATTGAGCTCATAGTTGAAAATTTCTCCTTGGACGTTGTTGTTCTTTGTAGTCTTGGTCGACCAGATGCTTGGTGCATGTTGCAGATGATCAAAGAGAAGTTTTATAGAGCATGGTGTGTTATTCAAGGAAGATTTGAGTCCCATCTATGTTTGGCTGACAGTGTAGTGGTTCACGTATAACACTTTTTATTAAGTCAAGTCTTGTAATTGCTTGTAATGCCTATCTTGGAGAATGTTCTAGATAGATGATTATAAGGTTGACTTTGATGTTCCTTCCAAAGTCAATGTCATGTATAAATAAGTGTAATGAAGTCATGTAATAGTTTTGGTGTGTGGGAAGATGCAGAGGTAGCAAGGAAGTGTTTGGGGGTAGAGCAAAGGTGTTGTGCACTTCAATGGAAGTGAACCTTGGCATGAAGCAGATGTTATTTCTTAGTTCAACCTTTTCAGTGTTAATTTTGTGAATGTTTTTGTAGGCAGTGAGCCTCCTTTGAGAAGTGAGCTTTTGGAAATGTGCCCAAAGGCAAATGCCTTCCCATTTTTCTATTCTTTTAACAAAGAATAAATCTTGTGGGTTAACCCCCACCATGGTTTTTCCCTTAACTGGGTTTCCACATAAAAATACTAGTGTTATGTGTATTGAATGTGTTTCTACTCTTATGTTGTTGATTCATGCTTACATGGTTATATCATTAATCTATTTGTAAGTTGTAAAGAAGATTAAATGTAGCAAGAGATACAAATTTGTGACAATTGATTCACCCCCCCTCCCAGTTGTCTGCTCTAATTTAAAAAATTGGAATCAGACTCAGTTCCTCTCAAAGAAGCTTGACCACTTGAGGAGATCCAAGATGTCGACATACAAGAAGGACAGTCTGAGATTTGACAGAACAAATTACTCTCTTTGGAAGAATTGGATGGAGTGTCATTTGCAATGCATGGGTGATCCTTATTGGTTGATAACTAAGGATGAGTATAAGCCTCTGGAGAAAGGTCCTTCAACTCAAGATGAAATCAAAGATGCTGAAAACAAGATTCAGGCTAAAGAAGCATTGTTGAGTGCCCTGACTGATACAAAAATGACAAATGTCTTGGAATTGAAAATTGCTCATGAAATCTGGAAGAAGTTGGAAACTCTGTATGAAGGTGATGCATATGTCAAATGTGCTAAGTTATAGATCCTGAATGGTAGATATGAATGTTTGAGGATGAGTAAAGACGAAAATAGCACTTCCTACATGCTGAAGTTGAATGAACTTGTATGCAGTATCAGGTGTATTGGTGGAAAACTAGAAGAATCAGAGATTGTTGGCAAAGTACTCAGATCCTTACCTGCTTCATACAAGCATAGAGTTTCTTATATTGAGGAGATCAGGACTATGACAGATGTTACAATGGATTAGTCAGTTGGCAAGATTTCAACATTTGAAATGAGTGAGTTTGATGATTCTCTTCCTAAATCAAAATTTGCATTTAAATCCAGTGTTTTCAGAAAGCAAAGATTTGATCTAGGTGAAAGCTCTTCAAGAAGACCAACCAGATATGAGAACATAAGGAAGGAACTTAAAGAACATGAATCTAAGCTTGAACAACTTGAAGCCCTTATTGGCACAAGATTACCAAGAGGATCTGGTAAGTATGAAGTATAGTTACCTTTCAAATGTTTTGCTTGCAATAGGATTGGTCATTTTGCTTCAAGATGTCTGGAGAGCGTTTCAAATCCAAACCCTAATAGATCTAGGGTTCAGAAGAAATTCTACTATATCCAAGAAGCTATTGATGAAGGAGTCACAGATGATGAATTTAATAAGGGAAGTACCTCTAGAAATGAATGGATGTTCATTGCTATCCAAGAAGAAGACCCAGTGCCTAATGAATCTTCTAGTTGTGTGAATGTGGAAAGTGCCTTGGCTTCTCAGGTTGAAGAAAAGGATGAATGGGTTATTGATAGTGGATGTTCTCATCATATGACTGGTGATAAAAGTAATTTGTAAGTTTGGAAAGATATGAAGGTGGAATTGTGAAGTTTGGAGACAATTCAGCTGGTAGAATCCATGGCAGAGGACCCATTTATTTTGATGGTAAGAATACTAATGATGTTTTGTATGTAGAGGGATTGAAGCATAATCTTCTTAGTGTTGGATAGTTGGTTGACAAAGGGTATGATCTCCAATTCAAGGATGGAAAATATAGAATTTTGGGAAGCTCCAAAACTAAGATTGCATCTAGTACACAGACTAAAGGTAATATCTTTCATTTAAGTGGTAATGGTAAAAGTTGTTTGATTGCGCAGATTGATTAGAGTTGGTTATGGCATAGAAGAATGTGTCATGTAAACTTTGATAACATTGTCAAGATAAGTAATACTCAGGCTGTGAGAGATCTTCCAAAGCTTGTGAGACCTGCTAACAACATGTGCAAGGAATGTCATTTGGGAAAAATAGAACAAAGCTATATTCAAAAGTAAAGAATAATTTTCAAGTGGATTGTTGGAACTTGTGCACACTAATTTGTGTGGTCCTGCCAGAGTTAGGAGTTTGAAAGGAGACATATACTTTATGTTGCTAATTGATGATTACTCCCAGATGATGTGGGTCACTTTCTTGAGAGAGAAATTAGAAGCTCTTGACAGATTCAAAGTATTCAAGGCTAAGGTGGAGAATGAGATTAGTGTAAAGATAAAGTGTCTGAGATCTGACAGAGGTGGAGAGTTTACCTCCGGTGAATTTAATGCATTTTGTGAAGAGCATGGAATAAGAAGACAATTATCTACTCCTAGGCAGAATGGAGTTTTGGAAAGGAAGAACTGGACTATTCAAGAGGCTTCTAGAACTATGATTATGGAGGCAAATGTTCCACATGTCTATTGGAGAGAAGCTATGAGTACTGTTGTCTACACTCTTAACCGAGTGCAGATCAAAGGTAATACTAGAAAAACACCTTATGAACTATGGTTTGGCAATGCTCCTACTTTGAAATACTTCAGAGTTTTTGGTAGTAAATGCTATATCAAGAGAAATGAAGATCTAGGCAAGTTTGATACAAGATGTGATGAAGGAATATTTCTGGGTTATTCTAACCAAAGCAAGGCATACCGGTGCTTTATGAAGAGATTGAAAAAGATGGTTGAAAGTGCTAATGTCAAGGTTGATGAAAGCAATGAGAGACCTTCCAAGTCTTATGGATATGAATTAGATGATCAAAATGAAAGTCCAAATAAAAGAAAGCAAGTTCAAACTCAAACTCAGATTCAGATTGCTCCAGAGAATCCAGTGATTCAAGAAGCTAGTGCAAATATTGAGGAACAAGTTCAAGAATCAGAAGATCAAGGAAATCCCAAAACTACCAGGTATGTAAGGTTGAATGACTTTGAAGATTAGATCATAGGAGATAAAAATAAAGGTGTTCAAACTAGAAGAAAAATTGTTGAAGAACAAGTGGCGTATTGTTTGATTTCAAAAATTGAACCAAAATCAATGAATGAATCTTGTAATGATGAAAGTTGGATAAAGGAAATGGAAGAAGAATTAATGCAAATTGAAAGGAATCATACTTGGGATCTTGTTCCTAGACCTGGAAACAAAAATGTAATTTGAACTAAATGGGTCTTCCAAAATAAATTGAATGAAGATGGTGAGGTTGTGAGAAACAAAGCAAGATTGGTGTGCAAAGGATATTCTCAGGTAGAGGGAATTGATTTTGAAGAAAATTTTCCTCCGATGGCAAGAATCAAAGTAGCCAAATTATTTCTTGCCTTTGTTGCTTACAAAGATTTCAATGTTTACCAGATGGATGTCAAGTCAGCATTTTTGAATGGAGAGTTGGAAGAAGAAGTCTACATTGAGTAACCGGAAGTATTCCAATTGTCTAATCAAGGAGATATGCTCTACAGATTGAGAAAAGTATTGTATGGACTTAAACAAGCCCCAAGAGCCTGGTATGCAAGATTAGATAAGTATCAACTAAAATTATGTTTTAGCAAAGGCACAGCTGACAGTAATCTTTATTTAAAAATTAATCATGAACACATCTTGATTGTTGAGGTATTTGTTGATGATATCATTTTTGGTGGAAATGAGAGCATGTGTAAAAAGTTTGTTGATCAGATGCAAAGTGAATTTGAGATGTCCATGTTTGGTGAATTGAATTTCTTCCAAGGGCATCTTCATATCTCAATCTATATATGTGAAAGAGATGTTGGAAAAATTTAGAATGGAAGATTCAAAACTAGTGAGTACTCCTATGATAGCCGGATGCAAGTTGAGTAAAGATGATGATTCCCCTAAGATAGATCAGAAGAGGTATAGATCAATGATTGGAGAACTGCTTTATCTGACTCATACCATAACTAATATTATGAATACAGTTGGTCTTGTTGCTAGATTTCAAGCTGATCCTAGAGAATCTCATGTTGTAGCAATCAAAAGAATTTTTCAAATATCAAAAAGGAACATCTGATTATGGCTTATGGTATCCTAAGGATGATGATTTCACTCTTCATGCATATTCAGATGCTGATTGGGAAGGAGATATGGATGACATGAAGAGTACTAGTGGTGGTCCATTTTTCTTTGGAAAGAGATTGGTTTCTTGGTTGAGAAAAAAGGAGGCAATAGCTCTCTCTACTGCAAAGGTAGAGTATATAGCAACAAGTAATTGTACTCAAGTTTTGTGGATGAAGCAAATGTTGAAGGATATCATAATTGTGTTTGAAGAGCCTGTTACAATCTTGTATGATAATTCAAGTGCAATAAACATCACAAAGAGTCTGGTGTTGCATTCAAAGACAAAGCACATATCCATCAAGTTTCACTTTGAGAGAGAAGGTAAATGAGAATGAAGTCATATTAGAGTTTATTTTTTCTAAGGATTAGATTGCAGATATCTTCACTAAGCCTCTACCTAAGGATACTTTTGAGTATCTCAGAGTGAATCTAGGGTTTATTACCTCTCTTGTCCAGAACTAAGGTGCATTAGTGTGCGTCAGTCCAATGGAACTCACAATCATATCTTGTGATCCGGATTGATGTTAAGGGGATGCTACTCAGGGGTAGTATTCAATATGTTAATTCTAGAGTTTTGTTTGGTTTTATCTAAGAAATAACAAGGAAGAGAAATGATTGAAAATATGTGCACTTTTCCATTGATGTCAAAGGGGAGAGAAGTCATGTGAAAAACTTGGAAGTAAGTAGTTTCTCGTGAAAGGGGGAGCAGTGAAAAAAAAGTGGTTGTAGGTGTGATAAGAGAAATGGGGAGAAGTTTTTATCTTGATGGTTGAATCAATTTTTCACATCATATGTTGCCATCAATGACAAAGGGGGATATTGTTGCAAATATGTGCCTATGATGTGTTGTCATTGATGTCAACATATCTCTTTGTTAGAGACAGTGAAGACAATGCAGTTCAGTAAAGTAGATTGCTTTGCATTCCAGTAAGACCAAGATCAGAGTTTGCAGATTAAAGGGTTTATAGAGGATTGTCTGAAGTTGGTCCAGTTAAGATTTGAAAGGCCTACATGAAGGAGTGGTGAAGTTATGGCCATTTGTGTAGAACTAGGTTTTGCAGTTGTTTAGAGGTAACAAAGTGATAGGAATTTGGTCCGGATTGCTCTGAATTGGAATATTATGGTCTATGGTTCTAGAGATACGT
Organism: Cunninghamia lanceolata; assembly: GCA_027924645.1. Classification (NCBI taxonomy): domain Eukaryota; kingdom Viridiplantae; phylum Streptophyta; class Pinopsida; order Cupressales; family Cupressaceae; genus Cunninghamia; species Cunninghamia lanceolata. The sequence goes on from BSBN01000021.1 coordinate 27,991,796, forward strand.
TTGGGATGTTGGTGTGTATCCTCAATTCAAGTGGTTCATGGTTTGGAGGTCTGCAAACAATCCTTCTAGTGTGACAGTCATGACAGTTAGTGTTCTTAAGCTCCTATATGAAGCTGCAAGTGATTCTGGTGATTTGAGGTGGTGTGGTTATTCTTGTTGATTTCATTGTGCTTGTGGAGATCTCCAGATCATGTGCCTATTGTGTTGGTGGTCAACATTAAGGATTGAGCTTGTAGTTGAAGATTTCTCCTTGGGTGTTGCTATTCTTTCTAGTCTTGGCCGACCGGATGGTTGGTGCATGTTGCGGATGATCAAAGAGAAGTTCTATAGAGCGTGGCATGTTGTTTGAGGAAGATTTGAGTCCTAGCTATGTTTGGCCAATAGTGTAGTGATTCTTGTAGAGTATTTTATATTAAGTCAAGTCTTGTAATTGCTTGTAATGCCTATCTTGGAGAATGTTCCAGATAGATAATTGTAAGGCTAACATTGATGTTCATTCCAAAGTTGATGTCATGTATAAATAATTGTAATGAAATCATGTAATGGTGTCAATGTGTGCGAGGATGAAAACGTAGCTAGGAAGTGTTTGGGTGCAGAGCAGAGGTGTTGTACACTTTGATGGAACTAAACCTTGGCATGAAGAGGATGTTGTTTCTCAGTTCAACCTTTCAGTGTTAATCTTGTGAATGTTTTTGTACGCAGTGAGCCTCCTTTGAGTAGTGAGCTCTGGGAAATGCACCCAAAGGCAAGTGCCTTCCCATTTTTCTATTCTTTAAATAGAGAATAAATCTTGTGGATTAACCCCCACCGTGGTTTTTCCCTTAACTGGGTTTTCACGTAAAAATCCTTGTGTTATGTACGTTGATTGTGTTTCTGCTCTTGTGTTGTTGATTCATACTTTCATGGTTATATCATTAATATGTTTGTAAGCTGTAAAGAAAATTAAATGCAGCAAGAGATAAAGATTTGTGACAATTGATTCACCCCCCTCCCCCCTTAGTTGTCTACCCTAATTTCAACAAACACACACACACACATACACTCTTCTCTACAAACACACACACTACTCAACTGCAGATCATCGCTCTTATATATATCCGCATCATGATTTAGTCCATAGTCAAGTCAGCATGCAAGAAGTGAAATGTGTACATAGAAAGTGTTGATAACTGAGAGGGGGGGTGAATCAGTTATCTTAATTAATTTAACTTTATGTTCTTCTTTAGCAACTAGTACAATATCAAAGCACATAAGCTCAAATGAACATGAAAGCAGAAATAAACTCAGTACACATGACACAATATTTTTGACATGGAAACCTTGTTAAGGGAGAAAACCATGGGGTGATTAACCCAAGAATGTATTCTTTGTTAGAAGAATAGAAATACAAAATGGCACTTGCCAATTAGGGCTCACTGCCCAAGCACACTGCTCACAAGAGGCTCACTGCCTATAAGAGACTCACTATCTACAAGTTATAAAGAGAATAACAAGATACTTGAACTGATGAGAAGCATCCACATATGCTGGAGTTTAGTTTTAGTTAGACTCAGTATACTGATCTACTGCACTTCATTCTTTCTCTTCTTTTGTGCTACTGTCCTTTCACATACCGGACCTACCTTACTACTTTCACACTATTCTTCTACTTTTATTCACACACCACAACATCCAACACACACCTTCATACTAAAATCAATCTGGTATATATATCTACACCAAAGATTTCATCCACTTTCTAGTCGGCATCCGGAATAGTCAATATTTATCCAAACTCTAATCTGTCGGCTGAATCCTTACTTATCAAATGATGTGTATCAAGGATATGCTTATAGAAGTCATCAATCATGTCAGCCAATCATGAATGATACCTTAAGAAACTTGATCACTATCAACAACTCATTCGGATTAAGGTCTGATACTCTGCCTGTCAGTTCTTCCTCTGTCAACTCTGCCAAATAGGAACCCATTACTTAGGTGCTCATATCTATTCACTCTTTTATCACCGGAGGCTCAATCTCTAGAATGTATTAGTCAAGGTACTCCTCTTGACTTCCCCAAGTCCACACTTTACTAAGATACTTCCTCTGAGAGATTTGGACCTGACTGTTGGACCTTGCCACATGCTTTGTTCTTACTTACCAGACCACAACACTCTTCAATCTGACTTCTGGTATAGGCACACCATGTCCTATGGATGTGTGGGATAAACTTTGTTGGCATCAATGACAACAATCATAAAGCCACAATGTGTCTCTTGCCAACAAGCTCCCCCTTTGGCATTGATGGCAACACGTAGTGAAAAATGACTAAGTGTTATATTGTACTCCCCCTTGGTTGATGCTCTGTTCTAATGTACACTTTACCGGAGCTCCCCCTTAGCTGGATTCCACATTTTTCATTGCTCCTCACTCCCCCTTTGACATCAATGGCAAAGGGTAGGGTCCGCACACCAAAATTTCTCAAAACAATCTATACTTAGCCGCATAAGTATATATACATGCTATACTTACATATACTAAAGTATATCTGCAAAAGTTGTCTTCAGCTAGACAAGTTCTGTTGCCCAACTCTGCTTCATCCTATCCAAAATTGAGATGTGACCACTCAACAGGAATGCAAAATCTTCTTCCTTCTTAAGATCTGTCAAATCATTAGTCCGAGCTGTGGCCTGAGCATCAGTTAGGGCCTCATGCCTGGCCTCTAACTTGGGGATGATGATCCCTCTAAGTTCACTCAACCTATTTATTCTATTTTTCTTCTCCTTCTCAAGCTTCTTTAGTTTATCTATGACTACAATAGTCTTACACTCTTGATTTACTATGGAGGAAGAGCGAGGATCAAAAATTTGAGATAAACTTAACAGTTTATCCTCTTGATCTTTTACTTTTTTTTCAATATCCTTGGTCACTTTAGGCCAAGATAAACAAAATTTATAGATATTTCTACCATCTTTAAGATCATTTTCCAAGCTCTTTATTCCAATATCCATAACTCTCCTATCATTTGTTATTAGACCCTGTACTTCAGAGAATCTTTTGCCCAAAAACTCCTTCCGAACCTTTTCTTCTGCTGACTTCTCTAAGGAATCAAAATGTGTATGAACAGAATTTATAGGAGACTTTAGATTACCAGATGTGGAGGCCAAAGAATCCCTTTGGAATGATGGCATAATCTTCTCCAATACACCGGATGCAACTTCTATGAGCTCACAGTCTTCCATGTGAGACTTCAGAAGTTTTTCTTTTGCCTTTGCTTGAGTTAAGGATGCTAGCTTCATGGTTTGCACCAAAGAGAGGGAATCAAAATTGAACGATCCTAGAAGCAGTTCTAGTTCATCAAATTCCATCATTTCTTTGGTTAAGAAATCCTTGACTGCTTCTGTTGTGTCTCTTGCCAGAGATAGAGTTTTCTCCCCTTTTGTAGCCTTACCACTATCATCTGTAGCTTTTTTTGTTTGATCTTCTTCTCTTCCCTTTAATTGTTCTTCTTGACTGAAATTTTCTTTTATTCTTTCTTTTCCTTTAGATTCAGAGTCTACAGGGGAAATTAGAGGAGAGATGTTTTCTTCTTCATGAACTTCCTCTTCTAGAGCAGAGGAATCTAAGTCCTTAGCCTTCTCTTCACTAGTCTCCTTTGCCTCTTCTGCCACTATCTTAGTAGATTCTTCTTTGTCATCCATGGCAGAGGTTTCATCACCTAAGTCGTCTATGACAGGAAGGTTGAATCTTTTGAAGGCATTCCAGAGGATATCTTATGTTTCCTTTGTAACTTTGTCAATTTCTCCAAGCATAAGTTGATTCATTCTAGCTTTGCTTTGGAACTCATCCTTGTAGTCCTTGAAGATGATGTTCATTTGTTTTGGGGTGATGGACAGATACAGTTGAATAGCAATCTACTCCTAGATTTCTAGATCTTTTGCTTGGGCATTGTTCTTCCTTATTTCAAGTTCTTTCTCTAACTTTTGGGGATTAGAGAGATGATTTCAATAAATACTTTATTATATATGTTTAAGTACTTAACTGTGGCTTCCTTCAAAATTATTTTATTTGCATCATTATACTCATCATAGAATTTTGTTATTGGTTGTAGATTTCCATCCATAGTAACTGACTTGACTACATCATCAATGTGGAGAGTAGGTTTTTCAACAAATTCCTCTACCTTCTCTTCTTTGTCTTGACTGGTAGAGGGTTCAACGGATGTTTTCTTCTTCTTCTTCATCTTCTTGATTTCTTCATCAGATTTTGTTTCTTCATCATCCTTCTGGCTTGCATAGGATCTTGTTGCCTTTGTCTTAGTTCTCTTCTCTAATTTACCAGATGATTTTGCTTCCAGTTTAGATGCCTTTGAGCTTTTAACAGTTGTAGGTGCAAAGCTCTTAGAGGATCTGGTCCGAGAGGGGGCTTTTACTGGAGCACTTTCTTTTTCTGCTTCTTCCTTTTCTTTTTCCACTCTTTCCATGTTTTCTCTATGGGCATCAAGTGCCTCTTTTGAGATTCCATGCCTCTTGGCAAGATCTTCTACTTCCCTTCTTACTTTTCTCTTGATCTCTAGCTATCTAAGTTCAACATGAACTTTTACACTCAGCTCTTGGAAAGTTCCAAATCTTTCTTCCTTGGGATCCTTGGGTTGACTCAGCATGTGTTGAACATGTAGCTCTATAATTTTCTCATCTACTTCATATCCCATTGGCATGATCCAAACTATCCTTGGCTCCACTACCTCCATTAGGCATTGATCAGTGTCTACCATAAAGCACACTATATCCTTGTATTTTTCAACTAGGGATTAGGGAATTCTTTCTCTAGCCTGCATCATGTTTTGGAATTTTTGAAGTAACCCCACAGTGCTATGTTTTGTGCCTTGGCATCACCAAGCCCATGCAAGTTCTTTTTTTCCTTCTTGATCTTTTGTAGGTTTTCCATTAGTTGTCTTAGAAGGAGTTCGCAAAGGTCATAATCTGTATTCTTTCTCAACATTTCATAAGAAGTGTAGATTGTTGTTCTGGATATATAATTTTCTCTACTGGAGTGATATATTTTGTAGCCAATAATCATGGAGACAAACTTAATGTCTGGATCTGTGATATCCTCAACTGTCATTGCCCTTTTATCAAATTTAGATCTGGTAGCCTCACTCACAGTTTGGTTTTTGACTGATTTTAGAGTAGGTAACCCACAAGATGAGTACAATCTGGTTACTGCCCTAATTGCTTCCTTGGTTATTTTAAAAGGCATCATCAACCACATAAAGTTGTCATGCATTCTACTCAAGACATACTGGACCCAATCATCTTCAGCAAAATAGGGGAAATGAATGCATTGTCCAAAATGTTTATCCTGGATGGCCTTATACTGAGGTTTTAGTTCAAATGAATCATTTATCAGTTCCTTGTGGTAGATATCCATTAGCTTGGATTCACCAAATTCTTCAATGTTTGCGTGAATGAAAACCCTAACATCTTCTACATGTAAAACCCCATGTGGAAAGCTGGAAAATGCGCCTAAGGGATCTACTTCTAGAGATTTGTAGGGATGTTTCTAAAATTTAGGGCGTGTCCTATCAGAAATCTTCACAACATTCAGAGTAGCCATCTTAAAGATTCAGAGAGAGATTTTCAAGAGCAAAAAATACCTTTTACGCTTATAGGGTTCACGATGTGAGCCGGATTGGATTGCTGGATGGATCGACTTCTGCAGTTGATCTTTGATGAGCTTGAAGTAGTTTGTTGCATAGCTCCTTTTCTCTTCTTCTCAAAAGTAAAATGAGCAAATGTTCAATAAGAGAACCCTTATATTTCTCTGCAAACCCTAATTCCATATTGCAATAAATGTGTAACTCAAGTCATTCTGGTTTGCCTTGTTCTCCTTGTTCTAAAAAAAACTTTTCTAGATCACTAAGAAGCATCTAGAGTTGTTCTTGGTGATGATTGAAAATCTATCTTCCTTTCCCCAAACATTTCATCTATCCATAGATCAAGATTCCTCAGTTTGAATCATATTGGATCTAACTGTGAAAAACCTACTTCTTACCAGATGACTATTGAACCAGATTAGTCTTGGAAGATTAACATGTTCAAACCCACTTGTAGATCTTCCATCTCTTTATCAAACCTTATTTAGATGTTCCTCTGTGAACCCTTTAGTCTACAACGTTCCTTGTGCCAATTTCATGCACCAATTAACTAGCTGGGGGAAAATGTTTTTCCTTGTGTCTCCCCCTGAGCTAGAGCTCACTTTTTTAGTTTCTGGAAGGAATATCAGCGCCAGATTCTAGTGTGGATCCATCCCCAAAATTCTCTATACTCCTTTTTACCCAGATCTTGTTCATCTCCCTTTGAACCTCATCTGTATTCACTTTTCCTTTTCCTTTGTCTTGATTCTGATTATGATGTACCTGACCCCTTTTATCCTGATTTTTGCTTCTACAAAATTTGGCAATATGACTAGATCTATTGCAATTGTAGAAAACAACATTTCTTTGCATTTTTTACTGATATCCTCTTGATCTGCATTGATTAGCCATATGTCCCATTCTATTGCATTCAAAGCAACTACAATTGAATGAGTTGTTCATTTACATATTTCTACATTCATGAGATTTGTGACCATACCTTTTGTAGTTGAAGCACTATCTGGAGAAGGATGAATTAGTCTAATTCATTCTCTTTCTGCACTAATTTGCTCTATGACGAAAGTTATTGCAATTATGGCAGTATCCATTGAAGAAAGGATATCTTTGAGCATTTGGTTACCTTACCAAAGGTCTTCTAGGCCTGTTTCTTAGATTTTCTAATCTGGAGTTCTTCTGACCGGATCCGAAGCTTTCACCTTTTTCATACCCTAAGCCTTGCTTGTCATGTACCCTCTTTTGGCTTTGAAGAAGAACTTCAAGTTGAGCAGAGCTTATCTTGAATTTCTCTTTGTATTCATTTGTTGTTTGAAGATCCCTTTTAAGAGTGTCAACCTGATTCTCAAGTTATTCTTCATTATCTCTAGCTTCTTCAAGATCAAATTCTAGATGCCTAATTATTCTATCCATTTTGTGGCAGTCTTCTGATTTCTCTTTGAGAGATTGTCTTAGATCATCTTTAGTTTTTCTTTTCTCTTCAATTTCTTGAGTGAATTTTATAACTCCTTATTCCATTTCATGTCTTACCATAATGATCTCTTTTGATAACTTTTCACATCTCTTGGTTTTCTCCTTTAGGTCGTCATTTGTATCATTTGCTTCACCTTGACTTGTCAATTGCTAAAGTAGATCCTTTCTCTTTTTCATAGAGATACTTAGTTTCCCTTTTAGTTCATTTATGAAATCATCAGCCTGTTTGAGTCTTTCCTTCAATTCATTGACTTCGGAGTTAGATTGGTCATGATCATCTAGGGCAGACTGAAGTTGTTCTTTCATACCATACACATCCATTTGAATTCCTAGATCTTCCTCAACCTGTTAGGCTCTATTTCAAGGAACTTGGCTCTGATACCAATTGTTGATAACTGAGAGGGGTAGTGAATTAGTTATCTTAATTAATTTAACTTTTTGTTCTTCTTTAGCAACTAGTATAGTATCAAAGCACATAAGCTCAAATGAACATGAAAGAAGAAATAAACTCAGTACACATGACACAATATTTTTGATGTGGAAACTTTGTTAAGGGAGAAAACCATGGGGTGATTAACCCAAGAATGTATTCTCTATTAGAAGAATAGAAATACAAAATGGCACTTGCTAATTAGGGCTCACTGCCTCAGCACACTATTCACAAGAGGCTCACTGCCTACAAGAGACTCACTGTCTACAAGTTATAAAGAGAGTAACAAGATACTTGAACTGATGAGAAGCATCGACATATGCTAGAGTTTAGTTCCAGTTAGGCTCAATATATTGATCTATTGCACTTCATTCTTTCTCTTATTTTGTGTTGTTGTCCTTTCACATACCAGACCTGCCTTACTGCTTTCACACTATTCTTCTACTTTTATTCACACACCACAACATCAAACGCACATGTTCATACTGAAATCAATCTAGTATATATATCCGCACCAAGGATTTCATCCACTTTCTAGTCAGCATCTGGAATAGTCAATATTTATCCAAACTCTGATTTGTTGGCTGAATCCTTACTTATCAAGTGATGCATATCAAGGAGATGCTTATAGAAGTCATCAATCATGTCAGGCAATCATGAATGATACCTTAAGAAACCTGATCACTATCAATAACTCATATGGATTAAGGTCTGATACTCTGCTTGTCAGTTCTTCCTCTGTCAACTTTGCCAAAAAGGAACCCCTTACTTAGGTGCTCATATCTATTCACTCTTTTATCACCGAAGGCTCAATCTCTGGAATGTATCAGTCAAGGTACTCCTCTTGACTTCCCAAAGTCCGTACTTTGCTAAGATACTTCCTCTAAGAGATCCAGACCTGACTGTCGGAGCTTGCCACATGCTCTGTTCTTGCTTACCGAACCACAACACTCTTCAATCTGACTTCCGGTATAGGCACACCATGTCCTACAGATGTGTGGGATGAACTTTGTTGCCATCAATGACAACAATCATGAAGCCACAATGTGTCTCTTGCCAACAGAAATGTACCTTGTTGCTCAATCCAATGCACTATGTGTCATGCAGACCCAAATCTTCTCCCAAACATGTTCATATAGGTTGACTCTAATCATTCAATTACTTACATAGATCTTCCAAGCATTAACGCTTCTCTGCATAATGATTAATATACTTGTTGGCCTCTTCCTTAAGAGTATGCTTAACAACTTCAACTACTAACTTACAACTTTTACTAAGGATCTCAAAACATCTTCCAAATTAAATCAAGGACTCTTTATATATTCCCAATCTTACCCTTAGAACTACAAGGCATGATATCATCTTGTAGAGAAATGCAGACCATCAGATCTTAGACTTTGTCTCTGTCAAACTTTGTCAATCACTATGCCGATACTTAGTAGCTTGTAGTTATCCTTCTGGTGAACTTCAGATCTCCTAACTCTGGAATAAGACACTTCACATATGTGTTTACAACACCTTACAAATTCATTACAAAATACTTATCTGAAGATGAATGCAAACCATTGTACTAGACCTTGTTCATTGTTACTTCTATACCTTTGCTTACCCAAATGTAGGCATTTCTTCAAGGTGACTTATAGAGAGGATCATAACTTAATCTCTAAAGTATAATACTATCAAACACCAACTGACATCATACCTAAACCACATCTACAAGTCTTCAATTTCGGAGCCATACTGTCCAACTTACTGTTCTCTACCCTGTGCACATCCATACTTAGCCATTTCTGTCAACCAGACCTAGAATCCAACTTGTTCTTCCAGAGATATCTCTTCTTGTCTAGTGATAGGTTCTCTGAGCCTTGTTTGCATCAATGACAACCTATAGGGCCATACCAAAGTAGTGTCTCTTGCCAACAATCTCCCCCTTTGGCATTGATGGCAACACTTAGTGAAAAAATGTTTGACTACTCCTCCTAACTGTACATACTTTATTTTCTTGCTCCCCTAAGATGATTATCCATTTTTCACTAATCTACTTCTCCCCCTTTGACATCAATGGAAAAGAGTGTGATCCAAAACCCAAAAATTTGTCAAAATCCCAAAAATTGATGTACTCAGCTGCATATTTACAAGTGCAATCTACTTCTTTGTATTACATGTATTTGAGAATGTCATTGAATAAGTTTTTGATCTGTGCCCACTCAATATCCCAGTTGTTCTTGGAATTATTTAGAAACTAAATGTGTCCACTGAATAGAAAAACTATAGCTTCTGCCTTATTGAGATCAAAAGGTGTGCCTGTTTGTACACCTACCCTAGCCTCTACAACAAGATTTGTCATTGAGTCTAGTTTAGGAAAGACTAGTCTCCTTAGTTGTCCCTATTGATTTAAGGATAGACAACTGAGAGGGGGGTGAATCAGTTGTCACAACAATTCTATTTCTTATTGACTTAAAACCTTCTTATATTTCAACAGCATATCAATGATTCAATCATGAAAGCATAATGCAATAATTCAAGAGTAGAAACAAACTCAACACAAATAACACCAAAATTTTAACATGGAAAACCTAGTTAAGGGAAAAACCATGGGGTGACAAATCCAATATTATATTCTTTGTTAAAATAATATGAAGAATAAAATGGCACCTGCCAATTAGGGCTCACTACCCAAGCACACTGCTCACAAGAGGCCCACTACATACAGGAGACACACTGTCTATAGAAGAGAATAAGTATTACAAAATTGAACTAGAAGTTAGCATCTTGACTATGCTTGAGTCAGTTATATTAAAGCTCAACACCTCTACTTTGCTTTTCACTCCTCTTCCTTAGCACCTTCTCATCATGACCACAGAGGATGTATTTGAAACAATTTCACAACTCTTATTTATACATGACATCGACTTTGGAATGATCATCAAAGTCAGAACAACATACACTTAGTTTATTATAGAACAATTACAAAAATAACTTGACTTATTACAAAGACTTCATGTGCATCACTACAATGTTGACCACACATAATAGGGACTTCAATCTTCTTCAAGGAAAAAGCCATGCTTCGCAAAATATTATCAAGATTATCCGCAACATGCGCAAATTAGCTGGTCGGCCATGACTAGGAAGAACACCATCAACAAAAGCTAATTCTTCAATTACGAGCTCAATCTTCAATGTGGACCAACAACACAAACTAGACACAATTTGGAGACCTCCACAAGCTTGCTTGAATCACCAATAACATCTGCACCACTTCTGCTTACTGCAATCATTTGCATCTTCATCTGGAACCTCAATAACATAATCAGTCATCCCTATCATAGGGGAAGGATCACTTGCGGACCTCCAAACTATGAGCCAATCGACTTTTCAATTCATGTTAGCCTCTCAAACATGCCACCAGATCCGCAGAGTAAGATATTGTATTTTCGGATCTCACCAAACCTATTTGTGCCACTCTGTCACCACTGAATAGCTACCAAAAAAAAGTTTTATTCATATGCCCATAACTTCTTCAAATCTTCATGTGGACCTCTAAAATCTTAACTAGAGCACCTTCAGACACATATATACAAAACCTTTGATGCGCATGCTCTGATCTTCAATTGGCCGGGATCTTTACTTCTGAGAACTTCACTGTCTTCACTGTTCTTCTCTATTTTCTGAAGGGGCTAATTTTCTCAATATCCTCAGCACACAACTCATCCAATCCTTAACATCAATGCAATATCTAAGTATGTTGACATCAATGACAACACTAGTTAGACCCATACTTGTAACAATCGCCCCTTTGTCATTGATGGCAACATATGATATGAAAAACTATTTTAACCATCAAGACAAGAAATTCTCCTCACTGACTGACATAGCTCCCCTATCATTCACATGTCTTCTTTTCCTTTACTGCTCCCCCTTTAATCAACAACTACTTTTTGTTTTTCACATGTCTTCTCTCCCCCTTTGACATCAATGGCAAAGGGCACATACTTGCAACCACTTCTCATGCTTCAGAATCATACTGACTACTTCTGCTGAGTAGCATCCTCTTAGCATCAATCTAAATCATAACATATGACTATGAAATCCACCAAATAGATGCACATAAGTTCACCTTAATTTAGAACTAGAGGGGTAATAACCCCTAACTTCTCCCTGAGATACTCAAAAGTGTCCTTAGGTAGAGGTTTGGTAAAAATGTCTACAATCTGATCCTTTGAGGACACAAACTCCAATCTGAATTCATTCTTGTTCACCTGCTCTCTCAAAAAGTGGAACTTGATGGATATGTGTTTTGTCTTTGAATGCAGCACCAATTTTTTTGATATGTTTATTGTACTTGAGTTATCAGAGAAGATTGTGATAGGTTCTTCATACTCCACTCTGATGTCTCTTAACATTTGCTTCATCCACAATAATTGAGTGCAACTGCTTGTTGCTACAATATACTCTATTTTTGTAGTAGACAGAGATATTGCCTCTTGTTTCTTTCTTAGCCAGGAAACCAATCTTTTCCCTAAAAAGAATGTACCACCACTAGTACTCTTCCAGTCATCCACATCACCTACCCAATCAGCATCAATATAAGTGTGAAGAGAGAAATTATGATCCTTAGGATACCATAATCCATACTCAATTGTTCCCTTCAAATATCTAAGAATTCTTTTGATTTCCATGACATGAGACTCTCTGGAATCTGGTAACAAGACCTACAACATTTATAATATCAGGTCTAGTTTGAGTAAGGTAGATCAGTCCTCCAATCATTGACCCATACTTTTTCTGATCAACCTTAGGGGATTCATCATCTTTACTTAGCTTACATCTAGTTTCCATGGGAGTATTCTTTGCCTTTGAATCTTCCATTCCAAATTTCTTCAACAATTCCTTCACATATTTGGTCTGAGATATGAAGATTCCCTTCTTTGTTTGAGTGATTAGCAGACCCAAGAAGAAATTCATTTCCAAAAACATAGACATCTCAAATTCACTTTTCATTTGATTTGCAAAAGTTTTGCACATACTATCCTTCCCTCCAAAAATAATATCATCAACAAATACTTCAACAATCAGGATATTTTCATCATCAATCTTAACATAGAGATTACTATTAGTAGTACCTTTGTTAAAACCAATTTTTGTAAGATGTTTGTTCAATATTTCATGCCAGGCTCTTGGGGCTTGTTTGAGTCCATACAATGCCTTCTTCAATTTACAAACCATATCTCTATTATCAGACAATTGAAATCCATCTAGTTGCTCAATGTATACTTCTTCCAAATCACCATTTCGGAAGGTAGACTTGACATCCATCTAATATACCTTGAAGTCTTTGAAGGCAACAAAGGCAAGAAATAATTTGACTGCTTCAATCCTTTCCATTGGAGCAAAAGTCTCTTCAAAGTCAACTCCTACTTGAGAATAACCTTTACAGACCAGTCTAGCTTTGTTTCTTATTACCTCACCATCTTCATTCAGTTTATTCCAGAAGACCCACTTAGTCTCAATCACATTTTTATCCTTAGGTCTAGGAACAAGATCCCAAGTGTGATTTTTTTCAATCTGCATCAATTCCTCCTCAATTTCTTTAACCCAACTTTCATCAATGCATGCTTCACTTACTAATTTTGGTTCAACTTTTGAAATCAGACAATACTTCACTGAGTCTTGAGTAATATTTCTTCTTGTTTGAACACCTTTTCTTCTATCTCCTATGATATGATCTTCGGAGTGATTCAGTGTTACATACCTGGGGGTTTTGGGATTCTCTTGCACTTCTAATTCTTGGACAGGTTCCTCCAAGCCTATCTCTTCCTCTTATATTTCTAGATTCTCTAGATCAATTTGAATTTGGACTGGAGTTTGGACTTGTTCTTCTTGGTCTGAGATATCATTTTGATCATCTTCTACATACTCATAGTACCTTGAGGGATTTTCTATGCCTTCATCGACCTTCACATTTGTTCTTTCCACAATCTTTCTTAATCTCTTGTTATAACACCGGTAAGCTTTGCTTTGAGTAGAATAGCCCAAGAATATTGCTTCATCACTTCTAGCATCAAACTTGCCAAGGTCTTCATCTCTTTTGATAAAGCATTTTCTACCAAAGACTCTAAAATACTTCACAGTAGGAGTGATGCCAAACCAAAGTTCATAAGAAGTCTTACCAGTCTTGCCTCTGATTTGTACCTGGATAAGAGTATAAACAGCAGTGCTGACAGATTCTCTCCAATAGATCTGAGGAACATTTGCTTCCATCATCATGTTCCTAGAAGCTTCCTGGATGGTCTGGTTCTTTCTCTCCACTACTCCATTCTGCTGTGGAGTCCTTGGAGCAAATAACTGTCTCTTTATCCCATGTTTCTCATAGAATTCTATAAACTCTCTGGATGTGAATTCTCCACCTCTGTCAGATCTGAGGCATTTTAAGTTTATGCCTATTTCATTTTCTACCATAGCCTTGAATATTTTGAACTTCTCAATTGCTTCAAATTTCTCTTTGAAGAAAGTCACCCACATCATCCAGGAGTGGTCATCAATCAGCAACATGAAATATCTATCTCCTTGCAAACTCCTAATTCTTGCCGGACCACATAGATCAGTGTGCACCAAGTCCAACAATCTAGTTGAAGAATGTTCCTTACTTTTGAATGAGACTCTATTCTGCTTACCTAACTGGCATTCCTTGCATAAGATATTAGTATTTTTCACTAATCTTGGAAGATCTCTTACAGCTTGGGTGTTGCTTATCTTAATGATATTATCAAAATTCACATGATACATTCTCCGATGCCACAACCAACTCTAATCAATTTGAACAAATAAGCATCTTTTGCTAGTACCAACCAAGTGAAAGATGTTACCTTTTGTCTGAGTACCAGATGCAATCTCAGTTCCATAGCTTTCAAAGATCTTGCATTTTCTATTTTTGAATTGGAGATCATAACCTTTGTCTACCAACTACCCAACACTTAGAAGATTATGCTTTAAACCTTCAACATATAGAACATCACTAGTTTTGTTCTTTCCATTAAAAGAAATGGTTCCTCTACCTTTACTTCTGCCAACAGAATTATCTCCAAATTTTACAACTCCACCTTCATATCTTTCTAGGTTTATGAACTTATTCTTATCTCCAATCATATGGTGAGAGCACCCACTATCAATGACCCATTCATCTATGATTGGCAGATTCAATAGGCATTGGATCTTCTTCCTTGATGGAAATAAACACCCAGTTACTTCCGGATTTGGTGCCTATCTTAGATTCATCATTTGTTACTCCTTCATCATCATCTTCTTGAGCATAGTAACACTTCTTTTGAAATCTTGATCTGTTAGGGTTAGGCCTTGAAAATCTTTCTGGACACCTTGAGGCAAAATGACCAATCTTGTTACAATTGAAACATTTGAAAGGCAATTTTCCTTCATACTTACTGGATCCTCTTGGCAATCTTTTGGAAATAAGGGATTCAAGTTTTGTAGCTTCTAACTCATCTTCTTCCAAATCCTTTCTTTCTTTATCATAACATGATGATTTCTTTGAGGATTTTTCTCCTCGGTCATATCTCTGTTTGCCTTTTGCAGACACACTAGCTTTGAATGCAGATTTAGTCTTGGTAGGTGCATCTCCAAACTTGGCCAATTCAAATGCGGCTAATTTTCCAACCAATTGATCCCTTGTAATGTTTGATGATGATCTAAATTCCTCAATAGCAGCAACCTTGTGTTTGTAAGCAGGAGGTAAGGATCTGAGAACTTTGGCAACAATCTCATCTTCATCCAATGTTCACCCAGCACATCTAATGCCACAGAGAAGCTCAAACCCTTGGCATAAATGTAGTGATATTTTCATCTTCATTCATATTTAGGCTTTCAAACTTTCCTTTGAGACTCTATAACTTTGCACATTTAACATATTTGTCTCCTTCATGTCGAATCTCCATCTTTGTCCAAATTTCATAAGTAGTTTTCAATCCCATAACATTTGTCAGTTCTATATCAGACAAGGCACTTAGTAGGGCATCTTTAGCTCAAAGATTATTTTCAGCATTTCTAATTTCATCTAGAGTTATTGGACCATTCTTTGGAGGAATATACTCAATTGTAGTCATGTTCCAATACTGTTCTCCCATGCATTGCAAATGACATTCCATATGGATTTTCCAAAGAGTGTAGTTTGTTCCGTCAAACCTTGGATTGTCCTTCTTGTAGGATGACATCCTGGATCTTCTCAAGTGGTTAAGCTTCTTCTAGAGGAACTTGGCTCTGAAACCAATTGTTGAGTTAAGGATAGAGAACTAAGAGGGGGGTGAATTAGTTGTCACAGCAATTCTATTTCTTATTCACTTAAAACTTTCTTATATTTCAATAGCATATCATTGATTCAAGCATGAAGGCATAATGCAATAATTCAAGAGCAGAAACAAACTCAACACAAATAACACCAAAATTTTAACGTGGAAAACCCGGTTAAGGGAAAAACCACGGGGTGACTAACCCAAGATTATATTCTCTGTTAAAAGAATATGAAGAATAAAATGGCACCTGCCAATTAGGGCTCACTATTTGAGCACACTGGTCACAAGAGGCCCACTACCTATAGGAGACACACTGTCTACATAAGAGAATAAGTATTACAAACTTGAACTGGAAGTTAGCATCTTCACTATGCTTGAGTCAGTTCCATTAAAGCTCAACACCTCTGCTCTACTTTTCACTCCTCTTCCTTACCACCTTCTCATCATGACCATAGAGGATGCATCTGAAATGATTTTGCAACTCTTATATATACATGACATCGAATTTGGAATGATCATCAAAGTTGGCACAACATACACTTAGTTTATTACAGAGAAATTACAAAAATAACCTGACTTATTACAAAGACTTCATGCGCATCACTACACTATTGGCCACATGTAATAGGGACTTCAATCTTCTTCAAGGAATAAGCCATGCTTCACAAAACATTATCAAGATTATCTACAACATGCGCAAATCATCTGGTCAGCCAGGACTGGGAAGAACACGATCCCCAAAAGGTAAGTCTTCAATTATGAGCTCAATCTTCAATGTGGACCAACAACACAAACAAGACACATTCTAGAGACCTCCACAAACTTGTTTGAATCACCAAGGACATCCGCATCACTTCTACTTACTGCAATCATTTGCATCTTCATCTAGAACCTCAATAACACAGCCAGTCATCCTTGTCATACTGGAAGGATCACTTGTGGGCCTCCAAACTACGAGCCAATCAAGTTGTCAATTCATATTAGCCTCTCAAACATACCGCCAGATCCACAGAGTAAGATATTGTATTTCTAGATCTCACCGGACCTATTTGTGCCACTCTGTCACCACTGAATAGCTGCTAGAACCAATTTTATTTATATGACCATAACTTTTTGAAATCTTCACACGGACCTCTAAAATCTTGACTGGAGAACCTTCAAACACATATATACAAACCCTTTGATGTGTATACTTTGATCTTCAACTAGCTGGTATCTTTACTTCAAAGAACTTCACTATCTTCATTGTTCTTCTCTATTTTCTAAAGGGGCTAATTTTCTCAATATCCTCAGCACACAACTCATCCAATCATTGACATCAATGCAAAAGAAGTATGTTGATATCAATGACAACATCGGTTAGGCCCATACTTGCAACAGTCCCATTCTACTTTTTATTTGATATTTTTGATTTAATAAGTCAGTTAGATCATTGTTGATGCGGATGAATTCTTCTTCCTTATTTCTAACTGATTCTATTGCTCGATCAAATTTGTTAGAGATGTCCATCATTTTTTGTTCCAGCTCTTTGATATTTTATTCATTCTCCTAAGTAGCTTTTGGCTAGGATAGACAAAATTTGTACACATCTCCAACTTCTTTTATAGCTTTCTAAATGTTGGCTATTGTATAATTTAATGAGATTTTGTCTTTTTCTATCATTATGTTCAATTGTTCCAAACGTTTTCATTCAATTCTTGTTTCACCTTTATTTTTGTAGATTTTTCAAATAATTCAAACTGTTTGCTTACAGAATATATTAATCCCTTCAGATGACTTGCTGGGGGCATGGATGAATTCCTCTTGTAGGTGGGTTGCAACTTCTCCAAAATTCTAGATGCTTCATCAATCAGTTCACTATCCTCAATATGTGATTTTAATATCTCCTCTGGAGCCTTAGTCTGAACAATTGTAACCAACTTAAAATTGTATTCCAGTGTCATTGTGTCCAGTTTTATTGGACCATGTAGAAATTTTGGCTCATCCAAAGCTTGTGTTCTTTTCTCCAACAATTCTTTTGCAGGCTTTGTAGTCTTGCTGTGATAGGGACTTCTTCTTTGTGGCTTTGCTCCAGATCCTCTTGATCCATATTAGTATCCTCCTCTTGTTTCGATGGATGAATTTCCATGACCTGTTCTTCCTCACTCTTCTCCTTGTCAGTGTCATCCTCCTCAAGATGTACCAAAGAGGGTCTTATCTCATAATTGAATCAACAATTGCTTCTTCCTGCTTGGTCACTTTGTCATCTTTATCCGATTCTTGCTCTAGATTTGCTTCTAGAATAGGTGTACTATTTCCACCATCTGTTGCTGCATTGTCATGAGTGGTAGGAATATTGCATTTTTCTCAATATTTCCAAGGTGATTTCTTCTATCTCCTTGACCACTTTGTCAATTTATCCCGGTATCAATGAGTTCATCCTTGTTTTGGTTATGAATTTCTTTTTGGTTTCCTTAGAGATCAAATTTTCTTCTTCTAGAGTTATTTCAGGACATAATCTTGTTAGAACATGTTGTCTTAGCTCAATATCTTTTGCTATAGCAGTCTCCTTTCTGATGCTCAGAAGATTTGCTAGGTTTTTTAGAATTTTAAAGATAATCTCAATAAGGGATATGTTGAAAATATTTAGATACTTCACAGTGGCTTCTTCCAAACTTCTTTTATCAATATCACTATATCCATCATAGTACTTAATCATGGGTTTTAAATTCCCATCCATGATGACAAATTTTATTACATCTGCAAGTGCTGGAGGCTTTTCCCTTTTCTATCTTTTGCTAAGCTTATCCTTTCTAGAGGATTTTTCTTCACTGATTCTGGAGACTTTGATAGCCTCCCCTCTTCATCACCTTTTTCACTTACACTAACATAAAGTCTTCTTCCCTTCATCTTCCTTCTCTTCATGTCTTTGACAGAAAATTCCTTTGATGCTTTCTTTAGGTTTATTGAAGTTGTGGCACCAAAGGAAGTGTTAGAGCTTCTAGTAGTCCTCTGAACTTTCTCAGACTTATCCTGTTTCACTTAAGATTTTTCTGGAACCTGCACCAATTTATTCTTTTTCTTTTCTTCTGCTACTTTCTTTACTTTTTCCCTTACTTATTTCAATTGTTCTTTGGTAATTCCATACCTTGCAGCAATTTCTCCCACTTCTTTTCTCACTTTTCTGGTGGAATCAATTTGTCTAAGTTCAACATGGAGTTTCACAGATAACTCCTCATATGTTCCAAACCTTTCTTCCTTGGCATCTTTAGGTTTGTTGAGCAGGTGTTGGGCATAGCTTTCCAAAATTTGTTCATCTACCTCATAACCCATGAGCATTACCCATACGGTTCTAGATTCCACAACCTCCATTAAGCATTGATCCTTCATGAGCATGAAATAGATTTGTTGATGACTGTTTTGATGCAATCATAACAATAAGTTAAAATTCACATAAAATGAACTGAAACTATACTTGAAAGACAAGAAGGAATCATTTGGTGATTCAACTAATCCCAAGTCTACAATGGTTCGGTTGGTCAAGTTCAGTTGGTCAATGTGAAGCTGTAATGTTCAAGGGGCCTTACGTAGTTTAGGTTCGTTTTGTGGTTTACTGGCCTAAGAATATGCAAAGAGGTCATAGATTTCAACAAGTATTCTGTTCATTTGCATACAAGTGATACTGGGCTGCAAGTTTTAGAGGGTTTTCTTGGATTTTTGCAGCTTTCTTCTTGATCTGTTTATGAAAACTGTCTACTTATAGCTCTGTTATCATGCTTCTTCAAATTTGAGACAATTTCCTTTGGATTTCTACGTTTTCAGCTAGATATTTCAGATGGGTTGGGAAAAGTTAGAAAGATCTACTCTATACCTCACTTAATCTATAGAAGGATCTAAGTGTTTCTGTTATGCACTATGTAAATACCACAGTAGTTTGATCAAATCCACAGTAAAAACCCTAAATGTAAGTTCTGAGCATTTTCACAAACATACATTTAAAATTGCAAGCTCTCAAAGAAGATATTTCAAAACACAAAGAAGAGCAGGAGAACACTCAGAAGATAGATGCAGAACTCTAGATTCTATTGTATTAGAAACGAATAGCCATACATGATTTACAATGTAAGAATGACTCTTAGTTTCATTGATCATACTACAGAGAACTTACAAGCTTTACAGATACAGTAAGGCAGCCAGACATTCCACGCGCACCTTACTGCAGACAAACAGGCGACCTCCTTCTTCTACTCTTAAACTATGCTAACTTGCTGTATGTTCCTAAGAAATTCTGTTGTAGCCACTATTGCTTTCCTAAAATCCCTGTTGTAAAGTATTACAGTGTAGAGAGGCACAATATATAACATTTTGATTGTCCTCACTACAGCAAAAACCTAACTGAACCCCTGGTTCAAACCCCTAGTTACAGCAATAAATGCAGGTGAACCAGCTCTCAAAAATATCTCAGAGCAGTGGTCAAATCTGGGCGAAATATTGCCCCTTCTGAGAAGTTCCAGCAGCTGGGCAATAACTTCTGCTTGTCTGTTGGGATAATACCTCCAGCTGCGACCTTCTTCTTCACTTGAATGGCTTTGACTTTTATCATTTCATCCTTATCTTCTTGCTCCTGAGATCAGATCTTCTGCCTCCATGAAGTCATTGTGTTGACTTTCCAGCTGCTTCTTCAACTGCAAGCCTGCAAGACAAGACAAGCAATAAGTTTCACATTTATCACAAAAAATAGCATGAAAATAGAATAAGCGTTTAAATCCAGGTGACTGCGCAAGATCACGGAAATCAGATCCAAAATCCGCTCAAAATGCGTCAAAAAATGCGCCCAAGATGCTCAAAATTGATGGGTCAACCATCGCTGACCGGGAAAATGCCAGAGGCGCCAAAAAAAACACTTTAAAATGCCACCGCCTCATTTCCCGCCCATCAGCATGATATTCGCTGTCGGTGCGTCAAAAAACAGGTTAGTCGATATACCTCATCATCATGATATTCGCTTCTGCACATTGGAGAAAAAATAACATCATCATCATCATCATCATGAAGGATAATAGGAGGATATGAATATAATCATGCTGCCGAGGAAAGGAAGATGATGGTGACGTCATCATGATATTCGGGCTTCATTGAAATGCTAAGGATGACGTCATCGTCATATCCGGTTAAGATCAGGGGGATAATTATGATATCGGGTCACCTAAGGAGCATGATCAGGATGATGAAGTGAATATGATCCTTTTGCGGCCAAGGTAACCCTCTCGAGAAAAATCAGCATGATGAAGATCATCATCATAATTGCTTTTGTCAAACATAGAAAAAGACATCATCATCATATTTGGGAACTGGATCGGGTTTTGGAAAATATCCTGTTGAAGGAAAAATGTGATGATGATGATCAGGAGGATATTTGTTTTTTCGCTATTCAGATCGGGATGACGTCATCATGATATTCGGGTCCTTTGTTAAACTTAGAACATGACATCATCATGATATTTCGCCAACCGGATCATGTTTGAGAAAAATCCTGCCGAAGGGAAAATGTGATGATGATGATGATCATCATCAGGATAATTGCATAAAGGTCGCATTTTCGGCAGGAGGACTTCACGAAATATCAGGCGAACAAACAAGATCATGATGATCTTGACAATCAGGACAGGATAAAGAATGATGATGACGTCATCATCATATTTCGTTTTCGGAGCACAAGGATAAGTTAAGGTCATCATGATATTTGTGCCAGGGTGATATTGTAAAATATGATGATGCTGTTTAAGAAATGCAATATCGACCACCTCCTCTGAATAGATAGGCTGATCATCATGATGTTTCAGCAAACGGATATCAGGAGGATATGAAGATGATGATCCTCTTTCTCGAATTATCATGATGATGCCTCCAGCACTTAGCGGATTTCAGCAAATGACCCTCGTGTGAAAGATCAGGATGATGATCATGATGTTGCGAAAGGAGACCAGGAGGATATGAAGTCGTCGTCATCATCTTTCGAATGTCAGCAAATATCATGATGATGACCCTCCAATAGGTTTTGAACGTGCGCATGTAAATATGCCGAAGGCGGATTTTTCTAAGTCTGGGTGATCAGCATGATATTATAAGATCAGGTAATGTTGAAATATCATGATGATGCTCGCGATACAACAGACCACTTCGACGGGGGAACTTACCTTGACTTAAAGTTGATGTCATCATGATATTTCGAACCTCAGGATATTATCGGGGGGGGGGGGGGGTTCAAACATGATGATGATGATGCTATTTAGCAAAACCGAGTTTATAATATGACCTTCCTAAAAGACATCATGATGCTGCATAATGCGAAGATCATGATGATCCTGTCAACATGACTTAGAATAAAAAATAAAATGATGATCCTCCTGCGAATATCAGGTTTGACCAAGACTTTGACCGTGCATAACTTCCACATATGGACGAATTTTCAAGTGAAGTAAAAGGCAAACCTGCATGGAATTTCAAGCTCTTTTAAAATATGAGGTCACAGAAACAAAATATGAACTTTGACAAACAGACCTCATGATGATGACCTACCTTATGCAATATCATGATGATGATGCACCTGACCTTCATTTTTACCAGACCGCCAGGAAGCAGAAAAAACACAAGCAGAAGCAAAAAACAAGACATCAGCAGGGGTCCCCATTTTGCTAAGGAGCATAATGGGGCGTGTTGTGAACATCACAACAACTAGCAACCAAAACAAAACAATTAAATTCAGAGTGTTCAAGGAGACTAGGTGAAATGAACTCATAACTTCCAACTATCTTTCCTACAAATTACTATTCAGCTTGAGACTCAAAGTGTTCAATAAAGATGCATGAATTTCCATTTTCAGTTTAGTTGTGTGCATGTGATTAATTATCCTCATCTTGAAGATCGGTTGAACAAACCAGTGACTGACATTAGCCTACGTAGGTGAGGATATTCCCTCATAGCCGACCGGATAGAGCCTTGCTGCCAGCGAGCGTCTATAGCCCTGGCAAGGTTATCGTTACAATTCTCCTAAGTAGAGCCCCACTGCCAGCGAGCGTCCATAGCCCCGGTAGAGTTACTTAGATGGCTTAATCTGGATTTTTAGTATAATCCGCTTTATTCATTTATTTATTTATATTTTTTTTTTTTGTTTTCTAATTTTGAAAGATTTCATAAGATATAGCAATTTGTAACTTAATGATGATGCAAGGAGTGGACACTTGCTGAAATTAAGCTGAGAATTGTAATGGTAGCAAGGGTGACCTCTGATTTTTCACCTAATATCTACACTGGTAGGTTCAACAAACCCAAGGATTTTAGGTGTGTCATCGTGAGAAACCTGCTTCGAATTCTCAATCACATTTATTGAATACAAAACTTCAGAAGATGAACAACTCTCTACATTCATGACAGTGACAAGTTATGTGTAAATTGCAAATGGTTAACCTGAATATCCTAAATTATATACTGTTTTGAATGGTTGCTAGTTCTGCTCCTTAATACTCTACAGTAAAATAAAGATCCCTGCTGAGGAGACAACAAACAAACCAAACAAACAGGCTGTACAAACAGCACAGCAAAAGAAAAAACTGTACAAACAGACAGAAACAAAAAGAAGACAAGCTATACAAACAACCAACCTAAGAAGAAAACAACAAAAGAAGACCACAAAACAAAAACAACTACCCCACTAGACTATATACCAGCCTCTCCAAGGCAAACTGAAACCTAGGAAAAAGACCCAAGAACACCCCTACTTGCATATTTCTTTAGGTTGTGCAGGAGTAACAGGGTACTGGTGATGGTTCTCATCCTAGCAGATTTATCTTTGAATTCTGAAAAAAATTCTGATATTCTAGATTCATTGTGTTTATCAGAATAGCTCTTAACTAGTAACTGAGGCTGCTCATCAGGTTTATGATTAATCCATATGCATGTCTTATCTCTTGAATTTCCATAATCAAAATAGCATTTATCATTGTTTACTAAGGAAAGGAAAGAGACAACCTGATGTGCCTTTAGCTCTGTGGAACACACTTGTTTATTAGTAGCTGGCTCTTCATTTAGCTCTGCATTTTCATTGCCCAGCTCTATGTCTAGTCCTTTTTCAAGTTGAAAGATGAATGACTCTAGATGTATCATTTCTTCATCTTCATCCAGCTTTGTTCCTTCATTCTGGATGTTCAGTTTATCCTCAAATTTAGCAAACCTCTCAATGTTCTCATTAGTTTCCTGCACATCAGCACTTAAGTAAGTATCTTCATCATCATCTGATATACAGAAATTAATCATTTTTAAATCACTTGAGAGTAAAAGTGGGATGACATCTTTTGATTGATAGGAATACTCCCCTGTTTTACTTTCAACATGGTGCGAGGGTGATGTCTGATTATGTACAGCAGCTCCATGATCTTCTGTATTTTCAATTTTCAAAAATTGTTCATCAACTGACTCACATTTATCGTCCAGTGTGGAGTCTGCTTCTATTAACCTGCAACAATCATCACATGATTCCTGGAGAGAGATCTTATTATCCTTTATTCCTAGCATTGGTTCCATCTTTGTATCCTCTACACATTTAACGACCGTTGATGCTGCATCCTCCTGTCGCCCAATAATCTCCTCACTTCCTTGCCAACTTTCAGCCTTATACACATATTGGACTGGGAAATTGTATGTAACGCACTCTTCCACCTCTTGTCTAATGGCATGACCAAATTTGTCTATTGCATTGTTTTCCTCATCTGAAGAATTTCCGTCAGACTCAATGAATAGTGCTGTTCTATTGCTGACACACTTCTTTCTAATGTTTAACATCATAACCTCCTCAATCTGCATCCCATTGTTGGTAACTCTATAGACACCTGGCTCAACAGCAGCATATAAGATTTCATTAGTTTGATTATACTCTGTTATCATATGTCTCATTCTGGGCTCTGCCTCTATCCTGATCTGGTTTGGGATGCCTCTCCATGGTAACCACATGTGTGAAAAGTCAGTAGCCATATATCCGTTTAATGTCTTGGACCAATCCCTACTTAGCAACATTCCATAATTTACAGGTATATTCACTACTTGAATGTCAATAATTTGGCTTATCCTAGGGTCTGAAGCTAATTGCACTTGTATGTTCATGAGTTCTCCTATCACACTAACCTCGGTCTTATCTAATTGTGTGACAACCTTGGCAGATTTGGTGGGAGTCAGCCCGAGAGTTTTACATATTCCTAAGGGCATTACGTTGGCTGAAGCACCAGAATCTACCATGCAATTGTGTATATTCTTCCCACACAACCTAATAGTTAACAAGAAAGGTTGAGTATCCCTCTTATCCGCATGTATTACTACATTTGTGTTGGAAGGCTGCTCAACTTTCTTACCTTTCTCCTTAGGTGGTGAATCACTACTAGGAACAGTTATATCAGCAGACACCATGTTTGTCATGGATGTATCCAGGGATTTTAAAAAAGCATTTCTGATCCCTGGGGTCTTCAATAATTCATTTAGAGGTATGCTGACCTTAATTTTCTTTATTTCCTCTGATAAGTAATTCACTAATCTTGTTGTCTCGACTGCTTCTGTCTTACCTGTTTGATCCTTTTGCACTGCTGTTCCGTTATTTGTGTGCTGACTAGCTTTAAGTATGGCAGGATTGTTGCTAGCATTCTGATCTGGGGGTGTATTGATGTTATTCGGGGGAGTGGAAGTGGTGAAAGGTCCTCCCGGCCTAGGGTTGTTCCTCAAATTGTAGGTGTGGCTTTTATTTGCCTGTTGAAAGGCCTGCACCTCCTCTGTTTCATTTAATATTTTATTTTCAGATTCAAAAGGAAACTGAGAAGCATTTAACACAAAGGCTGATTCAGGATAAAGACTTTCACAATAGTATGGTTCATCCTCTAGCAATTCATCCTCTTTCTCTTCTGCAGTTGCGAAGGTAATCGTTTTGAAGACTAATGCTGTGTCACATTCTGAGGGTACTACCTCATTACCCTTAGGAATAAGAAATTCAGAGGTAGGAGGCTGTACATCTACGTTTAAAATACTAGCTGCCAAGTGGAGCTGTGGACAGTCGTGCTCAGCATGGGTATTGGTATTGTGAAATCTGCACCAAATTTTGGGTGTTGTATTGGCCATTTGTATGATAGTTATTTGTTTTGCACCATGATTATCTGTATTCTCAAAAGGAGAAGCCAGAGTACCGTTGTTGGGCCCAGTGTTCCATGTCTTGGGTGGCCTAGGTTGATTCTGGTTCTTGTTATTATTGCCCCAGGTCCTATTATCTATCACTGGCCCCCTATTTTGCATTGGTTGCCCCTGACTGGGGCCTTGATGCTGATTGTAGTTTTGGTTCTGATTGTACTGCTAATTCTGGTTGAGACTATAATTCTGATTTTGGCCTTGGTTGTGACCTTGAGGTGGATTGTAGTTTTGGTTGCTTCTTCCATAGAGATTCTCATTTCTTAGCTGTGTCACTTCGGTTGTTAATCTCTTCAAATGTGCAGTAATCTCTTTGATGTCTTCCCTATCCTCTTGTGCTTTTGCCACAGTTACATCCTTAGGAAGTTGGAAGAAAGGCTGACCATTATTTTGACTGTTATTGGAAGTACTAGCCGTGTAAGGAGTTATAGCCTGGATTGGCGTAGGATTATACACAGGTGTGTAAGAAGGAACCGGATTTATTAGTGGAGCATGCTGCACAGGGACTCCATTCCATGGGTGTGCCTGATTCTGCACCCCAAAATTTCCTCCAAATGGACTGTAAGTTGTATGTCTCATTTCTTGGTTCACTGAGGCTGCCTCTTTATAGGCTTTGGATATTGAATCTATGTCAGGTTTCCTTTTGACAAACATGGCAGTTAAAGGATCCAAAGCAGCATAGTACATAGCCAACAAGGGAGCATCATCTATGGTATAAGGGGCTGCTAGCCTAGAATAGGCCTTTTGAAATCTGTCATTGAAATTATCAATTAACTCTCCCTCACCTCGTTTTATAGCAGCCAACTTATGATACAAAGCACAAGGGTCAATGGGTCCTCTAAATCTTGACAGAAATGCTTCTTCCATGAGTGCCCAGGAAGAAATGTAACCATTGGGTAAGTTTACGTACCAGCTAGAGGCCTGCTCATTAAAGGTGTAAGGAAACAACCTACACACAACATCCTCGTGCTCTAACATAGCCCTAAAACATGCTTCCTTAAATATTCTAATATGATCTTCTGGGTCTTGATGCAACTGGTATTTGGGACATATCTTTTCTAGATTTTTTGGCATGTCATGATAATCATTGAAGAATATGGGAGAATTGACATCGAAATAAGCCATTGCAGGTGTTTGAGCTTGACTTGAACTTGCAGAAATACCTGGATTGATTGGTGGATTAGGATTTAGAGGAGGATTGAGACCTCCAGAAGTGCCTGAACCAAGATTTAAAGATCTGAACAGTGATCTATCAGGACTTACAATACTACGGATGTTAAAAGGTGACCCAGGGGGTGTTCCAGATGAACTTCCTACTTGTGATATCTTTGGATTCCAAATTAAAGGGCTTTTACTTCGCCTTGTATCAGGTAGTTGCACAAATATATCTCCTGAACTGGACCTAGACCTAGTCACTCTGTTACTGTCGTTAGCCAGTTTGAAATGAAACCTAACTCAGGCAGGCCCTCCTTCTAGCGCCAGAAAACTGTTGATGACTATTTTGATGCAATCATAACAATAAGTTAAAATTCACATAAAATGAACTGAAACTATACTTGAAAGACAAGAAGGAATCATTTGGTGATTCAACTAATCCCAAGTCTACAATGGTTCGGTTGGTCAAGTTCAGTTGGTCAATGTGAAGCTGTAATGTTCAAGGGGCCTTACGTAGTTTAGGTTCGTTTTGTGGTTTACTGGCCTAAGAATATGCAAAGAGGTCATAGATTTCAACAAGTATTCTGTTCATTTGCATACAACTGATACTGGGCTGCAAGTTTTAGAGGGTTTTCTTGGATTTTTGCAGCTTTCTTCTTGATCTGTTTATGAAAACTGTCTACTTATAGCTCTGTTATCATGCTTCTTCAAATTTGAGACAATTTCCTTTGGATTTCTACGTTTTCAGCTAGATATTTCAGATGGGTTGGGAAAAGTTAGAAAGATCTACTCTATACCTCACTTAATCTATAGAAGGATCTAAGTGTTTCTGTTATGCACTATGTAAATACCACAGTAGTTTGATCAAATCCACAGTAAAAACCCTAAATGTAAGTTCTGAGCATTTTCACAAACATACATTTAAAATTGCAAGCTCTCAAAGAAGATATTTCAAAACACAAAGAAGAGCAGGAGAACACTCAGAAGATAGATGCAGAACTCCAGATTCTATTGTATTAGAAACGAATAGCCATACATGATTTACAATGTAAGAATGACTCTTAGTTTCATTGATCATACTACAGAGAACTTACAAGCTTTACAGATACAGTAAGGCAGCCAGACATTCCACGCGCACCTTACTGCAGACAAACAGGCGACCTCCTTCTTCTACTCTTAAACTATGCTAACTTGCTGTATGTTCCTAAGAAATTCTGTTGTAGCCACTATTGCTTTCCTAAAATCCCTGTTGTAAAGTATTACAGTGTAGAGAGGCACAATATATAACATTTTGATTGTCCTCACTACAGCAAAAACCTAACTGAACCCCTGGTTCAAACCCCTAGTTACAGCAATAAATGCAGGTGAACCAGCTCTCAAAAATATCTCAGAGCAGTGGTCAAATCTGGGCGAAATATTGCCCCTTCTGAGAAGTTCCAGCAGCTGGGCAATAACTTCTGCTTGTCTGTTGGGATAATACCTCCAGCTGCGACCTTCTTCTTCACTTGAATGGCTTTGACTTTTATCATTTCATCCTTATCTTCTTGCTCCTGAGATCAGATCTTCTACCTCCATGAAGTCATTGTGTTGACTTTCCAGCTGCTTCTTCAACTGCAAGCCTGCAAGACAAGACAAGCAATAAGTTTCACATTTATCACAAAAAACAGCATGAAAATAGAATAAGCATTTAAATCTAGGTGACTGCGCAAGATCGCGGAAATTAGATCCAAAATCTGCTCAAAACGCGTCAAAAAATGCGCCCAAGATGCTCAAAATTGATGGGTCAACCATCGCTGACCGGGAAAATGCCAGAGGCGCCAAAAAAAACACTTTAAAATGCCACCGCCTCATTTCCTGCCCATCGGCATGATATTCGCTGTCGGTGCGTCAAAAAACAGGTTAGTCGATATACCTCATCATCATGATATTCGCTTCTGCACATTGGAGAAAAAACATCATCATCATCATCATCATGAAGGATAATAGGAGGATATGAATATAATCATGCTGCCGAGGAAAGGAAGATGATGGTGACGTCATCATGATATTCGGGCTTCATTGAAATGCTAAGGATGACGTCATCGTCATATCCTGTTAAGATCAGGGGGATAATTATGATATCGGGTCACCTAAGGAGCATGATCAGGATGATGAAGTGAATATGATCCTTTTGCGGCCAAGGTAACCCTCTCGAGAAAAATCAGTATGATGAAGATCATCATCATAATTGCTTTTGTCGAACATAGAAAAAGACATCATCATCATATTTGGGAACCGGATCGGGTTTTGGAAAATATCCTGTTGAAGGAAAAATGTGATGATGATGATCAGGAGGATATTTGTTTTTTCGCTATTCAGATCGGGATGACGTCATCATGATATTCGGGTCCTTTGTTAAACTTAGAACATGATGTCATCATGATATTTCGCCAACCGGATCATGTTTGAGAAAAATCCTGCCGAAGGGAAAATGTGATGATGATGATGATGATCATCAGGATAATTGCATAAAGGTCGCATTTTCGGCAGGAGGACTTCACGAAATATCAGGCGAACAAACAAGATCATGATGATCTTGACAATCAGGACAGGATAAAGAATGATGATGATGTCATCATCATATTTCATTTTCGGAGCACAAGGATAAGTTAAGGTCATCATGATATTTGCGCCAGGGTGATATTGTAAAATATGATGATGCTGTTTAAGAAATGCAATATCGACCACCTCCTCTGAATAGATAGGCTGATCATCATGATGTTTCAGCAAACGGATATCAGGAGGATATGAAGATGATGATCCTCTTTCTCAAATTATCATGATGATGCCTCCAGCACTTAGCGGATTTCAGCAAATGACCCTCGTGTGAAAGATCAGGATGATGATCATGATGTTGCGAAAGGAGACCAGGAGGATATGAAGTCGTCGTCATCATCTTTTGAATGTCAGCAAATATCATGATGATGACCCTCCAATAGGTTTTGAACGTGCGCATGTAAATATGCCGAAGGCGGATTTTTCTAAGTCTAGGTGATCAGCATGATATTATAAGATCAGGTAATGTTGAAATATCATGATGATGCTCGCGATACAATAGACCACTTCGACAGGGGAACTTACCTTGACTTAAAGTTGATGTCATCATGATATTTCGAACCTCAGGATATTATCGGGGGGGGTTCAAACATGATGATGATGATGCTATTCAGCAAAACCGAGTTTATAATATGACCTTCCTAAAAGACATCATGATGCTACATAATGCGAAGATCATGATGATCCTGTCAACATGACTTAGAATAAAAAATAAAATGATGATCCTCCTGCGAATATTAGGTTTGACCAAGACTTTGACCGTGCATAACTTCCACATATGGACGAATTTTCAAGTGAAGTAAAAGGCAAACCTGCATGGAATTTCAAGCTCTTTTAAAATATGAGGTCACAGAAACAAAATATGAACTTTGACAAACAGACCTCATGATGATGACCTACCTTATGCAATATCATGATGATGATGCACCTGACCTTCATTTTTACCAGACCGCCAAGAAGCAGAAAAAACACAAGCAGAAGCAAAAAACAAGACATCAGCAGGGGTCCCCATTTTGCTAAGGAGCATAATGGGGCGTGTTGTGAACATCACAACAAGATTGTATCCTTTTACCTATCAACAATTTTCTTGGAAATTCTTTCTCTAGATTGCATCATACTTTGAAAATTCTTAAAAAATCCCCATAGGGCAGCTTTTTGCTCATTGAAATTTCCCAAGTTGTTAAGACAATTTCTAATTTGCACAGCTACTGGTTTATTACTCAACCAAATCAATCCATTATGATTTGGGAGTTCATTTAAGAAGTAGAAGAAGAAACAGATACTTAGTATACCATACTTGAATGTATAACTCTTCCTTTCTTTTATCTCCTTCAAATTCTCTAGTAGTTGGGTTCACAGTAGTTCGCATAAGTCATAGTCTGCATTCTCTTTGACCATCTGTTAGGTGGTGTATATTGTAGTACCAAAAACTAAGTTCTCCTGGTTTGAGAAGTAAACTTTGTAACCTATGACCATCAAGGCAAACTTTATTGCAGGATCAGTGATATCATTAATCATCAATGCCCTTTTGTCAAATTGTGCTCCAGTAGCATCTGTAACGGTTTGATTCTTGACCACCTTCAATAATGGCACTCCAATGGTGGAGTTTAGTCTAGTGACTACCTAAATTTCCTCTTTTGTTATTTTAAAAGGTTGCCCTTTCCCTAACCACATGAATATTGGGAATTAAGGTGTCTCAGCCTTGGTAATTCCTTGCATTTATTATTGTAATGTAATTTATTTACTTAGCCTATGTTGTAATTTGTTGCACATCCTATTTTGTCATTTAGTGTGAAGTGGCATGATGAGTTGTCACTCCACTTGTAACATGACTAGGATGGTCAACACAATCCATGTGGAGATATGTGTTCCTTTTATGTGGTAGAGGTTTTTTGCCATGTGTCAGCATCTTGACTAGTGTGTAAGTGAATCTTGACCGAAATGGTTATGACAGATTCCTATGACAGAATCTATGACATGTAAGAGTCAGAAATAGAAGGTTCTATGATAGGTGAAGACATGTGTCAAAGAGAACCTTTGAAAAAGGCATCTTTGGGCACCCCAAGGAAGGTTACGACATGTTGTAAGGGAATATGCTATTTATATCCTATTTATGATAGATTCTCTTACAGCTGTAAGATAATGACAACTATGACGGATTCTATGACAGTCGTAAGTGTCATAAGAGTATCTATCATTGCCCCAACGTGGGAATAGGTGACCTCTTTGAGATGGGGTGACTTGACAAGTGTTAGGAACATCCTACAATGTTCAACAAGTGTCCATAGTTGTGGGTTTTGGGTCATGAGGCCATGTTAGATGCCCATCCCAAGATAGTGCCATTTTTGCTTTGTATTTTCTTTATAAACAGGTGCTTTGGAGAGGAGATGTTATTATGTGATTGACAGGTACTATTATGCTACCATATTGTCTCTAGATACAAGTATCAAAGACTCTTACAAAAGCATTGGCTCTGTGACTATATTGTAACCTTTATTGTTTACAGAATACATTTGAGTTGTGTTTTGGAGTGTGGGGTTTTTCACTTGTAAGGGTTTTCCCCACATATATCTTGCCTCTCTCTTCTTTTGTCTTACATTCTTGTGTACCTGTTTGCTACAATATCTCTGTTATTGGGTTAATAACACTATAATTGTAAAGATTAAAACAAATTTGTACTCATCTCTCCTCATTAGATTAGTGTAGGAAGCAATTTATGCACACCTAGCTTTATTTCAGTTGGTATCAAAGCTTGATCACCTTTGGTCCTAGTTGTTGGGTAGGGGTTTTTTGAGCTAATCTTAGGTTGAGTAGGAGCCTTGTGTAGAACATTCTATAATCTTTTTGTAGGAAAAGAGATGATAGGCACATCTGAAAGATTAGATATGGAGAAATTTAATGGCACAAATTTTAAGTTATGGAAACTTAAAATGGAAGACATGCTTATTGATTTTGACCTATGGGAAACCATATCTTGTGTAAAACCAACCGTGATGTCACAAGCTAATTGGGATCTCAAATATTGAAAGGCTAAGTGTCTCATAAGACTCATTCTAGCTGATTCTATCCTGTTAAATGTCCATGAGGAGAAGAGCACAAAAGACCTTTGGAAGAAGTTGGGTGAAGTTTATTATGCTAAATCCCTAGTGAACAAACTTTTTCTAAGAAAGTTGTATTCTCTAAGGATGGATGATTAAGGATCTATTGTAGATCACCTGAATGCCTT
Organism: Cunninghamia lanceolata; assembly: GCA_027924645.1. Taxonomy (NCBI): domain Eukaryota; kingdom Viridiplantae; phylum Streptophyta; class Pinopsida; order Cupressales; family Cupressaceae; genus Cunninghamia; species Cunninghamia lanceolata. The sequence goes on from BSBN01000021.1 coordinate 28,024,809, forward strand.
CGACATGTTAGTTGCACAAATGACATTTGTTGGTGTGAAGATGGAGGAGGAGGATCATTGTATGACCTTGCTTTGTTCTTTGCCAGACTTGTGGGATCATCTTGTTATTGTTGTAAGTATGGGCCTAACTAGTGTTGTCATTGATGTCAACATACTCCTATTGCATTAATGATAAGAATTGGATGAGCTATGTGCTGAGGATATTGAGAAAATTAGCCTCAATCAGGAACAGTGAAGAACAGTGATGACTGTAAGGCAATAGTCCAAGATAGGAAGAAGATCAGAGGATATGGATTAAAGGGTTTGTAGATATGTGTCTTGAGGTGGTCCAATAGAGATTTTAGAGGTCCACATGAAGATCTGAAAAAGTTGTGGCTCCTTAAGTAAAATAGGCTCTGGTAGGTGTTCAGAGGTGATAGAGTGTTACAGAAAGGTCTGGTGAGATCTGAAAATGCATTCTCATGTTTTGCAAATTTGAGAAAGTGTTGGGGAAGTCTCTATGGTGTGTCAACTCAATTTGTTCATGGTTTGAAGGTCTGCAAGCATCTAGTCCTTTGTGACAGTAATGACAGTCTATGTTCTTGAGGTTCTGAATGTAGGAGAGATTAATTTCAGTAAGCAGATGAAGTGCAGATGTTTGTGGTGATTCATGCAATCTTGTGGAAGTCTTTGAAGTGTGTCCAGTTTGTTTTGGTGGTCTGCATTGAAGTTGGAGCTTGTAATTGAAGAATAACTTCCGGATGATGGTGTTCTTCCTGAGACTAGTCGACTGGATGAGTTACACATCTTGCGAATGTTCTTACTAATGTTTTCTAACTTAGATGATCATTCCTAAGTTGATGTCCTGTGTAAGAAGGGATTGTGAAGTCATTTCAAAGGTTTCTTTATGGAGATGAGTATGTGGTAGCAAGGAGGAAGCGAAAGGTAGACCAGAAGTTTTGAGCTTAAATGGAATTGACTTAAGCATGGTGAAGATGCTATTTACCAATTCAAGTATGTGATACTTATTTCTTTGTAGACAGTTGTCTCTTGTAGGCAGTGAGCCTCAGGTGAGCAGTGTGCTCGGGTAGTGAACCCTAATTGGCATGTGCCATTTATTATTTCTATTCTTCTAACAGAGAATACAATCTTGGGTTAATCACCCCGTGGTTTTTCCCTTAACTAGGTTTTCCATGTCAAAATCTTGGTGTCTCATGTGTTGATGTGTTTCTGCTCTTGATTGGTTGCACTATGCTTTCATGATTGATTAATTACTATGCTACTGAACTGAAAAGTTAAGTTAAATGTTTAAGATGATGAAAGTTTTGCACAACTGATTCACCCCCCCTCTCAATTGTGTGCCCTAAATCTAACAATTGGTATCAGAGCCAAGTTCCTCTAAAAGGAGCTTAACCACTTGAGGAGATCCAGGATGTCGTCTTACAAGAAGGACAGTCTAAAATTTGATGGAACCAATTTCAATCTTTGGAAAGGTTGCATGAAATGTCACTTGCAATGTATGGGAAAGGCGTATTGGACCATAGCTTCAACACCGTATGCACCTCCACAGGGTGGTCTGACAACTAAGGATAAAATCACTGATGTTGAAAACAATCTGCAGACCATTGAGGCTCTTCTAAGCACGTTATCAGATACAGAGCTCTCAAATGTTATTGATCTACCAGCTGCTCATGAAATCTGGCAAAAACTGGAACTATTGCATGAAGGAGACAAGTATGTTAAAAGTGCAATACTCCAGAGTCTGAAAGGAAGATTTGAAAATTTGAAGATGAGAGATGATGAAAACATTACTACTTTTATGCCAAGAGTAGATGATATTGTGGAATCAAAAATGCTAGCTGTGTCTTGAGTGAAGATGAGATAGTTGGCAAAGTTCTCAGATCCCTTCCTGCTTCTTATAAAATCAAGGCTACTACAATTGAAGAATTCAGGGCTCACACAATAGTTACAAGAGAACAATTGGTTGGTAAATTGGCTACATTTGAAATGGCTAAGTTTGGAGATGAACCCCCAAAGACTAAATATGCATTCAAAGCCAGTGCCTCTGTAAAAGGGAAACAAAGGTTTGATCTAGGAGAAAACTCTTTAAGGAACCTATCCTGGTATGAAAAAGTAAGAAAAAGACTTGGAAGAAGAAGTTGAAACTACTCATCTTGAAGCTCTCATTGCAAAAAGACTGCCAAGAGGATCCGGTAAGTATGAAGGGAAATTGCCTTTTAAGTGTTTTAACTACAATAAGATTGGTCATTTTGCCTCAAAGTGTCAGGAAAGATTTTCAAGGCCAAACACTAATAGACCAAGTTTCTAGAAGAATTGTTGCTATGCTCATGAAAGAGATGATGAAGGAGTAACAGATGATGAATCAGAGATAGGGGACAAATCCATAAATGACTGGGTGTTCATTGCCATCAAGGAAGAATATCTAATGCCTTATGAATCTGTCAATCATAAGGTTGAAGTAAAAGCTCTGGCTGCCCAAGTTGAAGAAAAAGATGATTGGGTCATTGATAGTGGATGCTCTCACCATATGACAGGTGACAAAAATAAGTTCATAGATTTGGAAAGGTATGAAGGAGGAGTGGTAAAGTTTGGTGATAATTCTACTGGCAGAATCAGAGGTAGAGGAACTATTTCTTTTGATGGAAAGAATAGAACCGGTAATGTACTGTATGTTGAAGGATTGAAGTACAATCTTCTCAGTGTTGGACAGTCGGTGGACAAAGGCTATGATCTCAGATTCAGGAATGGAAAATGCAAGATCTTTGAAAGTTCTAGAACAGAGATTGCATCCGGTACTCAAACTAAAGGTAATATCTTCCACTTGGTTGGTACTGGTAAAAGTTACTTATTTGCTCAAGTTGATTAGAGTTGGTTATGGCATAGGAGAATGTGTCATGTGAATTTTGATAATATCATCAAGATAAGCAATACTCAGGTTGTAAGAGATCTTCCTAAATTGGTGAAACCTACTAATAGCTTGTGCAAAGAGTGTCAATTGGGTAAGTTAAGCAGAGTCTCATTCAAAAGTAAGGAACTGTCTTCTACCAAATTATTGGACTTAATTCATACTAATCTTTGTGGTCTGGAAAGAACTAGGAGTATACAAGGTGATAGATAATTTATGTTGCTAATTGATGACTATTCCCGGATGATGTGGGTAACCTTTCTAAAGGAGAAATCAGAAGCACTTGAGAAATTCAAAATATTCAAGGCTATGGTAGAGAATGAAACCGGATTAAAATTGAAATGTCTAAGGTCTGATAGAGGTGGAGAATTCACATCCGGTGAGTTCATAGACTTCTGTGAGAAACATGGAATTAAGAGACAATTGTCTACTCCTAGGACTCCATCGCAGAATGGAGTAGTTGAGAGAAACAACCGGACCATCTAGGAAGCATCCAGGACCATGATGTTGGAAGCAATTGTTCCTCAGATCTATTGGAGAGAAGATGTCAGCACTGCAATCTACACTCTCAATCAAGTTCAAATCAGAAGCAATACCAGTAAGACTCCTTATGAACTTTGGTTTGGCAACACTCCCACTGTGAGGTATTTCAAAGTTTTTGGTAGCAAATGTTACATTAAAAGGGATGAAGATCTAGGAAAGTTTGATGCTAGAAGTGATGAAGGAATATTCTTGGGTTACTCTACTCAAAGCAAAGCATACTGGTGTTATAACAAGAGATTGAGAAAGATTATAGAAAGTACAAATGTGAAGGTTGATGAAGGAATTGAAAAACCCCCAAGGTCTTAAGAGTATGATGAAGATGATTAGAATGGTGCTCTAATTCAAGGTTCCCAAGCCTCCTCTGAAAAATAGAGTCAAGTTGATCCAGTAAGTCAGGAGGAAGAGATAAGTTTCAATGAGCCTAGTCAAGAGTTAGAAGTGCAACAAACTTCCAAAGTTCTAAGGTATGTAAGACTGAACCACTCTGAAGATTAGATCATAGGTGACAAAAGCAAAGGTGTACAAACAAGATGGAGAATTACTCAAGACTCAGATGAGTATTGTCTGATTTAAAAGTTTGAACCTAAGATAGTGAATGAAGATTGCAATGATGAAAATTGGTCTAAAGTTATGGAGGAAGAACTAATGCAAATTGAAAAAAATCACAATTGGGATCTTGTTCCCAGACCTAGAAACAAGAATGTGATTGGAACCAAATGGGTCTTCTGGAACAAACTGAATGAAGTTGGTGAAGTAATCAGAAATAAAGCTAGATTGGTCTGCAAAGGCTATTCTCAAATAGAAGGAGTTGATTTTGAAGAAACTTTTTCTCCGGTGGCAAGAATTGAAGCAGTTAGATTATTTCTTGCATTTACTTCTTTCAAAGATTTCAAAGTGTATTAGATGGATGTCAAGTCTGCCTTCCTGAATGGTGACTTGGAAGAAGTGTACATTAAGCAACTGGATGGATTTCAGTTGTCTAATCATGGTGATATGGTCTGCAAATTGAAGAATGCACTGTATGGATTGAAGCAAGCCCCAAGAGCCTGGTATGAAAAATTAGACAAGAATCTTTTGAAGATTGGTTTCAACAAAGGTACTGCTGATAGTAATTTGTATTTCAAAATATATCATGAAAACATGTTGATTGTTGAAGTGTTTGTTGATGCTATCATTTTTGGAGGAAGAGATAGTATATGCAAAATCTTTGCAAATCAAATGAAAAGTGAATTTGAGATGTCCATGCTTGGAGAAATAAATTTTTTTTTGGGTCTACAAATCACTCAAACAAAGAAAGGAATCTTCATTTCTCAGTCAAAGTATGTGAAAGAATTGTTGAAGAAATCTGGGATGGAATACTTAAAGCTAATGAACACTCCTATGGCAATCGGATGTAAATTGAGCAAAGATGATGACTCTCCCAAGGCTGATTAAACAAACTATAGGTCAATGATTGGAGGATTGTTATATCTCACTTAAACTAGACCAGATATTATGCAGGCTGTTGGTCTTGTTGCCAGATTCCAAGGTAATCCTAGAGAATCTCATGTCATGGTAGTCAAGAGGATTTTTAGATATCTAAAAGGGACAGTTGAGTATGGTCTGTGGTATCCTAGAGATCATGATTTCTCTCTTCATGGTTATATAGATGCTGATTGGGCAAGAGATGTGGATGACCAGAAGAGTACCAGTGGTGGACCATTCTTCTTGGGGAAGAGACTAGTGTCTTGGTTAAGCAAGAAATAAGAGGCAATATCTCTGTCCACTGCAGAAGCAGAATATATTGCAGCAGCACGTAGTTGCACTCAAGTTTTGTGGATGAAGCAGATGTTAAGAGACATCAAAGTGGAGTATGAGGAGCCCATCACAATTTTCTATGATAATTCAAGTGCAATAAACATATCTAAGAATCCGGTGTTGCACTCAAAGACTAAGCATATATCTATCAAGTTTCACTTTTTGAGAGAACAAGTGAACAAGAATGAAGTCAGATTGGAGTTTGTACCTTCCAAGGATCAGATTGCAGCCATCTTTACTAAACCTCTACCTAAGGACTCTTTTGAGTATCTCAGAGAGAAGTTAGGGGTTATTACCCCTCTGGTAATGAACTAAGGTGCACTGATGTGCATCAATCCGGTGGATATCATAGTCACATCTTGTGGTCTGAATTGATGATGGGGAGCTGCTACTCAGGGTGAGTAGTAGGTATGATTCTAAAGTGGTGAAATTGCAAGTATGTGCCCTTTTCCATTGATGTCAAAGGGGGAGAGAAGACATGTGAAAAACTAGTGGTTGTTGATCAAAGGGGGAGCTATAAAGGGAGAGAGGACATGTGAATGCTTGTTGCTGATAGGGGGAGTTGAGATAGTAAGGAGAATTTCTTGTCTTGATGGTTAAAATAGTTTTTCACATAATATGTTGCCATAAATGACAAAGGGGGAGAAATTTGAAAGTATGGGCCTAACCAGTGTTGTCATTGATGTCAACATACTCCTGTTGCATTAATGATAAGAATTGGATGAGCTGTGTGCTGAGGATATTGAGAAAAATAGCCTCAATCAGGAACAGTGAAGAACAGTGATGACTGTAAGGCGATAGTCCAAGATAGGAAGAAGATCAGAGGATGTGGATTAAAGGGTTTGTAGATATGTGTCTTGAGGTGATCCAATAGAGATTTTAGAGGTCCGCATGAATATCTAAAGAAGTTGTGGCTGCTTAAGTAAAACTAGTTCCAGTAGGTATTCAGAGGTGACAAAGTGTTACAGAAAGGTCTGGTGAGATCCAGAAATGCATTTTCATCTTTCATGGATTTGAGGAAGTGTTGGGGAAGTCTCTATGGTGTGTCAACTCAATTTGTTCATGGTTTGAAGGTCCACAAGCATCTATTCCTTTGTGACAATAATGACAGTCTGTGTTCTTGAGGTTTTGGATGTAGGAGAGATTGATTTCAGTAAGCAGATGAAGTGCGGATGTTTATGGTGATTCATGCAAGCTTGTGGAAGTCTTTGAAATGTGTATAGTTCATGTTGGTTGTCCACATTGAAGTTGGAACTCACAATTTAAGAATAACTTCTGGATGATGGTGTTCTTCTTGAGACTGGCCAACCGGATGAGTTACACATCCTGCGAATGTTCTTGCTGATGTTTGCTGACTTAGATGATCATTCCTAAGTTGATGTCCTATATAAAGAAGGGATTGCGAATTCATTTCAAAGGTGTCCTTGTGGACATGAGTATGTGGTAGCGAGGAGGAAGCGAAAGGCAGAGAAGAAGTTTTGGGCTTAAATGGAACTGACTCAAGCATGGTGAAGATGCTATTTACCAATTCAAGTATGTGATACTTATTTCTTTGTAGATAGTGAGCCTCTTATGAGCAGTGTGCTCAGGCAATGAGCCCTAATTGGCATGTGCCATTTATTCTTTCTATTCTTCTAACAAAGAATACAATCTTGGGTTAATCACCCCGTGGTTTTTCCCTTAACCAGGTTTTCCACATCAAAATCTTGGTGTCTCATGTGTTGATGTGTTTCTGCTCTTGATTGGTTGCACTATGCTTTCATGATTGATTAATTACTATGCTACTAAATTGAAAAGTTAAGTTAAATGTTTAAGATGATGAAAGTTTTGCACAACTGATTCACCCCCCCTCCCAGTTGTGTGCCTTAAATCTAACAGTTATGGCTATTGGGAGCACCACATCCACATTCAAAATAGATGAAGTGGTATCTTCCCTGTTATCTAAAGAGATGCAGAGAAAGTCTTTTAAGGTAGTGAAAGAGGCTCTTATGGTTCGTGGAAGACTCAAGGAGAAAGGGAAAAAGAAGGACAAGAAATCTGAGAAGGGCAGATCCAATACTTATGGGAGATCCAAATCTCCTAGAAAGTCCAAGGCTCTCTATTGGAACTGTGGCAAAACTAGGCATTTCTGAAAGGAATGCAAAGAGGAAAAGAAAAAGAAGAAGAATACCTAGATTTAGATTCTGACAAGTCACAAGATGATGGTGATGCTTTCATCACAACCCTAGCCACCCATGCATATGATGATGTGTGGTTGATAGATTCTATTGCATCATTCCACATGACCTTGCATCGAATTTGGTTCATGAAGTATGAAGAGTTTGATGGTGGAAGAGTGTACCTAGGCAATGATTCTCATCTGAAGATTGTTGATCATGGAAGAGTTTCAATCCGATTCCCTAATGGATGAGTGAAGGGGATCACTAGGGTTATGTACATCCTAGGCTTTGCACGAAACTTTCTTTTTGTAAGTATGTTGAATGATGCAAGTGTGTAGGTTGTCTTTTTGAAGGATGGATGCAAGATGACTAGAGGATCTATGGTGCTTGTGAAGGGTACTTGAAGAGGTACTCTATTTTAGATAGAGGCATGCACTTCATAGTGCAATAGTTCTTCTAACTTGAAGAAAAGAGATGCAGTCACTTCATCCCCACCATCTGAACGAGTAGTGAAGAAATATTTTGTAACACATTCTGATGGTAGTGCACATGCTTTGGAAGTTGAACTTCCTACTGAAAAGACTATGTTATGGCATTTGAGATATGGCCACATTGGTGAGAAGGGTCTTAGAACATTGAAAAATAAAAATGTTGTTGAGGGGTTAAATGATTGTAATCTTGAGTTTGACTTTTGTGAACATTGTGTATATGGAAAGCAAAACTGTGTTCAATTTTACTCTAGTTCTCACAAGTCTTCTGGTGTATTGGATCTTATTCATTCTGATGTGTTTGGTCCTATTAATGTTCCTTTGATTTCCAAATATATATATTTTGTATATTTCATAGATGATTATAGTAGAAGGACATGGGTTTATTTTATCACAAGCAAGACTGAAGTCTTTAGTAGATTCAAAAAGTTTAAAGCTTTTGTTGAGAATCAAACTGGTAAAAAGATTAAGTGTTTGAGGACTGGCAACAGTGGTCATTTTTTTTTTGGCAGATTTCGATAAGTTCTATAAAGAGCAAATGATTAAAAGACATAATAAAACTCCATACACCCCGCAATAAAATGGAGTTGCAGAGAGGATGAACAGGACATTGATGGAGAAGGCTAGGAGTATGTGTAGTGGAGCAAGCCTCGAACAAAAGTTTTGGGTTGAAGCTGTAGCCACTACTTGCTACCTGGTAAATAGGTCTCCTACATCAGCTCTTGTTGGTAAGACACCTATGGAGGTGTGGTCTAGTAAGAAGCCTTCAATTAGACATCTTTGTGTTTGTGGTTGAGGCATATACACATGTGCGTAGGGAGAAATGGTCTAAATTGGAGAACAAGGTTGTTAAGTGCATTTTCATTGGCTACGGTGTCGGTGTGAAAGGATACAAGCTTTGGAATCCTATGGCTGAAAAAGTGTTGTATAGCAGAAGTATTACCTTTAGAGAGCTAACACCTTCTTCCATTGTTTTACAGCCAGAACAGATAGAAAAGAAAGAGGATGTGGTTCATTTTTCTTCTACCCCTGAGAAGACTAAACTGACAAACCCTATGAGACCTGATGATGAGGAGAGCTCTAGTAGCTCTGAAAGCTTAGAAGAAGTAGAACCTCATGTTGCAAGTATGAGGTGAACCAATGTTGTCATTGATGTCAACATACTCATATTACATTGACAAGAAGGATTGGATGAGCTGTGTGTTGAGGATATTGAGAAAATTAGCCTCAGTCAGGAACAGTGAGGAACAGTGATGAGAAGAAGGCAAATATATTGGATAGGTTGAGAATCGGAGGATGCGGATTAAAGGGTTTGCAGATATGAGTCTTGAGATGCTTCAGTCAAGTTTTCAGAGGTCCGCATGAAGATCTGAAGAAGTTATGGCTGTCTGTGTGGAACCGGTTCTGGCAAGTGCTTAGAGGTGACAAAGGATCACAGAAAGGTCCGGTGAGGTCCGTAATTGTACAATCCTAATCTGCGGATTGGAAAGAGTGTTTGGGATGTCCTTGTGATGTGCCATCTCGAGTTGTGTATGATTTGGAGGTCCGGAAGTACCTCTTGCAATATGACAGTGGCGACAGACTGTGTTCTTGAAGTTCCGGATAAGGAGGATAAGAGATTTCAGTAAGAAAAGGAAATGCGGACGTACCTGGTCATTCAGACAAGCTTGTGAAGGTTCTTAGATCATGTTGAGGTTGTGTTGTTGGTCCGCATTGATGATGTATGATTTGAAGGTCTGGAAGTACCTTCTACAGTGGCGACAGACTGTGTTCTTGAAGTTCCAGATGAGGAAGACAAGAGATTCCAGCAAGTAAAGGAAGTGCGGATGTATCCGGACATTCAGGCAGGCTTGTGAAGTTTTCTGGATCGTGTTGAGATTGTGTTGTTGATCCACATTGATAGTAGAGCCCGAAATTGAAGTTATTCTTCCGGATGAAGTTCTTGCTCTGTTTAGCCAACCGGATGAGTTGTTCATCCTACGAATGTTCTTGTGGTGGCCGACCGGATGTGTTATTCATCTTGCGGATACTCTTATGATTGTTTTCCGACTTAGATGTTTGTTCCTAAGTCGATGTCTTGTATAAATAACGGTCTGTGAGTTCATTTCGAGGAGTGGTGAGTGTGGATAAGTGTGGCATAGGGAAAAGAAGTGCGAAAGGCAGAGCAGAGGTTTTTGGGCTTAAATGGAACTGATCCGGACATGGTAGAGATGTCATTCTCCAGTTCAAGACTGTGATTCTTATCACTTTGTAGATAGTGTGTCTCCTTGTAGGCAATGGGCCTCTTTGTGAGCAGTGTGCTCGGGCAGTGAGCCCTAATTGGCATGTGCCATTCATTCTTCTTTATTCTTCTAACAGAGAATAATTCTTGGGTTAATCACCCCGTGGTTTTTCCCTTAACCGGGTTTTCCACGTCAAAATCTTGGTGTTCAATGTGTTGATGTTTATCTGCTCTTGTGTTTTATGCTTTCATGAATGATTAATTGATATGCTGCTAACTAACAATGAAGAATCAAGTGTTTAAAAAAGAAGAAGTTTCATACAACTGATTCACCCCCCCTCTCAGTTGTATGCCCTAGATCCAACAATTGGTATCAGAGCCAAGTTCCTCTGAAAGGAGCTTAACCGCTTGAGGAGATCTAGGATGTCGTCATACAAGAAGGATAGTCCGAAGTTTGATGGAACCAACTTCACTCTCTGGAAAGGTCGCATGAAGTGTCACTTGGAATGTATGGGAAAAGCATACTTGGCTATGGTTTCAAAACCATATGTACCTCCACAAGGTGGTCCGACAACTCTGAATGAAATCACAGAAGCTGAAAATAATCTGCGGACCAAGGAAGCTCTTCTAAGCGCATTGAATGACTCAGATCTCTCGAATGTTATTGACCTACCAACTACATATGAGATCCTGACTAAACTGGAACTTCTGTATGAAGGAGATGAGTTTGTCAAAAGTGCAAGGTTGCAAAGTCTGAAAGGGAAATTTGAAAGATTGAAAATGAGAGATGATGAAAACATCACTACCTTTATGCCAAGAGTGAATGAGCTGGTATGTGGAATCAGAAATGCTGGTGGAACTTTAGATGAAAATGAGATTGTCTGCAAAATCCTAAGATCCCTTCCTGCTGCCTACAAAATCAAGGTTGCTGCCATTGATGAATTCAGAGCCCACACAACTGTCACAAGAGAACAACTGGCTGGCAAACTAGCTACATTTGAAATGACTGAGTTTGGAGATGATCCTCCCAAGTCTGAATCTGCTTTCAAAGCCAGTGCCTATGTGAAAGGCAAACAGAGATTTGATCTGGGAGAAAACTCATCAAGGAAAATGTCATGGTATGATCAAGCAAGAAGAGACATGGAAGAAGAAGAAGCAGAAACAGCTCAACTTGAAGCCCTCATTGCAAAAAGACTGCCAAGAGGATCCGGTAAGTATGAAGGAAAACTACCCTTTAAGTGTTTCAACTGCAATAAGATTGGTCATTTTGCTTCAAGATGTCCGGAAAGATCTGCAAGGTCTAACACTAACAGACAAAGGTTTCAAAAGAATTGCTATTATGTTCATGAAGAAGATGACAATGAAGGAGTAACAGATGATGAATCAGAACTAGGAAGCAAATCCGGAAATGAGTGGGTGTTTATTGCCATCAAGGAAGAAGATTCAATACTCTCTGAATCTGTCAATCACAAAGTTGTTGAAAAAGCTTTGGCTGCTCAAGTGGAAGAAAAGGATGATTGGGTTATTGACAGTGGATGTTCTCACCATATGACTGGTGACAAGAATAAGTTCTTGAATTTGGAAAGGTATGAAGGAGGAATGGTAAAGTTTGGTGACAATTCTGCTGGCAGAATCAGAGGCAGGGGAACTATTTCCTTTGATGGAAAGAGCAAAACAGGTAACGTACTGTATGTTGAAGGATTGAAGCACAATCTTCTCAGTGTTGGTCAGTTAGTGGACAAAGGCTATGATCTCCGGTTCAAGAATGGAAAATGCAGAATCTTTACAAGCTCCGGAACTGAGATTGCATCCGGTACTTAGACAAAAGGTAATATCTTTCATCTGGTTGGTTCAAATAAAAGTTGTTTGTTTGCTCAAATTGATCAGAGTTGGTTATGGCATAGAAGAATGTGCCATGTAAATTTTGATAACATCATCAAGATAAGCAATACTCATGCCATAAGAGATCTTCCAAAATTGATGAAACCTACAAATAGTTTGTGCAAAGAATGTCAGCTAGGTAAACAAAGCAGAGTCTCTTTCAAAAGCAAAGATCAGTCTTCTACCGGATTGTTGGAATTAGTACATACTGATCTCTGTGGTCCGACAAGAATCAAGAGTCTGCAAGGTGATAGATATTTCATGTTGTTAATTGATGATCATTCCCGGATGATGTGGGTTACCTTTGTAAAAGAAAAATCAGAAGCATTTGAGAAGTTCAAGATCTTCAAAGCTATGGTAGAGAATCAAACCGGATTGAAACTAAAGTGTCTAAGGTCTGATAGAGGTGGTGAATTTACATCTGGTGAGTTCATTGACTTTTGTGAGAAGCAGGGTATAAGGAGACAGTTGTCTGCTCCTAGGACTCCACAGCAGAATGGAGTAGTTGAGAGAAAGAACCGGACCATCCAGGAAGCTGCCAGGACAATGATGTTGGAAGCAAATGTTCCTCAAATGTTTTGGAAGGAAGCTATCAGCACTGCAGTCTACACTCTCAATCGAGTTCAAATCAGAAACAACACCGGTAAGACCCCCTATGAACTCTGGTTTGGCATCACTCCTACTGTGAAATATTTCAGAGTATTTGGTAGCAAGTGTTATATTAAAAGAGATGAAGATCTAGGAAAGTTTGATGCTAGAAGTGATGAAGGAATTTTCTTGGGTTACTCCACTCAAAGCAAAGCATATCGGTGTTACAATAAGAGATTGAGGAAGATGATAGAAAGCACCAATGTGAAAGTTGATGAAGGAATTGAGAAGCCTTCAAGATTTTATGAGTTTGATGAAGATGACCAAGACAGTGTTCAAGGACCTCAATCCTCTCCGGTGAGATAGAGTCAGCCTGATCCGGTAAATCAGGAAGAAGAGATAGGTGTGAATGAGCCTGATCAAGAAGCAGCAGTGCAGGATACTCCCAAAATTCCAAGGTATGTAAGATTGAGCCACTCTGAAGATCAGATCATAGGTGACAGAAGCAAAGGTGTACAAACCAAAAGGAATGTTGCTCAAAATCAGGATGAATGTTGTCTGATTTCAAAGATTGAACCTAAAACAATAAATGAAGCCTGCAATGATGAAAACTGGACCAAAGCAATGGAAGATGAATTGATGCAAATTGAGAAAAATCATACTTGGGATCTTGTTCCCAGACCTAGAGACAGGAATGTAATTGGAACCAAGTGGGTCTTCCGGAACAAACTAAATGAAGCTGGTGAAGTAATCAGAAACAAAGCTAGATTGGTCTGCAAAGGCTACTCTCAAATAGAAGGAATTGACTTTGAAGAGACTTTTGCTCCGGTGGCAAGAATTAAAGCAGTCAGATTACTTCTTGCATTTGCTACCTTCAAAGACTTCAAGGTATATCAGATGGATGTCAAGTCTGCCTTCCTAAATGGTGATCTGGAAGAAGAAGTCTACATTGAACAACCAGATGGATTTCAATTGTCTGATAATGATGATATGGTCTGCAAGTTGAAGAAAGCTTTGTATGGATTGAAGCAAGCCCTAAGAGCATGGTATGAAAGGTTGGATAAGCATCTTGTGCAGATTGGATTCAACAAAGGTACTACTGACAGTAACTTATATTTCAAAATTGATCATGAAAACATTTTGATTGTTGAAGTGTTTGTGGATGATATCATTTTTGGAGGAAGAGATAGTATGTGCAAAACTTTTGCAAATCAGATGAAAAGTGAGTTTGAAATGTCTATGCTTGGTGAAATGAATTTCTTCTTGGGTCTGCAAATTACTCAAACAAAAGAAGGGATCTTCATTTCTCAGACCAAATATGTGAAAGAACTGTTAAGGAAATTTGGTATGGAAGACTCAAAGCCTATGAACACTCCTATGGCAACAGGATGTAAGTTAAGCAAAGATGATGATTCTCCAAAGGCAGATCAGACAAAGTATAGATCAATGATTGGTGGATTGTTGTATCTCACTCAAACTAGACCAGATATAATGCAGGTTGTTGGTCTTGTGGCAAGATTCCAGGCTGATCCTAGAGAATCTCATGTTATGGCAATCAAAAGAATTTTTAGGTACTTGAAAGGAATAGTTGAGTATGGTCTATGGTACCCTAGAGATCCGGATTTCTCTCTTCATGCTTACACAGATGCAGATTGGGTAGGAGATGTGGATGACCGGAAAAGCACTAGTGGTGGAGCATTCTTTTTGGGGAAGAGATTGGTTTCTTGGTTAAGCAAGAAACAAGATGCAATATCTCTGTCTACAACTGAAGCAGAATACATTGCAGCAGCAGGTAGTTGCACTCAAATCTTATGGATGAAGCAGATGCTAAGAGACATCAAAGTTGAATATGAGGAGCCTATCACAATTTTCTGTGATAATTCAAGTGCAATTAATATTTCTAAGAATCCGATATTGCATTCTAAGACTAAGCACATATCTATCAAATTTCACTTTTTGAGAGAACAAGTAAACAAGGAAGAAGTCAGATTGGAGTATGTTCCCTCCAAGGATCAGATTGCAGATATCTTTACAAAACATCTTCCCAAGGACTCTTTTGAATATCTCCGGGAGAAGTTAGGGGTCATGGCCCCTCCGGTGATGAACTAGGATGCACTGATGTGCATCAGTCCGGTGGATATCACAGTCATATCTTGTGATCCGGATTGATGATGGGGAGCTGCTACTAAGGGGGAGCAGCTGGTATGATTCTGATGTATTAGAATTGCAAGTATGAGCCCTTTGCCATTGATGTCAAAGGGGGAGAGAAGACATGTGAAAAATAAGTGGTTAATGATCAAAGGGGGAGCAGTAAAGGGAGAGAAGACATGTGAAAAGTTGTTGTTGATAAGGGGAGCTGTGACAGAAAGGATAAGTTCTTGTCTTGATGGTTTTTCACATCATATGTTGCCATCAATGACAAAGGGGGAGATTGTTGCAAGTATGAGGTGAACCAGTGTTGTCATTGATGTCAACATACTCATATTACATTGACAAGAAGGATTGGATGAGCTGTGTGTTGAGGATATTGAGAAAATTAGCCTCAGTCAGGAACAGTGAGGAACAGTGATGAGAAGAAGGCAAATATATTGGATAGGTTGAGAATCAGAGGATGCGGATTAAAGGGTTTGTAGATATGGGTCTTGAGATGCTTTAGTCAAGTTTTCAGAGGTCCGCATGAAGATCTGAAGAAGTTATGGCTGTTTGTGTGGAACCGGTTCCGGCAAGTGCTTAGAGGTGACAAAGGATCACAGAAAGGTCCGGTGAGGTCCGTAATTGTACAATCCTAATCTGTGGATTGGAAAGAGTGTTTGGGATGTCCTTGTGATGTGCCATCTCAAGTTGTGTATGATTTGGAGGTCCGAAAGTACCTCTTGCATTATGACAGTGGCGACAGACTGTGTTCTTGAAGTTCCGGATAAGGAGGATAAGAGATTTTAGTAAGAAAAGGAAATGCGGACGTACCTGGTCATTCAGACAGGCTTGTGAAGGTTCTTAGATCATGTTGAGGTTGTGTTGTTGGTCCGCATTGATGATGTATGATTTGAAGGTCCGGAAGTACCTTCTACAGTGGCGACAGACTGTGTTCTTGAAGTTCCGGATGAGGAAGACAAGAGATTCCAGCAAGTAAAGGAAGTGTGGATGTATCCAGACATTCAGGCAGGCTTGTGAAGTTTTCTGGATCGTGTTGAGATTGTGTTGTTGATCCGCATTGATAGTAGAGCCCGGAATTGAAGTTATTCTTCCGGATGAAGTTCTTGCTCTGTTTAGCCGACCGGATGAGTTGTTCATCCTGCGAATGTTCTTGTGGTGGCCGACCGGATGTGTTATTCATCTTGCGGATACTCTTATGATTGTTTGCCGACTTAGATGTTTGTTCCTAAGTCGATGTCTTGTATAAATAACGGTCTGTGAGTTCATTTCGAGGAGTGGTGAGTGTGGATAAGTGTGGCATAGGGAAAAGAAGTGTGAAAGGCAGAGCAGAGGTTTTTGGGCTTAAATGGAACTGATCCGGACATGGTAGAGATGTCATTCTCTAGTTCAAGACTGTGATTCTTATCACTTTGTAGACAGTGTGTCTCCTTGTAGGCAGTGGGCCTCTTTGTGAGCAGTGTGCTCGGGCAGTGAGCCCTAATTGGCATGTGCCATTCATTCTTCTTTATTCTTCTAACAGAGAATAATTCTTGGGTTAATCACCCCGTGGTTTTTCCCTTAACCGGGTTTTCCACGTCAAAATCTTGGTGTTCAATGTGTTGATGTTTATCTGCTCTTGTGTTTTATGCTTTCATGAATGATTAATTGATATGCTGCTAACTAACAACGAAGAATCAAGTGTTTAAAAAAGAAGAAGTTTCATACAACTAATTCACCCCCCCCTCTCAGTTGTATGCCCTAGATCCAACACCTCAACCTTAGCCTTTGAGGAGGTCTACATGAACAACAAAGCAACCTGATAGGTTTGGTTGTTCATTGTTTGATTCTAGTTGTGCTTTTTATTTACTTGCTAACACTAATGAGCCTAGAACTGTGAAAGACGCTATGGGTATGAAAGATGCAGGTTCCTAGAAGGAGGCCATGGAGGATGAGATGGCTTCATTGGAGAAGAATAAAACATGGGACTTGATGCCTTTGCCTGAAGGACGAAAACCTGTTGGATACAAATGGGTGTTCAAGAAGAAATTCGGTGCAGATGGTAGTGTTGAAAAGTATAAGGCCAGACTGGTTGCGAAGGGGTATTCACAAGTGGAGGGAATTGATTATGATGAAATCTTCTCTCCCATTGTAGCAGCTTGTGACTTAGAGGTGGAGTAGATGGATGTGAAGACAACATTACTTCATGGTGATTTGGAGGAAGAGATTTACATGTCACAGCCAGAGCATTACATAGAGAAAGGTAAAGAAAATTTGGTCTGCAAGTTGAAAAAGTCTTTGTATGGTTTGAAGCAATCTCCTAGGATGTGGTACTTGAAGTTTGATACTTTTGTGCTATCAATTAGATATCTAAGATCAAAATTTGATCATTGTGTGTATAACAAGTTTGACAATGATTGCATTCTCATTGTTGTATTGTATGTTGACAATATGTTGTTAATTGGGAATGGTAAGAATATGATTTTTGATTTGAAATCTCAGTTGTCAGTACAGTTTGAGATGAAAAATCTAGGGGTAGCCAGGTACATTCTGGGAATGGAAATCAG
This sequence comes from Cunninghamia lanceolata, assembly GCA_027924645.1. NCBI lineage: Eukaryota > Viridiplantae > Streptophyta > Pinopsida > Cupressales > Cupressaceae > Cunninghamia > Cunninghamia lanceolata. The sequence goes on from BSBN01000021.1 coordinate 28,042,088, forward strand.
AAGCGATAGAGCTAATAGAAAACTTTGGTTAAGCTAGAGTAAGTATGTGAAGATCATGTTGTATAGATTTAGAATGGCAGATTGTAGACCGTTGTGTGTTCCTATTTTGTTGGGGACAAAGTTATCAGTTAATGATCATCCAAAATCTCCTAGTGAGGTGGAGGACATGAGAAGAGTACCTTATGCTAGTTCTATTGGTAGTTTGATGTATGCTATGGTCTGCACAAGACTAGGCATTGCCCAAGCAGTGGTCGTCCTTAGTCAATTTATGGTTAATCCTAGATGGGTACATTGGGATGCAGTTAACTGAATGTTCTGATATTTGAGGGGTACTTTCAAGTATTCCATATGCTATCATAGTAATGTTATAGGACCACCACATTCTATTTGTATTATTTGATTCATGGATTCTGATTGGGCGTGTGACATTAATAGTAGGGGATCCACCAGTGCTTATGTGTTTACTATGTTTGGTGGTGCAATTAGTTGGATGAGTAAGTGACAACTTGTGGTTGCTTTGTCCATGATAGAAGCCAAGTATATAGTAGTAACTCACGATTGTAAGGAAGCCATTTGGCTTAAGAGATTGTGTTTAGATATTGGTGTTGATGCAGGACATATTACAATTTGTTGTGACAGTCAGAGTGCGATTTGCCAAGCAAAGAATCTAACTTTCCATGCCAGAACAAAGCATAATGATGTACATTTTAACGTTGTGTGAGACATGGTAGAGGATGGGAAGGTGAATTTGTAGAAGGTAGCGACTTTGAAGAATGTTGCAGATGCATTCACAAAACTAGTGGGCATAGAGAAGTTCAGATGGTGTTCAGAGTCTATGCACCTCTCAGCCTACAGCAGTTAAATCCTGTTATTTCTATTGGCTCTTACAAGGTGTTCGACAAGTGGGAGAATTTTGGGAATTAAGGTGTCTCAACCTTGGTAATTCCTTTCCTTTAATATTGTAATGTAATTTATTTACTTAGCCTATGTTGTAATTTGTTGCACATCCTATTTTTTCATTTAGTGTGAAGTGGCACAATGAGTTGTCACTCCACTTGTAAGATGACTAGGATGGTCAACACAATCCTTGTGGAGATAGTCATCCCTTTTGTGTGGTAGAGGTTTTCTACCATGTGTCGGCATCTTCACTAGTGTGTAAGTGAATCTTGACCGAAACAGTTATGACAGATTCCTATGACAGAATCTATGACATGTAAGAGTCAGAAATAGAGGGTTCATGATAGGTGAAGATAGGTATCGAAGAGCATCTTTGAAAAAGGCATCTTTGGGTGCCCCAAGGAGGGTTATGAGATGTTGTAAGGGAATATACTATTTATAGCCTATTTATGATAGATTCTCTTTTAGTTGTAAGATATGACAGCTATGATGGATTCTATGACGGTTGTAAGTGGCATAAGGCTATCTGTCATTGCCCAACTTGGGAATAGGTGACCTCTTTGGGATGGGGTGACTCGACAAGTGTCAGGAACATCCTACAATGTTGGACAAGTGTCCATAGGTGTGGGTTTTGGGCCATGAGGCCATGTTGGATGCCCATCCCAAGATAGAGCTATTTTTGTCTTGTATTTTCTTTATAAACAAGTGCTTTGGAGAGGAGATTTATTATGTGATTGATAGGTACTGTTATGCTATTTGATTGTCTCCAGTTATGAGTGTCAAAGACTCCTACAAGAGCATTGGCTCTGTGACTATATTGTAATCTTCATTGTTTACGGAATACATTTGAGCTGTGTTTTGGAGTGTGGGGTTTTTCACCTATAAGGGTTTTCCCCACGTATATCTTGCCTCTCTTCTTCTGTCTTACATTCTTATGTATGTGTTTGCTACAATATCTCTATTATTGGGTTAATAACACTATAATTGTAAAGATTAAAATAAATTTTCACTCATCTCTCCTCATTAGATTAGTGTAGGAAGTGATTTTCACACATCTAGCTTCCTTCAATGAATTCGTCATGGAATCGACTAAGGATATACTGGACCCATTCATCTTCTACAAATATAGAAAACTCTACATACTGAATGAATTTATTCTCCTTTAGGGATTTTTAATCTTCCTTTAAATCAAATTGATCATTACTTAAGTGTTTCGGGAATAGATTTGAGAATTTGTCACCACCGAGCTCATCTAGGGTCACATGGATGTATACCCTAACATCTTCCACATATAGGACTCCATAGGATATTTTGAGAATGCACCCATGGGTAAGTGCAAGAAGATGGGGGGCCAAAAAGGGGTCTTAAGTGGCCATTTTTTTGTGAAATCAAGAAATACTAGCCTTGGATGAGAAATTGAGCATAGTTACACTCAAAATTTGGAGATGCAACCAAAATAATGTTTGTAGTGCTCCGAGTCTACTTTCTAAACTACTATTTTTTTAAAAAAATGGCATAGACTAAGGGGTTCAAAAGAGGGAGCCATAGAAATTGGTGTTGTTTCTGTCAAAAAAACATAACATAGCATTTTTTGTGGCTCCCTCAAAAGGTCAACTTTTTTTTGGTATTTTTAAAATTACTTTGGTGAGAAATTAGCTAATAGCATGTAGTTTATGCCCAATTTTTCTGATAATTTTTTGATGAATATTTGATTTTTTACTAATTTTCAAAGTGGACACATCCTAAAAAATAGAATTTTGGCCGTGCTACCCCTATAAATTTTGAGAACTAATTGAAAATCATTTTTTTCTTTTTTTCATATTTGTAGAATGGAGTCTAGTTTCTAAATATGTAATTTTATTAAAATTTCAATGAATAGTTAATTTACAATGAAAAAAAGACCAAACAGTGGTTTTTTGCCCAAAAACAGACACACAAACAAAAGAAATTAAAGATGAAAGGATTAACATTGTTCAAATGTGAAAAAAATTACATCGTCAGATAGCTAAGAGAAAGCCTAACATTACCTAGGTGTTTGATTTGTTTGACCTTGAAACACATGCAAATCTGAGGGTTAGCACGAACGAAATTATATGAAATCTTGAAGAATATGCAAAAACACATCCGTGACTGTTCAAAAGGCACTCCAAGCCTTTGGGTTGGAAATCCAAAGAAAATCCCAAGCCCAAGGCTTGGGATTCCCAAAGAAAGACATAACATGAGCGCATTATAATGTGCTCGCATTATAATGTGCTCACATTATTTTTTTCTTTGCATTTTTCCTTTTCCACAAAAATTTGTGCTATTTTTCATGTTTGAAATAACACGAACGCGTTATGTTCAACTTAATTTTTTTTATGTTCAAGGCTATTAATCATGTATGTATGTATGCCTATATGTATGTATGTATCTATGTATGCCTATATGTATGTATGTATAGTGTCAAGGGTAGAGAAGGGTAGAGATGGGAGTGAGCCAGATAGGGGAGGAGAGGGGTGGATAAGGATTGAGTGATTAATGTTTAAGGTTGAGGGTTGAGCATTTAGGGATAGGATTTAGAGTTTAGGGATAAGGGATTAGTGTTTAGGAACTTAAGAGATTAGGGTTTAGGGTTGAGGCTTTAGGGATAGCGTTTAGGGTTAGGGGTCGAGGGATTAGGGTTAAGGTAGAGTGTTGAGGGTAGAGGGATTAGGGATAGGGTTTAGGGTTAAGGGATTAGGGTTTAAGGTATAGTTTAGTAGTTTTTGTGGATAGAGCCAGTAAACAATGGGAGATTATTTGCCTGTTTCATAACAATATACCTCACCTAAGTGCAGGGTGGATAGCAAGAAACATAGATGTACCCCAATGCAAAGCTTTTCTCATAATGATCATCCTTCTGATTTCAACTGTTAATTACTCACTATGGATGTACCATACGCAAAGATTTTCTCATAGTGTGTACACCTATTGGCATAATGAACCCCAGATGTGCCAGAAAAACATGCCATATAACATTACTAACATTAAAAAAGTTCATAGCTATTTTTTTGACATATTCTTGCAGCTCAAATATCTTTAAGAGAAGAGTGTCAAAAATGATGGGTTTAACAACCTAACATAAGGCAAAGCAATTTTGTTGGGTTTAGGGTTTAGGGTTGAGCAATTAGGGTTTAGGGTTGAGGGATTATGGTTTAAGGTATAGTGTTGAGGGTTGAGGATTTAGGGATAGGGTTTAGGGTTGAGGGATTAGGGTTTAGGGTTGACAAATTATGGTTTAATGTTGAGAGTTGAGGGTTGAGGGTTGAGGGTTTAGGGATAGGGTTGATGGTGAAGGGATTAGGGTTAAAGTAGAGTGTTGAGGGTAGAGGGATTAGGGATAGGGTTTAGGGTTGAAGGTTTAACGATTGAGGGTTGAGGCTTTAGGGCCGAGGGTTAAGGGATTGGGGTTTAAAATATAGTGTTGAGCATCGAGGGTTTATGGATAGGTTTTAGGGTTTAATTTTTAAGGGTTGAGGGATAGGGTTTAGGGTTTAGGGATAAGGGATTAGGGTTTAAGGTATAGTGTCGAGGGTTGAGGGTTTAGGAATAGGGATAGTGTTTAGGGTTTAGGGATGATGGATTAGGGTTGAGGGTTGAGGGATTAGGGTTTAAGGTATAGTGTCAAGGGTTGAGGGTTTATTGATAGTGTTTAGGGTTGAGGGTTGAGGGATTAGGTTTTAAGGTTGATGGATTAGGGTTTAAGGTATAGTGTTGAGGGTTGAGGGTTTAGGGTTGACGGATTAGGGTTTAGGGTTGACAGACTAGTGTTTAATGTCAATGTTAGGGTTAGAGTGTCGAGGGTAGAGGGATTAGGGATAGGGTTTAGGGCTGAAGGTTTAAGGATTGAGGGTTGAGGCTTTAGGGATGAGGGTTTAAGGCTTAAGATATTCAAGTGTTGAGGGTATAGGGATAGGGTTTAAGTTTTAAGGGTTAAGGGTTGAGGAATAGGGATTAGAGTTTAAGGTATAGTGTTCATGGTTGACGGTTTAGGGATAGGGTTTAGGTTTGAGGGATTAGGGTTTAGGGTTGATGAATTAGGGTTTAATGTTGAGATTTGAGGGTTGAGGGTTTAGGGATTAGGGTTCAAGTTTTAAGGGTTAAGGGTCGAGGGATCAGAGTTAAGGGTTGAGGAATTAGGGTTTGACGTTGAGGGTTGAGTACATTAAGGTTTGAGGGTTAAGGGTTTCAGGATAGGGTTGAGGGTCGAGGGATTAGGGTTAAAGTAGAGTGTCGAGAGTATACGGATTAGGGATAAGGCTGGAGGGTTTAGGGATAAGGCATTAGGGTTTAAGGTTAGTATCCAGCTCATTGAGGGTCTAGGAATAGGGATAGCATTTAGGGTTTAGGGATGAGGGATTAGAGTTGAGGGATGATGGATTAGGGTTGAGGGTTGAGGGATTAGGGTTTAAGGTTGAGGGTTTAGGGATAGGGTTTAGGGATGAGGGATTAGAGTGAAGGGTTGAGGGTTGAGGCTTTAGAGTTTAGGGTTTAGGGATAGGATTGAGGGTCGAGGGATCAGAGTTAAGGGTTGAGGGATTAGGGTTTGACGTTGAGGGTTGAGTACATTAAGGTTCAAGGGTTAAGGATTTTAGGATAGGGTTGAGGGTCAAGGGATTAAGGTTAAATTAGAGTGTCAAGGGTATAAGGATTAGGGATAGGGTTGGAGGGTTTAGGGATAAGGGATTAGGGTTTAAGGTATAGTATCAAGCCTGTTGAGGGTCTAGGAATAGGGATAGTATTTAGGGTTTAGGGATGAGGGATTAGAGTTGAGGGATGACGAATTAGGGTTGAGGGTTGAGGGATTAGGGTTTAAGGTATAGTGTTGATGGTTTAGGGACAGGGTTTAGGGTTGAGAGATTAGAGTGAAGGGTTGAGAGATTAGGATTTGACGTTGAGGGTTGAGGGTTGAGGCTTTAGGGTTTAGGGATAGGGTTGAGGGTCGAGGGATCAGAGTTAAGGGTTGAGCGATTAGGTTTTGACATTGAGGGTTGAGGTTCGAGGGTCGAGGGTTTAGGGATAGGGTTGAGGGTCAAGGGTTTAGGGCTAAGGTAGATAAGGAGTGACTGAGAGACATAGAGAGGGGAGAGGTAGAGAGGTGAGGAGGAGAGCTAAGTGAGATATAGAACATGAGCTAATGGAACTAGAGGTGAAATATTGTAAAGGTGCTATTGAAGGTGAGATAGGCACAAATATTAATGGATCAATCTATAGCAAGACAAAACATGAGCCACTAAACAATGGGAGATTATTTGCCTATTTCATAACAATATACCTCCCCTAAGTGCGGGGTGGATAGCAAGAAACATAGATTTAGGGTTTAGGGATAGGGTTTAGGGTTGAGGGTTTAGCGATAGGGTTTAGGGTTGAGGGTTTAGGGATAGTGTTGAGGGTTGAGGGTTTAGGGATAGGGTTTAGGGTTGAGGGATTAGGGTTTAGGGTTGATGGATTAGGGTTTAATGTTGAGATTTAATGGTTTAGGAATAGGGATAGCATTTAGGGTTTAGGGATGAGGGATTAGGGATGAGGGATTAGGCTTGAGGGATTAGGCTTGAGGGTATACAATAAATAAACTAGAATTTAGGCAGGGTTGTGAATCATCATGGGTTGGAGATTGGAGATTTTGCTATGTTCAAGTACATATCCAAGTCATATTTTAAGTTTAAGATATTTCAAAGAACAGGGTGTGTGAAAAATATCAATGCTCTTCAACTTATGAATACCAACATTGATACAAATAAAAGATGCCCTTTTTCTAATAGAATATGCAATTCAAGTCAACCAATGGGCAGCAAGTTGCTGAATGAATTCATTTCTAATGGGGAAACAACAATGATGTTGAATCAATGGAAGAAAATCAAAATTAGGGTTGAGGGTTGAGGGATTAGGGTTGAGGATTGAGAGTTGAGGGATTAGGGTTTAGGGTATAGGGTATAGGGTAGAGGTTTGAAGGTTGAGGAATAATGTTCAAGGTTGAGTGTCGAAGGTTAAGTGTAAAGGGTATATAGGGTTTAAGGGTTTAAGGTTTGAGGGATTAAGGGTTTAAGAGTTGAGGGATTAGGGTTTAAGGCATAGTGTCGAGTGTAGAGGGTTTAGAGACAAGGTTTATGGTTGAAGGTTGAAGGGTTGAGGGTTGAGGCTTTAGGGCTAAGGGATAAGGGATTAGGGTATAAGGTATAGTGTCGAGGGTAGAGGGTTTAGGGATAGGGTTTAGGATATAAGGTTTAAGGGTTGAGGATTGAGGCTTTAGGGATAGGGTTTAGTGTTTAGGTTAAGTGAGACACCTAGATGACTAAGGACAGATGAAGAGGCAGACAAGGAATGACTAAGAGACCTAGAGAGGGGAAAGGTAGAGAGGTGAGTGGGAGATAGAGGTGAGAGATAGAGAGGTGAGGGGAGAGATAGAATAAAATGGGAGAGTGAAGTTGACAACTTGAGAGAAAGATGGGTAAGGATGAGGTAGAGAGGTGGAGAGGAAGGGAAATATCTAGAGAGCCCTAAGAGATATAAAAGTGAGAGACCTACAACCTAGGGAGAGAGGGGTGAGAGAGATAGGGGAGAGATGGGGGTGAGGCAGATAGGGGAGGAGAGGGGTGGATAAGGGTTAAGGCTTTAAGGCTTTAGGGTTTAAGGGTTAAGGGTTTAGGGTTTAAGGGTTGAGGTATTAAGGGTCTAAGGGTTGAGGGATTAGGGTTTAAGGTATAGTGTCGAGGGTTGAACCCTAATCCCTCAACCCTCGACACAATACCTTAAAACCCTAATCCCTCAACCTTGGGGTTTAAGGTATAGTGTCGAGGGTTGAGGGATTAGGCTTCAACCCTCGACACTATACCTTATACCCTAATCCCTCAACCCTTAGACCCTTAATACCTCAACCCTTGACCCTTAAACCCTCAACCCTTATCCACCCCTCTCCTCCCCTATCTGCCTCACTCCCATCTCTCCTCTATCTTTCTCACCCCTCTCTCCCTAGGTTGTAGGTCTCTCACTTGTATATCTCTTAGGGCTCTCTAGATATTTCCCTTCCTCTCCACCTGTCTCTCTCTTCCTTACCCATCTTTCCCTCAAGTTGTCAACTTCACTCTCTCATTTTATTCTATCTCTCCCCTCACCTCTCTATCTCTCACTTCTATCTCCCCCTCACCTCTACCTCTCCCCTCTCTTAGATTCTCAGTCACTCCTTTTCTACCTCTCCATCTATCCTTAGCCATCTAGGTCTCTCATTTAACCTTAAACCCTAAACCCTATCCCTAAATCCTCAACCCTTAAAACTTAAATCCTAAACCCTATCCCTAAACCCTAAACCCTCAACACTATAACTTAAACCCTAAACCCTATCCCTAAAGCCTCACCCCTCAACCCTTAAACCTTAAACCCTAGACCCTCTACCCTAGACACTATACCTTAAACCCTAATCCCTTAACCCTCATCCCTAAATCCTCAACCCTCATCCCTTAAACCTTCAACCCTAAACCCTCTACCCTTGATAGTATGCCTGAAACCCTAATCCTTCAACCATTAAACCCTCGACCCTTAAACATTGGGCAAACTTTTGCAAAAAAGAAAAAAAATGCAAAGAAAATAATAACGCGCTCACGTTATAATGCTAGTGAGTTATGGTTGTGTTATAACGCGATCGCGTTATGGCTTTTTAAAAAGTTTTAAGAATTTGGCCACTTTTTGGCCCCCCATATTTTTGCACTTACCCCCATTAGATCCACTTCAGAGGCTTTGTAGGGGTGTTTCTTAAACTTAGATTGAGGTCAATCAGAGATGTCTATGACTTATAGAGTTTCCATTTCAAAGATTCAACAAATTCACAAATGAGGGTTCAATGAAAATACCTTGTTTCATTGAGTTAGGGTCTCCTTTCTTCGAGTGCTTCAAATCTTGGTTGTCGCTACTCAAGTTTAGCTTCGATCTCTCTAAATTTCTGATATCTCTGAGTGTAAAGTGATTTTGAAACCAAACAAGTTCCTTTTATCCTCCACACGGCTTGACCTAGCCATCATTAAATGCTTATTCCCAAAAAGATGCCAAAACCATTCACTATAGAACACAATTGATTAGGATTGCTCCGCAATATACCACATTGACCCTTTTTCTTCCAGTTTTTCTTCTAAGAGGTGTGTCACATCAGATTCCATGGTATGCCTTCGTGCCAGATTCTAGCACCCACTTTTTGGCTAGGGGTTACGAATCTTCAACAATACTCACCCAAAACCAAAGCTCTCAATTTACATTCTGGAGGAAGTATCTGCATCAGATATTGATGTGTATTGATCCCTGACTTCAATTACTTCTTTCTTGATCCATACCTTGTTAATTTCTTTCTTGGTTTCAACTAGGTCAACTTTCTCTTTTCCCTTGTCATTTCTTTGCTTTGTTTTCCTTTCTTCAAAATAGTGATTTCTCTTCTCATTCCTACTTCTACAAAACCTTGCAACATGTCCAAATTTGTTGCAATTGAAGTACAGCACATTCTTCTAACCTTGATTCCTTTCATTGATTGAATTTGATCTACATTGATTAGCCATACGTCCAAATCTACTGCATGCAAAGACTTTCCATTGAATGATTGACTGTTCCTTGTATTTTGAAAGTTAGTTCTTACTGAGCTTCTATATTCATTTGATCTATGTTCCAATTTATAGCATGCATTGCACCTAATAGAATTTTAACTTACTTTACTTTTGGATAGAACAACTCTATGACTAACTTTATTGCAAGTAAAATATCTTCCTTTGAATGTTTGTTCATTTCTTCCATTGTTGAGATTTCTCCTAATCTGAATTTTACATTCGTTTGCTCTATGACCAATTTTCTTGCAATTAAATCACTAACCAAAGAATGGTGTAATCTTCTGATTTATTTTGCTCCTACACTAAGTAGCCTTATGACCAAACTTATTACATGAATTACAATAACCATGAAAAGATGGGTACCTTTGTGCATTTGGTTGTCTGATTGGAGGTCTTCTAGGTCTTCTTTTTTTATTTTTGAATTGATTTCCCTTGTTTTGATGTACTTCAGTGTTTGCTTGACTAGATTTTGAACTTTCTAATTTTTCAGATCCCAAACCTTGCTTGTCATCTGCACTCTTCTGGCTGCCAATCATTTCATCAAGCTTTGTGGTGCTTATCTTGATTTTTTCTTCAAAACTTTTGGCCTTGTCTAGGTCCATTTTTAGATTTGCAATTTCTTTTTCTAGTTTTGCACAATGTTTTGATTTGTTTTTCACAATTGAATTCAGATCATCCTCTGCTCTTGATCTTTCTATAACTTCTTCCAAATCATTCAAGGCTTCAGTTTCTGATAACAATTGATCACTGACTTCTATGTATTTGTCTTTGAATTTCTTGACTTACTCTTTTAGCTTTAAGATGCATTCACTGGCTTGTTGCAAGTTATCTATCAAATCCCTAACCTTTGCTTTAGAATTTTCAAGATCCATAAGAGTTGTTTCTAGTTTCTTTTATCTTTCATAATTTCCATACCTTCTTGTTGCCATGATCATACTATCCCAGATCTTCGTCAAGCTGTTAAACTTCTTCCAAGGAACTTGGCTCTAGTACCAATTGTTGATTGTCAGGAACACTGAGAGGAGGGGGGTTAGTTAGTGTTCTATAAATCTTTTCTTCAACTTTTAATTTTAACCATTTCAAAAGAATAATCAAAGAGAAGAAAAATATACAACTAAACAGCATCCACAAAAGCGTGACACCTAACACCAAGATTTTACATCAAAAACCCAAAAAGGGAAAAACTACATAGAGATTAGCTCTCATATATATTGTAATCTTTACAAAAATGATGTTCAGGCTTGGTCACTACATAGGCCTAGAACATGTTGGCTTACTGCCATGAAGTACAACTAGATTTAGCAGGCTCACTGCCTCAACTCTAAACCTAGCAAGATTACAATGAGGGTTGTTAAACCCTGAGGCTTATTAAACCCTATTGAAGTCTCACTACCTTGATGTCAAAAACTTGTATCCAATTAGATCACACATGATAACTATATACTGCTTGAGCATCTACCACTATGCCAGGGTGCAATCATTTAGCAACTAAATTCTGAATACCAAGTCTTCATTGTTGCTTCTCTTCTATTTGTATGCTCACACCAAACACACACACTTCTCTAAACACACATTTCTCTACACACACACACACACTACTCAACTGAATATCATCACTCTTATATATATTCGCATCATGATTTAGTCCATAATCTGGTCGGCATCTAAGAAATGAAACATGTACATAGAAAGATGTACCTTGTCACTTAATCCAATGCACTATGTGTCGTGCGGACCCAAATCTTCTACCAAATGTGTTCATATAGGTTTTCTCTAATCATTTAATTACTTACATAGATCCTCCAAACATTAACTCTTCTCTGCACAATGATTAGTATACTTGTCAGCCTCTTCCTTAATAGTATACTTAACAACTTCAACTGCTAACTTACAACTTTTACTGAGGATCTTAAAACACCTTCCAAATCATATCAAGGACTCTTTACATATTCCCAATCTTACCGTTAGAACCGTAAGGCATGATATCATCTTACGAAGAAATGCGGACCATTAGATCTCAGACTCTGTCTCTGTCAAACTCTGTCAATCACTATGCCAATACTTGGCAGGTTGTAGTTATCCTTCTTGTGAACTTCAGATCTTCTAACTCTAGAATAAGACACTTAACATATGTGTTTTCAACACCTTACAACCACATAGCAAAATACTTATCTACGGAGGAATCTGAACCATCGTACTAGACCTTGTTCATTGTTCCTACTATACCTTTGCTTAGCTGGACTTAAGCATTTCTTCAAGGTGACTTCTAGAGAGGATAAAAAATTAATCTCTAAACTATAATACTATTAAACACCAACTAACATAATACCTAAACCGCATCTACAAGTCTTCAATTATGGAGGCATATTGTCCTACTTACTATTCTCTACTTTGTGCACATCCATACTTAGCCATTTCTATCAACCAGACCTAGAATCCAGCTTGTTCTTCCAAAGATATCTCTTCATTTCATGGTGATAGGTTCTCTAAGCCTTGTTGTCATCAATGACAACATATAGGTCCATACTGGAGTAGTGTCTCTTGCCAACAGTATCATCAAAGTTAAATGAGTGCACAAAAAGATAGAGGAATGTCAAGTGAAGAGTCAATTGGACATTCTTGGAACTTAACACTCCTCTCGATGAACAACTCATGTGTGGTAAGATGTAGGAGATGATAACCCTTCACACATTCTAGATACCCCACAAAGATGCAAGGTTTGGACTAAGATTCCATTATCTTATGATTCTGAGAAGGTATTCATGTCATAGCTAGGGATCTGAAGACTGTTAATTGCTCAACTAAAGGTTTCCTTCTTTTCCAAGCTTCAAAAGGTGTGATACTCTTCAAGGCTTTGTGAGGAATTTTGTTTTGAATGTAACATGCATAGTTGATTTCTTCTACCCCATAACTGGTGTAAAGTCCTTGGAGTGTATCATGCAATTTTCCATCACTTTGAAGGTTCTATTCTTATGTTCTGCAACTCCATTCTACTGAGGAGTATAAGAAACTATGCACTACAAGTTTATTCCTTCTTCTATGAAAAACTACTTAAACCTAGTATTAACATACTCTCCTCCATTATCTATTCGAATAACTTTGGAGACCTTCCATGATTGTTTCTCAACAAGAACCTTGAAATCTTAGAATTGGTCGAATACTTCAGACTTTTGCCGAAGGAAGTAGACCCATGTATACTGAGAGAAGTCATCTATAAAGGTGAGAAAATATCTATCCTTAGTAAAATATGGATGGGGAAAAGCCCCAAATACATTACTATGAACAAGTTCCAAGATTTGTACCACTCTGCATGATTTACCTTTGTCAAATCTCTTTCAAAATGCTTCCCAAGGTCACATCCCTCATAAATACCCTTAGAGAATCTAACTCTAGGCAATCATGTAACCATATCATGTTGACTAAGCTTCTCTTGAGATAGTGGTAGTTTAGATGGCCAAACAACTCATGTCAAAATTTTCTAACCCCATCAGAATGAGTAAGAAATGTTGTAGGAGAAACATTAGGGACAAAAGGTGAGAAGGTATACAACCTGGCTTGGTGATCTACCCTTCCCAATGCTACTAAATTGTTGTTGTCCAACTCTCTGATCTCAACTGAATCTACTGTAAAATAAACTCTCATGTCCTTCTCTATGTGAGTGATCTGGTACACAGATAGGAGATTAGATGAAAGTTAAGGTACATTGAGAACATTAGTGAATGTCACCCATGCAATTTTAATAGACCCTCTCCCAATAACTGTCGCTAGAGTGTCATCACCAAGGGTAATGGTGGACATGTTGTGGGGTTCTAGGGAAGTGAACTCAACATGTGAAGAATCCATATGGTGTGAGGCACTAGAATCAATGATCCATGAAGATGCTATAGAGCCAACTGCAATAAGATCCTTTCCCTTGAATTTCTCTTTACCTTTTGACATAAAAGTGTCTGAGTTGGATGAGGATACTTTGGAAGATTTGGGTACACCTATGTTGTTCTTCTCTAAGAGATGAGTGAGGTGATGAACCTTTTTCTTCATACACTTGTGCTCCTTGTGTCTTATCCTCTTACAGTAGGCACACTGAACTTTGTCCTTTTTAGGTTGCCCTTGTTTGGATGAAGTTTTTGTGTGAATTTTAGATGTCTCAGGTTTCCATTATTTCTTTGTCTCCTGATCCTTCTAAGTGTTTTGTTTCTTTCCTTTGTTACTTGAAGCCTATTGTTGTTTACCATTTCCAGCTACTAGGGATTGAAGATTTGAGGACTTCACAATACCCATGTGGATTAACTTATCTTTCTCTCTAGTTAGATCAACAATGAAGTCATCTAGAGATGTCATTTTCCAAGTTGTTCCAAGAGCTCTCTTTGTGGAATAGAATGTAGACATGAACAAAGAGTAGTCAGGACCACGTTTGGAGAGAATTGAGAGAACTAGTTGGTCATATTTTTTATCAATACCACAGTCTTTTAACTACAACCAAATAGATTTAAACTTGGTAAAAAGTTCTTCTACTCTATTAAATATACTTAGACTCAAACTGATTAACTCATTCTCCAGTTCATGAGATCTCATCTCATCTACCTTGAGCCATACCTCATTGGGGCTTGACAAAGATTCTACATGAAAGAGTAATTCTAGAGAGATGCTAAGACATAAACAACTAAAGGCTTGATCACACTTGTTAAACCATTTCACTTTAGTGTCATCATCTAATGGTTCCATTTCAGTGCCCATTGTAACCCTGTATAACCCTTTGTTTTTCAACATAAGCTAGATTTTGGATTTCCATTCATGATAACTAAATGGGGTTAATAATGAAATAGCCTTAGTAGAATCCATATTACAAGTTGAATTGAAGAAATACGGAAAGAAAAGACATCCACACAACATGGAGATAAATCGTTGTTATTATTATGTGATCCCCGTTGATTTTGACACTTTATAAATAGTGCATGGACATTAAAAGGCCAATTTACACAATTTTAAATTCTCTTTGAGTTTAATTTGCCAAAGAATATTTGAACAAAAATAAAGTTTACAAAGAGGAGCAATTTGTTTTTTTTGTAAAAAAAACTTTTTAAAAGAGGTCTAAATATAGCTTTTCTAGAAAAACATAGATTTTTGTGAAAAAAGATTTTCTAAACATGTTTAAATATAGCTTTTTCTTGAAAAAAAACCCTAATTTCTTTAAAAAAGACAAAATAGGGCAAATTTTTGGAAAAAATAATCAAATATGAAGCATAAATACCTTTGTCTAAAAACTCCAAAGAACCTGAAAAAATCATTGATATGGGTGAATTTTTATTAATGCTCGGTGAAACAGAGCTGATGCTAGCAAAATTTGTTGAGTTCAGCATGTTATTTTTGATATTGGGTGAATTTCTAACATGGAGGACTAGTATGCTGATGTAGAGGGTTGTAACACTATTGTGAAGGGAAAAAGAGGGGCACAATGGGCTTGTGAAGGAGGGTTGCAGCCTTCCAAGGCCTGCATGCCTATTTTAAATAGGTTGTGGGTCTTAAAATGGGGTCATGCCTGTTAAAAATGTTGTTGCACAAAAAAACTGTCCTCTAAACCATAAAAAATGCCTTCTCTGAAAAAAAAAAAAGCCTCCAAAGAAAAAAAATGACATCTGCTACAAGTTGTAATGCCTCACAACAAAGAAGGCTTCCATAAATAGTGAGAAAATGGATCAGATTGGGAAAACACATCTCTCCACACCCTATAAAGAGCGTACATAGCATAAGAGTCCAAAAAATGTCTTCTTCAGAGAAAAATGCCTTTTATTAGCTCTAGAGCAGTAAAACTCTACCAAAATAGTGAATATTACCTCTGAAGTTGAACCAGTAACGATCAAGGAAAGTTATGCTCAATGAATTTGATAGAAGAATAGGTGTGCAACCTTACTATTCTCTCTCTAAAACCATGTGGAAACCAAGAACACTCATGGAATATTGCAAACACTAAGAAGAGTCTTGAAAGTTGAACAAGCGCATGCTCAATACCATCAAATACATAAGCAATATGAAAAACAAAACCAGATAATATATTAGCTCACATGAATGAGTAAATATAGGTAAGAGTCTCTTTAAGAATAGACATGCCATAGATAAGAAAGCAAGCCTAAGAATAGTAGTTCCCAAATATAGGCATGCAACTACTTAACTTAGGATAAGCAAAATTAGACACCTCTTCTAAACATAGAAGTGATAATTAAAATACAAGAACACCTAAATTTAGCATAGCTAAATATAGCCGACTAAGTGAACTTAATAACACTAACATAGATGTGGTAACTTTTCATTGTAAGGAGAATGCATGCATGAAATTAATTCACATTATTTTGGATAACATTTAGTGGATGTGATGACGTTTAAAAATATTCAATATCTATTAAACGATGGAAAAAGTAGAAAGCATTGTGTGTTAGTCACAAAACAAAGTAGTGTACATGCATTCATCACAAAGTTCAAGAATAATATTGTGTATAAATATGTGAAACACTCTCAATATGCTCAATGGCTTGAAGAATAATTTCACATATGTAAAAACACATTTTCAATTGGAACTATACTTTTAGTGGTTGACTTTGCAAAAAACTATACCCTTGCTCCATAAGAGAATTCAGTCTTAATATCATAACTCAATACAAGTAGCAATCTTTGTTCATATTGTATATAGACATGCAATTGGCAATACACAAGATGATAGGAAAATTTTAAGGGAGTACAATTTCTATGTGAATGATAAATGGTTACATTCATCCGAGTATGTGCAGTATTGTTTCAAATTATTTAATGACAACTTAAAACAAAAATAAATTCAGATGAAACAACATCTCATATGGTCAGACAATTGTATAGGATAATTCAAAAATGCTTGAATATTTTATTGGTTATGTAAGACCCATAAAGAAAACAATATCCATCATATGTGGAGTTTCTTTTAAGCTGGACATTGTAGAGGAGAACATGATTGAGTTGGAGCATGTGAGGAAAGGGCTCTTACTATGGAGTAACTAAAAATTGTGGATGCAACAAATTTTAAAGATGTACATGCAATTGTGGATTGATGTAATGTAAAACTAACTATAGGATCAAGTGAAAACTCTAAAGTTCAACAATTTTTTGGTTGGTTGAAGAAGAAAACATTCCTCCACAAAATGATTGTGATACATTTAGTGGATCAACAAAATGACATTCATTTTAGAGTTCAAATGGAAGCACATGGACTATATGGACTAGGGAGCTTGCATGTTTTTATCTGTTTTGTATTGAAGGTGAGTGAGAAGCATGTGAAAATATAGATTGGGTTGAAGTATGGAAATAAAGATTTCTAACACCTCTACAAACACATTATCAACATGAGATAACATTTGAATCAAGCATCAGATGACTATGATCATATTTTAGAACTTGTACAAGAAGGTGCATTAATTGAATATATAGTTTCATTACATTATTTTTAAATCTACTAAATTATATATATGCATGTATATTTTTGTGACTTATATATCACAAGTCCTACTTTATTGAATTTGAAAGGTTTTTGCAAGATGTGTATGTCATTGTTGCACCTGAGGGTAATGAAGATGAAAAAGAGTATTGGTTGGCTCAATGTGTTGATGCAAAACACAAGTTGTTACAACCTAGAGTATATGCTAATAAATTTGAGTATCCAATAGATTTTATGCTTGTTGTTGGCACATGGCTACATAAATATCTAATAAGGAGGAAAGGTATACCTGCATTTGAAGATTATGAAAGACATAAGAAAATTTTGCACTACTCGCGTCTGGTTGTGGCAACAAATATACAAGTTGTGAGATATCAAGAGAAACTATCAAAAAAGAGTTATGGACACTTTCCATGGAAGTGCATGAGGCAATCATAGATGCATTACAAATAAAATAGGATGTAGATGGCACAATGGAGTGATTCTTGTAAATGGTATGTAAGTATGTAGAATTTTTTAAACTTTTAATTTTAGACTAATGTATAGTTGTATACATATTTACTTGATAGCATTAATTGATTTACTTTCACCCTCTAAACAAATTATTAACTGATTTCATATCCCCTTAATCCATCTTCTTAACTCCCCTTATGCCATCCCCTAGCTATGTTTCATAAATTAAGTAATAAGGATTTAGTTTAATAGCTTTAGAATTTGGTATAGGATGTGAGTTTAGGATTAATATGATTGATAGTTAATTGTGTACGTCTACCCTTAAGCATCCTATTAACTCCTCTTAAGCCATCCCCTAGCTATGTTCCATAAGTTAGGTAAGTATAATTTAGTTTAATAACTTCAATGAATTAGGTTTAAAATGCGAGTTTAGGATTAAGTATATTTAATATAGTTAATTGATTTAAGTTAGCACACCCTTACTAAAACACTAGTTGATTTAATATCCCCTTAAGCCATCCGCTATCTGTTGGTGCCTGAATTAACTGACAGTTTCTGAGTAATTTTTATGCAGGCACCTTCCCAAAAAATCCAAAGTGTTTTAAGTGTTGGGCCTCCTCAGCATTTTTCAACTGCAGCATCATATTTCCAGACACCACCCTGATGTTGCTTGCGAAGGTCATCATATTTTCTGTCAGCCTAATCTTCTACCCGCAGGGTGATCATTTAACATCAGGGTGATATCCATTTTTCTACCTATCTGCATCATGATATTTTCAAAGGGAGATATCCGCTTGTCGGCTTCATGCATTGTCTAGTGGGTGGTGATCATTTCAAATATCCGTCAGATTCATATATCACCCCAATCTTATAGTGGAGCTACAGTGCAACATGATATTTGTGCATCAGAATGATATTTCCAAATATCCGGTTATCTTCCGAATATCATCCTGATGCCGATATATGGTGACATCATCAAGGTCCGAGGGGGGTCATATTTCTAACACTAGTCACCTTGTGGAGATCCCCCGATGTTGCGAATATGACGATGACGTCATCCAGATATGAGGACGCGTGCAGTAGGTAGATGTGCTGATGATGTCAACAGGATATGATGGTGACGTCATCAGGATTTTTGAAGGCATCGACAGGAAATTGCATATCGGCATAAGTTTGAGATGCTGTTCCGATGGTGGTCGTCTTGCCGAGGAAGGTGAGGTTGTCGAAGGACCATCGGGGTGACTTGTGTTGTCGGAGAAGGATCTTTTGTGCTTGCCGATGGATTTGGTCATACCGATGGTGAAGTGTGGAGTTCGCGGTCGGCGAGACAAATGAGGTCGGCAGGAGGTTTTTCGATTTGGCCGATGGCTTTGGTCATAGCGATGGGCTTTTGGAGAAGGAGCGTGTGTCGAGCGTGGCAAAAGCGCTTGACACCTATTATGTGAGTGGCTATGTTTTTAAACTACTAAAGGAGTCTCTGCACCGTGCATGTGGGATTAATGTTCCTACATAACTTGAACATTCAAGAAGTGCATTTTGGCGGGAAGCTCCTTTTTTGAACAGTGTGACGGTTTCCAAGTGAAACGTAGGTGGTTGAGCCATCAATGGGCGACGGGACAAGTGATCAGGCTGTCTAATTATGGATGAGGACTTTCAGATGGCGGTGCAAGGCTCGAGGCCTCCCTTGTCTGCTGCAGCAATAACTTCTGAGCACCATTCTTTCTGATGGATGAATCTGGTGGGATTTTTTTGGTCAACCATGTAATTAATGCTAGAGGTACACTTTCTGGCCGATATAGGCAGACTGTGTTACCATTGTTTAGGTTATTGAAGGCCTAAGGCATTTTTGTGTAAATAATGAAGAACAGGGCATGATCTTAGCTGTTTTATCCCATTTTGGAGTTTATGAGTTGTAACATGAGTGTATTTTGCACATATTTTTAGTTTCAGTGTTAATGTCATATGAAAAATGCTTATTGCATGTGTCTATCTGCTTGTCTCCATTTGCTGCATGTTATTCTCCTTCTTTTGAATCTGGTTGCATGTCAGCAGGGATATCTGTAAGTAGAAGCAGTTAGATACCCATTCGTGGGTGATGTTTGTAAGGCAAGCATCAATCCAACCCCCTGAAACTTGAGTGAAAGTTGCAAACCATCTGTTGTATACGTCTAGTTGACTCCTTGCCCAATGGATAGGCACCAGTTTGCTCTTGGATCAGTAGTTATGAGCCAAAACCCCTTGTCTTGCATCCAGGACATTATGTCCACCCATTTCATCACTTCCACCTGTTAGTTGTAGGAGTAGGATTAGGAACCCCCTGCATGCTCTCATACCCGACCAGACATATATGTCCAAGAACGTTGCCCACCTTGTGATCTATCATGCAGATCTTGGTCCATACATGAGAGTATTCTACCTGTTGCTGTCAAGTTAAATCCTTCTGTCATTGAGCTAGTCAAGGTTACATCTTGAGTTATAGGGACACCCCCCTTGGTGCGGCAGAACCAGAAGTGAAGGGGAGGAGCTCACGCAACCTCCTGTATTAGTTGGCTGAATCTACCTGTGCATTAGAAGTGGCAAACCCTAATGCTGATTCAGAAGAAAAACCAACAAAATGGTGACTCTGCTAGGGACAATGTCATATTCATGAAGATGTGAGTCTAAAAGAATAAAAAAAATTAGGCCTGGAGGTGCCTTGTTGCAGCAAAAGAAAACGGTTGTATATGTAACTCTGCTGGTGGATGACCCAGAAAGAAAGAAATCAATCTGTAGCTTCAGCTTGTTTAAAGCTCATTCCTCTTCAAGGAGGTGGCGACTCTGCATCAAAGAACCTGATAAAAGAACAAAATCAGTTAGAGGAGAATTTATAGCTACAGTAACATATCAAGGTATTTCCACAAGTTTTTGAAAAGTTCCCTATTCGGTGAGATAGCACTAGTTAAAAGGGAAACATTGGTGAAAGCAGAGCTTGCATGCTTCTATTAGAATTTACTCTATATTTCAAAGGGCATGCAATATTGTTCAAAAGACTCATTTAAAGGACTTTAGGAAAGTTTGAAAAAATAGTCTGAATTTTGAGTGCCTAAAGTCACTATTTGTAGAAAATCTAAGTAGAGAGGAGGGTTGCAAAAACATAAAGGATGTATTATCAGCCTATGCACCCTTGTGAAGTGTCAAGTGCAAAAACATATAATAGTCAGTCCCAATCATGTAATAAAAGAGGCTTCAACATAGATAGATATAAGCCCATAAATTTCAGTGGCATTTGTGGCTACCCAAATGCTCTTCCACCTAAAATCAGAAGGTATTTGCCTAAATTCAATGGTATAAAGGATGAATCAGCTGAGAGGCACTTGCAGCAGTTTGTAAATATTATAGATGACTTTGAGATTGACCATGAGGATGTAGTTATGAGATTATTTGTTCAATCTCTAGAAGAAGATGCAAGGGACTGGTTTTCCTACCTTCCAGCTCACTCTGTCAGCTCTTGGCATGATTTTAAATCTGCATTTCGAGTACAATATGGTGAAAGAATTTTTGAATATGCAGTTATTAGTGACTTCATGTACATCCATATTGAAGAAGATGAGTTGATCCCAGCCTTTAACCTTAGATTTATGAGGGCATTGAATAGAATTCTAGAATGTATGAGACCTAATGATGCACTATACTTAGTTGTCTATTTGGGAGCCTTTGATAAGAAAATGAGTTATAGATTGAGAGATAAGGAGCCCACCACATTGCATCAAGCACATCAGTTTGCAATAGATATTGAAAACAATTGGAGGTATGGAATACAAAAGGGTTATTTTTCTAAAAAAATTTGTTGTCCTACAGCCCCCAATGTTAATGAAAGATTTAATTCAGGTGTTGACAATGAATGTCAAAGTACTCACACCCCTGCTGTCCCAGTTTTTGCATCATTCCAAGTTGATGTTGTTACTATTATAGAAGAGGATGTCCTTTTTTGCCCAGCAAATGAGGTTGAAAACAATGGTTTTTCAAGTAGTATTTGCATGCCAGTCCTCATCAAAGAGCCTTCATGTTTAAATGATCCAGTTGTGCAAAGTTGTGATCACGTGGATCAACAGTCAGTATCAGTTTCATCAGGAAGTATTAGAGGGCTGGAAAATGATGCAGATAGTTCAACTTCAGAGTACATTGAAACAACAGAAATCTTGTATATGGGGCAATCAGATGATAAAAATGATATCCATGATCAATTCATGGATCAGGTTTGTTCTTCTTATGACTCTGGATCTGATAGTAGTGAAGAAGAATTGGAGTGTCATGAAGAAGAAGCAGAGGCCTTTGCATTGAGTGTTAATCCCCTTTATGATGAGTCTGCAGATGCATTTGGTGTTGTGAGTCATGACCCTCATTGGTGCAGGACTAACCCTCTATTTGATGATGATGATGTAGATTTGCAAACTATGGATGATGGATGTTCATCATCAGTTGGTTCAGGCATGTGCAATTATGGATGTGCAAATCAGGTTTTGTTACCATTATCCATAAATGATATAGATGATGATGAGGGTCTCATTTATTTTAAGCGTCTTCAATTTTTGGATCAGCTGGATGAGTGCCTGATGGTATGCAGCAGCCAGATAAATGATGAAGAATGCCAAGAGTAGTATGATGTACCATCTGAAGAACATAACATGCATGTGTTGCTTAATGCTAAAGGATTTTTTAGCCTGTATGGCTGCATGTTTGATTTTGAAATGCAGAGTGACAGAGGCAGTACTACAAATGGCAAGCTTTCAAAGGTGGTGGAGTATCTAATTGAGTAGATGACATTATGGGAAGATTATGCCAATCTTTTCAGTTGGGATTGGGATCTTTCAGTTTGGAATCAGGCATTTGACAAGAAAAAATT
Source organism: Cunninghamia lanceolata (assembly GCA_027924645.1). Classification (NCBI taxonomy): domain Eukaryota; kingdom Viridiplantae; phylum Streptophyta; class Pinopsida; order Cupressales; family Cupressaceae; genus Cunninghamia; species Cunninghamia lanceolata. Next base: position 28,064,376 of record BSBN01000021.1, read on the forward strand.
ACGGTTCTTCCTTTTTGGCTGCCCTGGGCTGCCAAAATAATGTTTAAAAAATAATGTGATTGGTGATGCAGATCATTGTAGCTTCATGACTTTGTTGCCCAATGGATAAGGGATAGGTCTGCATCCCAGAGATCTGGGGTTCTCGCTGCAGTCTTGCACCTGCATGTCCCCAATCAGAGCCACTGTTGGTGCTTGAATTAACTGACAGTTTCTGAGTAATTTTTATGCAGGCACCTTCTGAAAAAATTCAAAGTGTTTTAAGTGTTGGGCCTCCTCAGCATTTTTCAACTGCAGCATCATATTTTCTTCGAGGAGGAGGTCATCATCATCATATTTCCAGACACCACCCTAATGTTGCTTGCGAAGGTCATCATATTTTCTGTCAGCCTGATCTTCTACCCACGGGGTGATATTTTAACATCAGGGTGACATCTGTTTTTCTACCTGTCTACATCATGATATTTCCAAAGGGAGATATCTGCCTGTCAGCTTCATGCATTGTCTAGTGGGCGGTGATCATTTCAAATATCCGTCAGATTCATATATCACCCCGATCTTATAGTGGAGCTACAGTGCAGCATGATATTTGTGCATTAGGATGATATTTCCAAATATCTGGTTATCTTTCGAATATCATCCTGATGCCGATATGTGGTGACGTCATCAAGGTCCGAGGGGGGTCATATTTCTAACACTAGTCACCTTATGGAGATCCCCTGATGTTGTGAATATGACGATGATGTCATCCAGATATGAGGAGGCATGCAGTAGGCAGATGTGCTGATGATGTTAGCAGGATATGACGGTGATGTCATCAGGATTTTTGAAGGCATCGGTAGGAAATTGGATATCGGCATAAGTTTGAGATGATGTTCCGATGGTGGTTGTCTTGCCAAGGAAGGTGAGGTTGTCGAAGGACCATCGGGGTGACTTGTGTTGTCGGCGAAGGATCTTTTGTACTTGCCGATGGCTTTGGTGGTGAAGTGTGGAGTTTGTGATCGGCGAGACAAATGAGATCGATAGGAGGTTTTTCGAGTTGGCCAATGGCTTTGGTCATAGCGATGGGCTTTTGGAGAAGGAGCGTGTGTCGAGTGTGACAAAAGCGCTTGACACCTATTATGCGAGTGGCTATGTTTTTAAACTACTGAAGGGGTCTCCACACCGTGCATGTGGGATTAATGTTCCTACATAACTTGAACCTTCAGGAAGTGCGTTTTGGCGGGAAGCTCCTTTTTTGAATAGTGCAACGGTTTCCAAGTGAAATGCGGGTGGTTGAGCCATCAATGGGTGATGGGACAAGTGATCAGGCTGTCTAATTATGGATGAGGACTTCCAGATGGCGGCGCAAGGCTCAAGGCCTCCCTTGTCTACTGCAGCAATAACTTCTGAGCGCCATTCTTTCTGATGGATGAATCTGGCAGGATTTTTTTTGGTCAACCATGTAATTAATGCTAGAGGTACACTTTCTGGCTGATATAAGCAGACTGTGTTACCATTGTTTAGGTTGTTGAAGGCCTGAGGCATTTTTGTGTAACTAATGAAGAACAGGGCATGATCTTAGCTGTTTTATCCCATTTTGGAGTTTATGAGTTGCAACATGAGTGTATTTTGCACATATTTTCAGTTTCAATGTTAATGTCATATGAAAAATGCTTATTGCATGTGTCTATCTGCTTGTCTCCATTTGCTGCATGTTATTCTCCTTCTTTTGAATCTAGTTGCATGTCAGTAGGGATATCTGTAAGTAGAAGCAGTTAGATACCCATTCTTGGGTGATGTTTGTAAGGCAAGCATCAATCCAACCCCTTGAAACTTGAGTGAAAGTTGTAAACCATCTGTTGTATACGTCTAGTTGACTCCTTGCCTAATGGATAGGCACCAGTCTGCTCCTGGATCAATAGTTATGAGCCAAAACCCCTTGTCTTGCATCCAGGACATTATGTCCGCCCATTTCATCACTTCCACCTGTTAGTTGTAGGAGTAGGATTAGGAACCCCCTGCATGCTCTCATACCCAACCAGACATATATGTCCAAGAACGTTGCCCACCTTGTGATCTATCATGCAGATCTTGGTCCATACATGAGAGTATTCTACCTGTTGTTGTCAAGTTAGATCTTTATATCTTTGAGCTAGTCAAGGTTATATCTTGAGTTATAGGGACACCCCCCTTGGTGCGGCAGAACCAGAAGTGAAGGGGAGGAGCTCACGCAACCTCCTATATTAGTTGGTTGAATCTGCCTGTGCATTAGAAGTGGCAAACCCTAATGCTGATTCAGAAGAAGAACTAACACTATCTATGTTCAATAAGTTAAGTAAATAGGATTTAGTTTAATTAGATAACTTAGAATGTGCGTTTAGGATTAAGTATATTTATAGGTAATTGATTTACTAGCATGGACCCTTACCAAAATACTAATTATTTTCATCTCCCCTTAAGCCATCCTCTTAACTCCCCTTTATCCATCCCCTGCCTAAGTTTCAAAAATTAGGTGAGTTTAATTTATTTTAATAATAATTGTTGGATTTGGTTTAGTTTAATGTATTTCAGGTCTCATACAACTAGTTGGAATGATTGTCACTAAGTTGGTGCATTCAATGTCTGACATTCATATTGGATTTTCCTATGCTACACATCACTTTAATGTAACAAATTTCTACCATAATTTTGCAACTTTATTTTATAGCATTTTCTTACCTAACTTATAGTTGTACAACTCATGTATTTACAATTTTAATTTATTTACTTACAATAACTATATGCATACTAACTTGTTCATTGTACTTTTTATCATCTTTATTTTAGGTAGATCCTACAACTAGATTACATAATTGAGATCACTTGTACATTCTATGTGCATGAGATCTAATATCTCTTGAAATCAAAGAAATTTATATTTTACAATTTATTATAATCTAGGATTCCAAAACCTTGAATTAGGACTCATGTAATTGTAATTTTGACTATATATTTTTTATTAGAATTATGACTCCTATACTTGTAATTTTCTAGTACTTACATATCTAGAATGTTATAATAGTAAATTGTTAGTTCTTTGATAACATATATATTTGTTGCACATTCATATTTTTTTCTTAAAATTAACTTGCTCAAAGACACTATTTAAGAGATATTCAATTACAACTTTATTTAAGAATTTGTAATTAGGAAATGAAATTAGGACTTTAATAAATATTTTCAATTATGAGATGAAAATAGGGCTCTAATTAAAATATGAAATTAAGACTTCCATTTTAGGGTAAATTAGGGTTTAGGAGATCATGAAAATAGGACATTAACTAAGAGATCCAATAATCATAATAGTATAATATATAGTATAATATAATATATTATAATATAATAATATAATATAATATATAATATAATATAATATAATATAATATAATATAATATAATAATATAATATATAATAATAATATAATATATTAATTTTTTTGCTAAATAACTGCTACTAGTGGGGGTAGCTTCCTTTATATTATATCCAAAATTTAGACAAAAACTTGCTTGAAATAGCAGTAGAGGCTTACATCAAGGCTATTGGTCATCAAGTGTGCCAAAGCACACAAAGACCGTCAGCCAGTTCAATCCCCCTTCAACTTGGGTGGAAACCACGAGATCACCATATTGGCTTATAAAATAAGAAAAAGTTTCCATATTATTCCTCTCAATGCCCTCACAAAAGAGCACCAGGTAGGGTGCTTGTTGAAGGAAGAAATGGCTGTGACAGAAGCTTCCTTCATGTCCTCCTTCATGAAGGCATTTTCCATTATCTTCCCTCGAGCTTTCCTTCCCAGAATAAAAATGTAGTTGGAGAGGAAGTCCTCATAGAGGAATCCATCGTGCACATGACCTTTGGGTAGTTTGCCTTCCCCAATAACCTTCAAGATTGCCTTGGCCACAAAGTCTGCATCGGTACTGAACAAATGTTTGATCTACTCCAACTTTGATTCTTCTAGAGGATCTCCTTGGCCTCCTTGGTCTCCATGGTCATCTCCATCCTCCTCTCAGTTGTCATCATTCTCTAAGTTCTTGGAACTCTCTGAGCTTAGTGTGGCTCTTTGCTGGCAGATATAGACACAATCAATCTCCATAATGCAAATTGATGAGTCATTCCTCTTCTAGTTTTCTTTATAGAACTAGAGTCTGCTAAGTATGCCATCGCTGCACTTCTAGAGATCGAGTGGATCTTTGCCAATCTTAGAAACACTATCCAAAGTGGCTTCTCTATTGTTATTCTAGTGGCAGGTTTGGCCATGGATCACGTGTTTTTTCCATAATGGTGTCGTTCTATCGCCTATAGGACCAGTTTACTAAGAAGGCCATCGCTGAGTTTCCTTTTCAATAGATGTGGGCTAATGTTGCATTGCCCAATTCAGCCAAACATTCCCAAATAACATCTACCTTGTATTTTAGTTTCTAATTGATGATGCATCTAGAAGTTATAGCATTAATACACACCAATGAATCTCCTTCAATATCAAGGTCTGTAAGATGATGTTCTTTGTAGAGGCGAAGACAATGAAGTAGTGCTAAAAATGTGGCCTCATTATTGGTGCTGATGGGGAATTTCTTTGATAGAGCCCATATGATTCTCCCATACTCATCTCTGATAATGACCCCAACACCAGAGACTCCTGATTCACCCTTATCCATGCCATCAAAGTTCAATTTTAATCTTCCAGTAGGCAGAGAAACCCATTTAGTGAGCACTCATTTATTCTTCCTTTCTTATTCCTTTCTTCTTCCTTTCTTCTTCTTTGTCAACATTGTGGCCTTGAGAAGGGATCACAAGATCCAACTACTTCTTCTTTGTCAACATCGTGGCCTTGAGAAGGGATCACAAGATCCAACTACTTCTTCATGATATCCCCATCCCATCTAGCAAATGGTGTCGAGGAGGGTTCTACCTATTGGTTTTTTTCCAGACTAGATCCTTACTTCCAGATTTCCCTACAAGGTAGCCATCAATGATCAATAGGATCTCTGGGCCAGGGGCCAACAGTGTAGGAGATAGACTCTATATTTTATCTCCTCTTCTTCTTCAGGCTCTGCAAAACCTAGGGGGGTATTCCCTACTCAACATCCATGAGGATATGCATATAAAGGCTGGGATGCTGACAAAAAATAGATAAGTCCTTCTGTAAGTAGACCAAAACTGCAAGATAAGAGCAAAGGGGCTAGCTTTGGGCCTATTTTCAGTTGTAGACAGAGGACTTGGATCCTAAAACTAATTCTAATGTCCTAAAGGTTGTTTTAGAGTTTGATTTTGATTTTATGTTTGGATGCAAAGCTGGACATGGTTATAACACAAACACAAAGCAAGATTGGTGCCTATCCAGGGACTGGAGTCAGTAGACATACACCTGTGAATGATCAGCATGAACAACTAAAACTGAATTTCAGGGGGATACACATGATACCTGCCTTACAGATATCTCCCAATACAGAGTGTTAAGCTGTCTATACTTATGGCATCCGTATTGTAGTATACCCTTCCCAATATTCAATCTGAAAATAGTTTAATCTACCCCTTGAGCAGAAGTTAAAAGATTAAACATTCAACACAGGAATTCTATGTTCTAGAATCTTAGACATTCCTTGAGTACCTAGACTCAGAAGAAAGATATATGCAACACTGGAGATAGAATTAGCATAACACATGCAAACATAACATTATTCATATAAGATTGACCATGAAATCAGTGGATTCATGCAAAAACATACAACAGGAGATACATAAACTCACAAGTTTTGCTGTACAGGGCAACCAAAATAGCTGTATTGCATTACAGAGCCAAAAATGTTCAACTTTCAACAACCTTCAAATGAGCAACACAACCTGCTATATACAGCAAGGAAGGTTCTTAGCATTAATTACATGGTTGACCAAAAATCCACCAGATGTAGTCCTTAGAAGGAATGGCGCTCAGAATTTATTGCTGCATCAGATAGAAAGTAGACAGGGGTGGCCTCGAGCCTTGTGCCACCATCTGGAAGTCTTCATTCACAATCAAGCAGTTTAATTGCTTGTACCATTGCCCATACCCCTGGTACAGTCGCCATTAATGGCTCAACCACCCATGGCCGCTTGAAAACTGTCACAGCATTCAAAAAGGGATTTCCTGCCAAAACGCTTCTTCGCAGGTTTAAATAATGTAGGGAGATTCATCCCACATGCATAGTGCGGAGACTCCTTTAGCATCTTAAAAACATGGCCACCAACATACTAAGTGTCGAGCACTTTTTCTACGCTTGATGCACGCTCCTTCACCAAAACCCATCGCTCAGACCTAAGCCATCGGCCCTACCAAAAATCTTCCTGCCGACATCAATAGTCTGGCCAATTGCTACATTACAATCCCCTCCATCGGCCAGAGATGCACCATCGGGCCAACCTTCCAAACCTTCACCGATCTCATCAGTTACACCGATGAAGCCACCGCAGTCCCCTGTCGGCCAGACCAATACCATCAGCCAAGCAAAAAATCCCTCTACCGACATACATTGTCATACCAATAACACCTTGGCTTTCCACCTCCGTCATCGTGACTTGCATCGTCGGAGCAACATCTCAAACCTATGCCGATACCTGTCATCATGCCGATGCTTACCTCCGCATATCCATATGACATCATCGTCATATTTGCAAAAATTGGGGGAACTCCACAAGATGACTAGTGTTAGAAATATGACCCCCCGGACCTTGATGACATCACCATCATATCGACATCAGGATGATATTCAGACGATAACCAGATATTTGGAAATATCACCCTGATGCACAAAAATCATGCTGCACTGTAGCTCCACTATAAGATTGGGGTGATATATGAATATGACAGATATTTGAAATGATCACCGCCCACTAGACAATGCATGAAGCTGACAGGCGGATATCTCCCTTTGGAAATATCATGATGCAGACAGGTAGAAAAGTGGATATCACCCTGACATAAGAATGACATCATCATCATCAGGGTGATAAAACAATGAACATGAAGTGATAAAACAACATTAGGATGATCTTAACTAAGATCACCCGATGTTCAAATATGATGACCACGATGAATATCGGGTCATGCTTAGGACTTTGCAGCAACATCATCAGGATGATGACCGGAAACATGATGATGATGACCTTCTTTGAAGAAAATATGATGCTGCAGTTGAAAAATGCTGAGGAGGCCCAGAGACTTAGAATATTTTTTGGATTTTTAGGGAAGGTCCCTGCATGTTTACCCCAAACATAAATTATTACTAACATAGGCTCCGTCTGGGGACGCATGCCTCTTGCAGGCATGGCGAGAACCATAGATCTCTGGGATGCAGACCAGTCCCCTATCCATTGGGGACAGAGTCATGATGTTATATTGATCTGCATCACCAAATACATTATTTTTAAACATTATTTTGGCGGCCCCAGGCAGCCAAAAAGGAAGAACCATAATTTTTTCTTGTCAAATGCCTGATTCCAAACTGGAAGATCCTAATCCCAACTGAAAAGATTGGCATAATCTGCCCATAATGTCATCTGCTTAAATAGATATTCCACCAGTTTTGAAAGCTTGCCACCATCATTTTTAGCTCTGTCATTTTGGATTTCAAAATTAGACATATAACCATACACATAATATTCTTCAACATTAGGCAACACATGTATGTTATATCCCTCAGACAGTACATCATACTGCTCTTGGCATTCTTCATCATTTATCTGGTTGCCGCACATTGTCAGGCACTCATCCAGCTGATCCAAAAACTCAAAATACTCAGAAAATATGAGACCCCCAATATCTACTGATATTGAAAACAAATCCTGACCCACACACCCAATGTTGCACATGTCTGAATTAGGTGATGATGAACATTCATTATTCACAGTTTGCAAATCAGTATCATCATCTTCAAACAAAGGGTTAATCCTGCACCAATGAAGGTCACGACTCACAACATCATATGCATCAGCAGGCTCATCATAAAGGGGATTCATGCTCATTTTAAAGGTCTTTGCTTCTTCTTTATGACAGTCCAATTCTTCTTCATTACTGTCAGATCTAGAGTCATAATAAAAACAAACCTGATCCATGCACTGGTCATGGATATCATTTTTATCATCTGATTGCCCCACATACAAGATTGCTGCTATTTCAATGCACTCTGAGGTTGAACAATCTGCATCATTTTCCATCCCTCCAATGCTTCCTGAACTAATATTGATTCTTGATCCATATGATCACAACTCTGCACAACTGGATCATTTAAACATGAAGGCTCTTTGTTTAGGACTGGTATGCAAATATTACTTGAAAAATTATTATTTTCAACTTCACTTGCTGGGCAAAAAAGGACATCCTCCTCTATAATAGAAACATCATCCACTTGGAATGATGCAAAAACTGGGACAACAAGGGTGTGAGTGCTTTGACATTCATTGTCAATTCCTGAATTAAATCTTTCATCAACATTGGGGGCTACAGGACAACAAATTTTTTTAGAAAAATAACCCTTTTGAATTCCATACCTCCAATTGTTTTCAATATCTATTGCAAACTGTCAAGCCTGATGCAATGTGGTGGGTTCCTTATCTCTCAATCTATAACTCATTTTCTTATCAAAGGATCCCAAATAGACGACTAAGCACAGTGCATCATTAAGTCTCATGCATTCTGGAATTCTATTCAATGCCCTCATAAATCTAAGGTTAAAGGCTGGAATCAACTCATCCTCTTCAATATGGATGTACATAAAGTCACTAATGACTGCATATTCAGAAATTTTTTCACCATATTGCTCTAGAAATGCAGATTTAAAACCATGCCAAGAGCTGACAGAGTGAGCTGGAAGGTAGGAGAACCAATCCCTTGCATCTTCATCTAGAGATTGAACAAATAATCTCATAACCACATCCTCATGGTTGATCTCAAAGTCATCTATCACATTTATAAACTGCTGCAAGTGTCTCTTAGCTGATTCATCCTTTGCACCACTAAATTTGGGCAAATACTTTCTGATTTTAGGTGGAAAAGAATTTGGGTAGCCACAAATGCCACTGAAATTTATGGGCTTATATCTATCTATGTTGAAGCCTCTTTTATTACATGGCTAGTACTGACTACTATACATTTTTGCATTTGACACCTCACAAGGGTGCATAAGCTAACAATACATCTTTTTATGCTTTTGCAACCCTCTTCTCTACTCAGATTTTCAATCACAATATGACCTTAGGCCTTTAAAATACAATTGCTATTTCAACCTACCTAAAGTCCTCTATATGAGTCTTTTGAAAAACATTGCATGCCCTTTTGAAATATAGAGTAGGTTCTAACAAAAGCATGCAAGCTCTGCTTTCACCAATGTTTCCCTTTTAACCAGTGCTATTTCACCAAATAGGAAACTTTTTAAAAACTTGAAATACCTGGATATGTTACAGCAGCTGATAGATTCATTCAACAGAGTCGCCACCTCCTTGGCAGAGGAATGAGCTTCAAACAGGCTAAAGCTGAAAATTGATAAAATTTTTTCTTTTGCTACAACAAGGCACCTCTAGGTCTGATTCTTCAATTTCTTAGACTCAAGCTTCACGGATATGACATTGTCTCCCCAGCGGAGTCACCAATTTCTGTTGGTGACTCGGTTGGGCCACAAATTTATTCTTTTTTATCAACCCATCCCCAGCGGAGTCACCAATTTCTGTTAGTTTTTCCCAGACTAGATGCTTACTCCCAGATTTCCCTACAAGGTAGCCATCAATGATCAACAGGATCTCTGGGCCAGGGGCCAACAGTGTAGGAGATAGACTCTATATTTTATCTCGTCTTCTTCTTCAGGCTCTGCAAAACCTAGGGGGGTATTCCCTACTCAACATCCATGAGGATATGCATATAAAGGCTGGGATGCTGACAGAAAGCAGATATGTCCTCCTGTAAGTAGACCAAAACTGCAAGATAAGAGCAAAGGGGCTGGCTTTGGGCCTATTTTCAGTTGTAGATAGAGGACTTGGATCCTAAAACTAATTCTAATGTCCTAAAGGTTGTTTTAGAGTTTGATTTTGATTTTATGTTTGGATGCAAAGCTGGACATGGTTATAACACAAACACAAAGCAAGATTGGTGCCTATCCAGGGCCTGGAGTCAGTAGACATACACCTGTGAATGATCAGCATGAACAACTAAAACTAGATTTCAGCGGGATACACATGATACCTACCTTACAGATATTTCCCAATACAGAGTGTTAAGCTATCTATTCTTATGGCATCCCTATTACAGTATACCCTTCCCAATATTCAATCTGAAAATAGTTTAATCTACCCCTTGAGCAGAAGTTAAAAGATTAAACATTCAACACAGGAATTCTATGTTCTAGAATCTTAGACATTCCTTGAATACCTAGACTCAGAAGAAAGATATATGCAACACTGGAGATAGAATTAGCATAACACATGCAAACATAGCATTATTCATATAAGATTGACCATGAAATCAGTGGATTCATGCAAAAACATACAACAGGAGATACATAAACTCACAAGTTTTGCTGCACAGGGCAACCAAAACAGCTGTATTGCATTACAGAGCCAAAAATGTTCAACTTTCAACAACCTTCAAATGAGCAACACAACCTGCTATATACAGCAAGGAAGGTTCTTAGCATTAATTACATGGTTGACCAAAAATCTACCAGATGCAGTCCTTAGAAGGAATGGTGCTCAGAATTTATTGCTGCATCAGATAAAAAGTAGACAGGGGTGGCCTCGAGCCCTATGCCACCATCTGGAAGTCTTCATTCACAATCAGGTAGTTTAATTGCTTGTACCATTGCCCATACCCCTGCTACAGTCACCATTAATGGCTCAACCACCCGCGGCCGCTTGAAAACTGTCACAGCATTCAAAAAGGGATTTCCCGCCAAAACGCTTCTTCGCAGTTTCAAATAATGTAGGGAGATTAATCCCACATGCATAGTGCGGAGACTCCTTTAGCATCTTAAAAACATGGCCACCAACATACTAAGTGTCAAGTGCTTTTGCCGCGCTTGACGCACGCTCCTTCACCAAAACCCATCGCTCAGACCTAAGCCATCGGCTCTGTCGAAAATCTTCCTGCCGACATCAATAGTCTGGCCGATTGCTACATTACAATCCCCTCCATCAGCCAGAGATGCACCATCGGGCCAACCTTCCATACCTTTGCCGATCACATCAGTTACACCGATGAAGGCACCGCAATCCCCTGTCGGCCAGACCAATACCGTTGGCCAAGCAAAAAATCCCTCTGCCGACATACATTGTCATACCGATAACACCTTGGCTTCCCACCTCCGTCGTCGTGACTTACACCATCAGAGCAACATCTCAAACCTATGCCGATACCTGTCATCATGCCGATGCTTACCTCCGCATATCCAGATGACGTCATCGTCATATTTGCAAAAAATCAGGGGATCTCCACAAGATGACTAGTGTTAGAAATATGACCCCCCAGACCTTGATGACATCACCATCATATCGACATCAGGATGATATTCGGACGATAACCGAATATTTGGAAATATCACCCTGATGCACAAAAATCATGCTGCACTGTAGCTCCACTATAAGATCGGGGTGATATATGAATATGACGGATATTTGAAATGATCACCACCCACTAGACAATGCATGAAGCCGACAGGCGGATATCTCCCTTCAGAAATATCATGATGCAGACAGGCAGAAAAGCAGATATCACCCTGACATAAGAATGACATCAGCATCATCAGGGTGATAAAACAATGAACATGAAGTGATAAAACAACATTAGGATGATCTTAACTAAGATCACCCGATGTTCAAATATGATGACCCTGATGAATATCGGGTCATGCTTAGGACTTTGCAGCAACATCATCAGGATGATGACCGAAAACATGATGATGATGACCTCCTCTGAAGAAAATGTGATGCTGCAGTTGAAAAATGCTTAGGAGGCCTAGAGACTTAGAATATTTTTTGGATTTTTAGGGAAGGTGCCTACATGTTTACCCCAAACATAAATTATTACTAACACTACCAACCTAGAATTTACTATTTCATAGATGCTTGCTTCAAGTTTCCTTATGCCTTCATCTATCTTTGAGGCCTTGTCTTTGAATATCTTGTGGTTTCTCTCATGCCAGATGATCTAAATCAAAAGGGTGGGGCTAGCTATCCAAAGACCTTGACACATCAATTTTGGGCCTCTTAGCCTACTCTTGAAGGTTCTCTTGATATTTTTGAAGAGGGCACTACTCCAACCAATTTTCCCATGTAGCCAGTCCCAACATTTTGTCGCAAATGGGTAGGTCAAAAGAAGGTAGTTGATTGTTTCTTCAGCCGCATTGCACATTACACACCTAGCTAGACCTTCTATACCTAGTGTCTTTACCCTTTCCCTAGTTAAGACTCATTTATGGACAGTTCTCTAGGAGAATACCCCAACTTTGGGTAGCATCCATTTGCTCTAGCATAAATCAAATGGCCATTTGGAAGATACCTCTGAATTTTGCATGGCATATCAAAACTTGACTGAATATAGATCGGATTTGGATCTCATCCATATAATTTTATCTTCTTTCTCAAATAAGATGATTTTCCTTAATAGTAGGGCTTCCTTGAGGTTGCACACCGCTTTAGTGTTAATCAGAAGGCTCGATAGAAGATCCCAGTCCCAATCCAACTCCTTGATGTAATCTATAGCTTTCCTTCCATGAATTACTAAGATGTCTCTCCAATGCTCTCTAAGGCTAGGGATCTTGTCCAACAAAGTTAAACTATTAATTGAGAGTCCTACCAAAGATTATCTTTTCTACCAATGTGGATAATCCACAAAACATGGTCCGTTATTAGCCAGCAGTATTGTTGCATGAAGTTCTAAATGTGTGACCATCTACAAGGATTGGCCATTATTAGGATGCGACAAGGATAATTAGAATCCAAATATTTTTTCCTTAGGATTCAGCACCACCTGGCATTAGGGTCTTTATACATTGTCCAAATCAACTTGGCTCCCAAGGCAATGTTTTGTTTTTGTAGGTTACGGATCCCGACACCCCCCTTCAATTTCCTTTTACACATTGATTGGTAGCTAATTAATGGGATCCTCTTTTTATCATTTACTTCCTCCCATAAGAACTTTTTAATGATTACATCGATCATATTATGGACTTTATTGGTTTCTTGATTGCTGCTTAGTTGGTAGATGGGAATTTCTGAAAGGACCACCTTGATCATATGGATTTTGCCTAAGAGCGTAAGCCATCATCCTTGCCAAGAAGCAACTTTTGATTGACATTTTTGTTTGATTTCATCCCAAAGGGAAAAATGCATTGCTCCTTTAAAGAGTCAGACTCCCAGGTACTTACTTAGGACTTCTTCTTTCTTAAACTGAAGCATGACAAGAATCTACCTTTGCATCTGCTTAAAGGTATTAAGAAAGAAAATATTAGATTTCTCATAGTTTATTACATGTCTAGAAGTGTCCACATATAGTTGTAGTAGTGAATAAATCTCCTTCACTTCCTCCATCTAAGAAGATGCAAAGAGGAGTGTGTCATGGTGAACTACTGGTAGGTGGCTAAAGGAAAATTGTCTGCAATTTGAACTCCCCTTAAATGGCCATTGCTTGCTAGGTTTTGAATTCCCCTTCCTAAGGCCTCTACCATGATGACAAGGAGAAATGGGGACATTGGGTCACCTTGTTTGAGGCCTCTGGTAGGCTCAAAGAAACCACACGTGCTACTATTTACAAGCGCTAAATAATGGACCATGGATATGCACTGAAATGTCCATTCGATCCAATGCCTATCAAACCCAAATTTTTCAATGATTTTGAGTAAGAACCTCCAATTGACCTTATTGTAAGCCTTACTCCCATCTAATTTCAAGACCATGCAACTTTTGTTACTTGATGTGTTGAAATGCAAGGTTTCATGAGTAGATATAATATTGTCCACTATGTTTCACCTAGGAGTGAATCCACTCTGCTCCTCGGAGATGAGGGTAGGAAGGATGCATTTTAATCTATTGTCCATGACCTTCGCAACCATTTTATAAATGTTATTACATAAAAAAATCTGCTGAAAGTCCCTGAAGTAGGTTATCTCTACTTTTTTTGGAATGAGATCTATAAATGTATTTTTGATGCCCTTGATCATCCTTCTTGATTTCGTCAAGTCTTCCATAGCTTTCCTAATGTTTTTTCCCAAAATGTACCATAACTCCTAGTAGACCCTTGTCAAAAATCCATCGAGCCCTAGGGCTTTATCCAGTGCCATCTGGAAAACTGCCACCTTCAACTCTTCCTTTTCAATGGGGCCCATGAGCATATCATTTTGTTCTTTTGAGACTAGGGATGGGATGAAATCCAAGAAGGTCTTTTGCATCTGCCTAGGGTTGGCCTCCATATCAGTGAGTAACTTTTTGAAGAACTTGACCACCTCCTTCTGGATGTCCTCAGCCTCTAAAAATTTAGCACCTTTATCATTTAATATCATGGATATACAGTTGTGGTTCCACCTTTGTCTAGTTGAGTTATGGAAGTATTTGGTGTTGAGATCACCTTCCTTGAGCCATGTTTCACATGACTTGGATCTCCAGAAGGTCTACTCTTGAGCCAAAAGTTCCCTGTGAGTCTTCAAATGTTCCTTCTCCTTTTCAAATTTGATATCAGTCATGCCATTGTTCAATATAGTTAGATTCAAATCTTCTAGCTCGAGTTCAATTCACTCCTTTTCCTTAAAGATGTTATTAAAGGTCCCTTCATTCCAAATTTTTAGATGCCCCTTCAAATCAATTTATTTATTTATTATGACGAACATTATTTAGCCTTTCTGTACCCTTGTATTATTCCCCCATGTGCTTATTTGATCTCTGAGTGATTTGTCTCATAGCCACATCTTTTTGAATTTGAAAGGGCATCTTTATGGGTGTTTGTCCTCTTTTAGCAATAGCAGAACTGGATAGTGGTTTGATCCTGACATCGGGAGAATGTGTGAGTCAAGTGCTACCATTGTGAGAAAGCATTTAGAGGAGACCAAGAATCTGTCAAACCTTTTTGCTACATTGTTGAACCATTTCTGTCTATTGGTCCATGTGAATTCTCCATTCTTTGGTGGAATGTCGACGAGGTCACAAGTTTCCATGAAATGTTTGAAACCCTTCTGGATTTGGCTAATGTGATGCATTCCACCTTGCTTTCTAGTAATGGAGAGAACAATATTAAAATCACCTCCAAGCACCAATAGGTCATTTTTATGGTTCTCAATCATGGATGAAATGGAGCTCCTCCAGACCTCTAGCTTCTCAGGAGTATGTCCCATAAACATTCCATAAAAGGAATTGTAAATGTGTTTGTATGTCCTCTATAGTCATTACCATCTAATTGCTTGTTTTTATCATGATTTTTACATCCATTGTCCTAGGGTTCTAGAGAACATAGAGGCCTCCTGACACTCCAAAGGAGGGACTAGAGAGACCCTCCCACCCTTTACAAGATCTACACATCAAGCTCCCATCCTCCCAAGGTAATTTGGTCTCCTAAAGGAGAATGATACCCACTTCAAAGGTCTAAAGGTGAATCTTCAACAAGTGTCCCTTGTCAGAGGCATTGAGGCCCCTAAAATTCTAGCTTAGGATCTTCATTGGTTCACAAGGGAGGCCACTCCCCCCTTAGTACTATTGATGAATTTGTTTAGGGCGGCTTGTCCCCCTCTAGATACCTCCTCCCTTAAGACCCTATTCAGCTTTCTACCTTTCCTTTTTACTTTTACGCTTAGGTTAGGCTTCAAAATTTTAGCTACTTCTTGGCTAATGAATATGGCCTCGGCCTCTCTGAATTCATCCCCTTCATCAGATTCAAAATTAGACCAATCTGAATCACCCTCATCCTCTCTAGCATCTAATTCCTTACATGTTTCTATCCCCGCACTGGCCAGCTCTAATGCGGGTTGGTTGAGTTGTGCCTTTGGAAACTCCTTTAGTTCTTGAGCGGTTTCCAAAACCATTGAGATTCCTTCGAGGGTTGGCATTACTAATTCACTCGGTGCATCTTTGAGAGTGGGCATTAAGGGATTTGCCACACTGGATGAGCCAACAATCTCAAGTTTGGGGTTTCTCCTGATTAGCACTTTGTTCTCCTTGGTTTGTGTTTTATCCCTCCATTCCATCTTGGTTCCCCATGTACATTGAATAGCAAAGTGATCCCTCTTCCCGCAACCTAGGTAGAAGAATTTGGCTTCCTCTTGTTCAATTTTGATTATTCAAGACATTGGTGAAGAGGAAATCTTAATGGAGTTCACAATGTCATCAATAGCCGCAACCCTAATTTTTGCATATAGATAGGAATCTATGTCGAGAATTCTTTTGTCCACCTCGATCATCATTCCAATTCATCTTCTGATTTTACCTAGACAAGCCTCTAACAAAAATGCAAATGGGAGGTTGTAAATCCTAATCCAAATGGGGGACTCGCCAAGATTTACCTCACATGGGTTAATAAGCGGTGTCCATTCTTGAATTATAACACTACTCCCTTGATTTTCCATTGGCTACAAGAGAGGATTAAATCTCATTCTTCTTGGCTTCAAAAAAGCACAACAAAAAATCCTTTTGGCAGCAACTTGATGGTGTTGGGCCATTTCCAATTTTTAGAGATCCAATTTGTAATCACCTTCCTTGAAAACCTCCTTCCTATTGGTTTTCCAATAATCACTTGGCTTCTCATGATGTCTCTATCCCATCTAGCTTCCACATCATGATTAACCAAAATTTGCACATTCAAATTCCTTCCTGAATTGGCTTTTGGCACCAAGTTTACCACTCAAAATTTTGCATTCTTCTTCCTCACCATTTTTATATATAATAATATAATTGTTGGAGTATAGGACGACTGAGAGGGGGGTGAATCAGTGGTCTATAAACTTTTAAAACCTTTTGCACCTTTTAACTCATAGGATAGAGAATGAGAGAGACTTCAAAGGTTTATTAAGAACATATGCACAAGAATGATTATAAACAGTATGATCAAGACCTCAAAAACAAAACATTAGGGAACACACATTAAGATAAACAACATGAACCATAACACATGTTTTTCATGAGTGGAAAACCCTCATAGGGATGAAAAAACACTCAGAAAATGCCTCACTGGCTTAATAAAAAACATGCCTCACTAGCTATAAGTATGCTTCACTAGCAAATACAAATTCCTCACCAGTAAAATGTGTCCTACTGGCAATCAAGTGCCTCACTCGCTATCAGGTGCCTCACTAGAAAAATGTGTCTCATTGGAAAAGGAACCTCACTAGTTACAAAGATGCCTCACTAGATAATACAACTACCTCACTGACAAATACAACCGCCTCACTGGCATAATGTGAACATGAAAAAGAAAACTCAATTCAGGGGGTTACCCTGATTCACTACAATGCATTACACTTCACAATCTTACACCTCCTTATGTCTACAACCAATACATCTTTCAAGTACAACTTTCGCAAACACATATACGATATCACTTCTCAGTAATCACATAGAACAAAACATAGCCTTAATGATCCATACAAGATATGTCAAAAACCTCAGCAAATCTCTTTATCCTTTTTTGTAAACTGAATCAATCAAACTTGTATATCATAATAAATACATCAAATGACTTGTTTATGCTCCCCCTTTTAAATATATCAATATGTCAATCATAACATTAGATAAAAAAAAAACATCAATCTTCTCTGTGAAAACTCTTAACAGAGACCTTGCAAAAATTCTTCAAATCCTCTTGCGAGTTAATGAACACAAAAACAAAAACATACTGCAACAAATAAACTTATACCACCTCGTAAGTATTTAGATTGCTCTTATATTCAAGCTTTTCATTGACTCTGCATTTCTACTCTATTTTTCACACATTGCATATCAGTATGTAGGTATATATCTCTCTCTTCCATTGGAAACAATACTGCAACTTTAAACTATTCAAAACGTGTGTTTCCCTTGACAAAATTACATAATCTCAATATGGGTAGATATATCTCACACTTTACATCCCAAACATACAATTCCACAACCACCAAACATCTCTAAATAATTCTTATCAATTTCCCTAGCCCTTGGTGTAGTTGAGCAACTAAAAATCAATAGTTCGAGTGTAGTTTCAAAAACCACCCATCAAATTTCACTCCATAGAGATGGATGTTAGGATTCAAAAAACAACTACAAAAACCAACCTTCGATCTAGGGCTTCATAGGCATGACAAATTGAATACAGAGCTTTGACTTAGTTTACCGCCCAAACTTAAAAAAAAAACTTGAACAAACTGGTCACCTAGACTAGAGGGCCCATAAAAACCATGTAGTAAAGACTCTTAGGTAGGTTGACTTAAGTGGAACTGACTTGTAATAATAAGTCACTTGGTAAACATAACATAAAGTGATTATATCATAAGAAGGGCATATAGGATTTTAAGACAAAGTTTAATAGTCTAGAATATCAAACATTAGATTAGGGTTTTAGGAGAAAATAATGACTAGAAACTTCAATATACAAAACCCTAATGACACTTCATCATAGATACTATGAACACCTTTGCAATTTGAACTCTAGGGTTTAAACCTAGGGTCTTGGATATTCATTAAACCCTAGCTTCATGCATACTCCACAAGGACAAGAAATCCTCTGTCACTGGATAATCCTTTGTAGCAAACTTCATTACACTCATCACCTGATATGACAACTTCTTAAACATGAGCATGAATCACTTTGACAACAACAGCATGAATGACAACATGATTAGTCATAACTACATGAAACAATATCATGAACACTTGGAGCAACATCTGAATGATCTTGTGAATGCTTGAGTGTTGAAGTAACATAAATCAACTATCTCAACTTATGCACTTTGCATGATGGTCTCAACTTCTACATGATAGAAAACATAAAACGCTTTAGAATAATATCAACATTGTCTTGGCATAAACCAACAATCAACCTCTTGACATAACACCACCAACCTTGATGAAAACAACATCATATAGTGGATCCAAACCATAGCATAAATCCATGAGCACATTATACAAGAAACAACTGAAGTGTAGTAACTCTATGAACTCCTAATTGAAAAGATGGCATGCACATCAAGACCCATAAATCCATGAGCACATTATACAAGCAACAACTGAAGTGTAGTAACTCTATGATCTCTTGATTGAAAAGATGACATGCACATCAAGACCCACATCTTAACATCACAATCACAATGACACTTCACAAACCTTTGAGATCAATGACAACTAACACAACAATCTCTCCCTTTGTCATTGATGGCAAAACACTGATGTCAATACACACCACTCCAATTTCTCTCTCCCCCTTTGACATCAAATGACAAAGGTTACACAACTCCCCCTTTGATGTAGCATCTAGTGAAAGACTAAAAAAGAATGCTTGAAATACACCATGACAATTGCAATACTCAAAGCATTGTCCTGAAACAAATCCTTACCAAGTCTGGCTGTCTTGTTTGAACAAGGCATTAATAGAAAAACTTCATAATTTTGTCTTTGAGAAGAAATAACTAAGACATAATGAATTCAACTTAAGTATGAATAAAGTTCTTTGAAATTTTTGATCTCTATAAGCATTCTCCTTTCAAACATTGTAATAGCAGACCATATCAAATCAAGATCGTCATTAATGAAGTACTATTATAGCAACACCATTGTCACTGTAAAACTCCCCCTAGGCCGAGGCATCAATTCATAAACACCCACTATTCAAGCAAAAGTTCTAAGTCCAGTAATCATTGTCCAAGAAAGTGAATAGTCTCCAAGTAAGTGAATAACTCTTTGATCAAGAAAGAGAATGATCTTCAAACAAGTTCAAGACTATGTGATTACATCTTCTCCAAACCTGCACTAATTAGCAAGGACAAGACCACTAGTAAAGAGGCAAGGAAAACCATTGTCATCACTACCCAAGCATATCAAGAAACCACTATTAATTGTCCAATGACTAAGAGCAGAAAATTTGTGCACAAACATATCACTATCAAAATACTAGCATTACTCTTTTGATACAAATAAACATTGTCTACTATTCTCTAAGAAAGAAAACACTCGATGCAAGACTATCCCTAATTATTGACCAAGCCACTAGAAAATATATCTAACAAATAATCTAATGTCCAAGTAGACACAGTCATATTATCCTTGTGCAAGCCTTAGACCTCTAGTCTACTTCACACACCATATGAGTTCTATGATTGAGAACACCAATCCTATCTATCACATCATGCAATTTTCATCATTCAGTACCTTTTTATTAGTTTGATTGTGAACTCTCATCACAAATATAGTCAAGGATTGTTCAACATCTTGAATATCTTTTAAATGAAGAACACAATGATCACATTATCACACTATAAATTAAACAAAGAGAACACTGTTATGAAAGCACAGTCATCTCTAAAACTATTGTGCTATAACCAAAGCTATTACTAGATAGCACTAGACCATCATGACCATTAGATATGGTCACTGTTAAAGTTATTGTCCAAACATTATGAGTCATGTGTCTAGTTTTGTAGATATGCTTACAATTTGATAACAAGTTCCTTCTTCATACAAAGATGAATGCTATACCCTATTCCAAATCTATTAATATCTGCATAGGTTGTAAGACTGCTAATGTGTAACTTCACTGCATACTTCAATTCACTACACTTGTTACCCCAGTATGTACTGATCCACTATATTAGGGACATCAAACTTTGTGAATTTTCAACATATTTAAAAACACAAAAGTATCAAATTCTTGAGTCAAGGAAAGACCATTGTTACTCTCAAGACAACCTTATGTACCTATAAGCACTCCTATTGAGCACATCACTAGACAAATAAATGTAAAGAAGAGAAAGGTTGATCCATTTAACAAGCATTGCTTGTCATTACATTGATAAATATGGATATCACTGCTTATCATTTGGTATTCAAGATTCCTGCCATTCTCTAAGTTCACTATCCATGCTATCAACTATAATGTTCATTACCAACACATTCACTATCATGGATGGTCAAAAACAAATGTCATCATGTTGTTCTATGTTAAAAACATATTATAGCATAGTGTCTTTTCAAAACATCAACATTGCAACTGTTATCAACCAATGATGAATACCAATAATCTACTAACAATATATACTAAACTTTAATAAAAAATGAACAATATAGCATGAAAGTTGGAGCAGAGTCACTGTCACTATTAGCATTTATTCCAATCAAAGAATAAATGTCACTGACAAATCAAGGAGTTTCTAAAAACCATGGATGAGGAAGACTTCGTTTAACCTTGTCATGACCAACAATGTAGAATAATGCCTTTGTAAGAGAAAGAAATGATAAGTCGTATCAAAAAATAATCAAGAGATTATATCTGAACTCTGTCACAAAACATGAAGGACATTGTAACAATATGCAATGCATGTCATACCATTTTCAAAAGCCCAACATTAAACTGCATACATAATTATGTGCCTTTTCTTGCCACAATAAACTTTAAGAAATAGACTGTTAACTCAAAATAGAGAAGAGATCATTTTCACCGACCTAACCTGAGATAGAACATTTGATGACCCTTACTTCAACACTTGAAACATGATGATGAAGTATGACAAGCATCTCCTTCCTTTGATGAAGCATGTTCACTCCTTGAAGCATAGACACCAAACCAACCATACTCTCTATCTGTCAATACACCTTCTGAACCTCCTTGGGGTTTAAGAGATAAGACATTCGATGACTCCCCCTAACTTCATGTCACTTCTCAAGCAATTAGTAAAGTGTCTTGTGTAGGCACAAGATTAGAGTCCTTCTTATCTTGATTTTGTTTTCTTCTCCAGATTTTCATAGGCTCCTTCTTCTGATTATTTGACATGTTTGACTTCTTAATGTGACTAGATGGCTGCACAAGGTTTCTTCTACAGTAATATGCTATATGTCCAAGATTTTTACATCTATAGCATATGATATTGCTATCTAGACCAAAGAGATGATAATTTCTTGATATTCTAAGAGTACTTCCATGCACCCAACAATTTCTTTCCATATGACCAAATTTATTACAGTTATGACAAACATTATTATAGTCCCAATTTGACAAACTATAAGAATTCTTATTCTTATTCCATCCAAAGTCATTTCTTGAATGAGTTCTATAGTCTCTAGCTCTATGACCATAAACATGACATGAATAACAATAACCATAAAATTGAGAGTAGATGTACCTTATTGAATGACATTGTGTGATACGTGGACGTCTTGAGAGTGTACTTGTTCTTCTACCTTCATCAACACATTTATCTTCTGTCTTATCTATAGGAGCAGTAGTATGATGACCCAAATCTATCTTCTCCCTTGGTGTATTCCTAACTTTAGAAGTCTGCCCTTCTTCATATCCTAACCCTATAGTGTCCTTATGATGCTTTTGTTTGCTTAACAAGTCATTTAAGCATTTAGTACTCTTTTCAAACTGCAGATTCTTATCCAACTTAGAAGATGCCTTTTCCAAGTCCTTTCTGAAAGAGACTATTTCTGACTCTAATTTTAGACATTCATTAGTTTTGACTTCTAGATCAGATTTTGTAAAATCAACTACTCTTTTGGCTTCTTCTATTTCAGTCTTTAGGCTAATATTTAGCTTATTTGAATCTTCAACTTGTCCTCTTAAATCTACAATCAAATTTCTTGCCTCTTTGAATTATAAAGAAACTTTTGCAAGATCTGAAAGTACCTTTTTCTTAAAGTCTTCTTCTTGTTGAAGTTAGTCTTCTAATCTTTAGTTTTCTTTACTGGGTTGCTTGATTTCGCCAAAGGCTTACAAGAGCTCACCTTCTATATCAACCTCACAATCATCTTCATCAAACTCCTATCCATCTTCAGCCACAAAGAGGTCTCTTTCTTCATCATCAATCTCAACAACAAAACCATCCTCTTTATAACACTTTATATCAACATTCAGGAGAGACTCATGCAAAAACTCATTACATGACTTAACTGGGGTTTGTTGTACAACTTTTTTCTTAGAATCTTTCTTTTCTCTATTTCTTCTACACTTTCCCATGGTACTCACTATCAGGACCTACCCAAGCTATTAGACTTCTACAGGGAACCTATGCTCTAATACCACTTGTTAGAGTATAGGACCACTGAGAAGGGGGTGAATCAGTCATCTATAAACTTCTAAAACCTTTTGCACCTTTTAACTCACAAGATAGAGAATGAGAGAGACTTTAGAGGTTTATCAAGAACATATGCACAAGAATAATTATAAACATTATGATCAAGAACTCAAAGAAAAAGCATTAGGGCACACACATTAAGATAAACAACATGAACCATAACACATGTTTTTCATGAGTGGAAAACCCTCATAGGGATGAAAAACCACTTGGAAAATGCCTCACTGGCTTTATCAAAAACATGTCCCACTGGCTACAAGTATGCCTCACTGGAAAATGCAAATTCCTTAGTGGAAAAATGTGCCTCACTAGAAATTAGGTGCCTCACTAGCTCTCAGGTGGCTCATTGGCAAAATGTGCCTCACTGCCAAAGGAACCTCACTAGTTATAAAGATGCCTTACTGGAAAATACAACTGCCTCACTAGAAAATACAATTGCCTCACTGGCATACTACATTTACTGCCTCATTGGCATAATGTGAACATGAAAAAGAATACTCAATTCAAGGGGTTACCCTGATTCAATACAATGCCTTACACTTCACAATCTTACACCTCCTTATATCTACAACCAATACATCCTTAAAGTACAACTTTCTCAAACACATATACCATATTACTTCTCAATATTCACATAGAACAAAACATAGCCTTAATGATCCCTGCAAGATATGTCAAAAACCTCTTCAAATCTCTTTATCCTTTTCTGTAAACTAAATCAATCAAACTTATATATCATAATGAATACATCAAATGACTTGGTTAAGTTCCCCCTTTTTACATCAATATGTCAATCATAACATTAGATAAAAACATCAATCTTCTCTATGAAAACTCTTAACAAAGACCTTGCAAAAATTCTTCCAATCCTCTTACAAATTGATGAATGTAAAAACAAAACACATACTACAACAAATAAACTTATACCTCCTTGTGATTATTTAGATTGCCCTTTATATTCAAGCTCTTCAATGTCTATACATTTCTCCTCTATTTTTCACATATTGCATATCAGCATGTAGGTATATATCTCTCTTGTACTAGAAACAATACTGCAATTGCTTTGTCTCTGTATTTCTCCTCTATGGTGGAAGAGATAGAGCAATTGGGTGGTGATCTTTCTAATAACAAAGGCAACAAGATCGAGGTGTTGGTTGCTGGTGAAGAAGGGCCCAACAACTTCTTGGATTATAATATGCAAGGCTTGGACGTGGACAACATTGAGAAAAAGATCAAAGAGCCCAGTAAAAAGAAGAAAGGTACTAAAAATAACAAGGGCAAGGCTAATGAGACTCTAGAGGATAGGATGGCCCATCTAGAGCAGAAGTTCAATACCCTGGCCAATTTCTCTACCAAGGTCATGCACAGGTCTGCCACGACTCTTTTGGGTCTCCGGAAGAAGGTTCCCAAAGGAAAAGAGAAGACAGACAAGAAGATGAAGGTGTATGATGATGTGCTCCAGTTCCTAGTTGATGACTAGGACAAGATGTTCAAGTAGCCATGGTGGTTGGGGGTTTGTCTGCTATCAATTGGTAGTTGGTCTTCTTACTCTATGGTGTCTTGTTTCTCCTAGGCTTTAGTTATTGGTTCTGTTATCTTTTGCTTTGTCACTTAACTTTAATGGTTTTATCTGAACTATTCAAGTTTTGGTGAGCCCTTGGTGGTTGTTTTGTTATGGGATCAGCACCATGTTTTGCCACTTATCTTATCAAAAACAGTACTGCAACTTTAAATTGTTCAAAACATATGTTTCCCTTGACAAAACTGTATAATCTCAATATGAGCAGATAGATCTCACCCTTTACATCCTGAACCTACAATTCCACAACCACCAAACATCTATAAAGAATTCTTATCAATTTCCTTGGCCCTCAGTGTAGTTGAGCAAGTGAAAATCAATAGTTCGGGTGTAGTTTCACAAACCACTTGTCAAATTTCACTCCATGGAGATGGATGTTAGGGTTCAAAAAATAACTACAAAAATTGACCTTCGATCTAGGGCTTCATAGGCATGACAAATTGAATACATACCTTTGATTTAGTTTATCACCCAAACTTTAAAAATGAACTTGAACAAACCGATCACCTAGGCAAGAGGGCTACTAAAAACCATGTAGTAAAGACTCTTAGGCAGGTTGACTTAAGAGGAACTAACTTGTAATAATAAGTCACTTGGTAAACATAACATAAAGTCATTATTCCATGAGACAGACATATAGGGTTTTAAGACAAAGTTTGATAGTCTAGAATATCAAACATTAGATTAGGGTTTTAGGAGAAAATAATGACTAGAAACTTCAATATACAAAACCCTAATGACACTTCATCATAGATATGGAAAACCCTAATGACACTTCATCATAAATACTATGAATAACCTTTGCAATTTGAACTCTAGGGTTTAAACCTAGGGTCTTGGATATTCATTGAACTCTAGCTTCATGCATACTCTACAAGGACAAGAAATCCTCTGTCATTGGATAATCCTTTGTAGCAAACTTCATTACACTCATCACCTGATATGACAACTTCTTGAACCTAAGCATGAATCACTTTGACAACAACAACATGAATGACAACATGATCAGTCACAACTACATGAAATAACATCATGAAGACTTTGAGCAACATCTGAATGATCTTGTGAACACTTGAGTGTTGAAGCAACATGACTCAACTATCTCAACTTTTGCACTCTGTATGATGGTCTCAACTTCTGCATGATGGCAAACATAAAACACTTTGGCATAAGATTAACAATGTCTTGGCATAAACCAAAAATCAACCTCTAGACATAACACCACCAACCTTGATGAAAACAACATTATATAGTGGAGCCAAACCATAGCATAAATGCATGAGCACATTATGCAAGCAACAACTGAAGTGTAGTAACTCTATGAACTCCTAATTGAAAAGATGACATGCACATCAAGACCCATATCCTAACATCACAATCACAATGACACTTTACAAACATTTGACATCAATGACAACTAACACAACAATAATATAATATAATAAAATATAATAATATAATATAATAATATCTAATAATATAATATATAATATGATAAAAATATAATATAATAATGTAGATTGACAACCTATTATTTCCAAACATGTTGGAATGAAGTAAATTGTCAAGTATCCAGCTTGCAAATATTGAAAACCCTGATGATTTAGCATCAAGAGTATACAGAAGGCTTCTCACGAAAACAATTATAGAAAGAGACATTGGGGCACAATAAATATGCCGCATGCTATTAGAACTTCAATTAATGGAGAGCAGGAGAAATTTTTTCAATTTGAATGTCTCCCATGAGGTACTCAAACATGTAGATACAATTAATGAAGATGACTATGAATAACATACAAAATATTTCATTAATGGATATACGAATAGACCCTTTTCCATGGAAGGTGTTTCACTTATTGATGCAGCTAGATCATGGACATATAATTCAAAGTGAAGAAGAGATAACAAATGGGAGGAAAGGGGAATGTCAACTATTGTGAGAATATTTCCAATGTTTGTATCCATTCATCAATGTCAATCAGATAAATGGGTTGATTATTGTTGGTCTAAGTTGTTACTTTATAAGCCATTTCGTCAAATAGAAAGAGATATAGGTCTTGAAAATGATGCAATAATACCAAATTGGTAGTCACTCAATTATAATTCTTGGCATGTGCAAATAAGAACTACTCCAAAAGATGTTGGCAATGGTAGTGATTCTAAAATTGAAGATAACCAATGTCTTTAGGCAAACACAACAAGGCACGTCTGGGAAATCATATCACTTAAGCTTCTTACCTTCCTTGTAGGACTTGGACTTGAATTTGGACTTGTACTTGAAAATGAAGAACTAGATGAGGGGCCATTTGGTGGATGTATAGCACTTGGAATTGAAGTATTAGCTGGCTGCTCATGATCATTATCAGCAATAATACCACCATTCAAAATAGATTTAGACTTTTCAACATGGTCTTTTTGATGACCATAAACTCCCCCTTCATCAAAAATCACATCTCTTGAAACAAGAATACTATTAGTGTGAGGGTTATACAACCTGTAAGCCTTACTTTGCTCACTATATCCAACAAAAATGCATGACTCACTTTTGGGATCTAATTTTTGTCTCTTTTGATCAGCCACATGAACATAGGCTAAACAACCAAAAACTCTAAAATGATTAACATTAGGCTTTTTTTCATACCAGGCTTCATAAGGAGTCATCATGTTAAGTGCTCTAGTAGGACTCCGATTGAGAATGTACACTGTTGTAGCAACTTCATCACCCCAAAAAGAATTGTCTAATCCTTTGGTATGTAGCATACTCCTTGCCATTCCCACCACTGTATGATTTTTCCTTTCAGCTACCCCATTTTGTTGAGGTGTGTAAGCAGTGGTGAGTTTCCTTTTGATGCCATTCATATCACAATAATTCCTAAAATCTCTTGAGAAAAATTCTCCTCCATGATCTGTCCTTAAGTATTTGATGTTACAACCTTTTTAATTTTCCACAAAGGCTTTAAACCTTTTGAATGTATCAAAGGCTTCATCCTTGGTCTTCAAAAAATAAACCCAACACTTACGTGAGTAATCATCAATAAAAGTAATGAAATATGATGACTTACCCAAACTCTTTGTTTGCATAGGACCACAAATATCTGAGTGAACCAATTGAAGTGGGTAATGGGCCCTCCATGCATTACCTTTTGGAAATGACTCTCTTGCATGTTTTCCTTTAGCACAACCTTCACAAACTTCCTTGTGTTCCTAAACCTTAGGCAAACCATAAACCAAAGCTTTTGAGGTGAGAAACATCAAACTATGAAAATTCAAATATTCATATCTAAGATGCCATAGCCAACTCTTATCCTTATATGTCATATTGGCAAGATGGCTTCTATGTTCACCAAACTTCAATGGGAACATCCTATTCTTTGACATAGGCACTACTGTAACCACTCTATTGCCTTGATTTTTATCATAAATTGTACATTTCTGATTTTCAAATACCACCTTATAATTCTTCTCACACAACTGCCCAACACTCAATAAATTATTTTTTAAATATGGAGTGTAGTAAATATCTGTCACACATTTCTTACCTTCTTTTGTATTCACCTCCATAGCTCCTTTAGCTGCAACCTACAAGGACTTGTCATCACCAAGCTTAATTTTAGATTTGAAACTTTTATCCATTGTAGAAAAAGTCTCATTATTTCTTGACATGTGGTTAGAACAACCTGAATCTAAATACCAGACTTTTTTAGAACTATTTTTAGCTTTGTCATATGATAAGAATAAATTACTACGAGAAGCCTTATCATTCTCATTAGAAAAATTAGCACTTCTATTGTTATTACCTTCTTTTATTTTGCATTCCCTTTCAAAGTGACCATACCTATTGCAGTGATAGCATTGACCACCTCTTCATCCTTTGTTTCCTCTTGAAGAATTTTGATTTTGACCTCTGCCTTGGCCTTGATTATTTTTGGTGATTGTGCTAGCATTTTCATTCTTAGTAATTTGTACTTTGGAAGCAAAAGCCTTCTCATTACTTTCACCAGATAAATCTCTCAATCTTTCTTCATGAGACATGAGAGATCCAACAAGCTGATCAAACTGAAGAGTAGTCAAATCCTTGCTTTCTTCAATGATGATGGCAATATTGTTCCACCTTGGTGTTAGAGACCTCAACACCTTTTTTATCACAACTTCATTGTCCATAGTTTCTCCAAGAGTAGCCATCTTATTAACCACATCTTTTACTCTTACACAATAATCACTCACATTTTCACTTTCTTGCATCCTCAAATTCTCAAATTCTCTTTTTAATGTCTGCAACTTCACAACTTTGACTTGATCACTACCTTGGTAAGCTTCTTTTAGAGTCTTCTAGGCATCTTTAGCTGTCAGTGCACCTGCAATTCTTGGAAATAGGCTCTTATCAAGAGGTATTTGAATATGAAATAAACCCTTTGAATTCTTCTTCTTAGCTTCCTTCTTAGCTGTTCTATCATTAGCTGCAAGAACATTCCAATCCGCTGGCTCTTCATATCCTGTTTCTACAATTTCCCATAAATTTTTTGCTATCAAAAAAGTCATCATCTTGATGCACCAATAATCATAATAAGATCCATTAAATTCTGGGATTGGCAAAGAGTTGGAGTTTGACATGATAAATTTTCTAACAAATTAACCTACTCTGATACCAAATGAAGATTTTTTAAACAAACAAATATGACTCCAGATTCAAAATGACAAACAAATAACCATAAAAAGATATATGCAGACATAGAGCATAAACTTTTTATTGCAACTGAAAAATCCAGAGAGCTACAGCGCTTTATTACAATGTATATGTATTTGCAACAAAGAAAACTATATAAAAAAACAGAAATAACAAACCAAAGATAGCATGATTTACATGCATCATCATGCAACACAAAAGTTGGCAAATTCCTAAAAGCATCTAACTGAAACTAACTAAGAAAATAAAAATTCTAAAATAGAAACTGCAAAGTGCCAGCAATTATCCAACACATTGTAGTAGATAAATAGGTTAAAAGGTATTACAGATACATATTATCGAAATAGATAAACTGAAGTCTCATTGAACGGGAGAAACAAATTTTACTATCCCTAAGTGAAAATCTGAATCTCGTCGTAGAACAAAATTATCTTAGTACTTATTTAATGAGATCAATGGTATTTTTTAACCATCGTAATAAAATAAACCATTGATCGCTAATCTTGCAGCTACAAATAATATTATTGTTCCCATGTCTTAAAACCTATTACAATAGATAACTGTTGTTTCTTGGCTTGTTAAAAATCTCCTCTAGCAGGATGGTGAGGAAATAAGTCCAAGGTTCTCGACTTAGAAACATCTACTGAAGAATTCCTGCGAAACCCAACATCGAGTTGGAAACCTGTTTGTTGCATATGGTGAAACGGTGTGAGTGCATCGTGATGACACCCATGTCTTATGTTCGCTGCAGCAACCATTTTCTATGTTCGCTGCACCATCCACCAAATTTTCGGGGTAACAGAGTTTCAGTTTGAAAGTTAACGGCAACTGTTGCTTGAACAGGACAGACGTTGGCGCAACGAACGAGCCCACATCTGCCAGCTAAACGGTCAAAGTTTAGAGTGTGTGACTTAAGCGCAACCGTTTCTGAGTTGAAAACGTTGGACTTATTTCCTCAGCATCCTCGTAGAGGAGATTTTTAACAAGCCAAGAAACAACAGTTATCGAGGTATTGTAATAGGTTTTGAGACACGATAACAATAATATTATTTGTAGCTAGAAGATTAGCGATCAATGGTTTAATTTAATATGATGGTTCTCCTATCTTAAACCCTATTACAATAGATAACTGTTGTTTCTTGGCTTGTTAAGAATCTCCTCTAGCAGGATGCTTAGGAAATAAGTCCAAAGTTTCTCAACTCAGAAACATCTACTCAAGAACTCGTACGAAACCGAACTTTCGCCTGTTCTTCTTCCTGCGTATAAATGAGCATGAGTTAACATATACGAGTTTTATAATGCAATGATTTTCGTACACAATTTGTTCAATGTGTTAAGAAACAAGGAATTATAATACTCACCTCTGCAGAGTTTTTGTCAGCTGGCTTTTCTTTGATCGGAATCTGGAAAAGATATGCTTAAGTCAACAAGATAACTAAGAAAAAGGACCAAAAAAACAAGCTTTTATTAAAAAATCACATACAACTGGTTTGTGATTGTTTTTCCGCGCGTTTCTTTCGAGCTTTTGCATTTTGAAACCAATAGAAAACATTTTAGCCTTCCACCTGATCATATCGTTGTAGCTCAGCAGTAATCTCAGCTACGCGTTTTGTAGATGGATTGTGGTTCCACTAGCAAAAGTAGACTCCAATATCTGTTTTTTTGTTGTGAAGATGGCTTCCATCTTTTAGACCCGATTGCCGTTCTTGTGTCCTCTGCTACGCTGGAAGAACGAACAAAACTAGGCACTATAGGAGAAATATGTTAGAGTGGTATGGACACTGAGAGGGGGTGAATCAGTGTCTAAGGTAATTTTTCTATTATCAAATATATACTTCCAATATTTCAATGTTTAAAACATTCATGAACTGAATGCAATCATCCAACTGAAATAAGAAACATTCAGGCAAATTAAGCACATACCAAGTAATAAGACAATAACACTATTTTTGTCCTGAGTGGAAACCCTCTGGGGTATAAAACCACTCGAAAAATTGCCTCACTAGCTTATTAAGAGAATCTCATTGATTACAAGCCTCACTGGCTTATCAAGATCATTGCCTCACTGGCTTATAAAGAAAAACTCACTGATTACAAGCCTCACTGGCTTATCAAGATTATTGCCTCACTGGGTTTTTGCAATCATTACAATGAAATCTGTAAGTCAAATACAGAGGGATACTCTGTTTCTCTTTTACACAATATCTCAGATATATTGTCAACAATAATGTTCTCTTACACACCTTACTAATTTAATCTTATCTACTCAAAAGTATTCCTAATGTAGACTCTTTCAATACAATGTTCACATCACACTAAAACTTCAACAATGAATAATGAACAATGAACCATCACACTTATCATAACAAAGTAGCATATAATAGTCATTTACCTTTCAGGATCTCTCTGTAATCTTTGTCTCAAACCAAAGCATACACTTGACATACATACTCTGATATGTGCTTTTGACACTTCTACAATATTACCACTTTCTTTGTTGCAAGAATCTTCACTTTACTATTGCCCTCATTGAATCTCTCCAATCAATAATGCTCTAAGCCCTCACTGAATCTCTACAATCAATAATGCTTTGATTCTGTAATAAGAATGAAGTTAAACACCTCTACTATCATTTCTGCCTCAGTCATGATTATAACCTCTTCATTGCTGTGTTTTCAACCTCATTAGCCAAAACAACAAAAACACACAGCACACGATCATGATTACACACACGCACACACCATAGATTAGAATTTCATTCTTAAATCATCGAGAAGAGCAAGCAGTTATAAAACTGTTTGAAACTGCCTTCTCATAACACGACTTCCAGAAGACCGTCAATTTTAACCGTTGATGTTTGAATGAGTTTAAATCTGTGTCATGAATTTCCTTTTTGGCGCCTTCAGACCAACGAATGATTATCACTTACCGCCCAAAACATATACCCTTTACTTGGAGAGCCGGTTCCCTAGGTAAATGGGACCGATCATCACATGTTTAGAAACCCTTAAACAAGTCATCTTAAGTGATAATGACTTGCGATTGCAAGTCAACTAAAAATAATAACAAAAAAGATATTTAGGCATGACGGTCTAGGTTTAGGGTTTAGAAAGGGCATTTTGAACATAAAAAGAAACATTTTGCCTTTGAGCACTAACTTTGAATCATAGCAAGGACCTCATCCAAAGATTTAAATCAAAAACAAACTCATCATCTTTGAGCACCAGACAACTCACTTTTATCATGAAGCATGCTGAACTACAAACATGGTCTCGATGTTTGAACACCAACAATATCCAACACCAATAACATCCACAAAGACACAACATAGTGTAATTGATCAACAAGGAGAAATCACTCAACTGATATATTCTGTGGCAAACACTATGTGAAACCCTTTTCTTAGCATACACACCATGAACACAATATAATCCAACTTTAGCCAACTTTTGATACCATAAAGAAATCATAGCAACTCCTTGTATCTCAAGTCTTATGAAGCATGACAAAATGGAACATGAACACACCTTGTCTTGATGATGTACTCTGCCAAGTGACCTCCTGATGATGTGCTCACCACTGACCTCTTTGCATCTCAAGACACACCATTCTCAAGACACACCATTTTGAGACACACCATTTTGAAGTATGATTCACACATACATCAACCATAAACAATAAAACATGAAGCATGGCATGCATGATGAACATGAAACAATCATCACATCCAAGATTATCAAACCAACCAAACCAACCAACTTTTGACATCAATGACAAACCAATGCTCAACAAAATAGAGGGTTTTAAAAGATAAAACAGTATCATTGTAATGTCAAAAAGGAGGAAGGGTTCAACTCAAAATTGAAAGGCTTATTCATTCACTTGTAGACTTACCTCGATCCATTGAAGGCTTTTCTCTGTCACAGCCCCGCAACATAAAATTTCTGAAGTAACTCTAGAGTCCCTATAACTCCTACACCATTCAAACAAGTGAATGTTGTTAGATAGAGGAGAGGAGATTGGAGAAAATGGATGGGTGGAGAAAAATAAATAGGTGAATGCTTAGGTGGAAATTACTCAAAGTAGGTTTTGGTTAGTTAGAGAAAATAAATGACTAAAAAATATTTTAGGGTAATGGGTGGAAATAAATAATTTAATATTGTAGTACGTTTTAAGGATCCAATGGTTATTTATGGTTTGTTGTTTAAATAATTTTGTTTCCATTTCTAAAGATTTGTTTCAATAATTCCTAGTAATCCTATGCTAGCAAATAATTTGTTGATTAAAAATATTATTATTAAATATACATTCAATAAAAAGAAAATCTAAAATTTGAAAGTATAATAAATATTTAGTGTACATAATCAAAATACAATTTTCTAGAGTCCTAGGTCACTGCATCTCCTAGGCCATTCAAACAAGTGAGTGCTATGAGAAAGAGGAGGAGACATTGGAGAAAAAGGACAGGTGGAGAAAAATATATACCTGAATCGTTAGATGGAAATTACTCGAAGTAAATGACTAAAAATTACAACTAAACAAATACTATAATAACAACACTTTGGCATTTATGTATCTCATTTGTTAGTCACTTTCCTACTTAAATAAAAGTAGTTTCAAGACACTTTCGTAAAACCACAAAAGAAAAAAAATTTAGCATATCTCTTAGCGGTTTTTAGTTTTCTTGATACCCGAGTCATTACATAGGTATCAGAGCCACGTTCCCAACTCTGGGAGCTCTGGGAACAATTGTTTGAACTTTGTTTTAACACAATTACACCTTGACTCTAGGATGTTGCATAGAGAGATGAGAGCTGATTCTCCCTCCAGAGATCCAAGAGGAGCATGACCCTCAGAGAGACCAGCTGAATCCCATCACTTTGAGAGTATTGAAAACATTAGGGGAAAGGACTATGGCCCCCAAATGCTTCAAGCCTTGCAAGGCCTAATGGGGGTGCTTGAGGCTAGATTACCTCTAGTTGTACAGAGACCTCAGGGGGATCAACCAAGGGTTAGTGAACACATATCAGGGTCCCATAACCGGAGCAGGAGTCCTTTGCATATGTTGCACACACGGAAAGATGAGCCACCTCGCATTCCATTGCCTTGACTCACTCAAACCCAGGCAACACCAAACACAGCACCGATGGTTCTCGAGGCACTAGAGACCAAATTCAAGAGTTGCTTCGGTTACAACCTCCTACTTTTTCAAAATCCACCAAAGGGGTGGAGGGAGAGTCTTGAATACTCGGCTTGGACGGGTGCTTTCAGTTGCAACCTGTCACAAGCAACCTAAGAGAGATTTGTCATTCATCAATTGAGGGGACCCACTTCTACCTAGTGGCGATAGGAGGAGCGAAGGCGTCGCTTGTTGATAGACACACTGACTTGGGAGATTTTCCTAGAGCGCTTCAGAGTGTGCTATATTTCTAAGCACTTTAAACAAAGGCTTATTGATGAGTTTCATGATTTATAGCAGAGAAGCCTCATAGTGGCCCAGTATGAGAACATGTTTTTTGAGGTCCAATAATACATGAACTATATTCAAGACGAGAAGCTACTTGTCCACCATTTCATCAAGGGTCTGAACCCCAACATTGCAAGATCAATTCGGATAGCCGACCTAGTGGATTTCAGTGATGCTATGGAGAAGGCCCTTATAGCTAAGGAGATATAGGGGAGGTCCTGGGAGGCACGAGAGTGGTTCAGAAACCGCAATCAGGACAGCAAGATTCTTCCATCCCTCAAGTTGCACACCCCTATAAGGGGGAATTTAGGTCTTCTTCAAGACCTCTGAGGGTGCCTCAGTGACAAGAGTAGCAGAGACAGAGGCCCAGGCCACAACACGGTACATAGAGTAGTCATACTAGGCCGTGGCACTCTTAGGTAGCTCTTAGAGATCAAAGGTCACATGGACAATAGCTAGGACCATCTTGAGGTCAACAAAATTTTAGGGGAGGATCTAGTAGTGCTTCTAAAGGCGGATCATCATAGGTTGGTAGGGCTCAATCCACACAAGGTTACTCGAGGGGAGCTTGTTTCATTTGTGGGGAGATTAGACATCTAGCTAAAGAGTACCCACATGTGTTTGGAGTAGGTGGACCAAGCATGGCAGGTTCTGAGTAGACAATCGGAGATGTGGGGAGAACCCATAGGGTTTTTGCAGCGGTCGAGAACTGCCAGGCCAATCACCAGGCCACCATTATCGAGGAACCAGGTATGATTGGGGGTCCATCTATTAGTATTTTGTTTGATTATGGAGCATCTGATTCTTTTATTTCCCCCACTATTGTGAAGCGTTGTAGGCTAGTGGCATGCAGGCAAGATGATAGGTGGGAGGCAGAGTTAGCGTTAGGGGCTAGAGTGGTTGTGGACTTTGTGGTGAGAGATTGTCAGATATCTTTTGTGACTTTCACTACATCAGTGGATCTTCGAATTACCCCTTTGGGATCTTATGACATAGTTTTGGGCATGGATTGGCTTGACGCACATCAGGCTAGGATAGGCTACAGACATAAGATGATTGAGTGTTGTGATGACCTTGGCACACCAGTCGTGTTATAATGGGTGCAGAGACCCGTATTCCTTTAGATGTTCGCCATTACCATTAGTGATAGATTAGAGGGGGATGCCACCCCACCATGAGGTGGACTTTCATATTGATTATTTTTCTTGTTAGGCAAATTTGATTTAAACTTGTACTTTTCTATGTCAACATGATAATTTTTTAACAAAAAAATTATTGAAAAATGATTTATCTATATTGTCATTCGCTGAAAAAAAAATGACCTCTTCTCTATGGATTGTTGGAGAGTGCAACAAAAAGCTATAAATGCGGAAGAGAATTTTGGTTTGAGAGGAAGATGTGGCAAGTAAACAAATAGTTAAGTCATGCCTAAATGGATAGCGATAACTATGAGAGGGAAGAATCATCAATTTTCATGAATTTAATTTTTTGCTTCATTAGCTAAACATAAAAATTACTTTTTGTCAAAGGGACAAAGTTATAATATTAATAATACTATTAAAAATATAGGGTTCTACATATTTTATTTTATAAAATTAGGTTATTTTTGAAATATGAGTTAAAAATCTAGTATTTCAATTTTATTTACTAAAAAGTTAAAAATCTATAG
This sequence comes from Cunninghamia lanceolata, assembly GCA_027924645.1. Lineage (NCBI taxonomy): Eukaryota > Viridiplantae > Streptophyta > Pinopsida > Cupressales > Cupressaceae > Cunninghamia > Cunninghamia lanceolata. The sequence continues at coordinate 28,101,049 of BSBN01000021.1, forward strand.
TATCATGAAAAGTATTTCACCATGTTATTACATTTTTTATTTTATTCTTCAAACATACAATATTTTAATGTATTTTAAATTATCATAGAATTAATATTATGACATTTTAATATCTTAACCAGACAATTCAAATCTCCATGCACTCAACTAGTGAAACATATAGCAGACATTTTCATTGTTCATTTCCAACTTTTCTACCAAATAGGGTTCTCAATATCTCCCTCGTACTATCTAGATAGAATTGTAGTCACATAAATTTTCATCTCTGTATAAATTATCATAAGTGGATTGCAAACATATAGATGTGGGGTTTCCCATCTATTCTTTTCAGATCCCATGTTTCCCCTTCATGGATTGAATTCTTCAAACTTGGATTAAGTATGCTCTAGATTTTTTTTTCAACATTTACCATGCTCTCACATTGACTCGGTTTTGGCATGGAGAGTTTTTGTCCAATGTGGAAAATTTAAAGTAAAAATCAAAATAGCCCAATAGTGAAATTTACATATGCATACCATTTTTTCTTTAACATATCTATCCTCAAAAAATATATCTTCAGAAAAAATACATCCTTCTAGTATTCTACATTAATTTTGTAAAAAAAAAATTAAATTGAAGTCTTAATAATAAAATGTATAAAATATAATATACTTACTTCTAATGCAATCAAGTTAAAGAGTCTTATTAGACAACCACTGCTAGCAGCACACACATACATCACCAGTCACCAATCAAACAATCCGATTACTCCATTTATTAATATGCAGCTACAGGAAAATAATTAGCTTCAAGAAATACATTACAGGGAAACAAAAGAAATTAAATTGCATCCAATTTTAAAATGCCAACACACCAAATTGATGGTTTAAACAGGCCAAGATTTTAAATCACATATGGTCACAATCTAGTTCCTCCCTTTTTGCATCAAATTGTTCTTTTGCTGTTCTGTGACAACTGAGATCTCTGGCCAACTCTTTCTTGTGCTTCCTTGGTTCAGTCTTAAATAATAGTGGCTTTCCTTATTATATCTCCCTGATTCAATTTATTTCCCTCTGGAAGTCACAAATTTCACTTTACTATGTTTTGGATTTAATAGCTACTTGAAACCTGAACCCTAAAACTGGCCACTGCACTCAATTGAATCTATCTTTTTATCTCTTTTCCCCTTGCTGTTTCTTCCTTTATATGAGGAAGCTCAGATAAACAACGCTGCTCTTGTCTCCTTCAACTGCAAAAGTAAATTTCCCCTCCGTTCTTTTCAGATCCCACGCTTCCCCTTCATGGATTGTATTCTTCAAGTTTAACTTAAGAATGCTCTAGGTTTTCTTTATGAGGGTTCATCATGCGCCCACACTGAATAGTGCAGTTATGTGAAAGTAATTTTATACTTTTTTATATAAAGATTTCAATTTACTTTTGTTTTGAAATCTAATTTATGAGTTTTTATTAGGGTTATCTTTCATTTTCTGTGTTATTTTTACTATAGAATAATGTATTTTATAACTATATCTTAATAAGGTTTTTTAATTAGGATTTTATTATATGAAATAGAAAAGGATCAAAGTATATTTCTAAAGAGGAGAAGTTATTGGAAGTAAGTACATTATATTTTATATATTTTACTATTAAGACTTCAATTTAAATGTTCATTTTCTACAAAATTAATGTAGCATAGGAGAAGGATATATTTTTCTAAAGAGAGATTTTTTTGAAGGTAGATATGGTAAAGAAAAAATGGTATGCATATGTCAATTTCAATTTAACTATTAGGCTATTTTGATTTTTACCTTAATATTTCCACATTGAACAAAAGCTCTCCGTGCCAAGCATAGTAAGCCTTGAGAAAGAAAATCTAGAGCATACTTAATCCAAGATTGAAAAACTCAATCCTTGAAGAGGAAGTGCAGGATCTGAAAAAAATGGAGGGGAAATTTATTTCTGAAGTTGAAGGAGACCAAGATCTGAGTTGTTTATTTGAGCTGCCTCGTTGTATACAGGAGTGCATATTTACAGAAAAAAGAATGGAGGGGAAATTTATTTCTAAAGTTAAAGGAGACCATGATTTGAGTTGTTTATTCGAGCTGCCTCGTTGTATACAGGAATGCATATTTGCAGAAAAAAGAATAGAGGGGAAATTTATTTCTAAAGTTAAAGAAGACCATGATCTGAGTTGTTTATTTGAGCTGTCTCGTTGTATACAGGAATGCATATTTACAAACCTTCTGTCATAATCTCTCTCTGACTTTCGCATAGTTTGTAAAGAATGGAATATTATTGTCTTTATCAAGTTTTTGTCTTCATTGCCCACCCAAGATCCATGGCTTGTATACTGTAAAAAGGCGTTGTATGGCCTACTACTTTTCCACTAAAAAATGGAGGGCTATCTCTCTCTTTTTCTTTGAACTCTACGAAACAATTTTAGTAAGTGTATGTTACCAAGTACAGCTTTGGGGCTTTGCATTTTGGAGAAACTCCATAGCTACATGTTTGCAATCGGCTTATGAGAATTTTTTCACAGATAAAAGCCGGATGTGACCACAATTCTATCTATATTGTACAAGGGAGAGATGGACAACCATAGTTGCAAATGAACAATGAAATTTTTTCCTTCCAAATGTACCATTATTTTAAAGTTCCATTCAAATTTGAGTTTTTAGAGAAAACAATATGCAAGATGATTTTATTAAACTTGTGACAATAGCTGCATTGCCCTCCTAACTTATAATAATAAATTAACAAAAGACTTTAAATGTTTACATAAAATGAACTTTCTCATTACACAGTAAATTTATAAGGCTTATCATAAGATGAAATCAACTTTATACTCTATAAAAATAATAAATTACAAAATACTTTAAATGTTTATAGAAATTAAACTTCCCCATAAGATAGTAAATTCATAAGTCATGAAATCCACTTCATGGTGTGTACATAATGTTGAGTCATGGATTAGTAGATGAGGATGGATCCAATATCCTTTTTCTTTTCAAAGGTACTTGACATTTGATGGTAGAAAATGAGTTCTTTCAGCAAAATGCTGAAGCTTTATTTTTCTTCTCTCTTTTATCCTTTGTGCACTCTATCAAAGCTGCTAGAAAGGGATCTATTTCATTTTGTTTTTATTTCTTGGAGTGTTTTGCCTTTGCCATATTTATTAGAAGAGGTGGTGGCGAAACATGGTGCTGATTGTTACATGAACTAGTTCTTGTTGCTATTCCCTGGCTGATTTTACTTCTTTCTCACATGAAAATTGTGGTGCTGATGCTTTTTCAAAGGACAAAAGGCCCACAAGTGCTAAGAGCATGAAAAGGATCTTCAGTTTAGAATTTTCTTTCCAAAAGCAGAGAGATACAACAGCCCAATTTGACTTGGATAATCCATAATGGTGAAAAGGCTGACTTCTGGTTTGATTCTTGGGGAGGTGGGCCAGCATTGGCCTCCAGGAGGGATCTAACAGATGCTGGAATTTTTCTCCAATCACACTGGAGATCTAAAGTGAAAGACTATTGGATTGTGACAACGGACGGGCTCTCAGTTTCAGTAAAGTGGAAGAGCACCCGTGAATGTGTTTTTCCAAGGAGCCAGAAACCTCTGTTGTGCCTAATCTTAAAAAACAAATTGGTTATTTTCTCTAATGTCGATGATGAAATAGCTTGGACGGGCTCTAAATCGGGACATTATTCAGTCAAAGAGGGATATAGAGTCTGTTTGCATAAAGCTTCTCCAGATTGGCCTTCACACCTGTGTTGGGGAAATGCTCTATTACCTAAAGCAGGTGCTTTTGCGTGGTGTGCACTTCATAAGAGAATATTTACAGGTGAACGTATCAAAAGACTGGGACTTAGTCAAAATTTTGCATGTGTTGTGTGTGGAGGTGCGGAAGAGTCAATTGATCATCTTTAGCAGAGAGTGTTGGCTTTGGTTTCTTAGAAAGTTAAATTGGTCCAGTCCCATTTCCAAATCCTTGCTCCTTATGTTTAGGAACTGGCCCTGTCCAATGGCGAATTCTCATTTATCTTGCTTGTGGGATATAGGCCCTTCGATGGTCATTTGGCATCTGTGGTGGGAAAGGAACCTCCGCATTTTTAGAAAGGAAGCAACTTCAGTCAGTATTGAAGGGAGACGTTAGCAGTGAACACGTGGTTGCCATTTATGGTGGTCTTTGTATAGAATTGTCCTCCAAATCTTTTCACCTGATCGCTGTCAGGTGTTTTTTTGGCTTCCGTTTTGTTGGTGGGTGCGCTGTGTTTTGTTTCCTCGGACAGTCTTTCTCTTCCGTTGGTGGTGCTGCTTCTGCTTATGTTTTTTTCCCGTCTCTTTCTTCGGTCGTGGCGTGGGTGAAAGTGGTGGCACGGTTAGTTTTACTGTTTTTTTTGGCCGGTTTCAGGACTGTTACGGTCCTCTTTTGATACTTTTACTTAACTACTTGGACTATCTGTATTATTTTTATATTTAATCTATGGGTGCTTCAGCACCTTTTTCTGGTTAACAAAAAAAAATTGAGTGCAGCGGCCAGTTTTAGGGTTCAAGTTTCATGTTGCAGAGAAACAACAACTTGAACCCTAAAATTCCCCTCATGCTTTTGCCTGCCTCTAGTTTTAAGTCCTATTGTCACTCCAAACACTTATGAAATTTCCTATTTAGCTCTCTCTTAGCCACCTTGAAACCCTCATCTCATTAGGATCCAAATATAAGAGCAACATTGTTGTAAATACTCCTAAGCCTATGTTCATATGTGATTTGTAGGCACCAAGAAAACACATCGACACAACCATCATAACTTTAACTGTCATATTAATGATAAATTTTAGGGTGTCATGAAGATAGCTAGCATGGGTAAGAAGGTCAACCATGCACACATAATGATCAATTGTAGGTGTATTGCAATAAGGGTTAATTGTGTGATTGAAGTATCTATAGCCCTCATCCACTAAACTTGCATGGTTACATGCACATAGAACACAAGCAAAACTGATAATGTCATGATATGTTCTAGAGTGCTTCATTAATTCAAAGATTTTGAAAACATCCTTGGAAAATCCATTTTGTGCATATCCTACAATATGAGACCACATTTCTTTGAGTCATTTTGTCAAATAGGTCACGTGTCTCATCTATGCTTCCACATTTTCCATACATATCAACTAGAGCATTTCCAACTAGAATATCTACACAAATCTCACTTCCATTATGCTTCTATGGATACGCATACCCTGTTCCAAAGCTCGCATTTTGGGACAAGTGGGGAGGATGCTGGCTTTACACTACCAATTTCATTTGCTTGAAAGTTTCTAAAGCCTCGTCAAAAGTCCATTCTGTGCATAATCTTGCAATCATGGCATTCCATGAGACCACATTTCTTTGAGGCATTTTGTCAAACAGTTCACGTGCCTTGTCTATGCTTCCACATATTGCATACATGACTACCAGAGCAGTTTCAACTACAACATCTAAAAATAATCCTCTATCCTTTATGCTTTGATAGATGTCCATACCCTGTTCCAAAGCTCCCATTTGGCACAGGCTGGGAGGAACTAACAAAGGTTGTAGAGTCTGGCTTTACACCTGCAATTGCATTTGTTTGAAAGTTTCTAAAGCCTTTTCAACAAATCCATTTTGTGAATGCCCTACAATCGAGGCATTCCATGAGAACATGTTTCTTAGAGATATTCTATCAAATAGCTCATGTGCCTTGTCTATGGTTACACATTTTGTATATCCTGCAGTCATGGTATTCCATGACATGATATCTATGCTCCTACATTTTACATGCATGTCTACCAAGGCAGTTACAACTACAACATCTAACAAAATTCATGTATCCTTTATCTTGTTCTAAAGCTCCCATTTTGGTATCGACAGGGAGGATGCTAACAAAGGTTGCGGAATCTAGCTTTACACTTGCCAATTGCATTTGCTTGAAAGTTTCTAAAGCCTTTTCAACAAACTCATTTTGTCTATATCCTAGAATCATAGTAGTCGAGGCAAACCTATTTTGTGTATATCCTACAATCATAGCAGTCGAGGAAAACCCATTTTGTGTATATCCTACAATCATAGAAGGCGAAGAGACCACATTTCTCTAGGCACCATCGCGTCAGACAGTTTCAGTGTCTTGTTTATGCTTCCACATTTTGAATGCATCGCTCATTTAATCTATTAGGTGGGAGACTGTACTAAATAAAAATTGAAGTTTACCAAACCGTGACTGTCGAAGCACCAAATCGTGACTTCCGAAGTGGAAAATAACAACGGAGAGTGGGAATATATGGAAATTGAAGGACCCACATTGCCATGTCAGACAGTCAGTGCTTAGAGTGTTTTGTTTAAGCCCAACCAAGATAAACAACACTATTCAAAGTTTACAACACATATCTCAGAGGAAAACTCCAAAGCCACAGAAGTAAACATTCCAGTTGTCATAGTAAGAATACGTAACATTATTAAATAGTTGGGCAACAAATAAAACAATAGTTGGAGATTTTAAAAACAGAGAGCTCCCTCTTAAACTCATCAACTACCTCTCGATCCAAATAAAATGTCTATTCATTGTCCCCAGACTGACATAGTATGATGCCGCTACCCATAAAATGCAATGGTTTAAGTAATCGTCCAAAATGCTTGGAACACAATAGAGTCATGTGGGATAAGTTTGATATTTTTTTAATAGAAACATTTAAAACATTAGGACTAATAATATTTAAAATCTTATTTAATGGGAACAAAGAAATTTTTAAAAGTTATTTTATTTTAAAATAATAAAAAAATTGGGAATATTTACTTTAAGTCAGCACCTTGTAACTCCTCAAAAAAATTCACATTCTTTCCATGTACTACTAGAATTGAAATTTTAATCTTCTTAAAATTGTGTTTTTTTCTTTTCCATTTTAAAGTAATCTGATTATTGTCATCTATACTATCCAAATTACTAGATCACTCATAACAATTCTGTGTTCCAATCTTCAAAATAGAGAAACCAAACTTTATTTAATAAGCATTTAGAAATTAAATTTATGTTCCTTCAAATTAGAGTAAGATTTTCTTCAAACCTACGATTTTTGCTAGCGGGTCAACAACAATTATGGTAGCAGGTTTGCAATTATATCATAATAGATATGGAAAAGTTCCAACTTGCTTATTTCTTCAAGTGGTATAGTCACAATTAGGAGGGTCCTCAAAGACAACTATCCAGGTCGTGCAGCTAGAGTAAACACAATGGAAACAACTCAAAGATATAAGGCAAATGCAGATTCACTCATTCAGTATATCATAGAATTCAAGTACAAATTGGCTGGCAACATGTGGGCTTACAGTTAGGGCTCACATGCTTGATTATAGAATATCAGAATATGCACAAGATATACCTTTGAAGATCTTTCAAACAAAATTCAAATTATCAACTTGTAACTAATCAATGACTACTTTCCTAAGGATCTATTACATCAATTTATATCATCTCTAGAACCAAAGATTTCTCCGCATCGGCCAAGGAAGGTTCCAAACTCCAATGAAGAGGTGTAATGTGTGTACACGGATAGGTTGGATCTAATTGAATAGTGTTCCTCCACAAATGAATGGAATGGTGTGCAATTCTTGGGGACGGTTGGCAATGAACTAATAAACATTTATTGATGTGTCTTTTAGCTTCCCAAGTCACGAAATGCTCTGCAAGTCTTCTCCTCCAGTTGATTATATAAAACTGCTAGGATGCTTTGTTCTAAGAAAACAGTCGATGTTCTGATAGAGATATCTTACTAGTACTTGATCCAAATGCTCTAAATTTTGGATATGATGTACATGAGTGAATCTAGAAGCTAAGTTTAGCTCCACAAGGTTTGAAATACAACTATTGTAGAATGCGGACCAAAATACAAAAACTGCTATTGACTGAACTAACTATACTAAACTGGAAAATGAAAAGAAACAAACAGAAATGCAAATATTTTTGGCTGATGGAAGATTGCTCTTGAACTAGGGATGCTCCTGCATCATCAAGGCATTCTTCCTAAGCTTCTATATTTATTATCAAGGATAATTTAGGAGTTAAACATAAATAATGCTCTTAAGTCAATGATGTTGTGATGTAATCACACATCACCCCATTACAAATGGGCACCCTCTCTCTTTTTCTTGCTTTCTACGTTGGTTTTGCTTTAGGTTTGGGTTTTCTCTGAGCTTGTTAGGTTTGGGTTTTCTTTGAACTCTACAAAACAATTTTAGTAAGTGCATGTTACCAAGTACAGCTTTGGGGCTTTGCATTTTGGAGAAACTCCACAGCTACATGTTTGCAATCGGCTTATGAGAATTTTTTCACAGATAAAAGCCAGATGTGACCACAATTCTATCTATATTGTACAAGGGAGAGATGGACAACCATAGTTGGAAATGAACAATGAAATTTTTTCCTTCCAAATCTACCATTATTTTAAAGTTCCATTCAAATTTGAGTTTTTAGAGAAAACAATATGCAAGATGATTTTATTAAACTTGTGACAATAGCAGCATTCCCCTCCCAACTTATAATAATAAATTAACAAAAGACTTTAAATGTTTACATAAAATGAACTTTCTCATTACACAGTAAATTTATAAGGCTTATCATAAGATGAAATCAACTTTATACTCTATAAAAATAATAAATTACAAAATACTTTAAATGTTTATAGAAATTAAACTTCCCCATAAGATAGTAAATTCATAAGTCATGAAATCCACTTCATGGTATGTACATAATTTTGAGTTATGGATTAGTAGATGAGGATGGATCCAATACCCGTTTTCTTTTCAAAGGTACTTGACATTTGATGGTAGAAAATGAGTTCTTTCAGCAAAACGCTGAAGCTTTATTTTTCTTCTCTCTTTTATCCTTTGTGCACTCTATCAAAGCTGCTAGAAAGGGATCTATTTCATTTTGTTTTTATTTCTTGGAGTGTTTTGTGTTTGCCATATTTATTAGAAGAGGTGGTGGCGAAACATGGTGCTGATTGTTACATGAACTAGTTCTTGTTGCTATTCTCCTTGCTGATTTTACTTCTTTCTCACATGAAAATTGTGGTGCTGATGCTTTTTCAAAGGACAAATGGCCCACAAGTGCTAAGAGCATGAAGAATTCAGAGCCATGAAATAGTTGGGACTAATAGGTTTGGTTCTGAATTCTTCATCCTCTTAGCACTTGTGGTCCTTTCATCCTCCCAACTAAGGATTAGTACTACAATTTTAATATGAGAAAGAAGTAAAATTGGCCAATAAGAAGTAGTTCATGTGACAATCAGCATCATCTTTTGCCACCACCTCCTCCAATGAATATGAAAAAGGCAAAATATTGCAAGTAGAAGAAACAAAATAAAATGGAACCCTATCTAGCAGCTTTGACAGAGTGCAAGAATAGAGAATAAAGCTTATGTGTTTTAATACAAGAACTTATGTTCGACTATAAAATGTCAAGTGCCTTAGACAAACAAAAGAGTATTGGATCGATCTCATCTACAACCCCATCACTCAACATTATTTACAGACCATGAAGTGGATTTCATCGTTGATAAGTCTAATGAATTGAGTATCTTACGAGGAAGTTTATTTTCCAAAAATAAAGTCTTTTCTTAATTTATTACTTTTTTAGACCATGAAATGCATTTGATCTTGTAATAAGACTTATGAATTTGAAGTTTATTTTCTAAAAACAGTTAAAACTCTTGTTTTAATTTATTATTATATGTTGGGAGGGTCATGGAACTATTCTCACATGTTTAATAAAACCATCTTGGATATTGTAACCCACAATGAATGAGGCATCCCTGTGGTGGAGAAAAGAACACCATAGCACTCAACTTCTGTTATATAAAAAGCCGTTTTCTCTGAAAACTCAAATTTAAACCTCCATGAAACTTGAAAATAATAGTAGATTTGGAATGAAAAAATTTCGTTCTTAATTTCTAAAGTTTTTACCAAATAAGGTTCTCCATTTCTCCATTGTACAATATAGATAGAGATGCCAGTAGCATCCATTTTTATCTCTGAATAAATTATCATAAGCGGATTGGAAACATTTAGCTGTGGGGTTTCTCGAGAAAGCAACAGACCCGTGCTGTACTTGGTAACACGCACTTATTAAAATTGTTTAGCACAGGAGTTGGAAGGAAAGAGATTTTTGAGTGGAAAAGCAGGCCATATAATACCCTTTACCGTATACAAGAAGTTGCGGGGAAAGGTCAACGGCCCAATAATGTTTAAAATTGTTTCTTATTTCATTCAGATTTAAACCACAATAAAATTTCATGTCTTAGACGCCCAAGCGTCGTTCTATTTGCTGGTGGAATGTCATGCCATGACATTACTGTTTTGCACATATAAAAAGAAAAAACAAGAATAGAGTTTGGGGTTCGATCTGGGAAAAAGAATAGAAAAACTAGAAGGAAGAAACAACAAGGGGAAAAGAGATAAAAGACAGATCAAGATGGGTTTCAAAATCATGGGGATAGGTTTAAATCTCCTTTTCAGGAAACAATATACTTCCCAAGAAACCACTGAAGTCTCAGCAAGATGTTTTCAGAGAGTTTCAAGCAAAGAGAGAAGAGGCACCTCTTCGAAGCAGGTGGGATAGAGGATTGTCAAGGGCAGCCTTTAAAGGTTTTCGCCAAAGAGATTGGGCAAAAGGAAAAAGACATGATCCCCAAATATTTGCTGCTCGACGAATAGAGGAAGGGCATGAATCAAAACAAAAAAAGATCTGGATTCCTGTAATCAAAAGAGTGACAAGACGTAATGAGTTTGGGGAGGCCTCTCTAGATCAGGCAGATCAAAATCTGAAAGATAAGACCCTTTTCTTAACTGAAACTGATTTGATAGGTAAAGTTTTATCTCCCCACTTCTCAGTAGAAGACTTGAGAAATTGGTGTCTGAGCCTCGTGGGAATCGACAGAGGTTTTCTTTGAACTGGGCAATGGATTCTTCTGTTCCGTCTTTTCAGGGAGGGAAGAAAGAGATAGAATCCTTTCAAAGAAAATATGGAAATTTCAACAAACAATAATTTGCTGTAAAGAATGGAAAACCAATTTTCCATGTTGGGAAAGAAAAAATCTCTCTTATTCCCCTCTAGATCCAACTTCCATATCTCCCACTGGAATATAGGGATGTGGAAATCTTGAAATGCATTGGCAATTCCATTGGGGTATGTCAAGAAGTGGATATTCCAATGGAGAATCTCACCGCTTCAATAGTCAGGGTGCAAATCCTCACAGATGCTATAGAACTTCTACCCAAAAGACTTAAAATAAAATCCACATATGGGATTTGGCTCCAAGAGATCTTTTTACAAAGATAGTACAAATTCAGAGGATTTTGAAAGGTTGAAGGCGTTTTCCTCTTCCGAAGCTATAACGGGTAAGCAAGAAATGATACATTCACAGAGGAGTCCATCAAGCCCTACACTACTTGGAGATGTTTCAAGTGAAGAGGTTGTCCATACTCCAAGAGAATCAGATGGCACTGGTGAACAGAGAGTTAAAGCTTCCGTAGTTGAGCAGGGTTCCGTTAGCCAAGACGAGTTCCAAGTTCTTTTACCAGTTTTACAGGAGGCAAGGACGGTGCTCACTAAGGAGGCTCTAGCTAGTGTCAGAGACAAGGTTCAGCCCATGGGTGTAGAGGTCTCTGAGCATGAAGAGAAGATTTTTCAGGAGATAAGACCAACGACAGTTTATGAGAAAGAGTAGGGAGGACATGTGTCTCTAAGGGATGAGGAGGATTGGCTTAACTGGGAGGAGGATATCCCTCTATGAGAAATGATTCAACATCCGATAAATGATAATGTGGTAAATGGGGGAAATGGTCCTACACCCAAAGATTTTTCAGATGACCTGCTACAGGACAATGAGACTTTGTGAGACCTTCTGGAACAGGTAGTGGTGAAGCTAGCAACTAGCATGATGGAGGAGATAGCTGATGAAGTTCTCCAAGAAGATTGAGAAAAGATGGAAAATCTTCCACTAGGTCTCAACCAGACGCTCATGAATAGTCCCCTTGTGAAGGGCACCCCTTCTTCTCTCAGGAAAAGTACTAGACAAAAATAGTTGAGAAAGTTTAAAGATCAGTTAATTGGCCAGAACCACCATGATACTCATAGTCCAAGTAAGAGGAGAGTGTAAAGCTCTCCTCAGAAATCATGAGGATACTTACGTGGAATATTAAGGGCCTTAATGCCCCTAACAAAAGAAAACTCATCAAATCCCAAGTTGATGAGGAAAAGGCTGATATCTTGTTGCTACAAGAAACCAAATTGTCTGTTGATTCAAATGAACAAGTCTTCAATAATTGGAGTGGTTGGTCCTTCAAGGTTACGGCTGCGTGAGTTGCTTCTAGAGGACTTTCCATAGGACAGAGAAAGCACATACTATAGTTAGAAGTGATGGAGAAGGATTATAATTTTTTAATAGGTAAGTTCCCCTCTCTACTTGCTGGATCTGACCTCTGGATAATAAATGCTTACGCCCCCACTGACTTGTCTCAGAAAAGCATACTATGGGAAAGAGTGTCTACATGGCTAAGGCTCTTGAAAAGATCTATATGTTTGCTAGGAGGTGATTTTAACTCAATTCTTGATGATTCTGAAAAAACTAGGGGTATCACCCATCTGGTTAGATCACAACAAGATTTCAAAGAGTTTGTTAGTTTGAATCTACTTCTTGATTGCACGACTAAGAATGGAATTTTTACCTAGACGAATAGAAGGAAAGACTTTCTAAAGATAGCTGAAAGATTAGAGAGATTCTTGTTATCTCTAGAATGCTTCAGCATCCCAAAGAGCTTTGAGGCAGAGATTAGGCCACTGATAGGGTCAGATCACTTCCTAGTCAGGTTAAGAATAGGAGGAGATTTTCTTCCAAGAAAGAAGAAGTTCAGATTTCAGACTATGTGGCTTAGAGATGTATCCTTTGAAGAGAACGTCAAAGCCTGGTGGAATCAGATCCCATTTGTAAATGGGTCGCTCATGTTCCAATTGGTAAGCAAACTAAAATTTCTGCGACTCAAGATGATGGAGTGGAACAAGTCCCAGTTCCGTAATATCTTCTCAGAGAAATTTAGACTACAGACGGAGATGAGATATCTAGCTGACCTCATAATTAAAAATGGAATGGATGCCCACTCTTTTCAGCGGGAGAAGCAGCTCAAAGCTGAGTTGGAGGAAACTTTAAAACGAGAAGAAATATTCTAGAGGCAAAGGTCGAAGGAGTTATGGCTAAAGGAAGTGTTGTGACCAAATCACACATCACCCCATTAGGAATAGGGACCCCCCCCTTTTTTTTTGAGCTCTGAGCTTTTCAGTGAGTTTTCAATGAGTTTTCAATGAGTTTTTTAACGAGATTTTAATGATGACCTGACTCGTTTTCCTTTGTCGATGCGGTAACGATTTCCTTGTCTATGATCTTTGGTTCACGATTAAGGGTAGATGAATTTGCAGTAATGAAGAATTGTGATCAAATCCTATCTAGATATTGAGTTTTGAGGTCAATCCTTTAGAATGTTTGAGACCCTGAAAAGACTAAGCCTGGAGCCTGAAATCCTGAAAATCCTGAAAATGGCTAAGTCTGAAATCTGGTGAATCCTCCAAATTCTATATTTTGCATCTTAAATCTGGTGGATTCGGGACCTATCTCAAACATCCTGAAAGGTATATTGAAAAATATTTAAAGTAGAAGAAATTCAATCTCTAAACTTATACTTAAATATATTTTTCAATATACCTTTACTCACGCGATCCTGAAAATACTTAACGATTTCAGAGGATTCAAAACACTGATCTAATGCGACTGGACACTTAGATGGCGCAAATCTGGGCGCAAAATCATGAAGGAGAAGACACTTGAGCCAGAGGATTTGAAAACTCGATCCAATGCGCCCTTCTAAACCTTGATCCAATGAGATAACGCTTGAGGATTTCGATCACTCAACTAGTGCGCCCAAACCAAAATGTCATTTCGGAGGAGAAAATGAAGATTTCAATGTCTTGAACTAATGCGAAAATGAAAAGGCAAGTCTTAGAGCGAACCTGGGAGCCAATTTAGATGTTAAATCTAGAGGATTTTAATCCTTTAACTAGTGCGCCACCAAGGAAGAAGATGGAAATGTAAGGGTTTTGACTTGAGAAATGTCTAGTTTAAAGAGGATTCCAAAAGAGGAAGCAATGCGCCAAAACTTAAGGATCTTTTCCTTTCAACTAATGCGCTTCGTAAACATTCAACACAAGTGTTAGTCACTCCACCAAACAAGAAGCCAGAGGATTCCAAGACCCTATCTAATGCGCTAGAGGTTAGAGGATTCCAAAAGAGGAAGCAATGCGCCAACACTCTAGAAGACTCTTCAAAGTTATCCACTGCGCAAGGTAGTGATCAAGGTTAGAAGTTAGAGGATTCTCCGAGGCTAAGTGATGCGCCAATATCATGAGGCTTCCAATCCTTCATCTAGTGCACTAACTCTAAGAATACCCCTACATTTTCAAGGAAAAATGAGATTTGAGTCAGAGGATTTGCCGAGCTCATCTAATGCGCCCATTCCAAGGTCATCCCATGCGCAATATAAAGAAAAATGAGATTCGTTTTCAAAGGATTCTACAAGGGCAACCATTGCGCTAAACATCACACATGTCAAATCAGAATTGTCATCTAATGCGCCATGTGTGAGGGGAGAATAAGGTTTGATTTTGAAGATCTCCTATTACCTATCCAAGCGCTCCACAAGAAGAAACCAAATTACCTATCGAATGCTCCATGAAGGAGAGGAATCAAACTAGTGATCTAGTGCGCAAGGTCTAGAGGATTCTAATCCTCCATCTAGTGCGCCATCCCTTAAAGCAAGAAAACACTAAGTACTATCTAATGCGCCTAGAAAGGGAGATCATGATATTTTAAAGTGCAAATCCAAAGAAGATAAAGAAGATGCCGAGCCTTCATCCCATGCGCTTGAAGGAGAGAAGAAAACGCCAACCAACAACAAGAAGATCACCAAGCCTTTATCTAGTGCGTCCATCAAGAAGAAGTTAGAAATATTTAATGATTGTTGCCTTCGAAAAACGTGCATAATGCATTTATTTAATAAAGATCAAATCTAAATTAAATGTTTGTGCACAATAATAAATGTGGTCGGCCTAGAGAAAAGGAAAAGTTTTTAAAGCAAATTATGTATATATACCCCATTTCCTTTTCATTTTTATCATTGTCAAGAGCAGATTTGTTCTCCAAAAAGCAGAATTTTATTCAAGGAGCAGCAACAAGAAGTTGTTTTTAGAAGTATAAATTTGATTTTATCAAATTTTGCCAAGTGGTGGATCAAATTGCAAGGTATCAAATACAAAACAGCTCATCAAGTAAGTCTGATCTGAGTTTTTTCTGATCTGATTTTCTTCTTTTTCTTTCATTAGATGCCTTGAAATTGTTCAAATATTGATAAAATTCTAGAAGGATAAGTGGATTTTTATGATTTTTCGTATATTCTTTGAATTTAGTAGTAATATTTCATGATTTTAAAGGAAAATTTCATAGATTTAATCCACTAAAGTTGCTGAAGTAAAGTCTAGATTATGTTTGCTATCACTTATTCGCGTCAAGTCTGCAGAATAATGGCAATGACTTCCAAGGAGCGACAAGCAAAGATCCGGATGGATGCCAAGGGGAAGATTCCTGAATCAAAGCTCGTCTCAAGGTGGACGAATGTAAGCGACACGAATATGGGAAGCAGCAACTTGGAAGATATCAAGTCAGTTCTTGAGGAACCCAACGGAGGAAGTCTCGCTCGAGCCATCATGAGGAGTGGAGCCATTGAAGCTGCTTGTTTTCCGCCAGCTTTGCCGTGTCCGGAGATGATCATCGAATGTGTCAAAAAGTATGATGTAAATACAAGGCAAATTGTAGCCAAAGATGGAACGATATTAGCCTATTTGCAAAAGGAAGCAGTTGAAGAAACTTTCAACATTCCAACTAAGTAGAGGATGATCAGCATCTCAATACAACAAGGCCAGCAGGAATATGATGTTGACACCAAGATAAAGTTACAAGAGATAAGGAGAGAGTGGATGGCCAATCCAGCCATGAAGTTCAATATGAATAATCCTCCACAGTTCCATAAATCAGATTTTCATCCTGAAATTGGATATCTGATCATGTTTCTAAACAGAATGACAGGAATGCCTCAATCTGCTACCTTTCAGCCTTGGATGTACTCTTTCATCAAGTCAGTTCTCAAAGGGAAAATGATTGATTGGGCTGGACTTATCAGTCAGAGCATACATGAGCAGTTCATCAATTTTGCTAAGACTAAGACTTGTCATATGAGTTCCTATATAGTGTACCTTCTCACCAGAAATGAAGTCTACTCAGGTTTAACCAAAAAAGGAGAAGTCGGCATTGGGCCTAACAAATATCTATCACATCAATGTTATCCTCAGTTGCACCTCAAGAGTATCAATCATTATACAAGGTTCAATGATGCATTTGCTATGTTCATAATGAAGAAACTGAGGGGAGAATTTCATAAAAGGTTATCCAATGCAGCGAGAGAATTCATTTCAGCATATGGACACTGGTATACTCAGCATGAAAGGTACACTTACCTAAGGATCCAAGGATTTACATCATATCCATACAGATTGCCAAGGTATCCAACCAACAGGATGGTGATGTTAGAGGTTACAAGACAACTCCTAGAACTCATCAGGTTGCAGAAGTTGAAGAACAAAGGAGGAATCCAATTTCCACTTCGTCTTGGACAAAATCTGGAGTGTCCATCCTTATCAGCAGCAGAATATTCTGAAATAGAGCTACAGGCCTACCATTTGCAAACTCATGGCACCAAGAGGCCTAACTTTGACCCTTTCCAAGTTTGCTGGAAATACAACAGAGAATTCAAACATATCAAGCAGTTGGAAGACCATTGGGCCAGTGCCCAAGATGAAGATGATCTCCAAACCCTTCAAAGTTGGAGACTCGACTGGGATTTAGTCAGAGCCACCAAAGTATTCAGGATTCCAGACCAATTCACCAAAGATGATACATTGCTAATAGATGAATTTGACAAGATAAAGGATTTGCCTTATACAATTGATTGGTCAAAGAGAGATGCATCCGAAGAAGATTTGATAAAGCCGGTCTTAGCCATGACACAAGTGTGTATCAATCAACTATTGCAAGAGATGAGTGATGAAAGTCAAGTTCTCACTTACAATAAGATGGATGAAGGAGAACCAAAGCAGCATAGTACACATAGCCAACCACAACATAGTGGGAATGATCAAAGCAATAATTCAGCTAGAAAGAGGAAAAGACCTAGTCAAGATCAGGGAGAATCAAGCCGAAGACCTCAGAAAAAGAATAATCCATCTACTTCATCTAATCCATAAGAAGGTGCTTCAGTTGTTCAGAATCCAATACAAGAGATAGAAGTAATTGAAGAAGTTGCCTTGATTCCGTCGGAAGAGATCCAATCAAGCCCCACTGTCATAATAGAAGAGAATGAAGATCTTGGTCAAGATGAAGTAGGACAAGCTGAATCTGATGAGGAAGTAGCTCGTGTTCAACACAATCGAGCTCATGGACAACGAGATCTATCTACTTTCCCACCTTGGTTGAGACAAAGGATTGAAGAAAGTACAATTGTAGAGACTTATCAGCCTACTGCAGTTGAGGAATTGCTTGTAAATGTACAAAAGAGTAATCAAAAGAAGAAAGCAACAATCCTTTCTAAAATCACTCAAGATTCTGCTGGAAACAGAGAGATACACATAGTTGTTCCTAGAAGTGACAAGGAGTTAGAAAATATGGCACCTGAGGACTACAATATGACTACCATTGGCATGGGTCCAATCACAAGGGAACAGGTCGAGGAGGAACTACAAGATTCAGATAATAATGTGAGAAGCATGTTGAAACAAGAAAGAGAAGCAAGGATGAAAGTTGAACAAGATTTTAGTACATTGAAGCATTACATCCAACAGGTCATGCAGCCTATTCAACAGAAGGAAGCTACTGCAATTCCTCCATCTATTCTTCCACAGGAAATAGTATCCCAAGTTGAAAACATGAGAACTTCATCTCAGATGATGAAGGGATGGATAGAAAAGACAGAAGACAAGGCCTATACTTACCTTGAAGAAATTGTGCAAGTATATGACAGAGTCATTAAGCTCCAAAGTCAAGTCCAAGCTTTATTGGGAAGTTGTGCTGAGTTCAAACCAATCAAAGAGCAATACATGCCACAACTCAAGAGTTTAATGGAAGCTCCAGTAGAAGACTTAATACATGATAAAGTGATTGATAGAGATACTCCACATGACTTCGTCACTTGGTATTTCTCCTTTCACAACAAGGGGCAACTAGTTGATAAAATTGAAGTAGATATGTCCAGGATAAGAAGTGTTCTTCTAAGAACAGAAAATCATATGTACACTGCTTTGACAACAATTTGTAATCCTTATGGAAATGTTACTATTGAGAACATGAAGCAACAAGTTAAGGCATTCTACTTTCAATATGATGGACTTGATGAAGGTCAATTAGATAGTATATTCACACTTGCATATCGTCTTGGGGAAAATAAGTCTTGGATAAACAACTGGGAGAAGACACTTGGCGTCTATGAGGCAGATGTAGCAGTGGCAGAAGGATCCATTAAGGCAGCGACAAGTGTACCAATGGAAGATATTGTTCAAATTGTGTCCAGATTCATTGTATCTCATAGTACTACTACATAGTACTCACCTTGATGATGTGGCTTCCTTATCTTCTTGGAAAGCGTGCCTTTGTTCTCTCTTTCATGACTTCTTTCATTTAATATAGATAGCCTCCTGTATTTAATAAAGTTGACCTCCTTCATTTAATAAAGGATAGTTTGTTATAACTACTTGTGATGTGGCTTGATCTGATCCGCTAATTTCGCCGATCGATCTTGACCCTTCTCTCCTTTGAGGTCTATAAAAGAGCTCTCATTGCTCTCATTTGAAACGGTTAGAAATTCTGAAATTGTTGTAAGAGCTCTCTGAGATAATAAAGGACTCATTGATTTGGTGATTCTATTTATATTTCTGAGTGTTTGCATGGTTTCAATTTTCACACGAACATTAAGTTAAGTTTGTTTTCTGTAAGTATAAGTTAGTTAGTGAAAGGTTGCTTTATTGCCTTGCAGTGAAGTCTTTATAATTGAACGTCAATTTGATCTTTATGCCTGTTGAATTTTCATGAGCATAATTGATTTAAACATCTTGCATACCTTTGAAGATAGCACCTCTCTTGTGTAGTTGTTTTATCTTGGCGAAACAAGATTTGGTTCAACTTCACACTAAGCAGTAAACATCCTTCCATTTAGGATTAGATTAATATTTCTCAACCCTATATCTTTTGCCCTTTTTTACCAATCAGTTAGATTTAGGATCAGAACGTCCATTGCTAAATCATATGCGTCAGTTGCAGTGCTTAGATTCTCTAGTATTCACTTCCATAGTCTTTGCAACAACAAGTTACATGAACAATTGTGTAAGTCCCTTTGTTGATTAACAGCAGAATCATACTTAAATCATTGAGCTGTCTCTTACTGAAATTAAAACATTATTAGAAGGAACCTTGGAGTTATCTCGTTTAATCACTTAGTTCAGCATCCGAGAGGCTTTGCTCAAGAGAGGGTCAGATACCTAGTATTTCACCCTATTGTTGACTTGTTGAAAAACAACCATCAACATATTTGGCACTAGAAGGAGGGCTTTTAACAAGTTGTTTCAGATTAAGGAAGAACATCCTGGAGTGAATTGGTTCTTTCTCGCCAGAGAGGCACCAAAGAATTCTAAGGTCTGCACCAGGAGCATCCAAGGAGTTTTCTGAGTTGGGGTTCCCTGCAAAGTCAAAGAAAGGAAAGAAAGGGACTTCGTCGGGCCAAGGATCTCCAAGTGGGGGTGATACTTCAAATTCATTTCAAACTCCACCTCCGAAGAATCAAAATCAGGGAGTTGTTCAACCAGGCAATGTCCAAGTAACCACCATAGGCACTCCACTTCAGCAAGGAGCTACTCAAGCAGGTCCAGGACAACCCAACATTCCAATGGCAGCACCAGCACAAGCTTGGCCTCTGGGAAATGTCTCACCCCTTGGGACTTTTACTGATTACCATGATATGCCCAAGAATCCCGAACACTTCTGTTCGAAATTTCATGTCAACGATCCAAGCAGGACAGCTGAAGAGCATATTAAGATCTTTGAAGGTACTCTGGTAAATCGAAGGATTGAAGATGAAGATGTAGCATGCCGACTATTTCCCTACTCTCTCGAAGGAGATGCTACTTTTTGGTATGTCAACCTACCAGCTGGGTCTATTACTACCTGGGAACAGATGAGAACTGCTTTCCTGGAGAAGTTCAAGATTCCCATCACTCCTGTAGAACTCTATAAGCAATTCATCGAAGTCCGAAGACAGGAACACGAGCCTATTGCCGCTTTTAATCACAAGTTCCATAAAGCATATTCTAGATTGCAACCTCCATATGATATCACTCCAGTAATGGCGATGGAGATTTATTACGCTGCATTGGATCGCCTTACTTCTATGTTCGTGAAAAGAGCAACAACCCCGCCGACCACTCTGACAGGAGCATATGCTGAAGCCGTTAAGGTGAACACAGATTTGGGTATGAACACGCATGGGCCACTTAATCACATAGGGCATGTGGCAATGCCAAATCAAATCCAGGGGATCAATCACGCATTGGCTCAACATACACCTGTAATGAATCTAGTTCCTGTTCCCACTCCTGCTAATCAATTAGTCTTGCATCCAGGAGTGCCAATTTCACAAGTTGTACCTGAAAAGCCAGTGTATTTGCAAGGATCTTCATCTTCTGCAAAGGCTCAGGAGGAGAAAGATGAAATGAAAGAGCTGATTGATCAGGTAAAGAAATTGTCTACTGAAGTTACACATTTACGAAATCAGAATAACTATTTGCAGAAGAATTTCCAAGGCAATCAGGGTGGATACCAAGGAAATCAGAGCAGCAATCAAGGATACAATCAGGGATATAATCAGGGATACAATCAAGGTTTTAGAGGAAATAATCAAGGCTTTCAACGACAGAATAGAACCTGGAATACTGCACCTAACAATGGCACGGTCCCTTCACCACTCGATAATCCACCAGCTTCTGACCCAAAACCAGCAGAGAAAGTATTTTTAGCAGAAGCTGCACTATCCACATGGTGCAGGTTGCATAACACCAATCAGCATTCCGAACTTCAATGTCCCAAATTTAAGATAGCTGCCGACATCTTTCAGCAGGAGATGCATGGTACACAGGTACCAGAGAATCCTCCGGTTACCGGATATGAAATTGTGCCCACACAGAGGTATGATCAAGCTTTGATGATTGAAGATTTTACTTTTCCACCTCCGATGGAATATGATATGACAGAATATAATGGAAGATTCCCACCAGCCTCTGCAAATGGACCAGTTGATGATACATATTATCCTCCGCCATTCGAGGGCAATTTCCAAACTCAAGAAGCAGATGAAGTTCAGGCCTTTCAGCAATCTACCGGCAATGCACCACAAAGAGTTTATCAGCGGAATTACTGGCCACAAGATCCTATTACTACGTCAACTCCTCCTAATAACTTGCACACTCCGCCAAACCCAAATGCAAGTAACAATCCAAGCTATCCAAGCGATGCCCCCGAATACAGACAACAAAATCCAGTTCAGAATGTTGTCCCAGCACAAGAAGTTCAGCAGCAGAATGTCTCTTCAAGGATCGATCCAACCAGAAAGGAGGTTCCTAAGGAGGATTTAAAGAGGTTGAGTCAATGTGTTGTCGAAGAACTCAAGAAAATCAAAATCAACTTACCATTGACAGAATTGATTCGGGTACCTGAAATAAAGGAAGCCTTTTTTAGAGGTGTTGATGATACCATCTCAAAGGGTGGAAATCAAAATGTGCAAGTCACCACAGGATCATCAGGTCCATCCACTTCAAATGCACCAAGAGCATATGTGGGTCAAAATGCGAATCCAACTCAAATGAGGCCACCTCACCCACAAGGCCAGACAAATGCTATTTTCATTGCACAGGATTCATCCAATATGACAGCCGGCAAGTCAGTTACAATAAAAGAAGAGCCTGCAGAGGATAACAATACCCTAAAGATTCAAAGTTCACAAGTCAATTCAGATCCAGCAAATGACCGATACAGTGCCCCCAAGAAGAAATCAGTAATCTTTTATCAAGGAAAAGATGAACAGCCTCCGTTCTTGATATCAGTTAGAATGTTTGGCAAATTGTTACACAATTGTCTAATGGATTCAGGAGCCTCAAGCAACGTGATGCCTTTGGGTATCTGCAAGAAACTTGGTCTCATCCCAAAGCAGACAAATAAGAAAGTTACTCAATTAGATAAGACCGAAGTTCCAGTTATTGGAGAGCTACATAATATTCACATGCAGTTAGCAGCTGATCCCAGGATTCAGCATTACATTGACATTTCAGTAGTAGACATACCTGAAGGGTATGGGATGCTGCTAAGCAGAGATTGGTTGAAGAAGCTCAACTGATACGTCTCCACCGACTTCTCGCACATGTGGCTATCATGGAAAGGATTGCCTAATCAAATCAGGATAGATAGTACTCCGCGTTTAAAATTGATGATTACTGAATATGGTGAAGACAATGAGATCCTTTTTGTACAGATAGACTTAGGTGTTTACAAGCCTAAGGTGGAAGAGATTCTAATGTTTCATAATTCGACAGAGGTCCTCATAGAAAGTGATCACAGCGCA
Organism: Cunninghamia lanceolata; assembly: GCA_027924645.1. Lineage (NCBI taxonomy): Eukaryota > Viridiplantae > Streptophyta > Pinopsida > Cupressales > Cupressaceae > Cunninghamia > Cunninghamia lanceolata. Next base: position 28,123,843 of record BSBN01000021.1, read on the forward strand.
TCATCAGATGAAGAAGGGGAAGGCATGTTCGAAAACTTCCGAAATTTTGTGATGAAACATGTGAAGCAAGGAGTAGAATTGGGAAGTCATGCATCCGTTCACGACCTATTGCTACCTAATTGGTGTAGGATACACAATGCTTTCCATTCCGAGTTCTCCTGCTCTATGTGCGTAATAGCCTTAGAACAAGTCAGGAAAAGGATTCTAGAAGCCATGGGCCTAGAAATTCCGAGTATGATGAAACTAAAAGAACCTGTTCAGGATACGGCCGTTACAGATGAAGCAAGTACTTCAGCATTCGCAACAGAACATACCCAAATTGAATCCGCAAAAGTAAATCAAGGTGTTGATATGTTAAATTCAGAAGATAATCAAATATGGACTTTAAGATTTGATGGATCAAAATCCAAGCAAGGATCCGGAGCTGGCTTTGAACTGATCAGTCCGCTGGGAGAAGCTTATTTATCAGCCTTAAGATTACAGTTTCCATGTACCAATAATGTTATCGAGTATGAAACTCTCGTGCATGGATTGCTCTTGGCCATAAAGAAGAAAGTTAAAATTTTGCATGTGTTCGGCGATTCAGAAATAGTTGTCAGACAAGTCAGGAAACAATATGTGTGCCATGACAAGAGGCTAAAGAAATACAGAAATAGAGTATGGGATTTGATTGAAGACTTCGATGCTTTCAACATCAAGTCAATTTACAGGTCAACAAATCGAGTAGCTAATGCACTAGCACAGGCCGCAAGTTCTCTTGAGCCATTAGCTATGGAGGGATTAAAAAAGTTTACAGTGGAACTAACATCAGTACCATCAGTACCAGATAATATCACAAATTTTCAAGTGTTTGATGATGACAAACATATACTAGATTTTTTGACCAATTCAGGTATCTTCACCACCCAGGTCATTGACGAAAGTGAAGTTGAAGCTGAGTTTGATCCAGATGGGATCATGAATCTGAAAGACAATAACATCCCAAAGGGTATGATCGAATTAGAAAGACTCTTCGATTCAGATAAGTTGGGCACTCCTCCTCGCCACAACGAAGATGGGAATAAATGTGAAGCAGTCAATCTGGGAACCGACGAAGATGTAAAAAATGTATTCATAGGGAAAGTTTGCACACCGGAAGAAAGAGAAAACATCCTCAATAGCATGAGAGAATTTCATGATGTTATTGCTTGGGGGTATGATGATTTGAAGACATACGACACATCCATTATCACGCATACTATCCCTCTCAAGCCAGGAAGCAGACCTTTCCGACAGAGGCAGAGGCCGGTCAATCCTTTATTGGAGCCACTTATTTATCAAGAAGTGAAGAAGCTGCTACAGGCAAAGATCATATTTCCAATCAGGCACTCGACGTGGGTCGCCAATTTAGTTCCAGTTAGAAAAAAGAATGGAGAAATAAGATTATGTGTTGATTTCAGGAATTTGAACAAAGCATCAGAGAAAGATAATTATCCTTTGCCTTCACTGGACGAAGTGGTTCAAATTGTAAATGGTTCACAAATGATGTCTTTCCTGGATGGATATTCAGGGTATAACCAGGTCATGGTTGAAGAAGAGGATCGATTGAAGACCGCTTTCACTACCAAATGGGGTACATACGCATACAGAAGGATGCCTTTTGGCCTAATCAATGCAGGAGCCACTTTCCAGCGAGCTATGGATATTGCTTTCAGAGATATCATTGGAAAATGCATTATCATCTATATGGATGATCTTACGGTGTTCTCAAAGGTCAGAGCAGATCATGTAGAGCATTTAAGGAAAGTTTTTGAATCTTGCAGAACATATGGAATTTCCTTAAATCCAAAGAAGTGCATCTTCGGGGTGACAGAAGGAAAGCTCCTGGGTCACGTAATATCAGAACACGGTATCTCTATTGATCCAGATCGGATAGAAGCCATTAAGAGAATTAGCATGCCTGCCAGTAAAAAGGAATTAAAGTCATTCTTCGGTAAGATCAACTTCGTCAGGAAGTTTATTACCGGATTTGCAGAAATTATTAAGCCGTTGAATGATATGTTAAAGAAGGATGCAAAAGTTGAATGGACTCCTCAAGCAAAGAAAGCATTTGAAGAAATCAAGCAAGCAATTGCTAAGGCTCCTGTCCTCATCAGTCCAGACTATTTGAAGCCATTTTATTTATATTCTTTTGCATCTGATCACACCTGTGCAGGAATTTTGACCCAGAGAATAGATGATAAAGATGAACACCCCGTTGCATTTATGAGTGCCCCTTTTAAGGATGCTGAGCTGAGATATCCCGCAGTGGAGAAACAGGCGTATGCTCTAGTAAAGGCTATCAAGAAATTTCGGCATTATATCCTGCGGAATAAAGTGTATGCTATAGTTCTAGATGCCGCAGTTAAAACACTACTAATGCAAAATGAACTAGGCGAACGAAGAGGCAAGTGGGTCGCCACTATTCAAGAGTACGATATTGAAATTCAACCAATGAAGTTAGTTAGAGGACAAGCACTGACTCAGACTATAGCAGTCGAAGGACCTGGATTAGTTCAGCAAGCTTATGTACTTGAAGCAGTATCACCAGATGAGTGGTACGATGATATTGTTTATTACCTACTATCTCAGAGATGTCCAGAACATATGAGCCCAACACAGAGGAGAGCATTGAGATACAGGAGTAAACGCTTCATGTTGCAGGGATTAGTTTTATTCAGACAGAATCATGAAGGTATCTACCTAAGGTGTGTTGGTAGGAACGAAGCTAAAAGTATTATGGAACAATTTCATGATAAGTTCGGAACTTGCCACGGCGGTGAGTTGGCAACGGCAAATCAGATATTAAGAGCAGGCTATTATTGGCCAAAATTGTTTCAAGATGCTCATCAGCACATCAAAACTTGCCATATTTGTCAGATAGCAGCTTCAAGAGAACGAAACCCAGCAATGCCCTTGCAGCCAGTTGTTGAATTCAGACCTTTTGCTAAGTGGGGGTTAGATTTTATTGGCATGATAAACCCACCATCTTCCGCACAGTATAAATATATTTTGACTGCAACAGACTACTGTACCAGATGGACAGAAGCCCATGCTTTGAAGTTCTGTACTTCCGAAGTAGTGATCAAGTTTTTAGAAGAGAACATAATTACCAGATTTGGTTGTCCCAGCGCCCTTGTATGCGACAATGGCCCTGCATTTTCATCACTCAGATTTTCAAATTGGGCCTTTGAATACGGAATAACCCTGAAATTTTCATCAAATTATTATCCACAGGGAAACGGCCTGGCTGAATCCACAAACAAGAACCTTTTGAATGCAATAAAGAAATTACTGGATAAGAATCCAAGAGACTGGCATATGCAGTTGAAGTTTGCTCTTTGGGCCGACAGAACTCAAGTCAAGTCTTCTCTGGGTACTTCTCCATATCACCTGGTTTATGGGCAGGATCCCATCTTTCCAATACAATTGAGGATTCCAACCTTGCAGTTCATGCAAGAGTATTTAGACGAAGATGAGCAAGTACAGACAAGATTATCACAGCTCCTGCATCTAGAAGAAAAGCGAGACATTGCCTTAAATAAATTTATGAAGCATCAAGGAGTGGTCAAGCGTTGGTTTGATCGACAGGCAAGAGTGAAAGCCTTCAGAATCTCTGATCTGGTTTTATACTGGGACAAGGCACATGAACGGCGAGGTGATCACGACAAGTTTGATTATCTCTGGAAAGGCCCATATCAGATTGCTGAGATCCTAGGAGAGAATGCTTTCAAATTGAAGACTTTGACCGGAGAAGACGTTCCGTTGCCTGTCAACGGGCAGTTCTTGAAGCACTATTTTCAGCCATGAATTCTTCGGAAGACTGGTTTGTACATAGTTAGATAGGATTTTCCTTTCAGTTTTTTTTTTTGTTTTTCTTAGATTAGATTTGTTTGTCTTGATGTCATTTGACTCAAGAAGAATTTCTTGTTTTTCTTAGTTTAGTTGTTTTGTTTTTGCTTTCGTTTTAGAGTGGTTGTTTTTTAAGGGTTTCAATTCTTGACAAGGTGGTGTGTATCCAAAAAAAACATTTGGTATACTTTCACTAGGATATGTTAGCTCATTTCTTAAACATTTATTCATGAAACTCGTAGGATTGATAGATTATTATTTTCAATTGTTGACAAAGCAAGCCCTGAGCTTGACTGGGACATTAATCATATATTGTGTCTTGACACCATTATCTTCTGAACATAATGTTTTAAAATGCCAAATCTAATTTTATGAATTCTTATTTGTTCTGTTGAGAAACTTAAGTCATGATTGATGGATTTCCGTCGATTCCATCACGAGTATTAAATAGCGTGGCTGCTTGTTCTTAGGAGACGAATCAGTTGTTCGGTATTGACTGAAGTATTTTGAGGTTTCTTACACATCTTAATGACCCCAAAGTTCCTAGGAAAGCCTTTGTAAGCCTGGATCAAGTGAAAATCCCAAGGTAATTCATGATTCCAATTCCATTCCATAATAAAGTATTTTACATACTTCCATATCCGTCATTCCATTTACCACATCTCATATTACAATAAACTTGTCCATCCATTTCATTTCAATACAATAAAACCTCCATCCACGTTGCATTTTCAACCAATAATGAATTCGAGTCTAATGTCTGAATCATTTATATGGTCCTGTTGTTCATTGTACTCCAGAAGGATGAATTGAAGTCCTTATGAATCATTTGGAGTTGTCTATGTCAATATCTTTTCAAAAAACCATTATCCACTGTACAGGATAAGATCAAATGTTGGTATTCCTACTCCATTCCATTTGAAATCTACTACATATATCCATTTCACCTTCAAAATCTCATTACTATCCACACCTTTATCCCTTTCACCCCTCTCTTAATCATGATTGATGAATGTGAGTGTCGTCTACGCAAGAAGCTTGCAATTCCTTCCACCCATTCCCCCACATTTCGTAAAATAAATATTTGGATGTTTTTACCATTCAAGCAAAGAGATTCCCGAAAATCCAAAGTCTCTATGCCTCATGATATAAATGCCAAAATTCCTAAACTAGGCATGTTCAAAAGATATTTCATGCTGTACTTTCAAGTCAAGGAATCCTTGAGAAATAAAGTTCTAAGTACTTGTAGCCACATCCAAAGAGGCTACTGCATCCAATCCACCCATCCATTCCATTTCCATTCAATTCCATTCCACATTATTTCATCTCACGAACCAAAACCCAAAGATATTCTAAGTTCCTGAAGGTCATGAAGTTGTCATTCTTAATTTCCAAATCATCCATTCCCATTCCCTATAGACATTCCCCTTTCCACTTGCAAGCTTCGAAGTTTAGGTTGATACAAACAAACGTTGATCGTGATTTCATTCCATTTCATTTTCCTTATTCACCGTCCATATTTGTTTCTTGCTATTCAACATATCCCATCATTCCTTTGGTTTATGGTTGAATACGCTTTCATATATCCATTTTACAATCCGTTCCCTTCATGTTTTATAATCCGTTTTATAATACGCTTTCATCCCATCATGTCCTGCCAACATTTGTAAGATTATCGCGTCCTCTGCAGAGTCAGACTCTTGAATTCCGTCTATTCGTTACCTCGGTGAAAACCTGGCAAACAGGCGCCGTGTGTAATGGTCATCATTCAAAAAAGCAAAAGTAAAAAAAAAGAAAAAAAAAAAAGAGAAAAGAACAAAAAAAAAAAGAAAAAAGAGAAAAATAGTAAAGAAAAAAAAAATTTCATTCACTGGTGAAAACCCGGCAAACGGGCGCCATGGATAAGTATCTTGGTGAAAACCTGGCAAACAGGCGTCATGATAGAGACACATTGTCACATTGCATTTTCACTATCATTCCATCACCACTCCATTTGACATCATTTACTTGTCAATGCATATTATCATTTGCCCACTTCATCCATGTATATATTTATCCATCCGCTTTCATGAATTTACCTAGCTTGAGACAGGTTAGCTTAGTCGATCCTGGTTTCTAAGGGATGGGAATGAACCTAAGTGCTTGCACTTTAAACCTCAGATATGGATAGTCGCGCTGGCAATTGGTTCTGATTCTTTGATTGAGTAGTCGTGTTTATTTGATCTAGTGTGTGGGTGTACATGGAAATTTTGAAACTTGACGTTTGTTTATCTTTAGCACATTTAAGAAATTGTTTAAATCACAATCTATCTTTAATCATACATCAGGAGATGTAGTGTCTTGATCCAATTTATGATTCCTTTCCCTTTAAGCTCGTTTTTGCATAGTTTACGATTGAAGATGGTGATTTAATATTCTTTGAGTAGGCTTTTGCATCTTTGTTTTAGAAATGTTCAGGAACATTCCTCCAGTGGAGTCGCCAGATGTTGTGACCAAATCACACATCACCCCATTAGGAATAGGGACCCCCCTTTTTTTTTTGAGCTCTGAGCTTTTCAGTGAGTTTTCAATGAGTTTTCAATGAGTTTTGTAACGAGATTTTAATGATGACCTGACTCGTTTTCCTTTGTCGATGCGGTAACGATTTCCTTGTCTATGATCTTTGGTTCACGATTAAGGGTAGATTAATTTGCAGTAATGAAGAATTGTGATCAAATCCTATCTAGATATTGAGTTTTGAGGTCAATCCTTTAGAATGTTTGAGACCCTGAAAAGACTAAGCCTGGAGCCTGAAATCCTGAAAATCCTGAAAATGGCTAAGTCTGAAATCTGGTGAATCCTCCAAATTCTATATTTTGCATCTTAAATCCGGTGGATTCGGGACCTATCTCAAACATCCTGAAAGGTATATTGAAAAATATTTAAAGTAGAAGAAATTCAATCTCTAAACTTATACTTAAATATATTTTTCAATATACCTTTACTCACGCGATCCTGAAAATACTTAACGATTTCAGAGGATTCAAAACACTGATCTAATGCGACTGGACACTTAGATGGCGCAAATCTGGGCGCAAAATCACGAAGGAGAAGACACTTGAGCCAGAGGATTTGAAAACTCGATCCAATGCGCCCTTCTAAACCTTGATCCAATGAGATAACGCTTGAGGATTTCGATCACTCAACTAGTGCGCCCAAACCAAAATGTCATTTCGGAGGAGAAAATGAAGATTTCAATGTCTTGAACTAATGCGAAAATGAAAAGGCAAGTCTTAGAGCGAACCTTGGAGCCAATTTAGATGTTAAATCTAGAGGATTTTAATCCTTTAACTAGTGCGCCACCAAGGAAGAAGATGGAAATGTAAGGGTTTTGACTTGAGAAATGTCTAGTTTAAAGAGGATTCCAAAAGAGGAAGCAATGCGCCAAAACTTAAGGATCTTTTCCTTTCAACTAATGCGCTTCGTAAACATTCAACACAAGTGTTAGTCACTCCACCAAACAAGAAGTCAGAGGATTCCAAGACCCTATCTAATGCGCTAGAGGTTAGAGGATTCCAAAAGAGGAAGCAATGCGCCAACACTCTAGAAGACTCTTCAAAGTTATCCACTGCGCAAGGTAGTGATCAAGGTTAGAAGTTAGAGGATTCTCCGAGGCTAAGTGATGCGCCAATATCATGAGGCTTCCAATCCTTCATCTAGTGCGCCAACTCTAAGAATACCCCTACGTTTTCAAGGAAAAATGAGATTTGAGTCAGAGGATTTGCCGAGCTCATCTAATGCGCCCATTCCAAGGTCATCCCATGCGCAATATAAAGAAAAATGAGATTCGTTTTCAAAGGATTCTACAAGGGCAACCATTGCGCTAAACATCACACATGTCAAATCGGAATTGTCATCTAATGCGCCATGTGTGAGGGGAGAATAAGGTTTGATTTTGAAGATCTCCTATTACCTATCCAAGCGCTCCACAAGAAGAAACCAAATTACCTATCGAATGCTCCATGAAGGAGAGGAATCAAACTAGTGATCTAGTGCGCAAGGTCTAGAGGATTCTAATCCTCCATCTAGTGCGCCATCCCTTAAAGCAAGAAAACACTAAGTACTATCTAATGCGCCTAGAAAGGGAGATCATGATATTTTAAAGTGCAAATCCAAAGAAGATAAAGAAGATGCCGAGCCTTCATCCCATGCGCTTGAAGGAGAGAAGAAAACGCCAACCAACAACAAGAAGATCACCAAGCCTTTATCTAGTGCGTCCATCAAGAAGAAGTTAGAAATATTTAATGATTGTTGCCTTCGGAAAACGTGCATAATACATTTATTTAATAAAGATCAAATCTAAATTAAATGTTTGTGCACAATAATAAATGAGGTCGGCCTAGAGAAAAGGAAAAGTTTTTAAAGCAAATTATGTATATATACCCTATTTCCTTTTCATTTTTATCATTGTCAAGAGCAGATTTGCTCTCCAAAAAGCAGAATTTTCTTCAAGGAGCAGCAACAAGAAGTTGTTTTTAGAAGTATAAATTTGATTTTATCAAATTTTGCCAAGTGGTGGATCAAATTGCAAGGTATCAAATACAAAACAGCTCATCAAGTAAGTCTGATCTGAGTTTTTTCTGATCTGATTTTCTTCTTTTTCTTTCATTAGATGCCTTGAAATTGTTCAAATATTGATAAAATTCTAGAAGGATAAGTGGATTTTTATGATTTTTCGTAGATTCTTTGAATTTAGTAGTAATATTTCATGATTTTAAAGGAAAATTTCATAGATTTAATCCACTAAAGTTGCTGAAGTAAAGTCTAGATTATGTTTGCTATCACTTATTCGCGTCAAGTCTGCAGAATAATGGCAATGACTTCCAAGGAGCGACAAGCAAAGATCCGGATGGATGCCAAGGGGAAGATTCCCGAATCAAAGCTCGTCTCAAGGTGGACGAATGTAAGCGACACGAATATGGGAAGCAGCAACTTGGAAGATATCAAGTCAGTTCTTGAGGAACCCAACGGAGGAAGTCTCGCTCGAGCCATCATGAGGAGTGGAGCCATTGAAGCTGCTTGTTTTCCGCCAGCTTTGCCGTGTCCAGAGATGATCATCGAATGTGTCAAAAAGTATGATGTAAATACAAGGCAAATTGTAGCCAAAGATGGAACGATATTAGCCTATTTGCAAAAGGAAGCAGTTGAAGAAACTTTCAACATTCCAACTAAGTAGAGGATGATCAGCATCTCAATACAACAAGGCCAGCAGGAATATGATGTTGACACCAAGATAAAGTTACAAGAGATAAGGAGAGAGTGGATGGCCAATCCAGCCATGAAGTTCAATATGAATAATCCTCCACAGTTCCATAAATCAGATTTTCATCCTGAAATTGGATATCTGATCATGTTTCTAAACAGAATGACAGGAATGCCTCAATCTGCTACCTTTCAGCCTTGGATGTACTCTTTCATCAAGTCAGTTCTCAAAGGGAAAATGATTGATTGGGCTGGACTTATCAGTCAGAGCATACATGAGCAGTTCATCAATTTTGCTAAGACTAAGACTTGTCATATGAGTTCCTATATAGTGTACCTTCTCGCCAGAAATGAAGTCTACTCAGGTTTAACCAAAAAAGGAGAAGTCGGCATTGGGCCTAACAAATATCTATCACATCAATGTTATCCTCAGTTGCACCTCAAGAGTATCAATCATTATACAAGGTTCAGTGATGCATTTGCTATGTTCATAATGAAGAAACTGAGGGGAGAATTTCATAAAAGGTTATCCAATGCAGCGAGAGAATTCATTTCAGCATATGGACACTGGTATACTCAGCATGAAAGGTACACTTACCTAAGGATCCAAGGATTTACATCATATCCATACAGATTGCCAAGGTATCCAACCAACAGGATGGTGATGTTAGAGGTTACAAGACAACTCCTAGAACTCATCAGGTTGCAGAAGTTGAAGAACAAAGGAGGAATCCAATTTCCACTTCGTCTTGGACAAAATCTGGAGTGTCCATCCTTATCAGCAGCAGAATATTCTGAAATAGAGCTACAGGCCTACCATTTGCAAACTCATGGCACCAAGAGGCCTAACTTTGACCCTTTCCAAGTTTGCTGGAAATACAACAGAGAATTCAAACATATCAAGCAGTTGGAAGACCATTGGGCCAGTGCCCAAGATGAAGATGATCTCCGAACCCTTCAAAGTTCAAGACTCGACTGGGATTTAGTCAGAGCCACCAAAATATTCAGGATTCCAGACCAATTCCCCGAAGATGATACTTTGCTAATAGATGAATTTGACAAGATAAAGGATTTGCCTTATACAATTGATTGGTCAAAGAGAGATGCATCCGAAGAAGATTCGATAAAGCCGGTCTTAGCCATGACACAAGTGTGTATCAATCAACTATTGCAAGAGATGAGTGATGAAAGTCAAGTTCTCACTTACAATAAGATGGATGAAGGAGAACCAAAGCAGCATAGTACACATAGCCAACCACAACATAGTGGGAATGATCAAAGCAATAATTCAGCTAGAAAGAGGAAAAGACCTAGTCAAGATCAGGGAGAATCAAGCCGAAGACCTGAGAAAAAGAATAATCCATCTACTTCATCTAATCCATAAGAAGGTGCTTCAGTTGTTCAGAATCCAATACAAGAGATAGAAGTAATTGAAGAAGTTGCCTTGATTCCGTCGGAAGAGATCCAATCAAGCCCCACTGTCATAATAGAAGAGAATGAAGATCTTGGTCAAGATGAAGTAGGACAAGCTGAATCTGATGAGGAAGTAGCTCGTGTTCAACACAATCGAGCTCATGGACAACGAGATATATCTACTTTCCCACCTTGGTTGAGACAAAGGATTGAAGAAAGTACAATTGTAGAGACTTATCAGCCTACTGCAGTTGAGGAATTGCTTGTAAATGTACAAAAGAGTAATCAAAAGAAGAAAGCAACAATCCTTTCTAAAATCACTCAAGATTCTGCTGGAAACAGAGAGATACACATAGCTGTTCCTAGAAGTGACAAGGAGTTAGAAAATATGGCACCTGAGGACTACAATATGACTACCATTGGCATGGGTCCAATCACAAGGGAACAGGTCGAGGAGGAACTACAAGATTTAGTGAATAATGTGAGAAGCATGTTGAAACAAGAAAGAGAAGCAAGGATGAAAGTTGAACAAAATTTTAGTACATTGAAGCATTACATCCAACAGGTCATGCAGCCTATTCAACAGAAGGAAGCTACTGCAATTCCTCCGTCTATTCTTCCACAGGAAACAGTATCCCAAGTTGAAAACATGAGAACTTCATCTCAGATGATGAAGGGATGGATAGAAAAGACAGAAGACAAGGCCTATACTTACCTTGAAGAAATTGTGCAAGTATATGACAGAGTCATTAAGCTCCAAAGTCGAGTCCAAGCTTTATTGGGAAGTTGTGCTGAGTTCAAACCAATCAAAGAGCAATACATGCCACAACTCAAGAGTTTAATGGAAGCTCCAGTAGAAGACTTAATACATGATAAAGTGATTGATAGAGATACTCCACATGACTTCGTCACTTGGTATTTCTCCTTTCACAACAAGGGGCAACTAGTTGATAAAATTGAAGTAGATATGTCCAGGATAAGAAGTGTTCTTCTAAGAACAGAAAATCATATGTACACTGCTTTGACAACAATTTGTAATCCTTATGGAAATGTTACTATTGAGAACATGAAGCAACAAGTTAAGGCATTCTACTTTCAATATGATGGACTTGATGAAGGTCAATTAGATAGTATATTCACACTTGCATATCGTCTTGGGGAAAATAAGTCTTGGATAAACGACTGGGAGAAGACACTTGGCGTCTATGAGGCAGATGTAGCAGTGGCAGAAGGATCCATTAAGGCAGCGACAAGTGTACCAATGGAAGATATTGTTCAAATTGTGTCCAGATTCATTGTATCTCATAGTACTACTACATAGTACTCACCTTGATGATGTGGCTTCCTTATCTTCTTGGAAAGCGTGCCTTTGTTCTCTCTTTCATGACTTCTTTCATTTAATATAGATAGCCTCCTGTATTTAATAAAGTTGACCTCCTTCATTTAATAAAGGATAGTTTGTTATAACTACTTGTGATGTGGCTTGATCTGATCCGCTGATTTCGCCGATCGATCTTGACCCTTCTCTCCTTTGAGGTCTATAAAAGAGCTCTCATTGCTCTCATTTGAAACGGTTGGAAATTTTGAAATTGTTGTAAGAGCTCTCTGAGATAATAAAGGACTCATTGATTTGGTGATTCTATTTATATTTCTGAGTGTTTGCATGGTTTCAATTTTCACACGAACATTAAGTTAAGTTTGTTTTCTTTAAGTATAAGTTAGTTAGTGAAAGGTTGCTTTATTGCCTTGCAGTGAAGTCTTTACAATTGAACGTCAATTTGATCTTTATGCCTGTTGAATTTTCATGAGCATAATTGATTTAAACATCTTGCATACCTTTGAAGATAGCACCTCTCTTGTGTAGTTGTTTTATCTTGGCGAAACAAGATTTGGTTCGACTTCACACTAAGCAGTAAACGTCCTTCCATTTAGGATTAGATTAATATTTCTCAACCCTATATCTTTTGCCCTTTTTTACCAATCAGTTAGATTTAGGATCAGAACGTCCATTGCTAAATCATATGCGTCAGTTGCAGTGCTTAGATTCTCTAGTATTCACTTCCATAGTCTTTGCAACAACAAGTTACATGAACAATTGTGTAAGTCCCTTTGTTGATTAACAGCAGAATCATACTTAAATCATTGAGCTGTCTCTTACTGAAATTAAAACATTATTAGAAGGAACCTTGGAGTTATCTTGTTTGATCACTTAGTTCAGCATCCGAGAGGCTTTGCTCAAGAGAGGGTCAGATACCTAGTATTTCACCCTATTGTTGACTTGTTGAAAAACAACCATCAACAGGAAGGAGATAAGAATACCTCTTTCTTTCACCTCTCATCCAAGGTACGCAATTGTGCTAACTCTATTAAGTCAATTCAGCTGGAAAATGGATCTATTTGTACAAACCCTTCAGAAATTCTTTCTGCTGCAAAATTTTTCTTCAGAATATTGGCAACTTTGTTCCCAAACTGGTCAAGCAAAACCACAACCTGGATCTAATGAAGGAATTCTCCTTAGATGAAGTAAGAGCAGCAGTATTTTCTGGAGGGAGAGAAAACCTCAGGCCCAGATGGGTGGACAAGGATCTTTTTTCACAAATGCTGGTATACAGTAAGTAGAGACATTTTTTTGGCAGTGGAAGAATAAAGAAAAAATAGAAATGTCCTCAAGGAAGTTAAATCAACATGCTTAATGCTTATTCCAAAATCTAACTCTCCCCAATCTTTCGAAGACTTCAGGCCAATTTCTTTGTGCAACTTTATTTATAAAATTATCTCCAAAGCTTTAGCGATGAGAATGTCCAACTGTTTGCCCGATCTCATTTCAGCTGAGCAGGGGGGTTTTGTCCCAGGCAAAGAGACGCTAGAGGGTGCTATTTTAACAAATGAAATACTCCACTCGGTTGACCAAGATAAAAAGGCTGCTATGATGGTTAAGCTAGATATGTCCAAGGCTTATGATAAGTAGACTGGAGCTTCCTCCTAATCATCTTGTGGTAGCTAGGTTTTTCCTAGGAAGTGGTAAGATGGATTTTTTCTTGTATTTTGCGTTTCCAGGTTTCAGTTCTTATCAATGGCAAGGAGTCTGAAACTTTTGAACCTACATGTGGGCTGAGGCAAGGAGACCCTTTATCTCCCTACCTGTTCATCCTTATGACAGAAGCCCTCACATGGGCAATAAAGGAAGCTAGGAGAACTGTTGTGATGTTCACAACACACCCCATTTTGCTCCTTAGCAAAACGAGGACCCCTGCTGATGTTTTGCTTTTTGCTTCTGCTTGTGTTTTTTCTGCTTTCTGGCGGTCTGGGAAAAATGAAGGTCAGGTGCATCATCATCATGATATTGGATAAGGTAGGTCATCATCATGAGGTCAGTTTGTCAAAGTTTATATTTTATTTCTGTGACCTCATATTTAGAAAGAGCTTGAAATTCCATGCAGGTTTGCCTTTTACATCACCTGAAAATTCGTCCATATGTGGAAGTTATACACAGTCAAAGTTTTGGTCAAACCTGATAAACGCAAGTGATCATCATATTTTTTTATGTTATCAAGGTCATCATGATCTTGGTCTATTACCCGATAAAAATCATGCAGTCGCAATATCCGGACGTCAATCTTAAGTGGTAGTGCCCTTTACCCGTCAAATGGCCTTATGCGCATCGTGAGCATCATGATTTTTTAGGAGGGTCATATTTTGTAAACTCGGTTTTGCTGTATGAAGAACATCATCATCATATTTGAAACGCCCCCCTGATAATATCCTGAGGTCGAAATATCTGGACGTCAACTTTAAGTCATAGTAAGTTTTCCCCGTTGAGCGGTCTTTCGTGACAACGGGCATCATGATATTTTTACAAACACCCAATATTACAATATCATGCTGATATTATAAGATCACCCTGACTTAGAAAATCCACCATCTGCATAATTCGCATGCGCATGTCAAAATCCTTTAGGAGGATCATCATCCTGATCTTTCACAAGAGTCATATTCGCTGAAATTCGCTAAGTAATGGAGACATCATCATGATATTCGATAAGGAGGATCATCGTCTTCATATCTTCCTGATCTCCTTTTGCATGATCATGATGATCACCCTTATCTTTTAAGGGAAGGTGATATTCCATTCCTCAACAGCATGATCATATTTTAAATATCACCCTAGCGCAAACCTGATGATGACCCCTCCTCATCCTCATGCTATGAAAACGAAATATGATGATTACGTCATCATGATAATTCGATGAGGAGGATCATCATATTTTTTTATCCTGTCATATTGTCAAGATCATCATGATCTTGTTTGTCTACTCGATATTTCGTAAAGTCCTCCTGCCGAGAAAGAACGACCTTTTGAAATATCATGATGACGTCATATTTTAAGTTTAACAAAGGCCCCGGATATCCTGATGACGTCATCATCATCCTGATAAACGAAGAAGTAAATATCCTGATGATCATCATCATCACATTTCCTTTCAGCAGGATATTTTCCAAAATATGATCCGGTTGGCGAAATATCATGATGACGTCATATTTTAAGTTTAACAAAGGCCCCGGATATCCTGATGACGTCATCATCATCCTGATAAACGAAGAAGTAAATATCCTGATGATCATCATCATCACATTTCCTTTCAGCAGGATATTTTCCAAAACATGATCCGGTTCCCGAATATCATGATGACATCTTATTCTAAGTTCGACAAAACTAAATATCCTGATCATCATCATCATCCTGATCTTTCGAGAGGGTTACCTTGGCCGCAAAGGGGTCATATTACAATCATCATCCTGATCATGCTCCTTAGGTGACCTGATATTACAATTATCCCCTGATCTTAACCGAATATGACGATGACGCCATCATTTGCATTTTTAACGAAGCCCGAATATGACGATGACGTCACCATCATATTCCTTTCCTCAGCAGCAGGATCATATTTCACATCCTCCTATTTTCCTTCAGCATGAAGATGATGATGATGTTATTCTTTTCCCCGATATACAAGAGCGAAACATCCTGATGACGTCATCTGCACATTTGAAAGGGAGTGCATCATATTTCCAGAATATCATGCGGATGAAGAGAATGTCGGCTAACATGTTTTTTGACACGCCGATAGTGATAGTCATGCCGATGGGCGGGAAATGAGGCGGTGGAATTTTAAAGTGTTTTTTGGCGCCTGTGGCATTTTTTCGGTCAACGATGGTTGACCCAATGAATTTTGAGCAGTCTGAACGCATTTTGGGCGCGTTTGAGGAGTATTCTGGATCTGATTTCCGCGATTTTGCACCGTCACCTGGTTTTCAACGATTATTTTAATTTCCTGCTGTTTATGTGATAAATGAAAAACTTATTGCTTGTCTTGTCTTGCAGGCTTGCAGTTAAGGAAGCAGCTGGAAGGTCAACACAATGACCTCATGAAGGAAAGAAAAATCTGATCTCAGGAGTAGGAAGATAAAGATGAAGTGCTAAAAAGTCAAGGCCATTCAAGTGAAGGACAGAGTTGCAGCTGAAGGTATTACTACAACAGACAAACAGAAGTTATTACCCAGCTGCCGGAACTTCTTAGAAGGGGCAATATTTTGCCCAGATTTGACCCTGCTCAGAGATATTTTTGAAGAGCTGGTTCACCTGTATTTATTGCTGTAACCAGGGGTTTGAACCAGGGGTTCAGTTAGGTTTCTGCTGTAGTGAGGACAATCAGAATGTCTTTATATTGTGCCTCTCTACACTGTAATACTTTACAACAGGGATTCTAGGAAAACACAGTGAGTTAGCTTAGCATAATTTAGAGGTAGAAGAAGGAGGTCGCCTGTTTGTCTGCAGTAAGGTGCGCGTGGAATGTCTGGCTGCCTTACTGTATCTGTAAAGCTTGTAAGTTCTCTGTAGTATGATCAATGAAACTAAGAGTCATTCCTACATTGTAAATCATGTATGACTATTCGTTTCTAATACAATAGAATCTGGAGTTCTGCATCTATCTTCTGAGTGTTCTCCTGCTCTTCTTTGTGTTTTGAAATATCTTCTTTGAGAGCTTGCAATTTTAAATGTATGTTTGTGAAAATGCTCAGAACTTACATTTAAGGTTTTTACTGTGGATTTGATCAAATTACTGTGGTATTTACATAGTGCATAACAGAAACAATTAGATCCTTCGGTAGATTAAATGAGGTATAGATTAGATCTTTCTAACTTTTCCCAACCCATCTGAAATATTTAGCTGAAAACGTAGAAATCTAAAGGAAATTGTCTCAAATTTGAAGAAGCATGCATAACAGAGCTATAAGTAGACAGTTTTCATAAATAGATAAAGAAGAAAGCTGCAAAAAATTCAAGAAAAACCATGTAAAACTTGCAGCACAGTAGCACTCTTATGCAAAGAATGAAAAAGTATTGACATATCTCATGACCTTTTTGCATATTCTTAGTCCAGTGAACCACCAAACAAACCTAAACTACGTAAGGCCCCTTGAACATTACAGCTTCACATTAACCAACTGAACTTGACCAACCGAACCATTGTAGACTTGGGATTAGTTGAATCTCAAATGATTCCTTCTTATCTTTCAAGTATAGTTTCAGTTCATGTCATGTGAATTTTAACTTATTGTTATGATTGCATCAAAATGATCATCAACAAGAACATCAAAATGGGAAGGTATTAAGATCAACGGGATCCAAGAATCCTTTACCCATGCACTTTTTGCCGATGATACAATTCTTTTTGGTCAAGCTTCAATCCAAGAAGCTAGCGCCATGATAAACACTGTCAAGACGTACTATCAAATCTCAGGTCAAGTGGTTAACTTTAACAAATCAATGGTCTTCTTCCAAAATGTCTCTAGTTAGCTGCACGTTAAAATTTGTGGTATTCTTAATCTGGATAGTGAGCCCTTACCTGGAAGGTATCTAGGTCTCCCTCTTTTCAGTGGCAAATTCAGAAATGTGCTATGGAATCAAGTTCTGAGAAGCTTGAACACAAAATTATCTAGTTGGAAAGGGCGAAAGCTGTCTCTGGCAGGTCAAATTGTAATGATTAAAGCTGTCCTCTTAGCGGTGCTGGTCTATATGATGTCAGTCTTTCACCTTCCAAAAGGCATCCTTTCAAAGATAGATGGGGTCTATAGGAAATTTCTATGGCAAGGTTCCAACTAGGAAAAGAAAATTCATTTACTGGCATGGGACAAGGTGTGCAAGTCTAAAGAGGATGGAGGAGCTGGAATCCTTAATATGGACCTTCAAAATCAAGCCTTCGGCCCTAAATTGGCATGGAATATGTATGTGAAACCTAATGCCATATGGGTAAGACTCATGAAAGCAAAGTATCTCGATTCCTTTGACAATGAGAGAATTTTCACAATAAAGAATCCTCCCAAAGGATCTTCAATTTGGAATTTTCTTTCCAAAAGTAGAGAGATACAACAGCCCAATTTGACTTGGATAATCCATAATGGTGAAAAGGCTGACTTCAGGTTTGATTCTTGGAGAGGTGGGCCAGCATTGGCCTCCATGACGGATCTAACAGATGCTAGAATTTTTCTCCAATCACACTGGGGATCTAAAGTGAAAGACTATTGGATTATGACAACGGACGGGCTCTTAGTTTCAGTAAAGTGGAAGAGCACCCGTGAATGTGTTTTTCCAAGGAGCCAAAAACCTCTGTTGTGCCTAATCTTAAAGAACAAATTGGTTATTTTCTCTAATGTCGATGATGAAATAACTTGGACGGTCTCTAAATCGGGCCATTATTCAGTCAAAGAGGGATATAGAGTCTGTTTGCATAAAGCTTCTACAGATTGGCCTTCACACCTGTGTTGGGGAAATGCTCTATTACCTAAAGCAGGTGCTTTTGCGTGGTGTGCACTTCATAAGAGAATATTTACAGGTGACTGTATCAAAAGACTAGGACTTGGTCAAAATTTTGCATGTGTTCTGTGTGGAGGTGCGGAAGAGTCAATTGATCATCTTTAGCAGAGAGTGTTGGCTTTGGTTTCTTAGAAAGTTCAATTGGTCCAGTCCCATTTCCAAATCCTTGCTCCTTATATTTAGGAACTGGCTCTGTCTAATGGCGAATTCTCATTTATCTTGCTTGTGGGATATAGGCCCTTCGATGGTCATTTGGCATCTATGGTGGGAAAGAAACCTCCGCATTTTTAGAAAGGAAGCAACTTCAGTTCTTCAAGTTTGGGTTAAGATAGAATCTGCAATCTCTAATCAGATGGTTTCCTTTCTCAGATGCTCCAACTCAAAAAATTTATTATGGTCTAAATGGGATGTAGCAAATCTCGTTCTCTGGCCGTCTCTGAGCAAGGTTAATATAGGCGGACTCTCAGGGGCTATGAAAAATATCCCTAAAAGAGATTAGGTCAGATGGATCCCACCATCCCCCCTTTCTTCAAACTTAACTTTGATGGAGCCTGTCGAGGTAACCCCGGTCCTTCAACACGGGCTGCGTCATCAGAAATGGAAATAGTTCTCTGTTAATAGCTAAATCCTCCAAACTTCCCCCAGGAACTAATAATGAGGCGGAGGCATGGGCCCTAGTTCATGGCCTAGAACTGGCAGTGGAAAAAGGATTTAAAAATGTGTGGATTGAGGGCGACTCACTGATAGTGATCAACGCCATTAAAGGAAGAGGTATGGATAACTAGAAACTCAATTATGTCTCCCTTCTTTCATGTTTCACACAAGCTAAGGGAAGGTAACAAGGTGGCGGACTGCTTATCTAACATAACCATTGATCAAGAAAGGGATTTTGTCATTTATCTATATGGAGTTCAAGATCTATGATCACCCTTGCCAACCTTATCTCGCTTGAGATGGAAGAAATAGCAGGTTTTTAATCTGTTTAATTTTTATGGCAAATCAACACGCCTGAAGGAAGAAGTGACAGGACATCTACTCGCATTTCAAATTAGCCCTGTACAGCAACGGCCCAATGTCATGTCCCGTCCTACTTTTTAAATGTGATACATTTTGTCAACTTTATCATCTGACAAGCCCGTGGATGAGGTTCTCTTTAGTTCTTTTTGCCGTTGGTTCAGTTTTCCGAGACTACTAGGACTATTATGTGCCCTTCACTGGAGTGGATGGGCAGTTGGGGATAGCAAATCTTTCTTCATGTTTAATTATTTCACGGGAGATGACAAGCTTTAATTGCAATCTCTTTTGTGGGTTGGTTTATACCCTGACGGCGGTAGTCAGCATTGAAGGGAGACGTTAGCAGTGAACACGTGGTTGCCATTTATGGTGGTCTTTGTATAGAATTGTCCTCCAAATCTTTTCGCCTGATCGCTGTCAGGTGTTTTTTTGGCTTCCGTTTTGCTGGTGGGTGCGCTGTGTTTTGTTTCCTCGGACAGTCTTTCTCTTCCGTTGGTGGTGCTGCTTCTGCTTATGTTTTTTTCCCGTCTCTTTCTTCGGTCGTGGCGTGGGTGAAAGTGGTGGCACGGTTAGTTTTACTGTTTTTTTTGGCTGGTTTCAGGACTGTTACGGTCCTCTTTTGATACTTTTACTTAACTACTTGGACTATCTGTATTATTTTTATATTTAATCTATGGGTGCTTCGGCACC
Organism: Cunninghamia lanceolata; assembly: GCA_027924645.1. Taxonomy (NCBI): domain Eukaryota; kingdom Viridiplantae; phylum Streptophyta; class Pinopsida; order Cupressales; family Cupressaceae; genus Cunninghamia; species Cunninghamia lanceolata. The sequence continues at coordinate 28,143,947 of BSBN01000021.1, forward strand.
TTTTTCTGGTTTAAAAAAAAAAATTAGTGCACCGGCCAGTTTTAGGGTTCAAGTTTCATGTTGCAGAGAAACAACAACTTGAACCCTAAAACTGGCCGCTGCACTCAATTTGATCTGTCTTTTATCTCCTTTCCCCCTTGCTGTTTCTTCCTTCTAGTTTTTCTATTCTTTTTTCCAGATAGAACCCCAAACTCTATTCTTTTTTTATCTTTTTATATGTGCAAAACAGTAAAGTCATGGAATGACATTCCACCAGCAAATGGAACGCCGCTTGGGCGTCTAAGACATGAAATTTTATTGTGGTTTAAATCTGAATGTAATAAGAAACAATTTCAAATATTATTGGGCCGTTGACCTTTCCCCAGAAATGAAAGGTAAGCGCCAAGGTTAAGAATGACGAAAATTACATAGCTGAGGGTTGAAACGCCCATGACATAGTATCAATTTCACTTTGACGCCCCTTGCTGTAGATTTATACGGATGTATATACATATAACACTTGTATTTCCTATCATTCGCTGCTGTTAAAGTTTTATTGACTTCAATTGGTTTTTTGGCCGCTCGAGTCACAAAATCAACTCTCCAATAGACAATTTTGCTGTGTGCTTAGATACAGACATGTATATGTTGTATTAATTTGGAAAATCATAAGTACTATGAAGCAACGTCCACCATCATTCAAGTTTCTAATTTGGATTTCAACAAACATCACAAATGGGCAATTATCAAAGATCAGAATCAATTGCATACCAGAATCATCATATGTCCGAATGGAACCGCAACTCTGGAATGGAACCGCAACTCCTCCATCAAAAACTTGGCCGACCAGACCACACTGTTTTCGTAATACTTTGACAAACATACGGCCAATTTATTAAAAAACACTAAAAAATGGATTAAACATGAAGTCACCGTAGTGGCGACAACACTGCCACACGACAAAACACCACTTAATCAACAACTAATGAAAAACCAAATAAAATTGAATTTTTTTTTATTGGGCCATACAGGATTGCAATAACTTCTCCCCTTCAAAATATATTTTGATCCTTTTTTTTATTTCATATGATAAAATCCTAATTAAAAAACCTTAAAAAAATATAGTTGAAATATAATAAATTATTAGTTTATGATGCATATTAATTGATTGTAAAAAAACAAATCTAAACCTAATAAAAATGTATAAAATATAATGCAATTACCTTGAGATAACTCTCTTCCTTTTCCACCATTATTTTTCTCTATCTTATTTCAATATAATCCAATTACCTTCAAATAACTCATGGGCTTCTTCTCCAATATTCTTTTGATCTACTTTGTTCATTTCATATTTTCATGATTTATGTTTGACTATTACTTGTTTATATAAATTTGTTACTTTATGTTGGCTTTATTGTTATGTCCATTAATTTAATAAAATTCTAGCAGTTATATATTTTAAATTTAATTATTATGTCGGTTATATATTTTTTAATATAACATAGCTACTTTACAAATGCAATCACTTAATAAAAGTATGTCATGTCCATTAATTTAATAAAATTATGGTGTTTATATATTTTAAATTTAATTCTTATGTGCTTTCATTTAAAAAAATTATGTCCATTATATATTTTTATAATATAAAATAGCTATTTTATAATTATTAGGTGCATTCATTAGTATGTGAACTATATTTTAAATTTAAAACACTTACTTTATAAATTAAAAAAAAAATGTCAACTTGATTTAATTTTTGTGAACACGGTCACAATCATCCCCTTAAGGCCATTGTATAATGCTTATGGGCGTAATTATGATTTGATATTTTTACATCTCTAAGTTTTGATAATGCTTTTGCAAGTAATTATGATTTGATATTTTTATATCTCTAAGATTTGATTTGTGGGAAGATATGATTTTTGATATTATTGATTTATGTGACCCAGTGCCAAGATTTGATTTGTGGGAAGATATGATTTTTGATATTATTGATTTATGTGACCCAGTGCCAAGATTTGATTTGTTGAAAGATTTTAATTTTTCACATTATTGATTTGAAAGATTTGATTTTTAGAAGATTTTGATTTGTTGGAAGGTTTTGATTTTTTTTTGGAAGATTTGACTATTTTAGGAAGTTTTGATTTTTCACATTATTGACTTCTAGTGACCAATTGCAAATATTTGATTTGTTGGAAGATTTAATTTTTCACATTATTGATTTCCAATGACTCAAAGCAAAGATTTGATTTGTGGAAATTATTGATTTTCGAAATATTTGATTTTTCACATTATTGATTTCTAGTGACCAAATGTGAAGATTTGATTTGTTGGAAGATCTAATTTCTCACATTATTGATTTCCAATGACAAATGTAAAAGATTTGATTTGTTGGAAGATTTGATTTTTCACATTATTGATTTCCATGACTAACTACTAAGATTTTATGCAAGTAGTAAGAAAGATAAACTTCAAAAGTTAGTCTTTTGTAGTGTATCAATAGGCAATAGTTGTTATCATTGTGGTTTCACAAGTTTAACTTCAACCATGAGGAAGACAAAGAGAGAAGTTGAGAAAATAAGGAAAGGAACAGTTCATATATGAGTTGCTAAGCTTTGAGATGGAGGGAAAAGAGAAAGGCGATGGGCAGAGAGAGACCCCAACAAAATGGAAAATGAAATACTAAAATCAATTGCAAAAGAAATACTCATCATTTGGCATGAAATAAGAGACCGAATGTTTCCAAGGAAACTAACAAATTTTATAGTTGGATAGCATTCGAATGAGCAAAAAAGGAACCAAAAAGTGGGATGGGAACTAGCAAATTCTAAGGAAGAAGCCATCTAAATAAATTGTCAAGAACACATCTAGCACTGGGGATTACGAATAAATCAATTCAAATAGATGTGGCAGTATCAAGTGGTAGGAGGAAGAACATAGCACCTTTTATTTATTGAGGACCTCACTTCACCAAATGTAATCTATGGGATTATTTTATAATTAAATTTGTATTTATAATAACAATGGAGTTGCTTCATTTCAATTGTTTCCTACAATTATTATGCATACACAAAAGTGTTCATTTATAATTTTAGATGTACCTTGGAACCTCAAGTGTGATACTATTAATGATAGTTACAAAGTGATTTATCTTTTATAACAAAAGAAGGTACTTCATAACAAATTCCCTCTTCTATTGTTAACATTAAAAATGCTCATTATAAAAACTTATAATAACTTAGAAATATATGTTCTCTTATAACCATAAAGTTGTCAAATGTATTTGCATGAGATGAAGAATTAAAGTTCATCATTCTAGATTCTTTCAAGAAAACTATTTTTCTTGCCTTCATTGCATACAATCATGTATGCTTATGATAACATTTCATTTTTAAATCAACTAAACAAAAATTGTTACCTATGACTCATTAGTCTTTGGACATTTTGAAATGAATCCCCCATTATAAAAATTTGACATAAATCAAGTAAAAGAATTCAAGATTTTTAATGTAGTTGTGATTAAAATTGTAAACAAACACTAGATGTGGCAAATGGAATTTAGTCTTCACTAGCATTTGCTAGGGGTGCGACTAATGCAAAATTATTCAATTCATATCTTACCAAATGAAATTTAACTTTACTACCATTTGTTAGGTTTGCCAAAAGTGAATAAAGTAGTCAGTTTAACCATATTATGAATGTAATTATAATATTCATTTCAAACCTATGATGTCTCCCATTGTGTTTCTCTCAAACTCCCCTCATGCTTTTGCCTGCCTCTAGTTTTAAGTCCTATTGTCACTCCAAACACTTATGAAATTCCCTATTTAGCTCTCTCTTAGCCACCTTGAAACCCTCATTTCATTAGGATCCAAATATAAAAGCAACATTGTTGTAAATACTCCTAAGCCTATGTTCATATGTGATTTGTAGGCACCAAGAAAACACATCGACACAACTATCATAACTTTAACTGTCATATTAATGATAAATTTTTGGGTGTCATGAAGATAGCTGGCATGGGTAAGAAGGTCAACCATGCACACATAATGATCAATTGTAGGTGTAATGCAATAAGGGTTACTTGTGTCATTGAAGTATCTATAGCCCTCATCCACTAAAATTGCATGGTTACATGCACATAGAACACAAGCAAAACTAATAATGTCATGATATGTTCTAGAGTGCTTCATTAATTCAAAGATTTTGAAAACATCCTTGGAAAATCCATTTTGTGCATATCCTACAATATGAGACCACATTTCTTTGAGTCATTTTGTCAAATAGCTCACGTGTCTCATCTATGCTTCCACATTTTCCATACATATCAACTAGAGCATTTCCAACTAGAATATCTACACAAATCTCACTTCCATTATGCTTCTATGGATACCCATACCCTGTTCCAAAGCTCCCATTTTGGGACAGGTGGGGAGGATGCTGGCTTTACACTACCAATTTCATTTGCTTGAAAGTTTCTAAAGCCTCGCCAAAAGTCCATTTTGTGCATAATCTTGCAATCATGGCATTCCATGAGACCACATTTCTTTGAGGCATTTTATCAAATAGTTCACGTGCCTTGTCTATGCTTCCACATATTGCATACATGACTACCAGAGCAGTTGCAACTACAACATATAAAAATAATCCTCTATCATTTATGCTTTGATAGATGTCCATACCCTGGTCTAAAGCTCCCATTTGGCACAGGCTGGGAGGAACTAACAAAGGTTGTAGAGTCTGGCTTTACACCTGCAATTGCATTTGTTTGAAAGTTTCTAAAGCCTTTTCAACAAATCCATTTTGTGAATGCCCTACAATCGAGGCATTCCATGAGAACATGTTTCTTAGAGATATTCTATCAAATAGCTCATGTGCCTTGTCTATGGTCACACATTTTGTATATCCTGTAGTCATGGTATTCCATGAGATGATATCTAAGCTCCTACATTTTACATGCATGTCTACCAGGGCAGTTACAACTACAACATCTGACAAAATTCATGTATCCTTTATCTTGTTCTAAAGCTCCCATTTTGGTATTGATAGGGAGGATGCTGACAAAGGTTGCAGAATCTAGCTTTACACTTGCCAATTACATTTGCTTGAAAGTTTCTAAAGCCTTTTCAACAAACTCGTTTTGTCTATATCCTACAATCATAGCAGTCGAGGCAAACCCATTTTGTGTATATCCTACAATCATAGCAGTTGAGGAAAACCCATTTTGTGTATATCCTACAATCATAGAAGGCGAAGAGACCACATTTCTCGAGGCACCATCACGTCAGACAGTTTTAATGTCTTGTTTATGCTTCCACATTTTGAATGCATCGCTCATTTAATCTATTGGGTGGGAGACTGTGTTGAATAAAAATTGAAGTTTACCAAACCGTGACTGTCGAAGCACCAAATCGTGACTTCCAAAGTGGAAAATAGCAACAAAGAGTGGGAATATGTGGAAATTGAAGGACCCACATTGCCATGTCAGACAGTCAGTGCTTAGAGTGTTTTGTTTAAGCCCAACCAAGATAAACAACACTATTCAAAGTTTACAACACATATCTCAGAGGAAAACTCCAAAGCCACAGAAGTAATTCACATTGCTTATCCTTTGCTTTCATTTAATTCTTCCTCAATCTATTATTAATTTGTGTCTTTTTTTTTTAATAATAAGCTTGCTAGTTACATTGGTACATAATACAACATTCCAGTTGTCATAGTAAGAATACATAACATTATTAAATAGTTAGGCAACAAATAAAACAATAGTTGGAGATTTTAAAAACAGAGAGCTCCCTCTTAAACTCATCAACTACCTCTCAATCCAAATAAAATGTCTGTTCATTGTCCCTAGACTTACATAGTATGATGCCCCTACCCATAAAATGCAATGGTTTAAGTAATCATCCAAAATGCTTGGAACACAATAGAGTCATGTGGGATAAGTTTGATATTTTTTTAATAGAAACATTTAAAACATTAGGACTAATAATATTTAAAATCTTATTTAATGGGAACAAAGAAATTTCTAAAAGTTATTTTATTTTAAAACAATAAAAAAATTGGGAATATTTACTTTAAGTCAGCACCTTATATCTCCTCAAAAAAATTCACATTCTTTCCATGTACTACTAGAATTAAAATTTTAATCTTCTTAAAATTGTGTTTTTTTCTTTTCCATTTTAAAGTAATATGATTATTGTCATCTATGCTATCCAAATTACTAGATCACTCATAACAATTCTCTGTTCCAATCTTCAAAATAGAGAAACCAAACTTTATTTAATAAACATTTAGAAATTAAACTTATGTTCCTTCAAATTAGAGTAAGATTTTCTTCAAACCTACGATTTTTGCTAGTGGGTCAACAACAATTATGGTAGCAGGTTTGCAATTATATCATAATAGATATGGAAAAGTTCCAATTTGCTTATTTCTTCAAGTGGTATAGTCACAGTTAGGAGGGTCCTCAAAGACAACTATCCAGGTCGTGCAGCTAGAGTAAACACAATGGAAACAACTCAAAGATATAAGGCAAATGCAGATTCACTCATTCAGTATATCATAGAATTCAAGTACAAATTGGTTGGCAACATGTGGGCTTACAATTAGGGCTCACATGCTTGATTATAGAATATCAGAATATGCACAAGATATACCTTTGAAGCTCTTTCAAACAAAATTCAAATTATCAACTTGTAACTAATCAATGACTACTTTCCTAAGGATCTATTACATCAATTTATATCTTCTCTAGAACCAAAGATTCCTCCGCATCGGCCAAGGAAGGTTCCAAACTCCAATGAAGAGGTGTAATGTGTGTACACGGATAGGTCGGATCTAATTGAATAGAGTTCCTCCACAAATGAATGGAATAGTGTGTGGTTCTTGGGGACAGTTGGCAATGAACTAATAAACATTTATTGATGTGTCTTTTAGCTTCACAAGTCACGAAATGCTCTGCAAGTCTTCTCCTCCAGTTGATTCTATGAAACTGCTAGGATGCTTTGCTCTAAGAAAATAGTTGATGTTATGATAGAGATATCTTACTAGTACTTGATCCAAATGCTCTAAATTTTGGATATGATGTACATGAGTGAATCTAGAAGCTAAGTCTAGCTCCACAAGGTTTGAAATGCAACTATTGTAAAATGCAGACCAAAATACAAAAATTGCTATTGACTGAACTAACTATACTAAACTGGAAAATGAAAAGAAACAAATAGAAATACAAATATTTTTGGCTGATGCAAGATTGCTCTTGAAATAGGGATGCTCCTGCATCATCAAGGCATTCTTCCTAAGCTTCTATATTTATTATCAAGGATAATTTAGGAGTTAAACATAAATAATGCTCTTAAGTCAATGATGTTGTGATGTAATCACACATCACCCCATTACAAATGGGCACCCTCTCTCTTTTTCTTGCTTTCTACGTTGGTTTTGCTTTAGGTTTGGGTTTTCTCTGAGCTTGTATGTTTGGTAGTGTTGTTTTGCCCAAGTCTCGCCATATTCTTACCAAGGAGTTAGTAAGCTCTCATCCTGATGCATGTCTTGAAGCCCTGAAATTGACTAAGTCTGGTGTCCTAAAATCTTGAAAAAATAACTAAGTCTGAAATCTAGTGGATCCTCAAAAATCTAGAATCTACATATTAAATCCCATGGATCTGAGACCTATCTCAAACATCCTGATAGTATATTTCAAAATATTTAAACTATAAAAAATATATTTTCAAATATAAATGGATTTCAGGCACTGAAAAATGGCTAAGTGTGGGAAATTTCTCCTCCATGAGCGCAACCCGCCCTCATTAAGGAAATTTCTTCGACTCTCAAGGAATGCACCCAACTTAAGGAAATTTCTTTGACTCTCAAGGAATGTGCCCAACTTATGGAAATTTATTTGACTCTCAAGGAATGCGCCCTCCTTGGTGAAATTTCTCCAACATCCATCAAATGCGCCCATTATGAAAAATTCTTTAATCATCCTTAAATGCACTCCCACTCGAGAAAATTTCTCAAACCTTTAGGAAATGCGCTCTGGTTCAAGAAACTTTCTCCAACCTATCTCATATGTACTCTTCCTTTTGAAATTTCTTCACTCATTACCAAATGAAAATTTCTTCACCATGCCTCAAATGCGCTCAAACCAAGGCATGTTACTAGGTTAGCTAGAAGGGGATAAAAGGCAAGTTTTAAGACATGAGAACAAAACCTTCTTCATTGTATAGAACAAGTAACATCTAACCAAGGACCTTTGCAAGGTATCTGAAAGTGAAATGTTAGAACAAACCTAATGAAAGGTTGTTGACTATCAATATCTTTGAAATTGACAATTGTTTTCCTTGTGGTAGGTGATGGAGGATCCAAAAAGGACAATGGTAAATCTTGCACCAAGAACATTCAGAGCTTAGAAGAGTGTTGCTTGAGATCACAAAGAAGGAGAAGATACCACCGAAACCTTCACATGCACATCCAAGGTCATCATTAGAGGAGGTCCACTGTATGACATCAAGACTCATCATTTCATCATTGAGAAGCACACATCTAGGAGTTCAAGAATCCAGGGTCACTCATTTCATGCACCTGGTAGAGATAGAGAACATAATGCAATCCACTCCAAGAAGTCACAGACAAAGACATCTTATACTTCTTGCATCATCTAGAGTCAAATCCTACACAAGCACAAGGACATCATAAGAAGAGAAACAAGTCAATCATCAAGCAATTCATCAATTACAGGAAGAAATTCTAAGTTTCCCAAGTTTTCAAGTTTGAAAATAGCTAAGTTCCAGAGGTGAAAATCCAAGTTCAAAGACTATTCCAGGAAAATGATAAAATTTGGGAAAGTATTCCAAGCAGTGTGAACATAGAGAGAATCAAACCAGTTTGCTTGAGAAGTTACTGAGGAGGCATGTGCACGTCACTAGTCCAATCACAGCCGGCCACATCACCCATCCAAGTTCAATGTACCTACAAAAAGCAACATGCCAAAGAGGACATCCAAGTGGAAGATGCTCCAAATATTCCATTTCATGCTTATCACATTGGAAAATGTGCCTTCATTATCTCTCTTTTGGGCAGTTATGCATTGTTGTCACAATTTGGGCCATTGATTCTCAAAATCAATCTTGGTTGTTCATGTAATTTTGGAGCCTATAAAAGGCCCATTTATCTCATTTGTAAGGGGGAGATAAATGTAGAAGTAGGAGTAGATGCTATCAGAATAAAAGTAGAGTAGAGGAGACTCTTCGAAGTCATTGAAGAGACATGTGAAATTATTGTAAAGGACTTCCAAAATCAATACAAGCTCATTGTTGTTCTCATGGTGATTTGTGTGGTTATGGAATGTCAGCATGGTTTCTAAATTCTCAAAAATGATTGAGATGCATTTCCATGTAGAGTAGAATAGATTAGAAGTTCATTGATGTAATGTTTCATGTTAAGATATTTGATGAATTCCTTCATGGTTCATACTTTTCATGGATTGTCGAAGGTAACTCACCTTGTAAAGTTAGGCTAAACCTTCATGTGCTTTAGTTCAATTGTGAATGCTCATTCAAGCTGTGCTAGGTGTCGGTGTTTGGATGGACGTTTGCAATATGAAAACCCTTGAGTTTCCTTAGAAGATTGCACCAGCTTCGTGTAGTTGTTGGTTCTCATGGTGAGCCGAAGTTTGGTTTTAGATGGAGTTTGTATATCCTAGCATGTTCCATTATCTCATTGTCCTTAGAGTAGCTTTCTCAACCCTTATCATTTTTTATTTCTTTCATAGCTAGTTAGAAGAAGTTCCATTTCATAAGAAGGAAGTAATATATTTGAGTGAAGTAAGGAGTAAATTCAGTGTAAGTCCCTTTGTGATTAACAGCAAAATCATATCAACTATTGAGTCTATCCATTACAAAACATGAATTAAGAACCTTGGAGTTGTCTCACTAGATCACATTGTTTAGCTTTTGAGAGACTTTATTCAAGAGAGGATAGAATACTCGATATTTTATTCTGAGTTTGCATGTGCATAAAAAACACATCAACAGAATTGGTGCTATAAGGATGGCCGAACAAAGATATTGCTCCATTTGTTGCACGCCCTTTTCCTCCTAATGCCCATCAATAGAATTGGCGCTAGAAGGAGGGCGAGAACAACAAATTGCTCCATCTGTTCCAAGTGTAAAAAAGATATTCTATTGTGTTATCATTCATTCTCCATCATCCATCACTTTATGCATGCCTCTCCTCAGACTACTCGGCAAAATATAGCAAGGAGGCCAAAATGAAGAATTTCATACATCTCAACTCAAGAGAAAAGGGAATGAATAAGGAATTACATTGCTTCTTTCATTCCAAGCATGCAAATGAACTCCAAATTGTGGGATTGGAACCAATTGAGCTTTCAAAGCTAAATTCGAGATTTGCTAGATCTCTTTTATACAAAAAAATACAAAAAAAAGTTATAAAATTTCAAAAAATCCAAAAAAAGAAGTATAAAACTGAAAATACCAAAAATTTAAGGATGGATTTCTCAATCAATGATATGAAGTAGCTCAATGGGTATGATCTTCAAAGTGATACTCCATATATTCTTCAAATTTGGTGGGATTTGAATGCACAACATTATCCTAAAAGTTTGGATGATTTCACATCAAGGAAAGGGTGTGGAATTCATAATACTAGTCAGCACGAGGAGATCAATTGCATAAAATTTCTGTCAAGAATGAAATTAGCATTGCAAGGGAAAATTTCCTTTTCACAGGTACATGAGCCAATAGTTCTTGAATAGATAGTGCCCAATGCCTTGTTTGATGAAAGAGAGTTATTCATAAGTTTTAATGAAATGATCAAGAAGAGACTAAGTATTGAGAAGATCCTGGCTATAGAAGAAATGTTAATTCCAGGTGGTTGGTGCAGGATTCATAACATGGCTCATTCAAAACTAGTGTGTTCATCTTGTCAGGAAGTTGTTCATCAAGTGAAGGAAGAATTAAGATTGGAAGAAGAATCCAAAGTACAATTGAGATTAGATGACTTGTGGAGCAAATGTCTTCAAGAAATCAATTCACCACCCAAAGGAGAAAATGTTCCCAAGTTATTCAACAATGAAGATAGCACAAGTGAATTTGATAATCAAGCAGAAAGTCCATTTGCATACCTCCTTCCAAGTAAGGATGAATCTCCTGCTAAAGAAGTTAACAAAGTAATAGAAGACATCTAAACAAATGCAAGTGTTGAACAAGGTATTGATTCCCTGATCAAAGGTGAAAGTGATTTCAGTCCATTGAAAGAAGTGAAATTCCTTGAGGAATATACATTCATGCTACTAGAAAAGATCATTGAGAATGAATTACAAGAGATTTCAAGCATCCTTGAAAAAGAAGATGATCATGAGGGTGTGTTGCAAACCATTATCCACAAGCCCGACAATGAAGAGCCATTCGGAGGGGCACTCGATGCTCTCATAGATGAAATACAATGAGAGTTCCTGCCAAAGTCCTCCCAAGATGAACAAAGTGATGAAATGGAGATCAAGTTCAACAACCAATTCAAATCGTCACTAGGCCCACTGCTAACAATCCAAAAAGGGCTAATGCATGTTGCAGACTGAGTGGGATAATCCATCACCAACTTTGACCTCGAGACTTATTGGTAGGTGAGGAGCATGAATTTTCACTTCTAAGCCAAGACCACCAGGTTGTATCTTTCCTTTCTCCCAATTATGAAGATTACAAATTTAAAGAATATGAATTTCCAAATTGTGAATGTGAAGAGTATGAGTTTGATTATGGAAATTTAGGGAAAACAACCTGCATATGGATTAATCATGGTCCAAATGAGTCACCATAACTGCTGATTTTGTGCTATTTTTTTTAATTCAATGACTACATTGTGAGAGAATATAATTCCAAGTTTAAAGATAATTTACCAAAATCTAAACTATCACATGTACCTTGTTACTACTTTTCATTTTGAGAAATCATTCGAGGTCTCATACATATTTGGGTCTTTTGAGTCGTGTATGCTCTTTGTACATAGCTTGCTTAGAGTAGGTTTTCTTTTTGTTGCTTTAGAGTAGTTTGCCGTGTTTAGTTACTATTGGGCTTTGTTTTCTTTCTATAGTTTAGGTTGTTGCTTTAGTTTAGGCTGCTTTTTAGGGTTCCTGATTTGTGAAAAGGTGATGGACTTCCAAAACACCATCTGGCATATGTTCAAGTTCATTTCTTTGATAAATATTCATGAAATTCTTTAGAATCTAAAGATGATTTTCTTTAGCTTTATCAACAAACTAAGATTTGTACTTCACTCGAAAGGGAATCCTATATTGTGTCTTGACACTGACATATTGTGATTATCATGTTTAAAATGCTAAATCTAAATCTAATAATTAATCTCTTAGTTTTCCTTTGAGAAACTTGTATCAGATGAGTATTTTCATTGTGGACTCCATTGTTAGTGTTTGAATAGCATGTTGCTTGCTCTTGGAAGATAAATTGACTGCTTAGAATGACTTGAAGTATTTTCAGATCTTATACTTTACACACTTAAAAATCTGGAAGTACCTAAGTGAGTCTTTGTATCTTACATTAAGTGAAAAATCTAAGATCCACCTTTTCTGCCATCGGAATTCCACACCTAGCTAGCTGAGTTATCAATGTACCTCATACCATTAAAAAGTATGTGTTGCAAGGGTAGCGGTACTGCATTGTATTTTGCCAAAATTTTAGCTTAGTTGAAAATCCAAAGAAAAAAATAAAATAAAATCACAATCACACACTATAACTCAGTTAGATGGACAATCGAGTAATCTCTACTAGGGCTATGGACACCTGACCGGTAGTGGGGCTCTGCTTGAGTAGAATTACAAGACAAACCCGTCGAGGCTATAGATGTTTGCTGGCAGTGGGGCAATGTCCAGGTAATTCATGAGGTGTGTACTAATCACTTAGCTTAATGTAAATGAACTTAGATGACCTTAGTTGCTAATGGATGGGAATGAATGCAATTGCACACACTTGGATCTTTGGGATATGAATGGTTGTGCTAAACTTTTGATTTTGACTCTTTAATCAAGTTTTCATGTTTATTTGGCCTAATGTTCTTTTCCTTGCACCTCAAAACCTTGTGGCTATTCCACATAAATTTCCTCATCTAAGTACCCATTCAGGAAGGCACTTTTCACATCCATGTGATGAATGCTCCATTTCTTTTGGGTTGCAAGGGAAATCAACATTCTAATAGTCTCTTGTCGGGCTACGGGTGCAAATGTTTCTTCATAATCAATGCCATACATCTGTGTGAAGCCTTTAGCAACTAATCTTGCTTTGTGTCTTTCAACACTCCCATCACTATGGTACTTAGTCTTGTAGACCCATTTAGTGCCATTCTTTTTCTTGTCATGAGGAAGCTCTGTAAGCTCCCAAGTACCATTCCTATGAATAGAATCCATCTCTTCTTGCATTGCTTGCACCCAAACTTCATTAACACATGCATCTTCATAACACGATGGTTCAAAAATAGATTTTGAAAATAAAGCAAAATTTATTGTTTCACCTATAGGATTCTCTTCATGTGGTTGGATTGTACTTCTTTGATAGATATCACTTAAGCTTCTTACCTTCCTTGTAGGACTTGGACTTGAATTTGGACTTGTACTCGAAAATGAAGAACTAGATGAGGGGCTATTTGGTGGATGTATAGCACTTGGAATTAAAGTATTAGCTAGCTGCTCATGATCAATATCAGCAATAATACCACCATTCAAAATAGATTTAGACTTTTCAACATGGTCTTTTTGATGACCATAAACTCCCCCTTCATCAAAAATCACATCTCTTGAAACAAGAATACTATTAGTGCAAGGGTTATACAACCTGTAAGCCTTACTTTGCTCACTATATCCAAAAAAAATGCATGACTCACTTTTGGGATCTAATTTTTGTCTCTTTTGATCAGCCACATAAACATAGGCTAAACAACCAAAAACTCTAAAATGATTAACATTAGGCTTTTTTTCATACCAAGCTTCATAAGGAGTCATCATGTTAAGTGCTCTAGTAGGACTCCGATTGAGAATGTACACTGCTGTAGCAACTTCATCACCCCAAAAAGAATTGTCTAATCCTTTGGTATGTAGCATACTCCTTGCCATTTCCACCACTATACAATTTTTCCTTTCAGCTACCCCATTTTGTTGACGTGTGTAAGTAGTGGTGAGTTTCCTTTTGATGCCATTCATATCACAATAATTCCTAAAATCTCTTGAGAAAAATTCTCCTCCACAATCTGTCCTTAAGCACTTGATTTACAACCTTTTTTATTTTCCACAAAGGCTTTAAACCTTTTGAATGTATCAAAGGCTTCATCCTTGGTCTTTAAAAAATAAACCCAACACTTACGTGAGTAATCATCAATAAAAGTAATGAAATATGATGACTTACCCAAACTCTTTGTCTGCATAGGACCACAAATATCTGAGTGAACCAATTGGAGTGGGTAATGGGCCCTCCATGCATTGCCTTTTAGAAATGACTCTCTTGCATATTTTCCTTTAGCACAACCTTCACAAACTTCCTTGTGTTCCTGAACCTTAGGCAAACCATAAACCAAAGCTTTTGAGGTGAGAAACATCAAACTATGAAAATTCAAATGTCCATATCTGAGATGCCATTGGCAACTCTTATCCTTTTATGCCATATTGGCAAGATGGCTTCTATGTTCACCAAACTTCAATGGGAACATCCTATTCTTTGACATAGGCACTATTGTAACCACCCTATTGCCTTGATTTTTATCATAAATTGTACATTTCTAATTTTCAACTAATACCTTATAATTCTTCTCACACAACTGCCCAACACTCAATAAATTTTGTTTTAATTGTGGAGTGTGGTAAATATCTGTCACATATTTCTTACCTTCTTTTGTATTCACCTCCATAGCTCCTTTAGTTGCAACCTCCAAGGACTTGTCATCACCAAGCTTAATTTTAGATTTGAAACTTTTATCCATTGCAGAAAAAGTCTCATTATTTCTTGACATGTGGTTAGAACAACCTGAATCTAAATACCAAACTTCTTTAGAACTATTTTTATCTTTGTCATATGATAAGAATAAATTACTAGGAGAAGCCTTATCATTCTCATTAGCAAAATTAGCACTTCTATTGTTATTACCTTCTTTTAATTTGCATTCCCTTTCAAATTGACCATACATATTGCAGTGATAACATTGACCACCTCTTCGTCCTCTGTTTCCTCTTGAAGAATTTTGATTTTGACCTCTGCATTGGCCTTGATTATTTTTGGTGATTGTGCTAGCATTTTCATTCTTTGTAATTTGTACTTTGGAAGCAAAAGCCTTCTTATTACTTTCTCCAGATAAATCTCTCAATTTTTCTTCACAAGACATGAGAGATCCAACAAGCTGATCAAACTGAAGAGCAGTCAAATCCTTGCTTTCTTCAATGATGATGGCAACATTGTTCCACCTCGGTGTTAGAGACCTCAACACCTTTTTTATCACAACTTCATTGTCCATAGTTTCTCCAAGAGTAGCCATCTTATTAACCACATCTTTTACTCTTACACAATAATCACTCACATTTTCACTTTCTTGCATCCTCAAATTCTCAAATTCTCTTTTTAATGTCTGCAACTTCACAACTTTGACTTGATCACTACCTTGGTAAGCTTCTTTTAGAGCCTTCTAGGCATCTTTAGCTTGCACTTGCAATTCTTGGAAATAGACTCTTATCAAGAGGTATTTGAATATGAAATAAACCCTTTGAATTCTTCTTCTTAGCTTCCTTCTTAGCTGTTCTATCATTAGCTGCAAGAACATTCCAATCCACTGGCTCTTCATATCCTGCTTCTATAATTTCCCATAAATTTTTTCCTATCAAAAAAGTCATCATCTTGATACACCAATAATCATAATCAGATCCATTAAATTCTGGGATTGGCAAAGAGTTGGAATTTGACATGATAAATTTTCTAGCAAATTACCCTGCTCTGATACCAAATGAAGATTTTTTAAACAAACAAATATGACTCCAGATTCAAAATGACAAACAAATAACTATAAAAGGATATATGCAGACATAGAGCATAAACTTTTTATTGCAATTGAAAAATCCAGAGAGCTACAGCACTTTATTACAATGTATATGTATTTGCAACAAAGGAAACTATATAGAAAAACAGAAATAACAAACCAAAGATAGCATGATTTACATGCATCATCATGCAACACAAAAGTTGGCAAATTCCTAAAAACATCTAACTGAAACTAACCAAGAAAATAGAAATTCTAAAATAGAAACTGCAAATCGCACACAGTGCCAGCAATTATCCAACACATTATAGTAGATAAATAGGTTAAAAGGTATTACAGGTACATATTATCGAAATAGATAAACTGAAGTTTCATTGAACGGGAGAAACACATTTTACTATCCCTAAGTGAAAATCCGAATCTCGTCGTAGAACAAAATTATCTTGGTACTTATTTAATGAGATCAATGGTATTTTTTAACCATCATAATAAAATAAACCATTGATCGCTAATCTTGCAGCTACAAATAATATTATTGTTCCCATGTCTTAAAACCTATTACAATAGATAACTTTTGTTTCTTGGCTTGTTAAAAATCTCCTCTAGCCGGATGGTGAGGAAATAAGTCCAAGGTTCTCAACTTAGAAACATCTACTGAAGAATTCCTGCGAAACCCAACATCGAGTTGGAAACCTGTTTGTTGCATATGGTGAAACGGTGTGAGTGCATCGTGATGACACCCATGTCTTATGTTCGCTGCAGCAACCATTTTCTATGTTCGCTGCACCATCCACCAAATTTTCGGATTAACAGAGTTTCAGTTTGAAAGTTAACGGCAACTGTTGCTTGAACAGGACAGACGTTGGCGCAACGAACGAGCCCACATCTGCCAGCTAAACGGTCAAAGTTTAGAGTGTGTGACTTAAGCGCAACCGTTTCTGAGTTGAAAACGTTGGACTTATTTCCTCAGCATCCTCGTAGAGGAGATTTTTAACAAGCCAAGAAACAACAGTTATCGAGGTATTGTAATAGGTTTTAAGACACGATAACAATAATATTATTTGTAGCTGGAAGATTAGCGATCAATGGTTTAATTTAATATGATGGTTCTCCTATCTTAAACCCTATTACAATAGATAACTGTTGTTTCTTGGCTTGTTAAAAATCTCCTCTAGCAGGATGCTTAGGAAATAAGTCCAAAGGTTCTCAACTCAGAAACATCTACTCAAGAACTCGTGCGAAACCGAACTTTCGCCTGTTCTTCTTCCTGCGTATAAATGAGCATGAGTTAACATATACGAGTTTTATAATGCAATGATTTTCGTACAGAATTTGTTCAATGTGTTAAGAAACAAGGAATTATAATACTCACCTCTGCAGAGTTTTTGTCAGCTGGCTTTTCTTTGATCGGAATCTGAAAAAGATATGCTTAAGTCAACAAGATAACTAAGAAAAAGGACCAAAAAAACAAGCTTTTATTAAAAAAATCACATACAACTGGTTTGTGATTGTTTTTCCGCGCGTTTCTCTCGAGCTTTTGCATTTTGAAACCAATAGAAAACATTTTTGCCTTCCACCTGATCATATCGTTGTAGCTCAGCAGTAATCTCAGCTACGCGTTCTGTAGATGGATTTGTGGTTCCACTAGCAAAAGTAGACTCCAATATCTGTTTTTTTGTTGTGAAGATGGCTTCCATCTTTTAGACCCGATTCCCGTTCTTGTGTCCTCTGCTACGCTGGAAGAACGAACCAAACTAGGCACTATAGGAGAAATAGAGGGTTTTAAAAGATAAAACAGTATCATTGTAATGTCAAAAAGGAGGAAGGGTTCAACTCAAAATTGAAAGGCTTATTCATTCACCTGTAGACTTACCTCGATCCATTGAAGGCTTTTCTCTGTCACAGCCCCGCAACATAAAATTTCTGAAGTAACTCTAGAGTCCCTGTAACTCCTACACCATTCAAACAAGTGAATGTTATTAGATAGAGGAGAGGAGATTGGAGAAAATGGATGGGTGGAGAAAAATAAATAGGTGAATGCTTAGGTAGAAATTACTCAAAGTAGGTTCTGGTTAGTTAGAGAAAATAAATGACTAAAAAATATTTTAGGGTAATGGGTGGAAATAAATAATTTAATATTGTAGTACGTTTTAAGCGATCAATGGTTATTTATGGTTTGCTGTTTAAATAATTTTGTTTCCATTTCTAAAGATTTGTTTTAATAATTCCTAGTAAACCTATGCTAGCAAATAATTTGTTGATTAAAAATATTATTATTAAATATACATTCAATAAAAAGAAAATCTAAAATTTGAAAGTATAATAAATATTTAGTTTACATAATCAAAATACAATTTTCTAGAGTCCTAGCTCACTGCATCTCCTAGGCTATTCAAACAAGTGAATGCTATGAGGAAGAGGAGGAGACATTGGAGAAAAAGGATAGGTGGAGAAAAATATATACCTGAATCGTTAGATGGAAATTACTCGAAGTAAATGACTAAAAATTACAACTAAACAAATAATATAATAACAACACTTTGGCATTTATGTATCTCATTTGTTAGTCACTTTCCTACTTAAATAAAAGTAGTTTCAAGACACTTTCGTAAAACCACAAAAGAAAAAAAATTTAGCATATCTCTTAGCGGTTTTTAGTTTTCCCAAGTCGTTACATAGGTATCAGAGCCACGTTCCCAACTCTGGGAACTCTAGGAACAATTGTTTGAACTTTGTTTTAACACAATTACACCTTGACTCTAGGATGTCGCATAGAGAGAGGAGAGCTGATTCTCCCTCCAGAGATCCAAGAGGAGCATGACCCTCAGAGAGACCAGCTGAATCCCATCACTTTGAGAGTATTGAAAACATTAGGGGAAAGGACTATGGCCCCCAAATTCTTCAAGCCTTGCAAGGCCTAATGGGGGTGCTTGAGGATAGATTACCTCTAGTTGCGTAGAGACCTCAAGGGGATCAACCCAGGGTCAGTGAACACATATCAGGGTCCCATAACAGGAGCAGGAGTCCTCTGCATATGTTGCACACATGGAAAGATGAGCCACCTTGTATTCCATTGCCTCGACCCACTCAAACCCAGGCAACACCAAACACAGCACCGAGGGTTCTCGAGGCACTAGAGACCAGATTCAAGAGTTGCTTCGGTTACAACCTCCTACTTTTTCAAAAGCCACCAAAGGGGTGGAGGGAGAGTCTTGAATACTCGGCTTGGACGGGTGCTTTCAGTTGCAACCTGTCACAAGCAACCTGAGAGAGATTTGTCATTCATCAATTGAGGGGACCCACTTCTACCTGGTGGCGATAGGAGGAGCGAAGGTGTCACTTGTCGATAGACACACTGACTTGGGAGATTTTCCTAGAGTGCTTCAGAGTGTGTTACATTTCTAAACACTTTAAACAGAGGCTTATTGATGAGTTTCATGATTTATAGCAAAGAAGCCTCACAGTGGCCCAGTATGAGAACGTGTTTTTTGAGGTCCAATAATACATGAACTATATTCAAGACGAGAAGCTACATGTCCACCATTTCATCAAGAGTCTGAACTCTAGCAATGCGAGATCAATTCGGATAGCCGACCCAGTGGATTTCAGTGATGCTATGGAGAGGGCCCTTATAGCTGAGGAGATATAGGGGAGGTCCTGGGAGGCACGAGAGTGGTTTAGAAACCGCAATCAGGACAGCAAGATTCTTCCATCCCTCAAGTTGCACACCCCTATAAGGGGGAATTTAGGTCTTCTTCAGGACCTTCGAGGGTGCCTCAATGACAAGATCAGCAGAGACAGAGGCCCAGGCCACAACATGGTACATAGAGCAGTCATACTAGGCCGTGGCAGTCTTAGGTAGCCCCTAGAGATCAAAGGTCACATGGACAATAGCTAGGACCATCTCGAGGTCGACAGAATTTCAGGGGAGGATCTAGTACTACTTCTAAAGGTGGATCATCATAGGTTGGTAGGGCTAAATCCACACAAGGTTACTCAAGGGGAGCTTGTTTCATTTGTGGGGAGATTAGACATCTAGCTAAAGAGTACCCACATGTGTTTGCAGTAGGTGGACCAAGCATGGCAGGTTCTGAGTAGACAATCGGAGATGTGGGGAGAACCCATAGGGTTTTTGCAGCGGTCAAGAACTTCCAGGCCGATCACCAGGCCACCATTATCGAGGAACCATGTATGATTGGGGGTGCATCTATTATTATTTTGTTTGATTATGGAGCATCTGATTCTTTTATTTCCCCCACTATTGTGAGGCGTTGTAGGCTAGTGGCATGCAGGCAAGATGATAGGTGGGAGGTGGAGTTAGCGTTATGGGCTAGAGTGGTTGTGGACTTTGTGGTGAGAGATTGTCAGATATCTTTTGTGACTTTCACTACATCAGTGGATCTTCGGATTACCCCTTTGGGATCTTATGACATAGTTTTGGGCATGGATTGGCTTGATGCACATCAGGCTAGGATAGGCTACAGACATAAGATGATTGAGTGATGTGATGACCTTGGCACACCAGTGGTGTTATAAGGGGTGCAGAGACCGGTATTCCTTTAGATGTTCGCCATTACCATTAGTGACAGATCAGAGGGGGATGCCACCCCACCATGAGGTGGACTTTCATATTGATTATTTTTCTTGTCAGGCAAATTTGATTTAAACTTGTACTTTTCTATGTCAACATGATAAATTTTTAACAAAAAATTATTGAAAAATGATTTATCTATATTGTCATTGGCTGAAAAAAAAATGACCTCTTCTCTATGGATTGTTGGAGAGTGCAACAAAAAGCTATAAATGCGGAAGAGAATTTTGGTTTGAGGGGAAGATGTGGCAAGTAAACAAATTGTTAAGTCATGCCTAAATGGATAGCGATAACTATGACAGGGAAGAATCATCAATTTTCATGAATTTAATTTTTTGCTTCATTAGCTAAACATAAAATTATTTTTTGTCAAAGGGACAAAGTTATAATATTAATAATACTATTAAAAATATAGGGTTCTACACATTTTATTTTATAAAATTAGATTATTTTTTGAAATATGAGTTAAAAATCTAGTATTTCAATTTTATTTACTAAAAAGTTAAAAATCTACAGTATCATGAAAAGTATTTCACCATGTTATTACATTTTTTATTTTATTCTTCAAACATACAATATTTTAATGTATTTTAAATTATCATAGAATTTTTATTATGACATTTTAATATCTTAACCAGACAATTCAAATCTCCATGCACTCAACTAGTGAAACATATAGCAGACATTTTCATTGTTCATTTCCAACTTTTCTACCAAATAGGGTTCTCAATATCTCCCTCGTACTATCTAGATAGAATTGTAGTCACATAAATTTTCATCTCTGTATAAATTAGCATAAGTGGATTGCAAACATATAGATGTGGGGTTTCCCATCCATTCTTTTCAGATCCCATGTTTCCCCTTCATGGATTGAATTCTTCAAACTTGGATTAAGCATGCTCTAGATTTTTTTTTGAACATTTACCATGCTCTCACACTGACTCGGTTTTGGCATGGAGAGTTTTTGTCCAATGTGGAAAATTTAAAGTAAAAATTAAAATAGCCCAATAGTGAAATTTACATATGCATACCATTTTTTCTTTAACATATCTATCCTCAAAAAATATATCTTCAGAAAAAATACATCCTTCTAGTATTCTACATTAATTCTGTAAAAAAAAAAAAAATTAAATTGAAGTCTTAATAGTAAAATGTATAAAATATAATATACTTACTTCTAATGCAATCAAGTTAAGGAGTCTTATTAGACAACCACTGCTAGCAGCACACACATACATCACCAGTCACCAATCAAACAATCCGATTACCCCATTTATTAATATGCAGCTACACGAAAATAATTAGCTTCAAGAAATACATTACAGGGAAACAAAAGAAATTAAATTGCATCCAATTTTAAAATGCCAACACACCAAATTGATGGTTTAAACAGGCCAAGATTTTAAATCACATATGGTCACAATCTAGTTTCTCCCTTTTTGCATCAAATTGTTCTTTTTCTGTTCTCACTTTACTATGTTTTCAATTTAATAGCTACTTGAAACCTGAAACCTAAAACTGGCCGCTGCACTCAATTTGATCTGTCTTTTTATCTCTTTTCCCCTTGCTGTTTCTTCCTTTATATGAGGAAGCTCAGATAAACAACTTTGCTCTTGTCTCCTTCAACTGCAAAAGTAAATTTCCCCTCCGTTCTTTTCAGATCCCACGCTTCCCCTTCATGGATTGTATTCTTCAAGTTTAACTTAAGAATGCTCTAGGTTTTCTTTATGAGGGTTCATCATGTGCCCACACTGAATAGTACAGTTATGCGAAGGTAATTTTATACATTTTTATATGAAGGTTTCAATTTATTTTTGTTTTGAAATCTAATTTATGAGTTTTTATTAGGGTTATCTTTCATTTTCTGTCTTATTTTTACTATAGAATAATGTATTTTATAACTATATCTTAATAAGGTTTTTTAATTAGGGTTTTATTATATGAAATAGAAAAGGATCAAAGTATATTTCTAACAAGGAGAAGTTATTGGAAGTAAGTACATTATATTTTATATATTTTACTATTAAGACTTCAATTTAAATGTTCATTTTCTACATAATTAATGTAGCTAGGAGAAGGATATATTTTTCTAAAGAGAGATTTTTTTAAAGGTAGATATGGTAAAGAAAAAATGGTATGCATATGTCAATTTCAATTTAACTATTAGGCTATTTTGATTTTTACCCTAAATTTTCCACATTGGACAAAAGCTCTCCATGCCAAGCATGGTAAACCTTGAGAAAGAAAATCTAGAGCATACTTAATCCAAGATTGAAAAACTCAATCCTTGAAGAGGAAGCGCAGGATCTGAAAAGAATGGAGGGGAAATTTATTTCTAAAGTTAAAGGAGACCAAGATCTGAGTTGTTTATTTGAGCTGCCTCGTTGTATACAGGAATGCATATTTGTAGAAAAAAGAATGGAGGGGAAATTTATTTCTAAAGTTAAAGGAGACCATGATCTGAGTTGTTTATTTGAGCTACCTTGTTGTATAAAGGAATGCATATTTACAAACCTTCTGTCATAATCTCTCTCTGACTTTCGCATAGTGTGTAAAGAATGGAATATTATTGTCTTTATCAGGTTTTTGTCTTCATTGCCCACCCAAGATCCATGGCTTGTATACTGTAAAAAGGTATTGTATGGCCTACCACTTTTCCACTAAAAAGTGGAGGGTTATCTCTCTCTTTTTCTTTGAACTCTACTAAACAATTTTAGTAAGTGCATGTTACCAAGTACACCTTTGGGGCTTTGCATTTTGGAGAAACTCCACAGATACATGTTTGCAATCGGCTTATGAGAATTTTTTCACAGATAAAAGTTGGATGTGACCACAATTCTATCTATATTGTACAAGGGAGAGATGGACAACCATAGTTGGAAATGAACAATGAAATTTTTTCCTTCCAAATCTACCATTATTTTAAAGTTCCATTCAAATTTGAGTTTTTAGACAAAACAATATGCAAGATGATTTTATTAAACTTGTGACAATAGCAGCATTGCCCTCCCAACTTATAATAATAAATTAACAAAAGACTTTAAATGTTTACATAAAATGAACTTTCTCATTACATAGTAAATTTATAAGGCTTATCATAAGATGAAATCAACTTTATACTCTATAAAAATAATAAATTACAAAATACTTTAAATGTTTATAGAAATTAAACTTCCCCATAAGATAGTAAATTTATAAGTCATGAAATCCGCTTCATGGTGTGTACATAATGTTGAGTCATGGATTAGTAGATGAGGATGGATCCAATACCTTTTTTCTTTTCAAAGGTACTTGACATTTGATGGTAGAAAATGAGTTCTTTCAGCAAAATGCAGAAGCTTTATTTTTCTTTTCTCTTTTATCCTTTGTGCACTCTATCAAAGCTGATAGAAAGGGATCTATTTCATTTTGTTTTTATTTCTTGGAGTGTTTTGCCTTTGCCATATTTATTAGAAGAGGTGGTGGCAAAAGATGGTGCTGATTGTTACATGAACTAGTTCTTGTTGCTATTCTCCTCGCTGATTTTACTTCTTTCTCACATGAAAATTGTGGTGCTGATGCTTTTTCAAAGGACAAGAGGCCCACAAGTGCTAAGAGCATGAAGAATTTAGAGCCATGAAATAGTTGGGACTAACAGGTTTGGTTCTGAATTCTTCATCCTCTTAGCACTTGTGGTCCTTTCATCCTCCCAACTAAGGATTAGTACTACAATTTTAATATGAGAAAGAAGTAAAATCAGCCAAAAAGAAGTAGTTCATGTGACAATCATCATCATCTTTTGCCACCACCTCCTCCAATGAATATGAAAAAGGTAAAATATTACAAGCAGAAGAAACAAAATAAAATGGAACCCTATCTAGCAGCTTTGACAGAGTGCAAGAATAGAGAATAAAGCTTATGTGTTTTGATACAAGAACTTATGTTCGACTATAAAATGTCAAGTGCCTTAGAAAAGCAAAAGGGTATTGGATCGATCTCATCTACAACCCCATCACTCAACATTATTTACAGACCATGAAGTGGATTTCATCGTTGATAAGTCTAATGAATTGACTATATTACGAGGAAGTTTATTTTCCAAAAATAAAGTCTTTTCTTAATTTATCACATTTTTAGACCATGAAATGCATTTGATCTTGTAATAAGACTTATGAATTTGAAGTTTATTTTCTAAAAACATTTAAAACTCTTGTTTTAATTTATTATTATATGTTGGGAGGGTCATGGAACTATTCTCACATGTTTAATAAAACCATCTTGGATATTGTAACCCACAATGAATGAGGCATCCCTGTGGTGGAGAAAAGAACACCATAGCACTCAACTTCTGTTATATAAAAAGCCGTTTTCTCTGAAAACTCAAATTTAAACCTCCATGAAATTTGAAAATAATGGTAGATTTGGAATGAAAAAATTTCATTATTAATTTCCAAAGTTTTTACCAAATAGGGTTCTCCATTTCTCCCTTGTACAATATAGATAGAGTTGCCAGTAGCATCCATTTTTATCTCTGAATAAATTATCATAAGCGGATTGGAAACATTTAGCTGTGGGGTTTCTCGAGAAAGCAACAGACCCGTGCTGTACTTGGTAACACGCACTTATTAAAATTGTTTAACACAGGAGTTGGAAGGAAAGAGATTTTTGAGTGGAAAAGCAGGCCATACAATACCCTTTACCGTATACAAGAAGTGGCGGGGAAAGGTCAACGGCCCAATAATGTTTAAAATTGTTTCTTATTTCATTCAGATTTAAACCACAATAAAATTTCATGTCTTAGACGCCCAAGCGTCGTTCTATTTGCTGGTGGAATGTCATGCCATGACATTACTGTTTTGCACATATAAAAAGAAAAAACAAGAATAGAGTTTGGGGTTCGATCTGGGAAAAAGAATAGAAAAACTAGAAGGAAGAAACAACAAGGGGAAAAGAGATAAAAGACAGATCAAGATGGGTTTCAAAATCATGGGGATAGGTTTAAATCTCCTTTTCAGGAAAACAATATACTTCCCAGGAAACCACTGAAGTCTCAGCAAGATGTTTTCAGAGAGTTTCAAGCAAAGAGAGAAGAGGCACCTCTTCGAAGCAGGTGGGATAGAGGATTGTCAAGGGCAGCCTTTAAAGGTTTTCGCCAAAGAGATTTGGCAAAAGGAAAAAGACATGATCTCCAAAGATTTGCTGCTCGACGAATAGAGGAAGGGCATGAATCAAAACACAAAAAGATCTGGATTCCTGTAATCAAAAGAGTGACAAGACGTAATGAGTTTGGGGAGGTCTCTCTAGATCAGGCAGATCAAAATCTGAAAGATAAAACCCTTTTCTTAACTGAAACTGCTTTGATAGGTAAAGTTTTATCTCACCACTTCTCAGTAGAAGACTTGAGAAATTGGTGTCAAGTCTCGTGGGAATCGACAGAGGTTTTCTTTGAACTGGGCAATGGATTCTTCTGTTCCGTCTTTTCAGGAAGGGAAGAAAGAGATAGAATCCTTTCAAAGAAAATATGGAAATAATTTGCTGTAAAGAATGGAAAACCAAATTTCCATGTTGGGAAAGAAAAAATCCCTCTTATTCCCCTCTAGATCCAACTTCCATAGCTCCCACTGGAATATAGGGATGTGGAAATCTTGAAATGCATTGGGAATTCCATTGGGGTATGTCAAGAAGTGGTTATGCCAATGGAGAATCTCATTGCTTCAACAGTCAGGATGCGAATCCTCACAGCTGCTATAGAACTTCTACCCAAAAGGCTTAAAATAAAATCCACATATGGGATTTGGCTCCAAGAGATCTTTTTAAAAAGATAGTGCAAATTCAGAGGATTTTGAAAGGTTGAAGGCGTTTTCCTCTTCCGAAGCTATAACGGGTGTTACCTTTTGAGTCGCCTCTTATTTTTATTTATTTATTCATTGGTAATATTTCCCGAGCCAAGAGCCAGTTTACCATGTTATATTTTTGGTCATGCCTTTGTTTCGTAAATCAGCTCTTGGTTCTATAATTTGTATCCATTTGTTGTCTTTGTAGACAAGGTTACTTAAGGTTTGAACCTTTGAACCTGAACCATTCTCAAAGTTCAAAGTTCAATGGTTCAATATATCTAAGTGTCTCATAAAGCAAGCTGTCGTTTTGTTTGTCTTATGCGCCTTTGAACTTTCGGGTTGAACTTGAACCTTCCGCTCGTACTCTATAGCGGGGTTCAAGGTTCAATGGTTCAACAGTCTTAAGGTTCAACACTCTGTCTTCTCATAAGTCAGGTCACGTAGTTACCTTGTGTAATCATTGTACCGTTGAACCTTCCGCTTGTACTCTGTAGCGGGGTTCAAGGTTCAAGAGTTCACTGTTTCATTGTTGAAAGCCTTTTACTGAAGCCATGTAACATTTTGTCGGTCTTCATAACCCTTGCGTCTTTGAACCTTCATATTGAACCATATCTTTACAAGTTCAATGGTTCGCGAGTTAAGATCCTGTTTTCATAAGTCAATCCTTTACTTATTTACATGGTCCGATTGACATGTTTGAACCACCATATTGAACCATCATATTGAATCACGTCCTAAAGGTTCAATGGTTCAATGGTTCAAAGTTTTGATGAGTTTGGTCCCGTTTGTTCTCGCGGCTTTCTAAGTCAAAATTAGCGGCAAAGTTGGAGGAAATTATATCAGAAACTCATTATGAGACCAAGAGCTCTAATTTAGCGGGGGCTACGGATAATCATTACACCTCATGATGGCGCATGAATACTACTTGCTATTAATGAAGAAATCAGAGTTCACGTCTTTTCAAATATTTTTGGCACGTTTTGTTCCGAGCAATAATTATTCATTCTGGTAAGTGCCATTATTAACCAAGAACAAGCCAAGTTTAGCAAGTAAACATACTGTGCAACGCAGAGAAGGATAGCGCCAGAAGTGTAAGGCTCTTTTTGTTCAAGTTTTCGCAGTGAATTCAGATGTCCTGAAGGTGAGTTCTGTTTCCCCTGTGCTATTCCTAGTTCTTATGCTGGAAAGAGGAATCTCTGGAATTTCTGTTGTTTTCAAAATTTGAAGTGTTTCATTATAATCGTCTAAATATGTCTTTGAAATCTACGTGTTTGGGGGATGAACATGGCCCTAGCCTTACTTATTCCCACTCAGAATTTGGAGATACTGCATTGGTTCAATATGATTTAGAGGAATTTAAAGAAAGAGCTAGAAACCCTGTTCAAACCCCTACAATGAAGAAAATTGTAGATAGTGGCTTAATTGAAGCCGCAGCCTTTCCTCAGGCTATATTCTGCCTAGAGTTAGTTCAAGAATGTATGAATAGATACAACCCCCAGGATAGGTGTGTCAGAAAAATAAACGGGGATGTGTTATTCCATGTCGACAAACAAACCCTCATGTCTGTGATTAGGATACCACCTAAGGAGGCGTATTCCAGCCTTGACATTACTGCCTCCAATGGGTATTTCTCATAGAAGAGACTGACTTACAAAAGTGTAATAGCAAGGAACTGGCTGCTAAAATTTCAAAAGGGTGGTTCAAGGCTTCCCAGGCCACTTACTAGAGATCATTTGATAAAGGAAGTAAGGGATATTGTGGTGTTGTTACACAGACTGAAAGGCAATCAGCATGCCTATTATTGGGAGGATTGGATGTACTTTTTCATACAAGTCATCCTCCAAGGCGAACAATATTTGGATTGGGCTGAAATAGTGGCTGACTGTCTACATCAGGGTTTAAGCAATTGTCTGGGCAACAGAAATTTCTATATGTCTTCATACCTGTTCTATTGTATAGCATCCACAAGAGATTGGTTCGACCTGCTCCATGCGCCCTTGGTTGAGAACAGTAAGATTTATGAATATTATTCACAGTTATAGAGAAAGAATTGTTATGAAAATTATAAAAGGGTCAATGATGTCTTCACTGGAAAGATGACCTATGAACTGGCAGGCAATTCGGGTAAGAGAATGACTAGTGAAGCAATGCAACTGATCAGTATCTACGGTAGCTTCTTCATCCAATTTTCTGAGTTCATGTACATACGAGTTGGAGGATTTGATGGTGAACCTGTGAAGTTACCTAGATATGTATTTGATTGTTTTGTGCTAATGGAGGTATGTAGGCAGCTGGCACATGTTGACAAGAAATTTTCATCAAAAAAGGGTTTTGGTATTGCTTTTCCTATTGAACTTGGGCATTATTCATGCCATTCAAAATCTGATGCCTTGAATCTAGAGGTGAACCTCAAAATGTTCAATTTGTCAGAGAAAACCTAGATTCTGGAACAGGGCATTCACACCTTCCTAAACTGGAGGATTACTGGGAAGACTGCCCAGACGAATTCGAGGTCAGAAGAAGGCTGTGGTGTAGACTTTCTTTGGGGCAGATAATTACCCTTAATTTAAACATGGACGTTTCTGGAATTTTTAATGATGATGAACAAGTGGTTGATCAACAATTTGAGAAAGTAGAACACTTACCCATTCTAGAGGTGGACTGGAGCAAGAAAGAGGAAGACATAATTGAAATTAAAACCCTTCTTGTGATAAGGAGGACTAAGAAATGGTTGAGAGAAAAGAGACAGGAAGGGCTTCAGAATAAACTGTCCAACAATTCTCTTCAATGGTCGCATCATCGCTTCCCATGGACTTTTCTAATCAACCTCTTGCTATCTATGGTGCAGGTGCTTCCAAGCCATCAACTGAGAGAAGCCCTGTCACCAAGAGATCCAGAAGAGTCCTCACGAATATTCTGCCATCTCGTGTTACCAGGTTGAGGACAAAAGGGAAAAGAAAGAAGCAGACTTTTGAAACAATAATTGTTGATTTAAATTCAGAGGGAGAATCGGAAGAGCCTATGGGTGACAAAGAGGCAAGCCCAAACAGAACAGAGGTAGTTGACACCGGGTTACAGTCAGAGATCGCTCTGAAGAACCCTGAAGTATTAATGATTTCAAATGTGTCCTCTGATGCAGTGAACCCTGAGAAGACAACTTCAGCCCCTACACCAAAATGGCTAGAAAGTTCTATTTCTGATAAGAAAAAAGTGATTCCTTTTGTTGTTCCCTTGGAGGATATGGTAAGCAAATGTTTGGGGAAAACCCCCAAGTCCAAGAGACTCAAGACAACATCCAGAGTAAATATTGATCCAAGCACTGGTAACTGGAGTGCTGAAATTGCTAGGCCAGTAATAGAGGAAGAGGTGCAGGATCCAACAATGCATGATTTCACTGTGGAGAAAGTGGATCTCGGTGCTGCCTCCAGAGCTGCAGATGTCCACCACCTCGAAGCTTCTACTAAGAGGATGGTCAGTCAAACAATGAAAGATGAAAAGAACAAGAAGGAGCTGAAACAAACTCTCCGTTCAATGGCAGAATACATAGAGGCCATTAACAACTCTAACCCGCAGCCGATCTCACAGCTTCCCCTATCTTTTGACCTGAAGTCACCTGTCAACCAAAAGACGTTAGACCAGGTTCATAAAAGCAAAATGGTGACAAAAACGTTTAACAGTTGGTTGGATAACATTGAGTAGAAAGGAACTGAATACATCTGTAAGCTCAAGGGTATATATGACCTGACTACTGCCACCGTTGAAGATTTCAAAGCACAGGTCGCTGTTTGGGCAAAAGATGAGGGCAAGTGGACAAATGTAATAAATCAGATGGATGAAGTTCAAAAATATGGGCTGGAGAAGTTTTTGGCGGAAAAGAATCTGACTGGTGTGGATGAAGATTTGTTATATGTGAAGAAGAAGAATATTGAGTGGAGGAACTCCATATCTCGACAAGGGCGCTTTGAACTCACAAAGCTAATTAAGGAGATAACAGAATTCACTCAATCACTACAACATGATTTGCAATGTATCGATGTTAAATACTTAAAAGATGATGGAAAGCTTGTGGAAGATGTTGAAGCAGTGGTCTAGTCTTTTAGAGATAAAATCAACTTTGTTAAAGAAAATGATAATATTTTAATTGAAGATTTCTCCAGAATTTCTAAAGTTGAGTCACTACTTTATCTCTGCATCAACGCACTCCTAGAAAACAAAGAAAAATTTGGGAAAATGCGAAGGGAAAAGGAAGTTTGGAAATCAAGAATGAAGCATATAGGTATACCAAACTTTCCTAAAATTCAGGAGTTCGTTCCTACCTTTCAGGAGTGGAAGACCCAACATGCTTCCCAAGCTACCGATAGCAAATCAAGAGATGCTGATTCGTCGCCCCAGTCATAATCTCATTGGCTTGTTCTCTTTTTAGTTCCTCTTTATGTTATTTTCAGCAATACTTGTTTCTTTAAAAATCAATTGTTTAAACTAAATCCCGTACGGGTCAAAGTTATGTTAACTCTGGATTTAATTTACTCAAGGACATGATTAAGACTTTGATATTTATAGGTTTTTAAAATCTGGAGAGAGGGAGATAGAAATTTAGAAAAAGAAAAGAGGGGAAAATTTTAGCAAACTGTTTAGAGTTTTACATTATGTGATAGTTGTCTAAGTAATTTTCATTTGTGAATGGGAAGAAGAAACAATTACTGCCTATTTGGATCTGTGCGTCTGAATGTGTGGAATTAGATTTTCTGTGTGAAATCTCCTTTCATCTAGTAATTGCTCTTTATTTGGACACTCGTCATATATGTTTTATTCTTGGTTCAGCAAGTTCGAATCAATGTTTTCATGTATTTCAATGTACCCAAGTAGAATATGTGCATTCTATCCTGTTACTGTATAAATTTATTGCGTTCATGACATGGCTATGTATGAATGTTAGTCTACCTTAAAAATTTTCTGGTTAGAAATGCATTTGGATAATTAAATAGATTGAATTCATTGAAAACTTTAAAGGGAGCTATACCTAAATTCAGAGGGGAACTAATTTAAAAGGTTCACCCATTTGTTGCTTAACTTATTTGTCCTTCAAAAGAGGGGTATAGAGTCAGAATAAATTATTTTCAGAATAAGGACAAAACTATTAGCCAATAGTTTTTGGCGACTCTACTGGGGATTGATAGATAAAATCATTAATTAAAGATTGGTCACCTGAATATGAAGCAACAATGGTGCTTCCACACAAAAACATAATTCCTGTTCTGCAACCAAATCTTGGATTTCAAGATGAGCAGGAAGATATTATTGGCCAGTTGAATACCCTTGCTTGGCATACTCGACGGAATAGTGAAGATTACAGAAGAGCAAGCAGAGTGTTAGAACAAGAAGAGGAATTGGCCGATAACCTAAGATTGCTGTTACTCAGGCAGAGAAGAAGATAGGTACGAAACGCAGCAAGAAACCAAGTCCTTGAAGCACAAAGAAATCAAGAACAGCAAAGAAATCAATAACTACCTATCCAATTTTAATATTTTAAGCTGGATTCTAGACCGTATACCAGGTCTTCTAGAAGAGAGGGAGTTGAGGACCCTACCTTTCAAGCATTGCAAAACCTTAATTTTCCTTATATCCCTACTCATGCAAGAAGAGCTAGAAGCAGACCCCCTAGCCCTCCCAAACCTACTACTTCCCCTGTCTGTCAAGCCTTAACTCTTTCAGGCACCGTTATCCTCTTAGCTATAAATTTTCTACCCATGGCTCAACCTTGGGGAGCAGCCATAGGGCCTTTGAACCTAGGGGCTAACCTAAACCCTTTACCTAAAAATGCAAGAGAACATTTGCCTAGGTTCAACAGAGACGGTAAACAATCACCAGAAGAACATTTGTGTGCTTTTGTAGCACAATGTAGTGTGTTAGGTGTACAACACCAAGACGTTGCCATAAGGCTCTTTGTGCAAACTTTGACTGACACTGTGGCACAATGGTTCTATCACCTAACTGATTCCTCAATTTTAAATTGGAATGAAATGAAGACTACTTTCGAAAATAGGTTCAAAAGTGCAGAGGATGAGCATTCCCTCCTTGCACAGCTGACTCAACTTAAGAAAGAGATTCATGAACCTATGAGGGAGTTTGTGGCTAAATTTAATAGAATTGTGAACAAAATCCCTGCTACTAAAAGACCGTCTAGTGAAAATCAAAAATATTTCTTTGTTAACTCTATGCCTCCTAATATTAGCTTTCATCTCAGAAGAGGTGTAATTGCTGATTTACCAGCTGCACAAGCCTTAGCAGTCAGGTTGGAAGATGACCTCATTATAGCTGGTAAATGGAAGAGAGAGGTCCAGGTGCCAAATGCCCAGCCCTCATCATCTACGAATCCTATAGTACAAAGGTTGGTGAATGATATGATCGCCTTGAAGAGGCAACTACCTAAAACTGGTACCCCCTTCCAACAACCGTATCAAGATATAAGCAGAAGGAATTTGAATCAGCAAGCGAATACTGGTAGTGCTTTACCCCTGACATCAGCACAGCCAAGACTGACTATTGAAGCTCCTCCTGGGAGGGGAAACATTTGTATTTTTCACTTGACTACCAACCATGATGGAAATTCTTGCCCTGAAATACTCAGGTATACTCAGATGACTGCTACTCAAGATATGCTAGGGGAAGCCACACAAGAAGAGAGGGACTTTGAGGGACCTGGCGGCTCTGAGATACACTTCCTAGAATATGAGTCTGATTCAGAAAGGGGAGGAGAAATATTGGTAACCCTTGAAGATCCTTCATGCGCTGTGCTCACTAGGAGTCAGAGGAATATGAGACCCTCTAATACTTAAGAAGTACCTGGCAAAGGTAAGGAGCCTTTAACCAGAACTCATGATGCTAATATGAAGACTCAGGAAAATAGATTGCTACATAGAAATGATATAGATGCTTCTTTTGATATTGTAGATTTCTGTAAGTCTGCAAAAATTCAAATTTCTCCTATTGAATATCTCAAGTTGAAACCCACTGAACTTGACAAATTAGTCAAACATGTTAAAGGTAGTCCTGCACAAACTGAATTTGAAAATCAATTAGAGGTTGATACTGAATCCCCCATTGCCAGACTATTTGCTTCCTCATTTGAGTCATCCTTGTCTACCCCTAAAACAACTCCTAATTCATCAACCAATGCTCCTTATGCTGATTTGAAACCCAATCCTTTCTATGTGTCCTTGTTTATCAATGGCCATAAACTTAGTAACTGCATTATAGATTCAGGAGCTTCTGATAACATTATGCCTTCCTCTGTGGCTAAAGCCCTAGGGTTATCACTCACAAAAATATTTGGTAGATGTTATTCTATGGATGGAAAATAGGTTTCCTTGCTTGGGTAGATTAAAGATGCACGAGTTGCTCTTGTAGCTTACCCTGACAAAAGAGTCAAATTGACTATTTTGGTAGCAGATATCCCTGCCAATTATGGGATGCTTTTGAGCAGGACATTTTGCAAGGATCTAGGTGGACAAATCAAACTGGATTGGTTAGAGGCCACAATCCTAGTGGGAAAACAGAAAGTGAAGCTGGAACCTGAGCCCAAGTGCAAGTTCACTGTCTACCCCTCTGATGATCCCAAGGCCCAGATTTTGTTTGAGGAATGTGAATTTGGCAACTATTTTCTCTCCTCTGAACAGAGCTGTGAGTTAGATCCCAAAGAAGAATTAATGCAAGGGTCTGTACATTCTGATGGTTTATGGGTTATGGAATTTGATGGCAGTTGTGCTACTGCTGGTTCAAGGGCTGGAGTTGTGTTGATCTCACCTGAAGGTGAAATTTTTTCTTATTCTTTTAAGCTAGAGTTTAAAAACACTAATAATACTGCAGAATATGAGGCTTTACTGCTTGGATTATCTGAAGCTAAAGGAAAGGGTGTGAAGGTACTTAAGGTGAAGGGTGATGCTGAACTAATTGTGAAACAGGTAAGGGGGATCTTTTCTGTTAAGAATGAAAGACTAAGGCATTACAGAAATAGGGTATGGGATGAGATTGAATGTTTTGATGCCTTCTCTATTGAAACAATTCCCAGAGATCAAAACTCCCGAGCAGATTCTTTAGCGGTGTCAGGTTCTCTCCTTTTGCCACATCCGGATTTCAAAAAAGATTCTTATAGAATAGAAATGATATATCGTCCTAATGTCCCCGACAATGCTGAGAGATGGCAAGTTTTTGAAAGTGATAATCAGATCAAAAAGTTTTTAGGAAATGTTGAGATGTTCCTGGGGACCTATTTTGAAGGTTCCAAAGCAGAGTGTAAAGAATTCAGTCCTGACTCTAGGATCAATCCAAGAGATGACATGATTCAGTTGAAGGGAAACAAAATCCCTAAAGGGCTGGTCTCTTTAGAACATCTATTTTCTCGAAGGGATGAATATGTTAAAGGCAAACCTCCCTCTGTTACTGATAAAACAGAGGATTATGAGAAGATAAATATTGGGGATGAAACTAATCCTAAATGGGTATCCATCGATAAGTGCTGTTCTTCGGAGGAGAAAAACAAGTTGATCAAATTGCTAATCAAATATAAGGATGTTTTTGCCTGGTGTTATGATGATCTCAAAAATTTTAGACATGGGCAGTTTCAACATCATATTCCTTTGAAAGCAAATGCAGCTCCATTCAGACAAAAGCTGAGAAATTATAACCCCAAAGTTACTGAAGCCATTTTTAAGGAGATTGATAAAATGTTGAAAGCTAGAATTATCTATCCAATCCATCACTCCACTTGGGTGGCAAATATTGTTCCAGTGTGAAAGAAGAATGGAGAAATAAGGATCTGTGTTGACTTCAAAAACTTAAAACAGACCAGCCTAAAAGATAACTATCCCTTGCCTGTGATGGACCACATCTTGCAGACAGTTGCTAGGTCTGAAATGATGTCTATGCTGGATGGTTTCTCAGGTTACAATCAGATAGGTGTAGCTGCAGAAGATCAACATAAGACTGCTTTCACCACACCCCGAGGAACTTTTGCCTATAGTCAAATGCCCTTTGGCTTGATTAATGCGGGAGCAACTTTTCAGAGGGCAATGGATTCATCTTTTAGAGACCTGAAGAACAGGATTATTGTTATTTACCTTGATGATTTGACTATCTTTTCCAAGAATAGAGAAGATCACTTGAGAGATCTGGAGTCTATCTTGCAAAGGTGTCGAAGCCATGGCATCTCACTCAACCTTAAGAAGTCAGTTTTCTATGTGACTGAGGGAAAATTGTTGGGACACCTAGTCTCAAAAGACGGAATCAGAATTGATCCAGAGAGGGTCAGGGCAATTCAACAGCTTAGTCTCCCTTCAAATAGGACTGGAGTCAAATCCTTCTTTGGTCAAATCAATTTTCTCAGGAGGTTCATTCCCGACTTTGTTGAGATTACAAAACACATCGTTGGGATGATGAGCGAGAAACAACCTTTCAAATGGAATGAAGTTGCTAAGAAGGCATTTGAGGACATTAAGGAAGTGATTGCAAACACTCCCACTTTGGTAAATCCTAACTTTCAAAAGGATTTTATTATTTACTGTTATGCTTCAAAACACACTATGTCAGGTATTTTGTTGCAGAAAAATGAATTGGATGAAGAAGTTCCCATAGCTTTTATGAGCATTCCCCTTAAAAAGCATGAGCTGAAATATTCTTTGGTTGAAAAACAAGCTTTTGCTATGGTTAAAGCTGTTAAGCAATTCAGGTATTATATACTTCATTCCCATTCAGTTGTTTTTGTTCCAAATTCAGCTGTGAAAAGTATTTTGATGCAACAAGAAGTAGGACTAAACAATAGAGCAATGTGGGTTGCTAAAATTCAGGAATATGATCTGGAAGTTAAGCCTACTAAGCTGATCAGGGGTCAAGGTTTATGTAAGTTGATTGCTAAGAACAAAGAACAAGAAGGAGAAGGATTCCCCACAGTTTTATTGGTAAGCTTGCAGGACCCATGGTTTCTGGATGTGGCACATTATCTTACATATGGGGATTGTCCTAATCACCTGACCCCTAGAGAGAAAAGAAACCTGAAGCTAAAAGCTGCAAAATATGTTATTTGGGGGGATGTCCTTTACAAGAAAGGTTTAGATGGAACTTTCTCGAGGTGTGAAGATAAAGAGTAGCAAGATAAACTCTTAGAAGTTTTCCATAATGAAGCATGTGGTGGACATTTTTCTTCTTTAGTTACAGCTTTCAAGATTCTTAGAAATTGTTACTACTGGCCAGGGATGTTTAAGGATGCATATAGATGGGTGGCCAATTGTGAAAAATGTAAAATGTTCTCAGGGAGGCCACAACTTGCAGCTCTACCTCTGAGACCTGTTGTTATTGAAGAACCCTTTAAACAATGGGGATTGGATTTTATTGGGCCTATCTCACCCCCTTCAAGTGTAGGGCATACTCACATCTTAACAACAACAAATTATTTCACAAAATGGGTTGAGGCAGCCCCTGTAAGAAGAACAACTTCAGAGGTGGTTTGTAATTTTCTCAAGGAAAATATTTTGGTACGATTTGGTGTGCCCCAGAAGATTGTAGCAGACAATGCTACCAGTTTCTCTTCAGTTGAAATGACCTCTTTCTGTTATGAACATAGTATTTCTCTCTCCCATTCGTCAGATTACTATCCCCAAGGGAATGGACAAGCTGAGTCCAGTAACAAAAACCTGATTGCTATCATGAAGAAATTGGTGAATGACAACCCCAGAGATTGGCATAAGAGGTTGTATGAAGCACTCTGGGCCGACAGAATAACTCCTAAAAGAGCGATTGGGATGGCACCTTTTGAATTAGTTTATGGGATAGGTGCCCAATTATCTTTACCTCTGGAGCTATCTACAGCCAAGCTGCAAAGTGTGATTGAGGATCAGTATTTCCAAGATTCCCTGGAGAAGAGGATTATGTATTTAACCAAAATTGAAGAAGAGAGAAACGAGTTGGTTGACCAAATTACTGTACATCAGGCCAGAGTCAAAGAAATTTTTGACAGGAAGACAAGACCCAGGAAGTTCATGGAAGGAGATGAAGTATTACTATGGGACAGAAGGAGAGAACCCAAAGGTGCACATAGGAAATTCGACTCGCTCTGGAGTGGGCCTTTCAGGATTCACCAGGTTTTGGGTCCAAATTCTTTTAAATTGGAATATCCTGATGGAACTATTCTACCCCTGTCCTATAATGGATAGGATCTCAAGCTGTATCATCTATAAACAAGGTTTTCTGTTCTATACATAGTCTTCCCTTTTTGTTTGGTTTTGTGTTTTCCTTTACCATTTTTGTTTTGCCCCGTTCTGTTTCCTTTCTTCTCTCTTTTCCTTTTCTGCGAAACCAGAGCTTTTGAGTCCTCTGCATTTTGTCATAAAACACAGTCCCCAGTCAGAGCTAATGTTACCTTTTGAGTCGCCTCTTATTTTTATTTATTTATTTATTGGTAATATTTCCCGAGCCAAGAGCCAGTTTACCATGTTATAATTTTGGTCATGCCTTTGTTTCGTAAATCGGCTCTTGGTCCTTCAATTTGTATCCATTTGTTGTCTTTGTAGACAAGGTTACTTAAGGTTTGAACCTTTGAACTTGAACCATTCTCAAAGTTCAAAGTTCAATGGTTCAATATATCTAAGTGTCTCATAAGGCAAGCTGTCGTTTTGTTTGTCTTATGCGCCTTTGAACTTTCGGGTTGAACTTGAACCTTCCGCTTGTACTCTATAGCGGGGTTCAAGGTTCAATGGTTCAACGGTCTTAAGGTTCAACACTCTGTCTTCTCATAAGTCAGGTCATGCAGATACCTTGTGTAATTATTGTACCGTTGAACCTTCTGCTTGTACTCTATAGCGGGGTTCAAGGTTCAAGAGTTCACTGTTTCATTGTTGAAAGCCTTTTACTGAAGCCGTGTAACATTTTGTCCCTCTTCATAACCCTTGCGTCTTTGAACCTTCATATTGAACCATATCTTTACAAGTTCAATGGTTCGCAAGTTAAGATCCTATTTTCATAAGTCAATCCTTTACTTATTTACATGGTCCGATTGACATGTTTGAACCACCATATTGAACCATCATATTGAATCACGTCCTAAAGGTTCAATGGTTCAATGGTTCAAAGTTTTGATGAGTTTGGTCCTGTTTGTTCCCGCGGCTTTCTAAATCAAAATTAGCGGCAAAGTTGCAGGAAATTATATCAGAAACTCATTATGAGACCAAGAGCTCTAATTTAGCGGGGGCTACGGATAATCATTACACTTCATGATGGCACGTGAATACTACTTGCTATTAATGAAGAAATTAGAGTTCACATCTTTTCAAATATTTTTGGCACATTTTGTTCCGAGCAATAATTATTCATTCTGGTAAGTGCCATTATTAACCAAGAACAAGCCAAGTTTAGCAAGTAAACATACTGTGCAACGCGAAGAAGGATAGCACCAGAAGTGTAAGGCTCTTTTTGTTCAAGTTTTCGCAATGAATTCAAATGTCCTGAAGGTGAGTTCTGTTTCCCCTGTGCTATTCCTAGTTCTTATGCTGAAAAGAGGAATCTCTAGAATTTTTGTTGTTTTCAAAATTCGAAGTGTTTCATTATAATCGTCCAAATATGTCTTTGAAATCTATGTGTTTGGGGGATGAACATGGCCCTGGCCTTACTTATTCCCACTCAGAATTTGGAGATACTGCATTGGTTCAATATGATTTAGAGGAATTTAAAGAAAGAGCTAGAAACCCTGTTCAAACCCCTACAATGAAGAAAATTGTAGATAGTGGCTTAATTGAAGCCGCAGCCTTTCCTCAGGCTATATTCTGCCCAGAGTTAGTTCAAGAATGTATGAAGAGATACGACCCCCAGGACAGGTGTGTCAAAAAAACAAACGGGGATGTGTTATTCCATGTCGACAGACAAACCCTCATGTCTGTGATGAGGATACCACCTAAGGAGGCGTATTCCAGCCTTGACATTACTGCCTCCAATGGGTATTTCTCAGAGAAGAGACCGACTTACAAAAGTGTAATAGCAAGGAGCTGGCTGCTAAAATTTCAAAAGGGCGGTTCAAGGCTTCCCAGGCCACTTACTAGAGATCATTTGATAAAGGAAGTAAGGGATATTGTGGTGTTGTTACACAGACTGAGAGGCAATCAGCATGCCTATTACTGGGAGGATTGGATGTACTTTTTAATACAAGTCATCCTCCAAGGCGAACAATATTTGGATTGGGCTGAAATAGTGGCTGACTATCTACATCAGGGTTTAAGCAATTGTCTGGGCAACAAAAATTTCTATATGTCTTCATACCTATTCTATTGTATAGCATCCACAAGAGATTGGTTTGACCTGCCCCATGTGCCCTTGGCTGAGAATAGTAAGATTTACGAATATTATTCATAGTTACAGAGAAAGAATTGTTATGAAAATTATAAAAGGGTCAATGATGTCTTCACTGGAAAGATGACCTATGAACTGGCAGGCAATTCGGGTAAGAGAATGACCAGTGAAGCAATGAAATTGATCAGTATCTACGGTAGATTCTTCATCCAATTTTCTGAGTTCACGTACATACGAGTTGGAGGATTTGATGGTGAACCTGTGAAGTTACTTAGATATGTATTTGATTGTTTTGTGCTAATGGAGGTATGTAGGCAGCTGGCACATGTTGACAAGAAATTTTCATCAAAAAAGGGTTTTGGTATTGCTTTTCCTATTGAACTTGGGCATTATTCATGCCATTCAAAATCTGATGCCTTGAATTTGGAGGTGAACCTCAAAAGGTTCAATTTTCAATCTTTCACTGCCAGGTCTCAATTCGACAGTGAAAGATTTGTCAGAGAAAACCTAGATTCTGGAACAAGGCATTCACACCTTCCTAAACTGGAGGATTACTGGGAAGACTACCCAGACGAATTCGAGGTCAGAAGAAGGCTGTGGTGTAGACTTTCTTTGGGGCAGATAATTACCCTTAATTTAAACATGGACGTTTTTGGAATTTTTAATGATGATGAACAAGTGGTTGATCCACAATTTGAGAAAGTAGAACACTTACCCATTCAAGAGGTGGACTGGAGCAAAAAAGAGGAAGACAGAATTGAAATTAAAACCCTTCCTGTGATAAGGAGGACTGAGAAATGGTTGAGAGAAAAGAGACAGGAAGGGCTTCAGAATAAAACTGTCCAACAATTCTCTTCAATGGTCGCATCATCGCTTCCCATGGACTCTTCTAATCAACCTCTTGCTATCTTTGGTGCAGGTGCTTCCAAGCCATCAACTGAGAGAAGCCCTGTCACTAAGAGATCCAGAAGAGTCCTCACGGATATTCTGCCATCTCGTGTTACCAGGTTGAGGACAAAAGGGAAAAGAAAGAAGCAGACTTCTGAAACAATAATTGTTGATTTAAATTCAGAGGAAGAATTGGAAGAGCCTATGGGTGACAAAGAGGCAAGCCCAAACAGAACAGAGGTAGTTGACACCGGGTTACAGTCAGAGATCGCTCTGAAGAACCCTAAAGTATTAATGATTTCAAATGTGTCCTCCAATGCAGTGAACCCTGAGAAGACAACTTTAGCCCCTGCACCAAAATGGCTAGAAAGTTCTATTTCTGATAAGAAAAAAGTGATTCCTTTTGTTGTTCCCTTGGAGGATATGGTAAGAAAATGTTTGGGGAAAACCCCCAAGTCCAAGAGACTCAAGACAACATCCAGAGTAAATATTGATCCAAGCACTGGTAACTGAAGTGTTGAAATTGCTAGGCCAGTAACAGAGGAAGAGGTGCAGGATCCAATAGTGCATGATTTCACTGTGGAGAAAGTGTATCTCGGTGCTGCATCCAGAGCTGCAGATGTCCACCACCTCAAAGCTTCTACTAAGAGGATGGTCAGTCAAACAATGAAAGATGAAAAGGACAAGAAGGAGCTGAAACAAACTCTCCGTTCAATGGCATAATACATAGAGGCCATTAACAACCTTAACCCGCAGCCGATCTCACAGCTTCCCCTGTCTTTTGACCCGAAGTCACCTGTCAACCAAAAGACGTTAGACTGGGTTCATAAAAGCAAAATGGTGACAAAAACGTTTAACAGTTGGTTGCATAACATTGAGCAGAAAGGAACTGAATACATTTGTAAGCTCAAGGGTATATATGACCTGACTACTGCAACCATTGAAGATTTCAAAGCACAGGTCGCTGTTTGGGTGAAAGATGAGGGCAAGTGGACAAATGTAATAAATCAGATGGATGAAGTTCAAAAATATGGGCTGGAGAAGTTTTTGGTAGAAAAGAATCTGACTGGTGTGGATGAAGATTTGTTATATGTGAACAAGAAGAATATTGACTGGAGGAACTCCATATCTCGACAAGGGCACTTTGAACTCAAAAAGCTAATTAAGGAGATAACGGAATTCACTCAATCACTGCAACATGATTTGCAATGTATCGATGTTAAATACTTAAAAGATGATGGAAAGCCTGTGGAAGATGTTGAAGCAGTGGTCCAGTCTTTCAGAGATAAAATCAACTTTGTTAAAGAAAATGATAATATTTTAATTGAACATTTCTCTAGAATTTCTAAAGTTGAGTCACTGCTTTATCTCTGCATCGATGCACTCCCAGAAAACAAAGAAAAATTTGGGAAAATGCGAAGGGAAAAGGAAGTTTGGAAATCAAGAATGAAGCATATATGTATACCAAACTTTCCTAAAATTCAGGAGTTTGTTGTTGCCTTTCAGGAGTGGAAGACCCAACATGCTTCCCAGGCTACCGATAGCAAATCAGGAGATGATGATTCGTCGCCCAAGTCATAATCTCATTGGCTTGTTCTCTTTTCAGTTCCTCTTTATGTTATTTTCAGCAAAACTTGTTTCTTTAAAAATTAGTTGTTTAAACTAAATCCCGTATGGGTCAGAGTTATGTTAACTTTGGATTTAATTTACTCAAGGACATGATTAAGACTTTGATATTTATATGTTTTTAAAATCTGGAGAGAGGGAGATAGAAATTTAGAAAAAGAAAAGAGGGGAAAATTTTAGCAAACTATTCAGAGTTTTACATTATGTGATAATTGTCTGAGTAATTTTCATCTGTGAATGGGAAGAAGAAACAATTACTGCCTATTTTGATCTGTGCGTCTAAATGTGTAGAATTAGATTTTCTGTGTGAAATCTCCTTTCATTTGGTAATTGCTCTTTATTTGGACACTCGTCATATATGTTTTATTCTTGGTTCAGCAAGTTCGAATGAATGTTTTCATGTATTTCAATGTACCCAAGTAGAATCTGTGCATTCTATCCTGTTACTGTATAAATTTATCGCGTTCATGACATGGCTATGTATGAATGTTAGTCTTCCTTAAGCATTTTCTGGTTAAAAATGCATTTAGATAATTAAATAGATTGAATTCATTGAAAACTTTAAAGGGAGCTGTACCTAAATTCAGAGGGGAACTGATTTAAAAGGTTCACCCATTTGTTGCTTAACTTATTTGTCCTTCAAAAGAGGGGTATAGAGTCAGAATAAATTATTTTCAAAATAAGGACAAATCTGTTAGCCAACAACGGGTAAGCAAGAAATGATACATTCACAAAGAAGTCCATCAAGCCCTACACTACTTGCAGATGTTTCAAGTGAAGAGCTTGTCCATACTCCAAGAGAATTAGATGGCACTGGTGAACAGAGAGTTAAAGCTTCTGTAGTTGAGTAGGGTTCTGTTAGCCAAGACGAGTTCCAAGTTCTTTTACCAATTTTAGAGGAGGCAAGGATGATGCTCGCTGAGGAGGCTTTAGCTAGCATCAGAGACAAGGTTCAGCCCATGGGTGTAGAGGTCTCTAAGCATGAAGAGAAGATTTTTCAGGAGATAAGACCAACGACAGTTTGTTAGAAAGAGGAGGGAGGAAATGTGTCTTTAAGGGATGAGGAGGATTGGCTTAATTGGGAGGAGGATAGCCCTCTGCGAGAAATGATTCAACATCCGATAAATGATAATGTGGTAAATGGGGGAAATGATCCTATGCCCAAAGATTTTTCAGATGACCTGCTACAGGACAATGAGACTTTGCAAGACGTTCTAGATCAGGTAGTGGTGAATGTAGCAACTAGCATGATGGAGGAGATAGCTAATGTAGTTCTCCAAGAAGATTGAGAAAAGATGGAAAATCTTCCACTAGGTCTCAACCAAATGTTCATTAATAGTCCCCTTGTGAAGGGCACCCCTTCTTCTCTCAGGAAAAGTACTAGACAGAAACAGTTGAGAAAGTTTAAAGATTAGTCAATTGGTTAGAACCACCATGATACTCATAGTCCAAGTAAGAGGAGAGTGTAAAGCTCTCCTCGGAAATCATGAGGATACTTACGTGGAATGTAAAGGGCCTTAATGCCCCTAACAAAAGAAAACTCATCAA
This sequence comes from Cunninghamia lanceolata, assembly GCA_027924645.1. Taxonomy (NCBI): domain Eukaryota; kingdom Viridiplantae; phylum Streptophyta; class Pinopsida; order Cupressales; family Cupressaceae; genus Cunninghamia; species Cunninghamia lanceolata. Next base: position 28,187,771 of record BSBN01000021.1, read on the forward strand.
ATCCCAAGTTGATGAGGAAAAGGCTAATATCTTGTTGCTACAAGAAACCAAATTGTCTGTTGATTCAAATGAACAAGTCTTCAATAATTGGAGTGGTTGGTCCTTCAAGGTTAAGGCTGCGCGAGGTTCTTCTAGAGGACTCTCTATAGGACAGAGAAAGCACATACTACCGTTAGAAGTGATGGAGAAGGATGATAATTTTTTAACAGGTAAGTTCCCCTCTCTACTTGCTGGATCTGACCTCTGGATAATAAATGTTTACGCCCCCACTAACTTCTCTCAGAAAAGCATACTATCAAAAAGAGTGTCTGCGTGGCTAGGGCTCTTGAAAAGATCTATATGTTTGTTGGGAGGTGATTTTAACTCAATTCTTGATGATTCTGAAAAAAACAGGGGTATCACCCATCTGGTTAGATCACAACGAGATTTCAAAGAGTTTGTTAGTTTGAATCTACTTCTTGATTGCATGACTAAGAATAGAATTTTTACCTGGATGAATAGAAGGAAAGACTTTCTAAAGATAGCAGAAAGATTAGAGAGATTCTTGTTATCTCCAGAATGCTTCAGCATCCCAAAGATCTTTGAGGTAGAGATTAGGCCACTGATAGGGTTAGATCATTTCCTAGTCAGGTTAAGAATAGGAGGAGATTTTGTTCCAAGAAAGAAGAAGTTCAGATTTCAGACTATGTGGCTCAGAGATGTATCCTTCGAAGAGAAGGTCAAAGCCTGGTGGAATCAGATCCCATTTGTAAACAGGTCGCGCATGTTCCAATTGGTAAGCAAACTAAAATTTCTGCGACACAAGATGATGGAGTGGAACAAGTCCCAATTCCGTAATATCTTCTTAGAGAAATCTAGACTACAGACGGAGATGAGATATCTGGCTGACCTCATAATTAAAAATGGAATGGACGCCCACTCTTTTCAATGGGAGAAGCAGCTCAAAGCCGAGTTGGAGAAAACTTTAAAATGAGAAGAAATATTCTGGAAGCAAAGGTCGAAGGAGTTATGGCTAAAGGAAGGAGATAAGAATACCTCTTTCTTTCACCTCTCATCCAAGGTACGCAATTGTGCTAACTCTATTAAGTCAATTCAGCTGGAAAATGGATCTATTTGTACAGACCATTCAGAAATTCTTTTTGCTGCAAAATTTTTCTTCGGAAATCTTCTATCCAAATCAACTCCCATAGATTCAAGTGATCAGAATATTTGCAACTTTGTTCCCAAACTGGTCAAGCAAAACCACAACCTGGATCTAATGAAGGAATTCTCCTTAGATGAAGTAAGAGCAGTGGTATTTTCTCTGGAGGGAGAGAAAACCTCAGGCCCAGACGGGTGGACAAGGATTTTTTTCAAAAATGTTGGGATACAGTAGGTAGAGACTTTTTTTTGCAGTGGAAGAAGAAAGAAAAAATAGAAATGTCCCCAAGGAAATCAAGTCAACATGCTTAATGCTTATTCCAAAATCTAACTCTCCCCAATCTTTCGAAGACTTCAGGCCAATTTCTTTGTGCAACTTTATTTATAAAATTATCTCCAAAGCTTTAGCGGTGAGAATGTCCAACTGTTTGCCCGATCTCATTTTAGCTGAGCAGGGGGGTTTTGTCCCAGGGAAAGAGACGCTAGAGGGTGCTATTTTAACACATGAAATACTCCACTCGGTTGACAAAGATAAAAAGGCCGCCATGGTGGTTAAGCTAGATATGTCCAAGGCTTATGATAGAGTAGACTGGAGCTTCCTCCTAATCATCTTGCGGCAGCTAGGTTTTTCCAAGGAAGTAGTAAGATGGATTTTTTCTTGTATTTTGCGTTTCCAGGTTTCAGTTCTTATCAATGGCAAGGAGTCTGAAACGTTTGAACCTACACGTGGGCTGAGGCAAGGACACCCTTTATCTCCCTACCTGTTCATCCTTGTGACAGAAGCCCTCACATGGGCAATAAAGGAAGCCAGGAGAAGGTCAGAATGGGAAGGTATTAAGATCAATGGGATCCAAGAATCCTTTACCCATGCACTTTTTGCCGATGATACAATTCTCTTTGGTCAAGCTTCAATCCAAGAAGCCAGCGCCATGATAAACACTGTCAAGACGTACTGTCAAATCTCGGGTCAAGTGGTTAACTTTAACAAATCAATGGTCTTCTTCCAAAATGTCTCTAGTCAGCTGCAAGTTAAAATTTGTGGTATTCTTAATCTGGATAGTGAGCCCGTACCTGGAAGGTATCTAGGTCTCCCTCTTTTCAGTGGCAGATTCAGAAATGTGCTATGGAATCAAGTTCTGAGAAGCTTGAACACAAAATTATCTAGTTGGAAAGGGCGAAAGCTGTCTCTGGCAGGTCAAATTGTAATGATTAAAGCTGTCCTCTCAGCGGTGCTGGTCTATATGATGTCGGCCTTTCACCTTCCAAAAGGCATCCTTTCAAAGATAGATGGGGTCTGTAGGAAATTTCTATGGCAAGGTTCGAACTAGGAAAAGAAAATTCATTTACTGGCATGGGACAAGGTGCGCAAGTCTAAAGAGGTTGGAGGAGCTGGAATCCTTAATATGGACCTTCAAAATCAAGCCTTAGGCCCTAAATTGGCATGGAATATGTATGTGAAACCTAATGCCATATGGGTAAGACGCATGAAAGCAAAGTATCTCGATTCCTTTGACTTTGACGCCCCTTGCTGTAGATTTATACGGATGTATATACATATAACACTCGTATTTCCTATCATTCGCTGCTGTTAAAGTTTTATTGACTTCAATTGGTTTTCTGGCCGCTCTAGTCACAAAATCAACTCTCCAATAGACAATTTTGCTGTGTGCTTAGATACAGACATGTATATGTTGTATTAATTTGGAAAATCATAAGTACCATGAAGCAACGTCCACCACCATTCAAGTTTCTAATTTCGATTTCAACAAACATCACAAATGGGCAATTATCAAAGATCAGAATCAATTGCATACCAGAATCATCATATGTCCGAATGGAACCGCAACTCCGGAATGGAACCGCAACTCCTCCATCAAAAACTTGGCCGACCAGATCACACTGTTTTCGTAATACTTTGACAAACATACTGCCAGTTTATTAAAAAACACTAAAAAATGGATAAAACATGAAGTCACCGTAGTGGCGACAACACTGCCACACGACAAAACACCACTTAATCAACAACTAATGAAAAACCAAATAAAATTGAATTTTTTTTTTTTTGGGCCATACAGGATTGCAATAACTTCTCCCCTTCAAAATATATTTTGATCTTTTTTTATTTCATATGATAAAATCCTAATTAAAAAATCTTAAAAAAATATAGTTGAAAAATAATAAATTATTAGTTTATGATGCATATTAATTGATTGTAAAAAAACAAATCTAAACCTAATAAAAATGTATAAAATATAATGCAATTACCTTGAGATAACTCTCTTCCTTCTCCACCATTCTTTTTCTCTATCTTATTTCAATATAATCCAATTACCTTCAAATAACTCATGGGCTTCTTCTCCAATATTCTTTTGATCTACTTTGTTCATTTCATATTTTCATGATTTATGTTTGACTATTACTTGTTTATATAAATTTGTTACTTTATGTTGGCTTTATTGTTATGTCCATTAATTTGATAAAATTCTGGCGGTTATATATTTTAAATTTAATTATTATGTCGGTTATATATTTTTTAAATATAAAATAGCTACTTTACAAATGCAATCACTTAATAAAAGTATGTCATGTCCATTAATTTGATAAAATTATGGTGGTTATGTATTTTAAATTTAATTCTTATGTGCTTTCATTTAAAAAAATTATGTCGGTTATATATTTTTATAATATAAAATAGCTATTTTATAACTATTAGGTGCATTCATTAGTATGTGAACTATATTTTAAATTTAAAACACTTACTTTATAAATTAAAAAAAATGTCAGCGCTTTTTAATTTTTGTGAACACGGTCACAATCATCCCCTTAAGGCCATTGTATAATGCTTATGGGTGTAATTATGATTTGATATTTTTACATCTCTAAGTTTTGATAATGCTTTTGCAAGTAATTATGATTTGATATTTTTACATCTCTAAGATTTGATTTGTGGGAAGATATGATTTTTGATATTATTGATTTATGTGACCCAGTGCCAAGATTTGATTTGTTGAAAAATTTTAATTTTTCACATTATTGATTTGAAAGATTTGATTTTTAGAAGATTTTGATTTGTTGGAAGGTTTTGATTTTTTTTTGGAAGATTCGATTATTTTAGGAAGATTTGATTTTTCACATTATTGACTTCTAGTGACCAATTGCAAATATTTGATTTGTTGGAAGATTTAATTTTTCACATTATTGATTTCCAATGACTCAAAGCAAAGATTTGATTTGTGGAAATTATTGATTTTTGGAATATTTGATTTTTCACATTATTGATTTCTAGTGACCAAATGTGAAGATTTGATTTGTTGGAAGATCTAATTTCTCACATTATTGATTTCCAATGACAAATGTAAAAGATTTGATTTGTTGGAAGATTTGATTTTTCACATTATTGATTTCCACGACTAACTACTAAGATTTTATGCAAGTAGTAAGAAAGATAAAGTTCAAAAGTTAGTCTTTTGTAGTGTATCAATAGGCAATAGTTGTTCTCATTGTGGTTTCACAAGTTTAACTTCAACCATGAGGAAGACAAAGAGAGAAGTTGAGAAAATAAGGAAAGGAACTGTTCATATATGAGTTGCTAAGCTTTGAGATGGAGGGAAAAGAGCAAGGGCTATGGGCAGAGAGAGACCCCAACAAAATGGAAAATGAAATACTAAAATCAATTGCAAAAGAAATACTCATCATTTGGCATGAAATAAGAGACCGAATGTTTCCAAGGAAACTAACAAATTTTATAGTTGGATAGCATTGGAATGAGCAAAAAAGGAACCAAAAAGTGGGATGGGAACTAGCAAATTCTAAGGAAGAAGCCATCTAAATAAATTGTCAAGAACACATCTAGCACTGGGGATTACGAATAAATCAACTCAAATAGATGTGGCAGTATCAAGTGGTAGGAGGAAGAACATAGCACCTTTTTATTTATTGAGGACCTCACTTCACCAAATGTAATCTATGGGATTATTTTATAATTAAATTTGTATTTATAATAACAATGGAGTTGCTTCAATTCAATTGTTTCCTACAATTATTATGCATACACAAAAGTGTTCGTTTATAATTTTAGATGTACCTTGGAACCTCAAGTGTGCTACTATTAATGATAGTTACAAAGTGATTTATCTTTTATAAGAAAAGAAGGTACTTCATAACAAATTCCCTCTTCTATTGTTAACATTAAAAATGCTCATTATAAAAACTTATAATAACTTAGAAATATATGTTCTCTTATAACCATCAAGTTGTCAAATGTATTTGCATGAGATGAAGAATTAAAGTTCATCATTCTAGATTCTTTCAAGAAAACTATTTTTCTTGCCTTCATTGCATACAATCATGTATGCTTATGATAACATTTCATTTTTAAATCAACTAAACAAAAATTGTTACCTATGACTCATTAGTCTTTGGACATTTTGAAATGAATCCCCCATTATAAAAATTTGACATAAATCAAGTAAAAGAATTCAAGATTTTTAATGTAGTTGTGATTAAAGATTGTAAACAAACACTAGATGTGGCAAATGGAATTTAGTCTTCACTAGCATTTGTTAGGTATGCACTAATGCAAAATTATTCAATTCATATCTTACCAAATGAAATTTAATTTTACTACCATTTGTTAGGTTTGCCAAAAGTGAATAAAGTAGTCAGTTTGACCATATTATGAATGTAATTATAATATTCATTTCAAACCTATGATGTCTCCCATTGTGTTTCTCTAAAATTCCCCTCATGCTTTTGCCTGCCTCTAGTTCTATGTCCTATTGTCACTCCAAACACTTATGAAATTCCCTATTTAGCTCTCTCTTAGCCACCTTGAAACCCTCATCTCATTAGGATCCAAATATGAAAGCAACATTGTTGTAAATACTCCTAAGCCTATGTTCATATGTGATTTGTAGGCACCAAGAAAACACATCGACACAACCATCATAACTTTAACTGTCATATTAATGATAAATTTTAGGGTGTCATGAAGATAGCTAGCATGGGTAGGAAGGTCAACCATGCACACATAATGATCAATTGTAGGTGTAATGCAATAAGGTAGACAATCGGAGATGCGGGGAGAACCCATAGGGTTTTTGCAGCAGTCAAGAACTGCCAGGCCGATCACCATGCCACCATTATCGAGGAACCAGGTATGATTGGGGGTGTATCTATTATTATTTTGTTTGATTATGGAGCATCTGGTTCTTTTATTTCCCCCACTATTGTGAGGCGTTGTAGGCTAGTGGCATGCAGGCAAGATGATAGGTGGGAGGTGAGGTTAGCGTTAGGGGCTAGAGTGGTTGTGGACTTTGTGGTGAGAGATTGTCAGATATCTTTTGTGACTTTCACTACATCAGTGGATCTTCGGATTACCCCTTTGGGATCTTATGACATAGTTTTGGGTATGGATTGGCTTGATGCACATCAGGCTAGGATAGGCTGCAGACATAAGATGATTGAGTGATGTGATGACCTTGGCACACCAGTGGTGTTATAAGGGGTGCTGAGACCCGTATTCCTTTAGATGTTCGCCATTACCGTTAGTAACAGATCAGAGGGGGATGCCACCCCACCATGAGGTGGACTTTCATATTGATTATTTTTCTTGTCAGGCAAATTTGATTTAAACTTGTACTTTTCTATGTCAACATGATAAATTTTTAACAAAAAAATTATTGAAAAATGATTTATCTATATTGTCATTGGCTGAAAAAAAAAATGACCTCTTCTCTATGGATTGTTGGAGAGTGCAACAAAAAGCTATAAATGCGGAAGAGAATTTTGGTTTGAGGGGAAGATGTGGCAAGTAAACAAATAGTTAAGTCATGCCTAAATGGATAGCGATAACTATGACAGGGAAGAATCATCAATTTTCATGAATTTAATTTTTTGCTTCATTAGCTAAACATAAAAATTATTTTTTGTCAAAGGGACAAAGTTATAATATTAATAATACTATTAAAAATATAGGGTTCTACACATTTTATTTTATAAAATTAGATTATTTTTTGAAATATGAGTTAAAAATCTAGTATTTCAATTTTATTTACCAAAAAGTTAAAAATCTACAGTATCATGTAAAGTATTTCACCATGTTATTACATTTTTTATTTTATTCTTCAAACATACAATATTTTAATGTATTTTAAATTATCATAGAATTTTTATTATGACATTTTAATATCTTAACCAGACAATTCAAATCTCCATGCACTCAACTAGTGAAACATATAGCAGACATTTTCATTGTTCATTTCCAACTTTTCTACCAAATAGGGTTCTCAATATCTCCCTCGTACTATCTAGATAGAATTGTAGTCACATAAATTTTCATCTCTGTATAAATTAGCATAAGTGGATTGCAAACATATAGATGTGGGGTTTCCCATCCATTCTTTTCAGATCCCATGTTTCCCCTTCATGGATTGAATTCGTCAAACTTGGATTAAGCATGCTCTAGATTTTTTTTTGAACATTTACCATGCTCTCACACTGACTCGGTTTTGGCATGGAGAGTTTTTGTCCAATGTGTAAAATTTTAAGTAAAAATTAAAATAGCCCAATAGTGAAATTTACATATGCATACCATTTTTTCTTTAACATATCTATCCTCAAAAAATATATCTTCAGAAAAAATACATCCTTCTAGTATTCTACATTAATTCTGTAAAAAAAAAAAATTAAATTGAAGTCTTAATAGTAAAATGTATAAAATATAATATACTTACTTCTCATGCAATCAAGTTAAGGAGTCTTATTAGACAACCACTGCTAACAGCACACACATACATCACCAGTCACCAATCAAACAATCCGATTACTCCATTTATTAATATGCAGCTACACGAAAATAATTAGCTTCAAGAAATACATTACAGGGAAACAAAAGAAATTAAATTGCATCCAATTTTAAAATGCCAACACACCAAATTGATGGTTTAAACAGGCCAAGATTTTAAATCACATATAGTCACAATCTAGTTTCTCCCTTTATGCATCAAATTGTTCTTTTGCTGTTCTGTGACAGCTGAGATCCCTGGCCAACTGTTTCTTGTGCTTCCTTGGTTCAATCTTCAATAATAGTGGCTTTCCTTATTATATCTCCCTGATTCAATTTATTTCCCTGTGGAAGTCACAAATTTCACTTTACTATGTTTTCGATTTAATAGCTACTTGAAACCTGAAACCTAAAACTGGCCGCTGCACTCAATTTGATCTGTCTTTTTATCTCTTTTCCCCTTCCTGTTTCTTCCTTTATATGAGGAAGCTCAGATAAACAACTTTGCTCGTGTCTCCTTCAACTGCAAAAGTAAATTTCCCCTCCGTTCTTCTCAGATCCCACGCTTCCCCTTCATGGATTGTATTCTTCAAGTTTAACTTAAGAATGCTCTAGGTTTTCTTTATGAGGGTTCATCATGTGCCCACACTGAATAGTACAGTTATGCGAAGGTAATTTTATACATTTTTATATGAAGGTTTCAATTTATTTTTGTTTTGAAATCTAATTTATGAGTTTTTATTAGGGTTATCTTTCATTTTCTGTGTTATTTTTACTATAGAATAATGTATTTTATAACTATATCTTAATAAGGTTTTTTAATTATTGTTTTATTATATGAAATAGAAAAGGATCAAAGTATATTTCTAACGAGGAGAAGTTATTGGAAGTAAGTACATTATATTTTATATATTTTACTATTAAGACTTCAATTTAAATGTTCATTTTCTACATAATTAATGTAACATAGGAGAAGGATATATTTTTCTAAAGAGAGATTTTTTTAAAGGTAGATATGGTAAAGAAAAAATGGTATGCATATGTCAATTTCAATTTAACTATTAGGCTATTTTGATTTTTACCCTAAATTTTCCACATTGGACAAAAGCTCTCCATGCCAAGCATGGTAAACCTTGAGAAAGAAAATCTAGAGCATACTTAATCCAAGATTGAAAAACTCAATCCTTGAAGAGGAAGCGCAGGATCTGAAAAGAATGGAGGGGAAATTTATTTCTAAAGTTGAAGGAGACCAAGATCTGAGTTGTTTATTTGAGATGCCTCGTTGTATACAGGAATGCATATTTGCAGAAAAAAGAATGGAGGGGAAATTTATTTCTAAAGTTAAAGGAGACCATGATCTGAGTTGTTTATTTGAGCTGCCTTGTTGTATAAAGGAATGCATATTTACAAACCTTCTGTCATAATCTCTCTCTGACTTTCGCATAGTTTGTAAAGAATGAAATATTATTGTCTTTATCAGGTTTTTGTCTTCATTGCCCACCCAAGATCCATGGCTTGTATACTGTAAAAAGGTATTGTATGGCCTACTACTTTTCCACTAAAAAATGGAGGGCTATCTCTCTCTTTTTCTTTGAACTCTACTAAACAATTTTAGTAAGTGCATGCTACCAAGTACAGCTTTGGGGCTTTGCATTTTGGAGAAACTCCCCAGATACATGTTTGCAATCGGCTTATGAGAATTTTTTCACAGATAAAAGCCGGATGTGACCACAATTCTATCTATATTGTACAAGGGAGAGATGGACAACCATAGTTGGAAATGAACAATGAAATTTTTTCCTTCCAAATCTACCATTATTTTAAAGTTCCATTCAAATTTGAGTTTTTAGACAAAACAATATGCAAGATGATTTTATTAAACTTGTGACAATAGCAGCATTGCCCTCCCAACTTATAATAATAAATTAACAAAAGACTTTAAATGTTTACATAAAATGAACTTTCTCATTACACAGTAAATTTATAAGGCTTATCATAAGATGAAATCAACTTTATACTCTATAAAAATAATAAATTACAAAATACTTTAAATGTTTATAGAAATTAAACTTCCCCATAAGATGGTAAATTTATAAGTCATGAAATCCACTTCATGGTGTGTACATAATGTTGAGTCATGGATTAGTAGATGAGGATGGATCCAATACCCTTTTTCTTTTCAAAGGTACTTGACATTTGATGGTAGAAAATGAGTTCTTTCAGCAAAATGCGGAAGCTTTATTTTTCTTTTCTCTTTTATCCTTTGTGCACTCTATCAAAGCTGCTAGAAAGGGATCTATTTCATTTTGTTTTTATTTCTTGGAGTGTTTTGCCTTTGCCATATTTATTAGAAGAGATGGTGATGAAACATGGTGCTGATTGTTACATGAACTAGTTCTTGTTGCTATTCTCCTCGCTGATTTTACTTCTTTCTCACATGAAAATTGTGGTGCTGATGCTTTTTCAAAGGACAAGAGGCCCACAAGTGCTAAGAGCATGAAGAATTTAGAGCCATGAAATAGCTGGGACTAACAGGTTTGGTTCTGAATTCTTCATCCTCTTAGCACTTGTGGTCCTTTCATCCTCCCAACTAAGGATTAGTACTACAATTTTTATATGAGAAAGAAGTAAAATCGGCCAATAAGAAGTAGTTCATGTGACCATCATCATCATCTTTTGCCACCTCCTCCTCCAATGAATATGAAAAAGGTAAAATATTGCAAGCAGAAGAAACAAAATAAAATGGAACCCTATCTAGCAGCTTTGACAAAGTGCAAGAATAGAGAATAAAGCTTATGTGTTTTAATACAAGAACTTATGTTCGACTATAAAATGTCAAGTGCCTTAGAAAAACAAAAGGGTATTGGATCGATCTCATCTACAACCCCATCACTCAACATTATTTACAGACCATGAAGTGGATTTCATCGTTGATAAGTCTAATGAATTGATTATCTTATGAGGAAGTTTATTTTCCAAAAATAAAGTCTTTTCTTAATTTATTACATTTTTAGACCATGAAATGCATTTGATCTTGTAATAAGACTTATGAATTTGAAGTTTATTTTCTAAAAACATTTAAAACTCTTGTTTTAATTTATTATTATATGTTGGGAGGGTCATGGAACTATTCTCACATGTTTAATAAAACCATCTTGGATATTGTAACCCACAATGAATGAGGCATCCCTGTGGTGGAGAAAAGAACACCATAGCACTCAACTTCTGTTATATAAAAAGCCGTTTTCTCTGAAAACTCAAATTTAAACCTCCTTGAAATTTGGAAATAATGGTAGATTTGGAATGAAAAAATTTCGTTATTAATTTCCAAAGTTTTTACCAAATAGGGTTCTCCATTTCTCCCTTGTACAATATAGTAGCATCCATTTTTATCTCTGAATAAATTATCGTAAGCGGATTGGAAACATTTAGCTGTGGGGTTTCTCGAGAAAGCAACAGACCCGTGCTGTACTTGGTAACACGCACTTATTAAAATTGTTTAGCACAGGAGTTGGAAGGAAAGAGATTTTTGAGTGGAAAAGCAGGCCATACAATACCCTTTACCGTATACAAGAAGTGGCGGGGAAAGGTCAACGGCCCAATAATGTTTGAAATTGTTTCTTATTTCATTCAGATTTAAACCACAATAAAATTTCATGTCTTAGACGCCCAAGCGTCGTTCTATTTGCTGGTGGAATGTCATGCCATGACATTACTGTTTTGCACATATAAAAAGAAAAAACAAGAATAGAGTTTGGGGTTCGATCTGGGAAAAAGAATAGAAAAACTAGAAGGAAGAAACAACTAGGGGAAAAGAGATAAAAGACAGATCAAGATGGGTTTCAAAATCATGGGGATAGGTTTAAATCTCCTTTTCAGGAAAACAATATACTTCCCAGGAAACCACTGAAGTCTCAGCAAGATGTTTTCAGAGAGTTTCAAGCAAAGAGAGAAGAGGCACCTCTTCGAAGCAGGTGGGATAGAGGATTGTCAAGGGCAGCCTTTAAAGGTTTTCGCCAAAGAGATTGGGCAAAAGGAAAAAGACATGATCCCCAAAGATTTGCTGCTCGACGAATAGAGGAAGGGCATGAATCAAAACAAAAAAAGATCTGGATTCCTGTAATCAAAAGAGTGACAAGACGTAATGAGTTTGGGGAGGTCTCTCTAGATCAGGCAGATCAAAATCTGAAAGATAAGACCCTTTTCTTAACTGAAACTGCTTTGATAGGTAAAGTTTTATCTCCCCACTTCTCAGTAGAAGACTTGAGAAATTGGTGTCAAGCCTCGTGGGAATCGACAGAGGTTTTCTTTGAACTGGGCAACGGATTCTTCTGTTCCGTCTTTTCAGGAAGGGAAGAAAGAGATAGAATCCTTTCAAAGAAAATATGGAAATTTCAACAAACAGTAATTTGCTGTAAAGAATGGAAAACCAATTTTCCATGTTGGGAAAGAAAAAAATCCCTCTTATTCCCCTCTAGATCCAACTTCCATAGCTCCCACTGGAATATAGGGATGTGGAAATCTTGAAATGCATTGGGAATTCCATTGGGGTATGTCAAGAAGTGGTTATTCCAATGGAGAATCTCACCGCTTCAACAGTCAGGATGCGAATCCTCACAGCTGCTATAGAACTTCTACCCAAAAGGCTTAAAATAAAATCCACATATGGGATTTGGCTCCAAGAGATCTTTTTAAAAAGATAGTGCAAATTCAGAGGATTTTGAAAGGTTGAAGGCGTTTTCCTCTTCCGAAGCTATAACGGGTAAGCAAGAAATGATACATTCACAGAGAAGTCCATCAAGCCCTACACTGCTTGCAGATGTTTCAAGTGAAGAGCTTGTCCATACTCCAAGAGAATCAGATGGCACTGGTGAGAAGCTTCCGTAGTTGAGCAGGGTTCTGTTAGCCAAGACGAGTTCCAAGTTCTTTTACCAATTTTAGAGGAGGCAAGGACGATGCTCGCTGAGGAGGCTTTAGCTAGCATCAAAGACAAGGTTCAGCCCATGGGTGTAGAGGTCTCTGAGCATGAAGAGAAGATTTTTCAGGAGATAAGACCAATGACAGTTTGTTAGAAAGAGGAGGGAGGACATGTGTCTTTAAGGGATGAGGAGGATTGGCTTAATTGGGAGGAGGATAGCCCTCTGCGAGAAATGATTCAACATCCTATAAATGATAATGTGGTAAATGGGGGAAATGATCCTATGCCCAATGATTTTTCAGACGACCTGCTACAGGACAATGAGACTTTGCGAGACCTTCTGGATCAGGTAGTGGTGAATGTAGCAACTAGCATGATGGAGGAGATAGCTAATGTAGTTCTGCAAGAAGATTGAGAAAAGATGGAAAATCTTCCACTAGGTCTCAACCAGACGTTCATTAATAGTCCCCTTGTGAAGGGCACCCCTTCTTCTCTCAGGAAAAGTACTAGACAGAAACAGTTGAGAAAGTTTAAAGATCAGTCAATTGGTCAGAACCACCATGATACTCATAGTCCAAGTAAGAGGAGAGTGTAAAGATCTCCTTGGAAATCATGAGGATACTTACGTGGAATGTAAAGGGCCTTAATGCCCCTAACAAAAGAAAACTCATCAAATCCCAAGTTGATGAGGGAAAAGCTAATATCTTGTTGCTACAAGAAACCAAATTGTCTGTTGATTCAAATGAACAAGTCTTCAATAATTGGAGTGGTTGGTCCTTCAAGGTTAAGGCTGCGCGAGGTGCTTCTGGAGGACTCTCTATAGGACAGAGAAAGCACATACTACCATTAGAAGTGATGGAGAAGGATGATAATTTTTTAATAGGTAAGTTCCCCTCTCTACTTGCTGGATCTGACCTCTGGATAATAAATGTTTACGTCCCCACTAACTTCTCTCAGAAAAGCATACTATCGGAAAGAGTGTCTGCATGGCTAGGGCTCTTGAAAAGATCTATATGTTTGCTGGGAGGTGATTTTAACTCAATTCTTGATGATTCTGAAAAAACCAGGGGTATCACCCATCTGGTTAGATCACAACGAGATTTCAAAGAGTTTGTTAGTTTGAATCTACTTCTTGATTGCACGACTAAGAATAGAATTTTTACCTGGACGAATAGAATTTTTGACTTTCTAAAGATAGCAGAAAGATTAGAGAGATTCTTGTTATCTCCAGAATGCTTCAGCATCCCAAAGATCTTTGAGGCAGAGATTAGGCCACTGATAGGGTTAGATCATCTCCTAGTCAGGTTAAGAATAGGAGGAGATTTTGTTCCAAGAAAGAAGAAGTTCAGATTTCAGACTATGTGGCTCAGAGATGTATCCTTCGAAGAGAAGGTCAAAGCCTGGTGGAATCAGATCCCATTTGTAAACGGGTCGCGCATGTTCCAATTGGTAAGCAAACTAAAATTTCTGCGACACAAGATGATAGAGTGGAACAAGTCCCAGTTCTGTAATATCTTCTTAGAGAAATCTAGACTACAGACGGAGATGAGATATCTGGCTTAATTAAAAATGGAATGGACGCCCACTCTTTTCAACGGGAGAAGCAGCTCAAAGCCGAGTTGGAGGAAACTTTAAAATGAGAAGAAATATTCTGGAGGCAAAGGTCGAAGGAGTTATGGCTAAAGGAAGAAGATAAGAATACCTCTTTCTTTCACCTCTCATCCAAGGTACGCAATTGTGCTAACTCTATTAAGTCAATTCAGCTGGAAAATGGATCTATTTGTACAGACCCTTCAAAAATTCTTTTTGCTGCAAAATTTTTCTTCGGAAATCTTCTATCCAAATCAACTCCCATAGATTCAAGTGATCAGAATATTTGCAACTTTGTTCCCAAACTGGTCAAGCAAAACCACAACCTGGATCTAATGAAGGAATTCTCCTTAGATGAAGTAAGAGCAGTGGTATTTTCTTTGGAGGGAGAGAAAACCTCAGGCCCAGACGGGTGGACAAGGATCTTTTTCAAAAATGTTGGGATACAGTAGGTAGAGACTTTTTTTTGCAGTGGAAGAAGAAAGAAAAAATAGAAATGTCCCCAAGGAAATCAAGTCAACATGCTTAATGCTTATTCCAAAATCTAACTCTCCCCAATCTTTCGAAGACTTCAGGCCAATTTCTTTGTGCAACTTTATTTATAAAATTATCTCCAAAGCTTTAGCGGTGAGAATGTCCAACTGTTTGCCCGATCTCATTTTAGCTGAGCAGGGGGGTTTTGTCCCAGGGAAAGAGATGCTAGAGGGTGCTATTTTAACACATGAAATACTCCACTAGGTTGACAAAGATAAAAAGGCCGCCATGGTGGTTAAGCTAGATATGTCCAAGGCTTATGATAGAGTAGACTGGAGCTTCCTCCTAATCATCTTGCGGCAGCTAGGTTTTTCCAAGGAAGTGGTAAGATAGATTTTTTCTTGTATTTTGCGTTTCCAGGTTTCAGTTCTTATCAATGGCAAGGAGTCTGAAACGTTTGAACCTACACGTGGGCTGAGGCAAGGACACCCTTTATCTCCCTACCTGTTCATCCTTGTGACAGAAGCCCTCACATGGGCAATAAAGGAAGCCAGGAGAAGGTCAGAATGGGAAGGTATTAAGATCAATGGGATCCAAGAATCCTTTACCCATGCACTTTTTGCCGATGATACAATTCTCTTTGGTCAAGCTTCAATCCAAGAAGCCAGCGCCATGATAAACACTGTCAAGACGTACTGTCAAATCTCGGGTCAAGTGGTTAACTTTAACAAATCAATGGTCTTCTTCCAAAATGTCTCTAGTCAGCTGCAAGTTAAAATTTGTGGTATTCTTAATCTGGATAGTGAGCCCGTACCTGGAAGGTATCTAGGTCTCCCTCTTTTCAGTGGCAGACTCAGAAATGTGCTATGGAATCAAGTTCTGAGAAGCTTGAACACAAAATTATCTAGTTGGAAAGGGCGAAAGCTGTCTCTGGCAGGTTAAATTGTAATGATTAAAGCTGTCCTCTCAGCGGTGCTGGTCTATATGATGTCGGTCTTTCACCTTCCAAAAGGCATCCTTTCAAAGATAGATGGGGTCTGTAGGAAATTTCTATGGCAAGGTTCGAACTAGGAAAAGAAAATTCATTTACTGGCATGGGACAAGGTGCGCAAGTCTAAAGAGGTTGGAGGAGCTGGAATCCTTAATATGGACCTTCAAAATCAAGCCTTAGGCCCTAAATTGGCATGGAATATGTATGTGAAACCTAATGCCATATGGGTAAGACGCATGAAAGCAAAGTATCTCGATACCTTTGACTTTGACGCCCCTTGCTGTAGATTTATACGGATGTATATACATATAACACTCGTATTTCCTATCATTCGCTGCTGTTAAAGTTTTATTGACTTCAATTGGTTTTCTGGCCGCTCTAGTCACAAAATCAACTCTCCAATAGACAATTTTGCTGTGTGCTTAGATACAGACATGTATATGTTGTATTAATTTGGAAAATCATAAGTACCATGAAGCAACGTCCACCACCATTCAAGTTTCTAATTTCGATTTCAACAAACATCACAAATGGGCAATTATCAAAGATCAGAATCAATTGCATACCAGAATCATCATATGTCCGAATGGAACCGCAACTCCGGAATGGAACCGCAACTCCTCCATCAAAAACTTGGCCGACCAGATCACACTGTTTTCGTAATACTTTGACAAACATACGGCCAGTTTATTAAAAAACACTAAAAAATGGATAAAACATGAAGTCACCGTAGTGGCGACAACACTGCCACACGACAAAACACCACTTAATCAACAACTAATGAAAAACCAAATAAAATTGAATTTTTTTTTTTGGGCCATACAGGATTGCAATAACTTCTCCCCTTCAAAATATATTTTGATCCTTTTTTATTTCATATGATAAAATCTTAATTAAAAAATCTTAAAAAAATATAGTTGAAAAATAATAAATTATTAGTTTATGATGCATATTAATTGATTGTAAAAAAACAAATCTAAACCTAATAAAAATGTCTAAAATATAATGCAATTACCTTGAGATAACTCTCTTCCTTCTCCACCATTCTTTTTCTCTATCTTATTTCAATATAATCCAATTACCTTCAAATAACTCATGGGCTTCTTCTCCAATATTCTTTTGATCTACTTTGTTCATTTCATATTTTCATTATTTATGTTTGACTATTACTTGTTTATATAAATTTGTTACTTTATGTTGGCTTTATTGTTATGTCCATTAATTTGATAAAATTCTGGCGGTTATATATTTTAAATTTAATTATTATGTCGGTTATATATTTTTTAAATATAAAATAGCTACTTTACAAATGCAATCACTTAATAAAAGTATGTCATGTCCATTAATTTGATAAAATTATGGTGGTTATGTATT
Source organism: Cunninghamia lanceolata (assembly GCA_027924645.1). NCBI lineage: Eukaryota > Viridiplantae > Streptophyta > Pinopsida > Cupressales > Cupressaceae > Cunninghamia > Cunninghamia lanceolata. Next base: position 28,205,042 of record BSBN01000021.1, read on the forward strand.
TTAAATTTAATTCTTATGTGCTTTCATTTAAAAAAATTATGTCGGTTATATATTTTTATAATATAAAATAGCTATTTTATAACTATTAGGTGCATTCATTAGTATGTGAACTATATTTTAAATTTAAAACACTTACTTTATAAATTAAAAAAAATGTCAGCGCTTTTTAATTTTTGTGAACACGGTCACAATCATCCCCTTAAGGCCATTGTATAATGCTTATGGGCGTAATTATGATTTGATATTTTTACATCTCTAAGTTTTGATAATGCTTTTGCGAGTAATTATGATTTGATATTTTTACATCTCTAAGATTTGATTTGTGGGAAGATATGATTTTTGATATTATTGATTTATGTGACCCAGTGCCAAGATTTGATTTGTTGAAAGATTTTAATTTTTCACATTATTGATTTGAAAGATTTGATTTTTAGAAGATTTTGATTTGTTGGAAGGTTTTGATTTTTTTTGGAAGATTTGATTATTTTAGGAAGATTTGATTTTTCACATTATTGACTTCTAGTGACCAATTGCAAATATTTGATTTGTTGGAAGATTTAATTTTTCACATTATTGATTTCCAATGACTCAAAGGAAAGATTTGATTTGTGGAAATTATTGATTTTCGGAATATTTGATTTTTCACATTATTGATTTCAAGTGACCAAATGTGAAGATTGGATTTGTTGGAAGATCTAATTTCTCACATTATTGATTTCCAATGACAAATGTAAAAGATTTGATTTGTTGGAAGATTTGATTTTTCACATTATTGATTTCCACGACTAACTACTAAGATTTTATGCAAGTAGTAAGAAAGATAAAGTTCAAAAGTTAGTCTTTTGTAGTGTATCAATAGGCAATAGTTGTTCTCATTGTGGTTTCACAAGTTTAACTTCAACCATGAGAGAGACAAAGAGAGAAGTTAAGAAAATAAGGAAAGGAACTGTTCATATATGAGTTGCTAAGCTTTGAGATGGAGGGAAAAGAGCAAGGGCTATGGGCAGAGAGAGACCCCAACAAAATGGAAAATGAAATACTAAAATCAATTGCAAAAGAAATACTCATCATTTGGCATGAAATAAGAGACCGAATGTTTCCAAGGAAACTAACAAATTTTATAGTTGGATAGCATTGGAATGAGCAAAAAAGGAACCAAAAAGTGGGATGGGAACTAGCAAATTCTAAGGAAGAAGCCATCTAAATAAATTGTCAAGAACACATCTAGCACTGGGGATTAGGAATAAATCAATTCAAATAGATGTGGCAGTATCAAGTGGTAGGAGGAAGAACATAGCACCTTTTTATTTATTGAGGACCTCACTTCACCAAATGTAATCTATGGGATTATTTTATAATTAAATTTGTATTTATAATAACAATGGAGTTGCTTCAATTCAATTGTTTCCTACAATCATTATGCATACACAAAAGTGTTCGTTTATAATTTTAGATGTACCTTGGAACCTCAAGTGTGCTACTATTAATGATAGTTACAAAGTGATTTATCTTTTATAAGAAAAGAAGGTACTTCATAACAAATTCCCTCTTCTATTGTTAACATTAAAAATGCTCATTATAAAAACTTATAATAACTTAGAAATATATGTTCTCTTATAACCATAAACTTGTCAAATGTATTTGCATGAGATGAAGAATTAAAGTTCATCATTCTAGATTCTTTCAAGAAAACTATTTTTCTTGCCTTCATTGCATACAATCATGTATGCTTATGATAACATTTCATTTTTAAATCAACTAAACAAAAATTGTTACCTATGACTCATTAGTCTTTGGACATTTTGAAATGAATCCCCCATTATAAAAATTTGACATAAATCAAGTAAAAGAATTCAAGATTTTTAATGTAGTTGTGATTAAAGATTGTTAACAAACACTAGATGTGGCAAATGGAATTTAGTCTTCACTAGCATTTGCTAGGTATGCACTAATGCAAAATTATTCAATTCATATCTTACCAAATGAAATTTAATTTTACTACCATTTGTTAGGTTTGCCAAAAGTGAATAAAGTAGTCAGTTTGACCATATTATGAATGTAATTATAATATTCATTTCAAACCTATGATGTCTCCCATTGTGTTTCTCTAAAATTCCCCTCATGCTTTTGCCTGCCTCTAGTTTTAAGTCCTATTGTCACTCCAAACACTTATGAAATTCCCTATTTAGCTCTCTCTTAGCCACCTTGAAACCCTCATCTCATTAGGATCCAAATATAAAAGCAACATTGTTGTAAATACTCCTAAGCCTATGTTCATATGTGATTTGTAGGCACCAAGAAAACACATCGACACAACCATCATAACTTTAATTGTCATATTAATGATAAATTTTAGGGTGTCATGAAGATAGCTAGCATGGGTAGGAAGGTCAACCATGCACACATAATGATCAATTGTAGGTGTAATGCAATAAGGGTTACTTGTGTGATTGAAGTATCTATAGCCCTCATCCATTAAACTTCCATGGTTACATGCACATAGAACGCAAGCAAAACTGATAATGTCATGATATGTTCTAGATGCTTCATTAATTAAAAGATTTTGAAAACATCCTTGGAAAATCCATTTTTTGCATATCCTACAATATGAGACCACATTTCTTTGAGTCATTTTGTCAAATAGCTCATGTGTCTTGTCTATGCTTCCACATTTTCCATACATATCAACTAGGGCTTTTCCAACTAGAATATCTACACAAATCTCACTTCCATTATGCTTCTATGGATACCCATACCTTGTTCCAAAGCTCCCATTTTAGGACAGGTGGAGAGGATGCTGGCTTTACACTACCAATTTCATTTTCTTGAAAGTTTCTAAAGCCTCGTCAAAAGTCCATTTTGTGCATAATCTTGCAATCATGGCATTCCATGAGACCACATTTCTTTGAGGCATTTTGTCAAACAGTTCACGTGCCTTGTCTATGCTTCCACATATTGCATACATGACTACTAGAGCAGTTGCAACTACAACATCTAAAAATAATCCTCTATCCTTTACGCTTTGATGGATGTCCATATCCTGTTCCAAAGCTCCCATTTGGCACAGGCTGGGAGGAACTAACAAAGGTTGTAGAGTTTGGCTTTACACCTGCAATTGCATTTGTTTGAAAGTTTCTAAAGCCTTCTCAACAAATCCATTTTGTGAATGCCCTACAATTGAGGCATTCCATGAGAACATGTTTCTTAGAAATATTCTATCAAATAGCTCATGTGCCTTGTCTATGGGTACACATTTTGTATATCCTACAGTCATGGTATTCCATGAGATGATATCTATGCTCCTACATTTTACATGCATGTCTACCAGGGTAGTTACAACTACAACATCTGACAAAATTCATGTATCCTTTATCTTGTTCTAAACCTCCCATTTTGGTATCGACAGGGAGGATGTTGACAAAGGTTGCGGAATCTACCTTTACACTTGCCAATTGCATTTGCTTGAAAGTTTCTAAAGCCTTTGCAACAAAGTTGTTTTGTGTATATCCTACAATCATAGCAGTCGAGGCAAACCCATTTTGTGTATATCCTACAATCATAGCAGTCGAGGAAAACCCATTTTGTGTATATCCTACAATCATAGAAGGCGAAGAGACCACATTTCTCTAGGCACCATCACGTCAGACAGTTTCAGTGTCTTGTTTATGCTTCCACATTTTGAATGCATCGCTCATATAATCTACTGGGTGGGAGATTGTGCTAAATAAAAATTGAAGTTTACCAAACCGTGACTGTCGAAGCACCAAATCATGACTTCCGAAGTGGAAAATGGCAACGGAGAGTGGGAATATATGGAAATTGAACGACCCACATTGCCATGTCAAACAGTCAGTGCTTAGAGTGTTTTGTTTAAGCCCAATGAAGATAAACAACACTATTCAAAGTTTACAACACATATCTCAGAGGAAAACTCCAAAGCCACAGAAGTAATTCACATAGCTTATCCTTTGCTTTCATTTGATTCTTCCTCAGTCTATTATTAATTTGTGTCTATTTTTTTTAATAATAAGCTTGCTAGTTACATTGGTACATAATACAACATTCCAGTTGTCATAGTAAGAATACATAACATTATTAAATAGTTGGGCAACAAATAAAACAATAGTTGGAGATTTTAAAAATAGAGAGCTCCCCCTTAAACTCATCAACTACCTCTCAATCCAAATAAAATGTCTGTTCATTGTGCCCAGACTTACATAGTATGATGCCCCTACCCATAAAATGCAATGGTTTAAGTAATCATCCAAAATGCTTGGAACACAATAGAGTCATGTGGGATAAGTTTGATATTTTTTAATAGAAACATTTAAAACATTAGGACTAATAATATTTAAAATCTTATTTAATGGGAACAAAGAAATTTTTAAAAGTTATTTTATTTTGAAATAATAAAAAAATTGGGAATATTTACTTTATGTCAGCACCTTGTATCTCCTCAAAAAAATTCACATTCTTTCCATGTACTACTAGAAGTGAAATTTTAATCTTCTTAAAATTGTGTTTTTTTCTTTTCCATTTTAAAGTAATCTGATTATCGTCATCTATGCTATCCAAATTACTAGATCACTCATAACAATTCTGTGTTCCAATCTTCAAAATAGAGAAAGCAAACTTTATTTAATAAGCATTTAGAAATTAAACTTATGTTCCTTCAAATTAGAGTAAGATTTTCTTCAAACCTATGATTTTTGCTAGCGGGTCAACAACAATTATGGTAGCAGGTTTGCAATTATATCATAATAGATATGGAAAAGTTCCAATTTGCTTATTTCTTCAAGTGGTATAGTCGCAGTTAGGAGGGTCCTCAAAGACCACTATCTAGGTCAGGCAGCTAGAGTAAACACAATGGAAACAACTCAAAGATATAAGCCAAATGCAGATTCACTCATTCAGTATATCATAGAATTCAAGTACAAATTGGCTGGCAACATGTGGGCTTACAATTAGGGCTCACATGCTTGATTATAGAATATCAGAATATGCACAAGATATACCTTTGAAGCTCTTTCAAACAAAATTCAAAGTATCAACTTGTAACTAATCAATGACTACTTTCCTAAGGATCTATTACATCAATTTATAGCATCCCTAGAACCAAAGATTCCTCCACGTCGGCCAAGGAAGATTCCAAACTCCAATGAAGAGGTGTAATGTGTGTACATGGATAGGTCGGATCTAATTGAATAGAGTTCCTCCACAAATGAATGGAATGGTGTGCGGTTCTTGGGGATGGTTGGCAATGAACTAATAAACATTTATTGATGTGTCTTTTAGCTTCACAAGTCACGAAATGCTCTGCAAGTCTTCTCCTCCAGTTGATTATATGAAACTGCTAGGATGCTTTGTTCTAAGAAAACAATCGATCTTCTGATAGAGATATCTTACTAGTACTTGATCCAAATGCTCTAAATTTTGGATATGATGTACATGAGTGAATCTAGAAGCTAAGTCTAGCTCCACAAGGTTTGAAATGCAAATATTGTAGAATGCGGACCAAAATACAAAAACTGCTATTGACTGAACTAACTATACTAAACTGGAAAATGAAAATAAACAAATAGAAATGCAAATATTTTTGGCTGATGCAAGATTGCTCTTGAACTAGGGATGCTCCTACATCATCAAGGCATTCTTCCTAAGCTTCTATATTTATTATCAAGATAATTTTGGAGTTAAACATAAATAATGCTCTTAAGTCAATGATGTTGTGATGTAATCACACATCACCCCATTACAAATGGGCACCCTCTCTCTTTTTCTTGCTTTCTACGTTGGTTTTGCTTTAGGTTTGGGTTTTCTCTGAGCTTGTAGGTTTGGTAGTGTCATTTTACCGAAGTCTCACCATAGTCTAGTGTCTTGAAATCCTGAAAAAATAACTAAGTCTGAAATCTGGTGGATCCTCAAAAATCTAGAATTTGCATGTTAAATCCCATGGATCTGAGACCTATCTCAAACATCCTGATAGTATATTTCAAAATATTTAAACTATAAAAAATATATTTTCAAATATAAAGGGATTTCAGGCACTGAAAAATGGCTAAGTATGGGAAATTTCTCCTCCATGAGCACAACCCGCCCTCATTAAGGAAATTTCTTCGACTCTCAAGGAATGCACCCAACTTAAGGAAATTTCTTTGACTCTCAAGGAATGTGCCCAACTTAAGGAAATTTATTTGACAATCAAGGAATGCGCCCTCCTTGGTGAAATTTCTCCAACATCCATCAAATGCACCCATTATGAAAATTTCTTTAATCATCCTTAAATGCACTCCCACTCAAGAAAACTTCTCCAACCTTTAGGAAATGCATTCTGGTTCAAGAAACTTTCTCCAACCTATCTCATATGCACTCTTCCTTTTGAAATTTCTTCACTCATTGCCAAATGAAAATTTCTTCACCATGCCTCAAATGCGCTCAAACCAAGGCATGTTACTAGGTCAGCCAGAAGCAGATAAAAGGCAAGTTTTAAAACATGAGAACAAAACCTTCTTCATTGTATAGAACAAGTAACATCTAACCAAGGACCTTTGCAAGGTATTTGAAAGTGAAATGTTAGAACAAACCTAATGAAAGGTTGTTGACTATCAATATCTTTGAAATTGACAATTATTTTCCTTGTGGTAGGTGATGGAGGATCCAAAAAGGACAATGGTAAATCTTGCACTGAGAACGTTCAGATCTTAGAAGAGTGTTGCTTGAGATCACAAAGAAGGAAAAGATACCACCAAAACCTTCACATGCACATCCAAGGTCATCATTAGAGGAGGTCCACTATACGACATCAAGACTCATCACTTCATCATCGAGAAGCGCACATCTATGAGTTCAAGAATCTAGGGTTAGTCATTTCATGCACCAGGCAGAGATAGAGAACATAATGCAATCCACTCCAAGAAGTCACGGACAAAGAAATCTTATACTTCTTGCACCATCTAGAGTCAAATCCTACACAAGCACAAGGACATCATAAGAAGAGAAACAAGTCAATCATCAAGCAATTCATCAATTACATGAAGAAATTCTAAGTTTCCCAAGTTTTCAAGTTCGAAAGCAGCTAAGTTCCAGAGGTGAAATTCCAAGTTCAAAGAATATTCCAGGAAAATGATAAAATTTGGGAAAGTATTCCAAGCAGTGTGAACATAAAGAGAATAAAACCAGTTTGCTTGAGAAGTTACTAAGGAGGCATGTGCACGTCACTAGGCCAATCATAGCCAGCCACATCACCCATCCAAGTTCAATGTACCTACAACAAGCAAGAGGTCAAAGAGGACATCCAAGTGGAAGATCCTCTAAATATTCCATTTCATGCTTATCACATTGGAAAATGTGCCTTCATTGTCTCTCTTTTGGGCAGTTATGCATTGTTGTCACAATTTGGGCCATTGATTCTCAAAATCAATCTTGGTTGTTCACGTAATTTTGGAGCCTATAAAAGGCCCATTTATCTCATTTGTAAGGGGGAGATAAATGTAGAAGTAGGAGTAGATGCTGTCAGAATAGAAGTAGAGTAGAGGAGACTCTTCGAAGTCATTGAAGAGACATGTGAAATTATTGTAAAGGACTTCCAAAATCAATACAAGCTCATTGTTGTTCTCATGGTGATTTGTATGGTTATGGAATGTTAGCATGGTTTCTAAATTCTCAAAAATGATTGAGATGCATTTCCATGTAGAGTAGAATAGATTAGAAGTTCATTGATGTAATGTTTCATGTTAAGATATTTGATGAATTCCTTCATGGTTTATACTTTTCATGGATTGTCGAAGGTAACTCACCTTTTAAAGTTAGGCTAAACCTTCATGTGCTTTAGTTCAATTGTGAATGCTCATTCAAGATGTGCTAGATGTCAGTGTTTGGATGGATATTTGCAATATGAAAACCCTTGAGTTCCTTAGAAGATTGCACCAGCTTCGTGTAGTTGTTGGTTCTCATGGTGAACCAAAGTTTGGTTTCAGGTGGATTTTGTCTATCCTAGCATGTTTCATTATCTCATTGTCCTTAGAGTAGCTTTCTCAACCCTTATCATTTTTTATTTTCTTTCATAGCCGGTTAGAAGAAGTTCCATTTCATAAGAAGGAAGTAATATATTTGAGTGAAGTAAGGAGTAAATTCAGTGTAAGTCCCTTTGTGATTACCAACAAAATCACATCAACTACTGAGTCTATCCAATACAAAACATGAATCAAGAACCTTGGAGTTGTCTCACTAGATCACATTGTTTAGCCTTTGAGAGACTTTATTCAAGAGAGGATAGAATACTTGGTATTTTATTATGAGTTTGCATGTGCATAAAAAACACTTCAATAGAATTGGTGCTATAAGGATGGCCGAACAAAGATATTGTTCCATTTGTTGCACGCCCTTTTCCTCCTAATGCCCATCAATAGAATTGGCGCTAGAAGGAGGGCGAGAACAACAAATTGCTCCATCTGTTCCAAGCATAAAAAAGATATTCTATTGTGTTATCATTCATTTCTCCATCATCCATCACTTTATGCATGCCTCTCCTCATACTGCTCGAAAAAATTTAGCAAGGAGGAGGCCAGAATGAAGAATTTCATACATCTCAACTCAAGAGAAAAGGAAATGAATAAGGAATTACATTGCTTCTTTCATTCCAAGCATGCAAATGAACTCCAAATTGTGGGATTGGAAACAATTGAGCTTTCAAAGCTAAATTCAAGATTTGCTAGATCTCATTTATACAAAAAATACAAAAAAAAGTTATAAAATTTCAAAAAATCCAAAAAAGAAGTATAAAACTGAAAATACCAAAAATTTAAGGATGGATTTCTCAATCAATGATATGAAGCAGCTTAATGGGTATGATCTTCAAAGTGATACTCCATATATTCTTCAGATTTGGTGGGATTTGAATGCACAACATTATCCTAAAAGTTTGGATGATTTCACATCAAGGAAAGAGTGTAGAATTCATAATACTAGTCAGCACGAGGAGATCAATTGCATAAAATTTCTGTCAAGAATGAAATTAGCATTGCAAGGGAAAATTTCCTTTTCACAGGTACATGAGCCAATAGTTCTTGCAAAGATAGTGCCCGATGCCTTATTTGATGAAAGAGAGTTATTCATAAGTTTTAATGAAATGATCAAGAAGAGACTAAGTATTGAGAAGGACCTGGCTATAGAAGAAATGTTAATTCCAGGTGGTTGGTGCAGGATTCATAACATGGCTCATTCAGAACTAGTGTGTTCATCTTGTCAGGAAGTTGTTCATCAAGTGAAGGAAGAATTAAGATTGGAAGAAGAATCCAAAGTACAATTGAGATTAGATGACTTGTGGAGCAAATGTCTTCCAGAAATCAATTCACCACCCAAAGGGGAAAATGTTCCCAAGTTATTCAATAATGAAGATAGCACAAGTGAATTTGATAATCAAGTAGAAAGTCCATTTGCATACCTTCTTCCAAGTAAGGATGAATCTCCTACTGAAGAAGTTAACAAAGTAATAGAAGATATCTAAACAAATGCAAGTGTTGAATAAGGTATTGATTCCCCGATCAAAGGTGAAAGTGATTTAAGTCCATTGAAAGAAGTGAAATTCCTTGAGGAATATACATTCATGCTACTAGAAAAGATCATTGAGAATGAATTACAAGAGATTTCAAGCATCCTTCAAAAAGAAGATGATCATGAGGGTGTGTTGCAAACCATTATCCACAAGCCTGACAATGAAGAGTCATTCGGAGGGGCACTCGATGCTCTCATAGATGAAATACAATGAGAGTTCCTGCCAAAGTCCTCCCAAGATGAACAAAGTGATGAAATGGAGATCAAGTTCAACAACCAATTCAAATCGACACTAGGCCCACTGCTGACAATCCAAAAAGGGCTAATGCATGTTGCAGACCGAGTGGGATAATCCATCACCAACTTTGACCTCGAGACTTATTGGTAGGTGAGGAGCATGAGTTTTCACTTCTAAGCCAAGACCACCGGGTTGTATCTTTACTTGCTCCCAATTATGAATATTACAAATTTAAAGAATATGAATTTCCAAATTGTGAATGTGAAGAGTATGAGTTTGATTATGGAAATTTAGGGAAAACAACCTGCATATGGATTAATCATGGTCCAAATGAGTCGCCACAACTGCTGATTTTGTGCAATTTTTTTTTGAATTCGATGACTACATTGTGAGAGAATATAATTCCAAGTTTAAAGATAAATTTACCAAAATCTGAACTATCACATGTACCTTGTTACTGCTTTTCATTTTGAGAAATCATTCGAGGTCTCGTACATATTTGGGTCTTTTGAGTCGTGTATGCTCTTTGTACATAGCTTGCTTAGAGTAGGTTTTCTTTCTGTTGCTTTAGAGTAGTTTGCCGTGTTTAGTTACTCTTGGGCTTTGTTTTCTTTCTGTAGTTTAGGTTGTTGCTTTAGTTTAGTTTATTTTTTAGGGTTCCTGATTTGTGAAAAGGTGATGGACTTCCAAAACACCATCTGGCATATGTTCAAGTTCATTTCTTTGATAAATATTCATGAAATTATTTAGAATCTAAAGATGATTTTCTTTAGCTTTATCAACAAACTAAGATTTGTACTTCACTCGAAAGGGAATCCTATATTGTGTCTTGACACTGACATATTGTGATTATCATGTTCAAAATGCTAAATCTAAATCTAATTATTAATCTCTTAGTTTTCCTTTGAGAAACTTGTATCAGATGAGTATTTTCATTGTGGACTCCATTGTTAGTGTTTGAATAGCATGTTGCTTGCTCTTGGAAGATAAATTGACTGCTTAGAATGACTTGAAGTATTTTCAGATCTTATACTTTACACACTTAAAAATCTGGAAGTACCTAAGTGAGTCTTTGTATCTTACATTAAGTGAAAAATCTAAGGTCCACCTTTTCCGCCATCAGAATTCCACACCTAGCTAGCTGAGTTATCAACGTACCTCGTGCCATTAAAAAGCATGTGTTGAAAGGGTAGCGGTACTGCATTGTACTTTTCCAAAATTGTAGCTTAGTTGAAAATCCAAAGAAAAAAATAAAATAAAATCACAATCACACACTATAACTCAATTAGATGGACGATCGAGTAATCTCTACTAGGGCTATGGACACCTAACCGGTAGTGGGGCTCTGCTTGAGTAGAATTACAAGACAAACCCGTCAAGGCTATAGATGCTTGCTGGCAGTGGGGCAATGTCCAGGTAGTTCATGAGGTGTGTACTAATCACTTAGCTTAATGTAAATGAACTTGGATGACCTTAGTTGCTAATGGATGGGAATGAATGGAATTGCACACACTTGGATCTTTGGGATATGAATGGTTGTGCTAAACTTTTGATTTTGACTCTTTAATCAAGTTTTAATGTTTATTTGGCCTAATGTTCTTTTCCTTGCACCTCAAAACCTTGTGGCTATTCCACATAAATTTCCTCATCTAAGTACCCATTCAGGAAGGCACTTTTCACATCCATGTGATGAATGCTCCATTTCTTTTGGGTTGCAAGGGAAATCAACATTCTAATAGTCTCTTGTCGGGCTACGGGTGCAAATGTTTCTTCATAATCAATGCCATACCTCTATGTGAAGCCTTTAGCAACTAATCTTGCTTTGTGTCTTTCAACACTACCATCACTATGGTACTTAGTCTTGTAGACCCATTTAGTGCCAATCTTTTTCTTGTCATGAGGAAGCTCTGTAAGCTCCCAAGTACCATTCCTATGAATAGAATCCATCTCTTCTTGCATTGCTTGCACCCAAACTTCATTAACACATGCATCTTCATAACACGATGGTTCAAAAATAGATTGTGAAAATAAAGGAAAATTTATTGTTTCACCTATAGGATTCTCTTCATGTGGTTGGATTGTACTTCTTTGATAGATATCACTTAAGCTTCTTACCTTCCTTGTAGGACTTGGACTTGAATTTGGACTTGTACTTGAAAATGAAGAACTAGATGAGGGGCTATTTGGTGGTTGTATAGCACCTGGAATTGAAGTATTAGCTGGCTGCTCATGATCAACCTTGTGACATGAAGACATGACTTGAAAAAGAATTGAAATCCACTGTATACCTCTTGATATGTCACAACTATCAACATCAACAAATGAAGATTAATTGCAACTGAGATCAAATGAAGACCATGCCACTGTATACTATGTCATTGTAAGTGTCTTGCAAAAGACCATGTAAATCAACATCCATGTCACAACTATCACAACTGAAACTGTATATCAACTGCCATGATACAAGAGCATCATAAGACATACCAAGCCAATGTACAGAGAAACCATTGATTGCATGATATGATGAAGACCACTCATGAAGCCAATCTTGTTGTAAAGTATGCTAAACAACAAACTCCTCATTATGTAGAGTATCACTCACCTAGACATGTGCCCTTTTTGACATCAATGACAAGGAAACATACAGATGCCAAACAACACTTAAGACTCCATTTGGTTCCCTCATCTTTGTGCACTTACCCTTTATGAAACCTAATCTAATCGGATCTGATAAAGAAAATGCAAAAGGAAAAGGGAGAGAAGGGATAAGTGTAAGGCCTGCCCTTGTTCTCACTGGTACATATTGATTCATTTATAGTCTAGAGTAAATGATAAAATGAGTTGAATTTATATATGATGTAATTGTATGATGGATAGGAACCTAGCTATATTATGCATCCTTATTGGTCATTATATGTTGCTTCGGCTATGATCTCCAAGGGTGTTTTGATGTTTAGATTTGAATGTGCAGGGCATACCAATACAAGTTTTGACCAATGGATGGATGTGGAGGAGGAGACATGGAACTATTGGTCCACCTCACCTCACCTAGTCACTTTGGCATTGACCCTATGTTCTTGTGGTATGACAATCTTTTAAACCTTGTCAGTTGCAAAGAGGGGACTACCCATGCCAATGTTTGCCTTTTTGCCTCTAACTGTAATCCTTTTTGAGGTTATTCCTTGTGTGGTGCATAAACCCATAGTGTTATGTTCTTGTGTGATTTTGTTTTACTTGAGGTCTTTTTCACTACTTTGGTCTCGTATTTTGCATGCAGTTGAGGGTTTGCAATTAGCCTCCTTGCTTGGGATGTGAAGTCAATTTCGTGTTTCTTAGGAGGCATTTTAAGGTGGGCAAACCTTGTTATGCTTTTGGAGTTAAACTCATTCTTAAATTGATTAGTCAACCTATTGATGATTTCACTCAGTGATGAGTCGCGTGTTTTAATTCATTTTGGGAATGCCCCAAGGATAGCATATTGGGCTTAAAATTTGATAATTGACCTTGCATGACAAGGAATCTATTTATGACAACTACCTTTTCAATGTTTCCCTTAAAATACTATGATGTATCTCAGTATGTGTAAATGTTATGGAAACCAAATATACTTATATACATATAATCATAATCCTATTTAAACTTTGGCAATTCCATATATTCTTCAGATTTGGTGGAATTGAAGTTTTACGGTGTTACATATCTAATTTATCTCATGTATTGGATTGGAGTGCTCTTTAGGTAGAGGCAGACGGACAGCTAGTTTTGGAGCCAATTCACATATTGGCTCGTCAGACGGTAGGCCTTTGAGGTTGAGAGCTGGACCAAGTTAGGGTCCAGTGGGACATGTACGATGAGGTCACGACAACATGGGAGGATGTAGCAAGATTGAGGGCCCTTTATCCTCACCTCTTTGACAACTTCTAGGAGGAAGTACAATCTTAGGGGGGAGGATGTGAGGCCTATCTTTTCATTCCCTTATATTTGACTACTTTATTTTATTGTTGATGACACATATTAGACTTATGGGACTGTTGATCCTGATTTGCAGGATTGTTAGCCTTTAGGCTTTATGTGGATTTATTATGTTTAGCATGTTTACGATGTGGATAGACCTTGATATTGATTCACTGATGATGTTAGACATATGATTTACATTATGATGCTATTGGAATACTATTCATGTGATTTTAGTTAGAAATTTATTATGAGACCTTATCTTGTGATGGATGTTTGAAAATGCAAAATTTGAATGTTTTAATTATGATGAGGTTTCTTGATGTTTATATGATCTTGAGAGGATGTGAGTGTATGTTTCAAATTTGCTTCAGCTATTATATATAGGTGGGATTAACATTTCATTTGAGTGTGCAGGTGTTTCTAACGAAGCTACAGATACTCGGAGATCATCCCACACACTGTGTTGTTTTCCCATGTGAAGCCGATCTAGTTCCAAGAGGAACCAAGATCAACTATGTTTGCATGATGAATTTTTTTAATGTTGTTGCATGGTATTAGTTGGGTTAGGTCTACCCTTCTTATATTGATTTCTAATTGGTGTTGTAAGTTGTAATGTCATTTGAATTTCATTTTTGATTTATAAATTTTGTGACCCCTTTTATGTGTTTTTACTCAACCTTTGGTGCTCAAAATGGGTTAAATTTGACCCTGGGTTGTACCCCTAGGGTCTAGGGGTCATTTGAGCTTGTGTAAACATAGGTAAACTTCCATTTGGTCACTTTAACTTCACCCTTAAGTAAAGTGACGAAAAAGGAAGCTTGGGAGGGAGAGGATGAGTGGGTCAAACACTCAACCTCTTCCTTTCCTCTTCCCTTAATTGTGGAGGACTCAACTCCAAGCCTCTCCCACAATTGGTGAGGGTAGATTGGGGCTGAGTGGTCCTTCTTAGAAGGAGAAGATTGGGGCACATGTGGCACCCACTCCTTCCTTGGCTCCACCTTTCTCTCCCACATAATCAAGAGAGGACAAGTGGATGGGAGAAAGGCTTAATGGATTGGGTGAATGACATGTGTCACCACCCCATTCCAAGAGTCTTGCTAGTAGTTTGGTGGAGGAGTGAGGAGGTGACATATGTCAACTCCCCATTCCTCAAGGCTCATGAGAAGAGCCTATTTTAATCCTTCTTGAAGGGAGGGAGGGGGTTGTTGAATTTTTGCCAATTTTTGATTTAAATTATTTCGGGGAAAAAGTTAAAGGGAAATTGGTGGCTCAACTTGGATGAGGACTTAGAGGAGCTTTTTTCAACTATCTTCAATTTGGGCTTTATAAGGTAGGATTCAAGGCAAATTCCTTTCCTTATGCATTTTCTTTACTTGCATGTTGTGTGTGTGTGAGTTCATTTTGTTGTTTTACTTTGTGTTGTGGGAAAATTAGGTATGGGATTTCTGAGAGCTTCTCCTACTTGGGAGAAAATGCTCAACATGTGTGGGGTGGGGGAGGAGTGAACCTCCTCGGGGTCACATCCTTAGTTTCATCGAGTTTTAGCCTTGAGGGCAAAATTGTGAATTTGAGAAATATGTGTATAAGAGAAAATTGTGATATCATGTTTATATGTGTGGGCTTGAGGCCTTGAGGGAATTATGTTTTAGAAATTTTTTGGAGTGGCATTCTTGAGTTGAGTGATGTCCACTCCTCTACCCCATTAAACTCACCCTGAGTGAGTATTGTGTTGTGATAGCCATGGGAGTAATTTTATTTTTAGGTGTTGAATGCATTGTCATGTTGTGGTTTGAATATTCCCTATGTGAGGATGACCTCCTAGCTCGGGGGTGACTCTTGAGTGAGTCAATGGTAGGGAGGAGAGCATTTTGTTGTGGCTTCTTCCCCTTTTTGGTGTCATTGAAGGAAAATGGAGCTATGTGAAGTTGAAGAAAAAAAAAATTCCTTAAGAGTGTTAATTTTGTGCTCTTGAGAGAGCATGGCCATGAGAGGCCTTGTGTATCATTTTCTTTTATATTTCAAAAGAGGAGAAGTTTGTCCTCTCTCTCAAGTTGTAAGAGTATATTTTTACTTGAGTTGTATGAAACTAGTTACATTGAAAATAGAAGAATTAAATTACTAATTTTAATGCCTTATGATTTAGAAAAAAAAACATAAAATAAAATAGAGTATTGGAGGAAAAGCATGGTCTTATTGCTATTTCACTTGTATGTTTTTTTTTTTTTTTTAAAAAGGATAGTTGCTATTTTATCTTTGTGGGATAAAATGAAAATATTTACATTTTATTTTCTTAAGAGAAGAAAATATAGATGTTGTTGTTATTATGAAAGAAATAACTAATTGCATTTGCTTAAAAAAAAGATAATGAATAAATCTTTTGAAGAGTTGTTATGTGGAAATATGTTTTTTTTTTACAAAACAATTGTTCAATTGCTCTATGTTAATCTGTTATAGAAAAAAATGTTTCTTTAACCTTACTATATTCAAAAAAAAATATCTGAGTTTTAGAATGACATCTATAATTGAAAATACAGTTATTTATAAGCATATATATATATTTGAATGTATATATTTAATATATTTAAATAAAAAAAAATTTATATACTGTCTAACAGAAAGAAAAAAAAAGAGACTACATTTGTGTATACAATAGTGTGTATATATATACATTTTTTTATTATTACTGCTGTCATATTTTATTTAGCAATAAACTATGGCTTTGAGATGAATCTGTGTTTTGTTTGTGTATATATATATGTGTGTAAATATATATAATTATAAAACCCATTCAAAAAAATTGTTGTGGACCGAACTGTGGATGTTTTTAGCAGATCGCATTTTTTATATTAAAAAAAAATAGTGTTTGGTGGGGGGTTCGATCCCCCCACCACCGCTTGCTAAAGAAGTGTGGGGAGGGCTGAGCCACACCCACACTCCACCGTAGTGGAGTGTGGGGAGGGCCGAACCCCACCCACACTCCACCGTAGTGGAGTGTGGGTGGGGTTCGGCCCTCCCCACCCACACTCCCCAAACCCCCACGCAAACTGCCGTTACCTCCTACCGCCGCCACAGCCATAGCACCTCCCCTCCGCTGCTCCACTCTCCTCACACCCCATGAAACCCTTTTCCCCCCTAAGAACTCCCCTTCATTCCCACAGGCGCCGCTGCCATGGTATCACCCATTCCACCGCCTGGGATTCAGCCATTCAACCTTCTAAATCTATATGCCTCTTTACATCTCTACAATATATATATATATATATCAAAAAAAAATAACGGTTACACTAGATGGGTATACATCTAGTTTTGAACTTCATTCATGGCTTCCCATCACCACAACCTGCAACAAAACTTGAGAGAAGAAGTAGAGAGAAGAAGAAAGAGCGATGGAGAGAAATGGGGGCTAGGGTTTCTCCTTCCCTCTCATTAGGAAATTGTTTTTTTTTTATTGAGGGGATTTTTAGGGCTAGCTATTTAATATCGTTTCTTTTATTTAGTTCCCTCTCCATTTTAATATTTTTCTTCCATAGTTTTAAATTTATTTTTTAAAATGGGGTTTTGAGATAAATATTGAACGGGTAATTTTTATTTCTTTTGGAATTGTTCTATTTAATTGTAGTGGTATGGTAATATATAGAATAGTTTATGACTAGAGGGAATTTATAGTTTATTAATTTTAATTTGATTATTGAAGAGGGATTTTTATGGTTTTATTCAATGATTACACCAATTTAATTATTGAGATGTATTTATTTTAAACAATTGGTTAAACCTTGCTTTTAAACCAAATCTGATGGGGTTAATATAAAACTAGTTTGTTATTAATTTTATTAGTTCTTTTAAATTATTTTAGAGTGAATTAATTAGCAAATTGAATTAGCCATTTTTTAATCCCAATTGGAAACCTAGTAAACTATCTAAATGAAGTTAGTATAACATGCTTCCATGATCTGGACTACCAAGAAATTAGGAATAATGTAAAGGATGCAGTGATAGCTCTAATTGATAGAGAACGTGAAGAACTAATTGATTGAGCTTTGTTGAAAAATGTTCTGGGCATCTTTGTAGAGATCTCATTAATGAGTTTTGGGGTTTTTAATAAATCTAATTAACTGTCCTACCAATTTAACTAGTGTAACGTAGGTAATTTAAAACCAACCCAATAAACTTTCTATCAAAATTAGTTTTATTATAATAAACCCTAATCACACCCGTGAGGCATTATGCTGCTGGATTTTTCTAAAATTTTATAGTTTAGCTAGGTTAGTAAAATTTAACCTTGCTTAGGATTAAATTATTGTTATGTCGGTTATTGACATTAGGTTTTGGTATTAAATTATATTGTTCTCTTACACTAGAATTTGGCTTTTGGTTTTGGACTTGTGTTAAAACCCCATTATCCACTTAGGTTAACCTAGGGTTTCAATCTTTGATCCTAACCCTATTAGCGATGTTAATTGCATCATATCAATCCCCTAGTTGGCCTTCATTATGAAATGGTATGTGAAAGTGAACGCATTACCATGCCTTCAATTGTCATGTTTACACCATATGCGTAATGCCACCGAGCATGCTTACGTGTGCGAGGGGGTTTCTAGGGAAGCGTGGTAAAAAAAATTATATTTCGTGTCATGACCACGACAAATGTGGACATGAAACATGTGATGCGTGTCGTGACCACATGGGAAATGTGGGCATGACACAATGTCCTCCGTAGATAGATTCTGGAGAACAAAAGTTATAGGGTTGATCAGTGCTCAAAGGAGGTCTAGATTCCCCAAAAAAGTAGGTACCTTGGACTTGGGCTCCCACTCCAGTGTCCCCGACTATTCTACCTCGGAACCCCAAAAATACGTACTCTGTAATTCTACATTTTACTCCCGTATGCAAGAGGTTTTTCCATAATTCATTAATTTGTTGTCGTATTTGCATAATTAAGGTTTTAATGGTCAATTGAGCATAGGAGAAAGAAAAATTGATAATTAATTCCCTAATCCAAGTTTCCCTACATCTAAAAGTGACTCTAGGGTATGATAGTGCTCGCCACTCAACGCTAGATCCTTCAATGTTTAATGGAGAGGCGGATTTTAACATCTAAATAATAAAGATTAACAAAATCTAATTTTACACTAAATACTTCCATCTATCAATCATCTTCATCTTAGTGTTATGCTGCTGAATTGAGCAACCAACATATCAAATCATTGAATCAATCAAACTATCTTTGCATCTATTTGAGGTATTGAAGGATTTGGACAAGGTAATACATTTTATTGTTTTATCATTTGATTTAATCCAAATTTTTCATTAGACAGAGGTCTTAGAAAAAGTTATAATGCCTTGACAAGAGATTGGGAAGATTTACTTCAACTGATCAAATTTTAAACTAGATTGTCTCCCTAGATACTTGGTTTTCCTCACACTCATGTCTTCTATGCAATCTCATATATTGAAATATCCCAAAAAGATTTGTAATCTCCTTAGTTAACTTCACCTATCTTTCTTCATAATTTTTTTTAGTCCCTCACCTTGTTTGTTCATTATCTCTCAATATCTATTTATTGTGTCATTATTAATGCTTTATCAACAAACTTTATAGTTGAGATGACCTTATATAAATAATATCATCAAAAGTCTTATAAAAATAAAGGATCCAATAATAATCATGAAAGAAATAATAGACCAAGTATTTGTTTAATGTAAGTTACATTATGGGCCCATAACTCACAGATCCCAAGACCATTTTCACATCTTAAACTTTGGAAAATATGGTATTATTTAGGTGAAATGAAACAATGCTTTTACAAGATATGAAAGCAAAATGATTATCTTAGCATTTGTCATGAGGACATGTTGGAATTTACAAGGGCAGAGTCAATCCCAACTCAAGCCATTATTAAATAAAACTTTTTTGTGGTATGTAAGATCCTTAAGAAGTTATTTGGAAAAGAGATGGTTTACGTAATGTTTAAATCTTCAATATGTTTTATATTTTATAGAAATTTTTCGTGAATTTTCTTATGTTGCCAAACTCTTAGAAAAACATCAAGGTTGTTAAAATTCATATCGGGAATAAAAAAATTTGAGCTCATTGTTGTGAGTAAAAAACTAATCATCTTATGCATCCTAGGCACATGGATATTTAATCAGAATTCCGTGATCATAGATACTATAATTTAAATATTCCAAGGGCATAGAAATATTGGTAACCCATCTTATGAAATATTGAATTTTTAAAGATTGTTTGGGGATTTGGGTTTGGAAAATCAATCAAAAGACATTGAGTTATGTCTTTAATTATTTTAGAAAAAGATGAAGAAAGATATTCAATTAACCTAATATCAGACCTAGTGTTTCTCTATGAAGTACTTGATGATGGTAATAGTTGTTGATGTTTTGTTGCTCAAGTTGCCTTGTAATATTGTTTTCTACCATCTTTGCTTTATTGTATTTCATTATTGGAATTGATCAACCAAAGAACCTTGTACATGTTTTGATGTTTTTGTTGTTATTCAATTGTATTTGGTATATGAAAAGAGGATATTCATGTAGTCCAAAATGCATGACTATCATCTTTGAATGTATTTTGAGTATACGGTACTTAGTGATGAGTGACTACATAGCATAGGATATGCATATCATTCACTAGGTATGTGCTATGTAAGGTTACATAACACTTAAAGATTGAAATATTTGTATTAAAGGTAAGGTTACATATTAATGACCAAATTTAAAAGATTATTTGATAGGATATTTATTGTATATACTTGTATTAGTTTCTCATGTATAAATTCATGATATATTTCACGTGACAATGTTCTTATAGTTCTAATCATGTTATTGATTAACAAAGTATTTCTATGGGATTTAATTGTGGTTCCAATTAAAGTAGAAGAGTTACTAAAAAGATGTAGAAAATTTGAGAGATATAATTATAAATGAAGTTAAAATAAAATAGATTCATTGGGATATTGATAGTATTACATCCACACTTAAAATGTAATAATACTAATATTTTTATAATTTAAAATGCATTCAAATATTGAAAGTTTGAAGAATAAAATAAAAAATGTAATAAGGGAAATATTTTTCTTGATACTGTAGCTTTTTAACTTTTCACTAAATAAAATCAAAATCCTAGATTTTTAACTTCCAAAAAATAATCTAATTTCATAAAATAAAATAAAATGTGTAGAACCCTAACCCTAGTTGGGTGTGGAGAGATTTGAAATGTCTGCCTAACATATTAAAATGTAATAATATTGAATAGTATTACAATTTAAAATGCATTAAAATATTGTAAGTTTGAAGAATAATTACACAATATAACAAGTGCCACGTAGTGGCCAGTACCTGCCTTGTAGTGTTGTTATTATAGTATTTGTTGTTATTATAGTATTTGTTTAGTTGTTTTTTTTTTTTTTGTTGATTAGCTATTGGTTGTATATAGTATTTGTTTAGTTGTAATTCTTTTGTTGATTAGGTATTGGTTGTATAGACAAATTGCATTCCAATAATTGAAAATTTAATTTTTGAAGAATGTTGAAATGTCTTAGGTAAATAAAATTGAAATCTCAAAAACAATCTAATTTGGTAAAAATAAAATAGGACTAAAATAAAATAAAAAATGTAATAACATGGCCAAATATTTTTTGTGATAATGTAGATTTTTAACTTTTGACTAAATAAAATTGAAATCCTAGATTTTTAACTCTTGACTAAATGAAATTGAAATCCGAAAAATAATCTAATTTTATAAAATAAAATGTGTAGAACCCTAACCCTAACTAGGTGTGGATAGATTTGAAATGTCTACCTAAAATATTAAAATGTAATAATATTGAATACCATTACAATTTAAAATGCATTAAAATATTGTATGTTTGAAGAATAATTACATAATATAATAACAGTGTGAATAGATTTGAAATGTCTGCCTAAGATATTAAAATGTAATAATATTGAATACTGTTACAACTTAAAATGTATTAAAATATTGTAAGTTTGAAGAATAATTACATAATATAATAACAAAAATATATTCATATTTACATCACTACAGTATTTTATCTTAGTCACTTAATTTTTTATTTAAGTAATAATAGTAAGTACTTTTAGACAACATGATTTTAATTATTTTAATTAATGTAATATTGTGGTTTAGTAATAATTTTGGGTGCATTCATTTAATAAAAGTATGTAGTTTAGCTCCATTTAATTAGACATCAATGGTTAAGATCAAATGAATAGTTAAGAAATATTTTAGTGAAATTAGGTTATTTATGTGTAAAACCTAAAGTATAGTAATAATACTAATACTTTTATAATTTAAAATACATTAAAATATTGTAAGTTTGAAGAATAAAATAAAAAATATAATTAAATTCATGATACTATAGATTTTAAAGTTTTGACTAAATAAAATAAATAATCTAATTACATAAAATAAAATTTGTAGAACACTAAAAACTAAATTAAAATTATATTACTTTTAGCTAATGAAGCAAAAAATTAATCGCCATCCATTTAGGCATGACTTAACTAGTGGAAGACAAAATTTGTGTTCATAATTTGTTTACTTGCCACGTACTCCCTTCAAATCAAAATTCTCTCCGCATTTATAGTTTTTTGTTGCACTCTCCCGACAAAGAAGAGGTCATTTTTTTCAGCCAATGACAATACAAATAAATCATTTCTAAATAATTTTTTGTTAAAAATTTATCATGTTCACATAGGAAAAGTACAAATTTAAATCAAATTTGTCTGACAAGAAAAATAATCCTATCTTTTGATTGGTTTGCAATCAATAGATTAATAACTACATAAGCTGAACTCATTGCAATAGTACCAGCCGAAGGCAGGTACTAATAACAATAACATATTCATATTTAGATCACTACAGTATTTTATCTTAGTCACTTAATTTTTTATTTAATTAATAATAGTAAGTACTTGTTTTGAAATGTCATAGAACTAAAATATTTACTTAACTATAAAACTAAATTTTATAAAGCCTATTAAATAACACAAATATTTCCTTAACTGTAAAACTCAACTTTACAAAGCCTGCGAAATATTTTTCATGATACTGTAAATTTTTTTTAGTAATAAAATTGAAATACTAGATTTTTAACTATTGAGTAAATAAAATTGAAATCCCAAAAATAATCTAATTTTATAAAATAAAATGTGTAGAACCTATGTTTTTAATGAAGAAAAAAATTAAATTCATAAAAGCTAATGATTCTTCCCTTTCCATCCATTTATGCATGACTTAACTAGTGGGAGACAAATTTTCTATTCATAATTTTCTTACATGCCACATCCTCCCCTCAAACCAAAATTCTCTCCACATTTATAGCTTTTTGTTACAATCCAGAGAGAAGAGGTCTTTTTTTCAGCCAATGACAATACAGTAAATCAATCTTTAAATTTAAACTAATATAATTTATATATTTTTATTAAATAATTTATTAAATCAAACTATGAGGTCTAGATATCTTAAATAAATCTATTTAAAAGATGTAGAAACTTGTAGTTTCAAGGTCTATATTAAATTTCTATCAAATAATTGGTTAGATCAAAATATAATAATTATAAATATCTTAAATACATCTATCTAAAAGAGTGGAAAATATTAGGTTTGAGAGTTTTTATTAGATTTGTGATATAAGTTAGATAAACACTTTGAGATTGCTGTCTCTAATGTGGCTTAAATAGATGTATTTTTTCATTATTGAAAGAAAAGTTTTATTAAAAAGATATGTATTTAATAGTTTAGATATCTTAAATACATCTATCTAAAAAATGTCATAGACTATTTTATTTTCTGAAGAGTTATTTATTTAGTACATACATACATACATACATACATGGCTTAGACATAGATTTTAAATTTTAGTTAAGAATTATTTTATCTTACTTAAAGATCTATTTTATATTTATATGCAACTTTTAATTCTAGTATTGGAAAATCCATCATTTATTATTTTTCTATTAGGTTTCTATACATATATATATATATATATAATTGGACAAATGAATGCTTGACATGGTCAAATTTGTGTGAACTATTTTTTTGTTATCCACTCACTTCATTACCCTCTCATACCCCCTCATGCCATTATAAATATGCCTATTCACCTAAAATTCTATAAATTGTATCATTGTTTTCAGCCCTATGTTGTGTTTGTTGGAGGATTTTTGCTAGCTTTTGTTTTGTGTTTTCTTGTTGGCTATTTGTTATGTATCATATTATTCTTTGGTAGGTGTTATATTTAATTCTTATCTTTTTCTTTTTCTAGGGTGAGATTTCCATGGGTTTGATCTTACATTGTATAGGGTTTATTGTCCCTTCAAAAAGAACTTATCGTAATCAAAACATAATTCTTAATTATTGTATTAATTTTAAATCTGAAATCTTTAAAATACTCTAAGTATTTAGCTTTATATTATAGCATAAATAAACTTAAAAAAACAAATTTAAACTAGTATATATATGCATGTATCTGTGATACATATATATACATATGTGTGACTTAGAGTAATGGATACAATGTGCTTAACTTGATAACTTATATATATAACTCTGTGTGTGTGACTTAGAGTAATCTAACCAAATGTATTAATTGGATACAATGTTCTTAACATGATAACTAATGAATAATTATTAATATACTAGTATAGATATGTTAAATACATCTATAAAAAGACACATGAATTAATTTATATTGGATTTTTTTTATGTTTCTAAGTATTTCTTTAATTAAGTTAGATTATTAAAATGAAAGTTATAATATTATTTTCTAATATCTGGACACATAGACATAAATAAATGGTCATATAGACATTATTTGTTTATTTATTTTTATGTAGACAACCTCATCTTTATGGTGTCAAGGTCTTTGCACTCAGTAAGAAAGTACATTCAAGAAGATGAGTCCTCTTTTTGGTGAAAAAGTGAAAGTGTTTTTCTTGTTTTTATTGTTTCTTAAAATTTTTTCATACTTGGAATGAATATTTGAAGCACTTACACATAATATTATGATGTAAAAAAAGGAAATATATGATTTTGTTTCTTGTTTTCAAATATGTATTTTTTTCTAATACTCAGATGATAAATATTTGTTTTTTATAGGATGTACAAAAAATGGCTTTTTAAAAATCTCCTATTTTTGCCAAAGCATGCATGTGTACGGCCAACATAATTTCTCCTAAATGAAGGTATTTTATAATTACTTTGTGGAAAGATGCACATAATGTTGAATTTTGGTTCGGATATTTTTTTGTAATTTTTTAATAAATATTTTTTATTAATTTTTTATGGCCCTAATTAGTGTTTTTTTAAAACCCCTCATGTACAACCAACATAATTTGAGCTAAATTAATCAATTCACCAAAAAAAAAAAAATTTATCATGTAGAGAATGATGTCTAGATTGGTCAGACATAATTTTTCTCAAGAAACTTTCAAAATTAAAAGTTATTAAAAAAATAGTAGTATATGTTATTTCAAGTTTATGAGTCTCTTTGTTTAAAAAATAATTAATAAATAGCAAATTATGTATAGTAGTACAAAAAATTGCATATTTAAAAAAAAGGCTTTGAGATCTATAATGGGTTTTAATTTTATTAAACAATTCTAAAGAAAGTCATTAGCCATAATGGTGAAATTAAATTTTTCTCTTGCTATTTACATGGTCTCCTAGTTGCATGTCCAAGGCTAAGACATCTATATTCAAGCCTAAAACCAATGCAAACCTATGTGTTTACAATTTCAAATTTTTAGAAATGGGTACTTGCTTATAAATAGGTGCTCATTCATAATGGGTGCCCATTATAAACAAGTACCCATTCTAAAATAGAATGGGTAACCATTTCTAAATGGGCACCCATTTCTATTTTAGTCATTATTATTTTTTTTTGCCTTTTCCATTTGAGTTCATTTTGTTGATTGGATATGGTTATCATGGTCCTTCTTCACTTTTCTAATTAGTTATTTACTTGCATTTATGGTGAATTATTCAGATATTTGATGGATTTCTTGTCCACACCATTGATAGCTCGCTAATTGTATGTCATTGTGTAGGGTTAGTTTGAGCATATTTATATGAGCTAAGTTTGATTGTGTAAGTTTGTTGAACTACGCTAGGAATTTGAAAGGAAGCTAGGTGTGCGAATATTGCTTCCTACACTAATCTAATGAGGAGAGATGTGTGCAAATTATTTTTAACCTTTACAATTTTAGTGTTATTAACCCAACAATAGAGATATTGTAGAAATATACATACACACATAATGTAGATAGAAGAGACAGAGAGACAAGATATAACGTGGGGAAAACCCTTTCGAGAGAAAAACCCCACACTCTAAAACATAGCTCAAATGTATTACAACAAACAATCAAGGTTATAATACAGTTTTAGAGCCAATGCTCTTGCAGGAGTTTTCAACACTCATATCTAGAGATATTCTGGCAGCATAAAAGTACCTATCAATCACATAATACATCTCCTCTCCAAACACCTCTTTAAATAGAAGTTACAAGGCAAAATTGGACCTTTCTTGGAATGGGCATCCAACTTGGCCTCATGGCCCAAAAACCATGCCTAGGGACACTTGTCCAACACTGTAGCATGATCATGACACTTGTCACATCATGCCATCCCAATATGGGTGCCTAATCCCAAGATAGGCAATGATAGATGCTCTTACACATTTTACGGTTATCATAGAATCCGTCATAACTGACAGCACTTACAGTTGTAAGAGAATCTATCATACACTGACTAAAAATAGTGTAGTCCTCATACAACATGTCATAACCCACCTTGGGTGCCCAAAGATGCATTTCTCAAAGATGCTCTTCGACACTTGTCTTCACCTATCATAGGATCTATTTTTGACTCTTACACCTCATAGATTCTATCATAGCAATCTCTCATAACCGTTTCGGTCAAGATTCACTTACACATTAGTCAAGATGTTGATACATGGCAGAAAACCTCTACCACACAAAGGGGACACCTATCTCTACATGGAGTGAGTTGACCATCCTGTATACACCTAAAAATGACATGACTCTGTCCAAATAAATATTCTTAATATTTATTTAATTCTAATTCCTCTATCAATAAATAAACAAACAAATTTATTTATTTGATTTATATTCTTCCAAAAATTAAATAAAATCATTTATTTAATTAAATCCCTAAATTCTTCTAATATCCTCCAACAAATTAAATAATCCTAATTATTTAATTAGTTCTTCCAAAATCATTCTAAATTAAATAATACCAATTATTAAATTGTTTCTTCTAATAATATCTTCTCTAAATTTAAATAAATCAAATATTTATTTAAGTTGTCCATTTCTTCTAAATTGAGTTATCTCTAAATATAATTCAATCCTTGTGCACATGTAATTGAATATTATAAATATTTAATTGAGGTAAAATATCTTCTCATCCTCATGCAATTTCCATCTTCTAGTTCTATTCTCTTAACTGATTAATCTATTCTTTTAATTGATTAATCTCTTTAATTAACCTTTTCCTCTATTTTATTAATTCCTCTCATGCAAAATAAAGCAAGACACATGTCTTCTTCCTATTCACACACATTCCTCAACCGTTCTCAACCGTTGATCTTCTTATTCTTTCTATATCGTTGATCTTCTCTCTCTCAAGTCTATAAATTGAACTCTATTACTCCATTTCATTCATCTTGGCAATAAGTAAACTTACTGTACATGAATCACAGTGCACCTTTGGCACCAATTCCTTCATTGCTTGTGATCAATTTGTTACCATACTATTATCATTGTTGTGAAGCTCATTTTCATGGCAAAACTATCATAGCCATTCCCATTTGACATCTTGGAATCATACAAAGGAAGTGCACCTTCTAGGGCCATATTCATAGACAAAATCATTTGTGATAGGCAATCAATGGAAGCTGAGAATTAAAGGAGGTTTGCATTATATTGTTCTTTGTTTGATTGACCTTCTTTATTCATTATTTCATTGAGTTTTGGGTATTATTGATATATTATATTGATTATTCATTTAGATCTAATTTTCCCTTAACATTTTTGGTGCCCACCATGGGGTCTTGCCCCAATCTAACCAAAAAAATTAAGTTTTTGTGAATTTTAGTTCCGTACATAGGGAGATTCTATGCATTTGACTCATCCTAATGTGCATCTGAGGTCTACTCCAGCATATCCAATCTTTCAGTGCATACAGTCTCTGTTTCGGCGCATTTAACCCTTGTTATGATGCATCTACTGATTCTATGCATATACCTCATATTCCTGCACTTTTGACCTCAGTCTCAGCATATATGTACTTCTGAGATCTGTTTCTACGCATTCAATCTCTGAAGTTATGCGTCTAATCTGAACAGTGAATTTTAGGGTTTTTCTTGTGGTTTTTGCTAATGCTAACACTTTTTCGTAGGAACACTCTTGGGTCTATTTGTAGGTTACGCACTAGTTTAGTCATATAGTTGCATTTGTTAACTCACACTTTGATTTCTAAAGGAAAGTAAATGGATGTTCATGCAAAACTCACATAGTTCTAACTAGGAAAGTGGTAACTAAATCATTGCTATCTTCTATATTATTAGATCATTGCTATATTGCTATCTTTCAAAGTTAGACACATTGCTATCTTCGTAAAATTGAACCATTGTTATCTTATTATCACTTCAAAGTTAACAATTTTTTGTGCATGCCCAAGCAGATAGTTCATATAGTCTTTTTATTTTTAACTAGGGCAAAAGAACCATTGTCTTTTGTGTTTTGGGGAATGATACCAGTCTTATGCTCTCCCCTATCTTGGGTGACCAAAATGCCAGACATATCATTTCTGCATGTGTTTTTCCTTTAGAGAGGCATGCCCTTGGATATCCATACATTTTTGGGGAACGACCTTAAGTGGTAACAAGCTAAAGCCAAGCTCTGCCAAGCCACTATAAATAAATTATGTTTGGAGTGAAAGCTTCAAACAACGAGTGAAGTTGTATTATACCAATAGCCAACCTCCCCCAAAACGCTCCAAGGCACAACCCTTGAAGGTTGGGAAACTCCATAACACAGAGTAGTGTTGCCACATGTATAACCACTTGAATAGTTGCACTTATTAAACACCATTATTTTTAGTAGCCAAAAACCCCTATAAGCTGGTGTAGGGAAGGGCGAGTATTACCTCCCAAAGATGCCTCACCTAGAAATAGGGAGAACTCAGTTTATATTGTCACAACTAGCCTAGGATTTATACTTACTTTCTTGCCAAAAAGAGTAAAAAAAAAATCTAAAAAACCATGAAAATACTCTTTGTGTTTGCTGTGTCTTCTTATTGTAATTGACAAAATCAGACCAAAAAGATAGTCCTACAACCAAGAAAACCAAAAAGTACTAAAAAGCATGTCAAAATTTGCAAAAATACTTAAAACACCAGAGCTGCGCATTTGCTTTCTAAAACTATGCATTTGCATCAACTTTCTGGGCATATGCACCAACTTACTACACTTTTACTATTTGTTACTGTGCATCAGAAATTTACCAGTACTACACTTTTATACTGACTTTCTGCGCATTTGATTTCTTCTATTACGCATTTGTTCCTACACATGCATAATAGTGAGCACTTCCACATACTTTGAGAGAATCTTTTGTCATTTCTAGGTACCCATTTTAGTTGTATCCCCAATTTTGAGATCAGATCTTACCTTGCAGTCACTTTTCCATCTATTCCATAGCATACCCTCTCTTTTGTCGGTCACCTCATCCACCTTCTACCAGGTCCTCCTAGGTAAAAGTCAAAAGTATCCCATATCAGATTAGTACAAGATCTTTTTCAGGTCACTTTGGATTCAAGTAACCCTAGTAGGTCACAGAACTTCACTAGTGGTCTTGGTGCATGACTAGTCCCTACATAGTAAATGGGTATCGAGTATCCTTACTAGTTGGCTATCATCTTGTATCGACCATATTACTTGGAATCATTGGTCTAAAGAGTCCCTTGTTCAAATCTCGGCAAAGCAAGTATCCTCTTCTCACCAGTCTCCACAGGCACTTCTCCAAAATCTCTAGTCTCATCCTACTTCGTCCTGCGCCATCTTGCATGGTTTTAACTAGATCCTAGTACCAAAAGCAAACCGAAATGGCTAAAACATCCAAGCACATTGAGTCTTCTCATGACAACGATCGTGAAATCACACAAGAAGAGTACCAAGAGGCTCTCCAAAGTAAGAAATTTTAACGCATGATGGACAAGATCCTCCATGAGGACCCTCAAAAGTACTTTTTACATCTTACATGCAAAGGACTCAAACTCCCCTTTGACTTTGACATCGATGCTTTGAAAGAACAAGGAGAGGAAAGAATCCTCGAAAAGAGCTCAAATGAGGAAACCCCCCTAGAAGGCAAAAGCAAACAAACAATGGACCAAAACATGCCTATAGACATGATAACAAAATAGATTCAAGCCTTACAACAGTAGTATGTAGAATTCAAAACAGGTACAGCAACAAAAACTTATTCATTGGAGGATATCTCACTGTACCCTTTTGACAAAAGTTTGAAAATAGTACCTTTCCCTTTCAATTCGAAGTTCCCAAGTTTGACAAAGATAAAGGGAAAGGGGACCCTAGAGATCACATTAGGGAGTTTAGTGTAGCGTGCTTAGAAGTGGCTCATAATGACACTTGCCTCGTGAGGCTTTCTCCTAGATCTCTAGGTGGTCAGGCAATGGAATGGTTCTCAACAATTCCCCCAGGCATTAAAACTTTCAATGAGTTAGTAAACCTTTTTGTCACACACTTCTCTTACAACATAGAGCACAAAGTCTCCATGCTAGACCTTTGTAACACAAAGCAAAAGGGTGGTAAATCCTTTGTCGCCTTCCTACAAAGGTGGAGACAACTCGCGAGCAAGTGCTCATATCATGTGCTAGAGAAACAATTGATAGAAATGATTGTCCACAATCTCAACCCTAATCTTAGTTACCAAATTTAAATTCAATGCCCTAACTCATTCATGAAAGTCATTGAGACAGGATTTTTTATCAAAAAATCTATGATTGCCAAAGGGCAAATCAAATTGTACAAGGACACGCCTAACTCAAACTACATAATGGACAAATTGAAGTTTTGGACGAAGAACAAGAATGTAGTCAACGATGGAGTGGTGGATGCCAAGATAGCAGCTCCCAAGCAACAACAACCTATCTTCACTCTCAAAGGAGAGACAAGTAATGCTACAACCAATAAACCATTCTCTCGCGAGCCCAGACAATGGTTCACATCGAATCCTAGATGGAAATTTACACCCCTAGGAGAGTCTCAAGAATCTATGCTAAGAAAGTTGTTAGCTAAGAATGAGATCACTCTTCCTCCCACTAGTGATTATGAACCACAAGTGAAACCTCACTATTGGAAAGACACAGTTTTTTGCGAGTATCACTGAGGAAGAGGTCATATGACCAACAATTGTATTCATCTCAAACATGTCATCTAAGACATACTTGATCAAAATCAAGTGGGTACTCAACAGCATACCTCGAATGAGACGCACGTGGCATACAAGGATCTGCTCCTAAACCATGATAGGTCGTATAACAATAACAACAACAATAACAGCATTAACAATCACAACAAACAAAATCAGAACAATGGTCAAGACAATGCCAACTATGCAAATGTGCCATTTGACTACACTGTCAACTACATATCAAAGTGCACATCCCAAGTCAATGCGATCACTTCCAACCAACAATCAGTACCTAACAAGAATGATTGTAGCATCATCACCCATAGTGGCAAGGTCACCTTGAACACTCTACCTCCAAGGTTGTTGCATTCTCCATCCAACCCCCACACGTATAGTGTCATAGATCAGCTCCAAAAGACCCCTGCCCACATATCTATCCTAGAGTTGTTGCATCTATCTCCTTCACACAAAGAAATTCTTGACAAAGCCTTAGTGGAAATAACTGTGCCCATGAACCTGGCCCAAGAGAAGTTTCAATCCATGGTAGGAAATCTAACCTCCTCAAGCACCTTGTCGTTTACCGAACAAGATGACTTATCAGTCTCTCAACCTCACAACACACCTCTGCATATTGTCGCCTTCATCCATAAACACCACATCAATAAGGTTCTCATTTATGGAGGAGCTAGTTTAAATATTTGCACACTGAAGTTAGTCCTTACATTGGGGTTCTCAGAAGCAGCAGTGGATCCTAGAAAAAAAATCACTATCAAAGCCTATGATGAGGAAGAAACGACTACAAAGGGAACAGTGGTTTTACCCATATAGATTGGACCAGTTATTAAGGACATTGTTTGCCAAGTCTTTGACAGAGAGCTAGCCTACAACATCCTCCTAGGTAGACCATGGATTCATGCCATGAAAGTTGTACCCTCTAGCTATCACCAATGAATAAAGTTTCCCCATAACGGCAAGCAAATCACCATCCAAGGTGATCCTAATCCCTTCCAACATTTCAATACTATCTTCTCAAAGCTTAATTGCATCATTCCTAACAATAGAGCCTATACATCCCCTATCTCACAGCATGACTATACCTCTTAACCTTCCTCATCCAAGCCCAAAGAGCGAAAGATCATTATCAAAGAATCAAGAGTAGGGGAATACTCCATCGAGCACAGCCTCAATCCAGCCAAAATGCCTTTATCTCCATGATCCTTTGGCCAACCTAAGCATTTTCCAAAGCCATCTGCTCCTTCTGCACCTCCCATAGCTCCCTTTGTAAAATGGGTGACCTTATTAGATGAAATTAAGGAGAGAGATAATCCTACAATGGCTATACACAGAAGAGGATGACACGCCACAAGAACCACTTAGGCTCCCAACTGAACTCTATGGGCGTGGTGAGTCTATCTTGCATAGGATGGGTTATGAAGGATAAGGCCCCATCGGTCTAAGGAAAGAAGGCATAGTAGAACCCATTCAACACTCCTCTTCCTCATTAGCAAGAAATACAGGACTAGGCTTCCAAGACAAAGGCAAGGCTAAGACAAAAGCTTGTTTTGTAGAATAGATTCATGCACTCCAAGATGATAGTGATACATATTCCAACAAATATGAGTGGGAGGAACTCACAGAGCACACCTATGAGGACAAGGGAGTTGATACCATTCAAACCTATAGTTCCTACCATGAGGGATAAACGTTGACGCATAGACCATTAGAGTGTGATTTGCCAATTCCTGAGAGTATGACTTTCGAGGAAGGTTCGAGTTCTATCGTAATAAACAATTTGGAAGAAAGTACCATACTAGATGCTATCCCTACCAATACTTCTCACATATCCATTCAACATATCAACAAATCAGATCTATCCTCCGACTCCCTCCCCCTCGTGCATCCTGAATTTATCAACTGGGATCTACGAGGCACCCCGCAACTAGATATGTTCCAAAATGATGATGCCTATATTGACTACATGGAACTTAGGGACCACCTACCCCAAGTAAATCATAATGCTAGCTTTTCCATTGAACTCAATACCTTGGCTTCTTTTGAAGAGGATGCCAATCCTTCCAGTCGCAAAAATATCAAAATCAAAACTGGATCTGATGGTGAAAACCTCTCTGCGGCAGTATCAGATCCTAAAACACTAAAAAGAAAGGACGCATCCGATGGTGAAAACCCAACTATGGAACTTGATGATGGAAGGCTTGACACTCTCCCCAACAACATGCACCAGGAGAAGTCTTAGATTATTATGGAACCTACAAAGCCAGTCAACATTGGAACAGAGGAACAACCTAAGATTATTCACTTTGCAAAGTCTCTAACTCCATCAGAAAAGGCCAAGTTTGTACCATTCTTCAAGAAAAAGCAAGGTAACTTTGCTTGGTCAAATGCAGATATGCCTGGTCTATGATGCAGAGCCAAACACTCTGACCTGCATTACTCTAACCCTTAACAGGGTAAGTGCAAGAAGATGGGGGACCAAAAAGGGGTTATAAGTGGCCACTTTTTTTCTGAAATCAGGAAATACTAGCCTTGGATGAGAAATTGAGCATAGTTACACTCAAAATTTGGAGATGCAACTAAAACAATGTTCGTAGTGCTTCGAGTCTACTTTCTAAACTACTATTTTTTTTTTTAAATGGCATAGATTAAGGGGTTCAAATGAGGGAGCCACAGAAATTGATGTTGTTTCTGTCAAAAAACATAACATAACATGTTTTGTGGCTCCCTCAAAAGGTCAACTTTTTTTTGTATTTTTAAAATCACTTCAGTGAGAAATTAGATAATAGCATGTAGTTTATGCCCAATTTTTCTGATAATTTTTTTATGAATATTTGATTTTTTACTAATTTTCAAAGTGGAGACATCATAAAAAATAGAATTTTGGCCATGCTACCCCTATAAATTTTGAAAACTAATTGAGAATCATTTTTTTCTTTTTTTTAATATTTGTAGAATGGAGTCTAGTTTCTAAATATGTAATTTTTTTGAAATTTCAATGAATAGTTAATTTACAATGAAAAAAAGACCAAACAGTGGTTTTTGCCCAAAAACGGACACACAATCAAAAGAAATTAAAGATGAAAGGCTTAACATTGTTAAAATGTGAAAAAAATCACATCATCAAATAGCTAAGAGAAAGCCTAACATTACCCATGTGTTCAATTTGTTTGACCTTGAAACACGTGCAAATCTGAGGGTTAGCACGAACGAAATTATGTGAAATCTTGAAGAATATGGAAAAACACGTATGTGACTGTTCAAAAGGCACTCCAAGCCTCTAGGTTGGAAATCCAAAGCAAATCCCAATCCCAAGGCTTGGGATTCCCAAAGCAAGATATAACGTGAGCGCATTATAACGCACTCACGTTATGTTCTGTTTTGCATTTTTCCTTTCTGCAAGTCTATTGTTTGTCATGTTTGACATAACGCAAGCACGTTATAATGCGCTCGCGTTATGTTCCCCTTAAATTTTTTTCACTTGAAGTCTATTAATCATGTATGTATGTATGTATGCCTATATGTATGTATGTATGTATCTATGTATGCCTATATGTATCTATGTATCTATGTATGCCTATATGCATGTATGTATCTATGTATGCCTATATTTATGTATGTATAGTGTCAAGGGCAGAGGATGGTAGAGATGGGAGTGAGCCAGATAGGGGAGGAGAGGGGTGGATAAGGATTGAGTGATTAAGGTTCAAGGTTGAGGGTTGAGCATTTAGGGATAGGATTTAGAGTTTAGGGATAAGCGACTAGAGTTTAGGACCTTGAGGGATTAGGGTTTAGGGTTGAGGCTTTATGGATAGAGTTTAGGGTTAAGGGTCGAGGGATTAGGTTTAAGGTAGAGTGTTGAGGGTAGAGGGATTAGGGATAGGGTTTAGAATTGATGGATTAGGGTTTAAGGTATAGTTTAGAAGTTCTTGTGGATAGAGCCAGTAAACAATGGGAGATTATTTGCCTGTTTCATAACAATATACCTTCCCTAAGTGCGGGGTGGATAGCAAGAAACATAGATGTACCCCAGTGCAAATATTTTCTCATAATGATCATCCTTCTAATTTCAACTATTAATTACTCATTGTGGATGTACCATACGCAAAGCTTTTCTCATAGGGTTTAAGGTATAGTGTCGAGGGTTGAGGGTTTATTGATAGTGTTTAGGGTTGAGGGTTGAGGGATTAGGTTTTAGGGTTGATGGATTAGGGTTTAAGGTATAGTGTTGAGGGTTGAGGGTATAGGGATAGGGTTTAGGGTTGATGGATTAGGGTTTAGGGTTGATGAATTAGCATTTAATGTCAAGGTTAGGGTTAGAGTGTTGAGGGTAGAGGGATTAGGTATAGGGTTTAGGGTTGAAGGTTTAAAGATTGAGGGTTGAGGCTTTAGGGATGAGGGTTTAAGGCTTAAGATATATTGTCAAGTGTTGAGGGTGTAGGGATAGGGTATAAGTTTTAAGGGTTAAGGGTTGAGGGATAGGGATTATGGTTTAAGGTATAGTATTAAGGGTTGATGGTTTAGGGATAGGGTTTAGGTTTGAGGGATTAGGGTTTAGGGTTGATGAATTAGGGTTTAATGTTGAGAGTTTAGGGTTGAGGGTTGAGGTTGAGGGATAGGGTTAATGGTCAAGGGATTAGGGTTAAATAAGAGTGTCGAGGGTAGAGGGATTAGGGATAGGGTTTAGGGTTGAAGGTTTAATGATTTAGGGTTGAGGCTTTAGGGATTAGGGTTTAAGATATAGTGTTGAGTGTCGAGCATGTAGGCATAGGTTTTAGGGTTCAAGTTTTAAGGGTTAAGGGTTGAGGGATCAGAGTTAAGGGTTGAGGGATTAGGGTTTGATGTTGAGGGTTGAGTACATTGAGGTTCGAGGGTTAAGGGTTTTAGGATAGGGTTGAGGGTCGAGGGATTAGGGTTAAGGGATAGGGTTGGAGGGTTTAGGGATAGGGTTGCAAGGTTGAGGGATTAGGGTTTGACATTGAGGGTTGAGGGTTGAGGTTCGAGGGTCAAGGGTTTAGGGATAGGGTTGAGGGTCGAGGGATTAGGGTTAAAGTAGAGTGTGGAGGGTATAAGGATTAGGGATAGGGTTGGAGGGTTTAGGGATAAGGGATTAGGGTTTAAGGTATAATATCGAGTCAGTTGAGGATTTAGGAATAGGAATATCATTTAGGGTTTAGGGATGAGGGATTAGAGTTGAGGGATGATGGATTAGGGTTGAGAGTTGAGGGTTTAGGGATAAGGTTTAGGGTTGAGGGTTGAGGGATTAGGGTTTAAGGTATAGTGTTGAGGGTTTATGGATAGGGTTTAGGGTTGAGGGATTAGAGTGAAGGGTTGAGCAATTAGGATTTGACATTGAGGGTTGAGGGTTGAGGGTTGAGGGTTGAGGGTTTAGGGATAGGGTTGAAGTTCGAGGGATAAGAGTTAAGGGTTGAGGGCTTAGGGTTTGACATTGAGGTTCGAGGGTTAAGGGTTTAGGGATAGGGTTGAGGGTCGAGGGATTAGGGTTAAAGTAGAGTGTGGAGGGTATAAGGATTAGGGATAGGGTTGGAGGGTTTAGGGATAAGGGATTAAGGTTTAAGGTATAGTATTGACTCGATTGAGGGTTTAGGAATAGGGATAGCATTTAGGGTTTTGGGATGAGGGATTAGAGTTGAGGGATGACAGATTAGGGTTGAGGGATTAGGGTTTAGGGATAAGGTTTAGGGTTGAGGGTTGAGGGATTAGAGTGAAGGGTTGACGGATTAGGATTTGACGTTGAGGGTTGAGGGTTTAGGGTTTAGGGTTTAGGGATAGGGTTGAAGGTCGAGGGATCAGAGTTAAGGGTTGAGAGATTAGGATTTGACATTGAGGGTTGAGGGTTGAGGTTCGAGGGACAAGGGTTTAGGGATAGGGTTGAGGGTTGAGGGATTAGGGTTAAAGTAGAGTGTGGAGGGTATAAGGATTAGGGATAGTGTTGGAGGGTTTAGGGATAAGGGATTAGGGTTTAAGGTATAGTATCATGTCAGTTGAGGGTTTAGGAATAAGGATAGCATTTAGGGTTTAGGGATGAGGGATTAGAGCTGAGAGATGATGGATTAGGGTTGAGGGTTGAGGGATTAGGGTTTAGGGATAAGGTTTAGGGTTGAGGGTTGAGGGATTAGGGTTTAAGGTATAGTGTTGAGGGTTTAGGGATAGGGTTTAGGGTTGAGGGATTAGAGTGAAGGGTTGAACGATTAGGATTTAACATTGAGGGTTGAGGGTTGAGGGTTTAGGGTTTAGGGTTTAGGGATAGGGTTGAGGGTGAAGGGATAAGAGTTAAGGGTTGAGGGATTAGGGTTTGACGTTGAGGGTTGAGGGTTGAGGTTAGAGGGTCAAGGGTTTAGGGATAGGGTTGAGGATCAAGAGATTAGCGTTAAAGTAGAGTGTGGAGGGTATAAGGATTAGGGATAGGGTTGGAGGGTTTAGGGATAAGGGATTAGGGTTTAAGGTATAGTATCGAGTTGATTGAGGGTTTAGGAATAAGGATAGCATTTAGGGTTTAGGGATGAGGGATTAGAGTTGAGTGATGACGGATTAGGGTTGAGGGTTGAGGGATTAGGGTTTAGGGATAAGGTTTAGGGTTGAGGGTTGAGGGATTAGGGTTTAAGGTATAGTGTTGAGGGTTTAGGGATAGGGTTTAGGGTTGAGGGATTAGAGTGAAGGGTTGAGTGATTAGGATTTGACATTGAGGGTTGAGGGTTGAGGGTTGAGGGATTAGGGTTTGATGTTGAGGGTTGAGGGTTGAGGTTTGAGGGTCAAGGGTTTAGGGATAGGGTTGAGGGTCAAGGGATTAGCGTTAAAGTAGAGTGTGGAGGGTATAAGGATTAGGGATAGGGTTGGAGGGTTTAGGGATAAGGGATTAGGGTTTAAGGTATAGTATCATGTCGGTTGAGGGCTTAGGAATAGGGATAGCATTTAGGGTTTAAGGATGAGGGATTAGAGTTGAGGGATGACAGATTAGGGTTGAGGGTTGAGGGATTAGGGTTTAAGGTATAGTGTTGAGGGTTTAGGGATAGGGTTTAGGGTTGAGGGATTAGAGTGAAGGGTTGAGGGATTAGGATTTGATGTTGAGAGTTGAGGGTTGAGGGTTGAGGGTTGCGGGTTTAGGGTTTAGGGTTTAGGGATAGGGTTGAGGGTTGAGGGATTAGAGTTAAGGGTTGAGAGATTAGTGTTTAACGTTGAGGGTTAAGGGTTGAGGGTTGAGGGTCAAGGGTTTACGGATAGGGTTGAGGGTCGAGGGATTAGGGTTAAAGTAGAGTGTGGAGGGTATAAGGATTAGGGATAGGGTTGGAGGGTTTAGGGATAAGGGATTAGGGTTTAAGGTATAGTATCGAGTCGGTTGAGGGTTTAGGAATAGGGATAGCATTTAGGGTTTAGGGATGAGGGATTAGAGTTGAGGGATGAGTCGTCAAATGTAGATTTATAGGTTTGATTATATTGATTGCCTCTCCAGTTTTGGGGTGTGGATGTTTTGGAATCAATCAGGAAGTCTTCAGGAGACTTTGTGGAAGTGGATTGGCAATCGCTTAACAGAACCCCTGCTATTTATGCTTGGATAAGGATTTGTCACAAACTAGAACTTCTGCTTCCAAATAAGATCTGTCTTTCTTCCTTGATGGGCATTTTCTATCAAGAACTTGATTATGAGGGCTTACCCCTTCATTGTTATGCCTATCATATGGTGGAGCATCTGGCAAGCTCTTGCAGGAAACAGGAAAATTTTCCCTCAAAAACCTTGTGGTCATTCAAGTCTAAAGGGGAAGGTTTGGAAAGAGAAATGCACAAAATGTGATCAAGCTATAGTAGGACAAAACACGAGCACGTTATTTTGCCTTGCTATAGAAATGGTAAAAAAGTGTTGATCCCCATGATCCAAGCCCACATGCTCTGTTTTGATACTGATTCTGTGCGTGCTCTGACAAAAAAGAAGTGCTTTCATGCTCTTGTGAAGTTCACATGCACATTTGACACATTATACCACCTTTGCATGATCTTACCACCACCTTTTCTGCTTTGCCAACTTGAGGAGGAGGACATAACATAGTTTTCACACCAATTTTGATATATATCTATTCAAGTTTCAATTTTTGTAGTGTTGCAATGTTAATTGTGATTCAATTTTAGTAATTTAACATTATAGATTGGTTAATAGTATTGTTGTTAGTAATTATATTTGAGTGTTATTCAATTTAACATTGAAAAGGAAACAAGTGGTGAAAAACTCAAATTGTTGAGGAGTTTGATGCAAGAAGAAAAAAACACTACATAATTGGCTACTCTCTCCATTCGAATCTTCATTTTTTAGGTATGTCAAGTCTTTACATGCATGTTCTTTACATTTTCATTAATTTGGATTGAATTACTTTATCATGCTTTATCATACATGTTTAAAATAGACACATTCTCAATCAAGAAAGAAGCCTACAATCTCAAATGATACCATGTATATTTTCTACACTTAGGCTCTTTAATAATTATGTGTAATAAACAGACCTTAACATACCATGATGTCAAACTATACAAGAATAAATCCTTACAACATAATAAAAAATGCTATAGACAAATTCTCTGTCATGCTGAGGAAACGATCAAGAATTAAAGCAACATAGGAAGAGATAGAAGCTAAGAATGCAAAGAAAGCAGTGACTATGAGGGAACTTCGTGAGAAGAGGAAATTGGACATGATAAATGAAGACATACCAATTGAAGAGGAACCACAACCATCACAAAGAGATATGGTATTGGCAGCACAAAGAGAACGAATGCAAAAACTTCATGCTACGAGAGATTTGAATACCATAGTTGGAGACACATTCTCTACCATAAGTCAACATGTAGCGACACCATCTACCACATCTCAAGTTGAGAGTACATCATCACTCACATGTGATGAAGGAGGTACACCATCATTCCCCCCTCAACCTCAAGGTATGTTATCTATTCCATCTTCGATCGAAGGTATGCCATCTAGCCCATCTCATTTAAATATTGATGAAATTCCTAATGTTGAGATAAATTTACCTAACACCATCTAGAATTTTGCATAGAAAACCAAATTTTTTGATTGAAATTGATGAGAATATTTTGTAGCCAATGGAAGGTAAGATTCCAAAATGCACTTGTAGAAGATATGCTCATAAGATTTGGAGATTGTTCTTTGAAAAGTTAAATGAGACTACAAGATGTCAACTATTCATTGAAATGATGCGAAGTATAAAGTATAGGTCCATCATGAAGATTCTTGGGTTGAGAACATCAGAGGCTTCAAGTGAAAAATCTATTGTCAAGAATCTAATGAGTGCATATGAGAGTGTGGGTAACACCTCACGCATAAAAGATAGTAATGCAAAACGGCGTGTGATTACATCGACTATAGTAAGTAGTCAAATGAGGAAAGCTCATCTCATTAGAAAGATGAGTCAAGAATTGAGAATTAATAGGAAATCTTTATCAAGATCCATTGGAAGATGCCAAAGAATTGAGGACACTAATGCCAATGAATTATGGGCATTCTCGGGGAGACTAACACAAAAAGATAAACCAATTGTTGAAGCATTGAGATCACTAATTGAAGACTTTTGGAAGAATTACATAAGGCTATCTCTGAATCAAAGGGATGTGGTAAGAAGGAGAATTGGTAGTCAGAACCGTGAGCCACATCCAAAGCATTTTTTGGATGAGACTCAAACATAGTTTTATGGTAAATTTCTAGAGAATTATCCTCAAATTAAAATTTTTCAAAGATATTTTGAAATGCTAAAACCTTTCTATGTCAAGATAAATCACACACACACACACTACTTCTTGTTGTAGATTACATATTGAATTTTCTAACCATTTTGATGCTTATAGGTCTATATGTTTAGATATGCATACTAACAATGTTTTGGAGGGTTATGCCATATGTGCCCCACCAACATCTTCAAGAGACTTCATATCAAGAATTTTATGTGAAAGAGAGGAAGGTTAAATATTCTACAAGAAATTATGCTTGGATGGCACATGTCATCATTGTGGTGGCTTGCAACATTTGCCAATATGTGAACATATTGAAAGAACACATGCGGTTGGAAACGAACTAGTAGAGTTTGGCAAGTATAAAATAGTGGCATACAATACAAAAGATGGTAAAGAAGCAAAGAGGTGTGAATTGGTTATTGAAAAGATTCCAGTGTATCAGTTTATGTCTATATTTCGTGACAGCATAGTGTATGAGTATGCAAGACATGCCCATAGAGCTCGATGGTTGGACTTGCAATTCAAGTTATGCAAGGACACAATTTTCAGTTGGTAGCATTGTTTCAGTCATCGACTTTGCAGAGAACTATAGTCTACAGCCACAGCGTGAGGTGCAATCACAATATTACAACTCCACACATGTTTCTATATTTGCGCACATCGCATTCATTCATGTGAATGATAGTATAGAGGATGACAGAAAGATCATAAGGGAGTATAATTTCTATATTAGTGATGATCGTACGCATTCTATGGAGTTCGTGCAAGGTTGCTTTCAGGTGTTCTACAATGATTTGGCTAGAGGGGCATATTGTTCAGTCAGCATATCATATGGTCAGATAATTGTGCGTCTCAATTCAAAAACTCACAAAATTTCTATTGGCTGAGTAGGAGGCATAATTTTACAGGTATTCAGCATATGTGAAACTTTTGTGAGGTTGGGCATGGAAAGAGGGAGCATGATGGTGTAGGAGCATGTATCAAAAGAGCCATAGCACAAGAAGAATTAAAGTATAAAGACAATGCAAAGTTGACAGATGCAAAATCAATTATCGAGTGGTGTAATGCTTCCATGGGTCTAGGTAATGAAGGTAAGTCTTTAGTTCATAGATTTTTTTGGTTGATAGATGATACTAACATTGCACCATATGAGGACTATTATACACTAACAAGATCAAATGAGATGCACTCTTTCAGAAGCTCAATTGCAGGTTCATGGAGTATCCATATGCGAAAGATGTCATGCTTTTGTTCTTCCTGTATAATTCAAGCCTAGGATGAGTGCGAGTCAAAGGAGTGGGTTGACGAATGGCAATTAAGTTATCTTAACCCACTTGACACGTATCAACCCCCAATGGCACTGGAACTAACATAGATAGAATCATCAGTTGCCTTTGAACACATATCAGATTTAGTTCAACCAAGTAATATAGGGCATGTATATGCATCTAATTTCATCTAGTTCAACTAGGGAATGTCATCTTACTTTGTAGTGTTTTTGTAATGTTGACTAATTTCATCTAATTTGCTACACATATCAATGTAGGGCACGTATATGCAGTTATTGCAGATGAAGATAATGAAGAGGGAACATATTATTACTTAAGTCATTGTGTTGAGGCCAAAAAGAAATTGGAGGCCCCTGTTACAGATGGAGAAAACATCGAATACCCTACAGGCTCAGTGGTTATTACTAGAACATGGCTTAGAAGGTACCCACATAAGAGTGTTAATGTTTGGCTATTTTAGGACTTTGACACGCATCAGAAGATTCTTCATTACTCAAACTTTGTCATGGCATCCAATGTTCATTTGATAAAGTATCAGGGTAGACCTTTGAACAAAATCTTATGGAAGGTGCGTGAGTCTAACCATGAAGCAATACTTGACACAATAGAGTAGAGAAGACCCAGATGGTTCATTGGATTAATTTATAAGTATTCACATTGATTTTGTAAAGTTATGTTACATTGAGTTGCAATTATGCACATTAATTTGTAAGGTTTGCCTTTTTTTAATTTCCTGTTGCATTTTTACACATATACACATTTTTACATCATCATGTTATGCATTTTTGATGTCCTGCTCCTGATGCAACCAAACTGACTATTCTAATGCATCCAGATAGGTACATTTAGGCTAGGCATTGTCCTATTTTTCACCCAAACATGTCAAAATAGTCTGAGCTACATTGTACCGATGATATCCCTGAAGAGTCCAAAGTGCAAAAAGGCAGCAATCTTTGACGAGATGTTACTCAAAAATTGTGTCACTTAGAAACATTCTATCTGAGGAAATGTGATCACGTAGAGCGCCTCTACAATAACCTCTCTCAATTTTTTATATCTCTGAGGCATTTGCCTATGGTGAAAGGGTTTTTGCTGCCCCAAAAATTGTCAGAAGGAGGCAGTGTAAAGTTGCAAAGGGGTGTAATTTTTATCTTACTCCTGATGCAACCAAACTAACAGTTCCAACGCGTCTGGATGGGTACATTTACGCTAGACATGGTCCTATTTTTTACCTAAACATGTCGAAACAGTCCAAGCTACATTGTACCATTGATATCCCTGAAGAGTCCAAAGTGCAAAAAGGCAGCAATCTTTGACGCGATCATGTAGAGTGCCTCTACAATAACCTCTCTCAGTTTTTTATATCTCTGAGGCATTTGCCTGTGGTGAAAGGTTTTCTGCTGCCCCAAAAATTGTCAAAAGAAGGCAATGTAAAGTTGCAAAGGGGTGTAATTTTCATCCTGCTCCTGATGCGACCAAACTGATAGTTCCAACGCATCTAGATGGGTACATTTATGCTAGGCATGGTCCTATTTTTTACCCAAACATGTCGAAACAGTCTGAGCTACATTGTACCGATGATATCCCTGAAGAGTCCAAAGTGCAAAAAGGTAGCAATCTTTGATGAGGTGTTATTCAAAAATTGTGTCACTTAGAAACATTCCATCTAAGGCAATGCGATCATGTAGAGTGCCTCTACAATAACCTCTCTCAATTTTTAATATCTCTGAGGCATTTGCCCGTGGTGAAAAGTTTTCTGCTGCCCAAAAATCATCAGAAGGAGGCAATGTAAAGTTGCAAAGGGGTGTAATTTTCATCCTGCTCCTGATGTGATCAAAATGACAATTCCAATGCATCCAGATGGGTACATTTATGCTAGGCATGGTCCTATTTTTCACAAAAACATGTCAAAACAGTCTAAGCTAATTGTATCGACGATATCCTGAAGAGTCCAAAGTGTAAAAAGTAGCAATCTTTGACAAGATGTTACTCAAAAACTA
The DNA here is from genome assembly GCA_027924645.1 of Cunninghamia lanceolata. Classification (NCBI taxonomy): domain Eukaryota; kingdom Viridiplantae; phylum Streptophyta; class Pinopsida; order Cupressales; family Cupressaceae; genus Cunninghamia; species Cunninghamia lanceolata. Next base: position 28,249,339 of record BSBN01000021.1, read on the forward strand.
TGTCACTTAGAAACATTTTGTCTAAGGTAACGTGATCATGTATAGTGTCTCTACAATAACCTTACTCAGTTTTTTATATCTCCGAGGCATTTGCCCGTGGTGAAAGGTTTTCTGCTACCCCAAGAATCGTCAAAAGGAGGCAGTGTAAAGTTGCAAAGGGGTGTAACTTTTGTCCTACTCCTGATGTGACCAAACTGACTATTCCAACACATCTAGATGGGTACATTTACACTATGTATGGTCCTATTTTTCACCCAAACATGTCAAAACAGTCCGAGCTACATTGTACCGATGATATCCCTGAAGAGTCCAAAGTGCAAAAAGGCAGCAATCTTTGACGAGATGTTACTCGAAAACCATGTCACTTAGAAACATTCCATATGAGGCAATGCAATCAAGTAGAGTGTCTCTACAATAACCTCTCTCAATTCTTTATATCTCTGAGACATTTGCTCGTGGTGAAAGGTTTTCTGCTGCCTCAAAAATCATCATAAGGAGGCAGTGTAAAGTTGCAACTTCTTCTTAGGCGCAAATGTAAGGGTACACAAGGGGAAAATGGCACCTAGATGACTTAGTGCATTTCTATGACTTCATTCACATGTTTAAATGTTTAAGAAACTTAATCTCATTGTTTTGCAAGAACAAAGTTAGAAACTCAAAATTTGGCTAAGTCTGGAAAGCAGAAAGTTGACTCTTGGAGTCTAGGCACCAATTTCACATCAAATTGTCCAAATGAGCGCCCAAGGATGTGGAGTCTTCAATCAAGGTAATCTTGCAGGAAAAGTTGTTTGGCCTTCAAGATGAGGTTGCCTTAGTGAATTAAGTCAAGATGAAAGCATATTCACTCTAGGCACCAATCTCAAGTTGCACAATCATGAATGGGCGCCTAGAGCAATAAGGCGCTACATCATGGTTCCAGGACCTTGAAATGGTGCCCAAGCATGTAGGAGGAATTTTTAAGGAGCCAGAATGTTTTTGAAACTCTAAGGAACTAGTCCAAAGACTCTATGGCGCCATCTTGATACCATTGAGTCAACTTTCAAACTCAAACATATTGAAACAAGGTCTAGGAAGCTAGGCGCCATCTCTTTCCAGTTCAACCTCTCAGATGTGCCAACATTGGAAAGACTCTTAATGAGCACCTAAGTTTGAATTGATCTTGTGATTGAAAGTTTGGTGATGTATTGGTGCAAGATGATCTTCAGTTGAAGCAATCTAAGTTCCAGGAAAGGTTTAGAAGTTATCAACCTCTTCACTAAGTTAGGTGCACTTTACAAGATTTCTTACCCAAGAGTTGCACCTCATTAATAAAAGGTGCATCTTAACCTCTGGGACTTTTCCAAAGAAGCGCTTCAGTTTATTAGCGCCTTTGGACCTTGTTTTGCATTCTAAAAGAGAAGGCACACTTTGGAGGCATTCCTAACCCACATTGGCACCTAGGTATAGTCATCTCTCTAGAGCATTACAATGTGTTTTAAAATGAAGGAGGACATTTCTTAAGTTGGGGAATTGATCACTGAAGACCTTGGAGTGTTTTGAATTACTCTAAGCAAGAAGGCATATTTCCATGGAGTAGCATACTCTAGATAGCGCCTAATGCCATCAAGGCACAATTCCACCCTCACTTTGGTGGCCTATCATCAAGAAGGGGCATTGGGCATTCCTTGAACAGTTCTGAGCATTTGAAGTTTGTGAAATCACCAAGGAATGTTGGGCACCATGTGTATCCTCAACAAGCTTGAGTTTGCACCTAGACAAGTTGGCACTTATTCATGTTTTAACTTCCCTCTTGAAGCGCCTAACTTGGGAAAAAGTTATCTTGTTGTTAGTCAAGTGTTTGATGTGTTTTGGAGACTCCAAAAGACTTCCTCTTGCTAGGCGCTCTTCTTGGCAACTACAACCTTCAATTGGTGCCTAGATCCTAAAGAAAAACACTTGCAAGTGTGGGCGCACTTTCCTTGTGATGGAACATCAAACTGGCACCTAGAAATCATAATGCATGAAGTGAGCGCCTAGGATCCTATTGGTCCAATAGGTGGTTTTGGGATCCATGTCAAGTCATTGGAGATAGATATTTTGGCTTATTTGATGATGGTCTCAAGTCTCTCTACCAAGGTGCATTTTGATGATGTTTTTATTTAAACTCTTATGAAGACTATCTCATCCCTAAGCGCTCATCCTCATGATTTTCATGCACTTAGACTTCAAGGCATCAAAACTAGTAGGAAAATATTTGGGGGGAAACCACACTGATAAAAAGTTGGGTAAATTTAACCTCCAAGTCTTATTAGGCTCCATCTAACAACAATATTTATATCATGTCCCTTTGCTTTATGAAACAAGCAGTATGTGTCAAGTCATAGGGATAACACTATGGTCCTTAGAAATTTCTCTGTGACTTTTGATAAGATTATCTTCTATTATGTGGATGCTTGATAGTATTAAAAATATTGGGCATTAAGTTGAGGTGACCATTCTTGTTATGATCATCACTTTTCACAAAGGGTATGTCAGTTATCCCATATATCATTACATTATGATTATTTTTCAATATCTTGATGGTGGCAGGATTGTTTTCACTATTATCTCTAGCTTGGGAAGTCATCAGCAATCCAACTCTTGACATCGATACAAGATTCTTTTGAAGGCAAAGGGCGCCTAGGCTTATGGGGCTCAATTTGATGTATTTATTGAAAGCTCAAGGTGAATTGATGCTTATTGAAAATGCCACTTAGTCCTTCATTCGCATTTTAGGTGTCATTTCCTATTGACTTATATACTCCTCCTCATGCTAAGGTGCCATAATGAAGTGGTTTAGACAATAGGTGTGCTTCACTTACTAGAGGCTTGTTCTCCTTCCACCTTAGGCACACTTTTATGGTGGAACAGGTGTCAATGGGTGCCTTGACTTAAATGAATGGTCTCTCTAAGTTGGGTGCCCTTTTGAGGCTTTATGAGTTGCAAATTGCGCCTTAACCCTTCATGCTTGTTGCTCAATGTTTGAATGTTTAAGAAAGTCTCCTTTAGGCACTCATCTTAATGACTTTTTCTCAAGGTGCAATCATCCTAATGACTTGGATATTCATCCTAGTGTTTCAGGATATCAGGCTACCAAACTTAGTCATTTTCAGGATCTCAAACATAAAGAATAACATGATGATTCATTTTTTTGTATTGCATATAGTTGACATTCTATGCTACTCATAAAGAATATTAATATTTTCTATTCAACATGATGATTCATTTTTTTTAAATACAACTTTTATTTTTTAGTTCCAAAATGAGGTTTAGGTGATACTTGAATAACAATAGCTAACTTATTGGATCAACAAACATCCTATGTAATACAATTGGACTTTAAATATTTGAAGTAGCCATCTACAAATATCCATTCAAACGTGGATTTATAATGCAAGTATGGATGCCATCAATAAAAAAGATTTGTATTAACCAAATATCCATATAGGCATACATCAATATCTGTCGATATAAGTATAACATATATACAAACTAGCCATATAGGCTTACACGAATGCCATAGAGGCATATAATGTCAACTAGGTACAATACAAAATATATGTCCACAAATGCCATATAGGCATACAAAAAAGGAACACAATAAAAAGGCATTCCCCTCTGGTTGGTGAAGAGAATAAATCACAAGTAGCCTTTGATCTTCTAGGGGATCGAGACGCACATGTGGATGGTCTACTACGAACCCAAGGGCTACTCCTCCTATTTAGTTCTTCCTGCATCTTTAGCTGTTACAATAAAAAGTATAGACATTAATATATAGAAATTACATGTTATAAAAAATGAAATATTTAACAAAATAATCACTTACTGCTAACATATAATCTGTCTCTTCGCTTGCCTCAGTAGCAGGAATAGGCCCTGGTGATGTCATGTCCTACAGAAACCATCCAGATAGAAATTAAACTTCAAATCAATAATCTTTTGATTTTTCAAAAATAGACAACTATAACAATGAATGTAAATTGAAATTTACTAATCTGCCTCATACCCTTGTCAATGCCATGGAGCTATGAATTACAGAGGCCACACCATGCTCCATTGCCCTCTAAACATGGGGAGGTGTCTCCGCAGCCTGCATCATCTACAAATAAAACAACATTATTTAATTACAAAAATTATAATAATGATGCAAATCATGGCTCCTAACATACACACAATAAAGCACACAAGTCACATACAAAAATCTAGTAAGTACAATTCATTCATTAAACTATTTATTTTATTACCTCTGTAAAACTTTGAAGTCCACCACCGCTGGCAAGTGTTGCCATGAAATGTACAATATTAACCTATTCAACATCCAAAATCAGATATTAGAATACCATTCATATAACGATGCTATTCACATGTAATATTTATAATTGTTTACTAGTTACATACCTCGCTAGTAGATGATCTAGTGTAAAATGCAGGTGGTGAACCACTGAAAACTGCATCGATGCTATGACTCTGAAATTTCATTAAAATCTTTAATTTAAACTAGTTAATCTTGCATTTCAAAAATGAAATTTAATAAATTAAATTCAATAAACTTGCTAATATTTACCTAAGTATCAAGGCCGAAAGTCTCACTCAGGAGGGTATCTGTCATCACCATCTTCTCAGCTGCAAATGTAGCCTGTGCACCTGCGTCCTGACTATCTATGGGGTCATAACCACAAGCTGACTCACAAGTTTGACAAGTATGGGGTGGGACCCTACTCCTCACACTATCTCCCAACCCACTCTGTGCTGCAGGACTGGCATGCACTATGATGCTCTAGGTCAAGGCACTAATGGGCTGAAGTGTATCAACCTCAACACTCTCCTTCACAATGGAAGGGATAGAAACATGCTCGTGGGCTGGTCTGTTGATTACTTGTCTCACTACCCACTGTGGGTCAACACGTGCCCCTGGTCTATCTTGTGCTGACCCCCCACCTCTACCCTGGAAGTCCCGCATATCAAAATAGTTTGGCACTTTATTGAGGACAAACTCGCAGTAGAGTTTCCTCAAAAAGTATTGCAGGACCTCATTATTATTGCCTGGAGGATGGTCAAAAACCATCCACCACCTCTGCCCAAAATTGTCCCTTATTGCTTGGTTGTTGCACCAATGGATAGGGAACCTCTTGCATGTAATGGGTGGAGGTTGATTTATTTGTGGGTTTGTGAAAATTGAACACAAGTCTAATTTTGTAATTTGTAATTTTTTCACATCTTGGTATGACAGCTTGTCTGCATAATAGTCTCTAAACTCTCACCTCTTATCCGTCCAACTAGTTATTTGCTTGCTAATTGAATCTACATTTGATAACATAGATTCAAGAGATTTAGCAAGCGTGGACCTATGCAAGGTTGAAGTGGAAGGATCTTTCAACCTTGCAATTATATCTTCAATTTCTTTTTTGTTGTTTCAATTTGCCCCATTATATTTTCTTGTGTTCCAGGGGCATGTCGAGGAATCGATGGAGGAGGTTGTTGTTCTGCAGGTATTTCCTCCTTAGGATTTTGTGGATTTTTAGGAGGAGGAGGAGGAGGAGGTGCATTAACATTTCCTGACAATTAACAAAATATACATCAAAAAACAACTCAAACCTACCTATTTAGAAGCAAATTCAAACAAAAAAACAAATAAAACTCACTCCTTTGGCGTGCTTAATGTCGTGGCGGCATTTTGGCGATGAATCGATAAGATTTTTGTGTTGAATTAAGGAATCTAAAATGCGAGTGCGCTTCCTAGGGTTTGTAAACTGTGCGTTATGGTTTGGTAATGATGAGCCTTAACATGAGCACGTTATAATGCGCTTGTGTTATGTATTATTTTTTTTAAAACCATTTGGCCACTTTTTGGCCCCCCATCTTTTTGCACTTACCCAACATACATTTGCCTTTGTATGTCTATGTTCTACTTGCCTATCAGCAAGACAATGCAATTGGCTGACTAAAATATCTTTACTCTAACCGCATTCCTCACTCTGACGTATGTCATTTGCATCATTTGCATATTGGCAACACTGCCTTCATCGGTGAGCTCAAATCTTATTAAGCCAATACACCGATGAACTTCACACATAAAACACTCAACCTGCTATGCCAGTTTCTTTTACCATCTCTACCAGTCACCCCTTGCAAATAACTCAATGTACATCTGCAATGTACATTCAAACATACATTCTAAAGATGCATTCCTCAACATGCATACAGAACCGACCATTGACTGGCCATTGACCTCCTTGTATCTAACTCAATGTACATTCACAATGTACATCCGCCACATACAACTGTGACAACCATTTGTGAGATACACACGAATAGACAACTATGGGATACATAGGAAATGAACCTGACATACATTAGTGATATATGCACAGAATGTATACTTAGTGAAATAGCACAAATCTTTGCCGATTTGATCTACTGCAAACTTTGTAACTTCACAAATCCATTTCTTCGATGATCTTGCAGACCTTTCACCCTATTAACCTAGCACATGATGGTGCTAGGATCTATTTGCACCCGGTACATGATCCTGCAAGCATGAAATGAATAAACAGAAAACACAAAACAAAAGCACAAATCGATACATGCAGTCATTCCACTGATTTTGAAGAAATCTAATCGGTGGAATGGGCTAAGAACCCATCTCAATTCCAAAATAGCAAATTGATTTATGCAGAGGAAAACCTAATGAGATCAAATAACAAAAGAGGACCTTATTATTGATGCTTTCAGAAATGTATACAGACACTCTGGTTTCATAGTTGCACAACTCAATACATGTCAATCTGTCTACCACATGATTTCAATTGATTTGATCTTAGGGTATTTATCTACTTACCCTCCGTAGTACTTCATCAACTCGAAGCAGTTGGGAGACAACCTCCAAGCAGCTAGGAGATCTAACAACCTCTAACTGCCTATTTTTAGCATTATTACTATTTTTAGCATTATGCGATTACAATCAACAAATGTCACTTGGGACTTACAAAATAAACCTAGATACAAACTAAAATGACATGCATTAGTCAAATAGATCTTATTACATGAATGGTCTTATAGGACCTTATTGGAAACAACACAATGAACATCAAATAGTTGAATGCCTCATGGAGGCCACCTTGTGTTAGGAGCTCTTGCACCATACACCCCACCTTGAAAAGAACTCATGCCACATGAGTTAAGGTTTTGTTTTGCTCCACCTTTATCCATTGCTACTTCATGTCTTCCCCACAATCTCTAGACTGCAACCTGCTTCCATGGAGTCAAAAACTCATGCCTAGCATTGTAGGCTCTACTTACACCTTGCCATGAGTGAGTGCTTGCAATCAAACCCACCCTTTGCTTTCCATTCTTTCTTACTATCACCTATGTCTGAACTCCTGCATTATAAACCTTGGGTAATGCTTCTTGTAATGCTACTATGGTAAGATATATTTGCCTTTCAACTCTTGTTGGTTCTAGAGGACAAACAATAGTCCCTACGAGGATAGCATCCTCTTCTTTCCAATCAACCTGTGACTGCTTGTAAATCTGCTCTTTGACCATCTGCTAATCCATCTGATCTCCATCAGTCAAAATTGAAACCTTCTTCAAACTGTGTTCCTTAGCAACTCCACTCCTTGAGGTATCCTCAACCTGTTGTGTCTCTTCTACATTGATCTACACAAACTTTCTTACCCACCAAAATAATCTTGGCTACCTTCTTTGTTTCAACATCCTCCTATAATGGTGTCATCACAAAAGTCCTCCCATCCTTCTTGATGGTGTAAGTGTTAGCATATCCATCATACAATGCTCTCGTATCAAATTGCCATGGCCTACCCAAAAGTAGGTGACAACATTCCATGGGCAATATGTCACATAAAACCCTATCCTGATATTCTCCAATCTGAAAATCAACATATGCTTGTTTAGATACCAAAAGTGATTGACTATCACTTACCCAAGATGCTGTGTACGGACTTTGATGTGGAATCCTTTCTAGTTTCAACTTATCCACCATTTCCTGAGATACCATATTATCTATAGAACCAGAATCTATTACTACCTTGCATAGTTTACCTTTAGCTTTGCATTTGGTCTTGAAAAGTGCTCTCCTTTGTATCATGTCCTTGGATATCTTCAGGAGTGTTCTCCTTAACAACAATGATTCTCCATCTTCAACTAGGGCTGCACTTCTCATTGGATAGTTAACACTTTCATCTACCTTCTCTTCTTGCACAAATTGAACCCTCTTGTCATTCTTCCTATTATCTCTTGATGATGAACCTTGCCTTTCTGGACATTTGAATGTTGTATGACCAATTTCATTACAATGATAACATCTTCCAGTGAAAACATTAGAACCTCTACCACCTCCAAATCTACCTCTTGTACCTTTCCATCCACCTTTGAAATCAGACTACTCCTATTCTTTACCAGTCTCTTCTCGGTTCTCATTGGCTTGCCTTGTTGTAGGGGCTGATCCTCTTCCCCTTATATTGTTGCCTCTTCCTCTCATGTTCTGCTCACTCTTCCTCTTTATCTTTTCTTCAGCCCTTAAGGCCATTTAGAAACACTTATTCACTATTTCTGGTGCTACGATGCTGAGCTCATCTTGGATGTTCATTCTTAGGCCATTCAAGTACCTGGCCACTTTCTTTGACTCTTCTTCTTGCCTCTTTGATCTGAGACTTAGTTTATGAAACTCTTGTGTGTATGCATTCACATCAAGGTCTCTCTGTCTGAGGTTCTACAATTTCTTATACATCTGCACATCATAGTCTAGGGGTAAAAACTGTGCCTTAAGTTTGGTCTTCATCCTTTCCTGGAAGTTATCATATTCTTCCCCTCCTTGACTCTCTCTCCTTGTTCATAATTCCACCATCTAAGAACAGATCCCTGCAATCTTGCCTTTGCCAAATTAACCCTCTTATCATCAGGGATTTCTTTATATTCAAAATGATTGTTCAATGCCTCAATCCAATCAATCACCTCTTCAGCTTCCATACTTCCACTGTACACAGGTAACCCATCTATGGTGTCCCTATTGACTGACTTCAATGCATTTAAAAATGCCCTCTGGTCTGCTGGTATCTCCTCTGTCATTTTACTAGTTTCACCAATTTCTGTATCTCCTTCATCACTGTCATTGTCATCTTCCTTATCTTTGCCTTTGGACTGCTTGAACTCTCCTAACTTGGATGCAAGTATCTCCTCCATCAACTTCTTGATGGTGTCCTGCAACATTTTTTTGGGAGGCATCCTCTCCGCCTATGTCCCACTGTCTCTGTCTGACATAAACATCCACAGATAGCACCCCAATGCCAACACTCCTATAAATCCTCAATTTGATTTTTCACCCAAATCTTTTTCAGGCTCTGATACCACTATGATGTAGAGCCAAACACCTTGACCTACATTACCCTAACCCTTTGTTGCAAGTATGAGGTGAACCAGTGTTGTCATTGATGTCAACATACTCATATTACATTAACAAGAAGGATTCGATGACCAGTGTGCTGAGGATATTGAGAAAATTAGCCTCAGTCAGGAACAGTAAAGAACAGTGATGAGAAGAAGACAAATGTATTGTATAGGATGTGAACCAGAGGATGTGGATTAAAGGGTTTGTAGATATGAGTCTTGAGATGCTTCAGTTAAGATTTCAGAGGTCTGTATGAAGATCTGAAGGAGTTGTGGCTGTCGGTGTGGAACCGGTTCTGGTAAGTGTTCAGAGGTGACAGAGGATCACAGAAAGGTCCAGTGAGGTCCGGAATTGTATAATCCTAATATGTGGATTAGAAGGAGTGTTTGGGATGTCCTTGTGATGTGTCATCTCGAGTTGTGTATGATTTAGAGGTCCGGAAGTACCTTTTGCATTATGACAGTGGCGACAGACTATGTTCTTGAAGTTCTAGATAAGGAAGAGAAGAGATTCCAGTAAGTAGAGGAAGTGCGGATGTACCTGGTCATTCAGGCAGGCTTGGAAATGTTCGTGGATCATGTTTAGGATGTGTTGTTGGTCCGCATTGATGGTAGAGCCCAGAATTGAAGATATTCTTCCAGATGAAGTTCTTGCTCTGATTAGCTGACCGGATGAGTTGTTCATCTTGCGAATGTTCTTGTGATGGCCGACCGGATGTGTTATTTATCTTGTGGATATTCTTGTGGTTGATTGCCGACTTAGATGATTGTTCCTAAGTCGATGTCTTGTATAAATAAAGGTTTGTGAGTTCATTTCGGTGTGTGGATTGTGTGGATGAGAGTGGTGTAGCGAAGAGAAGTGCGAAAGGCAGAGCAAAGGTTTTGGGCTTAAATGGAACTGATCCGGATATGGTAAAGATGTCATTCTCAGGTTCAAGACTGTGATTCTTATCACTTTGTAGACAGTGTGTCTCCTTGTAGGTAGTGGGCCTCTTTGTGAGCAGTGTGCTCGGGCAGTGAGCCCTAATTGGCAAGTACCATTCCTTTTCTTATTCTTTTAACAGAGAATAATCCTTAGGTTAATCACCCCGTGGTTTTTTCCCTTAACCGGGTTTTCCATGTCAAAATCTTGGTGTTCAATGTGTTGATGTTTATCTGCTCTTGAGCTTGTGCGTTTTACTTTCATGGATGATTAATTGATATGCTATTAACTAACAAGATGAATCAAGTGTTTGAAAAAGATAAGCAAGATTTTATACAACTGACTCACCCCCCCTCTCAGTTGTATGCCCTAGAGTCAACAATTGGTATCAGAGCTAAGTTCCTCTGAAAGGAGCTTAACCGCTTGAGGAGATCCAGGATGTCGTCATACAAGAAGGATAGTCCGAAGTTCGATGGAATCAACTTCACTCTCTGGAAGGGTCACATGAAATGTCACTTGGAATGTATGGGAAAAGCATACTTGGCCATGGTCTCAAAACCATATGTACCTCCACAAGGCGGTCCGACAACTCTGAATGAAATCACAGATGCTGAAAACAATCTACGGACCAAGGAAGCTCTTCTAAGCGCATTGAATGACTCAGATGTCTCAAATGTTATTGACCTACCAACTGCATATGAGATCCTGACTAAACTGGAGCTTCTGTATGAAGGAGATGAGTTTGTCAAGAGTGCAAGGTTGCAAAGTCTGAAAGGGAAATTTGAAAGATTGAAGATGAGAGATGATGAAAACATCACTACTTTTATGCCAAGAGTGAATGAGCTGGTGTGTGGAATTAGAAATGCTGGTGAAACTCTGGATGAAAATAAGATTGTTTGCAAAATCCTCAGATCCCTTCCTGCTGCCTACAAAATCAAGGTTGTTGCAATTGATGAATTTAGAGCCCACACAACTGTCACAAGAGAACAATTGGCTGGCAAGCTAGCTGCATTTGAAATGACCGAGTTTGGAGATGATCCTCCCAAGACTGAATCTGCTTTCAAAGCCAGTGCCTATGTGAAAGGCAAACAGAGATTTGATCCGGGTGAAAACTCTTCAAGGAAGATGTCATGGTATGATCAAGCAAGAAGAGACATGGAAGAAGAAGAAGCAGAAACAGCTCAACTTGAAGCCCTCATTGCAAAGAAACTGCCAAGAGGATCCGGTAAGTATGAAGGAAAACTACCCTTTAAGTGCTTTAACTGTAATAAGATTGGTCATTTTGCTTCAAGATGTCCGGAAAGATCTGCAAGGACTAATACTAACAGACAAAGGTTTCAAAAGAACTGCTATTATGTTCATGAAGAAGATGACAATGAAGGAGTAACAGATGATGAATCAGAACTAGGAAGCAAATCTGGAAATGAATGGGTGTTTATTGCCATCAAGGAAGAAGATTCAATACTCTCTGAATCTGTCAATCACAAGGTTGTGGAAAAGGCTTTGGCTGCTCAAGTGGAAGAAAAGGATGATTGGGTTATTGACAGTGGATGTTCTCACCATATGACTGGTGACAAGGATAAGTTCTTGGATTTGGAAAGGTATGAAGGAGGAATGGTAAAATTTGGTGACAATTCTGCTGGTAGAATCAGAGGTAGGGGAACTATATCCTTTGATGGAAAGAGCAAAACAGGTAATGTACTATATGTTGAAGGATTGAAGCACAATCTTCTCAGTGTTGGTCAGTTAGTAGACAAAGGCTATGATCTCCGGTTCAATAATGGAAAATGTAGAATCTTTACAAGTTCCAGAACTGAAATTGCATCCGGTACTCAGACAAAAGGTAATATCTTTCATCTAGTTGGTTCAAATAAAAGTTGTCTATTTGTTCAAATTGATCAGAGTTGGTTATGGCATAGAAGAATGTGTCATGTAAATTTTGATAACATCATCAAGATAAGCAATACTCAGGCTGTAAGAGATCTTCCAAAATTGATGAAACCTACAAATAGTTTGTGCAAAGAATGTCAGCTAGGTAAACAGAGCAGAGTCTCTTTCAAAAGCAAAGATCAATCCTCTACCGGATTGTTGGAATTAGTACATACTGATCTCTGTGGTCTGACAAGAATCAAGAGTCTACAAGGTGATAGATATTTCATGTTGCTAATTGATGACCATTCCTGAATGATGTGGGTTACCTTCCTAAAGGAGAAATCAGAAGCTCTTGAGAAGTTCAAAATCTTCAAAGCTATGGTAGAGGATCAAACTGGATTGAAGTTGAAGTGTCTAAGGTCTGATAGAGGTGGTGAATTTACATCTTGTGAGTTCATTGACTTTTGTGAGAAGCAGGGTATAAGAAGATAGTTGTCTGCTCCTAGGACTCCACAGCAGAATGGAGTAGTTGAGAGAAAGAACCGGACCATCCAGGAAGCTGCCAAGACAATGATGTTGGAAGCAAATGTTCCTCAAATGTTTTGGAAAGAAGCTATCAGCACTACAGTCTACACTCCCAATCGATTTCAAATCAAAAACAACACCGGTAAGACCCCTTATGAACTCTGGTTTGGCATCACTCCTACTGTGAAATATTTCAGAGTATTTGGTAGCAAGTGTTATATTAAAAGAGATGAAGATCTAGGAAAGTTTGATGCTAGAAGTGATGAAGGAATTTCCTTGGGTTACTCCACTCAAAGCAAAGCATACCGGTGTTACAATAAGAGATTGAGGAAGATGATAGAAAACACTAATGTGAAAGTTGATGAAGGAATTGAGAAGCCCTCAAGGTTTTATGAGTTTGATGAAGATGACCAAGATGGTGTTCAAGTTCAAGGAGCTCAATCCTCTGGTAAGTCAGAATCAGCCTAATCCGGTAAATCAGGAAGAAGAGATAGGTCTAAATGAGCCTAATCAAGAAGCAGCAATACAGAATGCTCCCAAAATTCCAAGGTATGTAATACAGAACCACTCTGAAGATCAGATCATAGGTGACAGAAACAAAGGTGTGCAAACTAGAAGGAATGTTGCTCAAAATCAGGATGAATGTTGTCTGATTTAAAAGATTGAACCCAAAACAATAAATGAAGCTTGTAATGATGAAAACTAGACCAAAGCAATGGAAGATGAATTGATGCAAATTGAGAGAAATCATACTTGGGATCTTGTTCCCAGACCTAGAGACAGGAATGTGATTGGAACCAAATGGGTTTTCCGGAACAAACTGAATGAAGCTGGTGAAGTAATCAAAAACAAAGCTAGATTGGTCTGCAAAGGCTACTCTCAAATAGAAGGAATTGATTTTGAAGAAACCTTTGCTCCGGTGGCAAGAATTGAAGTAGTCAGATTACTCCTTGCATTTGCTGCCTTCAAAGACTTCAAGGTATATCAGATGGATGTCAAGTCTGCCTTCCTAAATGGTGATCTGGAAGAAGAAGTTTACATTGAACAACCGGATGGATTTCAATTGTCTGATAATGATGATATGGTCTGCAAGTTGAAGAAAGCTTTGTATGGATTAAAGCAAGCCCCAAGAGCATGGTATGAAAGGTTAGATAAGCATCTTGTGCAGATTGGATTTAGCAAAGGTACTGCTGACAGTAACTTATATTTCAAAATTGATCATGAAAATATTTTGATTGTTGAAGTGTTTGTGGATGATATCATTTTTGGAGGAAGAGATAGTATGTGCAAAACTTTTGCAAATCAAATGAAAAGTGAGTTTGAAATGTCTATGCTTGGTGAAATGAATTTCTTCTTGGGTCTGCAAATTACTCAAACAAAGAAAGGGATCTTCATTTCTCAGACCAAATATGTGAAAGAATTGTTAAGGAAATTTGGTATGGAAGACTCAAAGCCAATGAACACTCCCATGGCAACCGGATGTAAGTTGAGAAAAGATGATGACTCTCCAAAGGCAAATCAGACAAAGTATAGATCAATGATTGGCAGATTGTTGTATCTCACTCAGACCAGACCAGATATAATGCAGGCTGTTGGTCTTGTGGCAAGATTTCAGGCTGATCCTAGAGAATCTCATGTTATGGCAATCAAAAGAATTTTTAGGTACTTGAAAGGAATAGTTGAGTATGGTCTATGGTACCCTAGAGATCCGGATTTCTCTCTTCATGCTTACACAGATGCAGATTGGGCAGGAGATGTGGATGATCGGAAGAGCACCAGTGGTGGAGCATTCTTTCTGGGGAAGAGATTGGTTTCTTGGCTAAGCAAGAAACAAGATGCAATATCTCTGTCCACAACTGAAGCAGAATACATTGCAGCAGCAGGCAGTTGCACTCAAATCTTATGGATGAAGCAGATGCTAAGAGACATTAAAGTTGAAAATGAGGAGCCTATCACAATTTTCTGTGATAATTCAAGTGCAATTAATATTTCCAAGAATCCGGTATTGCACTCTAAGACTAAGCACATATCTATCAAATTTCACTTTTTGAGAGAATAAGTGAACAAGGAAGAAGTCAGGTTGGAGTATGTTCCCTCCAAGGATCAGATTGCAGATATCTTTACTAAACCTCTTCCCAAGGACTCTTTTGAATATCTCTAAGAGAAGTCAGGGGTCATGGCCCCTCTAGTGATGAACTAGGATGCACTGATGTGCATCAGTCCGGTGGATATCACAGTCATATCTTGTGATCTGGATTGATGATGGGGAGCTGCTACTAAGGGGGAGCAGCTGGTATGACTCTGATGTGTTAAAATTGTAAGTATGAGCCCTTTGCCATTGATGTCAAAGGGGGAGAGAAGACATGTGAAAAACAAGTAGCTGATGATCAAAGGGGGAGCAGTAAATGAGGAGAAGACATGTTGCTGATAGGGGGAGCTGTGACAGAAAGGAGAAGTTCTTGTCTTGATGGTTTTTCACATCATATGTTGCCATCAATGACAAAGGGGGAGATTATTGCAAGTATGAGGTGAACCAGTGTTGTCATTGATGTCAACATACTCATATTGCATTAACAAGAAGGATTCAATGACCAGTGTGCTGAGGATATTGAGAAAATTAGCCTCAGTCAGGAACAGTGAAGAATAGTGATGAGAAGAAGACAAATGTATTGTATAGGATGTGAACCGGAGGATGTGGATTAAAGTTTGTAGATATGAGTCTTGAGATGCTTTAGTTAAGATTTCAGATGTCCGCATGAAGATCTGAAGGAGTTGTAGTTGTCGGTGTGGAACCGGTTCCAGCAAGTGTTCAGAGGTGACAGAGGATCACAGAAAGGTCCGGTGAGGTCCAAAATTGTATAATCCTAATCTGCAAATTGGAAGGAGTGTTTGGGATGTCCTTGTGATGTGTCATCTCGAGTTGTGTATGATTTGGAGGTTTGGAAGTACCTTTTGCATTATGATAGTGGCGACAAACTGTGTTCTTGAAGTTCTGGATAAGGAAGAGAAGAGATTCCAGTAAGTAGTTGAAGTGCGGATGTACCTGGTCATTTAGGCAGGCTTGGAAATGTCCGTGGATCATGTTTAGGATGTGTTGTTGGTCCGCATTAATGGTAGAGCCCGGAATTGAAGATATTCTTCTGGATGAAGTTCTTGCTCTGATTAGCCGACCGAATGAGTTGTTCATCCTGCGAATGTTCTTGTGATGGCCGACCGGATGTGTTATTTATCTTGCGGATATTCTTGTGGTTGATTTCTGACTTAGATGATTGTTCCTAAGTTGATGTCTTGTATAAATAAAGGTTTGTGAGTTCATTTCGGTGTGTGGATTGTGTGGATGAGAGTGGTGTAGCGAAGAGAAGTGTGAAAGGCAGAGCAGAGGTTTTGGGCTTAAATGGAACTGATCTGGACATGGTAAAGATGTCATTCTCAGGTTCAAGACTGTGATTCTTATCACTTTGTAGATAGTGTGTCTCCTTGTAGGCAGTGGGCCTCTTTGTGAGTAGTGTTCTCGGGCAGTGAGCCCTAATTGGCAAGTGCCATTCCTTTTCTTATTCTTTTAACAGAGAATAATCCTTGGGTTAATCACCTCGTGGTTTTTTCCCTTAATCGGGTTTTCCACATCAAAATCTTGGTGTTCAATGTGTTGATGTTTATCTGCTCTTGAGCTTGTGCATTTTACTTTCATGGATGATTAATTGATATGCTGTTAACTAACAAGATGAATCAAGTGTTTGAAAATGATAAGCAAGATTTTATACAACTGATTCACCCCCCCTCTCAGTTGTATGCCCTAGAGTCAACACCCTTAACATACATTTGCCTTTGTATGTCTATGTCTTACTTGCCTATTGGTAAGACTAATGCAATCAGCTAACTAAAATGTCTTTACTCTGACCGCATTCCTCACTCCAACATATGTCCTTTGCATCATTTGCATATTGGCAGCATTGCCTTCATCGGCGAGCTCAAATCTTATTAAGTTGATACATAGATGAACTTCACACATAAAACACTCAACCTGCTATGCCGGTTTCTTTTACCATCGCTGCCAATCACCCCTTGCAACTAACTCAATGTACATCCGCAATGTACATTTAAACATACATTCTAAAGATGCATTCCTCAACATGCATAAAGAACTGACCATTGACCGGCTGTTGACCTCCTTGTATCTAACTCAATATACATTCACAATGTACATCCACCACATACAACCGTGACAACCATTTGCGAGATACACATCTTATTGTCATCCCCACTTTTTACAAGTGGCCATGACACAAGAAAACACATGTCATGCCACATTACCCATGTGGTCATGACATGAACCACCAAAAAATTTTCCCTTATCCCTCCCTGTCACATAAGGCGGGGAAGGAAGACAAGGCATGGATGAAACATCCAGGACACCTTGTTAGGTAAATCAAACCAAGAGGATAACAATATTAAGTGTCCAAAACAACAACCATGCAAGAAGAATTGATCCAAACATCCATTTAGCTATCAATAGGGTCTTACATTTATAAGTGGTTGCAAGATGATTTAGTTTATTCTACCATACTAGAGCAGGTGAAGATATCAAGGCAATGTTTTATAACCATTACTAAAACATGGCAAGACAACAAAATGAGGGTAAGAAGATTCCAACCTCCAGTAAATACTTTCAACATAATGAAGGAGACAGCAATAAATTGATTTCGTTGACGAAGAGTGAACCATAAATCCATGATAATTCAATGGAAAGTAGATGGGATAATTTTTAGCACACCCTAACATACAAGTGTTAAAAAGAAGACATTATGTACATAAAGATTAGATTCTATCTCGCAATACATAGCATAGCATCATTAATGAAGGTAAAATGTTTTCGACAACATAAAAGACAATAAGGCATAATTAAAGTTTTCCACCACATTCTATTCTCCAACAAATTAAATATAAATATCAAAGTAATGAGATAATCTTTACAATTTACAAGGAGAAGGCGCCCTTCCCAGACATGGGAGGATCAGCTTCAAGGATAAAGTTACAAGATTAATAGATTACATTGAATAATATACAATAACAAAATAAGTACAATCGAGACGTCCCAACGACATGGTGAACCAACAAGAGTACATCACAATGGTATAATATTAGGGTCTCGCCAAGTAGTCAGAGCATTTGTATGGAGACCATTGGGGGATGCTACTCATCTCCCAACCATATTGCTATCATGGAGCACAATGGATGTCCATTGCGCCCTAGGCAACCCCCGAGCTACAAAGAGAGGAGATCAAGGAACCACTGTCAGATGGCTGACACACATAACAAGGACCTCAATCAAGACACAATGGAGTCCACCCAAACATGATCACGATTCTCACACACACTCGACATGACACAAAGGGGGTAGATAGATAACAAGCTTTCAAGCACATCTACCCATAAGTACAAACCTTCACTAAACCAGACAAAGATTCACCAAAAGGGGTTACTCATGCCCCAAACAAAACAAGAGAAGGATGAGAGAATAACACAAGAGACACATGAGCCACATACTCTAAACCTATCATTTTCTACTTAAGGCACTCATTTTAGTTGGTCCAATGCAAGTAGGATGAGAGAGGTTCTCACTCAAACAGTCACTTGCCTACAAAATACAATATATAATGGCATAAGGTAAGAATATATCTAGAATGAAGTCCATCTGGATGAAGCAAACTTAAGTTGTAGCAAACCAGGTTATACCTTATAGGTAATCTAATTCTCTAAGTCGAAAAGGACATAAGGCAGCTTGCAATTGTAGACGCACAATAACAAGGAGAAATTTCTTTAATAAACATAAGAAATATGTATATATGCATGAATGAGCACTTGAATGTTTGTGCTTAAACCAACTATTAGCACATCCATTCATATAAGAGTAAGAAATCCCAAGTGCAATGTGTACATGGTCAGTGCCTGAATGTGCATATGCCCGAAGACATGGAGCCCAAATAAGGCATTGTGTGTCATTGTTTAGAAAAAATTCTTTATCAACAAAAAATCTTAGATTATATGTCTCATTATGATGACACCAATTGATGCAAACATTAACGTCCAAGGAATATATATATATATATATATATATATGAACTTGTGCACAATTGTGAAGCCACAAACACATAAAAAATAAAAAGATTCAACTAGGTCGGATTAATTATGATGAAAGCAGTCTAGGTTGTGCCTAAGCATCATGTAGGTAACACCTATACACAGAAAAGGATGAATAACTTTTAATTCCCACATAAGTAAAAGTATTGCAGAATTCCTAAAAAAGTTACACATGGTATATTTTATACAGCACAGTGCAATTGTCCTACATATAGAAAATTTATTTAAAGTTCATAGAGAATAATATGTATATATTATTTAAATTGTCATGAATCTACACCTCAAGGAAACAGTGCCCCAGTAGCCGAAATGACAAAATATATAGGGGAGGCATTAAAGTTAGGACCGAACAAAATCTCAAGGCGAGACAGCGGTCAAGGTTAAAATTTTGCAAGGATTTCACTGAGCACATGACCATGGCGAGTGTTGAACAGTGGTTTAACTCCATCCAACAGCATCACCACCCTCTCCTCTGATGGCCGCCCTGACCTGCACAGGCTGGGTCGACCCCACACATTCCTTTTGTTTAAAAACCTACTACAATAAATTAAAAAAAAGATACCTATATTGATTTAAGCTAGCACTCGTTAATTGGATGCCTTTTTTTGCATGGCTTATGGTATAATTATTTAAATATAAATATGATAGATTTATGGTACTGTTAGAGTCACTTATATCATAGAGAGGACGTGGTAATCACTCATTCTCTGTTGTATTTACTACTGATGTTCTTGGTGCTGCATTTCTTCCTTCCATTAGTTTAAATCTTCTATTTTCTACATCTAAAGAAAAATATAAATATGCATCTAGTTTTTTTATTTCTCCACTTGTTTTATCCTAGTATGGTAAGGTATGACGCCTAACTCTATACTTATTTGAAAGGCCACGATTATCAAGTTTAAAAAATGTATGAAATTACCAGATGTCTCTCAAATATCCAGTGGCACAAATAGCTTCACAAACTCCACCTTCTTTTTAAACTATTCCCCAACCATAAAGAAATAAATCTCTAAAATAGAAACCATAAAAGAAAAATGAAAGAGTAAATGACAGGGATACATCCCCTCTCTATGGTCGCCCCACCTATCTTGTCCCTATGCTATGCCATACCATCAAACAATCCACTAACACTCTCTTCTCTTTTCTGCCTATTCCCTCCAAACAGAGTGCCTCCCTTCTTTTTGTTTTTCCACCTCCACCCCCCTTCCTTCCCTCTCCCTTTCCTCTCAAAACCCTAAAAAATGTCCTCCTCCCCCGACAAATCAATTTCCTCTTTACCTCTCTCCATCCCTCTGACATTTTTCCCTCCTCCCCCTATAATTGTACACACCACTTTTTTGACCAAGCTACCCGATAGCTCCAGCTGGTCAATGGTGGTCCTCGAGCTTCCATTCTTTTACCCAAATGAAAATCCTCTTCCCAATTGTAAGAAAGTCATTCACCACAAACGTTATTCAATTAACCTGAGTAAAAGTATTCTGTTGTGGCTTTCTAGCCCGACAATTAAATCCATCCCTACTAACAGGAGAAGGTCACAATATGGATATACAAGGTGCATTTTTAGTGCTATCTCACTCATCAGCATTAGTACCAAAACAAAATGGAATGTTAACTTTGAGGTCGAGGTAACCACATAGGCATAGAACTCATTGGACTCAGCACCTCTAGCATCCCCATAAAAAAAACAAGTGATGAGTTAGTGTTGTTCTGAGGCAAAGTTGCTTTTGAGAAGGAACCCACAAACTAAGGCATTATGTAGCAAAGAAGTAATCAATACTTTGGAAACGTTGAACCACCCAAACAGGGAGATTGTGGACAAACTGTCAAAATTTATTTCTAAAGAATAATGCCGATGCAAAAATATATTACTATGGCTATATATAATAGTTACCAACACTAAGGTATGTCATAACGTTAAAGGGCACCTTTGAATGGATAACTATCATACAAAGATTCCTTGACAGGCAGGGTCAACTACCAGCTTAAAGTTGTGACCTCAAGCATGATATGCTCACACATGAAAGTCTAACGGCTAAATACAAACTACACCCTAACAAAGGAGGGATTTATAGAATAGATGAAAATAGATAATATGGGATTAGGCTAATATATATGCATTATATATATCATTTTGCTCCTATTAATGAATGCCATAATATTGAAAAGGACACCATCAAATATAAGGAATTGCCAAAGTTTAAATAGGATTATGATTATATGTATATAATTATATTCGGTTTCCATAACATTTACACATACTAAGATACATCAGCGTATTTTAAGGGAAACATTGAAAAGGTAGTTGTCATAAACGGATTCCTTGTCAAGCAAGGTCAATTATCAAATTTTAAGCCCAATATGCTATCCTTGGGGCATTCCCAAAATTAATGAAAACACATGACTCATCACTGAGTGAAATCATCAACAGGTTGACTAATCAATTTAAGACTGACTTCAACTCTAAAAGCATAACAAGGTTTGCCCACATTAAAATTCATCCTAAGAAAGTACATGAAATCGACTTCACATCCCAAGCAAGGAGGCTAATTGCGAACCCTCAACTGCAAGCAAAATACAAGACCAAAGCAGTGAAAAAGATCTCAAGTAAAATGAAATCACACAAGAACATAACACTTTACGGGTTTATGCACCACACAAGGAACAACCTCGAAAATTTTTACAGTTAGAGGTAAAAAGGCAAACATTGGCATGGGTAGTCTCCTCTTTGCAACTGACAAGGTTTAAAAGACTGTCATACCACAAGAATATAGGGCCAATGCCCAAGGGACTACATGAGGTGAGGTGGACCAGTAGTTCCATGTCTCCTCCTCCACATCCATCCATTGGTCAAAACCTCTATAGGTATGGGCTGCACACACAAATCAAAACATCAAAACGCCCTTGCAGATCATAGCCAAAGCAACATATAATGACCAATGAGGATGCATAATCTAGCTAGGTTCCTATCCATCATACAATTACATCATATATAAATTCAACTTATTTTATCATTTACTCTAGAATATAAATGA
The DNA here is from genome assembly GCA_027924645.1 of Cunninghamia lanceolata. Lineage (NCBI taxonomy): Eukaryota > Viridiplantae > Streptophyta > Pinopsida > Cupressales > Cupressaceae > Cunninghamia > Cunninghamia lanceolata. Next base: position 28,271,251 of record BSBN01000021.1, read on the forward strand.
ATCAGTACATACCAGTGAGAACCAGGGCAGGCCTTACATACTACCACCCTAGGATATGACTTACTCTTGGAAGTCATCAAGTGGAGGTTAGAAACACTCTCCTGAACTTCTTTGCACCAGATGAGGTAAGTATGGAAGATAACATATGACATAAAGGATTCACAAGGATATAAAGCATGGTAAATAAATGCCATGAAAGTTAGATTCTTTTCACAAAACACATTCTATAGATCAAAACTCAACACAAAGAATTTCCATGTTCATCAATCATTATCACACATGCATAGAGGAATTCATACGTCATAATGCATGTTCATATAGAAAGCATCAACTCATATATAGATACATCAAATGTAGAGCTTACACAAACCACACATTTTCATTCATCCATATTACAAGAATTAACTTCACAGGGTTCACATATAGGTTTCAAGGGATGTCATAGTCTCATCATGGAATCACATAATGAAATATCAATGCCAAGTTTCCAAAGATCCAAGAACCAAAGGAATGATGGTCTCGAGGCCACACGCCTGGGGGCCTCTCCATACATTTCCACAATAACCTACCTCTTGTTTGTATAAGGGGATTAGCCTCCAAGAGGTAGTCATCATAAGACCAAAGATCACTAGGAAGGTAAGTTGATAATGACTAGCCCATACTAATCCACACCTACCCCCATCCTTATAAGTTTCCCGCATCTACTTTCTTATATACACTCTACCAGAGGTTGCTCCATTGACATGGCGAGAAGGAAATCACAACACATGACCAACACTTGCAAACAAAAATAATCTAGCTTATCCACCACGAATAACAAATATACCAAAAGAAAGGAGTTTTAAAATTCAACAATAAAATAAACAAATGCGTACAATCCAAACAATAAATCAAACATAACCACAAGGCTTACATGAAAATGGAGAAATCAAAGATTTGTGGCTAAGCTACTTTCAGACAAGATTAAATAACATGGTTGGTCCTCATAGGCAAGATATAAAAAGTTCATCAAACAACCAAAAGAAATGATTACAATCCATGAAAGTGCACATTACATCACTATGTGACTAACATTAAGTCACCTATAAGGAAGGAGGGAAACACAGTCGCTACATGTGCTATGCAACACAACCAATGCAATAACATCATGTAGGTAAGTATTATCAATGCACATTCATATACTCTTATGTGGAATCGTGCCCTTCTCAAAGGAAATATGTCATCAATATAGTACATCGTGCCCTTCTCAAAGGTACACATCATCATCATAATGTAAATGTCTCTAGGATGCTATGCATCCACTCAAATAAGATACCAAGGGTAAGAGTAAACCTACACCAAGTAGCATGGCCTCGCGAAAATCACATTCCCATACCAAACCATAACCAAGATCCCAAGTCAAATGTCAATAGTACCATCAAGGAAATAGAGCATGATAGGATAGCACGATGGGCCTCTCAAAGGTCCATTTACTAAGGAGAAGTAGGGAGTACTCTAGCATAGGAAGGTATAGTTGGTTGGGTAATCCCAAACCAATGCCACAACATGTCACCATAGCTTCCTAAGTTCTTCCTCTCCACTACTTTACTCCACACATGGAAGGTCTCCAACTCCAAGGTTGGACCTTACAGGGTAAACAAACAAGCAAACCACACAAGCATGATTTCACCATACTTGTAGTTATACACTCAACCCATGGATGGATACCTAGTATCGCCACCTCATGAGTACACAGCATGTACGAGGTGATCACAACACATAGTAAGCATGTTCTTAACAGATATTCACATCCACATGGTAACACATAACACAAGTTTTCCTCTATTATTCATTACCTAGTGAAGAAGAAGAACTTTCATTCACAAGGTCACATAAGAGTTACCATAAATGTTTCCAAGAAGTCTACCAAACATCAATTAGAATTACCATTTCTAAGGCATAAATGGAGTCTAACCATAACTTCACATTGAGTGACAATTCAATACACCTCAAATGAATATACCAACATACTAGCATTTTCATACAAGGTCGTAATTAAATCAAAATAACATTATTTCAACTCGCAAGATGGACAACACATCACACATCATGGAGTCCTCTATAGCCCTTAACATATTACATATGAATTACGAGCAATACATATACCTATCTAACAACAAAGCTCATAAAATAGAGGTATATCATGAAAAAGAATTTAATTGCAATCTCAAGTCTCTAATTTACTATTCTACCATATAATGCCAACCATCTCTTTCGCACAAGGACAAAGTTATAAAACACAAGATTTCTATTATGAAGTACTTTACAAAAAGAGGTCACCAAGCACACAAATGCATCATTGAAATAGTTGAGAACATATGTTAATACTTAACAATTTGCCATGCATAAAACTCATTTTCACCTCTTTCTTTCTTAATATTTTTACAAGGTCATCTAATGAAATCACACACGTCACAACTTGCAATCATAAAATTTAAAGAAAGATACACTTCATGCAATCTTTTCGAGTTATCAATCCAAAGAAGACAATGCCAATTTCCAATGATATCAAGGGTTAGGAATTCAAGAAAGTATGTCATTCAACCTCATGATAAACACATGCCAAGTTCACCAGGCAAAAATAAATCAAACAAGCATTAAGATGTCACTACACTCCATAAAATACACAAGGGTAAGGAAGGTCCCAACACAACCCTCACAATCTAGACCAACTGACTCAAGATGACAATCGACGAGGAGGAACACAACCACCACAAAAACACAAGCAAAAGACTTTGATAATTGTGTGACGAGGCCACCACAATGACAAAACAAGAGGGTGGATATTCCTCCAAGGTGAAGGCTAGCCGACAAACCAAAACCTCACTCTCTCGCAACTACACAAAGTAGGACAAGGGTCAAACCACCCTCAATCCACTCCATATCAGCCCAAACAACATGCAAACCCTAGAGCTCCCAATGTTGAAAACATGTGCTCTGATACCAAATGTCATGCCCACTTTTTACGAGTGGCCATGACACGAGAAAACACATGTCATGCCACATTACCCATGTTGTCATGACATGAAACACCAAAAATTTTCCCCTTATCCCTAAATCCCCATCGCACAATGCGGGGAAGGAAGACAAGGCATGGATGAAACATCTAGGACGCCTTGTCAGGTCAATCAAACCAAGAGGATAACAATATTAAGTGTCCAAAACAACAACCATGCAAGAAGAATTGATCCAAACATCCATTTAGCTATCAATAGGGTCTTACATTTATAAGTGGTTACAAGAAGATTTAGTTTATTCTACCATACTAGAGCAGGTGAGGATATCAAGGCAATATTTTATAGCCATTTCTAAAACATGGCAATGCAACAAAATGAGGGTAAGAAGATTCCAACCTCCAGTAAATACATTTCAACATAATGGAGACAATAATAAATTGATTTCGTTGAGAAACAGTGAACCATACATCCATGATAATTCAATCGAAAGTAGATGGGATACCTTTTAGCACACCCTAACATACAAGAGTGTGAAAAATAAGATGTTCTGTACATAAAGATTAGATTCTATCTTGCAATACATAGCATAGCATCATTAATGAAGGTACGATGATTTCAACAACATAAAAGACAATAAGTCATAATTAAAGTTATCCACCACATTCTATTCTCCTATAAATTCAATATAAATATCAAAGTAACGAGATAATCACTCAATTGAGGTCCCTACAAGGCAAGCTACAGTCTATCAAGTGGTTCATATCACAACTAGTAGACAAGTGCCAACCTTTTAGTCATCTTGTACTTAAGAACATTCCATTTCGATGGGATGAGAAGTGCGAAGAAGCATTTGGCAAATTGAAGGACTACCTTATGAATCCACCTATTCTCATGCCACCTATCCAAGGCAAGCCTCTATTACTTTACATATCTGCTATGCCAACAACTCTCATAGCCCTACTAGCACAACATGATTATGAAGGAAAAGAAAGGGCCATCTACTATATCAATCGCACCTTGGTGGGATATGAACTACGATACTCCCAGATAGAAAGATCATGTCTTGTTGTGGTTTTTGCTTCCCAAAATCTATGACATTACATGCTAGCACATTCAGTCAAGCTTATTGCAAAAATAGATCCACTCAAGTACCTATTAAGCAAAGTAACTCTCACAGGTTGCCTAGCTAAGTGGGTAATGCTATTAAGTGAATACGACATCGAGTATGTAGAGAGAAAGATATCAAAGGTCAAATCATTACAGATCAATTAGCAAAAGCACCATTGCAGGACAACACACCAATGACATTTGAGTTCCCAGATGAATCCATCTTTAGTGTTGTAGCACACTCATGGAAACTCTACTTCGATGGCTCCTACACGAATCATGGATCGAGGGCAGGAATCTTATTGGTCACTCCTCATGGTGACACCATACTTAAGTCTTATTGTCTGCTATTCCCATGCACAAACAACATAGAAAAGTATGAAGCCTTAGTCATTGCCCTCAAACTAGTAGCAGAATGGAAAATAAAAGAGCTACATGTCTATGGTGATTCTCAACTTGTGATCAATCAAATCAATGATGACTATCAAACCAAAGATGAGAAGCTTATCCCATATATGCAAATGGTCGATGACTTTAAAGAGTACTTTGTGATCATATCCTTTGAGCAAATACATCGCATTGAGAAGAAAGCAGCAGATGCCATAGCAATCATTGCCTCGCTCCTCGAGATCCCAAAGAATGAGTCACGGTATGAGTTCTTGGTGGACTCAATTCAGCAACTAGCTTATGATATTCCTGAAACCCATTCCATATGCCTACTAGTCAGATCTGATTCACCTTGGTATAGTAAGATTTACACTTACCTCAAGGATAACACCCTCCCACCTGACTTGTCTTCAAACCAATGTCAAACCTTCATTCGCCAAACCTCTCAATATACCATTATTGCTGATACCCTATACCGAGGTGGTCTAGATGGTACTTTACTCCATTGTTTAAAACAAGAAGAATCTCAAACTACCTTGCGAGATGTACACGAAGGAATTTGTAGAACACACTCTAGCAGTCCTTCTTTAGCTAAGAAACTCATGCATTTGGGATACTATTGGCCCAACATGGAGACTGATTCATATCAGTTCATGAAGAAATGCAAGCAATGCTAGATACACAGTAACCTGATTCATGCACTAGCTCAAGAGCTACGACCTCTAATGACACCTTGGCCCTTTTGTCAATGGGGACTTGACCTTGTGGGTAAAATTCACCCACCTTCATCCAACGACGATAAATTCATAATAACTACCATAAAGTACTTTACCAAGTGGATTGAAGTCATTCCCCTCACCACCATCACAAGTAAACAAATTTCCTCATTCATCCTCAATTACCTCATCTACAGATACGAAATTTCCTCATCCATTATCACAGATAACGAAAGATGATGAGGTTAGAGTAGGCTTTGTTAATACATCATCATTTACTCTTTATCAATCCAGAGGTGTCTGGAGCGATCTATGATAAGACTATTTGTTGGGGGGTTTTCTTTATGGGATGGTTGAGGACCAGAGATTGGTTTGGTGATCCTTGCACAGTTGTAGTTCTGATCTTCTTGCTCATAAAATAACTACCTTACTTTGCTTGAAAAGAAGAAACTATTCTAACATTTGCTGAAATAAACATTAATCTAATTGCTTTGAAACAAACACAGGTACTAAAATGGGAGTTTAATCTAATTGCTGGAAATGAACACACTTGCAAAAAATAAGAGATGAACAGAAAGGAAACCTATTGTTTCTTCTTAGACATGCAATACTTTGAACATCACAATGCTTAAGAAGATAAAAAATCTAATTTTTTTTATAATTTTCTATTTTTGGAAGAATAAACCTACAGGTGAGAACACATGATAGAAAAACAACACATAACACTTTGTTGTAAAGAAATTAATAGAAGTAAAAGATACATACAGAATACTGAGAGATCTCCTCCAAGATGGGGAAGCGGACCCTACTTTCTCGACTGGAGACGATCCTATTTGATCAACAACTTCTTTCAAAAGAAACCTCACTTCATTTGTTTTTTATTCAGATTTAAAGAACATACATGCCTAAATTTAGAAGTTTTCTTCTGCTGAAAACAAACTGTGATGAATAACTAAATTGATGGAAAAACATGAACTAACTTAATAAGGTGCAATGGCTCCTCTACTTATACAATCGATCCTTACTGGAAAAGGAATGCTAATTGCGAGTCTAACTGCAGTGAACTGGAACAACCAATTTCATGCTTATTGAAAAGTAAATCTAACTACTAACTAATTCCCTATGAACTGGAGCTGGAATAGCCAGCTGTATTATTTGTTGAACTACACAATTAGTTGCAAGAAACTCCAAATCCAAGATTTGAGTAAAGTAATCAGTCGGGTGAACTCCATGAGTTCCCCAAAAATAGTGGTGTGCCCAGGCGACAATGATAGTTGAAGATGACATTTGCCATTGGATATATGGGTCACTAAGTTCAGTGATATGGCAGTGTAATTAAAGTTGTAACAAGGATTTGAGGTGCTGATTGGGCATGTTGTAGGGCTTAGAGGGTCTTCAGGAGCGTTTGTTAGAAATCACCAACTTGGGGGAGGATGATGCTTAAGAAGTATTGTCCTTTGGAGCTATCTAGAGTTCAGTCAAAGTTCAACTGCTGCAACCTTTATTGAACATCCATAACTTATACCACAAATAATGAGATATGCACATAGAAAATGTCATTCAAGCATTAATATTAAAGAGATTTCATCAAGGTGCAATGGAAACAAAACATAAGCATAATCAATTCTCAAGACAAATATAATTATAATAAGTATTTATATGCCAATATGTTTTTAAAAGTTTATCAAAGCATGAAAATATTGATAATTAAATGAGTCAATTATTTGGCTCATCAGAAAACCTTTTAAAAACTAGGATGTCCAAGAGCTTTGTGACAAGTTCCAAATCTAACACTATTTTTCTACTCCCTACTATCCACAAGGCAATGGCCAGGTGGAAGCATCCAACAAAACTATTCTAAAGATCCTCAAGAAAATAGTCAATGATGCTGGCCGTGATTGGCACATCAACTGAATCCCACTCTGTGGGCCTATCAAACCAGTATATGCACTCCCACAGGTGCTACCCCTTACACCCTTGTCTATGGATCTGAAGCTATTTTGCCTATTAAGGTTGAGTTACCATCCCTAAGGGTGTCATTACAAGGTCTTATCATAGATGAAGACTACAGAGTTTCTAGACTTCAAGAGCTAGAACTGTTAGAAGAGAAGAGACAGAATGCATTCAACCATCTCAAAGCATATCAATAAAGAATGTCTCAAAGTTACAATCACAGGGTCCATCCAAGGACATTCAATGTTGGTGATCTAGTTCTTACCAAATGGCTTGGTCCCTATGTCATCATTGTAGCCTATATGTCAGGAGCATATCAATTAGCAACATTCAAGGGTGAGTTGTTTGATGACCCAATCAACAGCATGCATCTTCGCCGATTCTATACCTAAGAGAACCCCAATGTAAGGGGGCAATATATCAAAAAAGAAAAAAAAATGTCCTTTGGTGAAGACCTGGCAACCAGGTGCCTTGGATAGATACCATGATGAAAACCTGGAAAACAGGCATCATGTGTACTTTCTAGCTTCCATGCAAATAAAAGAAAGTGGTGAAAACTTGGTAAACAGGTGTTACTTATGGTAAACCGCTTCCTCCATCTTTGGGAAACCAATCACCTTGTGTCCTTCCTTCTACCACAAGTGTCTCATTAGATGCATATCTATTTCATAATAAAAACCTAATGGTAACCTATCATGGCTTGATAGTCTATCTCCTTTGTCACCTTGTCAACCAAGGTCTTTTTCCATATCCTATCCTCAGTGTCATCCTAGCATAGAGTCTGTCATCAGTACCATAGGGTCTACCCTGAACTACGTTGCCTCTGCGTCGTAACGTAAGCAAGGCCATTAATCAATGCGCCCCTAAGGCTTCCCTTCCATCCCATCTCTTGTCGTCTTTCCTCTAGTCCATCCATGGTCCAAGTCCCGAACTACATTGCCTTTGCATTATCACGTAGGCAAGGCCATTATCAATGTGCCCCCGAGGCACTAGGTTAGTCCCTTAGGGTCTGTTTTTCCCCAATAAGGATTGTGGAACCTTTCACCAGATGTAAGCGTGCATAAGAAAAACCCATTTCCAAGAAAAATTTTTTGATGCAAGACATCAACCTATCCAAAGAAAAACAAAAGCAAGAACAAACCAATCTGAATGATTATATCAAATTATGGCAAGAAAGATACATCCAAATACAAGAGTGTTTTGTTTCAAATTATAGTTGTGCCTTAAGATCTTTACTTTTTGTTATCATGTCTCCTATGCTACTCAAGGATGCTAAAAGCTAGAGATGCTATGATGGGGGCACGATTCTTTTCTTTGTTTGCTATTTTTGGATCTAACTTTAGTAATAAAATCTTTGTTAAAGACATGATCAACTCAATGATCATCGAGGACATCAAAGGTCTAACATAAACGGGGGCAATCCTTGTTTGTTGATATGCAAGAAATACTCAGGTCATCTCGGTTCAATTATACCTAGATGCTTGTATTAACTTGCTAAATCAAAATCCATGTAAGTGATACTTAGGTCATCTCAGTTCAATTATACCTCGATGCTTGTATTCTCTTACAAGATTTCAAAAACACAAAAAAGCAAAAAAAACCCAATGATGAAATAAGCACTTCAACATACTTTCAATATCAAGATGAAAAAACCATTCACATCCACTCACATCCACAACGCATACATACCATATCCCATGCAAATAAGAGATCCAAACCATAGAGTATCAATGTTTACAAATAAAAATTTTTGATTCCTTCAGTCAAGTCATTCTTCTGTCAAATCAATCTTCTATCTGTTGTTGTATCTCTCATCAACAGTTCTAGCTATTAGTCTGAGTAGTGATCCAAATGCAAGTCCATTCTTAATCCATACCAATCAATTCAAGTCAATCTTGTTGAATGATCCAATCACAATCAATGTTCTTGATCCTTGTCTGGTTGTAAACCAACTTGATCAATTATAATCAAACATTTGTCTTATACAGGATGTAACATTGTCGAAATCAAACCAATACACGTGCCTTACACGACATGTTTCATTTCCTAAAACCAGACATTGTCCTTGTTGCTCTAGGAATCTATCATTCCCCACCATGACAATGTGTTTGCCATGTTGGTCTAGGGATATATCGTTCCCCACCATGACAACACTGTCGTATATCATTATCAGTATATTGTTGGTTTACCGCTTGACATGGGCAATACCTTGTTTGTTCTTGTATCATTTGTACATGCTTGCTTACTTGCTTGTGTGTGTTATCATTCTATCTTGCATAGCGTATCATTTAGCTCTTTCTTCACCCTTCTTCATCGTGAGATTGTCCGTCTCATGCCTTCTGCCTTCTCTCCATCCAATCTTCTGAGGGGGCATCCTACCTTCATTAAACCTGTACCAGGGTCAAACTTGGGCATGTATCATTATCAGAAATTTATTCTTTGAAACAACATGATAAAACACATTGCATCAAAGAGGGGGAAAATGTATACACCTAAAAATGACATGACTCTATCCAAATAAATATTCTTAATATTTATTTAAGTCTAATTCCTCTATCAATAAATAAACAAACAAATTTATTTATTTGATATATATTTTTCCAACAATTAAATAAAATCATTTATTTAATTAAATCCCTAAATTCTTCTAATATCCTCCAACAAATTAAATAATCTAAATTATTTAATTAGTTCTTCCAAAATCATTCTAAATTAAATAATACCAATTATTTAATTGTTTCTTCTAATAATATCTTCTCTAAATTTAAATAAATCAAATATTTATTTAAGTTGTCCATTTCTTCTAAATTGAGTTATCTCTAAATATAATTCAATCCTTGTGCACATACAATTGAATATTCTAAATATTTAATTGAGGTAAAATATCTTCTCATCCTCATGCAATTTCCATCTTCTACTTCTATTCTCTTAACTGATTAATCTATTCTTTTAATTGATTAATCTCTTTAGTTAACTCATTCTTCTATTATATTAATTCCTCTCATGCAAAATAGAGAAAGACACATGTCTTATTCCTATTCGTGCACATTCCTCAACCATTCTCAATCATTGATCTTCTAGTTCTTTCTATACCATTGATCTTCTCTCTCAAGTCTAAAAATTGAACCCTATTCCTCCATTTCATTCATCTAGGCTTTAAGTAAACTTACTCTACAAGAATCACAGCATGCCTTTGGCACCAATTTCTTCATTGCTTGTGATCAAATTGTTACCATACTATTATCATTGTTGTAAAGCTCATCTTCATGGAGAAACTATCATAGTTGTTCCCATTTGACATCTTGGAATCATAACAAGGAAGTGCACCTTCTAAGGGCCATATTCAAAGACAAGATCATTTGTGATAGGCAATCAATGGAAGATGAGAATTGAAGGAGGTTTGCATTGTATTTTTCTTTGTTTGATTGACCTTCTTTGTTCATTATTTCATTTAGTTTTGGGTATTATTGATATATTATATTGATTATTCACTTAGATCCAATTTTCCCTTAACACATCCTAGTCATCTTACAAGTAGAGTGACAACTCATTACACCACTTCACACTAAATGACAAAATAGGATGTGTAACAAAATTACAACATAGGCTAAATAAATAAATACATTATAATAAATAAATGCAAGGAATTGCCAAGGTTGAGACACCTTAATTTCTAACATTCTCCCACTTGTCAAACACCTTGTAAGAGTCAATAGAAATAACAGGATTTAACTGCTATAGGCCAAGAGGCCCATAGACTCCAAACACCATTTGAACTTGTCTATGCCCATTGGTTTCGTCAATGCATCTGCAACATCTTCAAAGTGTCTACCTTCTCCAAATTCACCTTCCCATCCTCTACCATGTCTCGCACAAAGTGAAACTATACATCAATATGCTTTGTTCTGGTATGGAAAGTTAGATTCTTTGCTAGGCAAATCGCACTCTGACTGTCACAACAGATAGTAATCTATCCTGCATCAACACCAATATCTAAACACAATATCTTAAGCCAAATAGCTTCCTTGCAAGCATGAGTTGCTGTAATATACTCAACTTATGTCATGGACAAAGTGACCACAGGTTGTTGTTTACTCATCCAACTAATTGCACCACCGAACATAGTAAACACATAAGCACTGGTGGATCTCCTGTTGTTAATGTCACTTGCCCAATCAGAATCCACAAATCCATGAATACAAATAGAATGTGGAGGTCCTATAGGATTACCATGATAGCATATGGAATACTCAGAAGTACCCCTCAAATATCTAAACACTCAATTTACTACATCCCAATGTACCCATCCAGGATTAACCATAAATTGACTAAGGACTCCCACTGCTTAGGCAATGTCTGATCTTGTAAAGACCATAGCATACATCAAACTGCCAACAGCACTAGCATAAGGTACTCTGCTCATGTCCTCCACCTTAAAAGGAGATTTTGGACAATCATTAACAAATAACTATCCCTAATGAAATAGGAACACACAATGGTCTGCAATCTGCCATGCTGAATCTATCCAACACGATCTTCACATACTTACTCTGGCTTAACCAAAGTGTTTTGTTTGCTTTGTCTCTTCTTATCTCCATCCCCAGAATGTACATGGCTGCCCCTAAGTCTTTCATTTCAAACTATGTTGACAACTGAGACTTCAAATCTAAAATCATATTCTTACCCTTCCCAATTAGCAACATATCATAAACATATAGTGCAATAATGAGAATATGATCATTGTCAAACTTGTAATACACACAATGATCTGATTTCGATCTCAGAAATCCAATGGACAACACAAAGGCATCAAACTTCAAGTACCACATCCTAGGAGATTGCTTCAAACCATACAAAGACTTTAGTTTGCAAACCAAATTTTCTTTACCTTTCTCTATGTAATGCTCTAATTGTGACATGTAGATCTCTTCCTCCAAATCACTATGAAGAAATTTTGTCTTCACATCCATCTGCTCCACCTCTAAGTCATAAGCTGCTGCAAGAGATAACAGGAACCAAATGGATTTCAATTTTCCAACTAGAGAGAAAATTTCACCATAATCAATTCCCTCCACCTGTGAGTACCCCTTCGCAACCAGTCTGGCCTTGTAATTTTCAACACTACCTTCTGCACCAAATTTCTTCTTGAACACCCATTTACATCCAGCAAGTTTCCATCCTTCAGGTAAAGGCACTAAGTCCCAAGTTTTATTCCTCTCCAAAGAAGCCATCTCATCTTCCATGGCCTCCTTCCAAGAACTTACATCTTTCATGCCCATAGCCTCTGTCATAGTTCTAGGCTCATCAGTGTTAATAAGCAAGGCAAAAGTACAACTAGAATCAAACAATGAATAACCAAACCTATCAGGTTGCTTTCTCATTCGTGTAGACCTCCTCAAGGGCTGAGGTTGAGGTTTTGCTTCTTCTTATGAGCTTTCAAAACTACTAGAGCTCTTCTCATCATCAAGTCTCATAGGGTCTGACGATTTAGTCTTCTGAAGGGTAGTGGGAAACTGAACCACATCCTCTTTCTTTTCATTCTCTTCTGGCTGTAGAACAATGGAAGAAGGTGTTAGCTCTTTAAAAATAATACTACTACTATATAACACTTTTTTAGACATAGGATCCCAAAGCTTGTATCCTTTCACACCGACACCATAGCTAATGAAAATACACTTAACAACCTTGTTCTCCAATTTGACATTTTCTCCCTAGGCACATGTGCATATGCCTCACAACCAAAAACATGAAGATGTCTGACTGAAGGCTTCTTACCAGACCACACCTCCATAGGTGTCTTACTAACAAGACCTGATGTAGGAGACCTATTTACCAAGTAGCAAGCAATGGCTATAGCTTCAGCCAAAAACTTTTGTTCAAGGCTTGATCCACTAAGCATACTCCTAGCCTTCATCAGTGTCCTGTTCATCCTCTTTGCAACTCCAATTTGCTGCAGGGTGTATAGAGTTGTCTTATGTCTTTCAATCCCTTTCTCTTTACAAAACTTATCAAACTTTGCCGAACAATACTCACCACCATTATCAATCCTCAAACACTTAATCTTTTTACTAGTCTGATTCTCAACAAAAGCTTTACACTCTTTGAACTGACTAAAGACTTTAGACTTGCTTCTGAGAAAATAAATCCATGTCCTTCTACTTAATCATCTATGAAAGATACAAAATATACAGATTTGGAAATCGAAGGAAAATTAGCAGGACCAAACACATCAGAATGAATAAGGTCCAACACACCAAAAGACTTATGAGAACTAGAGTAAAACTGAACACTATTTTGCTTTCCATATATACAATGTTTGTAAAATTTAAACTCGAGATTACAATCATTTAACCCCTCAACGAGGTTTTTATTTTTCAGGGTTCTAAGACCCTTCTCACTAATGTGACCAAATCTCTTATGCCATAACATTATCTTTTCAATAGGAAGCTTAATTTCCAAAGCATGAGCACCCTTGGGTACCCAAAATGCACTACCATCAGAATTGTTACAATAGACTTTTTCACTATCGGTTCCAATGGTGGGGATGAAGTGACTGCAACTCTTTTATTCAAGTCAGAAGAACTATTGCATTGTGAAGTGCATGCCTCTAGCTGAAATAGAGTACCTCTTGGAGTACCCCTCACAAGCACCATAGATCCTCTAGTCATCTTGCATCCATCCTTCGAAAAGATAACATGCACACCTTCATCATTTAACTTACAGAAAGTAGGTTTCGTGCCAAGCCTGGGATGTGCATGACTCTAGTGATCCCCTTCACTCATCCATTAGGGAATTAGATTGAGATGCTTCCATGACCAACAATCTTTAGATGAGAATCGTCACCCAGGTAGCACTAGAATAAATCAACTACACATCATTAGATGCATGGGTGGCTAGGGTTGTGATGAAGGCATCACCATCATCTTGTGACTTGTCAAAATCTGAGTCTGGGACATTCTTCTTTTCTTTTTCCTCTTTACATTCCTTTTAGAAATGCCCAGTTTCTCCACAATTCCAACAGAGAGCCTTGGACTTTCCAGGAGATTTGGATCTCCCATGGGATTTGGATCTACCCTTCTCATCTTTCTTGTCCTTCTTTTTCCCTTTCTCCATGGGTCTTTCATGAACTACAAGAGCCTCTTTGGCTGCTTCAGAGGACTTTCTCCGCATCTCTTCAGATAACAGCAAAGATACCACTTCATCTATTTTGAAAGTGAATGCGGTACTCTTAATAGACATTGTGAAGGGGAAAATAGATTAATCTATTAAGAACAATAAACCCAATACATCTATAAAATATGAAGGAGAAAATGAGATTAAATAAACAAACAATGATACTTACAACCTCTTTTACCTTGCGTCTTCCATAGTTTGCCTATCTCTCCTTGACCTTGATGTTGATGAAGCCCTCAGAAGCGATTACTCCCTTGCTTGTTGAAGGTGACAAGAATGGAATGGCTAAGATATGTTGTGCGATTGAAGATGAGCTTCAACACACTAGCAATGGATGATAGATGATATGGAAATGGGGGTGCCAAAGGCGCGCTTGTGTTTCTACAACATAAGTTTACTCAAACGATGGATATGAAATGAAGAAGAAGAGGGTTGCATTTATAGAAATGTGTGAGAGAAGATCAACGGTTGAGAAGAAGTAAGAAGATCAAAGGTTGAGAATGGTTGAGGAATGTGCATGAATAGAAAGAGGACAAGTGTCCAAGCTCCATCATGTAATAGGGGAGTTAACACAATTGATTGAAGAGTTAACAGAATTGACCAATCAGTTAAGTGAATTGATTTGGGAGTTGACTAAATTGATTGATCAGTTAACTGGGTTGATTGAGGAGTCAACAGAATAGATTGACCAGTGAACTCAAATGACTAATTAGTTAACAGATTTGATTGATGAGTTAACTAATTTTGACTGGAGGATAAATAGGACATGTGGGTGAGGGAATATTAGCTAACTAAATATTTAAAATATTTAATTACATGTGCAACATAGTGAGGTGGCAAAGGTGAGGTGGAAAGATGAGGTGGATTGATGAGGTGGATTTATGAAATTAGGACTTAGGATAGAGTAATTTGGGGATTAATTAAATAATGTAGGATTATTTAATTATGTGAGACATTAGAGGAATTTAGGGAATTTAATTAAATAAATTTATTTTATTTAGTTATGGGATAATGAACCAATCAAATAAACTTAAAGTATTTATTTAATTGACAGAAGAAAATAAGAATTAAGATAAATATAAAATATTTATTTAATTCAAGATGAGCCAATTTTAGGTGTATACATTTTGCCCCTCTTTGAAGCAATGTGTTTTATCACGTTGTTTCAAAAAAAAAAAAATTCTGACAATGATACATGCCCCAGTTTGCCCCTAGTACAAGTTTGACGACAGGATGCCCCCTTGGGAGATTGGACGGGGAGACTGCAGAAAGCATGAGATAGACATCTCACGATGAAGAAGATTAGATTTGAAGAAAAATGGGTGAAGAAAGAGCCAAATGATATGTGAGGCAAGATGGGATGATAACACACACAAGCAAGCAAGCAAGTATGCACAAATGATACAAGAACAAACAAGGTATTGCCCCTGTCGAGTGGTAAACCAAGGATATAGATCAATGATGTCTGGTTCTGGGAATGAAACATGTCGTATAAGACTCTGGGTCTAGTTTCGACAATGCAACATCCTATTTAAGACATTTGATATGATAACCATATACGACATTGTTGTCATGGCAGGGAACGATATATCCCTAGAGCAACATGAAGGATAGTTATGACTGATTGATATGGTTTACGACAAGATAAAGATCAAGACCGTTGATTGTGAATGGATAGTTCGACAAGATTGGCTTGACTCGATTGGTATGGATTAAGGATAGACTTGCATTTGGGTAATTGTTTAGATTGACTAGATAAGGATGAAAGATATGATGATAGATAGAAATTTGATTAATAGAAGAATGACTCGACAAAAGAAATCACAAGCTTTTCTTTGTAAACATTGATATGCTACATAGAATTTTATTGCATGGGATATGGATACAGATATGGATATGAAATGCAATTGGATATGTTATGGATATGGATATTTGTCATCATTAGAGCGCAAGTACTTTGCTTTCATCATTGGGCACCTTTTGGTATTTTTCTCTTTTTGAAATGTTGTAAGAGAATACAAGCATCTACGTATATGTAGACCAAGATGACATGAGTATTCCGTACATGGATTTTGTTATAGCAAGTTAATACAAGCATCTAGTCAAAATTAAATCTAGATGACCTGAGTACTTCTTGCGTTTCAATAGACAAGGATTGCCCTTTTTCATGTTTCAAACCTCGGAGTCCTCGATGATCTTTTTACGGATCATGTTGTTTAGACAAAAGTCATTGCATTACTAAAGTTTAATCCACAAGAAGCAGACAAAGAAAATATTATGCCCCCATCATAGGATCTCTAGCTTTTGGCATCCTTGAGTAGCATAGAAAGGCATAATGGCAAAAATCCAAGACTTTGTATGTTAACATGTTCACAAAACATTCTTGCATTAGATGTGTCTTTTTTCCATAATTGATATAGAATTAGTTTGGGTGTTTCAGTATGGTGTTCTGCTTTGGACAGGTTGATGTCTTTGTGTCAAGAATTTTTTCTTTGGGAAGCTTGTTTTTGCTACGCTTGCTTGTCTAGTGAAGGTATCACAATCCTTTATTGGTATCCTCTTAGAAAGGTGGCATTCAAGAATCCAAATCTGTAACCAGGTCGAGGAGTTGCCCCCAGATTAGACAAGGATTGACTTATTATGTGTGATAGGCTGAACAAATATGGAGAGACGGACCCTAACAGAATGACCTAGTGCCTCGGGGGCTCATTGCTAAATGGCCTTGCCTACGTGACGACGCAGAGGCAACGTAGTTCAGGGTGAACCCTGATGGACCTAAGACCTAGGCGATAGGAAGTAGTGCAGACTCAGAGAGATAGCCAAACCAAATACGGGATAGATGGAATAGTGGAGCCTCGAGGGCACATTAAGACTGGCCTTGCCTACATGATAACTCAGAGGCGACATAGTTCGACAACAGTTCAAAGGACTTGTTCAAGATGAGTGATGACGATGGACACAAGAGACATGAAGTCAGAATAGATGGAGGAGGTGGTTTGTCATAGATAGTGCCTGTTTACCAGG
This sequence comes from Cunninghamia lanceolata, assembly GCA_027924645.1. Taxonomy (NCBI): domain Eukaryota; kingdom Viridiplantae; phylum Streptophyta; class Pinopsida; order Cupressales; family Cupressaceae; genus Cunninghamia; species Cunninghamia lanceolata. The sequence continues at coordinate 28,288,607 of BSBN01000021.1, forward strand.
TTTTCACCACTGCTTTTATTTGCATGGAAGCTAAAAGTACACATGACACCTGTTTGCCAGGTTTTCACCATGGTACCTATCCTAGGTGCCTGTTTGCCAAGTTTTCACCGTAGGATGATTTTTTTTGTTATTTTTCTATTTTTTTGATTTTTTTTGTTATGTTTTTTATTAGTTTTTTTATTTTTTTGGATTTTTTTAGGACTCCCTTACATTGGGGTTTTCAAGTATAGAACTTGTGAAGATGCATGCTGTTGATTGGATCATCGAATAGTTCACCTTCAGATGTAGCCAATTGATATGCCCCCGATCCATAAGTTGTAATGATGACATAGGGCCCTAACCAATTGGGTTCAAATTTTCCTTTCTTTTCTCTATCTTGCTAATTTCTGGGATTTTCTCTTAGAACTAGATCACCAACCTGGAAGACTCGGGGCTTTACCCTATGATTGTAACTTCTGGTAATGCACTGCTGATATGCTTTTAGATGGTTAAAGGCCTATTGCCTTCTCTCTTCGAGCGGTTCTAGCTCTTGGAGTCTTGTTACTCTGTATTCTTCATCTGATATGAGGCCTTTTAATGAAACTCGTAGGGATGGGATCTCGACTTCAATGGGCAAGATAGCTCTAGATCCACAGACTAGGGAGTATGGTGTTGCACCTGTGGGTGTACAGATGCTTGTGCGGTAGGCCCACAACGTGGGATTTAGTTGGACATGCCAATCATGGCCAGCATCATTGACAATCTTCTTTAGGATTTTTAGAATGGTTTTATTTGATGCCTCAGCTTAGCCATTGCCTTGTGGGTAATATGGAGTTGAAAAGTGGTGCTGGATATGGAATTTGTCGCATAGTTCCCTGACATCTTGATTTTGGAAGGTTCGTCCATTATCCATGATAATGGACGAAGGGACACTGTAGCGACAAATGATATAGTTCAGGATAAATGAGGCAATCTACTTTCCTATGATATTGGCTAAGGGTACGGCTTCAATCCACTTTGTGAAGTACTCTGTGGCAGTGATTATGAATTTATGGCCACTAGATGAGGGAGGATGGATCTTGCCCAGTAAGTCAAGTCCCCACTAACAAAAAGGCCAAGGAGTTGTTAATGGTTGCAGCTCCTATGCTGGTGCATGTATCAAGTTCCCATGGACTTGGCACTTCTTGCACTTTTTCACAAAATGATAGGAATCTTGTTCCATAGTTGGCCAATAGGACCCCATGCGTATGAGTTTCTTGGCTAGGGTAGGGCCACTAGAGTGAGTCCTGCATATACTATCGTGTATTTCACTCAGGGCAGTTTGATATTCCTCGCTATCGAGACACTTAAGGAGAGTACCATAGAGACCTCTGTGATATAGGGTATTGGCGATGATGGCATACCAAGATTCTTGACGGATAAAGGTTCTTTTTTGGTTACTAGAGAGATTGGGTGGCAGGGTATTCTCTTTAAGATAGGCAATTATTTTTCCGTAGATAGGGGAATTGGCTCCAACAATGTGGCAAATGATATGGGATTCTGAGGTGTCATATGTAGGACAGGATACTGGCTCTACCAAGAAATCATAGCATGATTGATTGTCTGAAATATCAAGGAGAAATGCGATCATTGCCATTGCGTCTGCAGCTTTGTTTTCAATCCTTGGTATCTCCTCAAAAGAGATTTTGACGAAATATTCTTTGAAGTCATCTATCATCCATTTATAAGGGATCAATTTCTCATCTTTCGTTTCGTAGTCGTCATTTACTTGGTTGATGACCAGCTGTGAGTCACCATATACCTGAAGTTCTTTGATGTTCCATTCCACTACTAGCTTGATGCCAATGACTAGGGCTTCGTACTCTACCACGTTGTTAGTGTAGGGAAAGAGTAGTCTATATGATTTAGGTATAGTGTCGCCATTAGGTGTGATCAATAAGATACCTGCCCCCGATCCATGCTGAGTGTATGAGCCGTCGAAGTACATTTTCTAGGTTGCTGTATTGATGTGGAAGATAGATTTGTCTGGAAATTTAAAGCTCAAGGGATTGTCATCTATTAGAGGTGCCTATGCCAATTGATATGTAAGCACTTGTCCTTTTATCTCTTTTCTATCGACATATTCAATGTCAAACTCACTGAGAAGCATGACCCATTTTGATAATCTACCAGTTAAGGCAGCTTTATTGAGCAAGTATTTTAGTGGATCAATCTTTGCTATCAGTTTGACTGAGTGTGATAGCATGTAATGTCTCCATTTTGTGAGGCAAAGACTACAGCTAGACATGGTCTTTCGATGGGTGTGTATTGCAGTTCATAGCCAACAAGTGTTTGGCTGATATAATAGATTGCCTGTTCTTTCCCATCATAGTTTTGTTGTGCAAGGAGAGCTCCCAAAGCTGTTGGTGTAGTTGAGATATACAATAGCAAAGGCTTGCCCTGAATTGGTGGCATTAATACTGGTGGCTTCATGAGATATTCCTTTAACTATTGAAATGCCTGTTCACATGACTCGTTCCATTTGAAGGGGACATTTTTATGTAGAAGGTGAGAGAATGGGTGGCACTTGTCTGCTAGTTGAGAAATGAACCTTCTAATAGACTGCAATTTTCCTTGTAGGGATCTTAGTTGAGTCAGGTTCTTAGGAGGTGGCATCTCCATGATGGCTTTCACCTTAGCTGGATCAACTTTGATACCATTTGCAGACACTATGTATCCCAGTAATTTACCTAATGTAACCCCGAACACACACTTCTTTGCATTAAGGCGCACATTGAACTATTCTGACCTATTGAAGATCTTGTCTAATACTGCTAGATGTCCTTCTCTTGTAAGTGATTTTGCTAGAATGTCATCGACATAGTCTTCCATTATGGTGTGCATCATGTCGTGGAAGATTGTTGTCATGGCTCTCTGATATGTTGCCCCCACATTTTTTAGACCAAACGGCATAACACACCAATAGTAGGTGCCCCAAGGACATGTGAATGCAGTTCTGTGTTGGTCTTCGGGTGCAATCTTTATCTAGTTATAGCCCGAGAAACTATCCATGAGTAAAAGCATAGTGTGTCCTATGGTGAGATTGACAATCATGTCTATGTTGGGCAAGGGGAAGTCATCTTTCAGACAGGCTTAGTTTAAGTCCCTGAAATCATTACATATTCTGACCCTGCCATCCAGTTTAGCCACTGGTACTATATTTGAAATACATTCAGGATAGTCTATAGGCCTAATAAAACTGACATTTAACAGCTTCTTTAGTTCCTCTTTTACCATGAGGGCTACATGTGGATGCATCTTTCTAAGTTTTTGTTTGACCGGTTTAGCTCCTAGAGCTAGAGATAAATGATGCATGATAAGATTTGGATCTAGCCCTGGCATGTCAGCATATGTCCATGCAAAGTTGATTTGTTTTCTCTTAGAGAAATCTGTAAATGCTAGTTTTTCATGTTCTTTTAGAGCTTTTGCCATGTGGATCATTCTGGGCTCATCACCTGTGCTGATGTTGATTGGTTTTGCCAGTTCTATCAAGATCAATGATCTCTCCTGATGTGTAAGATTTGGGAGAGGGTCAAGCCTTCCATCCTTTGGCACCTCAGAGAGGTTTTCATTGTTGGATGCGTCTTTATTTTTACTATTTTGAGGATCTAACACTGCCGCAAACTAGTTTTCACCGTTAGATCGTTCTTTTATTTTGATATTTTTATGACTGAAAGGCTTGGCACTCTCTCCAAAATAGGCCTTCTCGTTGAGTTCCATAGCATAGCTAGCTCTGTGGTCTCCTATAGGTATGTGATCTCTAAGCTAAAGGTAATCGATGATGGCTTCGTCATTTTCAAAGGTGTCTAGTTCAGGGGTGGTGCCGTCGAGGTCCCAGTCTATGAGTTCAGGGTGGACCAAAGGTAAGGGATCATCATGTAGGTCTGGTTTAATGGCGTTGATGGTTAGGATAGAATTATTAAAGGCTCAGACAAAGTCTGCGATGGTACTCTCTATTAGTGGATCCGTCAAGGGGGGTATCATTCCTTCCTCACAATTTTCACTATTGTTGCTATACAGGTCAGATTCTAACAATCTATCGCTTGGACCTTGTCTCTCGTTGGCATGGGTTGGGTCGTACTCATGGACAACGTCAATATCCTTTTCATCACAAGACATCTCAAAGAGACTATCCCATTCATACTCATTAGAATCAGTTTCGCTCCCCATTTGCATTCTCTGAATTTGCTCCACCAGATTGCTAGTAGATGCTTCTGGTTGTTTGCCTTTGTTCTTGTTGGTTCTATTGTTTCTTGGTGCTCCAGTTTACCCTAGCCCTGTAGTGTCTCAGGTTGTTAAGGTATGAGGTTGGATGGGTTCAGTGATGCCATCCTTTCTTGAACCAAGTGGACCGTGTCCTTCATACCCCATTCTCTGTAGCATTTGAAAGCCTTGACCATATTGTTCCGTGGGTATAGTGTGATGGTCATGTTGTGTTGAGGAACTACCTTCATCTTTGTATAGCCACTGTAATACATCCTTTTCATCACTCTCATCTTCTAGGCTTCCCCATTTAACAAAAGGACCTTTGTCGGTTCTTTCTACTTTGGGTGTTTTCAGAATAGGTCTCCCGTGGGATCTAGCAGATAGAGGTAGTTGTGCTAAGCATAGGGATTGAGAGATCATGTATTCACCCAAGCCTTTTTTTGTGAGTCTAAGGCCAGGTTGCAGAGCTTGCAAAGCAAGTGAAGCTAGATCAATACGGGATGAAGAGGCAGCAGAAGCACGGTTGGTGGGGATCACCACTTCTGGTTTGGGTTGAATGGAATTGCAGTATTGATAGGGGTTAGGGTCACCTTGGATGGTGATCTCTTGACCTTCGTGAGGGAACTTGATACATTGATGGTATGTAGAAGGTACTGCTTTCAAAGCATGTATCCATGGTCATCCAAGAAGGATGTTGTATGCTAGCTCCATGTCAAGGACCTAACAAGCTACATCTTTTACCACAGGGCCTACTCTGATTTGTAGGGTAACAATTCCTTTAGATGTTCGTTCTTCCTCATGATAGGCTTTGATGGTGATTTTTCTTTTCAGATCGATAGCCTTCTCTGAAAACCCCAATGTAAGGATTAGCTTCAATGTGCAAATATTCAAACCAACCCCTCCATTGATTAGGACTCTTTTGATCTTGTGTTTATGTATAAAAGATTTGATATGGAGGGAGGCGTTATGGGGTTGAGTGATTGACATATCATCCTTCTCAGTGAATGATAGGGAATGTGGTGAGGTAATATGACCGACCATGGTTTGGAATTGCTCTTTAGCAAGGTTTGTGGGAATGGAGGCTTCCACTAAGGCTTTGTCAAGTATGAACCTATGAGAAGAAGATAGACACAAAAGTTCCAAGATGGAGATGTGTGTAGGTGTTTTGTGGAGTTGATCCATGATACTGTATTGGTTAGCCGGAGGGGCAGAGGCTCCTCTAAGGGTGACTTTGTTACTACAGGTAGTAACATTGCAATCTGGATCTTTATTGATGGTGATCACATTGATGTGTGAATCACTTTCATAAATATGGTTAACAACATAGTCAGAGCTGACATTTGTATAATTTGCATTGTTAGATCCATTGTTGTTTATGTTGGAAGGTACTCCCTGCTCGTATTTAGGAAGAGGATCCTAGAATGCCTAATGATCGTTGTTGGAGGTATGCCCGTCAATGGATATTTTGTTTTGTTCTATTAAGTCTTGGATTGTATGCTTGAGTGCAATACAATCATTTGTCTTGTGCCCCCTATTTTGATGGTATTCACAAAAGTCATTGTCATTCCACCAATGGGATTTGACCTTTCATTCGTACTCTCGTGCCGAGGGAAGCGTTATGAGCTTGTTGGTGATTAGCTTCCGTAGGGAAGTTTCTAATGACTCATCCAAAGGTGTGAACTTTCTCCTAGGTGGAAAGTTGGTAAACCTAGATTTGGTATTTCTTTGTTTGTTTTGCGGGGGGTTATTTTGAGGCGTTGATAGATTGAATATTGGTTGTTTAGGTGCCGTATTTTTGGCATCCACCACCACGTCATTTATGATGTTTTTATTTTTTGTCCAGAATCTAGGTTTGTCATTGTTGGTGTTGGTACTAGGAGTGTCTTTATAGAGCTTGATTTGACCTTTTGCAATTAGAGCTTTTTCTATGATGAGGCTCATCTCAATGACCTTGCTAAAAGAAGTAGGACATTGGATTTGGATTTGATAACTTCAGTCCATTTGCAAGTTGTGGATGAACATCTCTAGCATCTGTTTCTCTGGCATTTGGTGTGGGCACTTGCTAGCCAATTGTCTCCATCTTTGTAAGAATGCGGCGAAAGATTCTCCACCTTTCTATTTTGTGTTACAAAGATCCAATATTGAGGTGTCATGCTTAATGTTGTAAGAGAAGTGGGTAACAAATTTATCTACAAGTTCATTGAATGTTTTAATACCAGGTGGCAGTCTAGAGAACCACTCCATGGCTTTTCCACCTAAGCTTCATGGAAATAGTCGAATAAGGTAAGTGTCATTGTGTGCGACCTCAAGACAAGCAGCATTGAATTCTCTAATGTGATCCCTTGGATCACCCTTTCCTCGATATTTGTCAAACTTAGGCACCTCAAATTTTGAGGGGAAAGGTATCATGACTAAGGCCTTATCAAAAGGATATGGTGAAATATCCTCTAGGGTGTAACGTTTAGGCGATGACCCTATTTTCATGTCCGTGAATTCTTGTCGTAATGCTTGGATTTCTTGGTTTACTAGACTTAGGGTATCCAAGGAATCAATTGTTGCTTTGCTCTTATCCTTTGGTATTTCATCATGTCTACTTCCTTCAGGGATTCTCTCTTCTTCAGTTTCTTTAAGAGTCTCTATGTCATAGTCCTTAGGTAGCTTGACTCCTAGGCTTGCTAGATGTAAAAAGAATTTTGTAGGGTCTTGTGCAAGTACTCCTTCTAATAGGCATTGAAATTTTGTGTCATGCTGCGTTTGAAGGATCTCTTCCATGGAAATTTCCTTGTCACTTTTGTGACCATTGGGAACACTTTTCTCTGCCATTTCTAACTATTTTTGTTTTTGTAATCTTGTTAAGACCATGCAAGGGCGATAAAGAGATGGATAGAATGAGCTTGGAAGATTTGAGCAAGGTGCTAGGATGAGACAAGATTTTAGTAAGGTTCTTCTTAGATTTGTTTGGCATCAAACAAGTGGGATATACAAAAGAGATAGTCAAAGTAACGATGTTAGAAATCCGTACACTTGATGTTTGACTAGTTTTGCACAACCCCCTAGTGGAGTTCCGAGAGGAAAGGATAAGTAACCCTTGATATTGGAGACTCACTAGGTTTTGCTTGAGGTTTGATTTTGATTAAGAAGAATTTGGCTATAATCTTGTTGGAATCTTGGAAGAATTTGGCGAGATTTTGGGTGAACAAGCAGCTATGGTGCGGAAAAGAAGGAAAAATGGTTGATTTGCAAGGTCTTAATCAGATTTTTGGAAACTGAAACAGGTTTGAAAAGGTTTTTGAAAAATGTTAAAAAATTTTGCTCTTGGAAGATACTGGTTTACTCTCTGGTTTGGATATGCCAAAGTAGATGCACTGAGACAGAGTTCAAATGTGCTAGAAGTCAAGTTAAATGCGTTGCAAGTCGTTTCAGATGCATAACTCTGGTTTTTGTTTGTTTTCTCAGAATTTTTTGCAAAATTTTAGATTGTTTTCAAGATTTTTGCTTTCTTGGTTTGAAAAACTTGGTGCTTGTGACAATTCTGAAGTTCAATTATGGTAAAAACATAGCAAACACATAGAAGTTTTTCATGATTTTTATCTTTTCTTATTTTTTTTGTATTTTTAGACTATTTTGACTCAAAAACAAGTACAACCTAGGCTGGATAGGATAGTATTTGTTGAATCCTCTAGCTGTGCCACTCAAAGCGTGTAGCTCCAGGATCTAGTAGCACTGGCTCCCCTCCACGGCACTCACTTCTCACGCATACTAGATCTAGGTTTCCTTAGTATGTACCCCCACCGAACCTTAGGATTGTCCTTGCTACCTCTACTAAGAGTCACTTGAATCGAGGCCACTTCAAGGGCTCCACCCTTTGCATCAACAAATAGGGGTTTTTGGCTTACTACACAATTAGTTCTTAGTCAAGGCAACCGTTTGTATGGTTACACATGCGGCGGCACTACTCTCTGTTATGGAGTCTCCTAGCCTCAAAGGATTACACCTATGAGGGTTTTGGGGGAGGTTGGCCGTCAGTGTAACACAGCAGCACTCATTGCAGGAGGTTTTCACCTCAAGCACAATTTATTTTAAGTGGCTTGGTAGGGCTTGGCTTTAGCTTGTTACCACTCAGGGTCGTTCCCACTTGGACAGGCATGTATCCAAGGGTAGGGCTCCCTAAAGGTTTAACAAATAGAATGACAAGTCTGGTACTTTGGTCACCCAATTAAGGGGAGAGCATAAGCCTATTGTCATTCACAAGCACAGAATACACTGGTTAATCCAACCTAGTTAAAAGTAGAAAAACTAAATGAGCTACTCTACTTGTGCACTCACACGATTGTTAACTTTGAAGTGGTTAAGAATATAGCAATGTTCATTCTTGTTTGTAAGATAGCAATGATCTAACTAAAGAAGATAGCAATATGAAGATATGGCAATGGTTTAGTTACCACCCTCCTAGTTAGAAACTATGTGAGATTTGCATGCATAGTTGTCCTTTCCTAATTAGAGTTAAATTAAAATTGTATGCAAGTTGTATGAACAATGGGTTACTTCGTCCTAATTAGAACTAGATGAAAATTGTATGCAAATTGCATGAACAATGAGTGACTCCTTTCTAATTAGAACTAGATGAGAATTGTATGCAACTTGCATGAACAATGAGCTACTCCTTCCTAATTAGAACTAGATGAGGATTATATGCAAGTTGCATGTGAATGCCTAAATTAGTCCTATTCAACACTTAGTGAAAAAAATGATTGTTTTTAGTGGAAATTTTGCACCAAAACTAGGTTAATATTCTCCTGATGTCCACCTGTAGTCCACGAAAACAAAAATAGAATCAAGAAGTTTGGAAATCAAATGTTTAGGTGAAAAACACATAATCTAAAAAATTTCATGAAAATATGATTTTTGATAGCAAAATAGATATTAAAATCAGAATCTACACAAAATTCTATGCTGTTTTAAAAAAAAATTCATGAAAATTTGTTAAAATATGCAAAAGTTATGATCGTTTGAAGTTCCCAAGGTAAGGTTAATTTTGACTGATAAATACCTGATGATTGTGACTGAGTGGGCTGAAAATACCTATACCATTGCAAAGTTTGTCAAATTATCTTTCCAACGATAGTAAATTTGTAAAAATCAAGCCTCCCTACAAAAAGTTATGCAAAAAAGAAAAAAAATGCCCCTATTTTGCCCTCATTAACATTCGTTTTTAAAAAAATAAAAATAAAAACAAATAAAAGAAGAAAAAAAAATTCTAATATTAAAATTTAAAAGAAAATTAAATTATAACTTAAAAAAAAAGAAAACCTAACCCTAATTCCTTTTTTTTTTTTTGGTGGGTTTGTTTTATATTTGTTTTTGTTTTTGTTTTTTTTTATATTATTTGTTTGTGCTGTGTGTGCAGGTGCAGGGTGGAGGTGGTTGCGTGGTGGCATGAGGGCAGAGGGCTAGAGGCTGGGTGGAGGTCAGGCTGGGGGCGAGCAATGGATCTAGAGGCGGGGAGGCAGACTGGGGGTGGGAGGGTCGCAGGCAGGGGTTTAGGCACGGGGGGGATCGGGGTTTTGGGTGGAGGGGAGGGATCAGGGGTAGAGGGAGATAGGGGGGATCGGGGGGTTAGGGAGGCGGGGGATGGGTTGGGAGGGGTTGCGGGAGTGGCAGGTAAAGGGGAGCGCAGGGGGTCGGGGGGGGAGAGGGGGGAGCGGGTGGCGCACGGATGGTGCAGGCAGGGCCTGCGTGGGTAGAGCCCACAAAAAAAAAAATTGTTTGCTTTTTTTTTTTTTTTAAAAAAAAATAAAATGTAATATAAAAAAAAATTAAACTCTGTTTTTTTTTTTTTTTTTTGATGTAAATTTTTTTTTAATTTTTATTTTTGTGTATATGTATTTTTTTTGTTTTTGTTTTTTATACTTAATAAAACAAAAAAATGAAATCTATGTTTGTTGTTAAGGAAAAAAAATTCTGTGTAATTTTTTTTTTCATTTTTTTATTTTTTATTTTTTATTTTTTTTTAAATTTGCAAAAAATACACTAAAAAGTAAAAAAAAAATTTCAAGTAACAAAATCTAGACAAATTATATGTTATTTCTTACCTCCAAGGCCTTTCAGACTCAACAGTGAGCTCGGTTTGTGCGTAGGACGTCGTTTGCCGAAGTTTACCTGAAACACACCTGAATCTACAACAAAAAACCTAACCTCTAAAACAAACACTCACAAATAAGATGGATCAGATCACGGTGGGCACCAAAATGTGAAGGGGAAAATAGATTAATCTATTAAGAATAATAAACCCAATACATCTATGAAATCTGAAAGAGAAAAGGAGATTGAATAAACAAATAATGATACTTACAACCTCTTTTACCTTGCGTCTTCCATAGTTCGCCTATCTCTCCTTGACCTTGATGTTGATGAAGCCCTCAGAAGCAATTGCTCCCTTGCTTATTGAAGGTGACAAGAATGGAATGACTGAGATATGTTGTGTGATTGAAGATGAGCTTCAACACACTAGCAATGGATGATATATGATATGGAAATGGGGGTGCCAAAGGCGCGCTTGTGTTTTTGTAGCATAAGTTTACTAAAAACGATGGATATGAAATGAAGAAAAAGAGGGTTGCATTTATAGAAATGTGTGAGAGAAGATCAATGATTGAGAAGAAGTAAGAAAATCAAAGGTTGAGAATGGTTGAGGAATTTGCATAAATAGAAAGATGACAAGTGTCCAAGCTCCATTATGCAATAGGGGAGTTAACACAATTGATTGAAGAGTTAACAGAATTGACCAATCAGTTAAGTGAATTGATTGGGGAGTTGACTAAATTGATGGATCAGTTAACTGGGTTGATTGAGGAGTCAACAAAATAGATTGACCAGTGAACTCAAATAACTAATTAGTTAACAGATTTGATTGATGAGTTAACCAATTTTGACTGGAGGATAAATAGAACATGTGGGTGAGGGAATATTAGCTAATTAAATATTTAAAATATTTAATTACATGTGCAACATGGTGAGGTGGCAAAGGTGAGGTGGAAAGATGAGGTGGATTGATGAGGTGGATTTATGAAATTACGACTTAAGATAGAGTAATTTGAGGATTAATTAAATAATGTAGGATTATTTAATTATGTGACACATTAGAGGAATTTAGGGAATTTAAATAAATAAATTAATTTTATTTAATTATGGGATAATGAACCAATCAAATAAACTTAGAGTATTTATTTAATTGACAGAAGAAAATAAAAATTAAGATAAATATAAAATATTTATTTAATTCAAGATGAGCTAATTTTAGATGTATACAAACATAACAACATGATCCCATGAGTCTGGCAAAGAACAAAGAAAGGTCATACAACGAACCTCCTGGGACTCCATCTTCACACTAACAGAAGTCAACTATGCAACTAACATGTTGAAATCATTCAGGTGATCTACAACAGATTCTCCATCCTCCATCCTCAGAGAATACAACTTCTTTCTTAGAAAAAGCTTGTTCACCAGGGATTTGACCTGATAAACATCTCTCAGCTTCTTCCAAAAATATTTCGTGGTCTTCTCCTCATGGACATTTAACAGGACAGAGTTAGCTAGACTAAGTCTTATAAGACCCTTAGCCTTCTGATCTTTGAGATCCTAATCAGCTTGTGCCATTACAGTTGGGTTTACACCGAAAACAGTTTCCCATAGGTCTCGATCAACAAGCATGTCTTCCATCTTTTCCATAACTCAAAATTTGTGCCGTTAAACTTCTCCACCTCTAATCTTTCAAATGTGTCTTCCATCTCCTTCTTGCAACAAGATTACAAAATACTCTGCACAGACTCCCACTCAATCTAAGATCAGCTCAAAAAACCCCTACCCAACAACTAGGACCAAAGGTGATCAATCTATGATACCAACTAAAAGGAAGCTAGGTGTGCGGAAATTGCTTCCTACACTAATCTAATGAGGAGAGATGTGTACAAATTTATTTTAACCTTTACAATTACAATGTTATTAACCCAACAATAGAGATATTGTAATAATACACATACACACAGAAGGTAGATAGAAGATAGAGAGACAAGATATAACATGGGGAAAACCCTTTCGGGAGAAAAACCCCACACTCTAAAACACAACTCAAATGTATTACAGTAAACAATCAAGGTTACAATATAGTTTAAGAGCCAATTCTCTTGTAGGAGTCTTCGACACTCATATTGGGAGATATTCCAGCAGCATAACAGTACCTGTCAATCACACAATACATCTCTCCAAGCACTTGTTTAAATTGAAGTTACAAGGCAAAATTGGACCTTTCTTGGAATACGCATCCAACTTGGCCTCATGGCCCAAAACCCACGCCTAGGGACACTTATCAACCACTACAACATGGTCATGACACTTGTCATAGCACCCCATCCCAATATGGGCGCCTAATCCTAAGATAGGCAATGACAGATGCTCGTACGCATCTTATGGTTGTCATAGAATCTGTCATAACTAATAGCACATAGAGTTGTAAGAGAATATGTCATACACTGAATAAAAATAGCATATTCCTCTTATAACATGTCATAACCCACCTTGGCCACACAAAGATGCCTTCCTTAAAGATCATCTTCGACACTTGTCTTCACCTATCACAGGATCTTCTATTTTCGACTCTTACGCGCCATAGATTCTATCATAGGAATCTATCATAACCGTTTTAGTCAAGATTCACTTACACATAGTAGTCAAGATGCCAGCATATGGCAAAAAACCTCTACCACACAAAGGGGATGCCTATCTCCACATGGAGTGAGTTGACCATCCTAGTCATCTTACAACTAGAATGACAACTCATTGTGCCATTTCACACTAAATGACAAAATAGGATGTGCAATAAAATTACAACATAGGCTAAATAAATAAATACATTATAATAAAGAAATGCAAGGAATTACCAAGGTTGAGACACATTAACTCACAACAAAACTGGGTGTTGAACAAATCCTTCACAATTTAAAAACCCTTACATTTCCTTAGAAGATTGCACAATCTCTATAGCATTGTGGGCTATCTGGTTAAATAGAGATTTGTTTGTTGTTGGGAATCTATCCATTTGTTTGTTGATCATTTCTCCAATTGTTTATAGGATCTCTTATTGTCATCCCCACTTTTTACAAGTGGCCATGACACAAGAAAACACATGTCATGCCACATTACCCATGTGGTCATGACATGAACCACCAAAAAATTTTCCCTTATCCCTCCCTGTCGCATAAGGCGGGGAAGGAAGACAAGGCATGGATGAAACATCCAGGACACCTTGTCAGGTAAATCAAACCAAGAGGATAACAATATTAAGTGTCCAAAACAACAACCATGCAAGAAGAATTGATCCAAACATCCATTTAGCTATCAATAGGGTCTTACATTTATAAGTGGTTGCAAGATGATTTAGTTTATTCTACCATACTAGAGCAGGTGAAGATATCAAGGCAATGTTTTATAACCATTACTAAAACATGGAAAGACAACAAAATGAGGGTAAGAAGATTCCAACCTCCAGTAAATACTTTCAACATAATGAAGGAGACAGTAATAAATTGATTTCGTTGACGAAGAGTGAACCATAAATCCATGATAATTCAATGGAAAGTAGATGGGATAATTTTTAGCACACCCTAACATACAAGTGTTAAAAAGAAGACATTATGTACATAAAGATTAGATTCTATCTCGCAATACATAGCATAGCATCATTAATGAAGGTACAATGTTTTTGACAACATAAAAGACAATAAGGCATAATTAAAGTTATCCACCACATTCTATTCTCCAACAAATTAAATATAAATATCAAAGTAATGAGATAATCTTTACAATTTACAAGGAGAAGGCGCCCTTCCCAGACATGGGAGGATCAGCTTCAAGGATAAAGTTACAAGATTAATAGATTACATTGAATAATATACAATAACAAAATAAGTACAACCGAGACATTCCAACGACATGGTGAACCAACAAGAGTACATCACAATGGTATAATATCAGGGTCTCGCCAAGTAGTCAGAGCATTTGTACGGAGACCATTGGGGGATGCTACTCATCTCCCAACCATATTGCTATCATGGAGCACAATGGATGTCCATTGCGCCCTAGGCAACCCCTGAGCTACAAAGAGAGGAGATCAAGGAACCACTGTCAGATGGCTGACACACATAACAAGGACCTCAATCAAGACACAATGGAGTCCACCCAAACATGATCACGATTCTCACACACACTCGACACGACACAAAGGGGGTAGATAGATAACAAGCTTTCAAGCACATCTACCCATAAGTACAAACCTTCACTAAACCAGACAAAGATTCACCAAAAGGGGTTACTCATGCCCCAAACAAAACAAGAGAAGGATGAGAGAATAACACAAGAGACACATGAGCCACATACTCTAAACCTATCATTTTCTACTTAAGGCACTCATTTTAGTTGGTCCAATGCAAGTAGGATGAGAGAGGTTCTCACTCAAACAATCACTTGCCTACAAAATACAATATATAATGGCATAAGGTAAGAATATATCTAGAATGAAGTCCATCTGGATGAAGTAAACTTAAGTTGTAGCAAACTAGGTTACACCTTATAGGTAATCTAATTCTCTAAGTTGAAAAGGACATAAGGCAGCTTGCAATTGTAGACGCACAATAACAAGGAGAAATTTCTTTAATAAACATAAGTAATATGAATATATGCATGAATGAGCACTTGAATGTTTGTGCTTAAACCAACTGTTAGCACATCCATTCATATAAGAGTAAGAAGTCCCAAGTGCAATGTGTACATGGTCAGTGCCTGAATGTGCATATGCCCGAAGACATGGAGCCCAAATAAGGCATTGTGTGTCATTGTTTAGAAAAAATTCTTTATCAACGAAAAATCTTAGATTATATGTCTCATTATGATGACACCAATTGATGCAAACATTAACGTCCAAGGAATATATATATATATGAACTTCTGCACAATTGTGAAGCCACAAACACATAAAAAATAAAAAGATTCAACTAGGTCGGATTAATTATGATGAAAGCAGTCTAGGTTGTGCCTAAGCATCATGTAGGTAACACCTATACACAGAAAAGGATGAATAACTTTTAATTCCCACATAAGTAAAAGTATTGCAGAATTCCTAAAAAAGTTACACATGATATATTTTATACAACACAGTGCAATTGTCCTACATATAGAAAATTTATTTAAAGTTCATAGAGAATAATATGTATATATTATTTAAATTGTCATGAATCTACACCTCAAGGAAACAGTGCCCCAGTAGCCGAAATGACAAAATATATAGGGGAGGCATTAAAGTTAGGACCAAACAAAATCTCAAGGCAAGATAGCGGTCAAGGTTAAAATTTCGCAAGGATTTCACTGAGCACATGACCATGGCGAGTGTTGAACAGTGGTTTAACTCCATCCAACAGCATCACCACCCTCTCCTCTGATGGCCGCCCTGACCTGCACAGGCTGGGTCGACCCCACACATTCCTTTTGTTTAAAAACCTACTACAATAAATTAAAAAAAAGATACCTATATTGATTTAAGCTAGCACTCGTTAATTGGATGCCTTTTTTTGCATGGCTTATGGTATAATTATTTAAATATAAATATGATAGATTTATGGTACTGTTAGAGTCACTTATATCATAGAGAGGATGTGGTAATCACTCATTCTCTGTTGTATTTACTACTGATGTTCTTGGTGCCGCATTTCTTCCTTCCATTAGTTTAAATCTTCTATTTTCTGCATCTAAAGAAAAATATAAATATGCATCTAGTTTTGTTATTTCTCCACTTGTTTTATCCTAGTATGGTAAGGTATGACGCCTAACTCTATACTTATTTGAAAGGCCACGATTATCAAGTTTTAAAAATGTATGAAATTACCAGATGTCTCTCAAATATCTAGTGGCACAAATAGCTTCACAAACTCCACCTTCTTTTTAAACTATTCCCCAGCCATAAAGAAATAAATCTCTAAAATAGAAACCATAAAAGAAAAATGAAAGAGTAAATGACAGGGGATACATCCCCTCTCTATGGTCGCCCCACCTATCTTGTCCCTATGCTATGCCATACCATCAAACAATCCACTAACACTCTCTTCTCTTTTCTGCCTATTCCCTCCAAACAGAGTGCCTACCTTCTTTTTGTTTTTCCACCTCCACCCCCCTTCCTTCCCTCTCCCTTTCCTCTCAAAACCCTAAAAAATGTCCTCCTCCCCCGACAAATCAATTTCCTCTTTACCTCTCTCCATCCCTCTGACATTTTTCCCTCCTCCCCCTATAATTGTACACACCACTTTTTTGACCAAGCTACCCGATAGCTCCAGCTGGTCAATGGTGGTCCCCGAGCTTCCATTCTTTTACCCAAATGAAAATCCTCTTCCCAATTGTAAGAAAGTCATTCACCACAAACGTTATTCAATTAACCTGAGTAAAAGTGTTCTGTTGTGGCTTTCTAGCCCACCAATTAAATCCATCCCTACTAACAGGAGAAGGTCACAATATGGATATACAAGGTGCATTTTTAGTGCTATCTCACTCATCAGCATTAGTACCAAAACAAAATGGAATGTTAACTCTGAGGTCGAGGTAACCACATAGGCATAGAACTCATTGGACTCAGCACCTCTAGCATCCCCATAAAAAAAACAAGTGATGAGTTAGTGTTGTTCTGAGGCAAAGTTGCTTTTGAGAAGGAACCCACAAACTAAGGCATTATGTAGCAAAGAAGTAATCAATACTTTGGAAACGTTGAACCACCCAAATAGGGAGATTGTGGACCAACTGTCAAAATTTATTTCTAAAGAATAATGTCGATGCAAAAATATATTACTATGGCTATATATAATAGTTACCAACACTAAGGTATGTCATAACGTTAAAGGGCACCTTTGAATGGATAACTGTCATACAAAGATTCCTTGACAGGCAGGGTCAACTACCAGCTTAAAGTTGTGACCTCAAGCATGATATGCTCACACATGAAAGTCTAACGGCTAAATACAAACTACACCCTAACAAAGGAGGGATTTATAGAATAGATGAAAATAGATAATATGGGATTAGGCTAATATATATGCATTATATATATCATTTTGCTCCTATTAATGAATGCCATAATATTGAAAAGGACACCATCAAATATAAGGAATTGCCAAAGTTTAAATAGGATTATGATTATATGTATATAAGTATATTCGGTTTCCATAACATTTACACATACTAAGATACATCAGTGTATTTTAAGGGAAACATTGAAAAGGTAGTTGTCATAAACGGATTCCTTGTCAAGCAAGGTCAATTATCAAATTTTAAGCCCAATATGCTATCCTTGGGGCATTCCCAAAATTAATGAAAACACATAACTCATCACTGAGTGAAATCATCAACAGGTTGACTAATCAATTTAAGACTGACTTCAACTCTAAAAGCATAACAAGGTTTGCCCACATTAAAATTCATCCTAAGAAAGTACATGAAATCGACTTCACATCCCAAGCAAGGAGGCTAATTGCGAACCCTCAACTGCAAGAAAAATACAAGACCAAAGCAGTGAAAAAGACCTCAAGTAAAATGAAATCACACAAGAACATAACACTTTACGAGTTTATGCACCACACAAGGAACAACCTCGAAAAGGATTACAGTTAGAGGTAAAAAGGCAAACATTGGCATGGGTAGTCCCCTCTTTGCAACTGACAAGGTTTAAAAGACTGTCATACCACAAGAATATAGGGCCAATGCCCAAGGGACTACATGAGGTGAGGTGGACCAGTAGTTCCATGTCTCCTCCTCCACATCCATCCATTGGTCAAAACCTCTATAGGTATGGGCTGCACACGGAAATCAAAACATCAAAACGCCCTTGCAGATCATAGCCAAAGCAACATATAATGACCAATGAGGATGCATAATCTAGCTAGGTTCCTATCCATCATACAATTACATCATATATAGATTCAACTTATTTTATCATTTACTCTAGAATATAAATGAATCAGTACATACCAGTGAGAACAAGGGCAGGCCTTACATACTACCACCCTAGGATATGACTTACTCTTGGAAGTCATCAAGTGGAGGTTAGCAACACTCTCCTGAACTTCTTTGCACCAAATGAGGTAAGTATGGAAGATAACATATGACATAAAGGATTCACAAGGATATAAAGCATGGTAAATAAATGCCATGAAAGTTAGATTCTTTTCACAAAACACATTCTATAGATCAAAACTCAACACAAAGAATTTCCATGTTCATCAATCATTATCACACATGCATAGAGGAATTCATACGTCATAATGCATGTTCATATAGAAAGCATCAACTCATATATAGATACATCAAATGTAGAGCTTACACAAACCACACATTTTCATTCATCCATATTACAAGAATTAACTTCACAGGGTTCACATATAGGTTTCAAGGGATGTCATAGTCTCATCATAGAATCACATAACGAAATATCAATGCCAAGTTTCCAAAGATCCAAGAACCAAAGGAATGATGGTCTCAAGGCCACACGCCTGGGGGCCTCTCCATACATTTCCACAATAACCTACCTCTTGTTTGTATAAGGGGATTAGCCTCCAAGAGGTAGTCATCATAAGACCAAAGATCACTAGGAAGGTAAGTTGATAATGACTAGCCCATACTAATCCACACCTACCCCCATCCTTATAAGTTTCCCGCATCTACTTTCTTATATACACTCTACCAGAGGTTGCTCCATTGACATGGCGAGAAGGAAATCACAACACATGACCAACACTTGCAAACAAAAATAATCTAGCTTATCCACCACGAATAACAAATATACCAAAAGAAAGGAGTTTTAAAATTCAACAATAAAATAAACAAATGCGTACAATCCAAACAATAAATCAAACATAACCACAAGGCTTACGTGAAAATGGAGAAATCAAAGATTTGTGGCTAAGCTACTTTCAGACAAGATTAAATAACATGGTTGGTCCTCACAGGCAAGATATAAAAAGGTCATCAAACAACCAAAAGAAATGATTACAATCCATGAAAGTGCACATTACATCAGTATGTGACTAACATTAAGTCACCTATAAGGAAGGAGGGAAACACAGTCGCTACACGTGCTATGCAACACAACCAATGCAATAACATCATGTAGGTAAGTATTATCAATGCACATTCATATACTCTTATGTGGAATCGTGCCATTCTCAAAGGAAATATGTCAGCAATATAGTACATCGTGCCCTTCTCAAAGGTACACATCATCATCATAATGTAAATGTCTCTAGGATGCTATGCATCCACTCAAATAAGATACCAAGGGTAAGAGTAAACCTGCACCAAGTAGCATGGCCTCGAGAAAATCACATTCCCATACCAAACCATAACCAAGATCCCAAGTCAAATGTCAATAGTACCATCAAGGAAATAGAGCAAGATAGGATAGCACGATGGGCCTCTCAAAGGTCCATTTACTAAGGAGAAGTAGGGAGTACTCTAGCATAGGAAGGTATAGTTGGTTGGGTAATCGCAAACCAATGCCACAACATGTCACCATAGCTTCCTAAGTTCTTCCTCTCCACTACTTTACTCCACACATGGAAGGTCTCCAACTCCAAGGTTGGACCTTACAGGGTAAACAAACAAGCAAACCACACAAGCATGATTTCACCATACTTGTAGTTATACACTCAACCCATGGATGGATACCTAGTATCGCCAGCTCATGAGTACACAGCATGTACGAGGTGATCACAACACATAGTAAGCATGTTCTTAACAGATATTCACATCCACATGGTAACACATAACACAAGTTTTCCTCTATTATTCATTACCTAGTGAAGAAGAAGAACTTTCATTCACAAGGTCACATAAGAGTTACCATAAACGTTTCCAAGAAGTCTACCAAACATCAATTAGAATTACCATTTCTAAGGCATAAATGGAGTCTAACCATAACTTCACATTGAGTGACAATTAAATACACCTCAAATGAGTATACCAACATACTAGCATTTTCATACAAAGTCGTAATTAAATCAAAATAACATTATTTCAACTCGCAAAATGGACAACACATCACACATCATGGAGTCCTCTATAGCCCTTAACATATTACATATGAATTACGAACAATACATATACCTATCTAACAACAAAGCTCATAAAATAGAGGTATATCATGAAAAAGAATTTAATTGCAATCTCAAGTCTCTAATTTACTATTCTACCATATAATGCCAACCATCTCTCTCGCACAAGGACAAAGTTATAAAACACAAGATTTCCATTATGAAGTACTTTACAAAAAGAGGTCACCAAGCACACAAATGCATCATTGAAATAGTTGAGAACATATGTTAATACTTAACAATTTGCCATGCATAAAACTCATTTTCACCTCTTTCTTTCTTAATATTTTTACAAGGTCATCTAATGAAATCACACACGTCACAACTTGCAATCATAAAATTTAAAGAAAGATACACTTCATGCAATCTTTTCGAGTTATCAATCCAAAGAAGACAATGCCAATTTCCAATGATATCAAGGGTTAGGAATTCAAGAAAGTATGTCATTCAACCTCATGATAAACACATGCCAAGTTCACCAGGCAAAAATAAATCAAACAAGCATTAAGATGTCACTACACTTCATAAAATACACAAGGGCAAGGAAGGTCCCAACACAACCCTCACAATCTAGACCAACTGACTCAAGATGACAATCGACGAGGAGGAACACAACCACCACAAAAACACAAGCAAAAGACTTTGATAATTGTGTGACGAGGCCACCACAATGACAAAACAAGAGGGTGGATATTCCTCCAAGGTGAAGGCTAGCCGACAAACCAAAACCTCACTCTCTCGCAACTACACAAAGTAGGACAAGAGTCAAACCACCCTCAATCCACTCCATATCGGCCCAAACAACATGCAAACCCTAGAGCTCCCAATGTTGAAAACATGTGCTCTGATACCAAATGTCATGCCCACTTTTTACGAGTGGCCATGACACAAGAAAACACATGTCATGCCACATTACCCATGTTGTCATGACATGAAACACCCAAAATTTTCCCCTTATCCCTAAATCCCCATCGCACAATGCGGGGAAGGAAGACAAGGCATGGATGAAACATCTAGGACGCCTTGTCAGGTCAATCAAACCAAGAGGATAACAATATTAAGTGTCCAAAACAACAACCATGCAAGAAGAATTGATCCAAACATCCATTTAGCTATCAATAGGGTCTTACATTTATAAGTGGTTACAAGAAGATTTAGTTTATTCTACCATACCAGAGCAAGTGAGGATATCAAGGCAATATTTTATAGCCATTTCTAAAACATGGCAATGCAACAAAATGAGGGTAAGAAGATTCCAACCTCCAGTAAATACATTTCAACATAATGGAGACAATAATAAATTGATTTCGTTGAGAAACAGTGAACCATACATCCATGATAATTCAATCGAAAGTAGATGGGATACATTTTAGCACACCCTAACATACAAGAGTGTGAAAAAGAAGATGTTCTGTACATAAAGATTAGATTCTATCTTGCAATACATAGCATAGCATCATTAATGAAGGTACGATGATTTCAACAACATAAAAGACAACAAGTCATAATTAAAGTTATCCACCACATTCTATTCTCCTATAAATTCAATATAAATATCAAAGTAACGAGATAATCTTTACAATTTACAAGGTGAAGGCCCCCTTCCCAGACATGGGAGGGTCAACTTCAAGGATAAAGTTACAAGATTAATAGATTACACTGAATAATATACAATAAAAAAATAAGTACAATTGAGATATCCCAATGGCATGGTGAAACAACAAGAGTACATCACAATGGTATAATATCAGGGTCTCGCCAAGTAGTCAAAGCATTTGTATAGAGACCAATGGGGGATGCTACTCACCTCCCAACCATATTGCCATCGTCGAGTGCAATGGATGTCCATTGCACCCTAGGCAACCCCCGAGCTATGGAGAGAGGAGATCAAGGAACCACTGTCAGATGGTCAACTCACATAATAAGGACCTCAAGAAAGACACAAGGGATTCCACCCAAACATGATCATGATTCTCACACATGCTTGACATGACATAAAGGGGGTAGATAGATAACAAGCTTTCAAGCACACCCACCCATAAGTACAAACCTTCACTAAACTAGATGAAGATTCACCAAAAGGGGTTACTCATGCCCCAAACAAAACAAGAGAAGGATGAGAGAATAACACAAGAGACACATGAGCCACATACTCCAAACCTATCATTTTCTACTTAAGGCACTCATTTAAGTTGGTCCAATGCAAGTAGGATGAGAGAGGTTCTCACTCAAACAATCACTTGCCTAAAAAATACAATATATAACGGCATAAGGTAAGAATATATATAAAATGAAGTCCATCTAGATGAAGCAAACTTAAGTTGTAGCAAACCAGGGTATACCTTATAGTTAATCTAATGCTCTAAGTCAAAAAGGACATAAGGCAGCTTGCCAATGTAGACGCACAGTCACAAGGAGAAATTTCTTTAATAAACATAAGTAATATGAATGTATATGCATGAATGAGCACTTGAATGTTTGTGCTTCAACCAACTGTAAGCACATCCATTCATACAAGAGTAAGAAGTCCCAAGTGTAGTGTGTACATGGTAAGTGCCTGAATGTGCATATGCCTAAAGACGTGGAGCCCAAATAAGGTACTGTGTGTCATTGTTCAAAAATAATTCTTTATCAACAAAAAATCTTACATTATATGTCTCATTATGATGATACCAATTGATGAAAACATTAACATCTAGGGAATATATATATATATATACACTCAAGTCCACAATTTCAGCTTCAAGTGTGTGGCATTCATTCTCCTTGACATTCAACTCCTTACTTTAAACATCAACAATTCTCTTACTTTCTTCAAGAGACAATTTTAGATCAACAATTTGCTTCTCATAATCTATCACTTTATTGGTCATGATTTCATTTTCTTTTTGATCTTGACATCTTTGTGCAATGGTCTCCTTTTTGAGCTTCTTGATCTGACTCAAAGCACACTTTAATTCACCTTCAAGATCAATGAATGCTTCACAATTATTTGATTGTTCTTCACATTTATCACTTTAAACTTCATTTAGGACAGCCATAAATAAGGTCTCTGCACCTTCCTCAAGAGAATCATCTGAATCGCTTTCAGTCATATCAACATTCTTGGTAAACAAGCTCTTTTTCTTTCTAAAATTGTTTTTCCTTTTAGGAACAAACTGTTTCTTTTTTAATTGCTTCATGTTTTCATCTTCATCACTATCTAAGTCCTTATAAGGACACTTAGCTGCATAGTGTCTAATCCTTCCACATTCAAAGCGTTTGAATGGAAGTGTACCTTTGTACTTGCTAGCTGATCCCTTTTTTAATTTTCTTGCAAAAGATATCTCTTGATCATCAGCCAACTCTTCTAATTCACATTTTACCTCTTTCTCCTTTTTGACTGATTTGAATGCAGCTTCTTTGCTTGAGGGTGTATCATTACTGATTCTCATCTCAAAAGTTGTGAATGTGCCATGAAGTTCATCAAAGGTTACTTTGCTCAAATCTCTTTCCTCTACTGCAGACACTTTGGACTCATATTTTGTAGTTAGAGTCCTTAAGACTTTTGTTACAACTGTCTTTTCTTCCAGAGTATCATCCAATCCTCTTATGGCATTTACAATTTCTTGGACCCTCAGAAGATAATTTGCCACTTTCTCATCATCACTCATCTTGAGACTTTCAAATTTAGCTCTATAGGATTGTAATTTTGCTTCTTTGATTTTATCATCTCCTTGATAAATATTGGATAACTTGTCCCATATTGCCTTAGCTGATTTACACTTCATGATTTTAACAAGTATCTCATTGGTTAAGCCACAACATATTGCATTTTTGGCCTTAGCATTTTTTTCATAGGCCTTTTTATCATCAGGTGTTGAAGGAGGATTTGTTGCAGTATATTCATTTACAATGGCAGCATACACATCATACCCCAAAGATGACAAATATGACTCCATCCTGAACTTCTAGAAGGCATAGTTAGACCCATCAAACATAGGTGCCTTGTAGTTTGAAAGTCCTTCTTAACTTGCCATGACAAGTACTCCAAATATATGATCTACCCAAGCTGATTAAGCCTTTATAGAGAAACAAGCTCTAATACCAATTGTAGGAGTACAATCAACACTGAGAGGGGGGTGCATCAGTGTTGATACACAAAAACCAATTTTTATCTTCTTTCAAAAATAGTCAATAAGCTTTGTCTAAATTGAATCAATTATCAAAAACACATTCACCAAATCTTCAATTATATATGACATATGAAATTATGCAAGTCATCAACACAAGAAATTATTCAAGACATCAACACAAGAAGAATTACTGAGTGGGAAACCCTCTTGGGGTAGAAAAACCACTCAAACTACCTCACTAGCTTATATGTGAAAACTTCAACTTTTACAATGTCTCACTGACAAAATATGGCCTCATTGGCTTATAGGTTGTCACAAAAACTCTCACTGACTTTTGACAATTTCACCAATATCAAGAGATCAAATACAAAAATAAGGGAATTTCCCTATTTCAATTAAACTCAAAACCTTATATCTCCTCTTTCACTTCTTCAAAAAAATTGTTTAACAATCTCTGCAACAATGATAAAAGAATGTCATCTTATTGGTGTCACCAAATCACCAACACTTCATTTTTTTAATCTGCACAAACTTCAATAAGTTTATCAATATGATTTCAACCAAAAATTCAATGTTTGTATATAACCCCTCTCTACAAAACAAGCACTGCAAAACAAGCACATTAAAAACTCAAATTATCTCTGCATAAATAATATTATCTCTACAAAAATGTTGTCTCTGTATAGTCCCTAGTATCTTCTCTGTAAAACAAATCTCTTTGCTCTCTTATGATTACCTCTACTCATTAATGTCCTCCTACATCTTGTTCTTCTTTACAAACACTATTCTAAACACAAAAAAAAAATACTTCTCAAACCATTTCAATATCACATGAGAAAGACACATTCCATTGTTAAGAACCTTAGGCACACAAAAACATTCTATCTCTGTTTCTGTTCAATAATAGAATTAAAAACCATTGAAATCTGCATTAAAGAAGGAGGGAAAAAGCATTGTTTTTAGGCTTTTATACTAATCAAATGTCAAAATTAGAAACAAAAACTGACCGTTGAGCTTCCAAATTCATTTAATACATAACCATTGGATGCTTTTTCACTCCATCTGATAGTTTAATCGAGGTCGTAGATTTAGTGCTCCCACCAATACCTTTTTGCTTTTACCCAATGACTGGGCACTCTAAGCATTGGGGTCAGTTAGAAGACAATTTTCATACCCTTAGATTGTCACTTAAGTGATGATGACTAGTTCAACCGGTCAACAAACAAATAGAACTAAAAGTGATTGACGTGTAAACAATGGTTTAATAAGAGATGACTTAGGTTTGTTTAGGTCTGTGTGAACATAGGTTTTTATTAGGTTTTAGATCCTTAACAATATTGACAGGGAAAATCATTAGAGACAGTTACCAACAACTACAACAGAGATCTCAGACATCTTATAAAATGATAAGACATGAACTTTAACTTTGGCTTAGACTTTACAAAAAAATAGGGTGGCATTTAGGTCTAAAGTCTTATATAATATTTAAACAAAAATGATTCAAGAACTTGTATACTAGTAGACATAGGATATGAAATATGATAATAGACATATCATGACATTATGACATAGGAATATCCAAAACAAAAAGACACAAGGACACTTAAGATATGATGACACTAAAAGGACATGAAGACATGAAGGCCTTGTGACATGAAGACATGAAGACCTTGTGACATGAAGACATGACTTGAAAAAGAATTGAAATCCACTGTATACCTCTTGATATGTCACAACTATCAACATCAACAAATGAAGATCAATTGCAACTGAGATCAAATGAAGACCATGCCACTGTATACTATGCCATTGTAAGTGTCTTGCAAAAGACCATGTAAATCAACATCCATGTCACAACTATCACAACTGAAACTGTATATCAACTGCCATGATACAAGAGCATCATAAGACATACCAAGCCAATGTACAGAGAAACCATTGATTGCATGATATGATGAAGACCACTCATGAAGCCAATCTTGTTGTAGAGTATGCTAAACAACAAACTCCTCATTATGTAGAGTATCACTCACCTAGACATGTGCCCTTTTTGACATCAATGACAAGGAATCATACAG
The DNA here is from genome assembly GCA_027924645.1 of Cunninghamia lanceolata. Taxonomy (NCBI): domain Eukaryota; kingdom Viridiplantae; phylum Streptophyta; class Pinopsida; order Cupressales; family Cupressaceae; genus Cunninghamia; species Cunninghamia lanceolata. The sequence goes on from BSBN01000021.1 coordinate 28,315,205, forward strand.
ATGCCAAACAACACTTAAGACTCCATTTGGTTCCCTCATCTTTGTGCACTTACCCTTTATGAAACCTAATCTAATCGGATCTGATAAATAAAATGCAAAAGGAAAAGGGAGAGAAGGGATAAGTGTAAGGCCTGCCCTTGTTCTCACTGGTACATATTGATTCATTTATAGTCTAGAGTAAATGATAAAATGAGTTGAATTTATATATGATGTAATTGTATGATGGATAGGAACCTAGCTATATTATGCATCCTTATTGGTCATTATATGTTGCTTCGGCTATGATCTCCAAGGGTGTTTTGATGTTTAGATTTGAATGTGCAGGGTGTACCAATACAAGTTTTGACCAATGGATGGATGTGGAGGAGGAGACATGGAACTATTGGTCCACCTCACCTCACCTAGTCACTTTGGCATTGACCCTATGTCCTTGTGGTATGACAATCTTTTAAACCTTGTCAGTTGCAAAGAGGGGACTACCCATGCCAATGTTTGCCTTTTTGCCTCTAACTATAATCCTTTTTGAGGTTATTCCTTGTGTGGTGCATAAACCCATAAAGTGTTATGTTCTTGTGTGATTTTGTTTTACTTGAGGTCTTTTTCACGACTTTGGTCTCGTATTTTGCATGCAGTTGAGGGTTTGCAATTAGCCTCCTTGCTTGGGATGTGAAGTCAATTTCGTGTTTCTTAGGAGGCATTTTAAGGTGGGCAAACCTTGTTATGCTTTTGGAGTTAAACTCATTCTTAAATTGATTAGTCAACCTATTGATGATTTCACTCGGTGATGAGTCGCGTGTTTTAATTCATTTTGGGAATGCCCCAAGGATAGCATATTGGGCTTAAAATTTGATAATTGACCTTGCATGATAAGGAATCTGTTTATGACAACTACCTTTTCAATGTTTCCCTTAAAATACTATGATGTATCTCAGTATGTGTAAATGTTATGGAAACCAAATATACTTATATACATATAATCATAATCCTATTTAAACTTTGGCAATTCCTTATATTTAATGTTGTCCTTTTCAATATTATGGCATTCATTAATAGGAGAAAAATGATATATATAATGCATATATATTAGCCTAATCCCATATTATCTATTTTCATCTCTTCTATAAATCCCTCCTTTGTTAGGATGCAGTTTGTATTTAGCCGTTAGACTTTCATGTGTGAGCATATCATTCTCGAGGTCACAACTTTAAGCTGGTAGTTGACCCTACCTATCAAGGAATCTTTGTGTGACAATTATCCATTCAAAGGTGCCCTTTAATGTTACGGCATACCTTAGTGTTGGTAACTATTATATATAGCCATAGTAATATATTTTTGGATCAACATTATTCTTTAGAAATAAATTTTGACAGTTGGTCCAAAATCTCTCTTTTCGAGTGGTTTTACATTTCCAAAGTATCGATTACTTCTTTGCTACAGAATGCCTTAGTTCAGGGGGTCCTTCTCAAAAGAAACTTTGCCTTAGAACAACACTAAATCATCGCTTGTTTTTTTTTATGGGGATGCTAAAGGTGTTGAGTCCAATGAGTTCTATGACTATGTCGTTACCTCAACCTTAGAGTTGGCATTCCATTTTGTTTTGGTACTGGTGCTCACGAGTGAGATAGCACTGAAAATGCACCTTGTATATTTGTATTGCGACCTACTCCTATTAGTAGGGATAGATTTAATTAGTGGGCTAGAAAGCCACAAGAAAATACTTTTAGTAATGTTAATGGAATAACGTTTGTGGTGAATGACTTTCCTACAATTGGGAAGAGGATTTTCTTTTGGGGAAAAGAACAGAAGCTCGGGGACCACCACTAACCAGCTGGAGCTATAGGGTAGCATGGTCAAAAAAGTGGTGCACATGATTACAAGGGGAGGAGGGAAAAATGTCAGAGGGATGAAGAGAGGCAAAGATGAAATCTATTTGTCAGGAGAGGAGGACATTTTTTATGGTTCAGAGAGGAAAGGGAGAGGTAAGGAAGAGGGACAGTGGTGGAAAAACAAAAAGAAGGGAGGCACTCTGTTCGGAGGGAATGTGGGGAAAAGAGAAGAGAGTGGCAGTGGACTGTTTGATGGTATGTCATAGCACAGGGACAAGATAGGTGGGGTGACCATGGAGAGGAGCGGTATCCCTATCGTTTACTCTATCATTTTTTTTGTGATGGTTTCTTTTTTAGAGATTTATTTCCTTATGGTCGGGCAACAGTTTAAAAAGAAGATGGAGTTTGTGAAGCTATTTTGCCACTGGACATTTTAGAGACGTCTGGTAATTTCATACAGTTTTTAAACTTGATAATCGTGGCCTTTCAAATAAGTATAGAGTTAGGCATTGTACCTTACCGTACTGGCTAAAAGAAGTAGAGTAATAACAAAACTAGATGCATATTTATATTTCTCCTTAGATGCAGCAAATAGAAGCTTTAAACTGAGGGAAGGAAGAAATGGAGCACTGAGAACATTAGTAGTAAATACAATAGAAAACAGGTGAGTACCGTGTCCTCTTGATGATATAAGAGACTCTAACAGTACCATAAAGCTATCATACTTATATTTAAATAATTATACCGGAAGCTATGCAAAAAAAAGGCATCCAATTAACCAGTGCTAGCTTAAATCGACATAGGTATCTTTTTTTATTTATTGTAATAGGTTTTTAAACAAAAGGAATGTGTGGGGTCGACCCGGCCTACATAGGGTGCAGGTTCAGGGCGGATAACAAAGGAGAGGGGTGGTGACGTTGTTGGATGCAGTTAAACCACTATTCAACACTCACCATGGCGTGTGTGCAAGAAGTTGTGTCCACTTATTGGCCAAAAAGTGGAAGTGTTTTCCCTGATTTTCAAAATTTCTCACATTTGACCTAAAATTTTGAAGCACATCAATGTGGAATCTTGGAAAAAGTCACTAAATATGAAATGTAGTACTCGGAGTCTAGTTTCTAAATATGTAGTTTTTTTTCAATACCCAGATGATAGAAATTGATTTTGAATAGGTGTTTCTAAAAACCACTATTTAAAAGTCACTTTTTTTTACTATACCATGTACATGTACGTCATCCATATTTTGACCTAAATAATCATATTTTTCAAAATACTTTTGGGAAAAGATTTGTAACTCACTAAAGCACGTTTTCCATATTTTTTGTAATTTTTTATTGAATATTTTTTTATTAATTTTTTATTGGCCATTTTTGGTCTTTTAAAAAATCATCGTGTACGTCACGCATAAGATGACCTAAACTTAACATTTTTAAATTTTTTTTTTAAATTGAGAAGAATTGTCTAAAGTACGTTTTCGTACAATTTTTTTAACAAAAAAAATATTTTAATAAAAAGTTATCAAAATACTAAAAAACCCTAATAATTCAAGTTTATGGACCTATTTCATCAGAAATTGATTAAAAAATAGAAAAATTAATCCAATTGTAAAAAAAATTACATATTTGGAATCTACATTGTCTCCTCTATAATGGGTTTTAATTTCATCAAAATATTCTGCAAAATAGACCTTTAGATATATGCCCAAAGTCACTATTTTGTTGTGACATTGATAGGGCCTTCAAGTTGCAAGTCAAACTAGGTCCAGAGGTCAGGGTCAGATCGCCAAAGCATTTTTTGAAGTGGGTTACAAAGAAAAACCTGAGCCTAAAATTCAAATTTTCAATAACGGGATCCCGTAGTAAACGGGATCCTGTTTATTATTTGCCCATTTTTTTAATAAGACTATACTATGACTGTCAGCCCTGCAACTTGCTCTACAGTACGGCCGACAACAACACTTGCAGCATTCTTTGCCATATTTTTTTCTTTTGCAGGTCCATTAACTTGAAATATTGTTTGAATTTTGATAGAAGCCATCATTGAGACACTGTTTGAGTGAAATTTTGTTGAATTGGTACTTGTTTGAAGGACTTGAAACACATTCAAGTTTTTGACATTCATTTGTACATGCTTCATAATTTTTTTAATCATGGGATCACAAAGTCGTAATAAGAGGAAAGATAGGAAGTTATTAACCCCTGAAGAAATTGAACCAAAGAGAGAGAAGGAGGCAAAAAGACAAAGAGATAGAAGAATAAAGATTCAATCAATGAATAATGTTGAAGCATCCAATTCCACAACTAGTGAAGATAAAAATATTGAGGAGACCATGGATGTAGACGATGCAAATTTGCAAGAGGTGAATGTGGAAACTAATACGATTATACAAACTACTCCTGGTATGTTTTCAAATCTCTCTGTTAATGCTATGGAGAATGTTTCAATAGGCACAAATTTAGGTACTTCTTCAAATCCACCTTTGAATGAAATGGAAATAATGTTGATAGGAGATTTAAAACAAGCTAGATATAACAATGTTGAGATTGATAATATTCGTAGAGATCAAAATTTGAAACAAATTGTTGTTGAAAATGAAAATAAAAATCTTTTTGTTGAAAATGAAAATGAAAACTATTTTGTTGTTGAAAATGAAAATGAAAACTGTTTTGTTGTTGAAAATGAAAATGAAAACTGTTTTGTTGTTGAAAATGAAAATAAAAACCATTTTGTTGTTGAAAATGAAAATGAAAACCGTTTTGTTGTTGAAAATGAAAATGAAAATCCTTTTGTTGAAAAAAAAAATGAAAACCATTTTGTTGTTGAAAATGAAAATTGTTTTGAAGTTGAAAATGAAAATGAAAATCTAGGATGTGATGTTGAAAATGAGGAAAAAAAATTTTAAAATTGAAAGAGATGTTTTGGATAATCTTCTTGGTAAAATTTCTTGGAGACAAATAAGAACACATGCCAATAGATTATACAAAGAATTTTTTTATCATAAAAAACTATCATTTCAATGTCAACTAATGATGCAATTAATGAGAATGTAGAAAATGAGAAAAGTAATGAAAATGTTAGGCATTTTTGTTAAACCAAGAAGAAAAGATCAATCACTAAAACATGCTATGTCTACTGTTGCTAGTGCCATTGAGTCTATTGGAAGTAATAGTCTATCCAAAGATAAGAATACAGCAAGATGAGATATAACAACTACTATAGTGAATAAAATAACTTTGAATAGAAGAATGGTAAGCAATATTAGTGGAATTCTAAAAATACATCTTAAAACATTGGTAAGAGCGGCAAAAAGAAGAGAAAGTATAGAAAATGATCCAATTAACCAATGTTAGAATTTTAGTGGTCGACTCTCGAGATCTAACATGAAACTAAATGTTGAAATCAGATCTTTGATCAAAAAATATTGGCATGATAATATTAGGGTATCGTCTAATGCTAGAGATGTTTTGAAATTAAGAGTGGGGTCCAAAGTTCGTGATCCTCATCCAAAACACCTATTAGATACAACGCAAACTAAATTTTATAGAAAATTTTGTGATGAATTAGTGTTACCTGGTAATATTAAAATAATTCAAAGATCTTTTGAAAAATACAAACCATGGTATGTAAAGATTAATAAGCAACGAATATCTTGTTGTTGTAAAACGCATGTTCAATTTCATTATTATTATGATGTGTTTTAATATATACGTTGTACTTTACATCGTAACATGATTATACAGGAATGTGATATTAATATACCAACTAAAGCAATAAAAGAGTTTATATCAAGTTTGTTCTATGAAAGATCTAATGAAAAATTATTTTATTTAAGTTCATGTATTTCTGGACAATGCACTAAGAGTTTGTATGCATGAAAGTGTTGAAAATCATTTTGGACAACAATTAGTGGATGTTAAAAGATTTAAGAATGTTGAATATTATTTAAAAGATAGAAATTTTGGAAAGCGTTGTGATTTAATTACAGAAAAGGTTAGTGTGCATGCATTCATATCAAAATTTAAGAGTAAAATTGTACCAAAATATGTCAAGCACTCTCAACAAGCTCGATGGCTTGATGGACAATTTCGTGAATGTAGAAACACATTTCCAGTTGGTACTATACTATTAGTGGTTGATTTTGTAGAAAACTATACTTTAGCTCCGCAAGAGGAAATTCAATCACAATATTACAATTCAGTGCAGGTTGCTATATTTGTTCATATTGTTTATAGACATGCAGATGATAGCACAGAGAATGATAGAAAATTTTTGAGGGAGTATCATTTCTATTTGAGTGACAACTGGTTAATCTCATCAGAGTTTGTTCAATATTGTTTCAATATATCTTATAAAAATTTAATAGAAAGAGGAATCCAAATGACTAAACATCTTATATGGTCAGATAATTATACAGGGCAGTACAAGAATGCTCGAATGTTCTATTGGTTAAGTAGGGTTCACAAGGAGAATAATGTCCAACATATGTGGATTTATTTTTAAGCTGGACATGTAAAGGAGAACATGATGCAGCTGGTGCATGTGTTAAAAGAATTCTTGCTAGACAACAATTAAAATTTGAGGATGCAGTAAAATTTAAAGATGCACGTGGGATAGTAGATTGGTGCAATACAAGATTATGTACACCTGGATCAAGCGAGTACTCTATAGTTCGTTGATTCTTTTGGTTGGTTGAAGAAGAAAACATTCTACCTAGACTTGATTGCTAGACAATCAATGGATCTACTAAATGGCATTCATTTAGGAGTTCTAATGCAAGTACATGGACTATCTGAACAAGGGAGCTTGCATGTTTTTGTCAATTTTGTATTTTAGGAGATTGGGAAGCATGTGAGAATACAGAATGGGTTGAAGAGTGGAAGCAAAGACAACTGACACTTCCACAAGCACATGATCAAAGTGAAACAACAATTGAAAACAATGATCAATTGTTTGCATCAAACAATTATGACCGTGTTTCAGACCTTGTACAAGAAGGTAATTTAATTCAAATTATTTCACTTCGTCACTAATTTGTAGTGCTTTTATTTATTTATGTGTACATATGAATACATGTATGTTGATTGGTCAAATTTTATGGACATGTGCAAATTATTGAATCAAAATTTATTTGCAAGACATGTGTATATTGTTGTTGCACCAAAGAATAATGAAGAGGAAACTGAATATTGGTTGGCTCGTTGTGTGGAGACTAAACATAAGTTAACAGTACCTCAAGAAGATGATGATGGCTTTCCTTATCCAACAGGTTTGGTGATCCCCTCAAGACATCCCCTTAAGCAAATTTTGATAACAAGTCTTTGATCCCCTTAAGCATATTTTCATAACTTCTTTGATCCCCTTAAGCAAATTTTAAGAATTTCTTTGATGATGGTTATCATTATCCAATAGGTTCGGTGGTGGTTGTTGGCACTTGGCTACGGAAATACCTTATAAGGAAGAATGGTTTGCTTGCATTCAAAGATTATGAAACACATAAGAAGATTATACACTACTCACATTTGGTGTTGGCAACAAATATAAAACTGGAGAGGTATCGTGGAAAACCTACAAATAAAGAGCTATGGGCAATTTCTATGGAAGACCATGAGACAATCATCAATGCGTTGGAAAAAAGAGAGGATGGAGATGGTACAATAGAATAAGTAAATACAGGTGAATATAGTTAAATAGATTTATATTGTTCTTTAAAATACATTAAATACATGTTTTGATATTTCTTATGCGTTATTAGTTGAAATTGATTTAATTTGTCCTTTTCTATCCTTAGGCCATCATCACAAATTCATCACATACTTTGAAACAAAAACTTGAGAGGCACTTGTAAATACAGGTACAAATTGTGTATATCTAGATAGTTTTATATAAATTAAAATACATGTTTTCATTCAGATATATTGATAAATTGCTTGTATTATTTTTACATCAGGTGGCATGAAAACTTGCTACATTCCCCAAAAGTTTTAGATTTCCTTGAGATGGCATAACCACATTTTGTAAACATTATTTTGAGTTGGCATATATGTACATACATAATTACATTATTACACATTTTGTACATAAATTTGTATACATGTGTATGTACACAATTTTATACTCTATAGTATTAAATTTATCAAAATTATTATTCTATGTATTTTATTTGTTAAATGCGCATGTTTTTCTACTTTGAATTTACTTTAAATTTGATTTTATTATATTGTTAAATTTGGTTGCCTTGGGCAACTTCACCAAATTTTGAGAACTTAAGATGTCCCCTTAAGACATCGTAAATTAGGACCCCTTAAGACATCTAAAAAGTTAGCATCAAGTTGTAGGTTAATTAAAATAGCTATCAAATTTAGGGCCATCAATTGCAAATGATAGGTGTCTAGGTAGGGAATGTAATCACAATTTCATTTTTTCAATTTTCATGTTTATTTTTCAATTTTTGAGTGATCTAGAGTTTGGTAGGGTGTGGCCTAGGTCACCCTTTTACCATACTTGGTCACTTGTTTTTGTTAGGAAAACTGCCTGAGTGTCCCTTAGGATGTTTGGGCAACTTGCAAGGTTGCTTAGCAAAAAATTTCATGTTGCATCTTTTGCCAAGAGTGATTTAAAAATATGCATTTTTAGGTGTTTTGACTATTTAGACTTGGGTTTTTCATGTTTTTCTAAAAAAATTTATGTTTTTAACTTTTTCAAATTTTTGGCTTTTACATTTTTACAATTTTTTAAGTTTTTCTAATTTTCAAAGTGATTAGTGTGTGCTTGTGTTGACAAGACACACATATTCATTGGAATGTGACTAAGGAGCAAGCTTCATTGGTGAGTAGTGTGTAGGAGCTTTCTACAACAAATCAAGTTGCCCTACGACAAGGTTGGATAGATAGAGTGGCGTAGGTTCCTATTGTGTTATCCTTATCACACATTTATTATGACATACTAACCTATTTAGATGTAAAGGGTAAAATTTTATATTTTCCTAGCATTTCTAGAGGGTGGATGATTACACTGTATGGTCCATCTACTAGATTTTGGGTGTCCCTATCTAGAGACAACTTGACATAGGCAAAGTGGGCATCAAAGGATGAGAGACTAGCCTGGGCCACTTTCTTGGGAGTTAAGAGACCAAGAAATAGGAAGGGAGTTTATCTAACTTTAGTTCAAACCCTTGACATTTTTCCCCTATGGAAGGTCATGATTGGCTTAATAGCTTAGCACAAGATTACCATAGGCATTATATATAATAGAATAGTTGTCCACTAGGAGGTGTCATTGTTATGCACACTTTCCTTCAATGCCAACTTCTTGAAGTCTGGCATTGTCTTGAATTTAAAAAAAATTTACACTGCACTGAAATTTTTTAAAAATATTTACCACCTAGCCATCAGTTTGATAGAACTAGAGAGTAATATCACTATTGAGAATTTCTTCTCAAATGAAGTGCAACATTAACTTTAGTGTGCTTTATTTTTTGATGTTGAACAAAATTTATGGCAAAGCAATATAATTTTGGCTATCACATAACAAGGTGGTACTATCAACAGTACCTAGATAAAGCTCTTTTAATAATCTTTTTTTTTTGTCTTTTATTAATCTTTTAAGCCACAATTGATTTTTGATGTTTTTATTGCACTTTTATATTTGGCCTCATAGATGATAGAGCCCCTATAGGTTGATTTTTATTACTCCATGTGATTGTCCCTACACCAAATTTAAAGAAATAGTTGAAGAAGTATATTTCTTATGAACAAAATTACCAATATAGTTAACATCACAATAACCATATAAATTTGCATTTGGTGTAGGAAAAAAAACCATATTTAAAGTACTTTTAATATACTTCAATATTTTTTTAGTCATTTTCCAATGAATCCACATATGGATCTTGCATGAATCTAGATGCAATACCTACTACATAAGTAATGTCTGGTCTAGGTATGGTATGGTAAATAAGGCTTTCTACTAACTATCTATACAAAGTAGGATTGGTCTTTTCACATAGAGGTTTGGAGTCAAGTTTAATACTCAATTCAATAGGATAGCAGTTGGTTTATAGTCAACCATATTGAAATTTTTTTAGAAAATCTTATTTGTATCTTTCTTGTGATACCCTAATAGATTAATGATCCTAGAAGATAATCATTCCTAAGAAATGATGGCAGAAGCCCTAAATTAGTTATTCAAATATCTGGTTTAATTTATTTTTTATATTTGTGGATTAAGAAATAAGACTACTCGTAATGAGTAAGTCATCCATATATAATACAATATAATGATTTGACCATTTTTAACATTAACAAAGAGGTCATTATCAAAGTCACAAATAGAGAATCTAAGAGATTGGAAAAAATATTGTAACTTTGCATGTGAAGGACTAAAAATGTCCACTTTCTCATATGGTACAGGCTCCTATCATTGAGCAAGTGGAGTTAGGTAACATTTAAGCATGGGGGACTTGACATCCTACCTTCAAGTCTACCATGACCTTTATTAGATTGTGCACCATAAGGCACTAGGAGTTAGTCATCCTTCTCTAGTTATGGTATGGATATTGGAGCATATTAGACCCTCTCAATGGCCCATGCCCCACACCAAATCTTTCACTTCCTTGAGGGGGTATCAAGTAGTGTTGATTGGGTTACTATGGCACATGATACACATTTAAACAATGGTGACTTTGACTAACACAGACATTATTACAAACCCCTACATATAGATAGAGAGGGAGATTGGGTAGGAGATGACATGACTAGATATTATTGAAAAGGGGTGACTTTCTAAAGGATTTCCCCTAGTACACTCCCATGCTACAAATCCTACTTAAGATGTAGAAGAGGTTGGTCAAGGGACACTCCCATGGACTCTTACTCTAGGGACTCCTATTACATGGTCAACACAAGAACAAGCACCAAGGCACTTGGATAAATATAACTATAACCATGCTAGGATCATTTAATTTTTTATGTAGAGAGTGATCAGGATGATAGAGAAGATGAGGGGTCCAATGATGATCTTACTATCCTAAGGTGGAGGAGGATGAGAATGCATCAGATGAGGTTGCTCCTAGTTTATAGGTGTTTCCTCTAGAACTTAGTTGATCTAGATGAGAAGATGTGAGAGATTGATCCCTCCTAGTAGGCAAGAGATCCTCATGAGTATCTCACTTTTTAATTCTTTGTTTTGATTTGCTTAGCATTTTATTGCTTAAAATTTGACCAGGACCTAAATATGCATACCGTGAATGAATGGAGGAACTTTATTAGGACATCATCACTACATATTCTTTCAATGCAATTTCTTCATTAAGCACAAATTTAGATCAACACTCTAACACTTGTAGAGATTTTTGCCTTGCCCCTTGCATGGGGAGACTTTGTACTCGTGTATACTTATTTTGATCATGTACCTCCCATGATGGAGCCTATGTACTCAATCATTGTTAGATTTATATATGACAATCGATTATTTCTATTGATGTCAATCTATATCTTATTATGGTTGATCTCAAATGTTCACATTTCTTTTCCTTCATGCACATGGTTAGATTAAAGTTTTATTTATGATTATTTAGGGATGCTTGTATATACATATGTATGTGATGTTATGCTTTTATAGATCAACACTCTGACACTTGTAGAGATTTTTGCCTTGCCCCTTGCATGGGGAGACTTTGTACTCATGTATACTTATTTTGATCATGTACCTCCCATGATGGAGCCTATGTACTCAGTTATTGTCAGATTTATATATGACAATCAATTATTTCTATTAATGTCAATCTATATTTTATTATGGTTGATCTCAAATGTTTACATTTCTTTTCCTTCATGCACATGGTTAGATTAGAGTTTGATTTATGATTATTTAGGGATGCTTGTATATACATATGTATGTGATGTTATGCTTTTATAGTTTATGATGTATATGCAATGTATGTATGCATGGATAACAGATATATGTATGGATGCACCTAAACTAACATGATGGTTTTACATGATTATTACTTTGACATGTGTATGATTTTGTTATGATAGGATTGCATTTATTGTGTGACATGTATATGATATTGATAGTGTGGTTTCTCTTTATAAGGTTTTTAAGTTAAGGGATTGTAGGTTGACTACATAAGACAACTCATTAAGCTTTCATAATGCAACAATTGGGGGATCAAGTAGCAACAAAAAAGGTGATTAAAACAATTTTGGTATGATTACAAATATATAACCTTACAAAATCCATAATTATAAACTATAAATAAAACAACAATATCCACAAGAAGAAAACAACACCTAAATAACCCACACAAGAACAAATAGAGGAAGGTCAGGTTGTATAAACTCCAGGTCCATGTTCAAAAAATATATAAAGTCCATGTTCAACAATATATATATAAAGTCCATGACAAACAGTATATAACATAGTCCATGAAATAGTCAAATTATACATAGCCCATGTTCAATAACCTATCACATACTATCTCTATCATCAAGAGTCCTCTTCACACCACGCGAACTACTCAGATGACCTGAATCACTCTGCAAAAGAGAAAGATTTAGATGAAATTAGATGTAAGATTATTAAAAATGATGTAATGACAATTTTTAAATTTATAATTTATCATAAAATTAAATTATCGTGTGAGGCTAAGAGGCATGCTTTGGTGCACCTAGACCTGTCTCTCCATGCTCTGAATCAATCTATTTAATAAAAGAGAAAGTTCAAGTTGAAATTAGATGTAAGACGATTTCTAAAATGATTTAATTCAATTTAATTTATAAGTTATCATATTTAAAAATTATTATACCATAAGAGGAACTTGTTGTGAATCCTCTATTCCAGGACCTGTCTCTACAGGCTTAGCTCCATGACATGTATCAAGCTATAAAAGAAAAAGAATTTTGAACACATGTCAACATATATATCTATCAAGAAATTTACTTTAAGTTCACAATGTATATTTTAATTGTTCAATTTAAATATAATCTAAATTTTAAATTATACCGTATCAAGCTGCCCATCTCCTCTGTCCTCCTGCTCTGCATGTGCTGCGTGTTGATGAAATGTGTCACTAACAAGCTCCTACAATGTCATTTATATAAGTTAGCACATGTGTGTACAAATTAGGTTTTAAAACGTATATATAATTGACTTGTGTACATGTTATACGTTTTTGAACAACCTAAAATGCAGTCGACTCTTGATATAAACTTGGATTATCCAAGTGTGCTACAATGCCCATCCTCATTGTTGTGTCAACCTGCATAGACATATTTATAATATATTAAATAGTACATGTGCACGTTTTCAGATACACTGATATCAAAATAGAAAATTTTAAGTATATATAGTTTTTTAAAACAATATACATACTGTAAGATTGTTATGTGAGATGCCCAATAATGGAGGAGCGCTCGAGACACCCTGAGATGGAGGATTCAATTTGGAAGAACCCTGAACTAGTTCATAAATAAGTTCATAAATATTTAATGTTACACACATTCAAGACTGAATTACAAATTAAAATCATTGAAAATGTACCCCAAATGGGTGCTCGAGATGAACAGGTGTCGATGAAAAATTAATTTAATCAATGGTGACCCCTGTTGCCATCATCTACACCAAACAATTCGATTGTTAAAATATTACAATTTAATTGATCTATATGTTGATTAAAAACATGTGCTTAAAAAATTATTTTAAATTCAACATGTGTACATAGCCTATATATACTTGTGTCGAATGATCAGTGGGATGATCCTCAACAAATAGATAATCAACAAATGATTCAGTGCCCACATTATGAGATGATGCATGTGTAGCTGAAGTGGGTGTAGCTGCCTGATAAGGTCCATAACACAACTGATTGCAACTCGTACATGTATGAGGCATCGACACATGTGGAGTGGTACTAGGACCACTTCCATCGTCAACTCCTCCATGCTCTCTAACTCAAGCTACCATCATAGAAGTCTGCTCATGTAGGCTACCTAAGAGTGCACTCAATGTGCCTAGTGTAGATACCACTACACAATGTTGTAAGGGCGAAGGAATGGCAGCAACAGGAGGGTCAATAAGAGGTTGAATAGGCATAGGTCATTGGGGATCAACCCGTGCTCCCAACCTTTGTTGTGGCATGCCACCACCAATACCCTAGAATGATCTAAAATCAAAGTAGTTGGGTTATTTATTCAGAACAAACTCTGCATATAATTTTCTCAAAAAATATAAAGGAACCTCACAATTAGCATGAGGTGGATAATTAAACACCATCCACCATCTGTCCCAAAAATTGATAGACATTCCTTCATGCCTACACCACCCGATTGATATTCTTTTCTTATTTGCAGGAATAGGTTCATTTGTAATGGGATGTCTAAAATATTGCGCTAAATGAGCTTTTGTGATTTTAAGATCCAAAATACTCTTATAGGAGAGGCCATCAACATAAAATTGGCACCTCTCCTCTCTCCATTTCTGGAATCCATCAAAGTCTGAGTCAATAGACCTCACAGAATCTACAATGTTTTGCATCAAAGCTACAAAACGTACCACGTGAGGTGACATGAATTGTTCATTGCGAATGGAATTTATTTTTTCTTGTATGGAATCCACATTTTCATTAATAATGGCTTGCAAGCGAGCCTGGTCAGTTCTAGGTGGGGGTGGAGGTGGAGGTGGAGGTGGGGCATCTGGAGGTGGGGCATCTAGAGGTGGGGCATCTAGCGCTGGGGGTACAGGTGCGGGTGGGGGTGAGGCCAGAAAATCTTGTGCATTAAGGAAGTCCTCAACATCAAAGTGAATATCATCTAGATTCATGATATATATATAAAAATAGATATGAACCTGCATATGTACATATAAACATACAAAATTGAGTACAAATTTAAAATTAAATCAAGAATATATATATATATATATATATATATATATATATATATAATATATATATATATATATATATATATATATATATATATATATATATATATATATATATGTTTCAAGAAATTACACTTGAAATAAATTTAATTTAAACATATAGATAATGTATACATGCATGTACAAATTTCAAAATGTAAGAGAGCTATTAGGACTACCATAATGAATTTGTTCTCAAGGTTTGTTATCATATGTTAGGTCCAAGGTTTCAATTTTGTTAATTTTTCTATGGAGTTGGCTATTAGTTTGATGTTAAGTACTCATTCTAGGAGATCCAACATTTCCTATGGCAAAGCTACAAATAGTTTGTAATGGTTAAATTAGATGAATTTCTCTAACTAAATATGACTAATAAGCTTCCAGTCAACAAACAATAGTCATGCTTGCATTGGTTTGAGCATTGGATCAATCATGAATTCATAAATTGGATATATGTGTTCAAGAGTATGTGAAAATTTGAGTGAATCCTTACCATTTGATAAGACATATAACCATATACATGTGGTAATGATTAAATCTTCCACTTTTAAGATAGATGATGAGGTAAGAAGGTTAGGATGCTTTGTTTAACTTGTGATTGTAGGGATGATCTAGCTAGAAAAAGATATTAGTTGATGGTGAACTAGCTTGATTTTGTTTTCCTATTTCCTATTTGCAATTGTTGTTTTCTATTTAGTTGTTAGTCATTTGACTCTTATGTGTGTTATTTAGCTTCAGACTAAGCCCATTTAATTTAAAGTCTAAATAGTCTTAATTTGCACTAGATCTTAACACTAGATGATTGTCCCAAACCTTAAGAACAATTTAAAACTCTATTTTAATATCAATATATATCAATGAAGGCTGAATGTCTAGGATTAGGTGGATGGATAATAGGAGAAAATGGATTAGGATTGGGAGTGATCAAACTTAATAGAGAGGGACATGGCATATAGGTTTGTCTTTGTAATATAGTTCATAGTACATCTATAGAGGTCATTTAAGAGAGGTGATTTAAATTTAGGATGTGAAGTTGGAGGATTAGATGGTGGTGAGTGTAATGAAGGGATTGATGGATTAAAAGGTGGATGGACGAATGAATTAGGATTGGGATTACATGGTGGTGTTGGGATAGGACTAGTAGGCTCTTGGATAGGCATTCGATTGGATGATGATGAAGGATACCCATAAGATGCATAATCTAGAGTGGTGTTCCCCTTGTAAAAGGTAACATAAGGACTTAAAGACACTTGATCTTGACCTGAAAAGGGTAACTTGGACTTGCACGTTCTTGTTGCAAATGAACTTGATAGTCTTGTTCAAAATATATGCATCATGATCTTCAAGGTTCTCATGATCATTGGGAGGAAATTAGGGACCTCTTAGGATTGTGACTTTGGGTTTGGCATGGTCAACTTGGAGAGGTTGTGTGGCATATCCCTATAAGAGGATGAAGGGTGATAGGAGGTTGTAGGATGGCTAAAAGCATTCACATGACAATAATGTTCAAGTTTAAATTTCAAGATATGCATCATGGTCTACAAGGTTCTCTTGTTCAAAAGGTTCATCATATTCTACAAGGAACTCACAATCAAATTCAAGACCTCCTATTACATGACCAAGGGTTTCCTATTGATTATGAGTTCAATAAGCTTCTTTTTTATTGTCACAACCATTTTAGACAAAAGAAATGAATTAGAACAGATGCATCTAGCTATTGAATGATGTCATAGAAACCAGTGGACTATCATACCACCTAGGTAGAATCATAATGAACATCTGCTTGAGACTATTACTAGATATCTTGTGCATGCCACATGATCTGAAAACCTAAATTTGGTGAAGTTACAGGCTATGGCAACCAAATTTGACAATGGAGATCTGGGATTGACTACTAGTTTCCTAGGACTAATCTGAGTATGAAGATGAATATATTATGATGATTTGTGATTTGTGACTTGGAAAACTACCTTGAGGTGGATATCTTGTGCATGCCACATGATCTGAAAACCTAAATTTGGTGAAGTTGCAGGCTATGGCAACCAAATTTGATAATGGAGATCTAGGATTGACTACTAATTGCCTAGGACTAATCTGAGTATGAAGATGAATATATTATGATGATTTGTGATTTAAATTTAATGAAGAATTTGATTCTTTAATTAACTTGTGATTGTAGGGATTCAATCTAGCTAGAAAAAGATATTAGTTGATGGTTCTATTTTGTTTCCTATTCATATGTATTTGCAAAATTATTGTTTTCTATTTAGTAGTTAGTCCCAACTCTTATGTGTGTTATTTAGCTTGAGACTAAGCCCATTTAATTAGTCTAAATAGTCTTAAAATTTGCACTATATTAACACTATGATTGAACCCCAAACCTTAAGAACAATTTAAAACTCTATTTTACTATCAATATATATCAATGAAGGGTGAATGTTCAGATGCATCTATGCTATTGAATGATGTCATCTAGAAACCAATGGACTATCATACCACCTAGGTAGAATCATAATGAACATCTGCAAGGCTATAACTAGACTTGGAGAACTACCTTGAGGTGGATATCTTGTGCATGCCACATTATCTGAAAACCTAAATTTGGTGAAGTTGCCTATGGCAACCAAATTTGATAATGGAGATAGGATTGAAGTTACTAGTTGCCTACCTGACTAATCTGAGTATGAAGATGAATATATTCTGATGATTTATGATTTAAATTTGATGAAGAATTTGATGCTTTGTTTTTAACTTGTGATTGTAGGGATTCAATCTAGCTAGAAAAAGATAAATTAGTCAAGATGGTTCTAGCTCAATTTTGTTTCCAACTCTTTCCTTTTAAGAAGTATATCAAATCTAATGTAGTAGTAGATACTTCTACATATACAAGTTTCTATTAGGAGAAAATATCTTTTGCCAAATTTCTATAGAGTTGTCTATAGTGTGTTCCAGGGTAATCAAATGATGTAAGTCACAATTTAGAGGGTTGAGGGATAAGTTTTTGTTGAGTCTATAGGAGGTGTTTTCTTACATAGACCAAGCTCCATAATCTAGGTGTCTCCATGTCTAACTCAAATTTTTCAACTTGGTCCATTTTATATCCCAGATTAATGATAACATTTTATATATATGGCTATGAGATCCACAATCATATCAATGTTTGGTAGAGAAAACTTATCTTTAGGGTAGATCCTTTTTTGATGTCTCAAAAGTTAGTGCAAACATGAATTCCCTTAGTTTTCTTGTTAACTAAGACCACATTAGAGACCCATTTAGGATAAGTAATAGTCTGAATGAACCCCACATCCAAGAGTTTATACAATTCTTCTTTGACCACAAGGGCTACTTGGGGGTGCATTTTGTGTAGCTTTTATTGAATAGGTTTGGCATTGAGGTGAACCACAAGATCATGCATGACTTTAAAGATGGAGTCTCAAGGCATATCACCATAAGACCACATGAAGAAATCAACGTAATATTTAAGGGTGATGGTTATGCCTTCTTTGATATCAAGGTCCAGTGGAGCTACTATCTTAGAGAGTTTAGGGTCCTCTTCTATTCACAGGTTGATGTCTATAGCATCCTCAACAAGGAGAGGGGAGTCATCTTGTATCTGAGTGGTATCTAATGGAAGGTGAAGTTTGTCATTGAGGAGCTCCTGGGAAGTGTCCATTTTTATTGTATCATTTTAATCGATCACAAGTTTCTTCTTATATCTTGTTGCTATTCTGCCTACTAGGGTGCCTTAGGACTAAAGGGTTCTTTCTTTCTCTCCAAAATAAGCATAGGTGTTAAGTATGGTGGAAAAGTCTTTCTTATGATTACAATGGGGGATGTGGTCTTGACACTTCATAAGTTTCATGATGGCTTCATCATTTTGGAAAACATCAAATCATAAAGGGTCGTGTTGGTCCCAATCAATAAGCTCAAGGTATTATAGGTCTAAGGAGATGGTGAGGATAGTGACCTATCATGAAAGAGGTTAGTGGTGGCAAGATCTTTGTAAGGATCATGAGTGGGGCCTACATCAATGTCATTAAGATTAGGGGAAGCATTACCAATGAGGTTAGGCTCGTATCACAATTAACATCACGATGTTCATCACAGGGGAATAACCTAGCTAGTGAGGACAACTACTTGAGTGTCTCAGAAGTTACATAAATGTTGGCTTGATTTCATTCTTGACTAGTTGGCTATCAAAAAAACTATAAAATTTTCTCAATTCTTGATTAGTTGGTTGTCTCTAAAGGTTTGATTATGAAGGACGTGATAAAGGTTTTATTATGGTTTGTTGTAATTTTTTTACATGATAGTTACCTATTCAATAATGCCTTTAAAATACAATGACATACATTGATATAAGTAAATTTTATAAAAACCAAATATATATATCATCCCAATGCTATATAATTTTTGACAGTTTGTTCAAAATATCTCCTTTCATATGATACAATCATTTCAATTTTCAATTGTATTTTATAGCTAAAATGTTTAAATATAACTATTCAACACTCAAATTAAACTCAAATTTTGACAGTTTGTTCAAAATCTCTCCTTTCATATGATACAGTGTTTTCAAAATTTCAATTGTATTTTACAGCTAAAATGTCTAAATATAGCTATTCAATTCTCAAATTTAAACAAAATTTTGACAGTTTGTTCAAATTTTATCCTTTTATATGATATAGTCTTTCAAAATTTCAATTGTATTTTACAACTAAAATGTCAAAAAACAGCTATTGATTTCATAAACAGAAACCCTAAATAACAATTTACAATTTAAATTTTGATTGTATTTACACCAAAACAAACAAAGGAAACTTAAAAAGATTCATGGGTAATTTGTAGAAGTGGAAAAATCCACTTACCTGGTGGTCTAATGGTGACTCAACTCAGGATCACGTTCTCGCCTGTCGACTGTCACTGGGGAAAATGGGGTCTCTGCCATTTTTAAAAAATTTAATACTTTTTTCAAAACGGGATCCCGTTCCATGAAACAGGATCCCGTTCCATAAAACGGGATCCCATTTTTGGCTTCTAGGTTCAAGATCCCACTAAGGAATGGGATCGCGTTTTGGGTTTCAGGCTCGGGATCCCGATCCAAAATGAGATCCCGTTTTATAGAAACGGGATCCCGTTTTTGGTTACCTGATTTCAATTTTTTTCTAACTCTGAAACTTCCACCTTAAGTGGACACAACTTCTTGCATTTACCCCTTCTCTCTCCCAACTCTATAGATACAACCCTTTTCTTCATTTCTAAGATATATGCTTTCAAGTAAACTTACTCTACAGAATCCATAGCGTGCTTTTGGCACCCACACCATCTCATAGCCTATATCCACCATTTTATTGTATTGAAGCTCATTTTCACTACAAGAAGTATCCTAGCCATCTCCCCATCATCATCTTGAGGAACAAAGCAAGGAAGTGCGCTTCCTAAGAGCCACATTCATCATACAAAGATCGATCGAGACTAGGTGAACAATGGAAGCCATAGGATAACAAGGTTGCAAGGTTTGCTCTTTTGTTTTAAATCTTTTTTATTTTCAATTTTCATTGTGCTTTGGGTTTGATATTCATTATTGATATTATCCACTTTTCCCCTTAACAGATATAAAATTCAACATTCTAAACATACATAGAGAAGATATGCTTATCAGAGCTTCTTTCTACTTGTCCAAACTAAGTTTGGAAGACAATGTTCATGTTTTGTTCACCAAAAAAAAATCCAATTAGAGACCTTTGCAATTTGCTTTGTTGCGACAACTAATTAATGAAATTCATCGAAGGAATGTGAAATCAAAACATTGACTTCGCTTGATTTGAATCACATAAGCAAAACTATTGCCAAGAAATGGTCGTTCAAAGTCCAAACAAAACTAAGAATTAAACCTGCATTTTTTTGTTGATGCCGATTGCCTGTTTACTCAGGTGCTCATACTTCAGACTGTTGGTGATGCAGAGTGGCATAGGGAAGCACAACACAAAGGTTTACTCTACTGTCCTTTGCCCACTCACCCACTTCAAACAGCTTTCAACCAAGCAACCAAAGGCACATTCAAGGGTGTATGAAGGATTTGGTATCCTAGTGATGGCTCCACCTTCTAGGCTTCTCCAACACCTCAGGGCAGATCAACAAACACCTTCTATGCAGTTGGTTTGATCTCCAACTTCCCAAAACTCTTCAACCTATACCTTGACTAGTAAGGCTACTAGCACTCCAAACTAGGTTTTCTCAACAAAACTTGACAAAATCCCAAATGACCAGGAAAGAAAATGATGGTTTTAGATACCCTCTATGGAACCCTATCAACTCCCAAGTCTCCTGTTCCAACTCTGCTCCAGCAATCCAGAACACTCATTAGGTCTCTTAGGCCTAATTGATCAATTTAGGCTAGGTTACAAAGCAAGTGCTCAAAAATTGGGTGCATAGGTCATAGGTAGGAATTTGGAATGCTTCTACCATGTCCCTACAACACAAATCCATCATTTATTTGCTCACCCTATTAGGATTCTATCATCTACAACCTCAAATAGCATGAATTGGTCAAATACAATGAAATACTTGACCTAAGGCATCACCTTAAAAATCAAAAACAACATCTCCTAGAAAAATGCTTTTGGAATCTTATAGAGTACATCCCTAGCCTTCATTTCACTAGTTTTTATGAATTTTTACTGGTGGAAATACATTCTAGGGCCGGATTTCTATGGCTGCCCTAGAAAACAGGGTTTCTAGACCTGTTTTGAAAGAAAAAATCAATAACTTTTGATCCTGACCACTTCAAGACCTCAAACTAGTTGCATATGAACCCTGACTCCAAGAACTTTCAGAAAAATGTCATTTACACACATGAAAAGTCTGTACAGTCCGTACACAGCGAGGAAAAGCAGGAAAATTTACTGTTTTCTGTAGTTTCAAAGCCCCAAACTCTGTACCAGATGTCCTCTGCCATACAGGAGTGAAATACAAATGTTTCCAACTAATCCAAGTTAGTTTCTAACCTCTACAACAGCATTCAACTACCCAAAGTGGGTTTTGAACCGTCCAATGTGTCATTGACACTATTGGCAACAATAGACATTATGGAGTTTTTCATTTTCCAAAGGATGGTGATTTGTTTTGCTTGTCCAATGGAATCAAAACATCCTCCATACTCCCAAAACGTGATAAAACACACAAACAATCACAAAACTCAAAAACCAATCCTTTAGACCTTCTAGGCCTGATTGGCACAACAAGGACCCAAGTGGACTAAGCATGATTGAGGTTTATATGGTCACCTCAATCATCTTGACCACACAAATAGGACCATACAAACATGGCTAAAGCCTTATTACAGATCACATTAAACAAAAATCACAAACTTTCAAAAAAATGCAAACAAAGTGACTTTAGGAACCAAGGTGCTCCTAGGTGCCCTGCACCAGTTGGCAAGAGACACTGCTCTGATGAAGGATGGCATGTTGTCATTGATGGCAACAAGGCATAGGGATTCCACTGACATGACAAATAGACATTACTCCGAAGGACCAACTTTGTTTGGCAACAAGGCACAAAAGTATTTTGGTCTAGAAGAATAAAATGACTAAGTATGGGAAGTATTTAGAGCAAGTGACAGAAAGTGGGTCAGTATGCCTCCACAGTTGAAGATCAATATATGTAGTTTGGGTATGATGTTCATAGTTATTTGATGATGATATGTTCTAGTTCTCAAGTCTTGACTTCCTCTGGAAGTCATACTGCAAAATATCTATGTCCAGGTGAACAGAGCCAAGAGAGGAATAGTTTACAGTGCCAGAAAAAAGGGTCTGCATTCCTCCACAGTTGCATATTTTGTCTTGCAGTTCTAAAGGTGTGCTAAGAGGTCAAGAATAAATGTTGGTGATGAATCTTTGAGTCTCTTGTGGTCTGTAGTGAGAGTTTTGATGTGATAGATGAAATGGTCAAGCATGTTCTTAAGAAACAGGCCAACATGCATTTAAAATCCATATGCAGAAAAGATATATCATTTGAGTAGTAAATCTAAGTGGTTGTATGTTTGGTGCTGACCTATATGAAGACCATTATATCTTTAGTTGGGTCCACATTACTAATTATACACATGATCAAGCCGACAAGGTAAAATACATTATATACATGCTTCATGTCTGGCTTGCCGACCTAATGATGAGATGAATCGTGTTGTTGATATAAATAATGGATGGATTATGATGTTGAGTGTGGAAGTGTGGTTATAAATGTGTGAATTTGAAATGTGAAGGATTATACATAGAGTGCATAGTAGAAAAAAGAAAATAAGGGCAAAAAAATAGAATATATGTAGTAGAGTTGAGAAGTAGGGTAGAAATAAATGAAGACCTTTGAATCTATGTATTTACCCTTCAATGGAACTATGATCTAGCATATGGTAGATGCATTTACAGCATTTCATCACTGGCAGTGAGTCAATTTCTTCTATCTTCTATCCTTCTTTATCAGTGGACAGTGAGTCCACCTGCAGTGAGCAATTCTTCAGGCAGTGAGACCCATGGCAGTGAGCCTTATGTAATCCAATATTGTTATCATAATATATTGTGAGCTAACACTCACTATAGTTTTTCCCTTTTGGGGTTTTCTATGTAAAAATCTTGGTGTCCATGTGTTATGTCTTTATGGTTGTTGTTCTTATGCTTATTCATGCTTATTCTACATTCATACTATTAATTTTGGAAATTGGATTAATGAACATGTTAAGGAGTGGTTTTGCAGAATACTAATTCACCCCCCCTCTTAGTATTCCTTATATTCAACAATTGGTATTGTTACCATTTTTTGACCCCAGCTCAAAAATTGGCTGAGCAGATTTATCATTTATCATTTTTGAATGAGGTTTGATTTATTTCTATTATGTGTTAGTTTCATAGTTGTTATGACAAATACAGTTCGCTTGTTCAGATGCAAAAAGACAAGTTTCAATCATTCATTGCATTGCAGGGTAGTAAAAGAGATAAGTATTCATTCACCACAGTGATTGTTCATTTATAATTTTTGAATGCATATGAGAACAAACATTCCATTGAAGGAAACTAAGACATATCAGATGTCCCACACAAGTCGTGGGTTATAGCTGAACTCATGCAAATACAAGTAAAACACTATGCATTTAATGAAGAAGAGGGAAAGGCATAGCCATCATTGCTTGTTTTGGTCAATCTTCGTAGAAGCCTCCAGTTCCCGCTCCTGACCTCGACATGTACCTAAAAAAATGCGAGAAGGTTTTGTTAGAAGCTCTGGTTATGAAAATCCTTAATCAATCAAGAGAGACATAATATTTTAGTTGTAATGCATTGATCAAATAAGAGCATCCATGTGCAGAAGGAGATGGAGAGAAGCATACATAAGACCATCATTGTTTTATTCTAATCTGTTTGTTTCATGTGCAGGTATAGGACAAGTCATGAAGCTGATTGAAGACATTTAGCATGTGGAGTCAAATGGGCTCCCACAAGGGTTTAGCCCAACATGCTACTACCCCTTGATCTCAAAAAGGGATGATAGAAGAAGATCATTAATGACAATCACATGACAAGCTGAAAGAGTAACAAGACAATCATATGCATCAATCCCATTTCAAGACATGACCATGATTTCACTTTAGAGTATGAAATGCAACCAAGAACATGACCTGAATAGATGGAAAACAAATTTAATGGATATGACAGATTCTGCACAACTTCAACTTCTATGAAAACTCTTTGTCTTCAATATTGTAAGTAAAAAAAAAGAGACTCTCAATGGTATTGTAGACTCTCAATATTGTATGAAAACTATAGTGGAGATGTTTAAGTGACAGTATCATTCCATATGCAAGGTTCATTAAAAGAGTAAGTAGATCTACAGAGAAAGAAATAGTGCAAGAGTTTCTATGCTAAAAAAAGAACAAATATTGCTTCAGTTTTCAAATCTAAGTGTATACAATGAAAGAAAAATGAAGATACATTCATAAGTAAGGCTGTGGCATATAGTGCCTTATGCACTCATCTTTTCAAACACCCATATCAACTTTCAAAGCCAATACATTTCGTAGTGTTTAAGAGAAAGACAAATGGTATTGTAGACTGTCCACCTTCAAGGCAGGCCAAAAATGAGCTTATTATTTACACAGCATAATGTGAAACCCTTGTTAGGTAAAAGGTTTTCTTTCTTTTTCACAGTTGAACAAGTCAAAATGAAGCATTGAAGACATGGCCGTAGCAAGAAAAGAGTTGTGTGACAAGAAATGAAATCCTTATCGAGTTTTTTATTAAAAAGAGTTAAATATGCCTTATTGTCTTTTATGTTGTCGATAACGTCATACCTTCATTAATGATGCTATGCTATGTATTGCAAGATAGAATCTAATCTTTATGTACAAAACATCTTCTTTTTTACACTCTTGTATGTTAGGGTGTGCTAAAAGGCATCCCATCTACTTTCGATTGAATTATCATGGATGTATGGTTCACTCTTTGTCAACAAAATCAATTTATTGTTGTCTCCTTCATTATGTTGAAATGTATTTACTGGAGGTTGGAATCTTCTTACCCTCATTTTGTTGCCTTGCCATGTTTTAGTAATGGATGTAAAACATTGCCTTGATATCCTCCCCTGCACTGGTATGGTAGAATAAACTAAATCATCTTGCAACCACTTATAAATGTAAGACCCTATTGATAGCTAAATAGATGTTTGGATCAATTCTTCTTCAATGGTTGTTGTTTTGGACATTTAATATTGTTATCCTCTTGGTTTGATTTACCTAACAAGGCATCCTAGATGTTTCATCCATGCTTTGTCTTCCTTCCCCACCTTGTGCGACAAGGATTTAGGGATAAGGGGAAAATTTTTGGTGGTTCATGTCATGACCACATGGGTAATGTGGCATGACATGTGTTTTCTCATGTTGTGGCCACTCATAAAGAGTGGGCATGACATTTGGTATCAGAGTACAAATAAAAAGTAGAGACTGTGTTTCCCTCCTTCCTTATTGGTAACTTAATGTTAGTCACATAATTATGTAATGTGTAGTTTCATGGATTGCGATAAGTTCTTTTGGTTGTTTGATGAACTTTTTGTATCTTTCCTATAAGGACCAACCATGTTATTTAATCTTGTCTGAAAGTAGCTTAGCCACAAATCTTTGACTTCTCCATTTTTACACAACCCTTGTGGTTATGTTTGATTTATTGTTGGGATTGCACGCATTTATTTATTTTATTGTTGGATTTTGAAACTCCTTTCTTTTGGTATATTTGTTATTCGTGGTGGATAAGCTAGATTATTTTTGTTTGCAAGTGTTGGTCATGTGTTGTGATGTTCTTCTCACCATGTCGATGAAGCAACCTCTGGTAGAATGTATATAACAAAGCAGACGCCAGAAACTTATGAGGATGGGGGTAGGTGTGGACTAGTATGGGTTGGTCATTATCCACTTACCTTCCTAGTGATCTTTGGTCTTATGATGACTACCTATTGAAGGCTAATCCCCTTATACAAACACGAGGTAGGTCATTGTGGGAATGTATGGAGAGGCCCCCATGCGTGTGGCCACAGGACCATCATTCCTTTGGTTCTTGGATCTTTGGACACTTGGCATTGATATTTGGTTATGTGATTCTATGATGAGACTATGACATCCCTCTAAACCTATATGTGAACCTTGTGAAGTTAATTCCTATAATGTGGATGAATGAAAATGTGTGGTTTGTGTAATCTCTACATTTGATGTATCTATATATGAGTTGATGCTTTCTATAAGAACATGCACTATGACGTATGAATTCCTCTATGCATGTGTGATAATGATTGATGAACATGGAAATTCTTCGTGTTGAGTTTTGATCTATAGAATGTGTTTTGTGAAAAGAATCTAGCTTTCATGGCATTTAGTTACCATGCTTTATATTCTTGTGAGTTCTTTATGGCATATGTTATCTTCCATACTTACCTCATCTAGTGTAAATAAGTTCAGGAGAGTGTTGCTAAACTCCACTTGATGACTTCCAGGAGTAAGTCATATCCTAGGGCATACTATGTAAGGCCTACCCTTCTTCTCATTGGTATGTACTGATTCATTTATAGTTTAGAGTAAATGATAAAATGAGTTGATAGTAGACATGATGTTTCCACAGTCCATGATATGAGAGTGTAGATCTTTTGGATAAAACCGTGTTTTGCTTTTTCAGATCGACGTTTCGGATCACACTTCGTGATCCATCATTAGGAAGAAAAGGAAGAGGAGTGAAAAGTAATTGTAGAGATAGATCCTTAAAAAGAGAGAGGTGGGTATGTGCACAAAGTTTGATAAAAGATGATGAGATAACAGGAGGGAAGTGAACTAATATCAATAAAATAAAAGAATAACAGAATCAAGATACTCAAAGTAAGAAAGCAAACAAAATAGTAAATAAAAAATAAAAATAAAAAGATATTTAATTGATAAAAGAATATATATAAGCGGAACTAACTAAGAAGAGGAATGATCTAGGAATCAATAAATAATATTAAATGAAGATATGAAGAAAAAAGATGAGAAAAAAACAAGAACCGATCTCCAAACTCATAAATAAAGGAAGAAAGATTAAGATTGATAAAAGAATAAATCAAAATAATTAACAAATAAAGAGAAATAGCAAGAAAATATGAAAGAGTGTAAGAACCAACCAAAAAGAATCAAATGTGTAAATATATATAAAAAAGCAAAAATTAATCAAATAGGATAGCTATAAGAAAATCTCAATCACAATTAATAATTAGATAGTAAGAAAAATATAAAAAATAGGGCTAGTATAAGATATGTATGCATATATGAAGACACTAAACAAAAAAGGAAAGTGAAAAATAAAAAAGTGAATGTAGTAAAGATAGGAAAGCAAGACAAATAAATAGAGAAAATGGGGAGAATAAAAGAAATTGTGAAAAATTGATAAAGTAATAAACTGACCTAAAAACACAAAAATATGTAAAAATTAAGAAGTGAGAAAGTGAGACCAATGCATATATATATATATATATATATATATATATATATATATATATATATATATATATATATATATATATATATATATATATATATATATATATATATATATATATATATATATATATATATATATCTGTGTGTGTGTGCGTGCATGCCCCTATAAAGAAAGATAATAAAGGAAGAAAGAGAACAAAGCCCCATCCCACAACCACTTACACGCATAAACGAAAATAAATAAATAGAATTAAAAATATGTATAAGGTACTTAATATATCTAAATATGCAAGAAGACAAACAGGCAAGAGAGGGTCAATGCATATCTATATATATAAGTGAGAAAACAAGGGAGAAAGAAAACAGGAAAGAGGAGGAGAGGTAAGAGAGAAAGAAAGAGTACTGAGTGGAAAGGAGAGAGGAACATGGGATAGGGAGGGGGGAAAAAACAAAGAACAAAGGAAGGATAGGACAAGGAGAACTACGAGGGGGAAAGGGGAAGGGTACGAGATAAGGGACTCATACACAACCAAGATGTTGTGATCACTAAAGCAGACAAGGGGAATGCCACAGTTGTCTTAAACAAATCTGACTACGTCTCAAAATGCTTGACCACCTTAACAATAGCGGCAACTATAAAATCCTTCCTCATAACCCTATCTCAAAAATCTTGAAACAAGTCAAGCTCGCTATTTCTAATTCCACCTTTGATGATTGTATCAAAAAAAGTCTCATGCCCAACAAAGAAATCACACCTCGTATCTATGGGGTGCCTAAAATCTACAAATCCAACATTCCTTTAAGGCCTATTGTTGACACGACCCACTCCCCCACTTACAAACTGGCTGCTTTCTTAGCCAAGCTAGTTTCTCCCTTAATTGGCCAATCCTCTTCTTTCATCAAAGACTCAACCCATTTTGTTGATTTCATCAAAGATAAAAGGGTTAATAATAATGACATCTTGGTTAGCTTTGATGTGATTTCCCTCTTCACCAAAGTCCCTCTTCAAGACTCCATCATGCTCGTCAGAAAAAAAGACCAATGAGGAAATTGCATCCTTGGTTGAACTGTGCCTAAAATCCACGTTCTTCACCTTCCAAGACATGGTTTATGAGCAATCAGATGGGGTAGCCATGGGTTCTCCTCTATCCCCCGTCATTGCCAACCTATACATGGATCATTTTGAAGAACTTGCCTTGAATTCTTTCCCTCTTAAACCAACTTGGTGGAAAAGATATGTGGACGACACCAACATATGCTGGCCACATGGCCGGGAGTAACTAGAATCTTTCCACAATCACCTTAACAGCATTGCCCCTTGCATCCAGTTCACCAAAGAACTTGAAAATGATAACCAACTTCGCTTCCTTGACATCCTTCTCTCTAGGAAAGGTGATGGCTCCCTTGGTCGTAGCGTCTTCAAGAAATCCACCCACACCGACCTCTATCTTCTCACCTCTTCCCACCATCACCCATCCCACAAAGCTAGTGTCCTTAAAACTTTGGCTACGAGGGCCTTTCGCCTCTGTGATTTTAATCACTTAAACCAGGAACTGGCCCACCTTACCAATGTGTTCAAACTAAATGGATACTGCATCAAGCACATCAAGAGAGCTTTCAAGCAAGCCCAAGCCTACCTTACCACCAAACTGGACAATAATGACACTAAGTTTGCTCATGGTGCCACCCTTCCATTCATTGAAGGTATCTCCTATAAGATTGCCAAAATCCTTCACAAGCAAGGGATCCATTGTGCTTTCAAACCTCTTTCCACAATTAGAAACCTAATCCCGTCGACCAAAGACTCTAATAGCATCCTTTTAAACTCAGGTTTCTATAAAATTGATTGCTCTTGTGGTACACCCTACATTGGGGAAACTAGTAGATCTATCCGCACAAGAATCAAAGAGCACTGCGCAGATATCAGACATGAAATGGTCATAAAATCGGCCCTCACAGATCACAGCTCTAGTACCAAGCACCACATTTGCCTTGAGGACACCTGAGTCCTAGACAAAGAAGATAACTTCTTCAAAAGGAAGCTTAAGGAGGCTATCTTCATCAGGAATACACCCTCCAACTTGAATAGAGATGAAGGTTGGAATTTGAACCAAACTTGGAATCCCCTCTTAAATTCCCTTAACCGCTAAACTCCCCTCCTCTTGTTCTTTCCTTTTCCCCCCTTCATACCTCCCCCTGAGTCTATCTCCCCCCTCTCTACCTCTCTCCATGCTCTACTCTCTTCTTGTCACTCTCTAATTAGGTCACATGCCTCTCTTCTTGTTTTCCCTGTGTCCTCTATTGGGTTCCAAGCTCCCCTTCACCTGCCTCTAGCCTCCTCTCTTCTTCTTTCCCTTATTACTCACCCTTCCTCTGTCCCCCATTTTTCTCCTTGTCCTCTCCCTCCTTGCTCTTTTCTCTTCCCTCTCCTTATCCTATGTTCCTCCTATCTTTATCCCCAATCATTTTCTTCCTTTCTTACCTCTCCACATACTAACTCCCCTCCCCATTGTTCCTTCGGCTCCCTCTCCTTACCTCACCTTGAGTTTGTTTCTCCCAATCTCCCCCTATCTCCACGATCTACCTTTCTCTCTCATCGGACCCACTTCTCCCTTCTTGTTTCCTCCTTAACCTCTTCTTGATCTTTGCTAGCCTCCCCTCCACCTTCCTCAGGTCTTCCTCTTCTCCCTCTTTCCCTTATCCCATACCCTTTCCCTTTCCCCCTCATAGTTCTCCTTGTCCTATCCTTCCTTTGTTCTTTGCTTTTTCCCCCCTCCCTATCCCACATTCATCTCTCCTTTCCACTCAGTACCCTTTCTTTCTCTCTTACCTCTCCTCCTCTTTCCTATTTTCTTTCTCCCTTGTTTTCTCACTTATATATATATAGATATGCATTGACCCTCTCTTGCCTGTTTGTCTTCTTGCATATTTAGATATATTAAGTACCTTATACATACTTTTAATTCTATTTATTTATTTTCATTTATGCGTGTAAGTGGTTGTGGAATGGGGCTTTGTTCTCTTTTTTCCTTTATTATCTTTCTTTATAGGGGCACACACACACACACAGATATATATATATATATATATATATATATATATATATATATATATATATATATATATATATATATATATATATATATATATATATATATATATATATATATATATATATATATATGCATTGGTCTCACTTTCTCACTTCTTAATTTTTACATATTTTTGTGTTTGTAGGTCGGTTTATTACTTTATCAATTTTTCACAATTTCTTTTATCGTCCCCATTTTCTCTATTTATTTGTCTTGCTTTCCTATCTGTCCTACATTCGCTTTTTATTTTTCACTTTCCTTTTTTGTTTAGTGTCTTCATATATGCATACATATCTTATACTAGCCCTATTTTTTATATTTTTCTTACTATCTAATTATTAATTGTGATTGAGATTTTCTTATAGCTATCCTATCTGATTAATTTTTGCTTTTTTATATATATTTACACATTTGATTCTTTTTGGTTGGTTCTTGTACTCTTTCGTATTTTCTTGCTATTTCTCTTTATTTGTTAATTATTTTGATTTATTCTTTTATCAATCTTAATTTTTCTTCCTTTATTTATGAGTTTGGAGATCGGTTCTTGCTTTTTTCTCATCTTTTTTTCTTCATATCTTTATTTAATATTATTTATTGATTCCTAGATCATTCCTCTTCTTAGTTAGTTCCGCTTATATATATTCTTTTATCAATTAAATATCTTTTTATTTTTATTTTTTATTTACTATTTTGTTTGCTTTCTTACTTTGAATATCTTGATTCTGTTATTCTTTTATTTTATTGATATTAGTTCACTTCTCTCCTGTTGTCTCATCATCTTTTATCAAACTTTGTGCACATACCCACCTCTCTCTTTTTAAGGATCTATCTCTGCAATTACTTTTCACTCCTCTTCCTTTTCTTCCTGATGATGGATCACAGAGTGTGATTCGAAACATCGATCTAAAAAAGCAAAACACGGTTTTATCTAGAAGCTCTACACTCTCAAAATGAGTTGAATTTATATATGATGTAATTGTATGATGGATAGGAACCTAGCTAGATTATGCATTCTCATTGATCATTATATGTTGCTTTGGCTATGATCTCCAAGGGCGTTTTGATGTTTTGATTTGAGTGTGCAGGGCGTACCTATATAGGTTTTGACCAATGGATGGATGTGGAGGAGGAGACATGGAACTACTGGTCCACCTCACCTCACCTAGTCCCTTGGGCATTGACCTTATGTTCTTGTGGTATGACAGTCTTTTAAACCTTGTCAGTTGCAAAGAGGGGACTACCCATGCCAATGTTTGCCTTTTTTCCTCTAACTGTAATCCTTTTCGAGGTTGTTCCTTGTATGGTGCATAAACCAATAAAGTGTTATGTTCTTGCATGATTTTGTTTTACTTGAGGTCTTTTTTCATTGCTTTGGTCTCGTATTTTGCTTGCAGTTGAGGGTTGGCAATTAGCCTCCTTGCTTGGGATGTGAAGTCAATTTCGTGTATCCTTCTTAGGAGGCATTTTAATGTGGGCAAACCTTTTTATGCTTTTAGAGTTAAAGTCACTCTAAAATTGATTAGTCAACCTGTTGATGATTTCACTCATTGATGAGTCGTGTGTTTTCATTAATTTTGGGAATGCTCGAAGGATGGCATATTGGGCTTAAAATTCAATAATTAACCTTGCTTGACAAGGAATCCATTTATGACAACTACCTTTTCAATGTTTCCCTTAAAATACTATGATGTATCTCAGTATGTGTAAATGTTATGGAAACCAAATATACTTATATACATATAATCATTATCCTATTTAAACTTTGGAAATTCCTTATATTTGATGGTGTCCTTTTCAATATTATGGCATTCATTAATAGGAGCAAAACGATATATATAATGCATATATATTCGCCTAATCCCATATTATCTATTTTATCTCTTCTATAAATCCCTCCTTTGTTAAGGTGTAGTCTGTATTTATCTGATAGACTTTCATGTGTGAGCATATCATGCTCGAGGTCACAACTTTAAGCTGGTAGTTGACCCTGCCTGTCAAGAAATCTTTGTAAGACAGTTATCCATTCAAAGGTGACCTTTAAAGTTAAGGCATATCTTAGTGTTGGTAACTATTATATATAGCCATAGTAATATATTTTTGGATCAACATTATTCTTTAGAAAGAAATTTCGACAGTTGGTCGAAAATCTCCCTCTTCGGGTGGTTCGATGTTTCCAAAGTATCGATTACTTCTTTGCTGCAAAATGCCTTAGCTCGAGGGGTCCTTCTCAAAAGCAACTTTGCCTTAGAACAGCACTAACTCATCACTTGTTTTTTTATGGGGATGCTAGAGGTACTGGGTCCAATGAGTTCTATGCCTATGTGGTTCCCTTGACCTTAGAGTTGGCATTCCATTTTGTTTTGGTACTGGTGCTGACGAGTGAGATAGCACTGAAAAAGCACCTTGTCTATCAGTATTGCGACCTACTCCTGTCAATAGGGATGGATTTAATTGGTGGGATAGAAAGCCACGGGGGAATACTTTTAGTTAGGTTAATTGAATAACGTTCGTGGTGAACGACTTTCTTACAGGGAAGAGGATTTTCTTTTGCGGAAAAGAACGGAAGCTCGGGCACCACCACTGACCAGATGGAGCTATCAGGTAGCTTGGTCAAAAAAGTGGTGCACACGATTATAGGGGGAGGAGGGCAAAATGTGAGAGGGATGGAGAGAGACAAAGAGGAAATCGATTTGTCAGGAGAGGAGGTCATTTTTTAGGGTTCCGAGAGGAAAGGGAGAGGGAAGGAAGGGGGCGGCGGTGGAAAAACAAAAAGAAGGGAGGCACTCTATTTGGAGGGAACAGGAGGAAAAGAGAAGAGAGTGTCAGTGGACTGTTTGATGGTATGGCGTAGCACAGGGACAAGATAGGTAGGGTGACCATGGAGATGGAAGGTATCCCCTGTCGTTTACTCTTTCATTTTTTTTATGATGGTTTCTATTTTAGAGATTTATTTCCTTATGGTCGGGGAACAGTTTAAAAAGAAGATGGAGTTTGTGAAGCTATTTGTGCCACTGGACATTTGAAAGATGTCTGGTAATTTCATACAGTTTTTAAACTTGATAATAGTGGCCTTTCAAATAAGTATAGAGTTAGGCATCGTACCTTACCGTACTCGAATAAAAGAAGTAGAGAAATAACAAAACTAGATGCATATTTATATTTTTCTTTAGATGCACTAAACATAATCTTTAAACTAAGGGAAGGAAGAAATGGGGCACCAAGAATATCAGTAGTAAATACAATAGAAAACGGGTGATTACTGTGTCCTCTCTATAATATAAGAGACTTTAATAGTACCATAGAGCTATCATACTTATATTTTAATAATTATACTAGAAGCTATTCAAAAAGAGGCATCCAATTAACGAGTGCTAGCTTAAATCGACATAGGTATCTTTTTTTAATTTATTGTAGCAGGTTTTTAAACAAAAGGAATGTGTGCGTTCGACCCAGCCTGCGCAGGGTGCAGGGTCGGGGCAGCCGGCAGAGGAGAGGGGTGGTGACACCGTTGGATGGAGTTAAACCACTGTTTAACACTCACCATGGTCATGTGCTCAGTGAAATCCCTGCGAAATTTTAACCTTGAATTCCGTCTTTCCTTGAGCTTTTGTTCGGTCCTAACTTTAACGCCTCCCGTGTATATTTTGTCATTTCGGCCAGTGGGGCACTGTTTCCTTGAGGTTTAGATTCATGACAATTTAAATTATATATATATATATATATATATATATATATATATATATATATATATATATATATATATATATATATTATTCTCTATGAACTTTAAATAAATTTTCTATATGTAGGACAGTTGCACTATGCTGTATAAAATATATCCTATGTAACTTTTTTAGGAATTCTGCAATACTTTTACTTATGTGGGAATTAAAAGTTATTCATCCTTTTTTGTGTATAAGTGTAACCTACATGATGCTTAGGCACAAACTAGACTTCTTTCATCAAGAATTAATCCAACCGAGTTGAATCTTTTTCTTTTTTATGTGTTTATGGCTTCACAATTGTGCACAAGTTCATACAACAGCTTCTTCCATATCCTGCATCTCTAAAGCCACTACTGCAGATTTATGGAACAGAACCATTGATACAGAATCACCTGAAAATGTCCTGCAACGAGTTCGTATAAATTTCTGAATACCCTCGTATACACAGCCCAGCCGGCAATTATGATTTTCACTAAACTTGGGCATGGTTGGAGTGATATCTTTGTAGGCCATTGAAACGGACGTGTCAATGACGAAAATTATATGATGAGCGACATCCATTGAATGACTACAGGAAAAATGATGGCCACAGTCCTCTTAACAGGTGAATGCCACATTTTCTTAGTGCATTAAGATATATCCCTTGAATACTCTGTTTCTTCTACCCCTACCACATGCTTTGGAAATTTGCAGTAGTGATTACAATGGGCAAACTCTTGCTGCTCTTCTTGTGTGCAAGGATCAACAAATCTAATATACTGCCAATAAGTCTCGTGGGTCATCTCATCTTTGGGAGCATCTATGTCAGGCCCATATTTGACAGTTTGGTGCCTAGAACTATCATGGAAGTTGCTGGTGCACATCCCTTGTTGACTCTGGACAAAGGATCAAATGAATATGCCCTCGACCCTGTTTCCTGCAATACATGTTGCACATTTCAGCATCCCCTCTTTCTCCCCATTTATACTTTCGATCTTGAACGTCGATATCTTCCTCCTCAGAACTGAATCTAACATTTTTCATATTTCCATGCACTGTATCGTGCAATCCATGGTGACATATTGGAAGCTGGCAGAAGTAACCACAACCGGGGCATTTCATGTCGCAATAGTGCACAGATTCTGCATTTCTGGTGTGAACATGTAGCCCTTTATGACTTCTTTCAAAGGGAGGAATAGGAATGCAACAGTCTTTGCGCAATACTTTTTGCTCAGACACCGGTTCATACTGGAAGGATCCCCTCTGCCCCTTGTAAGAGCAGGTTTGCCTAACTAGCTCTGTAGTGATTTCACATAATCCAGGCATTTTGCATTTCGCAGGGCAGGCATGCTCATTTCCACACAAATGTTCTGCATATGGATCTAAAGCATGGAAATGATCTCTCTCCACATGTCCTGCAACAACCACTTATAGTACACTTGCTATGGCAATATCTTTCATGGCACTGATGCCTTTCGTGTTTAGACTCAACAGACAAAACACATGGATTGTTGCAGCTTGGAAGTGAACATGTTGTCTTGCACACGTGATGTGGTGATTGCACTTGTGTTGGCCAGGGTGTTCAGGTCGAAGAGAACACAATTGATTGCATTTTGAAGACATTTCAAACAAGTGGCAGGCCTCTCCACAAGCATGATTTCTGTCTTTGCAGTTGTGGGGGCCTTCGTGCCCTGCGAAATCTTTGCATGGGCTTAAGCTGTCTCCTTTACGAGCACAATAAGTGCACCTTTCTGTGCATGAATGACTACCCATGCAAGAATGCTCTGACTCAAACTGATCATGATCATGGCCTTTTTCAAGCAGACATCTCCAAAAACACACACAGCATTTCTGTCCGCAGAGAAGGATATTGTATCTCATTTCTGCAAGAGCAGCATCGACCGTTAGCTTCAGTTTTTGAACCTCATCATTGTCACAAAAATCTACAGTGTTTGATTCTATCCACTCTTTTACTCTGTCATATCTTCTCTGTACTAGTGCCTCAAGGAACTTCTCAAAACTGGAATGCCAATTTTGACCATTGTTTCCTTTTCTAGGTAAAACAGACTCAAATATTGATCTTAGTTGACATAAGACATCTCTAATGCTAATAGCTATTGGTGACTCATTGGAAGCTGCCAGACTCAAGCCGGTATCTCTAACGTTATATGAGAAATCCCCAACAACAATAGGCAAATCCGGAACTTCTTCCTGGGAATCAAAATTTATAAGCGTCTGCACGTTGTTGGTATGTGTGACGCGAAGACATCCCATAATGATGCCAGATATGAGATTTCTCTTCAGAATATGAACTATGACTGCAACACGTTTAGTGTCAATCGGAGTCCAATCTTTTGCTGCAAATTGGGCAATTATAAGCTTGAGATCTCTTATAAAAGTGGACCCATTATCATAGCATGAGTCAATTTCATACACTGTTTCTGCAAGTGCCATTAAGCTCTCTTTATAGTAATCAGATCGAATGTAATGAGCCATAGTCGCAATCTGGAACTTCCCATCATACATTTTCGATATGAAGTTTTCTCTATATTTTAAGCATATTTGCTTGAGTTTCTTATTGAACTCTCCTATAAGATCATCAACGTCAACTCTATCCACATCCTTGATGGCAATGTAAAATAGACATTTAAATAACTTTTTGTCCTGTTTGATTAGGTTGATCCCAATTTGAAAGCTCCTGAAAGAAGATTCAGTGTCCTGGTCGAAGGAGAAATCCTAGAGTAACAAGAAGAAATTACTGTTCTATTGAAATAAAAATTATATTCATTTCTACTCCACAAGTTCATAAATGAATGACAACGTCCAGTTTTTTTTTTCTACTGAATTACATTGCCTTACTTCCCTCCAATCAAATATGCAAAATCAAAATCAATAAATAACAACATACCTTTTTGTTCAGGATTGTAATGTTGCTGATGGCAGCATTGAGAAGAGAGAGAAGCATATCCTCTTGTTCACTTCGCTCGAAACTGCCAAATCCCTCAAAGTCTAAGAGCACATACATACAGCTGCTGTCTCCTTCCTTTGTTGCAATAGTCGTCCACACACTATCGGTGCACCTACATCCTGCAACATCAAGAAAAGACCCTGACAAATGGTTCAACAAATAAGATTTTCCACTGCTTTGCTTACCCATGGTGGAAATAACCTTAATTTTACCCATCCAACTGTTGAGAACAGCATCATAGAACCCAAAGCGAATAGAATTGCAAAGAGATATGGTGTCCATATAGCTGACATAAGGAGGAATTTGAAGACCATCCCTGAGAGCAACCATCCCATTATTTTCTGCACGAGCTATTTGAATAGGAACAAGGCAAATAAGCTTACGAATCCAAATTCCTGCATTATTTTTGCCTTCTCCTGTATGTTGGACCAAGCTACCAGAACTTGTTGTCCATTCCTCTATATTATCAACTTGAAAAATAACCTTGAATTTTGCAAAATCTTTTTCTTTTGCTGCCCTGAGTTTCCGGAGGAGTGTCTCTGAATATCTGATGCATGCCTCTCCATTACCTGGGTCTGTTCTGCTTTGCAGTACCACTTTGAATGTGATACTCCTTTCGTCTTGAGGAAACAACGCAGGAATTGTTCCAAATTTCTCAAAAATATGATGTATGTATTCCAAACAGGGGCAGGATCCCTCAAATTCTGTTTCTTCTTTTGCCCTTTGGGCAGCTCTGGTCTGTACTGTTTGCAACTCCACAGATTCTGTAGCTAGGGCAGTTTTCAGAATATAGGAGCAGAGAGAAGCAGGAGCATATGCAGGACTATATAGTACAAGGTGACTTTGTGATCCAAAATTTGTAATTCTTGCCTCTAGCTGTTCCAAATCAATGTTGTTTTTGCTTAGATCTGTATTCAAAACAATGGTCTTCAAGTGGCACATGGTTGTTGGATAACTGATGTGGCACAGCCACATGTGCAGTTTCTATTTTAGTATTTCTATTTTCTTAGTTAGTTTCATTTAGATACTTTTAGGAATTTGGCAACTTTTGTGTTGCATGATGATGCATGTAAATCATGCTATCTTTGGTTTGTTGTTTTCTATTTTTTCTATTTAGATTCCTTTGTAGCAAAGATATATATAATGTAATAAAGAGCTGTAGCTCTCTAGTTTTTATCAACAGCAATAAAAGTTTATTCTCTATGTCTGCATCTATCCTTTTATGGTTTTTTGTTTATTTGCTGTCATATTTGTGTGCTTAAAAATCTTCATTTGGTATCAGAGCAGGTTAATTTGTTAGAAAATTTATCATGTCAAATTCTAACTCTTTGCCAATCCCAGAATTTAATGGCTCTGATTATGATTATTGGTGCATCAAGATGACAACTTTTTTGATAGGAAAAGATTTATGGGAAATTGTAGAAACAGGATATGAAGAGCCAGCTGATTGGAATGTTCTTGCAGCCAATGATAGAACAGCTAAGAAGGAAGCTAAGAAAAAGAATGCACAGGCTTTATTTCACATTCAAATAGCTCTTGATAAGAGCCTATTTCCAAGAATTGCAGGTGCACAGACAGCTAAAGATGCCTGGAAGACTCTAAAAGAAGCTTACCAAGGTAGTGATCAAGTCAAAGTTGTGAAGTTGTAGACATTAAAAAGAGAATTTGAGAATTTGAAGATGCAAGAAAGTGAAAATGTAAGTGATTATTGTGTAAGAGTAAAAGATGTAGTTAATAAAATGGCTACTCTTGGAGAAACTATGGATAATGAAGTTGTGATAAAAAAGGTGTTGAGGTCTCTAACACCAAGGTGGAACAATGTTGCCATCATCATTAAAGAAAGCAAGGATTTGACTGCTCTTCAGTTTGATCAGCTTGTTGGATCTCTCATGTCTCATGAAGAAAGATTGAGAGATTCATCTGGTGAAAGTAATGAGAAGGCTTTTGCTTCCAAAGTACAAATTACAAAGAATGAAAATGCTAGCACAAGCACAAAAAATAATCAAGGCCAAGGTAGAGGTCAAAATCAGAATTCTTCAAGAGGAAATAGAGGAGGAAGAGGTGGTCCAAGAGGAAGAGGTAGAGGCAGATTTGATAAAAGAAATGTTCAATGTTATCATTGTAATAGGTATGGTCACTTTGAAAGGGAATGCAAATTAAAAGAAGGTAATAACAATAGAAGTGCTAATTTTGCTAATGAGAATGATGAGGCTTCTCCTAGTAATTTATTCTTATCATATGACAAAGCTAAAAATAGTTCTAAAGAAGTCTGGTATTTAGATTCAGGTTGTTCTAACCACATGTCAGGAAATGATAAGATTTTTTCTACAATGGATAAAAGTTTCAAATCTAAAATTAAGCTTGGTGATGACAAGTCCTTGGAGGTTGCAGCTAAAGGTGATATGGAGGTGAATACAAAAGAAGGTAAGAAAAGTGTGACTGATATTTATTACACTCCACAATTAAAACATAATTTATTGAGTGTTGGGCAGTTGTGTGAGAAGAATTATAAGGTGGTATTTGAAAATCAGCAATGTACAATTTATGATAAAAATCAAGGCAATAGGGTGGTTACAGTAGTGCCTATGTCAAAGAATAGGATGTTCCCATTGAAGTTTGGTGAACATAGCAGCCATCTTGCCAATATGGCATATGAAGATAAGGGTTGGCTATGGCATCTCAGATATGGCCATTTGAATTTTCATAGTTTAATGTTTCTCACTTCAAAAGCTTTGGTTTATGGTTTGCCTAAGGTTCAGGAACACAAGGAAGTTTGTGAAGGTTGTGCTAAAGGAAAGCATGCAAGAGAGTCCTTTCCAAAAGGTAATGCATGGAGGGCCCATTACCCACTTCAATTGGTTCACTCAGATATTTGTGGCCCTATGCAGACAAAGAGTTTGGGTAAGTCATCATATTTCATTACTTTTATTGATGATTACTCACGTAAGTGTTGGGTTTATTTTTTGAAGGCCAAGGATGAAGCCTTTGATACATTCAAAAGGTTCAAAGCCTTTGTGGAAAATGAAAAGGGTTGTAAGATCAATTGCTTAAGGACAGATCGTGGAGGAGAATTTTGCTCAAGAGATTTTAGGAAGTATTGTGATATGCATGGCATCAAAAGGCAACTCACCACTTCTTACACACCTCAACAAAATGGGGTAGCTGAAAGGAAAAATCGTACAGTGGTGGAAATGGCAAGGAGTATGCTACATACCAAAGGATTAGACAATTCTTTTTGGGGTGATGCAGTTGCTACAGCAGTGTACATTCTCAATCGGAGTCCTACTAGAGCACTTGACATGATGACTCCTTATGAAGCCTGGTATGAAAAAAAGCCTAATGTTAATCATTTTAGAGTTTTTGGTTGCTTAGCCTATGTTCATGTGGCTGATCAAAAGAGACAAAAATTAGATCCCAAAAGTGAGTCATGCATTTTTGTTGGATATAGTGAGCAGAGTAAGGCTTACAGGTTGTATAACCCTCACACTAATAGTATTCTTGTTTCAAGAGATGTGATTTTTGATGAAGGGGGAGTTTATGGTCATCAAAAAGGCCAAGTTGAGAAGTCTAAATCTGTTTTAAGTGGTGGTATTATTGCTGATATTGATCATGAGCAGCCAGCTAATACTTCAATTCCAAGTGCTATACATCCACCAAATAGCCCCTCATCTACTTCTTCAGTTTCAAGTACAAGTCAAAATTCAAGTCCAAGTCCTACAAGGAAGGTAAGAAGCTTAAGTGATATCTATCAAAGAAGTACAATCCAAGCACATGAAGAGAATCCTATAGGTGAAACAATAAATTTTGCTTTATTTTCACAATCTGTTTTTGAACCATCGTGTTATGAAGATGCATGTGCTAATGAAGTTTGGGTGGAAGCAATGCAAGAAGAGATGGATGCTATTCATAGGAATGGTACT
This sequence comes from Cunninghamia lanceolata, assembly GCA_027924645.1. Lineage (NCBI taxonomy): Eukaryota > Viridiplantae > Streptophyta > Pinopsida > Cupressales > Cupressaceae > Cunninghamia > Cunninghamia lanceolata. Next base: position 28,356,639 of record BSBN01000021.1, read on the forward strand.
TGGGAGCTTACAGAGCTTCCTCATGACAAGAAAAAGATTGGAACTAAATGGGTCTACAAGACTAAGTACCATAGTGATGGGAATGTTGAAAGACACAAAGCAAGATTAGTTGCTAAAGGCTTCACACAGAGGTATGGCATTGATTATGAAGAAACATTTGCACCAGTAGCACGACAAGAGACTATTAGAATGTTGATTTCCCTTGCAGCCCAAAAGAAATGGAGCATTCATCACATGGATGTGAAAAGTGCCTTCCTGAATGGGTACTTAGATGAGGAAATTTATGTGGAACAGCCACAAGGTTTTGAGGTGCACGGAAAAGAACATCATGTCTACAAGCTGAAGAAGGCCTTGTATGGCCTCAAGCAAGCACCAAGAGCTTGGTATGCTAGGATTGATGGGTATTTTCAGAAAAATGGCTTCAAGAGAAGTAAGAGTGAGCCTACCCTCTACTACAAACAAGAAGGTAATGATATTCTTATTGTGAGTTTATATGTTGATGATTTGTTGTATATGGGCAGTAGTTCTAAGATGAAGGATGAATTCAAGCATGCTATGATGAATGAGTTTGAAATGAAAGATTTAGGCCTTATGCAATATTTTCTAGGCATGGAGGTTTATCAAAGTAAGGATGGAATTTTCCTTTGTCAAACAAAATATGCCAATGATATGTTGAAGAAGTTTGATATGGTTGATTGTAAATCAGCCTCCACTCCAATTTCTCATGGAGTTGTGTTGTGTAAAGAGGATGGTGCTAAAAGAGTTGATGGGACAGCTTATAGAAGTGTGGTTGGCAGTCTAATGTTTCTAACCCACACAAGGCCTGATATTGCTTATGCAGTTTCTCTTGTTTCAAGGTACATGACAGAACCTTCTGAATTACATATGCAGGCTACTAAAAGAATTTTGAGGTATGTGAAAGGAACTCTTGCTTTTGGCATTCATTACTACAGTTCTAAAGGCTTTAATCTAGTTGGTTTCAGTGATTCTGATTGGGGAGGTAGTGTGGATGACCGGAAGTCTACCTCTGGTAATTGTTTTACTTTTGGTTCTGGTTTGGTTTCTTGGAGTTCAAAGAAACAAAGTATAGTTTCTCTTTCTTCTACAGAGGCAGAATATGTTGCAGCCACCTCTGCGGGTACTCAAGCATTATGGCTCAGAAAAATTCTTGAAGAGATTGGTGAAAAACAAGTTCAGCCTACAATGCTCTTCTGTGATAATATGAGCACAATCAAATTGGCAAAAAATCCCGTGCATCATAGTAGAACTAAACACTTTGATCTGAAATATCATTTTATCAGAGATTTGGTGCAAAAGAAAGAAGTAGAACTCAGGTATATCAAGACTACAGAACAACTTGCAGACATTTTCACCAAGGCAGTTGCAAAGGTTCAGTTTTTGATGCTTCGAGATCATATTGTGACTCCTCTCCGCATCAAGGGGGAGTATGTTGGATAACTGATGTGGCACAGCCACATGTGCAGTTTCTATTTTAGTATTTCTATTTTCTTAGTTAGTTTCATTTAGATACTTTTAGGAATTTGGCAACTTTTGTGTTGCATGATGATGCATGTAAATCATGCTATCTTTGGTTTGTTGTTTTCTATTTTTTCTATTTAGATTCCTTTGTAGCAAAGATATATATAATGTAATAAAGAGCTGTAGCTCTCTAGTTTTTATCAACAGCAATAAAAGTTTATTCTCTATGTCTGCATCTATCCTTTTATGGTTTTTTGTTTATTTGCTGTCATATTTGTGTGCTTAAAAATCTTCAATGGTGTCCCCCAATACATAAATTTCAATGCCCAACTTGATTCCAGAGCTTTCAAGATTTCTTTCTTCCACATCAACCGAGGATTGGAATTGTCTCATGGCAATGAAAAAATTGCCATCCACAGAAATGCATGGTTTTGAAAGAGGCTGCGGCCACAGAAGGGAAATGCAGTTTGCCCTCTTCATTGGCTTTTCATGGATTTCCAACATTCTTATTCTGTTTGTGTCGTCAACCAAGAGCAATTCCATTTTACCTGGAATTAAATGCATCCATATAATGATGTTGCTACCGTTATATGTTTCTAGAGAAACCTCAATTCCAGTCCAATAAATGTGCTTATACGATTCATCAAACTTAAACAAGCCAATCTTTTTCTCGTCTTTGCCGTAGAGAGCCAGAGATCGGGTAGCTTCATCCAAACTGAACAAATCAAAATGCCTTCTAAATGTATAAATGGGGCTAACCTTATTTATGTTCGTACCAATCCTCGGACAAAAGTACAATTGCAGGCACGAATGTGTCGTGTTGAAAGAGTCCCTCAATTTGCAGAACTCCTCATACTCCACTGGCCGGCAACATTGAAGGACATAAACAAATTGTTTGTTACTCAGTCGAGAGAAATCAATATTGTATTGTATTTCCACGACCACTCTTCGAGCACATCGCCAAGCTCTTGAGCTTTCAGAGAAATCAATATTGTATTTCCACGACCACTCTTCGACCAAAAGGTTTAGCAGGTCTCTCCTCTGCTATCAAGAAACAACAGTGGTGATATCCCTCGCATAACATCACTCTATTATCATTGCTCGCAGTATCCATACTTACACTCACTGCTCCCGCTTAATCTGCACTGAATCATCGATTATTAGGCAAAAGCTCCATATCATTCACGGCATTTCTCACAGTCTGTAGGCGGAACATTTTACTCTGAGCATTTGTGCGTGAAGCCTTGGTTGTTGCAGAAGCAGCCAGGGCGTCAAAATCATAGCTTCCTTCCACACAAATATACACGCAATCACAAAGTTCAACCAAATATCTGATGAAATTGCAAGAGACGTCGTTCCTCGACGCCTTGATGAAATTCTGACGTAGAACCCAGGCTCAAACTCCCCACAGCATGTAGGCATCATTGCTTTAAGGCGTTGAAGTTTATGCGAATTTGAGAGATGTCATCTGAGTAAGCAGAAGCAGAAGCAGAACATGGCACCAGCTTATTACAAAGGCTCATAATTTCAGATTCAGGAAGATGCATCTTCTCCACAAAGCTGTAGTCTTGCTTATCGGTGACAATACTCATCACCCTATACATGTTAGCATTCCCCTTGACTTCATCTGGATCTTCCGTTTCATCACTAATTGATGGAATCAAATTCCCAGACGTTGACATATACACAGATTCGCTGGCAGCCGACATACTGATATTCAGTGGAGAATAGCAGAGGTTAGAATTAACCAGCCAAGAAAATGAATACACAGACAAGAAAAGTGCACTAGAAATTTACTATACAGTATAAACGAATTGTGGAACAACGCACCTGAGGTGGATGAAGAAATGCCTTTGGAAATAGCCTGATAAGCATCAACAGGACGAAGCTGGTGCAAACAGTCGGTCTTTCTATGCAGAATTAAATTATATTCGTAGTACACTAACAACCCCTGCCACTCATAGCCCTAGGAAAAGTAAGTTTCTGGCCTAGAATTTCGTGGCATCGATTTCGAGCATGGAAATCGATGTCACTAGCACGATTTGCAAGAGTTGGTCATAAATTCACTTTTCATGTCATCGACCGAAAACTAACACGTGGAAGTCCAATGCAAGATTGATGCCATGCCACCGGCGATGTACACTATCTCAGGTCTCAAATGAAGCACACGTTAAAACTGGCATCAACTTCATTTACATTTGCTCTTGCCATAATTACACCTTCATCCTCTTTTGAATCACCTTTCATTATGAGAGTCTTATCAGATCTAAGAAGTTTGTTGCTCAAAGCACAAGAGGGATTAGAAGTATTGCATGACCTAGCTCACATAGTGCACAATAACATTTTGTCTGTATCTAGTTGTATCAAAATCATCACTAATATGACTTCTTCAAATCAAATAGGGACTTAAGTGTCGCCACTCATGCCCAACACTTCCTATTCCTACATACACTTCTACTATTCCCACCACAACTACATAGCCAAGCAATAGTGCTACCACGTGTTGGATTATCTACTGGGAATCTCGTTCGTCATTATAGTTCTGTTCTCTTTAATTATATTAATATTATACCTAGTGTCACTCCGCCTACATCAAATCAAACTAAGCCTAATATCACTTTCCAAAAAGTCAATCATACAATGTCGCAACCTCTGGTTAGCCCTATCCATTCATATCGATATCAACCTAGTTCACCTTCTGACCTTGTCATCAATCGACTTTTGCAAAATATGAACTTCATCCAACAACAATTAGCAAGCATAAGACAAAGTCCCTTGAAACTCTCTATGACATCACATTATATTCGCAGCTCTTTATCTTATCCAATACTAAGAGCTGAAATGCTTGAGAGGTTTGAAACCCCTCGTTTTGAGAAATATAATGTGAAGGGATACCCTAACAACCATGTGGCAGTGTAGTGATTTCATCTTTAAAGATGCAATCTTGGCAAAACTCTTTCTTAGGTCACTCAAAGACACAGTCTTAGATTGGTTTTGTTCATTGCCTCCTAATTCATCCACTTCTTTCTCACAACTAATCAATAAGTTCCTCGAACATTCAAGCAAACATTGGACCTCAAGTCTCTTTGACCGACTTGGTTCATTGCAAACAAGGAATTTAAAGGAGAAAGAAACAGATTTTATGGGGCATTATCAAGCTCTCTTTTCACAAGTTCAATATTCTATTCCAGATGTCGGTGTACAAATAATCTTTATTGGAAATTTACAACCTCACATACGTGATAAGATATTGTTGATGCTTTACGATTCTTTCACTCATCTTTGCACGACTCTCTGCGATTACCAACTTTGAGTTAGTTAGTATGAGAACAATCCCTCATCGGCTCCAGTTGGTCAATCTAAAGCCTCACATAATCATTCAATAAAAAAAAACAACAAAACTTCATCAAGATCAATGCAATTTTAGCCAATAACATAAGAAAACAAGTGGCAACTGCATCATCTCCTGCTCTCGCCCCATATAAATTGAAACCAAAAATAAGACATTTCACACCATTATGAGAGTTTCTTTACTCTATAATGACACAACTTTTGAACAACAATCTCATCAAACTTCCACTAGTTAGACCTCTCGATCCAAGTAAGACGCAATCATCTTCTTTCGATTCGAAGGCCTTTTGTCAATTTCACCGCACTGCTGGTCATGACACTGATAGATGTATGCATCTTAAACATGAAGTTCAAGACCTTATTGATTCTAATGTCATTCAGGTTTTTAGTGTAAATGACAAAGGAAATAAATTGATCCTCTTCTTCAATTTCATGCTGCAAAATATTTTGAGTGGAGAGCGGGGCTTGCCCAACCCTTGATGTTTGCACAGGATCTATTCCAAGGTATGCGTGACTTCTATGTTGGTGATGGTGCATTTTCTGGCATTGGAACCCTTTATACCTCTGGACTGGATGCTGCAGAGCAAATAATGTTGAAAGCAAGCACAGACTGTAGAGTGGCTAGGAAAATACAAGTTGTAATCTTCCTAAGTAATGGTGGAAACAATGGCGGTGATCCCTTGCCATGCCTGGAAAGAATGAAAAGAATTGAGCCTAGGATGGTACTTCATACAATTATGTATTCTAAAGATCCGCCAAACAGTATCCTCAAGGAAATGGCAGAGAAGGGAGGCGGATCGTGCCATGTAGCTGCAGATGAAGTACAGTTGAGTCGAGTCTTCGATTTTCTGGCCAGAAGGACCAGTGTTGCAAGTAATGTCTGTGACAACTAGCTGGCAGGCCCTACAAATTCCAATTGCAACACACAAATGGTTGCTATTATTAGTAGATAGTGCATAATCTTTATTCAGACTTTTATGGATCTGTGATCCAATTTGAAGGGCTTGTTAGAGTCTGGTACTAAGTGTGGTTTCATTTTTGCCTTACTAGGTTGGTGTGCTTTCATTCAAACGATTAAATGGTGAATTGCTCAAGTTCTGAAAGGATTGGATAGATTTGCAGGAATTTTTTTGTTTAAAAAAATTCTAATCACTAGCACTGTCAAATTTCTACGCACTAGTATTGGCAAATTTCTGCGAGTCTATAATCATTTAAATGTGCTTTTATATATATATATATATACACGTTTTTTCATATAACTATACTCTACTTAGATAATTATACCATGGTGTTTTTTCTACTCTGTTTATACTACTATATAAATTGATTTTATACTGATAATTATATTTCTTAATATATATGTGCAACTCTTTTGCTTACACTGTTTTTGTAGTTTTACATCTTGAACTTTGTTTGGCTTGTGGTTGTGCATTATGAGTATGGGTACACATATTTGTAACCATTTTATTTCCCTTGTGGTCTCTTGGTTCCTGTGCCATCTCTCCTCCCTATCGTGCTATTTAGCTTGTTAAGGTTTGCAAGTTATCATTTCTTATTCTCTTCTCTTGCTCTCTACATCCTGATGAGGGGTTGCAGAGCGTGATCTGAAACGTTGATGAAAAAACTACTGCACAGTTTAGTCCTGAAACACTCAAATTACACTATCATATATTTTCAGAAGCTACTATGTCTCTGTTGTTCTGAAGCTACCATGTCTCTGTTGTTGCTGTTCTCAATTATCTAAGTACTCCATATAGTGACATAAATGATTATGTCTTCATGATACAGAATAAAGAAGACAAATAATATTCAGAATTTCTATATATTCTATGCTTGCTCATTTTTTGTTATTATCTGATAACAACTTGCAAGCTATAGTCTTGAAAAGGTATGACTCTGTTAAAAATCATAGCTAACTCTACTCAAACCCATATCTAATTTTTGTCTAAATAAGATCGTAGAATTCTCATTGAATATCCAAAACTGAACTTATAAACTCTTATATATATATATATGAAAAAAAAATATATTATCAACGTAATAATGGTAACCAAATAATGCAAAGATTCTGCACCCAAAATATATATACTAGTATGATCAGATTAAAAATACCCCAATCAAAAGGGAACGAGTGGACAATTCTCAGTCCATCGAAGGTAAGACATTCATTTCTACCTTTTAAACAAGAGTGTTTAAACAGGATTCGGATCTGCATGTTATTGTGATCCTTATCCTTATCACAATCTTGAAACAAGTTTTTTTCACAAATATATCTTGTACATCCAGAGGCCTTCATACATTCGGCCCAACATATATTGTTTAAAAATACAAAGTAATAGACTTCTTTACAAAATACAGATGAACATCAACTAATCATTGTCAGTCCTAAATATCGTTTACTAGCAATTGATGCATATCTATAAACATTTAGAGTCTTTAACACTGCCAGGCCTATAAAACCCTTCACATTTCCATACTTAATCTTCACAAATTACAGACCAATGAAAGGTCAATAACACTAATATCTAAGCTCATCCAAATTGAAATATGTATATGGTCGACTACAATGAACATGTATTCATTACATTCACATACCTGTGCAAGGCCGAATGTTTTTTTTTTAAAAGGTGATAGACACCAGACTGTATTAATACATCAAAAAACGTTACATATATACGGAGTAAAACAGGAATACTACATCTGGTAGCTAAGGCTAAAGCTAAAACAAAATTCATATTAACCGTGAGAACTAACAGGTCCGAAAGACCAGCCATCCATAGGAGAAGTAAAAACGGAGAGGGAAAAGAATGAAGTTGGTATCGTATTTTATGTGAGGTGGCAGAGTCACAATAAAGGCACCAACTTTGCTGGCATTTCCACCTCATCACTACACCTGGAACCGTGTACATGAAACTGGCTTGCCACCCGCGGCCTAATTAATCAAGCGATCCTCCTTATCTTCCCAAAATCTCATCCGCGCACTAACATCTCCTTTGAAGGCTCCGTGCGATCTGGGATCACTCAAAATAAATCGAAAAGATCCGTAACGGACACATTCCCTTTGATGAGCTTTGGATTCAATTGATATGTCCGTTTGGCTATTAATTAGAGGCTGACATTCCATGTAAGCCATTAAATCTGCCCATCCTACTATTAGACATCGCATAGCCAGCATCCCTAGGTTCAAATCCCTGACACGCCAACTCTGAAAAATTCGCTCAAATGAAGCAGCATTTCTTCGAAGTGCGTGCTTCGTGGGAAGAATGAATGAATGAAGGCTTTTAATAATGTCTACGAGGCCAGACAGTTTATGGGACCACAAAAACCAAAACACACTGCAAAGAGAGCCAAAACCCATAGGAAAACCACAAGCCGCAAAAGGCAGACCGCCCACACAACATCTAACTGAACTCCTTTGCTTTTTGGATCTTAGATGTTCTACTATGTATCTTGATCAAATCGATAGCAAGTTTAGTTAACCTCTCTTCTTCAAACAAGTTGGTCAAGGAGTCAACATTCAAGGTATCCCTATAAAAATGAGAACCAATGTTCACATTGGTACCTTCATGATGACATGGCCAGCGATCAACTCGGAGGCTCCACGGTGGATCCCTACCGAACCACCCACTGTAGATCCAAGATCGAAGATCCCCAAACTGTCCATTTTCTTTGGGGATCTTGCCCTTGGTCACCCCGAAGTTGACTAAGGATTAACCTTTCCCCCTACTTTACTGTCAAGCATTAAGAAATCACAATCTGTGTTAGTCGGATTAAAGACCACCTCCCTAAGTTCTTGATCGATAGCCAAGTTGGCTAAAAAATCTGCAACTTTATTTCCCTCCCTGTAACAATGGGAAATTTTAAAAGAGTCCAACTGATCTATCAACTCCCTCGCTTGGCTGAGAATGTACTCCAACCTCCAATTCTCCGTTCTTCTCCTCTCTACAGCTCTGATAATGTTGAGAGAGTCAACTTCTATCCATGGATTTGTTAAACCTACTTCTCGGGCTAATTGTAAGCCATGGAGTAGGGCAAAGGCTTTCGCCATATTGTTAGTATCAGTTGGAATCTTAGATGATTTTGCCACTAATATTTCCCCTTCATGATTTCTCAAAACACATCCCATACACGAAGGGCCTGGATTACCATGGGATGCTCCGTCAAAATTTAATTTAACAGAAGGTTGAGGAGGGGGTGACCATTTGATAATACTCCTGTCCACTCTTTGTGTAGCATAGAGTCCCAGTTTAACTAAGAGATTTGGATCCAACCCTTTCCAACTTTTGGTCATGCAGTCATCCTAGGGTGTCCACACTGTTTCCTTCCTACCTTTTTCGTCTCTGTGAAGCCACTAAAGATTTGACAATTGCTAACTCAATCCCTGTACAAACCTCTTTAAAAGGCTTCACTTTTTGTCTAAAGACTCTAAAATTTCTTTCCCTCTATGTGTCGGATGAGCATTGAGGGGTTTATAATCCACATGTCTTGCAAGGTAGAGGAGGAATAAAGGTTAAGCCAACATTTAAATAGTTGGAGTAATGTTTCTGGAAGAGGGGTTACCCAATTCAGTTTCCTGAGTAGCCATAGCCAACACTCCTTAGCAAAGTTGCAATGAAGTAACAAATGGTCTATACTTTCTTCTGATTCTCCACACAAAACACATTTGAAGTTTCTCCCAATAGAGAATTTTTGAATCCTTTCCCCTGTAAGTATTTTACCTTGTAGTGCTACCCATGAAAAAGTTCCCGTCTTTGGGAGAACAACATCGAACCAACATAAATTCTCCGGCCAGTCTGAGACTTCACATTTTGCAAGGGATCTGTAACCATATTAAACCTTGTAATTGCTTGAGCTATCTCCTAACCAAATTAATTCGTCCATTGTTAGTGAGAAGTAAATCATTCTAGATTTGAGGATATCAGTTAACAGGTCTTTCTATCCCTGTGGAAAAATACAATGATCAAAGTTCTTCCATTGGGCTATAAAAGGGAGAGTGCTTTTGTCCACTACACAATAATTCAAAAGATTTGAACCCCAGGTTTCTTTAAGATAACTCTCCGCATCCTTAAGATCCTTCATGTTTGTGAGCTTCGGCCAACCATTCCAAGGATCGTCCCAAAATTTGACCTTCTCTCCATTATGAATGACCCATGATAACTTAGGTAGGATGACCTTGTGGCATTTAGCAATAAAATTCCACATAGCTGAGGCACTCGATGGATCCTTGACAGTGAAAATCCTCTCCGGATCAGAACTATCCAAGTACTTAGACTGCATTGCCCTTACCCATTTAGTATGAGGTTTTTTATACATGCACCAGGCCAATTTTGCTCCTAGTGCATAGTTTTGCAATTCCTGATTTAAGACACCTGCCCCTCCAAACTTCTTTGGGTTGCAAATCTTGTCCCATGCTACTAAATGAATCTTTTTGTCCCCTCAGAGCCTTGCCAAAGAAACTGACAACATATTCTAGATATTTCTATAGCTATGCCTTTTGGCATCAATAAGGTAGACATATAAATAGGAATGGCTATTAGGACAACCTTAACCAAGGTAAGTCTGCCTGCCATCGACAACCACTTTCCCTTCCAAGTGTCAATCCTATTAGATAGATTTGAGGTAACTTCTTTCCTAAAATCTTTTTTTATCTTCCATTGAACATCGAAATGCCAAGGTATTTTCCTGGTAGAGCCTGCATTTTATAGTTTAACACTTGTAGAATGTCAGCCTGAGTATTTTCTTCTACCAAAAAAAAAAATCTTAGATTTCTTGTCATTGATCCTTTGGCCCGAGGCCTCACGGTACCAATCAATCACCATTTTGATGGATAAAGCTTCCTTGATAGTAGCTTTTCCAGAAAGAATGGTGTCATCCACAAATAAGGCATGGGTATACTATTCACTTCCATCTTTCAATCTTACACCTCTCCAATTGTTCATGCTCTTCTCCCTCCTAATTGCCTAGGTCAAAGCTTCTGCAATGATAATGAAGAGATAGGGGGATAGATGGTCCCCCTATCTGAGCCCTTTGGATGATTGGAAGGATTTCATGGGTATCCCATTGACCAATACTGAAAAGATGATGCCCTTGATACATGAAGAGATCCACTTTATCCAAGGTTTAGAAAAGACGAGAGAATGCAACACTTGGATAAGAAATTCCCAGCTTACCCTATCATATGCTTTAGCCATATCCAATTTTACTACCATAGAAGGCTCATTTCCATGTTTAAAAGTGTGCAATAGTTCATGTGTGAGGATGGCACCTTCCGTTGTGTCTTTACCTGGGACGAAGCCTCCCTGTTCAGCTGAGATAATACTTGGAAGAATGGAGGCCAATCTCAAGGCCACGACCTTAGAGATTATTTTATTAATGAAGTTGCACAAGGAAATGGGCCTAAATTCCTCCAAAGATAATGTTTGTGTGCTTGAATTCTTTGAGAATGTTTGTAAATTTTCTAGATTCCTCCACCACCAGATAGATATCTCTACCTACTACATCCCAACACTTCTGAAAGAACAAACCAGTCCATCCATCTGGTCTGGGGGCTTTATCTCCTGCCAATAAAAAAATCATAGCCCTAACCTCTTCAAGGGAAAATTATTTCATTAGATCTTTGTTGTGTTCATCTGTAACTGGTTTGGGCATGAAGGGCTCCAATTCTTCATCGTGGCTAAGAGGAACTTCCTTGGATAAAAGATTCTTAAAGAAATTTGTTGTCTCTACCTTGATATCTTCCACATCACTAGTCATGGCTCCGTTGGATTTCTTTAAAGTCCTTATAGAAATTGCTTGTTGTTTAATTTTAGAGGAAAGAATACATTTTCATTTCATTAAAAACTTAAACTAAAACTTGAGTATAACCCATTTATAACACCACTAAAATGTATAGGTTTAACAATAGTTTAAATAATCCCATGCTATACAGGAAATTAACCTATACATGGTCGTGACAACTAGAAACTAACTCATAATAAACTGTGGACCTGACCAAAGTCAAATATCATAATAAATGACAAGGAAATAACATTGCACATGCCATTATTGGTCTAAAATAAAACATACCCACTGTTGTTAAAAAACAGACCCAAAACACTTTCTACATTATTCTATAATCTTCCCAACTCCATTATGAAAGACTTTCCCACAAGCTTGATCTTGGCTATCCTACAAACCGAAAATGATCATATAAACGACTTAATAATGAAAAATTTAAACATATATAGGTCTGTATATTAGCATTACGACTCGCTATTGCACAGACTAAATCAAAGAAATATACGAGACAAAACTTGGTTTTGATTTCATACATTCCTTTATGAAATTCTACAAATAAAAATGCAAACTCATACTTGTTATAGTGCAAACAATGAACTAAGAAAACAATGCTTATTCAAATGCTCACAAAGGGGTAAATCATATCAAATTTGTGAGCACTGTTGGCACCCAGGTTTTCAAGCCAAGTATTTACAAAATCTTTCCAAGTTCCCAAACATGCATTTTTTCTCTAAATCTATCAAAAATCCTAATTTGTGCCTTTCTTCCTTAAAACCTATTATTTATTCCAGATCTGAGACTATTTTAAATGGGTTTGTTGAACACCTAGAATACTGAGAGGGGGGGGGGGGTGAATCAGTATTCTGTTAAACCATTTACATATCAAACATTCAAATCATTTAACATATTTAACTGCAGTAAAGGAAATTAAGCATAAAGCAAACACCCACAACTCATAACATATGAACACCAGATTTACGGGAAAAACCCAAGAAGGGAAAAACCACAATGAGGATTAGCTCACAATATAAAGTAGTAACATCGAATTACAAAAAAGTCTCACTGTCAGAGGCCTCACTGCCCAGAAGAAAGCCTCATTGCCACAAGGCTCACTGCCCAGAAGAAAGAGATAGAAGAGGTGGCTCACTACTAGAGTTGAATTGTTATAATTGCATCTAACATATGCATGGAGTATAGTTCCAATGATGCTCAACATTCACCACAACATCAGCATCATCTCTACAACATCACTGAAGAATAGTAGACACCTTCTGTTCACTGCATCCAATAGTCTAACACATGAAATCTTGTACTGCACCTCTCATTCAATCACACTGTTATTCACATCATATCCACACACACACACGATCACAATCCGTTGACATTAATTTATATTGTCTTCAACCTTGAGAACATTCTCCAAGGTCGGCACCACAACTTAACACATAACATTAGAATTAGGTCTAGACCTAAATATTCCTACGGTGGAAAGGAATGAAGGTGGACCACAACACATCTTAGCTTGGACCTAAATTCATCCAAGCACACCACTCCATGCTACTACAATCATCGAAGCAACTCTACAATTAGTGTAAACTCCCAATGTCAGCGAAATCAGTGTTATCACAATGATCTTTACACACTGCCTCATCTCAAAGATGATTTGTGGACCACATGTAAGGCTTCAACGCACTCTAGAGTATTCCACGAACATCTTGAAACATCTTGAATTTCAACAAATTCCTTTGCAACATTTTTCACCTGACTTAAGTTCACACTGGAGCACTCAACCAACTCTGTTATACACTGCAACTCAAGAAATTAACTTGTGGAGCACCAAACCATGAACAACTTTAACTGAAGCAATATATAAGCATTATAAGCATAAATCCAGAACAATAAGGCCAGAAACAAATCTGTGGAGAAATCTGGAGCAAAACAGTTTCTCCCAGACACCTATGCAAAACTCAGAAACACAGTCCACACACTAGTGAATACAATTTCTTCTACACAACGAACCAGAGCACCAAAATTGGAATATAACATATTTGAACATCACTAAACAACATATACAAACCATAAAGATATATCTTCAACACAGAGGAAATGTGGAGCAACACCAAAACACTACTCTGTTAAGCCAAATTGTCTTTTCAATGCGCTGTTTCCTTTAGTAATCAAATTTTCTCAAAAGCACTTGGAAACCAACCAATAGAAATATATTCTCAACATCTTCAGCACCTCTACAAAGCATCCAAATCATCATCAACAAAGCAACTCATCCAAACAACTCATACCATTCAAACAACCTTATCTCTACTCAACCAACCAGTAGACACAGTTGACACCAATGGCAACACAAGCTTATTGACATCAATGACAACACCGATTACACATACTTAAAATAGGGTTCCCTTCAAAAAAGTTATAAGTAAAAATCCTCAAGTTTCCCTTAGAAAATTTTGAGACCCGAGGGGATGTTTGAACCTTTTCCAAAAGGTCCAAAAGTTCTAAGTCTTCTCGCGGACCTGGTCCCTGCATTGTCTCAACCCTCGCTTCTCGAGACTCCAACGGTATTAGGAAAAGGTCTCAGCAAGACTCTGGGGCCTAATGGGACTTTTGTTCTTGGTCCAAAATCCCACCACACCCCGTGACTTGCTAGAATGTTGAAAAATGTTTCCGGACCCCATGATCTTTTAGGACGATTTTGAAGGGGCAAATAAATGAATTTTTAAGTTAAATTGTGAGGTTGTGGATGGATTTTTCATGTAGTTTCAAGTCATATTTCGATTTTGGACTTTGGTCAACTTTTGGTCCTGTCACGACTTTGGGCCCTGCCGACACTTTTGGACTTTTTCAAAAGGTCCAAAAGTTCCAAATTCTTTCGTGACCCTGCGTCCCTCATCCCTTGTCCCTCCATGACCTCAGGGCTTGCCAGCAAAAGAGGACCTTCAAAGACAGAAATCTTCTCGAACCCCTTGATTTTTCAAGGCCAATCTAGAGGTGCAAAATTTCAAATAATTTTTTGAGGAAATGGCTAAGTTTTTCATGTAGTTTTAGATCAATCTTCCATTTTGAATTTTTCCACTTTTGGTCTTTTCGAGATTTCAGGACCCGAGGGGATTTTTGGACCTTTTCCAAAAGTTCCAAAAGTGCCAAGTCCACTCGCTTTCCCAGACTCCTGCAATATAATGAAATGGTTCCATCAGGACTCTAGGACCGAATGGGATTTTTGGTCTTGGTTGAAAATCCAAATGTCCTCCCGTGGCCTGAAGTCTCGCCAAGGTCTAGAAATGCCCAAAACTGCACCAACAACTTCAAGGATTGCCATTAATGCAAAAATGGGTAGTTGAAATTTATGTTTTTATTGTAGTTGGTGGGATTGTTGGGGGTTTTACCACCCATTTCATCCTCAAATCTGAGTTGTGAAGGCTATAAATTTAAGATTGAAACTCTTTTGAAGGGTTGATTCTTTGGTGCTGGCTGGAGGGTGTGTAGTTTCAGAAATACTTCTAGGGCTCCAAATCACGCCATGTCTAGTTGCACAGAAGTAATAAGGTGGTGAAACAGATGAAAGATAATGTGCAGTAGGGGATGTGTAGAGAATGTCTCCATGATTGTTTGTATGTGTTTAGGGTTTTTCTCTTATCACATTTGTTGATAAGTTTGTATTGGGCATTTGAAAATGTGACAACATTTTAAATATATTACAATCTTTGTAATTTTCATTTGTTCTCTTCATTTGAATGCATGCAGTTCACTCTGGATAACTAAGAATGTTTGAAGGTGTTTAGGGTAAAATTGGATTTGTTAATCTTTTGTTGTTTAGATGTTAAAATCTGCCTCTCCATTAAACATTGAACGATCTAGGGTCAAGTGGCGAACACTATCATACCCTAGGTCACTTTCAGGTGTTGGAAAATTTGGATTAGGGAATTAATTATCAATTTTTCCTTCTCCTATGTCCAATTGACCATTAAAACCTTAATAATACAAATACGACAGTAAATTAATGAATTATAGAAAAAGCTCTTGCATATGAGAGTAGAATACCAAATTACGAAATACCTATTTTTGGGGTTTTGAAGCGGAACAGTCGGGGACACTGGAGCGGGCGCCCAAGTCTAAGGTACCTTCTTTTTTGGGGAATCTAGACCTTCTGACATTGATCAGCCTTGTAACTTCTATTTTTCAGGATCGGTCTGCGGAGGACACTGGAGCGAGTGCCCTAGTCTTGGAAGTGCTCTTTTGTCTGACTTTTCTTCAAATCCTGAATCCCTGATGTCTTCCAAGCCTTCTTGCAACTCCACCTTTCCCGAATGCAACCCCTGTAACCTACAATCACAAGACTTGGTTTGGGGGTTGTGGTGTTTAGAGGTTTGCCTCGGTCAAACCTCGGAGGACACTTAAGTCTCCAAACACCGATGTCAGATAAAGAGGGCGTGCCCTTGTGAGGCAGAGGCCAAAACCAAAGGAATCAATGATGAAAACACAATGATATGTCACCTTGTAGTGAAGCTTTCATGGAGGAAAATGCTCTTCATGCCATGAAGGAATTGATGCTCAAATCTGCAAATATCCACACACAAAACATACAAGTCTGCTCTTGCAACACAATAGAAAGCCTTCAATCACCTTGAGAATGCCTAGAGTGTGCAATGATCATCTAATTGGAATCTAGTTTACAAATGAATGCCTACACATGTTTATATATGCATCTACAAGCACTCTTGCCAAAATATTTGAAATTCAAACTTACCGTGTCGGCAAAGGGACCTAATAACGGTCACTAACAAACACTCAGAAATTGGAGCCCTACCCCAAAATAGGGCAGGAGTAGGGCGCGGATGCCCAAGTCCTCCCCCTATTTTGGGCAGGGTACAGCTCATGGGGTCCACCTAGGTCCAATTTGCCATGGGACTTAGGTCGGGGTGTTAAAATATGAACTAAAATGTCTTAAATGCATGCTAAAGACCCAAGAGCTAAACCTTATGAGGGAAAAGCCCCCAAGGGGACATTTTTCGATGTTACATTTAGCCCCCACTTTAATGTATGTATAAACGCGAGGCTAATACATGCATTAATGTAAGGTCACAAACACAACAAACACACCAAGCACGGAGAAGACACGCCAATCACATAGAAAACTGTAACAGGCACGCAAAATACGGAGAAGACAGTTACAGTCACACAGAACACAGAGTAGATAGTCAATGCATAGAAGACACATTAATGCATGGAAGACAGAAATGATATCTTTTCTTTTCTTTTTCTCATATATATGAAATGCAAATGCAAGTACTGGAAAGTAAACAAACCTCCCAAAATGCAGGAAGCACTACTCGATGGCATTGGTCTTTGCGTATGGGGCAACACACACGCAATACACGCAAAACCTCCCAAAATGCATGAAGCACTACTCAAAGGTGCTGGTCTATGCATATGGGGCAACAAACACATATACAAAACAAGCACGCCAAAACACACACACTTGAAGACACAGAGAAAACATGGTAGACAAGCGATGGAGTGTACCTATTTCTAGGTCCAACACCATCTCAAACACATTACAGGCACACACCGACGATTGGCCTTCACCACAACAATCGTTGAAGACACGCTTAAGGGTTGAGTTAGTCATAGAACCGCTCCCCGCCTCCGCAAAGGACTTTTGAAAATGCAACCCCATCCGTGTAACAAAGACACCTTATAGTGAAAAAGAAGCATGGCATACCACCCCACCCGCGTCATGGAGACGCCTTATAGTGAAAAGGAGGCATGAACTCAAAAGTATACAACCCTACCCACATCACACAGACGCCTTATGGTGAAAAGGAGGTATACACAATAGATTGATTGATTGATTGCAAACAAACTCAGGATGCAAGAAGTACTCATCATACTAGCCTACACCTGAGGACAAGCACATTGCTAACATCTACAACAGACAACTTACCTTATATGCCCCCAACTTAAGGTGGTTGATAATAGTTATCGATATCAAGCATGTTAAGGTAGGAAGAAAACACACAACGGAACATTGACTTTCGCAAAGCCCATGCCCCCCGGAGGTGACATGTACTTTACGATCGCCAAATGTTCCCAAAAACACATCCCTACAAGAAACATGTTAGTGTCTACAACATCATGATAAACAACAACATCAATGCATATGATTAACCACACAAAGAGCCAAGGTTATACAACAAATTTAGAGTTTGAGGATAACCATGGGGCTATATCATGAAGCTCTCCGAATCGAGTATTGCCAAGGCTAGATTCAAAGGCAAACAAAGGTGCATAGAGCAGCAGTATTGTTAAAGTTTGTAAATGCGATAGAAACATCATCAAATTCACTATGCGAAAAGCACGAGTGCTTCCACTAGCCAAGCATTGGATAAGATATACAACCTCGTCGTCATATTAGGAACTAAGTCCATTTTTTTATTGCTCTCAAAAGGGACACTAGGTCTGCATCAGTATAAATATTTGTCGTCATCTGCCTGCTAGGTGGAAACACTAGAGAAAGGGAAACAATAAATAAGAAAGGAGAAACAAGTGTCTTAGGGATAGTCATGTAGGAGGGTGCCCCCAAGTTACCGACCACGACACTATGTCCATAAGACACAACACACAACAATGAAATCAGAGAGACGCAATTTAGAAGAATGATGATACAAATAGAAGAAGGTTGCAACAGAGGCGGTCTCCTAGTATCTTGAACCTTATGGGAGAATCCGAGGTCATCCCAGAAGGCCTAAACAACACATAACACATCACGGGGAAAGCACATCACGAGAGAGATAAAGGGTTAGAGATACTTACCTATAGGGTCTTCATGCTAAGTCTTATCATCAAGTAAATCATCGTCATCCTCTCATTCCCTAATGTTAGAGGAAGGTTGGATATGAGGTATCATAGCCCAATTCGTGTCTTGCTCATCATGTTGTTTATTGTTAGGATCATGTTTATTTGGTTGAATGTTGGGATCAACTTTTTCTTGTTGAGATGCCAGGTAAGCTTGTCGCCTTCTCTTTCTCCCTTTTGCAAGTTTACATTGGTATAATTTACGACTTAGTTTTTGTAACATAGGGCTTTGATTTGTTATGGATTTTTGTATTATAGAGGAAGAAGCACCAAGATCAAAGGTCCTTTGTCTAGGTGGAATGTTTTCTTATTGAAGCTTACTATTGTACTTATTCTCTATCCTCTTAGTGATGTCCAAATGACTTGAATATTCAAAAAAAGGAGGGACATTAAAGGTCTTCTCTTCCTTAATGAAATCCAAGGTGTGTGAACAATCTACTAAAGGAAGAAGGTTGGTGGGAGGATCCACAGAGGTAGGAATTTGATTATTATTAAATGAATGCTTATTTTTTACCTAGGGAATGTTTTTTGTTAAAGAGAGCTCTTCATTCACTAATGCTTCATCTTGGCAAGGGAGAGCAGTGAAATTACTAAAGCTATCCCTAGTCTTCTCATTTGAGTACTCAATTATACGGGGAGTAGGATAACTTATGTGATCATCATCAGCCTTTTCCTTGCTACTCATGGAGAAGAACTCAGTTAAGCTTTCTAATATTGTAGGATGTTCACTCATGAGGGTTAAAAATTGGTCAAAATCAAGGTTTTTAATAAATGCATGCAAAGATACCATTGAAAAATGACATGAAGGTGCCATTTCAATGTAAGATCAAATTTTGAAAAGCCTTTTTAACTTTATGCAAAAGTCAAGTGCAAAACTCTATGCAAAAAGTGACCTAAATGCTTGATTTTTGTACTCTTTTCAATGCCAAATAATGAAACTAAGGATGCTATGAGGATTTTAGTCAAGGGAAGCAATTTATATGTCTGATATCAGTCCAAAAAAAAATAAGATCATTCTCAACACACTCTTGATGTGATTTCAAGTTAATGTCAAGTCGATTATAGTGAAAATATGTCAAAATAGGCACTTTTTTCACCAAAACTCAATGCAAGAAAGCATAACAAAGGGTGTTGTGAGGAAAATGATGATGTACAACAATTAATATCTATAACAACATCCACTTGGTGCCAAAATACCCAACACAACATGTTTTTAGTACCACTTAAGGTCAAACCCTAGTGAAAATATAGCAAAAATAGGTTATTTTCACGGTTTTTTCTACTCCAAGACCTAGAAAAAGGGGTGTTGTAATTAATTTTAAGAGGTATAGCAAATAATATCAATAATATCAGTCACCTCAATCCATAAAACTGATCACAACACAATTGGAGTGCAAACTAGGTCAAACCCTAGGGCAAAAATAGTCAAAAAGTGTAGTTTTTCGCCAAATTTTCACTACAAGAGATCGTTAAAAGGGTGTTGTGAAGATTTTTATGAGGGGAAAAAAATTACTACCTTGATAACAATAAACTAATTCCAAAATATCTTTCACAACACACCTATGATGCAAGTTATGAAGTCAATAAGGCCAAAACTAGTGAAAAATCGTTATTTTCAAAGCCCTAGGTTTGAGATATTGAGACAAAATTCTATGCGAATGGTTTGAAGTCTGATTTTTAATATAAATTGCATAATTTTAGATCTCAAAATGATTTTCAAGATTTAAACATGCAAAATTCCCATGAAATTTAATGAAAATGCACCAAAATTGCAAGTTTTTTGTTGAAATTTTCAATGCAAAAATACAAATTCACACTAAAATTCAAGAGTATAGCCAAATGCAAATTTGAATGAGCCTCTAAAATTAGTAGAACAATCTGATAAAAGATTTTTCCTACCAACCCTAGATTTTGGAATTACTAGGTTCTATAAAATTGTCAAATTTTCCACAAAACCCTAGCAATTAAATGATTCAAATGCAAAGCAAGATTTTGAATTTTTAAACTTTTCTATAGTTTATATCAGATCTGATGCAAAAATCATGAATTAGAAAAATTTAGGAAGAATTGACACAATTTAGTAAGCCCAACAATGCAATTTTTTTGAATTTTTCCAATTTTTTATTTTTTTTGAATTTTGCTCAATGCAATATTGTGAATGACTAAATGAACGAATGAAAACAATCCAAATCTATAGACAAACACTTAGCAAGTTGTAATTTGAGTTCAAAGACACAGGTTCACTAAAATGTTTAGGGTAAAACTAGATTTGTTAATCTTTTGTTGTTTAGATGTTAAAATCTGCCTCTCCACTAAACACTGAAGGATCTAGGGTTGAGTGGCAAGCACTATCATACCCTAGGTCACTTTTAGATATTGGGAAATTTGGATTAGGAAATTAATTATCAATTTTTCCTTCTCCTATGTCTAATTGACCATTAAAACCCTAATAATGTAAATACGACAGTAAATTAATGAATTATGAAAAAAACTCTTGCATACGAGAGTAAAATACCAAGTTACAGAATACTTGTTTTCGGGGTTCCAAAGTGAAATAGTTGGGGACACTAGAGCGGGCACCCAAGTCTAAGGTACCTTCTTTTTCGGGGAATCTGGACCTCCTTCCGACACTGATCAGCCCTATAACTTCTATTTTTTAGGATCGGTCTGCGGAGGACACTGGAGAGAGCGCCCTGGTCCTGGAAGTGCTCTTTTGTTTAACTTTTCTTCAGATCCTAAATCCCTGATGTCTTCCAAGCCTTCCTGTAACTCCACCTTTCCTGGATGCAACACCTATAACCTACAATCACAAGACTTGGTTTGGGGGTTGTGGTGTTTAGAGGTTTGCCTCAGTCAAACCTTAAAGGACACTTAAGTCTCCAAACACCGATGTCAGATAGAGAGGGTGTGCCCTTGTGAAGCAGAGGCCAAAACCAAAGGAATCAATGATGAAAACATAATGATATGTCACCTTGTAGTTAAGCTTTCATGGAGGAAGATGCTCTTCATGCCATGAAGGGATTGATGCTCAAATATGTAAATATCCACACACAAAACATACAAGTCTGCTCTTGCAACACAATAGAAAGCCTTTAATCACCTTGAGAATGCCTAGAGTGTGCAATGATCATCTAATTGGAATCTGGTTTATAAATGAATGCCTACACATGTTTATATATGCATCTACAAGCACTCTTGCCAAAATATTTGAAATTCAAACTTACCGTGTCGGCAAAGGGACCTAATAATAGTCACTAACTGACACCTGGAAATTGGGGCTGCCCCAAAATAGGGCAGGACTAGGGCGTGGGTGCCCAAGTCCTCCCCCCTATTTTGGGTAGGGTATGGCTCAACGGGTCCACCTAGGTCCAATTTGCCAGGGGACTTAGGTCTCATTCCATCGGGGTGTTAAAATATGAACTAAAATGTCCTAAATGCATGCTAAAGACCCGGGAGCTAAACCTTATGAGGGAAAAGCCCCCAAGGGGACATTTTTTGACGTTACAAAAGAAAAAGAATTGTAATCTGATACAACATATGCTTAGATCAATTTTCTTTGTTTCTTTTCCATTGTTTTCTTTTCTATTATTTGAGACTCTATAGCCCAATTGGATTGGCACCAGTCTTTCCTCCGTCAGACCAATCTCATATCATTTAAAAAAATATTTACCAATGGTTTAGGGGAAGAACCATTATTCCTGTGCATGCATACTTGCACAGTTTGTATTAGCTATATAGGGGTTTTGAGACAGCCAATTGCTCTTGGTTCAGTGATAGTTTTGGGATTAAGATAACGAGTTGGGTTTGGTTGTTCATTGGTTTTAGTTGTTCATCTGGTTTGAACTCAATACCTATTAAGGTATACCCCTTGGAATATCCCTCCAGAGCCTATCTAAGATCAAAGTGCGTGGGATGAAACCCACTCTCATAGAGTTGACCTTCAACCATCCACTTGATGGACCAATTATGCTTTCATGATGACAACCTTGGTCTTGTGAGTGTGATTTAGTCCTAAGGAGTAGAGATGTAGTTTTGGGACCCAACAAGCACTATTTCTTCACCAATTGCAGAGACAAATATCCCTTCCTTTTGTTCTTTTCAATATTCTTCCCCCCTTTTCCCCAAATCTTCTCCTCTTTTTGGTATTCCTCTTCTCTCATTTTGGAAGTAAAAAACCCTCAATTATCTCCTTCCATGCCAACATGGCCATGGAGTAATTTCCACTTCCTTGCTCATTAATATCAATTATTGAAGTGATTACATGCAAGGGTGAGTTCATTAGAGTTCTATCTCCACTCCCCACTTCACATTACTTCCAAAATAAATGCAGATGCCTCCACTTCATGGAGTTTGATTCTACAAAAATTGCATTTGGAAAAGTCATCCTATATATAAGGACCAAAATGGGGTCTTAAGATGCCACTTTTTTCTAAAATCAAGAAACATTGATGTTGGATGAGAAATTGAAGATAGTGACACTCAAAATTTGAAGATGGAAAGAAAAGTCATAGTGCTCTGAATCTAGTTTCTAAACTACTAATTTTTTCCAAAAATGGTTGAGATTAAGGGGTTCAAAAAGGGGGAGCACACAAATTGGTCCTCTTTTTTCTCAAAAAAATATAACATAGCATCTGGTGTGCTCCCCCTAAAATGTTAGTATTTCAATAATCTCTCTGGTGAGAAATTAGCTAACACCATGTAGTTTATCCCTGATTTTTCTAATAATTTTTTTATGAATAATTGATTTTTTAGTAATTTTTAAAGTGGACACATCCTGAAAAATAGAAATTTGAGCGTGCTCCCCCCTAAAATGTTTGAAAACTAATTGAAAATCAATATTTTTTAATACATGTAGAATGGAGTCTAGTTTCTAAAAATGTAACTTATTTCAAATTTTAATAAATGGTTAAAAAACAAAGTCAAAAATACTAGACACTAGTTTTTGACAAAAAAATGGACACACTAACAAAAGAAATTCAATATGAAACCCTTAAGGTACTCAAAATGTGAAAAAAATTATATGGTTAGATAGCTAACAGAGAGATTAAGATTATGGTGGCATTTTTTAGTTTTCATCGAAATAAGTGCAAACCTGAAGGGGAGCACGCTCCATATTATGTGGTTTTTACTACAATCTAGAAAAACACGTCTTTGGATGTCCTAAACATAGTCCAAGACTTTGGTTTGGAAGCCCAAGACAAATCCAAGCCTTAGGCTTGGAAATAACCAAGGCAAAGCATAACGTGACTCACGTTATAACGCGAGCGCGTTATGTGAATGCACAAAATGCGAGCGTATTTTGAGAAAGCAAAACTCTCTCTAACTCTCTCTCTCTCTCTCCCCCTCTCCTCCCTCTCTCTCGCTTTGCCTCTCCCTCTCTCTCTCTGAGAGGCATAGAGATATAGTGAGAGGGAAAAAGTGATAAACATGGACTCTCTCTCTCTCTTTGAGAGGTAGAGAGAGATAGGGAGAAAGTGATATACAGGGACTCTCTCTCTCTCTCTCTCTCTCTCTCGCTTTCCCTCTCCCTCTCTCTCTGAGAGGTAGAGAGATATAGTGAGATAGGGAAAACGTGATATACAGGGACTCTCTCTCTCTGAGAGATAGAGAGAGATAGGGAGAAAGTGATATACAGGGACTCTCTCTCTCCCCCTCTGACTCTCCCTCTCCCTCTCCCTCTCTAAGAGGTAGAGAGATAGTGAGATAGGGAGAAAGTGATATACAAGAGAGAGAGAGAGAGTTTTCTTTTTTCCATTTCCTTCATTGATAAGGGAGAGGGAGAGATAAGGAAATAGAGGAATGATAGGGGAGAAGGAGATAAGAGCTATGGAGATAGTGAAAGATAGATAGGTAGAGAGAGAGGAGACAAATAGGGAGAGGTAGAGGAGAAAGAGGGGAGAGATAGGGTGATAGAGAGTGAGTGAGATGTCCAGAGAGATAAGGAGATAAGGGAGATATAGGGAGATAGAGGTTTGGGGTTGCTTGGGTTTAGGGATTAGTGGTTATGATTTAGGGGCATTATTTAGGGTTTAGGGGTTTAGAGAGAGAGAGACTGCTTTTAACATGCAACCCTTAACCCAAGCAACCCTAAACTCCTAAACCCTAAATAATTCCCCTAAACCCTAAACTTGAGAAACCCTAAGCCTCTAAACCCTAAATAATTCCTCTAAACCCTAAACCCAAGAAACCCTAAATCTCTATCTCTCTATCTTTATCATCCCTCTACCTCTCAATCTCTCTCCCTAAACTTGAGCAAAGGGCTTTAGAGAGAGATGGAGAGACTACTTTTAACATGCAACCCTTAACCCAAGCAACCGTAAACTCCTAAACCCTAAATAATGCCCCTAAACCTAATAAACTCTAAGCCTCTAAACCCTAAATAATTCCTCTAAACCCTAACCCCTAAACCCTAAACCCAAGAAACCCTAAATCTCTATCTCTATATCTTTATCATCCCTCTACCTCTCAATCTCTCTCCCTAAACTTATAAACCCTAAATAATGCCCCAAAACCCTAAACATGAAAAATCCTAAACACCTCTCTCTCTCTCTCTCCAAATAGAGAGTGAGGGACATGTCCAGAGACATAGGGAGAAAGATTGAGAGGTAGAGGGATGATAGAGATAGAGATAGGGAGATAGGGGAGAGATAGGGAGATAAAGGTTTAGGGTTTCTTGGGTTTAGGGTTTATGTGTTTGGGGTTTTGTTTGGGGGTTTAGGGTTTATCAAGTTTACAGCTTAGTGATTAGATCTTAGGGGAATTATTTAGGTATTAAGGTTTGGAGGTTTAGGGTTTAGGGAGAGAGGACTGATAGGGAGATATAGAGGACATTGAGAGGAGAGATAGGGAGATAGAGAGTGATGGACATGGCCAGAGACATAGGTAGAGAGATTGAGAGGTAGCAAGACAATGGAGATAGGGAGATCAGGGAGAGATAGGGAGATAAAGGTTTAGAGTTGCTTGAGTTTAGGGATTGAGAGAGAGAGACCTGTGTGTAGGGTTTCTCAGGTTTAGGGTTTAGTGGCATTATTGAGAGATTGAGAGGTAGAGGGATGATAAAGATAGAGAGATAGAAATTTAGGGTTTAGGGGACTTATTTAGGGTTTAGAGGCTTAGGGTTGCTTGGGTTTAGGGTTTAGGAGCATTATTTAGGATTTAGGAGTTTAGGGTTGCTTGGGTTTAGGGTTTAGGGTTGCATGTCAAAAGTAGTCTCTCTCTCTCTAAACCCCTAAACCTTAAATAATTCCCCTAAATCATAAACCCTAAACCTTAAACCCGAGAAACCCCAAACCTCTATCTCTATATCTCTCCCTTATCTCCCTATCTCTCTAGACATCTCACTCACTCTTTATCACCCTATCTATCCCCTCTTTCTCCTCTATCTCTCCCTATCTGTCTCCTCTCTCTTTCTACCTATCTATCTCTCGCTATCTCCATATCTCTTACCTCCTTCTCCCCTATCATTCCTCTATTTCCCTATCTCTCCCTCTCCCTTATCGATGAAGGAAATGGAAAAAATAAAACTATGACTCTCTTTCTATCTCTCTCTCTCTCTCTCCCTATATATCACTTTCTCCCTATCTTGCTATCTCTCTCCGACTCAGAGAGGGAGAGAGAGACATGTTTATGGTCTCTCTCTCTCTCTTATTTCCATTTTCTTTGTCGATAAGAGAGATGAAGAGGGAGAGAGGGGGGAGATGAAGGGGAGAGACAAGGGAGAGATAGGGAGATGGGAGAGAGAGTCCTAGTTTTCTTGTTTCCATTTCCTTCGTCAATAAGGGAGAGGGAGAGATAGAGGGGAGAGATACGGAGATAGAGGAATGATAAGGGAGAGAGAGAGGCAAGAGATAGGGAGATATGGAGAGATATATAGGTAGAGAGAGAGGAGATAGATAGGGAGAGATAGAGGAGATAGAGGGGAGAAATAGGGAGATAGAAAGTGAGTGAGATAGAGGAATGATAAGGGAGAGAGAGAGAGGCAAGAGATAGGGAGATATGGAGAGATATATAGGTAGAGAGAGAGGAGATAGATAGGGAGAGATAGAGGAGATAGAGGGGAGAAATAGGGAGATAGAAAGTGAGTGAGATGTCTAGAGAGATAGGGGGAGAGATTAAGAGGTAGAGAGATGATAGAGATAGGGAGATAAGGGAGATCAGGGGGAGATACAGAGATAGAGGTTTAGTGTTCCTCAAGTTTAGGGTTTAGGGGTTAGGGGTTATTGTTTAGGGGCATTATTTGGGGTTTAGAGAGAGAGAGATAACTTTTGACATGCAACCCTAAACCTCTAAACCCTAAATAATGCCCCTAAACCCTAACCCCTAACCCCTAAACCCTAAACCTCTATCTCTCTATCTCTATCATCCCTCTAACTCCCAATCTCTCTTCCTTTGTCTTTAACCATGTTCCTCACTCTCTATCTCCCTATCTCTCCCCTTAGTCTCCTCTATATTTCCCAATTGGTCCTCTCTCTCCAAACCCTAAACCATATACCTCTAATCCTTAACCCATAAAACCATAAACCCTAGACCAGAAATAATGCCCCTAAAACTTAACCCCTAGCCACTAAACCCTAAACTCGAGCAACCCTAAACTGCTAAACCCTAAACCCAAGCAACCCTAAACTTCTATCTCCCTATCTCTCCCCTATCTCCCTATCTCTATCATCCCTCTACCTCTCAATCTCTTTCCCTATGTCTGGCCATGTCCCTCACTCTCTATCTCCCTATATCTCCCATTGGTCTCCTCTATACCTCCACATTGGTCCTCTCTCTCTAAACCTTAAACCTCTAAACCTTAACCCCTAACCTCTAAACCATAAACCCTAACCCCTAAACCTAAGCAACCCTAGGACAGACATAGATAGAGGAGATGAGTTAAAGAGGGGAGGGAGAGAGATAAAGATAGGGAGATTGTTTTTGACATGTAACCCTAAACCCTAAACTCATAAACCCTAAATAATTCCCCTAAACCCTAAATGCCCCTCTCTCTACCCCTAAAACCTAAATAATGCCTCTAAACCCTAAACCCTAAACCTCTATCTCCCTATCTCTCCCTAATCTCCCTATCTTTATCGCCCCTCTACCTCTCAATCTCTCTCCCTATGTCTCTGACCATGTCCCTCACTCTCTATCTCTATATCTCTCCCCTTGGTCTCCTCTATATCTCCCTATTGACTCTCTCTATATATATCCCCTACACCCTAAACCTCTTAACCTTAACACCTAACCCCTAAACCATAAACCCTAAATAATGTCACTAAACCCTAACCCCTAACCCTAAACCCTAAACCTCTATCTCCATATCTCTCCCTTATCTTCCTATCTCTATCATCCCTCTACATCTCAATCTCTCTCACTATGTCTCTAGACATGTCCCTCACACTATATCTCCCTATCTCCCCCCTCTGTCTCCTCTATCTCTCCCAATCTCTATTGGTCTCCTCTCTCTATCTCTTTTTAAACCCTAAACCCTAACCCCTAACCCCTAAACCTGAGAAACCCCTAAACCCTAAACCTGAGCAACCCTAAACCCCTAAACCCTAAATAATTCCCCTAAACCCTAAACTTGAGAAACACTAAACTCATAAACCCTAAATGATGCCCTTGACCCCTAACCCCTAAACCCTAAACCCTAAACTCTCTCTCCCTATCACATTGGAGTTTGAATCACCCATGTCATTTTCAAGAGAGAGAGGGAGGGAGGGAGGGAGAGCGAGGGTGAGCTAGAGAGAGAGTTTTACTTTTGCAAAATGCGCTTGTGTCATAATGCGAGTTGCGTTATAATGCGATCGCATTATAGGCTCGGTAACACTGAGGCATAACTTGAGCGCATTATGACTTGTATGGGACCAAAAAGTCATGTGGCAACTTTTTGGTCCCTCATCTTTGTGCATATACCCATATATATAAGCATAAAATCATGCACTCTAATCATGAATCAAAACTTGCCAACTATAAGACACTATCAACAAGAAGAGATGTAGGATAAGGAAATCGACATCAACATGCAGAAGGAATTACAACCTCATATTAAAACAAAGAACAACCATAATGACATACATATGACAATTTTATAATGCAAAGTACCAACGTACTTATGACACATGAAAAATATCCAATAGCACATGCAAATAGAGATAAAACTATGTGTGTAGGTTCTCAAGGCCATGGTATCTCGCCCATTCACCTTGATTTACTTCCCTCTCTCTAGTGATACTCTCCCTCCTCTTTCATGAGGGGGAAATTATAGTTTCCTACATCCAACTCATTTTACCATCACAGTAGTTAGTCCATTAAGCAAAATATCAATAATCATTATATAAATATTTTAATAAACATTAACCAAGAAGATAGTCTTTTATCCATATTTAGAAATCATGTCTATTTCTACATATCATGAGAAAAACAAAATTCTCTCATCATAATTATCCTCAAATCATAGTTTTATAATCATAATTAAAATGCAAGGCATTCTATCTAACTAATAATTTAGTTAAAGATAACATAAATAATTTTTTTCAAAAATAGGGTGTGACAGTTTAAGCTTCTTGTGTGTGTGTGTTTTAGTTTAATGCACTAGGGCCTTTTTTGTGATGTGATTTTGGGTCGTTTTGTGATTTTTGGCCATTTGTAGTTTCATGTTATTCATCGTTTATTTTTGTTCCCTAGTTGTACTTTCTTTGTTTTCACTATGTTAGATCCAATTTTGGGTCTTGTTAGAGTTTAAGGTTATTTTTTACCTCTAATGTCATGCTCTTGCAAGCCCTTCATTTTCGTGGTTGGGCTTCCAGAGATTTTCTTATTTTTTGCTTCTATGATGTGTTATTTGGTATCCTTAATCCCTGGCTTCTATATTTAACTCTTTCATTTTGAGTGTCAGTTGTAGTTTTAGGCATCTCCTTACTTGTATCCCTTTTGGCATAAGATATTTAGTATCCTCAATCCTTGATTCCTAATCTTTCACATTTCACATCTTTTTATAATTAAATATGTAGGAATACCCTTAACAAAATGCATTTGGCATGAAATTTTAGATATCTCTAATTCCCAAACTCTGACTATTTACACAAACTACCTTTTTAGGTTTGTGGAAGTCAAACTTGTTCTTATTTGAGTACTTTTGGCATTGGTTTCTTGGTAGTCCCGATCATCGATTCCTAAAATCTTTCACTTATATCATTTTAGAATCAAAGATGTAGGGATATCTTTATTTGTTTGTCTTTTAATATGGATTATGGAGTATCTTTAATCACTAATCCCTAACATTTTCTTCAAGATCAGCAATTTTATCATATTCATTTTGGGTTCCTTTTTGGCATGAGTTAGGTAGTATTTCTAACTCCCAAACTTTAACACTTTGTACTGCAATATTTTATTAGGTTTATAGATTCATCCTTAGCCTTTTTTTCTTGGTTTTGGTATGTCAGGACATGTATCTTTGATCTCCCATCCCTAACTCTTTGCTTAATACTAAAGTGACTTAACTTTGAGAAATTTTATCCATTGTTGGGTTTCAAACTTTGTAATTCCTTGATACTAAGTATAAATCATGCTAGGATCCTGAAGCATGACTCCCAAACTATTTGAAATAGAACCTTATGTCTAGGCTTTTGGTAGGCATTCTAGTATAACTTTGACTATTTAAGAGCTTGCATGCCTAATAGATCTCATTGGTTAAGTTTTGGTGCATGCAATATTCAATTCCTAAAGCTTGCCTACCTTGTACGATTTACACATCAAACTCTTGGTTTGTCCATGATATAATGATTAATCTTTCATATTTATAATAGAGATGAAAATTATTATCATTGAACTACCTAATGGATCTTGTCCTTTCTTGGTAGTACCTCTGCATGGAGAACAACCGACCAGGGAGATGAAATATGAGTACAAGGGATACCATCCTCCTTCAAAGATATTCTCCCCTTGGAGTGATATTAGGGACATAAACTTACGACATGTAAATGTCCAAGAATTCTTGTGGTGGGTTCACAAGGAAGCAGACAGAACTTACCAATCTCAATGCATGGCTCAATGTGGCCCTGTTCAAGTAGTAGCTTTCCTAGTATCTCTATAGTTTGTAAATCTTGTGTTGGCATGTGCTCATAGATATGATTAGAAATAAAAGAAGGTATTCAAGATTGCACATCAAATAGTTATGGATATCAATCTAGAGGTAATAGTTAGTGTTTTTGGCCTCCCAACTTATGCCCAATATGATATGGTGAGCATGAAGGCAACTCTCAAATATTATGAGAGCAAGACTTCTATTGATGAAAACTTCATTAATGAAAAATGTATCATTTAGAAAAATAAGTTGGTAATAAAGATTTCCAAGGTGCTACATAAAAGTGAGTTCAACAAAGATGCCAAGCATGCTGGATCGTCTTTCTAATCAATTTTTTTAGACAACCTAATGCCATGGATTTGTATCCATGAAAGTGTTATTTCATATTGTCAATCCTAGACAAGAAGAGGATTGACTAGGTTACAATTATAAGTTACAAGTTCCATGAGAAATTAGTTTATGTTCTTGAATCAAATATATTCTATATAAATTCTTGTCTTGTCTACTTGTTGGCCCATAATGTGAGCTTTCTAGGGTTGACCCAGGCGGGAACATTGCATTTGGGGGAAAATAATGTCTATGATCACTATCCACAACTAGTTGAAGGAATCTTTGAAGCATTATAATTTAGTGAATGATGCCTTTGTGTTCTCAGTGGTCAGGTGCCTTGAGAATGATTATGCAAAGAGGTTGTGTTTGGAAGCAACCTAGGATTTAGCAAATTGGGAGAGCTAGTTTATCCAATTTAAGACATTTTCATACATCAGAATTGGAGGCTTCTACAAGGCACTGTATAAGTAGCCAAGACACCCAAGTGATAAGATTGTTCTTCTATAGATTTCTAGATAGCTGACTAAAATCTAAAATATGATTCCCAGTAAACACAAGGCAGGGTTCCCTTTCTCTATTACAGTTTTTGTATACTCATGCTCCAACATACAACATGCCAAGGTTCCTTACAAGGAAATGGTGATTTACACTATGAATTTGCAATTGTGATTTTATGAAAAAACATAAAAACATGATAACTCCCACAAAAATGGTGGTAAATCCATAATTTTTCTGTTGTAGCTTCCTTATATCATGGACAAACTTTTGTAAAAATCTTGTAGAAAAATTTGTAGCCATTTGGAAGGTATGACGAAATCTTCAAAACCTAGGGTTTTGTCCAAAAATTAGCGGATTTGCAACAAAAAGTTAATTAAACTTGCGAAACTCGACAATGGGGGTTAGATGAATACAAATTTTTACTACAAAAACTTGCAAAAAAGATCAAGCAAAGTGAGTCCCACCGGGTGTGCCAAAATGTATATCGAAAAATTTGGATTTACAAATGGAAATGATCAAACAATGAAATGCATAACCTAAACCCAAATCATTCAATACCTCAAAAATGCAAGATGAATTGTTTGATTGATTTGATATGTTGGTTGCTCACAATTTGGCATCATAACATTTGCATAGGATTGAGATGGTAGATGAATGATTGATAGATGGAAGATGATGATGATAGATGCAAAGACTCTAATGTGATTTCAACAGCATAAGGATACTCCAACTCAATGCATGCTAATGGATTAGGAGAGGGTTGATTTATAGGAAAGGCTTGGTTCAAATGGATGGTTGAGATTAAAAGGCTACATGATTGATGTGGACGGCTAGGATTGATTAGTTATTCCCACTCTTCAAGGGAGTTGTAGTCGTGTGACAAGTGTACAAAGGAAGATAAGGCACATGTGTGACTGTGTACACAAAAACTTTTATTTAATAAGTTTATATGTGATGGTGTACACAAATACTAAAATTAGGTCCCATTACTTGTACATGTGAAAGATTTTAAATAAAAGTTGTACTACAACACATGATTCAATTGAGAGGTTGACAAGTGTCAAAATGTGGTGAGAGGTGAAGACTTAATTCAAATATTTTATTTGAATTAGTTGTGATATGTGAGGGAAATTTATTTAATTAATTGGGAAATGATTAGGATAGGATTGGGATATGAATGGGAAATTAATTAAATAAATAAAATTTATTTAATTAATTAGAAAGTGGGACTATGTAAATAAAATTTATTTAATTAATTTGCTAAGTAGGACAAGGATGGGATTAAGATGGGATTTTAATTAAATAAATAAATAAATTTTATTTAATTAATTGGCTAATGGATTAGTGGAATTAGGAGTGGGTTTTAGGACAAAATGCTACATGATGTCTAAGTAAGGTATTTGACTATGTATTGCAGGACATGGACAAATTTGGGTGTCTACACCTAATATAACTTTCCAAAAAGTCAATCATACAATGTCACGACCTCTAGTTAGCCCTATCCATTCATGTCGATCTCAACCTAGTTCACCTTCTAACTCTGTCATTAATCGACTTTTGCAAAATATGAACTTCATCCAACAACAATTAGCAAGCATAAGACAAAGTCCCTTGAAACTCTCTATGACATCACATTATATTTGTAACCCTTTATCTTATCCAATACTAAGAGCTAAAATGCTTGAGAAGTTTGAAACCCCTCATTTTGAGAAATATAATGGGAAGGGAGACCCTAACAACCATGTGGCAGCGTTTACAACTATTTCATCTTTGAAGATGCAATCTTGGCAAAACTCTTTCCTAGGTCACTCAAAGACACAGTCTTGTATTGGTTTTGTTCATTGCCTCCTAATTCATCCACTTCTTTCTCACAACTAATCAATAAGTTCATCAAACATTTTCAAGCAAACATTGGACCTCAAGTCTCTTTGACCGACTTGGTTCATTGCAAACAAGGAATTTAAAGGTGAAAGTAACAGATTTTATGGGGCATTATCAAGCTCTATTTTCACAAGTTCAATATTCTATTCCAGATGCTGATGTACAAAGAATCCTTATTGGAAACTTACAACCTCACATCCGTGATAAGATATTATTGATGCTTTACGATTCTTTCACTCATCTTTGCATGGCTCTCTGTAATTAGCAACTTTTAGTTAGATAGTATGAGAACAATCCCTCATCGGCTCCAGTTGGTCAATCTAAAGCCTCACACAATCATTCAATCAAAAGAAACAACAAAACTTCATCAAGATCAATGCAATTTTAGCCAATAACATAAGAAAACATGTGGTGACTGCATCATCTCTTGCTCTCACCCCATATAAATTGAAACAAAAAACAAGACATTTCACACCATTATCAGAGTCTCTTTACTCTATATGACACAACTTTTGAACAATAATCTCATCAAACTTCCACTAGTTAGACCTCTCGATCCAAGTAAGATGCAATCATCTTCTTTCGATTCAAATGCCTTTCAAGACATTTCACACCATTATCAGAGTCTCTTTACTCTATAATGACACAACTTTTGAATAACAATCTCGTCAAACTTCCACTAGTTAGACCTCTCAATACAAGTAAGATGCAATCATCTTCTTTTGATTTGAAGGCCTTTTGTCAATTTCACCGCACCACTGGTCATGACACTAATAGATGAATGCGTCTTAAACATGAAGTTGAAGACCTCATTGATTTCAATTTCATTCAAGTTGTTGGTGTAAATGACAAAGGAAATAAATTGGTAGCTCCACCTAATCAAAACTTACAAATATATACAAATCCATTACCTCATCATGAACCTAATGTTGTTGATCCATCTCAGGAGAAGCTATGTACTTATAATCATCAAGAACAAGACTATGAAGGTGATATTTGCATGGTAGATGCCCGCGCTCATAAAAAGCGAGAAGAACCTGCACTGTCTATATATTTTACTCCTCATGATACTACTATTGAAGCTCTTGATGGACCTTTATACATCACCATTTGAATCAATGATAAACCCATAAGAGGTGCTATGATAGATCATATATGCACGGTAAATGTAGTAACTGAAGAGTTGCTCTACATGCATGGTTTACACCATGATAACTATGATGTATCAAAAATTGTGCTTAGAGCACACGATGTATATTTATATTATATTTATTATTAAATATTAATAATATGAATCTCATTCATCATTATAGTGCTACCACATGTGTTGGGTTATCTACTAGGAATCTCGTTCGTCATTATAGTTCTGTTCCCTTTAATTATACAAATATTATACCTAGTGTCACCCCGCCTACATCAAATCAAACTAAGCCTAATTTATCACTTTCTAAAAAGTCAATCATACAATGTCGCAACATCTGGTTAGCCCTATCCATTCATACTGATCTTAATCTAGTTCACCTTTTGAATCTATCATCAATCAACTTTTGCAAAATATGAAATTCATCCAACAACAATTAGAAAACATAAGACAAAGTCCCTTGAAACTCTCTATGACATCACATTATATTTGTAGCCCTTTATCTTATCCAATACTAAGAGATGAAATGCTTGAGAAGTTTGAAACCCCTTGTTTTGAGAAATATAATGGGAAGGGAGACCCTAACAACCATGCGGTAGCCTTTACAACTATGTGTAGTGATTTTATCTTTGAAGATGCAATCTTGGCAAAACTCTTTCCTAGGTTGAACTCAAAGATAGTCTTGGACTAGTTTTGTTCATTGCCTCCTAATTCATCCACTTCTTTCTCATAACTAATCAATAAGTTTCTCAAATATTTTCAAGAAAACATTGGACCTCAAGTCTCTTTGACCGACTTGGTTCATTACAAACAAGGAATTTAAAGGAGAAAGTAATAAATTTTATGGGGCATTATCAATCTCTCTTTTCACAGGTTCAATATTCTATTCCAGATACCAATGTACAAAGAATCTTTATTGGAAACTTACAACCTCACATCCGTGATAAGATATTGTTGATGCTTTATGATTCTTTTACTCATCTTTGCACAACTCTCTGCAATTACCAACTTTCAGTTAGTCAATATGAGAATAATCCCTCATCGGCTCCAATTGGTCAATTTAAAGCCTTACACAATCATTCAATCAAAAGAAACAACAAAACTTCATCAAGATCAATGCCATTTTAGCCAGTAACATAAGAAAACATGTGGCGGTTGCATCATCTCCTGCTCTCACCCCATATAAATTGAAACAAAAAACAAGACATTTCACACCATTATCAGAGTCACTTTACTCTATAATGACACAACATTTGAACAACAATCTCATCAAACTTCCACTAGTTAGGCCTCTCAAACCAAGTAAGATGCAATCATCTTCTTTCGATTCAAAGGCCTTTCATTAATTTCACTGCACCACTGGTCATGACACTGATAGATGTATGCGTCTTAAACATGGAGTTCAAGACCTCATTAATTCTAATGTCATTCAAGTTGTTGGTGTAAATGATAAAGGAAATAAATTGGTGGCTCCACCTAATCAAAACTTACAAATATATACAAATCCATTACCTCATCATGAACCTAATGTTGTTGATCCATCTCAGGAGATGTATTGTACTTATAATAATCAAGAACAAGACTATGAAGGTGATGTTTGCATGGTAGATGCCCACACTCATAAAAAGTGAGAAGAACTTGCACCGTCTATATCTTTTACTCCTCATGATACTACTATTGAAGCTCTTGATGGACCTCTATACATCACCATTCGAGTCAATGCTAAACCCATAAGAGGTGCTATGATAGATCATATATGCATTGTAAATGTAGTAACTGAAGAGTTTCTCTACATGCATGGTTTACACCACGATAAAGTTACGATGTATCAGAAATCATGATTAGAGCACATGATGGGTCTATCCTTCGAACTCTTGGTGCTTTGACCCTTGCCATCAAGGTCAGGCCAAGATCATTAGATGTTAATTTTTTCATCGTACCCACATCATACTTGTTTCATGTGAAGTTGGGTCAGCCGTGGCTCTTCTCTATGAAGGTGGTCTCCTCTATGGTTCATAAGTGCTTAAAGTTTCCATTTGAGGGACATGTGCATGCTATACATCATAGTTGATATTAGACTGTTGCTTGACATGGACACTTTACACTTGACTACTTCTAGCCAAAACTAGTTGGAGTTGCTTGAGCTAGAGAGGATTTAATCTTTGTTTCATATCAAAAATTTAAAGCACAAAAAATTTCAGAGTTGTCACTTAGTATTATACCTCCTTGTGATGTCCCTGAACTTCCTCAATCTTCTAAGGTGACAACAATAGTTCTCCCTATCCCATAGGTGGTGAATGAAGTTAAGCTCGAATCGAAGGTTCTTCCCCATCCCTGAGCATCTAGTAGATATGCTAAGGTTCCCCCTTTGCCATCCCTTCAATGACAATAAGGAAATCGTCAAGCACAAAATAGACCTCCCCACAATCGCAAATATTACTTTTGTCCCACCTTGGACTCTGCGGAGGCTAGTGGAAATCAATCGATTGCGCATGTATTATTTATTGAGGTTTCTCAACCACTTGTCAATGCTCAAGTACTTCCACCTATTTAACAAGTTGAGATATAGGAGAAAACCGCATTGAGGAACCCTCCCCCATGCTCTCCCAACCTTTAATATCCATTGAGCCTCTCGCTACACCATTCTCATCGATACTCTTTATCATAGAAGCTATGATGACACTCTCTTACAATGCTTAAACATAGAAGAAGCTTCCCTTGCACTACATGAAGTCCACTAGGTATTTGTTGTGCACACACAAGCGGTATTGTCCTAGCCAAAAAGCTCTTACGTACAAGATATTATTAGCCGACCATGGAGCATGATGCATGTGAGTACTTGTAAAGTAGTGTAAACCTTATCAGTAGCATGAAGATCTCATCCACACTCAGGAATTGCAGCCCATCACCACACCATGGCCCTTCTCTTAATGAAGCTTAGATCTTGTTGGAAAAATCCACCCGCCCTCTTTTGATGGCCACAAATTCATCATCACCACCACTGAGTACTTTACCAAGTGGGTCGAGGCCATTCCTCTCACCTTCACCACTGGTACTCAAATTGCCAGATTCATCCTTTACCATATCATCTACCATTATGGTATCTCATCTGCCCTTGTCACAGATAATAGTAATCCATTCAAAAATAATGATGTTCATACCTATTGTGAACAATTACATATTCAACATCATTGGTCCACTCATATTATTCCCAAGGCAATGACCAAGCTGAGGCAACTAATAAAACCTTGCTCAAAATCCTCAAGAAGATTTTCAATGAAACTAGTTGTGCCTGGCACCTCCATATCTATTCCACCCTTTGTGCGTATCACACTAGAGCATCCGCACTCCTACACCTGAGCCA
Organism: Cunninghamia lanceolata; assembly: GCA_027924645.1. Classification (NCBI taxonomy): domain Eukaryota; kingdom Viridiplantae; phylum Streptophyta; class Pinopsida; order Cupressales; family Cupressaceae; genus Cunninghamia; species Cunninghamia lanceolata. The sequence goes on from BSBN01000021.1 coordinate 28,394,394, forward strand.
CCCCATACTCCCTTGTCTTTGGAGCTAAAGCTATCTTGCCAATAGAGATCAAATTGCCCTCATTGCATATCTCTTTGCATAATGTCATCACTAGCGAAGAATAGCGTGTTGCACGCCTCCAAGAGTAAGAGCTATTGGATGAAAAGTGCCTCAATGCCTTGAATCATCTCCAAGCATACCAGAATCGACTTTGTAGATCCTACAACAATAAAATCCATGGCAGAGAGTTTGTAGTAGGAGACCTGGTCTTGAATGAAAATCAAAAAAATCTCTCAAAACAAGACAAGAAAGGGAAATTGAGCCTAATTTGTTGGGATCCTACGTCGTCATAGATAAATATGGTTTAGGAGCATACCGCCTTTCCACACTTGAAGGAGAGGAGCTTCCAGAACCCATGAACATCATCCACCTAAAGCAATTCCATAGCTAGTCTGCTAAATACCCCAAATCAAAAAATATTAAAAAAATTAAAAAAATGTCAAAAAATCCAAAAAAACAAAAAATTAAAAAATCAAGAAAATTGAAAAAGTTGAGAAATAATTCATCCTATGGTGAAAACCACTCCCTATGGTGCCTTGGGAAAGTATCATGATGAAAACCTGGTTACATGTGTCATGTGTAGGTTCAATCTGGATCCATTGTTCATCCATCCTCTCATTTTCACATCATCCATCTCAACCACTTCATCCCTTACCCATCATCCCCACTACCTGAGATTCAACAATTCCATGAATCCCACTAGCCATCATTCCCAAAATATCCATCCCCTTATCACCAACTTGCATGTGTTGTGCAAGAAACTGAGTAACAGAAAAGTAGAATTCAAGCCCATCATCGATCCACCTACCTTCATCCCGTTCCATCCAAGCTATTCCCCTATCTAAGATTTCATCCCCTACTGGCTCCTTCACTTTTTAATTAGAGTCAGTAATAGAAAAGTAGAATTCTCACCCACCATAATGGTGCAAGGGCACCTAATCCTCGATGGCCTCCATGAGGCATTCAACTTCGTGATGTGTCTAATGTTCATTTTGTTGTTTTCAATAAGGTCCTAGAAGACCATTTATGTAATAAGTTATATTTGACCAATGCATGTAATTTTTGTTTGTAAGTCCCAAAGTACTTAGGTTGCAATTGTCAAATTAAATAAGATGATGGGTTTTCTCCCAGCCGCTTGGAGTCGGTTAGTTTTGCTCCCAACCGCTCGGAATCATTCTCCCAACCGCTGGGAATAGGGTTGTTGTTCTTCTGGGTGAATCTATAAAACCCAGAGAAATGAGTCAAATGCATACCTATTAGGGTTTGGAATTGTAATCAATCATATGTTTGAATGTAATTGTAGAGAGGAGATAGAGTGTGATTAAACATTGTTTCAAAGTGAAATAAAGATATTATGTTCTGTCATTTCGATTCCTATTCTTTGTAATTGCAAATTCGTTAGCTGTAGATTTTCCTTCCATTCTATGTTTCCCCATTGCTGCAAGATGTCGATTTGAAGCATTCCACTGATAAGATTTTTGTCAAAATTAGTGGAATGGTTTCTCGATGTACATATATGTCTTTTCTTGTTTCTGTGTTTATCGTTTGTGCTTTGTTCGACGGCGGAATGGATCGGATCGACTGTGCTGCGCAGTAGACCAACCTAGCATCTTCATGTGCTAGGGTTTAGTTGAAAGTTAGGCGAAGAGGAGTTTGCCCAAGTGTTGGAGTACCATCAGCGAGACTGGGTTATCGACAGAGTATTTCATATTCTGAGCGGAGTTGAATGTTCGTGTGTATCTCGCAGTTGTTAGTCATGAGTTTCTCGCAGATGGTTATCGAAAATGTATGTAGTGAATATACATTGTGAATGTGCAAGTGTAGCGGCATACAAAGAAGTCAGTAGTCAAACCCGTCGGATGCCTAAACTGAATGCATGTTTTGAATGCATCTTTTGAATGTATATTGGAGTATACATTACGCATATACATTAAGTTGGATACAAAGTGCGACCGGTAGCGATGGTGGTGGGAATTGGTGATTGCAGGTCAGGCGAAAGTGTATGCAAGCTATTCTATCGGTGTATTAGGAGCACATATAAAACGCTCACCAACGAGGATGGTTACACCGATGATGCATGTCATCGGGCAAAGTTAAGGGATCAGCTAGATAAATAACAAGGTGGCCGATGGGATATGTTTGGCCGATGAGGACATACCGCCTAAACAGAAGTCACACTCTCGCGATACAGTCTATTGTTAAGTTTTTGAAACTTCCACTGTGCGCTCTACATCAAATTGGTATCAGAGCTAGCGAAAGCTCTAGGTGGAGGTGCTGTGTATTTGATTTCTAAAGGCAGATGAATCCTATTCCTGTAGTGTGTGGGCAGATGATGATGAGGTCTACCGTGACCATTCATCAATAGAGATCTGGTTGAAAGAGGGTGCAGAGTGAGGCCATTGCAAGAGAAAGAGGTAGTGCATCTCCAGGATCTGTTGTTGGATGAGAGGAATGGGTCTAAAGCAGCGTGTAGGATGGACAGCTGCTTGAGCATTGTGTTGCAGTTGAATTAAGGATTTGTAAAAGTGTTGGCATTGTCTGCGACTGTTTATGTCAGACAGAGACAGCGAAGGAGAGGCTAGCGATATGCCTCCAAAAGGGATGACCACCGAAGTGGCCAAGAAATTTCAAGAGATGGAAGAGATGATCAAGACTAGAGTCAAGGAAGCACTCTAGGCTGAGTTGAAGACCTTAGGAAAAGGAAGGAAAATAGACGAGGAGTTTGATGGAGAAGAAGAAGTTGGGGAAGAGGAAATGACCCCAGAATAGTCAAGTATATTTGTAGACCAGAAACAATTTCTGGAAGCCATAAAATCACTTGGTAAGGAGTCATCCGAATCAAGAATAGAGATTCCAATGTTCAGCGGAAAAATGGATGCAGAAGAAGTCATCGAATGGATCGAGGCTTTGAACAATTACTTCGAATACAAGGAGGTACCAGAGAATAGAAGAGTCAAGTTTGCAAAGACAAAATTGAAGGGTGCTGCACTCACATGGTGGAACTACACCCAAGGAGAAAGGGTGAAGAGTGGCAAGAGCATGATCTCATCCTGGAGTCAAATGGTAGAAAGGGTCAAGGCTCAGTTCCTACCAACAGATTATGAAGTGCAGATATACAAGAAAATGGAGAACCTCAGACGGAAGGATATGGATGTATCCACCTATACAGAGGAATTCCATAAATTATCTCTAAGGTGTGGACATGCTGAGGATGAGAAAGGAAGATTTGCTAGATATATTAGTGGTCTAAAGTATAGTCTATAGGATGAGATTACCATCTTGACACCAGAAACCATTGAAAAGTGTTTCCAAGTGGCACTGAGAGTAGAAGAGAAGCAGAAAAGAAAGAGAGAACAGCAGAACAGAGGAAGAGGTGGTAGAAATAGGGACAGTTTTGAAGACAAAAATCAGTCCCACGAAGACCAAGGAGACAAGCAGAGGTAAGGGCCAAGTTTTTGATTTTAGAGGGGGATTTAGAGGCACAAAAGGTGGAGGTAGAGGTTCTAATGTTTTCACTGGAACACGTTATCATTGTAATGAAATTGGTCACCCAACATTCAAATGTCCAAAAAGGCAAGGTTCACCATCAGGAGGTGATAGGAAGAATGACAAGAGGGTACAATTTGTGCAAGAAGAGAAGGTAGATGAAAGTGTTAACTCTTCAATGGGAAGTGCAGCCCCAGTTTCAGATGGAGAATCATTGATGCTAAGGAGAACACTCTTGAAGACATCCAAGGAGCTGATACAAAGGAGAGCCCTTTTCAGGACCAATTGCAAAAGCAAAGGTAAAAAATGCAAGGTAGTAATAGATTCTGGTTCAACACATAATATGGTATCTCAGGAAATGGTGGATAAATTGAAACTAGAAAGGATTCCACATCAAACCCCTTACAAAGCATCTTGGGTAAGTGATAGTCAATCACTTTTGGTATCTGAATAGGCATATGTTGATTTTCAGATTGGAGAATATCAGGATAGGGTCTTATGTGACATTTTGCCCATGGAATGTTGTCACCTACTTTTGGGTAGGCCATGGCAATTTGATAGGAGAGCATTGTATGATGGATATGCTAACACTTACACCATCAAGAAGGATGGGAGGACTTTTGTGATGACACCATTGCAGGAGGATGATGCAACACAGAAGGCAGCCAAGGTCATCTTAGTGGGAAAGAAAGAGTTTGTGAAGCTCAGTGCAAAAAACACAAAGAAAGTTGAGGATACCTCAGGGAATGGGGTTGCTAAGGATAAAAGTTTAAAGGTACTTTCTATTTTGACTAATGGAGATTAGATGGACCGACAGAAGGTCAAAGAGCAGGTTTACAAGCAGCCACAAGTTGATTGGAAAGACAAGGATGCTATCATGGTAGGGACAATTATTTGTCCTCTAGAACCAACAAGAGTTGGCAGGCAAACATGTTCTGCCATAGCAGCAGTACAAGAAGTAATTCTCAAGGTTTCCAATGTAGGTGTTCAGACAGATATGATAGTGAGACAGAATGGCACGTAAAGGATAGGTCTGGTGGCAAACACTCACTCATGGCAAGGTGTGAGTAGAGCCTACAATGCTAGGCATGAATTTTTGGTTCCATGGAAGCAAGTTGCAGTCCAGAGATCGTGGCGAAGGCATGAAGTAGTAATGGATACAGGTGGTACAAGACAATGAATCAACTCATGGGACATGAGTTCTTTTCTAGGTGGGGTGTATGGTGTAGGGGCACCTAATCCACGGTGGCCACCATGAGGCATTCAACTTCGTGATGTGTCTAATGTTCATTTTGTTGTTTTCAATAAGGTCCTAGAAGTCCATTTATGTAATAAGGTCTATTTGACCAATGCATATAATTTTTGTTTGTAAGTCCCAAAGTACTTAGGTTGCAATTGTCAAATTAAAATAAGACGGTGGGTTTTCTCTCAGCCACTTGGATTCGATTAGTTTTGCTCCCAGCCACTTGGAATTATTCTCCCAGCCGCTGGGAATAGGGTTGTTGTTCTTCTGGGCGAATCTATAAAACCCAGAGAAATGAGTCAAATGCATACAGATTAGGGTTTGGAATTGTAATCAGTCATATGTTTGAATGTAATCGCAGAGAGGAGGTAGAGTGTGATTGAACATTGTTTCAAAGTGAAATAAAGATATTCTATTCCGTCATTTCGATTCCTGTTCTCTGTAATTGCAAATTCGTTAGCTATAGATTTTCCTTCCATTCGGTGTTTCCCCATTGCTACAAGATGTCGATTTGAAGCATTCCACTAATAAGATTTCTGTTGAAATAAGTGGAATGGCTTCTCAATGTACATATATGTCTTTTCTTGTTTCTGTGTTTGTCATTTGTGCTCTATTCGACGACAGAATGGATCGGATCGACTGTGCTGTGCAGTAGTCCAACCTAGCATCTTCATGTGCTAGGGTTTAGTTGAAAGTTAGGCGAAGAGGAGTTTGCCCAAGTGTTGGAGTACCATCGGCAAGACTGGGTTATTGGCAGAGTATTTCACATTTTGAGTGAAGTTGAATGTTCGTGTGTATCCCACAGTTGTTAGTCGTGAGTATCTCGCAGATGGTTATCGAAAATGTATGTAGCGAATATACATTGTGAATGTGCAAGTGTAGCGGCATACAAAGAAGTCAGTGGTCAAACCCATCAGATGCATAAACTGAATGCATGTTTTGAATGCATCTTTCAAATGTATATTGGAGTATACATTATGCATATACATTAAGTTGGATACAAAGTGCGATCGGTAGCGATGGTGGCGGGAACCGGTGATTGCAGGTCAGGCGAAAGTGTATGCAAGCTGCTCTATCGGTGTATCGGGAGCACATATAAAACGCTCACCAACGAGGATGGTTACACCGACGATGCATGTCATCAGGGAAAGTTAATGGATCGGCCAGATAAATAACAAGGTGGCCGATGGGATATGTTTGGCCGATGAGGACATACCACAAAAATAGAAGTCACACTCTCACGATATAGTCTATTGTTAAGTTTTTGAAACTTCCACTGTGTGCTTTGCATCACATAACCCCTTCCACTTGAGACCTCACTCTCCATCCTATCCTCCCCGTGACCATGATTTTGATAGTTTTAATATGGTCTAAGCACTTTGTTCCTCCCCATATCACCCAAATCCCTTCATCTGCACATCCTTCCCTTTTTCTCCTTATCACCTATCCATTACAGCCCTTCTCACTCTATCCTCATCATCCTACACCCTCATCATCCACTTTCCCCCCCTAATCACTTAGCCCTTGCCCCTTTCGTGGTTTTTGCAGACATCACATCTTGCACCACCACATCACCCCACAGGTTACCTTGCTCACCCATCTATCCTCCCTTCATCCTTCCATCACCTCATCCCTTTCGTGGTTTTTGTATAAACATCATGTCTTTCACTACCATGTCACGCAACCAATCACCCTATCCATCCCATTACCCTAATCATGGTTTTAATACATGGTATAGTTTGAAAGTTGAAAATTCCATCCTCTAATTGACCATCATCTATTCACATCATCTCATCCTATCTCCCTTTCATCAAGTTCCCAGAACTACATGTCATCACCACCCACATCTTAATATGCATTAATCCTGCGGATACAGTGTATGTAGGTAGTCTGGAATATGAAGTATCTAGTACTCAATTACATAAGATGCCACCCATCCCACCCCACTTGGATGGTCCCTATTTCCTGAGCTTATTGATTGCAATTGATCTAGAATGCACAATACACTCACTACACATATCATCGAAGCATCACACTCTCACAAAAAATTAACTACTAGATTAGCTCTATAAAAACTTATGGCCTATATCCCCCCGCCTATCCTTTGATCTTCCCTAATCATCCAGCAATTCCTGCCTTACAGATGCATCCTTCCTACAATGGGCAAAATCACCAATCCTCCACCCATTTTGGCAAGAGATATGATGGTTGTTTATTTTGGTCAGTTAGTCTTTTGGTTATTGATTTTTATCTTGTGTCCTATCATTAGATTTGTTCAAAACTACCTTGATCTCACTATATCATGGTATGTGGCGAACAATCTAGAATCCAGGGCATGGTCATTGCTTTCGTATGCTGTGCTTGTAGGAGGTTCTCGTTACTCCACTTTAGTGTTCATATTTTGTGAATAGTAGGGTCGATTCCAACATATTAATCTCCTTTTGCATCTAAGGCTCCTCATACCTTTTGTGTACTAAGGGATTATGCTTTGGATCCCCCTCGTTTGTCTAGACAAGGTTGTACTATCTTGGGCATGTATGGGTTCATCATATTATTTGTTGAGTCAAGTCCAATGCATGGGACATCTTCTCACCTTGGTTCTTCATACCCTAGTGTTGGGAGAACATCTCATTCTATATCAATTATAGTAGTGCTCATATTTGTTTAAAAAATTTCTAAATACATGTTATCATCCCTTTTATCTTCTCATCCTACATATACATTACCATTATCCCATCCCATGTCTTACTCCAAGTTTCATTAGAACCATCCTCATCCCCACATACTTTCTTCTACCCTCTATACACCTTGACCATCTATTTCCCTCCTACATCTTGCGACCATTTTTAGGCACTTGGTATCATGATCAACAAAATTAAATCACAAACATCCATGCCTTTGCCATTTAGTAATTGTTCTTCATTAACCATCCCTTTGCATTAGTCATTTCCATTAATTGTTATCATTTTCATTATCCTTTCATTTTATCCATTTCTAATATATGTTTATTAATTTGAGCATATATTGACCATTTCATCACTTAACATTTCTATTAAGGGGTAAAAGGGAGATGAATGCAAGCATGTAAGTGTACTAGATCAAAACCCTCTTCCACATTCAAGGACAAGATTGAGCTTAATCACAACCAAAGAGAAGGTGGACTCAACTACAGATCTTGTGCTCCTAATTTGTTATGGAAAGATGAGATTTAACCAATATTTTTACCAAACCCTATGTTAAGTGTAAGTAAAACCCTAGTTATGAGATAATCCACTTGTAACATATGAACAATAGAAATCTAGAAACCAAAAGTGTAGAGATGATCAGTGAGACGTCGAAACCTGTCTCCCAGAAGTTGAGGTGTCGGAGGACAAATTCGGTAACCGCCCAAGTCCAGAAGTGAGAATCTTCCGGAGGTCAAAACTGAGAATATGCTTCAAATGATGCTCAAAAACTAGATCCGAAGCCTGAAAGCCTAGTAGACTTGGGCACCAACCACCCAAGTCTCTTCGGAGAGATATTCTGGAACTATTTTTGGATCCCTAAACCTTGATTCCAACACTTCCTTCCTATAGCTCCTCTTTTCTTGAAACATGTACCTGTAACCTGCACACAAGACGATAAGAGAGGGGTTTGGGGGTTGTGGTTTTTAGGGATTTTCTTTAGTCAAATCCCAGGTTAGCCTTCAATCTTTCCCAACATTGTTGTTATAGAGAGAGTGTGCCCTTGGAGGACAAAGGCTAAAGATAATCCAAATGATGAAATGATTCAAATAGTAATGATGTCACCTCGAAGGTGTTACATCATAAAATAACCCCTAGGACTTTTACCTCCTAAGTTTAACTCCTGCATCTGTTGTTTTTGATCATGCGTGTTAGAAATTACCCCTGAGAAAAAATGCCCTAAATTCCATGTCAAATTAGACTTAAGGGACATTATAGAGCCTAAACCCTAACCCAAAATAGGTCCTGGGATGTCCTGCCCTTATTTGGCAGGGTCCTAAATTGAACGTTAGCAAAGTGACTATTAAATGCCTTCCTTGTCAGCATCTTAAGTTTGAATTACAAAATTTGTAGCGGGAATGCATATATAAGCATGTTTAAGAATTCATTTGCAAACTAGAGGATGATTATGAGATTTTAATGAACTTATGATTTTAGAGCATTCAAAGCATTCATTGTGGTAGAGTAGACTTGTGTTGTTCTTGTGCTTGTTATTGCAGATTTGACTTCATCTTCTCATGTTGGAAAGATCTTCTTCTACATGCAAGATACACCTCCGAGCCGATATCTATTTGTGTTTGAATCAATCATTTATCAATTTGTTTTTTCCTATGTCCTGCAAGGATACACTCTCTATCTAACAATGGTGTTGTAAGGCTTGAATCTCATTCTGAGGCTTGACCGAGGCAAGCTCCTAAACACCACAACCCCCAATCCCTCTTCTTGTGATTGCAGGTGACAAGCATCGGACGCGAAGAGTGGAGTTGTAGAGAGCTGTTGCAAAGCATAAGACTATTTTATTGGTTACATCTACCAATTCTTTCAGTTCTGATAGTTGGGATTGGAATGCATTGAAATGACTCTTGAGCATCATTTTAACTCTAGTTTCCTTAGGTTCCCTCAAAAGGAGAGTGAATTCCTTTAATATTCTAGTAGCAGTGAAGACCATGCTAGAAACCTCTCAATATTTTCCATAACAATGTCTATTGCATTCTTTCTGATGGAAAACTTCCCCTTGCACCTATTTATTACTTTTATTCTCAGCTTTGTGGCCTTTAGCCACTTATCTAGGAGATCAAGATCACCTTTAGTAAAGATTTCTTCTTTCTCTAGGTCACTAAAGGGAGTCCTAACTTTTCTTTGTAGAGTAGGAAGGTAATATTCCAATATAATAAGCTTTGCATCTAGATATTCTTCAAACTTAATCATGTCACTTGCCTTATCATTGATTATGTGATAGGCTCTCAAGATTCTCTAATTACTCTACTACCTTGGGCCTTCAAAGCATCCTTGCATGTAGTAGTTGCACTCAAAATTTCTCCAACATCAGCGTGTTAATTTTCTTTGTTCTGTGCTACCAAAATAGTTATGGGTAAGGTGTTTGGATCCACAAGGCCCACAAGATACTCGATGTATGCAGTCAAATCCCCAACCTAAATTTTGAGCTTATCTTGGGTCTTTTCATCATTTCCTATTATATCAAGAATTGTGGAGACAGCTACCTACAATGTCTATTTCTCTCCTTCTCGTGTCTAATGACCTAGGTTGACCCTTTAAACCAAATAGTCTCTAGGCTGCATATGGGATTTTTATTTGTTTACCACTAGAGTTGCTATTTCTACCACCATTGCACCTTGAGCATCCAATATGATTGTGGACAATGTTCACACCCTCTTTGGCTTGGGTTGGGCCTAGAACATTTCCACGATCTTTGAGAAGTTTTCATTGAATGGTTTGTATGTTTTTTGTCTCTTCTCTATAGTAGAGCACAACCAAATTGGAAATGAACTCCCTATTGTCTTTGGAGGAGGAGAAAGAGGAGTTGGGATCCTTGGTGATGTGGATTTGGGGGAGGAAGAAGGTGAAGGAATATTAATTTGGGTAAGGGTAGTTGTATGAGACCCTTCACTAGATAAAGACTTGACATTGTAAATTACATATTCTTCTCATCTTACTACAAGCACTTGGATATTCTCTCACAAAGTGATGCCCTACAATAACACCTCTTCTAATTCTAGAGTAGAATGAGAGATCTAAATGTTTTCTATTTATTGCTCTTCCTGTTACAACTCACATCTTTCTACTCAAGACCACCTACTACTTGAACTTTTGATATTATGGCTTGTGAAGGTGGGGCAATATTAATATTTGAGGGAGAATGAGGTGGAGGAGGAAGAGGAGGAGGAGGAGGAGGAGGGATAGGCATAGTCCTATCTTGTGCTTCTTGATTCTTTGCCCTCTTTTTTTGTTACAATGGTTCTACATCTTCAAATTCTTCTTTTTCTTCCAAGACAACCTTCATAGAAACAATTTTCTCTTTTATTTTGGTGGAGGCTTTGGTTTCTCTTACATTTCCAAGGCTAGATTCTTCCACTACTTCTTTTCCTTTAGTAAACATAGAGGAATCCTCTTGCTCAACTGATGCATCCTTTTCCTTATGGGACCTCATTTGTGGATGAACATCATCCATTATATATGGCTTCTTGATCTATTTCTTGGTCCTTTTAATCATCACCTTAGTCCTAGCTTTCACCAAGGGATTATCCTTGATTAACTAGTGTATCATATGGATTGGTTGATTGAAGATTTTATGTTTATTATAGGAAGGGTCTAAGACTTTTCCATCTTCTTTATATCCCTTTAGAACCATATCAATATGAAATTTCTCTATTTGTGGGATTGCCATTCTAAAATAATCCCTTATTTTGATGGAAAATTTTTCAAAAAAAATTATATTATCTGGAAATCTCTTGAAATTCTAATGGGGGTCTATGTTTTTTACAGATTTAATTTGGAGGTCATATACAGTGTGAAAAATTAGATCTGTTGACTGTAGCTTTTCCATAAATCTGCATTTTTGGGTGCAAAACAGGGAATTTTTTTGATTCCTTTACATTTTTGGAAATCTCTCAAAAAATTAACAGGGGTCTCTTCTTTGATTTTTTAATTTTCAAACAAAAAATGTCTTGAAATAATCAAATCTAATTCGGCTATGTATCTAAAATTACAATTTTCCTTGCTTGATGAGCTTATTTTTTATGCCTGCATTATAATATCATTTTTTGATGTTGTAGGTGATCATAAAGAGCTTTAGTAGTAGCAATATCAATCATATACAACATCTTGGAAAGTGAAAATAATTCGGGTGCATTCATTTGTATCTTTCATCTTTTCATTTCAATCAATCTTGTTTGATCACACATTTGGATTTGGGCTATTAAAATCAACATTGTTTGCTATCACATCAAGAAAATTAGGTTAAAATGAACAAGTGTCTTCCTACACATTTAGATTTGTGGTCTAAAAATAACAAGTGCTTGATTTGTCTTCCACACATCTCATTTCTAAAGGGTCAATTAACAAGTGCAAGTGTGAATCTAGTGCGTGTGAAAGCACTCACTTGGTTTGCTTTTGTCATACCCTATCTAGGAGGCCTGCTTGGAGACACACCACTCCAATGGATGACCTCAATCGAGGCTAAATAGAAAGACACTTTCATTGGGAGTTGGAATCTTGTCACTCTTGGTTAAGCCCCAAAGAACTTTATATCTTTGGGAAGTGGAGGTGAAGGATGGGTTACCCCTTTCTCCTAGCCGTGTGGTAGGATTTTGCTTTTTTTTCCTTAGTCAACCTTGTGTAATAGATAGCCTAAGACCTAATTAGCCAAACCCATTTGACTAGACATTAGGCTTGTTTATGTGTTTTCAAGTGTTTGCTTAATAATCATCACATTTCAATTTCAAGGTTAAATTTGCTTATGTGTCTTGCGTGAGTGATTCATGTGTGTATATGCATAATCATTTCTTTAAACATTGCCAAATCAAGTTATAAACACCAAACACATAAACAAATCAATCTAAACATTCATCCTAGTCAACACACATCATATCCAACTCAATTTCATCCACATCATCCAAACAATCCACATCATCATCCAAATCCCTAAACAAGCACTTGCCAAAAAGGAATTAAGACAAACACTTGGGTGACAACATGTTTACACCAGAAGACCCCGAAATCAAATTCTAAAGATTCCTCCAAAATCTTTATCAAGGATCAAAACCCCTAAACCAAAATTCCATTGAAACATTACAATTCTTCATCTAAAAAGCTCAACCCCACGCAAGCCAATCACTTCAACTGCAACACTTCGTAGCCCAAGTCCAACACCTTTTAGCCACTAGTCAAGCTCGACAAGTACAGCAATCCTTAGCCACTCCATACCAACCTAATCCACCTCATAGCCACATGTCATATCCATCCACTTCCTATCAACTTAATCCACCTATCCACCAAGTCAATGCCACATCAACCTATGAACATCCACCTCAAGCTTATCCAATCCCTCATGCCACTGTTCCAATGCACTACCAAGCCCATCCACAAGGCAATCAAGTGATTTCACAAGAACAACATGAAAGTCCAAATGGCCTTTTGTACATAAATAAAGTGAGCACAAGTCAACCTTGCCAACAAGATCAAATGCCCTCAACTTTGTGTCCACCTCGAGATCTTTTGTCTACATATCCTACCATTACACCTAGCTACCAAGACTATCAGTGGCCTCCACAACAAGCACAAGTGAGCCCAAATCCACATTTGCAGCAAGAAGCATATACAACTCCAAGTGGCCCTTTGTATATAAACCATGCGAGCCTAATACAACAAGACTTAATTACCTTTCACAAGGTAGATACCAATCTAGCCAATGCATCCTATGAGTGACCTTCATCATCCAATCACATGCCAACACATGAGCCTACTAGCCCTATCATAACACCACCATATGATCCTAACCCTAGTCCATTGGTCCACCAACCTTCATCACCTTCATCCCCATGTTCTACCAATCCCCCATCACAAGATCCCTTGGACATAACCATACAACAATTGGTTCAAGCAAATTTGATTGAGCTGCCACTGATAGAACCTTTTGAACCAATCTTTAAACCCCCTTGGTATAATGAAAACCATTATTATGCATACCATAGGTATAAGGGCCATACAACAACCAATTGTGTCAAACTTAAGAGATTGATCACAAACCTCATAAATTATGGTAAGATTATCCCTTCATCCAATCTAAATCTAAACCCATCCAATCCAATTAGCCCCCAACCTAATCCTAGTCCTAAGCTTGCAACATCATCTGCTATTATTGCTCATCTATTATATTGCCCATCCACTCATACCCTTGCGAAGGATGTGATCCATTGGCTACTAGCAAGGGACAGAACACCCCCATGTCAAACACCCATTCATGAGCCTACCAGAGAACTTCCAAAGGTCATGTCCAATCTTATAATCTCATCATGTGGTTCGCCTATCCTTGAGCCTCTTCAAAAGCCTTCCATTAACATATCTAGCCCTTTAAGCCCATCATGTGACCTACAAGCCAACAAGTCTATCCAAGAGTCTCCAACCACAAGCCTAAGTCAATAGCCATCATGCCCTCATATCAATAACCCCCAAGAGTCTATCAAGTCCACTCTAGAGCCTTCCACTTCCATTCAAGCAAACCAAGAGCTATGTCAAGAACATATTCCAAAGCATGTGGAAACATCAACCCCTAGTCCAAATCAAGATCAAAGAACCTCTAACTTCCACATATCCATGACCTACATGTTCTCTATGATCAAGATCTTAGCTATGATCATGACCCTATTCATGAGCAAATTTATCCCATGTATCACTTGCTTAATCCTAGTTATGCTCACATTTATCATCAAGGTTCTATCTATGATCATGAAAACCATAATGGTCCCCTTAGCCAAACTTTATGCAATCCATGATCAAGATGATATTTGTGATGAAGAATCTATCCATGAGCACCTTGATCCTACCCATAATCCTATATCCATCCATGAGCAAGATATCCACATTGCTCCTAGTCATCCGCCATCTAGCCCTATCCATAATGAGCAAACATCCACTTGTCATATTAAAACATGTGCCTCCCAAGAACACATAAACATAGAAGATCAAACAAATAGCATGGAACTTAGTGAACAAAATGCTAATCAAGATTCTAATGATCCTTCCACATCCACATCCACCATTGACTCCATTCCAAGTACACCATCCTATCTACTTGGTATATCCACTTTTATCCATGAATGTTCTTTCTTAGGACAATAGAAACCTTTGTCCTCCACCTCACCTTCTCCACCCAATAAATAACTCAAGTCTAGTTCCCAAAACACATCTAGTCCCGTAGTCAATCGCATCCTCCAAAACATGAACTACAAAGGTAAAGGCCTAGGTTATTATGAACAAGGTATTTTGGAGCTGATTTATGTCAAGGTTCCTCATGCTCATATGGCCTTGGATACACACCCTAAGGTCAACAAGGCCAAGATGGTAATTCCTTCATACATCCTAAATCTACCACTTTCCATCACAAACCTTATCATATACCTAAGACATATGGGTAAGTGCAAGAAGATGGGGGGCCAAAAAGTGGCCAAATTAATTTCAAAAAAAATTAAGTCATAACGCAAGTGCGTTATAACTTACTATAAATAAAAAAAAACATTCCAATTTCATTTCTTTCTGTTTTCTCCTCTGCCCACGGCCTCCAAACCCTCAAAAGCGTGCTCATGTTTTGCAAAACACCAATCAACACAAAAAGCTTATCGATTCGTCGTCAAAATGCCGCCACGACGTCGAGCACGCCAAAGGGGTGAGTTATATTTATTTTTTTGTTTGAATTTGTTTCTAAATAGGTAGGTTTTTGTTGATTTTTGATGTATATTTCATTAATTGTCAGGAAATGTTAATACACCTCCTCCTCCTCGTCAAAATCCACAAAATCCTGAGGAAATACCTACAGAACAACAACCTCCTCCATTCATTCCTCGACATGCCCCTGGAACACAAGATAATATAATGGGGCAAATTGAAAACAACAAAAAAGAAATTGAAGATATAATTGCAAGGTTGAAAGATCCTTCCATTTCAACCTTGCATAGGTCCACGCTTGCCGAATCTCTTGAGTCTGTTATCAAATGTAGATTCAATTAGCAAGCAAATAACTAGTTGGACGGATAAAAAGAGAGAGTTTAGAGATTACTATGCAGACAAGTTGTCATACCAAGATGTCAAAAAATTACAAATTACAAAATTAGACTTGTGTTCAATTTTCACAAACCCACAAACAAATCAACCTCCACCCATTACATGCAAGAGGTTCCCTATCCATTGGTGCAACAACCAAGCGATAAGGGACAATTTCGGGCAGAGGTGGTGGATGGTTTTTGACCATCCTCCATGCAATAATAATGAGGTCCTACAATACTTTTTGAGGAAACTGTACTGCGAGTTTGTCCTCAATAAAGTGCCAAACTATTTTGATATGCGGGACTTCCAGGGTAGAGGTGGGGGGTCAACACAAGATAGACTAGGGGCACGTCTTGACCCACAGTGGGTAGTGAGATGAGTAATCAGCAGACCAGCCCATGAGCATGTTTCTATCCCTTTTATTGTGAAGGAGAGTGTTGAGGTCGATACACTTCAGTCGATTAGTGCCTTGACCCAGAGCACATAGAGCATGCCGATCCTGCAACACAGAGTGGGTTGGGAGATAGTGCGAGGAGTAGGGTCCCACCGCATACTTGCCAAGCTTGCGGGTTAGCCTGTGGTTATGACCCCATGGACAGTCAGGACACAGGTGCACAAGCTACATCTGCAGCTGAGCAGATGGTGATGACAGATACCCTCCTGAGTGAGACTTTCAGCCTTGATACTCAGGTAAATATTAGCAAGTTTATTGAATTTAATTTATTAAATTTTATTTTTGAAATACAAGATTAACTAATTTAAATTGATGATTTTAATGAAATTTCAGGGTCATAGCGTCGATGCAGTTTTTAGTGGTTCTCCACCTGCATTTTTCACTAGATCATCTACTGTCGAGGTATGTAACTAGTAAACAATTATAAATATTACATGTGAATAGCATCGTTATATGAATGGTATTATAATTTCTAATTTTGGATGTTGAATAGGTTAATACTGTAGATTTCATGGTAACACCTGCCAGCGGTGGTGGACTTCAAAGCTTTACGGAGGTAATAAAATAAATAGTTTAATGAATGAATTGTATTTACTAAATTTTTGTATGTGATTTGTGTGCTTTATTGTGTGTACTTCCATGTTTAGATGAACGTGTGTGTATGTTAGGAGCCATGATTTGCATCACTATTATAGTTTTCGTAATTGAATAATGTTGTTTTATTTTCAGATGATGCAGGCTGCGAAGACCTCCCCATGTTCATAGGGCAATGGAGCAAGGTGTGGCCTCTGCGATTCATAGCTCCATGGCATTGACAGGGGTATGAGGTAGATTAGTAAATTTTAATTTACATTCATTGTTATAGTTGTCTATTTTTGAAAAATTAAAAGATTATTGATTTGAAGTTTAATTTCTATCTGGATAGTTTCTATGGGACATGACATCACCAGGGCCTATTCCTGCTACTGAAGCAAGCGAGGAGACAGATTATATGTTAGCGGTAAGTGATTATTTTGTTAAATGTTTCATTTTTTATAACATGTAATTTCTATATATTAATGTCTATACTTTTTATTGTAACAGGTAAAGATGCAGGAAGACCTAAATAGGAGGAGTAGCCCTCGAGTTCGTAGTAGACCACCCACATGCGCGTCTCCATCCCCTAGAAGATCAAAGGCTGCTCGTGATTTATTCTCTTCACCAGCTAGAGGGGAATGACTTTTTATTGTGTTCCTTTGTTGTATGCCTATATGGCATTTGTGGACATATATTTTGTATTGTACATAGTTGACATTGTATGCCTATATGGCATTCTTGTAAGCCTATATGGCTATTTTGTATATATGTTATATTTATATCGACAGATATTGATGTATGCCTATATAGATATTTGGTTAATACAAATCTTTTTTTATTGATGGCATCCATACTTGCATTATAAATCTACGTTTGAATGGATATTTGTAGATGGCTACTTCAAATATTTAAAGTCCGATTGTATTACATAGGATGTTTGCATTTTCTTTGATAGGCTTGATAGGCCATGGATTAAATGATGGTGTTTGATAGAAAAGTATGGTACTAGAAGACTCTAGTTCATTCTTAATAGGCTTGTGATTGATAATATCTTTGCATGATTGCACTTGATCTTGGATCATGGGCATGTTGTTAGGATTTTGATTGCATTGTGGCATTTGATGGATAGGCATGGTACTATGTGACTTTTGGATAGGCTTGGGAGAGGTACACTAATTGAATTTGTGATTTCTAGTTTGAGATTTTTCCTCCACTAGAAGTCCTTGGAGGAAATCTAAAAAGGATGATTTGGATGTAGTGGGTTTGGATTGATGGGATAAGTTGGAATGTAAGGATTATGAGATGGAGGATTTGAATAGGATACATAGGATAAATAGTTCTCACATGCGGTTGGGATTGGAGATATGAATTGAATATGAGAACCTTGGTCTAAAGTGGTTCTTCCCTTACCAAAGGTACCATAAGGATGACCATTAGATGTGTATTTAGGATTGGCATGATAGCTAGTGCTAGTCATTTCTTGTTTGAAATATTCTTGCATGTTCATGAGTGGGAGATGAAGGTTTATGGAAAGTTTGCATGTAATGATCTCATAGTTAATGCTATTGTCATCTTGATATCATCTTGATCTACAAGACTATCATCATCATTGTCAAAAGGATTTTTTGATTGATTTGGATAAAAGATCTCATTTAAAGGATGCATGGTTTGAGGACCTATTTTGATTGTGATTTTGGGTTTTGCATGAGCCTCGCACAAGGTAATAGGCATAGGGTTTTTATCTTGCATAATAATTTTTTCAAACCAAGGGTCTATGATGGAAATGATTAAGGATGATAGAATGTTTGGATTTTGGACTTTGAGATGTTTATGGTTGTAAATGTTTATTGTTTCGACTCAAATTTTGTTAAATGGTTGTTTGAAAGAGGACACATCAAACACAACAATAAGATTGGTTTAAGTATGGATGCAAATGATGTTTGCTAGTTTATTAAATGAAGACACATCAGGTACATTAATTGCCTATTCTATTGAAGTGGGTGTATCAATCTCCATGGGCTCAGCAATATTCTGGTTTGAGGACATGGTTGATACATGGTAAGACTAGGAGTCTTGTTTTAGTGGGATTTGAGCATAGGTATAGCAATGATGATAATTATGGTGTCATGGATATGTAGGTACATTTGAGCATTGGCAAGACTTGACCATGTTTGTAGTTGATAGGTATGGGTTATGATGTTTGATTCATGATTACAGGTGGTGTTGTAGTTTACTTTTAGCACATTGTTCTTATCTCTTAGATGCTTGATTAGTTCTTTGACTATGGTTACTCATTTGTAAACTTGTTTGGAAAGTTGAATCTATGATTGATTTGGTGAAGTCTATAAGTTATATTATTTGATATCTCAGTTTGGAAGTTACTAATGTGATGATGATTTTGCATGTTTTCAATGGTTGGGATCTACAAGTTATGCATTTTTTTGGGATGCACACCTCATTGATTGTAGTGGGATGACTTGAATGCATATTGCCTATATCCACGGGATTGATGCAGTGTTGATGTAGACTTTGTTATTTTTTGGTGCAGGAGCACCCCTACAAGACGGGATATAGGTTCATTGTCCGCATGACAGGACATTAGTTTATTTTTAGCATGTTTGACTTCATAATGTAATAAGGTCCATTGGACCAATGCATATGTATTAGATCAGCCTAGGAGAGTGTGCAGGTAGTTAGAGCTCGTGATCAGGTAGTCTGAGCTGTCTTCTCCCAGCCGCTTGGAAGCTCCCAGCCACTGGGAATCGAGTTGGTAGTACTCGTAGGATATTGCTATAAATAACTCAGATCAGTTAGGGTTTGAGATCATGATGAGAGTAGTAGTTATGTTATGTTGTACTGGTGATTGAGTGAGATCCAGAGATCAGTCCAGACATTGTGAAACATTGTTGTTCGATAGTATTGTAGAAACAGAACATTTGTGTTTCATCTAAATAAGATCTCATCAATTGCATTATCTGGTTTATCAGCTGTTTATGTTTTGATTTCTGTTCTGATTACAGGTTAATGGATTCTTTCAACCCTTCCACCGGTTGATTCTGTGAATCGGTGGAATGGTCATGCATGTTAGTTTAGGTTGTATTTTAGTTTTCTATTTATGCATTTCATTGTGTGGGAGATCGATTGGTAGCATGCTATGAATCAACCTAGCATCCTCATGTGCTAGGGTTTAGGAAGATAAACTATTAAGTTTTGATCTGAAGGTGATCCGGCCTGATCATCATATTTTCTTTGTGAAATTGTGCGGTTCTGTGGGTTTGCATGCAGCTGACGGATATACAGGGATCTGCATGTGCTTTTCCAGACGGAGTGAATCGTATCGACATCTATGAGTATATCACTATCCGGATCGGGTTATGAAGCTAACGAAGACTGTATGTTTTGAATGCATCAGGATGATATAAGTCGGATATATACTCAGTGTGTATATCATCGTCAGGATCATCTTTCGTGTGTATCCATCATCCACATATCGCTATCGCATGCAGGAGTGAAAGTTCACTTTTTGGCTAAGAACCGGAAAGGTCATCATCCAGATATTGAAAAGATCACCGGATATTCATTATCATGTTGCGGAGGATATAAATGTCTTATATCCTGTTGACATCATCATCGGGTGCAAGTGACGTCATCGTCATCATGATATTGCGAATATCACCCTATGCAAGTTTATCCTGCTGTCGCTAAGTGTTTTGGCATCGGCGTAAGTCATCAGCATAAAGTTTGGTTAACATCATCAGGATGTTTCAATATGACCGGATAAGTCATATCCTGATGCTATTGTTTGAGTAGTCGGATATCGGGGTGACGTAAGCATCGAAGGAAAGGTGCTTGAAGTTGTCGTCATCAGGATATTTGGGAGGAACCGGATATTTTATATCCTGCTGATGAAGATGATGTTGAACATCATGATGATGAAGATAGAGTTTGGCGATAAGATGAACAGTGAACATCAGGAGGATGTTTGCGCTTGCCGATTATGATGATGCTGCTGACAGGCGAAAGGCGAAAGGCGATAAGGAAGTGAACAGTAGTTAGCAGGAGGATATTTCATGCCTCTTCAAAATATGATGATGCTATCTGTGTTAGCAAGAAATATGATGATGATGATAAGCCGATAGGTATTACATACTGCATGTCCAAGATTTTAACATGTTGGTTGTGTTAATGACTCCTCCTTCCCATTTGTAAGCTTCTGTTGCGTTTTCCTCTGCATCATTTTTCCTTGTCTATGCTCATTTGCGCATTCGTATGTTGCATTGGGATGAGAGGATGGATGATGAGAATGATTGGATAGTTGGTTATTGGGACTTGTAGCATGTTTATCATAATGTCATGGATATCTTAGTTGCACAGTTTAGTGTGAGATTTTGACAGTAATGATGGTTTATCTTCTTAGATTAGAGATCTTGGTTCTACTTTGGAGTTATTAGTATTGTAGTTGAGTGTGTGTGGACCATGGTGATCTTCATTTAGGAGATGGTTATCACAATGCCATGTGCAGTTCATATCATGGTTTAGTGGGAGCTTTGATAGTGATGTGTATTCTTCACCTAGTGATGGATGATCTTATATAGTGGTTGGGTGTAATGGACAAACTCTTGGATTATGATTATTATTTGTAGTGAGAGTGCTTTGACATCTTGGCTACTATTTATAGGAGATGGTTATCTTCATGTGGTTGTAGATGTTGATCCTTGGTTTAGAGGTGTTTGGTAGTGTGTCTTGGTGGAATCTTGATTCTAGATTAGAGTATTAGCATGATGCAAGTTCTCTTGAGACTAGGATGTCTATATTGGTGCATGTGATATTCTAGGAGGAGATGTTAGATCATGATGTCATGTTTGGATACCTAATTTTGTAGTTGGAGTTTTGACAGTGGTCTTGTTGGTTCTCTTGGTATTGAGTATATTGGTCATGTGCTTGGGAGCTTCATGATAATGTGGTGTTGCATTTGGAGCTTAACATGGATTGATTGGTTGTAGGTTCTCATACATACTTCGAGACTTGGGTGAGGCTAGAGTTCTCTTGGGATTAGAGACACTTGTTGAGATGGTTACCCTTTAGAGGTTTTAGCAGGAAGACCAAGAAGACTTTCACTTGGATATGGGCGTGAGTTAATTATGGACCTAGAGAAGATTCTTATTGGAGAGAGTCATTGTGGCTTGGTGTATCTTTAAGGAGTATTCTCATTCCCCACTCTTGGTCTACTCGGTAGACTATCATCTAAGAGGTATTTCCCATCCTTTAGATGAATTTTTTTAATGCTTTATCTTCTCATGGTTATGGATCTTGAGCTATGGTTATTGGTTCTAGAGGGTTCATTTGAGGGGTGTCTCTAAACATGCTTTTTCTCAGGCGCTAAACTGGAGTTGTCTAGATGCACAAGTGCGCCTCCCTCAATGAAGTTCATTTTGTTAACTTAATTCATTCTAGTGACTCAAGGGGTTGTTATATTCTTTAGGCACAATCTTTCATAGACTAAAACATTCACTCCATGTTAAGGCGCTCCAAGGAGGCTCTAGAGATGGAAAATGGTGCCTTAACTCACTTATGTAAATTTTGGACTTTTAGGCAATTGCAAGATGTCTTGGAGGGCTCAATTCTTCAAGGCACCCATTTTGTTCACCACTTGTAGCATCACTTGTTCAAGGTGCATGTTTGGGATTCTCCGGTGCGATGTGTGATTTGGTCACAACAGGCGCCTAGAGTGAATAGACTTTCATCCTAACTTAATACACTGCCTCCTTCAGATGATTTTTTGGGCAGTAGAAAACCTTTCACCATGGGCAAATGTCTCAGAGATATAAAAAACTGAGAGAGGTTATTGTAGAGGCACTCTACATGATCGTGTTGCCTCAGATGGAATGTTTGTAAGTGACACAATTTTTGAGTAACAACTTGTCAAAGATTTCTGCCTTTTTGCACTTTGGACTCTTCAAGGATATTGTCGGTACAATGTAGCTCAGACTGTTTCGACATGTTTGGGTGAAAAACATGACCATACCTAGTGTAAATGTACCTATTTAGATGCATTGGAATAGTCAGTTTGGTTGCATCAGGAGTAGGACAAAAGTTACACCCCTTTGCAACTTTACACTGCCTCCTTCTGATGATTTTTGGAGCAGCAGAAAACCTTTCACCATGGGCAAATGTCTCAGAGATATAAAAAACTGAGAGAGGTTATTGTAGAGGCACTCTACATGATCGCGTTGCCTCAGACAAAATGTTTGTAAGTGACATGGTTTTTGAGTAACATCTCGTCAAAGATTGCTGCCTTTTTGCACTTTGGACTCTTTAGGGATATCGTCGATACAATGTAGCTCAGACTGTTTCGACATGTTTGGGTGAAAAATAGGACCATGCCTAGCGTAAATGTACCCATTTAGATGCGTTGGAACAGTGAGTTTGGTCGCATCAAGAGCAGGATGAAAGTTACACCCCTTTGCAACTTTACACTGCCTCCTGACGATTTTTGGGGCAGTAGAAAACCTTTCACCACTGGCAAATGCCTCAGAGATATAAAAATTGAGAGAGGTTATTGTAGAGGCACTCTATGTGATCGTGTTGCCTTAAACAGAATATTTCTAAGTGACATAGTTTTTGAGTAACATCTCGTCAAAGATTGCTGCCTTTTTGCACTTTGGACTCTTTAGGGATATCATGGGTACAATGTAGCTTGGACTGTTTCGACATGTTTGGGTGAAAAAAGGGATAATACCTAGTGTAAATGTACCCATCCAGACGTGTTGAAACAGTCAGTTTGGTTGCATTAGGAGCAGGACAAAAGTTACACCCCTTTGCAACTTTACACTGCCTCCTTCTGACAATTTTTGGGGCAGCAAAAAACTTTTCACCACGGGCAAATACCTCAGAGATATAAAAAACTGAGAGAGGTTATTGTAGAGGCACTCTAGGTGATTGCGTTGCCTTAGACAGAATGTTTGTAAGTGACACAGTTTTTGAGTAACATCTCGTCAAAGATTGCTACCTTTTTGCACTTTGGACTCTTTAGGGATATCGTCGGTACAACGTAGCTCAGACTGTTTGAACATGTTTGGGTGAAAAATAGGACCATGCCTAGCATAAATGTATCCATTCAGACACGTTGGAACAGTCAGTTTGGTCGATCAGGAGTAGGACAAAAGTTACACCCCTTTGCAACTTTACACTGCTTCCTTCTGACAATTTTTGGGGCAGTAGAAAACCTTTCACCACGGGCAAATGCCTTAGAGATATAAAAAACTGAGAGAGGTTATTGTAGAGGCACTCTACGTGATCGTGTTGCCTCAGAAGCATAGGAAAGGAAAAAGCTCTAAGTTTCATCATCATGAGCGCCTAATATCAAGAGACTTTAATGGCTCAGACCTTAGCATGGAGTCCTAAGGTGCATTTCATGTCTCCTTTCATCCAGTTTGGCACCCTTATGTAGATTTTTCAACTTGATTTGGCACCCTATATGTGAAGGAAGATCTAAAGGCATGAAAGTGGATGTCATATTGCAAGAGTTTGGATCATTAAAATTGAAAGAAATAAGTCTATTAAGCTTGGGTGCCCTTGGTCTTCTTTTCATTCATTATGAGCACCTTGGGAGAATGGTATATAGGTCATCATCATGATTGGGTGCCCTGGATCCAGAGTGTTGGAGAGATCATCAAATGGTGTCTAGAGGAAGTAGGGTGAGTTATGAGTTTGGTCACATCAGGAGTAGGACACCAAAAATGCATAACATGATGATGTAAAAATGTGTACATATGTGTAAAAATGCAGGAGGAAATAAAAAAAGACATACTTTACAAATTAATGTGCATACTTACAACTCAATGTAACATAACTTTACAAAATCAATGTGAATACTTACAAATTAATCCAATGAACCATCTGGGTCAGCTCTACTCTTTATTGTGTCAAGCATTGCTTCATGGTCAGACTCACGTACCTTCCACAATATTTTGTTCAAAGGTCTACCCCGATACTTTATCAAATGAACATTGGATGCCACGACAAGGTTCGAGTAATGAAGAATCTTCTGATGCATGTCAAAGTCCTGAAATAGCCAAATATTAACACTCTTATGTGGGTACCTTCTAAGCCATGTTCCAATAATAACCACTGATCCTGTAGGGTATTTGATGTTTTTTCCATCTGTAATAGGGGCCTCCAATTTCTTTTTGGCCTCAACACAATGACATAAGTAATAATCTGTTCCCTCTTCATTATCTTCATCTGCAATAACTGCATATACGTGCCCTACATTGATATGTGTAGCAAATTAGATGAAATTAGTCAACATTACAAAAACACTACAAAGTAAGATGACATTACCTGGTTAAACTAGATGAAATTAGATGCATATACGTGCCCTATATTACCTGGTTGAACTAAATCTAATATGTGGTCAAAGTCAATTGAAGATTCCATCTGTTTTAGTTTTAGTGCCGTCGGGGGTTGATACGTGTCAAGTGGGCTAAGATAACTTAACTGCCATTCGTCAACCCACTCCTTTGACTCACACTCATCCCAGACTTGAATTGTACAGGAAGAACAAAAGCATGACATCTTTTGTGTATGGATACTCCATGAACCTGCAATTGAGCTTCTGAAAGAGTGCATCTCATTTGATCCTGTCAGTGTACAACAATCCTCATATGGTGTAATGTTAGTATCATCTATCAACCAAAAAAATCTATGAACTAAAGACTTACCTTCATTACCTGGACCCATGGAAGCATTACACCACTCAACAATCGATTTTGCATCTGTCAACTTTGCATTGTCTTTATACTTTAACTCTTCTCATGCTATGGCTCTTTTGATACATGCTCCTGCACCATCATGCTCCCCCTTTCCATGCCCGGTCTCACAAAAGTTTCACATATGTTAAATACTTGTGAAATTATGCCTCCTACTCAGCCAATAGAAATTTTGTGAGTTCTTGAATTGTGACGTATAGTTATCCGACCATATGATATGCTGACTGAACGATATGCCCCTTCTAGCCAAATCATTGTAGAACACCTAAAAGCAACCTTGCACAAACTCCGTAGAATGCATGCGATCATCACTAATATAGAAATTATACTCCCTTATGATCTTTCTGTCATCCTTTGTACTATCATTCGCATGAATGAATGTGATGTGCACAAATATAGAAACCTGTGTGGAGTTGTAATATTGTGATTGCACCTCACGCTATGGCTGTAAACTGTAGTTCTCTACAAAGTCAACGACTGAAACAATGCTACCAACCGGAAATGTGTCCTTGCATAACTTGAATTGCAAGTCCAACCATCAAGCTCTATGGGCATGTCTTGCATACTCATACACTTTGCTGTCATGAAATATAGGCATAAACTAATACACTGGAATCTTTTCAATAACTAATTCACACCTCTTTGCTTCTTTACCATCTTTTGTATTGTATGCCACTGTTTTATACTTGCCAAACTCTACTAGTTCGTTTCCAACTGCATATGTTATTTCCATATGTTCACACATTGGCAAATGTTGCAAGCCACCGCAATGATGACATGTGCCATCCAAGCATAATTTCTTGTAGAATATTTGACCTTCCTCTCTTTCACATAAAATTCTTGATATGAAGTCTCTTGAAGATGTTGGTGGGGCACATATGGCACAAACCTACAAATCATTGTTAGTATGCATATCTAAACATATAGACCTATAAGCATCAAAATGGTTAGAAAATTTAATATGTAATCTACAACAAGTAGTGCGTGTGTGATTTATCTTAATATAGAAAGGTTTTAGCAATTCAAAATATCTTTGACAAATTTTAATTTGAGGATACTTGTCTAGAAATTTACCATAAAACTGTGTTTGAGTCTCATCCAAAAAATGGTTTGGATGTGACTCGCAGTTCTGACTACTGATTCTCCTTCTTACCACATCCCTTTGATTCGGAGATACCTTTGTGTAATTCTTCCAAAAGTCTTCAATTAGTGATCTCAATACTTCAACAATTGGTTTATCTTTTCATGGTAGTCTCCCCGAGAACGCCCATAATTCATTGGCATTAGTGTCCTCAATTCTTTGGCGTCTTCCAACAGCTCTTGATAAAGTTTTCCTATTAATTCTTAATTCTTGACTTGTCTTTCTAATGATACGAGCTTTCCTCGTTTGACTACTTACTATAGTCGATGTAATCACACACCATGTTGCATTGCTATCTTTTGTACGTGAGGTGTTACCCACACTCTCATACGCACTCATTAGATTCTTGACAATAGGTTTTTCACTTGAAGCCTCTGATGTTCTCAACCCAAGAATCTTCATGATAGACCTATACCTTATACTTCTCATCATTTCAACGAATAGTTGACATCTTGCAGTCTCATTTAACTTTTCAAAGAACAATCTCCAAATCTTATTAGCATATCTTCTACAAGTGCATTTTGGAATCTTACCTTCCATTGGCTGCAAAATATTTTCATCAATATCAATCAAATAATTTGGATTTCTATGCAAAATTTTAGGTGGTGTCAAGTTAGGTAAATTCATCTCAACATTAGGAATTTCATCAATATTTAAATGAGATGGGTTAGATGGCATACCTTCGATCGAAGATGGAATAGATGACATACCTTGAGGTTAAGGTGGGAATGATGGTGTACCTCTATCACATGTGAGTGATGATGTACTCTCAACTTGAGATGTGGTAGATGGTGTCCCTACATGTTGACTTACGGTAAAGGACGTGTCTCCAACTATGGTATTCAAATCTCTCATACCACAAAGTTTTTGCATTCGTTCTTTTTGTGCCGCCAATACCATATCTCTTTGTGATGGTTGTGTTTCCTCTTCAATTGGCATGTCTTCATTTATCGTGTCCAATTTCCTCTTCTCACGAAGTTCCCTCATAGCCACTACTTTCTTTGCATTCTTAGCTTCTGTCTCTTCCTATGTTGGTTTAATTCTTGATCATTTCCTC
Source organism: Cunninghamia lanceolata (assembly GCA_027924645.1). Taxonomy (NCBI): domain Eukaryota; kingdom Viridiplantae; phylum Streptophyta; class Pinopsida; order Cupressales; family Cupressaceae; genus Cunninghamia; species Cunninghamia lanceolata. Next base: position 28,421,942 of record BSBN01000021.1, read on the forward strand.
AACATGATGGAGAATTTGTCTGTAGCATGATAAAGAGACCAATATTAGTTCCTAAGAAATGAATACAAGACAATAGTGGGATTGTATTTTTTTAATGTTGTAAGGATTTATTCTTGTATAGTTTGACATCATGGTATGTTAAGGTTTGTTTATTACACATAATTATTAAAGAGCCCAAGTGTAGAAAATATACATGGCATCATGTGAGATTGTAGGTTACTTTTTTGATTGGGAATGTGTCTATTTTAAACATGTATGATAAAGCATGATAAAGTAATTCAATCCGAAATAAGGAAAATGTAAAGAACATGCATGTAAATTCTTGACATACCTAAAAAATGAAGATTTGAATGGAGAGAGTACCCAATTATGTAGTGTTTTTATCTTCTTGCATCAAACTCCTCAACAATTTGAGTTTTTCACCACTTGCTTCCTTTTCAATGTTAAATTGAATAACACTCAAATATCATTACTAACAACAATACTATTAACCAATCTATAATGTTAAATTCCTAAAATTGAATCACAATTAACATTGCAACACTACAAAAATTGAAACTTGAATAGATATATATCAAACTTGGTGTGAAAACTATGTTATTTCCTCCTTCTCAAGTTGGCAAAGCAGAAAAGGTGGGGGAAAGATCATGCAAATGTGGTACAATGTGTCAAATGTGCATGTGAACTTCCCAACAACATGAAAGCACTTCTTTTTTGTCAGAGCATGCACAGAATCAGTAAGAAAACAGAGCATGTGGGCCTGGATCATGGGGGTAACCACTTTTTTACCATTTCAATAGAAAGACAAAATGTGCTCGCGCTATAATGCGCTCGTGTTTTGTCCTGCTATAGATTCATCACATTCTTTGCATTAATCACATCTCTTTCCTGCAAGAGCTTGCCAGATGCTCTGCCATATGATAGGCATAACAATGAAAGGGCAAGCCCTCATAATCAAGTTCTTGATAGAAAATGCCCTCAACCCTCAACGTCAAACCCTAATCCCTCAACCCTTAACTTTGATCCCTCGACCCTCAACCCTCAACGTCAAATCCTAATCGCTCAACCCTTCACTCTAATCCTTCAACCCTCAACCCTATCCCTAAACCCTCAACCCTAATCTGTCATCCCTCAACTCTAATCCCTCATCCCTAAGCCCTAAATGCTATCCCTAATCCTACACCCTCAATAGACTCAATACTATACCTTAAACTCTAATCCCTTATCCCTAAACCCTCCAACCCTATCCCTAATCCTTACACCCTCCACACTCTACTTTAACCCTAATCCCTCGACCCTCAACCCTATCCCTAAACCCTTGACCCTTGAACCTCAACCCTCAACCATCAACGTCAAACCCTAATCCCTCAACCCTTAACTCTGCTCCCTCGACCCTCAACCCTATCCCTAAACCCTCAACCCTAATACCTCAACCCTCAAAATCAAATTCTAATCCCTCAACCCTTCACTCTAATCCCTCAACCCTAAACCCTCAACACTATACCTTAAACCCTAATCCCTCAGCCCTCAACACTAAACCTTATCCCTAAACCCTAATCCTTCAACCCTCAACCCTAATCCGTCATCCCTTAACTCTAATCCCTCATCCCTAAACCATAAATGCTACCCCTATTCCTACACCCTCAACAGACTCGATGCTATACCTTAAACTCTAATCCCTTATCCCTAACCCCTCCAACCCTATCTCTAATCCTTATACCCTCCACACTCTACTTTAACCCTAATTCCTTGACCCTCAACCCTATCCCTAAACCCTTGACCCTTGAACCTCAACCCTCAACCCTCAACGTCAAACCCTAATCCCTCAACCCTTAACTCTAATCCCTCAACACTCAACCCTATCCCTAAACCCTCAACCCTAAAGCCTCAACCCTCAACGTCAAATTCTAATCCCTCAACCATTCACTCTAATCCCTCAACCCTAAACCCTATCCCTAAACCCTCAACACTATACCTTAAACCCTAATCCCTAATCCCTCAACCCTAAACCTTATCTCTAAACCCTAATCCCTCAACCCTCAACCTTAATCTGTCATCCCTCAACTCTAATCCCTCATCCCTAAACCCTAAATGCTATCCCTATTCCTACACCCTCAACAGAATCGATACTATACCTTAAACCCTAATCCCTTATCCCTAAACCCTCCAACCCTATCCCTAATCCTTATACCCTCCACACTCTACTTTAACCCTAATTCCTCGACCCTCAACCCTATCCCTAAACCCTTGACCCTCGAACCTAAACCCTCAACCCTCAACGTCAAACCCTAATCCCTCAACCTTTAACTCTGATCCTTCGACCCTCAACACTATACCTTAAACCCTAATCCCTCAACCCTAACCCTAAACCCTAATCCCTAGACCCTCAACCCTAATCTGTCATCTGTCATCCCTCAACTCTAATCCCTCATCCCTAAATCCTAAACGCTATCCCTATTCCTAGACCCTTAATAGGCTCGATACTATACCTTAAACCCTAATCCCTCTACCCTCGACACTCTTATTTAACCCTAATCCCTTGACCATTTACCCTATCCCTTAACCTCAACCCTCAACCCTCAACCCTCAAACCTCAACTCTCAACATTAAACCCTAATTCATCAACCCTAAAACCTAATCCCTCAAACCTAAACCCTATCCCTAAACCATCAACCCTCAACACTATACCTTAAACCCTAATCCCTATCCCTCAACCCTTAACCCTTAAAATTTAAACCCTATCCCTACACCCTCAACACTTGACACTATATCTTAAGCCTTAAACCCTCATCTCTAAAGCCTCAACCCTCAATCCTTAAACCTTCAACCCTAAACCCTATCCCTAATCTCTCTACCCTCGACACTCTAACCCTAACCTCGACATTAAATGCTAATCCGTCAACCCTAAACCCTAATCCTAAACCCTCAACCCTCAACACTATACCTTAAACACTAATCCCTCAACCCTCAACCCTAAACTTTATCCCTAAACCCTAATCCCTCAATCCTCAACTGTAATCCATCATCCCTCAACTCTAATCCCTCATCCCTAAACCCTAAATGCTATCCCTATTCCTAAACCCTCAACAGACTCAATACTATACCTTAAACTCTAATCCCTTTTCCCTAAACCCTCCAACCCTATCCCTAATCCTTACACCCTCCACACTCTACTTTAACCCTAATTCCTCGAACCTCAACCCTATCCCTAAACCCTTGACCCTCGAACCTCAACCCTCAACCCTTAACGTCAAACCCTAATCCCTCAACCCTTAACTCTGATCCCTCGACCCTCAACCCTATCCCTAAACCCTCAACCCTAAACCCTCAACCCTCAATGTCAAATTCTAATCCCTCAACCCTTCACTCTAATCCCTCAACACTAAACCCTATCCCTATACCCTCAACACTATACCTTAAACCCTAATCCCTCAACCTTGACCCTAAACCCTAATCCCTCAACCCTCAACCCTAATCTATCATTTGTCATCCCTCAACTCTAATCCCTCATCCCTAAACCCTAAATGCTATCCCTATTCCTAGACCCTCAACAGGCTCGATACTATACCTTAAACCCTAATCCCTCTACCCTCGACACTCTTATTTAACCCTAATCACTTGACCATTAACCCTATCCCTCAACCTCAACCCTCAACCCTCAACCCTCAAACCTCAACTCTCAACATTAAACCCTAATTCATCAACCCTAAACCCTAATCCCTCAAACCTAAACCCTATCCCTAAACCATCAACCCTTAACACTATACCTTAAACCCTAATCCCTATCCCTGAACCCTTAACCCTTAAAATTTAAACCCTATCCCTACATCCTCAACACTTGACACTATATCTTAAGCCTTAAACCATCATCCCTAAAGCCTCAACCCTCAATCCTTAAACCTTCAACCCTAATCCCTCTACCCTCGACAGTCTAACCCTAACCTCGACATTAAATGCTAATCCGTCAACCCTAAACCCTAATCTTAAACCCTTAACCCTCAACACTATACCTTAAACCCTAATCCCTCAACCCTCAACCCTAAACCTTATCCCTAAACCCTAATCCCTCAACCCTCAACCCTAATCCATCATCCCTCAACTCTAATCCGTCATCCCTAAACCCTAAATGCTATCCCTATTCCTAAACCCTCAATAGACTCGATACTATACCTTAAACTCTAATCCCTTATCCCTAAACCCTCCAACCCTATCCCTAATCCTTATACCCTCCACACTCTACTTTAACCCTAATTCCTCGACCCTCAACCCTATCCCTAAACCCTTGACCCTCAAACCTCAACCCTCAACCCTCAACGTCAAACCCTAATCCCTCAACCCTTAACTCTGATCCCTCGACCCTCAACCCTATCCCTAAACCCTCAACCCTAAACCCTCAACCCTCAACGTCAAATTCTAATCCCTCAACCCTTCACTCTAATCCCTCAACCCTAAACCCTATCCCTAAACCCTCAACACTATACCTTAAACCCTAATCCCTCAACCCTAACCCTAAACCTTGTCCCTAAACCCTAATCCCTCAACCCTCAACCCTAATCTGTCATCCGTCATCCCTCAACTCTAATCCCTCATCCGTAAACCCTAAATGCTATCCCTATTCCTAGACCCTCAACAAGCTCGATACTATACCTTAAACCCTAATCCCTCTACCCTTGACACTCTTATTTAACCCTAATCCCTTGACCATTAACCCTATCCCTCAACCTCAACCCTCAACCCTCAACCCTCAACCCTCAACTCTCAACATTAAACCCTAATTCATCAACCCTAAACCCTAATCCCTCAAACCTAAACCCTATCCCTAAACCATCAACCCTCAACACTATACCTTAAACCCTAATCCCTATCCCTCCACCCTTAACCCTTAAAATTTAAACCCTATCCCTACACCCTCAACACTTGACACTATATCTTAAGCCTTAAACCCTCATCCCTAAAGCCTCAACCCTCAATCCTTAAACCTTCAACCCTAAACCCTATCCCTAATCCCTTTACCCTCGACACTCTAACCCTAACCTCGACATTAAATGCTAATTCGTCAACCCTAAACCCTAATCCTAAACCCTCAACCCTCAACACTATACCTTAAACCCTAATCCCTCAACCCTCAACCCTAAACCTTATCCCTAAACCATAATCCCTCAACCCTCAACCCTAATCCATCATCCCTCAACTCTAATCCCTCATCCCTAAACCCTAAATGCTATCCCTATTCCTAAACCCTCAACAGACTCGATACTATACCTTAAACTCTAATCCCTTATCCCTAAACCCTCCAACCCTATCCCTAATCTTTATACCCTCCACACTCTACTTTAACCCTAATTCCTCAGCCCTCAACCCTATCCCTAAACCCTTGACCCTCAAACCTCAACCCTCAACCCTCAACATCAAACCCTAATCCTTCAACCCTTAACTCTGATCCCTCAACCCTCAATGTCAAATTCTAATCCCTCAACCCTTCACTCTAATCCCTCAACCCTAAACCCTATCCCTAAACCCTCAACACTATACCTTAAACCCTAATCCCTCAACCCTAACCCTAAACCTTGTCCCTAAACCCTAATCCCTCAACCCTCAACCCTAATCTGTCATCCGTCATCCCTCAACTCTAATCCTTCATCCCTAAACCCTAAATGCTATCCCTATTCCTAGACCCTCAACAGGCTCGATACTATACCTTAAACCCTAATCCCTCTACCCTCAACACTCTTATTTAACCCTAATCCCTTGACCATTAACCCTATCCCTCAACCTCAACCCTCAACCCTCAACTCTCAAAATTAAACCCTAATTCATCAACCCTAAACCCTAATCCCTCAAACCTAAACCCTATCCCTAAACCAACAACCCTCAACACTATACCTTTGTAGACACCTAAAATTGGCTTGCTTCGCAAACTAATTTTCCATATCTCTACACCCTCATTATTCCTCCTATTAATTAAATAAATTCATTTTATTTAATTAATTTATCCCTCATTGTCTACCTTGACCATTTACCCATTCCTTGTGATAAATTAATTCATTTAAATTATCACTTTTACCTTACAACATTATCCTCATTTGATTAAATAAATATTCACAATATTTATTTAGTTAAATTGTCTTTTTTCCTAATCCTCATTAATTAGATAAATCATGGTTATCTAATTGATCTAGCCTACTAATTGACCTACCCTAAGCTACCCTAGCCTACCTATCCCCTAGACCTAGGTTAATTAAGCTAAACACTCAATTAACCTTGCTTATCCCATTCTTCCATGCACCTTTTGAATAAAAATCAATCTTTTATTCAAATGGTCAAATCCTCCTTACACCTCATTTATCACTCTCTTACACATGTAAGAGTACATCTTCACATCTCCACATAAAAGTGAATTAGAAATTCACTTGTCATGTCCCCTCTTCCCAAAATGAATCTTTTATTCATTTTAATCCTCCACACCTTTCCCCATGTGAATTTAAAATTCACTTTTAATGAGAGCCCTCCAATCCCATTGACCAAGATTCAACCATTGATCTCCCTCATCCACTCTCCTTGTGACACTTGTCACAAGGCTATGAACCCAATCCTAACCCTAACTCTCATTGATTCCTAGCCCTTGATCTCACCTTCTAATCCTGACCCTCCATCCTCATTCCCAAAACTCTATAAATGAAACCCTCTCCAAGCCATTTGAGAGGGACTCCATCATGCACCAAACCTCTGCCAAAATCTCTCCACAATCCCCTTATCATGCCACCATAATGTCAAAATATTACCTCAATCCCATCTAATCTATCCATCCACCTTGTCTCTTATCTTACATTTGTGTTGAAAAGCTTTGAGCAATCCACATTAGTCACACTGATCACGGGAACAATCTTGAGGAGCTCTTAGGTGCATCTCCTTCCCGCATGGATTCGTGAGGTTTCAATGAAGGTATAATCGCTTTGTTTATGCATTAGATTAGTTTTATCTTCATTTTGATCTCACTGATCACATTGGCACGCCCGGTGGGACCCACAAGGTCCGAATCTAACTTGATGTGTGAGTTTTTGTGTGCATAGACGTGTTTCTACAGGTGTAGTGCCATTATACTCTCGCAGTGGCGCCATCACTAGCTCGTTTTAGCGCTATCCTCTATTTTAGCGCCATTTCTACGGAGAATTTTTTTTCCTAACTTCCACTCACATGTCTCTTTTATAGCATTTTTCTGCTATTTTTGTGTCAAAATGCTCTCTGTTTTTGCAGGAATCTTGAATGAACAAGGGGAAACTATGGCAAAATTTTCCTAAAATTGTCCATTGACCAGACTCTGTGTCGTATCAGCGCTATCACTCAGTTCGGCGCTATCTTCCTCACGGCAGACTGAAAACTAAGACAGAAACATTGTTTGGCGCTATCTTGCCTCTGTATTGGCGCTATCTTCTGTAATAGCGCTATCCTGTGTCTATATTAGCACTATTTTCTGTATTAGCGCTATCATCTGTATTAGCGCTATCCTGTGTCTGTATTAGCGCTATCTTTTGTATTAGCGCTATATTACTTCTAGATTAGCGCTATTTTCTGTATTAGCGCTATCATCTGTATTAGCGCTATCTCTCCTCTGTATTAGCGCTATTTTCTGAGATTACTTTTTGAGTTCTGTGCAGGGACTAACAGTTTGCTTGCAGGTCACCAACATCATCTTGAGGATACTAACAAGTCTTTTTGCAGGGCTCTTTCATCTTTGTTTAAAACATTTCATTTGCAACTTAAAATGAACCCTTGCATGTTATCTACAAATCAAACATTTCATTTTGGTGCACCTAAAAAGAATCTTTGAGTGCCTTAGTGTAAAGAACATTTGATTTTGGTGCAACTAAAATTAATCATTGCTTGCAACAAACAACTTTAGGCACATTTTCTATTTGGGCTTAAAACGAACATTAGCTCTTGTTTGCCGTGTCTGGTGCACTTGCACATTTGTGTTATCCCATAGGGTAGAATCAAAGTATCCTCTCCCCTTGCCTTCAAAAGGATCTTGGGTGAAGAGAAATGGTTCTATTCTATCTTTTTTAGGACGTGGGCCTGCCCTTGAGACACATCCATTTGGAGAACTCATTGGTGACCCCAAGCGGTACTTTCATCCGGTCCGCTATATGTAAATTGAGGATAAGGCGAAAGCCAAGTCTAATCGGTATTAGCGCTTACCATTCGGTGCTAGCTTGAAAGTAAGTAGTACCCTTGAGGTATATTAAACTCCTAGTAGAGCTAGTCAAAACCTTAAGTGGTTTATCGGATGCTCGTAAGGTGCCGATCCCCCGGATGTTCCCCCACTACGAACCTTTGTTTTAGTGGCCCAAATCCTTGAGGTTGTACATGCTTGATTGTCACATTTTTCATTAATCAAACCTTTAACCATTGTGTCTTCGTGCTTGATCATTTGTCTACTTGCCAAGAAAAATCAAATTCATCCATCAATCCAACCATTCACATCCTTTAGCACCATTTCGTCTCTATTTCAGCGCCATTTTCCACCTGTTTTAGCGCCTTCTTCATCCATGTCAAAAAATCAAATTTTCCCATCAAAAACATCAATTTTATAAGCCCATTTTCAAAAAATTTCCTGGGTTTTCCTCATGTCGAGCTGGGTTTTCCTCCCAACACCGCTACACCATCCCCCCATTTATCAAACCCCACAAGTTGAGCTTATCCAATCCCTTTATTTGAGCTTGATTAAATTCTAATCCACTTCTTCTATAGTCATAATCTATCTTCATCATCCTAATCATTCTTATCCACTTCATCCTAATCATCCTAACCACCTATCTTATCCACATCATCATCCAAATCATTCAATCCAATCTTATCCTAATCACTCTCATCACCCTTAATCTAATTCATCAACATCATTCTAATCCCATCTCATCCAAATCAAATCCAATCCAAAATCAGCATCAATCCCAATCATTATCCAAATCCCCCACATCATTATCCAAATCAACCCAATCAAAAATCAAGACCTTAATCGATCACCTAATCAAACCAACCCAATCAACCCTCTTGCTTAAGATCATTAGTCTATCTTAAGCATAGAGAACCATTCATCAAATCAAAATCAAATCAAAACAAATCATCTTAAGGTCTTGAAATTTTGATCCCACCATCACAATCATCCATCATCCCCATCATCTCATACTCTCTCCAACGAAATGGATCTTTATGAAACAATACAACAATTACAAAGATGTAGACAAGCCTATGAGAACATGGATCCTAATGCTAAGGAACAATTCAAAAATGCAATTAAAGATATGCCCTTAGCACAACTCATCGTTGGAGAATCCCAATCCCATATCCAACCTTCATCATATCAACAAACACCCTACACATCATCCCCTTCCACATCATATCAATCGTCATTCTTTCAACCTTCATACCAACCTACATCTTACATATCCACACCATCAACCTCCCATCAACCTTCATCATATCAACTTCCATCATATCAACCTTCAACCTCTTACATATCCACACCATCAACCTCACATCAACCTTCATCATATCAACCTTTACCCTCCCCTTACACATCCATCCCATCATACTTATCCAATCAACCAATACCTCCAACTTATCCATCCCCCAACCTTTGTCATGCTAACTTTGATCAAGGGAACACCAATCTAGCACACCTTATATCTGAAATCCAAACCTCATATCAACAACCAAATCCCCCATCTCCTAATCCCCATCCTTCAATCCCCCCACCACAATATCCCTCCAACCTTATCAACCTTAATCCATCACCTTATGTATCTCCCAATCCACCAATCCCTATCACCCATCCACCATCTAATCCATCATCTAGTCCAATACCTATCCTTGAACCCATCCACGAACCATCACAACCTAATCCCATCACCCCCTATCCAATCCCAATCCTAATCATACACCATCCACCATCATTATCCATCCATTATATTGTTCCTCAACCCATTCGCTCATGAAGGATGCCATCCATTGGCTATTAGCAAGGAATCAAATACCCTCATGCAATCCTACATCCACCAAATATCTTGAACAATCTCCTATCATAACTCAAGAACCATCATGCAGCCATGTTCAAGAACACATAAGTCAAACACCTATTGCATCCATCCAAGCACCTATCACATACATCCAAGTCACTCCCACTTCTATCCAAACACATGAGTCATGTCAAGAATCAAATCCGAAGCATGTTGAAACATCAACCCCTTCTCCTAATCAAGATCTAACCATCCCATCTAATCCCATCCACGATCCCCTACCATCCATTGATCAATTTATTGATCTCACACCATCTTTTACCACCCCTTCACCATCCCCCATGAATCCTTCACATCCATCTACCAATCCCATCCAAAATCCATCCCCTTATCCACTTGGCACAAGCACTTTCATCCGTGGTGACTTCCTTGTAGGAGGTGAACAACTTCCATCCACCACCTATCTTTCTCCAATAAATAATAGATTCGCGTCTTGTTTCCAAAGCAACAAACATCCTATTGCACGTCGCATACTCCAACACATGAACTATCAAGGCAAAGGCTTAGGCCTTCATGAACAAGGCATCTTGGAGCCCATCCACACCACATTCCATCCATCTTCGTATGGTCTTGGCTATACATCCCAAGACAAACAACATGAACATGTTGGTACAATCCACCTGACTTCCAAAATCCATTCATCCAATCCCAAACATGGTTCATCTCATCGCACCCCCAAAACATATGTTGCCATCCCTCCTCCATCATCCTATCATTTGCAAAAGCATGTGACCATCCATCTCCCTCCATCAAATTTACCTCCACTTCTTCCAACTCCAAATATTCCTATCAAATCCACTTTACCTCCTATCTTACCAACTCCCAATATCCCCATCCTTAAATCTCCTCATCCATTTATCCATAAATCCACTTTTTACTCCTCCACCCATAAATCCCCTAAAATCCCCAATCAAGACCAACCAAAGCACACATATTTCAAACATGAAGCTTCCCCCAAATCCATGGGATTCAAAAATTTGAATGCCTCAACTCATAAAGCACAAAAGCCTAAAGATGTTATCCCTTCCAAGCAAAATCAAAAATCCCAAAGGCTATCAAAGCCCACACCATCACAAGAAAAAGAAAAAACAAAAATGGTGTGGGTCCCTAAGCAAAGAGAAATCAAAACAAATGAGGCATCTACCTCCCAATCCACTCCAAACTCCCACACATCTTGCTCCACATCTAAAAATCCCATAAAACCTAAGTCTATTTGGGTCCCTAAAACCCCAAATCGATCATACAAAAATCCCCCATCCTGATCCCCATTACTCCCAAATCCACATCCAAAATACAAGCTTCCAAATACATCACGGTGTGTGCGACCGTTGGTCTTGGTTCCCCTCCACCACTTCACATTCCCACATACCCCCATCTCTCCATCTTTCGTTCACTATCCTACATATCTTCCCCATCACATTCCTATGGTCCATGCTTTTGCATAATCCACATCATAATCCATTATCCACCATACATTCCATCGTCTCCTATCTACCTACATCTATGCAATCATCATCCAAAATGCTATCCAACATGGGACCATCTTCTTCGTGCTATGGAAACAGACGCTAGAGTCCCCATTCCTTCCAAAAAAAAAAAAGGCAAAAAAATAAAAAAAATCAAAAAAAATCAAAAAATCAAGAAAATAGTAAAGAAAAAAATCCATCCAATGGTGAAAACCACTCCTTGTGGCGCCTTGGGCAAGTACCTTGATGAAAACCCCTTGTGGGCGTCATGCGTAATCCCTTCTCCATCCATTTTGCATCCCTACACTTGGGGGCAAAACCATCTAATCTCCACATCCATTATATCCTTTGCACATCTTATCCACTATCTTATTCTAATCCTATCATATTCCTATCCACTACCCTCTATTTATCCTATCATTTCCCATCCATCCTATCCATTATATCTTTTTTCTACCATTTCCCACCTTAGATCTTGATAAAGACAAGGGGCAAAATATCAACAACATGCTTTGGAGACCTCTTGGCATACTCCCTTTGTAAGTATATCTTCCATCCATCTATTGCAAAGTCCATCCACTCAAACATGAACCCATCATGCAAAATTCTAAGCATTGGGGCATATGATTCCTTGCAACCTAGCCCTTGGAGAAAATTCTCATCCCTATCTTCCATCTATCTAACATGCATCCCTATCACTTGTCCATTCATCTACCACAAATTAGTTATCCATCATCCTTTCATCGCCAACCCCCCTATCCAACCCCATCACCCTCACCTCAAGACTTGGTGTTCCCTTGTCATTGATATCTAGCATAAAGGTCATCCACATGAAAGCCAATGCAACCATCTCATAATAAACCATTCCTTTTCCACAATTAAAAAATCCAAAAAAAAAAAAAAATCAAAAAATCCTTAAAATCCCAAAAATATCCATCATGAAATCAACATTGCTCCATCAACATCTCATCATCCAACACATCATTCAATCATTCATCACATCTATCATCATCTCACATCATCATCACAAATCAGAACTACATATCATCATCACCCGCATCTTAATGTGCCTTGATCCCGTGGATACAGGGTATGTAGGCAGTCTGGAATACGAAGGAAGTTTCCAGTACTCAGGTACCTGAGATGCACCCATCTATCCTCAATGAGCTTACACTAGATCCAAGCATCGCATCACTTATCGAAGCATCGTCCCTTATCAAAAATCATCAACTATCAAATCAACATCAACCACAACTTGTCACCATCATATCTTGAGCCAATCTTACATCAACTAATCATGATCCAATCATCAATTGATTCCTGCCTTAGGATATGTCTTTCCTACAATAGGCAGAATCTATCCATTCATCATTATCCATCTTGGCAAGAGATACAATGGTTACTTGTTTGGTTCGTTGGTCTTTTTGTTTTTGATTTTTATCTTTTGTCCTATTCGAAGATCACATCAAAGCTACCTTGATTTCAATATATCATCGTATGTGGCGAAAACATCTAGAATGGGGCATAGTCTTGCTTTTGTATGCTGTGCTTGTGGACTAATTTCATTACTCCAAGCTAGTATTCATATCTTGTTGATCATAGGGTCGGTTCTAGCATATTGATCCCCTTATGCATCTAAGGTTCATCATACCTTTTGTGTACTAAGGACTTATGCTATGAGTCCCCTTCCCTCGTCAGGACAAGGTTGTACCATCTTGGGCATGCATGGGATCATCCCTTTGTTTGTGTGTCTAGTCCATGCAAATGTTGGATAAACATCATCACCCTGGTCTTCTATACCTTGGTGAACATATCCACTTTGCTATATCAAACCTAGGATTGCTCTAAATCAATTTTCAACACAATGATCATCCACCAATCAATCTCCCGCCATCATCATCCTTTCATCTCACCACTTATCCTCCAACCACTCCAATCAATCTCTTCCATCCATTTCGAGAGCACAATCGTGTTCTTGCAACCCGCCTATCCTCTCGAGGGGGCATCATCCTTACCAATTATCCCCAAACCTTACCCTATTCTTCTAAGCCAAAATCTTTTTCTATCCAATCTAACTCTATGTTTTAACTTCTTTGAAATGATGTTATTTAGCTGCAACACCATCTCAAAGAGGGGCAAATGTAGACACCTAAAATTGGCTTGCTTCGCAAACTAATTTTCCATATCTCTACACCCTCATTATTCCTCCTATTAATTAAATAAATTCATTTTATTTAATTAATTTATCCCTCATTGTCTACCTTGACCATTTACCCATTCCTTGTGATAAATTAATTCATTTAAATTATCACTTTTACCTTACAACATTATCCTCATTTGATTAAATAAATATTCACAATATTTATTTAGTTAAATTGTCTTTTTTCCTAATCCTCATTAATTAGATAAATCATGGTTATCTAATTGATCTAGCCTACTAATTGACCTACCCTAAGCTACCCTAGCCTACCTATCCCCTAGACCTAGGTTAATTAAGCTAAACACTCAATTAACCTTGCTTATCCCATTCTTCCATGCACCTTTTGAATAAAAATCAATCTTTTATTCAAATGGTCAAATCCTCCTTACACCTCATTTATCACTCTCTTACACATGTAAGAGTACATCTTCACATCTCCACATAAAAGTGAATTAGAAATTCACTTGTCATGTCCCCTCTTCCCAAAATGAATCTTTTATTCATTTTAATCCTCCACACCTTTCCCCATGTGAATTTAAAATTCACTTTTAATGAGAGCCCTCCAATCCCATTGACCAAGATTCAACCATTGATCTCCCTCATCCACTCTCCTTGTGACACTTGTCACAAGGCTATGAACCCAATCCTAACCCTAACTCTCATTGATTCATAGCCCTTGATCTCACCTTCTAATCCTGACCCTCCATCCTCATTCCCAAAACTCTATAAATGAAACCCTCTCCAAGCCATTTGAGAGGGACTCCATCATGCACCAAACCTCTGCCAAAATCTCTCCACAATCCCCTTATCATGCCACCATAATGTCAAAATATTACCTCAATCCCATCTAATCTATCCATCCACCTTGTCTCTTATCTTACATTTGTGTTGAAAAGCTTTGAGCAATCCACATTAGTCACACTGATCACGGGAACAATCTTGAGGAGCTCTTGGGTGCATCTCCTTCCCGTATGGATTCGTGAGGTTTCAATGAAGGTATAATCGCTTTGTTTATGCATTAGATTAGTTTTATCTTCATTTTGATCTCACTGATCACAACCTTAAACCCTAATTCCTATCCCTCAACCCTTAACCCTTAAAACTTAAACCCTATCCCTACACCCTCAACACTTGACACTATATCTTAAGCCTTAAACCCTCATCCCTAAAGCCTCAACCCTCAATCCTTAAACCTTCAACCCTAAACCCTATCCCTAATCCCTCTACCCTCGACACTCTAACCCTAACCTCGACATTAAATGCTAATCCATCAACCCTAAACCCTAATCCTAAACCCTCAACCCTCAACACTATACCTTAAACCCTAATCCCTCAACCCTCAACCCTAAACCTTATCCCTAAACCCTAATCCCTCAACCCTCAACCCTAATCCCTCATCCCTCAACTCTAATCCCTCATCCCTAAACCCTAAATGCTATCCCTATTCCTAAACCCTCAACAGACTCGATACTATACCTTAAACTCTAATCCCTTATCCCTAAACCCTCCAACCCTATCCCTAATCCTTACACCCTCCACACTCTACTTTAACCCTAATCCCTTCAACCTCAACCCTATCCCTAAACCCTTGACCCTTGAACCTCAACCCTCAACCCTCAACGTCAAACCCTAATCCCTCAACCCTTAACTCTGATCCCTCATCTCTCAACCCTAAACCCTAAACCCTAAACCCTCAACCCTAAACGTCAAATCCTAATCCCTCAACCCTTCACTCTAATCCCTCAACCCTAAACCCTCAACACTATACCTTAAATGCTAATCCCTCAGCCCTCAACCCTAAACCTTATCCCTAAACCCTAATCCCTCAACACTCAACCCTAATCCATCATCCCTCAACTCTAATCCCTCATCCCTAAACCCTAAATGCTATCCCTTTTCCTACACCCTCAACAGAATCGATACTATACCTTAAACCCTAATCCCTTATCCCTAAATCCTCCAACCCTATCCCTAATCCTTATACCCTCCACACTCTACTTTAACCCTAATTCCTCGACCCTCAACCCTATCCCTAAACCCTTGACCCTCGAACCTAAATCCTCAACCCTCAACGTCAAACCCTAATCCCTCAACCTTTAACTTTGATCCCTCGAACCTCAACACTATACTTTAAACCCTAATCCCCATCCATCAACCCTTAACCCTTAAAACTTAAACCCTATCTCTACACCCTCAACACTTGACACTATATCTTAAGCCTTAAACCCTCATCTCTAAAGCCTCAACCCTCAATCCTTAAACCTTCAACCCTAAACCCTATCCCTAATCCCTCTACCCTTGACACTCTAACCCTAACCTCAACATTAAATGCTAATCCGTCAACCCTAAACCCTAATCCTAAACCCTCAACCCTCAACACTATACCTTAAACCCTAATCCTCAACCCTAAATCCTAAACCTTATCCCTCAACCCTAATCCCTCAACCCTCAACCCTAATCCATCATCCCTCAACTCTAATCTCTCATCCCTAAACCCTAAATGCTATCCCTATTCCTAAACCCTCAACAGACTCGATACTATACCTTAAACCCTAATCCCTTATCCCTAAACCCTCCAACCCTATCCCTAATCCTTACACCCTCCACACTCTACTTTAACCCTAATCCCTCGACCCTAAACCCTATCCCTAAACCCTTGACCCTTGAACCTCAACCCTCAACCCTCAATGTCAAACCCTAATCCCTCAACCCTTAACTCTGATCCCTCGACCCTCAACCCTATCCCTAAACCCTAAACCCTAAACCCTCAACCCTAATCTCTCATCCCTCAACTCTAATCCCTCATCCCTAAACCCTAAACGCTATCCCTATTCTTAGACCCTCAACGGGCTCGATACTATACCTTAAACGCTAATCCCTTATCGCTAAACCCTCCAACCCTATCCCTTATCCCTTAACCCTCATGATTAATAGCCTTGAACGTAAAAAAATTTAAGGGGAACATAACGCGAGCGCGTTATAACGCGCTCGCGTTATGTCAAACATGACAAACAACAGACTTGCGGGAAAGGAAAAATGCAAAGCAAAACATAATGCGAGCGTATAACGCTAGCGCGTTATGTCTTGCTTTGGGAATCCCAAGCCTTGGGCTTGGGATTTGCTTTGGATTTCCAATCCAAAGGCTTGGAGTGCCTTATGAACAGTCACAGACGTGTTTTTCTGTATTCTTCAAAATTTCA
Source organism: Cunninghamia lanceolata (assembly GCA_027924645.1). Lineage (NCBI taxonomy): Eukaryota > Viridiplantae > Streptophyta > Pinopsida > Cupressales > Cupressaceae > Cunninghamia > Cunninghamia lanceolata. Next base: position 28,438,881 of record BSBN01000021.1, read on the forward strand.
CATAATTTCGTTCATGCTAACCCTCAGATTTGCACGTGTTTCAAGGTCAAACAAATCAAACACATGGGTAATGTTAGGCTTTCTCTTAGCTATTTGACGATGCAATTTTTTTCACATTTTAACAATGTTAAGCCTTTCATCTTTAATTTCTTTTGTTTGTGTGTCCATTTTTAGGCAAAAACCACTGTTTGGTCTTTTTTTCATTGTAAAATAACTATTCATTCAAATTTTAAAAAAATTACATATTTAGAAACTAGACTCCATTCTACAAATATTAAAAAAATAAAAAAATAATTTTCAATTAGTTTTCAAAATTTATAGGGGTAGCATGGCCAAAATTCTATTTTTTAAGATGTGTCCACTTTGAAAATTAGTAAAAAATCAAATATTGATCAAAAAAATTTTAGAAAAATTGGGCATAAACTACATGCTATTAGCTAATTTCTCACTGAAGCGATTTTAAAAATACCAAAAAAGGGTTGACCTTTTGAGGGAGCCACAAAACATGCTATGTTATGTTTTTTTGACAGAAACAACACCAATTTCTGTGGCTCCCTCTTTTGAACCCCTTTATTTATGCCATTTTCAAAACAAAATAGTAGTTTAGAAAGTAGACTCGGAGAACTACGAACATTGTTTTGGTTGCATCTCCAAATTTTGAGTGTAACTCTGCTCAATTTCTCATCCAAGGCCAGTATTTCTTGATTTCAGAAAAAAAAAGTGGCCACTTAAGACCCCTTTTTGGTCCCCCATCTTCCTGCACTTACCCATATGTAGCCATTCCACCTCCACCAACTTATAAATGTCAAAAGCATGTGACCATACACCTTCCACCTTCAAATTTACCACCATTACTTCCAACTCCAAATATCCCTCCATCCACCTTGCCACCATTGCTTCCAACACCTAACATACCTATCATTCATAAGTATCCTTACATCCCTAATCATGGCCAACAAAAGCACACATCATTTAAGCATAAAGCTTCCAATATTTCCATCCACTCCACCCACCCCATGGGATTCAAAAGCAAAAATTTTGATGCCTCTACTTATAAAGCTAAAAATCCTACCAAAAATCCTAAAGGTCTTCATACCTTAGGACATAAAGAATCAAAATCAAAGCAAAGTTCATCTAAGCAGCCATATAAACCCTTACCTCCAAATGTAAAGCCCAAAAGCAAAATGGTTTGAGGTCCTAAGCAAACAGCTAGCAAAGTGAATGAGGCATCCACATCTTAAGAATCCCAACCACCTATATCCATCCGAAAGCCTACTTCCATCCAAAACTTCCATTCCCTTCAAAAATCCCACAAACAAAACAAAAGCACTAAAAATACCTAATCTATGTGGGTTCCTAAATCACTCCATCAACCATCTCCTAAGCAAACATCTCCATTGCTTCCTACACCGCCATCCCATCAAAAGCTTCAATGTTTATCATGGTGTGTGCAACCGTTAGTCATGGTTCCATTCCACTCCGCAACACCTCCACATAACTACATCTCCCCATCTTTCATCCATTGTCCTACATATCTACCCCATCACATTCCTATGGTTCATGCTTTGCATAAACTTTTCATCCATCTTCATTCCATAAGCCTATATAATCTGCATCATAATCCACTAGTATGCCCTCTATAATCCATCTCCCTACCAACATCTATGAGCACACTTGACATGGTCCATGTGACGACATCCATCTCCAACATTCATAGCATTAGACACTTGAGTCCCTCCTATCCATTACCATGGTGAAAACTTGGCAAACATGCGCCATGTGTAATTGTCATGCTATCACATCAAAAAGAGAAAAAAAAAGAAAAAAAAGTAAAGAGAAATCCCTTTGTCCAACGATGAAAACCTGGTAAATAGGCACCTTGGATAAGTACCATGATGAAAACCTGGCAAACAGGCATTATGCGTAGTTGATCTTCTATGTCACTTACACTTGGGGGCACATTGTCTCATCCATACCACACTATCATTTTCCATCCTACCATGTCTTATCTTGCCATATTCTATCCTACCATCCTTACTCATTACACCCATGTACCTATCATATCAAGTCGATCCATCCTCCCTTCCTCCTTTTTGATCTTGACAAAGACATAGGTCCAAAATTGTTGAAACATGTTTGGATATATCTTGGCATCCATTGACTATTTATCCATCTCATCCAAACTATCATGTCCTATCCTATCCTAAGCCTTGTCATTTAAAATCTATCATGTCATCCCTTGGTCATGAACTTTGTCATGTAAAAATCCTAAGCATTACCACCTAGAATGGGGCAAGTTCTTCCTATGCAACATAGCCTTTTGAAGATCACATCCTAACTCCCTTATGATCCATCCACTATGGTGTACCCTTATCATGAGCTTTCTGTCTTATAAGTTATCCCCATCCATTTATCATGAGCTTTCCACTATAGCCTACCTATCCATTTATCATGAGGCATGCATCCATCCCTTATATGGCCTATCCTCTTATCTATCCATCCAACTCTCATGAACCTTCCATCCCATCCAACTCTCATGATCTTGCCGTCACATTTACTATGAGCCCATCCTTTTATCCATCCTACCTCCATTCTTGCACCTAGACTTGGTTTTCTCCCTTGTCATTGGTATCTAGCACAAGGGCTACCCAAAATTATAAATCCATTGACATCCCAAAACATTCAAAAACACAAAAAAATTAAAATATGTCAAAAAATCTAAAAAATTAAATATCCAACGAAAAATCCAAGCAATAAAACCTATCACATCATCCAAAACAATCCACTCCAACATTCAATCAAAAACAAATCATCATCATCAATCTTCCTATCAATAACATTCATTCATCCATTTCAACCAAAGCACATCAAGCCAACCATCAAAACAAATCCTATCAATCATCAACATTAACACCAAAGCAAATCAACTCAATCACATCAACTCCAATTGGAACAAATCCAACCACTTCAGTAAATCAAAAGTAGCTCAATCCACCACATTTTATCCCATTATCAACATTTCATCAATCAATCTCAAGCCACAACCTGATCTTTCATCATCATCAATAAAACACAAATCAGAACTACATCTCATTTCCATCGTTAAGTGCCTTGATCCCATGGATATAGGGTATGTAGGTAGTTTGGAGTATAAAGGAAGTGCCCAGATTCAGGCACAGGTGATTTTCCTCTTTCTCCTCTCATCATTTCTTCTATCAGCTATCTTCTACATCATTAATAAACAACTTCTAATCAATCTATCATTCAATCAATTCATTTCCTTCAATCAAATCATCCATTCATATCAATTTAATTTACTCCAATTCATTTTCATCCATTTCCTTCATCAATCTTCATCCATCATTTCATTATCCTCAAATCATTCCAAACAATGATCCAAATGTAAGTCAATCATTAATCCATAGCAATCAAGTTAATCAATTAAGCCAAGTTATCTAAGCGCAATCAATGGTCTTGATCCTAGCCTTGTTATAAGCCAAATAAATCAACCAACTAGCCAACCAACTTAGCAAACAACCTTATGTTGATTTAGGGATATAGCATTCCCCACAATGACAACACTATCATCATAGTCAATTAGTAATTAATCATTGGTTTACAGCTTGACAGGGGTAATACCTTGTTTGTTTTTGAATCATTTGTGCATGTTTGTTTGCTTACTTGTGTGTGTGTTATCATTTTATCTTGCATTTGTATCACATCTGTATCATTCTAGCTAATATTCATATCTTGTGTATGTTGGAATAACTTCTTGCATTATCCTTTGCATCTAAGGTCATATCATACCTTTTGTGCATTAGGATTTCAATGCTCTAAGTTTTCTTCCTCATACGTTAGATAAGGTTGTATTATGCTGGGGCACGAGACATAACGTCACCTTGGTCCTTATACCCTGTGCATAACGTCTAGTGCTATATCAAACATCATAGTTGCTCACATTCATTGCAGCATAACGCATCATTTCTTCTATCCATTTCCTCTATCTTTCATAGTCTAAGCCATTTCTTTTCGAGAGCATATTCGTGTTTGTCCAACCCACCTATCCTCTCGAGGGGGCATCCTCACCATTTCCATTTCATCCTCATCATCATCCCATTTCCTCATCCTTTTCCTCTATCCATACATTATCTTCTTTGAAATGATGTTACTCGACATAAATCTTATCATCTCAAACATCATCTCAAAGAGGGGCAAAATGTAGACACCCAAATTTGTCCATGTCCTGCAATACCTAGTCAAATACCTTACTTAGACATCATGTAGCATTTTGTCCTAAAACCCACTCCGAATTCCACTAATCCATTAGCCAACTAATTAAATAAATTTTATTTATTTAATTAATTAAAATCAATTTTATTTATTTAATTAATTAAAATCTCATCTTAATCCCATCCTTGTCCCACTTAGTCAATTAATTAAATAAATTTTATTTATTTAATTAATTTCACATTCATAATCTTACTTTCCATTCATATCCCAATTAATTTCCCTCACATATCCCAACTAATTCAATTAAAATATTTAAATTAAGTTCTCACCTCTCACCACATTTTGACACTTATCCACCTCTCAATTGAATCATGTGTTGTAGTACAACTTTTATTTAAAATCTTTCACATGTACAACTAATGGGACCTAATTTTAGTATTTGTATACACCATCACATATAAACTTATTAAATAAAGGTTTTTGTGTACATGGCCACACATGAGCCTTATCTTCTTTTGTACATTTGTCAGGTGACTACAACTCCCTTGAAGAGTAGGAATAACTAATCAATCCTAGCCGTCCACATCAATCACGTAGCCTTTTAATCTCAACCATCCATTTAAACCAAATCTTTCCTATAAATCAACCCCTCCCAAGCCATTAGCATGCATTGAGTTGGAGTATCCTTATGCTGTTGAAATCACATTAGAGCCTTTGTATCTATCATCATCATCTTCCATCTATCAATCATTCATCTACCATCTCAATCCTATGCAAATGTTGTGCTCCAAAATTGTGAGTAACCAACATATCAAATCAATCAAATAATTCATCTTACATCTTTGAGGTATTGAATGATTTGGGTTTAGGTTATGCATTTCATTGTTTGATCATTTCTATTTGTAAATCCAAATTTTTTGATATACATTAGGCTTAGTTTGATTTGATGTAGGCGGGGTGACACTAGGTATAATATTCGTATAATTAAAGGGAACAAAACTATAATGACGAACAAGATTCCTAGTAGATAACCCAACACATGTGGTAGCACTATAATGACAAATGAGATTCATATTATTAATATTTAATAATTTTATAATCTAAATATAAAAATAAAGATATTAATAAATATAATATAAATACATTAGCCTGTAAAATAAATCTATGTTCTCATCAACCATTTTTTTGATTTCTTAATTTGAGATTTTTTTAATTTGTTAATTATAGTTGAGAAATTGAAGGACATAGGGTTGAGTGAAGGAAAAATGTGCACAAATATCAATTTGAAGTAAAATGAAGTAAAATAAAATAACTTAAAAGTAAATAAAATAACTTCAAATTAATCTCTTTACAATTAATATTTAATAATAAAAAAAATATTATTATTTAATAATAAAACAAAATATTAATATTTAATAATAAACATGATATTTCCAAACTTCTCCATCATATTTCTATATATCTTTTTTTCTACAATTTTGTAAGACCCTTCTACAAAGCCCTCTAACATGAAAGAAACTTTGAATGAAAGAAAAGCGTTGTATTTTTTGTGTAATGTTAGAAATAATTTGAACCAAAATTTTATACATGCTTTAGGTTTTAGGTTTGAATCTTAATTAATTTATATATAAGAAATGTAGTAGAAAGTTTAAATTTGATTTGTTAATTTGAGATATTTTTTATTTGCTAATTTAATTGAAAATTTGATGGGCAAGATATAAACCTTAAATAATTAACCAAAATTATGTATATAGTAAATAAAATGGTTGTAATATGAAGTAAATAAAATAGCTTCAAATTGAAATAATTTTATTTTTAGATAGATGTATTTAAGATATCTATACTAGTTAATTTTAAAATTGAATAAATGTGAAAGATATTATTTAAATATTTAAATACTCTATATAGATACATATTATTTAATTATTAAATGTTATATAGTAGAAGGGGCTAAGATTCAACCAAGATTACATTGGATAAAAGGAGATAAGAGCTTCCAAATAATTTATAACCTTTTAAACTACAAGCATAAAAAGGAGAAAATTTGTGTCATAATCTAGATGATCAAAAACACATCTATAGCATTGGTGTTTCAAAATAAAAAAATTAAAACTCTATGTAAAATAAAATAGTTCAGAATAAAACAATAATTGTCATTCTCATTATAAATAAACCAATAAAATATCACATAAATAATTATTATTACTTTTACTAAATATAAATATTAGAATATGTTAACCCTAACTCTTTATCTTATCAATAACTATAATATCCCTTCTAAAACACATACTTATTTTTTAAATAAATAAAAAATAAAAGTTTAGTATAAAACACATAATTTTTAAATTGACAAAATGCAATAAAAAATTGACCGCCCTTCTAAAACACATACTTATTTTTTAAATAAATAAAAAATAAAAGCTTAGTATAAATCACATAATTTTTAAATTGACAAAATGTAATAAAAAATTGACGGTTTCGCTGGTGTGGTGTGGGCATATTTGACTGCCGCATCAAACTTCGCTAATCCAGCACCGCAATTCCCACGAGTTTATACGGAAGCCATTTATAATGGTCCTGCCAATTTATACATTTTATGACAGTTTTCATTTAGTACAGTGATGATGCCACTCATTACAATAACTGGCATCTTAATGATGAAGTTTAGGGTTTCCTCAAGATAGCCTAACCAGCTCGTGGAATACTCTTGTGGGTTGTGTTTCTAACCAGCGCCAAGCATTATCGGTGTAGACGACTTGGTATTATTGGAGGGTTTTGGATAGCGTCAGCGTCCCTGTTGAGGACTATACTGTAATTCTGGGAATTGTGAATGAAAAAGCTATTCGTTTTGCCCTATTTGTTGTTGTGTCGATTTGTGTGTTGAAAATTTGCATTGCAAGGATAATTAATCTGTAAAGAGAATTGTTCAAGTGTAAGGCGTAGTCCGATTTTGGTGAAGCCTGCTCGGGTCTTCAAGGCGAGTTGGGCGAGCTGAGATCGTAAGATCAACCCCGTGACACTTAACTTTTCCTAGGGCTAGGGTTTTTAGTGTACTACGAATAGAATTTCATTCTGCATAGAAAGACCGACTGTTTCCACCAGCTTTGTCCTGTTGATGCTTATCAGGCTATTTCCAAAAGCATTTCTTCATCCACCTCAGGTGTGTTGTTCTGCAATTCGTTTATACTTTATAGTAAATTTCTAGTGCACTTTTCTTGTCTGTGTATTCATTTTCTTGGCTGGTTAATTCTAACCTCTTCTATTCTCCACTAAATATCAGTATGTCGGCTGCCAACGAATCTGTGTATCTGTCAACGTCTGGGAATTTGATTCCATCAGTAAGCGATGAAACGGAAGATCCAGAGGAAGTCGAGGGGAATGCTAACGTGTATAGGGTGATGAGTATTGTCACCGATAAGCAAGACTGCAGCTTTGTGGAGAAGGTGCATCTTCCTGAATCTGAAATTATGAGCCTTTGTAATAAGCTGGTGCCATGTTCTGCTTACTCAGATAACACCTCTCAAGTTCGCATAAACTTCAATGCCTTAAGAAACGATGCCTACGTGCTGTGGGGTTGTATGGAGATAAAAAGATGATGATTGGCATGTTCCGCAATCAAGGCTTTCTGGGCGATTCAGCTGTGTCTGAGATGGAAGGAGGGGAGTTTGAGCCTGGGCTCTACGTCATCGTTCCAGAAGATGCAGCTGCTGCTGTGGTTGCTTTCTACTGGCACCAAGGTCAGAATTTCATCAAGGCGTCGAGGAACGACATCTCTTGCAATTTCATCAGATATTTGGTTGAACTTTGTGATTGCGTGTATATTTGTGTGGAAGGAAGCTATGATTTTGACGCCCTGGCTGCTTCTGCAACAACCAAGGCTTCACGCAGAAATGCTCAGAGTAAAATGTTCTGCCTACAGACTGAGAAATGCCGTGAATGATGTGGAGCTTTTGCCTGGATTTAGCCTAAGAATCGATGATTCAGTGCAGATTAAGAAATTGCTGGGAGCAGTGAATGTAAGTATGGATTCTGCGAGCAATGATAATAGAGTGATGTTATGCGAGGGATATCACCGCTGTTGTTTCTTGATAGCAGAGGAGAGACCTGCTAAACCTTTTGGTAGAACACAAACAAAGTCTCTGAGAGCTCAAGAGCTTGGCGATGTGCTCGAAGAGTGGTCGTGGAAATACAATATTGATTTCTCTCGACTGAGTAACAAACAATTTGTTTATGTCCTTCAATGTTGTCGGCCAGTGGAGTATGAGGAATTCTGCAAATTGAGGGACTCTTTCAACTTCTACGACCTTATGTCTGCACAAGAAAGAATGGCAGAGGAGGGAATAGAGAAGCTGCTCAAAGAAAAAGAGGATGCATTTGTTAAAAGGTCCAAGGATATGTTGTCGGGGGACAGAAAAGACAGATTAGAAACATTGTATATTGAAGAAGTTGGCCTTAAAAGCAACTCACTTCTACAAGTCAATCAGACAGCAAGGAAGAGATCTTGTGGGGAGCAGTTGGAGCTCAAGTATTCAATTGCTCAGGACTATCGGTCCATTGTATGGAAGGCATGTGAGCTGACACCAATGAGAAAGGACATAAATGAGTTGAGCAGTTCTGGGCCCCCAATTATCCCAACATGCGGCGAGCTGGTTGATTTAGTAGCCATGAATCCTGAGCATGCAAGTTTACTCAAAGTGGTCGTCCTCAAGTCTGGAGAGTTGCTGATTTTCATTCACAACACGACACATTCGTGCCTGCAATTGTACTTTTGTCCGAGGATTGGTACCAACATAAATAAGGTTAGCCCCATTTATACATTTAGAAGGCATTTTGATTTGTTCAGCTTGGATGAAGCGACCCGATCTCTGGCTCTCTACGGCAAAGAAGAGAAAAAGATTGGCTTGTTTAAGTTTGATGAATCGTTTAAGCACGTTTATTGGACTGGAATTGAGGTTTCTCTAGAAACATATAACGGTAGCAACATCATTATATGGATGAATTTAATTCCAGGTAAAATGGAGTTGCTCTTGGTTGACGACACCAACAAAATAAGAATGTTGGAAGTCCATGAAAAGCCAATGATGAGGACAAAGTGCATTTCCCTTCTGTGGCCGCAGCCTCTTTCAAAAGCATGCATTTCTGTGGATGGACATTTTTTCATTGCCATGAGACAATTCCAATCCTCGGATGTGACAGAAATAAATCATGAAAGCTCTGGAGTCAAGTTGGGTATTGAAATTTATGTATTGGGGGACACCATGTGCCACTTGAAGACCATCGTTTTGAATACAGATCGAAGCAACAACAACTTTGATTTGGAACAGCTGGAGGCAAGAATTACAAAATTTGGATCACAAAGTCACCTTGTACTATATAGTCCTGCATATGCTCCTGCTTCTCTCTGCTTGTAATGTCCCCTTCTTTTTTTAAGCCAAAATCTCCCAACCTTGTTCACAATTTCAACTTGTAAAAGAGAACATTAATGTTTTCCATTTCCCATTATATATAATCTTGGACATTTCAATGCTGATGATTAGATCCAATATCTAATTCCTGATATAATCGATCTGCTGTATTTGCAATATGATTGCATGTTGATTTAATTCAATGTTGCTGCTATGAGGATCTTGTTTGATGCAGATATGCTGATATGCCCATAAACTGAAAATTCTGAGTATGAGTAATATAAGACTACTTGTTTTTGTTTTAGCTCAAGAAACATTCACATTTGTATCTCAACATTCATGAATAAATAGAGGACATTTTGTCAAACTCTCTATAACTTTCTGTATATATGAGATTTGAATAAACCCTGCAATGCTAATGTAGAAGTGTAGCAGCTCAAGGAATGATAGATTTAATTCCCAATAAACTTATAGCAACATCAATCAGTCCAAAGTACAATCTCCAGAATACTCAAATGATAGTTGATTGCAGCCATTAAATTCCATAAACAAATTTCTGAAGATCACTCCAAAGACTCCTCATATGCTACGTTGGAAGTTCTAAGACCTTTGAGCAACACGGTGGTCCCCACAACTTCAAGACACCTTCCTTTGGATAGTGCTCTCCATACAAAAAACAATTTCCATAAAATGCACGGTAGCTTCTCCCAGTATAGCTAGTTGGAATTTTGTGATTTAAAGGCAAGGATCTTGGTTGCTGCTGGGTCCCACTTTCCACTAGAATATCATTTCAAACAAATACCAATAACCTTTACATCTGATTATAATAATTTATGATTCAAAGAGGAACTGCTGGAAGCATGTCAGACTTTGTCTCCCATTTAACCACCAAATTTATCTATAAACATTCTTTAATGTATCTCAGTGCTGGGGCCCACGAAGAAGTTCATACATAGACAATACTCCTTAAATTTTTATAATAATCACTGACTTCCTTATTTGATTCCCCTTGTAATTTCTACGCATCCCAAACCTGTAGCCTCATTATTATTATTATTATTATTATTATATAACGCCAAGACAAAACTGCGAATCTTTTCAACAAAACCACGATTTCATATACTGGAACTGCGATTTCTTTGTTATCCTTTCGTGGTTCCTTTATCCAAACGGAGCTTAACAAATGACTTAAGATGGTTCCCACGATTCTACAAAGCATGTGATAGAAACAAATCTCTGTAGGTTGACGTGCAGAAGTAATGTGTTATCATCATTCCCCCCGTCGCTTATTCACCCCCTCCATATAATATAGGGGTGTTTTGCTTTTATGACTGTTCGTTGGTGAGGAGATGCGACTCCTTCCAAGTGGTCGATCTCCTTAATTTAAATACTATTATTTATTGCTATACTTATTTATTATTATCTATTGTTTATTATATATTATTTATATATATTGCTTATATTATAGATATTTATTATTAGGATTATATATAAATATATATATATTATGATGGTATATATATAATTTTCATATATATATATACATATACATATATGTAATTCCTCAAAACGACTTTCGTCTTTTATCACGATGTTTAAATCTTTAATTTAAACAATGCCTTAAAATATGAGGATATGACACTGCTCCTATCTGCTGAAAACTGCCCTAGCTACAGAATCTGTGGAGTTGCAGACAGTACAGACCAGAACTGCCCAAAGGGCAAAGGAAGAAACAGAATTTAAGGAATCCTGCCCCTGTTTGGAATACATACATCATATTTTTGAGAAATTTGGAACAATTCCTGCGTTGTTTCCTCAAGATGAAAGGAGTGTCACATTCAAAGTGGTACTGCAAAGCAGAACAGACCCAGGTGATGGAGAGGCATGCATCAGATATTCAGAGGCACTCCTCCGGAAACTCAGGGCAGCAAAAGAAAAAGATTTTTCAAAATTCAAGGTTATTTTTCAAGTTGATAATATAGAGGAATGGACAACAAGTTCTGGTAGCTTGGTCCAACATACAGGAGAAGGCAAAAATAATGCAGGAATTTGGATTCGTAAGCTTATTTGCCTTGTTCCTATTCAAATAGCTCGTGCAGAAAATAATGGGATGGTTGCTCTCAGGGATGGTCTTCAAATCCCTCCTTATGTCAGCTATATGGACAGCATATCTCTTTGCAATTCTATTCGCTTTGGGTTCTATGATGCCGTTCTCAACAGTTGGATGGGTAAAATTAAGGTTATTTCCACCATGGGAAAGCAAAGCACTGGAAAATCTTATTTGTTGAACCATTTGTCAGGGTCTTTTCTTGATGTTGCAGGATGTAGGTGCACCGATGGTGTGTGGATGACTATTGCAACAAAGGAAGGAGACAGCAGCTGTATGTATGTGCTCTTAGACTTCGAGGGATTTGGCAGTTTCGAGCGAAGTGAACAAGAGGATATGCTTCTCTCTGTTCTCAATGCTGCCATCAGCAACATTACAATCCTGAACAAAAAGGTATGTTGTTATTTATTGATTTTGATTTTGCATATTTGATTGGAGGGAAGTAAGGCAATGTAATTCAGCAGAAAAAAAAAACTGGACGTTGTCATTCATTTATGAACTTGCGGAGTAGAAATGAATATAATCTTTATTTCAATAGAATAGTAATTTCTTCTTGTTACTCCAGGATTTCTCCTTCGACCAGGACACTGAATCTTCTTTCAGGTGCTTTCAAAGTGGGATCAACCTAATCAAGCAGGACAAAAAGTTATTTAAAGGTCTATTTTACATTGCCATCAAGGATGTGGATAGAGTTGACGTTGATGATCTTATAGGAGAGTTCAATAAGAAACTCAAGCAAATATGCTTAAAATATAGAGAAAACTTCATATCGAAAATGTATGATGGGAAGTTCCAGATTGCGACTATGGCTCATTACATTCGATCCGATTACTATAAAGAGAGCTTAATGGCACTTGCAGAAACGGTGTATGAAATTGACTCATGCTATGATAATGGGTTCACTTTTATAAGAGATCTCAAGCTTATAATTGCCCAATTTGCAGCAAAAGATTGGACTCCGATTGACACTAAACGTGTTGCAGTCATAGTTGATATTCTGAAGAGAAATCTCATATCTGCCATCATTATGGGATGTCTTCGCGTCATACATACCAACAACGTGCAGACGCTTATAAATTTTGATTCCCAGGAAGAAGTTCCGGATTTGCCTATTGTTGTTGGGGATTTCTCATATAACGTTAGAGATACCGGCTTGAGTCTGGCAGGTTCCAAGGAGTCACCAATAGCTATTAGCATTAGAGATGTTTTATGTCAACTAAGATCAATATTTGAGTCTGTTTTACCTAGAAAAGGAAACAATGGTCAAAATTGGCATTCCAGTTTTGAGAAGTTCCTTGAGGCACTGGTACAGAGAAGATATGACAGAGTAAAAGAGTGGATAGAATCAAACACTGTAGATTTTTGTGACAATGATGAGGTTCAAAAACTGAAGCTAACGGTCGATGCTGCTCTTGCAGAAATGAGATACAATATCCTTCTCTGCGGACAGAAATGCTCTGTGTGTTTTTGGAGATGTCTGCTTGAAAAAGGCCATGATCATGATCAGTTTGAGTCAGAGCATTCTTGCATGGGTAGTCATTCATGCACAGAAAGGTGCACTTATTGTGCCCGTAAAGGAGACAGCTTAAGCCCATGCAAAGATTTGGCAGGGCACGAAGGCCCCCACAACTGCAAAGACAGAAATCATGCTTGTGGAGAGGCCTGCCACTTGTTTGAAATGTCTTCAAATTGCAATCAATTGTGTTCTCTTCGACCTGAACACCCTGGCCAACACAAGTGCAATTCACCACATCACGTGTGCAAGACATGTAATGTCCCCATTTTCAGATTCTCTTGCAAATCAGTCAGAGCGGGCTTTCTGGGTTGGTGACAGCATAATCAGAGGAATATTTCGATGTCACCAGGGTGTTCGGGTGATCCACTGGAGATGTTTGACACTTTCCAGAGGGATTTCGGACAACTTGTCCGTACTTACTATTTATAGTAAGTGCTTGCATGTCGTTAATCTTTCTAGGTTTTTCTGGGTTTGTTCTCTTTGGTCCCCGGTGGTCACTGCTATTTTTAGTAAGTGGCAGTTTGGCGCTGTTTGGGCGACTTGGCAATCGGCTGTCGGCTCTCATAGACATTGCACTGAGCTCGGAGTTATCAGATGGTTTGTGGATCCAATTGGCACCCTCTAAGTTGGCTCAGTTTGCTTATGGCCATCACTTACTATTTTTAGTAAGTTCGGGATTGGCACCGAAACGAAATTTTGAGAGTGGGGTTGGATTCGTTTTGTCAAGACCTTTCCAACAAGCTATAGATCACTTGTTTTCGACATCATCTTGGCCTCCATTTTAAAGTCCGTAAATTAAACATTATTATTTAGCCTTGGACCTTGGTGCCTAGGCTCAACAACTTAATGTTGTTTTAAAAGAGGGGACTTTATGGGTGATGTTGAGGAAAGAATTAAAGAGAATTATAATATCTTAAAATGTATTTTCCCTCTCATGTTTTATCCAATGCAAGAGGATTTTAGACATTCCCAATTCAAAAAGTATAAAGAAGGGAAAGAGCTCTCATTTGGATATGCTTGGATATTGATTTTTCTCTCTTGTGAGATATTCCCGTGAGGGTTTTGGAGCTTGGTCCCCTGGTTTGGTATTGTCTTGCTGAGACGACAACCTCTGCAAGATAGGATTTGATCTTTGGCTTTGTGGACGAAACCCCACTCGGTCAATTGCTTGGAGGCTTCATTCAGAGGTCTCATTTGTGCATTCATGGAAGGTATTTCTGGTGGAGTTTGAGCTGATATTAAGAATCTTGGAGTTTTGAAGTGCAGGTTAGAAGACTGATTTATTGAGCAGGTTTGAAGTGTTTTGGAGCATGTTGTGACTGGTATTACTTATCACTACTGGGCCATACCATCCTAGTACTGCATGTACCTGTTGCAGCAGTCATTTGGGACTGATTTGTGGTCATTTCTCACTGATTTTGGAGTGACTGAAGTGGTATTATTCGTGAAGACTGAACAGCAGCAATAAGGCAACGTTTCTGATTAATTTTGGTTGAGTTTGGGGCTGCGACTCCTTTCAGCAAGGCCATACCATATGGTACCGGTCATGGGCTGCATTTGGGACTTATTTACTCATCAAAATGGATGCCTAGGATTATGTTTTGAGCTGCCACTCTTTGTGTAAGAAGATTGTTGCATTTTAAGAAGTTGTGAGCATATTTCTATGTCATGTATGGCTGGCCCTCCGTCAGCATATGTATGAAGTTGTAAACGAACATATGGGTATGTACTTATAATTCATAGTTTGCTATAATACAATCTGGGTCTTCATCAGTTTGCTCATATCTAGTTTAGATTTTCTGGGTTTATGTTATATGCTCTTTATTCCATGTATTCCATGCAAATATCAAACATGCAATATAGCCAATGAAACCCCAAACTCAGAACGATTAGAAAAACAAAAGTTTGGCATCAAAATATATACCCAACAGGGGTGTATAGTACAAGACAACATGTTCACTTCGAAGCTGCAACAATCCATGTGTTTTGTCTGTTGAGTCTAAACACGAAAGGCATCAGTGCCATGAAAGATATTGCCATAGCAAGTGTACTATAAGCGGTTGTTGCAGGACATGTGGAGAGAAAGATCATTTCCATGCTTTAGATCCATATGCAGAACATTTGTGTGGAAATGAGCATGCCTGCCCTGAGAAATGCGAAATGCCTGGATTATGTGAAATCGCTACAGAGCTAGTTAGACAAACCTAAAGGAAAAAAAAAAAAAAACAAAGGGCAGAGGATAAAGAAAAACAGAGAGCTACAGCTCATCACATTTGCATAAAGATGAAATAAAACAGAGCATTTAGATTTTTTAAAATCTGCACATTCATAGTGCTTTCATTCTACAACCATATTACAACAAAACTAACCCCTGCAAGCACACACAGGTTTTTACACACAGAACTACATATATATATATATATATATTGGGTTTTAAACAGAGTTGCTGCTCTCAATACGTAACAAGACAGAAAAAACAGAGCACCACACTACTAATTTCTATGCCCAGCACTCAGCTAAAACAAGACAGCTACAAACTTGACTTGACTGCCATTTTGGATTTGACAAAAACCATCCTTTTTCAATACGCTGGTGATGGGAGCCCATACATACATGACAACACCTACAGAAAATTTAATAAGGAACATGACGGAGAACAGACAGGGCAGGTTTTTTTTTCAAAAGTCTTCAAAGATTAATTTGAAGTGATGCCTGATCAGAACAACTGGAGGATGAATAGGAGGAGTAAATACGGTTGTTGGGATTACATATCCAACACTCCCCCTTAATCACAACTACCGCCATCTAGAACTTCCAAACGATCTCTTAGATACTCAAAGCTTTCTTTTGGTAATGGCTTGGTGAAGATATCTGCATACTGATCTTGAGACCTGCAAAAAACTAGAAAGATTTCTCCATTGTTAATTAGTTCTCTAATGAATTGATACCGTGTGTCTATATGTTTACTTCTCTTGTGAAAAACTAGATTCTTTGACAATATAGTTGAGTTGTTGTCACAGTAGATCCTTGTTGCCTCTTGTTGTTCTTGCCTGAGATCTTTCAACATTATTCTCATCCAAACTGCTTGACATGATGCACCTGTGGCTGCTACGTACTCTGCTTCAGCTGATGAAAGAGTGACAATTGGTTGTTTTTTTGAAGCCCATGAAACTACACCTGTTCCAAAATGAAAGACATAACCAAAAGTGCTCTTCTTATCATCAATGCTTCCTGCACAATCACTATCTGTGTAGCCTGTGAGCTTGAACTCATTTGACTTTGCATACTGAATGCCATAGTTTCTTGTTCCACTCACATATATGAGAATTCTCTTTCCTATTTGCCAATGAGAGTCCTTTGGAGACTCCATGAACTTTGAAATGAGACTAACTGCATACATTATGTTAGGCCTTGTGGCTGTTAAATACATGAGGCTACCAACAAGCCTTTTATACAAAGTTGGGTCAATGTTGGCTCCTTTGTCATCCTTGCTTAATTTCAGTCCTGTGACAATTGGTGTTGGAGCTAATTTACAATTTGTCATGTTAAACATTTTTAAAATATCATTTGCATACTGAGATTGGGAGATGAAAATACCATTATCATTTTGCTTCACTTCAATGCCAAGAAAATATTTCATGAGACCCAAATCAGTCATTTCAAATTCTTTTTTCATAGCTCCTTTGAACAAATCAATTGCCAAATCACCCATGAATATCAAATCATCAACATACAAGCAAACAATTATGATCTCACCTTGCTCATTCATCTTGGTATACAATGTAGGCTCACTGCTGCACCTATTGAAGCCATTTTGCAAAAGATAAGAGTCAATTCTACTATACCAAGCTTTTGGGGCTTGCTTGAGTCCATAGAGTGCCTTTTTCAGTTTGTAGACTTTGTCTTCTTGCCCCAAAATCTCATACCCAGGTGGCTGCTCCACATAAACTTTTTCTTCAAGATAGCCATTCAAAAAAATTGATTTCACATCCATTTGGAAAACTGGCCATTTGTTTTGAGCTGCTATTGCAAGTATAGTTCTCACGGTGTCTAATCGAGCTACTGGAGCAAATGTCTCATTGTAATCAACCCCGGGCTGTTGTGAATATCCTTTTGCCACTAGTCTTGCTTTATGATTTTGCACATCACCATTTGCATCTAATTTGGTTTTGTAAACCCACTTCACTCCTATGACATCCTTGTCTTTTGGAAGACTCACTAACTCCCATGTTTGATTATTTTCTATTGCATCAATTTAATCATCCATTGCATTTACCCATTTTTCATGCTTGATAGTGTTGATGATGTTTTCTTGACAACAACAACATTAGAATAAAACACCAAGTGCTCTATCCTCTCTTGAACAAAGCATCTCGAATGCTAAACTACGTGATCAAACAAGAACGCTCCAAGGTTCCTTGTACGTGATTTGCAACAGATAGCCTCGGTGGTGTGATGTGATTTGCTGGTAACCACAAAGGGACTTACGCTGAATATGCTCCTTACTTCATTCAAATATGTACTCTTTCCTTGTGAAATGGAACTTCTTCTAATCAACTACGAAAAGAAAAGGTAAAAGGCAAGGGTTAAGAAGGCTAATCTAAAGACAATGACATGATGAACAATGCTATGATAGACAAATTCCCTTAGAAAACCAAATTTCACTTCGCCATGACGAGCAACAACTACATGAAATAGGTGCAATCTCCAAGGGATAAACCAAGGATTTTCATATCGTTGACACACTCCAAAGTACCCACAGCTGGCGCAACTCGAAAGAGCATCAACAATCGAACTATTTGCAAGATGTGGTTCAGGCTAACTTTACACGATGACTTGCCAGCGACAAACCATCAAAAGTATGAACCAACGGGAATTTATCAAACATCATTGCATATATCCATTACATCAATGACCTCTATCTACTTTATTATCTACGCTACTTGGAACCACATCTTCATCATATTCAAGAACTTGAAACCATGCTAACATTTCAAAGCCACAAAATCACCATGCCAAACAACAACGAGCTTGTATTACTTTGAAGTGTGTCATTACAACAATCTCATGTCTCTCTTCATGACTTTGAAGAGTTCCCCCTCTATTCTACTTGCTATTCTACTCTCCTACAGCAACTCTACTCCTAATCTCCTCTCTCTTGTTGTACAAATGAGAAGAATGAGCCTTTTATAGACTCTAGAAATTACATGAAGGGCCAGGATTGATTTGACAATCAACGGCTGAGATCGAGACAACAAGGCAGTTGGTTACAAAATTTGCTATTTTTAGAACATGAAAGAGGCAATGAAGGCACGTTTCCCAATGTGATAAGCATCTCTGGAGCATCTTTATGGTGGGCCCTCTTACATGGCAAAATGCTATTGGCTTGATGATGTGTACGTGCCACCTCAGCATCTTTGAATGAACTAGTGTGATTCACTTCATGTTCACTTTACTTAGAATATTTTCTTCTTGTTGTCTTGATGTAACTCATGTATCGCTTTGATGATCATGCTCATCTCTCATCTTGTGATGTTGTTGTGCTTGTGCAGGATCATGCCTCTAGACAGTTGCATGAGCTCATGGAGTAGACTAGTGCCTGATGAGAGTTCTTGTCTGGCACATGATATGTGAGCTTCTGGATGATGACCTCCTTCAAGATATGCATGGTGAACTGACAACCTTCCACTGATCCTCGCCTCGAATGGATGATGCTCTTGATGATGAACTACACTTGTAACCTAGATCATCTTAGACTAGCTCCCTTTCGCATGGCGTTATATCTACGAAGTCTTCAAAGTAAAATGAACTTGATGCAGGAGCTCTCCTCCATGTGGTGATGATGACAAGTTTGAGCAACGTTCCTCCACCTTCAAAACTTCTCATGTATGAGCTTTTGCCATTCACCTCCTTGGATCCTCCATCACCTACAAGAAGAAACACATCAAATTAAAACTCAATATAAAGGATTTTCAACAACAAATTACATTCACCTTATGTGTGTGGGATTAAAACAATGACATTCCAAAGCATCCATCACTTGTCAAAATCAAATTTGGAAAGCTACACTTTGAATTCACTTGACATTCACCTCTCTTCTTGGCCGACCAACCTAAGTGGGTTTGAAAGGCATGTCTGGACTGTGGAACGTGAAATTCCATGCTTGAGTGTCTAGGCTGACCTTCTTGGGCGGGTTTGAGGTTAGTGCATGGAGGATGTCATGTGAAGACATGAGATTGTCCGAATGGAGGGTCTAAAGCCGCCTAGGAAGGGCGGGTTTCAAGGGTAGGCTTGGATTTTTCATGACTTATTGATTTTTGCTTAGTTTTGATAGTCTAAAACCTTTTACACTTATCTCATTGATAACTTGACCTCTTTGAATGCAATGGAAAGCCATGAGAGGATGGGCGGATTTCAAGGGTCTAGGCGGAGTATTTCATGTGAAGGAGATGACTCTGTCCAAGTGAAGGTCCTAAAGCCACCTAGGAAGGGCGGGTTCAAGGAGGATGTATGGAATTTATCACTTAAAACTTTATTTTGATGTTCATCTCCTCCATTTCATCAATCCAAACACTTAGTGAAATCTTGAAATGTTTAAGAATTTAAAGACACATGCTAGATGTTGGGTGGTGATGTCCATGTGTCTTGGTGAGGTCCACCTAGCAAGAGCGGTCTTGAAGAGGTTGTATGGAGTGGATGATGTAAAAGAGGTGAATGAAAGTGAGTCTCTTAACAAGATAGTCTTGAGAGTGTATATGGATTACTTCACTTAACTCATCCTCGTGAAGACCTTTTTTCAGCACCCTGGGCGGTTTTGAATGTGTTATATGGAGAGATGCATGTGAAGAACATGGACTTGTCCAAGTGAATGGTCTAAAGCCGCCTTGGGAGGGCGGGATTCATGGAGGTGTAAGGATTTTCCATGAATTACGCAATTCTTACTTGGTTTTGATAATTTAAGAGCTCCTTCGCTTGCTTCCTTGATAATACAGCCTCCTTGCATGAGATGGAAATCCTTAGAAGGATGGGCAAATTTGAAGACAGGGTATGGAGTGTGTGATGTGGATATCCATGTTCTAGGCTCTAGGCCGCCCAAGCTGAGCAGCTTTGGAAGGGGTGAGTGGAATATGCATTGTGGAGGACATGTAGTCCAAGCACAGGGGTCAAAGCCACCTAGGAAGGGCGGGCTAGAAGATGACCTTTGGATTTTTCAACTTAAAACAACTTTGCACTTGCTCATTTCACCTTTGACATGTTCATCTTCATTATTACATTGATTTATACTTGCAAATTTATGGTTTTCACCCCTAAGCGGCTTTAGAAGTGTTGTCTGGAGGATGTCATGTGGAAGGAGATGAAGTTATCCAGACATAGAGCTCAAGGCCGCCTAGCATGGGCGGGTTTGGAGATGTAGTGTGGATTTTCAACATTTAATGACCATTCCTCTCCTCATGAAGTCCCTTCTCTTGAACTTGCCTAAGACTTAGCCATTTTGAGATGTTGATGAAGTGAGAAGGCAAACTTGGCGATGTTAGGTGATGATGTCCTTCTGCATTGGTGAAATCCGCCTAAGAAGGGTGGGATTGGAGGCATTGTCTGGAGTATTTGATGTGGAGGTGAAGTTGTCCACAGGAACCTCTTGAGGCCGCCCAGGTAGGGCGGGTTTAAGGGTGACCTATGGATTTTCATTCAAAACTCACTTAATCCTCTCAAACTTTCAAGTTTCCATTGAAATGTCATCACCTTCTAGTGCTTTATGCTTGAAAACACTTCAAAATTTGATCATTTTCACCTAGGGCGGGATTGGAGACAGTGTGTGGAGGAATCCATGAGGTGATGAAGATATTGTCCATGTCTACATGCCAAAGCCGCCCAGGTAGGGCGGGTTTGGACATGACCCTTGGATTTTCATACTTCAAACATTTCCTTCATGTCAATCTTGATAATCTCACCTTTTGAAAGCCATCTTCTTCATCTTTCATCAAGTAGACTTGTAAATCATGCCATCTAAACCCCTGAGCGGTCCTGGAGGCAGCATGTGGAGAGTTTCATGTGGCAGGAGAAAAAGTCCAAGACCCCCTCCTGAGGCCGCCCAGGTAGGGCGGGTTTGGACATGACCCTTGGATTCTTCATGAAAGTGCATCAAAAACCTCTCAAATGCCTTGAAATACATTCAAACTTATGAACTTTCATTAAATCTTCATGATCTCATTGTTTTTCAACTCAAAGCATTGCAAATTTGATAAGTTTTCTCCTTGAGCAGATTTAAGTGTGTTGTCTGGAGAGTATGATGTGCAGGAGGTGAAACTATCCAAGCATGGAGATGAAGGCCGCCCAGAAAGGGCGGGTTCAAGGAGGATGTCTGGAATTTGTCACTTAGAGACTTCTTGTTGATAACTGAGAGGGGGGGGGTGAATCAGTTATCCTAATTATTTCCCTTATTGAACTTTCCTTTTAATTGATGCAGCATAAAATCAAACATAAAACATTAACCATAAAACAAGAAACACATGACACAGTATTTTTGACGTGGAAACCCTGTTAAGGGAGAAAACCACGGGGTGATTAACCCAAAATTATTCTCTGTTAGAAGAATAGGAAATTACAAAGATGGCACTTGCCAATTAGGGCTCACTGCCCGAGCACACTGCTCACAAGAGGCCCACTGCCTACAAGAAGACACACTGTCTACAAAGTGATGAGAATCACAGTCTTGAACTGATTGGAAGCATCTGCATATGCTGGAGTTCAGTTCCGGTTAGGCTCAGTACACTGATCTGCTGCACTTCATCTTTCCTCTGTTCTTTATTCTGCTATCTTTCACATACCGGATCCTTTTTGTTACCTCTGAACTTTTTCTGGACTTCTTCGCATATATCTCCACATCAACACACCCTTCACAACTAAATCCATCCTCTATATATATCCGCACAAGTAATTTCATCACCTTTCTAGTCGGCATCCGGAACAGTCCAGTTTCTTACAAACTTTTGTTCTGTCGGCTGAATCCTTCCTCACCAAGTAATGCGGATCAATCATATACTTGTAGATATCATTAATCATGTCGGCCAAACATGATTCATGCCTTCACAACCTCTGTCATCAACAGTAACACATCCGGAAAGCAGTCTGATACTCTGCCAGTCAGTTCTTCCTCTGTTTTCACTGTCTCTCAGGAATCCGGTACTCAACCATTCATATCTTTTTCCTTGTCCATCACCGGAGGCTAAATCCTTGGAATATACCACTCAAGGTAGTCCTCTTGACTTCCCCAAATCCGCACTGCACCAAGACACTTCCTCTGAGAGGTCCGGATCAATCTGTCGGACCTTGCCACATGCTCTGTTCTTCTTCACCGGACCACAACATTCTTTATTCTGACTTCCGGTAGAGACACATCATGACTTGCGGATATGTGGGATGACCTTTGTTGCCATCAATGACAACAACCATGAATCCATATAGTGTCTCTTGCCAACAATCTCCCCCTTTGGCATTGATGGCAACACTTAGTGAAAAATGACTAAGTGTTTTCACTATGCTCCCCCTTTGCTGATGCTCTGTCTTTATATACAATTTCCGGAACTCCCCCTTAGTTGGATTCCTCATTTTTCACTGCTCCTCACTCCCCCTTTGACATCAATGGCAAAGGGTGGGGTCCGCACACCAAAATTTTCAAAAATTTTCTATATATAGCCGCATATTTACATACTCACATATACTGAAGAATGTCTGCAAAGGATGTCTGCAATTGAATCATTTCTGTAGCCCAACTTTGCTTCATTCTGTCCAAAATTGAAATGTGACCACTTAGCAAAAATGCAAAAGCTTCTGCCCGCTTGAGATCTGTCGGATCTTTTGTTTGGGCGGTGGCCTGAGCATCACTGATGGCCTCATGCATAGTTTCCAACTTAGGGATTATAATCCTTCTAAGTTCTCCCATCCGGTTAGTGATGTTCTTCCTTTCCTTCTCAAGATTTTTATTTCATTCAAGACTGCAATGGTCTGACATTCTTGATTTATTATAGAGGAAGAGAGAGGATCAAAACTTTGAGATAAGCTTTGTAGCTTATCCTGTTCCTCTTTTATTTTCTTGTCAAATGCTGCTGTTGCCTTTGACCAGGATATACAAAATTTGTAGATGTCACCGCCATCCTTAAGAGCATTCTCTAAGCTCCTTATTCCAATGCTTACAATCTTCCTATCCTTAGAGATTAATTCTAATATTTCTGAAAATCTTTTATCCAAAAATTCCTTCCGGACCTTTTCTTCAGCTGATTTTTCTAGAGAATCAAAATGTGTATCAACACTGCTGACTAAGGTTTTTAGATTACCGGAAGAGGAGGCTGTCGGATCTATCTGGATTGATGGCATGATTTTTACAAGTACTCCGGAAGCAGCCTCTATCAACTCACAGTCTTCCATATGAGACTTCAGGAGCTTTTCATTTGCCTTGGCATTTGCAAATGAAGCTATCTTCATTGTTTGTACCGGAGAGAGAGAGTCAAAATCAAATGGGCCTTTTAGAAGCTCCGGTTCATCAATCTCTAGAGTTTCTTTGCTCAAAAATTGTTGAACAGTTTGTGCAGTGTCTCTTGCCGGAGACAGATGTTTCTTTTCTTCTGCAGTCTTAGAACTGTCAACCTCTTTGTCTTTCACCACTACTTCCTTCTCCTGTAATTGCTCTTCTTCTTTGGATCCGGAGACTGTAGGGGAAACCGGAGGAGAGATGCTAGTTTGTTCATGAGCCACTTCTTCTGGAGCAGAGGGTCCCAAGTCCTCAGCTGTTTCTGTACCTAAATCCTCTACAACCGGAAGATTGAACCTTTTGAAGGCCTTCCGGAGGATCTCTTCTGTTTCTTGGGCCACTTTGTCAGTCTCGCCAAGCATGAGTTGATTCATCCTGGCTTTGCTTCTGAACTCATCTTTGCATTCTTTGAAGATAATGTTCATGGTCTTGGGATCAATTTGAGGATATAGCTGAATAGCTATCTGCTCCCGGATCTCAAGATCTTTAGCATGAGCATTATTCTTTCTTACTTCCATTTCCTTTTCTAGGCTTTTAGGAATAAGAGATATTATTTCAATGAAAGCCTTATTATATATGTTAAGATATTTTACTGTGGCCTCCTGCAGAGTCTTTTGGTCTGCCTCACTGAAGTCATCATATGATTCAGTCATTGGTTGAAGGTTTCCATCCACCGTGACCGACTTGATTATGCTCTCTAGTGACAGAGTGGGCTTTTCAACAGTTACCTCTGCCATTTCCTCCTTGTCTTGGCCTGTGGAGGGCTTACCGGATCCTTTCTTTTTCTGTTTCTTTGTTTCTTTTATTCCCTCATCTGACTCTGTTTCCTCTTCATCCTTTTGGATTCCATAAGCCCTTGTGGCTTTTGTCTTGGATCTCTTACCGGATGCCTGGACTTCCGGTTTTGAACTTTTGGTTGAGGGAGGTGCAGATCTCTTTGTTGATCTGGTCCGGGTGGGAGCTCCAACCGGAGCACTTTCTTTACTTTTCTCTTCTTCCTCGGCCTTCCTCCTCTTTTCCCGGCTGGCATCAAGTGCCTCCTTTGAGATGCCTAGGCCTTGAGCAATGTGCTCTACTTCTTTTCTCACTTTTCTTTTAATCTCAGGTTCCCTGAGTTCTACATGTATTTTTACACTCAGCTCTTCAAAGGTTCCAAACCTTTCTGCCTTAGGATCTTTGGGCTGACTTAGCATGTGTTGAACATGCAGCTCCACTATCTGTTCATCTACTTCATACCCCATGGGCATGATCCAGACAGTCCTTGGCTCCACTGCCTCCATTAGGCACTGATCAGTGTCAACCATAAAGCACACTGAGTCCTTGTATTTCTCAATGAGAGACTGGGGAATTCTCTCTCTTGCTTGCATCATGCTCTGAAAGTTTTTGAAGTATCCCCATAGAGCTGTATTTCTCGCTTTTGCATCCCCAAGTCCATGCAAGTAGTCTCTTATCTGGACTGCAACAGGTTTGTCATTCTGCCATACCCATCCACTTGTTTCGGGTAGCTCATTCATGAAGTAGAAGAATAGACATACAATAAGAGTACCATACTTAAAGGAATTCTTCTTATCCTTCTTGATTTTCTGTATGTTTTCCATTAATTGGCTTAGCAGTAGTTCGCAGAGATCATATTCTGCATCTTTTCTTAGCATTTCATAAGCAGTGTATATTGCAGTTCCGGATACAGAATTCTCCCTGCTGGAGTGATAGATCTTGTATCCTATTATCATTGATGCATATTTGATATCCGGATCCGAAATATCTTCAATGGTCATTGCCCTCTTGTCAAATTTTGATCCGGTGGCCTCAGTTACAACGTTGTTCTTGACAGATTTGAGGATAGGTACCCCTCCGGAAGAGTATAGACCAGTTACTGCTCTAATTGCCTCTTTTGTGATCTTGCAGGGTCTATCTAGCCATAGAAAGTTGTCATGCATCCTGCTCAGTACATACCGGACCCATTCATCTTCTTCAAAGCAGGGGAAATGAATAAATTGCTCAAATTGTTTCTTCTGAATGTCCTTATACTCTGGTTTAAGCTCAAAAGCATTGTCTATCAGCTGCTTGTGATAGAGGTCTCTTAATTTGAATTCCCCAAATTCCTCAATGTTTGCATGTATGTAAACCCTAATGTCTTCGGTGTGTAAAACTCCGTGAGGAACACTAGAGAAGGCTCCTAGTGGATCTACCTCCAATGATTTGTAGGGATGTTTCTTAAATGAGGGGCGAGGTCTATCAGAGATCTTAACTATGTTTGGAGTAGCCATTCTTCAAAGATTTGCAGTGAGGTAATGAAAAACGGAGAATACCTTATGCGCCTTCGGTTTGCACGGAGTGGTTGGATTGATTTCTTTATGCAATAGCTTCGGCAGGAGATCCTTGGTGTGCTTGATGAACCTTGTTGCAGAGCTCCACTTTTCGCTTCTTCTTGAGTGCAGAATGAGCAAATGACCTTTGAGAAATCCCTTAAATTGCTCCGCGAACCCTAATATCTGTCTGCAATAAATGCTTCACCTACATCATTCTGGTTTGCCTTGTCTGGATAGCTTGGAGTATCCCGGATTAGTCCTGATCTGTGGATATCATCCGGATCTTTTAATCATAAATAAATCGAGGTAACATATTACAAGATCATCCCAAACACTCTGTCCAATCCGCAGAACAAGATAGTGCATTTCCGGATCTTTCCGGACCTTTTTGTAATCCTTTATCATACCGGAGCATCTCCCTGAACAGGTCTTATTTGATCGATCACAGCTTCTTCATAACTCCATGCAGACCTCTGAAAACTTGACTGAAGTATCTCAAGACTCATATCTACAAACCCTTTGATCCGCATCTTGTGCCACATCCGGCACCACTTGTTTGGCTGGGGGAACAAGATTTTCTTTGAGTCTCCCCCTGAGCCTGAGCTCACCTTTTAATTTCCGGAAGAAATATCAGCACCAGGGTCTGGTGCGGATCCGACCTCTACATTCTCTGAACTTTTCTTCACCCAAATCTTGCTCATCTGATTCCTAACCTCATCCGCATTCATCTTTTGTTTACCCTTGTCTTGATTCTGATTATACACCGGACCTCTTATGTCCTGATTCTTGTTTCTGCAGACTTTAGCATTATGACCGGACCTATTGCAGATTTGGCAAATAACATTTCTTTGCATATTTGACTGATATCCTCTTGATCTACATTGATTAGCCCTATGACCTATTCTATTGCAAGTGAAGCATCTACCTTTGAATGATTTGTTTACTTGCATAATTCTGCATTCATGGGATTTGTGTCCATACCTTTTGCAGTTGAAGCACTGTCCGGAGAAGGATGAATTAATCTGATTCATTCTCATTCTGCACTGATCAGCTTTGTGACCAAAGTGGATGCAGCTGTGGCAGTATCCATTGAAGGATGGATATCTTTGAGCATTTGGCTGTCTTACCGGAGGTCTTCTAGGCCTGTTCCTTGGATTTTCTGATCCAAGATTCTTCTGACCGGATCCGGAGCTTTCTCCTTTCTCATATCCCAAACCATACTTGTCATCTGTCCTCTTTTGACTTCCAAGAAGAACTTCAAGTTGAGCAGAACTTATCTTGAATTTCTCTTTATATTCATTTGCTGTTTGAAGGTCTCTTTTGAGAGAGGCAATTTGATCCTCAAGTTTTCCTTCATTATCTTTGGCATCTTCAAGATCAGATTCAAGATGTCTGATAATCCTGTCCATCTGGTGGCATTCTTCTAATTTTTCTTTAAGAGATTGTCTTATATTGTCTTCAGCCTTTCTTTTTTCTTCAATCTCTTGAGTAAACTTTATAGTTCCTGATTCCATTTCATGTCTTAACATAATGACTTCTTTTGATAACTTTTCACATAACTTGGTTTGCTCAGTCAATTCTTCATTTGTATTGCTTTCTTCACTTTGTCTTGCCAACTGTTGAAGCAGCTCCTTTCTCTTTTTCATAGAGAGACTTAATTTGTCTTTTAATTCTCTCATGAATTCATCAGCCTGTTTGAGTCTTTCCTTTAATTCACTGACTTCAGAATTTGACTGTTCAAGATCCTCAAGAGCAGTCTTGAGTTGCTCTCTTAAACCATATGCATCCATTTGAAATCCCAGATCTTCCTCAAGCTGTTAGGCTCTATTAGGAGGAACTTAGCTCTGATACCAATTGTTGATAACTGAGAGGGGGGGGGGTGAATCAGTTATCCTAATTATTTCCCTTATTGAACTTTCCTTTTAATTGATGCAGCATAAAATCAAACATAAAATATTAACCATAAAACAAGAAACACATGACACAGTATTTTTGACGTGGAAACCCTGTTAAGGGAGAAAACCACGGGGTGATTAACCCAAAATTATTCTCTGTTAGAAGAATAGGAAATTACAAAGATGGCACTTGCCAATTAGGGCTCACTGCCCGAGCACACTGCTCACAAGAGGCCCACTGCCTACAAGAAGACACACTGTCTACAAAGTGATGAGAATCACAGTCTTGAACTGATTGGAAGCATCTGCATATGCTGGAGTTCAGTTCCGGTTAGGCTCAGTACACTGATCTGTTGCACTTCATCTTTCCTCTGTTCTTTATTCTGCTATCTTTCACATACCGGATCCTTTTTGTTACCTCTGAACTTTTTCTGGACTTCTTCGCATATATCTCCACATCAACACACCCTTCACAACTAAATCCATCCTCTATATATATCCGCACAAGTAATTTCATCACCTTTCTAGTCGGCATCCGGAACAGTCCAGTTTCTTACAAACTTTTGTTCTGTCGGCTGAATCCTTCCTCACCAAGTAATGCGGATCAAGCATATACTTGTAGATATCATTAATCATGTCAGCCAAACATGATTCATGCCTTCACAACCTCTGTCATCAACAGTAACACATCCGGAAAGCAGTCTGATACTCTGCCAGTCAGTTCTTCCTCTGTTTTCACTGTCTCTCAGGAATCCGGTACTCAACCATTCATATCTTTTTCCTTGTCCATCACCGGAGGCTAAATCCTTGGAATATACCACTCAAGGTAGTCCTCTTGACTTCCCCAAATCTGCACTGCACCAAGACACTTCCTCTGAGAGGTCCGGATCAATCTGTCGGACCTTGCCACATGCTCTGTTCTTCTTCACCGGACCACAACATTCTTTATTCTGACTTCCGGTAGAGACACATCATGACTTGCGGATATGTGGGATGACCTTTGTTGCCATCAATGACAACAACCATGAATCCATATAGTGTCTCTTGCCAACACTTCTCACTCCTTGAACTTGACTTTAACCTTTCCTTGTGATGTCATCTTGAACATTGAAGCCCAACAAACTTTGCTTATTGCATGATTCTTCTACTTGGGCGGTTTTGAAGCAAGTGTTTGGAGAATTTCTTGTGTCAGGAGACACTGTCCACAAAGGCCTCTTGAGGCCGCCCAGGAAGGGCGGGTTTAAGGGTGACCTTTGGATTTTCATTCCAAACTTACTTAATGCCTTCAAAAACCTTCAAATCTCCATCCAACTTTATCACCTTCTAATGTTTTGTGTTAAAACACTTTAAAATTTGCACAATCTTACCTAGGGTGGGTTTGAAGGTTGTATCTGGACATTGTCATGAGGTATTGAAGATATCATCCATGTCTGCATGCTAAAGCCGCCCAAGTAAGGCGGGTTGGAGAGTGACACTTGGAATATTGCTTATCATCCACTTGACTTCACTCAAACTCATAAATCTTACTTACAGATCACCATACCTCAGTGTTTTGTACATGAAAACCTCAACACTTAACCATTTTTTCTCCTAGGGCAGTTTTGAGAGCAGTGTGTGGAGGGATTGGTGTGGCAGGAGACATTGTCCATCACTCCCTCATGAGGCCGTCCAACATGGGCGAGTTGAGAAGTGATGCATGGAATTTACCTTCAAAAGCTCTTAAAAACTTGCAACCTCTCTCCTAGGGCAGATTTGGAGACTTAGTCTGGAGAAAGTGCGTGATCACAACCTTGAATCCAAGACCCCATGCCAAGGCCGCCCAGGTAGGGCCGGTTTAGAAGGTGTGCTTGGAATGCAAGTCTTGTCGCCATATCGGGAATGTCCTGAATGGAAGTATATTGAAAATATGTTTAAGTATAAGTCAGATAATGAGTTTCTTATACTTTAAATATTTATCAATATACTTCCAGGATGTTTGAGATAGGTCCTGGATCCATAGGATTTAACATGCAAATTCTAGATTTTGGAGGATCCACCAGATTTCAGACTTAGCCAATTTTCAGGATTTCAGGACATCAGGCTTAGTGATCTTTAATCGTTCTTTCCAATTGATTCATCCTTGTTGGGAGGAGTTTAAGTAATGCTTGGTGTGGAGATGATGCATGGAATGTTGCTTGTAAACTACTTAACTTCCCTCCAACTTGCAAACCTTGCTTGAAATTCATCATTTCTCAGTGCCTTGTGCTTGAAAACCTTCTAAACTTAACCATTTTCTCCTAGGGCGGATTTGATGGTTCTGTTTGGACAAATGCATGTGCAGGAGGCTGAGTCCATGACCTCATGCCAAGGCCGCCCAGTCTGGGCGGGTTTGGAGGTGAGGCATGGAAGTTTCATCAAAATCTTAGTTTTAGACTCCATCATCACTCCCTAACTTCCTTCAGTCAGCTAAAACTCGTGAAAACATCCTAACTTTCCCTGGGCAGGTTTGAAGGTGTTGTCTGGACAAGCTCTCCTGATGGTGAAGACACTATCCAACAGGACCTTGTGAGGCTGCCCAGTCTGGGCGGGTTTGGACAGTACCCTTGGATTTCTTGCCTTAGTCAAATTTTGGATTTCCCGAATGGAAGTATATTGAAAATATGTTTAAGTATAAGTCAGATATTGAGTTTCTTATACTTTAAATATTTATCAATATACTTCCAGGATGTTTGAGATATGTCCTGGATCCATAGGATTTAGCATGCAGATTCTAGATTTCTGAGGATCCACCAGATTTCAGACTTAGTCATTTTTTCAGGATTTTCAGGATATCAGACTTAGTCATTTTCAGGGTCTCAGTGACATGCATCAGGATGAAGGCATATAGACCTCTTGGCAAGAAACTGTTGAGACTTGCATACACAACACTATCAAAATCATACAAGCTCAGAGGAAAACTAAACCTAGAGCAAAATGAAGCGAGAAAGCAAAAAAAAAAGGGGGTCCCCATTTGCCATAGGGCGATGTGTGATTACATCACAACATCTAGCATCTTCATAATGAATTGGATCTTCTATTTGTGAAGAAAATGCAAAGAGAGAAATCAGACCAGCATTGTTCTCACCTTCATTTTGATCATAAATGTCTCTCAAACTTCTAATTTTTTGTCTCCTCAAGCTTGCCAATGTAGGATTTGATATATCACTTGAACTTGGACTTGTGGAATGTGGACTTGATGGTCCTGCACCTTGATTGCCACTTGTAGATGGTGTTTGTTGTACATTTGAAGGAGTGGATGCTTGAATGCGTGGGGCTGTCCTTACACTTGATGATGGTGTCATTTGATGACCACTTTGTTGAGCCTGAATGGGTGTGGAAGGAGTCACATTTGATGGAGTACCTGCTGGTGTAAAATCTTCTCTATCTTCTTGAGGTAAGTTGGCTGCAATATTGATTGTCTTCTCCAAACTTCCATCCCATGCTTCATCTTCTATGAATTGTACATCTCTACTGATTATAACTTTCTTGGTTATTGGATTGTATAGTTTGTATGCCTTGGATTCATCACTATAACCAACAAATATACACTTTTCTCCCTTGTTGTCCAATTTTCTTCTCAACTCATCTGGCACATGTGCATATGCCACACATCCAAATACTCTCATGTGAGCAACACTATGTTTTCTTTCTGTCCATACTTCTTCAAGAATCATATTCTTCACACTTTTGGTTGGACATCTATTCATAATATATGTTGCACAAGCTACAGCTTTAGCCCAATATTCATTTGACAAATGCTTTGCTTTCAACATGCTTCTTGCCATTTCCATGATTGTTCTATTTTTCCTTTCAGCTACCCCATTTTGTTGAGGTGTATACCTAGTTGTGAATTGCTTGTGAATCCCATGGTCTTTACAAAAATATAGAAATTCATTTGAGATGTATTCACCACATCTATCTGTTCTCAATGCTTTGATGTAGTGCCCACTTTGCTTCTCAACAAGTGTCTTGAATTGACGAAAGTAATCAAACACTACATTCTTTTGCCTTAGAAAGTAGACCCATGTTTTCCTTGAATAGTCATCAATGAAACTCAAAAAGTAGAATCTTCCACCAATTGAGGGTGTTTGCATTGGCCCACATAAATCTGAATGAACAATCTCTAAAGGTGCCTTTGCTCTAATTGACTTGCCAGTTGGAAATGTCTCTCTATGTTGCTTTCCCAAGATGCATCCTTCACATACTCTTTCCGGTTTCTCTATTAATGGCAAACCCTTTACCATACTTTTCCTATGCAGCAAATTTAGACCTCCAAAGTTGAGATGCCCAAATCTTAGATGCCATAACCAATTTTTATCTTTTATTTCTGCTTGAAAGAGGGTTTGTGTAACTGCTGCAACTTCTTCTTTATCCTCTTGTGGGTTCATTGTGGGCTATGCTTGAGCATATTCCACATTCAAATCTGGCTTAATTTTTAGGGGAAACATTCTATTGTTTGTCATTTGCACTTTAGCAATAAATAGATTACTTGGAAATTTATCTAGAATAGTGCCTTCTTTGTTTTTTAAGAAGACTCTATACCCTTTTTGAATAAGCTATCCAATGCTCATTAGATTATGTTTTAGACCAGGCACAAAATACACATCTGAAATATACTTCTTCTCCCCCTGTTTAATTAGAATGTTGATGTTTCCTTTACCCATAATTGAAACTTTGTTGTCATTACCCAATGTGACATCTGATTTTACACTTTCATCTAAACTTGAAAACATTTCTAAGTTCCATGTCATGTGATTGCTGCAACTTGAGTCTAAGAACCATACATCCTTCTGATTTTCTTGTGCTACATTGCATGCTATGAACATATTGCTCTGATTTTGGTTTTCTCTTGTAAAGTTTGCATTTTGTCTGCTGAAATCAGATTGTTTTTTCCTACATTCATTTGAATAATGCCCATATTTCTTACAATAATGACATTGGATTTGAGATTTGTCATACCTTTGACCATGTGGTTGATTTTGAGATGGGTTTGGGCTTGAGTTTTGGCTGCTGCCTCTTCCACTTGAGTTTGATGGGCTGCTTCTTTCACCTCTATATGAATTCCTTCCTCTACCTTTGAAATTAGATCTTCCTCTACCTCTACTATGGCTGATTATAGCTTGTGTCTTGAATGCATGCTCCAATGATGAGTTTGCTGACCTGCTAAGCCTATGCTCATGAGAAATGAGAGATGCATGGAGCTCATCAACTGAAAATTGTGAGAGATTCTTTGTTTCCTCTATGGTCACAACTATGGATTCAAACCTTGTGGGTAAACTCTTTAAAATCTTTTCTACAACTCTTCTATCCTCAAGTGTTTCACCATGAGATTTGATTTGATTAACTAAACCCATCACTTGTGTGAAGAAAGTGTCTACTGAATTTGAATCTTTCATGAAGATTGTTTCAAAATCCCTTCTTAGCATTCGCAACTTAGCTGTTTTCACCTTTGCCATTCCTTGATAGGCTGTTTGAAGTGTATCCCATGCATGTTTGGACTTAGTTGTTGCTGCAATCCTTGGAAAAATACTCTCATGCACTGCTTGGAAGATGTAAAAGAGAGCTTTGGAGTCCTTCTTCCTGTTATCCCTCAACAAATCTTTCTCTGCTTGAGATAGAGCATTGTATGCTACTGCATCTGGTGGTTCTAGAAAGCCATTCTCTACAAGATCCCATATGTCTTGAGAACAAAAGAGTGCCTTCATTGTTATGGACCAGTAATCATAATTTTTCCCATTGAACTGTGGGATTTGAGGATTTGTTAAACTTGTGCTTGTGCTTCCTATTGTTGACTGTGTATACCTTTGCCTTGAAAAACCTTTGTTGGAGCTCCTTGTTGATGAAGCCCTTTGCACTAATAACTTTCAGCTTTGCTAAAACTTTCTTTTCAAGAGCAACCTTTGGCTCTGATACCAGATGAAGGAAAAAAAAAAAAAATAAAGGGCAGAGGATAAAAAAAAACAGAGAGCTACAGCTCATCACATTTGCATAAAGATGAAATAAAACAGAGCATTTAGATTTTTTAAAATCTGCACATTCAGAGTGCTTTCATTCTACAACCATATTACAACAAAACTAACCCCCGCAAGCACACACAGGTTTTTACACACAGAACTACATATATATATATTGGGTTTTAAACAAAGCTGCTGCTCTCAATACGTAACAAGACAGAAAAAACAGAGCACCACACTACTAATTTCTATGCCCAGCACTCAGCTAAAACAAGACAGCTACAAACTTGACTTGACTGCCATTTTGGATTTGACAAAAACCATTCTTTTTCAATACGCTGGTGATGGGAGCCCATACATACATGACAGCACCTACAGATAATTTAATGAGGAACATGACGGAGAACAGACAGGGCAGGTTTCTTTTTCAAAAGTCTTCAAAGATTAATTTGAAGTGATGCCTGATCAGAACAGCTGGAGGATGAATAGGAGGAGGAGTAAATATGGTTGTTGGGATTACATATCCAACAAAACCTGCTCTTACAAGGGGCAGAGGGGATCCTTCCAGTATGAACAGGTGTCTGAGCAAAAAGGATTGCGCAAAGACTGTTGCATTCCTATTCCTCCCTTTGAAAGAAGTCGTAAAGGGCTACATGTTCACACCAAAAATGCAGAATCTGCGCACTATTGCGACACGAAATGCCCCGGTTGTGGTTACTTCTGCCAGCTTCCAATAGGTCACCATGGATTGCACGATACAGTGCATGGAAATATGAAAAATGTTAGATTCAGTTCTGAGGAGGAAGATATCGACTTTCAGGATCGAAAGTATAAATGGGGAGAAAGAGGGGATGCTGAAATGTGCAACATGTATTGCAGGAAACAGGGTCGAGGGCATATTCATTTGATCCTTTGTCCAGAGTCGAAATCAGAAGCAAATGTGGAATTAAATCCTCAACAAGGGATGTGAACCAGCAACTTCCATGATGGTTCTAGGCACCAAACTGTCAAATATGGGCCTGACATAGATGTTCCCAAAGATGAGATGACCCACGAGACTTATTGGCAGTATATTAGATTTGTTGATCCTTGCACACAAGAAGAGCAGCAAGAGTTTGACCGTTGTAATCACTACTGCAAATTTCCAAAGCATATGGTAGGGGTAGAGGAAACAGAGTATTCAAGGGATAGATCTTACTGCACTAAGAAAATGTGGCATTCACCTGTTAAGAGGACTGAGCAAAATACAAATTCTGAAGGCTATATAAGCACAGACGGCCATCATTTTTCCTGTAGTCATTCAATGGATGTCGCTCATCATATAATTTTCGTCATTGACAAGTCCACTTCAATGGCCTACAATGATATCACTCCAACCATGCCAAAGTTTAGTGAAAATCATAATTGTCGGCTGGGCTGCGTATACGAGGGTATTCTGAAATTTATACAAACTCGTTGCAGGACATTTTCAGGTGATTCTATATCAATGGTACTGTTCCATAAATCTGCAGTAGTGGCTTTAGAGATGCAGGATATGGAAGAAGCTGTTGTTGATACTCTTCTTCAGTTTCATGCTGCAAAATCTTTTAATTGGAAAGCGCGGCTTGCCCTACCCTTGAAGTTTGCACGGGGTGTTTTCCAAGGTATGGGTGACTTCTATGTTGGTGATGGGGCATTTTCTGGCATTGGAACCTCTTATATCTCTGGACTGGATGCTGCAGAGCAAATAATGTTGAAAGCAAGCACAGACTGTGGAGTGGACAGGAAAATACCAGTTGTAATCTTCCTAAGTGATGGTGGAAACAATGGCGGTGATCCCTTGCCATGCCTGGAAAGAATGAAAGGAATTGAGCCTAGGATGGTACTTCATACAATTATGTATTCTAAACATCCGCCAAAGACCATCCTCAAGGAAATGGCAGAGAAGGTAGGCGGATCGTGCCATGTAGCTGCAGATGAAGTTCAGTTGAGTCGAGTCTTCGATTTTCTGGCCAGAAGAACCAGTGTTTCAAGTTATGTCTGTGACAACTAGCTGGCAGGCCCTACAAATTCCAATTGCAAAACACAAATGGTTGGTATTATTAATAGATAGTGCATAATCTTTATTCAGACTTATGGATCTGTGATCCAATTTGAAGGGCTTGTTAGAGTATGGTACTAAGTGTGGTTTCATTTTTGCCTTACTAGGTTGGTGTGCTTTCAGTCAAACTATTAAATGGTAAATTGCTCAAGTTCTGAAAGGATTGGATAGATTTGCAGGAATTTTTTTGTTTAAAAAAATTCTAGTCACTAGCACTGTCAAATTTCTACGCACTAGTATTGGCAAATTTCTGCGTGTCTATAATCATTTAAATGTGCTTCTATATATACATACATACACGTTTTTTCATATAACTATAATCTACTTAGATAATTATACCATGGTGTTTTTTCTACTTTGTTTATACTACTATATAAATTGATTTTATATTGATAATTATATTTCTTAATATATATGTGCAACTCTTTTTCTTACACTGTTCTTGTAGTTTTACATCTTCAACTTTGTTTG
This sequence comes from Cunninghamia lanceolata, assembly GCA_027924645.1. Classification (NCBI taxonomy): domain Eukaryota; kingdom Viridiplantae; phylum Streptophyta; class Pinopsida; order Cupressales; family Cupressaceae; genus Cunninghamia; species Cunninghamia lanceolata. Next base: position 28,475,394 of record BSBN01000021.1, read on the forward strand.
GCTTGTGTTTGTGCATGTGCGAGTGATCTTGTACGCCTATGGTTATGAGTACATATTTGTAACCATTTTATTTCCCTTGTGGTCTCTTGTTTACACAGTTTAGTCCTCAAAACACTCAAATTGTACTATCATATATTTTGTTCTGAAGCTACCATGTCTCTGTTGTTCCTGTTCTCAATTATCTAAGTACTCCTTCATATAGTGACATAAATGATTATGTCTTCATGATACAGAATAAAGAAGACAAATAATATTCAGAATTTCTATATATTCTATGCTTGCTCATTTCTGGTTATTATCTGATAACAACTTGCAAGCTATAGTCTTGAAAAGGTATGACTCTGTTAAAAATCATAGCTAACTCTACTCAAATTTCTGTCTGAATAATATCGTAGAATTCTCATTGAATATCCAAAACTGAACTTGTAAACTCTTATATATATACATATGAAAAAAAAATATATTATCAACGTAATAATGATAACCAAATAATGCAAAGATTCTGCACCCAAAATATATATACTAGTATGATCAGATTAAAAATACCCCAATCAAAAGGGAACGAGTGGACAATTCTCAGTCCATCGAAGGTAAGACATTCATTTCGACCTTTTAAACAAGAGTGTTTAAACAGGATTCGGATCTGCATGTTATTGTGATCCTTATCCTTATCACAACCTTGAAACAAATTTTTTTCACAAATGTATCTTGTACATCCAGAGGCCGTCATACATTCGGCCCAACATATATTGTTTAAAAATACAAAGTAATAGACTTCTTTACAAAATACAGATGAACATCAACTAATCATTGTCAGTCCTAGATATCGTTTACTAACAATTGATGCATATCTATAAACATTTAGAGTCTTTAACACTGCCAGGCCTATAAAACCCTTCAGATTTCCATACTTAATCTTCACAAATTACAGACCAATGAAAGTTCGATAACACTAATATCTAAGCTCATGCAAATTGAAATATGTATATGGTCGAGTACAATGAACATGTATTCATTACATTCGCATACCTGTGCAAGGCCGAATGGTTTTTTTTTGTTTTTTTTAAAAGGTGATAGAGCGTTACATATATACGGAGTAAACTAGGAAAACAACATCAGGTAGCTAAGGCTAAAGCTAAAACAAAATTCATATAAACCGTGAGAACAAACAGGTCCGAAAGACGAGCCATCCATAGGAGAAGTAAAACCGGAGAGGGAAAAGAATGAAGTTGGTATCGTATTTAATGTGAGGTGGCAGAGTCACAATAAAGGCACCAACTTTGCTGGCATTTCCACCTCATCCATACACCTGGAACTGGCTTGCCACCCGCGGCCTAATTAAACAAGCGATCCTCCTTATCTCTCCAAAATCTCATCCGCGCACCAACATCTCCTTTGGAGTTCGCAACCTTAATTGCTAGAGGAAGGGTGTGACGGCTCCGTGCGATCTGGGATCAGTCAAACTAAATTGAAAGGACCCGTAACGAACACATTCCCTTTGATGAGCTTTGGATTCAATTGATATGTCCGTTTGGCTATTAATTAGAGTTTGACATTCCATGTAAGCCATTAAATCTGCCCATCCTACTATTAGACATCGCATAGCCAGCATCCCCAGGGTCAAATGCCTGACATGCCAACTTTGAAAAATTCGCTCAAATGAAGCAGCATTTCCTCCAAGTGCTTCGTGGGATGAATGAATGAACGAAGGCTTTTAATAACGTCCACGAGGCCAGACAGCCTATGGGACCACAGAGACCAAAGCACACTGCAAAGAGAGCCAAAACCCGTAGGAAAACCACAAGCCACAAAAGGCAACCGCCCACACAGCCCCTAACTGAACTCCTTTGCTTTTTGGATCTTAGATCTTCTACTATGTATCTTGATCAAATAGATAGCAAGTTTAGTTAACCTCTTTTCTTCAAACAATTTGGTCAAGGAGTCAACATTCAAGGTATCCCTGTAAAAATGAGAACCAATGTTCACATTTGTACCTTCATGATGACATGGCTATCTATCCACCCGGAGGCTCCACGGTGGATCCCAACCAAACCACCCACCGTAGATCCAAGATCGAAGATCCCTAACCTATCCATTTTCTTTGGGGATCTCGCCCTTGGTCACCCAGAAGTTGACTAAGGATTAACCTTTCCCCCTGCTTTACTGTCAAGCATTAAGAAATCACAATCTGTGTCAGTCGGATTAAAGACCACCTCCCTAGGTTCTTGATCGATAGCTAAGTTGGCTAAGAAATTTGCAACTTTATTTCCCTCCCTATAACAATGGGAAATTTTAAAAGAGTCCAACTTATCTATCAACTCCCTCGCTTGGCTGAGAATGTACTCCAACATCCAATTCTCCGTTCTTCTCCTCTCTACAACTCTGATAATGTTGAGAGAGTCAACTTCTATCCATAGATTTGTTAAACCTGCTTCTCGGGCTAATTCTAAGCCACAGAGTAGGGCAAAGGCTTCTGTCGTATTGTTAGTATCAGTTGGAATCTTAGATGATTTTGCCACTATTATTTCCCCTTCATGATTTCTCAAAACACATCCCGCGCGCGAAGGGTTTGGTTTACCATGGGATGCTCTGTCAAAATTTAATTTAACGAAAGGTTGAGGAGGGGGTGACCATTTGATATTACTCATGTCCACTCTTTGTGCAGCATAGAGTCCCGATTTAACTAAGAAATTTGGATCCAACCCTTTCTAACTTTTGGTCATGCAGTCATCCCAGGGCGTCCACACTCTATCCTTCCTACCTTTTCGTCTTTGTGAAGCCACTAAAGATTCGACAATTGCTAACTCAATCCCCGTACAAACCTCTTTAAAAGGCTTCACTTTTTGTCTGAAGACTCTAAAATTTCTTTCCCTCCATATGTGCCAGATGAGCATTGATGGGTTTATAATCCATAGGTCTTGCAAGGTAGAGGAGGAATAAAGGTTAAGCCAACATTTAAATAGTTGGAGTAATGTTTCCGGAAGAGGGGTTAACCAATTCAGTTTTCTGAGCAGCCATAGCCAACACTCCTTAGCAAAGTTGCAATGAAGTAGCAAATGGTCTATACTTTCTTCTGATTCTCCACACAAAACACATTTGAAGTTTCTCCCAATAGAGAATTTTTGAATCCTTTCCCCTGTAAGTATTTTACCTTGTAGTGCTACCGATGAAAAAGCTCTCGCCTTTGGAAGAACAACATCAGACCAGCATAAATTCTCCTGCCAGTCTGAGACTTCACATTTTGCAAGGGATCTGTAACCATATTTAACCTTCTAACTGCTTGAGCCATCTCCTAACCAAATTAATTTGCCCATCGTTTGTGAGAAGTAAATTATTCTCGATTTAAGGATATCAATTAACAAGTCTTTCTGTTCCTGTGGAAAATTACAATGATCAAAGTTCTTCCACTGGGCTCTAAAAGGGAGAGTGCTTTTGTCCACTACACAATGATTCAAAAGATTTGAACCCCAAGATTCTTTAAGATAACTCTTTGCTTCCTTAAAATCCCTCTTGTTTGTGAGCTTCAACCAGCCATTCCAAGAATCGTCCCAAAATTTGACCTTCGCTCCATTATGAATGACCCATGATAACTTAGGTAGGATGACCTTGTGGCATTTAACAATAAAATTCCACATAGCTGAGCCACTCAGTGGATCTTTGACAATGAAAATCCTCTCTGGATCATAACTATCCAAGTACTTAGACTGCATTGCCCTTACCCATTTAGTATGAGGTTTTTTATACATGCACCAGGCCAATTTTGCTCCTAGTGCATAGTTTTGCAATTCCTGATTTAAGACACCTGCCCCTCCAAACTCCTTTGGGTTGCAAATCTTGTCCCATGCTACTAAATGAATCTTTTTTTTTCCGCTCAGAGCCTTGCCAAACAAACTGACAACATATTCTAGATATTTCTACAACTATGCCTTTTGGCATCAATAAGGTAGACATCACATAAATAGGAATCGCTGTTAAGACAGCCTTAACCAAGGTCAATCTACCTGCCAATGACAACCACTTTCCCTTCCAAGTGCCAATCCTAGTAGATAGATTTGAGATAACTTCTTTCTTGAAATACTTTTTATATCTTCCATTGAACATCAAAATGCCGAGGTTTTTCCCTGGTAGAGCCTGCATTTTATAGTTTAACACCTGTTGAATGTTAGCCTGGGTATTTTCTTCTACCGAAAAAAAGAAAATCTTAGATTTCTTGTCATTGATCCTTTGGCCCGAGGCCTCATAGTACCAATCAATCACCTTTTTGATAGATAAAGCTTCCTCGATAGTAGCTTTGCCAAAAAGAATGGTGTCATCCGCAAACAAGGCATGGGTATAGTCTTCACTTACATCTTTCAGTCTTACACCTCTCCAATTGTTCATGCTCTTCTCCCTCCTAATTGCACAGGTCAAAGCTTCTGTTATGATAATGAAGAGATAGGGGGAGAGAGGGTCCCCCTGTCTAAGCCCTTTGGACGATTGGAAGGATTTCGTGGGTATCCCATTGACCAATACTGAAAAGATGACGCCCTTGATACATGAAGAGATCCACTTTATCCAAGGTTTAGAAAAGCCGAGAGAATACAACACTTGGATAAGAAATTCCCAACTTGCCCTATGCTTTAGCCATATCCAAATTTACTACCATAGAAGGCTCATTTCCATGTTTGAAAGTGTGCAATAGTTCATGTGTGAGGATGGCACCTTCAGCTATCTCTTTACCTAGGATGGAGCCTCCCTATTCATCTAAGATAATAATTGGAAGAATGGAGCCCAATCTCAAGGCCACAACCTTAGAGATTATTTTATTAATGAAGTTGCACAAGGAAATGGGCCTAAATTCCTCTAGAGGTAATGGGGACTTCACCTTGGGAATGAAAATAATGTTTGTGTGCTTGAATTCTTTGAGAATGTAAATTTTCTAGATTCCTCCTCCACCAGATAGACATCTCTACCTACTACATCCCAACACTTTTGAAAGAACAAACTAGTCCATCCATCTGGTCTGGGGGCTTTATCTCCTGCCAATGAAAAAACCACAACCCTAACCTTTTCAAGGGAAAATTCTTTCATTAGATCTTTGTTGTGCTCATATGTAACTACTCTGGGCATGAAGCACACCAATTCTTCATCATGGCTAATAGGAATTTCCTTGGATAAAAGATTCTTAAAGAAATTTGTTGTCTCTACCTTGATATCTTCCACATAACTAGTCATGGCTCTGTTGGATTTCTTTAAAGTCCTTATAGAAATTGCTTGTTGTTTAATTTTAGAGGAAAGAATACATTTTCATTTCATTAAAAACTTAAAGTAAAACCTGAGTATAACCCATTTATAACACCACTAAAATGTACAGGTTTAACAATATTTTAAATAATCCCATGCTATATAGGAAACTGACCTATACATGGTCGTGACAACTAGAAACTAACTCATAATAAATCGTGGACCTGACCAAAGTCAAATATCATAATAAATGACAAGGAAATAACACTGCATAGGCCATTATTGGTCTAAAATAAAACATACCCACTGTTGTTAAAAACTAGACACAAAATACTTTCTACATTATTCTATAATCTTCCCAACTCCATTATGAAAGACTTTTTCCCATAAGCTTGATCTTGGCTATCCTACAAACCAAAAAAGATCATATAAACGACATAATAATGAAAAATTTAAACATATATAGGTCTGTATATTAGCATTACGACTCACCATTGCACAGACTAAATCAAAGAAATATACGAGACAAAACTTGGTTTTGATTTCATAATTCTTTTCTGAAATTCTGCAAATAAAAATGCGAACTCATACTCTTTATAGTGCAAACAATGAACTAAGAAAACAATGTGTATTCAAATGCTCACAAAGGGGTAAATCATATCAAATTTGTGAGCACTGTTGTCACCCAGGTTTTCAAGCCAAGTATTTGCAAAATCTTTCCAAGTTCCCAAACATGCATTTTTCTCTAAATCTATCAAAAATCCTAATTTGTGCCTTTCTTCCTTAAAACCTATTATTTATACCAGACCTGAGACTATTTTAAATGGGTTTTTTGAACACCTAGAATACTGAGAGGGGTGGGGGGTGAATCAGTATTCTGTTAAACCATTTACATATCAAACATTCAAACCATTTAACATATTTAACTGCACTAAAGGAAATTAAGCATAAAGTGAATACCCACAACTCATAACATATGAACACCAGATTTACATGGAAAACTCAAGAAGGGAAAAGCCACTATGAGGATTAGCTTACTATATAAAGTAGTAACAACACCAAATTACAAAAAGGCTCACTGTCAGAGGCCTCACTACCCAAAAGAAAGACTTATTGCCACAGGGCTCACTGCCCAGAAGAAAGAGATAGAAGAGGTGGCTCACTGCCAGAGTTGAACTATTATAATTGCATCTAACATATCTATGGAGTACAATTTCAATGAAGCTCAACATTCACCACAACATCAACATCATCTTCGTAGCATCACTGAAGAATAGTAGACACCTTCTGTTCACTACATCCAGTAGTCTAACACATGAAAGCTTGTACTGCACCCCTCATTCAATCACAATGTTATTCACATCATATCCACACACACATGATCATGATCTCTTGACACTTATTTATACTATCTTCAACCTTGAGAACATTCTCCAAGGTCGGCACCACAACTTAACACATAACACTCGAATTAGGTATGGACCTAAATATTCCTTCCGTGGAAAGGAATGAAGGCGGACCATAACACATCTTAGCTTGGACCTAAATTCATCCAAGCACGCCACTCCATGCTACTACAATCATCGAAGCAACTCTGCAATTAGTGTAAACTCCCAGTGTCGGCCAAGTCAGTGTTATCACAATGATCTTTTAAGTACACGCTTCCTCAAACTCAAAGATGACTTGCAGACCACATGCAAGGCTTCAACACACTCTAGAACATTCCATGAACATCCTAAATTTCAAAAAATTCCTCTGCAACATTTTTCACCTGACTTAAGTTGACACCGAAGCACTCAACCAACTCTGTCATATACTGCAACTCAAGAAATTAACTTGTGGAGCAACAAACCATGAACAACTTGAACTGAAGCAATACATAAGCATTATAAGCATAAATCTAGAAGAATAAGACTAGAAACAAATCTGCGAAGAAATGTAGAGAAAAACAGTTTCTCCCAGACACCTCTGCAAAACTCAAAAACATAATCCACACACTGGTGAACACAATTTCTTCTGTACAACGAACCAGAGCACCAAATTTGGAATATAACATCTTTGAACATCCCTAAAAAACATATGCAAACCATAAAGACAAATCTTCAACACAGAGGAAGTGCAGAGCAAAACTAGAACACTACTCTATTAAGCCAAATTGTCTTTTCAATGCACTGTTTCCTTTAGTAGTCAATTTTTTCTCAAAAGCACTTGGAAACCAACCAACAGAAACATATTCTCAACATCTTCAGCACCTCCAAAAGCATCCAAATCATCATCAACAAAGCAACTTAGCCAAACAACTCATACCATTGAAACAACCTTATCTCTACTCAACCAGTAGACACAGTTGACACCAATGGCAACACAAGCTTGTTGACATCAATGACAACACCGATTACACATACTTGTAATAGGGTTCCCTTCAGAAAAGTTATAAGTAAGAATCCTCAAGTTTCTCTTAGAAAATTTTGAGACCTTAGGGGATGTTTGAACCTTTTCCAAAAGGTCCAAAAGTTCTAAGTCTTCTTGCGGACTTGGTCCTCACATTGTCTCGACCCTTGCTTCTCAGGACTCCAACGGTATAAGGAAAAGGTCCCAGCGGGACTTCGAGACATGATGGGACTTTTGGTCTTGGTCCAAAATCCCACCACAATTCAGTGACTTGCTAGAATGTTGAAAAATGTTTCTGGACCCCATGATCTTTTAGGACGATTTTGAAGGGGCAAATAAATGAATTTTTAAGTTAAAATTTGAGGTTGTGGATGGATTTTTCATGTAGTTTCAAGTCATATTTCCATTTTGGACTTTGGTCAACTTTTGGTCATGTCACGACTTTGGGCCCCGCTAACACTTTTGGACTTTTTCCAAAAGGTTCAAAAGTTCCAAATTCTTTTGTGACCCCGCGTCTCTCATCCCTTATCCCTTTGTGACCTCAGGACCCACCAACAAAAGAGGACCTTCAAAGACCAAAATCTTCTCGAACCCCTTGATTTTTCAAGGCCAATTTGGAGGTGCAAAAATTCAAATTTTCAAATAATTTTTTGAGGAAATGGCTAAGTTTTTCATGTAGTTTCAGATCAATCTTCCATTTTGAATTTTGCCACTTTTGGTCTTTTCAGGATTTCAGGACCCGAGGGGATTTTTGAACCTTTTCCAAAAGTTCCAAAAGTGCCAAGTCTACTCGCTTTCCCGGACTCCCACAGTATAATGAAATGGTTCCATTAGGACTCCAGGACATGATGGGATTTTTGGTCTTGGTCCAAAATCCAAATGTCCTCCCACGAGCTGAAGTCCTGCCAAGGTCTAGAAATGCCCAGAAATGCACCAACAACTTCAAGGATTTCCATTAATGTGAAAATGGGTAGTTGAAATTTATGTTTTTATTATAGTTGGTGGGATTGTTGTGGGTTTTACCACCCATTTCATCCTCAAATCCGAGTTGTGAAGGCTATAAATTTAAGATTGAAACTCTTTTGAAGGGTTGATTCTTTGGTGGTGGCTAGAGGGTTTGTAGGTTCAAAAATACTTCTAGGGCTCCAAGTCACACCATGTCTAGTTACAGAGAAGTAATAGGGTGGTGAAACAGATGAAAGATAATGTGTAGTAGGGTTTGTATAGAGAATGTCTCCATGATTGTTTATATGTATTTAGGGTTTTTCTGTTATCACATTTGTTGATAAGTTTGTATTGGGCATTTGAAAATGTGACAACATTTTAAATATATTACAAGCTTTGTAATTTTCATTTGTTCTCTCCATTTGAATGCATCCAGTTCACTCTAGATAACTAAGTATGTTTGAAGCACAAAAATTGCAATCTGATACAACATATGCTTAGATCAATTTTCTTTGTTTCCTTTCCATTGTTTTCTTTTTTTGTTACTTGAGACTCTGTAGCCCAGTTGGATTGGCACCAGTCTTCCCTCCATCATACCAATCTCATATCATTTAAAACAAACATTTACCAATGGTTTAGGGGAAGAACCATCATTCATGTGCATGCATATTTGCACAATTTGTATTAGCTATATAGTGGTTTTGAGATAGCCAATTGGTCTTGGTTCAGTGACAGTTTTGGGATTAAGATAACAAGTTGGGTTTGGTTGTTCATTGGTTTTTAGTTGTTCATCTGGTTTGAACTCAATACCTGTTAAGGTATACCCCTTGAAATATCCCTCCAGAGCCTAGCTGAGATTGAAGTGCATGGGATGAAACCCACTCTCATAGAGTTGACCTTCAACCCTCCACGTGATGGACCAGTTATGGTTGCATGACGACAACCCTGGTCTTGTGAGTGTGATTTAGTCCTAGGAAGTAGAGTTATGGTTTTAGGACCCAACAAGCACTATTTCTTCACCAGTTGTAGAGACAAATATCCCTTCCTTTTGCTCTTTTCAATATTCTTCCCCCCTTTTCCCCAAATCTTCTCCTCTTTCTGGTATTCCTCTTCTCTCGTTTTGGAAGTGAAAAACCCTCAATTATCTCCTTGCATGCCAACATGGCCATGGAGTAATTTCCACTTCCTTGCTTATTAATATCAATTATTGAAGTGATCATGTGCAAGGGTGAGTTCATTGGAGTTCTATCTCCACTCCCCACTTCACATTACTTCCACAATAAATGTAGGTGCCTCCAGTTCATGGAGTTTGATTCTACAAAAATTGCATTTGGAAAAGCCATCCTATATATATATAATCGATCTTGGTAATAGTTCATATATATATATATATATATATCTTGGTAATAGTTTATAACTATTTAATTATATATATATACAAAATCATGCACTTTAATCATGAATCAAAACTTACCAACTATAAGACTATTGACAAGAAGAGACGAAGGATAAGGAAATCAACATCAACATGCAGAAGGAATTACAACCTCATATTAAAACAAAGAACAACCATAATGACATACGTATGACAATTTTATGATGTAAAGTACCACCGTACTTATGACACATGAAAAATATCCAATAACACATGTAAATAGACACAAAACTATGTGTGTGTGTGTAGGTTCTCAGAGCCATGATATCTCGCCCATTCACCCTAATTTTCTTCCCTCTCTCTAGTGATGCTGTCCCTCCTCGTCCATGAGGGGGAAATAGTTTCCTGCATCCAACTCATTTTACCATCACAGTAGTTAGTCCATTAAGCAAAATATTAATAATCATTATATAAATATTTTAATAAACATTAACCAAGAAGATAATCTTTTATCCATAATTAGAAATCATGTCTATTTCTACATATCATGAGAAAAACAAAATTATCTCATCCTAATTATCCTCAAATCATAGTTGTATAATCATAATTAAAATGCAAGGCATTCTATCTAACTAATAATTTAGTTAAAGATAACATAAATAAATTTGTTCAAAAATAGGGTGTGACAATTTAAGCTTCTTGTGTGTGTGTTTTAGTTTAAGAGCCTTTTTTGTGATGTGATTTTGGGTCATTTTGTGATTTTTGGCCATTTGTGGTTTCATGTTATTCATCATTTATTTTTGCGCCCTAGTTGTACTTTCTTTGTTTTCACTATGTTAGATCCAATTTTGGGTCTTGTTAGAGTTTAAGGTTATTTTTTACCTCTAATGTCATGCTCTTACAAGCCCTTCATTTTCATGGTCGGGCTTGCAGAGATATTCTTATTTTTTACTTCTATGATGTGTTATTTGGTATCCTTAATCCCTGGCTTCTATACTTAAACTCTTTCATTTTGAGTGGAGTTGTAGTTTTAGGCATCTCCTTACTTGGATCCCTTTTGGCATAAGATATTTAGTATCCTCAATCCTTGATTCTTAATCTTTCACATTTCACATCTTTTTATAATCAAAGATGTAGGAATACCCTTAACAGAATGCATTTGGCATGAAATTTTATATATCTCTAATTCCCAAACTCTGACTATTTACACAGACTACCTTTTTAGGTTCATGGAATTCAAACTTGTTCTTATTTGAGTACTTTTGGCATTGATTTCTTGGTAACCCTGATCATCGATTCCTAAAAGCTTTCACTTTATATCATTTTAGAATCAAATATGTGGGGATATCTTTATTTGTTTGTCTTTTAATATGGATTATGGAGTATCTTTGATCACTGATCCCTAACATTTTCTTCAAGTTCAACAGTTTTATCATACTCATTTTGGGTTCCTTTTTGGCATGAGTTAGGTAGTATTTCTAACTCCCAAACTCTAACACTTTGCACTGCATTATTTTATTAGGTTTATAGATTCATCCTTAGCCTTTTTTCTTGCTTTTGGTATGTCAAGACATGTATCTCTGATCTCCCATCCTTGACTCTTTGCTTAATACTAAAGTGACTTAAATTTGAGAAATTTTATCCATTGTTGGGTTTCAAACTTTGTAATTCCCTGATACTAAGTATAAATCATGTTAGGATCCTGAAGCATGACTCCCAAACTATTTGAAATAGAACCTTATGTCTAGGTTTTTGGTATGCATTCTAGTATAACTCTGACTATTTAAGAGCCTTCTTGCCTAATACATCTCATTGGTTAAGTTTTGGTGCATGGAATATTCCATTCCTAAAGCTTGCCTACCGTGTATGATTTACACATCAAACTCTTGGATTTTCCATGATATAATGATTAATCTTTCATAGTTATAATAGAGATGAAAATTATTATCATTGAACTACCAAATGGATCTTGTCCTTTCTTGGTAGTACCTATGCATGGAGAACAACTGACCAAGGAGATGAAATATGAGTACAAGGGATACCATCCTCCTTCAAAGATGTTCTCCCCTTGGAGTGATATTAGGGACATAAACTTGTGACATGTAAATGTCCAAGAATTCTTGTAGTGGGTTCACAAGGAAGGAGACAAAACTTACCAATCTCAATGTATGGCTCAATGTGGCCTTGTTCAAGCAATAGCTTTCCTAGTATCTCTATAGTTTGCAAATCTTGTGTTGGCATGTGCTCATAGATATGATTATAAATAGAATAAGGTATTCAAGATTGCACATCAAATAGTTATAGATATCAATCTAGAGGTAATAGATAGTATTTTTGGCTTCCCAACTTATGCCCAATATAATATGGTGAGCATGAAGGCAACTCTCAAATATTATGAGACCAAGACTTCTATTGATGAAAACTTCATTAATGAAAAATGGATCATTTATAAAAGGAAATTGGTAATAAAGACTGCCAAGGTGCTACATAAAAGTGATTTCAACAAAGATGCCAAGCATTCCATCATCTTTCTAATCAATGTTTTTAGACTTGACCTAATGCTAAGGATTTCTATGCATGGAAGTGTTATTTCATATTGTCAATCTTAGACAAGAAGAGGATTGACTATGTTACAATTATAAGTTACAAGTTCCATGAGAAATCAATTTATGTTCTTGAATCAAATATATTCTATATAAATTCTTTCCTTGTCTACTTGTTGGCCCATAATGTGAGCTTTCTAGGGTTGACCCAGGTGGGAACAATGCATTTGGGGGAAAATAAAGTCTATGATCACTATCCACAACTAGTTGAAGGAATGTTTGAAGCAGTATAATTTAGTGAATGATGCCTTTGTGTTCTCAATGGTCAGGTGCCTTGAGAATGATTATGCAAAGAGGTTGTGTTTGGAAGCAACCTAGGAGTTAGCAAATTGGGGGAGCTAGTTTATCCAATTTAGGGCATTTTCATACATCAGAATTGGAGGCTTCCACAACGCACTATATAAGCAGCCAAGATACCCAAGTGATAAGATTGTTCTTCTATAGATTTGCAGACAGCTGACTAAAATCCAAAATATGATTTCCAGTAAACACAAGGTAGCGTTCCCTTTCCCTATTACAGTTTTTGTATACTCATGCTCCAACATACAACATGCCAAGGTTTCTTAGAATGAAATGGTGATTTACACTATGAATTTTCATGAAACAAGGAATATATTTCATCCAATTGGAAAGGTCGAATCCATGATTGGCTTATTTTTCAAACACAAGCCAGCGATAGAGGATTATTGGGATGATTTCATTGATGATCATGAGGTCAAAATAAGGGATTATTTTAGAATGATAGTCCCACAAATAGAGAAATTTCATATTGATAGGGTTCTAAAGGGATATAAAGAAGATGGAAAAGTCTTCGACCCTTCCTATAATAAAGATAAAATCCTCAATCAACCAATGCATATGATAGACTAGTCTATCACGGATAATTCCTTGGTGAAAGCTAGGACTAAGGTGATGATTGAAAGGACCAAGAAATGGATCAAGAAGCCATATATAATGGATGATGTTCATACACAAATGAGGCCCCCTAAGGAAAAGGATGCATCAGTTGAGCAAGAGGATTCCTCTATGTCTACTAATGGAAAAGAAATAGTGGAAGAATCTAGCCTTGGAAATGTAAGAGAAACCAAAGCCTCCACCAAAATAAAAGAGAATGGTTTCTATGGAGGTTGTCCTAGAAGAAAAAGAAGAATTTGAAGATGTAGAACCCTTGCAACAAAAAAAGAGCACAAAGAATCAAGAAGCACAAGATACGACTATGCCTGTGCCTCCTCCTCCTCCTCCTCTTCCTTCTCCACCTCATTCTCCCCCAAATATTAATATTTCCCCACCTTCACAAGCCATTGTATCAAAAGTTTAAGTAGTAGGTGGTCTTGAGTAGAAAGATGAGAGTTTCAACAGGAAGAGCCATAAATAGAAAACATTTAAATCTCTCTTTCTACTCTAGAATTAGAAGAGGTGTTATTGTAGGACATCCCTAAGTTGCAAGAGAATATCAAAGTGCTTGTAGTAACACGAGAAGAATATGTAATTTACAATGTCAAGTCTTTACCTAGTGAAGGGTCTCATACAACTACCCTTACCCAAATTAATATTCCTTCACCTTCTTCCTCCCCCAAATCCACATCACCAAGGATCCCAACTCCTCCTCCTCCTCCAAAGACAACAGGGAGTTCATTTATAATTTGGTTGGGCTCTACTAGAGAAGAGACAAAAAACATACAAACCATTCAATGAAAACTTCTCAAAGATCATGGAAATGTTCCAGGCCCAACCCAAGCCAAAGAGGGTGTGAACATTGTCCACAATCATATTGGATGTTCAAGGTGCAATGGTGGTAGAAATAGTAACTCTAGTGGTAAACAAATAAAAATCCCATATGCAGCCTAGAGACTATTTGGTTTAAAGGCTCAACCTAGGTCATTAGACACGAGAAGGAGAGAAATAGACATTGTCGGTAGCAGTCTCCACAATTCTTGATATAATAGGAAATGATGAAAAGATGCAAGATAAGATCAAAATTTAGGTTGGCGAGTTAACTTCATACATCGAGTATCTTGTGGGCCTTGTGGATCCAAACACCTTACCCACAACTATTTTGGTAGCATAGAACAAAGAAAATCAACATGCTGGTGTTGGAGAAATTTTGAGTGCAACTACTACATGCAAGGGTAGTAGAGTAATTAGAGAAGCTTGAAAGCCTATCACATAATCAATGATAAGGCAAGTGACATGATTAAGTTTGAAGAATCTCTAGATGCAAATCTTACTCTATTGGAATATTACCTTCCTACTCTACAAAGAATGGCTAGGACTCCCTTTGTGACCTAGAGAAAGAAGAAATATTTACTAAAGGTGATCTTGATCTCCTAGATAAGTGGATAAAGGCCACAAAGCTAAGAATAAAAGTAATAAATAGGTGCAAGGGGAAGTTTTCCCTCAGAAAGAATGCAATAGACATTGTTATGGAAAATGTTGAGAAGTTTGTAGAGGGTATCCCATGGACATTTTAGGAGAATTCTAGCATGGTGTTCACCGCTACTAGAATAGTAAAGGAATTCACTCTCCTTTCGAGGGAATCTAAGGAAACCATAGATAAAATGATGGTCAAGAGTCATTTCAATGCATTCCAGTCCCAACTATCAGAACTGAAAGAATTGGTAGATGTAATCAATAAAATACTCTTCTCCTAGAGGATTTGTTGCCAATATCATAAGGGTTTAAATCAAAATTCACTATTTGAGGCAATTGAGGGCTTCAAGGCTCATTTTCCAAAGGAGACTTAGCAACAAGATGCTAGCAACAACATGAGGAGCCAAGTCTGGGTGCTTAGCCTTGTGAATTTATTTAATTATTCTTTGGGGTCTCTTAATAAGTAAGTTTAATGATGTAAAATGAATTTCATTGTAATGTAATTTTGAGCCTATGAACCAAATAAAAGGCATGTAACTTGTAACTTAATTTTGAGCCTGTGGATTATTTTTAAAATCTAGACCAACTAGTGTCTAGAGATTTTGTTATTGGGCACCCAAGTTGGGTATAAATGTAAGATTGAAAAACTTTGTAGAGGGTTGGAATTTTGGAGAATAGTAAGCTAGGCAAGGATAGAAGAGAAGTAACAAGTGCTAGTGGCTCCAATTTTTGAATTGGGTTATGCTATAATATGCATTTTGAATTTGAATGAGAAGGATGGAAGTATAGGGCATGTTACATGAAATATTATTAGCAAGTGTTTGATCTTAAGAGGTGATGTGTGAATATTGTATGTGTAATTTACAAAAGTTTTACATGTTTCCCTTTCATTTTTAGGTGAATCCTTAGATGATTTCACTTCTTTGTGTTCATGGTTGTACAAAATAGATCCATTTTAGGTTTTAGGCCTTAGATCTTGAATGTTGTCTTAGCACATGTCACTAAATGATTAGATGATGGGAAATGTGTTAAAATCAAGTTAAATTAAGTTGGGTCCATTGAAGTTGTGTTGATTTTTACTTTTTTCACATTTGTGGGACCCTGTCATTGTCCTAGACCTCAAATGGTCCATGATCCCTGGTGGTACCCACCTAGGTTTAGGGTTTTAAGTCTGTTTCATGCAAATGTTATCCTTTTTTCTTAAACCCTAAAGTCTTGCTGTCTCCTTTCTCTTTATGTTCTATTCCTTCATTGACCACTTATCCTAGGTCCCTGGCTGCTTAACTCATAACTTTAAGCCTCCTAAGTTGTAAAGTAACCAACCCCTTTTTTCCTAATGTTACCGTTCATAGCCTGTCGCACCATAAAATTCTTAAGTCTTAAGTCCTGTGGGCCTGAGGGTGCTACGTGTATGAATTTCACGTCGCAAAGCTCTAGAGATGATGTCATCAACCCCCATGATGTTGTGATGAGGCGCCAACTATCAAAGAAATTTGGATTACAATCATTTAATCGAAGACTCATAAATCGATTAATCATAGGTTGCTAGGTGTTAGGGGAATGAAGCATAAAGGTGGGTCCGATGAAGATATGGCGATCGCGCAAGCGCATAGGGTATCTGTCAGAGGAGAATATTCACTGCGTAGGTGCGACTTGGCGACACATGGCCTGATCTCTATAAAGGAAGCATAGAGTAAATAAAGAAGGGACATGCAAAGGGCTTAGCACAAGTGCGTAGAGCCTAAAGGTGGTGGCCCATTTTTGGCTGCGATGCCACGAGATGGCACCTGTTGATAACTGAGAGGGGGGGGGGGGGGGTGAATCAGTTATCCTAATTATTTCCCTTATTGAACTTTCCTTTTAATTGATGCAGCATAAAATCAAACATAAAACATTAACCATAAAACAAGAAACACATGACACAGTATTTTTGACGTGGAAACCCTATTAAGGGAGAAAACCACGGGGTGATTAACCCAAAATTATTCTCTGTTAGAAGAATAGGAAATTACAAAGATGGCACTTGCCAATTAGGGCTCACTGCCCGAGCACACTGCTCACAAGAGGCCCACTGCCTACAAGAAGACACACTGTCTACAAAGTGATGAGAATCACAGTCTTGAACTGATTGGAAGCATCTGCATATGCTGGAGTTCAGTTCCGGTTAGGCTCAGTACACTGATCTGCTGCACTTCATCTTTCCTCTGTTCTTTATTCTGCTATCTTTCACATACCGGATCCTTTTGTTACCTCTAAACTTTTTCTGGACTTCTTCGCATATATCTCCACATCAACACACCCTTCACAACTAAATCCATCCTCTATATATATCCGCACAAGTAATTTCATCACCTTTCTAGTCGGCATCCGGAACAGTCCAGTTTCTTACAAACTTTTGTTCTGTCGGCTGAATCCTTCCTCACCAAGTAATGCGGATCAAGCATATACTTGTAGATATCATTAATCATGTCGGCCAAACATGATTCATGCCTTCACAACCTCTGTCATCAACAGTAACACATCCGGAAAGCAGTCTGATACTCTGCCAGTCAGTTCTTCCTCTGTTTTCACTGTCTCTCAGGAATCCGGTACTCAACCATTCATATCTTTTTCCTTGTCCATCACCGGAGGCTAAATCCTTGGAATATACCACTCAAGGTAGTCCTCTTGACTTCCCCAAATCCACACTGCACCAAGACACTTCCTCTGAGAGGTCCGGATCAATCTGTCGAACCTTGCCACATGCTCTGTTCTTCTTCACCGGACCACAACATTCTTTATTCTGACTTCCGGTAGAGACACATCATGACTTGCGGATATGTGGGATGACCTTTGTTGCCATCAATGACACCAACCATGAATCCATATAGTGTCTCTTGCCAACAATCTCCCCCTTTGGCATTGATGGCAACACTTAGTGAAAAATGACTAAGTGTTTTCACTATGCTCCCCCTTTGCTGATGCTCTGTCTTTATATACAATTTCTGGAACTCCCCCTTAGTTGGATTCCTCATTTTTCACTGCTCCTCACCCCCCCTTTGACATCAATGGCAAAGGGTGGGGTCCGCACACCAAAATTTTCAAAAATTTTCTATATATAGCCGCATATTTACATACTCACATATACTGAAGAATGTCTGCAAAGGATGTCTGCAATTGAATCATTTCTGTAGCCCAACTTTGCTTCATTCTGTCCAAAATTGAAATGTGACCACTTAGCAAAAATACAAAAGCTTCTGCCCGCTTGAGATCTGTCGGATCTTTTGTTTGGGCGGTGGTCTGAGCATCACTGATGGCCTCATGCATAGTTTCCAACTTAGGGATTATAATCCTTCTAAGTTCTCCCATCCGGTTAGTGATGTTCTTCCTTTCCTTCTCAAGATTTTTTATTTCATTCAAGACTGCAATGGTCTGACATTCTTGATTTATTATAGAGGAAGAGAGAGGATCAAAACTTTGAGATAAGCTTTGTAGCTTATCCTGTTCCTCTTTTATTTTCTTGTCAAATGCTGCTGTTGCCTTTGACCAGGATATACAAAATTTGTAGATGTCACCGCCATCCTTAAGAGCATTCTCTAAGCTCCTTATTCCAATGCTTACAATCTTCCTATCCTTAGAGATTAATTCTAATATTTCTGAAAATCTTTTATCCAAAAATTCCTTCCGGACCTTTTCTTCAGCTGATTTTTCTAGAGAATCAAAATGTGTATCAACACTGCTGACTAAGGTTTTTAGATTACCGGAAGAGGAGGCTGTCGGATCTATCTGGATTGATGGCATGATTTTTACAAGTACTCCGGAAGCAGCCTCTATCAACTCACAGTCTTCCATATGAGACTTCAGGAGCTTTTCATTTGCCTTGGCATTTGCAAATGAAGCTATCTTCATTGTTTGTACCGGAGAGAGAGAGTCAAAATCAAATGGGCCTTTTAGAAGCTCCGGTTCATCAATCTCTAGAGTTTCTTTGCTCAAAAATTGTTGAACAGTTTGTGCAGTGTCTCTTGCCGGAGACAGATGTTTCTTTTCTTCTGCAGTCTTAGAACTGTCAACCTCTTTGTCTTTCACCACTGCTTCCTTCTCCTGTAATTGCTCTTCTTCTTTGGATCCGGAGACTGTAGGGGAAACCAGAGGAGAGATGCTAGTTTGTTCATGAGCCACTTCTTCTGGAGCAGAGGGTCCCAAGTCCTCAGCTGTTTCTGTACCTAAATCCTCTACAACCGGAAGATTGAACCTTTTGAAGGCCTTCCGGAGGATCTCTTCTGTTTCTTGGGCCACTTTGTCAGTCTCGCCAAGCATGAGTTGATTCATCCTGGCTTTGCTTCTGAACTCATCTTTGCATTCTTTGAAGATAATGTTCATGGTCTTGGGATCAATTTGAGGATATAGCTGAATAGCTATCTGCTCCCGGATCTCAAGATCTTTAGCATGAGCATTATTCTTTCTTACTTCCATTTCCTTTTCTAGGCTTTTAGGAATAAGAGATATTATTTCAATGAAAGCCTTATTATATATGTTAAGATATTTTACTGTGGCCTCCTGCAGAGTCTTTTGGTCTGCCTCACTGAAGTCATCATATGATTCAGTCATTGGTTGAAGGTTTCCATCCACCGTGACCGACTTGATTATGCTCTCTAGTGACAGAGTGGGCTTTTCAACAGTTACCTCTGCCATTTCCTCCTTGTCTTGGCCTGTGGAGGGCTTACCGGATCCTTTCTTTTTCTGTTTCTTTATTTCTTTTATTCCCTCATCTGACTCTGTTTCCTCTTCATCCTTTTGGCTTCCATAAGCCCTTGTGGCTTTTGTCTTGGATCTCTTACCGGATGCTTGGACTTCCGGTTTTGAACTTTTGGTTGAGGGAGGTGCAGATCTCTTTGTTGATCTGGTCCGGGTGGGAGCTCCAACCGGAGCACTTTCTTTACTTTTCTCTTCTTCCTCGGCCTTCCTCCTCTTTTCCCGGCTGGCATCAAGTGCCTCCTTTGAGATGCCTAGGCCTTGAGCAATGTGCTCTACTTCTTTTCTCACTTTTCTTTTAATCTCAGGTTCCCTGAGTTCTACATGTATTTTTACACTCAGCTCTTCAAAGGTTCCAAACCTTTCTGCCTTAGGATCTTTGGGCTGACTTAGCATGTGTTGAACATGCAGCTCCACTATCTGTTCATCTACTTCATACCCCATGGGCATGATCCAGACAGTCCTTGGCTCCACTGCCTCCATTAGGCACTGATCAGTGTCAACCATAAAGCACACTGAGTCCTTGTATTTCTCAATGAGAGACTGGGGAATTCTCTCTCTTGCTTGCATCATGCTCTGAAAGTTTTTGAAGTATCCCCATAGAGCTGTATTTCTCGCTTTTGCATCCCCAAGTCCATGCAAGTAGTCTCTTATCTGGACTGCAACAGGTTTGTCATTCTGCCATACCCATCCACTTGTTTCGGGTAGCTCATTCATGAAGTAGAAGAATAGACATACAATAAGAGTACCATACTTAAAGGAATTCTTCTTATCCTTCTTGATTTTCTGTATGTTTTCCATTAATTGGCTTAGCAGTAGTTCGCAGAGATCATATTCTGCATCTTTTCTTAGCATTTCATAAGCAGTGTATATTGCAGTTCCGGATACAGAATTCTCCCTGCTGGAGTGATAGATCTTGTATCCTATTATCATTGATGCATATTTGATATCCGGATCCAAAATATCTTCAATGGTCATTGCCCTCTTGTCAAATTTTGATCCGGTGGCCTCAGTTACAACGTTGTTCTTGACAGATTTGAGGATAGGTACCCCTCCGGAAGAGTATAGACCAGTTACTGCTCTAATTGCCTCTTTTGTGATCTTGCAGGGTCTATCTAGCCATAGAAAGTTGTCATGCATCCTGCTCAGTACATACCGGACCCATTCATCTTCTTCAAAGCAGGGGAAATGAATAAATTGCTCAAATTGTTTCTTCTGAATGTCCTTATACTCTGGTTTAAGCTCAAAAGCATTGTCTATCAGCTGCTTGTGATAGAGGTCTCTTAATTTGAATTCCCCAAATTCCTCAATGTTTGCATGTATGTAAACCCTAATGTCTTCGGTGTGTAAAACTCCGTGAGGAACACTAGAGAAGGCTCCTAGTGGATCTACCTCCAATGATTTGTAGGGATGTTTCTTAAATGAGGGGCGAGGTCTATCAGAGATCTTAACTATGTTTGGAGTAGCCATTCTTCAAAGATTTGCAGTGAGGTAATGAAAAACGGAGAATACCTTATGCGCCTTCGGTTTGCACGGAGTGGTTAGATTGATTTCTTTATGCAATAGCTTCGGCAGGAGATCCTTGGTGTGCTTGATGAACCTTGTTGCAGAGCTCCACTTTTCGCTTCTTCTTGAGTGCAGAATGAGCAAATGACCTTTGAGAAATCCCTTAAATTGCTCCGCGAACCCTAATATCTGTCTGCAATAAATGCTTCACCTACATCATTCCGGTTTGCCTTGTCTGGATAGCTTGGAGTATCCCGGATTAGTCCTGATCTGTGGATATCATCCGGATCTTTTAATCATAAATAAATCGAGGTAACATATTACAAGATCATCCCAAACACTCTGTCCAATCCGCAGAACAAGATAGTGCATTTCTGGATCTTTCCGGACCTTTTTGTAATCCTTTATCATACCGGAGCATCTCCCTGAACAGGTCTTATTTGATCGATCACAGCTTCTTCATAACTCCATGCGGACCTCTGAAAACTTGACTGAAGTATCTCAAGACTCATATCTACAAACCCTTTGATCCGCATCTTGTGCCACATCCGGCACCACTTGTTTGGCTGGGGGAACAAGATTTTCTTTGAGTCTCCCCCTGAGCCTGAGCTCACCTTTTAATTTCCGGAAGAAATATCAGCACCAGGGTCTGGTGCGGATCCGACCTCTACATTCTCTGAACTTTTCTTCACCCAAATCTTGCTCATCTGATTCCTAACCTCATCCGCATTCATCTTTTGTTTACCCTTGTCTTGATTCTGATTATACACCGGACCTCTTATGTCCTGATTCTTGTTTCTGCAGACTTTAGCATTATGACCGGACCTATTGTAGATTTGGCAAATAACATTTCTTTGCATATTTGACTGATATCCTCTTGATCTGCATTGATTAGCCCTATGACCTATTCTATTGCAAGTGAAGCATCTACCTTTGAATGATTTGTTTACTTGCATAATTCTGCATTCATGGGATTTGTGTCCATACCTTTTGCAGTTGAAGCACTGTCCGGAGAAGGATGAATTAATCTGATTCATTCTCATTCTGCACTGATCAGCTTTGTGACCAAAGTGGTTGCAGCTGTGGCAGTATCCATTGAAGGATGGATATCTTTGAGCATTTGGCTGTCTTACCGGAGGTCTTCTAGGCCTGTTCCTTGGATTTTCTGATCCAAGATTCTTCTGACCGGATCCGGAGCTTTCTCCTTTCTCATATCCCAAACCATACTTGTCATCTGTCCTCTTTTGACTTCCAAGAAGAACTTCAAGTTGAGCAGAACTTATCTTGAATTTCTCTTTATATTCATTTGCTGTTTGAAGGTCTCTTTTGAGAGAGGCAATTTGATCCTCAAGTTTTCCTTCATTATCTTTGGCATCTTCAAGATCAGATTCAAGATGTCTGATAATCCTGTCCATCTGGTGGCATTCTTCTAATTTTTCTTTAAGAGATTGTCTTAGATTGTCTTCAGCCTTTCTTTTTTCTTCAATCTCTTGAGTAAACTTTATAGTTCCTGATTCCATTTCATGTCTTAACATAATGACTTCTTTTGATAACTTTTCACATAACTTGGTTTGCTCAGTCAATTCTTCATTTGTATTGCTTTCTTCACTTTGTCTTGCCAACTGTTGAAGCAGCTCCTTTCTCTTTTTCATAGAGAGACTTAATTTGTCTTTTAATTCTCTCATGAATTCATCAGCCTGTTTGAGTCTTTCCTTTAATTCACTGACTTCAGAATTTGACTGTTCAAGATCCTCAAGAGCAGTCTTGAGTTGCTCTCTTAAACCATATGCATCCATTTGAAATCCCAGATCTTCCTCAAGCTGTTAGGCTCTATTAGGAGGAACTTAGCTCTGATACCAATTGTTGATAACTGAGAGGGGGGGGGTGAATCAGTTATCCTAATTATTTCCCTTATTGAACTTTCCTTTTAATTGATGCAGCATAAAATCAAACATAAAACATTAACCATAAAACAAGAAACACATGACACAGTATTTTTGACGTGGAAACCCTGTTAAGGGAGAAAACCACGGGGTGATTAACCCAAAATTATTCTCTGTTAGAAGAATAGGAAATTACAAAGATGGCACTTGCCAATTAGGGCTCACTGCCCGAGCACACTACTCACAAGAGGCCCACTGCCTACAAGAAGACACACTGTCTACAAAGTGATGAGAATCACAGTCTTGAACTGATTGGAAGCATCTGCATATGCTGGAGTTCAGTTCCGGTTAGGCTCAGTACACTGATCTGCTGCACTTCATCTTTCCTCTGTTCTTTATTCTGCTATCTTTCACATACCGGATCCTTTTGTTACCTCTGAACTTTTTCTGGACTTCTTCGCATATATCTCCACATCAACACACCCTTCACAACTAAATCCATCCTCTATATATATCCGCACAAGTAATTTCATCACCTTTCTAGTCGGCATCCGGAACAGTCCAGTTTCTTACAAACTTTTGTTCTGTCGGCTGAATCCTTCCTCACCAAGTAATGCGGATCAAGCATATACTTGTAGATATCATTAATCATGTCGGCCAAACATGATTCATGCCTTCACAACCTCTGTCATCAACAGTAACACATCCGGAAAGCAGTCTGATACTCTGCCAGTCAGTTCTTCCTCTGTTTTCACTGTCTCTCAGGAATCTGGTACTCAACCATTCATATCTTTTTCCTTGTCCATCACCGGAGGCTAAATCCTTGGAATATACCACTCAAGGTAGTCCTCTTGACTTCCCCAAATCCGCACTGCACCAAGACACTTCCTCTGAGAGGTCCGGATCAATCTGTCGAACCTTGCCACATGCTCTGTTCTTCTTCACCGGACCACAACATTCTTTATTCTGACTTCCGGTAGAGACACATCATGACTTGCGGATATGTGGGATGACCTTTGTTGCCATCAATGACAACAACCATGAATCCATATAGTGTCTCTTGCCAACAGGCACCATGTGTCTAGATCAGAAGGAAGGAAGGAAGGAAAGACTACTGATTATAATGATTCTATTGGTGAAGACTTTTCAACGGTGCCGATATGGATTTTCAAGCATTTCAAAGTGTCGATCTAGCAAACAGATAGGCCCAGATCAATGACTGAATTTAAAATTAGGAGCGGATGTCTTTCAATGCTAATCCTGCCATTTCTGACTCTGCAATCAATGAATCTGTTGCACGACCATTGACATGATATCAAGTCTTCTCATCTAATCGAGGTCGAGGTTGCTTCGTCAGAGGATTTTCATCAAGAATCTGACTATTTTAGCTACTAGACCTATTGAAGATCTAATTATTTATTTGAAAATCTGTAAGGACCTGATTGTATCATTTAGGAAGTTTGTCAGAATGTAGGTGGCCGGTAGCTTGTTTGCTCCTTTAAAAAGGAATCCATGGCCATTCTACAGGGGGGTTGGGGATTTTTCTTTTTGATTCTGGATATAAGGTATCCACATTTTGGAAGGTATTTTCTATTTTGTAGATGTATAAATTTTTGAATGACAATATTGTTTCTAGATTGAGTTATATGAAAAACACTGTCTGTGTGTATTGTTTATGACTATCTCCTTGGGGGTTATCATTTTTCTTTTGATCAAAGTTATCAAGGGTTTCTGAGTTCTTCAATATAGATTTGCTATATTGTATATCTTATTTTCTGCATCTACTCAAGGAGTGGTTTAAATTTTCTCTAAATCAGATACAGGGGAAAGTGAATGATGTCAAGGGATTGATGAAGTATGGCCATGGATAATACTCTTTCTTGGACATATTGTTGTTAGGTAGTAATATTTTATCTTAAGTCCTTTGGATATGAAGTCTTATTGTCATAGGGAAATATTTACATTAATAGGTTTAACTCTGTTGCCCTGATAAAGCATTGGTCTAGGAATTTGTTTGTCCAAAGGGTCTAGGAAAGTCTCACAACTTCAAAAGATAAATCATTTCAAAATCTAAATCTGTTAACTTGTAAGAGTAGGGTTAGGACCTTGCATGCTCTCATTCTCGACTAGTGTGATAGTCCATGAAGATTGCCAGCTTGGGGATTTATCCAACAAATGTTGGTCCATACATGAGAGCATTCTTCCTAGTATTGAAAAGCTAAATCTTTTGTTTTGAGTGAGTTAAGGACAAATCTTTTGTTATAGGGATATCCCCATAGGTGCATCAAAACCTGAAGTGAAGGGGAGGCAAGTGTAAACAACCTCCCATCTTTGTTGGTCAAATATGTCATTGAACTTGAGCATAGGAAGTGGTAAACCCTTAGAGTTTGATGTCTGCTGATTTGGGAACCAACAAAATTGGTGACTCTGCTGGGGAGTTGATATAAAAGTGTTATCTTGGAATCTCTAATGAAGTCTTGCCCATCCAAGTCGCAACAAAACTGGCGACTCTATTGGGGACTAATTGTCAAATTTTACTGTGGAGTCTTTGAATACTAGTGATGGCCTGTGTCATGGGTGTGTAGAGTTTGCACATGAATGTTGTTTTATCATTCCCTTTGGAGGGTGGTGACTCTGCTTACTGTCATTGTAGTGTGATCAAAGAAATACTGTGTGGTGCCCTACTAGTCTGCAAATCTAGAAAATAAAAGTGCCTTCTTGATATTTTGTCCTCTGTGGAGGTGGCGACTCTGTTGATTGAACCTGTCTAAAGCAGAAACATTTCTAGGTACTCCATTTTTTTATTCAAAATGATTAGAATAGAACAACAGTCCTGGTCATGCGCTCAGAGAAGGCCCTTTTTTGTTGAGAGATACAAAGCCCTAAATTTCAATGGAAGTAGTGATTACCCAAATGTTGTCCCCTGTAAAATTAAAAAGTGTTTGCCAAAATATAGTGGAGTAAATTTTGAATTAGCAAACAAACATCTGCAAATTTTTTGTGATTTAATAGAAGATTATGAGATTGAGGCTGAAGATGTAATGAAACTCTTTGTTTAGTCATTAACGAATGATGATAGGGTCTGGTTTTTAGACTTGCCTATGTGTTCAATTTCTTCATGGGTAGATTTAGAAAGTGCATTCCTAGAAGAGTTTGGTGAAAGGACTGATGTGGCCTCATTGATTATACAATTCATGAATATTCAAAAATAAATTGATGAGCTGGTTCTAGCCTTTAATTTAAGGTTTATACGATTGCTCAAGCATATTCCTGAATATATGAGACCTAATGATGCATTGTGCTTGACAATTTATCTAGTTCCATTTGATGAAGAAATGAGTTATCTGTTGAGAGATAAGGAACTTGCCACACTTCATCAGGCCTATAAAATTGCTATGGATATTGAAAATAATCAGAAGTATGGATTTCCAATAGGGTTCATGACTGCAAGTTTTAAAAGGGATATATTTCAGAGCACTGAGTGCAGTCATGATGTAATGCATGAAGAAGTTGTAGAAAATAAGGGCACATCCTGAAATGGTGAAGACAAAGATTGTAATCAGCCTCTAGAAGAGAGATGTGCAGACGTATTCAACATTTAGATATATTTCATCATCTAAAAGGCTCACACATGGTTTTGAATGTTGACAATCATTAGCACATTCCTTACCATTCCTTGAATCAGTATTTTCTATATTCATAGTGAAAATCTCCATATCTGCCTTGTACAAATAATCGTGAACAACTGGGATATGCCTATTGCTGCAGGATGCATCTTCATATATGTCTTTTATTTCATCATCTGAAAGGCAGTCTGCATCTATACATTTCTCTTCCAGAGGCTGATTACAATCTTTGTCTTCACCATTATAGGATGTGCCCTTATTTTCTACAACAACTTCTTCATGCATCACATCATGACTGCACTCAGTGCTCTGAAATATATCCCTTTTAAAACTTGCAGTCATGAATGCTTCCTTGAGGATGATGACCATCTCTGCAATGCTGAAGTTGAAATGTTTACTTTTTGTCATGAATGCATTGATGAAGAGGAAAATTAGGGGCACTATTTAGATGTGAAGGTTGCAAATTTCATACAGCATGGGACAGTATTGATTGTAATGATATGGGTGACTATGAAGATTTTAACAATGGGCTCTATTCTGAATTCTTTATGCCTTCTCTTGAAACATTCCATGTGGAGTTTGATAGGAAAATTATTGATGGATATGTGGATGTTTCTGAAGGATTGTATGAGTATGACATGTTGCTAGTGCCTAAGTATTATATGTTTAGTACAGAGGAGGTGTTAGTGTTTGAAAAGGGGCAAATTTCAGAGATGGATTCACTTGCTTTATATGAGCTCTTCACCTTTTCTGATTTGAAGATGGCATGTGAAGAAGATGATCTGCGACTATGGATACTAGAAGCAGATGAATTCTGTTGTAGATTTGTTAAAGAGGAAGAGGATAAAAAGGATAGAAGCACAGTTAACAATAAGATTAAATGCTTCTGTGAATGTTGTAGACAACTCAGTATCTTTAGGTTTCATCTGAAGTAGTTAGATGAGAATAGGATATTTGATAAAGGAAAGTTCTGGTTTTTCCTTTTTGGTGGCCCTAGGCCACCAAATGAATTGGAAGGTGTAATTTGTGTTGTAGGATGTAGTGTTTGACTCTGTGACCCAATGGATAAGGCCCAGTCTACATCCCAGAGATTGCTATATCCTTGCCATGCCTGCAAGAGGCATGTGTCCCCGAGCAAGAGCCAATGGTGGTACCCACCTAGGTTTAGGGTTTTAAGTCTGTTTCATGTTATCTTTTTTTCTTAAACCCTAAAGTCCTGTGGTCTCTTAAATTTTTTATGTTCTATTCCTTCATAGACTACTTATCCTAGGTCCCCAGTTGCTTAAGTCATAACTTTAAGCCTCATGAGTCGTAAAGTAACTGGCCCCTTTCTTCCTAATGTTACTGTTCATAGCCTGTTGCACCATAAAAGTCTTAAGTCCTATGGGCTTGAGGGTGCCACATGTATGAATTTCACAACATTGTAGAGCTCTAAAAATGATGTCATCAACCCCCCATGATGTTACGATGAGGCACCAATTGTCGAAGAAATTTGGCTTACAACCATTAAATCGAAGACTCAGAAATCGATGAATCATAGGTTGCCAGGTGTCAGAGGAATGAAGCATGAAGGTGGGTCTGATGAAGATCTAGCAATCACGCAAGCATGCAAGGGATCTGTCAGAGGAGAATATTTGCTGCATAGGTGTGACATGGCAACGTATGGCCTGATCTCTATAAAGGAATCACAGAGAAAATAAAGAAGGGACACGCGAAGGGCTTAGCGCAAGCATGCAGAGCCTAAAGGTGGTGGCCCATTTATGGCTGCAATGCCACGAGATGGTGCCACATGTCCAAATCGGAAGGAAGGAAGGAAAAGTCAGCGAAGGAAAGACTGCCTGATTGGCATGATTCTATTGGTGAAGACTTTTCAATGGTGCCGATATGGATTGTCAAGAATTTCAAAGCGTTGATCTAGTGAAAGGACATGCCTGGATCAACAGCTAAATTTAATATTTGAAGCGGCTATCTGTCAGCCATAATCTTGCCCTTTCCCACTCTATAATCAATGAATCTGCTGCACGACCATGGATGGGATATCAAATCTTCTCACCTAATCAAGGTCGAGGTTGCTTCGCCAGTGGATTTTCATCAAGAATCTGACTAATTCAACTACCAGATCTATTGAAGATCTAATTGTTTATTTGAAAATCTATAAGGATCTGATTGTATCATTTAGGAAGTTTGTCAGAATGTATGTGGCAGGTAGCTTTTTTGCTCCTTTAAAAAGGAATCCATGGCCATTCTACAGGGGGGTTGGGGATTTTTCTTTTTGACTCTAGATATAAGGTATCCACATTATGGAAGGCATTTTCTGTTGCAGGGTTGGTTCTTTGTCTGGTGTAGAGGTATTTTCTATTTTGTAGATGTATAAATTTTTTAACGACAATATTCTTTCCAGATTGAGTTATATGAAAAACACTATCTATGTGTATTGTTTATGACTGTCTCCTTGGGTGTTATCATTTTTCTTTTGAACAAAGTTATCAAGGGTTTCTGAGTTCTTCAATATAGATTTGCTATATTATATATCTAATTTTCTGTGTCTACTCAAGGAGTGGATTAAATTTGCTCTAAATTTGATATAGGTGAAAGTGAGTGATGTCAAGGGATTGATGAAGTATGGCCATGGATAATACTCTTTCTTGGACATATTGTTGTTAGGCTATAATATTTTATCTTAAATCCTCTGGATATGAAGTCTTGTTGTCATAGAGAAATTTTTATATTAATAAGTTTGACTCTGTAGCCCTGATAAAGCACTGGTCTGGGAATTTGTCTGTCCAAATGGTCTAGGAAAGTCTCACAACTTCAAAAGATAAATCATTTTAAAATCTAAATCTGTTAACTTGTAAGAGTAGGGTTAGGACCTTGCATGTTCTGATTCTCAACCAGTGTGATAGTCCAAGAGCATTGCTAACCTGGAGATTTATCCAACAAATCTTGGGCCATACATGAAAGTATTCTTCCTGGTATTGAAAAGCTAAATCTTTTGTCCTGAGTGAGTTAAGGACAAATCTTTTGTTATAGGGATACCTCCCTAGGTGTGGCATAACTTGAAGTAAAGGGGAGGCAAGTGCAGAAACCTCCTGTCTTTGTTGACCGAATCTATCATTGAACTTGAGCATAGGAAGTGGCAAACCCTTAGAGTTTGATGTCTGCTTATTTGGGAACCAACAATTCCCTTGTCCCTTCAATCTTGATGTACCCATGTCTTTAATGCTTGTAAGAATTTAAAATATGAGGGAACCTTCATATTGTGACACTAGTCCCCATTCCCAAAGTCCTTTCATCATACATGAGCCCACAAGGTAAAACTCATGGGAGTGTGGGTTGTAGGGGTACTTCTTAACTTTTTCACCATGTCTTGATGTCCTCATAACCCCTGCCACTCTATGTTCTACCAATTTTTCATTTAAATAGACATATCCCTATAGACTTGTGTACCCCACATGCACTCTCAAACCTAGCCCTAAATCCCTATGTTTTGTTGGATCCTACAAACCTCCAAAAACATAGAATGCTCATAATTTCACAAATTTGATGGATTTTATGTCCTTATTATGAATTTTTGTGCTCTTGCAAGATATTGGTGACTAAAAGGAGTCACTCAACATGAAGTACAAGTTCTAGGGGGTCACCAAGCCCTCTAAGATTGGATCTTCCTTACAATTGGTCACAAACATAGACTTGTGACACGTGGACCTCTAGTATTTTAGGGAAAGAATGTATAGAGCCAAGCCTACATACAAAGTAAAAATATTGGTAAACTCAAGACTAGCTTAGATAGGGGGGTTACCACCTTCAGTTCAATGCCCAAAGTTGATCATGGCTTGTGCCTAGGTCTATGATCCTAAATCCAAAAAGATCTTAGATAATGCAGGGAACACCTTACTAGATATAATTGTAGACATGATATCATTCAGATTTAACATATCCCATATTGCAAACCAATGTTTGAGGTTACAAAAGCGTTGACAATAACTTCTTATGAGAAAGATACCATGGGACATATCAAGAATTTGAATAAACACTACATTTGCCAAAGTAGAAGGGCATGGCTAAAGGTGCCCAAGAAGCTAACCAGGGTATATTTCTACATAGAGATCAATGACATGGTTGCCTTGTTAAAAAATGTAATAGGAAAAGAAAGTTTTAGGGACTACAACACTTGGATGTATCAGTATATTTCCATTGTCTTTGCAAACACATGCTTTATTGATTGGACCAAGTTCAAATTTAGCGACAACATTCATAAATATCTCACCTCTATGGAAACCACCAAGCAATTTTATATGACCTCATACATTATATACCTCATGTCTATCCCTGCCACCTTCCTAAAGTTGCACATAGTGGGAGATATGGGAGAGGGAGAAGGTTTAAATAAGGTGTGGGAACATTACTAAGAGTTGGGGTTTAAGAAAACACAAATACACTTCAAGAGAGTGAATTATTCCTTCTTGTTTGAGATGATTATAAAAATGGAATGGGACATGACCAACAGGCTATCTAACTCCATATGGGGCAACTACTTTATCCAATTTTGTAAATCCACATATATAATATTATTAGGATTCACAAGGAGCCCACACCTCCTTCTAAGGTACAATAGTTATAAGATAATTTTATTGGAATTATTGGCATAGATTACTAAGGTGCATAAGAAGATTCTAGACAAATAAAAGGCAGGGATACATTTACCCATTTCGCTTGGAGCATACACATGCTCAAATTTGGTAAATGCAAAGGCCTAAGATGAGGTGTTGTCAGCCCTAAACCTGAAGATATATGATAGCAGGAGAAACTATGAACCCATGGGTAAGGTAGAGAAACTTGTTGGCTCTATACATAAGCATGTCCCTACTCTTGAGGAATTTTGGGATAACTGCCTTGAGATGAGCTAGAGGTGAGGAAAAAGAACTACTATATGCTTATAGTATCACAATTTAAGGATTCAATATTGGGCCTAAGGTTCCTTCTAACTTTTATGATGATAAAAATGTCATAAACCCAATCTATGACATTAGGTAAGTCAACAACCTCCATTTACTAGATGTAGATTAGACAACTGAGGAGAACACCTCTTTAGAGGAGATCAAAAAGAAGGTTATAGACATTGGTCTATCATTGTTCAAAAACATAAGGATGCATTAGACTCTTCCTCAAAGAAGAAGAATAAAACCAAGACTAGGGAGTCCTTTACATTAGCCATGTCCTTGTAGTGACCATTACCATTACACATTCATCCATCCTAGCATCCTCTATCCTAATGAAAACTCAAGTGAAGGCACCAAAGTAGTATGAGGGGAAAGAGCCCTAGGTTTAGAAAAAAGAAAGAAGATAAAAATATGACTCCAAGCGTGGGCCTCAAGGAAGTACAGGTGGAGGGAGAGTAGCCCCATATTCAGAAGAAGAAGAAAACTACTCCTACCATCTCCTTGGATAAGGCATTCTAGAGGGCCTCCCTAACTTATGTTTCTATTGTGGTAAGTGTAGCTATAGAAACCTCAGGGTGTGTGCAAGAAGTTGAGTCCACTTTTTGGCCAAAAAGTAGAAGTGTTTTCCCTGATTTTTAGAATTTGTCACATTTGACCTAAAAATTTGAAGCACTTCAAGGTGGAATATTGAAAAAATTCAGTAAATATGAAATGTAGTACTCGGAGTCTAGTTTTTAAATATCTAATTTTTTTAATACTGAGATGATACAAATTGAATTTTAATATGCATTTCTAAAAACCGCTGTTTAAAAAGTCACTTTTTTTTAACTATACCATGCACGTGTACGTCATCCATATTTTTACCTAAATAATCATATTTTTCTAAATGCTTTTGGGAAAAGATTTGTAACTCACTGAAGCATGTTTTCCATATTTTTTTGTAATTTTTTATTGAATATTTTTTTGTTAATTTTTTATTGGCCATTTTTGGTGTTTTAAAAAATTGTCGTGTACGTCACATAAGATGACCTAAAATTATCATTTTTAATTTTTTTTCAATTTAAAAAGAATTGTCTGAAGTATATTTTTGTACAATTTTTTTTTACAAAAAATTATTTTAATAAAAAGTTATTAAAATACTAAAAACCCTGATAATTCAAGTTTATGGACCTGTTTCATCATAAATTAATTGAAAAATAGAAAAAATAATATAATCCCAACACTTGTACACCATAAAAGGATAAGTTTCGGTTAGGGGAAATTTGGATAAACAATGAATATGCAATGATAAACAATAGCAAATACCCAAAACTCAATAGAATAGTGAACTAAGGAAATCCAATAACAATGAATCAAACAAAGCAAACCTTCCTTAGATTGAAACTTCCATTGATTACCTATCAAAAATCGTTCTTGTGTGTATGAAATAGGGCCCTCGGTGAGTGCACTTCTTTGCTTTGTCAAGAATGTCAATTTGGAATGGCTATGGTAATGTCACAATGAAGAGAAGCTTCACAACGATGGTAGTAGTGTGTAGTGCGTAGTAAATAGTGTGATCACAAGCAATGAAGGAATTGGTGCCAAAGGCGTGCTGTAATTCCTGCAGAGTAACAATACTTAAAGCTTGGATGATTGAAATGGAAGAATGAGGTTTCTTTTATAGACTTGAGAGAAATAAGATCAACGGTATAGAATGAATGAGAAGATCAACGGTATAGAATAGTTGAGGAATGTGAAACGAATAAGAAGAAGACAAGTGTCACCCAAAAGCTGTTTTATTTGAGTTAACCACTTTCTTTTCTAAAGATAAGACATGCTTTTCATAAATTAGAAAGCTTTTTTTCTAATTTAAGAGAGTTTGATAAAAACAAGGTTGATTGAATACATAACTCAACTTGTGATTTGCTTTTGCATGATTTGAGGGAAATTAAATAATAAATTATTTAATTTTGTGTGCATGAAGAAGAAGACTTATTTTTAGAAGATTTGGAAGATATTTGAAGAATTAGAAGATAAGAAAGCAAATTAAATAAATAAATTTATTTAATTATTGTGCATGATTTGGAAGAATAAATAAAATATTCGATTGTATTTTATTTTTGGAGATTGAGAGAATTTAAATAAATTTGATTTGATTTATTCAAATTTGGAAGAATGATTTGACTTAATTAAATAATTGAGAATTATTTAATTGTTTGGAAAAATTTAATTAAATAAAGGATTTTATTTAATTTTGACTTTAGAAGAGGTAATTAAATATTTCAATATTTAATTAACTTAGAAGAATGAGAATTGTGTCATTTTTAGACGTATACATTTTACCCCTCTTTGATGCAATGCAGTTTATGGCGTTGCTTCAAAGAATAGATAATCTGACAATGATACATGCCCCAATTTGCCCCTGGTACAGGTTATGACGATAGGATGCCCCCTCGGGAGATTGGACGGGAAGAAGGCAGAAGGCGTGAGATGGACAATCTCATGAAGACAAAGGAAAACTAGGTTAGGATGGAAGAAACATGACGCGTTTCAGAGAAACGGGAAGAAAAATGGGAAGAAAAACTGGAAGAAGCGGGTGTGGAAATAGTCGTAGTCACCACATAGCCAGATTAGGGTTTGCATGCTATATATAGGAGCTGGGTCCACAAGATAAGTCATTTGCACACTTGTCTTTGTTGGATTGGCTTTGAAGAGCTTTAGGAGAGCATGGTAGCCAGAGAGATGGATATTCCACGCGAGGAGCATCAATCTGAGCGCGTTCGTTGATTCGACCGGCCAGTAGAGGCAGGACCCTCAGTATGTATCTCAAAAATTTTTCCCTAGCGTCGATTTAGGTAGCAATAAATGCTAGAAGAAAACTTAGGTAGATAGATGTGTTGAAAGTCAGAGCAGCACATATGTCACACGAAATGGCGCATGCATTGTTCTGCAGTGCATATGTGAAATGAAACGACGCTTTTACTATAACTGCGCATGCATAGCTTTATGTGGCGCATGTATTATTTTGCAGCGCATTTATTGAATGTAGCGACGCTTTTGTCTGGGCGGCACATATATTGCATAGGACGGTGCATGCATGTGTATTTGCAACGCATTTGCCAGAAGTGGTGCATAGGTCAAGAAATGGCGCTTTGGTTAAAAAGTAGCGCATTTACTACATGTTGTGGCGCATATGTCATAGATAGGCAAACTACTTAGTGAAATTGACTTGATTGGTGTCCTGTTTGACACGTCAATCAATAAGCTATCTCCAAGATTGCAGGAATCTAGTCAAGAGATGTAGTTTACTGTTTTGATCAATTTGAAATGCTAAGTTAGTTGATATGTTTCAATAGATATGTTGAGTATGGTACTTGCGGATTTAGGTTGACGCCTTGCTTTGCGTGCTTGCAGGAGGATATATGAGATACACTTTAGTCTAGGGAGCAGTTCCCTATGCCTTTGTTGCAGAGATACATGCTTATAGAGATAGATAGAGAGCGCTTGGCGCTATGGGACTCGATTATGTTTTCTTCATGCCTGAAGTTCAGGCAAACCGTGGCTTGTTGACTGCTGCAGTGGAGAGGTTCCATAGCGAGGACGGTACTTTCCACTTTCCTATTAGAGAGATGGCTGTGACATTGGAGGATGTCTACAGGATTTTGCATTTGCCAATTCAGGGTGAGCTTGTGGAGTATGATCCACAGAGAGGTGCAGGACTCACTGAGTGCAGGTGAGTGTTTGATGACCTAGAGCTGGTTGGACAGGTCATCCCTTGGCAGGATATTCATGATTACTATGACTACTTCCTAAGGATTGTAGCAGGATTGATCGGAGGCATTATATGCCCCGACAGGAGATCACATGGGTTCCCCATTGGATGGGGTAGGATCATGGAGAGGATGGTGACAGAGGGCACCCGATATGCTTGGTGTGTCTGCATACTTGCTCACTTATTCCACAATATGCACCAGGTGGCATATCACAGGAGTACGAGCCTATCTACAGGCATATCACTACTATAGTTTTGGCTATGGGAGCACATAGAGATCATGAGACCGATATGTGTGTTTGATAGACAGAGGGGAGAGCCATATAGCTATGGCTACGCAGGGGTGATTTCCTAGCATAGGCTGGGGAAGCTAGAGTACTGGAGACACGCCCTGGATGGAGTAGACATTTCATTTGGTGGCCATACCTAAATTGCGAGCCATGGGATGACGAGGCAGACGAGTTACCTTACTATTTTTAGATGAGATGGCTGATAGGATGGACCTGACACATACTAGAGAGATAAATTATAGGTAGAGTACAGAGATAGTTTGGCAGGAGGCAGGGCATGCCATAGGGACAGGCTCAGTTTGCACAGAAACATGCTGAGAGGGTCAGATGGGGACCGATGACATCCTACAAGGAGGCCTTGGCAGAGTTTTGGCAGACACCCTACGTCACCTAGGACATGAGGAGGGAGATAGCAGATGCAGGGATGACACAGGATTACAAGGATTGGTTTACTATGCACCCCTTCTCGAGATACTCAGGACCTAGGGTGTTGGTGCCTCACATAGATGAGGCAAACTCAGATGACGAGGGCTAGGTTGGCCGAAGGAGGAGGAGGGGGAGGGGGAGAGGAGGACAGAGAGGTGGCAGAGATGGAGGAGATGATGGAGGAGGAGGAGGAGGAGATAACGGAGGCTGACCTAGACAGAGGTGGAGAGTCGGGGAGGGACCACAGGTCGCATAGCGAGTACCACAGTTGGCACCGTAGGTACAGCGAGCACAGATGCCACCACCTTAGCAGGTGGCACAGCAGAAAGTGCCCCAGCCATAGGGGCAGGGACAGGCATAGGCAGCCCAGGGTCCAGCACAAGTAGATGTCCATGAGAGGACCATAACTACACTGAGAGGGCAGGTTAGACAGCTGCAGGCATAGCTCAGAAGGGTTAAGGCTTGATGGGAGACAGACGCAGAGTATATTGTGAGTCTGACTAGAGAGAGACATGGCAGACGCTCGGGTATGAGTTATCCAAGTGGAGAGGGATACCGTAGTGACAGCCCTGGGGACAGATGCGTTGAGTAGTTTTTTGGTTGGATAGGTGCAGCAGGCACAGGCATAGACAGAGTTGGCACAGGTGCGAGGGCAGCTAGCACAAGTATAGGGAGAGCTTGTCAGAGTGCAGGCCCAGACACAATATTATCGCGAATTATACCATGGTGTGGTGCTAGCCAGTCAGAGGGCTCTGAGCTACAGGAGCCAGTCTATGGCTTCACAGAGAGCAGGTGGATCAAGGTCAGGAGCCTCCGTGATGGGCCCCCAGCAGCCTGGGGCCAGCGGAGGAGGAGGAGACATTGTTGGGAGTAGCGGTGCACAACAGCAGGGGTAGCAGCAACCTACAAACCTTTTGGATCCTATGTACTTTTTGATGGCTCAGATAGCTAGATAGACTTGTACCATTTTTGTATTTTGAGACATGTATCACCATCTGTTGGGATGTACTTATTGTATATGACACTGATTCAGAGAGAGATACTTTGATTTTGTACATTTGGAAACATTTTATGATATTTATATGATGATGCATCTATGTTGAGTCCCTCTATATGTATGAGTTTATGATGCATTTCTATTCTATTGCATTATGTGATGTATGTGTTTATTTGATGCAGACTTAGATGTTTTACTTGATGCAATGAGATGTTATCTGATGCAGATTTTTTATGTGATGCTATGTGATACTATATGACCTAATGCAAATTTAGATTCCTTACATGATATGTTTCTAATGTGTGTGGATGCAAATGGGATTCTATATGATTATGCAACTTATGTGATGCACTATGTTTTTGATTTTTTTTTGTTTCGACACTATATGATGATTGTATATGGATGACCTAATGCACTCTATTATGTATGCAACTGATTTAATTATGTAAATGATTATCTCATATGTTATGATATGCAACTATATGCTCTATTTTTGTGATGTCCAAATGTACTCTATCGACACAGAAATGACAGGATGATAGATAGAAGATTAATTGAAAGACTGATTTGATAGAAAGACTGACAAGCTTCACTTTGTATTGTTACTTTGCATTGTTTGGATCTTTTCTTGCATGGGATATGGATGTATAATGGATGCTTTGCTTTTGACATCTTGACGGTGCAAGTATTTTGAAGTGCTTTATTTCATCATTGGGTGATTTTTTTTAGTAATTTTTCTAAAATGTTGTAAGCTAATACAAGCATCTAGGTATAATTGAACCGAGATGACCTGAGTATCGCTTACATGGATTTTGATTTAGCAAGTTAATACAAGCATCGAGGTATAATTGAACTGAGATGACCTGAGTACTTCTTGCGTATCAACAAACAAGGATTGCCCCCATTCATGTTAGACCTTTGATGTCCTCGATGATCTTTTGCCGATCATGTCTTTAGACAAGGCTTCACATTACTAAAGTTTAATCCACAAGCAGCAAACAAAGAAAATAATCATGCCCCCATCATAGCATCTCTAGATTTTGGCATCCTCAAGTAGTATAGAAAGGCATGATAGCATAAATCAAGACTCAATGTTTTAACCATGTTTCCAATTCATAAAACATATTTGCATTTAGATGTGTTTGTTTCTTTCCATAATTTGAATAAAATCATTTAGAAGGCCTTGGGTATTTGCTTTTCTTTGGATAGGTTAAAATGCCTTACGTCAAAATTTTTGCTTGAAGACTAGGTTTTGCTTGCACTTGCTTGCCTGGTGAGAGAATTCCAGAATCCTTATTGGTGAGACGGATTCTAAGGGACTGACCTAGTGCCATGGGGGCTCATTGCTAAATGGCCTTGCCTACGTGACGACGTAGAGGCAACATAGTTTGGGGTAAACCCTAACGGACCTAAGACCTAGGTGGTAGAAAGTGGAGGTAGACCCAGATAGATAGGACTGGAATGGGATGGATGGGATAGTGGAGCCTCGGGGCCCATTAGAATAATGGCCTTGCCTACGTGACAATGCAGAGGCAATGTAGTTCATGGACTTGGACTATGGATGGACTAGAAGATAAACGACAAGATACAAGATGGACAAGGAAAGCCTCGGGGGCACATTGAAAATGGCCTTGCCTACGTGACGACATAGAGGCAATGTAGTTCATGGACTTGGACCATGGGTACTGACAAGAGAACACTACGCTAGGCTCACATTATGGGTACGATATGGGATAAAACCTTGGTTGACAAGGCCAAAAGAGATAGAGTATCAAGCCATGATAGGTTAATGTCAAGATTTTATTATGGGACAGATATGGGTCGAATGGGACACGAGGAAGAATAGACACAAGGTGATTGGTTTCCCAAAGATGGAGAAGGTGGTTTATCACAAGTAACGCTTGTTTACCAGGTTTTCACCACTTGTTTTTATTTGCACGAAAAGCTAGAAAGTATACATGACACTTGATTGCCAGGTTTTCATCATGATACCTATCCAAGGCACCTGTTTGCCAGGTTTTCACCAAAGGATATTTTTTTGTATTTTTTTGATTTTTTGGTTTTATTGTATTTTTATGCCCCCTTACACTGGGGTTCTCCTAGGTATAGAACTTGCAAAGATGCATGCTGTTGATTGGGTCATCGAACAACTCATCCTTTGATGTTGCCAACTGATATGCCCTCGATCCATAAGAAGCTACAATTACATAAGGCCCAAGCTAGTTGGGTTTGAACTTTCCCTTCTTTTCTCTATCCTGTTGATTGTGGGGATTTTCCTTAAGGACTAGATCTCCAACTTTGAAGACTCTTGGGTGAACTTTGTGGTTATAGCTTCTTGACATCATTTGTTGATATGCTTTGAGATGGTCAAAGGCTTTCTATCTCCTTTCCTCTAGCAACTCTAGTTCTTGCAATCGGGAGACTCTGTACTCTTCATCTGATATGAGACCTTTTAACGACACCCTAAGAGATGGTAATTCAACCTCAATGGGAAGGATAGCTTCTGAGCCATAGACAAGGGCGTAAGGTGTAGCACCTATGGGAGTGCGTATACTGGTTCTATAGGTCCACAGAACAAGATTGAGTTGGATATGCCAATCATGGCCAGCATCGTTGACTGTCTTCTTGAGAAGTTTCAAGATGGTTTTGTTGGATGCTTCAGCTTGACCGTTGCCTTGGGGGTAATAGGGTGAGGAGAAACGGTGTTGGATTTTGAATCGATCACAGAGTTCTTGGACATCCTAGTTTTTGAAGGGTCTTCCATTATCTGTGATAATGGATGAAGGAATTCCATATCTGTAGATGAGGTAATTCAGGATAAATGAGGATATTTGCTTACCTATGACAGTGGTGAGGGGAACATCTTCAATCCACTTGGTAAAGTACTCAGTGGCGGTTATGATGACTTTGTGGCCGTTGGATGAGGGTGGATGAATCTTTCCCACAAGGTCAAGTCCCCATTGGCAAAAGGGCCAAGGTGTTGTTAAAGGTCTCAACTCTTGAGCTGATGCATGTATCAGGTTCCCATGTATTTGGCACTGCTTGCACTTCTTGACAAATTGGTATGAATCTGTTTCCATGTTCGGCTAGTAATAACCCAAACGCATGAGTTTCTTGGCTAAGGAAGGACCGCTAGAGTGTGTTCCACAGATCCCTTCGTGTATGTCTTGTAAGGCAGTTATGGATTCTTCTCATTCTAAACAACGGAGTAAAGTACCATCTAGACCACGTTGGTATAGGGTATCGGCAATAATGGTATAGCGAGAGGTTTGGCATATAAATGTTTATCGTTGGTTTGAAGATAAGTCAGGTGGGAGAGTGTTGTTCTTGAGGTAAATATAAATTTTACTGTACCAAGGTGAATCAGATCCAACTAAAAGGCATATGGTATGATTCTCTGAAAGATCATAAGCTGGTTGCCGAATAGTTTCCACTAAGAACTCGTACCGTGACTCATTCTCTGGTATCTCAAGAAGAGAGGCAATGGTTGCCATGGCATCTGCTGCTTTGTTTTCAATCTGAGGTATCTGCTCAAAAGAGATGATCACAAAGTATTCCTTAAAGTCGTCGACCATCCACTTGTAAGGGACAAGCTTTTCATCTTTGGTTTGGTAATCATCATTGACCTAATTTATCACTAGTTGAGAATCACCATAGACATGTAGCTCTTTGATTTTCCACTTTGTTACCATTTTGATACCGATGACTAAAGCTTCATATTTTTCTATGTTGTTGGTGCATGGGAATAACAAATAGTATGACTTCGGAATGGTTTTGCCATGAGGAGTTACAAACAAGATTCCTGCCCTCGATCCATGGTTTGTGTAGGACCCATCAAAGTAGAGCTTTCAAGAATGTGTTGAGATGTTGAATAAGGATTCATCTGGAAAGTCAAATTGTATTGGTGTGGCGTCTTGTAGGGGTGCCTCTGCTAACTGATCAGCAATGACTTGCCCTTTGATAGCTTTTCTATCTACATACTCAATGTTGTATTTGCTTAGGAGCATGACCCATTTGGCTAGGCGACCTGTAAGAGCTACTTTGCTTAGTAGGTGCTTCAGTGGATCTATTTTTGCAATAAGTTTGACTAGATGTGCAAGCATATAATGTCAGATTTTTTGGAAGCAAAAACTACTGCAAGACATGATCTTACTATCTGTGAGTATTGCAACTCATAGCCCACTAATGTTTGACTGATGTAGTAGACGGCTCTTTCTTTATTCTCATAATCTTGTTGTGCTAGAAGAGCCCCAAGAGCTGTAGGTGTAGCAGATATGTAGAGTATCAATGGTTTCCCTTGGATAGGAGGCATGAGAATGTGTGGATTCATAAGGTACTCTTTCATTTTGTTGAATGCCTCTTCACATCTCTCATCCCATCTAAATGGAATGTTCTTTTGCAGGAGATGAACAAATGGTTGACACTTGTCTACCAATTGTGATATGGATCTATAGATTGCTTGTAGCTTGCCTTGTAGAGATCTTAGTTGAGTAAGAGTCTTGGGTGGTGGCATGTCCATGATAGCCTTGACTTTGGCGGGGTCCACCTCTATTCCATTCGCTGACACAATAAAGCCTAGAAGCTTGCCTGAGGTGACTCCAAATACACATTTCTTTGGGTTCAACCTAACTTTGAATTGTTCTAATCTCTGAAAGACTTTCTCTAACACATCTAGGTGTGATTCTCTTGTGAGTGACTTTGCTAGGATGTCATCGACATAGTCCTCCATTGTTACATGCATCATATCATGAAATATAGTAGTCATAGCACGTTGATATGTGGCTCCTGCATTTTTTAGCCCAAATGGCATGATAGTCTAGCAAAAAGTGCCCCATGGACAAGTGAAATTTGTCTTATGCTAGTCTTCTGGTGCTATCCTGATCTGATTATATCCTGAGAATCCATCCATAAGAGAACATTTTATGTCCTGCTGTTAAGTTGACTATGATATCTATATTTGGCAATGGAAAATCATCCTTGTGGCAAGCTTTGTTTAGATCTCTAAAATCATTGCATAATCAAACTCTGCCATCTAGTTTGGACATTGGTACAATGTTGGATATCCACTCCGGGTAGTCTATTTCTCTAATAGACCCTACATCCAGTAACTTCTTGAGTTCTTCTTTGACCAATAGTGCTATGTGCAGATGCATCTTTCTAAGCTTTTGTTTGACTAGTTTCACACCCGGATCTAGTGGAAGATGATGCAGGATCAAGTTTGGGTCTAGACTTGGCATGTCTGCATATGACCAAGTGAAGTTGCCTCTCTTTTTCTTGAAGAATGGTACAAACTTGGTCTTTTCTGGTGGAGTAAGAGATTTAGCAAAGTGAATGATCTTGAGCTGTTCCTCTGTTCCAATGTTTGGCTCTGTGGGTTCCACAACAATCTAAGACTTCTCCTGGTGCATGTCATTGGGGAGAGTGTCAAGCCTTCCATTGTTAGGTGCCACAGTTGGGTTTTCACCTTTGGATGCGTCCTTTCTTTTTACTATTTTGGGATCTGACACTGCCGCAGAACGGTTTTCACCATCAGATCTAGTTTTTATTTTGATATTTTTGTGACTGGAAGGCTTAGCACCCTC
Organism: Cunninghamia lanceolata; assembly: GCA_027924645.1. NCBI lineage: Eukaryota > Viridiplantae > Streptophyta > Pinopsida > Cupressales > Cupressaceae > Cunninghamia > Cunninghamia lanceolata. The sequence continues at coordinate 28,518,033 of BSBN01000021.1, forward strand.
TCTGAAATAAGCCACATTATTAAGTTCAATAGCAAAACCAACTTTATGATCTCCTTTGGGTAGGTGGTCCCTAAGTTCCATGTAGTCAATATAAGCATCGTCATTTTGGAACATATCTAGTTGAGGGGTTCCTCGTAGACCCCAATCAATAAGTTCAGGATGCACAAGGGGGAGGGAGTCAGAGGATAGATCTGATTCATTGATAGTTTGAATGGATATACTAGGAGTATTGGTAGGGGGAGTGTTCGGGATGGTACTTTCCTCCAAATTGTTTATTGCAATAGAACTCGAACCTTCCTCGAAAGTCGTATTCTCAGAGATAGGCAAATCAGACTCTAGTGGTCTGTTCGGTAGCATTTGTCCCTCATGGTAGGGGCTATAAGTTTGAATGGTATCACACTCTTTATCATCATAGGAATGCTCTGTTAATTCATCCCACTCATATTCATTGGAATCTCTGTCATTGTCCACTTGAAGTGTATGGATCATTTCTACTAGACAAGCATTTTCTTTAACTTTGCCCTTACTTTTATATCCTAGGCCATTTGTATTTCTAGCTAATGAGGATGAAGACAGTTGAATGGGTTCTATGATTCCTTATTTTCTTAGGCCAATGGGGCTTTGTCCTTCATAGCCCATTCTGTGTAGGATAGCTTCTCCTCGCCCATAGAGTTCTGTTGGGAGCCTAGGTGGTTCCTATTGTATGTTATCTTCTTCTTCGGTATAAAGCCATTGTAGGACATCTCTCTCCTCTGTTTCATTGGATAAGGTCCCCAATTTTACAAAGGGAGCTATGGAAGCTATAGGGGGAGCAGATGGCTTTGAAAAATGTTTGGGTCGACCAAAGGATCTAGGAGATAAAGGCACCTTGGCTAGATTACGGCTGTGCTCAATGGAGTATTCCCCAACTCCGGTTTCTTTGATGGTAATCTTCTGCTCTTTGGGCCTTGATGAGGAAGCTTCAAAGGCATGCTTTTTCTATGGGGTAGGGGATGTAGATGCTCTATTGTTTGGTATGTTACAATTGGGTTTTGAAAGGATAGAGTTGCAGTGCTGAAAGGGGTCAAGGTCACCTTGGATGGTAACTTGCTTGCCATTGTGCGAGAATTTTATGCATTGGTGATAGGTAGAGGGAACAAATTTCATTGCATGGATCCATGGTCTACCTAGGAGAATATTATAGGCAAACTCCTTATCTATGACTTGGCACACAACATCCTTTATGATGGGTCCCACTTGTATGGGTAATACCACTATTCCTTTGGTAGTTCTCTCTTCTTCATCGTAGGATTTGAAAGTAATCTTCTTCCTTGGATCAACTGTATTTTTGGAGAACCCCAATGTAAGGACTAGCTTTAATGTGCAAATATTTAAACCATCCCCCCCATCAATGAGAACCCTCTTGATGCGGTGTTTATGGATGAAGGCGATAATATGTAGAGAGGTGTTATGGGGTTGAGACACTGAGAGATTATCTTGCTCAGTAAATGATATGGTACTTGAGGAGGTCATATTACCTACCATGGCCTAAAACTTCTCTTGGGCCAAGTTAGTGGGGATGGTGGTTTCCACTAAGGCTTTATTGAGAATCTCCTTATGAGGAGATAGACGCAACAACTCCAAGATAGAAATGTGCGCCGGAGTCTTCTGTAGTTTGTCTATGACATTATACTGACGAAAGTTGGACTAAGAAGGCGACGACCTTGGAGGGACGGTATTCAATGTGACTTTACCACTAAGGGTAATGATACTACAACCAGTTTGGTTAGGTTCTAATTGTTGGTTGGGTGTGACCACATTGATATGTGGGACCTGCTCTGATATGCAATTGATGGTATAGTCAAATGGCACACTTGCATAGTTGGCATTACTATTCCCACTATTCTGATTTGGCCTGTTGCGATTGTTGTTGTTCTTACCGTTGTGGTTGTTGCCATGGTTGTTGTTGTTGTTAACATTGTTGTTATTGCCATGGTTGTTGTTTCCATTGTATGGCCTGTCATGATTGAGAAGTGGATCTTTGTAAGCCACATGTGTCTCATTGGAGGTATGTTGTTGGGTTCCTCCTTGATTTTGATCAAGCACATCCTTAATGACATGTTTGAGATGAATACAATTGTTGGTAGTATGTCCCCTTCCTCTATGATACTCACAATAGTCAGTGTCCTTCCAGTAGGGAGGTTTGACTATAGGCTCATAATCACTTGTTGGTGGTAGAGAGATTTCATTGTTGGCCAATAGTTTCCTTAATGCGGATTCTTGAGACTTACCCAGCGGTGTGAACTTTTGCCTTGGATTTGCGCTAAACCATGGTCTTGGCTCCTGAGAAAATGGTTTGTTGGGCGTAACATTGTTTGCCTCTCCTTTGAGAGTGAGTATGGGTTGCTGCTTGGAAGCCGCCACCTTGGCGTCAACCACTCCATCATTGACAACATTCTTATTCTTGGTCCAAAACTTTGATTTGTCAGTCATGTAGTTGGAGGTAGGTGTGTCCTTATATAACTTGATTTGCCCCTTGGTGATCATAGCTTTTTCGATAAACAATCCCATTTCAATGACTTTTGAGAATGATGTAGGGCATTGTATTTGTATTTGATAGCCAAGATCGGTGTTGAGGTTATGGACAAATATCTCCATTAGTTGCTTCTCAGGTATATCATACGAGCACTTGCTTGCTAGTTGTCTCCATCGTTGTAGGAAGTTAGTGAATGACTCACCACTCTTTTGTTTGGTGTTGCATAGATCAAGCATAGAGACTTCGTGTTCAATATTGTAAGAGAAGTGAATGATAAATTTGTTGACTAGCTCATCAAAAGTTTTGATGCCCGGTGGAAGCCACGAGAACCACTCCATAGCTTAACTGCCTAGAGATCGAGGGAATAGTCTCATTGTGAGCTACTTCTAAACATATTGCGTTGAATTCCCTAATGTGATCTCTAGGGTCCCCTTTTCCTTTGTACTTGTCAAACTTAGGAACTTCAAATTGATAGGGAAATAGTTTCATGATCAAACTTTTATCAAAGGGGTATGGTGCAATATCTTCCAAGGAGTAGTTTTTAGTGTTTGTACCCGTCTTGAGATCCAACATTTGTTGCTTTAGACTCTCGAGTTGCTTCCTCATTTCTTCCATAGGAGCATTTGGGTCTATGACTTTCTTTCCCTTATCCTCTGTGTTTGGGTCTATGGCATTCTTTCCCTTTTCATGATCATCCTCTATGTTTTCCAGGATTGAGCTTATATTGAAATCCGCAGGGAGTTTAATTCCAAGACTAGCAAGATGATAGAAATACTTATGAGGGTCTGCATGGAGTACTTTCTCTACTAAGCGTTGGAATTTCTAATCTTGGATGCTTCCTTGATAGTCTTCGTTAGAGATTTCCTCATCACTATTGTGAGGTGTGAGGATGTGGTTGGATGATCCGGCCATTTCCAGTTGCTTTTTGTATTGAGATCTAGTAAGAACCATGCAAGGTGACATGGGATGAGGTGGAATGGGACAAGAGATTTTGGCAAGGTGCTGATGGAGACTATTGAGAATAGGATACTTATGACAAGATTTGGACAAAGGACTTTCTCGATCAATGATTCCAAGCAAGACGGCTGATACAAGACGGTAGCCACTAGTAAGGGTACTCAATACCTGTCTTACTGTGTAGGGACTAGTCGTGCACCAAGACCTACTAGCAAAGTTCTGTGACTAACTAGGTTTACTTGAATCCAAAGTGATACGAAAAAGGGGCCTACGCTGACCTGATATGGGATACTTTTGACTTTGGACTAGAAAGACCTGATAGAAGGTGAATGGGATGACTAATGAAAGAGAGATTTTGATGTGAAATGGATGAAAAACTAACTGCAAGGTAAGATCTGATCTCTAAACCTGAAACTAGACTAAAATGGGTACCCAAAACTGGTGTAATTTTTCTCTTGAAAACTGTGCAAGTGCTCACTGTCATGCATGCGCTGAAACAGATGCGCTACGAAAATAGATAAATGCGCTGCAAGTCAGGATATATGCGTCGCACTGCTAAAATGTATATGCGCCAGATCAGTCAATAAAAGCGCTAAAAGTCACTACAAATGCGCTATAGGTCAGCACAGATGCGCAGAAACAGAGGACGGATACGCGACCAAATGAATCTTCATGGTGCATGCCATTTTTCATAAATTTACCATTTTTAACCAAGCTTGAAATCCTTAAAAAATGTGAGTGTCAGGCCACAGAAGAGTAATTAGTAGTAATAGCGAGTTTTGAATAAATTGGGATTAACTACTTCTCAAAAAATGTCCTTGATTTTTCAAATACAAGTTTGAATATTTGAGTGCGCTTGTGCTATGAGAAAATCCAAATTTACAATATAAAAAGAAGTGATAATTGGAAACAAAAAAATAGTTATAGACAAATGATAAAACTGTTTAAATCACCATTAAATTGTGATCTATTCAAATAATGGTGATTCAATCATGAGATTTGAATAAATTGTGATCTAATGAAATTTAAATCATGTCTTGTAATTTGTGCTTAATTTTAAAAAAATGGTGATCCAATCTAGGTTGGATTGCCTCTGCCTCTGGTTTGCAATTTTATCCCAATTTATGCTTCTTCGAATGAATTATACAGGATCCCTAAAAATCCATTGCTTTTTCATAATACTTGTGCATAAGTTTTATGTAGCATGCTGACATGAAGATTACCAAATCGCTATGATTTTTTGTCATGTTTAGAGAAAAAACATGTAGCATCTCTCCAAATGAATTTCAAGTTATTTTCAAATCGCTAAGACTTGGTGCTCGAGAGTTAAATTGTATACGTCTAAAAATGACACAATTTGGTCTAGATAAATATTCTTAATATTTATTCCCTTCTAATTCCTCTATCAATAAATAAATAAACAAATTTATTTATTTGATTCATATTCTTCCAACAATTAAATAAATTCCTTTATTTAATTCAATTCTTCCCAAACAATTAAATAATTCTTAATTATTTAATTAAATCAAATCATTCTTCCAAATTTGAATAAATCAAATCAAATCTATTTAAATCTTTTCAATCTCTAAAAATAAAATACAATCAAATATTTTATTTATTCTTCCAAAATCATGCACAACAATTAAATAAATTTATTTATTTAATTTGCTTTCTTATCTTCTAAATTAAATAATACCAATTATTTAATTATTTCTTCCAATAATATCTTCTCTAAATTTAAATAAATCAAATATTTATTTAAGTTGTCTTTTTCTTCTAAATTGAGTTATCTCTAAATATAATTCAATCTTTGTGCACATGCAATTAAATATTCCTAATATTTAATAAAATAAAAGATCTTCGTATTCTCATGCAAATCCCTCCTTGTTTTAAATCACTTAACTGATTATTATACTCTTTTAATTGCTTTAACTCATTCTTCTATTCTTAGCAAATCTTCTCATGCAAAAGAAAGCAAGACACATGTCTTCTTCTTATTCGTTGCATGTTCCTCAACTATTCTATACCGTTGATCTTCTCAATCTCTCTATACCATTGATCTCTTCTTTCCCAAGTATCGTTACTCTGCAGGAATTACAGTGCACCTTTTACACCAATTCCTTCATTGCTTGTGATCACACTCATTACTGTTGGTGTGAACAGGGTTATTACCTATCTGGTTTAACCTTTGTTGTGTAGATAAATCATATTATTTAACTATTTATTAGTTAAATAATAATCACACACATGTTCACATCTTAAGTTGACTTAAAAAGCATTCTAGTTGTCTTCTAGATGTTTCTAGTTTGTCTAATTGTTGATAGTTGTTGTTGATAGTTGTCATCTTATCCTATAGTTGTCATATGTCATAGGATTAAGACAATTGTCACATGACTACAACATCTTGTATCTCACCTTGGTCTTTATAACCAAGGCCTCATTGTACATTAAGTAATCCAGTACATTTATGTATCATGGCAATATAGCATTCTTTTTTCTTGTCTCTTTTGTGTGGAAGGTTATTTGGTTTTGCAGATTTGATCTTGGTGGTTGATTGCTCCAACATGGTATCAGAGCTTTGATCTTGCAAGCCCCTTCTCTTTTTTGTTGAGAGATCTTGCCGTCAACTTTTTGCTGGTGCATCTTGGCTGAAAACGGAGTTCACCATTGAATTCAGATCGCCCAAGTTAGTAAGGATCGACTATCCAAAACTTGATTTTGGACATAGGTAGTTTTTTGAATTTTTTGGGCTCTTATATGCATTTTTGCAGTTTTTTGAATTTTTTGGGCTCTTATATGCATTTTTACAGAAATTTTTTAATCCAAAAAGCAAAAAAAATTTAGCAGAGGGCAATTCTACCCCTGCATTCTGCATTATTTGTTGTGAAATAGTCAGATTCAACTATTTTTTGGTGATTGGGCCCAGATTTGGCCTTTGTAGACTTTTTTTTGTTGTTCTGGGTCAAATTTTTTGGTTTGCAGGGTATTATTTTGGCCAATTTGACCTTTAGCATTCCAGACATTGTCATTCTTTGATTTAGCCCAGATTTGGTAGTTGCAAACTTCTAGTGTTTTTTCCTCCACATCTATTTTTTGACACAGTCATTTTTTTGGTTTCAATATGAGCTCCATCGATTCAAAGCTCTTTTAAACTAGTGGTTTGTGGCTTATCTGCTCTTGCTCATAGATATGCATTGTGTTAGATCTTGTTTATCAACAACAATGCCAACACACATTCTATATTAGATCATGGTCAAGTTGGTTCGGGCATTTGCAGACACCGACTTGCACTAAAAACTTTGACCTTCAAGCAATCATTGCGCCTTAAGATCTGATATTTCACATTCCTTATTATTGTTATTGGATTGGATTGAGATCATTGCTATTGGGCATTAGGATCGGTCTCATAGTTTTTTTTTAGATCTTCTGCACCTCTGACCTGAATTCGACTCTCAGACTGTGTGTTTTTAGAGATTTATTTGCAAATCATAGACTTCTCTGTCTTTTATTTCAAATCTACGAAGCCTCCAGTCCTCCACTTATTGGATTCCTTGTCCATTTCAATAGATCATTTCATGATTGACTGTTGTTTGCAAAAGTTTTTAGGGTTTTCTGGTTTTCAATACATTGGGCAAGGCATAAAACTGGAGGTAGGCATTTTTTCAGTAGTCGACATACCATATCGCATCCGGCGGTCACATTGAAACCGCAGGTAGATTTCGCGCCGTACAAAACTTGTCGGTTGTTCCTATGGCATCGATCTCACATTTTCAGTGGTATTCAAATCTTCAAAGACGGTCAAATAAGTAGCGGTCTCTTTGCATCGGCCTTGTCCCAACTTCGACGGTGGTAAACACTGAATTGCCAGCAGGTTTCATTGAATCGACAGCTTCAAAAGATCTTGGTTAGCAGATCTCATATATTCCCAGTGGCTTCTGTTGATCCTACCACATATTTCTAGGTGATCATCATAATCTTGATCGGCATTTTATCCTCGTCGGCAAGCATTCGACGGTTTTATTAACCAGTCGACACTCAAATTACCGACTGGCTAAATCTCATTGCCAACAAAGTCTTCAATTAGATATTCTCCTTGGTGTTTACATAAGGGTTGTTGAAGACTCATTGTTTTCAATGGTTGTAGTTTCAAACCACCTGCAGACTCACAAGGCATCAAAACGCCCTCTCTCGATTGATTGTCCACTTTGACCATTGACCTCTCTGTCCACTTGAACAACCAGTCTGTGAGAGACCTTATCCATGATAGATCTAGCAATATACAGCTCACAAGGGCCTCCATAGGCCATTCAGTATCCTGAGCACTTTTACAGGCTGCACTTTCAATCACATTGGTTGAGCTAAAATTTTTCACGGTAGCTTTTGTAGCAAAGAAGAACTATTCTTTATTTGTTTGTTATTTGTTTGTCCAAGATGGCAATTGAGGTCCGGTTTGGTAGGTGGTCTACCCCCTCACAAATAAAATTTTCCACCTTTCTTGCTGGTTTCATCGCCTGATCATGTTGTTGATCTTGTTGCATGCAATCCGAGGACAACTTTTTGCAAATTTTGACAAAGAGGAGGATTTTTTCTTTTTGCCATATCTTGCAAACCAGGAAGCAGATTTTCATGTTCTTATAGTCATCAGAAAGGTGGTTCAGTGAACTTTGCTGTAGAATAGGTGATGTTTTCAGATTTTGTCATTTTTTGCCAGTTTTAGCAGCTTGAAGGTACAGTTTGCCTTTTTCTTGCAACTGGCATAACTTTTGCATACGACGTCGAAATTTGTTGAATTTTTTTTTTTAAATTTCTTAGAAAATCACAAGGAATCTGCTTGTAACTTCTATTTTTTTCCCTTGACAAGCTTTTTTTGCTCAAAAATTGTAAAAATCACCATGTGTTATAAACGGTTGATTTACGCTTGTTGATTGTACAAATTCTTTCATTATACTTTGCTGGGAGGGATTACAATCACATTGTTAATACATTTTGGGGGGGTGAAAGGTATGATTTAAGTGCCCTTGTGTATTTGGTTCTTGGTGTTTCTTCTGCTACACATGGCAGAAAGTGTGTCTATAAAACCACTCACTCCACATAATTACCACACATGGAAGTTTAAAATGCAACAACTACTGCAATCTAAGGTCCTTTGGCAAATGCTAGAGGATAATCCACCTAGTTTCACTAAGGAGTTTGAAAGATTTGCTTATAAGAACAAATTAGATGAAGCTATGGGAATCATAGGATTGCATGTATCAGACAACTTGTTTCATATTGTGGAGTGTCAAACACCTAGAGAAATTTGGGATAAGCTTGTAGAATTGTATGGTACTGTCAATGAATTCTGAATCTTGCAACTAGAGGCAGAATTGACATCACTCTCTCCAGATAGTTTTCCTACTATCCAAGATTTTCTTGAGAAATTCAAGATGATCTTGTCACAATTGAAAGGGTGTAGGCATGATAAAACTGAAAAGGAATGTATCTTCTTGATTTTGTCGAAGTTGAAGGGCCCATTTCAGGTGTTTTCATCTACCTTCTATTCTACTATGGATGCCTTTGGGAAAGACTTGAAGATGCCTAGCTTTGAGCTATTTTATGAGCATCTTACTAGGGAGCAAACCAAGTTACTTCAAATGGGTGCACTTCCTAGTTCTAAGAGTCAAGCCTTGATGGCCTCATCTTCCAAGGGTAAAGGTAAGAATAAGAAGAAGCCTAAGATAGAATCTCCTTTAGGTAGTGAGTCTCCCTTCAAACCAAAGCTGAAGAATGATCAGAAGCCCACTCCTCCACCTAATCCTTCCAAATCTGGTGAGTCTTCCTCCAAGACAAAGAAGAAGAAAGGTATCACTTGTTCTTTTTGTGACATGATAGGTCATGATGAGTATCATTGTTTTAAGAGGTTAGAGGCCTTGGAGGAAGCTATGAAGAAGCACAAGATTTCACTTCCCAAGCCCTCCTCTATAGGCAAAGGACATGCTCTTTCCATACATGGCTTGCTTGCATCTTCAAATAGCTGGATACTTGATTCAGGTGCTTCACATCAAATGACCAATTCACTTGATCTACTTCAGACTCTTTTTGATACTAGCACTTCTCAGATTGCAGTGGGGAACTCTTCACAGATTTCAGTCATGGGGACAGGCATCGTTCAATTGCAAGATGGTTGCATTGAAGATGTTCTTTTTGTTCCCAAGATTTCTGACAATCTTCTCTCAATCTATCAGATTTGTCATTCTGGGGATGGAAAGAAAGTTGAGTTTACTCCTCATAAAGTGGTTATTCGACAGCTACAGGATCCTGAGACAATTATTGCTACAGGGAGAGTGGATCATACATCTTGACTATACAGATTTGATGGATTTGAGTATTCATCAGGATCATCTCTTATAGCACATGCCGATGCCTTGAGCAAGCTTTGGCATGAGAGATTTGGACATCTGAATTACAGATATCTTTAGCAGATGAGCACAAAGAAGTTGGTTGTTGGTCTACCTAAGATTTCTTGTAGAGAGGGAGTTTGTCCGAGTTGTGTACTTGGCAAACATCATCAGGATCCCTTTCCTAAGGGTTAGGCTACACGAGCTTTGGCACCCTTGGAGTTGGTTCATAGTGATCTCATGTCTTTCCCAACTCCTGCATTCTTAGGAGCCAAGTATGTGCTCACTTTCATTGATGATTTCTCACGATGCACATGGGTGTACTTTCTTAAGTACAAAAGTGATGTTTTTGACACATTCAGGACATACAAGGCATTTGTGGAGAAGCAGTTAGGTCTTTCTCTTCGACAGATATACACAAATAATGGGGGGGAATATGTGAACCAAGTTTTTCAAGATTTTTGCAGTGAGCATGGAATTTAGCATCAGTTTTCAGTTGCTTACACTCCTCAGCAAAATGGTGTAGCCAAGAGAAAGAACAGGACATTACAGGAGATGGCAAATTGCATGCTTCAGTCTAGGTCTATGGATCCCGCCTTTTGAGCTAAAGCAATCAATTGTGCCAACTATATTCAGAATTGTATGCCTCACAAGGTAGTGTAGCATGTGACTCCTGAGGAGGCTTGGTCCCATGTCAAGCCTAATGTATCCTTCTTCAGAGCATTCGGTAGTGAGGCTTGGGCATTCATTCCGAATGGTCGGTGTAAGGCTATGGAGGAAGAGTCAACCTTTGATTTTTGTTGACTATTGTGAGGATGTGAAGGCTTACAAGTTGTTTGATCTTGTCACTCGGGATGTCTACTTTTGTAGAGATGTCCATTTTGATGAGTCCTTCACACAAGTGGATTCTTCCACCACTTCTTCTTCCTCACTACATACTCCGCCTACTTCATCATCACTTGAAGATGTTTTGCTTATTCAAGATGATACTAATGAAGGTCCTGTTCCACCACCTCCTCAAGCACTAATTTTGCCCCGATGGGCCCGCACTACTCTTGAGGAGGCTGGTCCTCTTATTAGTGATCCCACAGATACTCGCCACACTCGTTCATAGACAATAGGTGTCAGTCTTTTGAGTCATGCCATTTCTATAGATCCTCAAAAATTTTCAGATGCCGCATGTATTCCAGAGTGGGACAGTGCAATGGTTGAGGAGTATTCTTCTTTAATGAAGAATCATACTTGGGATCTTGTTCCTCTTCCTAAGGGAAGAAAATTGGTTCAATGCAAGTGGGTGTACCACACCAAATATGTAGATGATGGTTCTATAGGCAAGTACAAGGCTTGTCTTGTTGCTAAGGGGTTTTCTCATGTTAAGGGTATTGACTACTCTGAGACCTTTGCTCTTGTCACCAAGATGGATTCCATTCGTCTTGTACTTTATCTTGCTGCATCACAAGGATGGTCAGTGTATCAGATGGATGTGAAGAGTGCATTCTTGCATGGTGATCTTCATGAGGAGATCTACATGGAGCAGCCTTCAGGTTTTGTGCAGGACTCTTCACTTGTTGGCAGGCTTCGTTGTTCATTATATGGTCTCAAACAAGCCCTTAGGTCTTGGTATGAGAAGATGTATAGTTTCCTGCTTGCTTTCAATTTCACACAATGCCATTCTGATCCTATAGTTTACACTCAGAGACGTGGAGATGATCTTTTGATCCTTGTACTTTATGTGGATGATTTGATTCTCACAGGCAGTTCTACCTCCATGATCTAGAGTATTCATCAAGCATTGATGGAGCGCTTTGATATGACAGATCTTGGTCTTCTGCACTACTTCCTTGGTCTTCAGGTTTGCCAGACTACTGAGGGGATCTTCATTTTTTAGCAGAAGTATTCTCTTGATTTGCTTCAAAGATTTGGCATGGCTAATTACAAGCTTACCCCTACACCATTTCAATCAGGTGTTGTATTGTCTACTAGTTGCCCTACTCCCACAGTTGATGCTACATTGTATTGGTAGTTGGTTGGCAGTCTTTTCTACTTGACACATAGTCGTCCTGATATTTCCTTTGCGGTTGGACTTGTTGATAACTGAGAGGGGGGGCGAATCAGTTATCTTAATTATTTTAGCTATCTGATCTTTCTTAACAATTAATGCATCTTTAAATTATATTTACAAACATAACCATGAAACAAAAATAACATCAAAACACATGACACAATGATTTTAACGTGGAAAACCCTGTTAAGGGAAAAACCACGGGGTGACTAACCCAAGATTGTATTCTCTGTTAGAAGAATAAGATGATACAAAATGACACTTGCCAATTAGGGCTCACTGCCTGAGCACACTGCTCACAAGAGGCTCACTGCCTACAAGAGAATCATTGTCTACAAGAAAAGAAGGTAACAAAATACTTGAACTGATGAGAAGCATCCACACATGCTGAAGTTCAGTTCTGGTTAAGCCCAATATACTGATCTGCTGCACTTCATTCTTACTCTCCTTAGGTGTTGTTGTCTTGTTACATTCCGGACCTGTCTTACTGCCTTCACACTACCTTTTTTTGCACACCACCACAACACAACACACCTTCACATCTAAATTCATCTGGTATATATATATCCGCATAAGTGATTTCAACATCTTTCTAGTCGGCATCCGGAATAGTCAGTATTTTCCCAAACTTTGATTTATTGGCTGAATCCTTGCTTACCAAGTGATGCATATCAAGGAGATGCTCATAGAAGTCATCAATCATGTCAGCCAATCATGAATGATACCTTAGGAAGCTTTGTCACCATCAATATCTCATCCAGATTTAGGTCTGATACTCTGTCGTTCAGTTCTTCCTCTGTCTACTCTACCAATCAGGAACCCAACACTCAAGTGCTCATATCTCTTCACTCTTCTATCACCGAAGGCTAGATCCTTGGAATATATTAGTCAAGGTACTCCTCTTGACTTCCCCAAATCTGCACTTTACTAAGATATTTCTTCTGAGAGATTTGGACCTGACTGACGGACCTTGCTGCCTGCTCTGTTCTTGCTTACCAGACCACAATATTTCTTCAATCTGACTTCCGGTAAAGACACACCATGTCCTGCGGATGTGTGGGATGGACTTTGTTGCCATCAATGACAACATTCATGAATCCATATAGTGTCTCTTGCCAACAATCTCCCCCTTTGGCATTGATGGAAACACTTAGTGAAAAATGACTAAGTGAAAAATGACTAAGTGTCACACTATACTCCCCCTTGGCTGATGCTCTATTCATATGTACATTTTTTGGAGCTCCCCCTTAGCTGGATTCCTCATTTTTCACTGTTCCTCACTCCCCCTTTGACATCAATGGCAAACGGTGGGGTCCACACACCAAAATTTGCAATACTCAATCTATACTTAATCACATAAGTATATTATCCGGTTATACTTTACATATACTTTAGTATCTCTGCAAAAGTATTTTTTAGTTGTACAAGTTTTGTTGCCCAACTCAGTTTCATCCTATCCAAAATTGAGATGTGACCACTCAACAGGAATGCAAAAGCTTCTGCCTTCTTGAGATCTATCGGATCATTTGTCCGAGCTGTGGCCTGTGCATCAGTTAGGGCCTCATGCATGGCCTCTAACTTAGGGATAATGATGCCTCTAAGTTCACTCAACCTGTTTATTCTATTTTTCTTCTCCTTCTCAAGTGTCTTTATTTTATTTATGACTGCAATAGTTTGACACTCTTGATTTACTATGGAGGAGGATAGAGGATCAAAACTTTGAGATAAACTTAATAGTTTGTCCTCTTGCTCTTTTACTTTCTTCTCAATGTCCTTGGTTACTTTAGGCCAGGATAAAAAAAAATTGTAAATGTTTCTGCCATCTTTGAGAACATTTTCTAAGCTCTTTATCCCAATATCCATAACTCTCATATCATTTGAAATTAGACCTTGTATTTTGGAGAATCTCTTATCCAAAAATTCTTTCCAGACTTTCTCTTCTACTGCTTTCTCTAAACAGTCAAAATGTGTATTAACAAAATTTACAAGAGACTTTAGATTACCAGATGTGGAGGCCAAAGGATCCTTTTGGAAGGATGGCATGATCTTCTCCAATACACCGGATGCAGTTTCTAAGAGCTCACAGTCTTCCATGTGAGACTTTAGCAGTTTTTCTTTTGCCTTTGCTTGAGTGAAGGATGCTAGTTTCATGGTTTGAACTGGAGAGAGGGAGTCAAAATTGAACGGTCCTTGAAGAAGTTTCGATTCATCAAATTCCATCATCTCTTTGGTTAAGAAATCCTTGATTGCTTCTACTGTGTCTCTTGCTGGTGACAGGGTTTTCTCCCCTTCTGCAGTCTTAGCACTATCATCTGTGGCCTTTTCTGTTGGAGTTTTCTCTCCTTCTGCAGCCTTACTACTGTCATCTTCTTTTTCCTTCTCCTCTGCTTTGTGACTGATCTTCTCTTCTACTCTTTCTTCTTCTTTAGATCTGGAGTCTGCAGGGGAAACTGGAGGAGAGATGTTTGCTTGTTCATGGACCTCCTCTTCTGAAGCAAAGGAATCTAAGTCCTTACCTTTTTCTTCACCTGTCTCCTTTACCTCTTCTGCCACTGTCTCAATAGATTCTTCTTCAATATTTGTAGCTGAGGAATCATCACCTAAGTCCTCTATAATAGGAATGTTGAATCTTTTGTATGCATTCCGGAGGATCTCTTCTGTCTCTTTTGCTACTTTGTCAGTTTCTTCGAGCATAAGCTGATTCATTCTAGCTTTTCTCCAGAACTCATCCTTGCAATTTTTGAAGATCATATTCATTTGCTTTGGAGTGATTGAAGGATATAGCTAAATAGCTATCTGTTCTCAGATCTCAAGATCTTTTTCCATAGCATTATTCTTCCTTATTTCTAATTCCTTCTCTAGGCTTTTGGGAATAAGAGATATAATTTCAATAAAAGCCTTATTGTAGATATTCAGATACCTGACTGTGGCTTCTTGCAAGATCTTTTGGTCAGCTTCATTGTAATTATCATAGAATTCAGCCATTGGTTGAAGGTTTCCATCCACAGTAACTGATTTTATGATGTCATCAATGCACAAATCAGGTTTTTCAACAAATTCTTCTATTACTTCTTCAGTAGAGGGTTCATTGGATGTTTTCCTTTTCTTCTTCATTTTATTTACTTCCTCATCTGATTCTGTCTCTTCTTCATCTTTTTGGCTTGTGTAAGACCTTGTTGCCTTTTTCTTTGTTCTCTTTTCTCCTTTACTAGATGATTTTGCTTCCGGTTTTGATGCCTTTGAGCTCTTAGCAGTGGCACATGTAGAGCTCTTAGAGGATCTGGTCCAGGAGGGGGCTTCTACTGGAGCACTTTCTTTTTCTACTTCTTCCTTTTCTTTTTCTGCCCTTTCCATCTTTTCTCTGTTTACATCAAGTGCCTCTTTTGAGATGCCAAACCTTTTGGCAACATTGTCTACTTCTTTTCTCACTTTTCTCTTCATCTCTGGTTGCCTTAGCTCCACATGAATCTTTATACTCAATTCTTTAAAGGTTCCAAACCTTTCTGCCTTGGGATCCTTGGGCTGACTTAGCATGTGCTGAACATGTAGCTCTACAATTTTCTCATCCACTTCATACCCCATTGGCATGATCCAGACTACCCTTGGCTCCACTGCCTCCATTAGGCATTGATCAGTTTCTACCATAAAGCAAATTGTATCATTATATTTTTCAACTAGAGATTGGGGGATTCTTTCTTTGGCTTGCATCATGTTCTGAAAGTTCTTGAAGTAGCCCCAGAGTGCTATGTTTTGTGTCTTGGCATCACCAAGCCCATGCAAGTAATCTCTGATTTGAATTGCAACAAGTCTGTTATTTTGCCATACCTAACCACTAGATCCGAGCAGCTCATTCATAAAGTAGAAGAATAAACATAGTATCAACCCACCATATTTGAAGGAGTTCTTCTTGTCCTTCTTGATCTTTTGTAGGTTTTCCATTAGTTGGCTCAGAAGGAGTTCACAAAGGTCATAATCTGCATTCTTTCTTAACATTTCATAAGCAGTGTAGATTGTTGTTCTGGATATAGAATTTTCTCTACTAGAGTGATATATCTTGTAGCTAATAATCATGGAGGCAAACTTGATGTCCGGATCTGTGATATCCTCAACTGTCATTGCTCTTTTATCAAATTTAGATCTGGTAGCCTCACTCACAATTTGGTTTTTGACTGATTTCAAAGTAGGTAACCCACCGGATGAGTGCAATCAAGTTATTGCCCTAATGGCATCCTTGGTGATCTTAAATGGCCTGTTCAACCAAATGAAGTTGTTATGCATTCTGCTCAAAACATACCGGACCCATTCGTCTTCAGCAAAACAGGGGAAATGGATGTACTGACTAAAATGTTTATCCCTGATGACCTTGTATTGGGGTTTGAGTTCAAAAGAATCATCTATTAGCTGGTTGTGATAGATATCTCTTAACTTGCATTCCCCAAATTCTTCAATGTTCACATGAATGTATGCCCTAATGTCTTCAACATGCAAAACCCCATGCGGAATACTGGAAAATGCACCTAAAGGATCCACTTCTAGGGATTTGTATGGATGTTTCTTAAATTTGGGGCATGGCCTATCAGAAATCTTTACAACATTTGGTGTAGCCATCTTCAAAAGATTTACAGAGAGATATTCAATGGCGAAAAATACCTTTTACGTTTCTAGGGTTCGTGGAGTGTACCAGATTGATTTACTGGATGAATTGACTTCAATAGCTGATCTTTGAGGAATTTGAACAATTTGTTGCAGAGCTCCCATTTTTTTCTTCTTGAATGCAAATGTGCAAATAATGAGTGCATGAACCCTTTTATTTCTGAGAAAAACCCTAAATTCACACTGCAATAAATGCGCAACTTAAGTCATTCTAGTTGCCTTGTTCTTATTATTCTGAGATAGATCTTTTTCTGAATCACTGAGATATACTTAGAGTTATCCTTGGTGATAAATAACAAACTATCTTACTTTCCCAAAACATTCGATCTATCTGCAGATCAAGATGCCTCAAATTTGAATCATACCGGATCTAACTATGATAATCCTATTTTACCAGATGACTATTAAACTAGATCAATCTTGGAAGATTAGACTCTTCAAATCTTCTTGCGGATCTTCCATATCTTTACCAAGCTTTCTTTAGATGTTTCTCTGAGAACCCTTTAATCCACAACATTTCTTGTGCCAATTTCAGGCACCAATTATCTGCCTGGGGAGATTTATTTTCTTTTTGACTCCCCCTGAGCCAGAGCTCATCTTATTTAGTTTCTGAAAGGAATGTCAGCACCAGATTCTGGTGCAGATCCATTTCCAAATCTTATTCATCTCCCTTTGAATTTCATCCGCATTCACTTTTCTTTTTCCTTTCTCTTGGTTTTGATTATGCTGTTCCAGACCCCTTTTGTCTTTATTCTTACTTCTATAGAGTTTGGCAATATGACTGGATCTATTGCAATTGTAGCAAACCACATTTCTTTGTATATTTGACTAATATCTTTTTGATCTACATTGATTAGCCATATGTCCCATTCTATTGCATGCAAAGCATCTACCATTGAATGAATTGTTCATTTGCATGTTTCTACATTCATGGGATTTGTGACCATACCTTTTGCAATTGAAGCACTGTCTGGAGAAGGATGTATTAGTCTGATTCATCCTTCTTCTACACTGATTTGCTTTATGACCAAAGTTATTGCAGTTGTGGCAGTATCCATTGAAAGATGGATATCTTTGAGCATTTGGTTGCCTTACCGGAGGTCTTCTAGGCCTGTTTCTTGGATTTTCTGATCTAGAGTTCTTCTGTCCAGATCCGGAGCTTTCTCCTTCCTCATACCCCAAGCCTTGTTTGTCATCTACCCTCTTTTGGCTTGCAAAAAGAACTTCAAGTTGAGCAGAGCTTATCTTGAATTTTTCTTTATATTCATTTGTTGTTTGAAGATCCCTTTTGAGAGTGTCAATCTAATTTTCAATTTGTTCTTCATTTTCTTTAGCTTCTTCAAGATCAGATTCTAGATGCCTAATTATTCTGTCCATATTGTGGTAGTTTTCTGACTTCTCCTTGAGAGATTGTCTTAGGTTATCCTCAATTTTTCTTTTTTCTTCAATTTCTTGGGTGAATTTCATAACCCCTGATTCCATTTCATGTCTTACCATAATGACCTCTTTTGATAGCTTCTCAGATAACCTGTTCTTCTCATTCAGTTCTTCATCAGTGTTATTGGCTTCACTTTGACTTGCTAATTGTTAAAGTAGTTCCTTTCTCTTTTTCATAGAGATACTCAGTTTCTCTTTTAGTTCATTTATGAAAACATCAGCTTGTTTGATTCTTTCTTTTAGGTCATGGACTTCAAAATGAGACTGCTCAAGATCATCTAAGGCAAACTGAAGCTATTCCCTCATACCATACATATCCATTGAGATTCCCAGATCTTCCTCAAGCTGTTAGGCTCTATTTGGAGGAACTGAGAGGGGGGGAGTGAATCAGTTATCTTAATTATTTTAACTATCTGATCTTCTTAACAATTAATACAGCTTCAAATTATATTTGCAAACATAACCATGAAATAGAAAAAACATCAAAACACATGACACAATGATTTTGACGTGGAAAACCCTGTTAAGGGAAAAACCATGGGGTGACTAACCCAAGATTGTATTCTCTGTTAGAAGAATAAGATGATACAAAATGGCACTTGCCAATTAGGCCTCACTGCCCAAGCACACTGCTCACAAGAGGCTCACTGCCTACAAGAGACTCACTATCTACAAGAAAAGAAGGTAACAAAATACTTGAACTGATGAGAAGCATCCACACATGTTGAAGTTCAGTTCCGGTTAAGCCCAATATATTGATCTGCTGCACTTCATTCTTACTCTCCTTAGGTGATGTTTTCCTATCTTACTGCCTTCACACTGCCTTTTTTTGCACACCACCACAACACAACACACCTTCACATCTAAATTCATCTGGTATATATATATCCGCACAAGTGATTGCAACATCTTTCTAGTCGGCATTCGGAATAGTCAGTATTTTCTCAAACTTTGATTTGTCGACTGAATCCTTTCTTACCAAGTGATGCGTATCAATGAGATGCTCATAGAAGTCATCAATCATGTCAGCCAATCATGAATGATACCTTAGGAAGCTTTATCACCATCAATATCTCATCCGGATTTAGGTCTGATGCTCTGTCGTTCAGTTCTTCCTCTGTCTACTCTGCCAATCAGGAACCCAACACTCAAATGCTCATATCTCTTCACTCTTCTATCACCAGAGGCTAGATCCTTGGAATATCTCAGTCAAGGTATTCCTCTTGACTTCCCCAAATCTATACTTTACTAAGATATTTCCTCTGAGAGATCTGGACCTGACTGATGGACCTTGCTGCCTGCTCTGTTCTTGCTTACCGGACCACAACACTTCTTCAATCTGACTTCCAGTAAAGACACACCATGTCCTGCGGATGTGTGGGATGGACTTTGTTTCCATCAATGACAACATTCATGAATCCATATAGTGTCTCTTGCCAACAAGACTTGTCTCCTGGTTCTCTCAGGAGCCACATGAGAGTCATTGGAAGGCAGCCAAACATATTTTGAGGTATATTCAAGGCACATCACACTTTGGCATTCATTACACATCATGAACTTCTTCGATTATGGGCTTCACTGACTCAGATTGGGTTGGTGATGTTAATGATCGGAAGTCCACTTCTGGCTTTGTTTTCTACCTTGGTTCTGGTCTGATTGCATGGTCTTGCAAGAAGCAGACAGCTATTGTATTATCATCGACAGAGGCTGAGTATCGAGGTGCAGTTTTGGCTAGCCAGGAGGTTCTTTGGCTTCGACAGTTGATGACTGAGTTTGGATTTCCTCCAGATCATCCCACTACTCTTTGGTGTGATAATCAGAGTGCCATTCATATTTCTTGCAACCCCATGGAGCATCAGTGTACTAAGCATGTCGAGATCTACATGCACTTCATCAGGCAGCTCATCTAGGATGGTGTTCTCAACTTGGAGTACTTGCCTACTGAGGAGCAGGTTGCGGACATCTACACTAAACCTTTGGCATTGCCTCATTATCTTCAGTTGCGATCGATGCTTGGGGTGAAGGAAGTTGTCCTGGGGGGTCTTCTTGAGTCCTCCTTCCTTCACTTTTTCATGCTTTTTCTTTGCATGTTTTTCTCTCTTTTGGAGAGAAGTTTTTTCCCACAAGGTTTTCTCCTTTTCTCTGTCTATGAGAGATTGTTTGTACATGGGTACCTAACATGGCCTTGTTGCCGGGATCCATCTTTGCATTTGTTTGTTCCTCCTTAAGTTACACTTAAGGGGGGGTGTTGGTATGAATAGGGTTATTACCTATCTAGTTTAACCTTTGTTGTGTAGATAATTCATATTATTTAACTATTTATTAGTTAAATAATAATCACACACATGTTCACATCTTAATTTGACTTAGGAAGCATTCTAGTTGTCTTCTAGATGTTTCTAGTTTGTCTAGTTGTTGATAGTTGTCATCTTATCCTATAGTTGTCATATGTCATAGGATTAAGACACTTGTCACATGACTACAACATCTTGTATCTCACCTTGGTCTTTATAACCAAGGCCTCATTGTACATTATGTAATCTAGTACATTGTTGTATCATGGCAATATAGCATTCTTTTTTCTTGTCTCTCTTGTGTAGAAGGTTATTTGGTTTTGCAGATTTGATCCTAGCGGTTCATTGCTCCAACAATTACTACGCACTACTACCATCGTTGTGAAGTTCCTCTTCATGGTGGTATTATCATAGCCGTTCCTAATTGACATTCTCGAAGCATAGCAAGTAAGAGCACTCTCTGAGGGCCCTATTTCATACATGCAAGATCGATTGTGATAGGCGATCAATGGAAGCTTCAAATTAATGAGGTTTGCTTTGTTATTGTTCATTGTTTATTGAATCTTCTTTGTTCACCATTTCATTGAGTTTTGGGTATCTTAATATTTGATATTACTGATTATTCATTTGAATCTAATTTTCCCTCAACATTTTTGGTGCCCACCGTGGGGCCTAGCCCCAAATTTAACCCAAAAATTGAGTTTTTGTGTTTTAGAAAGCCATACACAGGAGGAAACAGTGTATCTGATACATCTTAACACACATCTATTACGTATCACGGCGCATACATTTTCGTAGCACATACTGTCTTTGTTCTGATGCATCTGTTACCTATCCTGGTGCATACATTCCTGCAATGCATACAGACATTGTTTCAGTGCATTTACCATTTGAGATAGCACATACATCAGATCAGCACATATACTCTATTTTCCTGCACTTTTGACCTCTGTCTTAGCGCATATGTAATACGGTGCTTCTATTCTCTGTTTTTGCGCATTTAGACTCTAAAGTGACGCATCTGTTTTAGGCAGTGGTTTTTAGGATTTTCCTTGAAGTTTTTGCTAATGCTGACATCTTTTGTAGGAATTCTCTTGATTTGTCTTGCAGGCTAGGTACTAGTTTAGATTCATATAGTTGCACTTGTTAGCTCACACTTCGATTTCTAACGGGAAAGTAAAATGGATGCTCATGCAGATCTCACATAGTTTTAACTAGGAAAGTGGTAATTGAATCATTGCTATCTTGCATATCATTGAATCATTGCTATTGCTATCTTTTCAAAGTTAACAAACTCATTGCTATCTGGATAAAATTGAACTCATCATTGCTATCTAGGTAAAATTGAACCATTGCTATCTCGGTCGACCATCATTTCAAAGTTAACAACTCGTGCTACATGGATAAAATTGAACTCATCATTGCTATCTGGGTAAAATTGAACCATTGCTATCTCGATCGACCATCACTTCAAAGTTAACAATTCATGCTACATGGATAAAATTGAACTCATCATTACTATCTTGGTTAAAATTGGACCATTGCTATCTTGCTATCACTTCAAAGTTCTGTGCTTGCCCAAGGAGATAGCTCATCTAGTTTTTCTCATTTTAACTAGGGGAAAAGAACCACTGTATTCTGTGTTTTGGGAATGATACCAGGCCTATGATCTCCCCTATCTTGGGTGACCAAAATGCTAGACATATCATTTTTACATGTGTTTTTCCTTTAGAGGGGCCTGCTCTTGGATACCGTTCATCCAAGTAGGAGCGACCCTAAGTGGTAACAGGCTAGACGCCAAGCCCTTCCAAGCCACTATAAATAAATTGTGTTTGGAGTTAAAGCTTCAAACAATGAGTGAAGTTGTGTTATACCGATATCCAACCTCCCCCAAAACTCTCCAAGGCAAAACCCTTGCAGGCTGGAAGACTCCATAACAGAGAGTAGTGCTGCCACATGTATAACCACTCGAACGGTTGCCTTCATTAAACACCTTTGTTTTAGGGGCCAAAAACCCTTGTAATCCATTTGAAGCCTAAGATTTATACTTGTTTTTCCTTTTAGTCCAAAAAGAGTAAAAAAAAATCACAAAAAAAAAAGAAACCATAAAAACATTCTTTGTGTTTGCTGTGTCTTCTTGCCATAATTTTAGAAAATCAAATCAAAAAGACCTCCTTGCAGCCAAAGTATCAAAAACATCAGAAATTTTCCAAAAAAAATTGTAAAAATATTGAGAAAATCCAGAGCGGCGCATCTGTCCTCTGTTGCTACGCATTTGTGCCGACCTGCGGTGCATCTGTACCGACTTGCAATGCTTTTACTATCTGTTACAACGCATATACCTTTTACCAGTGTGGCGCATCTGTCCCGACTTACAGCGCATTTACCAGTTTCTGCAGCACATCTGTTCTAGCGCATGCGTGACAGTGAGCACTTGCCCAATCTTTGAGAGAAAAAATTTATCAGTTTTGGGTACCCATTTTAGTCTAGTTTTAGGTTTCAAGATCAGGTCTTACCTTGCAGTCTTTTTTCTATCCATTTCAAGTCAAAATCTCTCTTTTGTTAGTCATCCCATTCACCTTCTATCAAGTCTTCCTAGTCTAAAGGTCAAAGTATCCCATATCAGGTCAGCATAGGCCCCTTTTTCGTATCACTTTGGATTCAAGTAACCCTTGTAGGTCACAGGACTTCGCTAGTGGTCTTGGTGCACGACTAGTCCCTACACAGTAAGACAGGTATCAAGTACCCTTACTAGTGGCTACCGTCTTGTATCAGTTGTCTTACTTGGAATCATTGATCAAGAAAGTCCCTTGCCCAAGTCTTGTCATAAGTATCCTATTCTTAGCAGTCTCCATCGACATCTTGCCAAAATCTCTAGTTTCATTCCACCTCATCCCTCGTCACCTTGCATGGTTCTTACTAGATCTCAATACCAAAAGCAACTTGAAATGGCTGAATCATCCAACCACATCATCACCCCTCATGATAGTGATGAGGAAATCTCTTGTGAAGAATATGAAGGAACCCTCCAAGATAGGAAATTCCAATGCTTGTTAGAGAAAGTGTTCCATGACAACCCTCACAAGTATTTTTACCATATTACAAATCTTGGAATTAAACTCCCCACGGATTTCGATATAAGCACAATCCAAGAAAATGTGGAGGATAAAGGAAAGAAAGCCTTAGACCCAAATGCAGAGGATAATAATGAAAAAGGAAAGAAATCCATAGACCCAAGCGCTCCTATGGAAGAAATGAGGAAACAACTCGAGGATCTAAAGCAACAAATGTCGGATCTCAAGACGGGTACAAACACTAAAACCTATTCCTTGGAAGATATTGCACCATACCCCTTTGATAAAAGCTTGAACATGACACCATTTCCCTTTCAATTCGAAGTTCTTAAGTTTGATAAGTACAAAGGGAAAGGGGACCCTAGAGGTCACATTAGGGAATTCAACATAGCTGAGAAGAACCTCCTGCAACAAGATAACGAAAATACAACAATATAGCAAAAATAGTAGAACTCAGAAGAATTTATTGATCGTAGGCCACTTCGAGGGGGCAACCTCCTTTGAGCAAGCTCAATACAATAAATTCGTAGGTACCTTCATAGGCCTCAACACATACTTAAATACTAAGTCTAACTAAACAACCATTACTCCCAATGAATGTGGGATAAAACCATATACTCACAGGACGACTTACAAAGCATATGCGTCCAACAACAACATACTAATATAGTAAATAGAAGGGCTAAACATGGGTTCTTAACATCCCCTCCCCCATAGAAAAGCTTTGTCCTCAAAGCTTAAGATGTGGAAATTGATGCTAAATCTGAAGGAGTGGTTCCCAGGTAGCATCCTCTGGTTGCATTCTGTGCCACTAGATTAATACCTCGGTGATGGATCGAGAGCAAAGTTGACAGGTGCGCCTATCAAGGATTGCCTCTGGCTCCAAAATGATGGATCCTTCGTTATACAGTTTGGGTAAAATAGTGTGTGCTTTGATGTTGGAGCCAAGAACTTGTTTGAGGCAAGAGACATGAAAGGCTGGATGAACGCGGGAAGGAGGAAGCTCCAATTTATAAGCAACTGACCCAATCTTCTGAAGAACCTTATATGGCCCATAGAACTTGGGAGCCAGCTTTTGATGCCCTTTGAGTTTTAGGGAGGATTTCTTGTAGGGCTGTAGACGAAGAAAAACCATATCACCTACGTGAAAAGTGTGCTCAGAACGGTGTTGATCGGCTTGTTGTTTCATGCGATTTCGTGCCAGGTGAAGGTTGTCCTGCAAAATGTGAAGGAGCTGTCTCGGGTTCAGAGAACCG
Organism: Cunninghamia lanceolata; assembly: GCA_027924645.1. Classification (NCBI taxonomy): domain Eukaryota; kingdom Viridiplantae; phylum Streptophyta; class Pinopsida; order Cupressales; family Cupressaceae; genus Cunninghamia; species Cunninghamia lanceolata. The sequence continues at coordinate 28,542,658 of BSBN01000021.1, forward strand.
TGTCAATTGCTTGAACTGGTGAACTGTTGGGGTGGTATGGAAGGAGTAGTGGCAGTGCCTAACCATAGACCGCTTCATATGGAGTCATTTTAGATGCAGTGTGGTAGGAGGTATTGTACCACCATTCAGTGAGAGGGAGCCACTTTGCCCACTGATGCTGTTGTTCTGAGGTGAAACAATGAAGATAAGTTTCCAAACATTTGTTGAGAACTTCAGTCTGACCATCTGTTTGTGTGTGATACCCAGAACTCATCTTCAGTTTGGTGCCAGTGTGGTGAAAGAGTTCGGTCCAAAAATAACTAGTGAAAGTGGCATCACGATCTGAGACAATGGAAGAAGGGATGCCATGAAGACGGAAGATCTGGTCCAAGAACATCTGTGTGACAGAGGAGGCGGTATAGGGATGGCTGAGGGCACAAAAATGACTATATTTAGAGAGGCGATCAACCACAACCAAGATCACTGTCTTCCTGCCCGATTTAGGAAGCCCCTCAATGAAATCCATAGAAATATCTATCCAAATCCTTGTAGGGATGGGTAAGGGTTCGAGCAATCCCGAAAGGAGTGTCGTTTCACCCTTGTGGCGTTGGCAGGTATCACATTCAGCCACTATCTGTTGAATGGCCCTTTTCATTCCCTTCCAAAAGAAGTTACACCGTGCCCGCTCATAAGTTTTGAGGAACCCAGAGTGCCCTGCCGATGGAGAAGCATGGAGTTCATAGAAGACAGCCTGTTGAAGATCCGTGTTCTGGGGAAGCACCAAACGACCCTTGTATCTCAGAGAAGCACCATCCCAAGAGTAATGCGGTACAACAGAAGGGGTATTGGCCAACTGTTGGATGATTTGAGATAATGAAGAGTCATTGACATAGCCTTGCTGGACAGATTCTAGCCAATTCAGAACAGGCATAGAAATAGCTGAAAGAGAAGCTTGGTCATCAAATGTGCGAGAAAGAGCATCCACCACAATATTGTCCTTGCCTCTCTTGTAAGTGATTTCATAGTCATAACCCACGAGTTTGCTAACCCATTTCTGTTGTGCTGGGGAGGAGACCCATTGTTCAAGGAAATATTTCAGACTCTGGTGATCAGTCTTGATGCAGAAATGATTCCCTAATAGGTATGGCTGCCACTTCTAGACTGCATGCAAAATGGCCATCATTTCCTTCTCATATGTAGAGAGGACTAAATTCTTACCTGAAAGGGCTTTTCTAGTGAACGCAATGGGATGTTCATTTTGAAGAAGAATAGCACCAAGGCCATTGCCGCAAGCATCGCTCTCAATAGTGAAGGTCTTGGAAAAATCTGGCATAGCTAGAATAGGTGTAGTACACATGGCGTGTTTCAATTTGTCAAATGCACACTCAGCAGCAGGCGTCCACATAAAAGCATCCTTTTTCAATAGAGCTGTTAATGGAGCTGCAATCTTCCCGTAATCCTTGACAAACTTGCAGTAGTAGCCAGTCAATCCCAAAAACCCACGGAGGCTCTTGAGTGTCTGAGGATGCGGCCAATGTGTCATGGCGTCGATTTTGGTAGGATCCACTCAAACCCCTTGGGCGGAAACAATATGCCCAAGATACTCCACTTCTGCCTATCCAAAAACATATTTAGACTGGTTTGCATAGAGATGATGAGTAGAGAGAAGTTGCAGTACAAGATCCAGATGCTGGAGATGCTGAGCCCATGTTGTGCTATAGATGAGGATATCATCAAAGAAAACCAGAATGAATTTTCGCAAGTAGGGCCAAAATATTTTATTCATCAATGCCTGAAATGTGGAAGGAGCATTAGTGAGGCCAAAGGGCATGACCAAAAACTCATAGTGGCCATCATGCGTGCAGAAAGCCGTTTTAGGGATATCATCCTCATGAACCTGAATTTGGTGATACCCAGAACGAAGATCCAACTTGGAGAAAAATTGAGCATCATGAAGCTCATCAACAACAGGAATCAGAAACTTATCTTTGATTGTAAGGTGATTAAGTGCTCGAAAGTCAATGCAGAGGCACCATGACCCATCTTTTTTTCAGACAAGGAGAACTGGTGAAGAAAAAGAACTGGTACTAGGGCGAATAACACCCTGCTGGAGTAAGTCCCGAACGAGCATCTCAATCTCTATCTTTTGGTGAAAGGGGTAGCGGTAGGGCATGATGTTGGGAGGAACGCTTCCAGGAAGGAGCTGAATATGATGGTCCTCTAGACATGAAGGTGACAAGCCCATGGGTTCTACAAAAACATAGGCATATCTATCCAAAAGGGGTTGTAGATCCAAAGGACTAGTGGGGACTGCTGATGGTTGCATTTGAATGGAGTGCAGTTGAGCGATGACACCATGTGAATTCTTCTTAAGGAGCTTTTCCATGCGATGTGAACTGATGATGCTGAGAGACCCTGGTTGTAAGCCTTTCAATGTGTGTTGTTGCCCATTGTCAGAAAACTGCATCCACAGTTCAGCAAAATCCCATAAGATGGGGCCAAGTGTGCGTAACCATTGAGCGCCCAAAACGACATCACATCCGCCTAAGGGCAAGGCAAACATGTCAGAGCGCAGGTTATAATCTCCAATAGAGAGACGCACATTTCGACACTTCCCTTTGCAAGGTAAGGTGCCCCTATTGGCAATCATGACTTCAAAGCTGGAGCAAGGATGGATAAAACAATCAGCCTGTGTGGCGATCTGAGGGTCAATGAAGTTATGAGTGCTACCAGAATCAATGAGTATTGTCAGAGGGAGCTTCTTGAAGTAACCCTTGACCCGCATGGTTTGTGGGGTGGTGACTCCTGCTAAAGCCTGGAGAGAGATCTCTGGGTGGTCTTCGTGAGAAGGAGAGTCAACATGCGGCTGCTGAATGTCGACTTGATCATCTACTGTATCCTGAGCATCTTCAAAAACATCAGGTGCAGGCGGGGAATCCACATCCAAGAGATAGAGCTTTTGCTGAACACATCTATGTCCCCTAGTGAATTTCTCATCACAATTGTAACAAAGCTCTTTTTCTCGACATGCCCGCATCTCAGCTTCAGACAAATGCTTGATAGGCGTTGTTCGAGGAGCTGGTGTGATTGGAAGTCTTTGGGGACCCATATTTCTGAATGGAACAAAAGTGGATTTGGAGCGTTGTTGAGCTGTGATCTTGTCCTCTGCCAACTTAGCCAACCCTAGGGCTTCCATCATTCTTTTAGGACAGAACATCTTAACCTCAGAGCGGATTGCATCCTTCAGACCGCTAACAAACAACTTCAAAAAAATTCATCAGACAATCCTTCGGTGTGATTGGCCAGTTTCTCAAATTCAGTCTGATATTCTCTCACAGTACCAGTTTGGCAAAGTTTAGTGAGTGCGCTAGTGAAGTCATCAAAAGAACTAGGGCCAAATCATTGCAAAAGGACTGTGCAAAAATCTATCCATTTTGGCTCTTCATGAGCCTTGATGTACCAACGAAACCATTGAAGAGCTTCGTGTTCCAAATGAAAGGATGCAAGTGGGACTTTGTTGTCATCAAAAGTAGTATGTAGGCTGAAATATTGTTCGGCCCGGTATATCCATCCAGTCAGATCATCACCATTGAAGCGAGGAAAATCAAGCTTCGGCCCACGAAAATGGCTGGTAGAAGAGGACCCAATGGCTATAGAAGAGGACCTATTGTTTATGGCTGAATGCTGAAGATTAAGACCAAGAATTTTTTCATCCAGATCTTGGAGTTTGGTCTTGAGGGCTGCAAGTTCATTCTCCATGTTTTTTTCTCCTGTGCATGTGACAACCATAACCAGGAATTTTTTTTTTAATAATTTTTTATTTTTTATTTTTTTTTGGGAATGGGTAGAAAAATAGAAACAAAAACTTTTTTAGGAAGGGAAAATTGGGATTTGGGAAAAACTCAGATGGGTAATGGGGGATTGACTAGGGTTTGGGCACTTTCTGAGGGACAGGGAAGTAGAAAAATTGGGATTTCAGAAACGGGGTGAAAGAATGAGAAAATCTGTCGAAGAGGGACAAACGAGCAGAAATGGGAAAGGAACACTGTGGCCAAATTTGAAGGCGTTTGGGTGAAAATCAAAGAAGTTATGGCAAACCCTAAAAATAGAGAAATTAAGGATTTTGGGCTTCGATAAGGGAAATTTGGAATATGGTCCTCAAGGAAGGAATTATGCAGAATGAAATGTCAGGGGTTCTGGTGAATTTTGAGAGGAAATGGAGTGAAAACAAGATATGGCGAAAAAACAATTTTTTTTTTTTTTTTTTCTGTTTTCTGGAAATGAACGGAAATAGGATCTGTCTGCAACAAGCTCTATTTTCTGTGTTCTGGAAATGAACGGTAACAAGATCTACAAATGAGCGGCAACAGGATCTGCAAAAAGCTCTGCAACAGGATCTGTAACAAGCTCGGCAACAAGCTCTGTAATAATGGACCCTAGGTATGTTCGGCTTCCTAAAAGTTCAGGGGATTCACTCGGATACCAATGCTATCTAACGGCTTGCGTATTGGGGCAGTACCCCTCACTCCACGGCTCAGGTAAAACTGATAACCGCTTTGCCACAAACGACAGCTCTTGGTTTACCTCACGGATGGAAACTAGTCAATCAGGTAGGGGGTGCCCTTTTCGCTGGCAGGTCGTCTCAATGGGCCAGCTACTTTGGGGTTCCTGTGGTACTCCTCACAATGAGTTTTAGGGCTATGCCCAAGCACTTCCCATAGTTAAGCGGATAGGGATTATTCCTTGATCTGAACCTGTAAGTAAAATGAACAGAGAGATACAGATACAAAGAAAAAAAGACTACTGTAAGAAGCACAGCGCCTGGATGCTACTGAAAAAAAGAAATTTTGGCAGAATGTCCACCTAGCAAGCCCAAGAAATACAGTGAAATTTTTTTGCAGAATTTCAACCTAGTGAGCCCAAGAAAGTGCTCTGATACTAGATGAGAAGAACCTCCTGCAACAAGATAATGAAAATACAACAATATAGCAAAAATAGCAGAACTTAGAAGAATTTATTGATCGTAGGCCACTTCGAGGGGGCAACCTCAATACAATAAATTCATAGGTACCTTCATAGGCCTCAACACATACTTAAATACTAAGTCTAACTAAACAACCATTACTCCCAATGAATGTGGGATAAAACCAAATACTCACAGGACGACTTACAAAGCATATGCGTCCAACAACAACATACTAATATAGTAAATAGAAGGGCTAAACATGGGTTCTTAACAATAGCATACATGGAAGTAGCTCACAACGAGACTTACTTAATGAGACTATTCCCTAGATCTCTAGGTAGTTAAGCCATGGAGTGGTTCTCACGACTCCCATTGGGCATCAAATCTTTTGATGAGTTAGTTAACAAATTCATCATGCACTTCTCTTACAATCTTGAACACAAGTCTCCATGCTAGACCTATGCAACACCAAGCAAAAGAATGGTGAATCATTCACTACCTTCCTACAAAGATGGAGACAACTAGCAAGTAAGTGCTCATATGATGTACCAGAGAAGCAATTAATGGAGATGTGTGTCCATAACCTCAACTCTGATCTTAGCTATCAAATACAAATCCAATGCCCTACTTTATTTTCAAAGGTCATTGAAATGGGATTGTTCATCTAAAAAGCTATGATCGCCAAGGGGAAAATCAAGTTTTACAAGGACACACCTACCTCCAATTATAGAACTGACAAATCAAAGTTTTGGACAAAAAACAAAAATGTCGTCAACGATGGAGTAGTTGATGCCAAGTTAGCGGCTCCCAAGCAACAACGTATATTCACTCTCAAAGGAGAGGCAAGCAATGTTACACCCAACAAAACATTCTCTCGGGAGCCAAGACCATGGTTCAACTCAAATCCAAGGTGAAAGTTCACACCGCTGGGTGAGTCCCAAGAAACCTCATTAAGGAAGCTATTGGCCAACAATGAAATCTCTCTGCCACCAACAAGTGATTATGAGCCTCAAATCAAACCTCACTATTGGAAAGACACCGACTATTGTATCATAGAGGAAGGGGACATACAACCAACAATTGTATCTATCTCAAACATGTTATTCAAGATGTGCTTGATCAAAATCATGGAGGAACCCAACAACATACCTCCAATGAGACACATGTGGCTTACAAGGATCTACTTCTCAATCATGACAGGCCGTACAACAACAATAACAACAACGGCAACAACAACAATGGTAACAACAACAACAACAACAACAACAACCACAACAAGCAAAATCAGAATAGTGGTAATAGTAATGCCAACTACACAAGTGTGCCATTCAACTATACCATCAATTGCATAATAGAGCACATACCACAAATCAATGTGGTCACGCCCAACCAACAATCAGAGCCTAACCACAATGATTGTAGTATCATTACCCACAATGGTAAAGTCACGTTGAATACAGTTCCTCTAAGGTCGTCACCTTCTCAGTCCAACTTCCATCAGTATAGTGTCATAGACCAACTTCGGAAGACTCTGGCCCACATTTCTATCTTAGAGTTGTTGCGTCTATCTCCTTCCCATAAGGAGATTCTCAATAAAGCCTTAGTGGAAATGACTGTACCCACTAACTTGGCCCAAGAGAAGTTTTAGGCCATGGTAGGTAATCTGACCTCCTCAAGTACCATATCATTTACCGAATAAGATGACCTCTCAGTGTCTCAACCCCATAACACCCCTCTTCACATTGTCACCTTCATCCACAAGCACTGCATCAAGACGGTTCTCATTGATGGGGGAGACGGTTTAAATATTTGCACATTGAAGTTAGTCCTTACATTAGGGTTCTCAGAAAATGCAGTTGATCCAAGAAAGAAGATAACTATCAAAGCCTATGATGAAGAGGAGAGAACTACAAAAGAAATAGTGGTGTTGCCCATACAAGTGGAACTGATAATAAAAGATGTTGTGTGCCAAGTCCTAGATAGGGAGCTCGCCTATAATATTCAGCTAGGTAGACCATGGATTCATGCCATGAAAGTTGTGCCATCTACCTATCACCAATGCATAAAATTCCCTCATAATGGCAAGCAAGTCACCATCCAATGTGACCCTGACCCCTTCTACCATTGTAACTCTGTCCTTTCAAAACCCAATTGCATCATACCAAACAATAGAGCATCTACATCCCCTACCCCATAGCATGATTCTACCTCTAAAGCTTCCTCATCAAGGCCCAAAGAGAAAAAAATTACCATCAAAGAAAAAGGAGTTGGGGAATACTCCATAGAGCACAACCTCAATCTAGCCAAGATGCCTTTATCTCCTAGTTCCTTTGGTCGACCCAAACATTTTTCAAAGCCATCTGCTCCTCCTATACCTCCCAGAGCTCCCTTTATAAAATGGGGGACCTTATCAGATGAAACAGAGGAAAGAGATGTCCTACAATGGCTTTATACCGAAGAAGAGAACATACAACAAGAACCACCTAGGCTCCCAACAAAAATCTATGGGTGAGGTGAGTCTTTCCTATAAAGGATGGGTTACAAAGGACAAGGCCCCATTGACCTAAGAAGAGAAGGAATCATAGAGCCCATTCAACTTTCTTCATCCTCATTGGCTATAAATACAAAGGGTCTAGGATATAAGGATAAAGGCAAAGCTAAAGAAAATGCTTGTCTAGTAGAAATGATCCATACACTTCAAGTGGACAGTGATAGAGATTCCAATGAATATGAGTGGGATGAGATGATAGAGCATTCCTATGATGACAAAGAGGTTGATACCATTCAAACTTATAGCCCCTACCGTGAGGGACAAACTCTACCGAATAGGCCATTAGAGTCTAATTTTCCTATCTCTGAAAATACGACTTTTGAGGAAGGTTCGAGTTCTATTGCGATAAACAACTTGGAAGAAAGTACCATCCCGAACACTCCCCCCCCAATACTCCTAGCATATCCATTCAAACTATCAACAAATCAGATCTATCATCTGACTCCCTCCCCCTTGTGCATCTTGAGCTTATTGATTGGGATCTACAAGAAACCCCGCAATAGATATGTTCCAAAATGATGATGCTTATATTGACTACATGGAACGTAGGGACCACCTACCCAAAGGGGATCATAAAGCTAGTTTCACTATTGAATTTAATACCGTGGCTTATTTCAAAGAGGATGGCAAGCCTTCCAGTCACAAAAATATCAAAATAAAAACTGGATCTAATGGTGAAAACCGCTCTGCGGTAGTGACAAATCCCAAAATAGTAAAAAGAAAAGACGCATCCAAAGGTGAAAACCCAACTATGGCACCTGACGATGGAAGGCTTGACACTCTCCCCAATGACATGCACTAGGAGAAGTCTTAGATTGTTATAGAACCTGTAGAGCCTGTTAACATTGGAACAGAGGAACAGCCTAAGATCATTCACTTTGCTAAGTCTCTAACCCCACTAAAGAAGACTAAGTTTGTACCATTCTTCAAGAGAAAGTAAGTCAATTTTGCTTGGTCATACATAGATATGCCAGGGTTAGATCCAGATTTGATTCTACACCATCTTCCATTAGATCCGGGAGTGAAACCAGTGAAACAGAAGTTTAGAAAGATGCATCCACACATAGCACTGCTTGTAAAAGAAGAACTCAAGAAATTACTGGATGTAGGGTTCATCAGAGCTATAGACTATCCAGAATGGGTCTCCAACATAGTACAAGTGTCCAAACCTGATGGCCGAGTCAGACTATGCAATGACTTTAGAGATCTAAACAAAGCTTGCTGCAAGGATGATTTTCTGTTGCCAAATATAGATATCATAGTTGACTTAACAGCAGGGCATACCATGTTATCTCTCATGGATGGATTCTCAGGATATAATCAAATCAGGATAGCACCGGAAGACCAGCATAAGACAGCTTTTACTTGTCCATGGGGCACTTTCTGTTGGAATGTCATGCTATTTGGGCTAAAGAACGCAGGAGCCACATATCAACGTGCTATGACCACTATATTTCATGATATGATGCACGTCACCATGGAAGATTATGTAGATGATATCCTAGCAAAGTCACTCACAAGAGAATCACACTTGGATGTGTTAGAGAAAGTCTTTCAGAGATTAGAACAATTTAAAGTCAGGTTGAACCCAAAGAAGTGTGTGTTTGGAGTCACCTCAGGCAAGCTCCTAGGTTTTATTCTATTAGCAAATGGAATAGAGGTGGACCCCGCCAAAGTCAAGGCTATCATGGACATGCATGTTGGCAAGAGACACTGTGTGGCTTCATGAGTGTTGTCATTGATGGCAACAAAGTCCATCCCACACATCAGCAGAGTATAATAGGTCTTTACCAGAAGTCAGACTGAAGAGTGTTTTGGTCTGGTGAGCAAGAGCAGAGCATGCAGCAAGGTCTAACAATTAGGTCTGGATCTCTCAGATAAAGTATCTTAGCAAAGTACAAACTTGGGGAAGTCAAGAGGAGTACCATGACTGCTACATTCTAGAGATTGAGCCTCTGGTGATGAAAGAGTGAAAAGATATGAGCACCTAAGTGATGGGTTCCTGACAGGCAGAGCAGACTAAGAAAGAACTAACTGGCAGAGCATCAGACCTTAATCCGGATGAGGAATTGATGGTGATCAAGCTTCTTGAGGGATCATTCAAGGTTGGCCAACATGATTGATGACTTCTATAACTATTTCTTTGATACGCATCACTTAGTAAGCAAGGATTCAGCCAACAGACCAGAGTTTGGAAAGATCTTGAGTATTCCAGATGTCGACTAGAAAGATGTTGAAATCCTTGGTGCAGATATATATACTAGATGGATTTCGATGTGAAGGTGTGTGTGGTGTGAAATAGTATGCGAAGAAAAGCAGAGAGAAGTGTGGAAGCAGCTATACAAATCTGGTATGTCACAGAACAACAATGCTAAGCAGATGAAGAATGAAGTGCAGCAGATCAGTATATTGAGCCTAATCAGAACTGAACTTCAGCATATGTGGATGCCTCTGATCAGTTCAAACACCTGGTTACTTTCTATAAAACTTGTAGATAGTGAGTCTCTTGTAGGCAATGAGCCTCTTGTGAGCAGTGTGCTCGGGAAGTGAACCCTAATTGGCAAGTGCCATTTTGTACTACTTATTCTTTTAACAGAAAATACAATCTTGGGTTAGTCACCCCGTGGTTTTTCCCTTAATAGGGTTTTCCACGTAAAAATTCTTGTGTTATGTGTGTTGATTTCATCTTTGCTCTCATGTTCATTTATGCTTATATGTTTTGATACTGCACTATTGTTAAAGAAGAAAATAAAGTTAAGAAATTTAAGATAACTGATTCACCCCCCCTCTCAATTATCTGCTTATTTCCAACAATTGGTATTAGAGCCAAGTTCCTCCAAAAAGAGCCTAACAGCTTGAGGGAAAGACTCAAACAAGCTGATGATTTCATAAATGAACTAAAAGAGAAACTGAGTATCTCTGTGAAAAAGAGAAAGGAACTACTTCAACAATTAGCAATTCAAAGTGAAGCCAATAATACTGATGAAGATCTGAATGAGAATAACAAGTTATGTGAGAAGCTATCAAAAGAGGTCATTATGGTAAGACATGAAATGGAATTAGGGGTTATGAAATTCACCCAAGAAATTGAAGAGAAAAGAAAAATTGAAGATAATCTAAAACAATCTCTCAAGGAGAAGTCAGAAGACTACCACAAAATGGATAGAATAATCAAGCATCTAGAATCTGATCTTGAAGAAGCTAGAGATAATGAAGAACAACTTGAGAATCAGATAGACACTCTTAAAAGGGATCTTCAAACAACAAATTAATACAAAGAAAAATTCAAGATAAGTTCTGCTCAACTTGAAGTTCTTCTTGAAAGCCAAAAGAGGGTAGATGACAAGCAAGGCTTGGGGTATGAGAAAGGTGAAAGCTTTGGATCTGATCAGAAGAACTCTGGATTAGGAAATCCTAGGAACAGGCCTAGAAGACCTTCAGTAAGACAACCAAATGCTCAAAGATATCCATCCTTTAATGGATACTGCTACAATTGCAATAACTTCGGCCATAAAGTAAATTAGTGTAGAAGAAGAATGAATTAGACTAATTCATCTTTCTCTGGATAGTGTTTCAATTGCAAAAGGTATGGTCACAAATCTCATAAATGTAGAAATATGCAAATAAAAAATTTATTCAATGGTAGATGCTTTGCATGCAATAGAATGGGACATATGGCTAATCAATGTAGATCAAGAGGATACTAGTCAAATAGGCAAAGAAATGTTGTTTGCTACAATTACAATAGATCCAGTCATATTGCCAAATTCTACAGATTCAGTCATATTGTAATATTCTTTTAAGTATGGTGGCTTGATACTATGTCTATTATTTTACTATATGAATGAGCTACCCAGATCCAGTGGTTGGGTATGGCAAAATGACAGACGGGTTGTTATATAAATCAGGGATTATATGTATGGGCTTGGTGATGCCAAGGCTCAAAGCACAACTCTCTAGGGATATTTCAAGAATTTCCAAGGTATGATGCAGGCCAGAGAAAGAATTCCTCAGACATTAGTTGAAAAATAAAAAGATATAGTGTGTTTTATGGTAGATACAGATCAATGCCTAATGGAGGCAATAGAGCCCAGGATAGTCTGGATTATGCCAATGGGCTACGAGGTGGATGAGAAAATTCTGGAACTACATGTCCAACACCTACTAAGTCAGCCTAAGGACCCTGAGGCAGAAAGGTTTGGAACCTTTGAAGAATTGAGTGTGAAAATTCATGTTGAGCTAAGATAATCGGAGATGAAAAAAAAGTGAGAAGGGAAGTAGAGGAAGTTGCCAAAAGATATGGCATTTCAAAAGAAGCAGTCGATGCAAATAGAGAGAAACTAGAAAGAGCAGAGAAAGAGAGACAAGATGCAGAAAAAGAAAGTGATCCGGTGCAAGCCCCCTCCCAGACTAGAACTTCAAAGAGTTCTACACCTACCACCTCTAAGAGCTCAAAATCCTCTAGACCAGAAGCAAAGACATCCGGAAAGGGAGAAAAGAGAACAAAAACCAAGGTTACAAGATCCTACATAAGTCAAAAGGATGATGAAGAGACAGAGACAGATGAAGAGGTTAAGAAAATGAAGAAGAAAAAGAAAACATCACGTGGATCCTCTACCGGTATGAATAAAGAAGAAGAGGTAGAAAAATTTGTTGAAAGGTCCACTCCTTCTGTTGATAATGTTATCAAGGCAATCACAGTGGATGGAAATCTGCAACCATTAACTGAATTTTATGATGAGTATAATGACACTGACAAAAGAATATTGGAGGAAGCCATAGTCAAGTACTTGAATATCTATAATAAAGCATTCATTGAAATCATCACTCTAATCCCCAAGAGTTTAGAGCAAGTACTTGAACTCAGAAAAGACAATACCAAGGAAAAGGATATGGAGATCCGGGAACAGATAGCTATTCAGCTCTATCCTTCCATCACTCTAAAACAAATGAACATGATCTTCAAGGATTGCAAGGATGAGTTTCGGAGCAAAGCCAGAATGAACAAGCTTATGCTCGGAGAGACTGATCAGGTGGCAAAAGAGACTGAAGACATCCTCTGGAATGCATATAAAAGATTCAATCTTCCTATTATAGAGGACATAAGTGATGAACCTTCTGCCATGGATGTCGAATGATTAAGTGTATCAAAGGAAGATCCTATTGAGAAAATTGCAAAAGAGTCAAAGGAGATAGGTGAGGAGAAGACTAAGGACTGAGATTCCTCTGTTCTAGAAGAGGAAGTCCATGAAGAAGTAAATATCTCTCATCTGGATCCCCCAATAGACTCTAGAACTGAAGGATAAGCAAGACAAGAGGAGAAAGCAAGTCAAGAAGAAGGGAAAAAGGGAAGAGAAGAAGATCTCTGATGACAGCTCTGAGGCTGCAAAAGAAAAGAAGTCTCTGGCAAAAGACATTGCAGGAGCAGTAAAGAATTTCTTGACCAAGGAATTAATGGAGATAGATGAACCAGAACTGTTTCATGGACCACTCAATTTTGACTCCCTCTCTCTGGTCCAAACAATGAAGGTAGCATCTTTTGCTCAAGCTAAAGCAAAAGAAAATCTTCTAAAGTCTCACATGGAAGACTGTGAGCTAATACAGATTGCATCCGGTGTGCTAGAGAAAATCATGCCATCCTTCCAAAAGGATCTCTCAGCCTCCTCATTCGGCAATATGAAATCTTTTGTTAATTCTGTTAGCACACATTTTGATTCTTTGGAGAAATTAGCAGAAGAGAAAGTCCGGAAAGAATTTTTGGGTAAGAGATTCTTTGAAGTTCAGGGGCTTATAGCAAATGATAGGAGAAATCTAATTATTGGAATAAAGAGCCTAGAAAAAGCTCTTAAAGATGGCGGTGAATTATACAAATTTTGTTTATCTTGGTCCACAGTAACAATAGACATTGCAAAGAAGGTGGAAGAACAAGAGGGAAAACTATCAAGTTTATCCCAGAGTTTTGATCCTCTCACCTCATCCATAATGAATCAAGAGTGCCAGACTATTGCCACTATAAATGAGATAAAGAGGCTTGAGAAGGAGAAGAAAAATAGAATAAGCATAATGAGTGAACTAAGAGGGATAATTATCCCTAAGTTAGAGGCAATGCATGAAGCCCTAACTGATGCTTAGACTATAGCCTGGACCAGTGATCTGACAGACTTAAAGAGGGCAGAAGCCTTTGCATTTTTGTTAAGTGGTCACATCTCAATTTTGGATAGGATGAAGCAAAGTTGGGCAAAGAATTTGTCCAGTTGAAAACCACTTTTGCAGATATACTTAAGTATATGTAAGTATAACATGTATATACTTATGCGGCTATGTATAGGTTGACTTATGCAATTTTTGGTGTGCAGATTTCACCCTTTTCCATTGATGTCAAAGGGGGAGTGAGGAGTAGTGAAAAATGTGGAATCCAGCTAAGGGGGAGCTCCGGTAAGAGTGTACATAAGACAGAGCATCAGCCAAGGGGGAGTTTGCTATGACAGTCATTTTTCACTAAGTGTTGCCATCAATGCCAAAGGGGGAGATTGTTGGTAAGAGACACTGTGTGGCTTCATGAGTGTTTTCATTGATGACAACAAAGTCCATCCCACACATCTACAGAGTATAATAGGTCTTTACCAGAAGTCAGACTGAAGAGTGTTTTGGTCTGGTGAGTAAGAACAGAGCATGCAACAAGGTCTGACAATCAGGTCAAGATCTCTCAGAGGAAGTATCTTAGCAAAGTGCAGACTTGGGGAAGTCAAGAGGAGTACCATGACTACCACATTTCAGAGATTGAGCCTCTGGTGATGAAAGAGTGAAAAGATATGAGCACCTAAGTGATGGGTTCCTGACAGGCAGAGCAGACTAAGCAAGAACTAACTGGCAAAGCATTGGACCTTAATCCGGATGAGGAATTGATGGTGATCAAGCTTCTTGAGGGATCATTCATGGTTGACCAACATGATTGATGACTTCTATAACTATCTCTTTGATACACATCACTTAGTAAGCAAGGATTCAGCCGAAAGACTAGAGTTTGGGAAAATCTTGAGTATTCCAGATGCCGACTAGAAAGATGTTGAAATCCTTGGTGCAGATATATATACTAGATGGATTTCTATGTGAAGGTGTGTGTGGCGTGAAATATTATGTGAAGAAAAGCAGAGAGCAATGTGGAACCAGCTATAAAAATCTGGTATGTGACAGAACAATAGCACTAAGCAGATGAAGAATGAAGTGCAGCAGATCAGTATATTGAGCCTAACTGGAAATAAACTTCAGCATATGTGGATGCCTCTGATCAGTTCAAAAACCTGGTTACTTTCTATATACCTTGTAGATAGTGAGTCTCTTGTAAGCAGTGAGCCTCTTGTGAGCAGTGTGCTCAGGCAGTGAGCCCTAGTTAGCAAGTGCTAATTTGTACTACTTATTCTTTTAACAGAGAATACAATCTTGGGTTAGTCACCCCATGGTTTTTCCCTTAACAGGTTTTTCCACATAAAAATCCTTGTGTTATGTGTGTTGATTTCATCTCTACTCTCACGTTCATTTATGCTTATATGTTTTGATACTGCACTATTGTTAAAGAAGAAAAGAAAGTTAAGAATTTTAAGATAACTGATTCACCCCCCCCTCAGTTATCTGCTTGTTTTCAACAATGCCACCACCCAAGACTCTTACTCAGCTAAGATCTTTACAAGGCAAGCTACAAGCAATCCATAGATTCATATCACAACTGGTAGACAAGTTTCAACCATTCAGTCATCTCTTGCACAAGAACATTCCATTTAGATGGGATGAGAAATGTGAAGAGGCATTCAACAAACTGAAAGAGTATCTTATGAATCCACCTATTCTCATGCTGCCTATCCAAGGTAAACCATTGATACTGTACATATCTTCTACACCTACAGCTCTTGGGGCTCTTCTAGCACAACAAGATTATGAGAATAAATAAAGAGCCATCTACTATATTAGTTGCACATTGGTGGGCTATGAGTTGCAATACTCTCATATAGAAAGATCATGTCTAGCAGTAGTTTTTACTTCCCAAAAACTCTGACATTATATGCTTGCACATCCAGTCAAACTTATTGCAAAAATAGATCCACTGAAGTACCTACTAAGCAAAGCAGCTCTAACAGGTCGCCTAGCCAAATGGGTAATCCTCCTAAGTGAATATGACATTGAGTATGTAGACAGAAAAGCTATCAAGGGACAAGTCACTACTGACTAGCTAGTGAATGCACCACTACAGGACACCACACCAATGCAATTTAAGTTTCTGGATGAATCTTTATTCAATATCTCAACACATTCCTAGAAACTTTACTTTGATGGGTCCTACACAAACTAGGGATCGGGGGCAGGAATCTTATTTGTAACTCCTCATGGCGACACCATACCGAAGTCTTACTGTCTATTATTTCCATGCACCAATAACATAGCAGAATATGAAGCCTTAGTCATTCGCCTCAAGATGGCAACAGATTGGAAAATCAAAGAGCTACATGTCTATGGTGATTCTCAACTAGTAATAAATTAGGTCAATGATGATTACCAAACCAAAGATGAAAATCTTTTCCCATACAAGTAGATGGTAGAAGACTTTAAAGAATACTTTGTGATTATATCTTTTGAGCAGATACCTTGCATTGAGAACAAAGCAGCAGATGCCATGGTGACCATTGCCTCTCTTCTCGAGGTATCAGAGAATGAATCACGGTATGAGTTTTTAGTGGAAACTATCCAATAACCAGCTTATGATCTTCCTGAGAACCATTCTATATACCTATTAGTTGGATCTGATTCATCTTGGTACGGTAGAGTTTACACTTACCTCAAGGACAACACCCTCCCACCTAACTTATCTTCAAACCAATGACGAACCTTTATACGCCAAACCTCTCGTTATACCATTATTGCCAACACCCTATACCAACGTGGTTTAGATGGTACTTTACTTCGTTGTTTAGAATGAGAAGAATTCATAACCACCTTACAAGACGTACATAAAGGGATTTGTGGGACACACTCTAGCGGTCCTTCCTTAGCTAAGAAACTCATGCATTTGGGTTATTACTAGCCGAACATGGAAACAGATTTATACTAGTTTGTGAAGAAGTGCAAGCAGTGCCAAATACATGGGAACCTGATACATGCACCAGCTTAAGAGTTGAGACCTTTAACAACACCTTGGCCCTTTTGCCAATGGGGACTTGACCTTGTGGGAAAGATCTGTCCACCCTCATCCAACGGCCACAAATTCATCATAACTGCCACTGAATACTTTACCAAGTGGATTGAAGTCATTCCCCTCACCACCGTCATAGGTAAACAAATCTCCTCATTCATCCAGAATTACCTCATCTGCAGATACAGAATTCCCTCATCCATTATCATGGATAATGGAAGACCCTTCAAAAACTAGGATGTCCAAGAACTCTGTGACCGATTCAAAATCTAACACCGTTTCTCCACACCCTATTACCCCCAAGGCAATGGTCAAGCTGAAGCATCCAACAAGACCATCTTGAAATTCCTCAAGAAGACAGTCAACGATGCTGGCCGTGATTGGCACATCCAACTCAATCTCGCTCTGTGGGCCTACAGAACCAGTATACGCACTCCCACAGGTGCTACCCCTTATGCCCTTGTCTATGGCTCAAAATCTATCCTCCCCATTGAGGTTGAATTACCATCTCTCAAGGTGTCGTTAAAAAGTCTCATATCAGATGAAGAATACAGAGTCTCCAAATTGGAAGAACTAGAGTTGCTAGAGGAAAGGAGATAGAAAGCCTTTGCCCATCTCAAAGCATATCAACAGATGATGTCACGAAACTATAACCATAGAGTTCATCCAAGAAACTTTAAGGTTGGATATCTAGTACTTAAGGAGAATCTCCGTAATCAACAGGATAGGGAAAAGAAAGGTAAGTTTGAATCCAACTGGCTTGGGCCTTATGTGATTGTAGCTGCTTATGGATTGGGGGTATATCAGTTAACAATATCAGAGGGTGAGCTGTTAGATGACCCAATCAACAACATTCATCTTCGTCGGATCTATAGCTAGGAGAACCCCAATGTAAGGGGGGCATAAAATACAAAAAAAAATAAAAAAATAAAAATAAAAATACAAAAAAATTAAAAAATAAAATAAAGACAAAAAAATTGTGCTTTGGTGAAAACCTGGCAAACAGATGCCTTGGATAGGTATCATGGTGAAAACCTGGCAAACAAGCATCATGTTTACTTTCTAGCTTTCGTGCAAATAAAAGCAAGTGGTGAAAACCTGGTAAACAGGTGTTACTTGTGATAAACTGTTTCCTCCATCTTTTGGAAACCAATCACCTTGTGTCCTTTCTTCTTCATGTCCCATTTGATCCATATTGGTTTCATAGTAAAAACCTAATGGTAACCTATCATGGCTTGATACTCTAACTCTTTGTTGCCTTGTCAACCAAGGTTTTATCCCATATCAACTAATCTAGCTTTATTTCTGATTACTTCACCAGCTTCATTCAGTTTGTTCCAGAAGACCCATTTTGTTCCAATCACATTCTTGTTTCTAGGTCTAGGAACAAGATCTCAAGTGTGATTCTTCTCAATTTGCATCAGTTCTTCCTCCATTGCCTTAGTCCAAATTTCATCATTGCAGGCTTCATTTACTATTTTAGGTTCAATCTTTGAAATCAGACAGTATTCATCTGAATCTTGAGCAATTCTTCTTCTTTTTTGTACACCTTTGCTTTTGTCACCTATGATCTAATCTTCAGAATGGTTGAGTCTCACATACTTCAGAACTTTGGGAGTTTCTTGCACTTCTAACTCTTGATTAGGCTCATTGAATCTTATCTCTTCTTCCTGATTTACCAGATCAGTTTCAACATGTTTTTCAGATGAGTCTTGGCCACCTTGAATCAGACCATCATTCTGATCATCTTCTTCATACTCATAAAATCTTGAGGGTTTTTCAATTCCTTCATCAACCTTCACATTAGTACTTTCTATAATCTTTCTCAATCTCTTATTATAACACCGGTATGCTTTGCTTTGAGTAGAATAACCCATAAATATTCCTTCATCACTTCTAGCGTCAAACTTACCTAGATCTTCATCTCTCTTGATGTAACATTTACTACCAAACACTCTGAAATATCTTACAGTAGGTTTAATATCAAACCAAAGTTCATAAGGAGTCTTACCGGTATTGTTTCTGATTTGAACTCGATTAAGAGTATAGATTGCAGTGCTGACAGCTTCTCTCCAATAGATATGGGGGACATTTGCTTCCATCATCATGGTCCTAGATGCTTCCTAGATGGTCCAGTTCTTTCTCTCAACTACTCCACTCTGTTGTGGAGTCCTAGGAGCAGACAACTGTCTCTTTATTCCATGTTTCTCATAGAAATCTATAAACTCACCGGATGTGAATTCTCCACCTCTATCAGACCTCAGACATTTCAATTTCAATCCAGTCTCATTTTCCACCATAGCCTTGAATATTTTGAACTTCTCAAGATCTTCTGATTTCTCTTTTAGAAAGGTTACCCACATCATCTAGGAATAGTCATCAATTAGCAACATGAAGTATCTATCACCTTGCACACTCTTGATTCTTATCG
This sequence comes from Cunninghamia lanceolata, assembly GCA_027924645.1. Lineage (NCBI taxonomy): Eukaryota > Viridiplantae > Streptophyta > Pinopsida > Cupressales > Cupressaceae > Cunninghamia > Cunninghamia lanceolata. Next base: position 28,561,766 of record BSBN01000021.1, read on the forward strand.
GACCACATAAGTCAGTGTGAACCAAGTCTAATAATCCAGTAGAAGATTGTTCCTTGCTTTTGAATGAGATTCTACTTTGTTTTCCCAATTGACATTCTTTGCACAAACTATTTGTAGGTTTTACCAATCTTGGAAGATCTCTTACAACCTGAGTATTGCTTATCTTGATGATATTATCAAAGTTCACATGACACATTCTTCTATGCCATAACCAGCTCTGATCAATTTGAACAAATAAACAACTTTTACCAGTACCAGCTAAGTGAAAAATGTTACCTTTTGTTTGGGTACCTGATGCAATCTCTGTTCTAGACTTTCAAAAATTTGCACTTTCCATTCTTGAATCTGAGATCATAGCCTTTGTCCACCAACTGTCCAACACTGAGAAGATTGTGTTTCAATCCTTCAACATATAATACATTACCGGTTTTGTTCTTTCCATCAAAAGAAATAGTTCCTCTACCTCTGATTCTACCTACAGAGTTATCACCAAACTTTACCACTCCTCCTTCACACCTTTCCAAATCTATGAAGTTGTTTTTGTCACCTGTCATGTGGTGAGAGCAACCACTGTCAATGACCCAATCATCCTTGTCTTCAACTTAGGCAGCCAGGGCTTTTTCTTCAACTTTATGATTGATAGATTCAGAGGGCAATGGATCTTCTTCCTTAATGGCAATGAACACCCAGTCACTTCCAGATTTGTCTCCTTTCTCTGATTCATCATCTGTTACTCCTTCATGAGCATAGTAACAATTCTTCTGGAATCTTGGTCTATTACTGTTTGGCCTAGAAAATCTTTCTGGACACCTTGATGCAAAATAACCAATCTTATTGTAGTTAAAACACTTAAAAGGCAATTTTTCCTCATACTTACCGAATCCTCTTGGTAGTCTTTTTAAAATAAGATCTTCAAAATTAGCAGTTTCAGCTTCTTCTTCTTCCAAGTCTTTTCTTGCATTTTCATACCATGCTGATTTCCTTGAAGAGTTTTCTCCCAGATCAAACCTTTGTTTTCCTTTTACAGAGGCACTTGCTTTGAATGTAGATTCAGTCTTTGGAGGATCATCTCCAAACTTGGCCATTTCAAAAGTAGCTAGCTTACCAACCAATTGATCTCTTGTGACTGTTGTGTGAGCTTTGAATTCTTCGATTGCAAAAGCTTTGATTTTATAAGACTCAAGAAGGAATTTGAGAACTTTGCCAACAATCTCATCTTCACTCAGGGTTCCACCTGCATTTCTAATTCCACAAACCAGCTCATTCACCCTTGGCATAAAAGAGGTAATATTTTCATCATTCCTCATCTTCAGTTTTTCAAATTTCCCTTTTAGACTCTGTAACCTTGCACATTTAACAAACTGGTCTCCTTCATGCCAAAGTTCCAGTTTCTTCCAAATCTCATAGGCAGTTGGTAGATCAATAAAATTTGAGAGTTCTGAGTCAGATAATGCACTTAAAAGAGCCTCTCTGGTCCGTAGATTGTTTTCAACATCTGTGATTTCATTTAGGGTTGTCGGACCACCCTGTGAAGGAACATAAGCTTTTGTAACCATGCACTAGTATGCAAGTCCCATGCACTGCAAGTGACATTCCGTGTGACCTTTCCAAAGAGCAAAGTTAGTTCCATCAAACTTTAGACTATCCTTCTTGTAGGACGACATCCTGGATCTCCTCAAGTGGTTAAGCTCCTTTCAGAGGAACTTAGCTCTGATACCAATTGTTAGATTTAGGGTAGACAACTGAGAGGGGGGGTGAATTAGATGTCCAAAAATTTCTTCCTTTTCAACACTTGTATTTACTTAGCATTATAATAATAACTCAAACATGAAACTTAATGCAATTAACCAAGAGCAGAAACACATCAACAAATGAGACACCAAGATTTTGACGTGGAAAACCCGGTTAAGGGAAAAACCACAAGGTGACTAACCCACGATATTATTCTCTTTTAGAAGAATAGAAAGAATAAGATGGCACATGCCAATTAGGGCTCACTGCCCGAGCACACTGCTCACAAGAGGCTCACTGCCTACAAGAGACACACTGTCTACAATGAATAAATATTACATACTTGAACTGGTGAATAGCATCGTCACCATGCTTGAATCAGTTCCATTAAAGCCTGAATCCTTCTGCTCTTCCTTTCTCTCTTCTCCTCACTACCACACACTCATCTCCACAAGTCACACTTTGAAATGACTTCACAATCCCTTATTTATACATGACATCAACTTAGGAATAAACATCTAAGTCAGTAAACATCCACAAGAACATCTGCAAGATGAATAACTCATCCGGTCGGCCAGCCTAAGGAAGAACACCTTCATCTGGAAGTATATCTTCAATTTTGGGCTCCAATTCTAATGCGGACTGACAACACGAACTGAACATGATCCAAGGACTTCCACAAGCTTTCCAGAATCACCAGGAACATCCACACTTCCTCTATTTACTAAAATCTCTCTCCTTCTTCCGGAACCTCAAGAACACAGTTTGCCATTGCTGTCACAAAGGAATGGATGCTTCCAGACCTTCAAACCATGAACAAATAGAGATGACACATCATAAGAATTTCCCCAACACTCCTTCCGATCCATAGAACAGTACAATGCATTTCTGGATCCCACCGGTCCTTTCTGTAACACTCTGTCACTCTGAACATCTCCCGGAACCAGTTCTACTTGATCAATCACAACTTCTTCATATCTTCATGCGGACCTCTGAAATCTTAACTGGAACATCTTAAGACTCATATCCACAAATCCTTTAATCTGCATCTTCTGATCCTCATCCTGTCTTGAGCTTTTGCCTTGTTGTCATCACTGTTCTTCACTATTCCTGACTAAGACTAAGTTTCTCAGTATCCTCAACATATAACTCATCCAATCCTTATCACTGATGCAACAGAAGTATGTTGACATCAATGACAACACTGATTAGGCCCATACTTGCAACAATCTCCCCCTTTGTCATTGATGGCAACATATGATGTGAAAAACTGTTATGACCATCAATACAAGAACTTCTTCTCTGTTGTCACAACTCCCCCTATCAGGAATCGCCATTCTTCACATTTCTTTTCTCTCATTACTGCTCCCCCTTTGATTTGCAACCACTTATTTTTCACATGTCTTCTCTCCCCCTTTGACATCAATGGCAAAGGGTTCATACTTGCAACTTTACCACTTCAGAATCATATCTGCTGCTCCCCCGGAGTAGCAACTCCCCATCATTAGTCTGGACCACAAGATGTGACCGTGATATGCACCGGACTGATGCACCTTAGTGCATCTTAGTTCATCACCGGAGGGGCAATAACCCCTAACTTCTCCCTTAGATACTCAAAAGAGTCCTTAGGCAGAGGCTTTGTAAAGATCTCTGCAATCTAATCCTTGGATGGCACAAACTCCAATCTGACTTCATTCTTGTTCACTTGCTCTTTCAGGAAGTGAAACTTGATGGATATATGTTTAGTCTTTGAATGCAGCACTAGATTCTTGAATATGTTTATTGCACTTGAATTATCATAGAAAATTATGATAGGCTCCTCATACTCCACTTTGATACCCCTTACCATCTGCTTCATCCATAATACTTGAGTGCAACCACTTGCTGCTGCAATATATTCTGCTTCAGTTGTAGACAAGGATATTGCCTCTTGTTTCTTGCTTAGCCAAGAAACCAATCGCTTTCCCAAAAAGATTGCTCCACCACTGGTGCTCTTCTGGTCATCCACATCTCCTGCCCAATGTGCATCTATATATGCATGAAGAGAGAAATCATGATCTCTAGGATACCACAGACCATACTCAACTGTCCCTTTTAGATATCTAAAAATCCTCTTGATTGCCATGACATGAGATTCTCTAGGATCAGCTTGGAATCTATCAACAAGACCAATAGCCTACATAATGTTTGGTCTAGTTTGAGTGAGATATAACAGTCCTCCAATCATTGATCTATACTTAGTCTAATCAGCTTTAGGAGAGTCATCATTTTTGCTTAGCTTACATTCGGTTGCCATGGGAGTGTTCATTGGCTTTGAATCTTCCATCGCAAACTTCTTCAACAATTTTTTTGCATATTTGGTATGAGAAATGAAGGTACCTTTCTTTGTTTGAGTGATTTGCAAACCCAAGAAGAAATTTATTTCACCAAGCATGGACATCTCAAACTCACTTTTCATGTGATTTGCAAAAGTTTTACACAAACTATCTTTTCCTCCAAAAATGATATCATCAACAAACACTTCAACACCTAGAATGTTTTCATGATCAATTTTAAGATATAAATTACTGTCAGCAATACCTTTGTTGAAACCAATCTTCAAGAGATGCTTATCCAATCTTTCATACCAGGCTCTTGGGGCTTGCTTTAGTCCATACAGTGCCTTTTTCAATTTGCAGACCATCACCATGATCAGACAATTGAAATCCATCCAGTTGCTCAATGTACACTTCTTCTTCCAAATTACCATTTAGGAATGCAGATTTGATATCCATCTGATATACCTTGAAATCCTTGAAGGCAACAAATGCAAGGAATAGTCTGACTGCTTCAATTCTTGCCACCGAAGCAAAAGTCTTTTCAAAGTCAACTCCTTCAATCTGAGAGTAGCCCTTGCAGACTAATTTGCCTTTATTTCTGATTACTTCACCAGCTTCATTCAGTTTGTTCCAGAAGACCCATTTTGGTCCAATCACATTCTTGTTTCTAGGTCTGGAAACAAGATCCCAAGTGTGATTCTTCTCAATTTGCATCAGTTCTTCCTCCATTGCCTTAGTCCAATTTTCATTATTACAGGCTTCATTTACTGTTTTAGTTTTAATTTTTGGAATCAGACAGTATTCATCTGAATCTTGAGCAATTCTTCTTCTTGTTTGTACACCTTTGCTTTTGTCACCTATGATCTAATCTTCAGAATGGTTGAGTCTCACATACATCAGAACTTTGGGAGTTTCTTACACTTCTAACTCTTGATTAGGCTCATTGAATCTTATCTCTTCTTCCTGATTTACCAGATCAGTTTCAACATGTTTTTCAGATGAGTCTTGGCCACCTTGAATCAGACCATCATTTTAATCATCTTCTTCATACTCATAAAATCTTGAGGGTTTTTCAATTCCTTCATCAACCTTCACATTAGTACTTTCTATAATCTTTCTCAATCTCTTATTATAACACCGGTATGCTTGCTTTGAGTAGAATAACCCAAAAATATTCCTTCATCACTTCTAGCATCAAACTTGCCTAGATCATCATCTCTCTTGATGTAACATTTACTACCAAACACTTTGAAATATCTTATAGTAGGTTTAATATCAAACCAAAGTTCATAAGGAGTCTTACCGGTATTGTTTCTGATTTGAACTCGATTAAGAGTATAGACTGCAGTGCTGACAGCTTCTCTCCAATAGATTTGGGGGACATTTACTTCCATCATCATGGTCCTAGATGCTTCCTGGATGGTCTGGTTCTTTCTCTCAACTACTCCATTCTGCTGTGGAGTCATAGGAGCAGACAACTGTCTCTTTATTCCATGTTTCTCATAGAAATCTATAAACTCACCAGATGTAAATTCTCCACCTCTATCAGACCTCAGACATTTCAATTTCAATCTAGTCTCATTTTCCACCATAGCCTTGAATATTTTGAACTTCTCAAGAGCTTCTGATTTCTCTTTCAGAAAGGTTACCCACATCATCCGGGAATAGTCATCAATTAGCAACATGAAGTATCTATCACCTTGGACACTCCTGATTCTTGTTGGACCACATAAGTCAGTGTTAACCAAGTCTAATAATCCAGTAGAAGATTGTTCCTTGCTTTTGAATGAGATTCTGCTTTGTTTTCCCAATTGACATTCTTTGCACAAACTATTTGTAGGTTTTACCAATCTTCGAAGATCTCTTACAGCCTGAGTATTGCTTATCTTGATGATATTATTAAAGTTTACATGACACATTCTTCTATGCCATAACCAACTCTGATTAATTTGAACAAATAAATAACTTTTACCAATACCAGCTAAGTGAAAGATGTTACCTTTTGTTTGGGTACCTGATGCAATCTCTGTTCCAGAACTTTCAAAAATTTTCCACTTTCCATTCTTGAATCTGAGATCATAGCCTTTGTCCACCAACTGTCCAACACTGAGAAGATTGTGTTTCAATCCTTCAACATATAATACATTACCGGTTTTGTTCTTTCCATCAAAAGAAATAGTTCCTCTACCTCTAATTCTACCTGCAGAGTTATCACCAAACTTTACCACTCGTCCTTCATACCTTTCCAAATCTATGAACTTATTTTTGTCACCTGTCATGTGGTGAGAGCAACCACTATCAATGAACCAATCATCCTTGTCTGCAACTTGGGTAGCCAGGGCTTTTTCTTCAACTTTATGATTGACATATTCAGAGGGCAATGGATCTTCTTCCTTGATGGCAATGAACACGCAGTCACTTCCAGATTTGTCTCCTTTCTCTGATTCATCATCTGTTACTCCTTCATCATCTCCTTCATGAGCATAGTAACAATTCTTCTGGAATCTTGGTCTATTACTATTTGGCCTAGAAAATCTTTCCGGACACCTTGATGCAAAATGACCAATCTTATTGCAGTTAAAACACTTAAAAGGAAGTTTTCCCTCGTACTTACCAGATCCTCTTGGTAGTCTTTTTGCAATAAGAGCTTCAAGATGAGCAGTTTCAGCTTCTTCTTCTTCCAAGTCTTTTCTTGCATTTTCATACCATGCTGATTTCCTTGAAGAGTTTTCTCCCGGATCAAACCTTTGTTTTCCTTTTACAGAGGCACTTGCTTTGAATGCAGATACAGTCTTTAGAGAATCATCTCCAAACTTAGCCATTTCAAAAGCACCTAGCTTACCAACCAATTGATCTCTTGTGACTGTTGTGTGAGCTCTGAATTCTTCAATTGCAAAAGCTTTGATTTTATAAGACTCAGGAAGGGATCTGAGAACTTTGCCAACAATCTCATCTTCACTCAGGGTTCCACCTGCATTTCTAATTCCACAAACCAGCTCATTCACCCTTGGCATAAAAGAGGTAATATTTTCATCATTCCTCATCTTCATTTTTTCAAATTTCCCTTTTAGACTCTGTAACCTTGCACATTTAACAAACTGGTCTTCTTCATGCAAAAGTTCCAGTTTCTTCCAAATCTCATAGGCAGTTGGTAGATCAATAACTTTTGAGAGTTCTGAGTCAGATAATGCACTTAAAAGAGCCTCTCTGGTCCATAGATTGTTTTCAACATCTGTGATTTCAATTAGGGTTGTCGGACCACCCTGTGGAGGAACATAAGCTTTTGTAACCATGCACCAGTATGCAAGTCCCATGCACTGCAAGTGACATTCCATGCGACCTTTCCAAACAGCAAAGTTAGTTCCATCAAACTTCGGACTATCCTTCTTGTAGGACGACATCCTGGATCTCAAGCGGTTAAGCTCCTTTCAGAGGAACTTAGCTCTGATACCAATTGTTAGATTTAGGGCAAACAACTGAGAGGGGGGGTGAATCAGTTGTCCAAAACTTTCTTCCTTTTCAACACTTGTATTTACTTAGCATTATAATAATAACTCAAACATGAAACTTAATGCAATTAACCAAGAGCAGAAACACATCAACACATGAGATACCAAGATTTTGATGTGGAAAACTTGGTTAAAGGAAAAACCACAGGGTGACTAACCTAAGATATTATTCTCTGTTAGAAGAATAGAAAGAATAAGATGGCACATGCCAATTAGGGCTCACTACCCAAACACACTGCTCACAAGAGGCTCACTACCTACAAGAGACACACTATCTACAATGAATAAGTATTACATACTTGAACTGGTAAATAGCATCATCACCATGCTTGAATCAGTTCCATTAAAGCCCAAATCCTTCTGCTCTTCCTTTCGCTCTTCTCCTCGCTACCACACACTCATCTCCACAAGTCACACTTTGAAATGACTTCGTAATTCCTTATTTATACATGACATCAACTTAGGAATAAACATCTAAGTCGGCAAACATCCACAAGAACATCCGCAAGATGAATAACTCATTCGGTCGGCCAACCTAAGGAAGAACACCTTCATCTGGAAGTATATCTTCAATTTCAGGCTCCAATTCTAATACGGACCAACAACATGAACTAAACATGATCCAAGGACTTCCACAAGCTTTCCTGAATCACCAGGAACATCCGCACTTCCTCTATTTACTGAAATCTCTCTCTCTCCTTCTTCTGGAACCTCAAGAACACAGTTTGCCATTACTGTCACAAAGGAATGGATGCTTCCAGACCTTCAAACCATGAACTAATAGAGATGACACATCATAAGGATTTCCACAGAACTCCTTCCGATCCGCAGAACAGTACAATGCATTTCCGGATCCCACCGGACCTTTCTGTAACACTCTATCACTCTGAACATCTCCCAGAACCGTTTCTACTTGATCGATCACAACTTCTTCATATCTTCATGCAGACCTCTAAAATCTTAATTGGAACATCTTAAGACTCATATCCACAAACCGTTTAATCCGTATCTTCTAATCCTCATCCTGTCTTGAGATTTTGCCTTGCTGTCATCATTGTTCTTCACTGTTCCTGACTGAGACTAATTTTCTCAATATCCTCAACATATAACTCATCCAATCCTTATCACTGATGCAACAGAAGTATGTTGACATCAATGACAACACCGATTAGGCCCATACTTGCAACAATCTCCCCCTTTGTCATTAATGGCAACATATGATGTGAAAAACTATTTTGACCATCAATACAAGAACTTCTTCTCTATTGTCATAACTCCCCCTATCAGGAATCACCATTCTTCACATTTCTTGTCTCTCATTACTGCTCTCCCTTTGATCAGCAACCACTTGTTTTTCACATGTCTTCTCTCCCCCTTTGACATCAATGGCAAAGGGCTCATACTTGCAACTTTACCACTTCAGAATCATATCTGCTGCTCCCCCTGAGTAGCAGCTCCCCATCATCAGTCTGGACCACAAGATGTGACTGTGATATGCATCAGACTGATGCACCTTAGTGCATCTTAGTTCATCACCGGAGGGGCAATAACCCCTAGCTTCTCCCTTAGATACTCAAAAGAGTCCTTAGGCAGAGGCTTTGTAAAGATGTCTGCAATCTAATCCTTGGATGACACAAACTCCAATCTGACTTCATTCTTGTTCACTTGCTCTCTCAGGAAGTGAAACTTGATGGATATATGTTTAGTCTTTGAATGCAGCACCAAATTCTTGGATATGTTTATTGCACTTGAATTATCATAGAAAATTGTGATAGGCTCCTCATACTCCACTTTGATATCCCTTAACATCTGCTTCATCCATAATACTTGAGTGCAACCACTTGCTGTTGCAATATATTCTTCTTTAGTTGTAGACATGGATATTGCCTCTTATTTCTTGCTTAGCCAAGAAACCAATCTCTTTCCCAAAAAGAATGCTCCACCACTGGTGCTCTTCCGATCATCCACATCTCTTGTCCAATCTGCATCTGTATATGCATGAAGAGAGAAATCATGATCTCTAGGATACCAAGACCATACTCAACTGTCCCTTTTAGATATCTAAAAATACTCTTGATTGCCATGACATGAGATTCTCTAGGATCAGCTTAGAATCTAGCAACAAGACCAATAGCCTACATAATGTCTGGTCTAGTTTGAGTGAGATATAACAGTCCTCCAATCATTGATCTATACTTAGTCTGATCAACTTTAGGAGAGTCATCATTTTTTCTTAGCTTACATCCGGTTGCCATGGGAGTGTTCATTGGCTTTGAATCTTCCATCCCAAACTTCTTCAACAATTCTTTTGCATATTTGGTATGAGAAATGAAGGTACCTTTCTTTGTTTGAGTGATTTGCAAACTCAAGAAGAAATTCATTTCACCAAGCATGGACATCTCAAACTCACTTTTCATTTGATTTGCGAAAGTTTTACACATACTATTGTTTCCTCCAAAAATGATATCATCAACAAACACTTCAACACCTAGAATGTTTTCATGATCAATTTTAAGATGTAAATTACTGTTAGCAGTACCTTTGTTGAAACTAATCTTCAAGAGATGCTTATCCAATCTTTCATACCAGGCTCTTGGGGCTTTCTTCAGTCCATACAGTGCCTTTTTCAATTTGCAGACCATGTCACCATGACCAGACAATTGAAATCCATCTGGTTGCTCAATGTACACTTCTTCTTCCAAATTACCTTTTAGGAATGCAGATTTGACATCCATCTGATATACCTTGAAATCTTTAAAGGCAACAAATGCACGGAATAGTTTGACTGCTTCAATTCTTGCCACCAGAGCAAAAGTCTCTTCAAAGTCAACTCCTTCAATCTGAGAGTAGCCCTTGCAGACTAATCTGGCTTTATTTCTGATTACTTCACCAGCTTCATTCAGTTTGTTCCAGAAAACCCATTTTGGTCCAATCACATTCTTGTTTCTAGGTCTGGGAACAAGATCCCAAGTGTGATTCTTCTCAATTTGCATCAGTTCTTCCTCCATTGCCTTAGTCCAATTTTCATCATTGCAAGCTTCATTTACTGTTTTAGGTTCAATCTTTGAAATCAGATAGTATTCATCTAAATCTTGAGCAATTCTTCTTCTTGTTTGTACACCTTTGCTTTTGTCACCTATGATCTGATCTTCAGAATGGTTGAGTCTCACATACCTCAGAACTTTGGCAGTTTCTTGCACTTCTAACTCTTGATTAGGCTCATTGAATCTTATCTCTTCTTCCTGATTTACCGGATCAGTTTCAACATATTTTTCAGATGAGTCTTGGCCACCTTGAATCAGACCTTCATTCTGATCATCTTCTTCATACTCATAAAATCTTGAGGGTTTTTCAATTCCTTCATCAACCTTCACATTAGTACTTTCTATAATCTTTCTCAATCTTTTATTATAACACCGGTATGCTTTGCTTTGAGTAGAATAACCCAAAAATATTCCTTCATCACTTCTAGCATCAAACTTGCCTAGATCTTCATCTCTCTTGATGTAACATTTACTACCAAACACTCTGAAATATCTTACAGTAGGTTTAATATCAAACCAAAGATCATAAGGAGTCTTAACGGTATTGTTTCTGATTTGAACTCGATTAAGAGTATAGACTGCAGTGCTGACAGCTTCTCTCCAATAGATATGGGGGACATTTGCTTCCATCATCATGGTCCTAGATGCTTCCTGGATGGTCTGGTTCTTTCTCTCAACTACTCTATTCTGCGGTGGAGTCCTAGGAGCAAACAACTGTCTCTTTATTCCATGTTTCTCACAGAAATCTATAAACTCACTGGATGTGAATTCTCCACCTCTATCAGACCTCAGACATTTAAATTTCAATCCAGTCTCATTTTCCACCATAGCCTTGAATATTTTGAACTTCTCAAGAGCTTCTGATTTCTTTTTTAGAAAGGTTACCCACATCATCCAGGAATAGTCATCAATTAGCAACATGAAGTATCTATCACCTTGCACACTCCTGATTCTTGCCGGACCACATAAGTCAGTGTGAACCAAGTCTAATAATCTGGTAGAAGATTATTCCTTTCTTTTGAATGAGATTCTGTTTTGTTTTCCCAACTGACATTCTTTGCACAAACTATTTGTAGGTTTTACCAATCTTGGAAGATCTCTTATAGCCTGAGTATTACTTATCTTGATGATATTATCAAAGTTCACATGACACATTCTTCTATGCCATAACCAGCTCTGATCAATTTGAACAAATAAACAACTTTTACCAATACTAGCTAAGTGAAAGATGTTACCTTTTGTTTGGGTACCTGATGCAATCTCTGTTCCAGAACTTTCAAAAATTTTGCACTTTCCATTCTTGAATCTGAGATCATAGCCTTTGTCCACCAACTGTCCAACACTGAGAAGATTGTGTTTCAATCCTTCAACATATAATACATTACCAGTTTTGTTCTTTCCATCAAAAGAAATAGTTCCTCTACCTCTGATTCTACCTGCAGAGTTATCACCAAACTTTACCACTCCTCCTTCATACCTTTCCAAATCTATGAAGTTGTTTTTGTCACCTGTCATGTGGTGAGAGCAACCACTGTCAATGACCCAATCATCCTTGTCTTCAACTTGGGCAGCCAGTACTTTTTCTTCAACTTTATGATTGACAAATTCAGAGGGCAATGGATCTTCTTCCTTGGTGGCAATGAACACCCAGTCACTTCCAGATTTGTCTCCTTTCTCTGATTCATCATCTGTTACTCCTTTATCATCTCCTTCATGAGCATAGTAACAATTCTTCTGGAATCTTGGTCTATTACTATTTGGCCTAGAAAATCTTTCCGGACACCTTGATGCAAAATGACCAATCTTATTGCAGTTAAAACACTTAAAAGTAAGTTTTCCCTCATACTTACCGGATCCTCTTGGTAGTCTTTTTGCAATAAGAGCTTCAAGATGAGCAATTTCAGCTTTTTCTTCTTCCAAGTCTTTTCTTGCATTTTCATACTGTTGGCAAGAGACACTATATGGATTCATGGTTGTTGTCATTGATGGCAACAAAGGTCATCCCACATATCCGCAAGTCATGATGTGTCTCTACCGGAAGTCAGAATAAAGAATGTTGTGGTCCGGTGAACAAGAACAGAGCATGTGGCAAGGTCCGACAGATTGATCCGGATCTCTCAGAGGAAGTGTCTTGGTGCAGTGCAGATTTGGGGAAGTCAAGAGGACTACCTTGAGTGGTATATTCCAAGGATTTAGCCTCCGATGATGGACAAGGAAAAAGATATGAATAGTTGAGTACCGGATTCCTGAGAGACAGTGAAAACAGAGGAAGAACTGACTGACAGAGTATCAGACTACTTTCCGGATGTGTTACTATTGATGATAGAGGTTGTGAAGGCATGAATCATGTTTGGCTGACATGATTAATGATATCTACAAGTATATGCTTGATCCGCATTGCTTGGTGAGGAAGGATTCAGCCGACAGAACAAGAGTTTGTAAGAAACTAGACTGTTCCGGATGCCGACTAGAAAGGTGATGAAATTACTTGTGCGGATATATATAGAGGATGGATTTAGTTGTGAAGTGAGTGATGGTGTGAAGATATATGCGAAGAAGTACAGAACAGAGCAGAAGTAGCAAGAAAGATCCGATATGTGAAAGGATAGCAGAATAAAGAACAGAGGAAAGATGAAGTGCAGCAGATCAGTGTACTGAGCCTAACCGGAACTAAACTCCAGCATATGCAGATGCTTCCAATCAGTTCAAGACTGTGATTCTTATCACTTTGTAGACAGTGTGTCTTCTTGTAGGCAGTGGGCCTCTTGTGAGCAGTGTGCTCAGGCAGTGAGCCCTAATTGGCAAGTGCCATTTTGTAATTTCCTATTCTTCTAACAGAGAATAATTTTGGGTTAATCACCCCGTGGTTTTCTCCCTTAACAGGGTTTCCACGTCAAAAATACTGTGTTATGTGTTTCTTATTTCATGGTAATGTTTTTGTGTTTGATTCAATGCTGCATCAATTAACAAGAAACTCCAATAAGGGAAATAATTAGGATAACTGATTCACCCCCCCCCTCTCAGTTATCAACAATTGGTATCAGAGCTAAGTTCCTCCTAATAGAGCCTAACAGCTTGAGGAAGATCTGGGAGTTCAAATGGATGCATATGGTTTAAGGGAGCAACTCAAGACTGCTCTTGAGGATCTTGAACAGTCAAATTCTGAAGTCAATGAATTAAAGGAAAGACTCAAACAGGCTGATGAATTCATGAGAGAATTAAAAGACAAATTAAGTCTCTCTATGAAAAAGAGAAAGGAGCTGCTCCAACAGTTGGCAAGACAAAGTGAAGAAAGCAATACAAATGAAGAATTGACTGAGCAAACCAAGTTATGTGAAAAGTTATCAAAAGAAGTCATTATGTTAAGACATGAAATGGAATCAGGAACTATAAAGTTTACTCAAGAGATTGAAGAAAAAAGAAAGGCTGAAGACAATCTAAGACAATCTCTTAAAGAAAAATTAGAAGAATGCCACCAGATGGACAGGATTATCAGACATCTTGAATCTGATCTTGAAGATGCCAAAGCTAATGAAGAAAAACTTGAGGATCAAATTGCCTCTCTCAAAAGAGACCTTCAAACAGCAAATGAATATAAAGAGAAATTCAAGATAAGTTCTGCTCAACTTGAAGTTCTTCTTGGAAGTCAAAAGAGGACAGATGACAAGTATGGTTTGGGATATGAGAAAGGAGAAAGCTCCGGATCCGGTCAGAAGAATCTTGGATCAGAAAATCCAAGGAGCAGGCCTAGAAGACCTCCGGTAAGACAGCCAAATGCTCAAAGATATCCATCCTTCAATGGATACTGTCACAGCTGCAACCACTTTGGTCACAAAGCTAATTAGTGCAGAATGAGAATGAATCAGATTAATTCATCCTTCTCCGGACAGTGCTTCAACTGCAAAAGGTATGGACACAAATCCCATGAATGCAGAATTATGCAAGTAAACAAATCATTCAAAGGTAGATGCTTTACATGCAATAGAGTAGGTCATATGGCTAATCAATGCAGATCAAGAGGATATCAGTCAAATATGCAAAGAAATGTTATTTGCCAAATCTGCAATAGGTCCGGTCATAATGCTAAAGTCTGCAGAAAGAAGTATCAGGACAAAAGAGGTCCGGTGTATAATCAGAATCAAGACAAGGGTAAACAAAAGATGAATGCGGATGAAGTTAGGAATCAGATGAGCAAGATTTGGGTGAAGAAAAGTTTAGAGAATGTAGAGGTTGGATCCGCACCAAACTCTGGTGCTGATATTTCTTCCAGAAATTAAAAAGTGAGCTCAGGCTCAGGGGGAGACTCAAAGAAAATCCTGTTCCCCCAGCCAAACAAGTGGTGCCGGATGTGGCACAAGATGCGGAGTAAAGGGTTTAAAGATATAAGTCCTGAGATGATCCAGATAAGATTTCAGAGGTCCGCATGGAGTTATGAAGAAGCTGTGATCGATCAAGTAAGACCTGTTCCGGGAGATGCTCCGGTATGACAGAAGATTACAAACAGGTCCGGAGAGATCCGGAAGTGCACTATCTTATTCTGTGAATTGGACAGAGTGTTTGGGATGTTCTTGTAATGTGTTACCTCGATTTATTCATGATTGAAAGATCCGGATGATATTCACAGATCAGGAATAATTCGGATACTCCAAGCTATCCAGACAAGGCAAACTGGAATAATGTAGGTGAAGCATTTATTGCAGACAGATATTAGGGTTTGCGGAGCAATATAAGGGATTTCTCAAAAGTCATCTGCTCATTCTACACTCAAGAAGAAGCGAATAGTGGAGCTCTGCAACAAGATTCATCAAGCACACCAAGGATCTCCTGCCGAAGTCATTGCATAAAGAAATCAATCCAATCATTCCGTGCAAATCGAAGGCGCATAAGGTATTCTCTGTTTTTCATTACCTCACTGCAAATCTTTGAAGAATGGCTACTCCAAATATAGTTAAGATCTCTGATAGACCTCGCCCCTCATTCAAGAAACATCCTTACAAATCATTGGAGGTAGATCCACTAGGAGCCTTCTCTAGTGTTCCTCATGGTGTATTGCATACGGAAGATATTAGGGTTTACATCCATGCGAATCTTGAAGACTTTGGAGAATCAAAACTGATGGATATCTATCACAAACAATTGATAGATGACTCCTTTGAGATCAAACCTCAGTATAAAGCCATCCAGGACAAACACTTTGCACAGTGCATTCATTTCCCCTGTTTTGAAGAAGATGAATGGGTCCGGTATGTACTAAGTAGAGTACATGACAACTTCCTATGGTTGAACCAGCCCTTCAAGATCACCAAAGATGCAATTAGGGCTGTAACCGGTTTGCACTCATCCGGTGGTTTACCTGTTCTCAAGTCTGTCAAAAATCAGACAGTTAGTGATGCAACCGGATCTAAGTTTGACAAGAGAGCTATGACAGTTGATGACATCACTGAACCGGATGTCAAATTTGCAGCTATGATAATTGGTTACAAAATCTATCATTCCAGTAGGGAAAATTCAGTACCGGGAACTGCAATCTACACAGCTTATCAAATGTTAAAGGAGAATGCAGACTATGACTTGTGTGAGCTTCTTGTGAACCAACTCTTTGAAAATCTGCAGAAGATCAAGAAGGACAAGAAAAACTCCTTCAAGTATGGCAATCTGATCCTTTGTCTCTTCTTTTACTACATGAATGAGCTTCCCGGATCCAGTGGATGGGTATGGCAAAATGACAGACCGGTTGCCATCCAAATCAGAGACTATTTGCATGAACTTGGGGATGCCAAAGCAAGAAATACAGCTCTATGGGGATACTTCAAGAACTTCCAAAGCATGATGCATGCAAGAGAAAGAATACCCCAATCCCTTGTAGAAAAGTACAAAGACACAGTATGCTTCATGGTTGAAATAGATCAGTGTCTAATGGAGGCAGTAGAGCCAAGGACTGTTTGGATCATGCCCATGGGGTATGAAGTGGATGAACAGATAGTAGAGCTGCATGTTCAACACATGCTAAGCCAGCCCAAAGATCCTAAGGCAGAAAGGTTCGGAACCTTTGAGGAACTGAGTGTAAAAATACATGTAGAACTCAGGGAACCGGAGATAAAGAGGAAGGTAAGAAAAGAAGTTGAGCATATTGCTCAAGGCCTAGGAATCTCAAAAGAGGCACTTGATGCCAGCCGGGAAAAGAGGAGGAAGGCTGAGGAAGAAGAGAAAAGTAAAGAAAGTGTTCCGGTTGAAACTCCCACCCAGACCAGATCATCAAAAAGATCTGCACCTCCCACAACCAAAAGTTCAAAACCGGAAGTCCAGGCATCCGGTAAAAGATCCAAGACAAAAGCCACAAGGGCTTATGAAAGCCAAAAGGATGAAGAGGAAACAGAGTCAGATGAGGGAGTAAAAGAAATAAAGAAGCAGAAGAAGAAAGGATCCGGTAAACCCTCCACAGGCCAAGACAAGGATGAAATGGCGGAGGTATCTGTTGAAAAGCCCACTCTGTCTCTAGAGAGCGTAATCAAGTCGGTCACGGTGGATGGAAACCTTCAACCAATGACTGAATTTTATGATGACTTCAGTGAGGCTGACCAAAAGACTCTGCAGGAAGCCACAGTCAAATATCTGAACATATACAATAAGGCTTTCATTGAGATCATATCTCTTATTCCTAAAAGCCTAGAAAAGGAATTAGAAATAAGAAAGAACAATGCTCATGCAAAAGATCTTGAGATCCGGGAGCAGATAGCTATTCAGCTATATCCTCAAATTGATCCCAAGACAATGAACATAATCTTCAAGGACTGCAAAGATGAGTTCAGAAGTAAAGCCAGGATGAATCAACTCATGCTTGGTGAGACTGACAAAGTGGCCCAAGAGACAGAAGAGATCCTCCGGAAGGCCTTCAAAAGGTTCAATCTTCCTGTTGTAGAGGACTTAGGTGCAGAAACAGCTGAGGACTTGGAACCCTCTGCTCCAGAAGAAGTGGCCTATGAACAAGCTAGCATCTCTCCTCCGGTTTCCCCTACAGTCTCCGGATCCAAAGAAGAAGAGAAAT
Source organism: Cunninghamia lanceolata (assembly GCA_027924645.1). Classification (NCBI taxonomy): domain Eukaryota; kingdom Viridiplantae; phylum Streptophyta; class Pinopsida; order Cupressales; family Cupressaceae; genus Cunninghamia; species Cunninghamia lanceolata. Next base: position 28,579,413 of record BSBN01000021.1, read on the forward strand.
TACAGGAGAAGGAAGCAGTGGTGAAAGACAAAGAGGTTGACAGTTCCAAGATTGCAGAAGAAAAGAAACATCTGTCTCCGGCAAGAGACACTGCACAAACTGTTCAACAATTTTTGAGCAAAGAAACTTTAGAGATTGATGAACCGGAGCTTCTAAAAGGCCCATTCGACTTTGACTCTCTCTCTCTGGTACAAACAATGAAGATAGCTTCATTTGCAAATGCCAAGGCAAATGAAAAACTCCTGAAGTCTCATATGGAAGACTATGAGTTGATAGAGGCTGCTTCCGGAGTACTTGTAAAGATTATGCCATCAATCCAGATAGATCCGACAGCCTCCTCTTCCGGTAATCTAAAAACCTTAGTCAGCAGTGTTGATACACATTTTGATTCTCTAGAAAAATCAGCTGAAGAAAAGGTCCGAAAGGAATTTTTGGATAAAAGATTTTCAGAAGTATTAGAATTAATCTCTAAAGATAGGAAGATTGTGAGCATTGGAATAAAGAGCTTAGAGAATGCTCTTAAGGATGGCGGTGACATCTACAAATTTTGTATATCCTGGTCAAAGGCAACAGCAGCAATTGATAAGAAAATAAAAGAGGAACAGGACAAGCTACAAAGCTTATCTCAAAGTTTTGATCCTCTCTCTTCCTCCATAATAAATCAAGAATGTCAGACTATTGCAGTCTTGAATGAAATAAAGAATCTTGAGAAGGAAAGGAAGAACATCACTAACCGGATGGGAGAACTTAGACAGATTATAATCCCTAAGTTGGAAACTATGCATGAGGCCATCAGTGATGCTCAGACCACCGCCCAAACAAATGATCCGACAGATCTCAAGAGGGCAGAAGCTTTTGCATTTTTGTTGAGTGGTCACATTTCAATTTTGGATAGAATGAAGCAAAGTTGGGCTACAGAAATGATCCAATTGCAGACATCCTTTGCAGACATTCTTCAGTATATGTGAGTATGTAAATATGCAGCTATGTATAGAAAATTTTTGAAAATTTTGATATGCGGACCCTACCCTTTGCCATTGATGTCAAAGGGGGAGTGAGGAGCAGTGAAAAATGAGGAATCCAATTAAGGGGGAGTTCCAGAAATTGTATATAAAGACAGAGCATCAGCAAAGGGGGAGCATAGTGTAAACACTTAGTCATTTTTCACTAAGTGTTGCCATCAATGCCAAAGGGGGAGATTGTTGGCAAGAGACACTATATGGATTCATGGTTGTTGTCATTGGTGGCAACAAAGGTCATCCCACATATCCGCAAGTCATGATGTGTCTCTACCGGAAGTCAGAATAAAGAATGTTGTGGTCCGGTGAACAAGAACAGAGCATGTGGCAAGGTCCGACAAATTGATCCGGATCTCTCAGAGGAAGTGTCTTGGTGCAGTGCGGATTTGGGGAAGTCAAGAGGACTACCTTGAGTGGTATATTCCAAGGATTTAGCCTCCGGTGATGGACAAGGAAAAAGATATGAATAGTTGAGTACCGGATTCCTGAGAGACAGTGAAAACAGAGGAAGAACTGACTGGCAGAGTATCAGACTACTTTCCGGATGTGTTACTATTGATGATAGAGGTTGTGAAGGCATGAATCATGTTTGGCCAACATGATTAATGATATCTACAAGTATATGCTTGATCCGCATTGCTTGGTGAGGAAGGATTCAGCTGATAGAACAAGAGTTTGTAAGAAACTAGACTGTTCCGGATGCCGACTAGAAAGGTGATGAAATTACTTGTGCGGATATATATAGAGGATGGATTTAGTTGTGAAGTGAGTGATGGTGTGAAGATATATGCGAAGAAGTACAGAACAGAGCAGAAGTAGCAAGAAAGATCCGATATGTGAAAGGATAGCAGAATAAAGAACAGAGGAAAGATGAAGTGCAGCAGATCAGTGTACTGAGCCTAATCGGAACTGAACTCCAGCATATGCAGATGCTTCCAATCAGTTCAAGACTGTGATTCTTATCACTTTGTAGACAGTGTGTCTTCTTGTAGGCAGTGGGCCTCTTGTGAGCAGTGTGCTTGGGCAGTGAGCCCTAATTGGCAAGTGCCATTTTGTAATTTCCTATTCTTCTAACAGAGAATAATTTTGGGTTAATCACCCCGTGGTTTTCTCCCTTAACAGGGTTTCCACGTCAAAAATACTGTGTTATGTGTTTCTTATTTCATGGTAATGTTTTTGTGTTTGATTCAATGCTGCATCAATTAATAAGAAACTCCAATAAGGGAAATAATTAGGATAACTGATTCACCCCCCCCTCTCAGTTATCAACACATACCATGTTGATTTCCTTGAAGAGTTTTCTCCCAGATCAAACCTTTGTTTTCCTTTTATAGAGGCACTTGCTTTGAATGCAGATTTAGTCTTTGGAGGATCATCTCCAAACTCAGCCATTTCAAAAGCAGCTAGCTTACCAACCAATTGATCTCTTGTGACTATTGTGTGAGCTCTAAATTCTTCGATTGCAAAAGCTTTGATTTTATAAGACTTAGGAAGGGATCTGAGAACTTTGCCAACAATCTCATCTTCACTCAGGGTTCCACCTGCATTTCTAATTCCACAAACCAGCTCATTCACCCTTGGCATAAAAAAGGTAATATTTTCATCATTCCTCATCTTCAGTTTTTCAAATTTCCCTTTTAGACTCTATAACCTTGCACATTTAACAAACTGGTCTCCTTCATGCAAAATTTCCAGTTTCTTCCAAATCTCATAGGCAGTTGGTAGATCAATAACATTTGAGAGTTCTTAGTCAGATAATGCACTTAAAAGAGCCTCTCTGGTCCACAGATTGTTTTCAACATCTGTGATTTCATTTAGGGTTGTCGGACCACCCTGTGGAGGAATATAAGCTTTTGTAACCATGCACCAATATGCAAGTCCCATGCACTACAAGTGACATTCCATGCGACCTTTCCAAAGAGCAAAGTTAGTTCCATCAAACTTCAGACTATCCTTCTTGTAGGACGACATCCTGGATCTCCTCAAGCGGTTAAGGTCCTTTCAGAGGAACTTAGCTTTGATACCAATTGTTAGATTTAGGGTAAACAACTGAGAGGGGGGGTGAATCAGTTGTCCAAAACTTTCTTCCTTTTCAACACTTGTATTTACTTAGCATTATAATAATAACTCAAACATGAAACTTAATGCAATTAACCAAGAGCAGAAACACATCAACACATGAGATACCAAGATTTTGATGTGGAAAACTCGGTTAAAGAAAAAACCACAGAGTGACTAACCCAAGATATTATTCTCTGTTAGAAGAATAGAAAGAATAAGATGGCACATGCCAATTAGGGCTCACTATCCAAGCACACTGCTCACAAGAGGCTCACTACCTACAAAAGACACACTATCTACAATGAATAAGTATTACATACTTGAACTGGTAAATAGCATCGTCACCATGCTTGAATCAGTTCCATTAGAGCCCAAATCCTTCTGCTCTTCCTTTCGCTCTTCTCCTTGGTACCACACACTCATCTCCACAAGTCACACTTTGAAATGACTTCGCAATCCCTTATTTATACATGACATCAACTTAGGAATAAACATCTAAGTCGGCAAACATCCACAAGAACATCTGCAAGATGAATAACTCATCCGGTCGGCCAGCCTAAGGAAGAACACCTTCATCCGGAAGTATATCTTCAATTCTGGGCTCCAATTCTAATGCGGACCAACAACATGAATTGAACATGATCCAAGGACTTTCACAAGCTTTCCTAAATCACCGGAACATCCACACTTCCTCTATTTACTGAAATCTCTCTCTCCTTCCAGAACCTCAAGAACACAGTCTGCCATTACTGTCATAAAGGAATGGATGCTTCCGGACCTTCAAACCATGAACAAATAGAGATGACACATCATAAGGATTTTCCCAACACTCTTTCCGATCCACAAAACAATACAATGCATTTCCAGATCCCACCGGACCTTTCTGTAACACTCTGTCACTCTGAACATCTCTCAGAACTGGTTCTACTTGATCAATCACAACTTCTTCATATATTTATGTGGGCCTCCGAAATATTAATTGGAACATCTTAAGACTCATATCCACAAACCCTTTAATCTGCATCTTCTAATCCTCATCTTGTCTTGAGCTTTTGCCTTGCTGTCATCATTATTCTTCACTGTTCCTGATTGAGACTAATTTTCTCAGTATCCTCAACATATAACTCATCCAATCCTTATCACTGATGCAACAGAAGTATGTTTACATCAATGACAACACCGATTAGGCCCATACTTGCAACATTTTCTTCCCGTTTCTCTGAAATGTGTCTTGTTTCCTTTAAACCTAACCTAGTTTCCCTTTGTCTTCGTGAGATTGTCCATCTCACATCCTTCTGCCTTCTTCTCGTCCAATCTCCCAAGGGGGCATCCTATCATCGTAACATGTACTAGGGGCAAATTGGGGCATGTACCATTATCAGACTATCTATTCTTTGAAGCAACACCGTAAACTGCATTACATCAAAGAGGGGCAAAATGTATACGGCTAAAAATGACACGATTCGGTCTAGATAAATATTCTTAATATTTATTCCCTTCTAATTCCTCTATCAATAAATAAATAAACAAATTTATTTATTTGATTCATATTCTTCCAACAATTAATAAATTCCTTTATTTAATTCAATTCTTCCCAAACAATTAAATGATTCTTATTTATTTAATTAAATCAAATCATTCTTCCAAATTTGAATAAATCAAATCAAATTTATTTAAATCCTCTCAATCTCTAAAAATACAATACAATCAAATATTTTATTTATTCTTCCAAAATCATGCACAACAATTAAATAAATTTATTTATTTAATTTGTTTTCTTATCTTCTAAATTAAATAATACCAATTATTTAATTGTTTCTTCCAATAATTTATCTTCTCTAAATTTAAATAAATCAAATATTTATTTAAGTTGTTTTTTTCTTCTAAATTGAGTTATCTCTAAATATAATTCAATCTTTGTGCACATGCAATTAAATATTCCTAATATTTAATAATGTAAAAGATCTTCTTATTCTCATACAAATCCCTTCTTGTTTTAAATCACTTAACTGATTATTATATTCTTTTAATTGCTTTAACTCATTCATCTATTCTTAGCAAATCTTCTCATGCAAAAGAAAGCAAGACGCATGTCTTCTTCTTATTCGTTGCACGTTCCTCAACTATTCTATATCGTTGATCTTCTCATTCTCTCTTTACCGTTGATCTCTTCTTTTCCAAGTCTATATGTACAACCTTCTTCTTCCATTTCAATCATCCAAGCTTTAAGTATCGTTACTCTGCAGGAATTACAACGCACCTTTGGCACCAATTCCTTCATTGCTTGTGATCACACTCGTTACTATGCACTACTACCATCGTTGCGAAGCTCCTCTTCATGGCGGTATTATCATAGTTGTTCCCAATTGACATTCTTGAATCATAGCAAGGAAGTGCACTCTCTGAGGGCCCTATTTCATACATGCAAGATCGATTGTGATAGGCGATCAATGGAAGCTTCGAATTAAGGAGGTTTGCTTTGTTATTGTTCATTGTTTATTGAATCTTCTTTGTTCACTATTTCATTGAGTTTTGGGTATCTTGATATTTGATATTACTGATTATTCATTTGAATCCAATTTTCCCTCAACATAAACAAATCAGCATGAACAGAACTTCTTTATTGGTGTCTCTCAAGGTGCACAGTATTCTTGTTTAATAGACATAAGGTAATGTGGAATGATATGTTGATCAGTTTTAACCTGTATGTAAAGTAATTGGTAATAGGGGAAAGTTGCACTATTGTAATTGATTGTACTTTTGAGTCTCCTTGGGCCTCCTTTGGTCATCTTTAGATCTTAAATTTCATTCCTTCTTTTATCAAGTCAAACATGTCCATAAAGGATGCATCAACTTGTTTAGATCTTTTTTTTATAACTAAAAGAGGGGTAAAAATTTATTCAATCCAACATAGAGCAATACAAAGTAAGAGCATTACACATTCCTATCTATCTCCACTAATTGATCTAACTTATGAGCCAAATCTGGGGGTAATTGGCCCCTCTCCACAATATTCCAATCCTGCATATGATTAGAAGCCCATTTAGCCAAAGAATCTGCAACCCCATTCCATTCTTGAGGAATGTGACAGAAAGAAACATCCAAGGAAGCACACAAATTAAGAATCTGCTTTATAATAACAGCCAAATGCCAACTGACATCCTCTAACTGCTACCTCTTCAGCAAAGTCACCACCACCTGAGAATCTGACTCACAAATTATTTGTCTCCACCCAAGAGCACATCCCCACTCAACAGCATATAAAATGGCAAGGGCCTCCATTACATTGTTAGTATACCAACCCTTATAAATAGAAAAAATAAACTCCATAGACCTAGATCTAATAAACCACTAGATAGGAATTCCCATTTGATATGACATTGTGAAATCTCCAATGTTCACAATGGAAATTTAGTTTGCTGATTAAAAAATCTTTGAATATTTATCAAATATTTAGTTTCTATGCATAGAATAGGGTACTAGTATACTTGATTTAACCACATACTAGTTACAACAATTACAAGTTACAACTTAATGGATCCTTCCGTAAATGGTTGTAATTGTGTTTCAGTGCAATGTTTCTAAACATGGCATAGAGGGATTCACAAACAAAACTAGGATAATCCAAATTGCCTTTCAAGATGGTCTACTCATACCAATATACCTACAGACATGAATCATCTTACCTCAAACATCACTAGGGTTAATCAAAAATTGCTACCAGCTATCTCAGACATTGGAAAATTAACAGTTGATAATGACACCATAGTCTGATTCTAAAAACAATTGATACTTAACCATAGCAGAGTAGCATAAAGTTTAGCAGTAAAAGACAAAAACAATAAGCATTATGATCCTACTATGGTAGGACTCGCTTCTTCTCTAATCTCAACAATAGCTATACCAGTAGCAACTTCAACAGGGGTTCAGGATCAAGCCATGGTACTTCCCCAATAAAGATGGGATGGACAGTAACAACCTCAATTTTCCACTCTGTTCAGCCAAGGATTTTTGCACGTCTGATGTTGGACCATCAGTTGGTTATCCCTAAGATGCCTGTGAAAATTGAAAGTGTTTGCATAAATTGACAGTAATAACCAGTGTACTTATTTGGCAGTGCTCTCCTTCGTGTGATAGAAGCTAGCCACCTTCATCTTCAACTCCTGGAACAGTTTGCTTTTAACCCCATCTCTATTCTTAAAGAATTGATTGTGTTGTTGCTTGTACCTCACCATGTCCTAAGTGTTAGTTACATGTCCTGAAACTACTGCACAGATTTATTTAGAGTTTCCCACTTGTCCTAAAAATTATTAGCCCGTTTACCTCTATTATGTTCCATGACATTAATGAGGAATGCGGTTAGTTTTTGTGGGTCAACATGTGTAACACCCTCTGTAGACGCAAAGAATTCAGTTGCACGATTGAGGACATGAATTTCTGGGAAGAGAGTGTCTTGAATTTGGATTCTCAATTCTTTCCACGTGCCTGACTTGTCTTTCTTGCCTAAAAAAGAACCTATACCACTCTTCCTACTAGCTTTGGTGCTTTATGAGGAGCTGGCCATTCTCTTATAGACATCAAAGGATATTGCTTTTGATTTCCTTTGCTTTGGGCTAGGGAAAGACGGATATAGGCCTCAAAGCAAAGGCCTACTGAATATAATTTCTCATGACTCATTTCACAATAAAAGAAGACAAATAATACCACTGATTCACAGGAGAAAAGAAGACAAACCTAGAATTCAAGCAAGAATAAGACCAATCTGTTGGAGGCTGCTCAGACTGAACAGGGAAACAGAGGATCCTGGCCAGCAATGATTCTCATGAAGATAGGCACTGAAAACTTAGACCCATCCCAAACTTGGTAGAAGAACTCTTGCTTTCCTTAGTATAACAAGTGGTGCAAAAACCAAAGCCGAGCAGAGAAATAGAAATAACACGAGGAAGGAAAGTGGAAATAGTAATATCAAATATGGTAGGGGAGTCCATCTTGGTTTTTGAGCAATTCGTCATCATGTTTCAAATAGAGGTGGAGTACAAAAGGTGCCGCCTTTCTCTTTGGTTCATGTGAGAAAAATAGTGGAGAGCCGTCATAAGTTCTATGATTAAAAAAATCAATTCACAAATATAAATTCGAATGATGTTGGGCATAAAATGATAGAAGCAGAGCATGGATATGGGGATAAGTTAGGATGAAGGGGTTGCATGGTCCCATCATTTCCTCAATGTTAAGATTTTGTATATTAATTTTTCATGACATTTAAGAATGCTTCCCTAGCATCCCCCCTCCATCTCCTAACAATTATTTTCTCGATGGATGCTTTGGGCTGAGATTTTTGATCCAGACTTGGCCAAGATGTTAGCTGCATTCTGTTCTCTAGATTGGTAGTTAATATTGATTTCCTCAAGTTATTGAGGAGGCTTCAAATACCAGCAATAGAGGGGCAAAGTTAACAGCTATCTAGCTCAAGAACGTTCTTGATTTTACCATGGTCTGAAAATGATTTTGCTTCTATATAGTATAATCAGGCTCGTCTCAAATTCGAAACTAGAAAACAAATTTTAGATTATACTGGAAGCTTCAATCTAAGGACTCTGTCACTCTGCAAGAGCAGGAATTTAATCTTTGCAGTCTCCAATGACTTTAATTTTAACTACCATTAATAAGTTGAGAGATGAAGAATCGTAACTTCTAGTTTAATTTTCATGTTACCATTGACATCCTCTTCTTAATAATGCCTTATTAGATGAATAATTTGCTTTAACTTTCGTTGTTTCATTTGTAGAAACTTATGGTCACAAAAAATATTAATAGAGATAAAATATTGAGAAAAATATGAACAGAACAAATATGACAACATGTTTTATTGATCAAAGATATTACAATTTTATAATAGGAGAGGAGCTGAACAACTCCCTATAAATCTGGAATCTAACATGACACTTAACTCAATCTAACTGACACCTCTACAACTCTTGTTGACACATCTACAACAATTGATTGACAACACAATAATATTGCCAGCACTTACACTTAGTTATTCATTATATTCTAACATCCCCTCTTAATGAATAACTTAAAATAACTCCAACTCTCACATGAGCACAACATTGCTCCTTTGAAATCTCATGCACCACTCCTCCTCCAACACCATAAATGGAGGCATGTCAAGGAACCCATATTTCCTCTGACAACCTTTCTAAATTGTGCTTTGATGATCTCAAACTATCTAACAGTCATTCAAATAGTTGGACAATTTCATCTTCTTCTTTATGACAAAAAAATATTGAGAAACAAACAACACAACAACTGATCACGTCTAACTCGCACTAAATAAGTAGAAGATTATTTAAACAAACACGCCCAAGTTCTTCTGAGACCTACTCCTCCTCTGCAGCATCTTCTTCTCAGCAGCTCGATCACCAAGCAAATCACTGGGGTGCTTTGCTACAGCAATAACAGACAAAGATTGTTTGGCTTGATTTAGCCTCTTCCTCTATGAACTTCCATCACTCAAGCTTTGCTGGATGAGTAGTATCTCCCCTTGCAAACGGCAGGTAGTTCCTTCGAACAGTGTTGCAACAATCCCTCAATGAATTGCGTTGTCTATTTCTGCAGCAAATATTTGGCTACATTCACCTTTATTCTGACGACAGCCTTCTCTTTTGTTTGTAAGCATGGCCAACAATCAGCTATCATAGACTTGGAGTAAGTCACCATCTATGCAAATGCAAACAAAACTTTTACACCAATGGTGAACAACACTTCACTTTTTAAACTTGCAGCTAACACCTCATGCTCTCATATTCTTGGGCACTCCAATGGTGGAGTTATACCCAAACTAGCTCTGATACCAAGATAAAATATTGAGAAAAATATGAACAGAACAAATATGACAACATGTTTTATTGATCAAAGATATTACAATTTTATAATAGGAGAGGAGCTGAACAACTCCCTATAAATCTGGAATCTAACATGACACGTAACTCAATCTAACTGACACCTCTACAACTCTTGTTGACACATCTACAGCAATTGATTGACAACACAAAATAATATTGCCAGCATTTACACTTAGTTATTCATTATATTCTAACAAATAGATGATGTCCAAACATCAAGAAGTTGTGCTTAAGGTAGGTGATATCTTGTCCAACCTCCAAAAGGACATGTTATATGAGGAATTTGCTCACAAGTAATTGGACACTTGGTTCTTCCTGCAATCCTAAGAAAAGGGTATTTATTATCTGTAGAATGTTAATGTTGATAAAGATCAATTATCATCTAAAGCATACAATTCCATGACTAGATTCTTTATCTTTTTGCAAAGTTCTTTTTGGAAGTAATCCTAGACAAATAGTTAACAATCTTAACAATTCTAAAGAAACTATGTATATTCTAATTTTGCTCAATCTTTTCACCTAAAAGCTCTTATAGGTCGGAAGATCTTGAGAAGGGATAGGGAGAAAATGCACATCATGTACTTGATATGATACATTCATATCTTAGATATCCTATAGGCACCTAATCATATTACTTTGCAAATGTTTTTAGGAAAAATACCCACTGTATTCAATGTGGTAATATTCTCAACCCACAGTTACTTTTGCCAAGCAAATGTTCAGGGATTACTAGACAACAATGGGTAGGTATTGTCACTTTGGGAATCTATTTTCTATATGGTTGAATATGTCTTCATATATGTTTTGTGATTATAGGAAATGTTGTTAGTTTGAATGTTAGATCAATTACTTTTTGTCTTTCAGTGGTGAAGTTTATTGAAGAAAGGATGACAAGTTTTAATTGGGTTTCAATCTTTAAAAGCCTTTCAACTTAGAAATTAAATTTGATGTATTTATACTCCATTCAATGTTTATAACTTTCGTGTTAAAATTGAGTGTATTGGAACCCTCAACCCACCATCAACTGAATGCCTCTTACAAATGCCCCGTCAAGCTTTGAACTCCTTTCAGATTAGAAACTGCATTTTGATGTATATTTACTCCATTGAAAGATTAAAGCTTCCATGTTAAAATTGAGCATTTGTTATCACTCACCTGGCCATCAAGCCTAGTAGGGCACTGCATCAAGCAAATAATGTCAGTGCCCTATTAGGCTTAAACCACTTATTAGCTTAGAAACTACACTTAATGGGTTTCTATTACTTTAATAGTTTTAGCCTCCATGTTAAAATTATAATGCTCATTTGCCATCAACTGAAAACCACTAATGAACTATTGGGCTTAACTAACTTTTTAGCTATTAAACCACACTTTAGGGGCTTCAGTTCCATCTAAACTTTCTGCCTCTATGTCAGGGTCATTTTAACACAGGGAGCTAGGGACTATATGAGCAATAGCTCAACAATTGGTATCAGAGTCAGGGTCCTAAGCATCTGTAGTGTGGCTTAAGGGGGAGTGTTGGAAATAAGCCATACCTGGACCAACGATGGACTAGCCACAAGGGGCTAGTAGCTTAGTTAGTAGAGCACTCTAACAACAAATGGAAGGTCCTAAGTTCAAGTCCTCGCTGGTCCATATGAGCAACAACTCAACAATCATTGGCATGATGGATAGAAGAGATTTTTTATCACTTGAATTGACATTGTGCCTTTGATTATTTGTATGGCTTTGCAAGTATATCATGTCAACGATATTATTGAAGATTTCAAATTGTGTATGTGAAGTTTTTATATTTTGATTACGGTTTGTAGTATTTGTAGATTTTGAATTTGTATGAAGTTCAAAGTAGATTTTCAGATTTTGATTATCTAGTTTTCTATAGCCAATTCAATTGAACTTATTACTTGTTCAAGCACTTATAAATTAATATAAATTGATATGGAATTATAGTTGAAATTTTAATCTTTGTGTAAGGGTTTATTGTTTATTTTTTTATTGTATGTGGAGTAGTGTTATTGTACCATATTCCAACTAGCATCACAAATAGCTGTACCACTCCTAAGTTTGTTGGATTGTAATATTTACCAAACAATGTTTTAATGGTAGCTTAGGCATATGTTTGTTGTACAAGTTGGAGCTGCCACATGATTTCCTTTTAGTTAATACATCATTTCCTTTAGGTTAATGTAGATTTAATAATTTAGAGTTTGCCGAATTTAGACTTTGCGGTACATCTTTAACAATTTGCGGTTTGAATATCGAATGAGGAAATGAAATTTGAGTGGGGCCAGTAATCTTAGGGGTGGACAATTTTATTATTTTATCTGTTAGAACTGGTCTGCCGGGTGCATTTTGTATCATGGTGGGATCTGCCATAGAAATTGGAGTCAAATATTTGATATTTGAAGTCTATGCACTAGCCATACCATATTTGGGAGGTGCAGATTTATTAAGGAATATTTATTTGGGTATTTGCTATTCAGCAGTACAACATTTTGCGAGTTGATTTCTACTCACTCTATGGTACTTATAAATCATTTAAGGAATTTACTAATGTTATAAGCCGTTAATAATTAATATGTCACCATTGCTTTGAGATATATATACATAAAAGTTGGGTTTAGTTAAATATGTTACATAAAGAGTTCTTACAACACGTGTCTCATTTATATGTGTTTTCAAATCATTAATATTTGCATAGAAGTTGTTCTACAATTATCTTAGTTTGTAAAATCAAAAAGCCTACAAAATTATATATTTCTAAAATATCCTAAAAAGGACATTACAATGGTATTAGAGCTTAGATCTTATTAGGTAGTAGGGTTAGAGCTAACACATTAATGTAATAGAATGTAAACTTTGAGAGGAAGATTTACATATTATATTGTGGACACCATTTGCAGCTTCCTAGAATGATGGGAGAAGAAATTAGAACAAAGTATGGAAGTTTATGAAGTTACTAGGAGAAATGCAAGGAACAAAAAGAACCATTTCACCAAAGAAATGATATGGACATGTATCATGAAGAATATAATGCTCTAAGTCAAGCAATTCGTATTGATTTGTCTTTTGATGAGTTCTTTGAATTAAAGACGAAGAAGAGGCCAAGAAGAGGAAGAAGAAAGTGTTGATGAAGAAAGAGGAAATGTTAGAGTGAAAGGAAGAAATTGGGAAGCATGAAGAACAATCAATATCAGAGGCACAAGACATTTCTACAAAGTGGACCATTGAGTAGGAAAAGAAGGTAAAGGTCTTTGTTAGAAGATGTTTATTTGACTTCTAATGATTGCATATGTTAGCAAAATATTGATGAAGTCAAGGAGGAAAATGCATCACTTGTTGGATGTGAAGAGCTCAAGGTGGAGGAAGATATGCCAAATTATGAACTATCCTTTTGTGTTCCAAATGGTGAGCCATTTCCATATGTAATTGATTTTCAAAGTAGCATTGTGAATGAGCATGCATTTGAAGAGAATATTTTGATTGACCCTAACCCGAGAGTTTTGAATCACAAGGATGGAGGTGTTAAGGATATCTCAACAATTCCTATTTCGAAAAACGAAGGTGAGCACTTTGATTGTAGCCTAAGGTATGAAAATGATGGTCATATTTTAGATTTGTTGCTTCCTACTATGTCATTGCAATATTCTTGTCATCATAGAAAGCATTCTAAAAAGAGTGATGGAGTGAAGGATAAAACTTGCAGTATAGGGCATGTAGATTCTTTGATTCAAGTTTAAGATTGTTTTTCTTTATGGGATAAGAGTGATCTTTTGAGGGACAAGAGGATAGAGGCTTTAATATCACTATGAAATTCCATGCATTTGGATAGAAAGGAAGTTCATGAGGAATCATATAGGGTATGTTGTACATTCTAACAAAGTTGTAAAGGATCAATATTCATGATTCATAGATCATTCCTTAGATCTAAGGCCCACAATTGAAGACAAGGTTATAGATGATGGGCTAATGGAGACAGTCACAAAGGGATGCTTGATATTGGATGATGGTATTTGGTCTACATTGGATCAACTTTGCATAGTGTTTGATTTTGCACTGTCAAGATTGCCATTGAATAAGGGGTTCCATCAAGAGATAAGGAGGAATTGTGTTGGATATATCCTTTCTATTAAGGAAGTAATGACCACCACAAGAAGACCTCAAGGAAAAGTTCATATGAATCTTATAGGAACATAGCATAAGCATGATGGGGTGACTCCAAGATCAGGTATTTATGCACAGGATCATCAACAAGATATGAAGGAAGCAAGTGGTGATTGTATCCTACCATCAAATGATAGTGTTAGACTTAGAGCAGACAACTGAGAGGGGGGGTGAATCAGTTGTCCAAAACTTTCTTCACTGTCAATAGTTATATTCACTTAGCAGTATAACAATAAATCAAACATGAAACTTAATGCATTTAATCAAGAGCAGAAACACATCAACACAAGAGACACCAAGATTTTGACGTGGAAAACTGATGCAGAGCATCCAGCAAAAGCGTTCAAACTTGGCAGGATTTACTTATCCTCATTCCATCGGTAAGACCCAACATCATGTCTCCCCGACATATACTTATCGGTCTGAAAATAACTATCGGCATCCAAGGAAATTGTCATGCTAAAGTATTCCCTTCCGCCGATGGAGGTTATCCTTTGGTTTATGGCCTATCGGCCAAACAACCACTATCGGTGCTTTCAATATATCTCACTTCGACACCTTGTTTCACATCGATGGGCATTCGCTTATGTGCCTATCGGCAGGATAAAGCCTATCGACAGCTACCTTAAAACTCTCACCGATCACCCTTGTCTTCCCGACATACTCCTATCGGCAGCATATGAACCATCGGCCTAACTTTCCAACCGTTCACCGATGCCGGTTGTCACAGCGAAGCCTTAGTGTTAGCTTCACCGTCGATCAGACCTATACTATCGGAGTGACTTTCACGGTGTCCTTTGATCTCCCAACTCACACCAATGACTTCCTTCCTTCGCACCTATCGGTGTGACATATACCGTCGGTGCTAGCAATGAAACTTATGCCGATGCCTTTGTTCACCTCGATGAACCTTCACACATCATACATCGGTGTGACTAACGCTGTCGGCGGAACATTTCACTTGTTCACCGATGCCAATTCTTATGCCGATATCCCTCGTCGGTGACACTTCGCAACGATCACCCCAATATCCTACGTCGACGTCAAACCTTTGTCGTCAAGACTTTCACCTTCGGTATGAAAGTTTCTCCTTCAGCCGATCACTCTCCTCATGCTGATGAATGTTTTTCGCGCCTTTGTCTATGTTTTGAACCCTGTATCTTTGTGAAAGCTCCAAGAGCATGACAAGGCAAAACCCTAGCAACTTCGCCAGTTCGCACAAAAGACTTAGGGTCAGAGCGATCTACTACATACATAGGTTTGATCTATCATCTCATCCTTCAAACCCTAGCACATGAAGATGCTAGGAATGATCGACTGCATGCAGCACTTCGATCCTAAAATACGAAATATAGAAACAGAACAAACAAAAAGGAAACCTAATCTAATATATAGATCCATTCCACCGATTCTACGAATCATCCGGTGGAATGGATAAAGAATTCCATCTCGCCTGCAAATAGGAAAAATGACTACATAGATAGAATTGAAATCAGATGATTAACACAAATGGGATCTTCTCTTTATTCCAATATCAGAAAATACATACAACCATTCAGTCTCACTGTATCACAGTGCTTTGTTAAAACAACACAATACCATTACGAACTCTGAACTATCAACTGTATCTATTGTATCTATTTTCTAAAACCAATTGATCTAGGGCATAAATAGCAACTCTTCGTGAGTACTACAAACTCGATTCCCAGCGGCTGGGAGCTTCCAAGCGGCTGGGAGAACAGCTAATAACAACTTCTAACAGACTGCACATAAACCTAGACTATCACAAAACATAAGA
Organism: Cunninghamia lanceolata; assembly: GCA_027924645.1. NCBI lineage: Eukaryota > Viridiplantae > Streptophyta > Pinopsida > Cupressales > Cupressaceae > Cunninghamia > Cunninghamia lanceolata. The sequence continues at coordinate 28,595,360 of BSBN01000021.1, forward strand.
AATGGTCATATGGACCTTATTACATCATAAGGTCAAAACATACTATAATTAGACTTATGCTCTGTTTTGAAGGGGTGCTCCTGCACCATACTCCCTAGAAGAAGAAATCTCAAGTCCACTTGAGATGAGAGTATGTAGATCTGCACCATGTTTCTGGATCTGCTCTTCAGTCATCCAGACTGCTTCTGAATCAGGTTTTCCCTGCCAAGACACCAAATACTCCAAATATGCTTTGTTCCTAGTTTTCTTAATCACTCTTGTGTCCAAAACCTTCTGCAACTATGGTGGATCATGCTTTGGAATGTCATCAGCTGCTGTATCCTATAGTAGTTCCTGTTCTTCATCTGGATTATGCTTATATGGAGTTAAATCACATACATTGAATATAGGTGATAAACCAAGATTTGGAGGGAGTTGTATCTCATAAGCATTCTGTACATGCTTTCTCAAAATCTGACATGGTCCAATCTTCCTTTGCATGAGTTTGCTATATTTACCTTTAGGAAGTCTTTCCTTTTTCAAATGAACCCATACCAGATCTCCAACATCAAACTGTACATCTTTCTTCTTTTTATCAGCATATTCTTTATACTTCAAGGTAGTTTGTTGTAGCTGGGTCTTTACTTGATCATGAACCTCTGTTATAACTTCTGCAAAAGCTTCACCATCTGCACTAACAGAATCTCCTGTAGGTAGATCTCTCAATTCTAAAATTCCTCTTGGATGCATACCATACACTATCTGGAAAGGTGATTTCTCTGTACTCCTATTGACAATATCATTATAGGAAAATTCGGCCTGAGATAGGATATTATCCCACTTTTCTCCATGCTGTTTTATCAAACATCTGAGTAAATTCCCTAAGGAACGATTGACTACTTCAGTCTATCCATCCATTTGAGGATGATATGTGGATGAGAAGGACAAATTTGTGCCTAGTTTCTTCCAAAGAGTTCTCCAGAAATGACCAATAAACTTCATATCCCTATCTAACACTATGCTCAATGGCAATCCATGTATTCTGACAATTTTCGTGAAAAACAAATCTGCAATAAATGAAGCATCAGCAGTGGTTTTGCATGGCAAGAAATGTGCCATTTTGCTGAATCTGTCCACTACAACAAAAAACACTATCAAATCCTATCCTTGTCCTTGGTAAACCCAAGACAAAATCCATACTTATGCTTTCCCATGGTCTGGAAGGAATGGGTAATGGCTGATATAAACCTGCATTAGTTGATCTCCCTTTTCCTTTCTAACATATTACACATGTCTCTACAAATTTTCTAACATCTAATTGTAACTTAGGCCAATAATAATGTCTCCTAACAAGATCAAGAGTCTTATCCAAACCAAAATGACCTGCCATAGCTCCACAATGTTTCTCTTTTATGATGTTCAACCTCATAGAACACTTTGGAATACATAACTGTCCATCTTTAAACAGCAATCCATCCTGGATTAGAAATTCAGAGAACTCAACATGATATTTATCTCCAAAAGAAGTACATACCTGATATATCTCTCCAAAATCTTCATCAGCATCATACATGGTCTTCAATGAATCAATGCCAGCACTTTCCAACTAAATCTGGTTGACTGTTAGAGCTCTCCTGCTCAAGGCATCTGCTACCTTATTCGTGACTCCTTTCTTGTGCTTCAATGTGAAAGTAAAAGCTTGCAAAGTTTCTACCCATTTCATATGCCTATGATTCAGTTTTTCATGGCTGTTTATGAAACTCAGAGCCTGATTATCTGTGAATACTATGAATTATTTTGGCATCAAGTAATGCCTCCATTTCTTGAGTGACTGGACTAAAGCATACATTTCCAAATCATACGATGAATACCTCTTTTTAGCATCATTGAGCTTCTCACTAAAAAATGCAATTGGCCTACCTTCTTGGCTGAGTACTGCTCCAATTGCCATGTGACTGGCATCACATTCTACCTGAAAGATTTTATTAAAATCTGGAAGTGCAAGGACTGGCTGCTATGCCACCTTCTTCTTCAATGTTTCAAAAGAATCATCTGCTTCCTTAGTCCAAGCAAATCTGCACTTCTGTCCTCCTTTTATGGTATCAAGCATGGGTGCACAAATATGACTAAACCCTCTTATAAACTTCCTATAGAAGGTTGCTAACCCATGGAAAATTCTGACATCATTCATAGTCCTTGGAGTTGGCCAAGACAATATGGCACTTACCTTCTCCTTATCCATTTGCAGCTTTCCTTGGGAAATGACAAAACCCAAATAGGTGATCTCCTCTTGCATGAACAAACACTTGTCCAAATTTATCATCAGCTGCTCTTCATGTAACCTCTTGAGAACCAAATCTATATGTCTGAGATGTTCTTCCTTTGTGTTGCTAAAAATCAGAATGTCATCTAGATATACTATGACAAACTTACCCATGAATTCTCTTAAGACTTCATTCATCAATCTCATAAAAGTACTAGGTGCATTAGACAAACCAAAAGGCATAACTTTCCACTCATACAACCCTTCATTGGTTTTGAATGCTATTTTCCATTCATCTCCTGGCCTAATTCTGATCTGATGATAACCACTCTTCAAATCTATTTTTGTGAAATACTTAGCACCTCCCAAACAGTCAAGTAAATCCTCTATCCTAGGTATTGGAAACCTATACCTGATTGTGATCTTATTAATAGCCCTAGAATCTGTGCAAAGCCTCCAAGTGCCTTCTTTCTTTGGTGCTAGTACAGCTGGTACTGCACATGGGCTTAAACTTTTACCAATCAGACCTGTGTCTAACAATTCCTCAATTTGTCTTTCTACTTCTGCATTCTGTTCTAGAGTTAGCTTATATGCTGCTTTGTTTGGAAGTGTAGATCCTGGGATTAGATCTATGCAATGGCTGATATCCCTTACAGGTGGTAGGGATCTTGGCATTCCATCAGAGATGATGCCTTTATACTTATCTAATAACTCTTGGATAGCTGGGTCTATGAACCTCTGCTTCTTCTCTTTCTTGACTTCTTGCTGTTGTTCTTTATTCATTGTCAGACATGGAATTAGGGCATATGCAACTGCACCTTCTACTGCTACTTCTTTCATGAACTGTTTTCCTTCCATCAGCATTACCTTCACCTCTTTTCCTTTTGATTTCTCCTCCTTCTTTGTCAATGGTAGTAACTCAGTCACTGTACCATTCTTAGTGATTGTATAGGTGTTTCTAACACCATCATGGCATGCCTTCAAGTCATACTGCCATGGTCTACCAAATAAAAGATTGCAAGCATCCATCTTGGTAATGTCAAACAACAACCTATCTTTATATGCTCCAATCTGAAATTCTACCCAAGCCTGTTCTTCTACAACCATTTGCTGACCTTGGGTGAGCCATGAGGCCTTATATGGGGATGGGTGAGGTAATCTCCTAAGCTTAAGCTTTGTTACCATTTTATCAAATACAAAATTTTTACTAGAACCAGAATCAATTAAAACTTTGCATGCCTTACCTCCTGCTTTGCAAATGGTTCTGAAAAGAGACTTTCTTTGTGGGGGTTCTTTGTCAGGTACCTTCATGGTAGTCATTGTTCTTCTCATCATCAGAGATTCTTCACTCTGTGGATATCCATAATTGTCAGGAGCATTCACACTTTGAAAAGTGTTTGAGTTTGTTGCACTTTGACTATCCAGTTCTTGGATCAGATTCATTCTCTTTTCTCTTGTTGAGCTTGTTGCCCTTTCTGGACATCTATTAGCTATATGGCCTTCTTTGTTATAGTTATAACATCTGATAGATCCTCTACCCTGGGATCTTCCTCTGAAAGGTCTTCTGCCTCTAAAGTTTCCTTGTTGATTGTAACTTTCTCTCTGGTTTTGATTGTTATCTCCCCTGCTGTTGTCATGATTGGATTCTCCCTGATATCCATGTCCATGTCCTCTGCCTCTGAAAGGACCTCTTCCACCTCTCTACTGTTTTCCTCTTCCTCTATTGTTCTGTTCTTGTCTTCTCTTTAACTTCTCTTCCACTTTCAATGCTAACTGAAAACATTTCTGAACTGTATCTGGATTATGCAGATTCAAATCTTCTTGAATGTTGAACCTCAATCCATTAAGGTATCTGGCTACCTTTTCTTCCTCACTCTCTTTTACTTTTGTCTTCACACAAAGCTTCATGAACTCTTCTGTATATGAGCTGACATCTAGCTCCTTCTACTTCAGGTTTTGCTTCCTCTTGTGTAATTGGATACTGTAATCCAATGGAACATAGGCTTCCTTCACTAAAGCCATCATCTTCTTCCATGCAATGACTCTACGCTTTCCCTCTTGTACTCTGTCATCTTGGACAAAATTCCACCATGTCAATGCAGCTTCTTTCATCTTTGATTGGGCTATCTTCACTCTCTGTTGTTCTAGTATCTCCTCTGTCTCAAAGAAATTGTTTAGGGAGTCTATCCACTCCATCACTAAATCAGGATCCATCTTTCCTATAAACACTAGCAAATCTAGTTTCACATCCATGGTTCTCCTCTCCATGGCTTTGAGGGCATTCAACAGTGGTCTCTGGTCTGCAGGAACGACCTCCTCGCTCCACCTAGGGATCTCTTCTTCTTCCCTATCTTCTTCTCTACCAGAACCTACTCTGTCCCTCAACTTTTCCAATTCATCCTTCAACTCCTGATTCTGAGCCTTCACAGCCTTGCTCTTGGCAATTTGCTTCTTCACCAGAACTGCCAACTCAGCGTTGGACATTTTTGTAGAGAACTTTGATGTCCCTTCTTCATCTGACATTCTGTATGTCTTTATCTTCCCAAAAGATTTAACCTTTGCTCTGATACCACTTTGACGCAGAGCATCCAGCAAAAGCGTTCAAACTTGGCAGGATTTACTTATCCTCATTCCATCGGCAAGACCTAACATCATGTCTCCCCGACATATACTTATTGGTCTGAAAATAACTATCGGCATCCAAGGAAATTGTCACGCCGAAGTATTCCCTTACGCTGATGGAGGTTATCCTTTGGTTTATGGCCTATCGGCCAAACAACCACTATCGGTGCTTTCAATATATCTCACTTGACACCCTGTTTCACACCGATGGGCATTCACTTATGTGCCTATCGGCAGCTACCTTAAAACTCTCGTCGATCGCCCTTGTCATCCCGACATACTCCTATCGGTAGCATATGAACCATCGGCCTAACTTTCCAACCATTCACCAATGCCGGTTGTCACACCGAAGCCTTAGTGTTAGCTTCACCATCGGTCAGACCTATACTATCGGAGTGACTTTCACGGTGTCCTCTGATAGATTCCCAACTCACACCGATGACTTCCTTCCTTCGCACCTGTTGGTGTGACATATACCGTTGGCGCTAGCAATGAAACTTACACCGATGCCTTTGTTCACCCCAATGAACCTTCACACATCATACATTAGTGTGACTAATGCCATCGGTGGAACATTTCACTTGTTCCTCGATGCTGATTTTTATGCCGATATCCCTTGTCAGTGACACTTCGCAATGATCACCCCAATATCCTACGTCGACGTCAAACCTTTGTCGTCAAGACTTTCACCTTCGGTATGAAAGTTTCTCCTTCAGCCGATCACTCTCCTCACGCCGATGAATGTTTTTCACGCCTTTGTCTCTATTTTGAACCCTGTATCTCTGCAAAAGCTCCAAGAGCATGACAAGGCAAAACCCTAGCAACTTCCCCAGTTCACACAAAAGACTTAGGGTCGGAGCAATCTACTGTGTACACAGATTCGATCTATCACCTCATCCTTCGAACCCTAGCACATGAAGATGCTAGGAACGATTGACTGTATGCAGTACTTTGATCCCAAAATATGAAACACAGAAAGAGAACGAACAAAAAGGAAACCTAATCTAATATACAGATCCATTCCACCAATTCTACGAATCTTCCAGTGGAATGGATAAAGAATTTCATCTCGCCTGCAAATAGGAAAAATGACTACACAGATAGAGTTGAAATCAGATGATTAACACCAATGGGATCTTCTCTTTATTCCAATATCAGAAAATGCATACAACCATTCAGTCTCACTGTATCATAGTGCTTTGTTAAAATAACACAATACCACTAGGAACTCTGAACTATCAACTGTATCTACTGTATCTATTTTCTAAAACCAACTGATCTAGGGCATAAATAGCAACTCTTTGTGAGTACTACAAACTTTATTCCTAGTGGCTGGGAGCTTGCAAGTGGTTGGGAGGACAGCTAGTAACAACTTCTAACAGACTGCACATAAACCTAGACTGTCACAAAACATAAGAAATGGTCTCATGGATCTTATTACATCATAAGGTCAAAACATACTATAATTAGACTTATGCTCTGTTTTGAAGGGGTGCTCCTGCACCAAAAACCTGGTTAAGGAAAAAACCACGGGGTGATTAACCCAAGATTGTATTCTTTGTTAGAAGAATAGAAAGAACAAAATGGCACATGCCAATTAGGGCTCATTGCCTGAGCACACTGCTCACAAGATGCTCACTGCCTACAAGAGACACACTGTCTACAAAAGATTAAGTATCACATACTTGAACTGGAAAAATAGCATCTTCACCATGCTTGAGTCAGTTCCATTTAAGCCCAAACCTTCTACTCTGCCTTTCGTTCTTCTCCTTGCTACCACACACTCATCTCCATGAATCACACTTTGAAATGACTTCGCAATCCCTTATTTATACATGACATCAACTTAGGAACAAACATCTAAGTCGGCAAACATCCACAAGAACATCCATAAGATGTAAAATTCATCCAGTCGGCCAGTCACAGAAAGAACATCAACATCTGGAAGTATTCTTTATTTCTGGGACTCCAATTCTAATGTGGACCATAAACACGAACTGAGCACGATCCAAGGACCTCCACAAACTTGCTTAAAACACCAAGAACATCCACACTTCCTTGACTTACTGAAATCCTTCTCTCCTTCATCTGGAACCTCAAGAACATAGTTTTCCATTACTGTCACAAAGGAATAGATACTTCCAGACCTTCAAACCACGAACCAATCGAGTTGACACACCACACAGACTGCCCCAACACTTCCTCAAATCCATAGAACTGGAGAATGCATTTTCGGATTTCATCGGACCTATCTGTATTGCTCTGTCATCATTGAACATCTGCTGGAACCGATTCCACTTGAACTGCCATAACTTCTTCAAATCTTCATGCGGACCTCTGAAATCTCAACTGAAACATTTTAAGACAAATATCTACAAACCCTTTGAACCGCATCTTCTAATCCTCATACTGTCTTGGACTTTTTCCTTATGTCATCACTGTTCTTCACTGATCCTAATTGAGACTAATTTTCTCAATATCCTCAGCACACAACTCATCCAACCTTATCATTAATGTAACAGGAGTATGTTGATATCAATGACAACACCAGTTAGGCCCATACTTGCAACAGATAGAGGGAACACACTCAAGATAGTCACGAATCTAATTTTCATCCTTGATGCTTATGTCATCACCATTATCAGCCACTGCATTACTTCATTTACTCTCATACAATTGGATTTTTAGGTGCTTTCAATCATGGGGAGTATTTTCCAATTTGTGACTACTAATAGAGTATTTCCAGTCCTTGTATGGTTTTTCTTAGCCTCTACATTACCCACATTTTTTTAAAAATTTTGCAAGGAAGTTTCCATTTTGCAGCTACTATACCATTATCATATCAAGCTTGGAACTATTTGTTATTAGTCATGGATAGCTACAAGTTTTCATATTTGAAGGGAGTTTCATCATGAGATGATGTTGGTAGAAAGTTTTAGTTAAAGGGGATGATCATTTCACCCACCATAGTTTTGATTTGGGTGAGATTCAATGTGGTTTGTGGCCATTGTAATTTGTTTCTAGCCTATACAAAGTTTGATTTGCACCCTATTTTGGAAGGTATAGCTTGCAACATCATTGAAGGGTCCATTGGAACTTAAGGCAATAGCTATGAAGTTCAACTACATGTTTCATATTTTTCATCACATGGGTAAGTGCAAAAAGATGAGTACACTTTTTGGCCAAAAAGTGGAAGTGTTTTTCTTGTTTTTTAAATTTTGTCACACTTGGAGTAAAAATTTTGAAGCACTTGAACTTAAAATATTAAGATGATGTAAAAATAAGAAATGTAGGATTTTGTTTCTAGTTTTCAAATATGTAATTTTTTCTAATACCCAGATGATGAAAATTGGTTTTTTATTGGATATACAAAAAGTGGCTTTTTAAAAGTCCCCTATTTTTTTGCAAAAGCATGCATGTGTATGACCAACATAATTTGACCTAAATGAAAGTATTTTTCTAATTCATTTTGTGGAAAGATGCACAAGATATTGAATTTTGGTCAGGATATTTTTTATAATTTTTTTTATCCCTAATATAGGCATAAGGGAGTCATACCCATAAGTAAAAGCACAAAATAAACTAAATGCATGCCCTAAGAATAGGGGTGCAAAAAGCAAGCGACAATACTTTCATCAATCCAAAGATAGTCACTAGCAAACCTTGACAACCCATTAAGGCATGGGCACAAACACAAATCGTGATTTTGAAACTTCTTTTTTTCAATGACGATCTAAGCATCAAATGTAACTTTGGATGAGAGAAGACTCCCCAAAACCACTGCTTAGATTAAGTTGCATTCTAGACACCCAGTTTGACGTGAGATTGCAATTGCATTTTAATCTGATTCAGCTCCATCTTTAAAACTTTATTATTCTTATTCTACACTTCTTGACATCCTTCCTTAGCCTCAATCTTTTTTATTTTAATGGTCTCCAAACTTCAGGGGACAACATAGGAATATTCACCCCACCCTTTGCCAAAGATCTCTCACCACTCATTGGAGTAGAATTGGCGATTGGGACTGAGTTCATATTCTTGGGGTTAACTTTTGGTGAATTAAAATTATTCATGTTTGTTTGTTGTTTATGAGTTTTATCTTCCTCTGCCTCCAAATTTGGGGAAGAACTAAGACTTTGAGAAGATTCTAACTTTTACTCCTTCATCTTTGCCGAGGCTTTAATTGAATAATGATGTGGCTGGGCATCATCCCACCAGGACTACTGAATGGCATTCTTAACAATTATAGAGCAGGAATTGGCCATATGCCCAGTTTCAAAACAGTTCCTGCATCAGAAGTGTAAACCTTCATAATCTAGAAGTTGCTTCCAGATGTGGTCCGAAACCCTAAAGGTGATGTCTATAGGAAGCTCTCTTGTGACATCCATGTCTACCAAGATGAGTGCAAAAGTTGTATGGGTGAAGTTAGTTGTGTTTGAATCCACATCCAAAAAGAAACCCAAAAAATCACCAATCACCTTAAAGCAGTTTGCGAACCAAAATTGTAATGGAAGATTCAGAAGGCAAATCCAAATAGGTTTTATGGAAAAGGATGCAGTAGCAGGGTTCAAGTCTGGAAACCATGGTTTGAGAAGGAGCAATTTTTGCCCCCAACACCATTTCTCTTGTAGAAAGGCATCCCTATCCTACTTGCAATCAAAAACCACAATAAAAAACCCCTGCGCGCAAGGGTAGACTTCTACATTACATTTGAGCATGGGCTACCAAGCTGATGAAATCTACTTATGCAGATCTGGTAATTTTGTCCAAAGGCGATTGAACTGGCCAATTAATCCATTGGAAGAAAAGAACTTCTCACCTTCATCGACCTCCTTTATGAGCTTCTCTAGAAAAACTAGAATAGGAGAAGAGGGTGCCTTTCTGATGATGGTTCTTAGGCTACTCTTGGATGTCCCACACTCATAACAAATTGGATTGTCCTTCAGCGGTTGAGCATCCCAAGCCGTAGGATTTAATTTGTCCTAAATCAGACCAACCACCATATCCCTAAAGAAAAGGCTTTGTCTGGACTTCGATTCCAATAATCCTTGAGATCCAGCATCAGGGTGGAGGGAAAATGGATCACCTGAATGAAAGAATTCTAAAAATCAAACGCCAAAAACCCTAAGCAGCAAAGTAGGGTTTGCCAAAGAATGATTTTTGAGGATCTGTCCCACAACATCCTTCCTTGCCACCAGATCCCCTTCATGGGCTTGCAAAACAGAGTCATTTCCATTAGAAGCAGGGGGTGAACTTGATACGACACCAAAGATTTAGCAGAAGCTGCAAATTTTGGAGTGAGTGGCATCGCGTGCTAGCTCTTTTTATTTTTTTATTTTTAATAATTTTTTGATAGTTTTTTTAATTAATTTTTTAATGGGCCGAATTAATGTTTTTTAAAACCCCTCGTGTACGGCCAACATAATTTGAGCTAAACTAATAAATTCACTAAAAAAAATTTCATCATGTAAATGATGATATCTAGATTTGTCAGACATAATTTTGTTTCAAGAAACTTTCAAAATCAAAAGTTATTAAAAAAATAGTAACGTATGTTATTTCAAGTTTATGAGTCTATTTGTTTAGAAAATAATTAATAATTAGAAAATTATGTTCAATAGTAGAAAAAATTACATATTTGAAAACTAGATTTTCATATCTACAACTAGTTTTAATTTTGTTAAAATATTCTGAAAAAAAGACATCAACCACAGTGGTAAAACTAGTCTTTTCTACTATTGTTTTCATGGTCTCCTAGTTGTAGGTTAGTTGCAGGTCAAAGCTTAGGCTTGGGTTTCCAAGCCTTTACCAAGCCTAAAACTAATGCAAATTGGTGGGTATGCAGTTTGAATTTGTTATGGAGTAAAAAGTGGACACATCCTTTTTTACCTCCTAGTTTAGCTCCTAGGTCCCCGTGTTTACACTCAACATGCATAATTATTCATCCCAATGCGAATCCCCTAGAACCCACATCAAATGGGGACTAGGGGCCCAATCCAGAGTTTAGGACCTGACTAAAAAGGTCTCTTGGACTTGGGCGCTCGTACAAGTCAAGTCCACCCTGATTAGTCAGGGTGAAATTTAAGTATGTCAACATATGACTTTTAAATGGGTCCTCCCTTGTCAACTCTTTCAGTTAATTTCCAAAAGTTTAAAGGGATAGGATATATAAGCAAGTTTTTGAATTTATTTTGTAGTAAGTTGATGATAGCAAGGTTATGATATTGTGTGGCACAAAGGCGAATTCAAGGCATTCATTGTGTTTGTTGCACACTTGTGTTGGTATTGTGTTTGTTGTAGATTTGAATTCATCATCAACATCCTTGTGAATTGAAGAATCTTCATCCTCTCAAAGACATCACCTCCAAGGTGACATCGTCTTTATGTTTGAATCATTTCATCATCATTTGGATTATCTTTAGCCTCTATCCTGCAAGGATACACTCTCTCTAACAACGGTTTTGGAAGCTTGAATGCTCTTCCAGGTTTTGATTGAGGCAAGTCCCTAAACACCACAACCCCCAAACCCCTTTTCTTCTTGTGTGTAAGTTACAGGTGCAGGAGTTGCAGAAGTGAAGGTATAAGGAGGTTGTTTGAGGAATCAAGATTCAAGATCCAAAAATAGAGTTCATAAATTCACCTGTAATAGACTTGGGCACTACCCTAGTGTCCAACAACATAAATAGATCCTAAAATTAGCATCAGAGCAACATTTGTGACAATTTTTCATTTTTGAGCTATCAAAGATCGAGGCTTTCCAGACTCGAGCATGAGCCCCGGAGTCTTCTGACATTTTAGCTTCTGAGGGACAAATTTGGACATATCACTGATCACCCTAGTGCTTTTAGATCCTAACTTGTTTATGTTTCTCCATTATAAGTTGATTATCATAATTTTAGGGTTTAGTTCATTGATGAGCCTAGGTTTGATAAGAGGCTTGGTTGAATCCCATATTTCCTCTACAAACAAGAGCACAAAATTAGTAGCTGATCCCTTTTCCATCTTGTAGTGGCTTGGCTCAGTTTTGTCCTTGAATGTTGTAGTGAAAGGAGGGTTTGATCTAGTGCATCTCTCATCTCATCCTCTTTTCTCTACTTAACATTTTGGTGAACCTATGTTTTAAATGAACTTGCATCTTGCTGAGTGTTGAAATCAAACTTTGCATTACTTCATATCATACTTGTCATTTTACATTGAAAAATCTTGCATACATCTTTAAAAAATTGAAAAAAATAAGCATTCTAGGCTTGCATAAAAGCATAGTTTTGCATTATTTTCATTGAATATCATGGGAAACGTTTAATTTTTTTATTTTGCATCAGATCTAAAACAAATTACAGCAATTTATCATTTCATAATATCACATCTTGCATTTGCATATCTCATTTGTAAGGGTTTTGTTGAAAACTTGCATTTTTCCTATAACCCAGTCATTTGCAAAGCTAGGGTTTGTAGTCAAAATCTTATTTCAGATCTTACTATTGTCATAAACATTTAAAATCAGATCTTTCACTAATTTCTTTCATAGTCATTCAAAAATTTTGCATAATTTTGGAAAAAGTGCATAATTATCATACTTTTGCAATTACACAATGTGTATTTCAACATAAGAGAAAAAGCATCTTTTTCACATATTTTGTAATAAATCAAAAAATTATCAATCTCACCTTTTGTGCAGCCATTTTAACATTAAATTCACTTGGTTTGTAGTGACACTAGTGTGTTTTTGTTCTTTGCAAAAAGCTTCAAAAACCCGATTTCCTCAAACTAGTCTTGTGGTGTACAAAAGTCTCTCATCTTGGTAGTATTTGATAAATGCAAGGCACTTCATTATGGCACCTTCTAATTGTTCCTCTTTGGTACCTTTTCATGCATATATTAAATATTTTGAAAGATTTTACAAATTTGTTAATATGCATCCTTATGTGTTAACTCATATACAATCCATGTATGATAAGGATATTTTTAAATGCTCTTCATTTGAAATCCTTGATTATGTATCTAATTTTAATAACTTCATAACTCTCAACAATGCATATCCTTCATTATTAGAAGACCTTACTAAATTAATCTCCACGAGTTATCATGAGAAAGATGATGGTGATAATTTTGCTTCTACTTCTACAAGATTTCATGATGATATCATGGACATTATCTCTAAGACATATGAGGATGAAATAACCCTACCTTCTCTTCATTCCAATGCTTTCCCTTCAAAAGATGAAGCATTGGTGGATGAAGAAAGGTCTCTCGCATTAAATCCTTTAGGGATGGATGCCAAGCTTAATACCAGTAAAAACAATGTTAATTCAATCATCATGAATAGACTTATTCCACCTACTAAGAGGATACTAGATAAGTGTATTAATGTTCCTAAACTCATTGTGCATGGGGAATCCAATGTGTATCCTCACTTCAAACTGGTAATTATGGTTCAAAGTGCTCCAACACCACCTAGACCTTGTACACTCAAAATCATGACTTCGATTGCCTAGGGCTGTTGGGTCAGATTTCGACATGCACACGGACCCTTTCCCTCCTTGCCATGGGGTGATCCGTTGTGTCACTCTCACTCACGTGGAAGTATACAGTCAAGAGGAGGAAAGACACGGTGGAGGTCTAGCTCGTTGGAGAGATGGACTTCACAGAGGGGGGGCGCCAAGTTCTATGGCCTTTGTTGTTGTGTGTTTTGTTGTATGTTTCATTCAATAGTTGTTGCAATTGAGATAACCCTATGATCCAAAGGGTCATGATGCAATACAAGGTGGAAACAGCTTGGTTTTACAAAGTTTCACAAACTTATGCTCTTGATTGGCTTCACAAATTCTCACAATGACCCTTCAAAACTAGGTTATTTTAGACTAGTTTTAGAAAAATGAGGATATCTCCCTCCAAACTCAAATGAAATTGAACCAAATAAAATACCCATTTGAGTCAAGAATGCCCTCTAAAATGGGTTTCAACCATTTATGCAGGAAGTATTCTAGGAGGCCGTAACATGCTCTACAACATGATTGCTACCCTAGATGAGGGTTTTTGGTAGTTTAAAATAGTTTTTACACAAATAGCTGTAACTTTGGTAAAACTCAATAAAAATTTATAAAATTAGAATCAAATAAAAGGTGATTCAAATAAATTTCCAACAAATCCAATTTTATGTCATTTGGAGGCTGTATGGGGCCGTATCATCCTTGGGAACATCAAAATTTTAGAAAAAATATAGAAAAAAAATGAATTTTATTCATTGCTTTATCACCGTTCTCCTTCCCCTACACCTTGTTAGAAATAGTCTAGACAATTGAGAGGGGGGTGAATTAGTTGTCCCTATATTTTATCCTTTTGAAACTTCTCTATAACTAGATTAATGATGATAACGTTAAAGCATTAATCAACACACATGCAGAAACAATATGAACACATAACACCTAAATTTTGACGTGGAAAACCTAGTTAAGGGAAAAACCACGATGGGAGTTAACCGACAAAAATGCATACCCTGTTAAAAGTACTTAAGAAAATAGAAGGCACATGCCTTCAGGCTCATTGCCCAGAGCTCACTGCTCAATAGGAGGCTCACTGCCTACAGGAAATTATGATTTACATAGAGATAATGAACTGAGAAATAGCATCTACATTCATGCCTAAATCAGTTCCTTTGAAGCCTCAAAAACTTCATCTCCTATCTTCAAATTCTTCTTCACTAACTCTTCACTCTATACTTCCTTCACTCCTCTTCTGCTTTGCTCTGCCTTTTGATCCTTTCTTTGGATTTATCTCATTTTTTTCAAGGACACCTTTTGGCAATTCCTCAACAAGTATTTATATACTTCATCAACCTTGGAATAATCAACAAGGTCGGCTAATCTCAACACGGATCTTCACATTGTCAACCAAAACCTAACTAAGACTTGAATCTTCCTCTATTAACTCACCATGCTTCACAACATACTCCTTAGATCATCCGCAGCATGCTAAAACCATCTTGTCAGCCAAGAACATGGAAGAATAGAAACCTCAAGGGGAAATCTTCAACAACAGGTTCAACCTTCAATGCAGACCTTCAACACAGTAGCCACACGATTCAAATACCTCCACAAGCACAATGAATTCAACAGAGACATCCGTACCTCTCCACATTACTAGAATCTCTTACACCTTCCTCCGGAACCTCAAGAACACTATTATGTCATGACTGTCAAACTACAAAGATTTCTTACAGACCTCTAAACCACAAACCACTTGAGTTGAGGGAACATACCAACATCCTAGACATGCCTCTAGATCTGCAAATCATAGAGAGCTAATACTAGACCAATTCGGACTAGCTTCTTGCCATTCTATCAACACTGAACCATTGCAAGAGCTTGTGCTACTTAGAAATTTATAATTGCATTAAATCTTTATGCGGACCTCTCAAATCTTAACTGGAGCACCCTTTGACAATCCTCTACACAGCTATATGATCTGCTTATATTATTTGTCTATAATTTTCTCAATATCCTCAACAATTCGGTCCTCGACACAGACAACAATATGGTGTGTAGTTGACACTAATGACAACAAAGATATGTTGACATCAATGACCACCAATGAGGCACATATTTGCAACAATCTCCCCCTTTGTCATTGATGGCAACATATGATGTGAAAAACTAAATTCAACCATCAAGACAAAAACTTCTCCCCCTTTCCTTTCTGACTTCTACAATTTCTTCTTTTACTAATCCCCCTTACACCAGCAACTAGTTTTTCACATGACTTCTCTCCCCCTTTGACATCAATGGAAAAGGGCACATATTTGCTATCTTTTCTCCCTTTTGCTTCAGATTGATTCAAAATTTGTATACTGAATACCCCCCATTTGAGTAGTACCTCCTTAACATCAATCCAGACCATAGGATATGAATGTGAGTTCCACTGGACTGATGCACTTTAGTGCATCTTAGTTCTGATCAGGAGGGGTAATAACCCCTAACTTCTCTCTGAGGTACTTAAAAGTATCCTTGGGAAGAGGGTTGGTGAAGATATCTGCAATCTGATCCTTTGAAGACACAAACTCCAACTTGACTTCATTCTCATTTACCTTCTTTCTCAAGAAATGAAACTTGATGGATATATGCTTTGTCTTAGAATGCAACACTGGATTCTTTGAGATACTTATAGCACTTGAATTGTCACAGAAAATTTTGACTGGCTCCTCAAACACAACTCTGATGTCCTTCAGCATTTGTTTCATCCATAGAACTTGAGAATAATTATTTGCTACTGCTATGTACTCTGCCTCTGCAGTGGACAGAGAAATTGCCTCTTTCTTTTTACTCATCCAAGATACCAATCTTCTTCCTAAGAAGAATGCACCACCACTAGTACTTTTCCTATCATCAACATCTCATGCCCAATCAACATCTGTGTATGCATGAAAAGTGAAGTCATCTTCCTTTGGATACCACAATCCATAATCAATTGTCCCTTTGAGATATCTAAAAATTCTTTTGATTTCCATAACATGGGATTCTTTTGGATCATCTTGAAATCTGACAAGTCCAACTGCATTCATGATGTCTGGTCTGGTCTGAGTTAGATAAAGTAATCCTCCAATCATTGACTTATACCTTCTCTGATTTGCTTTGGGAGAGTCATCATCTTTGCTCAACTTACATCTAGTTGCCATAGGAGTACTTACCGGTTTTGAGTCTTTCATTCCAAACTTCTTCAACAATTCTTTCACATACGTGGACTGAGATATGAAGATACCTTTATTTGTTTGAATAATTTGCAGACCTAAGAAGAAGTTCATCTCATCAAACATTGACATCTCAAACTCACTTTTCATCTGATTAGCAAATGTTTTGCACATGCAATCATTTCCACCAAAAATGATATCATCAATAAAGAGCTCAACAATTAGAATATCCTCATGATGAATCTTGAAGTACAGATTACTATCAGCAGTTCCTTTACTAAATCCTAGATTAAACAAATGCTTATCCAATCTGGTATACCAAGCTCTTGGAGCTTGCTTGAGACCATACAAAGCTTTTCTCAATCTACAAACCATATCTCCTTGATCGGACAATTGAAACCCTTCCGGTTGTTCAATGTAGACTTCTTCCTCCAAATCTCCATTTAGAAATGTTGATTTGACATCCATCTGATAAACTTTGAAATCTTTAAAAGCAACAAAAGCAAGAAATAATCTGACTGTCCTTGCCACTGAAGCAAAAGTTTCTTCAAAATCAATTCCTTCCACTTGAGAGTAACCTTTACATACCAATCTTGCCTTGTTTCTTACAACCTCACCTTCTTCATTCAGCTTATTCTGGAAGACCCATTTAGTTCCAATCACATTCTTGTCCTCGGGTCTAGGAAGAAGATCCCAAGTGTGATTCTTTTCAATTTGTATCAATTCTTTTTCCATTGCCTTCACCCAATTTTCATCATTACATGCTTCATTTACTGATTTAGGTTCAATCTTTGAAATCAAACAAATCTCTTCTTGATCTTCAGCAACTCTTCTCCTAGTCTGAATACCTCTATTTTTATCTCTTGTGATTTGATCTTCAGGATGATTCATTCTTACATACCTAGGAGTTTTGGGAATGATTTGGACTTCTGCTTCTTGAACTTGTTCTTCATCTTCTGTACTAATCTCTTGAGTTACTGGAGATACTGGATCAATCTAAATCTGGATCTAGATTTGAACTTGTCTTTCTTGATTTTGACTTTCATCTTGATCATCTGAATCATATCCACAATACCTAGAGTGTCCTTCTTTGCTTTCATCAACTTTAACATTAGCACTTTCAACAATCTTTTTCAATCTTTTGTTGAAGCACCAATAGGCCTTACTTTGAGTTGAGTATCCCAAAAATATTCCTTCATCACTTCTTGCTTCAAACTTGCATAAATCCTCATCTCTTTTAATATGACATTTGCTACCAAAAACTCTGAAGTATCTTAGAATAGGAGGATGACCAAACCATAGTTCATAAGGAGTCTTACCAGAATTTCCTTTGATCTGCCATAACTTCTTAAATGAAAGATGTTACCTTTGGTTTGAGTACCGGATGCAATTTCAGTTCTGGAGCTTTCCAAGATTCTGCATTTTCCATCCTTGAACCAGAGATCATAACCCTTGTCAACCAACTGTTCAACATTGAGAAGATTGTGTTTCAGTCCTTCCACATACAAAACATTATTGGTGTTGTTCTTATCATCAAAAGAGATGGATCCTCTACCACAAATTCTACCAGCTGAGTTGTCTCCAAATTTCTCCAATCCTCCATAATTTTTAAAACTCAGAAACTTACTCTTGTCACCAGTCATATGATGAGATCATCCACTATCAATCACCCATTCATCCTTTTTAACAATCTGAGTAGCCAAGGCACTTTCCACATTTGTACAGCTAGCAGATTCAGTAGATATTGGATCTTCTTCTTTAATAGCAATGAACACCCAGTCATTTTCCCCGTGATCAGATTCATCATCTGTAACTCCTTCTCCAGCTTCTTGGACATAGTAGCAATTATTCTGATTTCTATATCTATTAGGGTTTGGTCTTGAAAACTTCTTCAGACATCTTGAAGAAAAATGACCAGTCTTATTACAAGCAAAACATTTGAGTGGAAACTTTCCTTCATACATACCAGATCCTCTTGGCATCCATTTGGCAATGAGAGCTTCAAGATTTACAGTCTTATTTCATCATCTTCAAGATCCTTCCTTGTTTTGACAAATTTGCTTGAATTTCTTGAAGAACCTTCACTTGGATCATATCTTTGCTTTCCATGCACACTGGCCTTGAATGCCGATTCAGACTTGGGAAGAGAGTCACCAAATTCTCTTAATTCAAAAGCTAAAATTTTGCCTATCAAGTGTTGTCTTGTAATATATGTAACAGTTCTGATCTCTTATATAGCAGCAACCTTATGTTTGTATGAATTGGGCAAAGATCTGAGCACTTTTGCCATAATTTCTGATTCTTCCAAAATTCCGCTAGCACACCTGATCCCACATACAAGTTCATTTTTCTTTTGCATGTAGATTGTGATGTTTTCATCGTCGCTCATCTTTAGATTTCCAAACTTTCCTCTTAGACTTTGTAGTTTAGCACATTTGACATATTTATCTCCTTCATATAGATTCTTCAACTTCTTCTAGATTTCAAGAGTAGTTTTTAGTCCAAAAACATTTGTCATTTATGAATCAGTCAGAGCACTCAATAAGGCTTCTTTAGCTTGAAGATTATTTTCATCATCCTTGAGTTCATCTAGAGATGAGGTGCCTTTCTCTGGAGGTTCATACTTATCTTTGGTTATTGACCAATAGACATCACCCATGCACTGTAAATGACATTCCATGTGACTCTTTGTTAGATTTAGGGCAGACAACTGAGAGGGGGGGTGAATCAGTTGTCCAAAACTTTCTTCCAAAATTAATACTTAACTCACATTAATATAATAGTAAATTGATCATGAAAGCACAATGCAACAAGTCAAGAGTAGAGATACATCAACACATAACACACCAAGATTTTTGACGTGGAAAACCCAGTTAAGGGAAAAACCACGAGGTGATTAACCCAAGATAATATTCTCTGTTAGAAGAATAGAAAGAACAAATGGCACATGCCAATTAGGGCTCACTGCCCGAGCACACTGCTCACAAGAGGCTCACTACCTACAAGAGATACATTGTCTATAAAAGAATAAGTATCACATACTTGAACTGGTAAATAGCATCTTCACCATGCTTGAGTTAGTTCCATTTAAGCTCAAACCTTCTGCTCTGCCTTTCACTTCCTCCTTGCTACCACATGCTCATATCCACAAGACACCTTTTGAAATGACTTCACAATCCCTTATTTATACAAGACATCGACTTAGGAATGATCATCTAAGTTGGTAAACATAAACAATAACATCCGCAGGATATGTAACTCATCCGGTTGGCTAGCCTTAAGAAGAACACACTCATCCAGAAATTATTCTTCAATTTTGAGCTCCAACTTCAATGCGGACCACCAACACGAATTGGACCTGATCCAAAGACTTCCACAAGCTTGCATGAATCATCAAGAATATCTGCACTTCAACTGCTTACTGAAATCCATCTCTCCTTCATCTGAAACCTCAAGAACACAGATTGTCATTACTGTCACAAAGGAATAGATACTTGCGGACCTTCAAACCATGAACCAATCAAGTTGACACACCACAAAGACTTCCCCAACACTTCCTCAAATCCGTAGAACCGAAGAATACATCTCTGGATCTCACCGGACCTATCTGTATCACTCTATCATCACTAAACATCTACCAGAACCAGTTTCATTTGAGAGGCCACAACTTCTTCATATCTTCATGTGGACGTCTGAAATCTCTACTGGAACATCTTAAGACACATATCTACAAACCCTTTAATCCGCATCCTTTGATCCTCATCCTGTCTTGGACTTTTACCTTATGTCATCACTATTTTTCAGTATTCCTGATTGAGACTAATTTTCTCAATATCCTTAGCTCACAACTCATCCAAACCTTATCATTAATGTAACAGGAGTATGTTGACATCAATGACAACACCAGTTAGGCCCATACTAGCAACAATCTCCCCCTTTGTTATTGATGGCAACATATGATGTGAAAAACTATTTTAACCATCAAGACAAGAAAGTTTCCTCACTGTCACAACTCCCCCTATTAGTAACAACCATTCACATGTCTTCTCTCCCTTTACTGCTCCCCCTTTGATCAGCAACCACTTGTTTTTAACATGTCTTCTCTCCCCCTTTGACATCAATGGCAAAGGGCACATACTTGCAAATCCACCATTTCAGAAACATGTCTGTTGCTCCCCTTCAGTGGCAGCTCCCCATCATTAGTTCAGACCTAAAGATGTGACTGTGATATCCACCGGACTGATGCACATCAGTGCACCTTAGTTCATCACTGAAGGGGCAATAACCCCTAACTTCTCCCTAAGATACTCGAAAGATCCTTAGGTAGAGGTTTAGTAAAGATGTTTGCAATCTGATCCTTTGAAGACACAAACTCCAATCTGACTTCATTCTTGTTCACTTGCTCTCTCAAAAAGTGAAACTTGATGGATATATGTTTAGTCTTTAAGTGCAACACCAGATTCTTGGATATGTTTATGGCACTTAAATTATCACAGAAAATTGTGATGGGCTCCTCATACTCTACTCTGATGTCTCTTAACATCTGCTTCATCCAAAAAAATTAAGTGCAACTGCCTGCTGCAGCAATATATTCTACTTCTACAGTGGACAGAGATATTGCTTCTTGTTTCTTGCTTAACCAAGAAACCAATCTCTTCCCCAAAAAGAATGCTCCACCACTGGTACTCTTCTGGTCATCCACATCTCCTGCCCAATCAGCATCTGTATATGCATGAAGAGAGAAATCATGATCTCTAGGATACCACAAACCATACTCAACTGTCCCCTTTAGATATCTAAAAATCTTCTTGATTGCCATAACATGAGATTCTCTAGGATCAGCCTGGAATCTAGCAACAAGACCAACAGCCTGCATAATATCTGGTCTAGTTTGAGTGAGATACAATAGTCCTCCAATTATTGACCTATATTTTGTCTAATCAACCTTGGGAGAGTCATCATCTTTGCTCAACTTACATCTGATTGCCATGTGAGTGTTCATTGGCTTTGAGTCTTCCATCCCAAATTTTTTCAACAATTCTTTCACATATTTTGACTAAGAAATGAAGATTCCTTTCTTTGTTTGAGTGATTTGTAGACCCAAAAAGAAATTCGTTTCTCCAAGCATGGACATCTCAAACTCACTTTTCATTTGACTTGAAAAAGTTTTACACATACTATCTCTTCCTCCAAAAATGATATCATCAACAAACACTTCAACAATTAAGATATTTTCATGATCAATTTTGAAATACAAATTACTGTCAGCAGTACCTTTGTTGAAACCAATCTTCAAGAGATGCTTATCCAATCTTTCATACCAGGCTCTTGGGGCTTGCTTCAGTCCATACAGTGCTTTTTTCAACTTGCAAATCATCTCACCATGATCAGATAATTAAAATCCATCCGGTTGCTCAATATACACTTCTTCTTCCAAATTGCCATTTAGGAAGGCAGATTTGACATCCATCTGATACACCTTGAAATCTTTAAAGGCAGCAAAGGCAAGAAATAATCTGACTGCTTCAATTCTTGCCACCGGAGCAAAAGTCTATTCAAAATCAACTCCTTCAATCTAAGAATAACCCTTGTAGATGAATCTAGCTTTATTTCTGATTACTTCACCAGCTTCATTCAGTTTGTTCTGGAAGACCCATTTGGTTCCAATCACATTCTTGTTTCTAGGTCTGGGAACAAGATCCCATGTGTGATTTTTCTCAATCTACATTAGTTCTTCCTCCATTGCTTTTGACCAATTCTCATCATTGCAAGCTTCAGTCACTGACTTAGGTTCAATCTTTGAAATCAGACAATACTCATCTAAATTTTGAGCAATTCTCCTCCTTGTTTGTACACCTTTGCTTTTGTTACCTATGATCTGATCTTCAGAGTGGTTTAGTGTTACATACCTTGGAACTTTGGGAGTTTCTTGCACCTCTAACTCTTGATCAGTCTCATTGAGACTTATCTCTTCTTCCTGACTTACCAGAACTACTTGACTCTGTTTCTCAGAAGGGGCTTGGACACCTTGAATCTGAACACCATTATGATCATCTTCATCATACTCATGAATCCTTGAGGGTTTTTCAATTCTTTCATCAACCTTCACATTTATACTTTCTACAATCTTTCTCAATCTCTTTTTGTAACACCGATATGCTTTGCTTTGAGTAGAGTAACCCAAGAATATTCCTTCATCACTTCTAGCATCAAACTTTCCTAGATCTTCATCCCTTTTAATGTAACATCTGCTACCAAAAACTATGAAATATCTCACAGTGGGAGTGATGCCAAACAAAAGTTCATAAAGAGTCTTACCGGTATTGTTTCTAATTTGAACTTGATTGAGAGTGTAGACTGCAGTGCTAACAGCTTCTCTCCAATAGATTTGAGGGACATTTGCTTCCATCATCATGGTCTTGGATGCTTCCTGGATGGTCCGGTTCTTTCTCTCAACTACTCCATTCTGCTGTGGAGTTCTAGGGGCAGACAATTGTCTCTTTATTCCATGTTTCTCACAAAAGTCTATGAACTCACTAGATGTGAATTTGCC
The DNA here is from genome assembly GCA_027924645.1 of Cunninghamia lanceolata. Classification (NCBI taxonomy): domain Eukaryota; kingdom Viridiplantae; phylum Streptophyta; class Pinopsida; order Cupressales; family Cupressaceae; genus Cunninghamia; species Cunninghamia lanceolata. The sequence goes on from BSBN01000021.1 coordinate 28,618,460, forward strand.
ACCTCTATCAGACCTCAGACATTTCAATTTTAATCTAGTTTTATTCTCTACCATAGCCTTGAATATTTTGAATTTCTCAAGTGCTTCTGATTTCTCTTTTAGAAAGGTTACCCACATCATCTGGGAATAGTCATCAATTAGTAACATGAAGTATCTATCACCTTGTATACTCCTAATTCTTGCCGGGCCACAAAGATCAGTATGAACTAAGTCCAATAATCTGGTAGAAGACAGTTCCTTACTTTTGAATGTGACTCTGCTCAGTTTGCCCAACTGACATTCTTTGCACAAGCTATTAGTAGGTTTCACTAATTTTGGAAGATCTCTTACAACCTGAGTATTGCTTATCTTGATGATATTATCAAAATTCACATGACACATCCTCCTATGCCATAACCAACTCTGATCAATTTGAGCAAATAAGCAATTTTTACCAGTACCAACCAAGTGGAAGATATTACCTTTAGTTTGAGTACCAGATGCAATCTCTATTCTGAAACTTTCAAAGATCTTGCATTTTCTATTCCTGCATCTGAGATCATAGCCTTTGTCCACCAGCTGTCCAACACTGAGAAGGTTGTGCTTTAATCCTTCAACATATAGTACATTACCAGTTTTGTTCTTTCCATCAAGAGATATAGTTTCTCTACCTCTGATTCTGCCAGTAGAATTATCTCCAAACTTTAGCACTCCTCCTTCATACCTTTCCAATTTTATAAACTTATTCTTGTCACCTATCATATGGTGAGAGCATCCACTGTCAATGACCCAATCATCCTTTTCTTCAACTTGGGCAGCCAGAGCTCTTTCTTCAACTTTATGATTGACAGATACAGAGGATATTGGTTATTCTTCTTTGATAGCAATAAACACCCATTCATTACTGGATTTGTTTCCTCTTTCTGATTCATCATCTGTTACTCCTTCATTATCATCTTCTTCATGAACATAGTAACAATTCTTTTGAAACCTTGATCTGTTAGGATTTGGCCTTGAAAATCTTTCTAGACATCTTGAGGCAAAATGACCAATCTTATTGCAGTTAAAACACTTAAAAGGTAATTTCCCTTCATACTTATTGGATCCTCTTGGCAGTCTTTTTGCAATAAGAGCTTCAAGATGAGCAGTTTCAACTTCTTCTTCTTCCAAGTCTTTTCTTGCTTTTTCATACCATGATAGGTTTCTTGAAGAGTTTTCTCCCAGATCAAACCTTTGTTTCTGTTTTACAGAGGCACTAGTTTTGAATGCAGATTCAGTCTTTGGAGGATCATCTCCAAACTCGGCCATTTCAAATGCAGCCAACTTACCAACCAATTGATCTCTTATGACTGTTGTGTGAGCTCTGAATTCTTCAATTGTAGCAGCCTTGATTTTATAAGAAGCAGGAAGAGATCTGAGAACTTTTCCAGCAATCTCATCTTCACTCAGGACACCACTAGCATTTCTAATTCCACAAACAATCTCATTTACTCTTGGCATAAAAGAAGTAATGTTTTCATCATCTCTCATTTTCAGGTTTTCAAATTTCCCTTTTAGACTCTGTAACCTTGCACATTTGACATACTGGTCTCCTTCATGCAAGAGTTCCAATTTTTTCCAAATCTCATAGGTAGTTGGCAGATCAATAACATTTGAGTGCTCTGTATCAAATAATGCACTTAGAAGAGCCTCAATGGTTCGCAGATTATTTTCAACATCTATGATTTCATTTAGGGTTTTTGGACCACCCTGTGGAGGTACATACTGTATTGTAGCCATGTTCCAATACACCATTCCCATACATTGTAAGTGACATTTCATGCGACCTTGTTCCATCAAACTTCGGGCTATCCTTCTTATAAGATGACATCCTGGATCTCCTCCAGTGGTTAAGCTTCTTTCAGAGGAACTTGGCTCAGATACCATTTGTTAGATTTAGGGATAACAACTAAGAGGGGGGGTGAATCAATTGTCCAAAACTTTCTTCCAAAATTAATACTTAACTCACATTAATATAATAGTAAATTGATCATGAAAGCACAATGCAACAAGTCAAGAGCAGAGATACATCAACACATAACACAACAAGATTTTTGATGTGGAAAACACGGTTAAGGGAAAAACCACAGGGTGATTAACCCAAGATAATATTCTCTATTAGAAGAATAGAAAGAACAAATGGCACATGCCAATTAGGGATCACTGCCTGAGCACACTACTCACAAGAGGCTCACTGCCTACAAGAGACACACTGTCTACAAAAGAATAAGTATCACATACTTGAACTGGTAAATAGCATCTTCACCATGCTTGAGTCAGTTCCATTTAAACTTAAACCTTCTGCTCTGCCTTTCACTTCCTCCTCGCTACCACATGCTCATATCCACAAGACACCTTTTGAAATGACTTCACAATCCCTTCTTTATACAAGACATCAACTTAGGAATGATCATCTAAGTCGGCAAACATCAACAATAACATCTGCAGGATATGTAACTCATCCGGTCGGCTAGCCTTAAGAAGAACACACTCATCCAGAAATTATTCTTCAATTCTGAGATCTAACTTCAATGAAGACCACCAACATGAATTGGACACAATCCAAAGACTTCTACAAGCTTGCCTGAATCATCAAGAACATCCGCACTTCAACTGCTTACTGAACTCCATCTCTCCTTCATCTAGAACCTCAAGAACACAAACTGTCATTACTGTCACAAAGGAATAGATACTTGCGGACCTTCAAAAAATCAACCAATTGAGTTGACACACCACAAAGACTTCCCCAACACTTCCTCAAATCTACAGAACCGAAGAATGCATTTTCGGATCTCACCGGACCTATCTGTATCACTCTGTCATCACTAAACATCTGCCGGTACCGGTTTCACTTGAGCGGCCACAACTTCTTCATATCTTCATGCGGACCTCTGAAATCTCTACTGGAACATCTTAAGACACATATCTACAAACCCTTTAATCTGCATCCTTTGATCCTCATCTTGTCTTGGACTTTTACCTTATGTCATCACTGTTCTTCACTATTCCTGATTGAGACTAATTTTCTCAATATCCTCAGCTCACAACTCATCCAAACCTTATCATTAATGCAACATGAGTATGTTGACATCAATGACAACACCGGTTAGGCCCATACTAGCAACACTCTTCCACACAGTATAATTTGTTCCATCGAATCTTGGACTATCCTTCTTGTAAGTCGACATCCTGGATCTTCCTCGAGCGGTTAAGCTACCTTTTTAGAGGAACTTAGCTCTGATGCCAATTGTTAGAAATAGTCTGGACAATTGATAGGGGGGCGAATCATTTGTCCCTATATTTTATCCTTTTGAAACTTCTCTATAACCAGATTAATGATGATAACATTAAAGCATTAATCAACACACAAGAAGAAACAGTATGAACACATAACACCAGAATTTTGACGTGGAAAACCTGGTTAAGGGAAAAACCACGATGGGAGTTAATGGAAAAAAATGCATACCCTGTTAAAAGTACTTAAGAAAATAGAAGGCACATGCCTTCGGGCTCACTGCTCAATAGGAGGCTCACTGCCTACAAGAAATTATGATTTACACAGAGATAATGAACTGAGAAATAGCATCTACATTCATGCCTGAATTAGTCCCTTTGAAGGCTCAAAAACTTTGGCTCCTATCTTCAAATTCTTCTTCACTGACTCTTCATTCTATACTTCCTTCGCTCCTCTTTTGCTCTGCTCTGCCTTTTGATCCTTTATTTGGATTTAACTCATTTTTTTCAAGGACACCTTTCGGCAATTCCTCAACAAGTATTTATATACTTCATCAACCTTGGAATGATCAACAAGGTCAGTTAATCGCAACGTAGATCTTCACACTATCAGCCAAAACCTAACTGAGACTTGAATCTTCCTCTATTAACTCACCATGCTTCACAACATACTCCTTAGATCATCCGCAGCATGCTAAAACCATCCTGTCGGCCAAGAACATGGAAGAACAACAACCTCAAGGGGAAATCTTCAACAACAGGTTCAACGTTCAATGCAAACCTTCAACATAGTAGTGACACGATCCAAAGACCTCCACAAGCACAATGAATTCAACAAAGACATCTGCACCTCTCCACATTACCAGAATCTCTTACACCTTCCTCCAGAACCTCAAGAACACTATTCTGTCATGAATGTCAAACTAGAAAGATTGCTTATAGACCTCTAAACCACAAACCACTCGAGTTGAGGGAACATACCAACATCCCAGACATGCCTCTAGATCCATAGATCATAGAGAGATAATACTGGACAAATCCAGACCAGCTTCTTGCCATTCTGTCAACACTGAACAACTGCAAGAGCTTGTGCTACTCATAAATCCATAATTTCATTAAATCTTTATGCAGACCTCTCAAATCTTAATTAGAGCACCCTCTGACAATCCTCTACACAATTGTATGATTTGCTTGTATTAATTGTCTATAACTTTCTCAATATCCTCAACAATTCATTCCTCTACATAGACAGCAGTATGGTGTGTAGTTGACACTAATGACAACACCAATGAGGCACATATTTGCAACACACCTTTGATTGTTGAAGGCCTATTTACATGTATGGAGTGATTCCGAATTGGTTGCAACCATATTTGATACTTGGTGACCATTGGGAGCTTTAATTATCATAGTTTGTTAAGTTGACAAAGCAACTTCTTTATACAACTTGCATTATTTTACTTTGTCTTTGACAACCACCTATATTATGACTCTAAACACATATGGAATTGGTCATTGTGACCTTATTACATGCCTCTTGGTCTATGGTGACCTTATTCAATGCAAAATGACACAAAAAAAAACAATTAGACTCTAATAAAGGACTTAGTTTGCCAATTTGACACAAAAGAGATATTGGATGCTCCTACACCAGGTCACTAGTTTCTCTTCTTCTATTTGGATTCCTTAGATTCCACCTTTGTGTGGGTAGATGATTGTTTTTGTTGATTGCTTCTGCTATTTCAATGTCTCAAAGGAATGCTTGTTGCAGTTGTAATTGCCTAGTTTCTTCTAACAACAAGAGGACAAATGGGTCTCCTTGTGGTAGAACAAACGTTTGTTGTTGTGATCGTGGATGTAGGATCTCCTCGATCTCATCACAGATAGTCCTCACCCACTCTCCTCTAACTCCTAAGCACATTTGTGAATCAAGATAGAGGAAATTGTGTAATTGCTAACATTAACCAGATCTAGGGTGTTGACCTAGGGTTTTGTTGACCTAGGGTTTGACTTGTACTTTGACTTTTTTACCTTGTAATGAAATCAAGGGTTTGTTTGGAATGTTCAACTATGATTACCTCGTGATGGAATTGAGGGTTTGTAATTTCATCTATTCTAGGGTTTCTATATGCATGCAAGCTAAAAGATACGCAAAACATCTTTTTGGTATTTTTTAGAGTATTTTAGAAATAAAAGTGCTTCTAATCTACGAAAAGGAAATATGTGTACAATCCTATATGACTTTCCAATGCAAGGTTAACCTATGTTTTTTAGGTTTTCGATGATTTTAAAATAATTTAATCTAAAGAAAAGGGAAAATGCTTTTTCTAACAATCTAGATCTAGAAATATGAAAGCGATTAATCTAACATGCAAGATCTAACTATCAAGGAAAAAGAAATGTTTTACTATTCCCAAGAGGAAATTTGATTCTCTAATTACTATGAATTAAGAAAAAACAATGAAGGAACCTGGAAGAAATGAAGATTTGTTGACTCCACCACCCTCAATAATCCTTGTGATAGGCAACCTTGAATCCTTTTGTGGCAGCAAGTGATCCTCTTGACAACAAAATGACCCGAAGAAGCAAAAAGAAGCTTTGATGAAGCTTGTATGAGCTCAATGAGAGCTTGGATTGAGTACAATGGAATAGAATGAAGTATCATAGCATTTCTTGGTTGAACAAATAAAGAAAAAGGCACCTTTGTCTTGTATAAGCATTTGAATGCTAAGTTGGAGAGCAAAATTGGCAAGAGCTGTGTGCATAATGAATTTGCCTCCCTTTGTGCTTAAGGGAAGGGGGTATTTATAGGTTTATAAGAAGGGATTGATTGAAGAGTTAACTCATTTGATTGATGAGTTAACAAAAATAGATTGGGGAGTTAACAGGGTTGATTATCCAGTGAACTCAACTAATTAGAGAGTGATGAAGAAATGATTACTTATCACTGAAGAGGAAATGGAGGTGAGGGAATGCATGAGATTGATTAGAGAGTTAATTTGAGATCAAATAGTGTGGGTGCATGAAATAGTTAACTCTATATCACGGATCAAAAATCATGCAAACAAAAAGAAAAATGGGCAAAAATAGAGCAAAAATGAGAGAGAAACTCGAGTTTTTCTGTGGGCTCAAAAATAGCAGGGTCACCCCTTTTGTTAGTAGGGTCACCTAGGGGAGATCCAGGCTGGACAGGGTCAGATGCAGAAAAACAAGTTGGGAGATGGTAGAATAGAGGAAAATGATGGGTTTTGCATCAAGAAACAGGCCAGTCATGTGGAAGAATCCAAATCTCCACTTACATTTGCAGGATCTTTCGGGGGAGATCTAGAAATAATAGGGGAGATTTGGATTGGTTGGTCAGAACTGAAAACTGATAGTGGGAGATGGATCAGGAGACCTCTAGAAGGCTTCTAGGAGGTGCACAAGATGAAAAACAAAGGGGAAAGGTGAGAACTCACCTAAAAGATGCTCACAAGGCTTAGGATCAAGGTCGAAAGCTAGAAAATTCAAGTTGACAAGTGTCACAACAAGTGTCGAAAGTGTTGCAAATAGGGAGAGAGCGAAATCGACAAAGAAGAAACAACACAAGACGAGAAAAGAGGACATGCCATCAAGAGGCCTGCTGCCTAAAGGATTTTATTTCACACTTACATGTATGTGACAAGGATTTGAATCAGCATAGGGGTCCTCATGGAGGCAGTGCATGATTTTTGTGCTTACATATTTGCCCCCTTTGGGGACGATAGTCTACATGAAAGGTAGATACCGTTCCCAAACTAGGCCTTACATGCTGTCAATTTTTCTGCAATTTGTACCTACAATAACTAGTATTAATCTGACATTCAAATGTATCAAAAATAAATAATGAAAATTGAAATGACAAACTTACCATGTGGATCGTTTGAGTTTGACTAGTTGCTTGCCTTTGTCAGTTTGGACCTATAGGGATGAGAGCATGCAAAACAATGCACAAAATGGATACATAAAAGTAAACAACTAATCTAAAATGCATAAATGAAACTAAGCTAAGGGCAAACAAAGAAAGACAAATTGTGAGATTAGAGAAAAACGGTGATGGAATCATTCGTGTGAGCAGTTGATAGAGAGGTATCGTCGAGGAGATCGCAGAGATGGTTGCCTCTTCTTCAATCTTGGAGATTCGGGTATGTAATAAGTGAAAAACTCTTCTCTAAATCCTAGCTTGAACTTTGCAAAAAGTCTCTTAAAATTGTCTATTTTTTTATGATTTTTCCTATGGCATTGCATTTGTCTCGTTGTTTAGAGTAAGATTGATCTTTCATTTTTTGAAATCAATCAGAAAATGAGTTTTTTAGAGTGAATTTTGCTTGAGGGACTCGATCCTAGGGTTGCCCCTTTTTTCAGGCAGGGTCACCCAGGGGATATCCTAAAAAGCAGTAGGGTCACCCGGGGGAGATCCTGAAAAACACTTGGGTTGCCTGAGGGTGACCCTGTTGGACTGATTTCTGACTGCATTTGATATTGTTTAACTCTCCTTTCTCTCTGATCTGACATGATTTGGTCACTAAATCTACCTGTTTATTGCAATTTTGAAGGTTTATACGATTGTTTTGTGTAAGGTTTTCTATAGTTTTACAATTTTTTAGGGATTTTACAAGTTTTTGAGATCTAATCTAAAGTTCTCTTTTGATTTTACAGGTCATGCGTATCTGATGAAATGCCTATCAAAAGTAGGGATGGCTCTCAAGGATGTTTGCTTCTTTGAGTACCGAGGATCATGCTATTCTAAAGAGGGCAGGTCTTGCTAGAGTTTGCCATGTTCCTGTGATTCATCCTATATCCTGCATATGCTATGATATCTTAACTTATTGGGATGCAGACAGAAACACATTCAGGTTCCCACATGTTTTTGGAGAGTGGACTATCAATCTATATGATGTGTACCACATACTTGGGGTTCCTATGAAGGGACAACCTCTATTTCTTCCAGTTAGTGAGTCCTTTGAGGATGAGGCTTCCTGGGCCGCATTCATGGGGGTTAATCACCCTGGGGACCAGATAGGAGTTTAGCTTACCTTTATGCCATGACTCCATATCCCACTCTTGAGGAGGTTCCTGATTGGTTTGATTGCTTTGAGGTTGTCAGGAGACAAGGCCTCGGCTCATCTGAGATGGTGTTGGGCACCCATCATTCGTGAGATAGATGAGGGCATAGTTTTTGCATGGGGACTTGACATCCTAGCTATGGTTTACAGGGATTTTTATCATATTTCTCGGTGAGGGGCTCTACCTTTTAGCCACTCTTCTTTGATCATGACATGGATTTTTGAGCATATGAATCCATACCAGAGGCTTATTGCACTTCCAGATAGATAATTACTGAGGGCAGCAAGGTGGGCACATGTTGGTCATTTTGATGCTACTCTACCCACTGTTGCTACCCTTATTGATGAGGATATGATCTTTGATCCCTATCGCGACATGGAGGGGGCTTGGGCCCAAGATGGTGAGATGAGAGAGTACTGCCACAAGGTTTCAGATCATAGACCGTAATGGTCAGGTTGAGGCTCATCAGGTGGACCGTGTCTTACAATAGTTTGGTGAGGATGTCCCTAAGGACTTGCCCCTAGTGTCTACTTGTTACAGGACCGTTCAGGAGATGGGCGAGATTGGGCAGAGAAACGTCACTTGGACACCTTTGACTCCAGGCAACTTCATTACTAGGGTCTCTAGAGGAGGACAGAGGGGAGGGAGAGGGACTCCTTCTCGATCTCTAATTGTGACTATTGAGTCAGAGTCCACTGACGAGGACTACGTTCTAGATAGTGATGATTCATCAGATGAGGCCCCTCTTAAGGATGAGGATTTCAATGACATTGATGATTCAAATAATGTTCCTGACATCCCTGAGGGTCCTCCTGTTGTTCCTCGACCTCCTCATTCAGATGAGGTGATGTGTCAGTTTGACCCTGATTGGAAGCCTAGAGATCCACGTAAGTTTTCATCTATTTGTTTTCATTTAACTTTGTCTTTTCTCTTTTCATGCAGAACTGACTTGGTCTTGTTTTGATTTACTATTTCAGGTAATGTCAAAGAGTGGAGGGACTTTGTTTGTGAGGTAAATGTTGGATTAACTTCTCCCTTCACTAGGATGACTCATGATCATCTTTTGGATGATCCTCATGTGCCCCCTGCTGCAGGATGACACAGTGCCATTTTTTCTCCTGTCTACCATGGTTGCCAGATAACTACAAAGTTGAAGACCCAGGTTTTCATGCTTCAAGGTGAGAACAAAGTAGTCTGAGAGATGACTTGCCTTAATTTTGGGCCTTCTGACACTAGCATGGCGGGGCCTTCACAGTCGCATTCTCACAGTAGAGCACATCATTCTCACAGATCTCATGGGGCGATGAGTGGTATTCGTAGACGGAGGACCCAAAGTCCCGAGGGTTCTATTGGAGGGAACCGCCCTTGACTTGCCTTTCTTGAAATTTATGCCCCCTTACATGGGGAGCCTCTACTTCTCTCGAGAGAATTTTGTCTTAGCTCTTTGATACCTTTGTATATGTAAACTTCAAATTTATCTATGGAAGTTTATCCTTTCTATGGTTTCCTCCTATCGAAATCTATACTTATCTCTTGTGCATGTTTGGAAGTTTTTAGGACCTTTTTTTATTGTGTTTGGCCTTTTCAACTCTTTTAACAAATGCAAGTATGACAATGATGACATGGTTTTTGTAGTTTTTTAGGACATATATATGATATGCAATTTACAATATGATAATGCAAGAACACGAGAAATGTTGTAAATGAAACTATAATACTCACTGATTGTCATGAGATATGACATTTGAATTTATTGCTTTGAGACTCTTTTTTAGATTTTTGGTATGAGTGCAGTGTGGAACAAACAATGTGATTGCTCTTAAATAGATTTTCAATTCAGGGGATTGTGAGTTGTTCTAATAGGAGAGATCTATTCAAGGCTATGAGATAGGATTTAGGAAAACTCAAGTGGGGAGTGACATGAATATGGAGTGGTTTTGCTTTCTATACTTTGCTAAAGGCTAAACACTGATCCTTATCTAGATAAGACAAATTAATAAGATTTCAACTTAGACAAGTAGCAATTTTATAGGTGTTCGCTAGACGTAGATCATAGATGGCAAGAAAAGTAGACCCAGGGTAAAGGATAAATAGGAAAGAACAAAGGTCCCTAGGTAGAAGATGATCTTAGAGACTACTAGACTCTTTGGTTTTGCTCAACTAGTGCGTGTGTGTGGTTTGTACCTTTCTTTCTCTGTTAGAATGTCACCCTTGAGGCTTCGAGATTAGACTGATCTCCACCCAAGAGTACAAACATTCATCAATGTTCTCTCTTTCACTCTTTTTTTGTATCTCTCTTTTTTTCTTTGTATTTTGCTTTTTTTTTGTATTTTCCTCACTTGATTTTTCTCATTTTTTTTTGGATTTTGACTTCTTAAGAAATGAATGCTTTTTGGAACTTTTGATATGCAAGCTTGATCTCTCAATTCTCACTCTTTCAACACTCTTATTTTGATCACTCATTTTTTTTATTCACTCGTATCTTGGATTGCTTCCTTCAGAGTTTTGATCTTCTTGACATTTTTGGCTAAGAAAGATAAGGGGTTGAGTGCCACCTAAATTTTTTGTAATTTGGTTGGACTTCTCTACTACTAGGGAAAATTTGGGAAGGTCTTCTTGTAATCTTCCTTTGAACACTGTAGGTTTGAATATTGACTTTGCTTAGACCTAAAATCTTGACTCATTAAGACTGGGATCAATGTAAAGCTAAGAGCTAGGCTTTGATTAGAATCACTGGGAATAAAGGGGGATAATGGTAATTTGTGAAAAAATGAGGAATCTCTAGGTCCTAAAAGGATGACGTATATGTAGGCAACATTAGACTCCTTACTAAAAGGAAAATAGTACAAGAGAAAGTCACAAACTGTAATGCAAGATGAACAGAATGATGCAGAAGTACAAGAAATAAACATTTCTTTTTTAAAAGATAATTCGCCTAGTAAACTTTTTAACATGACCAATGACACTAGCGCGACACACCCTCTGGCTCCACACTAATGCTTTTGCCTAGAGCGATGAACCGGTGAGGCCACAACATGGGGGACCTCATCCCCAAGAAGGAACACTTCAAACCCGCGAGCTCGTTGGCCCAGTGAAGGCGTAAAGCCTACAAGCTCGTTGGCCCAATAGGGGTTTGAACTCTGGTGGCTGCCACTACAACTGAGCGACTTAACCACCGAACCATGCCCTTAACGGCAAGAAACAAACTATTTTTGACATTTTTGAATTTTATAAATTTTTTTTTTTGTATTTTTATGTTTTTATGATTTTGCTTTGTTGTTTAGACATAATATTTCTTGAGGTGAAAGGCATTGACTGTTTCACGAAATTCCTCTCCCTCCATCATGCACAAGAGATAAGCACCATTTTTGATATTTTCTTTAACCGTGTAGGGGCCTTTCCAGTCTTCTGAAAGGGCTCTTTTTCATCTCCTTTTCTTGTTTCTCATGCTACCTGTTCTTAGGACAAGTTCTATTCAGTATGGTTCATCATTCGAGTTTAATACTGCCAAGTCAGTGGTTTATCTTAGCATCGTGAGATAAAGTAGGTCTCAAAAGGCATGCTAGTGGGAGGGAGTCCAATACAGGACTCTGTCAAAATTTACTAGTTCTACCAATAGATCGAATTGTTCTTGCATGTAAACCTTTACCTCTGGCCTCTCTTGGATTCTTTGTAAGAATTGGGAATAGTTCAAGGGGAGTTTGTAGCTCCCTTTGCTCATTAGGAGGGACAAAGCTTATACTTGTCCTCCCATTGGGTTTTGGTCTCAAATCTATGGCATACCCATTATAACTTTTTGGTAGTTCAAAAATGACAGGCTCATCAATACCAACTGTCACTCTCATCTTCCACTCTCTATGAAAGATACCTTTGCTTTCTTCATCTTTGTCCGATAATCTCTCCACCATTTCTATTTGTACCTGAGGTGCTTCCCATTCACTGAGTTTGTTTGATTGAACTGAGGCAGAAGTTGGTTTTTTTGGTGGTTTAGCTACTATAAACATCCTAGGAAACACCCCTATAGCATTTCTTGATTCATTATCTATGGAATGTGCCTCCTCCATGGGCATTATTGGTTGATGTGAATCCTCCATTGGTGTGAGGGGTGTTGGTTCTCAAAAATGTAGGTTCTAGACCACAAGAGGGTGCCAATCTTTTGATACATTTTTGGTCAACAAGACAGGGTTTATGTAATTGGAAACCCCCTACTCTTTAGCTTCTACTAGACCTGGGCGGGTGTACCTAAATGATAAGGCAGATTTAAAATCTAAGTGGATTCTGATTTAGGCAATTTTACTCACTATGGCACACAACTGTGAGACAATTACAAAGATTACTAACTAACTCCTAATAAAAGCTTGAAGTATGAAGGATGTGAATTAAATTTATATGAAGAGTTCTGAAATTGATCAATGCCTAATCTATTGGGTGCATGGAGTCAATGGATAAATGATGATCATGGAGGCAGATGTGTGAGATTGGTAGATTTGGTTCTCAGCTTAACTCTAATAGTTGGACAATTTCAGATGTCTGTACCTTATACAAACGTGCAAGTATGTAGGTTATTTGAGCTCTTCTTAATAATCCCAATGATATCCCCTTATGCTACTGTGAAGTTGTGAAAGGATTTTAATTCAAATGTGAGGAGAAACCAATCAAGACAATTTATTTAAAAGGATTTTAATCCACATAGGAACCAATCAAATTAGATTTCTTAAAAGGTAATTTAATCCTTTTGCACACAAAAACCAATCAATAGCACCACACAATTACAGCAAATGTGTAGTGACAGATCAAATGTATCTTCACACTCAATTTGAATAACATAAACAACCACTTTGGAGACAGCCAAATAACATATGTGCATAATAAATTAACACAATAGTTGAACACTGAGAATAGATCACCATGAAATATCAATATGCTCCATTATATTTCTTCAAATAATATATAGTAGTTGCATAAGTTTCTAAGATATGAAAGTGGATGGGTGGAATAGGTGCAATCTTTCTTCTTACTAATGCCCTACCTAAATGAAATGGTAATGATGATATTTCATTCCTACTCTCCTGGCTTATATAGCTATATTTTGAAGAGGATGTACCCCTTCACAAGTGTCTTTTGGAATTTTAGTAATAACAAACAAATCACCATTAGGCTCTAATAAGCCATAAATGGATTTTAGTAATATGATCCAGGTATTTTTGGCTTAAGTGACTATCTCCACACTCTATGACATTCCTTGTAGGAAACTCCATAGTAACCATTTTCTCCATATGTACACAAGCCTCCTCTAATGATGGGTCTTCACTTTTCATAGCCTCCAAGGCTTCATGTAGGATCAATCGACATTCCTTCACCCAATCCTGCTGACTTCTCAGACTCTTATCATCATTGAATAATGTAGGCACTCCTTCTCTGGAAGCATTAGTGAATTATTTAGCTTCTACTTGAAGGTCCTCATGAAAATTTGTGTGTGCTCTGAAGAAGTCCTTAGCATTGGTAATTGCCTCAACATTAGGATTATCTCTGTTCTGAATTTCTTGGAGTTTTTCTTGAATCATGTTGGGGAGGCTCTCATCGATTTTGTTCAGATCCCCATTTCTTGCTTTTTTCTGTTCTCAACATTTTGGAAAGAAATTATAGATTTCACCCCGACATCAAGGTGGTCTTGATTGTCAAAGTTGCTTTTGGACATCGGCGAGTGTTTTCCCGATGAGAAGTAGTTATCTCATAGCCATCAGATTGACAATCACTATTGCTAAGAGAATAGAATGTTCTTCTGATACATTAAGTCTTGCCGATAATATTTTCTTATATCCTTTGTCCATGGGGTACATTGGTAGGACTCTCTCTGAGACATTCCCATACCTTCTCATCGGGGTGACTTGCATAGTTGGGAAGACATAAAAAATCCATTTCGATGGTATATGTCATGCTAACATAACTAGTGTATCGATTCATCGGTGAGAGTACATACACCTCTTGCCGAACTTATGTTCATCGGTATGACTTTTGAGATCGGCGTAGTTTAAAATATTCATTCCAACTTTATCTCTCTTGCCGATAAGCCTTTTATTGGCAAAACAATATGTAGTCTTCCCGATTGTTGCACAATTCTTACTTCTAGTTTCTTTGATCGGTGTAACTCCATTTAGATCTTCCTGATATAAATGAAAATGTCTATTAGAGGATTATGGCTTATTTGATCAGAAAGACATGCATATGATCTTGTCGATAGGGGTCAATTGTTTGTTTTGCACAACTATGGTCAGAGAAATGCTTATCTCAAAGGTCATATTTATGGAATCATCAGTTGTTATGGGTTACCAGATGGATCTTGTCCCACAAATTTTGACAATCTATATTAATCATAAGATCAATGTGTGGCAAATGTGGAGGACAAGTGAGTGGTGAAAATGTGAATTTTTCCAATTCTAACAGCGGCTCTGATTGGGGATGAATGAGCGTGCGATCATTGTAAGAATCTAGAAGGATCTCTGGGAAGCAAACCATATGGTATGGAACTTGGAATGTATTTGAAGTGGGAATTGGCATGGATGAGTAATGGAAGTGGAATGAAATCCTATACTACTATGCATGGAAAACATATTGTAAAAAAGCAACTGTGAGAATTTTCTATGCACTGGCAATTCTCGGCCTTTTCCTAGACTATTGTGCATGGAAGTTTCTAAGAAAAGAAGTGTTTCAAGAATTGTCCATGCACTAGAAATTCTTGATCTTCTCCTGACATATTTTATAGATAATATGAATCTTCTCCTCCTTTGCCAGTAATAATAAAAGGCCCATTCCAAAGAGCTTCAAACTTTCCATGTTTCCCTTTATCTTAGCACCTTGCATTCCATAGTAGGATCATGTCATTTTCATTGAATTTTATGTCCTTTGCCCTTTTGTCAAATAAATACTTCATTTGTGATTGCATCTTAGTATTCTATTCTTGGGCCAATCTTCTGATCTCATCTAATTCTGCCAACTGTTCCATTCTTTCTTCCATTGGTTTAGGGACATCCAGATCTTCTTGAAGTATAAATTTGTATATAGGTAGTAGGTTTTGCATGGGCATTTTGGCCTGTGCTCCATAAACTAGCTCAAAAGGTGATTTACCAATTGATTTCTTTACAGTGATTCTGTCTGCCCATACAGCCATCCTTAATTTAGAATCCCATGCCTTCTTATTTCTATCCAAAATCCTTTTAATAATTTTTAGGATACCCTTATTACTTGACTCGGCCTGTCCATTCGCCTGCGGATGATATGGTGAGGCATATGAAATCACAATACCATATGATTCACAAAATTATCTGAATTCATTTGATTTGAAACACATTCCATTATCTGTGATTATCCTGGCAGGTGTCCCAAATCTTGTAATAATGTTATCCATCAAGAAATTAGTTACAACCTTGCTAGTGGCTTGTTTATTTGGGATGGTTTCTATCCATTTCGTGAAGTAATCAGTTGCTACCAATATCCACTTATGACCCCCACTGGATTTTTCTGATATTTCTCCAATAAAATCAATTTCCCATTGGTAAAAAGGAGCCTCAACTTGCATTAGCTTGAGTGGTAGCACTCCTTGATATTTCATCTTTCCTGTGAACTTCTAACATGCTTCACACTTCCTTACATATGTGAAAGCATTTGAAAACTCTCGGACAGTAATAACCAGCTCTTAAAATTTTATGGGTAGTAGTTTTGTTGGAAAAATGTCCTCCACAAACTCCTTCATGCATTTCTTTCAATATCCTTTTTGCCTGGGATTCATCCAAACATAGTAGTAGTACCCCATCTCTATTCTTCCAATATAAGTCCCCATCTAGGAAAATATATTTAGAGGCATGTAGTTTCAAAGTTCTCTTTTGATTGTCATTCAAATGTTCAGGACATTTCTAATTTTTTGAGTAATATATTATTCCAGTGTACCAACCTATTTTTTCAATGCTTGCAATCATGATCTCTTCTTCTCCCACACTGTAAATTTGAGAAGCCTCTAGATTTGATTCAGCCATTAGTTTAACCAAACCCTGTCCTCTCACTAATTTGGTGATTTGGATCTCTATGTTAAACTCTTGGATTCTATTGATCCATCTACATCTCCTCCCAGTAACTTCTACTTGTACAAACACATCTTTAACCGCAACATTAGGAACATATGCAATCACTTTTTCCCCAACCAGGTAAAGTCTAAAAACTTTCACCATTTTCACCAAAGCATATGCCTGTTTCTCTATAATATCATAGTTCAATTCTGCCCCTTGGAGGGATTTACTAAAAAATGATATAGGTTGTTCATATCCCTCATCATTCTTTTGTAGCATTACTGCAACAATAGTATGGTATGATGCAAATGAGAAGACTTGAAATGGCTTACTGAAATTAGGGAATTTCAATATTGGGGCCTCCTTAATTGCTCTTTGTATGGCTACAAATGCATCTATGCATCTGCAGACCAATCCATCTTAGCCCCCTTCTTCAACATTTTTGAAATGGGTTTGATAATTTCAACAATGTTTGGGATAAATCTTCTTATGAAATTTATTTTCCCAAAGAAGGATTGGATGGCTTTAACTATTTTAGGAATAGGGATCTTGTCTATGGCTTCCACTCTTTTTGGATCGATTTTAACCCCATCTTTGGACACTATATGTCCTAATAATTTGCCTTCTATCACTGCAAAATGACATTTCTTTGGATTCAAAGAAATACCTTATTCCAAATCTTTGACAAATATTTTTTCAAGATGATCAACATGATCTTCTACCTTCTTGGAGTATGCAGTGAGGTCATCTTGATAAACCACCATTATAACATTAATCAGTTTAGCAAAAGAAACATACATGGCTCTCTGGAAAGTTGCACTAGCATTTGTTAGTCCAAATGGCATTCTAACATATACATATGTGCCCCAAGGAGTAGTGAATGCAGTTTTATATTGTTCTGATTCTTTTACTTGCACCTGATTATAACCCGAAAATTCATCCATCATAGATAACAACTCACATCCTGTGACTCTTTGTAGAATTGCCTCCATACTTGGGAGTCGATAGTTGTCTTTAAGGGATGAGATATTTAGATTCCTAAAATCAACACATAACCTTATGTCACTATTCTTTTTTCTGACTAGCACCAAGTTGGAGACCCACGTAGAATGTCTAATAGGCTTAATGATACCTCCTTCCCTTAGCTTCACAAGTTATTCAAGCATTTTGGGCTACAAGGTTGGGTTTATGGGTCTCTATTTTTGTCTAAAAGGTTTTGCATCAAGTTTGAGTGGGATCTCATGCTGGAATAGATCCTCCCTGTATGCCTTAAGGTCATCATAAGACCAAGCAAAGACATGCTTATACTTTCTCAATAGAGCAATCAACATTTTCCTAATTGTAGGGCTTATCTTTTTCCCAATATACACTCTTTTTGGTGCCAATTCAGTGACCAAGTTAATTTCTTCAAGGTCTTCCTTCTTTACTGGTGTCTGTTTCATAAGGGCTCAGTCATGTCCATCAAACACCCTTTCTAGTGCCACAGGCCCCTTAGGAATCTTGTTGGTCTTAAGTTGGACAATTTCTTTACCAAACAAAGTTTGCTTGCCATCTACTTCCTCCACAAATGCATTATAATCAATCTCTTGGGCCTCATATTGCTCAATGCATTGTAAGAATTTAATTCAATTAGTGTCATCATTGAATACTTGCCAATTATAAACATTGTCTGGGATCACAGGTCTAGTTTTAAACTCAACTTCAGTAATGTCTGCTAATGTAACATCATCCCTTTTCAAGGCTATATATACTAGGAAGTTTTCTATTATATTTTTTGATCTGTCTACCCAGTTAATGGAGAAAGCATCAAATAATTCAATATCATCCCAGACAACATTTCTATATTGTTTCAATCTTTTGTTCTTGGATGAATAATTCTCTCTGACCTGAGATATAACCAATTCTAAATCCCCATACATAGCAAGGCATTTTATTTTGTACTTTATGGAAGTGTTTAGGCCAATGAGCAAAACTTCATATTCTGCTATGTTATTGGTACACTCAAATGTTAGTAGGAATGAGTACTTGAAAGTTTTACCAGTTGGTGAGATAAACAATACTCCTACTCCATTACCAGCCTTACTACACGCACCATCAAAATACATTTTCCATACACCACTTCCATCAATTTGGGCTTCTTGGTGAATTGGGTCAGTATTCTATAATTCTAGTTGACTTTTCTCAATTCTGAATACACCAAGGTTTGTATCACAGAAGAAATTTACTTGATTTTGGTCAATGCGTTCTATGATGTTCTCATACCTTGGTTCTCTGCACAACTTAATTTCTTTCTCTCCCACTGGTATACTGGCATAGGATAGATCCAATTGGACATTTCCTCCAGCTATTGTAGTCCATTGCCTGGATAGCAACATTCCATAGTAGGGTGGGATGTCCACTATAGTGATTTTGATCTTATATGCTGCTTCAGGGTAGGCAGCTAACTTTATCTCTACATCCTTCATAATACCCACAACTGGGATGGATCTATTGTCCATTGCATAGCATTTGCCATATGTGGTGTCAACCCACATTCCTAACTCCTTCATGCATGCTATTGGCATGATGTTCATAGCTTCCCCAGAATCAATCATACAATTTCTCACCAGCATGTTTTTAATCAGAAAGGTAGTGTAAAAAGGATCTACCTGAGAGGGATTCCTTGTTAAAGTGTCACCCAAATACACTTATGGGGTTTTAGCATTTTCTTGTCAAACATTGTTTATTTTGACTTCAGGTTCTTGCTTCTTTTTTGATACATCTAAAATCAACTTGGCCACTGTATTTCTGTATTTATCTACCTTCATCATTTCAAGATGTGGTATTGATATTTTGACTTGGGACATTGCCTGGGCTATGTCAAATGATGGAGTCATTGTTTGATCAACTTTTTCTATTTTGTTATACCCCTTTTCTTCAACTGGTATTTTATTTTTTATCTTACTTTGT
Organism: Cunninghamia lanceolata; assembly: GCA_027924645.1. Lineage (NCBI taxonomy): Eukaryota > Viridiplantae > Streptophyta > Pinopsida > Cupressales > Cupressaceae > Cunninghamia > Cunninghamia lanceolata. The sequence continues at coordinate 28,637,806 of BSBN01000021.1, forward strand.
TCAGTCTTAGCTGGCTCTTTAGATGTATTTTTAATATTGTTCTTATTATGAATCTGATCTTTTATGGACATACATCTAGGTGTTCCTTGATCTGGATTGACTGTCCTATTTCTCAAGTTATAACTACCTTTTGCCTATGCCACCGCAACCATTATAAGAGCCTTTCTTTCTTCTTCGGTTGGTTTCCTCCATTGGTTTTGTAGTGGCCCACTATGATCACAGACATTTTCCTCATAATTATCTTCTTGATCTGAAAACACCTGTTGTCTCCCCATATTGATATTATACCTCTGATTTGTTATATCATATTCATATCCATGCTCCTTCGTGGAATAATATTCTTCATCAATCTGATGGGGTCTAAGTTCAAGCATGTTTATGGTATGGTTGTCTCTTTCCTACCGATAGGATGTTCCTTCTTCTTGTATTGATTGTGCCACCACACAATAATCAGGTGAGTGAGGTAGATTACACACTAAGCACCATGGATTATTCTCCACTACATGTGTTCCATTTCTTTTAAGAGGATCAGGAGTGTCTTTCCCATAATTCTTCTTTCTATTGTTTTCTAAAGGTCTTCCATCCTTCCAATTGGTATTATAGGGCATATCATGTAACCTTGGTCTTTCATTCCTATACTGGTATTCCTACTTATTTTGGGGGTTGTTAGATTGTTGGGGTATTCTAAGGTTGTCCCTTTTGCCAGTTGTCCCTTTTGCCAGTCATCCCTATAGCCTTCTTATTATTTTCAATATTGATAGCTGCCTTTTATGCCTCTGTTAAGGTTGTGGGAGCCTCATTCCTGAGTTCATACCTAGTTTTCAGATCAAAAGCCTTTAGATAGATAATCAGAGTTGCTGAATCAGTCAATTTGGATCCTTGTGGTATTTTATTGTGCAATTTGGAGAATCTTTGATTGAAGTCATATACTGACTCATTCTGGTAATTTTGGATACTTATTAGTTCATGCAGGGCAAATTCAGGGGCATACTGATTTCCATATTGTTCTTTGAATTGGTCATGAAAGTCTGCTATAGAATTAATTAAGGCATCTGGTAAACCATTAAACCAATCCCTTGCATCTTCAGTTAGGGACACCATGAATAGTCTCATGTTTACATCCTCGTGATCCATACCAATGTCCTGTATAAAGGCATTGAAATTCCTAATGTGCTCTTCAACTGATATCCCATTGTTCCCAGTGAATTTGGGGACCATATTTCTCCAGCTATTGTCTATAGGGTATGGATACAATTGATATCCTATTAAATCAAATTGTCTACATACACTCATGAGGTTTTGTGGAGGCATATTCATACATGGTTGATTCGGGTAATATTGGTATCCATATGGAGGCTGATGGTAAGCATTTTGTTGTATATGTTTCTAAGGGTGTATATTTTGAGGTAGTATATGTTGCTAATGTTGTGGGATGCCATGATGACCTAGTGGTGGGTGATATTGGGGAATATTGCTAGTATTAGGGGGTTGGGGTCTTTATGATGACATACTATGTTGAACATATTGTCTTGAATTACCTCCTGCATTATGGGGCATTCTTGAAGTACCCAGAGTAGTTGTATTCTGAGATATCCCATGTGAATTGGCATTACCACCTAGTTTGTGTGGAGGGACATATCTTGGAGGTTTTGTTGTTTGGATTTTTAATTGTGCCATTTCTGATTTATCTCATGGCTCTCTTGTATCATCTGTTGTCTTCTCCTAAGTTGTTGTCTTTTCCACTCCAAATGTATTTCAATCTCTTGGTTACTCATAGTATCAAAATCAACAATATGATCTACATACTCTTCCTGGTTTTCTTCTCCCTGTTGTGATATATCAGATTCTTCATGTTTATGCCTCCTTTCTTCATTCATCCTTTCCTCAAATTCAGTTGCTTCTTGAGAATATGTCCTGTAACTGAGAATGTTATCGTTTGTATTGATTTTTTCAGGAGGTGTTGAGGGATTTCCACCATCATTGTATGCTGGGGAGTTGAATATTGTAAAGGGATGTTCTGATGTGTTTACATTGTCTTCAGGCTATTTGGGTGCACGCTTGTTTGTCTGCTTGAGATTATTTTTCTTGAGACTTTCTTGATGCATAGATCTCCTTCCATTCATGTTGAATGATATAATGTATCTCTAATGTCTATCGTCTATCCTTTCTGATATGATATCTATTTCATCAGTCATAAAATTTTAGAGTCGCCACCTACTTTTTTGTAAGTAGGAAAATGATTGGAGTTCTCCCCAGCAGAGCCTTAAATATGTTATGATACTTTGAGATAACTCTATGATGGAAGGCTGAAGTTCAGAATGGGCTTATCCCCAGTAGATTCGTCAATTTGTTGGTTCTCAAAAATGCAGGTTCTAGACCACAAGAGGGTGCCAATCTCTTGATACGTTTTTGGTCAACAAGACAGGGTTTATGTAATTGAAAACCCCCTACTCATTAGGTTCTGCTAGACCTGGGTGGGTGTACCTAAATGATAAGGTAGATTTAAAAGCTAAGTGGATTCTGATTTAGGCAATTTTACTCACTATGACACACAACTGTGAGATAATTGCAAATCTTACTTACTAACTCCTAATAAAAGCTTGAAGTATGAAGGATGTGAATTAAATTTATATAAAGAGTTTTGAAATTGATCAGTGCCTAATCTATTGGGTGGATGGAGTTAGTGGATAAATGATGATCATGGAGGCAGATGTGTGAGATTGGTAGATTTGGTTCTGAGCTTAACTCTAACAGTTGAGCACTTTCAAATGTCTATACCTTAGACATACATGCAAGTATGTAGGTCATTTGATCTCTTATTAATAATCCCAGTGATATCCCCTTATGCTATTGTGAAGTTGTGAAAGGATTTTAATTCAAATGTGAGGAGAAACCAATTAAGATAATTTATTTAAAAGGATTTTAATCCACACAGGAACCAATCAAATTAGATTTCTTAAAAGGTAATTTAATCCTTCTACACACATAAACCAATTAGCAACACCACACAATTACAATAAATGTGTATTGACAGATCAAATGTATCTTCACACTCAATTTGAAGAACATAAACAACCACTTTGGAGACAACCAAATAACATATGTGCATAATAAATTAACACAACAGTTGAACATTGAGAATAGATCACCATGAAATATCAATCTTCTCCATTATATTTCTTCAGATAATATATAGTAGTTGCACAAGTTTCTGAGATATGAAAGTGGATGGGTGAAATAGGTGCAATCTATCTTCTTACTAATGCCCTACCTAAATGAAATGGTAATGATGATCTTTCATTCCTACTCTCTTGGCTTATATAGCTATATTTTGAAGAGGATGTACCCCTTCACAAGTGTCTTTTGGAATTTTAGTAATAACAAACAAATCACCATTAGGCTCTAATAAGCCATAAATGGATTTTAGTAATATGATCCAGGTATTTTTGGCTTAAGTGAGTATCTCCACACTCCATGACATTCCTTTCAGGAAACTCCATAGTAACCATTTTTTACATACATGCACAGGCCTCCTCTAATGATGGGTCTTCACTTTTCACAGCCTCTAAGGCTTCATGTAGGATCAATCGGCATTCCTTCGCCTAGTCCTGCTAACTTCTCTAACTCTTATCATCATTGAATAATGCAGGAACTCCTTCTCTAGAAGTATTAGTGAATTCTTTAGCTTCTGCTTGAAGGTCCTCATGAAAATTTGTGTGTGCTCTGAAGAAGCCCTTAGCATTGGTAATGGCCTTAGCATCAGGATTATCTATGTTCTGAATTTCTTGGAGTTTTCCTTGAATCTTGTTGGGGAGGCTCTCATCGATTTTGCTCAGATCCCCATTTCTTTCTTTTTTCTATTCTCAAAATTTCAGAAGACATTATAGATTTCACCCCAACATCAAGGTGGTCTTGACTGTCAAAGTTGCTTTTGGACATCGGTGAGTGTTTTCTCGACGAGCAGTAGTTATCTCGTAGCCATTGGATTGACAATCACTATCGCTAAGAGAACAAAATGTTCTTCCGATACATTAACTCTTGCCAATAGTATTTTCTTATATCCTTTGTCCATGGGGTACATCGGTATGACTCTTACCGAGACATTCCCATACCTTCTCATCGGGGTGACCTGCATAGTCAGGAAGACATAAAAAATCCATTCTGATGGTATATGTCATGCCGACATAACTAGTGTATTGATTCATCAGAAAGAGTTCATACACCTCTTTCCAAACTTATGTTCATCAGTATGACTTCTGAGATCAGCGTAGTTTAAAATTTTCATTCTAACTTTATCTCTCTTGCCGATAAGCCTTTTATTGGCGATACAATATGTAGTCTTCCCGATTGTTGCACAACTATGGTCAGAGAAACGCTTATCTCAAAGGTCATATTTATGGAATCATCAGTTGTTATGGGTTACGAGATGGATCTTGTCACACAAATTTTGACAATCTGTATTAATCATAAGATCAATGTGTGGCAAATGTGGAGGACAAGTGAGTGGTGAAAATGTGAATTTTTCCAGTTCTAACAAGGGGCTCATATGATTCTATTTCTTCAGGTGTGTTGGGAAGATGTGATTTACTTAGTGGTGATAGCGGTGTATAACCTTCCTCTATATCTTCCTCTGCATCTAAGAAAATATGTGGGTCTACATTTTTCAGATCTAGGGTAGCGGTCTGAAACATTAGTCCTTTGGTTCTATGAGGTTTCTCCCCTATGCACGAGAATAGTTTATAGGCTTCTTGGACATCAATCGTGAGTATCTCTAGGGGGAATTGGAGTGGTCCATCCCTTTCGATCAACTCCATGATCTCAATTGTCTTGTCTTTGGGGACCATTTCCCTTTGCTTTGGTGGTGGCCCATTCTCTAGAGTTTTAATTTCTACTATGTTTATGGTCTTTTCTGGAGTTTGCATCTGTTTGATGCATATGGACTGAGGTGTAGGATTTGGGATGGTTAACTTGTTGGTAGGGAGTTCGTAGTCTATGGGAATACCTATGCATTTATTTGAACTATTTGACTTTAACATGCTAAAAGGTTTTGGATCTGTCTGTGTGACATATACCTTCCCTAGGTGTAAAAATCAAACTTCTTGAAACAACGTGGATGACATTGCCTTCATCATGTGTATCCATGGCCTTCCAAGAATCAAGTTATATCCCGTGTCCTTATCTATTACATAGAAAGTGGTTGGAATGGTTTTGGGTCCCAAAGTCATTGGAAGGGTAATTTCTCCTATGGTGGTTGCTTTTAGATTATCATATCCGCTTAGGGTATCTCTTGAAGCAGTGATGTTGGTGTGTCCATAGCCCATTATCTCGAAAAGGGAGAAAGGAACTATATTCACTACAGCTCCATCGTCGATTAATGTTTGTTTGATGCATGTGTCATAGACCCACACTTGAAGATATAGTGTGGGGTCCCCTTTCTTAGTTAACTCTGCCTCAGAGGGCATCTATTGTAGGTGGAAGAAGAAGCCTGGATCTTTAAGTTCTAATTTTGGTGGGCTAAGATCGCAGTCCACATGATTGATTTGTTCGCTAGGCGGTGGCATGATTTGGTCAAGATATTTTAGGCCTATTACCTTTAGCAATGCTGAGGGATGTGAAGGGGAGTTCCTGAGTAAATCAATGAACGAGATGTGAGCATATTTTTTCTTTAGATCTTCTATGAGTTCATAAGGTCCAATCGGGGTCAGTATCGGCTCTACTACTAAAATGGTGCCCTCGTATGCTTCTTCTTGCTCATTGTATTCCTCATGATCTTCCTCTTGTTCTCCATTATGCATAATCTCAACCAATCCCATCAATTTAGTTTCTCCTTTTTGTCCTAGTTGTGGTGGGAGTTTGGGGTTACTATTCTGAATTGCTTTGTTTTGATTTGTCATTTTTGTATTTTTGTGTGTAGGGAACAGGTCCTGATAAATTCTCATATTTTCATTTTGTGGTGCTACAAGAGCTTGATTTTGTCTTGTATCTTTGATATCTGGTGTGACCTCTTGTGGGTTTAAGAACATTTCTATGAACAAATGTTGTTGGTCTTCCGAAAGTTTTTCTATGAATCTGTCATATTCCCTACAAGATTTTGTGCTATGACCCCTTTTTCTATGAAAAGAATAAAATTGGCTGAACTCATATGGGGGTCTCTCATATCTTCCTTCATTTCTGTTCCCATTTCCATTGCGATTCCAACCTTGGTAGTTGTCTCGAGGGTAGTACCCATTGTTTATAGGTTGATCTATGGCATTTACATTAGGAGGATAGTAATCCCTCCCATTGTAATCATCTTTTATCTTTTTGATGGGAGGTTGATCCGTCACCCCATCTATGGTTGTACTTCTGTTGTTTTTGAGGATCTTAACAACAGAGGTATTTTTTCCCATGTCTTCTTTTGTTATCTTTCCATTTGACCCATAGATTTTTTGACCACTGTCGATGACAGCTTGATCAATTCTTAAAGCACTTCCCAATGCCTCCTGGTAGGACTTGTATGGCAATTTTTGAATGTCCTCTCTCGTGTCTTTGTTAAGGGCATGTAAGAAGAGATCACATAGTTCTCGATGGTCCATATTCAGAGTACTGGTTAAAGAATAGAGAACTTACCTCCATCGAGTGATGAAATGTGCTACAGATTTATTTGGTTCTTGTTTCATTGTAAGGAATTCTCAGATTCCTGTTTTAATGAGTTTGTTCATGTCAAATGTCATGACAAACTCTCTAATTAATTATCTAAATGAATGGATTGAAGCCTCTGGGAGACGATAATACCAATCCAAAGCAATGCCTTCAATAGTTTTCGAGAAAAAATTTGTGACAACCCCATCCCAAGGGAGGAGTTCTCTTATGGCTGTGGTGTAGGCTTTGATGTGCGAATTTAGATCTCCTTCTCCTTTGAACTTTGGGAGATCTGGCAATGGCCGAGGTAGTTGCACATTTCTTATGTTCTAGTCTAGAGGCTCTTTCAAATATTCAAGATATGTTCCTAAGAAGTTGCTTTGAGATTGCGGTGTTGTTAGTAATAACCCTGTAGGTGGGTTTTGATAATCCATTATCAGATTCGTTGGATTGTTCTGAATAGGAGGGTTCTTGTTCAAACAAGTGTCATTACTAGCATGCCACAAATAATAGAGGTAGGGGGGATTTTGTGATGCCCCCTAGTCTTGTTCATGAGACTTAAGTCTTCTTTTTGGAACAACTTGCTCTACTTCCAGGATTCTTATTCTTTGCACTAGAGTTGTGATTAAATCTATAGGAGTTGCAGCTCTAGAGGTTTCTTCATTTCTAGGATGTTCTCTTTGAATATTTTCATAGTGGTGGGCTTTCTCTCGTGTGGTGTTTTCTTTTTGTTCTTCTTGTAAGGTAATCCTCAATGCCTCTTAAGCATCTTTGGTTTCTTGTAGGCGCTTTTCCAACCTTCTAACCTCTTCATCAAGGTGAGCATTTGATGTACTTGTGGAAGGTCATTCGGATCGATGTATCTCCAACCTTACCCTTCTAGCTTTATGCGGTGCATTTGGTATGGCCGAGTCATTTTCCCAAGTTGGGTTATTGAAGGATAAAGAACGCCTGGACTCTTTTGGATCTTGTTCATAATCAGAGTCTTCATAGTCATATAATTGGTAATTAGCACATCAGGATGTGGTGGGACATACCTATCAAAGGAAGGGGTTTTTCGTTCAGTTGAAGGAATGTTCCCTTGGTTTAAGTCTAGTTCCATCATATTCAGGGGTGCCATAGACACCACATAATAAATGGAATGGATGATGCCGCAAATGACAGAAGTCGAAGAGGCTATGAAAAGTAGTGAAAGAATGTTTTTGAAGTGTTTAAATATTTTCAAAATATTTTGAAATGGGAATGCAAACTACAAAACTAGAAAATTTTGTATTTCACGTTGAGTTCACCAAAATATGTACGCTCAAAATCGTGATTCTAGTTACCTGGGGCTGTCAGGTTAGATTTCGGCACTCACACGGACCCTTTCCCTCCTTGTCATGGGGTGATCCACCATGTCACTCTCACTCACATGGAAGTAGCCAGTCAAGAGGAGGAAAGACACGACAAAGGTCTAGCTTGTTGGAGAGCTGGACTTTAGAAAGGGGGGTCGGCAAGTTTTGTGGCCTTTATTGTTGTGTGTTTTGTTGTATGTTTCATTTAATAGTTGTTGCAATTGAGATAACCCTATGACTTGAAGGGTCACTAGTTTCTCTTCTTCTATTTGGATTCCTTAGATTCCACCTCTATGTGGGTAGATGATTATTTTTGTTGATCACTTCTGCTATTTCAATGTCTCGAAGGAATGCTTGTTGCAGTTGTAATTGCCTAGTTTCTTCTAACAACAAGAGGACAAATGGGTCTCCTTGTGGTAGAACAAATGTTTGTTGTTGTGGTCATGGATGGATCTCCTCAATCTCCTCATGGATAGCCCTCACCCACTCTCCTCTAACTCCTAAGCACATTCATGAATCCGAATAGAGGAAATTGTGTAATTGCTAATGTTAACTAGATCTAGGGTGTTGACCTAGGGTTTGACTTGTACTTTGATTTTTTTGACTTGTGATGAAATCAAGGGTTTGTTTGGAATGTTCAATTGTGATTACCTCGTGATGGAATCGAGGGTTTGCAATTTCATCTATTCTAGGGTTTCTATATGCATGCAAGATAAATGATATGCAAAACGTCTTTTTCATATTATTTAGAGTATTTCAGAAATAAAAGTGCTTCTAATCTGTGAGAAGGAAATATGTGTGCAATCTTATATGATTTTCCAATGCAAAGTTAACCTATGTTTTTTGGGTTTTCGGTGATTTTAAAATAATCTAATCTAAATAAAAGGGAAAATGTTTTTTCTAACAATCTAGATATAGAAGTATGAAAGTGATTAATCTAACATGCCACATCTAACTATCAAGGAAAAAGCAATGTTTTACTATTCCCAAGAGCAAATTTGATTCTCTAATTACTATGAATTAAGTAAAAACAATGAAGGATCCTAGAAGAAATGAAGATTTGTTGACTCCACTACCCTCAGTATTCCTTGTGATAGGCAACCTCGAATCCTTTTTTGGTAGCAGGTGATCCTCTTGACAACAAAATGTCCTAAAGAAGCAAAAAGAAGCTTTGATGAAGCTTGTATGAGCTCAATGAGAGCTTGGATTGAGCACAATGGCATAGAATGAAGTAGTGTAGTGTTTCTTGGTTGAACAAATAAAGCAAAAGACACCTTCATCCTGTATGAGCATTTGAATGCTAAGTTGGAGAGAAAAATTGGCAAGAGTTGTGTGCACAATGAATTTGCCTCCCTTTGTGCTTGAGGGAGGGGGTTATTTATAGGTTTAGAAGAAGGGATTGATTGATGAGTTAACAAGGATAGATTGGGGAGTTGTTGGTCATGATGTTAGTCACAAACAAGCATAGAATAAAAGTACACATTAACCTTTATTCATCTTGAAAGATACTATGAATTCAAAGAATCCATGATCTCAAGTCTTCGGTGATTAGGTCTTAATCGTCTGACGTTACTCAGAGGTTAATGTGAGTTGCTGTTTCCATTTTGGGGCCTTACGTGAAAGTTCATCATCATGACACCACTTCTGCAAAGATTCTTACAGAGGAGTCATATTATATAGCTATTTGATGGAATGATGCAGAAATACTTCAAACTTTGCATGATATTTTCAATTGTGCATGCTTTGTATTCAAATATGCTAAATATTTGCGATTACCTACGAGATGTCTGCATATTTTGTGTTATTTGCTTAGGATTATCAGTTATTTGCAATTGTGATAGTGAAATGCTCTGAAATTGAAAGAAACTAAAAGGAATACTTCAATTTAAAGTTGAACCTTTAGCTATTGATCCACGTACATACTCGATACTGTCATGAGGAGAAGAAATCAAACCATATGTTCACCAGGATATTCCACAGCTAGATACAGTTGATGCAAACTTCAGAGGATGATGAATGAAAACAATACATGCAACATGATGAGCACTCCAAGGGATGCAGCAAATCAAAGCACATATCCAGAATTCAGACACAGATTACTTAAGATTTACGAAGATTTGTAATCGAAATACTCTTCTCTTTTATTAAATATGCAAAAGACATGTACATATACAATATCTTTGAAATCAGCCCTAAATACTTCAGCAAACAAATTTTAATTAAGTTTCAAATATTTACAACAAGGCATTCCATCACCTTTTATAGAACAAGATGAGGAATCCGTTACAAAAGATCCACGATCCTGATTCATCCTTTTACATCTACGGTCATCATTTTTCTTGACTTTGTCAACCCTTATAAAATGGCACAAGTTGCCAGCTGGCAACTATCTATATTGCTTATGCATATATCCCCTTTACGATGTATCTTCATCATGTTCCTCAGCTGATTCATGTGGATCATTATCATGATGTTCACTTCCTAAACTTTCGCTATCCTGATGGTGATGATGTCGCATATGGGGCTGCATCCTGTTCCGGATCTGCTCATATGAATGCACAACTTGATCTATCCCTCCACCATCTTGAGTCTTTGCCTTGATGATGGCGTGCTTATGTGCTTCATACTTATCTCTGCTGTTATCCAACTTGTTTTTCCTGTCCTGTAGTGTCTCATTATATTTCTCCATCTTGACCTTGATCCTCATTATTTTATCTATAAATTCTTCTGTCAAGTGGACTGGTGGACCATCTGCTTCTGATTGGAAGTTGCTGTGCAGAGCCTTGATAGCAGACTCTTCATCTTGATTTTCTATTTTACCTTCCACCTTTCCTTCCAATGTTTCTAATATCTCTGCCTCTTCAGCCATTAGATCATGTAGCCTCATGCTGATATCTCTCAGCTTATTATTGCATCTTTTGAGAACTCTGCATTCAAACTGAACGTCTTTGTACCAGATATCTACCAACAATGCGGTATTACTGTTCAGTACCTGCTTATTGATAAGCAGTTGAGGATTTATCCTCTTTATTTCTCCCAAAAGGCTCAGAACTCTCTCCAGTTTGTAAGACCTTTTCCCGGTCTGTATCTGCAATTTATCCACCTTAGTCCTGGAGTCACTCAAAAGACTCCACCTCTTCAAAGAGGCCTTCACTATTTCTACAACATCATCCAATGTGGATGACATCCATTTTCTGATCACAGACACCTCATGTTTCATGAGGTCTAATTTATTTACCTCCTCCTGAGAAATGGCAGTCAATGGGACTGCATGTTCAGTTGTGGTATCATCAGGCTTGGTCAGCCCCTTGATGTAGGCATGCAACTCAGCAATGTGCTCTTTATGTTGCTTATTCTTCTCCTTCTCTCTTTTCACCTTTTGAATTAGAGAGTCAATAATGTCTTTGCCCTCTTGACCCTCTTGGTCTTCATTGGCAAAACCCAGATCTACTGTGCTGATTTGAAATTCATCTACAGTAATTTTACCTTTTTCTTTCTCCACCGCAGGTATGGCAATTTGTGCGGTCCTTCTCCCGGTTGCCGGATCTCTCTTGATGGCCGAAGTCATTCTGGCCTTCCTCCTTGGTTTCATTATATCCGCGGAGAACAAGGTGGAGACATCAAATTCCTGAATTTCAAGCTCTTCCTCAATATTTACTTCTTTTGCTAACCACGGAGGCACCTGATCATGTTTTTCAGCATCATCATGATGTTCACCCATATCTCCCGTTTCTATCAGTAGATGTGGTGGAGATGGTGATTTTCTCATTTCTTCTTCTTGATGCTCACTTTGTTGTTGATCTTGCGGCACCTCCTCCTGTTGAGGAATTTCCTTTTCTGAAGGAGCATCTTCTTGGTGTGGGGAACCTTGCGGTGCATCTATATGTTGATCATGATGATCATGATCTTTCTCCATCATTATTTCATCTATTTTCAATTCTTCCCCTTGTTGTTTGTCCACTACACTAGATACTGGGGATTTTGCCTGAGGTGCGGGCATTTGTTCTGCGACCATTATTTGTTCTGGGCCTGCACTCTCAACCTCTTGTGTTTTGGCAGCAGGATCTTCTATTGTTTTCTCCTTTTCATCAGTCTTTATTTCTTGAACCTCTATTATAGCAGGTTCCGCTGATGTATCATGTGGACTTTGTTGTACCAATTCTAGAGCATGGCCTTCTGACTCTACCATCCCTATTTCTTCTGTTGGGTGCCCCTTGCCAGGTGATCTTGCTGGCTGTTCAGGACTTGCATCCTGTTTCTCTGTCAGGTCTACCACTACAGGGCTTGTGACCTCTGTGATTAATGTATCTAGCCCTATTTCTTGAGCTACCTGCTCTGGGCTCTTTTCTTGCTCTTCTTCCACTTGCTTCATTTCTTCCAGTACTAATTGAACTGGTGGAGGTTTGTGGGGTGTCATACTTATACCAGCAGCAAGTGTTTCCATCTTCTGTGCAGCCACATCCTGTACGACTTCATCATCAGATAGATTTATTGTCTCATCAAGTGAGACATGTCCTTCTGCTTGTGTCTGATCAGTTTCTTTCATTTGTTCTTCTGCAAGTTCAATTTTGAACTTGACGATGGTAGAAAGTGGAACATTATGCTGAAGTTCCTTTGGTACTTCACTACCTGCCCCTTGTAATTGTGTAGGGCGTTGGCTTATTCCACCTCTCATGGAGGTTCTTTGTTTCTTAGGTGTGGTGGACACCAGCACCTGTGGAGCTCTCCTCTTTCTCTTTATTATTAACGGAGCCTCTTCTTCTTCAGGCTCCTCCTCCATGAGGATATCTTCTGTATCATGTTTCCTTGAGGATTGACCCACTTCTAGGGTCTTAGTGATTCCAGCCTCTGCTGTCTTACTCTTCTTGGGCTTTTCTTTCTTCAGAGGGGATTCTGATTCTGATCCTGATCCTGATCCAGCTGCCTCCTCAGCTACAAATACTGCCCTTTCAATTATAATCCCTTTTGGTCCTTTATCCACCTTCTTGCCCCTTGGGGGTCTTTTGCTCTGTTGTTGTGGTGAAGGGATTCTATCTCCCTTGGTCTTCCTCTTCTTAATTAGGAAGTCATCATACTCATCCCTAGAGATATCTTGTTCCTTCTTTTTGTTGTCCACCGTAATGGCAACACCTTTCTTTTTCAATGCCTCCACCTGCTCATCAACCCAAGCTTGAGTTAGTTGTATAGTCCTGGCAATGAATGGGTCCAAAGATATGTCTTCCTGCATGGTGAGGTCAGGTGCAGAGATGGTGTCATTATATATCTTCTTTTGTTCATATTCATTTGCGATTATCTTACCATCATCCTTCTTCAATTGTTGGGGGATGGAGATGCAATCAAAAGTTCTAATTTGGTTCAGAGTTAACCTCTGATACCTTCTTCTTCTGGCCTCTGCCTCATCTTCGCAGTCGGCCCAAAAATCCTCTAGGTGCCTCTAATGATTAGGCTTTCCTAGTATCTTCTGTATCCTGCCGTAAGGATCATATGGTCTTGTTATTGGAAAAGGCTGCAAATTCATTTTATTTAGGGTGACCATCACCTTCTTTATATTATCTGAGTCAGGGCACATATAGCTGCCAATGCTGACTGGGAACAAAATTGGTGGCAGCTTCTTGGCATCCTTGTACATTTTTATCATTGTGGAGCCCTGCCTGATAAATTCCATTAGTATTACTGCATCAGTAGGATATCTTGGCAGCATCAGGGGATGTCCCTCAAAACCTTCAACCCTTATATAAGAAAAGGTTGCAAACTGTATGTACCAGGCCCCATGCCTGTAGACTATTTCTTGAGCCTCCATGCTCAATCTCTTTGTTCTATCCTCTTCCATGGTCCTTACCAGATGCATAGAGAATGCATCATTGACCAGTTTGTAATATTTGAGGTAGTTGGTTCTCTGCAGCTGGGGATGATGATCCCAGATATACATTGCATTTGTGCCTGTGAGCTTTCCATCTGTAACTAAAGCATCAAAAGTGCCTTTCTAAGCACAAGAATAAACAATGTATGAGGACATATAAAATGCACAATTTGAACCTCCCAAGTTCATCAGCTACTCATGCAGAGCATTACTTATTATTTGGCCCCATAGTGGCTTGATGTCTGAATACAGACACATCATTATTATTCCGTACATCCAATCTCTGAAACTACCAGCATCAGGCTGGCCTGTTACTCTATTCAGGAGTGCAATCATGTATTGGTATTCCTCACTAAAATCATACTTGAACAGGTGCATAGGAAGTTTGGCTGCTGCAGGATATGTGCTGTTCTCAGCCTGCCATTGATACATGTTCTTCCTGGCGGATTTCTTGTTGGCTTCATACTCTTTTTCTGACTTCCTTAGGTCCATGCTCTTAATTTTACTGCCCAGCGGCAATCCAAATGTCCGGGAGAGACCCTTGATGGAGAGATCTGCATATATCCTCCCATGCTTCACCACTTGCCTTGTCTGAGGATTATAATTCCGGGCACATTCTATGACCAGTTCCAGAGATTCCATGGAGTATGGAAAACCGGTAGCGTTCCACATCCCTGATGTGAACACTGCATCCAACACCAGACTCTTATCATTTCCATCATTCAGCTTAGCTGACCAGGCTTCCAAATTAGTGCTTCCTTGATGGGTATCTGTAATTGCTCCATATTTAAATAGGACCCCTCTATGAGAAGAGAACATGGGCTTACTGAATTCCTCTTGACACTTAACAAACCGTTTGTCAGCCATGAGTACCTGCAATTAACAAAATCCCATCTCACAACAGGTATACACATGTATGCATATTGCCATTGACTTTATAATTCACCATGCCTTTGTATTCATTCAATGTTACTTAGTCATATGGGTGCATAAACCAGAACTTACATCATCATACCGAAATAAAAACAACATGATGAGGGTTTCATTTACTTACCTGATTACGCAGATTTCTCTTTTATACTAGTAGAGTGCTAACGACGTTCTTAATTTAGCCGATGATCACTTCCTTCCTTCTGTCTGTGAGCTCAAATCGTGCGACAATCACCTGTATGAGGATATGGAAGCCGGTGGTCTGTAAAACAATATTATCACAAGGTAAATGTAAAAATGACAGTTGAATTACTTTTTAACCTTGCAATTAGGGTAAATTTAGGGCAACTCTGACAAATTGGATTGTATTCCTTGATTATCCGTGCGAAAACGCAGGGTCTTGCCAGGTGTTTCATTGGGTTCCGGGGTCGGCGGGAACCACCTACCATGTCTGCACACATTAAATGATAATGGCGGCAACGGGAGTGGGGGGATATCCATATGACAGGATATCGTGAAGGCAGGATGATATTCACAAATATCAGGTTGAGTTTCAATATCATCCTCCTCCACCAAATTAGAATAGTTATCGCGACAAGATTCAGGTGACGAAAGCACCCTTTGTATATCGAAAAATTTGGATTTATAAATGGAAATGATCAAACAATTGAAATGCATAACCTAAACCCAAATAATTCAATACCTCGAAGATGCAAAATGAGCTTGATTGATTGATCGCTTTGTTGTGTTGATTGCTCGATTCCGCAGCATAACGTTGACAAGGAGATAGATGATGGATGCAAAGGCTCTAATGATATTTCAACAGCATGTGGATACTTGAGGATCAATGCCCTTTTAGAAAATTTGACAGAATAAGGGTGCTTAAGGCTCAATGCATGCTAATGGCTTGTGAGGGGGTTGATTTATAGGAAAGGCTTGGTTCCAATGGATGGCTAGGATCAATTAGGGCTTTAGGTGAAATGGATGGATAGGATTAAGTTAGGTTTCCTTGCACATCAAGAAATTGTAGTCATATGACATGTGGCAAAGGAGGATGAGGCTTAGGTGTGCTTGTGTAGATAAATACTAAAATTAGGTCCCATTAGTTGTGCATGTGAAAGATAAAAGTTGTAACACATGATTGACTAGACAAGTGTTGGAATGTGATGAAAGATGAGTGTTTAATTCAAATAAAATATTTGAATTAGTTGGGATATAAGTTGGATATTAATTAAATAAATAAAATTTATTTAACTAATTGAGAAGTTGAATAGGATGAGATAAGATATGATGTGGAAATTAAATAAATAAAATTTATTTAATTAATTGGGATGGGGATAAGATAAATGGGATTATGCATGTGAAATTAATTAAATAAATAAAATTTATTTAATTAATTGGCTAAGTAAGATGAGGATGGGATTGAATGGGATTTTAATTAAATAAATAAAATTTATTTAATTAATTGGCTAATGGATAAATGGGATTAAGAGTGGGATTTAGGACAAAAATGGCTTATGATGTTTAGGATAATGTTTTAACAAGGTGTTGTAGGACATGGACAAAGTTGGGACAAATTTGGGTGTCTACATTTTGCCCCTCTTTGAGATGATGTTCGAGATGATAAGATTTGTGTCGAGTAACATCATTTCAAAGAAGCCAAGGTATGGATAGAGGAAAATGATAGTGATGATGGAAAGATATGATGAGGATGATGATGGTGGAAAGATAGGATGAAATGGGATGATAATGCCCCCTCGAGAGGTTAGGTGGGTTGGACAAACACGGGTAGGCTCTCGAAAAGAAATGGCTTGGCTGCAAATAGAAAGATAAGGGGATAGATAGAAGAAATGATGATGCGTTATGCTGTAATGAAGGTGAGCAACCATGATGTTTGATATAGCACTAGACGTTATGCACCAAGGTATAAGGACCAGGGTGACGATGTGTCTTGTGCCCCAACGTAATACAACCTTGTCTAACATATGAGGAAGAAAACTTAGAGCATTGAAGTCCTACTACACAAAAGGTATGATATGACCTTAGATGCAAAGGATAGTGCAAAAAGCTATTCCAACATACACAAGATATGAATATTAGCTGGAATGATATAGATGTGATACAAATGCAAGATAAAAAGATAACATACACAAGCAAGCAAGCAAGCACAAATGATTCAAAAACAAACAAGGTATTGCCCCTGTCAAGCTATAAACCAATGATTAATTGCTGATTGTTGATAGTTGAGAGTGTTGTCATTGCAGGGAAAGCTATATCCCTAGATCAACACAAGGTTGTTTGCTGAGTTGGTTGGCTAATTGGCTAATTGATTTGGCTTACAACAAGGCTAGGATCAAGACCATGGATTGCGATTGGATAATTTGGCTTGATTGATTAACTTGATTGGTATGGATTAAGGATGGTCTTGCATTTGGATCTTTGCTTAGAATGACTTGAAGATGATGAAATGATGGATGATTAGATTGATATGATTTGATTTGATGAATGGATGATTAGATGATATGTGGGGGATTGAGCTACTTTTGATTTGTTGGAGTGGCTGGATTTGTTCCGATTGGAGTTGATGTGATTGAGTTGATTTGTTTTGGTGTTGATGTTGATGATTGATAGGATTTATTTTGATGGTTGGATTGATGTGCTTTGAGTTGATTTTCTTTGGTGTTAATGCTGATGATTGATAGGATTTGTTGTGATGGTTGGCTTGATGTGCTTTGGTTGTGATGGTTGCTATTGCTGGGTTGATTGTTTTGATGATTGGATTTGTTTAGAATGATGATAGTGATGGTGTGATGATAAGAGTGTCCACTCAATCTAAGTATAAGCAAGTGTTCTTAGTGTGCACAAAGGATATAAAATAAACAAGGTATTGCCCTTGTCAAGTCATAAACCAATGATTGATTGTTTCATTGATAAAGATAGATAGTGTTGTCATTGTAGGGAAAGCTATATCCCTAGATCAACACAAGGATGTGGGAAGGCTATATCCCATTGATGATGATTGATGATGATTGATTGGGCTCATGACAAGATTAGGATCAAAACCTGTTGATTTGATTGGATAATATTCCTTGATTCATTAGCTTGCTTGATATGGATTAGTGTGACATGGATTTAAGATCATTGCTTAGATTGATTTGATTGATATGACTGGAAGAAGTGATTGATTGAAATGGATGAATGAATGTTATTGATAAGAAGAATTGATGATGATAATTTTGATTTTGATTGATGTTGATAGAGTGGATTGTTTTGGATGATGATTGAATTGATCTTATTGCTTGGATTTTTTGTTGGATATTTGATTTTTTTGGATTTTTTGACATATTTGATTTTTTTTTTTTTTAGTTTTTGAAATGTTTTGGGATGTCAATGGATTTACAATTTAGGTAGCTGTTGTGCTAGATACCAATGACAAGGGAAAACCAAGTCTAGGTGCAAAGATGGATGAATGGGATTGGATGGATAAAAGGATGGGCAATAAGGGATGGAAGGCTCATGATATATGGATGGATAAAAAGATAGGCCATAAAAGGGATGGATGCATGCCTCATGATGAACAAATAGGTAGGCTATAGTGGAAAGCTCATGATAAATGGATGGGGATAAGCTATAAGATGGAAAGCTTATGATAAGGATATGCCATAGTGGATGGATCATAAGGGAGCTAGGATGTGATCTCCAAAGGCTATGTTGCATAAGAGGAACTTGCCCCATTCTAGGTGGTAATGCTTAGGATTTTTACATGATTGGATTTTCATGACCAAGGGATGACATGATTGGATTTCACATGGCGCTTATGATGATAGGAGGACATGATGGATTGGTTTAAATGGGATGGATGAATGGTCAATGGATAGGACTTGGTTTGGAAAGAAGGTATGTCAAGAAATATCCAAACATGTTTCAACATTTTGCCCCTATGTCTTCATCAAAATCAAAAGGCAAAAGGATGGATAAATGGCTCAATAGGATAGGCATGTTTATGTAATGGCTAAGAATGGTAGGATGGTATGGTAATGGTAGGACATGATAAGATGGAAAATGATATAATGGGATGGATAGTTTGGAAATGGATAGGTTGGATGAGACAATGTGCCCCCAAGTGTAAGTGACATAGAAGATCAACCTACACATGATGCTTGTTTGACAAGTTTTCATCATGGTACTTATCCAAGGCGCCTGTTTACCAGGTTTTCACTGTTGGACGAAGGGATTTCTCTTTACTTTTTTTTTTTTTTTTTTTTTTTGCTTTTAGATGGGTTGACAATTACACATGGCGCCTGTTTGCCAGGTTTTCACCATGGTAATGGATAGGAGGGACTCAAGTGGCTAGTGCTATGAAAGGTGATAGTGTCCCATTAGAGATAGATGATGTCTTCGCATGGACCATGTCATGATGCTCATAGATGCTGATAAGGGTTTGCATAGATGGGAGATGGAGTAGGTAGATAGTGGATGATAAAATGGATTATGAAAGGTTCATGCATGGAAGGATGGATAAAAGGTTTATGGAATGAAGATGGATGAAAATTTTATGCCAAAGCATGGACCCTAGGGATAGCATGGGGGAGATATGCAGGATAATAGATGGAAGATGGAGAGATGTAGTTATGTGGAGGTGCTGCAGAGTGGAAGGGAATCATGACCAACGGTTGCACACACCGTGATAAACATTGAAGCTTTTGATGAGATGGTGGTGTAGGAAGCAATGGAGATGTTTGCTTAGGAGATGGTTGATGAAGTGATTTAGGAACCCACATGGACTTAGGATTTTTAGTACTTTTGCTTTGTTTGTAGGATTTTTGAAGGGAATGGAAGTTTTGGATGGAAGTAGGCTTGTGGATGGAGATAGGTGATTGGGATTCTTGAGATATGGATGAAGATGCCTCATTAGACTTGCTAGCTATTTGCATAGGAACCCAAACCATTTTGCTGTTGGGCTTTACATTTGGAGGTATGGGCTTAAATGCCTGCTTAGATGAACTTTGCTTTGAGTTTGATTCTTTATGTCCTAAGGTATGAAGACCTTTAGGATTTTTGGTAAGATTTTTAGCTTTATGGGTAGAGGCATCAAAATTTTTGCTTTTGAATCCCATGGGGTAGGTGGAGTGGATGGAATGATTGGAAGCTTTATGCTTAAACGATGTGTGCTTTTGTTGGCCATGATTAGGGATGTAAGGATACTTATGAATGATAGGTATGTTAGGTGTTGGAAGCAATGGTGGCAATGTGGATGGAGGGATATTAGGAGTTGGTAAAAGTGGAGGCAAAGTGGATGGCGGAAGGTGTATGGTCACATGCTTTTGACATTTATAGGATGATGGAAATGGAATGGCAACATATGTTTGGGGTAGATGATGGGGGGTGTGATGGAAAGTGGTAGGTTTAGGATGCATGAAGGGATTACCAACATCTTGGCCTTGTTTACCTTGGGGTGTGTATCCAAGGCCATATGAGCATGGAGGGATCTTAACATGGTTTGGCTCCAAAATACCTTGTTCATAAAGGCCTAGACCTTTGCCTTGGTAGTTCATGTTTTGGAGTATGCGATGGACAATGGGACTAGCTCTGGTTTGAACACTAGACTTGAGCTCTTTATTGGATGGAGAAGGTGAAGTGGATAGAGGTTGTTTTTGTCCTAAGGAAGAACATTCATGGACAAAGGTGGTAAGACCACTAGGACATGATAGTGGATTTGAAGTGGAATCGATGGTAGATGTGGAGGGAGGATCATTAGCATTGTGTTCACTAAGATCCATGTTATTTGTTTGATCTTCTATGCTTACGTGTTCTTGAGAGGCACATGTCTCATTATGACAAGTGGATGTTTGCTCATTATGGATAGGGCTAGATGGAGGACGACTAGGAGCAATTTGGATATCTCGCTCATGGATGATTATGGGATTATGGATAGGATCAAGGTACTTTTTAATAGGTTCTTCATTATAGATATCATCTTGATCATGAGATAGATAAAGTTTTGCCAAATGGATCATCATGGTTTTCATGATCTTAGCTAGAACCTTGATCATAACTATGAGCAAAAATAGGATTAAGTGGGCTATAAAAGGGATAAATTTGCTCATGAATGAGGTCATGGTGATGGCTAACAGCTTGAGGGCAACCCATAAGTAGGTCATGGATAGGTGGAGCTTAGATGTGCTTTGATCTTGATTAAGATTAAGGTTCAATATTTCCACATGTTTAAGATTATGCTCTTGACATACCTCTTGACTTTGGATGGAAGTGGAAGGTTCTTGAGTGGACTTGATAGGCTCTTGACTTAGGCTTGTGGTTGGAGACTCTTGAATAGACTTGTTGGCTTGTAGATCACGTGATGGGCTTAAAGGGCTAGGTATGTTAATGGAAGGCTCTTGAAGAGGCTCAAGGATATGTGAACCACATGATGAGATTATAGGATTGGACATGACCTTTGGAAGTTCATTGGTAGGCTCATGAATTGGTGTTTGACATGGGGGTAGTTTATTCCTATCTAGTAGCCAATGGATCACATCCTTTGCAAGTGTATGGGTGGATGGGAAATATAATGGATGGATGATAATGGTAGATGGTGTTGGATTAGGATTAGGACAAGGATTAGGTTGAGAGCTAATTGGATTGGATGGATTAGGATTTGGACTAGATGGGGATGATGTGGCACAATTTCCCATTATAGGTGGGTACACCTTGTAGACAATTGAGATAAATATTGGGCATTGATTTGTATTATGGCCTTTGGTCCTATGGTATGCACAATAATCATATTCATCATATGGACTTTCTTCACATGGTTTGACTTTAGGAAGTTCAATGAGTTTTGCTTCAAGCATCCTTTGTAAAACTCTCTCAGCCGCATCCTTTGGTGAATTATTAGAATGACATGGTGATGAAGGTAATGAAGGGCTTGGTGATTTGGAGGGTTGATGGACCAATGGACTAGGAATAGGATCACATGGTGGTTTTGGGATAGGCTTAGTTGGCTCATGTGATGGCATGTGATTGGATGGTGGAGGCCACTCTAGATTGGTATCTCCCTTATCAAAGGTTATTGGATCTTGCATAGGATAACTTGGGCTTGTTTGATTTATGTACAAGGGGCCATTGGGATTTGCATGTGTTTCTTGTTGCAGATGTGGACTTAGGTCTATCAATGGTGCTTGATGGTCTTGTTGAAAAGGTGTACTTGGATGTGCTTGATTTATGTACAAAGGGCTATTTGGACTTGCATGTTGTTCTTGTGATATCACTTGATTGCCTTGTGGATGGGCTTGGTAGTGCATTGGAATGGTGGTATGAGGGATTGGATAAGCTTGAGGTGGAGGTTGATAGGTTGATGTGGCATTGACTTGGTGGATAGGTGGATTAAGTTGATAGGAAGTGGATGGATATGACATGTGGCTATAAGGTGGATTAGATTGATAGGAAGTGGCTAAGGATTGTTGTACTTGTCGAGCTTGACTAGTGGCTAAAAGGTGTTGGACTTGGGCTATGGAGTGTTGTAGTTGAGGTGATTGGCTTGCATGGGGTTGAGCTTTTTGGATGAAGAATTGTAATATTTCAATGGCGTCTTGGTTTAGGGGTTGTAATCCTTGATAAAGATTTTGGAGGAATCTTTGGAATTTGATTTCTAGGTCCTCTAGTGTAGACATGTTGTCACCATGTGTTTGTCTTAAGTCCTTTTAGCAAGTGCTTGCTTAGGGATTTGGATGATGATGTGGAATGTTTAGATGATGTGTTTAGATTGATTTGTTTATGTGTTTGGGTGTTTAGAGCTTGATATGGCAATATTCAAACAAATGATTATGCATATACACACATGAATCACTCACGCAAGACACATAAGCAAGTTGTTGACTTTGAAAATGAAATGTGATGATTATGCAAGCACACATATAAAACACATCAACAAGCCTAATGTGTAGCCAAGTGGGTATAGCCAATTAGGTCTTAGGCTATCTATTGCACAAGGTTGACTATGGAATTGAAAGTGAAATCCTGCCACACAGCCAGGAGAAAGGGGTAACCCACCCTTCACCTTCACTTCCCAAAGGTATAAAGTTCTTTGGGGCTTAGCCAAGAGTGACAAGATTCCAACTCCCAATGAGGGTGTCTTTCGATTCAGCCTCGATTGAAGTCGTCCCTTGGAGTGGTGTGTCTCCAAGCAGGCCTCCTAAAAAGGGTATGACAAAAGCAAACCAAGTGAGCTGTCACTTGATTCACACTCGCAATTGTTAATTTCCTCTTAGAAACTTGAAATGTGTAACAAACAGTTCAAGCACTTGTTCTTTTTAGACCCAAATCTAAATGTGATGGAAGACAATGGTTTGTTTTAGCCCAATTTTTTTGATGTGAATTTGCAAACAATTGTTTATTTTAAAGCCCAAATCCAAGTGTGATGACAAACAAGTTGTTTGTTTTATGCCCAAAATCTAAATGTGTGATCAAATAATGATTAGAGATGAGAGATTAGAATGAGTGCACCTCATAAAAATTGCTTTCCAAGTTGCTATTATGATTGATCCAAATGTTGCTCCAGCTCCTTTGATTCACTTACAAGTCACTGCAAAAAATAAAATGTGATTTGGTTTGCTAGATTGGAAGATATGATTTTTTTTTCTAAAAGTCGCGCGTCAAAAATTTCTGAAAAATTAGAATCGCAGGGTCAACTTCAAATCGCCATAACTCTTTGAATACTGAACCAAATATTTAATGTAACCACTTTTCGGAAAGCTCTCGAAGTCCTCTTTCCAATGAATCTAAGATCTCCTTTTTACAGGACTTGTGTAAAACAAAAAACCCTCTGCAACAGATCTGGTCATAAATTAAAAAAATCAGCAAAAAGTTGCGCGTCAAAAAATTTTGAAAAATTAGAATCGCAGGGTCAACTTCAAATCGTCATAACTCTTTGAATACTGAGCCAAATCTTTAATGTAACCACTTTTCGGAAAGCTCTCGAAGTCCTCTTTCCAACGAATCTAAGATCTCTTTTTTCCAGGACCTGTGCAAAACAAAAAACCCTCTGCAACAGATCTGGTCATAAATTAAAAAAAATCAGCAAAAATGTATATCGAAAAATTTGGATTTGTAAATGGAAATGATCAAACAATTGAAATGCATAACCTAAACCCAAATAATTCAATACCTCGAAGATGCAAGATGAGCTCGATTGATTGATCACTTTGTTGTGTTGATTGCTTGATTCCGCAGCATAACGTTGATAAGGATGCAAGCTAGATGGATTGAAGATGATGGATGAGGACTTGAGATGAAAATTCAGCAGAGTGAGGTTGCATGAAGAAGAATCCTGAAAATCCCCCCTAATCTCTTCTCTAATGTCTTCTCTAATGTCCCAAATGGCTCAAAAGAGGCTTGCTTTATAGGATTGGCTTGATTCCAATGGATGGCTAGGATCAATTAGGGCTTTAGATGAAATGGATGGATAGGATTGATTCGGTTATCTTGCACATTAAGAAATTGTAGTCAATTGACATGTGGCAAGGGAAGATAAGGCTTAGGTGTGCTTGTGTAGATAAATACTAAAATTAGGTCCCATTAGTTGTGCATGTGAAAGATAAAAGTTGTATTACAACACATGATTGACTGGACAAGTGTTGGAATGTGATAAAAGATGAGTGTTTAATTCAAATAAAATATTTGAACTAGTTGGGATATAGTTGGAAATTAATTAAATAAATAAAATTTATTTAATTAATAGGGTAGATGAATAGGATGGGATAAGATATGATGTGGAAATTAATTAAATAAATAAAATTTATTTAATTAATTGGGATGGAGATAAGATAAATGGGATTATGCATGTGAAATTAATTAAATAAATAAATTTATTTAATTAATTGGCTTAATGGATAAATGGGATTAAGAGGGGGATTTAGGACAAAAATGGCTTATGATGTTTAGGATAATGTTTTAACAAGGTGTTGCAAGACATACACAAAGTTGGGACAATTTTGGGTGTCTACATTTTGCCCCTCTTTGAGATGATGTTCGAGATGATAAGATTTGTGTCGAGTAACATCATTTCAAAGAAGCTAAGGTATGGATAGAGGAAAATGATATGTGATGATGATGTAAGGATATGATGAGGATGACGATGAAATGGGATGATAATGCCCCCTCGAGAGGATAGGCGGGTTGAACAAACACGGGTATGCTCTCGAAAAGAAATGGCTTGGTTAAGAAAGATAAGGGAATGGATAGAAGAAATAATGATGTGTTATGCTGCAATGAATGTGAGCAACCATGATGTTTGATATAGCACTAGACGTTATGCACCAAGGTATAAGGACCAGGGTGACGATGTGTCTCGTGCCCCAGCGTAATACAACCTTGTCTGATGTATGAGGAAGAAAACTTAGAGCATTGAAGTCCTAATGCATAAAAGGTATGATATGACCTTAGATGCAAAGGATAGTGCAAAAAGATATTCCAACATACACAAGATATGAATATTAGCTGGAATGATATGGATGTGATAAAAATGCAAGATAAAATAATAACACACACAAGCAAGCAAGCAAGCATGCACAAATGATTCAAAAACAAACAAGGTATTGCCCCTATCAAGCTGTAAACCAATGATTGATTGTTTGATTGATGATAGTTGAGAGTGTTGTCATTGCGGGGAAAGCTATATCCCTAGATCAACACAAGATTGTTTGCTGAGTTGGTTGGCTAGTTGATTAATTGATTTACAACAAGGCTAGGATCTAGACCATGGATTGCGTTTGGATAACTTGGCTTGATTGATCAACTTTCTTGGTATGGATTAAGAATGGCTTGCACTTGGATCATTGTTTGGAATAATTGGATTGATGATTGAAGCTGATTAGATGAAGTGATGATTGGATTGATGTGCTATGATAGATTGATTGGAAGAAGTTGTTTATTGATGATGTATAAGATAGATGATAGAAGAAATGATGAGAGAAGAAAGAGGAAAATCGCTTGTGCCTGAATCTGGGCACTTCCTTCGTACTCCAGACTGCCTACATACCCTATATCCACGGGATCAAGGCACTTAACGATGGAAATGAGATGTAGTTCTGATGTTGTGTTTTAGTGATGAGATGATAAAAATGGATTGAATTGATTAATGAAATGTTGATGATGAGATGATTGTGGTGGATTAAGTTGTTTTTGATTTGCTGAAGTGATTGGATTTGTTTTGATGGCTAGCTTGATGTGCTTTAGTGTTGATTTGCTTTGGTTTTGATGCTAATGATTGATAGGATTTGCTTTGATGGTTGGCTTGATGTGCTTTGGTTGTGATGTTTGCTATTGCTGGGTTGATTGTTTTGATGATTGGATTTGTTTAGAATGATGATAATGATGGTGTGATGATTAGAGTGTCCACTCAATCTAAGCATAAGCAAGTGTTCTCAGTATGCTCAAAGGATGTAAAACAAACAAGGTATTGCCCTTGTCAAGTCATAAACCAATGATCGATATGTTTGATTGTTTTGATAGATAGTGTTGTCATTGTGGGGAAAGATATATCCCTAGATCAACACAAAGATGTGGGAATGCTATATCCCATTGATGATGATTGATGATGATTGATTTGGCTCATGACAAGATTTGGATCAAAACCTGTTGATTTGATTAGATAATGTTCCTTGATTGATTAGCTTGCTTGATATGGATTAGTGTGACTTGGATTTAAGATCATTGCTTAGATTGATTAGATTGATATGATTGGAATAAGTGATTGATTGAAATGGATGAATAAATGTGATGGATAGGAAGAATTGATAATGATGATGATTTGATTGGATGTTGATGGAGTGGATTGTTTTGGATGATGTGATTAGTTTTGTTGCTTGGATTTTGTTGGCTATTTAATTTTTTTTGGATTTTTTGACATATTTGATTTTTTTGGATTTTTGAGATATTTTTTTTGAATGTTTTGGGATGTCAATGGATTTACAATTTGGTAGCCTTTGTGCTTGATACCAATGACAAGGGAGAAAACCAAGTCTAGGTGCAAAGGATGGATGAAAGGATGGGCTCATAGTAAATGGGATGGAAGGCTCATGATAGATGGATAGATAAGAGGATAGGCCGTATAAAGTATGTATGCATGCCTCATGAAAAATGGATAGGTAGGCTATAGTGGAAAGCTCGTGATAAATAGATGGGGATAAGCTATAAGATGGAAAGCTCGTGATAAGGATACACCATAGTGGATGGATCATAAGGGAGCTAGGATGTGATCTCCAAAGGCTATGTTGCATAGGAAGAACTTGCCCCATTCTAGGTGGTAATGCTTAGGATTTTTACATGATTGGATTTTACATGGTGCTTATGATGATAGGATGACATGATGGATTGGTTTGAATGGGATGGATAAATGGTCAATGGATAGGGTTTGGTTTGGAAAGAAGGTATGTCAAGAAATATCCAAACATGTTTCAACATTTTGCCCCTATGTCTTCATCAAGATCAAAAGGAGGAAAGGGAGGATAAATGGGCTCAATAAGATAGGTATATGGGTGTAATGGCTAAGGATGGTAGGATGTTGCATGATAGGAATGATATAATGGGATAGGTAGTTTGGAAATGGATAGGTTGGATGAGACAATGTGCCCCCAAGTGTAAGTGACATAGAAGATCAACCTACACATGACGCCTGTTTGCCAGGTTTTCATCATGGTACTTATCCAAGGCGCCTGTTTACCAGGTTTTCACCGTTGGACGAAGGGATTTTTCTTTACTTTTTTGATTTTTTTTTTTTTGCTTTGCTTTTTTTCTTTTTTTTTGCTTTTTAGATAGGTTGACAATTACACATAGCACCTGTTGACCAGGTTTTCATCATGGTACTGGATAGGAGGGACTCAAGTGGCTAGTGCTATGAGAGGTGATAGTGTCCCTTTAGAGATTGATGATGTCTTTACATGGACCATGTCAAGTGTGCTCATAGATGTTGATAAGGGATTGCATGGATGGGAGATGGATTAGGTGGATAAAGATTATGATGTGGATTATAGAAGGTTCATGCAAGGATAGATGGATGGGGGATTATGATGTGGATTTATATAGGCTTATGGAATGAAGATGGACGAAAGGCTTATGTAAAAGCATGGACCATAGGAAGGTGATGGGGAAGATTTGTAGGATAATGGATGGAAGATGGGGAGATATAGTTATGTGGGAATGTTTTGGAATGAATGGGAACCATGACCAACGGCTGCACACACCATGATAAACATTGAAGCTTTTGATTGGATGGTGGTGTAGGAAGCAATGGAGATGTTTGCTTAGGAGATGGTTGATGAAGTGATTTAGGAACCCACATAGATTTAGTATGTTTAGTGCTTTTGTTTTGCTTGTGGGATTTTTGAAGGGAATGGAAGTTTTGTATGGAAATAGGCTCTTGGATGGATATAGGCGATTGGGATTCTTGAGATGTGGATGAGGATGCCTCATTTGACTTTCTAGCTATTTGTTTAGGAACCCAAACCATTTTGCTCTTAGGCTTTGCTTTTGGAGGTAAGGATTTGGGTAGCATTTTGGATTGCTTTGCTTTGGTTATTTGCATTGATTTTTCATGTTTGTGCCCTAAGGCATGAGAGTCCTTAGGATTTTTGGTAGGACTTTTAGCTTTGTAGGTAGAGGCATCAAAAATTTTGCTTTTGAATCCCATGGGGTGGGTGGAGTGGATGGAATGATTGGAAGCTTTATGCGTAAACGATGTGTGCTTTTGTTGGCCATGATTAGGGATGTAAGGATACTTATGAATGATAGGTATGTTAGGTGTTGGAAGCAATGGTGGCAAGGTGGATGGAGGGATATTTGGAGTTGGTAAAAGTGGAGGCAAAGTGGATGGTGGAAGGTGTATGGTCACATGCTTTTGACATTTATAGGATGATGGAGATGGAATGGCTACATATGTTTTGGGTATATGATGGGGGGTGTGATGGAAAGTGGTAGGTTTAGGATGCATGAAAGGATTACCAACATCTTGGCCTTGTTTACCTTGGGGTGTGTATCCAAGGCCATATGAGCATGGAGGGATCTTGACATGGTTTGGCTCCAAAATACCTTGTTCATAAAGGGCTAGACCTTTGCCTTGGTAGTTCATGTTTTGGAGGATGCGATTGACTATGGGACTAGATGTGTTTTGGGAACTAGACTTGAGTTCTTTATTGGATGGAGAAGATGAAATGGAGGACAAAGGTTGTTGTTGTCCTAAGGAAGAACATTCATGGAGGAAGGTCGTAAGACCACTAGGACATGATGGTGGACTTGAAGTGGAATCGATGGTGGATGTGGAAGGAGGATCATTAGCAGTGTGTTCACTAAGACCCAAGTTATTTGTTTGATCTTCTATGCTTATGTGTTCTTGAGAGGCACATGTCTCATTATGACAAGTGGATGTTTGCTCATTATGGATAGGGCTAGATGGAGGACGACTAGGAGCAATTTGGATATCTCGCTCATGGATGATTATGGGATTATGGATAGGATCAAGGTACTTTTTAATAGGTTCTTCATTATAGATATCATCTTGATCATGAGATAGATAAAGTTTTGCCAAATGGATCATCATGGTTTTCATGATCTTAGCTAGAACCTTGATCATAACTATGAGCAAAAATAGGATTAAGTGGGCTATAAAAGGGATAAATTTGCTCATGAATGAGGTCATGGTGATGGCTAACAGCTTGAGGGCAACCCATAAGTAGGTCATGGATAGGTGGAGCTTAGATGTGCTTTGATCTTGATTAAGATTAAGGTTCAATATTTCCACATGTTTAAGATTATGCTCTTGACATACCTCTTGACTTTGGATGGAAGTGAAAGGTTCTTGAGTGGACTTGATAGGCTCTTGATAGTTATCAACATGAAGGCATGGTGGCTCTTGACTTAGGCTTGTGGTTGAAGACTCTTGGATAGACTTGTTGGCTTGTAGATCACATGATGGGCTTAAAGGGCTAGGCATGTTAATGGAAGGCTCTTGAAGAGGCTCAAGGATATGTGAACCACATGATGAGATTATAGGATTGGACATGACCTTTGGAAGTTCATTGGTAGGCTCATGAATTGGTATTTGACATGGAGGTAGTTTATTCCTAGCTAGTAGCCAATGGATCACATCCTTTGCAAGTGTATGGGTGGATGGGAAATATAATGGATGGATGATAATGGTAGATGGCGTTGGATTAGGATTAGGACGAGGATTAGGTTGAGAGATAATTGGATTGGATGGATTAGGATTTGGACTAGATGGGGATGATGTGGCACAATTTCCCATTATAGGTGGGTACACCTTGTAGACAATTGAGATAAATATTGGGCATTGATTTGTATTATGGCCTTTGGTCCTATGGTATGCACAATAATCATATTCATCATATGGACTTTCTTCACATGGTTTGACTTTAGGAAGTTCAATGAGTTTTGCTTCAAGCATCCTTTGTAAAACTCTCTCAGCCGCATCCTTTGGTGAATTATTAGAATGACATGGTGATGAAGGTAATGAAGGGCTTGGTGATTTGGAGGGTTGATGGACCAATGGACTAGGAATAGGATCACATGGTGGTTTTGGGATAGGCTTAGTTGGCTCATGTGATGGCATGTGATTGGATGGTGGAGGCCACTCTAGATTGGTATCTCCCTTATCAAAGGTTATTGGATCTTGCACAGGATAACTTGGGCTTGTTTGATTTATGTACAAGGGGCCATTGGGATTTGCATGTGTTTCTTGTTGCAGATGTGGACTTAGGTCTATCAATGGTGCTTGATGGTCTTGTTGAAAAGGTGTACTTGGATGTGCTTGATTTATGTACAAAGCGCTATTGGGACTTGGATGTTGTTCTTGTAATATCACTTGATTGCCTTGTGGATGGGCTTGATAGTGCATTGGAATGGTGGCATGAGGGACTGGATAAGCTTGATGTGGATGTTCATAGGTTGATGTGGCATTGACTTGGTGGATAGGTGGATTAAGTTGATAGGAAGTGGATGGATATGACATGTGGCTATGAAGTGGATTAAGTTGATAGGAAGTGGCTAAGGATTGTTGTACTTGTCGAGCTTGACTAGTGGCTAAAAGGTGTTGGACTTGGGCTATGGAGTGTTGTAGTTGAGGTGATTGGCTTAGATGGGGTTGAGCTCTTTGGATGAAGAATTGTAATGTTTTAATGGCATCTTGGTTTAGGGGTTGTGATCCTTGATAAAGATTTTGAAGGAATCTTTGGAATTTGATTTCTAGGTCCTCTAGTGTAGACATGTTGTCACCAAGTGTTTATCTTAAGTCCTTTTAGCAAGTGCTTGCTTAGGTATTTTGATGATGATGTGGAATGTTTAGATGACTTGGCTATGTTTAGATGACTTTCATCCCAAACATAGCCAAGTCATCCAAACAAGCCACATCATCATCCAAATCCCTAAACAAGCACTTGCTAAAAGGACTTAAGACAAACACGTGGTGACAACATGTCTATACTAGAGGACCTAGAAATCAAATTCCAAAGATTCTTCCAAAATCTTTATCAAGGATTACAACCCCTAAACCAAGACGCCATTGAAATATTACAATTCTTCATCCAAAAAGCTCAACCCCACGCAAGCCAATCACCTCAACTACAACACTCCATAGCCCAAGTCCAACACCTTTTAGCCACTAGTCAAGCTCGACAAGTACAACAATCCTTAGCCGCTCCATACCAACCTAATCCACCTCATAGCCACATGTCATATCCATCCACTTCATATCAACTTAATCCACCTATCCACCAAGTCAATACCACATCAACCTATGAACATCCACCTCAAGCTTATCCAATCCCTCATACCACCATTCCAATGCACTACCAAGCCCATCCACAAAGTCATCAAGTGATATTACAAGAACAACATCCAAGTCCCAATGGCTCTTTGTACATAAATCAAGTAAGTCCAAATACACCTTTTCAACAAGACCACAAAGCACCATTGATAGATCTAAATCCACCTTTCCAACAAGAAGCACATCCAAGTCCAAGTGGTCCCTTGTACATAAATCAAACAAGCCCAAGTTATCCTATGCAAGATCTAATAACCTTTGACAAGGGAGATACCAATCTAGAGTGGCCACCACCATCCAATCACATGCCATCACATGAGCCAACTTATCCTATACCAAAACCACCATGTGATCCCAATCATAGTCCATTGATCTCTTTACCTTCCAAACCACCAAGCCCTTCATTACCTTCATCACCATGTCATTCTAATCGTTCACCAAAGGATGCGGCTGAGAGAGTTTTACAAAGAATGCTTGAAGCAA
Source organism: Cunninghamia lanceolata (assembly GCA_027924645.1). Taxonomy (NCBI): domain Eukaryota; kingdom Viridiplantae; phylum Streptophyta; class Pinopsida; order Cupressales; family Cupressaceae; genus Cunninghamia; species Cunninghamia lanceolata. The sequence goes on from BSBN01000021.1 coordinate 28,669,862, forward strand.
AACTCATTGAACTTCCTAAAGTCAAACCATGTGAAGAAAGTCCATATAATGAACATGATTATTGTGCATACCATAGGACCAAAGGCCATAATACAAATCAATGCCCAATATTTGTCTCAATTGTTTACAAGGTGTACCCACCTATAATGGGAAATCATGCCACATCATCTCCATCCTATATGTCACCCCCATCTAGTCCAAATCCTAATCCATCCAATCCAATTAGGTCTCAACCTAATCCTAGTCCTAATCCTAATCCAACACCAACTACCATTATCATACATCCATTATATTTTCCATCCACCCATACACTTGCAAAGGATGTGATCCATTGGCTACTAGCTAGGAATAAACTACCTCCATGTCAAACACTAATTCATGAGCCTACCAATGAACTTCCAAAGGTCATGTCCAATCCTATAATCTCATCATGTGGTTCACATATCCTTGAGCCTCTTCAAGAGGCTTCCATTAACATACCTAGCCCTTTAAGCCCATCATGTGACCTACAAGCCAACAAGTCTATTCAAGAGTCTCCAACCACAAGCCTAAGTCAAGAGCCATCATGCCTTCATGTTGATAACTATCAAGAGCCTATCAAGTCCACTCAAGAACCTTCCACTTCCATCCAAAGTCAAGAGGTATGTCAAGAGCATAATCTTAAACATGTGGAAACATTAAGCCCTAGTCCAACTCAAGATCAAAACACTTCCATGCAACCCATCCATAACATTTACCTTCTTTATGATCAAGATGATACCTATGAAGAAGCTATCCATGAGCACCTTGATCCTATCCATAATCCTATATCTATCCATGACCAAGATATCCACATTGCTCCTAGTCATCTACCATCTAGCCCTATCCATAATGAGCAAACATCAACTTGTCACGATGAGACACTTGTCCCCCAAGTAAGCATAAAAGATCATACCAATAACTTGGATCAACATGAACATAAGCAAGATCCTAATGATCCTCCTTTCACATTGACCATCGATTCCACTTCAAGTCCACCATCATGTCCTATTGGTTTTACCACCTTTGTCCATGAATGTTCTTCCTTAGGACAACAACGACCTTTATCCACTTCACCTTCTTCATCCAATAATGAGCTCAAGTCTAATGTTCACAGCACACCTAGTCCCATTGTCCATCGCATACTCCAAAACATGAACTACCAAGGCAAAGGTCTAGGCCTTTATGAACAAGGTATTTTGGAGCCAAACCATGTCAAAATCCCTCCATGCTCATATGGCCTTGGATACACACCCCAAGGTAAACAAGGCCAAGATGTTGGTAATCCTTTCATGCATCCTAAACCTACCACTTTTCATCACACCCCCCATCATATACCCAAAACATATGTAGCCACTCCATCTCCATCATCCTATAAATGTCAAAAGCATGTGACCATACACCTTCCGCCATCCACCTTGCCTCCACTTTTACCAACTCCAAATATCCCTCCATCCACCTTGCCACCATTGCTTCCAACACCTAACATACCTATCATTCATAAGTATCCTTACATCCCTAATCATGACTAACAAAAGCACACATCGTTTAAGCATAAAGCTTCCAATCATTTCATCCACTCCACCCATGCCATGGGATTCAAAAGCAAAAATTTTGATGCCTCTACCTATAAAGCTAAAAGTCCTACCAAAAATCCAAAGAACTATCATGCCTTAGGGCACAAACATGAAAAATCAATGCAAAGAACCAAATCAAAGCAATCCAAAAAGCTATCCAAGCCCATACCTCCAAAAGCAAAGCCCAAAAGCAAAATGGTTTGGGTTCCTAAGCAAATAGCTAGCAAAGCGAATGAGGCATCCTCATCCACATCTAAGCAACCATCCAAACCCTTACCTCCAAAAGCAAAGCCCAAAAGCAAAATGGTTTGGGTTCCTAAGCAAATAGCTAGCAAGTCAAATGAGGCATCCTCCTCCACATCTCAAGAATCCCAATCACCTACCTCCATCCAAAAGCCTATTTCCATCCAAAACTTCCATTCTCTTCAAAAATCCCACAAGCAAAACAAAAGCACTAAAAATACTAAATCTATGTGGGTTCCTAAATCACTTCATCAACCATCTCCTAAGCAAACATCTCCATTGCTTCCTACACCACCATCTCATCAAAAGCTTCAATGTTTATCATGGTGTGTGCAACCGTTGGTCATGATTCCCTTCCACTCCGCAGCACCGCCACATAACTACATCTCCCCATCTTCCCTCCATTATCCTACATATCTCCCCCATGCAATCCCTATGGTCCATGCTTTGGCATAAACTTTTCATCCTTTTCCATAAGCACATCATAATCTACTATCCTTCCATCCATCCATCCTTGCATGAGCCTTCAATAATCCACATCCTAATCCACTATCTACCTAATCCATCTCCCATCCATGCAACCTCTTATCAACATCTATGAGCATAATGACATGGTCCATGTGAAGACATCACCCATTTCTAAAGGGACACTATCAACCTTCATAGCACTAGCCACTTGAGTCCCTCCTATCCATTACCATGGTGAAAACCTGGCAAACAGGCGCCATGTGTAATTGTCATCCCATCCAAAAAATAAAAATATTAAAAAAGAAAAAAAAAAGAAAAAAATCAAAAATCAAAAAAATAAAAAAAATAAAGAGAAATCCTTTCATCCAATGGTGAAAACCTGGTAAACAGGTGCCTTGGATAAGTACCATGATGAAAACCTGGCAAACAGGCGTCATGTGTAGGTTGATCTTCTATGTCACTTACACTTGGGGGCACATTGTCTCATCCAACCTATCCATTTCCAAACTATCTATCCCATTATATCATTTACCATCCTACCATCCTTAGCCATTACATAAACAAGCCTATCCTATTGAACCCATTTATCCATTCATCCATCCTTCTGCCTTTTGATTTTGATGAAGACATAGGGGCAAAATCTTGAAACATGCTTTGGATATCTCTTGGTATACCTCATACCTTCCTCATCAATCCATATTATCATTATCCACCTATCATACACCTTGTCATGTAAAACCTATCATGTCATCCCATGGTCATGAACTTTGTCATGTAAAAATCCTAAGCATTACCACCTAGAATGGGGGCAGGTTCTTCCTATGCAACATAGCCTTTGAAGATCACATCCTAGCTCCCTTATGATCCATCCACTATGGCATATCTTTATCATGAGCTTTCCATCTTATAGCTTATCCCCATCTGTTTATCACGAGCTTTCCACTATAGCCTACCTATCCATTTTTCATGAGACATGCATACATACCTTATACAGCCTATCCTCTTATCTATCCATCTATCATGAGCCTTTCATCACATTTACTATGAGCCCATCCTTTTGATCCATCCAATCCCATTCATCCATCTTTACACCTAGACTTGGTTTTCTCCCTTGTCATTGGTATCAAGCACAAAGGCTACCTAAATTGTAAATCCATTGACATCCCAAAACATTTCAAAAAATAAAAATACTCTCAAAAATCCAAAAAATCAAATATCCAACGAAAAATCCAAGCAATAAGATCGATTCAATCATCATCCAAAACAATCCACTCCATCAACATCAATCAAAATCAAAATTATCATCATCAATTCTTCTTATCAATAACATTCATTCATCCATTTCAATCAATCACTTCTTCCAGTCATATCAATCAAATCAATCTAAGCAATGATCTTAAATCCATGTCACACTAATCCATATCAAGCAAGCTAATACATCAAGGAACATTATCCAATCAAATCAACAGGTTTTGATCCTAATCTTGTCATGAGCCCAATCAATCATCATCAATCATCATCAATGGGATATAGCGTTCCCACATCCTTGTGTTGATCTAGGGATATAGCTTTCCCCACAATGACAACACTATCTATCTTTATCAATGAAACAATCAATCATTGGTTTATGACTTGACAAGGGCAATACCTTGTTTGTTTTACATCCTTTGAGCACACTAAGAACACTTGCTTATGCTTAGATTGAGTGGACACTCTAATCATCACACCATTACTATCATCATTCAAAACAATCAACCCAACAATAGCAAAAATCACAACCAAAGCACATCAATCCAACCATCAAAATAAATCCTATCAATCATCAACATCAACACCAAAACAAATCAACTCAATCACATCAACTCCAATCGGAACAAATCCAGCCACTCCAACAAATCAAAAGTAGCTCAATCCCCCACATATCATCTAATCATCCATTCATCAAATCAAATCATATCAATCTAATCATCCATCATTTCATCATCTTCAAGTCATTCTAAGCAAAGATCCAAATGCAAGACCATCCTTAATCCATACCAATCAAGTTAATCAATCAAGCCAAATTATCCAATCGCAATCCATGGTCTTGATCCTAGCCTTGTTGTAAGCCAAATCAATCAATCAACTAGCCAACCAACTCAGCAAACAACCTTGTGTTGATCTAGGGATATAGCTTTCCCTGCAATGACAACACTCTCAACTATCAACAATCAAACAATTAATCATTGGTTTACAGCTTGACAGGGGCAATACCTTGTTTGTTTTTGAATCATTTGTGCATGCTTGCTTGCTTGCTTGTGTGTGTTATCTTTTTATCTTGCATTTGTATCACATCTGTAACTTTCCAACTAATATTCATATCTTGTGTATGTTGGAATAACTTTTTGCACTATCCTTTGCATCTAAGGTAATATCATACCTTTTGTGCACTAGGACTTCAATGCTCTAAGTTTCCTTCCTCATATGTTAGACAAGGTTGTATTACGTTGGGGCACAAGACACATCGTCACCCTGGTCCTTATACCTTGGTGCATAACGTCTAGTGCTATATCAAACATCATGGTTGCTCACCTTCATTACAGCATAACGCATCATCATTTCTTCTATCTATCCCCTTATCTTTCTATTTGCAGCCAAGCCATTTCTTTTCGAGAGCCTACCCGTGTTTGTCCAACCCACCTAACCTCTCGAGGGGGCATCATCATCCCATTTCATCCTATCTTTCCACCATCATCATCCTCATCATATCTTTCCATCATCACTATCATTTTCCTCTATCCATACCTTGGCTTCTTTGAAATGATGTTACTCGACACAAATCTTATCATCTCGAACATCATCTCAAAGAGGGGCAAAATGTAGACACCCAAATTTGTCCCAACTTTGTCCATGTCCTACAACACCTTGTTAAAACATTATCCTAAACATCATAAGCCATTTTTGTCCTAAATCCCACTCTTAATCCCATTTATCCATTAGCCAATTAATTAAATAAATTTTATTTATTTAATTAAAATCCCATTCAATCCCATCCTCATCTTACTTAGCCAATTAATTAAATAAATTTTATTTATTTAATTAATTTCACATGCATAATCCCATTTATCTTATCCCCATCCCAATTAATTAAATAAATTTTATTTAATTAATTGGGATGGGGATAAGATAAATGGGATTATGCATGTGAAATTAATTAAATAAATAAAATTTATTTAATTAATTGGCTAAGTAAGATGAGGATGGGATTGAATGGGATTTTAATTAAATAAATAAAATTTATTTAATTAATTGGCTAATGGATAAATGGGATTAAGAGTGGGATTTAGGACAAAAATGGCTTATGATGTTTAGGATAATGTTTTAACAAGGTGTTGTAGGACATGGACAAAGTTGGGACAAATTTGGGTGTCTACACCCTTTGCTTATGTATGTTACCTCAGGAGGATATTTCGATGTATCGGGTGATGTTTCAAATATGATGATGACGAGACAAACTTACTTGTCTCTCTTTTGGAATATCAGGATGACGTCATCCTGATATTCGTTCTTTCTATCGGAAAGGCATCATGACGTCATCGTCATTGTAGGCGAACATGATCATGTTGAGAAAATATCCTGCCGAGAGGTAAATGTGCTAATGATGTCATCGTCATGTTAGTTTCTTTGTTTATCGTATTCGGATGACATCATCAAGATATTTGCTAAGGGTGATATTTTGGGTCAGGAGGATATAAAGAAATATCGGGTTACATTTGGAAATATGACACTCGCGATATATAAAACTGTTTGACGGGAAGATTTACTACAACTTAAAATTGACGTCCAGATATTTGGACCGCATGGTTTGTCGGGGGATGTTTCAAAGATGTTGATGACAAGACAAACTTACTGAGGTTATAAAAATATGATCCTCCTCCTGCGAATATCTGGTTTGACCAAAACTTTGACTGTTCATAACTATCACATCCTGATGAATATCAGGGTGATGTAAAAGGCAAACCTGCATGAATTTTAATGCTCTTTCAAACTATGAGGTCACAGAAATGAAATATGAATTTTGACAAACTGACCTCATAATGGTGACTTACCTCATCCTGGTTCCACATGATGATGCACATGACTTACTTTTTACCAAACCGCCAAAAAGTAGACAACCCAAGCCAAGCCAAAAAGTTGGGTCCCTGTTTTGCCAAGTTAAAATGGGGCGTGTTGTTTAACCACACAACAACTTGCCACCAAAGAAAACAAACAAATTCCAATGATTCAAGTGATGTGATCACATTCATCTATAGTATTCTAATTCCTTCTAACATAATCATCATGATCCCTTTGAATGATACAATTTCATCCTGGTAACAATGGTAACAAAGGATCATGTGTGTGCATATGATTAATTATCCTCATCTTGAAAACAAATTGAAAACATGAGTAACTGGTGTTAAACTACATAGTTGGAGATCATCCCTCATAGCCAACCTGGATAGAGCCTTGCTGCCAGCAGGTGTCTATAGCCCCGGCAAGGTTATCTATACAATCTCCCTAAGTAGAGCCCCATTGCCAGCAGGCGTCTATAGCCCTGGTAAGGTTACTTAGATGGCCTAATTTTATTTCTTTCTGATTTTCTCTTTAAAATTTGTATCTGATATCATCATGTTAGCTCATTTGTACAAGGTACAGTCACTTGCAGCTTTAGGTTGGAGATTGTATTGGTAGCAAGGGAGTCCCTTTAGATTTTTCACTTAACACCTATACTTGTGTGTTCAACAAACCCAAGGTTGTTAGGTGTTTCATTGTGATTGATTCACTTTGACCAAGAAAAGGCACCCTAATGAAAAGATATCAGAAACCTGATCATGATTACTTCTTAGGATGAATCATAACCTATATCTAAATGTGTTCTCATCACTTGAATCCTAACAATTTAGTTATTTTCTGGGGTGATGAAGTGCATCATCCTGACTTACCAGAACAAGGTCTCAACCGACAAAACAAAACAAGCACAACAAACAAACTGTAAAAACAACTATACAAATATACAATATGATACATATGACTGTCATGAAATCATTTAGGCCTAGAAATAATGTTTGAGGAATTGTCCATTGATTGGCAATGGGACATCCTCACCGGTCAGGTTCTTAAGCCTATAAGTGCTGTCTCCTAGTATCTCAGAAATTTGAAAGGGACCTATCCATAATCTATCAAACTTACCATGGTCACCTTTCTTTTCATGGGCCTTATCCCACATCAGGACTAAATTGGATATCCTGAAAGCTTTAATTCTGGCTCTCTTGTCAAACCAACGTTTGACAACAGCCTGATGTTTTGTAAATTGGTCAATTGCTTGACTCCTTTTTTCTTCCAGGTGCATCAACTGAAGCAACCTGACTTCTTGCTAATTGTCAATACCTAGGTATTCTTGGGCAAACTACAGAGTAGGAATTTTCAAGTTTACAGGGAGGATAGGATCTACCCCATATACTAGTTGGAAAGGCGAGTTTCCTAATGCAGTTTTCATTCTAGTTCTGTCTACCCATAAGGCATATTTCAAGAATGAATTCCATTCTCTAGGGTTCTTCTCTATCAGTTTTCTTATGATATTCAGTAAATTCTTGTTGGTGGATTCTGCTAAACCATTCCCTTGTGGATAGTAGTTGGATGAAAACTTAAGTATAATCCCATGATCAAAAGCCCAACTTGACAATTTAGTTGAAGTGAAGGCAGACCCATTATCACTTACCAAAGCATAAGGAATTCCATACCTGGTGACAATGTTGCTCTCCAAAAATCTAATGACATCATCTGCAGTACAAGTTTTTCTACTAACCACCTCAGTCCATCTGGTACAATAGTCAGTAATTGTTAAGACATAACTATGACCTGAAGAGGATGGAGGATTGATTGGTCCTATAAAGTCCATGCCCCATTGCGCAAATGGGCGTTCTTCCATTACTGGTTGCAAAGGTTGCGCAGCATATTTCTCTCTATTGGCGGTAACCTGAAAAGCATGACAATATTTAACATGATCAGCTGTGTCTTTAAAAATTGTAGGCCAGTAATATCCTGCTCTGAGGATGGCATGTGTTGTGGCCAAGGCTGATCCATGTGTCGTCCTGAACTTATCATGCAACTCTGACAGGACCCTATTTGCTTCTGGCTTTTCTAAGCATCTCAGGTATATTCCTTCATAATTCTTCTTGAATAAGGTTCCTCCCTTCATCATGTATCTTTGGGATCTTATTTTCAATGCTCTTCTTTGTGAAGCTTGCATTCTTGATGGACATCTACCGGTAATCAGGATGTGCCTGATATTTGCATACCATTCTTTATTATCTGTTTTATTAATAATGTACTGCTGGCTGGTGATGTTTGGGTCAATTTCAGATATCATTTGACTCAGAGCTTGCCCTCTTACCAACTTCATTGGTGTAATTTCCATGTCATACTCTTGTAATACAGTAATCCATTTAGCTCTTTTTTCACTAGGTTCACTCTGCATCAGCAGCATGTTCACTGCTGCATCTGGTACCACAACAATCACTTTGCTTCTCAATATGTAGTGTCTAAATTTCTTTACTGCTCTGACCACTGCAAGTGCCTGTCTCTCAACATCTACATATCTCAATTCAGCATCCCTGAAAGGACAGCTCATTAAAGCAATTGGTTTTTCTTCTTTCTCTTCATTTCTTTGAGTCAATACTACTGTAGAGGTATGTTCTGAGGCAAATGAATAGATGTAGAAATCTTTGGTGTAATCTGGACTGATGAGGATAGGAGCATATGATATGGCTTTCTTTATATCTTCAAATGCAGCCTTGGCCTTTGGTGTCCACTCAATTTGTGCATCTTTTTTCAACATGGCATTTAATGGCCTAATAATCTCAGCAAAGGCTGTGATGAACTTCCTCACAAAGTTTATCTTACCAAAGTAAGACTTGAGTTCCTTTTTGCTTCCTGGAAGTTGTAACTTCATAATAGACTCCACCCTGTCAGGATCAATGATAATTCCATCTTCTGTGATTAGGTGGCCAAGTAAATTTCCTGTTGTCACCCCAAATATGCACTTCTTGGGATTCAATGATATTCCATACTCTTCACATTTCTTTAATACATTTCTGAGATTAGTTACATGATTGTTCCTTTCCTTAGAGAACACTGTTAAGTCATCCATATAGATGACTATACATTTTCCTATTAAGCCTCTGAAGGCTATGTCCATTGCTCGCTGGAATGTAGCTCCACCATTTATAAGTCTAAATGGCATACGTCTATATGCAAATATCCCCCACTTTGTGGTGAAGGCAGTTTTCAATCTGTCAATTTTATCAACCATCACCTGGTTGTATCCTGAAAAGCCATCCAGAAAGGACATCATTTTGGCTCCATTTACAATATGCAGAACTTCATCTAATGAGGGTAAAGGATAATTATCTTTTTCTGATGCTCTGTTCAGATTTCTGAAATCTACGCATAATCTGATATCTCCGTTCTTCTTTCTGACAGGGACTAGATTAGCAACCCAGGTGGAGTGCCGCACAGGAAAGATTATCTGGGCACTTAACAACTTCTTGACTTCTTCAAGGATTATGGGTTCAAGCAAAGCATTGACTGGCCTTTGCTTCTGTCTGAAAGGTTTAGCATCTGGCTTGAGAGGTATAGTGTGAGTTATGACTGATGTGTCATATGTCTTCAGCTCATCATAAGTCCATGCAATTACATGTATGTAATCCTTAAGGGCCTGAGTTATTCCTTCTAACTCTTCTGGTGTGCAGACTTTGCCAATCAGCACATTTCTCTTGTCTTCCTTTTGTCCAATATTCACTTGTGAATATTGACCTCCATCTGCCTTGGGCAGATCCTTATGCTTAAGCATATTATCCAAATCAAAGGCTCTTTCTAATTCAATCATACCTTTGGGAATTCTGTTGCTAGGCAATTCTAATATTTCATCTTCCTCCCAAACATGATCCTCCATATTATTCTCATCTATGATTTGGGCATCAAATACATCTCTATTTGAAATGAAATCCAAGATGTGCTGATCATCATCAAACACCAGGAGGTTGGTCACATTATCAAGTACCGATGGTACTGACACCAGTTCTACTAAAAATCTCTTTTGCCTTGATATAAAGAGTGGCTCCAATGTACTGGCAGCCTGGGCAAGTGCATCTACCCTCTGGTTTTGTTCTCTTAGTACGTGAGTGATATTAAAGGCGTCGAAGCCCTCAATCAGGTCCCACACATGATGTCTGTAATTGGATAGTTTTATGTAGTTACAAGAGTAAATTCCTCTTACTTTCCTCACAACTAGCTCTAAATCTCCGAAGACATGCAGAATCTTTACTTTCTTCTTATGAGCAAACAGTATCCCATGAATCAGAGCCTCATACTCTGTTACATTATTAGTACAGGGGAACTGTAATCTGTAGGTTGCTAAGTAGGATTTTCCAGTTGGATCAATCAGATCAATTCCTACCCCAGCACCTTGTTTATATTTAGATCCATCAAATCTTAGGATCCAGGGTTTATCTTCAGCAAGATATTTATCTTCAGCAGGATATTTATCTGAACTTTCTTTCTTCTTTGCAGCTCTAGCTGCTACTCCGCCTGATATCCACTTCAAATTAGGGATGTCATCATTCTCAGGTTTCTTCCTTCCTTTATTTTGTGGGTCTGATGGCTTTTCTACTTTCTCTTTTACGTCAGGAGGAGGATGATCTTCTGAATCTGCAGCTGCATGCTTTTTCAAAATGTGTAAACATAGTGAGCAAGTTGTTTCTGAGTGAGGTGCCTTGTGCAACCTACACCAACCTTTAATTAAAACTTCCTGGGGAGATTTATGCTGTCGTGTCATCTTCTCTATTTCTTTTATTAGAAATTCTTCGAACTTAGTCAGGTCACTACCTTTGTCTTCATCAGACAATTCATAATCTAGCTCCATAAAACAATCACTCCCAGGGGTGATCTTTTCTTTAATTGCATCGTTCATCTGGTCAAAAACTAGCACTCCTTCCATTTTTAGGATATGATCCTCATCATGATCTGTCGGTTCTTCAGTTCCTGTAGAAGACAGATAAGAATTAGCATCGTCATCATCATCAGATGTAGCATTTACCTCGGAATATGATGATGATGCCTCACTGCTTGTCTGCTCTAGCATCATCATATCTAAGCATGTTTCACAAGTCTTTTCTGAATGTGCTTCATTGTGTAATCTACACCATCTGTCAATCAAAATATCATTAGCAGGTATATTTAACAATTGACAATGTTTTACCTGATTAGACAGATGTATCTCAAAATCTCTAAAGCGATCTATTTCGTTCTCATTATCTGGATTATTATCAGGTTCCACAACTGGCATGTCCTCCTGATGATCATCATGATGATGATGATGAAGATCAAACATCAGGATCTCTTCTATTTTGACAGTCTGCGGCCTGATGCAATAAACTCCAGGTTCTACGTCTACGTACATGATCTCATTTGTTCGGTTATACTCAGTGATCATATGCTTCATCCTAGGCTCAGCATCAATCCTGATCTGATTATGTATAGCCTTCCATGGTAACCACATGTGACTGAAGTCTGTTGACATATATCCGTTAAGCGTTTTGGACCAATCTCGGCTAAGCAACATCCCATAAGTATTAGGTATGTCAACTACCTGAATATCAATGTAATACTGGATCCTAGGATCAGATGCTAGCTGCATGTGTATGTGAGTTAGCTCTTCTACTACACTTACTTCTGTTTTGTTCAGCTGTGTGACCTTCTTTAAGGATTTAGTAGGATGTAGTCCTAAGGCATTGCATATTGACAAGGGCATAACATTCGTGGAGGCTCCTGAATCAACCAAACAGTTGTGCAGGTTCTTGCTGAACATTCTTATGGTGAGGAGGAACGGAGGTGACTCAGATTTGTCCTTATATAAGGTCATGTGGGAGGTTTCTGCAGCTTGGACTGTAGCTGACACTTTAGGCTTGACAATATTATCCCTAGCAGCATGATCTTTGCCACTGGGTTGATTTGAAAGATGGCCATCCTCTTTAGGAGCAGGATCATCTAGTGACTTCATGAATGCCTTTTTGATAGCTGGAGTTTTAAGTAACTCAGACAGAGACAGGCTGATCTTAATTTTCTTCATTTCATCAGCCAAATAATTGACTAACTTGTCAGATTCATGAGGTGCATTTATAATCTTTGATCCTATGTTTTGAGGTGACAAGTACTGAGCATTTACCTTGGGGAATCCAGGGTTATTGCTAGCTTTAGGATCAGGAGGTGTATTGAAGTTGTTTGGAGGTAAAGATGATGTCAATGGACCAGTAGGTCTATTGGCATTACTTCTCAAGTTATAATTATGCTTACCAAGATATTGCTGCTGGTATGCATGTACTTCCTCATGTTCTCTTGCAGGCTCATTTTCATCCTTAAAAGGGAATACATAGTTTGTTTCAAAGGTTAGGGCAGATTCCTCACATGCCTGGTTATAATTCTGATGAGGTTGATTTGTATAGGCTTCTAGCACAAAAGCTGAGTCATATCCACAAGGAACAATCTCATTTCCTTCTGCCTAAGGTGGATTTCTAGAAGTGTTAGACACTTCAGTCTGAAAGATGCTGGCAGCAATCCTAAATTGTGGACAGTCTAATTCTGCATGTGCATTTGTATTGTGGATCCTACACCAATTAGTAAGAGCTGCCTCAGCAAGATTGACTCTAGTAGTCTGTTTGGCTTCACCAGGAGGCTGATTGTCCAGGGGTGATGGTAATGAACCATTAATTGGTCTAGAGTTCCATACTCTGGGCTGTCTCTGAGGATTATTACTATTATTTCCACCATTATTGTTGAAATTATTGTTGTTATATCCTCTGTCAGGATAACTTGGTCTGTCATTGGAATAATTTCTATTCTGACTTGACTGGGAATAAAAACCTTGATTTCTCAAATGTGTCACTTCTGTGGTGAGTTTTCTCAGTTGAGTAGAAATTTCTTTGATTTCCTCTTTTTCTTCTTGAGCTTTGGCCACTACATTTTCAGTCTGAGGCTTGAAGAAAGAGGATCCATGGTTATTGTTGGATAGATCAGTACCCTGAGGTGTCTGAGCATGTGTAGGATATTGTGGCAATTGGTCATTTCCATTAGGAGGAGGCATAATGCTCAGTGGCGGTACTTGCAAAGGTGCAGGCATGACTGCTCCATTAGGATATTGTGCAGGATACTGTGGAGAATATGGTGCAGGATATGATGCAGGATATTGTGACTGCATGCTAGGCAAGGTAGGGAATACTATATTTGGAGTAGGAGCAGGTATCAACTGCTGATTTACCTTGATAGCTTCTTGAAAAGCTCCTGTCAATGTAGTGATCTCAGGATGTGTTCTCCTGATGAACATGGAAGTTAATGGATCCAGGGCTGAATAATAGATACTCCTAGCAGAAGCCTCAGCTACTACATATGGGGCAACTAACTTGGACAACATTTTCTGGAACCTAGCATTAAAATTAGCAATAGGTTCATTCTCAAATCTTTTGATTGTAGCAAACATATGGTAATTCATAGATGGATCAATAGGGACCTTGAACCTATCAAGAAAGGCTTTCTCTAAGACAGCCCATGAACCAACAGAGGCTTGGCCAAGACTAATAAACCAATTATAAGCCTCTTCTCCTAAGGAAAAAGGAAATAATCTGCACACCACATCCTGGTGTTCTATTCTAGCTCTATAACAAACTTCCTTAAAGGTCCTGATATGATCTTCAACATCATGGCAAGGATGATATTTTGGGCAAAGTTTGTCCGGGTTCTTTGGCAACTCATGATATGCGGTAAAGGTCAAAGGTGATTCTGCTGCAAAGAAAGACATTGCAACCAAAGGAGGTTGAGCTGGTGTGCAGCTGGCTGGGGTTGAACTAAAGGCACACCCTGAGGCTGAACAGGAGGTGTCACAGATATCCCAGAAGGTATTTGCAAACCAACAGGAGTTACAGGAGGAGGTTCTGGTGAAGCCCTTGACGCACTAGACCCTAGAGTATGATGAATGTCTACAGTTCTTGGTCTGAAACCCCTAATAGGCAATTCTTCAAAATTTCCACTAGATCTGGACCTGGTATTTATCCTGTGAGCCATGATTTCTTGATTTTGAGAAAAATTGGCTGAAGCTTTGCAAATATTGGTTGGATTTCACTGGATGAGGTGATATTTGCGGTCAGATGGCTAATCAGACTGGATATTTACGAAATATTTGCAAAGATACTGCAAATATGAAAGGATATATGGCTGATCTCAAGTTTCTAAGGCCTATATTCTTCAAAGCTTGAACAAATTCATGTATCTTTGGTTGATATTTGTGAATTCAGAATGATCTACTGTAAAGCTTGCAATATTAATGTGAGATCTAGAAATCTTTACACAGAATGAGCATATACGAGCCTTTTACAGTAAATACCTACGTAATATTTGAAATTCACAAACGATCCGAGGTTACCTTACTCTCTGCATCATCAGACCTGAAAATAATGATGATGAGCGTGGTCTTCCAGATCGGCCCTCCTTCTAGCACCAATTTATGTTGGTCATGATGTTAGTCACAAACAAGCATAGAATAAAAGTACACATTAACCTTTATTCATCTTGAAAGATATTATGAATTCAAAGAATCCATGATCCCAAGTCTCCGGTGATTAGGTCTTAATCGTCTGACGTT
This sequence comes from Cunninghamia lanceolata, assembly GCA_027924645.1. Lineage (NCBI taxonomy): Eukaryota > Viridiplantae > Streptophyta > Pinopsida > Cupressales > Cupressaceae > Cunninghamia > Cunninghamia lanceolata. The sequence continues at coordinate 28,684,880 of BSBN01000021.1, forward strand.
ACTTAGAGGTTAATGTGAGTTGCTGTTTCCATTTTGGGGCCTTACGTGAAAGTTCATCATCATGACACCACTTCTGCAAAGATTCTTACAGAGGAGTCATATTATACAGCTATTTGATGGAATGATGCAGAAATACTTCAAACTTTGCATGATATTTTCAATTGTGCATGCTTTGTATTCAAATATGCTAAATATTTGCAATTACCTACGAGATGTCTGCATATTTTGTGTTATTTGCTTAGGATTATCAGTTATTTGCAATTGTGATAGTGAAATGCTCTGAAATTGAAAGAAACTAAAAGGAATACTTCAATTTAAAGTTGAACCTTTAGCTATTGATCCACATACATACTCGATACTGTCATGAGGAGAAGAAATCAAACCATACGTTCACCAGGATATTCCACAGCTAGATATAGTTGATGCAAACTTCAGAGGATGATGAATGAAAACAATACATGCAACATGATGAGCACTCCAAGGGACGCAACAAATCAAAGCACATATCCAGAATTCAGACACAGATTACTTAAGATTTATGAAGATTTGTAATCGAAATACTCTTCTCTTTTATTAAGTATGCAAAAGACATGTACATATACAATAGCTTTGAAATGAGCCCTAAATACTTCAGCAAACAAATTTCAATTAAGTTTCAAATATTTACAACAAGGCATTCCATCACCTTTTATAGAACAAGATGAGGAATCCGTTACAAAAGATCCACGATCCTGATTCATCATTTTACATCTACGGTTATCATTTTTCTTGACTTTGTCAACCCTTATAAAATGGCACAAGTTGCCAGTTGGCAACTATCTATATTGCTTATGCATATATCCCCTTTACGACGTATCTTCATCATGTTCCTTAGCTGATTCATGTGGATCATTATCATGATGTTCACTTCCTAAACTTTCGCTATCTTGATGGTGATGATGTCGCATATGGGGCTGCATGCTGTTCCGGATCTACTCATATGAATGCACAACTTGATCTATCCCTCCACCATCTTGAGTCTTTGCCTTGATGATGGCGTGCTTATGTGCTTCATACTTATCTCTACTGTTATCCAGCTTGTTTTTCCTGTCCTGCAGTGTCTCATTATATTTCTCCATCTTGACCTTGATCCTCATTATTTTATCTATAAATTCTTCTGTCAAGTGGACTGGTGGACCATCTGCTTCTGATTGGAAGTTGTTGTGCAGAGCCTTGATAGCAGACTCTTCATCTTGATTTTCTATTTTACCTTCCACCTTTCCTTCCAATGTTTCTAATATCTCTGCCTCTTCAGCCATTAGCTCATGTAGCCTCATGCTGATATCTCTCAGCTTATAATTGCATCTTTTGAGAATTCCGCATTCAAATTGAACGTCTTTGTACCAGATATCTACCAACAATGCGGTATTACTGTTCAGTACCTGCTTACTGATAAGCAGTTGAGGATTTATCCTCTTTATTTCTCCCAAAAGGCTAAGGACTCTCTCCAGTTTGAAAGACCTTTTCCGGGTCTGTATCTGTAATTTATCCACCTTAGTCCTGGAGTCACTCAAAATACTCCACCTCGTCAAAGAGGCCTTCACTATTTCTATAGCATCATCCAATGTGGATGACATCTATTTTCTGATCACAGACGCCTCATGTTTCATGAGGTCTAATTTATTTACCTCCTCCTGAGAAATGGCAGTCAATGGGACTGCATGTTCAGTTGTGGTATCATCAGGATTGGTCAGCCCCTTGATGTAGGCATTTAACTGAGTCATGTGCTCTTTATGTTGCTTATTCTTCTCCTTCTCTCTTTTCACCTTTTGAATTAGAGAGTCAATAATGTCTTTGCCCTCTTGACCCTCTTGGTCTTCATTGGCAAAACCCAAATCTACTGTGCTAATTTGAAATTCATCTACAGTAATTTTACCTTTTTCTTTCTCCACCGCAGGTATGGCAATTTGTGCGGTCCTTCTCCCGGTTGCCGGATCTTTCCTGATGGCCAAAGTCATTCTAGCCTTCCTCCTTGGTTTCATTATATCTGCGGAGAACAAGGTGGAGACATCAAATTCCTGAATTTCAAGCTCTTCCTCAATATTTACTTCTTTTGCTAACCACGGAGGCACCTGATCATGTTTTTCAGCATCATCATGATGTTCACCCATATCTCCCGTTTCTATCAGCAAATGTGGTGGAGATGGTGATTTTCTCATTTCTTCTTCTTGATGCTCACTTTGTTGTTGATCTTACGGCACCTCCTCCTGTTGAGGAATTTCCTTTTCCGGAGGAACATCTTCTTGGTGTGGAGAACCTTGCGTTGCATCTATATGTTGATCATGATGATCATGATCTTTCTCCATCATTATTTCATCTATTTTCAATTCTTCCCCTTGTTGTTTGTCCACTGCACTAGATACTGGGGATTCTGCCTGAGGTGCGGGCATTTGTTCTGTGACCATTATTTGTTCTAGGCCTGCACTGTCAACCTCTTGTGTTTTGGCAGTAGGATCTTCTATTGTTTTCTCCTTTTCATCAGCCTTTATTTCTTGAACCTCTATTATAGCAGGTTCCGCTGATGTATCATGTGGACTTTGTCGTCCCAATTCTAGAGCATGGCCTTCTGACTCTGCCATCCCTATTTCTTCTGTTGGGTGCCCCTTGCCAGGTGATCCTGCTGGCTGTTCAGGACTTGCATCCTGTTTCTCTGTCAGGCCTACCACTATAGGGCTTGTCACCTCTGTGATTAATGTATCTAGCCCTATTTATTGAGCTACCTGCTCTGGGCTCTTTTCTTGCTCTTCTTCCACTTGCTTCATTTCTTCCAGTACTGATTGAACTGGTGGAGGTTTGTGGGGTGTCATACTTATACCAGCAGCAAGTGTTTCCATCTTCTGTGCAGCCACATCCTGCATGACTTCATCATCAGACATATTTATTGTCTCATCAAGCGAGACATGTCCTTCTTCTTGTGTTTGATCAGTTTCTTTCATTTGTTCTTCTGCAAGTTCAGTTTTGAACTTGACTATGGTAGGAAGTGGAACATTATGCTGAAGTTCCTTTGGTACTTCACTACCTGCCCCTTGTAATAGTGTAGGGGGTTGGCTTATTCCACCTCTCATGGAGGTTCTTTATTTCTTAGGTGTGGTGGACACCAGCACCTGTGGAGCTCTCCTCTTTCTCTTTATTATTAACGGAGCCTCTTCTTCTTCAGGCTCCTCCTCCATGAGGATATCTTCTGTATCATGTTTCCTTAAGGATTGACCCACTTCTAGGGTCTTAGTGATTCCAGCCTCTGCTGTCTTACTCTTCTTGGGCTTTTCTTTCTTCAGAGGGGATTCTGATTCTGATCCTGATCCTGATCCAGCTGCCTCCTCAGCTACAAATACTGCCCTTTCAATTATAATCCCTTTTGGTCCTTTATCCACCTTCTTGCCCCTTGGGGGTCTTTTTCTCTGTTGTTGTGGTGGAGGGATTCTATCTCCCTTGGTCTTCCTCTTCTCAATCAGGAAGTCATCATACTCATCCCTAGAGATATCCTATCCCTTCTTTTTGTTGTCCACCGTAATGGCAACACCTTTCTTTTTCAATGCCTTTACCTGCTCATCAACCCAAGCTTGAGTTAGTTGTATAGTCCTAGCAATGAATGGGTCCAAAGATATGTCTTCCTGCATGGTGAGGTCAGGTGCAGAGATGGTGTCATTATATATCTTCTTTTGTTCATATTCATTTGCGATTATCCTACCATCATCCTTCTTCAATTGTTGGGGGATGGAGATGCAATCAAAATTTCTAATTTGGTTCAGAGTTAACCTCTGATACCTTCTTCTTCTGGCCTCTGCCTCATCTTCGCAGTCGGCCCAAAAATCCTCTAGGTGCCTCTGATGAATAGGCTTTCCTAGTATCTTCTGTATCCTGCCGTAAGGATCATATGGTCTTGTTATTGGAAAAGGCTGCAAATTCATTTTATTTAGGGTGACCATCACCTTCTTTATATTATCTGAGTCAGGGCACATATAGCTGCCAATGCTGACTGGGAACAAAATTGGTGGCAGCTTCTTGGCATCCTTGTACATTTTTATCATTGTGGAGCCCTGCCTGATAAATTCCATTAGTATTACTGCATCAGTAGGATATCTTGGCAGCATCAGGGGATGTCCCTCAAAACCTTCAACCCTTATATAAGAAAAGGTTGCAAACTGTATGTACCAGGCCCCATGCCTGTAGACTATTTCTTGAGCCTCCATGCTCAATCTCTTTGTTCTGTCCTCTTCCACGATCCTTACCTGATGCATAGAGAATCAATCATTGACTAGTTTGTAATCTTTGAGGTAGTTGGTTCTCTGCAGCTGGGGATGATGATCCTAGATATACACCGCATTTGTGCCTGTGAGCTTTCCATCTGTAACTAAAGCATCAAAAGTGCCTTTGTAAGCACAAGAATAAACAATGTATGACGACATATAAAATGCACAATTTGAACCTCCCACGTTGATCAGCTGCTCATGCAGAGCATCACTTATTATCTGGCCCCATAGTGGCTTGATGTCTGAATACAGACACATCATTATTATTCCGTACATCTAATCTCTGAAACTACTTGCATCAGGCTGGCTTGTTACTCTATTCAGGAGTGCAATCATGTATTGGTATTCCTCACTGAAATCATACTTGAACAGGTGCACAGGAAGTTTGGCTGCTGCAGGATATGTGCTGTTCTCAGCCCGCCATTGATACATGTTCTTCCTGGCGGATTTCTTGTTGGCTTCATACTCTTTTTTTGACTTCCTCAAGTCCATGCTCTTAACTTTACTGCCTAGCGGCAATCCAAATGTCCGGGAGAGACCCTTGATGGAGAGGTCTGCATATATCCTCCCATGCTTCACCACTTGCCTTGTCTGAGGATTATAATTCCGGGCACATTCTATGACCAGTTCCGGAGATTCCATGGAGTATGGAAAATCGGCAGCGTTCCACATCCTTGATACAAACACTGCATCCAACACCAGACTCTTATCATTTCCATCATTCAGCTTAGCTAACCAGGCTTCCAAATTAGTGCTTCCTTGATGGGTATCTGTAATTGCTCCATATTTAAACAGGACCCCTCTCTGAGAAGAGAACATGGGCTTACTAAATTCCTCTTGACACTTAACAAACTATTTGTCAGCCATGAGTACCTGCAATTAACAAAATCCCATCTCACAACAGGTATACACATGTATGCATATTGCCATTGACTTTATAATTCACCATGCCTTTGTATTCATTCAATGTTACTTAGTCATATGGGTGCATAAACCAGAACTTACATCATCATACCGAAATAAAAACAACATGATGAGGGTTTCATTTACTTACCTGATTACGCAAATTTCTCTTTTATACTAGTAGAGTGCTAACGACATTCTTAATTTAGCCGATGATCACTTCCTTCCTTCTGTCTGTGAGCTCAAATCGCGCAACAATTGCCTGTATGAGGATATGGAAGCCGGTGCTCTGTAAAACAATATTATCACAAGGTAAATGTAAAAATGACGGTTGAATTACCTTTTAACCTTGCAATTAGGGTAAATTTAGGGCAACTCTGAAAAATTGGATTGTATTCCTTGATTATCCGTGCGAAAACGCAGGATCTTGCCAGGTGTTTCATTGGGTTCCGGGGTCGGCGGGAACCACCTACCATGTCTGTGCGCATTAAATGATAATGGCGGCAATGGGAGCAGGGTGATATCCATATGACAGGCTATCGTGAAGGCAGGATGATATTCGCAAATATCGGGTTGAGTTTCAATATCAGCCTCCTGCAGCAAATTAGAATAGTTATCGCGACAAGATTCGGGTGACGAAAGCACCCTTTGGTTATGTATGTTACCTCAGGAGGATATTTCGATGTATCGGGTGATGTTTCAAATATGATGATGACAAGACAAACTTACTTGTCTCTCTTTCGGAATATTGGGATGACATCATCCTGATATTCGTTCTTTCTATCGGAAAGGCATCATGACGTCATCGTCATGCTAGGCGAACATGATCATGTTGAGAAAATATCCTGCCGAGAGGTAAATGTGCTGATGATGTCATCGTCATGTTAGTTTCTTCATTTATCGTATTCGGATGACATCATTAGGATATTTGCTAAGGGTGATATTTCGGGTCCGGAGGATATAAAGAAATATCGGGTTACATTTGGAAACATGACACTCGCGATATATAAAACTGTTTGACGGGAAGATTTACTACAACTTAAAATTGACGTCTAGATATTTGGACTGCATGGTTTGTCGGGGGATGTTTCAAAGATGATGATGACAAGACAAACTTACTGAGGTTATAAAAATATGATCCTCCTCCTGCAAATATCCGGTTTGACCAAAACTTTGACTGTTCATAACTCTCACATCCTGATGAATATCAGGGTGATGTAAAAGGCAAACCTGCATGAATTTTAATGCTCTTTCAAACTATGAGGTCATAGAAATGAAATACGAATTTTGACAAACTAACCTCATAATGGTGACTTACCTCATCCTGGTTCCGCATGATGATGCACATGACTTACTTTTTACCAAACCGCCAAGAAGCAGACAACCCAAGCCAAGCCAAAAAGTTGGGTTCCTGTTTTGCCAAGTTAAAATGGGGCGTGTTGTGTAACCACACAACAGGAGTTAATAGGGTTGATTACCCAGTGAACTCAGCTAATAGAGAGTGATGAAGCAATGATAGCTTATCACTAAAGAGGAAATGGAGGTGAGGGAACGCATGAGATTGATTAGAGAGTTAATTTGAGATTAAATAGAGTTAATTATGCATGTGTGGGTGCATGAAATAGTTAACTCTATATTAGGGATCAAAAACCATGCAAATAGAAAAAAAAGGGGCAAAAACAGAGCAAAAACAAGAGAGAAACTCAAGTTTTTCTGCGGGCTCAAAAATGGTAGGATCGCCCCTTTTGTCAGTAGGGTTGCCCGGGGGAGATCCAGGCTAGACAGGGTCAGATGCAGAAAAATAGCTTGGGAGATGGTAGAAGAGATGAAAAGGATGGGTTTTGCATCAAGAAACAAGTCAGTCATGTGGAAAAATCCAAATCTCCACTTGCGTCTGTAGGATCTCCTGAGGGAGATCTGGGAATAATAGGGGGAGATTTGGATTGGTTGGTTGGAACTAAAAACTGACAGTGGGAGATGGATCGAGAGACCTCTAGAAGGCTTCTAGGAGATACACAAGATGAAAAACAAAGGGGAAAGGTGAGAACTCACCTACAAGATGCTCACAATGCTTAGGATCAAGGTCAAAAGCCATAAAACGCAAGTTGTCGCAACAAGTGTCGAAAGCATCACGAATAGAGAGAGAGGGAAATTGACAAAGAAGAAACAACACAAGATGAGAAAAGATGACATGTCATCAAGAGGTCTACTGCCTAAAGGATTTTATTTCATGCTTATATGTACGTGACAAGGATTTGAATCATCATAGGGGTCCTCGTGGAGGCAATGCATGATTTTTTTGCTTACAGATCCTTGAGTCACATTCTCAATATTGCAAAACAAATTACTCAAGGAAATCAAAGAAATCAAAATGTGTCACAAAAACCCTATGACAAAGTGGTTGCTTACATATACAATACGTGAAATAATAAGAAAAGTAAACAAAAGTCAAACATTCTAATCACTTTACCAACTTCTTAACCTATGCTACCTCAATCACCTCGTCTTCCTCATAAAGGTTGTCAAGATTATGATCTTGTTGAGCAGCTTCGTGTTACTTCCGCTAAGATCTCTCTTTGGAAACTCATACAAACATCACCTACATACCATAGAATTCTCCAGGAAGCTTTAAAAAAGGTGATTGTACCACCTATTGTTAAGCCTAATGATGTAGCAGCTCTGTTAGATTGTATTCATGTGACAAAAATGGATATTTTGTTTCCACAACATGAGTTACCCTCTATGGAAGTTCAGAAACAATATGATCCTCTTCTAATCTTTGTCACAATAAATAAAAGGTTGATAAAGCGAGTTATGGTTGATAATGGATCAGCTCTTAATGTTTGTGGTGTTGATTTGTTACACAAAATCAGTGTTGATACAATATTAATTAAGGTAGATAAGATTAACATTTGTGGCTTTGATAATGTTGGTAGACCATCCATGGGTACCATAACTTTACTAGTTAAGGTTATATCCATGACAATATCTACCCTTTTCCATGTCATGTTGGTGCACTTTTATTTAACATCATTCTGGGAAGACCGTGGATTCATGCCATGGGGGTAGTTCTGTCTACCCTTCATCGATTAGTAAAGTTTATTTATGAAAATAAACTTCATACCACCAAAGCTGATCTAGAGATGGAAAGCTGTTTACAAATTGAAACACAAAACAAGTTATCAATCATAAGACTCTAAATAATTTAAAAGTTGATTCATCAATACTTCTTGCCACAGGTAATGTTGTACAAGATTCTAAACCATTATCAAATGCATTTCTTTGTGATGATTGGAGTTCATTAGATTTTACTCCTTCCTTTACAGAGGAATATAAACTTAACAACCCTAATCCTAACACATCAAAAGTTGCCTCGGTCTCATCCAAGTAATCCTTGGAAATACCTAAGCAACCTAAAGTTTCTTTAATAGAAAACAAGGATACTACTCTTACTTACACTGTCAAATATGACACCTATGAGGCTCCACCATCTACTAAAGAGATGACCTCCCTCTACGGTCAAGGATTTAAAATCCTTTATAAAAATGTGACTATGTAGGCAATGGTTGTGGTGTAAACCAACAAGGAATCATAGTACCTTTACAAGTTGATGGAATCAACTACACGATCGATATTGGATACCATTCTTTGAAGCCCACCAAAGCCTACCGTCATCCTACTCTTAATGTCAATTTAATATGAACAAGTTCAAGGCAAAATGTGATATATCTTGAGATGATAGACATGGATTGTTTGCAGTGATAACTTTAAGAAATCCTTCTTGAGAAAAGATATAAATCTTGGCGAATCTTTCATTTTTTTGAAAAAAAATATTAATTTCTTTTGGTGAATCTTTCTTTTAAGAAAAAAATATTATTTTTTTGGGTGAATTTTTAAATCACTAGAAATTTGTAGAAAATACTGGTGAATCTTGACAAAAAAAGGAAAATGCACTAATTACCGTGGAGAATCCTTATTTTTCTAAAAAATAAATTCCTATGGAAAAGTAAGTGCCTGAGGGTGGTAGTGATTGACTAGTTTAAGGTGTAGTTGTCATGTCTATAATTCCTTAATTCCTTAATATTTTAAATCAAACATTCAATATTTTAAATCAGCTCTAAACTTATTTTTCACCACCATTGATTTCATTTATAATATAATGGTTTGGGTTCTATTCCACAAGCCAAAATGTACTCATGGAGCTCTAATGCCCATGGGGCTCGAAATTGAAATTTTAGTCCCCATGGGCATTGGAGCTCCACAGGTACATTTTAGCTTGTAGAATTTAACCCCAGCCATTAGATTATAAATTGAGATCAATGACCCAAATACAATTTTAGGCTCAAGGGCATTCGAGCTCCGTGGGTATATTTTAACCCATGGAATACAACCCCAACCATTGGATTATAAATAAAATCAATGGTGGTGATTAAAAATTAGTGATATGGCCCTAAAGTAACCAATAATTATATAATATTATTGGTGAATTAATTTCATTTTCTACTATAACTTATAAAATTTAGGCAAATCTGGTATAATTAGGTATCGAATATTGTGGCAAATTTTTGAGATTAAAAGTTTAATAACATAAATGTTCTAGCAATTTAACCAAGACTAAAATAAAATTTTGTAAAAATGTGGCGATTCAGGTCACCTTATAGCTTGTACTATTAGCCAAGTTTTGAATCCCCAATTTCAACTATTAGCCAATTGGACTTCTAGGTGTTAAGTACATGTAGTATTTAACTTAGGTGACTTAGAATTTGATATATATACAATAGGTGTGACCTTAGGTATATAATAGGTTTCAAGTACATATACATTTGTTAAGTAAGGAGAAAGAGATGAATACAAGCTTGGAAATAGAAAAGATCAGACCATCGTTCTCTACAAAATTCAATGATAAAATTGAGCTAAGTCACTACAAGATGAAAGAGGACTCTACTAATTTTGTTCTCTTGTTTTCTATGGAAAGATGTGATTCAACCAAGCTTTTTACCAAACCCTAGGGCAATCAATGCACTAAACCCTAGAATTGAGATAATTAGCTTATAACTAATAAACAACAACAAAAAGCTAGGATTTGAAAGTACTAGGATGATCAGTGAGATGTCGTAACCTATCTCACAAAAGCTAAAATGTCAAAAGACTCTAGTGCTAGTGCCCCAGTCTAGAAAGTCTCAATCTCTAGAAACTTAGAACTGGAAAAATATTGTAAATGATGTCCTGATGCAGTATCCAATGTCTGATTTAGCTGGTGGACGGTGGTGCTAGCACCCATGTCTACCACAGATGAATTTTTGCACTCTATTTTTGGATCTTGAAAATCTATCCCTTGAACAATGTCCCTATACCTTCACTTCTGTAATCCCTGCACTTGTAACTTGCACATAAGAAGAAAAGAGGTTTGGTAGTTGTGGTGTTTAGGTATTTTCATCAGTCAAATCTTGGGTTAGCATTCAAGCTTTCCCAACACCATTGTTAGAGAGAGAGCGTGTTCTTATAGGATAGAGGCCAAAGATAATCCAAATGATGATGAAATGATTTAAACACAATGATAATGTCACCTTATAGGTGAATTCCTTAGGAGGATGAAGATTCTTCAACTCATAAGGATGTTGATGATGATTATAAAACTACAACAAACACAATACTAACACAAATATGTAATAATAACACAATGGATGCCTTCAGTGCTCTTTGGTCAATATCATAACCTTACTATCAACCCCAACCAATTAGTGTGGACTTGGGCATGGGTGACCAAGTCCCAAGGTGCCTTTTGGTCAAGACCTAAGAATTAAATGGGCCCCTAGTTGTCATTTGACATGGGTTTCGGGAGATTTCTCATCAGGATGAATATTTTTCTTGTAAAGTGTTAACACAGGGACCTAGGAACTAAACTAGGAGGTAAAAAGGTATGTTTCCACTTTTTACTCCATAACATTTAGCCCCCATTTTAATGTGCATGTGATCCTTCGATTCATCACATGCATTAAAGTACACTTAAAGCATATCAAAATGCATCCTGCATTTTGGGAGGTTTTGCGTGTCTTGTGTGTGTGTTGCCCCATATATGCAGTCTAAAGACTAGCATGATGAATGCTTCCTACATTATGGGAGGTTTGTTTACTTTCCAATACCTGCATCTACAAATTTCATATATATGAGAAAAAGAAAAGAAAAGATATCATTTCTGTCTTCCATGCATTAATGTGTCTTCTATGCATTGACTGTATTCTCTATGTTCTACATGACTGTAATTGTATTCTTTGTGTTTTGCGTGCCTGTTACTGTCTTCTATGTGATTGGCGTGTCTTCTCTGTGCTTGGTGTGTTTGTTGTGTTTGTGACCTTACTTTAATGCATGTATTGGCCTTGCATTTATACATACATTAAAGTGGGGGCTAAATGTAATGTCAGAAAATGTCCCCTTGGGGGCTTTTCCCTCATAAGGTTTAGCTCCCAGGTCTTTAGCATGCATTTAGGACATCTTAGTTCATATTTTGGCATCCCAATGGAATGAGACCTAGGTTCCATGGCAAATTGGACCTAGGTAGACCCCTTGAGCTATACCCTACCCAAAATAGGGGGACAACTTGGGCACCCGTGCTCTAGTCATGCCCTATTTTGGGGTAGCCCTAATTTCTGGGTGTCAATTTGTGACTGTTATTAGGTCCCTTTGCCGACACGATAAGTTTGAATTACAAAAATCTTGGCGGGAGTGTTTGTAGTTGCATATATAAGCATGATTAGGCATTCATTTGTAAACTAGATTTCAATTAGATGATTACAAGCAAGCTATTGTGTTCTCAAGGTGATTCAAGGCTTCTATTGTGTTGCAAGAGTAGACTTGTGTGTTTTGTGTGTTGATATTTGTAGATTTAAGCATCAATTTCCTCATGAAGTGAAGGGCATCTTCCTCCCATGAGAGCTTCACTACAAGGTGACATAATATTGCGTTTTCCTCATCGATTCCTTTGGTTTTTGCCTTTGCCTCACAAGGGCACACACTCTTTGTCTGACAATGATGTTCAAAGACTTAAGTGTCCTCCGGGGCTTGACTGAGGCAAGCCTCTAAACACCACAACCCCCAAACCAAGTCTTGTGATTACAGGTTGCAGGTGTCGCATTTGGGAAAAGTGGAGTTGTAGGAAGGATTGGTAGGCATCAAGGATTTGGGATCTGCACAAAAGGACACAAGAGCACTTCTAGGACTTGGGCACTCGCTCTAGTGTCCTCCGCATCCAAGTTTTGGGAAATAGAAGTTACAGGGTTGATTAGTGTCGGAAGGAGGTCTGGATCCTGCGAAGAAGCTGGTACCTTAGACTTGGGCGCCTGCTCCAGTGTCACTGACTGTTTCGCTTTAGAACCCTGAAAATAAGTATTCTGTGATTTGGTATTTTACTCCTGTCTGTAAGAGCTTTTTCCATCATTCATCAATTTGTTGTCGTATTTGCATAATTAGGGTTTTAATGGTTAATTGGGCATAAGAGAAGAATTTAATTAATAATTAAATTCCCTAATCCAAGTTTCCCTACATTTGTAAGTAACCTAGGGTATGATAGTGCTCACCACTTGACCCTAGATCCTTGAATGTTAAGTGGAAAGGCAGATTTAAACATCTAAACAATAAAACTTTAACAAATCCAATTTTCCCCTAAACATTATGATAACTATGTCTTTCAGTGAACTCCTTTGCATAATATTTTTGAGTCAAGTTTTGAAATGTTAAAGATTATACAACACTGATTCACCCCCCCTCTCAGTGTTGTTCTGTACTCCAACATCTTTTTGGTCAAAACCTAAGAATTAAATGGGCCAATAGTTCCCATTTGATATGGGTTTTGGGGGATTTCTCATTGGGATGTATATTTTTCTTGTAAAGTGTTATCTTGGAGACCTAGGAGCTAAACTAGGAAGTAAAAAGGTATGTATCCACTTTTTACTCTATAGCATCTTAGATCTAGACTTAGAGAATAATGTATAAAATATAGGTGTCTCTAGGTGTCTTGGGTTTTAACTATAATAGGTGTCTCTAGGTGTCTTAGGTATACTATATGTCAACTAGATCTAGACATTAGAAAAAAGGTTTAATCTAATCTAGGTGTCTTAGGTAGATACTATATATCAACTAGGTCTAAAGACTAGAATAATGTATAATTTAATCTAAGTGTTTTAGGTAGATACTATATGTCAACTAGGTCTACCATAATAGGAGTCTAGAGGTGTCGTAGGTAGAACTATAATAGGTGTCTAGGTGACTTATGTCTAGACTATGATAAGGTATAAAGTCTATGTGTCTTAGGTCTACTACGTCTATAAAATCTAGATACATACTGTTGTCACATGAAATTACACCTTGTTTGAAGCCTATTCAAGCATTCCAATGAGACAATGGGACTGATCTCAAGGTGTGGGACCTTGCAAATGAGTTCAAACGTACAAAGAAGGCTAGTTCCTCTTTCTAAGCTTAAGGCTCGGAGAATTAAAAGTAAATCTAATGCTACACTTACGAGAAAAGGGGAAGGAGGAATACTAGAATTTAAAAGAGGTGATGCACCAGATTTCATGTGTTAGCTGGGACTGACATAACATAACAATGACCTCAAATACTGAAAGAGACTCTCATAGACTTATAGCTTTAACAGAGGCTTGAGTAGAATACTATAACTAAGAAAGGGACCATTTTATCCATAGAATAAGTTACAAACTTCAAATAAACATAGAGAAAAAACATAAGAGAGGAAAAATGTCAATTATTATATTGATCATGAAGGCTAAATAGCCATTACAAAATAAGATAACTTGTTATAGAGGAATAGACACAAAATAACCATCTACATTCATTGGTGAACAATCAACCAGAGACAACAAAGGCTCAGAATTGAGCACAATATATCAAATCTAGTTGGTTTTTTAGGTGCATTACAAGGTCCATAATAACGAGTTATCTGGCCAATATAATAGTCCATAAGAATAGCTAACAACAACTTTTCATCTTTCTTACATGTATATATAGCATTTCATAGTCCATTCTACAATAGTAGGAGCTGAAAATTAGCCAACTACCTTGCCTAGGCGCCCACACTGTATTAAAAATCTAGCTCAGAAGCCCTACACAATTAGGATGGTGGCCATGCTCTACAAGGTCTACAAACATGCATAAGAAGATTTCCTGCATGCATGGGTGCCAGGCGCATTTATGCGAGAAGTCCTGAAATACCTCCCAGGTACCTGCAAATCTACTTTGTCCCTCATTTGTACTAACACATTGAAGAATTTCACTTTTTCAACCATCGTCATTCGGCCCTTGCCTGCAACACTAAATGTTGGGTACTTTCTCATTCCACAATAATGGCATGATTTCAAGGATTGATCTGCAAGCTTTTACAACACTTTAAAGTGTGGTACCTTTTGATTCTGCCTTGGTGTCCCAGGAGAATTTGAATTCCTGCACAATTTACCTCCTAATCAGCCCAATTAGTGAATTATCTAGTTTGTAGCCCATTTCCCTATCTCCTCTATTGGTGAAATTATCCCACACCCAACTCTACAGCCTTGACCTCTTTATCTTCCTTTGGTTGGTGAAATATACATTTCGCAAACCATCAGGCTCTATTCTTTTCTTCATTACTTTTTTGTCTTTAGCTTCTTCAGCTTCCTAATCACTTTATCCATGAATTTCTGAATTCACGAATTGCCATTGAGTTCACTTTTTCCCCAACTTGCCGATTGGCTACCTTTTCCTTTTTCTTTCTCTTTGTTTTGCCTTATCAGTAAACTTCACCATTCACAACCTATCCTATTCCTTTATCAATGAAATTTAACTTTTGTGAACCTATTGTCTTATCTCTCCTTTTTCCTGATAAATAAATCCCACTTTTGTGAACCGATGGCCTTTATCTTTACTTTTCCTTACTTTTCTCCTTATCGGCGAAAATTGCATTTCACAAACCAACCATTAGGCTCCTTTCTCCTTTAGTCAGTAAAATATCAATTTTTAGAACCATCCTTTTCCCTCACTTTTTTCTTTATTGGCGAATGTACAATTTTGTGAACTTGTTGGAAAGTGCCCTTTTCATCAATTCCTCGACTAGCCTTTTCTATTTCCTTCCTATCTGCAAACTTTTGCTTTTACAAAATTTTCCATGCCTTAGCCGATTTATCTCCTCTTTAGCCTTTACTTCAGTTGGTTAAAGCTCCCTTTTATGAAATTGGCCTTTTAATCACCTTGTTGGCAAATTTTCATCTCCACAAACCAAGCTTTACCTTTGACTTTTTTTCCTTTCCCCCCTGATGAATCGCTTTATCAGTAATTTTGGGAAATTTGGAACTTTTGGCAAGTTCAAACTTTTTCCAATTCACCGATAGAGCAACCTCCCTTCCTTTTGCCTTAGTCACTTTTCGGATTCTTTCTCTTTGTTGGTAAAATCTTCATTTTTAGAACCATCCTTTGCCCTCACTTTTCACCTTATCTTCTTTTGGTTCTCTCCATTCTTGTCTTATCGATGAATCTTTGAAAACATGAACCACTTTCCTTGTTCTTCACTTTGTTGATTAACTGATAGAGTCTCTTTTCTTTCTTATCAAAAAACTTTCCTTATTGAACTATGCCTTTGTTTTTTTATCAGTCAGTGAATTCATCGATCGACAAACGTAAGGTTTCCCAAACCTTAAGTTTGTCGACAAAGGCAAACCTTGTCTTTGTTTTTCTTGCATTAGCCTTTTACTTGATCAAGAATTCCCTGCTTGCTTGCTCTTTTCTTGAAATTATCCTGCTGACCTAAGGTTCACAAAACCAAACTTTTATCGATAAGGCAAAACTCTTCCTTAGTGAATTTCTACATGCTTTCTTTTCCTCCACATTTCCCTGCCTTAGCTTCTTCTCCCTTTGTCAGTGAACTTCCAAACAAAAGGTTTGCCGAACTGAGATTTTTCCGATTAAGGTAAAAGAAAGGGAAAAAAACTTAGAATTTTTTGGGGATTTTTTTGGGCTTTTCTAAGGGGAAAACTTCTCCCATTTGGGCTCTCTCAGATCAGATATATTTGATGGAAGAAGAGATTTTTTGGGATATTTTGGGCTTGGGAAAAATATGAGAACACATACTATACAATAGGTGTCTTAGGTGTCTTATGTCTACTAGAATACATGTGTCTTAGGTCTTAGGTGAGGCCACATGAGCTTCCACCTTCATGTGGTTGGCCTTGTGAGTGTAAAATATTTATATTTCTTGAAGCTAAGGGAAGCTCTTTTTCTTGTATAGAGAAGTTATGAAAAATTAATTAATACATGGATTAAGTTGTTATTATTTGGTGCTCTTGATGATATTACATACAAAATGCTAATTTTATTATATTTTTTAGAAATTTTAATTTTTAGTTATTTTTTTGAAATTAAAAGCAAATCTCAAAAGTTTTAGTAGATAGAACCAATTATTCTTTATCAAATATAGCAATTTAGAGTAGGTATTTGTCTATTTTTCTTTTGATATTTAGGTTAGACATTTCTCTAATTTTCTCTAATTTTCTAAATTTCTTTTGTAAATTTAAAGGGTAGGTATTTCTCTAATTTTCTTTTTCTTTTGTAAATTTAAAGGGTAGGTATTCATCTATGAAATGTTTGATAGATTAAACAAATTGATTAAACATGGCTACTCTTGACAAATCTAATCAATAAAATTTCCCTAAAGATTTAACTCAATTAGTTAACAAGTCCCAACATTTGACTCGTGTAAATCCAAAAAGAACCATAGAAATTACTCTAGAATAACTTATCTTTCAACAAATAAATATTTTTAAGATTTAGTGCCCATAATCAATTGCCTTCATAGACTTAATAATATTTATATTCATTCTAGCTCAAAAAAGTCAATTTTCCTTTTATTTTGTAAATTTAAAGGGTAGGTATTTCTCTTTTTTCTATAAAGGCCCTACAATGTCCAAATATACATTATCAAAAGTAATCCTAACTTGACATGTCAAGAACATATTAAGAAAGCAAAGATTAAACCTATTTAAAGCATAGAGATATACCAAAAATTTATTAGTAATTATGCACTTCTATGATATAGTTTGTATAAATACCTAACCTAGTCTATATCTAATAAATGTTTAATAAATTAAATAAATTGATTAAACATGGGTAGGCTTGACATATCTAATCATACAAATTTCCCTAAAGATTTAACTCAATTATTCAAATGAAAACATTAGTTAAAGCCAAAATAATTAGTGATCCACAAATGATCTAAATTTTTAACAATATTGACTTATTCAACCTCTTTTCTACTGGAGATAATTTCATTCCAATTTATAACTTGTTGGACTAATTTGTCTAGACATGACTCCTAGATGTGAATTATTTTTCAAATTAATATTTAAAATAAATGAATTTATTATATTTTGGACCAAACATAAATCTTTCAAACACAAATGCTCGGCCATGTGAAATTTTCCTCTTATCTAATTAGAATTAGTAGTTTACAATTTTACAATTAAACACATGATAATTTGAAGTGTTAAATATGAGATACAGAATAAAAGTTTGAATATAGACATGCATATAGTGGACATTCAATATAGTAAAATAGTCTATGAGATAAATACTGACATAATAACAGTCCATGTAAAAATAGTGAAATAGTTACAGTATATGTCCAGTCAATACTAAAATAGTCATAAAATCCACATCAAATAAATAATCTAATACACATGTGTGCCCTAAGTTTGATCATCATCTATTTCAAGCCATCTTTTGGTCCCGTGTGACTTAGAGAGCGGCTCATGTTGTAAACAAGAAAAAAGAAGCTTCAAATCAATTGTAATGTCAAAACTGTATCCAAATTATTTAAATCCAAACCATCAAATTCAATTTTTAAATCTAAATTTGAAAATGTCTAAGCATACCACAACGGGCTCATTATCTCTCTTGTCATGCTTGTGTGCAACAGATACTGAATCTGGTAGACGAAATGTGTGTGTCACCAATTCCTATATTTCAATAAAACATGAATTAGGCTAGAGTATAAATAAAAAATGCAAGGTTGAATGATATAAAAGACTTTGAAATGGCATAGGATTTAACTATAGGACCTGAAATATGACAGATGACTCATCAATGGTAGGATTAATTGAGCCTGCACCTATACTAATCTTATCCTACACACACACACACACACACACACACACACACACACATATTCAACTTGAAAGAATAATTTAAAATCATGAAATTATACTAGAAATTCAAATTTAAACTAAAAATGTATAGTTTTAAGCTACAAACCATGGACTATGAAGCATGCTCCTACATAGATGATGGTGGCACTGGTCCTAGATGACTTGGTTGGTTTGACACAAAAGTGCTAGGACCTCCCATTTGCTTTAAATTAAAAAAAGGTTCATCACATTTTCATATTATTCTATAATTATTAAAATAGATATATCCAATTAAATTATCTCTAGAGACTAATTTTTATACCTCAACCATATAAGGTCTACCCATCTCTACAGCTGTTGACACTAAATGGTCCAACTACGATTAAGTGGTAGTGGCTGATGGACTCATCTATACCAATCAACATGTTTAATATATTAAATTTTATTAAAAATATTGGTAATTGATAACTGGATCTATATTAATGTTGTCACATAGAATTGCACCCTACTTGGAGAGAGTCCAAGCATTCTAATGACACAATGGGAATGATCTCGAAGTGTGGGACCTTGTGAATTGAAATCAGACCTCTGGAGTAGGCCGACTTCCTACCTCTAAGCCTAATGCTTAGAGGAAAATATCTAAACCTAGTGCTGATGCTTGCAGGGGAAAAGGGTAGAAGGAAAACATAAAATAGAAATTAGGTGATACACCAAGTTGAATAAAAGAACCCTCACAGAATTGAGAAAATACACAAAATAACTAGATACAACCAATAAACATACACAGATCAAACTGATTTTAACATAGGCAAGGAGCAAGAGATGATTAGAAGGAATTAAACATTCACAAACACATCATTCTTAGATCACACAGAGTCAAAATAGCATGAAGAGGTAAAAATAACTAGCATGTATTTAATCAAAAGGCAAGGTTATAGTAGAGGAATGCTCTGTTTGGAATCAGAAGCATATATTACTAAATCTTCCAACTTTTTTTACATCTGATGTTTATGCATATATAGCATTTTACATTTGACCTAAGTCAGTTACAATCAATTCACCCCATGGGATCTATCAGAAGATATCTACGTCTGAAGGGAGTGCTAACCTGCTAGAAGTTATGGAATAAAATATCTGGAACAGGGAAGGTGGAAGATATTTTGGGCCTTGAATGTGAGCAACTACATTATCTATCTTCAACAATGAATAGATAAAATATTTGAATCCTGGCAGTTGAGAGATCAGATTTGTATTTATGGCAGATGGGATAGATTGCCCCTTAACAAAGCTTTCACAACACTTTAAATCTTTGCTCATTTGAATTTTTACATCTCCACTCGTTGAAAACATCTGCACAATCAGGCTCTTTGCAAAACTTATTTTGGCTGCTAAGATGTCTTGTCGCCAAACATATGAAGATCTACCAGCAAGACATAGAGCCCATACAAACTAAAGAGTGAAGCCATCTGCCATGAATCCACCTGCAAAGCCTACCAACTAGAATAAATGCAACAATATCAGCCCCTGCATATACTAAATCGGTCGCTGAAACGTCCAGTCAATCAAGCTTGCAGATTTGCATCAAAATCTGAAAGTGAAGATACCCTCCTCAAAGCTTGCCAGATGAAAGAGGAGGCAAAAACAAGCACATTTGCCTTTTGAAGCATGTTGAAATTCGCCAGAATGAGAGAGATATGGGCGGTCAAAGTTACGGTCAACTGTATCTTGTAATTGTATATCACTTTGCATCTGCAATTGTATACTGTTTTATCTTACAAATGTATATACAATTGCACATGCACTTTGAGGTTCACTTTATGCATTTATGCAATTTCTTTCCATTCACCCTTTGCATATCAAATCGCTTTGCATGCCTTTGAATCTTCCTTTGTATATGCTTTTGTATGTGCAATTGTATATACAATACAATGGCCAACATATAAAAGCGGGCCTTTACCTTTTGTACCACCTTTTGCATCTTCCACCCTTGCCATGTGTCATCACTCCATTGGTCGCTGAGCTGAACCTGAGACCCATCGCTAAAAAACTGCATCTTCCTTATCGGTCGTCGGAAAGACCACAAACTGAACCGCCGATACATATGGTTTTGCCAAAAATCCTTTGTATGTGACTTTGTATATGTGATTGTATATGAGATACAACTGCATGTACATACAATTGCGAAACTCAGATGGATTATCAACTAGAATGGAACTTTAGAATAGGTCCGGCCTTGTATCTTTCTTTTACATATTGGCATATACATGCATTTTAACATACAACTGCGGACCCCACTGCTGAGTTTGCCAAATTTAATTTCCCAGTCAAGTCCGCCTTGTATATCCTTGTTGTATCTAACCTTTTGTATATGTGCATATACAATGTGAAATATACAAACAAAACTGCATATAATCACTTGTACCTACTGTTGGTTTTTTCCCAGACTGGATGCTTACTCCCAGATTTCCCTACAAGGTAGCCATCAATGATCAACAGGATCTCTGGGCCAGGGGCCAACAGTGTAGGAGATAGACTCTATATTTTATCTCCTCTTCTTCTTCAGGCTCTACAAAACCTAGGGGGGTATTCCGTACTCAACATCCATGAGGATATACATACAAGGCTGGGATGCTAACAGAAAGTAGATAAGTCCTCCTGTAAGTAGACCAAAACTGAAAGATAAGAGCAAAGGGGCTAGCTTTGGGCCTATTTGTAGTTGTAGACAGAGGACTGAGGATCCTAAAACTAATTCTACTGTCCTAAAGGTTGTTTTAGAGTTTAATTTTGATTTTATGTTTGGATGCAAAGCTGGACATGGTATGTAACATAAACACAGAGCTAGATCGGTGCCTATCCAGGGCCTGGAGTCAGTAGACATACACCTGTGAATGATCATCATGAACAACTAAAATTGGATTTCAGGGGGATACACATGATATCTGCCTTACAGATATCTCCCAATACAGAGTGTTAAGCTGTCTATACTTATGGCATCCCTATTGCAGTATACCCTTCCCAATGTTCAATCTGAAAATAGTTTAATCTACCCCTTGAGCAGAAGTTAAGAGATCAGACATTCAACACAGGAATTCTATGTTCTAGAATCTCAGATATTCCTTAAATATCTAGACTAAGAAGAAAGATACATGCAATACTGGAGACAGAATTAGCACAACACATGCAAACATAGCATTATTCATATAAGATTAACCATGAAATCAGTGGATTCATGCAAAAACATACAACAGGAGATACATAAACTCACAAGTTTTGCTGCACAGAGCAACCAAATCAGCTGTATTGCATTACAGAGCCAAAAATGTTCAACTTTCAACAACAACAAAAATGGTAACACAGTCTGCCTATATTGGCCAGAAAGTGTACCTCACAGTAATTAATTACATGATTGACATCAAAAAATGTCAGATACAGACTCCACAAAGGAATGGCGCTCAGAAGTTATTGCAGCAACAGACAAGAGAAGCCTCGAGCCTTGCGCCGCCATCTGGGAGTCTTCACTCAAAAATTGGGTGACCTGATCATGGGTACCATCGCCCATACCCCCGTTACAGTCGCCATTGATGGCTCAACCACCCGCGGCCTACCTGGAAACTGTCGCTGCATTCAAATTGAAATTTCTCGCCAAAATGCCTTTTACTGAAGTTTGAAATGTGCAGGAAGAATAGTCCCACTTGCATGGTGCGGAGATCACCTCATTACTTATAAACATGGCCACTAACATACTAAGTGTCGAGTGCTTTTGCCGCGCTCGACACACAAGCCTTCTCTAAAGCCCATCGGCCAAACCCAAGCCATCGGCTCACTCCCAAATCCTCCTACCAATCTCAACAGTCACACCGATGCCTATCTTTGTGTTCCCCCTCATCGGCCAGAGATAGACCATTGGGCTAGCCAAAAGCTCCTTCGCCGACATACACTGTCATACCGATGACCACCTTGAACATCCCTCATCGGCCAGACACCTAACTGTCAGCCCAACATAAAACTACTTCGCCGATGATGCCGATCACCCCGATGAGACCAAAATCATAAAGCTTTGAACCATTGAACCGGTTCAACCTGACGGTTCAATGCGGTGGTTCAACCAAGAAGTTTAACGCCGAATGGATCATAAAGACGAGCAAAGGACTTACTTAGTGAAAAATGGAACCAAAGCCTGCGAACTGTTGAACCATTGAACCTTGAGAAAAGGGTTCAAGTGGGAGGTTCAACGCGGTGGTTCAAAGGCACGATCTGAGTACTTCAAAAAGAACCTTCGCCGAAACGCCAAGTACCAAAAACACAAAGCCTTGAACCGTTGAACCTTGAACCAAAAGGGTTCAACGCGGTGGTTCAAAGCGATGGTTCAAACATAATCTGAGCATTCAAAAAGAAGTTCACCGATAGAGAAAGTCACAGCAATGAACAAGGAAACTTAGGGCTCAAAAAGGAAAAACCCTCCAACATCCACGCTCAGATCCAGACCAAAATTAGTGCCAACACTGGCTCCGAATGGGGACGTGCAGGTGAAAAACCTGCAGCGAGAACCAGATCTCCGGGCAGACCAGGCAAAAAACCAAAAAAGTACGAATTGTACAAGACATCTACACTATATACATATTTTTACAAATGTGCACAGGGATAGGCCATCTACGCAAAATAAAACTTAAGGAATTGGCCATGCACAGGCAATTCCAGAAATTCACCATCTAGGGCCTGGAGGAAATAAGAATCCTCCCCATGGGTACTGCAAATCTGATATGGGCCCATCCATAAGGGTTCAAATTTACCATGTTTACCCTTTTCTTGACCTTTTGCATTCCAGACGAGCACCAGATCATTGACTTGAAACTTCCTTTTTGCAGCTCTCCTGTCAAACAGATATTTCACATCTTGTTGTCTCTTGAGGTTGATCTGGTGGGCTTTCCTTCTGTTTTCATCCAGTGCAACCAGTCGGTTCACTCTTTCTGTCATGGAGTCTTCAATCTCCTCATCATTTTCTTGGATGAATTTGTAAACTGGTAGGAGATTGTTTATGGGCAATCTGGCTGATGCACCATATACTAGCTCAAAGGGTGACATTCCAATAGCCTTTTTTACTATCACTCTGTCAGCCCATATTGCTAACTTTAATTTTGAGTCCCAAGCTCTCTTGTTCTTGTCTAGTATCCTCTTGATAATTTTCATGATGCTTTTATTGCTTGATTCTGCTTGACCATTTCCTTGTGGGTGGTATGGTGATGCATATGATAGATTTATCCCATACCTGTTGCAAAAATCAACAAATTCACCTGATCTGAAGCACATAGCATTATCAGTGACTATCTTGAATGGTACTCCAAACCTGATGATAACATTTTCCAGTATGAAATCCTCACCACCTTACTTGTAGCTCTCTTAGTTGGAATGGCCTCAATCCATTTAGTAAAGTAATCAGTTGCCACCAAAATCCAACTGTGTCCCCCACTTGACTTGTCTGCAATTTCCCCTATGAAGTTAATTGCCCATTGCTGAAATGGAGCATGCACAGTTACAGTTATGAGGGGTAAAGCACCATCATATCTCAATTTTCCTGAGAATCTTTGGCAAGGGTCACACTTCCTTACTAACCTTTGTGCATCTGAAAAGAGAGTGGGCCACCAATATCCTGCCCTGAGAATATTATGAGCTGTTGTTTGGGTAGTATAATGTCCACCACACAATCCTTTATGCATGTCAATCAAAACATTGTTAGCCATATCCTCATCCACACATCTTAGCAGCACACCATCAGGGTTTTTTCAGTATAGCTCACCTTGAACAATAACATACCTGATTGCATGTAACTTTAAAGTCCTCTTTTGACTGTCACTGAAATGGGAAGGACAATTCAGATTTTGCAAGTAGTATATAATATCCTTGTACCATTTAGATCTTGATACATCTGCACTCTCATTTTGGACTGCATTAACTTGGCATGCTTCCAAGTTTGACTGTGCCATCATCTTGGCTAATCCATGTCCTCTTACCAACTTGGTAATTTGTATCTCTATGTTGAACTCCTGCAGTTTGTTTATCCATCTACACCTTCTTCCAGTCACCTCCTGTTGAGTGAATATGTCTTTGACTGTTGCATGGGGTACATATGCAATTATATGTGATCCTACCAGGTATGGTCTGAAACTTTTGATGGCTCTGACTAGTGCATATGCCTATTTTTCCATAATATCATATTTCAACTCAGCAGCCTGTAAGGACATACTGAAGAAAGCTATGGGCTGTTCAAAACCATCCTCATTTTTCTATAGCAAACATGCAGCAACAGTGTGAAAGGAAGCAAATGAAAACAATTGGAATGGCCTAGAAAAATTAGGAGATTTAAGAACAGGGGCCATCTTGATTGCCTCTTTGATACTCTGAAATGATTCAATTGCTTCACTTTCCCAGTTGACAGTTGCATCCTTCTTCATCATCTTGGAAATGTTCCTTGTGGTTTCTGCAAAGTTGGGAACAAATCTCCTAACAAAATTTATCTGTCCAAAGAAGGACTGAACTCCTTTTACAGTTTTTGGCATTTGAATTCTGTCAATAGCAGCTACTCTCTCTGGATCTATCCTGACTTCATCCTTGGAAACAATGTGCCCTAGGAGTTTTCCTTCAACTACCCCAAAAGCACACTTCTTTGGATTTAAAGAAATACCATATTCTAGTGCTCTTATGAAAATCTGCTATAGATGCAAATAATGCTGCTCCTCCTTCTTTGAATAAGCAGTCAAGTCATCCTGATAAACAGCCAGGATTGAATCAATCAACCCTGCAAAAGCAACATCCATTGCCCTTTGAAATGTAGCACCTGCATTTGTTAGCCCAAATGGCATTCTAACATATACATAAGTTCCCCATGGAGTGGTAAAGGCAGTCTTATACTGTTCTGATTCCTTTACCTTCACCTGATTATAACCTAAAAATCCATCCATCATGGATAAGAGTTCACAACCAGTCACTCTTTGCAACATAGCTTCCATATTAGGCAGTGGATAGTTATCCTTTAAAGAGGATACATTCAAGTTCCTGAAATCAACACAAAGCCTAATATCACCGTTCTTTTTTCTGACTGGGACAAGGTTAGACACCCAAATTGAATGTCTGATTGGCACAATTATTCCAACCTCCCTAAGCTTTTTGAGTTCTTCTTGCATCTTTGGAGCTAAGGTAGGATTAATAGGTCTTTGCCTTTGTCTAAATGGCTTAGCTCCAGGCTTCAATGGGATCTCATGCTGGAATAAATCTTCCCTATAGGCTTTTAGGTCCTCATATGACCAAGCAAAAACATGTTTATACCTTTTCAGTAATGCAATCAGCATACTCCTGATCTGTGGTTTGAGCTGTTTACCAATGTATACCTTCTTAGGGGCCTGAGATGTCCCAAAATTTATCTCTTCTAAATCTTCTTTGTTTGTGGGAGATGTCTTTGTGACCAATTGGTCTCTACTATCAAAAGCTTTTTCCAAAGCTACTAACCCTCTAGGGATTTTATTAGTCTTCAACTGAATTATTTCTTTCCCCATAAGAGTTTCTTTTCCATCTATAGTCTCTACAAAAGCTTGGAGATCAATTTCTTGATTCTCATATTCATCTATGCAGTGCAAAAATTTTAACAAGTCCCTATCATCATTAAACACTTGCCAACTGCATATGTTCTCTGGTACTGCAGGCCTGATTTTAACTTCTACATTTGTAACATCTGACAGAGTGATGTCATCTGGCCTTATTGCAACATTAGCTAAGAAATCAGCCATAACATTCTTTGATCTCTCTACCCAGCCTATTGAAAATGCATCAAATAGTTCAATGGTATCCCAAACAACATGCTTGTATTATTTCAATCTTTTGTTTTTTGAAGCATACCTATCTCTAATTTGGGATACAATCAGCTCATAATCCCCAAATACTCTTAGCATCTTGATTCCATGTTTAAGAGCTACATTTAGGCCTAAGAGTAGAGCCTCATATTCTGCAATGTTGTTTGTGCAAACAAACCTCAGCAAGAAAGAGAATTTGAGGAGCTTACCAGTTGGAGACAGGAAAATGACTCCAGCTCCAGAGCCTTCTTTTGCACAAGCTCCATCAAAATACATGGTCCATAAACCTTGCTGGTCCAGCTCTTTAATGCAGACATTTTTCTTTTTATCTTCTCTGTCATCTGAGACAACCTTGAAGTTATCACAGTCAGTGTTTACAAAGCATATCTGTTCCTCTGCTTCTTGGTCTTCCACTGTCTCTGATGATCTTTGTTCTCTAATTAGCTTAACATCCCTGCCATTCATTGGAATCATGGCATATGACAGGTCTAGCTGCATACTTCCACCAATTAGTGCAGCCCATCTTCTTGATAGCAACATACCATACTGTGGCTTGATGTCAACCACTGTTATATTCATTTTATATCTCTTTTCAGGAAATGCTGGCAGTTTGAAATCTACATCCCTCATGATTCCAATAACTGGTACCTCTCTGGCATCCATAGCATAACATTTTCCACATGCCTTGTCAATTTTCAATCCAGCTTGTTGCATGATGACTAAAGGCATGACATTTGTAGATGCTCCAGAGTCAAGCATACAATTTCTGATTATCTTTCCATTTATAACCAGGGATACATAAAATGGTTCCACTTGTGAAGGACACTTTGTCATAGTCACTCCTAAATAGACTTCAGGAGCCTCATCTTCTTCATTACATGTGACATGTTTCTCACCCTGGATCTGAACATTTTGTTTAGCTTGAAAAGGCACCCCTGAAATTAGAGATACTGTCCTATTCTTGATTTCTTCCACTTTCATTAGTTCCATAAGTGGAACAAAGACTTTTACCTAGGAGAAGACTTGAGCTATATCAAATGGAGCATAATTTTGTATAACAGTTGTAGCTTGCTCCACAATCTTGTTTTTATCCTGAGCTGATTTAGCTTTTACTTTCATAGTTCCCTGATCATCAGTCTTGTCTTGGGAACCTTTGCTTTGATCTTCAGCCTGGGGGATTCTGTATTCTGGTCCTTGAGATTCATGACCTATTCTATGTCTAAAATTCTGTTTATTATTACCCCACTGCCTTTTTTGTGATTCAATCCCCTTATGACCATGCACTGGCTGACCTGCAGAAACATCTTCTGGTTGACGTGGGCTGCTTATTTGAGCTTTACCTCTGAGATTATAGTTACTCTTGACTTGGGCCACTGCTGCAGCTGTGAGGGCCCTAATTTCCTCATCAGAAGGTCGTTGTAGGTTACTCAGAAAATTATGTGAGCTCTGAGCATACACATAGCTCTCTTCATTACCTTCATCATAAAAGTCCTATTGACAGGCCTGAATTCCATCATCTGTACTCTCATCAGCATCATAAATGGGGTATCCATTGTTTGTGGACATCATATTAACATCATCATCTTGCACATAATGTGGCTCATTGCATTCATTACAAGATGTAGTATTATCACACAAGGACTAAGCAATCATACACTGTGACTGTGAATGTGGCATCTGACAAATTATACACCATGGAGTATCATCAACAATATTTACAGCTTTCTTTAGAGGATCAGGAGTTTCTTTGACATATTGAGCTCTCTGATTTGTGTTGTTATGTGGGAATATAGGCTTACCATTATGCCAATTGGTATTATAAGGCATATCATGCAATGATGGCCTCTTTTCCTGCCTTTGATAGACTTGCCTATCAGGAACTATCCCTTTTTCACTTCTAGCTAGTCTATAGCTTAGGTCCTTAACAACATTTGCCAATTTATCTATCTTATCTTCAGGGGCAGATGTATTACCTTGAGTGTTTTGAGGCTTGTTTGGATTCTGCAGAATTTTCACATCATCCCTTCTATTAGTCTTGCCTGATGCTTTCCTGTTGTTCTCAATATTTACTGCAATTCTGAAAGCATCCCTGATAGTAGCTGGACTTTTATCTCTTAATCCATATGCAATTTTTGCATCAAAGGCATTGATATACAATATTATGCACATAGGTTCATTTGGCCTCATGTGATGTGGCAATTTGTTTAACACTTTAGTAAATCTTGCATTAAAATCTGCAACCTGCTCATTTGACCCTTTAGTGATACTGGTAAACTCATTTACAAAAAAGCTAGGGTCAATTTTGTCACCATATTGCTCCTTGAACATCCTTTTAAAATCATCCCATGATGAAATACTCCGGTCAGGCAGATTTTTATACCATTCCTTGGCTTCATCAACTAAGGATTGCATGAATGACTTCATGAAAACATCCTCATGCTCTACCTCAAAGTTATCCATGACATTTTGAAAAGCCTTTAGATGATCTTCTCCTGACACAGTGTTGTTTCCTAAAAATTTAGGCACTTGCAGCCTTAGATGCTTATCAATGGGATTAGGATACCCAGGAATACCATCAAACACCAGCTGTCTGAATCTATCTAGCTGCATGGGCTGTCTGTCAAACTGATTAACATTGATGTTTCTGTTTGCATTCTGGTTTCTTACATTGTTCAGTGGTATCCTAGCATCATTCACATTTTGTCTTTCATCATTATGCTGATGTTGCACTTCATTTCTTTACTGATGTCTCTACACATTTACATTCTCAAGGGTAGGAATTGAATCATTTTGGGCAATCCTTAAAGCTTGCACTTTCTGCCTCATGTCATCTCTGATTTTCATGGCTTGTAGATATTCTAGTTCTGCTCTCAGATTTCTGATTTCTTCAGCTAACTGTTCTTCCTTAGGCATGGAGGTAGATGGTCTCATACCATTCTAGTCATCATCTTCATCATCCCTCAGAGACTCTGCCTCTTCAAACCTTTCACTAGGGTCGAGAAATGGGCATTCTTGGAACACCTCTGACCTAATTCTCACGCTACCACCCTGTTGCCTCTCATATGCACCCTGAATGTCAGCTTCTGCATTAGAAAAGTAAGGCACATGCTGTCCTGATGGCCTAGGGTTATCTTGCATATCATCATTTTTTCTGGGGGAACCCTCATGACTGACTGAGATAGCTCCCTTTCTTCTGTACATCATTCTTCTTGTTACTGGTAACTCTTCAAATAAAGGATTTTGTTGGGATCTTCTCCCCTGCATATAAATTTTACTTTGACTGGTTGAGAGATTACTTCGAAGTTGCCACCTATTACTAGGAACTGTTTTCTTTTGTAAATCAGGGTTCTTTCACAAATTCCCCAGTAGAGTCATCAATTTCTGTTGGTTTTTTCCCAGACTGGATGCTTACTCCCAGATTTCCCTACAAGGTAGCCATCAATGATCAACAGGATCTCTGGGCCAGGGGCCAACAGTGTAGGAGATAGACTCTATATTTTATCTCCTCTTCTTCTTCAGGCTCTGCAAAACCTAGGGGGGTATTCCCTACTCAACATCCATGAGGATATACATACAAGGCTGGGATGTTGATAGAAAGCAGATAAGTCCTCCTGTAAGTAGACCAAAACTGAAAGATAAGAGCAAAGGGGCTAGCTTTGGGCCTATTTACAGTTGTAGACAGAGGACTGAGGATCCTAAAACTAGTTCTACTGTCCGAAAGGTTGTTTTAGAGTTTAATTTTGATTTTAT
Source organism: Cunninghamia lanceolata (assembly GCA_027924645.1). NCBI lineage: Eukaryota > Viridiplantae > Streptophyta > Pinopsida > Cupressales > Cupressaceae > Cunninghamia > Cunninghamia lanceolata. The sequence goes on from BSBN01000021.1 coordinate 28,714,823, forward strand.
GTTTGGATGCAAAGCTGGACATGGTATGTAACATAAACACAGAGCTAGATCGGTGCCTATCCAGGGCCTGGAGTCAGTAGACATACACCTTTGAATGATCATCATGAACAACTAAAACTAGATTTCAGGGGGATACACATGATATCTGCCTTACAGATATCTCCCAATACAGAGTGTTAAGCTATCTATACTTATGGCATCCCTATTGCAGTATACCCTTCCCAATGTTCAATCTGAAAATAGTTTAATCTACCCCTTGAGCAGAAGTTAAGAGATCAGACATTCAACACAGGAATTCTATGATCTAGAATCTCAGATATTCCTTAAATATCCAAACTCAGAAGAAAGATACATGCAATACTGGAGACAGAATTAGCACAACACATGCAAACATAGCATTATTCATGTAAGATTAACCATGAAATCAGTGGATTCATGCAAAAACATACAACAGGAGATACATAAACTCACAAGTTTTGCTGCACAGAGCAACCAAATCAGCTGTATTGCATTACAGAGCCAAAAATGTTCAACTTTCAACAACAACAAAAATGGTAACACAGTCTGCCTATATTGGCCAGAAAGTGTACCTCACAGCAATTAATTACATGATTGACATCAAAAAACGTCAGATACAGACTCCACAAAGGAATGGCGCTCAGAAGTTATTACAGCAAAAGACAAGAGAAGCCTCGAGCCCTGTGCCACCATCTGGGAGTCTTCACTCAAAAATCGGGTGACCTGATCATGGGTACCATCGCCCATACCCCCGCTACAGTTGCCATGGATGGCTCAACCACCCGCGGCCTACCTGGAAACTGTCGCTGTGTTCAAATGGAAATTTCCCGCCAAAACGCCTTTTACTGAAGTTTGAAATGTGTAGGAAGAATAATCCCACATGCATGGTGCGGAGATCACCTCATTACTTATAAACATGGCCACTAACATACTAAGTGTTGAGCGCTTTTGCCGTGCTCGACACACAAGCCTTCTCTAAAGCCCATCGGCCAAACCCAAGCCATCGGCTCACTCCCAAATCCTCCTACCGATCTCAACAGTCACACCGATGCCTATCTTCGCGTTCCCCCTCATCGGCCAGAGATAGACCATCGGGCTAGCCAAAAGCTCCTTCGCCGACATACACTGTCATACCGATGACCACCTTGAACATCTCTCATCGGCCAGACACCTAACTATCGGCCCAACATAAAACTGCTTCGCCGATGATGTCGATCACCCCGATGAGACCAAAATCATAAAGCTTTGAACCATTGAACTGGTTCAACCCAATGGTTCAATGCGGTGGTTCAACCAAGAAGTTCAACGCTGAATGGATCATAAAGATGAGCAAAGGACTTACTTAGTGAAAAATGGAACCAAAGCCTGCGAACCGTTGAACCATTAAACCTTGAGAAAAGGGTTCAAGCGGGAGGTTCAACGCGGTGGTTCAAAGGCACGATCTGAGTACTTCAAAAAGAACCTTCGCCGAAACGCCAAGTACCAAAAACACAAAGCCTTGAACCGTTGAACCTTGAACCAAAAGGGTTCAACGCGGTGGTTCAAAGCGATGGTTCAAACATGATTTGAGCATTCAAAAAGAAGTTTCTCCGATAGAGAAAGTCACAGCGATGAACAAGGAAACTTAGGGCTCAAAAGGAAAAACCCTCCAACATCTATGCTCAGATCCAGACCAAAATTAGTGCCAACACCTACAAACATTACATCTGACCTTTGTATGTGACCTTGTATCTGCCCTTTGTATCTACAAACATACAATGTGAACATACATACAAAAATGCATACAATCGCGTCTGCCTTTATAAATTGAATTGCATATCCTTTCGGATCCGAGATTGTATCTCAGGATTGTACATGCCATTGTATATAAGATTGTATGTGCAAAGATACAATCGCATATACATACAATAGGTGGACCCCAACTTTTGTACCCCCCCTGCATATTGACTTTGCATGTGCCCTTTGTATGTGACCTTGTATATGCATTTGAATATGCAATTGCATATACAAGGATAACCTGATGCACATTCACTTTTGTATCCCGCCCCTTGTATATTGACATTGCATCTGCCCATTGTATCTTTGCCTTGTATATGCATAAGCTCTTGTATATTGCCTTGTATGTGCAATATACAATCAGAGATACATACAACATAAACTACAACAAACATAATGTATAGTAACCTTTGTACATGACCAAGATACAAGGAAAAAATGTATCTGAGATACAATTCGACCAAATGATAGAAAACCCCAAAACAAGAATGATGTCATCGTCATATACATGAAAAATGGCTAAGTATAAAACTGAGAAATCTCTGTGATGGAAGGCAATTGAAGACAAAAGATTTCTAGGTTTTTCTAGGTTTTCTGTAAGGATTCTCTAGGCAAGATTTTGGGATTTTTGGCAAGGCAGAGCATGGGAAATTGAAGGATTTAAGCTTTCCTCTTTCTATTTAGGTTTTCTCTGATCAGATTTCTTTGATAGAAAGAGGGGGGACCTGAATATTTTGGGGCTAGGCAAAATATGACAACAATTAATTTATAATAAATTTAATTTTATTAAATGTGACATACATAATGAGTCCATAGGAGTGAATAATGTAACCAAAACGGACTCCTCCTCTGAAGTAGATGTAGGACCAAAACATGGATGATTACAATTCTGACAAAAATGTGGCGTGGACCACAATGGTGTCAATGGCTATGATGTGCTAGGACCTACACCAGATGCTCCTCCAAGCTCTACAGGCTCTCCAAGATTAACTTCATCTGCCAAGAGGGTAGCTTGATCAGTTAAGATTCTTTAGAAGCAACGATAACGCTCCGAGTGCCGATATGATCGTTTGTTGGTGAAAGGACATAGGAATATAGGGCTGAGAAGGGACAATAGGTGCAGGGGGAAAACATCTATTTGGAATGACACATGCACTTGGTCTATGTTGTGGCATTCCACCACCCACACCCTAAAATGATCTCATATCAAAATAATTGGGCTTTAAGCCCATCTCAAACTCCGCCCATATTTTTTTAGAAAATAAAAGGGAACCTCATAATTAGCATGAGGCAGATGGTCAAAGACCATCCACCATTGCTCCCAAAAATTATCGGCTATTTGCTGATGTGTGCACCATCTTATTGAAATTCTCTTTTTATTTTTTGTGTTGGCCTATGGAGGGATCAATGAAATATGGTGCAATTGTATTTTTGGTAATATGTAGATCATTGATCTCTTTATATGAGAGACCATTCTCATAAATCCGCCTCCTCTCTTCCCTCCATGAGTGGAATGTGTCTAGATTGATGTGAATAGCTCTCACCGAATCAATAATAGTTTTCATCATAGATGCAAACTGTGAAATGTGTGGTGGAGTTTGGATTTGGCTTTGCAAGAAATTGATTTTTTCTTGCAATGTTTGTATATTCTCATCAATAGTTGCTCGCAAGTGAGCCTCATCGGGTGTTGGTGGGGGGTCTTGGGGGGTCCTGGGTGGGATCAGCCATGTGTACAAATTGGGTCTAGAAGTAGAGTTGCAATTACAAAATTGAATTAGGAATTGAATATATATATATATATATATATATATATATATATATTAAATTGCATGTACAACATGTGTGTAAATACATACATATAAATTTAAAACTTGGAAATATATAAATTTGCATGGTTTAAACAATACATTAAAACATTTAATTTTACATAATAACATATACATCCATTCAACCAAGTGACCTTTTCCAAGAAAAAATTAAAAGTTAGAAAATGTAAATCAAAATTTAAGTTTAAGAATCATGACATGAATTAAACCATTTTTTAGCTATATCAATCAATGTATCACTAAATTGATAATGTATGTAAGTATAATATAATTTGTAATTTACATATACCCTTACTAAACTTTTGTTTCCATTTTATCCCTTTTCCCATGTGTGTGCTTTACATGTCATTTTGACCCTTTTTGCAAAAATGCATAGCCTAAATGTCATTCCATAGCCATGTTACCATTTCCTATTTTGTTCCTAATCCATGTTTATCCTTCCTATGTATTTTATTTTATTCAATCTTTGAACCCATCCTATGTACTCAACATTATTTTACTTTTTCCATTCTTGTTGTCCCCTTTACCCCTTTATTAAGCCTCAAGTTGTCATAGATAGATGGATGTGTTTAAATTAAAGATTTAAACATAATAAAGTGACTTCTAGAATTTAGATTTAGGTTTAATAAGTCATTTAGGTTAGGTATACAAAAAAAATATTAGGGTCTTGTCATGTCTAATTTGTAGATTTTTAGCTTCATGAAAAGAGTTCTACAAGTGGTTAAATTAGGACTATGAGACTCATCAGGAATATTGAAAGCCACAAAGACTAGAAGAATAGGACTATAGTGTATAACTAGTTCAAGGTCTATATAGACAATTTAAAATGATTTTAAAATATCATTGCTAAAGGTTTATTGTTAAGCCTATATAAAAGAAACCCTAGAAGTTATATCAAACCCTAGTTCATGGAGGGATTGTCATTTGGCCATAACTCTTTACAAATATTATATAGATGGATATGCTTAAATTAAAGATTTAAACATAATAAAATGACTTCTGGGTTTTAGGTTTAGGTTTAATAAGTCATTTAGGTTAGGTCTACAAAAATATATTAGGGTCCTATCGTGTCTAATTTGTAGGTTTTTAGCTTCATGAAAAGAGTTTTACAAATGGTTAAATTAGGACTATGAGACTCATCAGGAAGATTGAAAGCCATGAAGATTAAAAAAAAAAAAAAGGCCTATAATGTATAAGTAGTTCTTGAGGCTTATATAGATAATTTCAAATGATTTTGAAATATCATTGCTAATGGTTTATTGTTAAGCCTATATAAAAGAAACTGTAGAAGTTCTATCAAACCCTAGTTCATGGATGGATTGTCATGTGGCCATAACTCTTTACAAATATTATATATATATGGACGTGTTTAAATTAAAGATTTAAACATAATAAAGTGACTTCTAGGTTTTATGCTTAGGTTTAATAAGACATTTAGGTTAGGTCTACAAAGAGAGATATTAGGGTCCTGTCGTGTCTAATTTGTAGGTTTTTAGCTTCATGAAAAGAGTTTTACAAATGGTTAAATTAGGACTATGAGACTCATCAGGAACACTGAAAGCCATGAAAACTACAAGAATAGGCATATAGTGTATAAGTAGTTCTTGAGGTCTATATCGACAATTTCAAATGATTTTGAAATATCATTGCTAAAGGTTTATTGTTAAGCCTATATAAAAGAAACCCTAGAAGTTCTATGAAACCCTAGTTCATGGAGGGATTGTCATGTGGCCATAACTCTTTACAAATATTATATAGAGATGGATATGTTTAAATTAAATATTTAAACATAATAAATTGACTTCTAGGTTTTAGGTTTAGGTTTAATAAGTCATTTAGGTTTTAGAATAGGCCGCTCCTTACTAAACTTACATGTTTCCATTTTATCCCTTTTCCCATGTGTGTGATTTACATGTTGAATATTACAAATGGTTTTTGTATGACCAAATGGAGCTCATCCAAACACCATTCAAATTTTACTTAGTTTGGAGAGAGGATTAAAAAATGACCAAATGATTGTGTTTGTAGGATACATATCATTGTCTTTCCATTATATGGTTGAAATGCTTGTCCCTTGCAAGGGGTATATCTAGTGGTGTAATGGGACTGTCCTTGACTATCTAGGACTGAGATAGGTTCTCCAATGACTATCCTAGATCATTTATATAGGTTCTTTGTGTAAATAATAGGATTTTGTAATGACTAAGATGACAACTAATTGTCCATTAACATGTTCATGACAACCACTAATGATAGTCTCTTGATTGTTAATTTTCTTCTCTTCTTAGTTCAGGATGATTGCCCTCTCTTATTGTGAACAACACAACTATATCCTTATTATGGTAGTCCTCTGGTCCTTTTCTTCTAGTGACAACTCCTCTGGATGTTCATGCATAACAGTCCATAGCAAGGATAAGAGATTAGATTTGCAAGATGTGATAGTCCTTCTAGGTCATATAATTGTTGAGGCAGTGTTAAGATTTAGATGATGGTGCAATGAACTTTGTTAGGACCTTGATGACTACCTTATCATATTATGACTATCTTCTTTGATCCCCATCCTAATGACAATCCTATTAGATGATTTGGATCTTGACATTGGTTAAGTGATCTTAATTGACCTTAGATAACAACCATCTAGGTTATCAAGTGACATGAGTTCTAGTTGTTTTCCTAGGGCAACTTTGACATTCTTAGTGGTTGCTATGACAATCCTTAAACTTGATAAAATTCTATCAAGTGACATGAGTTAACTTTGTTTTCCTAGGGTAACTTTGACATTCTTAGTGGTTGGTATGACAGTCCTTAAAACTTGATAAGATTCTATTATACCTTATAAGTCATATGAATGAGGACATTCTCATAGCTCCTTGACACTTTGACCTATAGGACCAACCTATGACAATTATCTAAATTTTATATTCTTATACAAGTGTCCATCGAATTTAATATATAGAAGGTGTTTGTATGTTCTAAGCCCTTATGAAAAGAGTTTTACAGATGGTTTTAGGACTATGTGACTCACCCGGAACATTGAAAGCCATGAAGACTGAGAACATGCCTATAGTCTATAAGTAGTTCTTGAGGTCTATATAGATAATTTCAAATGATTTTGAATTATCATTGCTAAAGGTTTATTGTTAAGCTTATATAAAAGAAACCCTAGAAGTTCTACAAAACCCTAGTTTATATGAATTAGCGTTTATGTTTTATTGTTTATAAATTAGGGTTTAGTGTTTATGAATTAGAGTTTAGCACTTGTTTTCAGTTTAGGGTTTAACATTTATAATTTAAGATTGTAAAACAATAAAAACAACAAAAACAAAACAAAAAATGATGAAAAATAATAGAAAATGATGGGCAACCAACCTGGGACAACTGATAGTTGATCTAGAGGAGGTGGGGATGTTTTGAAGGTGGGCGGTGGGGTTAGTCAACACGAATACCCATTATGTGGCATTTTATTGCTACTTTTTGCAGCTTGTGGATGTTAAAAATGAAGTTGCGAGCCTATTTTTTAAAAAATATATACTTTTAAAAAATGGGTACCCTTTCCATTTATGAGTGCCCATTCCATAGCAGGTACTCATTTGGATTCAAGTGCCCGATCCTAAACAAGAGCCCATTTCTTAACAGGCACCCATTTAGGCTCAGGCACCTATTATTTTCAAAACAGGTACCTGTTCCAAGCCACATTTTCTATCCACGGAAGACTTCTGTGAAATCTATACTCATCTTCTTGCACTTACCCACCTAGGTGGAGCCAAGTGTTGCAACAAAAGCATGGTGGTGAATACATGTGGTAGCCTTTGGTCTTGTGTGAGTTTATGGATATTTTCATGCATCATCAAATCAAAGAGGATCATCTTGAGAGTGAGTTACATTCCTTACTTAATACTATTTGGGAGACTCTTCGAGATCTCATAAAAAAAATTAGAGGTTTATGTTGTGGATCATGTACACTTGTTGCAAGGTTACATACAATCATTTTGGGTAATGGAGTTGGGAGATGTACTTGGTGGCCCAAGATGCTTCACTTGAAAAGAATGGGAACAAGACTCTACAGGTGAACGAGTGTTTTCCAACATTAGGAGAAGGCATCATTCATCATCACATCAAAGAGAGGATATGTGGAGTTGATTTCGTTCATTTCTTGATCCAAGTTGAAGATGAAAAGTATAATCATGCATTGCATCAAAAATATCACTAAGTGTCATGAATCAAACTATAATGTCCATCTAATTTGGATCATGTACCTATCAAGTGAGACACCTCTTACTAAAGAGCACTATGAGATCTACTAGATCTCCATTATCCACAACATCCTCATACAACTCATGTAGTTTGATCACCTAGATTTGAAAAACAACTTGACCTCATGAATCACAACATCATGAGGAAACAAAGTTGACAAAACATTAAAGAGATCGAGTAGGGAATTGCTTGTCAACCGCAATGTTGGCACAAAATCTAGCAAAGTGAAAATGTTTCCTAGATCTAGTCACCTCATCAATCTCAACGGATCCCCCCAAAGAGCCATCAATGGTTGTCCACACCTCCACATCTCCACATCCCAATATTCTAATGGTAAGCTAGGGAGGTGAACCCATATTGAGACTTTTTCTATTTCAACTTTATAAGATCTAGACCTAGTTCCCATTTCTTAAGGAATAGGCATGATTTTCCAAGAAACCAAGGACCACCCACCAGAGTTTGCGAACAATCCTTGTGAAGAGAGAAAGAGATGAAGAAAAAAACATTTTCCATAATAGAGATTTCCAATGAGCCTTTAATCCTCTATTTCCTCTTGGCCCAATTTTTGAAGTTGTCCACATTTGGTCTAGCCCCCCAAAATTTCCCCACCAAAGCATTCTCCATTTTGGAAGCCACTCTATCAATGAAAGAATCAGGAATAATCAGGCTGCCCTGTTTAATAATCATGGGATTGAAGAAGGGGAAAAGTTGGGGCTTGAAGATCCTTTAACCCTTTTATCCTAGGACATGGACATCAACCCCTTATTGCATTACCCTGAGCCCATGGAGAGATGATCAAAAGGGAAACATTCGAGAATCCCTATCCAAGTGAAGAGGGAGAAACGGGGCCTCATCAGAATTTGAGTGCCCAATACTATTCATGGATAAGTCAACTCTTCCATTTGATGAAGGAAAACCAACCAAGGGGACCGCCATCGAATCCCTACGGTCCCCTTCCCTCGTGGACAAGAGCTCCACACAAGCCACAACTTCATGATGCTTCATGCTATATTCCTTGTGCACAGGGCATTGAGAGAGAAGGAAACCCTTCTTGAGACTCTGACCAGAGGCACATTTAGGTAGAAAACCTCCTAGAGACAACAGTTTGGACCCTTTGATACCTTGGTAGCCAAGCTTGCACTCCTACAAGCTTCCAACCAATGGTCCAACAACTTAAAGTCCTCCTTGTCATCAAACTTCCCAACCCAATCCTCCTTGTCAATGCTTCTCAGATCTTCATCGTCATTATCTTTATCATCCCCTTCCTCTGTTTCCTGCTCACTCTCGCCCAAAGTCAGTATGAATCCATTGTTCTCGCTCAATGTTTTACCGAATCAATACGTTATGTAGATAAGTTGACTTTTGATTGTTTGATAGAATTTTGCAAAGCAATCAAGGGAAGTGTTAGTGACCACTGCTCTCAAAATGATGTGTGTCCAGTTGTAATTGTTAATAAAAAGGTCTTCTAAGGATAAGAATGTTCTGTCACCGGCATGGTGAGGTTGTCTTGTACATATTGAGAGGATGTTTTTTGATTATTTGTTGTTGGTTGCATAAGAGTTTCAAATCAAATTTCATAAAAATTGGTTTGTTTAGGTCATGACAGCGCATGTCTAGTTTTTGGGTGGATTTAAGTGCAACTTTCTTTTTAATTGTTGTGGGTATGTGGGATTTCATCATATTTTATACTTGGTTGTTTAAAATCATTTGAGTAAATTTTAGATCTGAGCATATTTACATAAATATTTTGGTTGGAGACATTACATTTCATTTTATGTATATCTACTTAAGGAAAGTTGGGTGGTGCGAAGAAGCATTGTTGGGACCTTCTATAATAATAGAGAAGATTAATTGACTTCCTTATTAGTAGTCAGGCCATGTGACTAAGTTAACAATGATAAATAGAGAGTATTCAATGGTGTTGTATGTTGATGTGGATAGAATAATTGATATATTTGAACTTGCAAGTCTTAGTGACATAGATGCAACTAGCGTGTTATTCTACTTTCGATCAAATAATTGCATTCTGTAAGAATGATCTAGGTTGGTTCCTTTAAAAAGAAACCCTAGACATAAAATTTGAAATTTTTGATATGCACACCAACAAGTAACAATCATGTTTAGGATTGTTGGCTTTGGAATGCAAGTAATTTAAATTTTTGAAATAGAGGACAAGATTGTAGATATGGTCAATTTGAAGAGATATAATCAAAGGTGTGATCTCGTCCAAGGCAAACAATGTTTTGAGAATCAATCAATAATGTTACGAGTAGAGTAATGTGACATAACATAATATTTGAGTTTGATTTCAAGTTAGTGGGTGTGTCAAACAAACCAAAACCATATTAAAATCATACACTAAAATTATTCACACAAAATAACATAAAATAGATAAGAGAAAAATATAAAAATATGCACATTTCTTTTTAAAAAATGATTGTGGATCCAAGTACAAGAAGTGAGGGGGAATGCGCTCTACTAGGGTTTTTTGTGTTTCTCATTGGTTTCCTTTGCATCATACCGCACTATTGGCACAGGAATTTTTACTGCATATGTGAGTATGACCGCATTTACTACAGTTTTATGGGTTTATAATGCCTCAAACTGGATCTAACCCAGTAGTTCTTGCTGGAGTTGGTGGTTTGACATCTCTGCTCAATGGCTCCTCCCCCGAACAAATGTCCCTAGAAATTTGTTCTGACAGTCTTCCACGAGGTAAGTCTTTTGATTCTCTTGTAGATGTGGTTTTACCCACATAGAATTTTGATTCTACATGTCGCTAGTTAGAACAACATACTCTTGTTGGTTATTTTGTTGGGAGGACTCCCCATGAAAGTGTACTTAAAGATTGGGTTCAAAAGGCCTGGCTCCCCCATGGGGTCTGCCTTGATATGGTCCAAAATTTGGTAAAAGGCTTTTTTCTTTTTCACTTTGTAGAAGTCAGCCATGTCTAGGCAATTTTGAATCATGGTCCTTCATATGTCCAGTCCTCTTTACTAGTTTTCCAACCCTGGACTCGAGACTTTGTTGTCTCAGATGACACCAAGTTGCAGGTGCGAGTATGGGTTGAGTTTGCTAGTTTGCCCTTGCTTTGCTTGCATTTTTTGCAAGTGATTGCTTCCTCTTTGGGAAGAGTTATCTGTGTTGAACCTGATAGGTTCTTTCAAGCTCACCCTCAAAAGTGAGTCTATGTTGAAGTGGACCTTTCATGGGATTTGAAAGAGTCCAATGAAATTTAAATTTGCTCCTTGCGTCATACCCAGAAGCTCACCTATTTCAATCTGCCCAATACCTTCTATCAGTGTCAGTCTGCTGAACACAAGATCAAGGATTGTTCTCTTGCAACCCCCCATACTCCATCTCCACCATAGGAAGCTGACAAGCCCCACCTGATGGACAGACTTGCTGCTAAACTAGATGAAAAATGGTCAACGATTACCAACTGAAAAAAAAGCCTAATGGCTCCGGGGCAGTTTCCAAAACTCCTGCGCCAGCAAACGATGTTTCAAACCCTTATGCGAAGGGGAAGGAAACCCATAAGGTTTCTCCTAGCTCTTCAACTCAAACCAGGTCGACAGCTATGCCCCAACCTGTTCCAGTTATGATGACTCAGCCTATTGAATTTCCTCTTGTGTCAGAATCTCTCAAGCGTTCTTGTAGCCCTTCTCGACCTCTTGAGGAGGGAGAATATGTGCATGAGAAATAGAGACATGCATCTCCTCCCTTTCAAATTGGAGCAATCTCACCAGAGATGTTACAGAATCAATTTTCCTCCCTTGAAGAGCTGGATTCTGATGCCATGGTGAAGGTTCTTCAATGAAGTTTCTTTCATGGAATGTTTGAGGTCTCACCGACCTCTCTCGAAAGTATTCTATTAGGAATACTCTTTAGAACCATGCTGGTATCGATGTTTTATGTCTTTAGGAAGTGAAAGTAATTAGTTTTTTTCTCTCTTCAGCTTGCCATTCTATTTGGTCTTCCAGTCAGATGTTCTGTACAGATCATGAGGCCAGTCGTGGTGGAGTGGTCATCCTTTTGTCCCCACGATGGCACGCTTCCATGGTCTCTCATGGGCTTGACCCCATGCACTAGGTGATCTGGATTCTTTTGAACATTGATAATCATTCTTTTGGATTATTAATGTTTATGCCTCCAATGATACTGTTGAAAGATCTCACCTCTGGTGTTGGATTGCTGAATCATTACCAGTTGCCACCTGGGTACTTTGTGGGGATTTCAATATGGTTGAAATGACATATGATAAAGAAGGTCACCTGCCATTCCGTTGGGTAGCTGGTGAAAGAGAGGCGTGGTTTTACATGCGCCATAAATTGGGTCTTTTCGATCCCAATGTCGGTTGCCACCATTCTCATTCTCTCTGGCATACTTGGAGCAATTTTCAAGCTAGTTCTGATAGGATATTTAAATGTCTCGATCAAGCAATGATTTCAGCACAATCTTTTTTTCTTTCACCAACTCTTCACCGCTCCCGATAACGTCGTTAGTGGATGTGATGTTATTAGACCACTTTCCCATTATGTTTTGCATTAAATGGCCTGCCAGGCAAAAACATGTCAGTAGGACCCAGTTTGTTTTTAATACCTCTCTGCTAAGTCACCAACCCACTTTGTCCCACATTCGCACCATCTAGAATCTTGAATGCCTTTCACCTAGCTCAATGGGTTGGATCTAATGGTGGAATGATTCCATCACACGGACTGCGAGATTTATTTGCATCTATGGGTACCAGTTGGCCATCTTTCACCGGCGGTCTTATGCAGCCACAACAGCTGGCCTCTATGTTGCCATAGAGGCATTGGTGGCCAACCCTTTTTCCCCATCTCTTCAAGTCTAGGTTGCTGAACTTCAGCATCATAAGCAAGTCACTGATAGTTATTCAGCTAGAGGGGCACAACTCAAAGCCAGGTTACATTGGCTCAAGATCGGGGATCGTGCTTCGAAAGAAATTTTTATGGCACTGCGAGCCAGACATTCCTTACCTGGCATCAAGCGCATCAAAGAAGGCACTGTTGTGATTTCAGAGTTACCTAATATTCTTGAGGCCTTTGTCAAGCACTATGAGCAAGTATTCACAACCCAAGAATATACTCCTGAGCAGTCTACTACACTTTGGGAGTGTCTTGTTGTTGTTCCAAACAGGCTTTCTTCAACCCAGACAGCCTTATGTGAGTCGTCCGCTCTATGGCAGATGATAAGGCTCCGGGAGTTGATGGGTTTCCCTGTGAATTTTACAAAGCTCCGTGGCCTTGTGTTGGTCAAGATTTGCATAAAGTTTACCTGGAGGCCTTTCATTCTAATTCTCTAGGTACTCTTATTAATAAAGGTAATATAAAATTCATACCTAAGGCTGGTGATCCCAAGGATATTTGTAACTGGCGGCCCATCACGCTCCTCAATGTATTTTACAAAATCATTGCCAAAGCCCTTGCTCTCAAAATCCGCCACCTATTGCCCCAGATTGTCTGCCCTAAATAGACTGGTTTTATTAAGTCTAGGTTTATCTTGGATAGTATCATTTATGTTTGGGAAGGTATGGAATGGGCGAGACACTCTAATCAACCAATCATCTTCCTTAAGATTGACTTTGCTAAAGCTTATGACCGCATTGAATGGCCTTTCATTTTAGCCATGCTTACTAAACTAGGTTTCGGCTCCAATTTCCTCTAGTCTATCAATATGTTATTTTCTGATGCCCTGACTTGCATAACCATTAATGGCTACCAATCCCAATCTTTTGGGTTGTTCCGTTCCATTCGTCAAGGCTACCCACTTGCCCCTTCTCTCTATGTTTTGGATGCTGAAGGGTTTGGCTACCTTCTTGCTCATTCCATTTCCCAGGGTTTGGTCCACAGGATTTCCTTTCCTAATTCATCCACTTAGCTTGTCAATGGCCACTTTGTCAATGACTCCTTCCTCACTTTGTTGGAAGAAGAGACTACTATCGAAACAACTTTGGATTGTCTTGATACCTTTTCCTTGGCCTCTAGTTCAGCCATTCAGTGGCACAAAACCTTATGTTACAGACAATTAGTTCTTCCTAGCCCCCTTTGGCTTTGGCAGTTTGGATGGAAATGGATTGCACCTGGTGAGATCTTCTAATTTCTTGGCATTCCCTTTGCCTTTTAGGCTTCATCTGCGGATCTCTGCCAAGCGGTTCTCTCGTACATTAAGCAGAAATTAGCCTTCTGGCTTACTAAACCGCTTTCTCTGGCTAGGAAATTTTAGGTATGTTGCAAAGTGCTTGCAGTAACTCATGTATTACTCTTCCTGTTGGGCCCCTTCCAAGGCCTCTTATGCTAAATTAGAGAAACTTCTCAAAGATTTTCTATGGACATCTTCTGAGACCCATTGCGGCTTTCACCGCATTGCTTGGGAATTTTGTTGTCTCCCTAGAGATTCTGGTGGCCTTGGCCTTCTCTCTACTCAACAGCAAGGCATCACTCTATGTGTCAAATGGATCATCCATGCTCTTACTGGTAATGAGGCCTGGAAAATCCTCCTAAGACATAATATTGAAGCTAGGTTCCCCATTCATAAACCTTCTTGGAAGGGAATTGGCCTTCATACTCTTCTTATTATGTGGGAGCCTATTCAGATATTGGGTACCTTTGTCGTCAAAAGCATATGGTGTGCCTGGGAGGTAGTTAAACCCTAGATCCGCTGGTCAAGGAATGGTTTTCATGATGGGCTTTCCCTTAATCAGCAAAACATATGTTGGTCTCCTCTTTTATCCAGTACTGGTCAGCTGTTGGCTAAGCTTCCATGGCCCAAGGCTCTCAGGTTTCACAAGAAAGGTGTTCGAACCTTACATGACATCTTTCATAGACCCACCATGCGCATCTATCATGGATAGAATTTCATGCCCAATTCGGCTTTCAAAACCACGACTGTGAAACCTAAAACGGTCTAATGAGTGTCATTTCGGCTAATATGCTTCATAAAGTGGGTATTCGTTCCAATAAACCATGGTGGAAGGACTGGAAGTGGTATCCAGAAACCCCTTTCAGAAACTACAAGCCTCGACTTGGATATCGATGGCTTTCACCTGATTTTCCAATGATTGATGCCCTTAATCAATGATGGCTTCTTTAGTCATCGATAACAGTTTGGCGAAAACGATTCTTGGCTATGTGGTCTGCAATTGTTGAACCCAAGATCGCCCACTTTGCTTGGTGTATTCTTTTCTAAGGCTTGCCTGTGGGAGCTCGGCTATTTCACATAGGGGTTCAAGACCCTCGCTGCCCTTTCTGTGGGCAGGCTGAATCATTCCAGCATCTCTTTTGTTATTGTGCCAGAGCGCAACAACTGTGGAATTGGATCCATGACTTCTTTTGACTATTTCGGCTAGACTTTTTCTTGGTATATGGCTCTCATGGGAGACTCTCCCAGGATTCCAGCAAAGTATACCCAGATTTGGCACACTTTTAGGGTGGAAATCCTCTTTAATTTATGGAAAGATAGAATTTCATGCATCTTTTCTCATAGCAAGATGGATACTGTTGTTTCTTTATATTCTAAAGCTATTATTTGTTCTAATGTTCTTATGCAGATTCAAGTGCAAGCTAACAAAGTTGCGCTTGAAGTTTCTCACCTTCAGGAGTTGCTGGACCACTGGGGCAATGCCCCTTGCATTGTGGCTCGTGTGCCCCCCTCTCCCACTTCTTCCAGGGGTCAGTCGCCTTCATGGGGCCGGCGGAGAAGTGGCTCTGCCAGGGACTCTCGCCCCCGCACTTAGCCTCTCTCTCATCGCGGCTCTCCCCCTCGCTGGCGGCGATCATCCTCTCCCCCTCCACGGCCTACCCTGGGTTGGCCTTCTGGCGGAGCTCCGGGGGAGGAAGCGGAGATTCAAGGTGGCCTTCTGGTGGTTCCATTCCTGGTGGCAGTTCTGGTTGGCCCACGGGTAATTCTAAATGGGTCCCGCATTTGGATCTGGGAATTTCATCTCGCCGTGAAGATAATGATGGAGAAAAAGAAAATGATGACGATGGTTGGGCTCCTCCTGATGTCATCCTAGACCCCGCTGTTATATGGAGCAACTTGCATGATAAGGATCCTCCATCTGCGGGCATTGCTCTAGCCACTTAATGGTTTTTCTTTATCTATTTATGTTATGTTTTTCTAGTTCTAAGCTCTGCCCATGTGACTTGGGGGTGTGCTTTTTTACCACCCATCTTTTTTGTGAATATATACTCTATTTTCTTATTAATATAGATGCTGGCTATTCATCATTAAAAAAAAATGATTGCATTATCAACCCATTGCCTCTTAAAAAACATTTAAATAATAATATCACACTAATTGCAGCAAAATGAGCATCTCTAGATATAGAAAAGTAAATGAAGATAAAATCCCAAAAGCTAGATAAAGTAGACAATTAAAAACACTGGCACATCTTACTAGAGCACATCCTTGGCACATCTTACCAGAGCACGTCCAAAAATTCTAGATACGCCAAACTAAATTAAGATAAAACCCTACAAGGAGGGTTAAAGTAGACAAATTTAAAAGAGCACATTCATTGCACACTTACATACAGGCCCGCTTTCCTAAGTGGCTACTACTATTATGCGCGTCATCTTTTTCTCTAGATACTCTGCAATTTCTTGGAACAAGTTCCAGTTTAGTACCTTGAAAGAGCCATCGTTTGAACAAAATATTAAAAATTCTGATGAAAGGTCAGAAATAATCTTGTTATCGAATATACACGTGGCCAAAAGATTATAAATTCAACTGGAAGAGTACGAAATCATACTGTTATTGTATTTTTACAAGGCAGTCGTCGTTATCTATAGAAATTTCCCTTGATATTACCATGGAGGACTTCAACTTGACTGAGAACAACTGGAAGGATTAGAAAACCAATGAAAACAATATGAATAAAAAACAACCCTCAGAACCCACTATCCTTGAAATGTGAGTAGTATAATGACATGAAATCGAGCATATCATTGGAGATGAGATTCTTAAAGAAATGGGAATTCACCGAGGGATCCCTTACTCTTCTTTCAAGGATTAAAAAGTTTGTGCAACTATGCGGATTGTCAGAAGGTAAAGGGGTGGAAAGTTTATTTATATGCTTTCAGCACTGCTTTGTATGACAAAAAACATTTCAGTCAGTATGTCCCAGTTGATAAGTGGTAAGGTGGAGTTGCAGGTATCTGCAAATGCTTTATGGAAATGCTTAAGCAAGGACTTGGCTCGTCTCTTGCCCAAGCTTGTCCCAAAGCTAATATCTGGTGTTGAAATCTTAGACGGTGATGGTGGCTTGGGAAGTGTATTAATTCTGAGATTTCAGTCAGGTAATATTCTATAAAATCTTATGCTATTCCAAGAACAAATAATGTTATCTATTTATTATTTGGATTACCTTGTTAAGCATTCATAGGGTTAATGATGGTTTCATGTTATGTGAAAGTGTAGATGTTGGAGAGAATAGTTATCAGAAGGAGAAGATAGTTGAGATGGATGATCTGAATCTTACTATGGCAAATGAAGTGTTGGAGGGAGGATACAAGCAAATGGGCTTCAGCTATTTCAAGACCAGATTTCAGCTCAAGGAAATAGGTGTATCTTTAACAAGTGCTGAATGCACAGTGGAATATGAGACCAGTGGACAGCAAAGGAGGTCACCAGAAGAAGCACTGCAAGCCAGCTTCTTCATTGTCAAAACTATGGAAGCTTATTTGCTATCACAGTAAATTCATCTAAGAAAAATAGTTGTTTTTCCTGCATTGTTCAGTCATAGCCCTGTCATCAAATCAGTTAACAAGTACAACTACATATTAGTCCAAAGTCAGATTGTTTTCTTCTTGGCCTACAATGTAATAAATTATAGCGTATCTACTTAAGGTTTATTACTGGTTTTTTAAGAAGGTTTCGCTTCGTTGCTATTAGATTTTGATGTCATGACACGGCGTCGTTATAGTCATAGTTTTCCTTTTTATATTTTGGCATGAAGCTAGCAGATAGGACCTTCTATGTAATAAATCTATTATTAAATGTTATTAAGGATTTTTTTTAATTGGGTTAGCTAGTTGGGTTGCATGGTTAGATCTAAGATGCATTAAATGTATGACAAGAACATGCAAATTAATTTCTATTAATCATTAGAAAAGTAGCATTGCTTTATAATATATATCAACAAAATAATATATATATTTTCCTTGTCATTGCTTCATAATTTTTCATAATTTTTGTTACTTAATTCATGGACTGCCTCTTTAAACATCATTGAATAAGATTTTTTTTTTAATATGTTGCATTATAAATGTTATATTCAAAGACTCTCTAGGTAAAAATTATAGGATTTAAGATCAAATTATATAGAAAATAATGGAAGTTTATATTTGCAAAACTATATAAAAGAAATATACAAATATATTATACATTTTTTTAATTTTGATTACATTATTTAGTAACCTTTATTAAAGTTGTTATACTTCTAACTTTTACAACCATTTTTTCCATATGAACCAACTATTAACTACCCAACACAAACAATAAATTATTAAACTAACATTATTAAGTAACTATAAATTAACACTTTCTTGTTCATGGAATGCTTTCATCAAACACTTTCTCTATCGATTGATCCATAGAAAAGACTTTGGAAGCTAGATTTTGATGGCACTTTTTGAGGTAACCTAGGTCCCTCAAGCTTAGAGTGCATTATTTGAGATTCTAATGATGTTTTGATCAAAGCAACATAGAAAAATTTACCCCTACAACAAACAATGAAGTAGAGGTTGAAGGTCTTCTCCTCAACCTACAAGTTCTTAAATCTTGTGCCCCAAATAAGGTGGTAATTGAGGGCAATTCATAGGTGATTATACAATGTCTAAAGATCAGATTGTCCTTGAATTGGAGAATAGACAATATCTTAAAGGAAGCTTTATCTATTTTGGATTTGTTGGAGGGTTATTTCCTTTCTCATTGCCTAAGAGAAGGCAATAAGGTGGCTGATAGACTTTGAAATTGGGGAATTGATCAATCCGAGATTTTAATCATTAATGAGAACCTCATTGGGTGGCAAGATGTGGAACTCATGTAGCTTCATGAGAATGAGGTGTGCATAGCTTTCCATTAATAATAGTGGTATGGGGAATCGATGGTAGGATCACTATTATAACTCTCTCACATGTTGCCAACTATTCACACATCTATTATTTCCTTCTCTCTTAGCATTCTTGTTGCTATCATGTGGATTTTCTAACAAGTTGTGAAAAATGGAAGTGGTCAAGTTAGGTTTGAAAGTTTACCAAATGACTTTTATCAGAGAAATCGCATATTCTTGGTTGCACAAAATTTTCTTTTTCTAGGAAGAAGATGTTAGTGAGGAAATCAAGGAAAACTTGGGAAGAGACTTCATTGAGGATGCCACTCAGCATTGTGTTAATTCAAAAATTTCTTCAATTTTGTTGCCAATATTCTCTTACTTTTTAGTGACAACAAATTAACAAAGGCATTGGGAAGATTCTATTTGTGGGAAAATTTTCTAGTGGGGCTTCAAGAATCAATTGACAAAGCCAACCCTACAAAAATCCCTTCACTTCGTTGTTCTGGTTATGAGTTCCAAGGCCTTCCTTCTATCTAAATGGTGTGTTCAATTGAGGATCGCATAGGCTCCATTGTTAAGGAATTAGCTACTACTCATAGTTTTTTTAAAGGAAGGTTATTGGCTCACAGACTGCCATCCAACAGTGGACTTGGTGGAGCACCCTTGACCAGTAAAATCTTCTTCATTATAGGAAAGATTCAACATTTCCAAGGTTGAAAATGCCATCAAGTTTCTCTCAAAATGAGTGGCTTTGGTAAAATGTGAAGATGGATCATTTGGACTGGATCTAGGTTGTTGATATTCTTTGGTTTCTGTTGTGTAGGGTTTCATAATTTGTCCCTTATCTAGTTCTTCTATGTTCTATTTGTTTATGTCATATGTCAATGGGGTTTATATTATTGTCAATGATATTTTTTTCAGCCATCTAGCAGAATTTGTGGGTACTTTTTTCAGATGGCAGTTTAGTCTTGTTATGTTTGTTACACCTCTTAGGTGGTAAATGGATTATGGTTGAGTTGTATTTTGCATCCGGTGTAGGCTAGTTCCATTTTGGTGTTGGTATAGTTTTCTTGATATGACATATTGTTGTTCTAGGTGTTTGTTTAGGGTGGTTCTTGCTTTTATGGTCTTTTGGTGGTTGAAAGTTGGTTGTCTCAAATATGTGTAATTGACATGTATGTAATCATCTGATGTTTATTAAATAAAAAAAAAACTATAAATTAACACTTTGGATCATAAAACTAATAAACAAAGTGGACCAAAAGATGATCTAGAGAATCCATCCCACTCTGTAAACTCTATCTCTTGTCTCCCAGTACTAATAAACTAGTGTTGACACATATATTTGCATCCTCCTAATATATGATCCTTTACATCACATTCATGTGTGAGCAACACCTATCAGTCATATACATCTAGTGTTTTATGCTACTACCTTGTATAGTTTGAAGATGGAAGGAAGCAAGGTATGCGGAACACACTTCCTACACCAATCTAATGAGGGAAGTAGAGTGCAAATTTTTTTCAATCCTTACAGTTACAGTTATGTTAAACATATAACATGAAGATTTCAGCAACATACATGACACAAGAATGTCACCATAAAAGAGACATGAGATATACGTGGGGAAAACCCTTTCAGGTGAAAAACCCCACACTCCAAAACCTGCACAATGTATTATCAAAACTGAAATGGTTTACAATTGTCGTCCTGAATTCTATTTTTGTCTATCCCTTGTAGTTTTCATAGAACTTATCTATCTTCCCTCCCTCGGGTCAATTTTACTTAGTCATTTTCACAACTCGAAGATCCTTTGTATCTTTGAAGCTAGTCGGTAGGTTCACAAGTTCATGAAACACCCGACATGCCGACTTACCTTGGGTTCCCAATACTCCAAGTTTGTTTTGAGTCTCTGTAAAGGTTTCTTCCCCTTTGTAGTCGAGGAGTTGAAGATTCTTTGAAGTCTCGAATCTTCGACTCCCAGTTCAAAAGTTCACATTCATACTGATTTGCCGACTTCGCTTGGCACCTTTTCCTAAGAAAATGTGGCTGCATCGGCATGTATATGGAGGAATGACACCTATCATTGTGCATTCAATTTGGGGTACGTGCAGACTTAGTGGCACATTTATTGAAGGGAAAATCAAGGCATGCATTTATGATTTCTAATGATAAATTTGCCACCAACATTTAATGAGAAGTTTATGAGAAGTGACTTGAAAGCCGAGTAAGGTGTTATTATGAGCTAAAGGATGCGCTACAGAGGGATGAACAACTAGCTCGCTGTGTGTGGAATTTCAACTCAATTATACTCCCACAGGTTAGTAACGCTAGTAGCTCTTCCTCCTCTATAAAGATCTCATATCTTCTCAAAGAAGTTATACATTTATGTTTCCCATGAATATACATAAGGAATTCTCTATAAGTGCTTGGCCCCATTCTTTGTTGTCCACATATATCTCCGAGTCTCTCATCTACTAGTTTTTGGAGAGTACAAAAATGAAATTTAAGTTTCAAGGAGTTCCTGTAGCCTCTATTATAGAGAATGGCCTGGCAGGAGTGAAAGATACAAATTTGGGCCATATTGATTTAAATGACTTTTGGGAAAGGATAGGATCCGAGAAAAGAACCCCTTTAGTAGGAAAAATTGTTAGTAGTGGTTTGCACAAGGTAGACAGCTTTCCTCTTGCTGTGCCTTGTCTTGATTTAATGGTTGCATGTGCAAATAGTTATTTTCCAGACTCTCAAGAGATAAAAACTCCCAATGGTACTGTGGTGGCCCGAATTGATTATGAGTCTACTGCTCTAGCTTTTGATTTAGAAGAGTACGAAGGTGATGATGATGTTTATGTGTCTTCAGCCTGGAATTGTTATAATGAAAAGAAAGACTAGTGTCACACCTGTGTGGCCAAGCATTGATTAGAGGAAGTGAAAACTGGGAAGTCTCGGCTACCTGCTAACTTGAAAAGAAGTCATTTCAAAGAGGAAATCTTAGATATGATAACCTTGCTGAACAGGGTGATCAACAACCCTGAGTTGGACGTTTTTGAATTCTGGATGTGCAGGTTTATTCTATTAATTTGTGGAGATCACCAGATTGATTGGCTAAAGATCATCAGTAGTTATCTGCATGAACAGTTAATGAACTTCACATGAAGAACAAAATTTCATATGTGTTCTCAGCTGGTTTACATTTTGGCTCAGAGAGAGGTTGCTTGGCCTAGTTTAAGGACCCAGAGGCATTCTTCGGAAAGCACACCTGTGTATCAAATCTTCCCTCAGTTGCAAAGAAATGAAGGTATGAAAGATTTCTGTCCTGTGAATGATGTATTTTTCATGATGTTAGCCAAAAGAATTGATGGCTCAATAGAAAGGAGATTTTCCATAGAAGCCTTTTCTTTGGTCACAAAATTTGGGAGTGTCTATGTTCAGTTTGACCATTTCTCTTATTTGAGAATTGGGGGTTATGAAGATGACCCATTGAAATTGCCTCGGTACCCCTCCAATTATTTGGTTTTACTAGAAGTTTGTCGCCAGATAGATGTGGTTAATGTCAAGTATCAAATAATGAAAAAGAAAGGGTATTCATTTCCCATGTCTTTGTCCTTTTATTCTTGCAAGAATAATGAGAGTGCTCAGAATGTGGAAAAATTGTTGTTTGAATTTAGCCTCCATAGTTTGTCTCCTTGCATCGCATTTGACAATAAGAATTTTATAAAAGAACATATGCATGGAGGGAGTTCTTATTTACACATTCCTCAACTTGAAGATTTTTGGGAAGATTGTGTAGATGAAAGGGAGGTTCAAAAAAGGAAGTTGATGAGATTGACTATTGATCAGGTCCGTGCCTTCAAGTTGAACATTCCGGTTCTAGAAATGGTAGATCATTTTTTAGATCTTCTGAGTGAAGAGTATAGTACAGTGTCTAGAGCTCCCTTGCCTCCGCTAGATTGGTCAGTGAGAGAAGTCACAGATATCATGGTACTGTTATTCCATGTTTTAGGAAGAACTAAAAAGTGGTTGCAGGCAAAATCCAAAGAGTGTGCTGGCTCATCTACACCTAAAGACTCAGCCTCCTAGAGTCAAGCCAGGTCTCATACTGCCACTTCACACAGAAGGATACCCAATTCAGACCCGACTTTGCAAAGAGTTGGTTTGCAACCAAATGGTGATGGCGAAGGTCTGCCTAAGGAACTCAGCAAATTGAAAATTGTCTATGAATAGGATGTTCAAGTCACAAAAAGAAATACCAGATTGGTAGCCTTATCATCTAAGGCTGACCATGTGCCTTTATCTAGCAATCAGGCAAGTGATTTTGATTCCCTTATCTTCTCACAATTGGGAGATAATTTATTGCATTCATTACTTAGTCCACCTAATTCACCACAACAAAAGGAGATGTTTGTGCAAAACCCTCATCCTGTGTGAATGGTGACAACTACTGATGCTTTCAACACACCAGTCTCATCCCCCAACTGGTTGAAGAAGGAAGTTCAAAAGAAGAAAAGATGTACTGTCCCACTGGATGATGGTATTGATACTATTGCCAGACTATTGCAAATGGTTCCAAAACCTAAACGTTTGAAAAGAATGTCCAGAATGGTGACTAATGTTACCTCAGGTAATCAATTTTTGGAAATTGTAGACCCGTTAGTAGAAAAGAATGAAG
The DNA here is from genome assembly GCA_027924645.1 of Cunninghamia lanceolata. Lineage (NCBI taxonomy): Eukaryota > Viridiplantae > Streptophyta > Pinopsida > Cupressales > Cupressaceae > Cunninghamia > Cunninghamia lanceolata. Next base: position 28,738,444 of record BSBN01000021.1, read on the forward strand.
ATGAGATAACTGAGGCTAAATTTGGAGTAAGTCAGGTGCATCCAGGGCCATCAACCACCGAGGGCGATCTATATCACATGCACTATTCAGTGGGCAACATTTCCAAGAGAGCGAAAGATTTGCAGGATGAAAATTCAAGGTTGCTAGCACATGTGAGTTCCTTGTCTTCTTTCACTAATTCAGTTTCTGAGATTGTCACTCCTTCTGTTGGAACTTCCTCTATTATTCAGATTCCTACTCTCGACCCAAATTTACTCCAACAAATTAAAAATTCTTTATCTCTAAGACAAGCTATGGAATAGTGGACTAAAAAGATCATATTTGATGGTCTTATATTTATTGAAGACGTAGTAAAATTGTTTGATTCTATTCATGCTAATAGAGAAATTTTAATAGTGGAATTTGAGAAAGTTTGATGTGATCACAATACTTTGAGTATACTTTCCAAGGAAGTACGTGAGATCACTAACATGGACCCTAGCATCCTATTGGCTGAAGAGATCGTTGTTGATCTCAAAGAATTAGATACTGATGTGTGGGCTGATACATTGGAATGGAAGATTTGTGTGGTCGCAGCAACCGAAGAGGAAATAGGAAAAGCGGTTGCAATTTATTATAAGGAGATGATGAGGATCAAAAGGGACTTTGTTGCTTTTGATATAGAAGCTAATGGCTCTGATGACGAAAAGTTGCTAGACATCAAGGTAATTAAACAAAATTTCAAAAAGGTGGTGAAATAAGATATAGTAGATTACAATGCTATAACAAGGGAATCATTGGGAAAACTTTCTAAAATGGCCGCCTACATCAATACTTGCAAGAACGACATCAAGGAAATGCATCGGAAGGTGACTGATCTTGACAGGACTATTATGAAGAAGAAATGCCAAATTAGCATGATGGGATCTCCACCTAGCATGGTATTAACTCCAATTATCAATAAATACAGGACATATATGGCCAGGTTACGAGCACAGGTACCTCAGGTGGCGCAAAGTGTCAACAAGGAAGCTGAGTGATCGGGGGAAGATGAAGAGGTGGATGAAGTGGATGATGGCAATGTGGACTTGCAAATCTTGAATTAGCTTAGTGTTTTATTTATTTGCAATTTATCTTTATTTTGTCAAAAACTATTGGCTTTGGAGGGCCTTGTTTATTATTGTTTAAGACAATCTTTAATCGGTTGTTTCAAGAAGCCGTTATGGTTCTTCTGGACAGTTATAGTTGGCTTAGCTATATATTTTGTATGGCTAGTCAAACTATGGACTCTTCTTTTGGAAAAAAAATTAGTTTTTCTAGGAAGGGTGATAACAATATTCTATTTCTGATTTCTATGATATATGAAATATAGTTAAAACAATGGAGTTTCGGATGAGTATGGACTTTGTACTATGATTATTTTGAAATGGTGTTCTTCCTATGTTGGATATCATTCTACTGATGTTGATTGTGATCATGTATTGTGGTAATTGGATGTTACTGATTCTTTCTCACTGTTTCGACTAATTTATCTGTTGGTATCTTAGTTCAAGACAGTGATTTTGTTTGTATGTATGGTGTTTTAGAATATTTTATTGTGGTTGGAAGTTTGTGAACTTCTTGTGTGAGATTCAAAATTACAGATTATCTTTTATAGCTTTCTGGTCAAAAGCTCTGCCTTTATTTTTTCTTTCTGGTTAAAAGCAATCTTAAGTTTACATTCCTCAGAAAATCTATAGAAGGTAGATGCGCCTTGTTAAATAAGCAGAGAGCCCATATAAAATACCAATACATCAGGTTCAACTATTGATTACATTTGTCACTTGTCCATGCGTGAGTATATAGAGTTAGGTGATAAATATGTTAACCAAGAAGACATTCACCAAACATCCTAACATCGATTGGCTAGTAGGAGACCAAGAAGACATTGTTACTGGCCTTAGGCTCATCTCTTGGAAAACTAGAAGAACTAATCAGCAATATCACCAAGTTAATGAGATACTGGAAGAAGAGGAAGAACTTGGTGAAATTATAGAAGAAAATGCACATCATTTTGCTGACGCTCAGGAGTTGATTGTCATCAGACCAGCTATTCCTACACCAAGGAGAGTGGAACCTCAGCAAGTTAGAGTAATTCCTACAAATAGACCAAGAAATCCTGCTGCTAGGTCGGGGAATCAAAATTCTGTCAGACCGGTTCCCCCTCACAATAACTAGTAAGTGGTTTGGTGACTCTACTTAATTGTTTTACATATCTGTAGAAGTGGAACATGAAAAGATATACCCGAGGGGATAGAAAAAAGGGCATAGCTGATATTGATTTTGATTTGCTCCAATCTTTAACTTTGCTCCTTATCCTCCTACAAGAAAAGTCAAATCTTTAAGCATGCCATCTTCTCCTCCACCCACAAGAAGTGCCACTAGTTCATCTTGCCAAAGCTTGACCTTACACGGTATTGTCTTACCCTTACAAATAAATTTCCTTCCTCTGAATATGGCCCATCCACAACCTCCACCTATTCCATGGGGCACAACCATTGGTCCTCTTAACCTTGGTGCTAACCTGCATGATCTTCCAAGAGGATCAGGTAAAATCTTACCTAAGTTTAAGGGTGATGGCAAGGTTACTCCCGAAGAGCATATCAATGCCTTTTTTGCTGCATGTTCTATCTTAGGGGTCCAACATGAAGACGTATTTATCAGGCTATTTGTCAAATCTCTCGCTGACTCAGTTGCTGAATGGTTTTACCACCTTCCTAATGCTTCTATTAATGACTAGGCTACAATGAGACAAAGGTTTGAAGAAAGATTTAAAACTACTGATAATGAACATACACTGGTAGCCCAATTGTCCACTATGAAGAAAGAGAATCAAGAGAAGATGAGAGAATATGTAGCTAAATTCAACAAACTAGCCAATAGAATCCCTGCTAATGTTAGACCTAGAGATGGATTAATGATGTGTTTCTTTATCAATTCACTGCCACCAGATGTCAGTTATGCCATTAAAAGGCAAGGAGTTCCTAACTTGGCTACTGCACAATCATTAGCGGTGACTGTGGAAGACGATTTGATTACTACAAGAAAATGGAAGAGGGAGTTACAAACTGGCAAGGCTACAACATCTAATCCTACAAATCCTATCATTCAGAGAATGGTCAATGATATTATCATTCTGAAATGTCAGATGCCTAAAGGTCCTATGCAAAATCCTCATGGAAGCTATAATAGGACGTTACAATTGCCCGACCCTAGTCAGAAATTAGCTATTGAAGGACCTTCTACCAATAAGAGTAATCATATGGTATGCTATTTTCACCTCACATTTGACCATGATGGAGCCTCATGTCCTGAAATGATGCGGTTTATGCAAATGTTGTCTGTGAATGAACATGCTGAAGAACAGTTAGTAGAAGAACCTTCCACACCCGATGATGCTAGTGTAAATTTCTTTGAGTATGAATTAGATGAAGAGAACGGAGAAGATATGTATATTGAAGTGGATAATTATAACTGTGCAGTATTTAATCAAGGCCAGCAGACACAGATAAGTCATAATGCTCTAGGACAATCCAGCAATTCAATTTCTTCTCCTAAGTATATCTTGACAAGACAAAACAATGCCAAGAAGACTGAGGAGGTGTCAACAAAAAATGCAGCCACTAAGGTACCATCTACTTCATCTCCTAAAAATCATGTCTCAAGTTCATTTGATATTGTAGAATCATGCAAAAATACTAAAATTAAAATTTCCCAATCTGAGTATTTGAGGCTTAATCCATCTGAACTTGATAGATTGGTCAGATATGTTAGACAAGACCCTTCCCCTTCTCCTTGTAATGCTCAAAAATCTAGTAATTCTGAAGCACATGTGAAAAACCAAAACTGTTCAAACTCTAGTGCTCAAGATATCGGTTCACAAAATCCTTTTAACAAGCTAGAACCCTTTTATATCTTCCTCTATATTGTTGGTTTTAAACTTAGTAACTACGTTATTGATTCTGGCACCTCAGAGAATGTCATGCCTGCACAAGTTGCCAAGGCTTTGGGTTTGTCTTATACTCCATCACATGGAAAATGTTTTTCAATGGATGGTTCCCCAGTAGCCATCCTAGGCCAAATTAAAGATGCCCAAACTACCTTAGCTACCTTCCCAAAGAAAAGATTGAAGTTGACTATCCTTGTAGCTGACATACCTGCCAGTTATGGGATGCTTTTAAGTTGAAGTTTTTGTAAAGACCTAGGAGGGGAAATTCAAATGGATTGGTCACATGCTCTGATACCTGTGGATGGGAAGAAAGTTCACCTCAATCTTGAACCTAAATCTAAGTTCACTATGCTCAAATCTGGGGATCCTAGACGTACATTCTATTCATGGAAATTGGACCAGGTACTTACATGTGTACATCTGCTAAAGATGAGAGTATGAATCTAATCAATCCTAATCTGATTGATGAGCTATGGACTCTGGAGTTTGATGGTAGTTGTTCTACCGTAGGATCTAGGGTAGGGGTTGTTTTGATTTCTCCTGGCGGTTACTCCTTCCCTTTTGCTTTTAAATTGGAGTTTGAGAATACAAATAACACAGCCGAGTATGAAGCCTTGTTGTTGGGTCTTGAATTAGCCAAGGAAAATGGTATAAAGCAACTAAAAGTTAAAGGAGATGCTAAACTTATTGTTAAGCAGGTAAGGAAGTTGTACATAGTAAAAAATGGTAGATTGAGACACTACCGTAATCAGCTATGGGATTGCATTGAAGAATTTGATGCTTTTTCCATAGAGGCAATACCTAGAGAATAGAATTCTAGGGCTGACTCTTTAGCTATTTTGGCATCCCTTCTTTTGCTGCATCTAGACTTTAAAGACAAACCACATAGGATCGAAGTGGTGTACAGACCCAATGTCCTTGATAATGTTAATCACTGGCAAATTTTCAATTCTGATAAGCAAATTATTGCATTTCTTGAAAAAATTGAATCTTTTGCTAGTATGTTCTTTGAAGACAGTAATAATGTCCTAGAAGAAGAGGTGAAAACCCCTGACAGTCCAAGCTTAGAAATGATTCAACTAAAAGGAAATAAGATCCCTAAAGGACTAGTTTCTCTAGAAGACCTTTTTAACAAGCATGATCAGTACCTCAAAAGGAAGATTAAAATTTCAATAACAACTTCAGTTGATTATGATAAGGTGAATATTGGTATAGAAACTGATCCAAAAATTGTCTATATTAGTAGGTGTTGTTCCAAAGAGGAAAGAGAACGTTTGATATCCCTGCTTATTAGATATAAAAATGTCTTTGCTTGGTGTTACGCTGATCTTAAGAGATTCAGGAATGGAGAAATATAGCATCATATCCCCTTGAAACCTGGCACTGTATGTTTCAGGCAAAAATAGAGGACTTATAACCCAAAAATAGCTGAATCTATCTTCAATGAAATCGATAAAATGCTGAAAGCAAAAATTATCTACCCTATTCACCACTCTACCTAGGTGGCAAATATAGTGCTTGTTAGAAAGAAGAATGGGGAGATTCAGATTTGTGTAGATTTCAAGAATTTGAACCAAGCCTCCCTAAAGGATAATTATCCCTTGCCAGTTATGGATCATATTTTGCAGACTATGTCTGGTTCAAAGATGATGTCTATGCTTGATGTATTTTTTGGATACAACCAAATTGAGGTAGCCTAAGAGGATCAACATAAGATAGCTTTCACTACCCCCATTGGTGTGTTCACATATAATAGGATGCCTTTTGGTCTCATAAATGTTGGGGCCACATTTCAAAGAGCAATGGATTTAACTTTCGGTGATTTGAAAAATAAAATCATTGTAGTGTATCTTGATGATTTGATAGTTTTCTCCAAAAAGAGGTCTAATCACTTGCATGATTTGGAGGTGGTTTTATAGTAGTACAGAGAGAATGGTATCTCCCTAAATCCTAAGAAGTTAGTTTTTGTAGTTACTGAAGGGAAGTTATTGGGCCATATTGTCTCAAAGGATGGGATAAAGATTGATCCAGAAAGAGTCAAGGCTATTTAATAGCTAAGCCTACTTGCAACTAAGAATAACACGAGGTACTTTTTCGGTCAGGTAAATTTTTTGAGAAGATTTGTTCCTGATTTTGCTGAGTTGACCAAACACATCATAGAGATGATGAAAAATAAACCCATCTTTAGTTGGAATGCTGAAGGAAAGAAGACGTTTGAAGAAATTAAAGGAGCCATTGCTAATGCACCCACACTTGTGCACCCTGACTTCTAGAAAGATTTTATTATCTACTATTATGCTTCTAAATAGACTCTATCAGCTATCTTATTATAGAAGAATTAACTATTAGAAATGAAAACAACACTACTTCAATGGAAATCTGATTCAATATAAATTTCTACAATCTTTAACTGTGTGTTATTAATGGAGATTGTAACACAGAAATAAAACTATGCTTCACAGAAATGCAAAATTAGAAATACGAACACATAACACAATGTTTAACATGGAGAAAACCCTTTTGGGTAAAAAAATTCACACAGGAAAGAGGCCCAATGTTTGTATTAATCTGAAAATGATTTACAATACAACACTTCAACTCTCTCCACCAGTCTTCAATCTAACAGCATTTTGGCAACACCTGAGTACCTAAAATCTATATTGCAGCAACTAATACATGGAAACTACTTATAGAAACATTTTCTAACTCATCGTAGGTGTTCACCTTCTCTCTCATGAGATTCCCTAACATACAAATATTAAATGCCATCTTACAAGCACCTTCCACTTGTCCAAAAATAGCCATACAAAGGTTGGGTGACCAAGACTAAATCTGGCCTCTTACAGCATCTTATGATGCATCATAAATGTCATAGATTCCAACAAAAGAGTATCTTTCAAAGATAGGAACCTTGGGCTAAATATAGTAAATATACAACTAACATATCCGTCATATGCGTCATAGAATCACAGAATCTTATGACAACTTGCAACTGTCATAGATTCACTCACCAAACATTATGATAGTTGTCATACATGCCAAAATTAGTATATTCCTCAAGGGAACATGCCTATCCTCATTTACCATGAGTTTTTACATTTACCAATAGTAAAAGTCACTCCGTAATAACTTCTAGTGACTCTAAAATTACCCTTGCCAGTGAAACTAGTACATCTCCTCATGGATAATTACAAATTACATATAAGAAATAGAATAAATACATTATTGGGATTTACAAGGTTAATGGCACCTTATCCCAACATGAATAATGGAATTAAGCTCTTCTTGCTTTCATGAGTGTGCCATTCAAGAATTATGAACTTAAATATTCTACCTTGGAAAAGCATGCATACGCACTGGTGAGGGCATTAAAGAGTTTCAGGTTGTATATCTTACATTCACATACTATGGTGTATGTTCCAGAATCTGCAGTCAAAAGTATACTAACTCAGCAAGAGATTGGGTGTAACAAAAGGGGAAATTGGATTGCTAAAATCAAACTTACTAATCTAGTCAGGGGTAAAGGATTGTGTAAAATGATCACTGAAAATAAGGAGGAAGGCAAAGAAGAAATACCCCTGGTCCTTTTTACTAGTAACACTAATGAATGGTTCTCTGACGTTTCTTACTTCTTAACCTATGGTGACTGCCCATCCCACCTCTTGGTAAAGGAGAAGAGAAATTTGAAACTCAAGGCACATAAGTATGTTATTTGGGAAGGTAATTTGTATAAGAGATGAATTGATGGAACTTTCCTAAGGTGTGTAGACAAGGATCAGTAGAGGAAGCTACTGGAAGCTTTCCATAATGAAGCTTGTGGAGGACATTATTCTGCATCAGTAACAACTTTCAAAATATTAAGACAATATTTCTACTGGCCTGGGATGTTTAAAGATGCTTATGAATGGGTATCAAAGTGTGAAAAATGTTCAAAATTTATAGGCCAACCACAGTTAGCCACATTGCCTTTGAAGCCAGTAGTTATAGATGAACCTTTCCAACAATGGGGTTTAGATTTCACTGGACCGATTAATCCCAACTCAAGTGCTGGACATACTCACATTTTGACTGCAACAGATTATTTCACTAAATGGGTAGAAGCTATACCAGTTAAAAATACTACCTCTAAAGTGGTTTGTGCTTTCCTTAAGGAAAACATTATAGTCAGATTTGGTGTGCATAAGAAGCTGCTGACTGATAACGCTTCAAGATTTTCCTCTACAGAAATCACTCTCTTCTATTATGATTTTGGTATTAGCCTATCCCATTCATCCGATTATTACCCACAAGGTAATGGCCAAGTGGAATCTAGCAATAAAAACCTCATCTCTATTGTTAAAAAGCTAGTTGAAGAAAATCAGAAAGGATGGCATAAGCATTTATATGACGCTCTTTGGGCTAATAGGATAACATATAAAAGAGAGATTGGCATGTCTCCTTTCCATCTTGTCTATGGTATTAACAGTGCAATTCCTATTCCCTTGGAGCTGTCTGCATTAAATCTACAAAAGGCAATTGAAGATGAACAATTTCAGTCGGCCCTAGAAAAGAGGATCTTGTACTTACAACAACTAGAGGAACAGAGAGAAGTTGTTATGGATAGGATTGCTAGACATCAACAAACTGTAAAGAAGATATTTGACAAAAAGGCTAAGCAAAGGACATTTGTAGTGGGGGATTCTGTGCTCTTATGGGATCATAGAAAGCCGAAAGGTGCACACAAGAAGTTTGATTCTTTATGGAAAGGCCCCTTCAAACTCAGAGAAATTGTGGGAGAAAATGCTTTTCTATTGGCATATCTTGATGGAACTGTTGGCAAGAGACACTATAAGGATTCATGAATGTTATCATTGATGGCAACAAAGGTTATCCCACACATCCGCAGGACATGATGAGTCTTTACTGGAAGTCAAATTGAAGAAGTGTTGAGGTTCGGTAAGCAAGAACAGAGCAGTCAGTAAGGTCCAATAGACAAGTCCGAATCTCTCATAAGAAGTATTTCAGTGAAGTACAGATTTGGGGAAGTCAAGAGGAGTACCTTCACTAACAGATTCCAAGTATTTAGCCTCCGGTGATAGATGAAGGAAAAGATATGAATACTTGAGTGTCAGATTCCTGATTGACAGTATGGACAGAGGAAGAACTGACTGACAGAACATCAGACATTGTTCCAGATGTGTTATTGATGATGGTAAATATTCTTAAGGCATAAGTTATGATTGGCCGACATGATTGATGACTTCCACAAGCATATTCTTGATCCGCATTACTTGGTATGCAAGGATTCAGCCGACAAATTAGAGTTTGAGGAAAATATTGACTATTCTAGATGCCGACTAGAAAGGTGATGAAATCACTTGTGCGGATATATATACAAGATGGATTTAAATGTGAAGGTAGATGTGGTATATAGCGTGGTGAGAAGAAAAGCAGAAAAGTAGAGTGGAGACATGAAGACAGGTTCGGAATGTGAAAGAACAGTAGCATCAAAAGAAAGTAAGAATGAAGTGCACAAGATTAGGTTATTGAGCTTTACTGGAACTGAACCTCAGCATGTGTGGATGCATCCCATCAGTTCAAACATTGAGTTACTTTCCTTTCTTGTAGACAGTGAGTCTCTTGTAGGCAGTGAGCCCTAACTGGCATGTGCTATTTTGATGAAGGGGGTAAATCATAAAACACACAATAATAGGAATTAAACACAGAGAATAAAACTTTCTTTTATTGATCTAGGAAACTTATTACATTACAGAAGCTTAATTACAATCAGAGGAATCAGTCCTCCATAGGCTGCAACACACTACAGCTACCATCACCAGGCTCTGGAATCTTTTGCCTTCTGTAACCACTAAATCAGCTAGGGTTTCCGTTTTCCCACCTATTCTTGACTCTACACTTGCCCCCTTAACTCTACTACTGCCCAGGGTCCCCAAAATAGCCATAAATAACACTTTTTTTGGTGGCATCCAGCTAAATTTCGAAATTTACAACTCCCTATAAAAGTAGGTAAACTTTCGGGAAGCATAACTTTTGATCCGGGTGTCTGATTGATGAACCGTTTTAGGCGTCGGAAAGCTCGCGATGTGAACTATCACACCAAAAATCCATAAATGGATTTCCATCAACTTTTTGAAATGTTTAGGGAAGTTTTAGTGCCTCATATCTCATTTCAAAAATTTTTAGAGGCTTTTCAAAAAACAAAAACTTTAATATCTTTCAGCTCACAAATGATCTTTGCCTGATTCCTTCGCCAAAGGTCTTATATTTCCATTTAGTAACTTTCTGCAAGTTTTCACTTCAATCCGTGCCCAACTGCAAACTTTCCAAAAATAGCAGGTAGACTTTCCAAAATAGGCAGGTTGCTATTTTTAGCAGTTTTGGAAAAACTGAAAGTCTTACATCATTATTCTGGATATTATGGAACCAGAAACACTAATTATGGAAAGAAATAAAAACAACTACAATGATTTTGAATTAACTTCTTTTTGGGTGATGCAAGATTGCCCTTACACCACTGGATGCTCCTACATCAGACACCCAGGGTAATTTGAGAAGTGACCCTATCATGTCTCAGATGTTTATGTGAGGGAAACCCAAATGGTTAACTTCTGCCTTAGATAACCAAGAGGAATCTTCAATAGGCCTTGCTTTCCATTTTACTAGATATTCTTCATACTGCTTTTTCCGAGTACTTCTTCCCACATGGCTATCCAAGATCGCTTCTATCTCATCCATTGAAGTAGATGTTGGAATACTCCACTACGCTTCTGTTGGTCCATCCTCTGCTCCACCTTCATGATATTCTGATAAATCAACAATGTTGAAAACAGGGGAAATATTGATCCCATTCGGCAGCTCTACCTCATATGCATTGCCTGAATCATGCTTCTTCAAGATTCTGCATGGTCCAAATTTCTTCATTTTCAACTTATTGTATGTTCCAATTGGGAACCTTTCTTTTCTCAAGTGAACCATGACTTCATCTCCTACCTAGAACTCCTTATACCTCCTCTTCTGATCTGCCTTAGCCTTGTACTGAGTATTCATCTTATTAATGTGCTTTCTCACCTCTTCATGCAAATTTTTCAGATGTTTGGCAAAGTCTTCAGCCTCGGCACTTGTCTTTTCTCCCTTATCCAGATTCCTTAACTCTGAAGCATTTCTTGGACTATTTCCATATACAATCTAGAATGGTGATTTACCAGTACTCCTATTGATAGAATTGTTGTAAGCAAATTCTGCCTATGGTAAAATCAAATCCCATCCCTTGGGCTTATCTCCTACTAAGCACTGTAGCAGGTTACCCAAACTCCTATTCACCACTTCAATCTGTCCATCAGTCTGTGGATGGTGTGCAGAACTAAACTTCAAATTTGTCTTCAACTTCTTCCATAATGTCCTCCAGAAATAACCAACGAACTTGGTATCTCGATCTAAAACTATGCTCTTTGGTAGACCATGTAGTCTCACCACCTCTCTGAAAAATAATTCAGCAATATGAACAGCATCATTAGTCTTCTTGCAAGGAATAAAATGCACCATCTTCGAGAATCTGTCCACCACCACAAAAATGGAATCATGTCCTCTCCGTGTCCTTGGTAAACCAAGAACAAAATCCATACTGATATCATCCCATGGCTTCTCTGGTACAGGTAATGGTTGATACAACCCTGTATTCTGACTTGTTCCTTTTGCCATCTGACATACTCTGCAACTCTGCACAAACTTCCTCACATCCTGCTGCAGCTGTGGCCAATAATAATTTTCACCAACAATAGCAATGGTCTTATCTCAACTAAAGTGTCCGGCCAATCCTCCACTATGCTTCTCCTTAATCAGGTTCTCTCTCATGGAACTCCTTAGAATGCACAACTGGCTTCCTCTAAACAACATGCCATCTTGGATTATGAAATCCAACCATCTTGTCCTGTCCAAAGTAACAGGTTCCAAACAAGCTTTCCAGGCCTCTGCAAAATCTGGATCCTCGGGATACAAACTTTTGAGCTCATTGAACCCAACAACCTCTATCTTCATTTCTGTCAACAAATTTTGCCTTCTGCTCAAGGCATCTGCAACTCTGTTGGACTTCCCACTCCTGTGCTTCAAAACAAAAGTATAGCTCTGCAAAAACTCAACCCATTTTAAGTGTCTTTGGTTCAACTTTCCTTGACTATTAAGATAGTGCAAAGCCTGATGATCAGTATATAAAACAAACTCCTTTGGCAACAAATAATGTCTCCATTTCTTCAAAGCCTGAACTATTGCATAAAACTCCTGATCATAAACAGAATACTTTTTCTTGGCATCATTAAGCTTCTCACTAAAATAAGCAATGGGCTTACCTTCTTGGCTCAAAATAGCTCCTATACCACTACCACTAGCATCACAATCTACTTGAAATACCTTATTGAAATCTAGAAGTGCCAAAATAGGTTGCTCTATAACTTTCTGCTTCAATGTATCAAAGCTCTTGTCTGCTCCTTTAGTCCATCGAAACTCTTTTCTATCCCCTCTCATTGTCTCAATTAGCGGTGCACAAATGCTACTAAAATTCCTGATAAACTTTCTGTAAAAAACTTGCCAAACCATGAAAGGATCTTACCTCCGTTGTACTCCTTGGCGTAGGCCATTCAATGATAGCCCTTACTTTTTCTGGGTCCATCTTAAGACCTTCTTCTAAGACTACAAATCCTAGGTATACCAACTCCTTCTTTGCAAAACTACATTTCTTTAGATTAATCAGCAACTTCTCCGCCCTAAGCTTCTCTAGAACTCTCCTGATATGCATTAGATGCTCAGCCCAAGTCTTACTAAAAATTAAAATATCATCCAAATAAACAATAACAAAACTTCCCAAAAATTCTTTCAATACCTTGTTCATGAGCCGCATGAATGTGCTCGATGCATTGGTTAGCCCAAATGGCATGACTAACCACTCATACAAACCTTCCTTTGTCTTGAAGGCTGTCTTCCATTCATCTCCTTCTCTGATATGAATCTGGTGATACCCACTCTTCAGGTCAATTTTCGTGAAGTACTTGGCTCCACTCAAACAATCCATAATGTCATCCATTCTTGGCAATGGAAATCTATACTTGATAGTTATCTTATTGATGGCTCGAGAGTCTGTACACATCCTCCATTCTCCATCCTTCTTTGATGCTAGTACTGCAGGTACCGCACATGGACTTAGACTCTCCCTTATCAGTCCCTTCCTTAACAACTCTTGAACTTGTCTATTCAGCTCTTCATTCTTTGTAGGGGTCATTCTATGGGCTGCCTTGTTTGGCAAACTGGCTCCTGGTATCAAATCCATTTGATGACTTATCTTCCTTACTAGTGGCAAACCTTCTGGTACATTATCAAAGATAATGTCCTGGAACTCTTCCAACATATCTGAAACTTCTGCTGGTACATCTTCACAGTTCTCTTGACTAATCTTAGGAATCAATGCAAAGCAATGACGCTCATGCTTCATACCCTCCAAAAATTTCCTGCCATCTACCAGGCAAATTCTGGCAGTACTACATACCTTTTCTTCCACCTCCTTCAAGGGCTTCAACTTATGACGAACTCCATCCTTTGTCAGGGAATATGTGTTTGCATGACCATCATGGACAGTGCTCCTATCATACTGCCACAGCCTCCCCAATAGCATATGACATGCATCCATCGGTATGATATCACACAACACCTCATCATGGTAATCACCAATCTTGAACTTCACTAAACACTGCTCATTGACCAAAGCTCTATAGTCCTTCTGCAACCATGCAATCTGATATGGATGCGGATGCTTTCTTCTTGTCAACTTCAACTTGTCAACCATTTCCTCTGAAACAAGATTATCAGTGCTTCCGCTGTCAATAATAATATCACAACACTTACCTTCACATTTGCACCTTGTGCGGAATAAACTCTTCCTCTGATTGGGTTCTTTCTCCTCATTCAGCAAGGTTCTTCTAACAACTAGGGTTTCTCCCCTTTCAGCATCTTCAGAATGCTCAGAATGTGCATCTTCAACTACATGTACAACTCGTGCATTGCCTTCAGGTCTTCTATTTGTCCTTCCTTGATGTTGCAGACACTCGTATGCTCGATGCCCTTCTTCCTCACATTAGAAACAGGTTCCTCTGAAACCTCCTCTTCCGGGTCCTTGCCCAAGTCTACCTCTTCCTCTTCCTCTTTGCTCACCATTGTTCTGGTCACGAGGGCGGTAGGTGTTATCCCCTCTCTAATTTCGACTGGTGCCAACTTCTTCACTTTTCTTTTGATCTTCATTACGGCCTCCATAGGGCCTCCCACTAGTCCTTCCACCTTGACCTCTTCCCCTTTGCTTGCTGTCAAATCTTTTATTTAGCTTCTCTTCCACCTTTAGGGAAAACTGGTATGCATCTTCTATGGTGGTCATTCTGACTAGGCTCAGCTCCTCTTGAATACTTGGCCTCAACCCATTAATGTAACGGGCCACCTTCTCCTTGTTGGCCTCTCCATGGCTTGTCCTGATAGTGATCTTATAAAAATCTTCTATATACTCCTTAACAGACTTGTTACCTTGCTTCAGTCCAACTTCTTCAGTAACTCCATCTCATAATCCATAGGAATGAACTGCTTCTTTAGTTTCTCCACCATCCGATCCCATCTGGTGATCTTTCCTTTTCCTCTTCTATTCCTCTCTAGTTGGACCTCCTTCCACCAAATATTGGCATGGGCCTTCAACTTTGTTTTTGCAAACTTGATCCGATCTGGGTCCTCCACATCTTCATACTCGAAATACTCCTCCATGTCGTTGATCCAATCAATAAGCTGTTCTGGGTTGAAATCCCCAGAATATGTAGAAACCTCGATCTTGGGCCTCTTTTTGATCTTCGAAATAGCCCTCAACAACCTAACTTCTGCAGGATCTCCAGCAGCTTCTTGTTCTTCCTCAGATAGCTCTTCTTCAGCTTCATCTTCGCTTTCATCTCTTATCCTCGACTCAAACCCTCTTCGTAGCTCCTCTTGTAACGCATCGATTTGCCTTTGCAGGGCTCTTAAACCCTCTTCTGTCAAAGCATTCCTCCCAACACGATTTCTTCGTGGAGGCATCCTGGTCTCCGCAGCAAACCCACAACCTCAGGTCCTAGTGCAAACTATCTCACGGTCGGTGATCTGTCTACACACTCAAGAACCCTTGCTCTGATACCACTTGATGAAGGGGGTAAATCATAAAACACAAAATAATAGAAATTAAACACAGAGAATAGAACTTTCTTTTATTGATCTGGGCAACTTATTACATTATAGAAGCTTAAGTACAATCAGAGGAATCAGTCCTCCACAGGCTGCAACACACTACAGCTACCATCACCAGGCTCTGGAATCTTTCGCCTTCTATAACCCCCAAATCAGCTAGGTTTTCTATTTTCCCACCTATTCTTGACTCTACACTTGGCCCCTTAACTCTACTACCACTCAGGGTCCCCAAAATTGCCATAAATAACACTTTTTTTGGTGGCATCCAGCTAAATTTTGAAATTTACAACTCCCTATAAAAGTAGGTAAACTTCCGGGAAGCATAACTTTTGATCCGGGTGTCTGATTGACGAACCGTTTTAGGTGTCAGAAAGCTCGCGATGTGAAATATCACACTGGAAATCCATAAATAGATTTTCATCAACTTTTCAGAATGTTTAGGGAAGTTTTAGTGCCTCATATCTCATTTCAGAAATTTTTAGGGACTTTTCAGAAAACAAAAACTTTAATATCTTTCAGCTCACAAATGATCTTTGCCTGATTCCTTCGCCAAAGGTCTTATATTTCCATTTAGTAACTTTCTGCAAGTTTTCGCTTCAATCCGTGCCCAACTGCAAACTTTCCAAAAATAGCAGGTAGACTTTCCAAAACAGGGAGGTTGCTATTTTTAGCAGTTTTGGAAAAACTGAAAGTCCTACATCATTATTCTAGATATTATGGAACCAGAAACACTAATTATGGAAAGAAATGAAAACAACTACAATGATTTTGAATTAACTTCTTTTTGGGTGATGCAAGATTGCCCTTACACCACTGGATGCTCTTGCATCACATTTGTATCTTCTATTCTTCTAACAGAGAATAATATCTTGGGTTAATCACCCCGTGGTTTTTCCCTTAACTAGGTTTTCCACGTCAAAATCATTGTGTTAGGTATATTGGTGTTATTTCTTTTTCATGGTTATGTTTGCTCATTTGATTTAATATTGCATTAACTTGAACAAATTGAGATAACTGATTCACCCCCCTCTCAGTTATCAACAATTGGTATCAGAGCCAAGTTCCTCCAAACAGAGCTTAACAACTTGAGGAAGATCTAGAAATTCAAATGGATATGTATGGTATGAGACAACAACTTCATTCTGCCCTGGATGATCTTGAGCAATCTAATTCTGAAGTCAATGAACTAAAGGAAAGACTCAAACAGGCCGATGATTTCATAAATGAACTAAGAGGAAAACTAAGTCTCTCTATGAAAAAGAGAAAGGATCTACTTCAACAATTGGCAAGTCAAGGTGAAGGAAATGATACAAATGAAGATCTGAAGGAGAAAACCAAGCTATGTGAAAAGTTATCAAAAGAGACCATTATGATAAGACATGAAATGGAATCAGGAGTTATGAAATTCACCCAAGAAATTGAAGAGAAAAGAAAAATTGAAGATAGCCTAAGACAATCTCTCAAGGAGAAATCTGAAGACTGCCACAATATGGATAGAATAATCAAGCATCTAGAATCTGATCTTGAAGAAGCTAAAGAAAAGGAAGAACAACTTGAAGATCAGATTAACACTCTCAAAAGGGATCTTCAAACAACAAATGAATATAAAGAAAAATTCAAGGTAAGCTCCACTCAACTTGAAGTTCTTCTTGAAAGCCAAAAGAGGGTAGATGACAAATGCGGCTTGGGGTATGAAAAAGGTGAAAGCTCTGGATCCGGTCAGAGGAACTCCAGATCAGAAAATCCAAGAAACAAGCCTAGAAGACCTCCAGTAAGGCAACCAAATGCTCAAAGATATCCATCCTTCAATGGATATTGCCACAACTACAATAACTTTGGTCATAAAGCAAATTAGTGCAGAAAAAGAATGAATCAAACTATTACATCCTTCTCCGGACAGTGTTTCAATTGCAAAAGGTATGGTCACAAATCCTATGAATGTAGATATAGGCAAATGAGCAATTCATTCAATGGTAGATGCTTTGCATGCAATAGAATGGGGCATATGGCTAATCAGTGTAGATCAAGAGAATATCAATCAAATATGCAAAGAAATGTTGTTTGCTACAATTGCAATAGATCTGTTCATATTGCCAAATTCTGTAGAAGCAAGAATCAGGACAAAAGAGGTTCGGTGCATCATAATCAGAATCAAGACAAAGGAAAAAGAAAAATGAATGCGAATGAAGTTTAAAATGAGATGAATAAGATTTGGGTGAAGAAAAGTGTAGAGAATGTTGGGAATGGATCCGCACCAGAATCTAGTGTTGATATTCCCTCTGAAAATTGAACAGATGGGCTCTGGCTCAAGGGGAGCAACAAAAGAAAAACCAATTCCCCCAGCCAGTCAATTGGTGCTTGTAATCAGCACATGAAAGGCTGCGGATCAAAGGGTCTTCAGAGAAACACCTAGATAAGCCATGGTAAAAACTTGAAAGATCCGCATGAAGATTTAAAGAGTCTAATCCCTTCAGATAGATCCAATTTAACAGTCTTCTGGGAAAAGTAGGGTTCTTACAAGTTTGGTCTGGGGTAATTCTTAAATTGAGACATCTTGATCTGTGGATAAATCAAATGGTTGAGGAAAGTAAGAATGTTCGTTATTAATCACCAAGGATAACTCTAAGCATATTACAGTGATTCGGAAAGAGATCTATCTCAGAATAAGAAAAACAAGAGCAACCGGAATAACTTAAAGTATGCATTTATTGCAACAAGGAATTAGGGTTTTGTGCAGAAATATAAGGCTTCTTTTGTTCATCATTTGTACATTCACATTTGAAGAGAAGAGAAAAGGAGCTCTGCAACAAATTCTCCCAAAGATCAAGATGATTCTTCCTACAATTCGATCCGGATTCCATCGTGTGCCCTAATCAGCGTAAAAGGTATTCTCCATTTTTGATATCTCTCAGTAAAATTCTTGAATGATGGCTACTCTGAATATAGTAAAGATCACTGATAGGCCTTGTCCCAAATTCAAGAAACATCCCTACAAATCCTTGGAAGTAGATCCCCTAGGAGCATTTTCCAGTGTTCCACATGGTGTGTTGCATACAGAAGATATTAGGGTTTACATACACGCAAATATTTAAGAGTTTGGGGAATTCAAACTAAGAGACATCTATCACAAACAATTGATAGATGATGCTTTTGAACTTAAACCATAATATAAGGGCATACAGTAGAAACATTTTGATCAGTACATTCATTTCCCTTGCTTTGAAGAAGATGAATGGGTCCGATATGTATTGAGTAGGGTACATGATAACTTCTTATGGCTGAACAGACCTTGCAAGATCACTAAGGAAGCAATTAGGGTAGTAACCAGTTTACAATCCTCCGGAGGGATACTTGTCCTCAAAGCTGTCAAAAATCAAATTGTAACTGAGGCCACCGGATCAAAATTTGATAAGAGAGCAATGACCATTGAAGATATCACCGATCCGGATATCAAGTTTGCATCTATGATAATCGATTATAAGATATATCACTCCAGCAGGGAGAACTCAGTATTCAGAACTGTAGTATATACTACTTATGAGATGCTAAGAAAGAATGTAGAGTATGATCTCTGTGAACTCCTTCTGAGCCAATTGATGAAAAACATACAGAAGATCAAAAAGGACAAGAAGAATTCCTTTAAATATGGAGGACTGATATTGTGTCTATTTTTCTACTTCATGAATGAGATGCCCGGATCCAGTGGATGGGTATGGCAAAGTAATAGACCTATAGCAATTCAAATCAGGGATTACTTGCATGGACTTGGGGATGCTAAGGCAAGGAATACAACTTTGTGGGGTTACTTTAAGAACTTTCAAAATATAATGCAGACCAAAGAAAGAATCCCTAAATCATTAGTTGAGAAATACAAAGACACAGTGTGCTTCATGGTAGACACTGATCAATGCCTAATGGAGGTAGTGGAGCCAAGGACAGTTTGGATCATGCCAATGGGGTACGAGTTGGATGAGAAAATTGCAGAGCTGCATGTGTAACACATGCTAAGTCAGCAAAAGGACCCCAAAGCAGAAAGGTTTGGAACCTTTGAAGAATTGAATGTGAAGATCCATGTTGAGTTAAGGCAACTGGAGATGAAGAAAAAGGTAAGAAAAGAAGTAGAAAATGTTGCCAAATTTTATGGAATCTCAAAAGAGGCACTTGCTGCAAATAGAGAAAAGATGGAAAGGGCAGAGAAAGAAAAGGAAGAAGCAGAGAAGGAAAGTGCTCTGGTAGAATCTTCCACCCGGACCATATCATCAAAGAAATCTGCACCTGCCACTGCCAAAAGCTCAAGGGCATCAAAACTGGAAGCAAAATCATCTGGGAAAGGAGAGAAAAGAATGAAGACAAAAGCCACGAGATCTTATGCTAGTCAAAAGGATGAAGAAGAAACTGAATCTGATGAAGAGGTCAAGAAAATGAAGAAAAAGAAGAAAAGATCCGGTGAACCCTCTACTGGTCAAGACAAGGAAGAAGTGGTAGAGGAATTTGTTGAAAAGCCCACACTGTCTTTAGATGATGTCATCAAATCAGTTACTGTGGATGGAAACCTTCAACCAATGGCTGAATTCTATGATGACTATAATGAAGCTGACCAAAAGATCTTGCAGGATGCAGCAGTTAAGTATCTGAATATATATAATAAGGCTTTTATTGAAATTATATCTCTTATTCCCAAAAGCCTAGAAAAAGAGTTAGAAGTAAGAAAGAATAATGCCATGGCAAAAGATCTTGAGATCCGGGAGCAGATAGCTATTCATCTCTATCCTTCAATCACTCAGAAACAAATGAATATGATCTTCAAAGATTGCAAGGATGAGTTCCAGAGCAAAGTTAGAATGAATCAGCTTATGCTTGGAGAAACTGATAAAGTGGCAAATGAAACAAAAGAGATCCTCCAGAATGCCTTCAAAAGATTCAATCTTCTTGTTATAGAGGACTTAGGTGTTGATCCCTTGGCCATAGGTGTTGAGGAAGAGTCTACTGAGAAAATGGCAGAAGAAGTAATGGACACTGGTGCAGAAAAAGATAAGGATTTGGAATCCTCTGCTCTGGAAGAGGAGATCCTTGAACAAGCAAACACATCTCCTTTGGTTTCCCCTACAGTCTCTGGATCTAAAGGAGAAGAAAGAGTAGAAGAGAACATCAGCCAAGAAGTAGAAGTGAAGGAAAAAGAAGATAACACTACAAAGGTTGTGGAAGGAGAGAAAGCTCCAAGAGACAGTTCTGTGACTGCAGAAGAGAAGAAGAATCTGTCTCTGACAAGAGACACTGCAGAAACTGTCAAGGACTTCTTAATAAAAGAGACTATGGAGATTGATGAACCAGAACTGCTACAAGGGCCATTTGATTTTGACTCTCTTTCTCCAGTACAAACAATGAAGATAGCTTCATTTGCTAATGCAAAGCCCAAAGAAAAACTCCTGAAGTCTCACATGGAAGACTGTGAGCTTATAGCAGCCGCATCTGGAGTGTTAGAAAAGATTATGCCATCTTTTCAGAAGGATCCCTCAGCCTCCTCATCTGGTAATCTTAAAACTCTAGTCAATAGTGTTAGCACACATTTTGATTCCCTAGAGAAGTCAACAGAAGATAAGGTCCGAAAAGAATTTTTGACAAAAAGATTATTAGAGGTACAAGGGTTAATAACTAATGATAGGAGGAATATGAATATAGGGATAAAGAGATTAGAAAATGCTCTTAAAGATGGTGGAGAAATGTACAAATTTTGTTTATCATGGTCCAAAGTAACATTGGACATTGAAAAGAAAATAAAAGAATAGGAGGACAAACTAACAAATCTATCAAAGAATTTTGATCCCCTCTCATCTTCCATAATAAATCAAGAATGTCAGACTATTGCAGTCTTGAATGAAATCAAGAAGCTGGAGAAGGAAAAGAAAAATAGAATAAGCAGGTTGGGTGAACTCAGAGGGATAATTATCCCTAAGTTAGAGGCCATGCATGAGGCCATAAAAGAAGCTCAGATCACAGCCCGAACCAATGATCCGACAGATCTAAAAAGGGCAGATGCGTTTGCATTCTTGTTGAGTGGTCATAAATCAATTTTGGACAGAATGAAGCAAAGTTGGGCAACATAATTTGTCCAATTGAAGACAAATTTTGCAGACATTCTTCAGTATATGTAAGTATGCCATATGTATATACTTATGCGGCTAAGTATATTTGAAATTTTGAAAATTTTGGTATGCGGATCCTACCCTTTGCCATTGATGTCAAAGGGGGAGTGAAGAGGAGTGAAAAATGAGAAACCCAACTAAGGGGGAGCTCTGAGAAATGTACATAAAGACAGAGCATCAGCCAAGGGGGACTATAGTGTGACCCTTAGCCATTTTTCACTAAGTGTTGCCATAAATGCCAAAGGGGGAGATTGTTGGCTAGAGACACTATAAGGATTCATGAATGTTGTTATTGATGGCAACAAAGGTTATCCCACACATCCGCAGGACATGATGAGTCTTTACCGGAAGTCAGATTGAAGAAGTGTTGAGGTCTGGTAAGCAAGAACAGAGCAGTCAGTAAGGTTTGACAGACAAGTCCAGATCTCTCAGAAGAAGTATCTCAGTGAAGTGCAGATTTGGGGAAGTCAAGAGGAGTACCTTGACTAACAGATTCCAAGGATTTAGCCTCCGGTGATAGATGAAGGAAAAGATATGAATACTTGAGTGTCAGATTCCTGATTGATAGTATGGACAGAGGAAGAACTGACTGACAGAACATCAGACATTATTTCGGATGTGTTACTGATGATGGTAAAGATTCTTAAGGCATAAGTTATGATTGGCTGACATGATTGATGACTTCCACAAGCATATTCTTGATCCGCATTACTTGGTATGCAAGGATTCAGCCGACAGATCAGAGTTTGAGGAAAATATTGACTATTCCGGATGCCGACTAGAAAGGTGATGAAATCACTTGTGTGGATATATGTACAAGATGGATTTAGATGTGAAGGTAGATGTGGTATATAGCGTGGTGTGAAGAAAACTAGAAAAGTAGAGTGGAGACAGGAAGATAGGTCCGGAATGTGAAAGAACAACAACATCAAAAGAAAATAAGAATGAAGTGCACCAGATCAGTTTATTGAGCTTAACTGGAACTAAACCTCAGCATGTGTGGATGCATCCCATCAGTTCAAACATTGAGTTACTTTCCTTTCTTGTAGACAGTGAGTCTCTTGTAGGCAGTGAGCCTTTTTGTGAGTAGTGTGCTCGGGCAGTGAGCCCTAACTGGCATGTGCGATTTGTATCTTCTATTCTTCTAATAGAGAATAATATCTTGGGTTAATCACCCCATGGTTTTTCCCTTAACCGAGTTTTCCATGTCAAAATCATTGTGTCATGTGTATTGGTGTTATTTCCTTTTCATGGTTATGTTTGCTCATTTGATTTAATATTTCATTAACTTGAACAAATTGAGATAACTGATTCACCCCCCCTCTCAGTTATCAATAGGAACACCATTGTCTCTTGCCTATAATGGCAAGGATTTGAAATTATGCAATTGGTAGGGTTTCTAAATCCGGTCATGTACTATAGTTTCTTTCCTTTTTTTTCCCTTTTTGTTTGTGTGTTGTTCCATATTTGGTGTGACTCTATCACCCTTTGAATAAGGCCTGTTGGCCATGTTTCATTTGATTTCTCCGTGTCCTCCCGAGTCCTTGTCCCCAATTAGAGCCAGTTGTTTCCCTGAATTCTATTTTTGTCTATCCCTTGTAGTTTTTATAGAACTTATCTATCTTCCGTCCCTCGGGTCAATTTTACTTAGTCATTTTCACAAGTCAGTGATCCTTTGTATCTTTGAAGCTAGTTGGTAGGTTCACAAGTTCGTGAAATTCCAAACATGCCAACTTACCTTGGGTTCCTAATACTCCTAGTCTATTTTGAATCTCTGTAAAGGTTTCTTCCCCTTTGTAGTCGAGGAGTCAGAGATTCTTTGAAGTCTTGAATCTTTGACTCCTGGTTCAAAAGTTCACATTCATACCAACTTGCCGACTTCGCTTGGCACCTTTTCCTAAGAAGATTTTCCTGCGCTAGCATGTATACAGAGGAATGACACCTATCATTATGCATTCAATTTGGGGTACGTGCAAACTTAGTGGCACATTTATCAGAGGGAAAGTCGATACATGCATTTATGATTTCTAATGATAAATTTGCCACCAACATTTAATGAGAAGTTCATGAGAAGTGACTTGAAATCTGAGTAAGGTGTTATTATGAGCTGAAGGATGTGCTGTAGAGGGATGAACAGCGAGCTCATTGCGTGTGGAATTTGAACTCAATTATACTTCCACAGGTTAGTAATGCTGGTAGCTCTTCCTCCTCTATAAAGATCTCATATCTTCTCAAAGAAGTTATACATTTATGTCTCCCATGAATATACATAAAGAATTCTCTGTAAGTGCTTGGCCCCATTCTCTGTTGTCCACATATATCTCTGAGTCTCTCATCTACTGGTTTATGGAGAGTACAAAAATGAAATTTAAGTTTCAAGGAGCTCCTGTAGCCTCTATTATAGAGAATGGCTTGGCGGGAGTGAAAGATACGAATTTGGGCCATATTGATTTAAATAATTTTTGGGAAAGCATATGATCTGAGAAAAGAACCCCTTTAGTAGGAAAAATCATTAGCAGTGGTTTGCACAAGGCAGGCGGCTTTCCTCTTGTTGTGCCTTGTCCTGAGTTAATAGTTGCATGCACAAATAGTTATTTTCCAAACTCTCAAGAGATAAAAACTCTCAATGGTACTGTGGTGGCCAGAATTGATTTCTAGTCTGTTGCTCTGGATTTTGATTTAGAAGAGTACGAAGGTGATGATGATGTTTCTGTGTCTATAGCCTGGAATTTTTATAATGAAAAGAAAGACTGGTGTCGCACCTGTGTGGCCAAGCATTGGCTAGAGGAAGTGAAAACCTAGAAGTCTCAGCTACCTGCTAACTTGAAAAGAAGCCATTTGAAAGAGGAAATCTCATATATGATAACCTTACTAAACAGGGTGATCGGCAACCCTGAGTCAGACATTTTTGAATTTTAGATGTGCAGGTTTATCCTGTTAATTTGTGGAGATCACCAAATTGATCAGTCAAAGATCATCAGTAGTTGTCTACATGAACAGTTAATGAACTTCACACAAAGCACAAAACTTCATATGTGTTCTCAGTTGGTTTACATTTTAGCTCAGAGAGAGGTTTCTTGGCTTGGTTTAAGGACCCAAAGGCATTCTTTGGTGAGCACACCTGTGTATCAAATCTTCCCTCAATTACAAAGAAATGAAGGTTTGAAAGATTTTTGTCTTGTCAATGATGTATTTCTCATGATGTTAGCTAAAAGAATTGATGGCTCACTAGAAAGGAGATTTTCCATAGAAGCCTTTTCTTTGGTCACAAAATTTGGGAGTGTCTATGTTCAATTTGACCATTTCTCTTATTTGAGAATTGGGGGTTATGAAGATGCCCCATTTAAATTGCCTCGGTACCCCTCCAATTATTTGGTGTTACTTGAAGTTTGTCACCACATAGCTGTGGTTAATGTCAAGTATCAGATGATGAAAAAGAAAGGGTATTCATTTCCCATGTCTTTGTCCTTTTATTCCTAGAAGAATAATGAGAGTGCTTGGAATGTGGAAAAATTGTTGTTTGAATTTAACCTCCATAGTTTGTCTCCTCGCGCTGCATTTGACAGTAAGAATTTTATAAAAGAACATATGCATGGAGGGGATTCTTATTTACACATTCCTCAACTTGAAGATTTTTGGGAAGATAGTGTAGATGAAAGGGAGGTTCAAAAAAGGAAGTTGATGAGATTGACTGTTGATCAGGTCCATGCCTTCAAGTTGAACATTCAAGTTCCAGAAATGGTTGATGATTTTTTAGATCTTCTGAGTGAAGAGTATAGTGCAGTGTCTAGAGCTCCCTTGCCTCCGCTAGATTGGTCAGTGAGAGAAGTCACAGATATCATGCTACTGTCATTCCATGTTTTAAGAAATGAAAAGTGATTGCAGGCAAAATCCAAAGAGTTTGTTGGTTCATCTACACATAAAGACTCAGCCTCCTAGAATCAAGCCAAGTCTCAGACTACCACTTCACATAGAAGGATACCCAGTTCGAACCTGACTTTGCAAAGAGTTGGTTCGGAACCAAATGGTGATGGCGAAGGTCCGCTTGAGGAACTTGGTAAATTGAAAACTACCTGTGAACAGGATGTTCAAGTCACAAAAAGAAATACCAGATTGGCAACCTTATCATCTAAGGCTGACCATGCACCTTTATCTTGTAATCAAACAAGTGATTCTGATTCCCTTATCTTCTCACAATTGGGAGATAATTTATTGCATTCATTACTTAGTCTACCTAATTCACCACAATAAAATGAGATGTCTGTGCAAAACCCTCATCTTGTGTGAATGGTGACAACTACCGATGCTTTTAACACACCAGTCTCATCCACCAACTGGTTGAAGAAGGAAGTTCAAAAGAAGAAAAGATGTACTGTCCCACTGGATGATGGTATTGATACTATTGCCAGTCTGTTGCAAATGGTTCCAAAACTTAAATGTGCAAAAAGAATGTCTAGAATGGTGACTGATGTTACCTTAGGTAATCAATTTTTGGAAATTATAGACCTGTTAGTAGAAAAGAATGAAGATGAGATTATTGAGGCTGAATTAGAGTAAGTCGGGTGGATTTGGGGCCATCAACCACCGAGGGAGATCTATATCACATGCACTATTCAGTGGGCAACATTTCCAAGAGAGTGAAAGATTTGTAGGATGAAAATTCAAGGTTGCTAGCACATGTGAGTTACTTGTCTTCTTTCACTAATTCAATTTCTGAGATTGTCACCCCTTCTGGTTGAACTTCCTCTATTGTTCAGATTCCTACTCTCGACCCAAATTTATTCCAACAAATTAAAACTTCTTTATCTCTGAGACAAGCCATGGAACAGTGGACTAAAAAGATCATATTTGATGGTCTTATATTTATTGAAGAGGTAGTAAAATTGTTTGATTCTATTCATGCTAAGAGAGAAATTTTAATAGTGGAATTTGAGAAAGTTCGATGTGATCACAATACTTTGAGTATACCTTCCAAGGAAGTACGTGAGATCACTAACATGGACCTTGGCATCCTATTGGCTGAAGAGATCACTGCTGATCTCAAAGAATTAGATGCTGATGTGTGGGTTGATACATTGGAATGGAAGATTTGTGTGGTCACAGCAACCGAAGAGGAAATAGGAAAAGTGGTGGCAATTTATTATAAGGAGATGATGAGGATCAAAAGGGACTTTGCTGCTTTTGATATAGAAGCCATACCTTCTTTCATCACCTTTTTAAAATTATGTTTAATTACCTTGATGTTTAGCAGCTTTTTGTCATCAGAGTAGATTACAATGCTATAAGAGTGGAATCATTGGGCAAACTTTCTAAAATGGCAGTCTACATCAATACTTGCAAGAATGGCATCAAGGAAATACATCGAAAGGTGACTG
Source organism: Cunninghamia lanceolata (assembly GCA_027924645.1). Taxonomy (NCBI): domain Eukaryota; kingdom Viridiplantae; phylum Streptophyta; class Pinopsida; order Cupressales; family Cupressaceae; genus Cunninghamia; species Cunninghamia lanceolata. The sequence continues at coordinate 28,765,164 of BSBN01000021.1, forward strand.
ATCTTGACAGGACTATTATGAAGAAGAAATGTTGAATCAGCATGACTGGATCTCCACCTGGCATGGTATTAACGCCAATTATCAATAAATACAGGACATATAAGGCCAAGTTATGAGTACAGGTACCTCAGGTGGCGCAAAGTGTCAACAAGGAAGTCGAGCAGTCAAGGGAAGACAAAGAGATGGATGAAGTGGATGATGTCGACGTGGACTTACAAATCTTGAATTAACTTAGTGTTTTATTTATTTGCAAGTTATCTTTATTTGTTCAAAAACTATTGGCTCTAGAGGGCCCTCTTTATTATTGTTTAAAACAATCTTTAATCGGTTGTTTCAAGAAGCCATTATGGTTCTTCTGGATAGTTATAGTTGGCTTAGCTATATATTTTGGATGTCTAGTCAAACTATGGACTCTTCTTTTGGCAAAAATTTTGGTTTTTCTAGGAAGGGTGATAATAGTATTCTGTTTCTGATTTCTATGATATATGAAATATAGTTAATACAGTGGAGTTTTAGATGATTATGGACTTTGTGCTGTGATTATTTTGAAATGGTCTTCTTCCTATGTTGGATATCATTCTACTAATGTTGATGGTGTTCATATATTATGGTAATTGGATGTTATTGATTCTTGCTCACTGTTTTGAATAATTTATCTGTTGGTATCTTAGTTCAAGACAATGATTTTGTTTGTATGTATGGTGTTTTAAAACATTCTGTTGTGGTTGGAAGTCTGTGAACTTCTTATGTTAGATTCAAAATTACAGATTATCCTTTATAGCTTTCTGGTCAAAAGATCTACCTTTATTTTTAATTTCTAGTTAAAAGAAATCTTAAGTTTACAATCCTGAGAAAATTTGTAGAAGTTAGCTGCACCTTGTTAAATAAGCAGAGAGCCCATATAAAATACCAATATATCAGGTTCAACTATTGATTACATTTGTCACTTATTTGGGCATGAGTATATAGAGTTAGGTGACAAATCTATTAACCAACAACAATACACTTGTAATGCAAGCTCTTAGGAGATGTCAACGGTCATTTCTAGAGTTATTCTGAAAGCATAACAATACCTGTCAATAATACTATGCATACTACAACTCCAAGCACCTATTTTATAGAGTTACAAGGCAAAATGGAACCTTCTAGAGGTTGGGTGTCCAAGAGGCCATATGGAATAATATCCAATGCCTCTTGCATGCAAACACACTTGTCTACATCAAGGAAAGATGCCTTACAACCTCTTATAGTTGTAAGAAGAATCTGTCATTTTTACAGGACTTACAACTATAAGAGAATCATCATAAATGACTATATTTAGAATATGCTCTTACAACTTGTCCTTATCCTTCCTTAGACATCCAACTTTGACCTTTTCTCCATGCAAAGATGCTTTACAACACTTGTCCAACTTGTCATAGAATTTGGTCCTTGCACGTCATAGTTTGTCATAGGAATTTGTCATATGTCATTGGAATCTGTCATATGTCATAGGAATATGTCATAAGGACTTACACACCTTACAACTAGCCAACACATGTCACAAATGTCCTATCCCAAGGCAGAACACCTGTATCCTCATGTGAGGACAAAAAATACATCCATGTCACCTTCCATGTCATCTCCCAGTAATTGACAACTCACCATGTCAAATTTACTAAATGATGGAGCACAGTAAACAAGAAAATTATGGCACAGTAAAAAATATTTACCATAGTAAAGTCAATGCTAGGAAATTACAAAGGTTGAGACACCTTAATTCCCAACATTCTCCCACTTATTGAACACCTTGTAAGAACCAATCTAACTAGGTAATTAACTGCTAGGGGCCGTGAAGCCCACAGACTCTGAGTACCATCTGAACTTATCAGTGCTTATTGGTTTCATCAATGCATCCACAACATTCTTCAAAGTGTCTATATTCTCCAATATCACCTTCCCATCTTCCACCATGTCTCACACAAAATGAAAATGTACATCAATATGGTTTGTTATGGCATGGAAAGTTGGATTCTTTGCTAAGAAAATCATACTCTGACTGTCACAATAGATAGTAATCTATCCTCCATCAACACCAATATCTGAACACAACCTCTTAAGCCAAATGGTTTCCTTGCAAGCATTAGCAGCTACCATGTACTTAGCTTCTATCATGGACAAAGCAACCACAAGTTGCTACTTACTCATCCAACTGATTGTACCACTGAGCATAGAAAACACATAAGCACTAGTGGATCTCCTACTTTCAATGTCACCCGCCTAATCAGAATTCACAAATCCACGAATACTTACAGAATGCAGAGGTCCTATAGGATGGCCATCATAACATAGGGAATACTCAGAAGTACCCCACAAATATCTGAACACTCTCTTCACTGCATCCTGATGTACCCATCCAGGATTATCCATAAACTGACTAAGGACTCCCACTACTTGGGCAATGTCTGGTCTTGTATAGACCATAGCATACATCAAGCTACCAACAACACTAGCATAAGGCATTCTACTCATATCCTTCATCTCAGAAGGAGACTTTAGACAATCATTAACAGATAACTTTGTTCCCAAAGAAATAGGAACACACAATGGTCTGCAATATGCCATGTTGAATCTCTCAAACACAGTCTTCACATACTTACTCTGACTTAACCAAAGTTTTCTATTTTCTCTGTCTCTTCTTATTTCCATTCCCAGAATGTATTTGGCTGCCCCTAAATTATTCATTTCAAACTGTGCTGACAACTGAGACTTCAAATCAGAAATCATATTCTTACCATTCCCAATCAACAACATACAGTGCAATAATGAGAATATAATCATTGTCAAACTTGTAATACACACAATGATCTGATTTTGATCTTAGAAATCCAATGGACAACACAAAGGAATCAAATTTCAAGTACCACATCCTAGGAGATTACTTCAAACCATACAAAGACTTCTTTAACTTGCAAACCACATATTCTTTACCTTTTTCTATGTAATGCTTTGGCTATGACATAAAAATATCTTCCTCTAAATCACCGTGAAGGAATGTTGTCTTCACATCCATCTGCTCCACCTCTAAGTCATAAGCTGTTGCAAGAGATAATAGGAACTAAATAGATTTCAACTTTGCAATGGGAGAGAAAATTTCACCATAATCAATTCCCTCCACTTGTGAATACCCCTTCACAACCAATCTAGCCTTCTGCTTCTCAACACTGCCATCTGCTCCAAATTTCTTCTTGAACATCCATTTATAGCCAACATGTTTCCATCCTTCAGGCAAAGGCACCAAGTCCCAAGATTTATCCTTCTCCAAATAAGCCATCTCATCTTCCATGGACTTCTTCTAGGAACCTGCATCTTTCATGCCCATAGCCTCTGTCACAGTTCTAGGCTCATCACTATTAGTAATCAAGGCAAAAGCACAATGAGAATCTAGAAATGAATAACCAAACCTATCAGGGTACTTCCTTGTTCATGTAGACCTCCTCAAAGGCTAAGGTTGAGGTTCTTCTTCTTCTTCTGAACTTTCAGAGCTGCTAGAGCTCTCCTCATCATCAGGTCTCATAGGGTCTTTCAGTTTAGTCTTCTCAGGGGTAGAAGGAAACTGAACCACATCTTCTTTCTTTTATTTCTCTTCTGGTTGTAGAACAATAGGAGAAGGTGTTAGCTCTCTGAAAATAACACTTCTACTATACAACACTTTCTTGGCCACAAGATCCCAAAGCTTGTACCCTTTCACACCAACACCATAGCCAATGAAGATACACTTAACAGCCTTATTCTCCAATTTTGATCTCTTCTCCCTAGGCACATGAGCATATGCCTCACAACCAAAAACATGAAGATGTCTTAATGAAGGCTTCTTACCAGACCACACCTTAATGGGTGTCATATCAACTAGAGCTAATGTAGGAGACCTATTTACTAGGTAGTAAGCAATGGCTACAACTTCAGCCCAAAATGTCTGTTCAAGGCTAGCATCACTGAGCATACTCCTAGCCCTCTCCATCAATGTCCTATTCATCCTCTCTGCAACTCCATTTTACTGACGGTGTATGGAGTTGTCTTATATCTTTCAATCCCATGTTTTATAGAATTTATCAAACTCTGTAGAACAAAACTCACCACTGTTATCAGTTCTCAAACACTTAATCTTTTTACCAGTCTGATTCTCATCAAAAGATTTAAACTCTTTGAACTGACTAAAGACGTCATATTTTCTTCTGAGAAAATAAACCCATGTCCTTCCACTGTAGTCATCAATAAATGAAACAAAATATACATATTTAGAGATCAAAGGAACATTCACAGGACCAAACATATTAGAATGAATAAGATCCAACACACCAAAAGACTTGTGAGAACTAGAGTAAAACTGAATACGGTTTTTCTTTCCATATATACAATGTTCGCAAACATCAAACTCGAGATTACAATCATTTAACCCCTTGATGAGGTTTTTATTTTTCAGGGCTCTAAGACCCTTCTCACCAATGGGGCCAAGTCTCTTATGCCATAACATTGTCTTCTCAACTGGAAGTTTCATTTCCAAAGCATGAGCACCCTTAGGTACCCAAAATGCACTACCATCAAAAGTGGAAGCAATACATCTTTTAGCCGATGTTTCCAATGGTGAAGATGAAGTGATTAAAGCTCTTTTCTTTGAAATAGAAGAACTATTGCACTAAGAAGTGCATGCCTCCAGCTGAAATAGAGTACCTCTTTGAGTACCCTTCGTAAGCACCATAGCTCCTCTAGTCATCTTGCATCCTTATTTCGAGAAGACAACATGCACACCTACATCATTCAATTTACTTATAGAAAGTAGGTTCTGTGTTAAGCCTAGGATGTGCATAACCCTAGAGATCCCCTTTACTTGTCCATCAAGTAATCAGATTGTGACTCATCCACAGCCAAATATCTTCAGATGAGAGTCCTCACCTAGGTACTCTCTTCCACCATCAAACTCTTCATACTTTGTAAACCAGTCTCAATGTGAGGTCATATGAAAAGAGGCACTAAAATCAATCAGCCACACATCATTAGATGCATGGGTGGCCGAGGCAGCAATAAAAGCATCACCATCATCTTGTGACTTGTCAGAATCTAAATTTGAGGGTTTCTTTTTTTTTTTCTTCTTTTCCTCTTTGCATTCCTTTCTGAAGTGCCCAATTTTTCCACAGTTCCAACAAGGTTCCTTAGACTTTCTAGGAGATTTGGATCTACCCTTATCATCTTTCTTGTCCTTCTTTTTCTTCCCTTTCTCCTTAGGTCTTCCACAAACTGCAAGAGCTTCTTTGGCTGACTTAGAAGACTTTCTCCGCATCTCTTTAGATAATAGTGAAGATACCACTTCATCCATTTTGAAAGTGGTTGTGGTACTCCAAATATCCATAACAAGATGGTCCCACAAGTTTGGCAAAGAATAAAGTAAGGTCATACAATGATCCTCCTCCTCCATTTTCACACCAACGGATGTCAACTATGTAACTAGCATATTAAAGGCATTCAGATGATCTATAACAGACCCTCCATCCTCCATCCTTAGAGAATATAGCTTCTTCCTTAGGAATAGCTTGTTCACTAGGTACTTGGCCTGATAAACATCTCCAACCTTTTTCCAAAGTTCTTTCGTGGTCTTCTTCCTCATGGACATTTAACAAGATAGAGTCAACTAGATAGAGTCTCACAAGACCCTTAGCCTTCTGATCCTTGAGATCCCAATCAGCTTGGGACATTGTCGTTGGTTTTACACCAGAAATGGTTTCCCATAGGTCTCTATCAACAAGTATGTCTTCCATTTTAAGTTTCCACAACTTAAAATTGTTGTCATTAAACTTCTCCACCTCTACTCTTCCAGATGTGCCTACTAGATCTCCTTCCTGCAACAAGATTATAGAATAATCTACACATACTCCCACTCAAACTAAGATCAACTTAAAAAGCCCCTGCCCAACAACTAGGACCAAAGGTGATCAGGCTCTTATACCAATTGAAAGGAAGTAAGGTACGTAGAACACACTTCCTACACCAATCTAATGAGGGAAGTAGAGTGCACATTATTTTCAATCCTTACAGTTACAGTTATGTTAAACATATAACATGAAGATTTTAGCAACATACACGACACAAGAATGTAGATAAAAGAGAGACACAAGATATACATGGGGAAAACCCTTTTAGGTGAAAAACCCCACTCCAAAAATGGCACAATGTATTATCAAAACTGAAATAGTTTACAATACACTTGCAATGCAAGCTCTCAAGAGTCTTCGCCGGTCATTTCTGGAGTTACTCCGGTAGCATAACAGTACCTATCAATAATACTATGCATACTACAACTCCAAGCACCTATTTTATAGAGTTACAAGGCAAAATGGAGCCTTCTAGAGGTTGGGCATCCAAGAGGCCATATGGAACAATATCCAATGCCTCTTGCATGTAAACACACTTGCCTACATCAAGGAAAGATGCCTTACAACCTCTTACAGTTGTAAGAAGAATCTATCAAACTTACAAAACTTACAACTGTAAGAGAATCGTCTTAAATGACTATTTTTAGAATATGCTCCTACAACTTGTCCTTATCCTTCCTTAGACGTCAAACTTTGACCTTTTCTCCATGAAAAGATGCTTTACAACACTTGTCCAACTTGTCATAGAATCTGGTCCTTACACGTCATAGTTTTTCATAGGAATTTGTCATATGTCATAGGAATCTATCATATGTCATAGGAATCTGTCATAAGGACTTACACATCTTACAACTAGCCAACCCATATCACAAATGTCCTATCCCAAGTTTGAACGCCTATATCCTCATGTGAAGACAAAAAATACATCCTTGTCACCTTCCATGTCATCTCCCAGTAATTGACAACTCACCATGTCAAATTTACTAGATGACAGCGCATGGTAAACAAGAAAATTACGGCATAGTAAAAAATATTTACCACAGTAAAAATGTCAATGCTAGGAAATTACAAAAGTTGAGACACCTTAATTCCCAACAGAAGATTCATTGCCTCTTCCTATCACTACCTGACATGCTCATATTGAAATTCCTCAATCAACATGCCTCTAACCATCTATACCACATGTTGTATGAGCAAGTTTGTTTGTTAACTAACTACAATGACCACTATCCTCATGATTCCTTGTATTTGTATCCCTCAAGTGCATCCTTAAGTAATGACCAACTACCTGAACACAAATCAGCTGACTCCACTTTGCCTCTACTTTTTTGACATATGTAACACGTGTTATGATCCTAATATTCTATATTCCTAAGTGTAATAAGGATATGCATGTCACAATTGCTTATCCTTATTACAAATAGGAATATATAATATTAGGATCATAATAGCACTTGTTAAAAGTATAAAACCACTTGTTGACTAATCATGAAGACCTCCTTTTCCCCTATTAGTTAAGATATGGAAATATCTATAATAACATAACTCTAGACCACATTTATCATTAACAAAAAGAAACCAAAACTAATCATAACAAAACACATTGCAATACTAAACTAGAATACTGTGAGGCCTACTTTATCTCACCTTCTATTTTTGCTTATGATACTTATTGTATAGACCTTATGATGGACATGTGGACATTTGGGGACTACTGATCCCGTTATCTAGACTTTCATTACTATATCTTATTCTTTGATTAGTTAGATAGATTATGATATGTTGATGTTATAGCTGCATGTTAGATTACATTTGATTATATGATGTTTAATGCTATATTGAATTGGATGCAATGGAAATGTTTAGTGATGATTGAATTGAGGAAATTTGATGTAGTGTATGATCCTGATTGTATTTTGAGAAATGTGAATGAATTGAGAATCATGTAAATACATTAGCATGTGTTATAATTAAGAATATATGTGCTTATGAGATCTTGTGAGCGTGTGTGCAATTCATTTCACTTTGGCTATATATATATATATATATATAACTATTGGGTAAAAGCACAAAGCTGTGTCACACTTTTATAAATGAAACAACCAATGCTGATCCAACTTTTAAACTTGAATCACTAAAAAGTGACATATATGTTTTGAATTTTGAAATGATGTAAACTAATAAAATATTTACTTTTTAGTATATTTTATGTTTGTATTTTTTGAAAAAATTAAAATAATTATTTGAATATAGTTTTTAATAAATTGACACTATAATTTAGTTGCTGATAAAATGCTGAAAAATGAAGTTACATGAGACGCCAATCTTTATATAGTAAATTTTATTTACTTTTCTTTAATTTTTTTGTGTTTATTTATAACTTTAAACTTTAGTGCATGGATATATTTTTTTCAAATTTTGATAAATATATATTTTTAAATAAATAATAGAATCTGCGTGTATTAAAACGTAGTTGTTTCCATTCGACGTCAACTTTCATATTAACTATTTATCTAAAATACAAAAAAAATTATACCATCTTGATATAGATTGTTTTATCTAGTGCATCATATTTTTTTCAATTTTTTTAATAAGTTTTACTATTTTTCCTTGACATGGTAATCGACCTAATGTTTTGTGTTGATAAGAAAGAAAAATATAAATAATAATTAAACTATTAAAATATATATATTTTTGAAAGCTAAACTTATAGATCTACAAAAGGGTATTTTTATATTTTTAAAAAAATATTATTTACACGAGTAGAAGTTGTTGAAATAACAAGTTTTTCAAATAATTTTATTTTTTTGGTAAATTGGTCTCATAGTGGTGCTACATATGCATTTATCCAACAATTTTAGTTGGAAAACTTGTGGACATACCCAACTTAGCTAGAATGAATCTTACAAGATCATATGTTTGACCAAAATTAATTTTTAGTTAGAAATACTAAAATTCACTTGTGCTGATAAGTTGGTTGAAAGTGTGACACAGCTTTGTGCTTTTACCCTATTAACGTGTTTGTGTAAGTGTGTAGGTATTTTCCATAGCCCATGCAAAATCGGAGATCAAACAAATAACCCTATGTAATAGCCATGTAAAACTGACCTAGTCCCTAAGGTAGACTAAGGTCATTTGTGATTGAGTATGATGTATTGTGTTTCCTCTTAACTGATGATATTTTTGTAAGGTCTCACCTTTTTATTTGATCTCTTTCAAGTGTTGTAATATTGTAATGTTTGGCTTGCACAATTTTGGTGCTAGTTATTTATGAGCCCTTTTTATGTGGATTTATGACTCCCCTTGTGTTCATAATGGTTAAATAATGACCCTAGGTCATACCCCTGGCATCTAGGGCTAATTTGAGCATGCTAACCCTTGGTTTAACCCTTGTTTGGTCACCTGAACTTGGCCCTTGAGTAAAGTGACGAAATTGGAGATAGGAAAGGTGGATGGCAAGTCACCATCCCACCTTGACTAACTCCACTTCCTTAGGGTGAGACTACCTTATCTTTGAATTCTTTGGAAGCATCCAAAGCCTCCACTTGTGTAGACCTCTCCCCTATGCTCTCACACATGTGTGAGAGCATTTGTGGGAGAGTGTGTGGCATGGGTGAAGGAGAAGGTGGCAAGTGTCACATTCTCATCCTTGTGAGGACTCAACTTTTGGGATCCCCTCTCCCAATACTCTCACACATGTGTGAGACCATTTGTGGGAGAGTGTGGAGCAAGTTGAATGGAGAGGTGATAATTCTTTAGGGGATTGTGAGAAGGTTGTGTGGATGAAGGAGAAGGTGACACATGTCACCTTCTCATTCATCAAGGCTTGTGAGATAATCCTATTTATCTCTTTGAGAAGAGGGAAGGGTTCTTTCTTTTTGCATTTTATTGTTGTTTTGGGAACGAGATACAGACTTGGAGACACTTGGAAGGATATTTGGCAAGACTCTTGGGAGCTCTTCACCATCACTTCCATACTTGGAGCTTGAGAGGTATGCTCTCAAGACTTCAAGCCTTATTTTATTTGCTTTTGCTTATATTTATATGCATGTGTTATGGTTATTATGCTCTTGAGTTTTTAGTTAAATATGTTGTGTGGGTTTTATGGTTTGTTTTAGTGAGATCTCCATGTGAGAGAGCTCACCTTGTCATGAGTGAGAGAGGTGTGAACCTCCTCGGGGTACCCTCATCTTTTGGAGGAGTTTTGATGGCCATGGGCCTTATTATGGAGTTTGGGATATTTGGTAATGGCAAGAGTGCCTTGTGTTATTTGGAGTATGATAAGTTTTAATGGCAAGAGGCCATGAGTTTGAGCATTATTGAGCTATTGTGTTTTGGTTCTGTTGGGTGAATATTTTGTCGTTAACTCGCTAACAGCAAAATGGGTATATCAGCCACAGCTATGATGAGACAAAGTCTCTCCTCTCAGCAAGGGGAGGTTCCCTCTAATTGCTTAACTTTTGTAAATCAAACACTTATCAAATTTATATACACTAAAAACTATGTTTGGGGTGGTTCCATCTCATCTCATTCTCTTTTTTCAGAATAGATGTTTATATGTCAAACTTCTCAATATAAAACTTATAAATTATCACAATATCACAGAAACACAAAGTTTTCTGTTACCTCACTCACTACTTATAATCAGAACTTGTTTGAAGCAAAATGCAGCCCAAAGTCTTCACTCTTCTTCAATATGATAAAAACGATTCAAATATAACAACTTGCAGCACAAAGTCTTCAAACTGTTGTATTTTCACAAACATGAACATATAACCCACAACCGATTTGATAACACAAAGTTTATCAGAATCAAATCTAGAGCGCTCTTCAATCACTTGAAACAAACTCCACCTTTCAATTATTATCAATTAAGATTATGATAGCAAGACATAAGAACAAAACTATCACAACACAAATAATCCCAAGACAAAGATTGGAATTGAACTTGCTTTCTTGTATTGATAAATATTTGAATATTGATTTTCACAATAAGCACAAAGTCTTGATTTGCTTTTCAATTCGCCAGAGTTTTCTTGCAATAGATAAAAGATGATATTTACAAAAGAGGTCCCCTTTATTTATAGGGAAAGACCTTGAGAAAATCTAGGAAGTCTACAACTACTTTGACTTATTCAAAAATAGGAGTCCTTATTGACTTGGGACTTCCTATTTTTTACATGTAATTGCATATCAAAAATGTACATGTAAAAATGTCCAAAACTGTTTTGAAAGTACATATGGAAATCAGAAAATAAACTAAGGGTAAAAAAATCAGCTGCTTCGACTTGTGTCACCACCCTTTTTCACGTGGTCATCATACATAGTGAAGGTTGCCTGCATTTCAATGCTATCTGGTTTGAATGTGTTCTTGAAAATCATCCTGGCCCTCACTATGGCATCCCTCACTGTAGTGATTGACTTGGCGTGATTGGTTAACCTGGTTTTCAAATTGTCCAAGGTTAACTGGTTGTCTAATATGTTGTCCACAGAAGTTATTGAGAATACCTTGTCTTCAAATTCCTGCTGAAACATGTCCTCAAATTCCTTGACCATTTCTTCTGCAGAAAGAAACTGGTTATCCTGTGATACCAATTTACAGGGCAACTCCTCCAGCTTATGCAAAATGTTAACATCATTTTCTTCACTGGTTTCCTTGGCAGCTTCGAGATCCTTGATCAAATTTCTTAGCACATTGCTCCTGTACGTTAGAGCTTCCTTTGTCTCTATATATGAATCCCTGTTGGAAATGGCGCCAATGGATATTAAAGTGCTCATTTTCAGCTTCCTCATTTCAACCCACTTATCATGAGTATCCTCTGTGTGCTCAATATCATGAGAGATGGCATCAATGAGATCGTTGAGTTCTGCTCTTACTTTCCTCATCTTATCCGTTTTCTCAAAAACCTCCTTGAGCAAAGAGATTCCCTGAGCTCGCATCCTGTCTAAGTACTCTTCAAGTACTTTTCCTCTGAGGTGAGTCTTTTCCGCTTTCAGGATGACGGGGTCTTCTACAGACACGGCCTCTGGAGTAACTGCTTCTGAATTCAACGTGATCTTTCTTACCACTGCAGTCAGCTGCTCTGCCTTTGCCTTGTAGTAGTCTTTCATTTCCTTTTCCCTGTCGAATTTCTGGATCAGGATGTCCATGGCTGACTGCATATCATTTTTAGCGCTTTCATGGGTGATTTTGCCCAATTCAACCCTAGAAATAGAATAGTCATTCATGTCAAAATTTTCGACAGTTGCATCCTGTGGAGGTTTTGCTATCTCCAAAACCTTCTGCCCCTTTTCTTCAAGTACTCTCGAAAGGATCTTTGGTTTCTTTGGAGCCTTAGGTTTTGCCGGTGTCAGCTTAGTGAAATCAAAATCATCTGGAGAGATGACTTGCTTTTTCCTCTTTGGCGTGTAAGCTGATAACCAAGGTGGCAGCAGAGAAGTATTCACATTGGAGTCCATTCCTGCCACTGGTGTTACTGGGACTGTACTTGTGCTGGTGGTAGTAACAATAGGCGGGGTGTTGGTAAAAACCGCACCTGTTACATTGGCACTTGAAATTTGCTCAGTATTCATCACAAAATGATCAAACATAGAAGTATCTCCTATATCAAATGACGAAGAAGACAAACTAGGAATGGAATCAGAAGAATGGAGAACATTTTCAAAAGTGCCCTGGGGATTATCAAAGATTATCTTAGGAGGAGAGGGGGATTCAGAAGAAGGGATGATAATGGGGTAAGCAGGCACAGGGGGTGCAACAGGTGTATTGTCTTGTGAAGACAAAGCCTCTTTTTCTTGTTCCTCTGATCCCTTGTCTCCGACATCCATCTCTTCTGTAGCTGGCTCTTCGGTTGCTGGATCCTCGGCCGCTGGTTCTTCAATCTCCATATCCTTCGCTTCAGGTTCCTTCTCAACAACCTTTGCTTTCTTTGTCACAAATCTGATTTTAGGTTTATGCGTTTTAGAGGATGATGGAGCATCACTCTTATTCTTCGTTCTATTTTCAACCTTCTTACCAGTTTGCTCTTGTACTTCAGTTTCTGAACCAGTGAGGAATTCCTTCAGCGTAATTCCTTTATCTTCCAGCCACTTATTGGTGTTGGCCAATATGGGTTCAAATCTCTTTCTTAAGGAAGTCAGCTCCTTTTGGGACCATTGGATTGGCGGTAGAGGAGTACCAGCTATCTTTTCTGTTTCATACTTGGCGTCAACCAATTCGCCATCATCTACAAGGTCCTCTGGGATATCAGCAAGTCCAAGGTATTCAATTTGCTCCAGTTGGGGATTGAAATGGCACAAGAATACAGCAAAGAATGCATCATTCACTCTCCTGAAATGGTGAATCGAGCCTTTCAATGTTAGCTGGGAATAGTACTGGTATACTGGGACTACTCTTCTATCCCCTTCTGACGACAACCCTGGAAAAATCCTCATGGAGGCTGCAATGTATACCAGATAGGAAGTCATGAAGAACTTGGAGGTAGTGGATACCTTCGTCAGCTGATCATGCAAAGCGTTACTAATTTGCTCTCCCCAGAAAATAACCTGCTTGCCTTGGAGTATGACCTTAATGAAGGGATACATCCATTCCTGAAATTGTGAAGAGGAAGACAAACCTCTTATCCTGCTGAGAAGGGTAATCAAGTCACCAACTTCTTCCACGAAATCACTTCGAGGGAAGCTGCGTGGCCATCTAGACAAACTTGACCTCGCAATCTTCAACCATTTGTTGTTGATTACCTTCTTCGCCTTCTCTGGATTTTTATCATATTCCTTTTGAGCATCGGTGAAATCAAGCTTTAACACCTCTGTTGCAGGAGGACACATGAACACTTTGTCAATAAACTCAGGATCCAACCTGATTATTACATTTCCACTGGCGTCTACCACAGCTCTGATATCTTTGTTGTAGAAATGGGCGCACTGAAGAACAAATTCTGTATTGTGAGCCGCCACTGGGAAGGAGGATACCAGATGAACATTACTTTCTACTATTTTCCTCATCATAGCACTGGGGTTGCTCGACTTGGTTCTCTCTACGAACTCAGCCATATCAACATGGCCAATCTCTGTATCTCTAATATCTTCAACATTAGAGTGGACTGAGGTGATTGGGAAAACACCCTGGTATTTATACTTCATTGCTTTAGCCTTCTTCGGAGACAAATCAGTCATTTGGACGATCTTTCACTGAGAAGAAATTTGACGTCGAAAGGAGCTCCGCAGAAGAAACTGCAACAGAAATCATGATCATGCAATCAGGGAAAATATGGGCAATCTGGGAAAATTGCATGTTGACGATCATGACTATGGGAGTGCGCTTGAAAAAGGGCTATAGTGCGAGCTGGCCAAGAATCAGAGGAGAAGCGGGCTCGGGAAAATGAAATTGAAAATTTTCCAGTGTTAGGAAAATTTGGGATTTTTTTTTTTTGCACGGGCGGCAAAATTCGCCGCCCTTGCATGTGTGGGGTTTGATGTTTGTGCATTGGCGGCAAAATTCGCCGACCATGCATGTGTTGGGAGAGTCTGGATTGGTAGGAGCGGCAAATTTAGCCGCTTTTGCAGGCAATAGGCTAACTGGGGTTCGTTTGGTAAGAGCGGCAATTTTCGCCGCTTTTGCAGGTAAAAGGAACGAAAAGTTTTTATGTTCGGGCGGCGAATTTAGCCGACACTGCATTTGATAACTAAACTTCCTCTCCGATGTTCCGTCGGCGATTTTTGCCGCTACTACATTGCAAGGTCAATTGAACTCCGGGCAGCGAAAAACACGGACGTTGCATTTGTTGACATAGCAGGTTTATACTTCGGCAGAGGTCACCATATCAGGTAAGTTCGGCAAAACCCGCCGACGTTACGTGATGGGAATGCAACAAGGTTTAGGGAAATCCAAGGTGATACAACCCCTTGGGTTTTCGGGGTAGGACCTAGGGCACGCAGGTGGACGAAGACAGTGACGACACAGCACGAAGACACCAGACCCTAACAAACAAGAAACGCAAAAAACCAACTAAAAACCAACATCAAATGCAAAAACCTACGACGAACTTTGAAGGAAAAGTTGAACGACGAGTGGCAAGGAGAGACTTACCCGTGCTTGTAGAGGAAACCCTAAGAATAGATCCGTCGGCGATTCGGCGAACGGTGAGATCGAACAGGCGTCGAGCGAGTCGCGTAGGAGTTTTGTGGATAAGGAGTGTCGAATGGTGAGAAGAAAAGGGTTTTTAAAAGGTCAAAAACGGAGTTGGAACGCCTGGCACGAGTGGCCATTAATGGCGTCCGACACCAAAATCCTGAAGATCTCGTTCGGGCGGCAAATTCGGACGCTCGTGCATCGCCGTTGACTAATATGCAAAGTCGGCAAAAAAGGCCGCCGATGCATGTGATGGTCACTCGACATATGCGAGAGCGGTGGAATTTGCCGCTTTCGCACTTTTGACTAAAAACGACGTAATAGCGGCAAATTTCGCCGACTTTACATCAAAACAAAAAACAAAAAAAATAAACTTAAAGGATATGTAAGAGCGGCAAATTTTGCCGCTCTTGCATATCAAGAGTCAAAATTCACCAAACTTAAAAAAGACTAACATTAACACCTTGACCAATTTACGACTTGAACTTTCCTCGCCTTCATTGAGAAATTAATTCAAGGAAGCGTCGTAAAAACGTCAAATGACCTCGCACGAGAACAAGAACATCTTTTCTCGATTTGCGATCTTAGAGTGTAGTTTCACGAAACAGACAAGTTTCGTGGGGTTGTCTACAAAATGAGCGTAGCTGATTTTGAGAACAACAGCTGGCTCTAACTGGGGAACTTCCTTCAATCGAACTTTGAAACGATTGAGGGGAGTAGAATCCAGTCTCTAAGTGCCTTCATCCATGCCATTGGGCTATAGAGTCAAGCTAAAAAGAAAAAGACACAAAGACTAAACGGAAACACAAAAATAAAACACAAAACTATACAAATGTACAATTTAACTTATCTGAAACCTCAAGGATTGAAGTGCTTCAGATGATGTCCACTGTGAGGCAACAAGAAAGGTGTCCCATCTTGATACTCCAGCAAGAAACTGTTTTCACCACAGAACTGATGAATGGTGAATGGACCTCTCCACAAGGAATCAAACTTTCCGTGCATTCCTTTTGGTTCTCTCCTCTTGTCCCACAACAAGACTTGATCTCCAACCTGAAACTCACGAGCCTTTGCCTTCTTGTCGAAGAGTCTCTTTACTTGATTTTGGTGCTCAGCAATGCGGTCCACCACAACAGTGCATTGCTCCTCAAGTTCGGCCAAATACATGATCCTTTTATCAATAGAACTATCAAAAGTTCTATCTTCCAATGCCTTTACCAACTTCAATGCTGGCAATTCCAAGGTGATCGGTATCTCCGCATTCAGTCCATATAGAAGCTGAAATGGCGACATGCCTATTGCTCTTTTGGGTGTAATTCTATCTGCCCATAAAGCATCGAACAATGCCTTATGCCAAGTTCTCTGATTCTCATCAACCAGCTTCCTGATGATAGTGACCAGATTCTTGTTGCTTGATTCTGCTTGACCATTCCCTTGCGGATAATAGTCTGAAGAATGGGAAAGAGTGATCCCATGCTCGTAGCAAAACTCAGTGATCTCATAAGAGGAAAAACAAGTAGCATTGTCTGCTACAATCTTGTTTGGGATTCCAAACCTGGAGATAATGTTTTCTTTAAGAAAACTGCACACCACCTCTGAAGTGGCGTGTTTGACTGGAATAGCTTCCACCCATTTGGTAAAATAGTCTGTTGCTGTGAGGACATAGTTGTGTCCGGCACTTGATGATGGATTCACTGCGCCAATGAAGTCAATACCCCATTGCTGAAAAGGCTCCTCAATCACCACTGGTTTGAGAGGTAAGGCTGCCAATTTTGGTTTCCCAACAAACTGCTGGCATAACTCACACCTGCGTACCCAATTATACGCATCTTGGAATAGTGTGGGCCAATAGTATCGAGCTCGCAAAATCTTGTGAGCCGTTACAGGTGCTGAAAAATGTCCACCACAAGCCAAATCGTGGAAAGACTCCAAAAGTTTACCTTGTTGCGCTTTATCCACGCAACGCAAAAATACTCCGTCAAGACTTCTCTTGTACAAACCATTGTCCCAAAGGACGTAGTTAGCAGCTTTTAACTTGACAGTTCTCCTTTCCTTATAAGACAAGTGAGAAGGGCATTCACCATAGGTAAGGAAATGAGCGATATTGGAATACCACTCGTCGGTTGTAGTAACAAAAAGAACAGTTGGCGTGTCCACAACCTCTTCTTCTTCGTCCCCTGTCTCTTTTGGAACGTTGTCTGCGATCAATTGACACAAACCTTTGCCCCGCACAAGCTTGGTAGGCTTGATATCCAGATCGAATTCTTGAATTTTAGCGATCCAGTTACCTCTCTTCGTTCCGAACTCTTGTTGAGTTAGGATGGATTTGACTGTTGTATCAGGCACCATGACAACAGTGTGTGAATTTAGAATATAGAACCTGAAATGCTTAACCGCTTTGACTACGGCGTAGGCATGCTTCTCCATATTCGAATACTTCAATTCATGAGCTTTGAGAGGACAACTCATAAATGATATGGGGGATTCAACGCCTTCCTCATTCTGCTGAACCAGAATAGCTGAAAGTGTGTGTTCTGAAGCGTAACTATAGACTCAGAAATCCTTAGTGTAGTCAGGACAGACAAGAACCGGAGCATGAGCAATAGCTCTCTTGATATCCTCAAACGCTTCCTTACCTTCCGCAGTCCAACGGAAAGTGGCTTTACCCTTCATCATATTAATAATGTGACGGGTTTTTTCTGCAAACTCAGGGATGAACCTTCGCAGAAAATTCACCTTTCCAAAGAAAGAATGAACAGCAGTCTTACTTGCTGGCAGAGTGAGACTTTGAATAGATTTGACCCTCTCCGGGTCGATCTTAGTACCTTCTCGGGATACAATGTGTCCGAGAAGCTTGCCTTCCGTTACCCCAAAAACTGACTTCTTGGGATTGAGTGAAATACCATTTTGCCGACAGCGCTCCAGCACTTGTCGCAAATGATGTACATGATCATGACGGTTTTTGGAGAACACAGTCAAGTCATCGAGATACACCACGATGAACTTACCCATTTCATCTCTGAAAGCAAGATCCATCGCTCTCTGAAATGTTGCGCCAGCGTTGATCAGTCCAAAAGGCATTCTGCGATATGCAAATGTGCCCCGCGGTGTGGTGAAGGCGGTCTTGAACTGATCAGCTTCATTTACCTCCACTTGATTGTACCCTGAAAAACCATCTAACATAGATAGCATTTCTGAACCTGTCACTGTTTGCAATACTTGGTCCATGATGGGCAAGGGGTAGTTATCTTTCAAAGAAGACTGGTTGAGATTTCTGAAATCAACACAGATACGGATTTCTCCGTTCTTCTTCCTTACAGGTACTATGTTTGAAATCCATGTGGAATGATGAATTGGAAAGATAATCCTCGCATTCAGCATCTTCTAAATTTCAGAAAGAATCGTACCTGATATCTTTGGATTGTATTGCCTCTGCTTCTGTCTGTAAGGCAACGATCCAGCTTTGAGGGGAATTTCGTGTTGAACCTCCTTAGGCCTGAAAGACTTCAGATCATCATAGGAGTAAGCCAAAACATCAATGTAATGGCGGAGGAGGGTAATGAATTTGAATCTTTCATCAGCCGTGCAGCATTTTCCGATGTTGACCATCTTAGGATCTGTTTCTGTACCCAAATTGACCTGTTCAAATTCCATGGAGGAATTCGAATCCTGCTGTTGTTGCCGCTGCTTGATATACCTGTCGTGTTTATCAAAGAGCCTCTCAAGGGAAACCAATCCTTTTGGGATTTTATTTCCTTTCAACTGTAGAAATTCTTCGCCAGTCTGCGAATCTACCTCAGAAACATATTCACGAGGTGGTGATTCACTTCCTTCAAAGTAAAGCTCATCAAAACTATCCATCTTTTCCAGGAAAGCAATGATCTGATTGTCACCATTGAACACCTGCCAATGGTCAGAGTTATCAGGTACACTTGGTCGGAAGACCAGTTCAATAGTGTACTTATTTCCTTTGAAATCCTTGTGAGGCACCATGAGAGTGGCGGAAACAGCCAATGAATCTGCACGGTCATTGAACTCTCTTGGCACTGCTGAAATATTGAAAGCATCGAAATCTTCAATGCAATCCCATACGCGATTGCGATAGTGTCTCAACCTTTCATTTTTTGTTTGGTACAAATTTCTTACTTGACAAACCACCAATTCGGCGTCCCCTTGAGCATGAAGGATCTTAACACCTCTGGCACGCGCCGCTTCCAATCCGAGCAACAAGGACTCGTATTCGGCGGTGTTATTGGTATTGTCAAATTGTAGCTTGTATGAAAAAGGCAAAATATCACCTTGTGGCGATATCAAAACCACTCCGGCTCCAGAACCGGTAGAAGAACAGCTACCATCAAATTCTAAGATCCAGACTCCATCAGAATTTGATTTCTTGGACTTCCTCTGATCAGAAGATTCCTCTTCATCGGTGAGGGAAGAATCTGGAATTGCTATATCTTTACCTGAACTTTCGTCTGAAAACTCCTCTGAGTCTCCATCTGATGAATCGGAACAATCACCCGATGTAGCCTCATCTGATGAATCTGAACAATCTTCAGTAGATAGAAAATAGTTACCCATTCCCGAGGATTCAAACAAAATTTGAGCTTTAGGGTTTGATGTTTGAGTAACAATATATTTCGCTTCCTTCTCAGGAAGCAATTTCTGCATGACACCTTTAACAGGTATCCTAGCTTCAGACAAATCCATGTTCAACTCACCACCCACATCTTTGCAGAAATTACGTCCAAGGAGAATGCCGTATGAAGCTGGGACATCAGCTACCAAGACTGTCATCTTGATTCTCTTATAAGGAAAAGCCGCAAATGCAAATTGGGCGTCTTTGATTTGACCCAAAAGTGGAACTTGCTTATTCTCCATAGAGAAACACCTTCCAAAAGTTTTGGTTAAGGTGAGACCAAGGGCATTTGCTACCTTAGCAGGCATTACATTGTCTGAGGCTCCAGAATCTATTACGCAATTGCTCAATTTATGGCCATTTACAAATAGGGAAACATAGAAGGGTTCAATTTTTCCAGAAACCTCAGGGGGAGTAGTAACAAGATTGTTTTGGGTAGTTTTACTTTTAGAGGAGTCATGAGTAGCTTTGGGAAACTCTTGTCCTGCAGGAACGGTCTTATTTTTGACATATTTGGCTAATCTATCAAACTGTTCAGGATTAGCCTGTAAATATTCAACTTCAGACATTTGTATCTTAGTTCTCCTAGCATGGTCTATTATGTCGAACTGCTGAAAAGAATTAGATACGGAGGAAGAAAAACCATCATTTTGATTTTTGGTTGAAACAGCACTAGTCTGAGGATTAGAAGTAGAAGGTGCAAATTCATTAGAAACACTTACCTGTTTATTTATCACTGGGTCTTTTGACTGGAAAGGTAGTGGAGTCCCCCGTTTAGCGATTGAAATCGCCGGTTGAGATTCTTCTCTCACCTTCCCTTTATCCGCTTGAGGAGCTGACTGATTTTGAGACCTAGTGAAAACAGCATATACTCCTTCACTCACTTCTCCCTTTTCAGCTTCGTCCTGGTAGTTCAGAAAGCTGATGGTAGAGTCGCCAGCTAACTCTTCTTCTCCTTCTGTGAAGAGATTAGCACCGTTTTCATATTCCAACTCAGGTTGGAAAGAGAGTTCATTCTCGGCTTCATAGTAGCCAACAGCAGAGTTGATCGGCGCTGCCTCAATAGCAAGCTTCCCCTGAGTAGGAGGAAGACGGTTTTGCTGTCCTTGATTCCTAGCAGCAGTGCCTTGATATGAATTGTTTGGGAATGTCCTCCTGGGTATATCTCGGTAAGAAGGAGACGCAGATACACCTTGGGACATTTGTCTCTTGAGAGCCAGCAATTCATTCGCTAGCTTTTGCACCATGGGATCCGTGGTGCTTGTGGAATGATTTTCAGTAGAAGAGGAGCTTTTGTTTCTATTAGCATCCCTTCTTATCTTACCCGCTAGGATAAGATCATCTTCTACTTCTGTTGCCAAAATCTGAGCCGCAGCAAGATCAGTAGGAGCAGCTCGCCTCAATAGGAAACTCACCTCTGGAAGCTGTGTATTAATGAAGAAACATTTGAGATTCTCCGCTGTGGGCTCAGCAGTAGCGGGAATCCTATTCCTCAATTTGTTGAACTTAGCGATGAAATCTCGCATTGGTTCCTAGGGTTCCTTTTTCATCTGTGTCAGCTGTGCTAACAACGCATGAGCATCTTCCGCAGGTTTGAACCTGGCCTCGAACTTAGTTTTGAGAGTAGCCCAGTTTGTTATGGTTTGAGCTTGGAGGTGATAGAACCAGTCTGCAGCAGCGCCTTGTAGTGTTTCTACAAAGAGTCGTACAGCCACGTCTTCGTGCTCGACACCTATTACACCGCAAGCTATACAGAAAGCCGCAATGTGCTCATCAGGATGAACTTTTCCGTCACCATAGAATTTGGGGAAATTCTTTCTTGAACTACGAGGTAGTTCATGTAATGGTGGGGTCAAGTTTAGAGGACCAAAGGTATTACCCCAAGGGCCTTGGGCTACCATGATTCGCCGGTTGAAAGGTGGTATAGTAAACCTTGGTGGTGTATGAACAGCCAAAACTCTATTAGTACTGACAGTAGAAACTTCACCTGGTATTGGAGACCTGGTGTTTGTAGGGGGAAAACTCCTGGTGCGCTGAAGACGAGGTCGTGGAGTTAAGAATCCAAAATTATTCTGCCGCATTAATTCAAATGCAGGATCAATAATACCCTGAGCCCTCTTACTTCTGGTGTACCGGGAATCTGCCAGACTGTATTATACTAACCACAATATTTGCAAGAAAAATGGAAAAGAACTGAAAAAATGCTTCAACTCAAAGCGTGAGGCTTCAAGTTGCACGCTCCTTCCCCAGTAGAGTCGCCAAAAAACTGTTGGGTGAATATTTTGTCGTTAACTCGCTAACGGCAAAATGGGTATATCAGCCACAGCTATGATGAGACAAAGTCTCTCCTCTCAGCAAGGGGAGGTTCCCTCTAATTGCTTAACTTTTGTAAATCAAACACTTATCAAATTTATATACACTAAAAACTATGTTTGGGGTGGTTCCATCTCATCTCATTCTCTTTTTTCAGAATAGATGTTTATATGTCAAACTTCTCAATATAAAACTTATAAATTATCACAATATCACAGAAACACAAAGTTTTCTGTTACCTCACTCACTACTTATAATCAGAACTTGTTTGAAGCAAAATGCAGCCCAAAGTCTTCACTCTTCTTCAATATGATAAAAACGATTCAAATATAACAACTTGCAGCACAAAGTCTTCAAACTGTTGTATTTTCACAAACATGAACATATAACCCACAACCGATTTGATAACACAAAGTTTATCAGAATCAAATCTAGAGCGCTCTTCAATCACTTGAAACAAACTCCACCTTTCAATTATTATCAATTAAGATTATGATAGCAAGACATAAGAACAAAACTATCACAACACAAATAATCCCAAGACAAAGATTGGAATTGAACTTGCTTTCTTGTATTGATAAATATTTGAATATTGATTTTCACAATAAGCACAAAGTCTTGATTTGCTTTTCAATTCGCCAGAGTTTTCTTGCAATAGATAAAAGATGATATTTACAAAAGAGGTCCCCTTTATTTATAGGGAAAGACCTTGAGAAAATCTAGGAAGTCTACAACTACTTTGACTTATTCAAAAATAGGAGTCCTTATTGACTTGGGACTTCCTATTTTTTACATGTAATTGCATATCAAAAATGTACATGTAAAAATGTCCAAAACTGTTTTGAAAGTACATATGGAAATCAGAAAATAAACTAAGGGAAAAAAAAATCAGCTGCTTCGACTTGTGTCACCACCCTTTTTCACGTGGTCATCATACATAGTGAAGGTTGCCTGCATTTCAATGCTATCTGGTTTGAATGTGTTCTTGAAAATCATCCTGGCCCTCACTATGGCATCCCTCACTGTAGTGATTGACTTGGCGTGATTGGTTAACCTGGTTTTCAAATTGTCCAAGGTTAATTGGTTGTCTAATATGCTGTCCACAGAAGTTATTGAGAATACCTTGTCTTCAAATTCCTGCTGAAACATGTCCTCAAATTCCTTGACCATTTCTTTTGCAGAAAGAAACTGGTTATCCTGTGATACCAATTTACAGGGCAACTCCTCCAGCTTATGCAAAATGTTAACATCATTTTCTTCACTGGTTTCCTTGGTAGCTTCGAGATCCTTGATCAAATTTCTTAGCACATTGCTCCTGTACGTTAGAGCTTCCTTTGTCTCTATATATGAATCCCTGTTGGAAATGGCGCCAATGGATATTAAAGTGCTCATTTTCAGCTTCCTCATTTCAACCCACTTATCATGAGTATCCTCTGTGTGCTCAATATCATGAGAGATGGCATCAATGAGATCGTTGAGTTCTGCTCTTACTTTCCTCATCTTATCCGTTTTCTCAAAAACCTCCTTGAGCAAAGAGATTCCCTGAGCTCGCATCCTGTCTAAGTACTCTTCAAGTACTTTTCCTCTGAGGTGAGTCTTTTCCGCTTTCAGGATGACGGGGTCTTCTACAGACATGGCCTCTGGAGTAACTGCTTCTGAATTCAACGTGATCTTTCTTACCACTGCAGTCAGCTGCTCTGCCTTTGCCTTGTAGTAGTCTTTCATTTCCTTTTCCCTGTCAAATTTCTGGATCAGGATGTCCATGGCTGACTGCATATCATTTTTAGCGCTTTCATGGGTGATTTTGCCCAATTCAACCCTAGAAATAGAATAGTCATTCATGTCAAAATTTTCGACAGTTGCATCCTGTGGAGGTTTTGCTATCTCCAAAACCTTCTGCCCCTTTTCTTCAAGTACTCTCGAAAGGATCTTTGGTTTCTTTGGAGCCTTAGGTTTTGCCGGTGTCAGCTTAGTGAAATCAAAATCATCTGGAGAGATGACTTGCTTTTTCCTCTTTGGCGTGTAAGCTGATAACCAAGGTGGCAGCAGAGAAGTATTCACATTGGAGTCCATTCCTGCCACTGGTGTTACTGGGACTGTACTTGTGCTGGTGGTAGTAACAATAGGCGGGGTGTTGGTAAAAACCGCACCTGTTACATTGGCACTTGAAATTTGCTCAGTATTCATCACAAAATGATCAAACATAGAAGTATCTCCTATATCAAATGACGAAGAAGACAAACTAGGAATGGAATCAGAAGAATGGAGAACATTTTCAAAAGTGCCCTGGGGATTATCAAAGATTATCTTAGGAGGAGAGGGGGATTCAGAAGAAGGGATGATAATGGGGGAAGCAGGCACAGGGGGTGCAACAGGTGTATTGTCTTGTGAAGACAAAGCCTCTTTTTCTTGTTCCTCTGATCCCTTGTCTCCGACATCCATCTCTTCTGTAGCTGGCTCTTCGGTTGCTGGATCCTCGGCCGCTGGTTCTTCAATCTCCATATCCTTCGCTTCAGGTTCCTTCTCAACAACCTTTGCTTTCTTTGTCACAAATCTGATTTTAGGTTTATGCGTTTTAGAGGATGATGGAGCATCACTCTTATTCTTCGTTCTATTTTCAACCTTCTTACCAGTTTGCTCTTGTACTTCAGTTTCTGAACCAGTGAGGAATTCCTTCAGCGTAATTCCTTTATCTTCCAGCCACTTATTGGTGTTGGCCAATATGGGTTCAAATCTCTTTCTTAAGGAAGTCAGCTCCTTTTGGGACCATTGGATTGGCGGTAGAGGAGTACCAGCTATCTTTTCTGTTTCATACTTGGCGTCAACCAATTCGCCATCATCTACAAGGTCCTCTGGGATATCAGCAAGTCCAAGGTATTCAATTTGCTCCAGTTGGGGATTGAAAAGGCACAAGAATACAGCAAAGAATGCATCATTCACTCTCCTGAAATGGTGAATCGAGCCTTTCAATGTTAGCTGGGAATAGTACTGGTATACTGGGACTACTCTTCTATCCCCTTCTGACGACAACCCTGGAAAAATCCTCATGGAGGCTGCAATGTATACCAGATAGGAAGTCATGAAGAACTTGGAGGTAGTGGATACCTTCGTCAGCTGATCATGCAAAGCGTTACTAATTTGCTCTCCCCAGAAAATAACCTGCTTGCCTTGGAGTATGACCTTAATGAAGGGATACATCCATTCCTGAAATTGTGAAGAGGAAGACAAACCTCTTATCCTGCTGAGAAGGGTAATCAAGTCACCAACTTCTTCCACGAAATCACTTCGAGGGAAGCTGCGTGGCCATCTAGACAAACTTGACCTCGCAATCTTCAACCATTTGTTGTTGATTACCTTCTTCGCCTTCTCTGGATTTTTATCATATTCCTTTTGAGCATCGGTGAAATCAAGCTTTAACACCTCTGTTGCAGGAGGACACATGAACACTTTGTCAATAAACTCAGGATCCAACCTGATTATTACATTTCCACTGGCGTCTACCACAGCTCTGATATCTTTGTTGTAGAAATGGGCGCACTGAAGAACAAATTCTGTATTGTGAGCCGCCACTGGGAAGGAGGATACCAGATGAACATTACTTTCTACTATTTTCCTCATCATAGCACTGGGGTTGCTCGACTTGGTTCTCTCTACGAACTCAGCCATATCAACATGGCCAATCTCTGTATCTCTAATATCTTCAACATTAGAGTGGACTGAGGTGATTGGGAAAACACCCTGGTATTTATACTTCATTGCTTTAGCCTTCTTCGGAGACAAATCAGTCATTTGGACGATCTTTCACTGAGAAGAAATTTGACGTCGAAAGGAGCTCCGCAGAAGAAACTGCAACAGAAATCATGATCATGCAATCAGGGAAAATATGGGCAATCTGGGAAAATTGCATGTTGACGATCATGACTATGGGAGTGCGCTTGAAAAAGGGCTATAGTGCGAGCTGGCCAAGAATCAGAGGAGAAGCGGGCTCGGGAAAATGAAATTGAAAATTTTCCAGTGTTAGGAAAATTTGGGATTTTTTTTTTTTGCACGGGCGGCAAAATTCGCCGCCCTTGCATGTGTGGGGTTTGATGTTTGTGCATTGGCGGCAAAATTCGCCGACCATGCATGTGTTGGGAGAGTCTGGATTGGTAGGAGCGGCGAATTTAGCCGCTTTTGCAGGCAATAGGCTAACTGGGGTTCGTTTGGTAAGAGCGGCAATTTTCGCCGCTTTTGCAAGTAAAAGGAACGAAAAGTTTTTATGTTCGGGCGGCGAATTTAGCCGACACTGCATTTGATAACTAAACTTCCTCTCCGATGTTCCGTCGGCGATTTTTGCCGCTACTACATTGCAAGGTCAATTGAACTCCGGGCGGCGAAAAACGCCGACGTTGCATTTGTTGACATAGCAGGTTTATACTTCGGCAGAGGTCACCATATCAGGTAAGTTCGGCAAAACCCGCCGACGTTACGTGATGGGAATGCAACAAGGTTTAGGGAAATCCAAGGTGATACAACCCCTTGGGTTTTCGGGGTAGGACCTAGGGCACGCAGGTGGACGAAGACAGTGACGACACAGCACGAAGACACCAGACCCTAACAAACAAGAAACGCAAAAAACCAACTAAAAACCAACATCAAATGCAAAAACCTACGACGAACTTTGAAGGAAAAGTTGAACGACGAGTGGCAAGGAGAGACTTACCCGTGCTTGTAGAGGAAACCCTAAGAATAGATCCGTCAGCGATTCGGCGAACGGTGAGATCGAACAGGCGTCGAGCGAGTCGCGTAGGAGTTTTGTGGATAAGGAGTGTCGAATGGTGAGAAGAAAAGGCTTTTTAAAAGGTCAAAAACGAAGTTGGAACGCCTGGCACGAGTGGCCATTAATGGCGTCCGACACCAAAATCCCGAAGATCTCGTTCGGGCGGCAAATTCGGACGCTCGTGCATCGCCGTTGACTAATATGCAAAGTCGGCAAAAAAGGCCGCCGATGCATGTGATGGTCACTCGACATATGCGAGAGCGGTGGAATTTGCCGCTTTCGCACTTTTGACTAAAAACGACGTAATAGCGGCGAATTTCGCCGACTTTACATCAAAACAAAAAACAAAAAAAATAAACTTAAAGGATATGTAAGAGCGGCAAATTTTGCCACTCTTGCATATCAAGAGTCAAAATGCACCAAATTTAAAAAAGACTAACATTAACACCTTGACCAATTTACGACTTGAACTTTCCTCGCCTTCATTGAGAAATTAATTCAAGGAAGCGTCGTAAAAACGTCAAATGACCTCGCACGAGAACAAGAACATCTTTTCTCGATTTGCGATCTTAGAGTGTAGTTTCACGAAACGGACAAGTTTCGTGGGGTTGTCTACAAAATGAGCGTAGCTGATTTTGAGAACAACAGGTTCCCCTTAAGTTGAGAGTTGTCCACTCTCTCACCCCTAAAACTAATTGTTAAATGGGTTTGTTATGTGAATATCCTTGGGAGGGTATTCAAGTGTTTTGTGTGTTTTATAACCCTTGTTGTGTTTGATCATGGTTATTTGAATGGCCTCCTAGCTTTGGGGTGGCCTACTTGTAGGCCTATGGTTGGGAGGTGAGCTCTCCATGGGCTTGGAGAACTTATTTTTGTGTGTTGTAGGTTTTGGTGGCTCTTGGAGAAGATTGGAAGTTTGGGAGTTCTTGGAAAGATTAATGGTTTTGGTGAAATGTGAAAACAAGGCATTTTGTTGCCTTGGCCCAATTTAACTTTGTAATAAAGTATTGTTGTTATGAGAGTAATCTCTCTCCATGAGCCTATGTTGTATTCAATCCTTATGTAATAATAAATTATTTCATTTTCATTATAATGGGTGTGGGAAAGTTTTGTCTTTTTATGTATTGTAGTGAAATAAAAATATATATATTAGTGTGAAAAGCAAATCTCTCTCTCTCTCAAGTTTATTTTGGAGTGAAAGGAATGAATTATGCCTACTTGTTTTAATATTTGGGTAGTTTTAAAACAAATACATATATAGTTTAAACAAAAAAAAATACATTTATGCCTATGTATTTTTATTACTTTATAAAAAGAGAAAAGATTTATTTATTTACACCTCTTAGTAATCTTGGTTATGGAAACTAATATATATATATATATATATAAACTTGTGTTTTATAAATTTGTAAACTCACTGTCTAATTTATTTTATTTCACTATCAAAATAATGACAAAGAGTTGATTATATATATAATGTGATATGTTTAATTGTAAATAAAACATTGTGAAATGAAATAGAGTAGAAATGACCGATTAGGGTTTCAGCACTATTGGGAGGGCACAAAAAAATGAATGAAGCAAGTTTTAAGCAGTCATAGGGCAGCAAGGCTTGCACCTGTGCTGCTCTTAGCAGGGTTAAGCGGGGTTCACGGGACCCCATCCCCCCTCCCACAGAGTTTAAAACTCTGTGGGAGGGGTGGTGGAGCCCTACCCCTCCCCTCTACATTTTAGGGCTGCAATAGGGAATCCATGTCTGTGGCGGCTCATGTTTGAATTTCTTTCTATTTTTTTTACTATTCAAAAAATCCTTGCAAAAAAAAAAGGAACATTTGGCCTTTCGACCATTCTACAGTATACACTCTATGTTTATTTTATGACTGCAACAATTTGGCCATTTGGCCCCCTTATAATTTGTGACGCCTATATATATATCCCTTATAAATAAAACTTACTCTATTTCTCATTTAGTCTATTCTATGTATAAAATAAATATCCTATGTAAAACTTTTCTATGTGAATTAAAACCAGAGAGATAGGGTATCATGTTAGATTAATATTAACTTACAAAGTTTTGCTTTGGGTAGGAAATGAAATAGAGATTGTAGAAAACAATAAAATTCTAGGAACCTATACATTCTAAATATAAGAAAGAGTTAGAAAACCAAAACAAAATGTTAGAGAATAAAATTATTAAACCTGAGAAAACAAATATGTTAGTAAACTTTGAAACAATTGATAGAAATCCTTTATTGGGGAAGATACCTTCCGCTTGGGAAGGTACCTTCCCATTTGTCCTACACCTTGAAACCTGCAACCTGTAGAAAACAAAGATGAAATGTGAGAACAAATGAGAAAGTAGAATGTTTTTATAATTCTTTTTCTAGGGTTTGGTGCCCTAATGTTTAGGAAGTGATTAATAAACCTAAACTTAATCCATAAACTTAGTTGTGTTTAGTTAAACCCACATAGAGAGTGGGAGTGGCTTTTTAGATTTTAGTGCGATGTGTTTTTATGTTTTTATTTAATTCTATTATTTATTCCTAGAGGGGAAAATGCATTTAAACTTATGCTTTAAATTAATAAAGTGTATGACATTTAATTCTTTATTCCTTTCAAACTTTATTTTAAAAAAGTGAATAATGTAAAAGTTTAGAATTAATTTATTCAACCCTTTTAGTTATTGATTTAAGTTTTGGAAAATGATTTGTGAATATTAATTTATGCATTTAATTTTGTTTCAATTCTATAAGGGGTTAAATTATATAAGTTTTAATTTTAATTTCCAACTCACCCATAGTTGATGAGTGTTGTCACAGAGATTGCACCCAGATGCTAAGCTTGAAGGCTCGACAATCTTGTGAAACATGGAAACATCTTTGAGCCTGTGGATATGCTCATAATGAAGACGAATCTCCAGATTATGGGTTGGTTCCCCTTTTGATTCTCTTAGAAACTAATAAAATTTTGTGGGAAAAGGGAAGAAAGATAACTGATTGAATGTAAAACCTATTTCTAGGAGGTGATACACCAAAATGATACTAAAGGGTAGCTTGATTTCACAATTATCTCTTTAAGGATTTCTTTACATAGCTCAATAAAGGGCAATTTGATCACATAAATAATTCAAAAGAAGGCTTAATAATCTATCTTTTAGAAGGAAAACTACGTTTCACAAATTGAAACCTAAAAGATGATCAATGGCACAACCTAAGACTTGTGATAATCAATTGTTTTGTGTATTTGCAATGATGAATGAGACAAAATTAAAGGTTTTGTTCTTATGCTAAAACACATTAATTTTCATCAAAATCATTCATGAAGGCATCTACATAAATCTGAGAAGGTAAAATATTGATCTTTTAAGTAATAAAAGGAAAATACTGCAAAAATAAATGAGAAAAATGTAACCTATAAACCTGTTGTTGTATATGAATATGTCAAAATGAGTTACAAAATTGTAAGCTTCTTTGCAAGGTACAAGAGAAAGCATAAAATCAAGAACTGAGGAAAAAAAAGTCTTTTTCCTCCTATAATACAAAAGGGACTCCAAAGAGTCAAGAGGAGTCAATTGCAGTTAACTACACCTCAAAATACCTCTCCTAGATGTGTCTCACGAGAAAAATTGAAAAGCCTAAAAAAGAGGGCTCAAAACTGATGAAAACTTAGCTAAATTAGCTCCAAACTCCCTCTCTCGATCAGTTTGACCAAAGAGAACTCTAAAAAACACTCTAATTTGACCAAAAGTCAAGGATAAACTCAAAATAACTCCAAATGCATGAGCCTACACCTCACTTTAACTCTCCTTCCTATTTTGCATGATTGAGAGGCAAAATTAAACTAATTTAGCAATTATTAAATGCAATCAATGTGATTGATTTAATAATTGCTATGCAATGCATGATACTCTCTTATGTTTATTACATAACAACTAATAAAGCAATTTATAATTTATTGCATTTAATAATTGTTAAGTTACAAAAATTGCCTATTGATTGTGTAAACATAAGAGGTAGAGTTAACTAAATTGAAAATAATAATTCCTAGAGGTAAAAAATAACCTCTCCCCTTGAACATGCAAAAAATAATCTTCTATTCTACCCTCTTGACTCACTTGGTCAACTCAAGATGTTGGTACAAGCTCTGACAATGGGATTCGTCATTCATCCAGGCAATGACAGGTCCCCTCCTTATTTCTATATATCTTCTTTTCATGTTCTGTACTTGCCCTTTCATATCTTTATCAGATATAGTTATTCCCACAACTTGTGTGGGACTATACAAACATTTCTCTTTTGAATATATTAGTTATTTCATTTCATGTAATGACTTATGTTGTAATTTCTTTTATGAATCAATTACATAACATGAACTAAACATTATTTGAAACATATGTTTATAATCATGAATAATTGACAAGTTATAAGTACCTTTTACTGAACTGCATTGAATTGCACTGAATGAATTGCAACAACATATTTGAAAACATCAATTGTAAAGATTAGTTTAGCTTCAATCACCTGTCATCCCTTGAATGTCTCCTGACTTGCTGAGGCATTTTCATTTATCCGAATGCTATAACAACTCAATTTGAGCTGCTATGTGATCATGTAACAATTCTTCGCCAAGACAGAAGATGTTGACTGGATGACCCTAAGCATGAAAGTTTCTTCTTACCCCTTTTAAATATCTATTGTTAAGGACCAACCTAATTGGGCTGCAAGCCCAATTTGGTAACAATGAGATGGCGTTATGCTGTCGAAATCATTAGAGAAATTATTCCTTTTGTCCCGTTATGCTATCAAAATTATGTTTAGATTTTATTCAATTATTTATCTTTTCCCCATTAGATGTTGTTTAAATGTTTTAAGTGGAAATTTTATTAGTGGCTTTATTTCAATATTGTTTTGAGCTACTAGTTCTTCTAGGGTTAGATTTTGATTCATATTAGAATTGTACCACTCATCTAGTAAACTCTAGGGTTGGATTTTGAAATGGAAACCAACCCTCTTAGCGTCACTCCTCATAACGCATACCGCCTTAGTGGCTATCATCTCATAGGGATTGCGAAATGAGTTTGCATTATCCCATTTATGATTAGCTTCCCTGCCTTTAGGTGACATACCTAATGTTGGTTGCAGATGCAGCTACATTACGTACGTGTGCCACTGAGTGTGCATGTTGCGTGCAAGGGGGTTTTTAGAGTCGGGTGGGAAAATTTTTGATATTTCATGTCATGATCACATGAGAAATGTGGACATGACATGTGTTTTGCGCATCATAACCACATGGCAAATGTGGGCATGACAAATACACACCACTAAACTAAAAATAAAACCATCTACTCCTACCAAAAATATTATTCAAATATTTGCTCATTCTTAGAGTGAATAGCTAACCTGAGAAGGGAATGGTCCTCTAGCCTCATGGTGGGTCCTTTTACCTCCGTTATGATCTCCCCTTAACTTATATTCATCAAAAGAAACATGAAAATCACCTAAATATCTTTCTTTGAGAGCACATGGATGTGTATGTATAAAACCCATAGAAAAATTAAGATATTGTGTTGAACACAAGTACAACTTCTCTTTGTTTCTAATAAAACCTTATATAGATCTAAAACAAAAGATTAATCATTCAAAAAATATTCTGAAGTGTTAGTGTAGGAATATTAACACTATTACTTATTATTCAAATAAGTAATTATGTGTATATTCCCCACATGGATTTAAGCCACCTTAGGTGGTTAGGTGTCTACTTGGAGAGTCCATTACAACTCTCTAAGCCACTTGTCGACACTCTTTCCTCCACCTCTAGTTGAGTGTTGAAGTCGACTCAATCTCTCTACCCTATATTTACATCTACTTGTTCATAATCAAATTACTCCAATTTGTAATTAGCAAAGCATTAGTCGATCTTGTTTCTAACATGAAGAATTAGTAGTTATTAGGATTGAACCATAGATCTTCAATATCCAACACTAATCTTCAACTAACTCCTTGTTACATCCCCAAACTTTGACTATGTTTTACTTTTTACTTTCATGTGATTAAGTGGATAACTAATCATAGATTAATGATTTGATATTAGGAAAATGTTAGGATAAATCATTGATTTTATGAATTATGATAAATGCATAGAATTAAACATGAGTTTATATGTTAATGAGATTATTTAAGCATGATGTATAATGACTTATTGATGATACACTAATCATAGTTTGTATGACTGTGAGTGTAACAGGAAAAAAAGGGTTCCACCTTCGAGAATGGAAGGAGAGTATCACCAGAGCAAAGGGGATAGATATTTTGAAAAGACCAATTTGCCATTTGACTTTCAATTTGAATATTACGTGAACCTTCGTGAGATGAGGTATGTGGCAATTAATTTTCCTTCTTAGGTTAATCTCAGATCGACCATTATCGAATTGTCATTTCAGAAATGTTTCCAATGACAACTTCAATGCATTGGTCAAGAGATATTCAAGGAATATGTAAAGGATAGAGTTTATCATATTTCCCTTTTGTCAAACTATTCGATGTTTGTATATATTTATTTTCCTTCAAGAACTGACTTAATTTTATTGATGCTAGTCTAGGGTGATGAGGAAGTAGAGACCTCATTCCCTTATTCACTTTTCTTGCACGACTAAATTTGATTTAATCCTTGAGTATTGCAATAAATGTATTTTTCTTATAGAATTATATTATTATTAATTGTATATAAATAATTATGGATAAGTGAGATGTTGGTTTTTATGTCTCGAACTTCTATTTGCCATGATAATGTGGGCCATAGAAGACCAATACATGAATTATCTTTTGCACTCTATACTCCATGAAGATTGAGAACATGGAAAGGGTGCTGTTATGATGTTTTCGCGGTCATGCTTAGTGGGAGAGAGCCTAATTTTTACTACATGCCCTTCTTGGGAGCATTAGTAGGATGAATGGGTTATTTTTCTAGAAGGAGGGAGATGTCTTTGTGGAGGGGGTCTCTTTCAAGAGGCAGTCAATGAAAAAAACCATCATGGAATAGCAGATGAAAAAGCAGAAGCTTCACGATAGAAAGACTGAACAATATACTAGTTAGAAGTCGGTATCAAGAAACACACAACTAATATCAATTACCATAGTTATGGATATGGTTGTGTTTCAAGTATAATACTTATATTTTTACTATTGAACCCATATTGGGTATACTGTGTTGTGTGTTTAAGTTGCCAGAGGTGGCTAATAATACCTTTGCTCAACCAATTTCTATGCACCTCGAATGATAACTGTAAGGTTTTAGTCCTTGTAAGAAGTTGTCTTGGTGTTAGCCATCATAGCAATGGCAACGTTCAGCCAACACCTTAAGTTTCTCATTGTGAGAAAGGTAATGAACATCAGTAATGGTAAAAATTGGAGCTACAAGGGTTACTAACCCTATCGTTCTCCATAGTATGATAATACAGTGGCTAAGAGTTTATGATACTCATCCTGTATGTTTCAACTTTCCCTTTATATATATTGATTTACATAGCTATCAATAATAGGTTGTATATGCATGTCTATTTTCGAAAGATTGTGTTATTTCTTTATAAAGAACAACAAGGGTGTCTGACTGTGAACGGCACCATAGACCATGGTACGACCTCACAGTCCACGATTAGAAATTCTGGTAAGAAATAATGGATTCTTGATTCGAAAAGATTGGTATAGGGAACACCAATATTATTATGCTTTATGAAAGTTTGTTATTGTACTTCATTATAAGTATTTTGATTTCTTCATCTTAGTATAAAGATAAGACCACTGAACTAGTGGTATTAAAGGATGACTTGAGGTTGATTAAATGATATTATACTTTGATACTTATTTAACTTGTTATATAAGAGTTATTGATATTATTAAAGTAAGAAGGTGACAAGAGTTTGGTCAAAATATTTATTATTGTCATATAATCGATATTCTTCTATCTTCAAATATCAAGCTTATAATATCGTTAGGGGGTTTAGAGAAGGTAAACCTCAAACATTGCTAGAATGTGCAACGGATGATAAGGTTCTTTCGTCAATTATATAATAAAACAAAAGGGGTCATTATCTAAGAGAATTAGATAAAGATTCTTGAACCAACTAAATAGCCTTGGGTGAACATGCAAGGTTATTATTAAAAATAAATCTATTCTTATGTCGAGATGACACATTGAAACCAAATGTATACCTAAATACTTTTGTAACATGGAATAGAGTGATGTGGACTCACAAATAATTTCATGGTGTAGTAGGAATAGGTAAACGTTTCTGAAAGAATGAAGACTTTTATGTGAATCATTTTGGTCTTGTACTCTAGATATCTGAGTAGATAATGAGAGTTAGTGAGACTATGGGTGAGAATTATCAAGACACCCATTAGATGGAATGAGTTAAACAAAACTTACTGTTGGATGAGATAACTTCTAAGTCAAGTTAGATGTGGGTGAACAATCGACTACTTTCATTGTGAAATGTCTATGTATATGAAATCTTTGGCCAAAGTAACACATCCGTCTCTTCATGCATTAGTTGGTTCATTGTGCTCTAGATGGCATAACCTTCCAGTAGTGTCATACATAGTTAGAGTAGATCTATAGTTGTATGATCATAAAGAGTTATGAAGGACACAACACTAGACTCAAATGGCAAACCTATTGGTTCTTTATATCTACTCCTCTTGTGAAGGGTAGGGCCACTTCTAGGAAAGAAGTTGTGTGGGGGGATCTCTAGTTTGTGGTTGGAAGAAAAGCACTCGGATGATGCTCTCCTTCCCAAGCAGATGAGAAGCCAAGACTTATGAAGACATATATCAAAACTCCAGATGTAGTATATTCTATTTATATAACTTGATAGTCAAATTCTATGTAAGAAGAAATTATCATAATTGCCATGAGCAAACCATTATGATTGTAAAGTGAAGGAACTCACTAACATGTTATCTTTGAATATGTTGTAAATTTTCAAGTTTGAAATTATCCAGAAAAGATATGTTTGTGGTTTATAAAATGATTATGCAAGTGATTTTCGTTAAAAAAAAGACTATGATGATTATGTTATTCACTTGATAGTAAATTGGGAAAGTTATTCCTGGTTTAATGGGAGGACATGTTACACTCCTCTATGATCACATTCAAATAAATTTTATTGTAGTTGAATATTAAGCAAAAACATTGATTATACTCATATTTTATCATGAAAATAGTCGACTCTCTTATATCATGCATTTCCTTTTATTTAAACTTCAATTTTATAGTTTAAAAACATGCATGTGCATGCATACCTTATGAATCCCCCTTAGAAGATTTCACTTCACGTTATAGATTTTTTAATCAATGTGCAACCCCAATTTACCACAAAATTTTAAAAAAATTATTTTATATCCAAAGTCCAATGCCCAACACCTTTTTATTTTTCAAATATGCAAGTGTACCTCCTGTGGAGATCAACTAACATTAAAATTTTATAATGTATCATTTTAATACTTTCCAACATCATACATTGCCCTATTATGGTATGTTCATAGCCAAGAATGTACATCATACTAAATAAATATTTTAAATGCTATTCTAGTATTCAATTGACTTTAGTAAATTAAAAATTATGCACAAATAAATAGAAATTGCAATTGTTTAAAAGAACATCTATTTTTTAAGAAGATTAACTCAACCAATAAGAACAAATAAGAACCATAGTTGAAAAAATTCATCCAATCACCAATTTAAGTAATAATAATGTCTTCATAAAAAAAACATGGCATCCATTAATTAACAATC
This sequence comes from Cunninghamia lanceolata, assembly GCA_027924645.1. Taxonomy (NCBI): domain Eukaryota; kingdom Viridiplantae; phylum Streptophyta; class Pinopsida; order Cupressales; family Cupressaceae; genus Cunninghamia; species Cunninghamia lanceolata. The sequence continues at coordinate 28,801,703 of BSBN01000021.1, forward strand.
AAATCACTAATGAGTAGGGACTTTAAATGATGTTCTTCATTATATAAACACTCACTCTAATACCAATATGGGATCCATGGTCAAATTTATAGAAGATATTGGAAGTTTACATTTGCAAAATGATATAAAAGAAACATACTAACATATATTATGTATGAGTTTCAATTTTAATTACATTATTTAGTGACCTTTATAAAATCTTCACATTTTTAATTTTTACAACTATTTTTCCCATAGGAACCAATTATTAACTACCCAACAAAAACACCGAATTATTAAACTATTATTAACTGTAAACTAACACTTTAGATCATAAATCTAACAAAATCAACTCTAGAAATCTCACTATTCTTTGATGAATCAAAGGAATCTATTTCCATAACAATTCTTAAATAAACATATACTATTTTTTACAAAGGTGGTGATAAAATATGAATTTCAATTGCTTTGAAGGCTACCGCAGCCATATTAATTCTTAGTGTAGTAGCAGGTTGCCCGCTAACAGTCTCATATTCCATACTGCAATCAATAAGACACGAAGACTCCCCCTTGTCCTTCATCTCAATACTTGTTTTAAAATAGCTAAATCCCATTTGTTTGTACCCTCCTTCAATCACCTCAAATGCTATAATATGTTTTCCTTCATCCTTTTCCACCACTTTCTCTTTCTGGTAAGTTATTCCCTCATAGACATCTGCATATTATATATAAAAGGAATCATGATTAAAACTAACAAGTAAACTTCTATAATAGTGTAAATGCATGTATTTTTCGTTGAAATATTTAGCTTCCATCACTGCTAGTTTGGATTAAGTAGAGAATTAGTCAATACGTGCTAATTTAGTGGTAATTTGTTCAATTTTGTTTTTTTAATAAATCTTTGGTTTATGTAGTCTTATAAATCCCTAATCTATGACATGGTTAGTGGAATCTATTTCTGTAGACCTCCATTTTATATGTAACAAATCATTTGAAATAAAAATTTAATCATTTATTTGTTTGTTCTTCTCTTCTTTGTTTACATTCTTTGTCACTGGCATGTAGGGTTATATTTTCAAACTCTAAAATAGAGGTTTGCTCAAGTGGGAAAATTCAGATTTTAAAAATTGATGGCCAAATAGGTCAATAAATTAGGATCGTAGAGAATTTGTATGGAGAAAAATTCCATGTATTGAAGATGAAGATGAACATATTTCTCTTGGGAGAAAATCTATGGAAGCTCATTAATAGGACTGAATTGAAACCTACTAATTTGAAGATGTATAAATAAAGTGGGAGAAAAGGGATGATAAAGCACTAGCCACAATCTTGTTCAACCTAACAAATACACATCTATTGTGTGTGAGCATAAGAAAACCTCAAAGGAGGTTCGGGAGACATTATGTCAAATATTTGTGATAGAAGTACCTAACGACAAAGTTGTACCTAAAAAGTAATTTTTTTTATCTAGGAATGGTTAATGAAGAACCAGTGTCATCACACATCAAAAAATTCAAATCTCTATTGAATTAGCTAGATATAGTTGGTTGTCTAATACCAAAAGAGGGTAACATTATAACTCTTATGGGGAGTATTCTACAATTGCTTCAAATCTTGGTGATCTCTTTGGGCACACAAAGCTAGTCTCAAACTCCAAATAGTAACTGGGTTATTACTATAAGAGGCATTGAGAAGGAAAGACATGAGAATGAAGTCAAAAACTCCCACTTCTTTGTGCACTGGAAAGAAAACCCTCCTAAATAAAGAAAAATCAACTAGGTGCATTGATGGTGAAAGTTCTTAAGAAGAAAAAATTCAAATGTCACTATTGCAAGAAGGCTAGTCACTATGCAATGTGAGGAAGCTAAGGTAGCGGAACAACTTCCTACACTAATCTTGAGAGGAGGATAATGCAAAACTTTACAAATATTTAATAGTTACAGAAACTTAAACATAAATAAACATAGATATCATGCATACCACAACACATTGATTTACATGGGGAAAACCCTTTCAAGAGAAAAACCCCACACTCCAAAAGTTGCCTAATATATTATTTAGAAATCACAAAGATTATAATATACTTGCAAAGAAACCTTCTCACAGGAGTATCACCACCAGAGATCTAGAGACAACATGATGTCGATCAGACTCTCAAAATACATCGCAATACCACAACCGTAATACAATGCCCTCATAAAATAGGGTTACCTTCTAGGGCAAGACAAGCCAACAAAATATCTACCATCAGATCTAAAACCTAATAATGAATGGTTCAGATTTACAATATATCATTAATTTAATGTATGTCATCCATTTAACAATTTTTATTAACAAAAAATGTTAACACGCATCCCACTCCACCCCATGCTCCCATTGTATATTACACCTATTAGTATAACTAGAAAATATATATAAATATATATATCCTATCAACAGTAAACCTTATATAATTGCAAGGTTGAGACACATTTTCCCAACAAATCTCCCACTTTTTGAACACCTTGCAAGAGCAACAAGAGGGAGTAAACATCGTCTCTTAATTGCTAGTGGCCAAAAGGCCCATACTCTCTGAACACCATCTATACTTTTCTGTGCTCACAATCTTAGTTAAAGAATCGACAACATTCATCAAAGTCTCTACCTTAACCAGCTTCACCCTACCATCTTTGACCATATCTCTAACAAAATGATATTATACATCAATGTGCTTGGTCCTGGCATGAAATGTCGGGTTCTTAGCTAGACAAATCACACTCTGACTGTCGCAATAAATTGTCACTACACCTTGTTTTATTCCAATATTTGAACACAATGTCTTAAGCCAAATGTCTTCTTTGCAAGCATGAGTAGCTTCCATATATCAGTTTTAGTAGTGGACAAAGCAAACATAGCCTGTTGCTTACTCATCCAACTAATTGTACCACCAAATAAAAAAAAACACATAAGCATTGGTGGATCATATACTATCAATATCACTTGCCCAGTTTGAATCCACATAACTATGAATATCAAGGGAAATATCGTCTTCAGTCAAATTACTATGATGACACAAGGAATACTTTGAGGTATCGTACAAATATCTGAAGACTCTTTTAACTACATCTCAATGAACTCTACCAGGATTAGACATATATCTAGAAAGAACTCCCACTGCTTGGGTAATGTCTGGTCTAGTACAAACCATAGCATACATCAAACTTCCAATTGCACTTTGGTAAGGCACCCTTCTCATCTCTCCCATTTCTGATGGAGATGTTGGACAATCTAAAATAGATAACTTTGTTCCAAATAAAAAGAGCACACACAATGGTCTATAGTCATGGATGTTAAACCTTTGTAAAATTGATGAATTGACATACATACTTTGGCCAAGCCATAGCTTTCTGTTCACTCTATCTCTTCTAATTTCCATCCCAAGAATGTGTCTAGTTGCACCAAGGTCTTTCATTTTTAATTTGGTAGCAAGTTGAGATTTTAGTTATGAAATCATACCTTTGCCTTTATAATTAAATAACATATCATCAACATATAATACAATAAATAGGAAATGATCACCATCAGTTTTATAATAAACACAATGATCTAATTTAGAACTTCTCAAATCCCAAACTCAACACATATGGATCAAATTTCTGGTACCACATCCTAGGACTCTGTTTTAGGCCATACAAATATTTCTTCAATTTGCAAACTGAATTACCTTTACCTTTCACCATGTAGTGCTCTGGTTGTGTCATATAAATATCCTCCTCCAAGTCACCATGAAGGAAAGTAATTTTTACATCCATTTGCTCAACCTCTAAATCATAAGTAGTGGCAATAGAAAGCAAAAATCTAATGGATACCATTTTTGTAACAGGAGAAAATATCTCACCATAATCAACACCCTCAACTTGAGAGTAACCTTTTACAACCAACCTTTCTTTGTACTTCTCAATACCTCTATTTGAACCAATCTTTTTCTTGAATACCCATTTGCAACCAACAAGTTTTCATCCTTCAGGCAATGGCACAAGATCCCATGCATCATTCTTTTTCAAAGATGTCATTTCTTCATCCATAGGAATCTTCCATGATTCTGCATCATTCATACCTAATGCCTCTTCTACAAATCTAGGTTCATCCATGTTAGTATTCAAAGAAAAAATACATCTCCAATCGTCAGGTGAATACCTTTTAGGTGGTTGTCTATGCCTTGTAGACCTATGAACAAGTTGAGTTGGAGCTTCTTTCTCCTTTTCTGAAGATTCAGAGCTAGATGAGATCTCCTCAACTTCTTGTTTATCCATGGGCCTCTTGTAAGGAATCTAAGGTAGTGGAACAACTTCCTACACTAATCTTGAGAGGAGGATATTGTAAAGCTACAAATCTTTAACAATTACATAAACTTAAATAGAAATAAACATAGATATCATGCATACCACAACACAGTGATGTACATGGGGAAAACCCTTTCAGAAGAAAAACCCCACGCTCCAAAAGCCACCCAATATATTATTCAAAAATCACAAAGATTACAATATACTTGTAGAGAAAGCTTCTCATAGGAGTATCACCACTAGAGATTCTGAGATAACACGACCACTATCAGACTCTCAGAATACATCATGATACTACAACCATAATACAACACCCTCATAAAATAGGGTTACTTTCTAGGGCAAGACAAGACAACAAAATATCTACTATCAGATCTAAAACCTAATAATGAACAGTCCAGATTTATAATATATATCATCAATTTAATGTATGTTCACCATTTAACAGTTTTTGTTCACAAAAAAATATTAACATGCATCCCACTCCACCCCATGCTCCCATTGTATATTACACCTATCATTGCAACTAGGAAATATATATAAATATATATCCTATCAAAAATAAACCTTATATAATTGCAAGGTTGAGATACATTTTCCCAACATGCAAAAGATTGTAGAAAGAAAGCAATAGATCTTGTAGGATAAAACTTCATAACCCCACAAACAAATGCAACAAAAAAAGGAGTTGAAGAGTCTAAGCTATTTGTAATAATATTGAGCACCACGACAAGTGATCAAAACCTCTAGTATATTGATTGAGGGGCCCCATGACATATGACCATGTAGAGATTTATTTGTGTCATTTACAAAACTCACTAATGAGAAGTTTATTTGGGTGATGACTCATGTCACAAGACCTATGGTGAAATAGTGATTTTTATAGAGCTCTTGTATTTTGTATAAAAATAGACCCACAATGTTCTACATGTTCTAGGGTTAACCAAATTTTTTTTTTTATGTTAATAAAATTGTAGATGAGGGAATGAAAGTGGAGTTTAATTCAACAATATGCATGCTACATAACAATGATGGGAAGATCATAGAAATGTTGCAAGTATGGGCCTAACTGGTGTTGTCATTGATGTCAACATACTCTTGTTGCATTGATGATGAGGATTGGATGAGTTGTATGCTGAGGATATTGAGAAAATTAGTCCTATCAGGAACATAGAAGAACAGTGAAGACGACAAGGTAAAGATCCTAGCTAAGATGAAGATCAGAGGATGCGCATCAAAGGGTTTGCAGATATGTGTCTTAAGATGATCCAGTAAAGATTTCATTGGTGCACATGAAGATCTGAAGAAGAAGTTATGGCCACTTGAGTAAAACCGGTTCTGGCAGATGTTTAGAGGTGACAGAGTGACACAGATGGGTTTGGTGAGATCTATAAATGTGATATCTTGTTCTGTGGATTTGATGGAGTGTTTAGGAAGTCCATGTGAATTGGCAACTCAATTGGTTCATGGTCTGGAAGTCCGCAAGAATCTATTCCATTATGACAATGATGATAGACTATGTTCTTAAGGTTCCGGATGAAGGAGAGAAAGATTTCAGTAAGCAAAAGTAGTGTGGATGTTCTTGGTGATTTAGGCAAGCTTGTGGAGGTCTTTGGATTATGTCCAGTTTGTGTTGGTGGTCCGCATTGAAGATTGAGCTCGTAATTGAAGAATTACTTTCAGATGATGATGTTCTTCCTAAGTTTGGCCGACCGAATGAGTTACACATCTTGCGGATGATCTTGAAGATGTTTTGTGAAGAATGGCATGTTCCTAAAGGAATATTGAAGTCTCAAGTCTGTGTGGCTGACAACATGTTGATCCGCATGAAGTCTTTTTGTAATTAGTCATGTTGCATTTATGTATTTGCTCTGTAATGTATGCCGACTTGGATGATTATCCTAAAGTCAAATGTCTTGTATAAATAAGAGGTTATGAAGTCATTTCAAAGGTATCTTGTGGAGATGAGTGTGTGGTAAAGAGGAGCAGAGTGAAAGGCAAAACAAAAGTATTGGGCTTAAATGGAACTGACTCAAGCATGGTGAAGATGCTATTCTTCAGTTTAAGTATGTAATATTTATCATTCTGTAGACAGTGTGTCTCCTGTAGGCAGTGGGCCTCTTGTGAGCAGTGTGCTCAGGCAGTGAGCCCTAATTGGCATGTGCCATTTTGTTCTTCTAATTCTTTTAACAAAGAATACAATCTTGGGTTAGTCACCCCGTGGTTTTTCCCTTAACTGGGTTTTCCACGTTAAAATCTTGGTGTCTTATGTGTTAATGTGTTTCTACTCTTGATATAAAGCATTATGTTTCCATGATTGATTTATTATTATACTACTGAATTACAAAGTGGATTTAAGTAATTAATTGGAAGAAATTTTTGGACAACTGATTCACCCCCCCTCTTCGTTGTCTGTCTTGAATCTAACAAGAAAAGGGAGTACTATTTCTTATCCTATATAAACTATGCTCATAAAGTGTGGGCAAGCATGATGTTGTTTCAAGCACATTGTAAAAACATTGTGAGAAAGATTTATACCACCAATGATTTAAGCATATCAACATGTAGAATCTATAATTTGTGGATAATGAGAAACTTGTGCTGTTTTAATATCTAGTAAAGGGATAAAACTTGAATCCATGTGAAGCATATATTTTGGGAAAAATCAAAGGATAAAGTTTCCAAAGGAAGGTGACACTTAAACAAAGGAGATATTGGAGATCATACATTTTGAAATATGTGGGATAATGCATACCTTGTCAATTGGAGGATCAAAGTATTTGACAACATTTATCAATGATTACTCAACGTATACTGATTTTTTCTTCACTAAATAAAAATTCTAAAGTTTTTTATAATTTCAAATGCTTCAATAATCTTATGGAGAAACAAGTAGAAACTGTATAAAGAATCTTAGTGTTGGGAATTAAGGTGTCTCAACCTTGGTAATTCCTTGTATTATTTCATTGTATTTATTTATTTATTGCCTATTGTATAATTTGGATGAAAATCCTATGTTGTCATATTGTGGGAGTTGGCACGGTGATGTGTCATCCTACATGGCATATGACCACATGTAAATTTGTCCTCACATGAGGAGATAGGCATACCACTTAGTGGTAGGAATATTTTGCCATTTGTCAGCATCTTGGAATGTGTGTAAGGGAACATTGACTGAAACAGTCATGGCAGATTCCTATGACAAAGTTATGACATGTAAGAGTCAGAAATAGAAGATCCTATGACAGGTATGGACATGTGTCGAGAAGCATCTTTGAAAAAGGAATCTTTGGGCACCCCAAGGTGGAATATGACATGTTGTAAGAGAACATGCTATTTATAGCCTACGTATGACTTATTCTCTTACAACTGTAAGTTATGACAACTATGACAGATTCTATGACGGTTGTAAGAGTCGTAAGAGCATCTGTCATAGCCCATTTTGGAAATAGGTGACCTCCTTGGGATGGAGTGACTTGAGAAGTGTCAAGAACATATTATAGTGTTGGACAAGTGTCCATAGGCATGGGTTTTGGGCCATGAGGCCATGTTGGATGCCCATCTCAATGTGGAGCCATTTTTGCCTTGTATTTGCTTTATAAATAGGTGCTCTGGAGAGGTGATGCATTATGTGATTGACAAGTACTGTTATGCTACCGGATCATCTCCAGATATGAGTGTTGAAGACTCCTGCAAGAGCATTGGCTCTGTGATTGTATTGTAACCTTCATTGTTTACGGAATACATTTGAGCTGTGTTTTAGAGTGTGGGGTTTTTCACCCGATAAGGGTTTTCCCCACATATATCTTGTGTCTCTCTTCTTCTGTCTTACATTCTTGTGTATGTGTTTGCTACAATATCTCTGTTAGTGGGTTAACATAATCTGTAATTGTAAAGATGAAATTGAATTTGCACTCTCCTCTCCTTATTATATTAGTGTAGGAAGCGATTTTTGCACACCTAGCTTCCTTTCAGTTGGGATCAGAGCCTGGCCAATTTTGGTTCTAGCTACTAGGTAGGGATTTTTTGAGCTAATCTTAGGTTGAGTGGGAGTTTTGTGTAGAGTATTCTATATCTTGTTTCAAGAAGATGGCAACCACATCTGGAAGATTAGAAGTGGAGAAATTTAATGGCACTAATTTTGAGTTGTGGAAACTCAAGATGGAAGACCTACTTGTTGATCGTGACCTATGGGAAACTGTATCTGGTGTAAAACCTACATCAATGTCACAAGCTGATTGGGACTTCAAAGATTGGAAGGCTAAGGGTCTCATAAGACTCTATTTAGGTGACTCTATCCTGTTGAATGTCGATGAGGAGAAGAGAATGAAAGACCTTTGGAAGAAGCTGGGTGATGTTTATCAGGCCAAGTCCATGGTGAACAAGATTTTTCTGAAAAAGAAGTTGTTTGCTTTGAAGATGCAATACAGAGGATCTGTGGGTGTGAAAATGGAGGAGGAGGATCGGTGTATGGCCCTGCTTTATTCTTTGCCATATTCATGGGATCATCTTGTCATGGCTATCGGAAGCACCACTACCACCTTTAAGATGAAAGATGTGGTGTCTTCATTGTTATTTGAAGAGATGCAAAGAAAGTCTTCTGAGGCAGCCAAAGAGTCTCTTGTGGTTCGTGGAAGACCCAAAGAGAAAGGGAAGAAGAAGGACAAGAAAGGTGAAAAGGGTAGATCCAAATCCCGTGGGAGATCCAAATCTCCTAGAAATTCCAAGGCTCTCTATTGGAACTGTGGGAAAATTGGGCATTTCTAAAAGGAATGCAAAGAGGAGAAGAAAAAGAAGAAGAAGAATCCTTCTGATTCAAATTCTGACAAATCACAAGATGATGGTGATGCCTTCATCACAGCCCTAGCCACCTATGCATCTGATAATGTAGGGTTGACTGACTCTGGTGCATCATTTCACATGACCTCGCATCGAGATTGGTTTATGAAATATGAAGAGTTTGATGGTGGAAGAGTGTACCTGGGTGACGATTCTCATCTGAAGATTGTTGGTCATGGAAGAGTCTCAATCTCATTCCCTGATGAACGAGTGAAGGGGATCACTAGGATTATGCACATCCTAGGCCTTACACAGAACCTGCTTTCTGTAAGTATGTTGAATGATGTAGGTGTGCAGGTTGTCTTTTTGAAGGATGGATGCAAGATGACTAGAGGATCTATGGTGCTTGTGAAGGGTACTCAGAGAGGTACTCTATTTCAGTTGGAGGCATGTACTTCATAGTGCAATAGTTCTTCTGACTTGAAGAAAAGAGCTACAGTCACTTCATCCCCACCATCTGAAGAAGCAGTGAAGAAATTTGTTGTAACACTTTCTGATGGTAGTGCACATGCTTTGGAAGTTAAACTTCCTACTGAAAAGACTATGCTATGGCATTTGAGATATGGCCACATTGGTGCGAAGGGTCTTAGAACCCTAAAAAATAAAAACCTCATTGATGGGTTAAATGATTGTAATCTCAAGTTTGACTTTTGCGAACACTGTGTATATGGAAAGCAAAACCGTGTTTAGTTTTACTCTAGTTCTCACAAGTCTTCTGGTGTATTGGATCTTATTCATTCTGATGTGTTTGGTCCTGTTAATGTTCCTTCAATTTCCAAATCTGTATATTTTGTATCTTTCATAGATGATTATAGTAGAAGGACATGGGTTTATTTTATTAGAAGCAAGACTTAAGTCTTTAGTCAGTTTAAGGAGTTTAAAGCCTTTGCTGAAAATTAGACTAGTAATTTAAAGATTAAGTGTTTGAGAACTGACAACGGTGGTGAGTTTTATTTGGCAGAGTTTGATAAGTTCTGTAAAGAGCAAGGGATTGAAAGACATAAGAAAACTCTATACACCCCGCAGCAAAATAGAGTTGTAAAGAGGATGAACAGGACACTGATGGAGAAGGCTAGGAGTATGCTTAGTGGAGCAAGCCCCGAACAAAAGTTTTGGACTGAAGCTTTTGCCACTACTTTCTATCTGGTAAACAAATCTCCTGCATCAACTCTTGTTGGTAAGACACCTATGGAGGTGTGGTCTACTAAAAAGCCTTTAGTTAGACATCTTCATATTTTTGGTTGTGAGGTATATGCACATGTGCCTAGGGAGAAATGGTCTAAGTTGGAGAACAAGGTTGTTAAATGTATTTTCATTGGCTATGGTGTCGGTGTGAAAGGATACAAGCTTTGGAATCCTATGGCTGAAAAAGTGTTGTATAGCAGAAGTGTTATCTTAAGAGAGCTAACACCTTTCGTTGTGTTAGGTCTCAAAAATGCAGGTTGCAAATCCTACGAGGATGCCGAACTCTATTATCACATTGGCAATGTTTTTGAACTAACTTGAAGGAGTTAACCTATAAGGTTGATGACTCCCTACACTTTAGGCACTGCTACCTAGGTGGGTGGACCTTGAAAGTTGAAGAAGATTATATGAGTGTAAGTGCTTTGACTAAGTTAATGGATCTACCCATAGTGGCAGATGGTGTGGAGTAAATGAAAGCTTGCTAATTAGATCTATTTCTAATATCTAAAAAATGATTGGTATAAATTGTATAAGCCATATCAAGGTAAATTTTATAACAATGCTTAACTAATGGATGGGTTTTGGATAAAACTGAATAGTGAGTCGAGATAAGACCAGTTTCGTATTAGGTAAATAGAGTCAAATGAAAATCTAAAACCAGTGGCTTATATTCACCTATAACTCTAACTGTTTGGCACAATACTTTGGTTTACAACTTGTATAAACGTGTAGGGAAATGATTAACAAACTCTTCTTAATATCCAACTGACACAATCAGGTTTCTTGTTATTCACCAGAAGGAAATTTAATCCTTTCTTGAAGGAACCAATTGAATGAAATATACAAGAACAACAGATAATATCAACTTGGAGATAGAATGAGAATCCTAATTATATGGTTCTTCTTAATGATCCAAATCAACACTTCCAGATTACTGTGACTGACCAGAAGGATTTTAATTACTTTTAAGGAAACCAATTAATCAAATCACACAAATATAGCCAATGTGCATTGACAAATTAAATCTATTCTTGATATATCAATTTGAATAACAAGGAAATACTGAACTAGAGACAACCAAATAACTGAATAATTTCAACAAACAATTGATGCTAGTATAAAACCACAGAATCAGAGATCTTCTATTAACTTCTTTAATATAATACTTGCAACATGGTCTTTTAAAATATTATGAAATTCTCATATTATCTCCTGTTGCTGATGATAATTGATCATCATATGTCTAACTTATATGGAAATATTTATGAAGAGACATAACTCTTCAGAATGTCTTTTGAGGATTAAAAAAGGATTAACATAACAACAACAAAGATAATGACCCTAAGCCATGCTAATTCAATAACATTTCTGGTAATCACATCCATTGTCACCGTCTTCTCCAGATGCTTGTAGGCCCCCCCAAATGCCAAGTCTTTATCCTTAAGAGCTTCTAAAGCTTCATGTAATATCACCTGGCATTCTTTAATCCATTCATCTTTGTTCTTCAACTCCTTGTCATTTCTAAACAACATGGGTATACCTGCCTTTGAAGCCTCAACACATTCCCTACAATTGTTTTAAAGCTGGTCATGATATTTTTGATGTTGTTCAATCAAGTATTTGGCACTAGAGGTACCTGTGGTGTCAGGAGCATCACTACTCTATATCTCATGGAGTTTCTCTTGAACCCTGTTGTTTAACCTTTCATGTTCTTGGATTACCTTATGGTTCTCAGAATAGACATCCCAAAATTTATTCATCCAATGCATCATATTGATATGCCTATTCTGTAGTACTGTTGCAAGTGTGTCAATTTCAACTTGGGCTATTTGATCAACAGATGGTGATTGGGCACTTTGTGAACTCTCTCCTTGGGTTAATCTTTTAAATGATCCTCCAAAGTCATTCTTGACAGTATCTTTTAGGAAGTTATTTTCTTTTGTCAATCTGTCACAACTCATCTTATATGCATCTCCTTCCTTGATTAGCATTTGAGCTTGTACTTTATTTAGTTTTGCAACATTTATACCAATGTCTGCAGTAATCAAAGGATCAGTTTCCCCTGCTTTCAAAGTCATAACATGCCCAAAAGTTTTTTCAGTATCTATAATGGCTGTCTTCTTATGAGGAGGGTATAAGGCCCATATCATGAGTGAGTTTTCATCATTGTTATACTTGGTACCCATGTATACCTCTGTTACACCCTCAGGAGTGAGCTTGTACTTGTCACCAGTATTGTGCAAGAAGCTATCAAATACCAAAGCAGAATTTATGTCAAGTCTAGGAAATATCATGACACCCGCTTCTCTGAGCAACTGTCTACCTCTTTTAGGAGTCATAGCCCTCAATTCATTGTCTACTGTTGTCTTTAACATATCCATCAATTATTTTTCCTTATCAGCTGTGACATCTTCAACTGATTCCCTAAGTTCTTTTCCCTTTCATTTATACAAAAATGATTTGAATTCTTGAGAGTGAATAAATTGATCATCTGCAATGAAAGAATCATATGCTAACTATCTAGTATCCTCATCACCAAGCCCCTCTTCATCCTACTCTCTATGAGGAGATTTATAACATTCTATTTTTCATTTAGAGATTCTAGTTGTCTATTCATGCAGCTCCTCTTCTCCTACAGATTCCTCATCACCAAAAGACAACTCTATTTCTGCAAGTTATTTTCTCTTCTCATCTAGTTCTCTATTATACTTTTCAATTACCAATTCAACCTCAGCTTCTTCCATGTTCCTAATAATATCATCATGTGGATATAGAATATGTGTATATCCATTGAGATTCTGTTTTCTCCTAGAAAAATCAATGAAACCCTCGGGATCAACTCCTTTTCTCACCTCTGCACATCTCATGTTGTAATGCATTAATTTGTCCCTGATGAGACCATAACCTTCTTTAGACACCACAGTAAAATCCCTGAAGCACAGAGTATTAGGTATGAAGGATTGTTTGTCATTGGCACTCAAGTTCATCACATTAGAGCAGTTCATTTGCCTAACTATCTCTAAGTAGGCAATCCTCTCAGGAACTATCTTGGGCAATATAAATGGGGTATCTTCAAAACCATAAATTCTTACCATGGTTGAATCCTCAAAGCTATACCAATCTCCCCAGTTGTGGGTGACAATTGGGGGACCACCAAAATCTTTTACTCTGAGAAACCTTTTTATTTCATCTGATAGTGAATATTCGCAAGGATGATTAAAGTATCTATACAACACTTTTACAAAATACTCTTCAAAATGAATGTAACTGGAGTGGGCAAACCTACTATCCCATATCCTTGTCCACATTTGCACAGGCAACTTTTGTCCCCTTTTGTCTAGTTGAGCAATTCTAAGTTCACTTGGCCATATTCCAATTTCCTGGCCATAGTAATACCATATGCATGAGGAGTGAATAATGCTCAAAAGAGGCTATTGGGGTGTTGTTCTTAATTGCAATTAAACTGGAATCAAGCTTTCTAAAAATATAAGCAGCATAGTCAAACTGCCTAGCATTATGACACTGGATATCGGTGGCTATCACCATTAATGGAATTTTCATAAAATCAGGAACCTCTGACCCTAGGACTTGGCCAATGGAATAATATGTGTATTGCATATACAGTTCAAACAAGGACACATGGAATGGAGGTCCATCATTATCATCAAAAGGTACTATTTTTCTCTCTACCCTAGGTCTATGGAGAAGCAATCTCCATCCATTGTATGTGGTGTCCATCCTCTAGTATTCTTTGTCCAAATCTTCATATACTATGGGAAGTGTATACAAGTCATCCAAATCAAATACTTCACAAATGACGTTTTTAGATAAGTGTATAATAGTCTCTCCTTGTGGAATGCATATGGCTTTCAGCTGGGATTATAATATTTAGCCAAAAGTATTAGGAGTTCCACATTCACAAACACGTCAGGGATGACCAATTTGCCCAAATTCAAATGCCATGGATTAGACACTAGGACATTCCTAAGTCTTCTATCATAATGGAATGTGAACAATTCATACCCTCTGATTGGTGTCCATACATTTCCTAGGTATTTACATTTTTCTTCTAACTTCTCTACCTCCACCCTGAGTTGTGCAGACCTTCGGGCTTTAGGGGTAGACCCAGGCAATTGGTCTATCAAATCTTGATTTAGTTTTCTCTCTTTTATCTTTTCATCAGGGCTTTTATCAACTTTCTATTTTCTAGATTTACTAGTTTCACCTTGTTGTTTTCTACCCTTTCCCTTTATTGGAGTCTCCATTATAATTCTAAATAGTAAATTCAAATTGTAATCCACCACACAGAGCTTTTTATGTGTGTACCTGTTGTCTGAGACGATCAACGAACTCCTTTGTTCTCTCCTCCATGTTCTCGCTTATGTGCTCTTCTTAGACAATTATTTTGAATGTAATTACAATGATTTAGAATGACTCTTCAGTGGATTTCTTCTTGGCCTGTAATTAATATTTCCAGAGCATTAATTTTCATAATCATTGTGAGATGTCACATCGTCATAACGTCCTTCATCGGTAGGACTTTTGTAATGTTAGGGTGATCTAATAGCTTCTTATGGCGCGAACATTTGCAGACGACTCAATCACTGTGACACTTTGTTTTGTCTTCTCGATGTCACCTTTTATGAAAACATAAATGTGTCTGTATCAGCAAGACATTTCAAGGTTTGTCCGATATAAAAATGAGCACAGGAGCTATTATCAGCCTGACTTAGATTATTGTGGTGAAAACAACATCCTACTCCGATACTTCAAATACCTCCGATATTAATATCGGCATGAGTCTTGTCAAAATGTTTATTGGCTTCACTTTATAGAGTAGGTTAGTGAAATCAGTAAGACCCAAGAAATTGATACTGATATCATTTGTCTTTATGACTTGTCAGAAAGAGTCTCGTTGATGTGTGTGGTCACTATATTCATTAGAACAACATATGATATCAGGATGACTTCATTCTAATTATTCGATCCTGGTTGTTTCCCCGATGCCTTTCTTTCTATCCTTCATCAAAATGATCATCATCACATGTCACCAAAATCCTTCATCATTGTGACTATAGATTTGGCAGGACTTGTAAACTCTACTCTGATTTGTTCCCTTTTGCTGATCAGTTATGTCCCCCATATGCATTAGTGTGACTTTGGCCAAAAATACCTTATGGTTGCTGAGACATCATAAGATCAGAGACACATTAACCTCTTACTCCAATGTGCAATTCTTCCCGATGAGTCACTAGTTCCACCCATTCCATGGGTTGTTTGGCAGGAGTCTTATCGAATTCTTTTGTTGGTGTGATCTATGCTGTTAGGGGAGTGTTCGGAGTATTCTTTGAGAATGTTTTCTCATCCTAATGGCCCTCATATTTGATTAGATCGACGTGATTGGGGATTCTTCCTCCGATGAGTGGTCATTGGCATTACTTCTTTCATCAGAGATTTCTGAAACTTCCACTCCGACCATAATCCTCATGCCGATACACATCTAGCTCGCTTCGAATGGAACATGGATTGGTATAAAAAACTAAGGTCTTGCCAAAAACAAAGAACTGAGGGTTTTTTCAGACTACGGATTGAGAGGTGAGAAATATTTGTGGTAAAAATCTTGTTATGTTTATGGTATTTATCAGTTGCTATTATGATTTTGGGCATATGATTTTCTTATATGGAACTAACAATCTCTACAAAATTTGATATGAATCTCCTAACAAAGTTGATTTGGCCAAAGAATGACTGTATAGATTTTACATCCTTAGGAATGGGAACTTGGTCAATTGCTCTTACTCTTTTAGGATCTATTCTTACTCCATATTTTGAGACTATGTGACCAAGCAACTTGCCCTTTGTTACTGCGAAATGGCATTTCTTAGGATTCAACAAAATTCCATATTCTAAGGCTTTAATAAAAATTTGCTCTGAATGTGTACAATGATCTTCAGCCTTTTTGGAATATGCTGTCATGTCATCCTGATATACTACCATGATTTTATTAATTAGTTCTGCAAAGGCCACATCCATCGCTCTTTGGAATGTTGCTCCAGCATTTATGAGTCCAAATGGCATTCTTAAATACACATACATTCCCCATGGTGTGGTGAATGCAGTCTTATATTGTTCTGATTCTTTGACTATCACCTGATTATACCCTAAGAAACCATCCATCATTGACAATAGTTCACACCTTGTAACTTTTTCCAGTACTACTTCCATATTAGGAAGGGGATAGTTGTCCTTAAGAGAAGATTTATTTAGATTCCTAAAGTCCACACATAATCTAATATCACCATTTTTCTTTCTGATAGGCACCAAATTAGAAACCCAAGAAGAATGTCTAATGGGTTTGATAATAGCTCCATCTCTTAGTTTTATGAGTTCTTCAAGCATTTTAGGGGTTAGTCTAGGATTAATAAGTCTCTGCTTTTTCCTGAATGGTTTGGCATCCAACTTTAACAATATTTCATGCTGAAAAATATCCTCCCTATATGTTTCAAGTCATCATATGACCATGCAAATACATGTCTATACTTCCTGAGTAAGTTGATGAGCATGTTCCTAATTTTGGCACTGAGCTTCTTTCCAATGTATACATTCTTTGGGGCCGTCTACGTTCCCAAATTAATCTCTTCAAGATCGTTCTGTACTACACGTGTGTCTTTCATTTTAAATCTGTCACATCCATCAAACACTTAAAGAAAGAAAACTCAATCAAGATTTGATAGACCAATTTCTTGGGTCTACCCCTAAAGCCTGAAGGTCTGCACAACTCAGGGTGGAGGTAGAGAAGTTAGAAGACAAATGTAAATACCTAGGAAATTTATAGACACCAATTAGAGGCTATGAATTGTTCAAATTCCATTATGATAGAAGATTTAGGAATGTCCCAGTGTCTAATCCATGGCATTTGAATTTGGGCAAATTTGTCGTCCTTGACGTGTTTGTGAATGTGGAACTCCTAAAACTTTTGGCTAAATATTACAATCCCAACCTGAAAGCCATATGCAATCCACAAGGAGAGCCTATTATACACTTATCTAAAAATGCCATTTGTGAAGTATTTGATTTGGATGACTTTTGTACACTTCCCATAGTATATGAAGATTTGGACAAAGAATACTAGAGGATGGACACCACATACAATGGATGGAGATTGCTTCTCCACAGGCCTAGGGCAGAGGGAAAAATAATGCCTTTTGATGATAATGATGGACCTCTATTCCATGTGTCCTTGTTTGAACCGTATATGCAATACACATATTATTCCATTGGCCAAGTCCTAGGGTTAGAGGTCCCTGATTTTATGACAATTACATTAATGGTGATAGCCACAAATATCCAATGTCATAATGCTAGGTAGTTTGACTATGTTGCTTACATTTTTAGAAAGCTTGATTCCAGTTTAATTACAATTAAGAACAACGCCCCAACAGTCTCTTTTGAGCATTATTCACTCATGTATATGGTATTATACTATGGCCAGGAAATTGGAATAGGGCCAAGTGAACTTAGAATTGCTCAACTAGACAAAAGGGAACAAAAGTCACCTGTGCAAATGTGGACAAGGATATGGGACAGTAGGTTTGCCCACTCCAGTTACATTCATTTTGAAGAGTATTTTGTAAAAGTGTTGTATAGATACTTTAACCATCCTTGTGAATATTCACTATCAGATGAAATAAAAAGGTTACTCAGACCAAAAGATTATGGTGGTCCCCCAACTGTCACCCACAACTGGGGAGATTGGCATTGCTTTGAGGATTCAACCATGGTCAGAATTTATGGTTTTGAAGATACCCCATTTATATTGCCCAAGACAGTTCCTGATAGGATTGCCTACTTAGAGATAGTTAGGCAAATGAACCACCTAATGTGATGAACTTGAGTGCCTATGAGAAACAATCCTTCATCCCTAGTACTCTATACTTCAGGGATTTTACTTTGGTGTCTAAAGAAGGTTATGGTCTCATCAGGGACAAATTAATGCATTACAACATGAGGTGTGCAAAGGCGAGAAAAGGATTTGATCCCAAGGGTTTCATTGATTTTGCTAGGAGAAAAGAGAATCTTAGTGGATATACACATATTCTGTATCCACATGATGATATTATTAGGAACATGGAAGAAGCCAAAGTTGAATTGGTAATTGAAAAGTATAATAGAGAACTAGATGAGAAGAGAAAACAACTTGTAGAAATAGAGTTGTTTTCTTCTGGTGATGAGGAATCTATAGGAGAAGAGGAGCTACATGAACAGACAACCAGAATCTCTAAACAAAAAATGGAATGTTATAAATCTCCTAATAGAGAGAAGGATGAAGAGGGGCCTAGTGATGAGGATCCTATATAGTTAGCATCTGATTCTTTCATTGCAGATGATCAATTTATTCACTCTCAAGAATTTAAATCATTTTTGTATAAATGCAAGGGAAAAGAAGTCAGGGAATCAGTTGAAGATGTCACAGCTGACCATGAAAAACAATTGATGGATATGTTAAAGACAACAATAGATAATGAATTGAGGGCTATGACTCCTAACAGAGGTAGACAGTTGCTCAGAGAAGCGGGTGCATGATATTTCCTAGACTTAACATAAATTCTACTTTGGTGTTTGATAGTTTCTTGCACAATACTGATGACAAGTACAACCTCACTCCTGAGGGTGTAACTGAGGTATACATGGGTACCAAGTATAACAATGATGAAAAATCACTCATGATATGGGCCTTATACCCTCCTCATAAGAAGACAACCATTATAGATACTAAAAAAACATTTGGCCATGTTATGACTTTGAAAGTAGGGGAAACTAATCCTTTGATTACTGTAGACATTGGTATAAATGTTGCAAAACTAGATAAAGCACAGGCTCAAATGCTGATCGAGGAACAAGATGCATATAAGCTGAGTTGTGAAAGATTGACAAAAGAAAATGCCTTCCTAAAAGATACTGTCAAGAATGCCTTCGGAGGATCAGTTAAAAGATTAACCCAAGGAGAGAGTTCACAAAGTGCTCAGTCACCATCTATTGATCAAATATCCCAGGTTCAAATTGACACACTTGCAACAGTACTACAGAATAGGCATATCAATATGATGCATTAGATGAATAAATTTTGGGATGTCTATTCTGAGAACCAGAAGGTAATCCAAGAACATGAAAGGTTAAACAATAGGCTTCAAGAGAAACTCCATGAGATACAAAGTAAGGATGCTCTTGACACCATAGGTACCTCAAGTGCCAAAGACTTGATCGAACAACATAAAAAATATCATGACCAACTTCAAAACGATGCCAGGGAATGTGTTGAGGCTTCAAAGGTAGGTATACCCATGTTGTTCAGAAATGACAAGGAGTTGAAGAGAAAAGATGAATGGATTAAAGAATGCTAGATGATATTACATGAAGCTTTAGAAGCTCTCAAGGATAAAGACTCGGCATCTGGGGAGGCCTGCAAGCATCTAGAGAAGATGCTGATAGTGGATGTGATTACTAGAAATGCTATTGAATTCTCTAATACACATCAAAGCCAAGAGTACCTAGATCATGTTGCTCAGATATACCTATGGCTTAGCAGGGCTTAGGGTCATTATCTTTGTTGTTGTTATGTTAATCCTTTTTTAATCCTCAAAAGACATTCTGAAGAGTTATGCCTCTTCATAAATATTTCTATATAAGTTGGACATATGATGATCAATTATCATCAACAGCAGGAGATAATATGAGAAGTTCATAATATTTTAAAAGACCATGTTGCAAGTATTATATTAAAGAAGTTAATAGAAGATCTCTGATTTTGTGGTTTTATATTGGCATCAATTGTTTGTTAAAATTATTTAGTTATTTGGTTGTCTCCAGTTCAGTATTTCCTTATTATTCAAATTGATATATCAAGAATATATTTAATTTGTCAATGCACATTTGTTATATTTGTGTCATTTGATTAATTGGTTTCCTTAAAAGGAATTAAAATCCTTCTGGTCAGTCATAGTAATCTGGAAGTGTTGATTTGGATCATTAAGAAGAACTATATAATTAGGATTGTCATTTTATCTCCAAGTTGATATTATCTATTGTTCTTGTATATTTCATTCAATTGGTTCCTTCAAGAAAGGATTAAATTTCCTTCTGGTGAATAACAAGAAACCTTATTGTGTCAGTTGGATATTAAGAAGAGTCTGTGAATCATTTCCCTGCATGTTTATACAAGTTGTAAACCAAAGTATTTGCCAAATAGTTAGAGTTATTGCCCAATATAAGCCACTGGTTTTAGATTTTCATTTGAATTTGTTTACCTAACAAGGCACTGGTCTTATCTTGACTCATCATTCAATTTTATCCAAAACCCATCCACTAGTTAAGCATAGTTATAAAATTTACCTTGATATTGCTTATACAATTTATACCAATCATTTTTTAGATATTAGAAATAGAACTAATTAGCAAGCTTTCATCTACTCCACACTATTTACCACTATGGGCATCTAATCTGCTTCAACTTTCAAGGTCCACCCACCTAGGTATAGCAGTGCCTAAAGTGCAGGGAGTCATCAACCTTATAAGTTAACTCCGTCAAGTTAGTTCAAAAACGTTTCCAATCTGATCATAGAGTCCGACATCCTCTTAGAATTTGCAACCTGCATTTTTGAGACCTAACAAATTGGTGACTACTAGGGAACCAAATACAAAGGACCTTAGTAAGAGACCATTCTTTTATAAAGTCAAAAATTTCAAAATACAAATTGGTAACTCTGCTGGCAAGAAGAATCTGGAAAGATAAATTATAACCTTTCCTATTTACAAAAATAGGTGGTGACTCTAGAACTTGTTATAACAGAAAGTTAGTACCAAATGGATGGTAGAAGATCCAAGATGGAAGGGAAGAAGTTACAATCATCCCCACCAATTAGAGACATTCCCAAAAAAATGGAGCATCAAATTATTTTCACCAGAGTAATAATCAAGAGGTTCGAGAGGATAATACAGAGCAAACTATCATAACTCACAATAGTTTTACCCCTCTGCATGAATCAAATGAGAATTTGTCTCAAATCAATGGAGTATCTGATGATATATTGGCAAAATACAGACCAGATCCTCAAGAACAACTTTAGTCTAAAGCACGGGCCATGAAGGAAATTGATCAGAGGCAAGTTGAATGTGATTATAAAATGTCATTACAATAGGGAGAGGGGGTAAAATATGGATTCACGAATCAAGAGGTGAATAAAAATCCAAATAATACAAGGAATATAAATGAAGTACAATAGAATGTGCTTAAGCTCCAGGAAGAACTTGAAATGATCAAGATAGAGGAAATTGAGATGCTGTTAAAATAGGAAATTCAACAGATAAGGAATAGGACTAAAATAGCTGCCCCAAAATATATACCTCCACATAGAGGAAATATTTTGAGGAACCCACAGCAAAACTTGCACCAAAATACAAGTGCTGTTTCCAATCTACAAGCATTCAGAATTCATGTTCATCAAAATACCCTCCCAAATAATCCTAGACCACCTCTCATACATAACAACTCTCAACATATGGCTAATCCATACCCACCCCCTAGCCAACAGTATTGTAGACCACAAAATCCTCATATGAACCCCCACATAAACCCACAACAGCAATATGCCTATCATCAGCCTCGAGGCAGATATAATTACTACCCTAACCCAACACCCATGAATGTTCCACCCCAAAACCTCACAAACATATGCGGGCAATTTGATCTGACTGGATATCAATTGTATCCATACCCTATTGACAGTAGCTGGAGAAATATAGTTCCCAAATTCACTGAAAATAATGCAGTATCAGCTGAGGATCATATCGTAAGCTTCAATGCCTTTGTACAAGATATTAGTATGGATTATGAAGATGTTAAAATAAGGTTATTCATGATGTCTCTGACTGAAGATGTGAGAGACTAGTTCAACAGCTTACCAGATGCCTCAATCAGTTCCCTAACAGATTTCCATAGTCAATTTAAGGAGCAGTATGGCAATCAGTATGCCCCTGAGTTTGCATTGCACGAATTGATAAGCATCCAAAAATACCAAAATGAGTCAGTATATGATTTCAATATGAGATTTTCCAAGTTACACAACAAAATACCACATGGCTCTAAATTGACTGATCCAGCAACATTAAGTATTTATCTGAAAGCATTTGATCCTAAGACAGGGTACAAACTTAGAAATTGGTGCCCTATGACCCTAGCTGAAGCACAGAAAGTGGCGTTAACTATTGAAAACAATAGAAAAGCTGCAGGTATGGTTAGTAAAAGAGATAATGCCAGAATTCCTCAAAGCCCAAATATTCAACAGAGTAAACAAGAAGGTCAGAATAGACATGAAAGACCTAGGTTGCATGATATGCCATATAATACAAATTGGAAGGATGGGAGACCTATTGAAAGCAGGAGAAAGCAACATTATGACAAAGATACTCCTGACCCTCTAAAGAGAAATGGGGAACATATGGTAGAAGATAAACCTTGGTGTTTGGTATGCAATTTACCACACTCACCTGAATATTATGTAGTGGCTAAAATAGTACAACAAGAAGAAGCATTATACAACTATAACAGAGATAATCACACAATAAATATGATGCAAGATACACCATACTTGCTGAATGAAGACTATTCTTCTACAAAGGAAGAGGGATATGAATATGATGTGGGGAACCAGAAACATCATATCAACATGGGAAAACAAGAAGTATTCTTAGATCAGGAGGATAACTATGAGGGACCTACTTATTATCATAATAATTCACCATATGATCAGTGGAGAAAGCCCACTGAAAAGGAAAGAGAAGTTCTTACAATAGCTGCAGTAGCCCAAGCTAAAAATTCCTATAATCTAAGGAATAGGACAGTGAATTCAGAACAGGGAACACCTAGGAGTATCTTTATAAAAGATCAAAATTACAAAAAGAATAACGCGAAATCCTCATTTAGAGAACTAGAAAAAATTGATCAAAATAAAATGAAAAAGAAATCACCAAATCAAGAAAGAGAATATATAAAGACAGAAAGGAATGATCAGACTATAGCCCATTCATTTGATATTGCTCATGCAATATCTCAGGTGAAGATATCAGTACCACTTTTAAAAATGATGAAGATAGATAAATATAGAAATACAGTGGTTAAATTGATTTCAGATATACCAAATTAAAAATATAAAGAATTAGAGAATAGAACAAACAATGTTCACCAAGAAACATTCCAAATTCCTAAAGTATATCTAGGTGATACCTTAACAAAGAACCCCTCACAAGTGGACCCTTTCTACACCACCTTATTAATCAAAAATAGGCTAGTGAGGAACTGCATGATTGATTTAGGTGCGACCATGAATATCATGCCAATAGCAGTCATGAAAGAACTGGGAATGTGGGTTGACACTACATTTGGTAAATGTTATGCAATGGACAATAGGTCTATCGCAGTTGTGGGCATTATGAGGGATGTGGAAATAAAACTTGCTTCATACCCTGAAGCAACCTATAATATTGATATCATTGTGGTTGATATTCCACCATATTATGGAATGCTCTTATCAAGACAATGGCCTGCAATGGCAGGAGGGAATGTCCAATTAGATTTATCATATGCCACAATACTAGTGGGAGGCAAAGAGATCAAGCTATGTAGGGAGCCAAGATATGAGAACATCATAGAATGCTTAGATCAAAATCAAATAAATCTATTCTGTGATATAGATTTGGGAACCTTCAAGGTTGAAACAAGTCAGCCAGAATTGTAGAATACTGATCCAATACATATAGAATCTAAGAAAGAGGAGAATGATGTGTGGAAAATGTATTTTGATGGTGCATGTAGCAAAATGGGAAATGGGATAGGAGTATTATTTATTTCACCAACAGGTAAAACTTTAAAATACTCATTCTTATTGACATTTGAATGCACAAACAATGTAGCAGAATATGAGGCTTTGCTCATTGGTTTGAATATAGCCATCAAGCATAAGATAAGAAACTTGGCTGTATACGGGGATTTAGAATTAGTTACTTCTCAAGTAAGAGGGAAATACTTATCCAAAAACAAGAGGTTGAAGCAATATAGAAATGTTGTCTGGGATGATGTTGAGTTGTTTGATGCCTTCTCAATCAACTAGATTGATAGATCAAAAAATATTATGGCATATTTTCTAGCAAATATTGCATTAAAAAGGGATGATTTCACATTAGGAGGTATTACAGAAATTGAATTCAAAACCAAACCCACTATCCCAGATAATGTCCATAACTGGCAAGTGTTTAATAATGATACCGATATAATCAAATTCTTTAATTGTGTCGATCACTATGAAAACCATGAGATTGACTTTAATGCATTTGTGGAAGAACATGATGGAAAAGAAACTCCCTTTGGTCAAGAGATAGTTCAGCTAAAAACAAACAAAATACCTAAGGGATTCATAGCGTTGGAGAAAGCATTTGATGGATGTGACAGATTTAAAATGAAAGACACACCCATAGTATAGAACGATCTTGAAGAGATTAATTTGGGGACACAGACGGCCCCAAGGAATGTGTACATTGGAAAGAAGCTCAGTCCCAAAATCAAGAGCATGCTCATCAACTTACTCAGGAAGTATAGACATGTATTTGCATGGTCATATGATGACTTGAAAGCATATAGGGAGGATCTTTTTCAGCATGAAATACCATTAAAGTCAAATGCCAGACCATTCAGGCAAAAGTAGAGACCTGTTAATCCTACATTGGCCCCTAAAATGCTTGAAGAACTCATAAAACTAAGAGATGGAGCTATTATCAAACCCATTAGACATTCTTCTTGGGTTTCTAATTTGGTGCCTGTCAAAAAGAAAAATGGTGATATTAGATTATGTGTCGACTTCAGGAATCTAAATAAATCTTCTCTTAAGGACAACTATCCCCTTCCTAATATGGAAGTAGTACTGCAAAAAGTTATAGGGTGTGAACTATTGTCAATGATGGATGGTTTCTCAGGGTATAATCAGGTGAAAGTCAAAGAATCAAAACAATATAAGACTAAATTCACCACACCATGGGGAACGTACGTGTATTTAAGAATGCCATTTGGACTCACAAACGCTGGAGCAACATTCCAAAGAGCGATGGATGTGGCCTTTGCAAAACTAATTAATAAAATCATGGTAGTATATCAGGATGACATGACAACATATTCCAAAAAGGTTGAAGATCATTGTACACATTTAGAGCAAATTTTTATTAAAACCTTAGAATATAGAATTTCGTTAAATCCTAAGAAATGCCATTTCACAGTAATAGAGGGCAAGTTGCTTGGTCACATAGTCTCAAAAGATGGAGTAAGAATAGATCCTGAAAGAGTAAGATCCATTGACCAAGTTCCCATTCCTAAGGATGTAAAAGCTATACAGTCATTCTTTGGCCAAATCAACTTTGTTAGGAGATTCATATCAAATTTTGCAGAGATTGTTAGTCCCATATCAAGAATGTTAAAAAAGAATTCAGAAGTGAACTGGACAGCAGAAACATTAGAGGTATTTGCCACCATTAAGAAGGAAATCAAGGAAGCCCTAGTTCTGGTATCTCCTGATTTCAGTAAGCCATTTCAGCTGTTCTCATTTACTTCATATCATACAGTTGCAGTAGTAATGTTGCAGAAAAATGATGAGGGATATGAACAACCCATTTCATTTTTTAGAAAATCTCTTTAAAATGCAGAATTAAAATATAACATAGTTGAGAAACAAGCTTATGCATTGGTGAAAGCAGTCAAAGCTTTTAGACCATGCTTGGTGGGAGATGAAATAATAGCATACATGTCTAATGCTGTAGTAAAAGATGTATTAGTCCAAACTGAGGTCACGGGCAGAAGGTGCAGGTGGATTAATAAAATTTAGGAATTTAATAATGAAATCCAAATCACCAAACTAGTGAGAGGACAGGGTCTTGCTAGACTAATGGCCGAAAATAATTTTGAGGCTTCTCAGATATGTAATACTGATGTTATTAATAACATGAGTTCTAGCATTGAGCATACTCCATGGTATACTGACATCATATATTATCTGGAACATATGAAATGTCCTAAAGGATATGATAATAACAAGAAAACGACACTTAAATTACAAGCTTCAAAGTATGTATTTATCGATGGTGATCTTTATTGGAAGAATAGGGATGGTATTCTGCTACTATGCCTAGATGAACATCAGTCAAAACATGTCATGAAAGAGTTACATGAAGGAGTATGTGGAGGGCACTTCTCAGCAAAAACTACAACTCACAAAATCTTGAGGGTTGGATATTATTGGCCTAGAGTTTTCAACGATTCATATTGTTATACAAGAAAATGTGAGGCGTGCCAGAAATTTTCAAGAAAATTAAAATATCAGGGAGCACTACCCTTGAAACCTATACAGGCGGAAGCTCCATTCTATCAATGGGGTATTGACTTCATAGGAGAGATTGCAGAGAAGTCAAGCAGAGGACACAAATGGATTTTAGTGGCAACGGATTACTTCACAAAATGGGTGGAAGCAACCCCAACTAAACAAGCAACAAGCAAAGTGGTGATAAATTTTTTAATGGAAAACATTATATTTAGATTTGGGACACCAGTGAGATTGATTACAGATAATGGAATGTGCTTTAGGTCTGATGAGTTCAAAAATTTCTGCAATATATATGGCATCACTGTGTCTTATGCTGCCCCTTATCACCCACAAGCAAATAGGCAGGCAGAATCTAGTAACAAAAATCTTTTAAAAATTATAAAAAGAATGTTGGAGGGAAACAAAAAGGCATGGGATTCAAAGTTGAGAATGGCTCTGTGGGCTGATAGGATTACTGTGAAGAGAGCAATTGGAAGATCTCCTTTTGAACTGGTGTATGGAACACAAGCAAGGATGCCATTAGAAAATCTTCTACCAGTTTACAAATTTTTTCTTCAAGAGGATTTAAACATTCCTGAACTAATGGAGGAAAGATTAGAACATCTTGCAGAACTTGATGAGACAAGGACTCTGGCTCAAAAGAAAAACATCAAATTGCAATCACAAGTAAAATACCTTTTTGACAAAAAGGCCAAGGACAAAAAATTTGACATAAATGACTTGGTATTGATGTGGAATGCTAGATGCCAAGAGAAAGGAAAGCATGGAAAGTTTGAAGCCTTGTGGTTAGGTCCTTTTGTTGTGATTGGCAAAGGAGGAGATGATTCTTACTATCTACAAAATATGTCTGGAGAAGAGAAGGAACTACCAGTGCATGGACAGTTTCTGAAACCTTTCTTTTCATGAAAACATCAAAATCATGCACAAAGAGAAATAAGTGTTGCCAGTGCATGGACAATTCTTAAATAATTCTCAAAGTACTCTTATTCCATGCACAGTAGTTTAGGGTAATCAAGAGAGATTAGGATTGGCCAATACATGGATAGTCCTATGAATCTCTCAACAATAACAAAAATCTTTTCCATGTATAGTAGTATAGGATCATCCCCGTTCTATATCATTATCACTTCCAGCTTGCATTCTCATTTCATCCATATATATATTCCTAAAATCCTATAAAGTTGTCATCCCCAATAAATAAAATACATGGTCTACTCCCCCAAGAGATCTAAATTCTTGTTATACCCGCAAGGGATATACATCCCAGACAGAGCCACTATTGGGACAGGAAAATTTTGAAATTTTCCTATACTCCTATCCACCCCATGTCCAACCAAATCAGAAAATCATAAGCCCAAAATCATAGTAGCAGCTGCTAAATTCCATAAACATAACAAGATTTTTACCACAAATATTTGTCTCACCTCTCAATCTGTAGTCTGAAAAAACCCTTAGTTCTTTGTTTTCGGCAAGACCTCAATTTTTTTATACCGATCCATGTTCCATTCGAAGCGAGCTAGATGTGTATTAGCATGAGGAATATGGTCGGAGTGAAAGTTTTAGAAATCTCTGATGAAAGAAGTAACGCTAATGACCCCTCATCAGAGGAAGAATCCCCAGTCACGCTGAACTAATCAAATATGAGGGCCATCAGGATGAGAAAACATTATCGAAGAATACTCCGAACACTCCCCCAACAGCATAGATCACAGCAATAAAAGAATTCAGTAAGACTCTTGCGGAACAACCCATGGAACGGGTGGAACTAGTGACTCATCAGGAAGAATTGCACATCAGAGCAAGAGGTTAATGTGTCTCCAATCTTATGATGTCTCAGCGACCATAAGGTATTTTCGGCCAAAGTCACACCGATGCATATGGGGGATATGACTCATCAGCAAAAGGGAATAGATCAGAGTAGAGTTTACAAGTCCTGTCGAATCTATAGTCACAATGAAAAAGGATTTCAGTGACATGTGATGATGATCATTCCGATGAAGGATAGAAAGAAAGGCATCGGGGAAACAACCAGGATCAGATAATTCGAATGAATTCATCCCGATATCATATGTTGTTTCGATGAAGATAGTGACCATACACATCGACGAGACTCTTTCTGACAAGTCACTAACCTGCCCTATATTAATATCAGAGATACTTGTTAGAAATGTCTTACTTAGATTATCAGAGAAATGTCTTACTCTTTCTGACAAGTATCAGATAATTGGCCTGACTTAGATTATCAAAGTTGGGTCTTACCGATTTCACTAACCTGCCCTGTAAAGAGAAACCGATAAACATTTTGACAAGACTCATGCCAATATTAATATCAGAGATTTTTGAAGTATCAGAGTAGGATGTTTTCACAACGATAATCTAAGTCAGGCCAATTACAGCTCCTGTACTCATTTTTATATTGGATAAACCTGGAAATGTCTTTCCGATACAGACACATATATGTTTCCATAACATGTGACATCAAGGAGACAAAACAAAGGGTCACAACGATTGAGTCGTCTGTAAATGTTCACGCCATAAGAATCTATTAGATCACCCTAACATTACAAAAGTCCTACCGATGAAGGATGTTATGACGATGTGACATCTCACAATGATTATGAAAATTAATGCTTTAGAAATATTAATTACAGGGCAAGAAGAAATCCCCTGAAGAGTCATTCTAAATCATTGCAATTGCGTTCAAAAGAATTGTTTGAGAAGAGCACATAAGCCAGAACTTGGAGGAGAGAACAAAGGAGTTCGTTGATCATCTCAGACAACAGGTACACACATAAAAACTTCTGTGTGGTGGATTACAATTTGAATTTACTATTTAGAATTATAATGGAGACACCAGTAAAGGGCAAGGGTAGAAAACAGCAAGGTGAAACTAGTAAACCTAAAAAGTAGAAAGTTGATAAAAGCCCTAATGAAAAGATAAAAGAGAGAAAACTAAATCAAGATTTGATAGACCAATTGCCCAAGTCTACCCCTAAAGCCCGAAGGTCTGCACAACTCAGGGTGGAGGTAGAGAAGTTAGAAGAAAAATGTAAATACCTAGGAAATGTATGGACACCAATCAGAGGCTATGAATTGTTCAAATTCCATTATGATAGAAGATTTAAGAATGTCCTAGTGTCTAATCCATGGCATTTGAATTTGGGCAAATTGGTCGTCCTTGACGTGTTTGTGAATTTGGAACTCCTAAAACTTTTGGCTAAATATTACAATCCCAGCCTGAAAGCCATATGCAATCCATAAGGAGAGCCTGTTATACACTTATCTAAAAATGCCATTTGTGAAGTATTTGATTTGGATGACTTGTGTACACTTCCCATAGTATATGAAGATTTGGACAAGAATACGAGAGGATGGACACCACATACAATGGATGGAGATTGCTTCTCCACAGGCCTAGGGCAGAGGGAAAAATAATGCCTTTTGATGATAATGATGGACCTCCATTTCATGTGTCCTTGTTTGAACCGTATATGCAATAAACATATTATTCCATTGGCCAAGCCCTAGGGTCAGAGGTTCCTGATTTTATGACAATTCCATTAATGGTGATAGCCATAGATATCCAGTGTCATAATGCTTGGCAGTTTGACTATGCTGCTTATATTTTTAGAAAGCTTGATTCCAGTTTAATTGCAATTAAGAAAAACACCCCAATAGTCTCTTTTGAGCATTATTTGCTTCTCATGCATATGGTATTATACTATGGCTAGGAAATTGGAATATGGCCAAGTGAACTTAGAATTGCTCAACTAAACAAAAGGGGACAAAAGTCGCCTATGCAAATGTGGACAAGGTTATGGGACAGTAGGTTTGCCCACTCTAGTTACATTCATTTTGAAGAGTATTTTGTAAAAGTGTTGTATAGATACTTTAACCATCCTTGTGAATATTCACTATCAAATGAAATAAAAAGGTTTCTCAGACCAAAAGATTTTGGTGGTCCCTGAACTGTCACCCATAACTGGGGAGATTGGTATTGCTTTGAGGATTCAACCATGGTCAGAAACTATGGTTTTGAAGATACCCCATTTATATTGCCCAAGAAAGTTCTTGATAGGATTGCCTACTTAAAGATAGTCAGGCAAATGAACTGCTCTAATGTGATGAACTTGAGTGCCTATGACAAACAATCCTTCATGCCTAGTACTCTGTGCTTCGGGGATTTTACTGTGGTGTCTAAAGAAGGTTATGGTCTCATCAGGGACAAATTAATGCATTACAACATGAGGTGTGTAGAGGTGAGAAAAGGATTTGATACTGAGGGTTTCATTGATTTTACTAGGAGAAAACATAATCTAAGTGGATATACACATATTTCTTATCCACATGATGATATTATTAGGAACATGGAAGAAGCTGAGGTTGAATTGGTAATTGAAAAGTATAATAGAGAACTAGATGAGAAGAGAAAATAGCTTGCAGAAATAGAGTTGTCTTCTAGTGATGAGGAATCTGCAGGAGAATAGGAGCTACATGAAAAGACAACCAGAATCTCTAAATGAAAAATGGAATGTTATAAATCTCCTAATAGAGAGTAGGATGAAGAGGGGCCTCGTGATGAGGATCCTAGACAGTTAGCATATGATTCTTTCATTGCAAATGATCAATTTATTCACTCTCAAGAATTTAAATCATTTTTGCATAAATGCAAGGGAAAAGAACTTAGGGAATTAGTTGAAGATGTCACAGCTGACAATGAAAAACAATTGATGAATATGTTAAAGACAACAGTAGACAATGAATTGAGGGCTATGACTCCTAACAGAGGTAGACAGTTGCTCAAAGAAGTGGGTGTCATGATATTTCCTAGACTTGACATAAATTTTGCTTTGGTGTTTGATAGTTTCTTGCACAATACTGATGACAAGTACAAGCTCACTCCTAAGGGTGTAACAAAGGTATACATGGGTACCAAGTACAACAATGATGAAAACTCACTCATGATATGGGCCTTATACCCTCCTCATAAGAAGATTACCATTATAGATACTAAATTTTTTTTGGGCATGTTATGACTTTGAAAGAAGGGGAAACTAATCCTTTGATTACTGCAGACATTGGTATAAATGTTGCAAAACTAAATAAAGCACATGCTCAAATCTGATCAAGGAATGAGATGCATATAAGCTGAGTTGTGAAAGATTGACAAAAGAAAATAACTTCCTAAAAGATACTGTCAAGAATGCCTTCGAAGGATCAATTAAAAGATTAACCCAAGGAGAGAGTTCCCAAAGTGCCCAGTCACCATCTGTTGATCAAATAGCTGAGATTAAAATTGACACAATTGCAACAGTCTACAGAATAGGCATATCAATATGATGCATTGGATGAATAAATTTTGGGATGTCTATTCTAAGAACCATAAGGTAATCCAAGAACATGAAAGGTTAAACAACAAGCTTCAATAGAAACTCCATGAGATACAGAGTAGGGATGCTCCTGACACCACATGTACCTCCAGTGCCAAATACTTGATTGAACAACATCAAAAATATCATGACCAAATTCAGAATGATGCCAGGGAATGTGTTGAGGCTTCAAAGGCAGGTATACCCATGTTGTTCATAAATGACAAGGAGTTGAAGAGAAAGACTAATGGATTAAAGAATGCCAGGTGATATTGCATGAAGCTTTAGAAGCTCTCAATGATAAAGACTCAGCATCTAGGGAGGTCTGCAAGCATCTGGAGAAGATGGTGACAATGGATGTGATTACCAGAAATGCTATTGAATTCGCTGATACACATCGAAGCCAAGAGTACCTAGATCATGTTGCTCAGATATACCTGTGGCTTAGCAGGGCTTAGGGTCGTTATCATTGTTGTTGTTATGTTAATCCTTTTTTAATCCTCAAAAGACATTCTGAAGAGTTATGTCTCTTCATAAATATTTCTATATAAGTTGAACATATGATGATCAATTATCATTGGCAGCAGGAGATAATATGAGAAGTTCATAATATTTTAAAAGACCATGTTGCAAGTATTATATTAAAGAAGTTAATAGAAGATCTCTGATTCTGTGATTTTATACTAGCATCAATTGTTTGTTGAAATTATTTAGTTATTTGGTTGTCTCCAGTTCAATATTTCCTTATTATTCAAATTTATATATCAAGAATATATTTAATTTGTCAATGCACATTTGTTGTATTTGTGTGATTTGATTAATTGGTTTCCTTAAAAGGAATTAAAATCCTTCTGGTCAGTCATAGTAATCTGGAAGTGTTGATTTGGATCATTAAGAAGAACCATATAATTAGGATTGTCATTTTGTCTCCAAGTTGATATTATCTGTTGTTCTTGTATATTTCATTCAATTGGTTCCTTCAAGAAAGGATTAAATTTCCTTATAGTGAATAACAAGAAACCTGATTGTGTCAGTTGGATATTAAGAAGAGTCTGTCAATCATTTCCCTACATGTTTATACAAGTAGTAAACCAAAGTATTGTGCCAAACAATTAAAGTTATTGCCCAATATAAGCCACTAGTTTTAGATTTTCATTTGACTTTGTTTACCTAACAAGGCACTGGTCTTATCTCGACTCATCATTTAGTTTTATCCAAAACCCATCCATTAGTTAAGCATAGTTATAAAATTTACCTTGATATTGCTTATACAATTTATACCAATCATTTTTTAGATATTAGAAATAGAACTAATTAGTAAGCTTTCATCTACTCTACACCATTTGCCACTGTGGGTAGATCCATTAACTTAGTCAAAGCACTTACACTCATCTAATCTACTTCAACTTTCAAGGTCCACCCACCTAGGTATAGCAGTGCCTAAAGTGCAGGGAGTCATCAACCTTATAAGTTAACTCCGTCAAGTTAGTTCAAAAATGTTACCAATCTGATCATAGAGTCCAACATCCTCTTAGGATTTGCAACCTGTATTTTTAAGTCCTAACACATTGTTCTACTACTAGAACAGACATAAAATAAAGAGGATGCGATTCAGTTTCCCTCTACCCCTGAGAAAATTGAATAGATAGACACTGTGAGACCTGATGATGAGGAGGGCTCTAGCAGCTCTGAAAGCTCAGAAGAAGAAGAAGAACCTCAACCTTAGCCATTGAGGAGGTCTACACGAATGATAAAGCAACCTAATAGGTTTGGTTATTCATTACTTGATTCTAGTTGTGGTTTTTCTTTACTTACTAACACTGATGAGCCTAGAACTGTGAAAGAGGCTATGGGCATGAAAGATGTAGGTTCTTGGAAGGAGGCCATGGAAGATGGGATGGCTTCTTTGAAAAAGGATAAAACATGGGACTTGGTGTCTTTGCCTGATGGACGAAAACCTGTTAGATGCAAATGGGTGTTCAAGAAGAAATTTGGTGCAGATGGCAGTGTTGAAAAGTATAAGGCTAGATTGGTTGCGAAGGGGTACTCACAAGTGGAGGGAATTGATTATGGTGAAATTTTCTCTCCTGTTGCAAAGCTGACATCCATTTGATTCTTGTTATCTCTTGCAGCTGCTTATGACTTAGAGGTAGAACAGATGGATGTGAAGACAACTTTCCTTCATGGTGATTTGGAGGAAAAGATTTACATGTCACAACCAGAGCATTACATAGAGAAAGGTAAAGAAAATTTGGTTTGCATGTTAAAGAAGTCCTTGTATGGTTTGAAGTAGTCTCCTATGATGTGGTACTTGAAGTTTGATGCCTTCATGTTGTTGATTAGATATCTGAGATCAAAATCAGATCATTGTGTGTATTACAAATTTGACAATGATCGCATTCTCATTATTGCATTGTATGTTGATGATATACTGTTGATTGGGAATGGTAAGAATATGATTTCTAATTTGAAGTCTTAGTTGTCAGCACAATTTGAGATGAAAAATCTTGGGGTAGCCAGGTACATTCTGGGAATGGAAATCAGAAGAGATAGAGCTAATAGAAAACTTTGGTTAAGCTAGAGTAAGTATGTGAAGACTGTGTTGGATAGGTTCAGCATGGTAGATTGTAGACCATTGTGTGTTCTTGTTTCATTGGGGACAAAGTTGTCTGTTAATGATTGTCCAAAATCTCCTAGTGAGGTGGAGGACATGAGCAGAGTACCTTATGCTAGTATTGTTGGTAGTTTGAGGTATGCTATGGTCTGCACAAGACTAGACATTTCCCAAGCAGTGGGAGTCCTTAGTCGATTTATGGCTAATCCTGGACAGGTGCATTGGGATGCAGTTAAGCGAGTGTTCAGATATTTGAGTAGTACTTCCGAGTATTGCATATGCTATCATGCTAATGTTACAAGAACTTTGCATTCAGTTTGTATTCATGGATTTGTGGATTCTGATTGGGTAGGTGACATTGATAGCAAGAGATCCACCACTGCCTATGTGTTCACTATGTTTGGTGGTGCAATTAGTTGGATGAGTAAGAACCTGTGGTTGCCTTGTCCACGACATAAGCTACGTACATGGCAGCAACTCATGCTTGCAAGGAAGCCATTTGGCTTAAGAGATTGTGTTTAGATATTGGTGTTGATGCAGGATAGATTATGATTTGTTGTGACAATCAGAGTGTGATTTGCCTTGTAAAGAATCCAACTTTCTATGCCAGAACAAAACATATTGATGTATAGTTTCACTTTGTGCGAGACATGGTAGAGGATGGGAAGGTAAATTTAGAGAAGGTAGATACTTTGGAGAATGTTGCAGATGCATTGATGAAGCCAGTGGGCACAAAGAAGTTTAGATGGTGTTCAGAGTCTATGGGCATCTCGGCCTATAGCAGTTAAATCCTGTTATTTCTATTGGCTCTTACAAGGTGTTCAACAAGTGGGAAAATGTTGGGAATTAAGGTGTCTCAACCTTGGTAATTCCTTGTATTATTTCATTGTATTTATTTATTTATTGCCTATTGTATAATTTGGATGCAAATCCTATGTTGTCATGTTGTGGGAGTTGGTACAGTGATGTGTCATCCTACATGGCATATGACCACATGTAAATTTGTCCTCAAAAGAGGAGATAGGCATCCCACTTAATGGTAGGAATATTTTACCATGTGTCAGCATCTTGGAATGTGTGTAAGGGAGTATTGACCGAAACAGTCATGACAGATTCCTATGACAAAGTTATGACATGTAAGAGTCAGAAATAGAAGATCCTATGACAGGTATGGACATGTGTCAAGAAGCATATTTTAAAAAGGTATCTTTGGGCACCCCAAGGTGGACTATGACATGTTGTAAGAGAACATGCTATTTATAGCTTGTGTATGACAGATTCTCTTATAGCTATGAGTTATGACAGCTATGACATATTCTATGACGGTTGTAAGAGTCGTAAGAGCATCTGTCATAGCCCATTTTGGAAATAGTCAACCTCCTTAGGATGGAGTGACTTGAAAAGTGTCATGAACATCCTACAGTGTTGGACAAGTGTCCATAGGCATGGATTTTGGGCCATGAGACCATGTTGGACGCCCATCTCAATGTGGAGCCATTTTTGCCTTGTATTTGCTTTATAAACAGGTGCTTTGGAAAGGTGACGCATTATGTGATTGAAAGGTACTATTATGCTACCGGATCATCTCCAAATATGAGTGTCAAAGACTCCTACAAGAGTATTGGCTCTGTGACTATATTGTAATCTTCATTGTTTACAGAATATATTTGAGTTGTGTTTTGGAGTGTGGGTTTTTTCACCCAATAAGGGTTTTCTGCACGTATATCTTGTGTCTCTCTTCTTTTGTCTTACATTCTTGTGTATGTGTTTGCTACAATATCTCTGTTAGTGGGTTAACATAATCTGTAATTGTAAAGATAAAATCGAATTTGCACTCTCCTCTCCTCATTAGATTAGTGTAGGAAGCGATTTCCACACACCTAGCTTCCTTTCACTCAGGAGAGAATGGTGAAGAGTATAGATCAAAAAAACATGACCAATTCTATATGGATTTAGGAATACAAAGTCAATGGACATCCCCATACAATCTAGAACAAAATGAATATTTCAACACAAAAAATGAATGCTAGTTGAACAAGCAAGGCGCATGTTGAACCTTATTATATTGTCAAAGAGTTTTTGGGTTAATGCAATTGGTAGTATAGCATACCTTGGAAATAGTGTTCCAACCAAGGTAGTGATTGAAATAACTCCATAAGAAGTTTGGTTGGGGATCAAACCAATGGTAAGCCACCTTCATGTATTTGTGTTGACCACATATGTGCACATAACTGATGACAAAAGGAAGAAGATGGACATGAAAAGTTAGAAGTGCATATTTCTTGGATATGCATTAGGATTTGAAGGAAAATAAAAATAAATAGAGATGTCATATGGGCATACCAAATATAGAGAGAGACATGAGATTTCTACAACTAATCTAAATTTTATCTCAGTGCAACCACTATGCCAAGAGATTGATCAAGGTTGTGATGAAGAAGAATTGGCATAGGTCCTAGTGGAGAAGAACAAGAAGATGATGGTGCATGCATAGGAGAAATTACAAAATCTCCATTACAACTTTGAAGGTAAAGAAGGATTCAAAAAAATTCACTTAAAGTACTTGGTCCAATCTAATTAGTTCATCTTTGCTTCAGAATCCTTTGCAATTGTACTCATCAAATGCAGGAGCACAACACTAGATTGTTGTCAAGACTATCTTCAAGTATTTGAAAGAGAATGCCTTTCATGGAATTTGTTTTCAAGGGAACAAAGTTGCTACAAAGCTTGTACAAGCAATGGGGTATTGTGGTGTTGGTTGGGTAGGTGATGTTGATAGTGGAATATTAACAAGCAATTATTGTTTTCAAATTGGAAATAATAGTTAGTTTGGGATCTGGTGTTGTATAGTTGTATTGTGGTGTTGGTTGGGTAGGTGATGTTGATAGTGGAATATTAATAATCAATTATTGTTTTCAAATTGGAAATAATAGTTAGTTTGGGATCTGGTGTCGTATAGTTCTTGTTGTTCTTGTTTCGCAGTTGGGCTTCCTTTTGTGTTGTTAGTCCCATCTCTCATGGTACTCATTCCTTTTACCTTTTGGCTGTGTTGTAAAAGGGTCTGGGCCCTTTCAAAACCTATGTTTTTATTAGCCTTTGTGGTAGCTTTTGTTTTGGGTATGGGCCCTTCTTGTGTTATCAATACAAAAAACAATTAGTTTGGGAAGTAAGAGGCAACCAATTGTTGCTTTGTCCAGTATAGGCTACATATATGGCAGAAACACAAGCAATGTAGGAAGTGGTTTGGTTGAGGAAGTTGCTCAAAGATTTGGGATATGAGTAGTAGCAAACCATAGCATCTATTATGATAACCAATGTTGCATAGCCTTTACAAAAGATCCCAAGTTCCATGCAAGAATAAAACATATAGAAATCCAACAACACTTTGTTTGTGAGAAAACTGAAGATGGAGAAGTGAATTTGAAGTTTTGTGGTACCAAAAAAATGTATATTGACATGTTCACAAAAGGTCTTTCAAAGCTCAAACATGAATTGTACATTGAGAAGATTGGAATTTTGACAAACTAACAACCAATAAATGTTGGTTAAATTGGAAGTGTTGGAACAATTTTTTCCATAACTTGAAGTCTATATTGGGTAGAAAGTTAATAAATAGGTGCTAAATTAATGATGATTTGTTTAGTTCTACTTCAATCAATAAAGCCCTAATAACATGATTAGTGGAGCCTATTTTTGTATGACTTTGCTTTATATGCAAAATGATTTAAGTTTAAAAGAGGTTTTCTTTTTCATTTATTTATTTTGTTCTTCTCTTCTCTATTTGCATTGCTTGTCACTAATATGCAAAATTATATTTTCAATACTTTTAGTCTCCATATAATTATTCTTAATTACATTAAAGTGGGAAAAAATCTTAATTTTAGAATGATATGTTATCTAGTTTTACTTGAAACCCTGAACAACTATTATAGTATTTTGAAAGAGCCCTTATGGTAGCAAAACAAAAATAACTAATTTATTTTCTTTTCTTTAAACTAAGGATAGCCAACCCCACCATGACCCAATTTGGATTTAAACCTCAAGTAGAAGAATCTTAATTGTTAACTAAACAAATTTTGTAAAATAAATTTAAGATTAAAAACTATTAAATATATATCCAACAGCTTAATACAATAGGTAGATAAAACTAACAATAAAAACATTAAAAATAAAAGAAATTAAATAGATTAAACCCATTTCTTTTTAAACTATCTTTTCTATAACAATAAAAAAAATACTAAAGTTTTAAATCTTACCCAATTATAAAGTTTTAAGTAATTACTTTACCATCACCTGGGGTTCAAAATTAAATTGGGACAAAAATCTGCTGCAATGTTGTAGTCTTAACTTAGTAAATAATACCTTGAATGAAGACAACCATGCAAAGCAATGTCATTTAATCTTAAAACAAATAAATTAACCTAACTTATATTTTGATAATAATGTAAAGTACCACAAACAATTTTAAAAACTAAATTAACTTTTTTAAATATTGAATCAAGCGAATTACAAAGGATAAGTAGCAATCAACAGACTGCAGAGAAAATAAACCAGAACAACTACACAGCGAGCAGGATACAAACAGCAGTGACATCAACTGGAAAATAAATTAACTTTAATATAAGTCAGAGAGATACATGAAAAAAGAAGTTGGATGATTACCTGCAACAAAATTAAAGAGCAACAGAGTCCCAACTCCGCCATCTCCTTCCAGCAGTTCAATGGAGGTTAAAATGTTGGGCAGCAGCCTAGGCAATATGTCCACGAAGTCCTCTGTTAAAACTTTCCATACTGCGCCTGCAGGCACACTAAGTTCTTCTTGCCAACTGGTTTTGTGCACCATGATGTTTTTTTCTGGGGAAAAAGATAAGTGCAGAGATAAAATGGAAAGATATGAAGAGAAGAGTTAATTATATAACTTCTTAGCATTTATGAAGAAAAGTTCAACATCTATTTGTTTTTTTTCTGTTCTGATCTAGATATTCCGTTGAGAAAAATGATAGATTCCTCACAGGCTTCTTTTGTCGTTTTGCTGTGAACCTAATTAGCCAAATAGAACCTTAGGGGGACTACACAGAGGTATAACATCATCTTAAGCCTTTTTTAAATAATAATCCAGCTAGCATTTTGTCTTTAAAAAGAAGGGAACAGAATCTAAGTGGGATATGCTTTAAAATAAAGGTCTAACATGATGTAAGGGTTTTTAAGCAAAATTTCAAAAGTAGTATTCTTTTTAGGTTCACAACAACGTGGGGCATGGGGCAGGATTAGCTATAACAGTGTTCACTTAAACTTGGGGTAATGTGACAATTAAAATGTTCTTTCATATTTTAATAGATAGTTGCATTTTCATTTTTAAAAAAAAAAATTCTAACATTTTAAATTTTTTTTTGGATCTAATATGCAATTAGATGAAATAAATGTTTCACAGTTTAATTTTCTTTATATTATTTTTTATTGTTTTTCAAAGACTAATAAATATATATTTTGTTCAAGCTTGTCTCAAAGGCAAGTGATAAAACTGGAGTAATGTGACAATCAATATGTCCTAACATTTTGAATTTTATGCTTTAAATAATATACAATTAGATGGTGCTCTTGAGAAGTGTATTAATTTTGAGATATCACTCAACTAATATTATATAAAATGCTATGATATTCTAAGAGAAAATAATTTATTGATTTGATTTCCTTATTAAGCATTTACTAGGCTAATGATGTTTTCATGTTATGTGAAAGTCTAGATGTTGGAGAGATTAGTTATCAGAAGGAGAAGATAGTTGACATGGATGATGTGAATCTTACTATGGCAAATGAAGTATTAGAGGGAGGATAGAAGCAAATAGGCTTCAGCTATTTTAAGACCAAATTTCAGCTCAAGGTAATAGCTATATCTTTAACAAGTGTTGAATGCATAGTGGATATGAGGCTAGTGGACAACAAAGAAGGTCACCAAAAGAAACACTTTAAGGTAGCTTCTTCATTGTCAAAACCATGGAAGCTTATTGACTATCGCCATAAATTCATCTAAGAAAAATAGTTGGTTTTCCTACATTGTTTTTGATAAAGATAAGCTGCTAGCACGGGACCAAAACCCAATAACAAAAGCCAAAAGACAACAGAACAAGCCCAGGGCCAGCAACAACTAACTAATAGCTGATTAACAATTCATCAAAAACTAACAAAACATTAAACAAGTCTTTAATAAAATAAAACAAGAACCACCTAGCTAAGAAGAGATTTCCAGTCATCATATATCATATTAACTAATGGATACACCTAAAATTGGCATGACTCTACTTAAATAAATATTTTAAATATTTATTTCATCATCGTATTCTTCTATAAATAAATAAATACATTTATTTATTTATTTGATTCATCCCCTCTCATTTAATTAAATAAATTACATTTTATTTAATTAATTAAATTCTCCTACACCAACTTCATTCTTCTAAAATAATTAAATAATTTTAATTATTTAATTAAAATCTTTATTCTTCCAAATTTAAATAAAATGCAAATTTTATTTAACTAAAATCTAAAATCCTCACAAAATAAAATATATTTCTATATTTTATTTATTCCTCTCAATTATCTACAAAATAATTAAATAAATTTTTTTTATTTAATTATGCTTTCTTATCTTCACAAAAATCATTTTTATCTTCTAAGAATACTTTCCTCTTGTCACACAAAAGCAAAAGCTGAGTTACAAAAGCAAAATTAGTTTTAAAACATCTTTAAAGCAAATCTTCTCTCAAATTAGAAAAATAAATTCTAATTTAATAAAATCAAATCTCATCCTCATCAAGAGAGGAGTTAACTCAACAAAGCTGCTTTTCAAATGACATGTGTCCTTCCATTTGTTGCATGTTCCTCAACAAGCCTCCTCCGTTGATCTTTTCTTTTCTTCTCAACCATTGATCTTCCCTCACCTTTTTCTATAAATACAACCTTCTTCTCTTCATTTCATATCTCTCATCTGTGCAAACTTATGCTGCAGGAATACAAGCACGCCTTTGGCACCCCCACTTCCTAAAGCACTTCATAGCATCCATTTTTAGTGTGTTGAAGCTCAACTTCAATCACGCAAGTATCACAGCCATTCTATCTTTGTCATCTTTAACAAGCAAGGGAGCAATAGCTTCTGAGGGCTTCATCACCAAGATCAAAGAGAGATAGGCGAACTACAGAAGATGCAAGGTAAAGGTGTAAGTATTGTTGTTTATTTGTTTTAATCTCCTTTTATCTTTAGATTTTGTAGATGTTTGGGTTTTTATAATCTTTTGGATTAACCTATTTTCCCCCACATTTTGGCGCCCACCGTGGGGCCCTTGCCCCTCTTACTAATCAAAAAAACTGAGTGTTTTCAAGTGACAGGGACGTATAGGTGATGAACAGGTTCTGACAGAGGCATCTGGCGCATCTAACCCCCGAAGTGATGCATTTGCATTCCGAGTTGGCGCATCTGACCTTTCGGCGCATCTGACTTCCCAGACAGCGCATTTACCTCGCGAATTGGTGCACTTGATACTTCGGCGCATTTACCCTCAGAAACTATGCATCCAACCTCTGTTCTTGTGCCTGCATCATAGCTGCACATATACCCTGCATTTCGATGCATCTACTCTGTCTAACGGCGCATATGTTATAGTTGCGCATATACCTCTAATTTTTGTGCATTTATACTCTATTTTTGCGCTTCTGTACAACGCTGCATGCACTCCCTATTTCTATGCATTCAGGCTACAGTGCGGCGCATTTGATTCTGCTGGCTGTTTTAGGGTTTTCTGATTTTTGTGTGTTTGAACTAATAGTTGTTTTGCAGGGGTAACAGCTGGATTAGGTCATTTAGATGCCTTACATAGTTCACTTAGACTAATTAGGGGTAAAGTAACAAGTGCATTTTATACAAACTTCACATAGCTCATAACTAGGAAGGAAATAACTGAACCAAATTGCTATCTCTGCATTGTTGATCTATTTTCCTAAATTAGGCCACTACTATCTTTACAAACGGAAAATGAACAATGCTATGTCTTAATCACTTTCAAGTTAACAAATAGGAAAATGAACAATGCTATGATCTAAACACTTCCAAGTTAACAATCATGTGAGTGCACAAGTAGATTAACTCATTTAGTTTTCTATTTTTAACTAGGTTGGATAAACAAGTGTTTTCTATCCTTGCGAATGACAATAGGCTTATGCTCTCCCCTTAACTAGGTGATCAAAGTGCCAGACTTGTCATTCTTTTTGTCAAACCTTTAGGGGGGCCTACCCTTAGATGCACGCTTGTCCAAGTGGGAACGACCCTGAGTGGTAACAGGCTCAAGCCAAGCCCTACCAAGCCACTTAAAATAAATTGTGCTTGAGGTTTTCGAGTACTGCTATGTTACACCGACGGCCAACCTCCCCCAAAACCCTCATAGGCGTAACCCTTTGAGGCTGGGAGACTCCATAACGGAGAGTAGCGCCACCACACGTGTAACCACTCAAATGGTTGCCCTAACTAAGAACCAATTGTGTAGGAAGCCAAAAACCCCTATTTGTTGATGCAAAGGGCAGAGCTCTTGAAGCGGCCTCGATTCAAGTGACTCTTAGTAGAGGTAGCAGGGACAATCCTAAGGTTCGGTGTGGGTACGAGCCTAAGGAAACCTGGATCTAGTATGTGTGAGAAGTGAGTGCCATGGAGGGGAGCCGGTGCTACCAGATCCTAGATCTACACGCTTTGAGTGGCACAGCTAGAGGATTCAATGAATATTGTCCCATCCAGCTTGGGGTGTACTTGTCTTTGAGTCAAAATAGTCTAAAAACACAAAAAAATATAAAAAGATAAAAATCATGAAAAACTTCTATGTGTTTGCTGTGTTTTTGCCATAATTGAACATCAGAATATCCACAAACACCAAGTTTTTCAAACCAAAAACTGTAAAATCCTAAAAAATTTCCAAAAAGCTGAGAAAACAAGACAAAAAAACCAGAGTTGCGCATTTGCCATGACACGTGGCGCATCTAATTTGACTTCCAGTGCATTTGCCCATATTGCACATTTGACCCGACTTTTTGCGCATGTAACATCTGCTGTGGTGCATTTGAAAATTTGCCAGTGTTGCACATTTGAATTTACTTCTAGCGCATTCATTCCAACTTCTGGCTCATTTAACCTATGTTGTTGCGCATTTAAACTGTTGCGCATTTAAAACTAGAGAGAAAAATTTAGTACCTTCCAAAAAGTAAAACTGTGGAAAACTTTTCAAAAAAACCATCTCAAATCTATCAAGTTCTTCAAAATCTGGTTTAGACCTTGCAAATCTACCACTTTTCCTTCTTCTCATATCCACTTTTTCATCCAAAGTCTCACCAAATCTGTCCAATTTCCAAACAGGATTATAGTCAAATTATTCTTGATCAAAAATCAAAACCTCAAGCAAAACCTAGTGAGGCTCCAATATCAAGGGTCACTTATCCTTTCAGAAATCCACTAGGGGGTTGTGCAAGACTAGTCAACATCAAGTATACGGATTTCTAACATCCTTACTTAGACTATCGCTTTTGTATACCCCACTTTGTTTGACACCACCTAGATCTAAGAAGAACCTTGCTAAAACCTTGTCTCATTCTAGCACCTTGCTCAAATCTTCCAATCTCACCTCATCCCATCTCTTTACTACCTTGCATGGTCTTGACAAGATTACAAAAATAAAAATAGTTAGAGATGGCAGAGAAAAGTGTTCTCAATGGTCACAAAAGTGATGAAGAAATTTCTAGGGAAGAGATCCTTCAAATGGGTAAAAGCAAGAAGTTGGGTCCACATATAGGGGAAGTGTCGTGCAAAAAAAAAAATCCCGACAGAAATGGGTACCTGTTTTAAAGAAAACAGGTACTCATTTAGGAACGGGCACCTGAGCCTAGAACGAGTACCCGTTTTTGTTTTTTTACTATTTTTAGAAATGGGTACCCATTTTTTTTTACTATTTTAGAAACGGGTACCCGTTTTGTTTTCTATTATTTTCTAGAACGGGTACGGGTACCCGTTTCTAAAATTTTGAATTTCATACCCACGCTTTTGGTTTCGTTTTAGGCTCGAGAAAGGCATGGGTAGCCGACCTTGAGCCTTGGACCTGCAAGTATTTCTCTAAGTACAGAACCAGAGGAAAGACTGACTTCACCTATATGGCTGATGACATTTTTTTCTGAATTTTTTTACGAAATTA
The DNA here is from genome assembly GCA_027924645.1 of Cunninghamia lanceolata. Classification (NCBI taxonomy): domain Eukaryota; kingdom Viridiplantae; phylum Streptophyta; class Pinopsida; order Cupressales; family Cupressaceae; genus Cunninghamia; species Cunninghamia lanceolata. The sequence continues at coordinate 28,846,646 of BSBN01000021.1, forward strand.
AAACCCATTACAGATCATAGTGTCTAGTTTTCAAATATGTAATTTTTTTTTGGATTGGACTTATTTTTCTATTTATTATTTAATTTATGAGCAAACTGGTCCAAAAACTTGAAATGATAGGTGTTTGTATTTTTTTAATAACTTTTAATTTTTAATTTTTTTTTTTTAAATTATGTCATCAATCTACACATCATTCTTTACACAATGAAAAAAAAAAAATTTAATTTTATGATTTTTTTTGCTCAAATTATGTTGGCCGTACACGAGGGGTTTTCAAAAGTATCAATTAGGCCTAATAAAAAATTAATTAAAAAAATTATTTGGAAAAAAATTATAAAAAAATATCCTCATCAAACTTCACTATACTACACATCTTTTCCCAAAATGATTTTTGAAAAATAATTTTATTTAGGTCAAATTATGTTGGCCGTACACGTGCATGGTATGGTTAAAAAAAGTGACTTTTAAATAGTGGTTTTTAGAAATGCCTATTGAAAATCAATTTGTATCATCTGGGTATTGAAAAAAATTACATATTTGGAAACTAGATTCTGATTACTATATTTTATATTTAGTGACTTTTTTAAAGATTCCATCTCTAAGTGCTTCAAATTTTAAGGTCAAATGTGACAAATTCTGTAAATAAGGGAAAACACTTCACTTTTTGGCCAAAAAGTGGACCCAACTTCTTGCACTTACCCAAATGCAGCATGACCCAAAATTTCAACGCCTATTAGAAGGAGTACTTGCACAAGACCCCACAAAATTCTTCTTACGCCTAGCAAGACTAGGAGTAAAACTTCCTAAAGGTTATGATGTAGAGGCTATAAGAGAAACTAAAGATGAGAGAATCCCTGAAGGAAGTAGACAAGATGAAATACCCACGGATAAGAGCAAAGCATCAATTGACTCCTTGGATGCCCTAAGTATAATGAACCAAAAGTATGAAGACCTCCAACAACAAATTTCAGACATGAAAATAGGAGCATCGACTAAACATTACACCCTAGAGGATATTTCACCATATCCTTTTGATAGGGCCTTGGTCATGATACCTTTCCCCTCAAAATTTGAGGTGCCTAAGTTTGACAAATATCGAGGAAAGGGTGACCCAAGGGATCACATCAGAGAATTCAATGCTGCTTGTCTTGAGGTTGCACACAACGACACTTACCTTATGCGACTCTTCACACGAAGCTTAGGTGGACAAGCCATGGAATGGTTCTCTAGACTGCCACCTGGTATTAAAACTTTCAATGAGCTTGTAGACAAATTTGTCACCCACTTCTCTTACAACATTGAGCACAACACCTCAATATTTGATCTTTGTAACACCAAACAGAAAGGAGGAGAATCTTTCACCACCTTCTTTCAGAGATGGAGACAACTGGCAAGCAAGTGCCCACACCAAATGCTAGAGAAACAGATGCTAGAAATGTTTGTCCACAATCTGCAAACGGACCTAAGCTACCAAATCCAAATCCAATGTCCTACTTCTTTTAGCAAGGTCATTGAGATGGGCCTCATCATAGAAAAATCTCTAATCACGAAAGGTCAAATCAAGCTCTATAAAAACACTCCTAATACCAACACCAACAATGACAAACCTAGATTCTGGATGAAAAATAAAAACATCGTAAATGATGAGGTTGTAGATGCCAAAAATGCGGCACCTAAGCAACCAATTTTCAACCTATCAACACCTCAAAATAACCCCTCGTAAAACAAACCAAGAAATACCGAATCTAGGTTTACCAACTTTCAGCCTAGGAGAAAGTTCACACCTTTAGATGAGTCACTAGAAACTGCCCTACGGAAGCTAATCGCCAATAATCTCATAACACTTCCCTCAGCACGAGAGTACGAACCAAAGGTCAAACCCCATTGGTGGAATGACAATGACTTCTGTGAATACCACCGAAATAGGGGACACAAGACAAATTATTGTATTGCACTCAAGCATATAATCCAAGACTTAATAGAGCAAAACAAAATATCCGTTAATAGACAATCTCAAGGACATACCTCCAACAACGATCATCAGGCATTTAAGGATTCTCTTCCTAACTATGAGCAGGGAGGACCTTCCAACAGAAACAACAGTGGTTCTAACAATGCAAACTACACAAATTTCGGCTTCGACTATGTTGTTAACCATATCTCAGAAGGTGATTCACACATCAATGTGATCACTATCAACAAGGATCCAGATTGTAATGTTACTACCCATAGTAACAGGGTCACCCTTAGAGGAGCTTCTGCTCCTCCGTCTAGTCAATACAATATCGTGGATCAACTCCACAAAACACCTACACACATCTCCATGTTGGAACTTCTGCGTCTGTCTCCTTCTCATAGGTCCATACTTGACAAATCCTTAGCAAAAGCCTCCGTTCCCATGAACCTAGCTAAAGAGCAATTCCAAACTATGGTTGGTCACATCACCTCATCGCACTCCCTATCATTCACTGAGAAGGATGATATGTCTATCACTCAACCCCATAATACCTCCCTTCATATCGAAGCTTACATACACAAGCACAAGATCAAAAGAGTCCTAATCGATGGAGGGGCTGGTTTGAACATCTGCACATTGAAGTTAATCCTTACATTGGGGTTTTTAGAGAAGGCTATAGATCTGAAAAGAAAAATCACCATAAAAGCCTATGATGAGGAAGAAAGAACGTCCAAAGGAATTGTTACCCTACCAATCAGACTAGGCCCCGTAGTAAAAGATGTGGCTTGTCAAGTCCTTGACATGGAGCTAGCATACAACATTCTCCTTGGGCAACCATGGATACACGCTTTGAAAGCAATACCTTCTACATACCATCAATGTATCAAGTTTCCACATGAAGGACAAGAGATCACCATCCAAGTTGATCCTAACCCCTATCAATACTGTAACTCCATTCAGCCCAAACCAAAAGTTGTGATCCCTAATAACCATGCCTCCGCTTCGTCTGCATCTTGTGTTGACCCAACTACACTTGCTTCCTCTTCTGGAGCACCTCAACCAAAACTCCAACTCAAAGACAAGGGCTTGGGTGAGTATACAATCTCTCAATCCCTCTGTTTGGCTCAACTACCTATATCTCCTAGATCCTATGGGAGACCTATCTTGAAAACACCCACAGAAGAGAAGCCTACCAAAGGACCATTTGTGAAATGGGGAAGCCTAGAAGATGAAAGTGATGAAAAAGATGTCCTACAGTGGCTATACAAGGATGAAGCTAGTTCCTCAATGCAACATAACTATCCCACTATCCCAACATAACAGTACGGTCAACGTTTTCAAATGCTACAGAGAATGGGGTATGAGGGACATGGCCCACTCGGTTCAAGAAAGGATGGCATCCCTGAGCCCATCCAACCTCATACCTTTACAGCTCGAGACACTACAGGACTAGGGTACACTGGAGCACCGAGAAACAACAAAACCAACAAGAACAAAGGCAAACAACCAGAAGCATCTACTAGCAATCTGGTCGAACAAATTTAGAGAATGTAAATGGGAAGCGAAACTAATTCTAACGAGTATGAATGGGATAGCCTCTTTGAGATGTCTTGTGATGAAAAGGATATTGACGTTGTCCACGAGTACGACCCAACCCTTGCAAACGAGGGACAAGGTCCAAGGGCTAGGCCATTAGAGTCTGACCCGCATAGCAACAATAGTGAAAATCATGAAGAAGGAATGATACTCCCCTTAGCGGATCCACTAATGGAGGGTACCATCGCAGACTTTGTCCATGCCTTTAATAATGCTATCTTAACCATCAACATCGTTGAACCAGACCAACCCAATGATCCCTTACCTTTGATGCACCCTAAACTCATAGACTGGGACCTAGAAGGCACCACCCCTGAGCTAGACACCTTTGAAAATGACAAAGCCATCATCGATTACCTTGAGCTTAGAGATCACATACCTACAGGAGACCACAGAGCTGGCTATGCTATTGAACTCAATGAGAAGGCCTAGTTTGGAGAGAGAGCCAAGCCTTTTAGTCATAAAAACATCACAATAAAAGAATGATCTAATGGTGAAAACCGCTCCGCGACAGTGTTAGATCATCAAAATAGTAAAAATAAAGACATATCCAATGGTGAAAATCTCTCTGAGGCACCGAAGGATGGAAGGCTTGACTCTCTCCCTAATCTTACACATCAGGAGAGATCGTCAATCTTGACAGAACCGGCAGAAGCAATCAATGTCAACACAGGTGATAATCCCAGAATGGTCCACATGGCAAAGGCTCTAACAGAACATGAAAAAATAGCATTTATAGATTTCTTCAAAAGAAAACAGATCAACTTTGCATGGATATACGCTGACATGCCAGGGCTAGACCCAAATCTTATCATGCATCATTTATCTCTAGCTCCGGGAGCTAAACCAGTCAAACAAAAACTCAGAAAGATGCATTCGCATGTGGCCCTCATGGTGAAAGAAGAGCTAAAGAAACTCTTAGATGTCAGATTTATCAGGCCTATAGACTATCCTGAATGGGTTTCGAATATAGTACCGGTGGCTAAACCAGATGGCAGGGTCAGAATATGTAATGATTTCAGAGACTTGAACAAGGCTTGTCCCAAAGATGACTTCCCCCTGCCCAACATAGACATGATTGTCGACCTTACGGCAAGACACACTATGCTGTCACTCATGGACGGTTTCTCAAGATACAACCAGATAAAGATTGCACCCGAGGACCAACACAAAACTACCTTCACATGTCCTTGGGGCACCTATTGCTGGTGTGTTATGTCGTTTGGTCTGAAAAATGCTAGGGCAACATATCAGAGAGCCATGACAACAATCTTCCACGATATGATGCACACTATAATGGAAGACTACGTCGATGACATTCTGGCAAAGTCTCTTAGAAGAGAAGGGCATCTAGTAGTACTAGACAAGATCTTCAATAGACTAGAACAGTTTAATGTGTGCCTTAACCCAAAGAAGTGTGTATTCGGAGTTACGTCAGGCAAACTACTGGGATACATAGTGTCTGCAAATGGTATCGAAATTGATCTTGCTAAGGTAAAAGCCATCATGGAAATGGCACCTCCTAAGAATCTCGCTCAACTGAGATCTCTAGAAGGAAAACTACAGTCTATTAGATGGTTCATTTCCCAACTGGCAGACAAGTGCCACCAGTTCTCTCATCTGCTACAGAAAAATGTCCCCTTCAAATGGAACGAGTCATGTGAACAGGCATTTCAGCAACTAAAGGAATATCTCATGAAACCACCTGTGTTAATGCCACCAATTCAGGGCAAGCCTCTATTACTGTATATCTCAGCTACACCAACAGCTCTGGGAGCTCTCCTTGCACAATAGAACTATGATGGAAAAGAGCAGGCTATCTACTACATCAGTCGAACACTCGTTGGATATGAACTGCAATATACACCAATCGAAAGAGCATGTCTAGCTGTTGTCTTCGCCTCACAAAAATGGAGACATTACATGCTATCACACTCTGTCAAATTGATAGCAAAGATTGATCCCCTGAAATACTTACTCAACAAGGCTGCCTTAATAGGTAGATTATCAAAATGGGTCATGCTTCTTAGCAAGTTGATATAGAATACGTGGACAGAAAAGCGATTAAAGGACAAGTGCTTGCAGATCAACTGGCAGAGGCACCTCTAACAACTGACAACCCCCTGAGCTTTGAATTTCCAAATGAATCTATCTTCCATTTGAACATAGCAAACTGGAAAATGTACTTTGATGGCTCCTACACTCAACATGGATCGGGAGCAGGTATCTTATTAATCACACCTAATGGTGACACTATTCCAAAGTCATATAGGTTAATGTTCCCTTGCACTAACAACGTAGCAGAATATGAGGCTCTGGTCATCGGTATCAAGCTAGCAGTTGAGTGGAACATCAAGGCACTTCACGTCTATGGTGACTCACAGCTGGTCATCAACCAAGTAAATGACGACTACCAAACGAAAGATGAGAAACTGATTCCTTACAAACGAATGGTAGATGACTTCAAGGAATATTTCGTCAAGATATCTTTTGAACAGATACCAAGGATCGAGAATAAAGTTACAGACACAATGGCCATGATTGCATCTCTCCTTGACATCCCAGGCAATCAAACACGATATGAGTTCTTAGTAGAGCTAGTATCCTATCCTGCTTATGACACCCCAGAGTCCCATATCATATGCCACATCGTAGGAACCAATTCCCCTCTCTATGGTAAAATATTTACCTACCTAAAAGAGAATACCCTCCCACCCGACCTTTCCAGCAACCAAAAAAGAACCTTCATCCGGCAGGCATCCCGATATGCCATTGTCGCAAACACCCTATATCGCCGAGGTCTCGATGGTACTCTCCTTAGGTGTCTAGATAAAGAGGAATATCAAACTTCTCTAAGCGAAATACACGACAGAATATGCGGGACCCACTCTAGTGGCCCTACCCTAGCCAAGAAACTCATATGCATGGGATACTACTGGCCAACAATGGAACAAGATTCCTATCATTTTGTGAAGAAGTGCAAAAAATGCCAAATCCACGGGAACCTGATACATGCACTAGCGCAAGAGCTACAACCGTTAACAACTACGTGGCCTTTTTGTCAGTGGGGACTCGACTTAGTGGGCAAGATCCACCCTCCTTCCTCAAGTGGCCATAAATTCATTATCACTGCCACAGAGTACTTCACGAAGTGGATTGAAGCTGTGCCCTTAGCCAACATCACAGGCAAACAGATTGCCTCTTTTAACCTGAACTATATCATTTGTCGTTATGGTGTCCCTTCGTCCATCATCACTGATAATGGATGACCCTTCAAAAACCAAGATGTCAAGGAACTATGCGACAAATTCCATATCCAACACCGCTTTTCCACCCCCTACTACCCACAAGGTAATGTTGGGAATTAAGGTGTCTCAACCTTTCCAAGTTTCTAGCATTTATTATTTAATTGTATTTATTTTTTGCCTATTATTGTAATTTGGATGCAAATCCTATTTCGTCACTTTGTGGGAGTTGGCATGGTGATGTGTCATCCTACATGGAAGGTGACCACATGTAATTTTTGTCCTCATATGAGGAGATAGGCATTCTACCTTGTGGTAGAAGAGTTTTGCCATGTGTCGGCATCTTTCAGGTGTTGTAAGAGGTTTATGACGCGTAAGAGTTATGACAGATTCATATGACAGAATCTATGACATGTAAGGGCCAGAAATGGAAGATTATATGATAGGTGAAGACAAGTGTCCGAAAGCATCTTGCATGGGGAAGTATGCACCCAAGTTTGACTATGACAAGGTTGTAAGAGAATCTGCTATTAATAGACAGTTATGACAGATTCTCTTACAACTGTAAGAGTTGTCATATATGACGGATTTTATGACATTGTAAGAGCATCTATCATACCTTAATTGGGTAAATTTGGGGTGCCCAAGTTGGGGGGTTGTAAGGGATGAAAGAGAATCACTTACAAGTGTCATACGCATGTTTTATGGCCTTGGAAATTGGGCCACATGGATTTGGATGAATTCCTTGTGTGACTTGCTCTAGAAGCTACCTTCATTGTACTACTCTATATATACAGGTGTTTGGAGATGGAGTTTGTATCACAGGTTTACAGGTACTGTTATGCTGCCAGATTGACTCCAGACATGAGTGTCGAAGACCATTGAAGCTTGCATTGCAAGTGTATTGTAAACATTCTTTCAGATTTGTTAATACATTGTGCAGGTTTCTGAGTGTGGGGTTTTTCACCCGATAAGGGTTTTCCCCACCGTAAATCTTTGTCTCTCTTCTTCTATCTTCTTTTTGGATCTTGTCTTTTGCTGCAACATCTCATGTTAATGCTTTAACATTGCTGTAATAGTTAGGATAATTTTGAATTTGCATAGCCCTCTCCTCATTAGATTAGTGTAGGAAGTGTTTTCCACACACCTAGCTTCCTTTCAGTTGGTATCAGAGCTTGATCACCTTTGGTCCTAGTTGTTGGGTAGGGGTTTTTTGAGCTAATCTTAGGTTGAGTGGGAGTCTGTGCAGAGCATTCTATATCTTATTGCAGCAAGGAGATGGCAGGCACATCAGGAAGGTTTGAAGTAGAGAAGTTCAATGGCAATAATTTTGAGCTTTGGAAGCTCAAGATGGAAGACTTGTTAGTTGACCGAGACCTTTGGGATAGTGTGAACGGAACTAAACCAGCTACAATGTCACAAGCTGACTAGGATCAAAAGGATCAGAAGGCTAAGTGTCTCATAAGACTTAGTCTTGCCGATTCTATGTTGTTAAATGTCCATGAAGAGACCACTGCAAAACTCCTTTGGAAAAAGTTGGGGGATGTGTATCAAGCCAAATCCCTTGTCAATAAACTTTTCCTAAGAAAGAAGTTGTATTCTCTTCAAATGGAAGACGGAGGATCCGTGGTTGAACATATGAATGCCTTTAACATGCTGGTTGCACAATTGGCATCTATTGGTGTAATGATGGAGGAGGAGGATTGATGTATGACCCTGCTTTGTTCTCTACCAGACTCATGGGATCATCTTGTCATGGCAATCAGAAGCACCACATCCACATTCAAAATGGAAGAGGTGGTTTCTTTGCCGTTATCTAAAGAGATGTGGAGAAAGTCTTCTGAGGCAGCCAAAGAAGCCCTTGCAGTTCGTGGAAGATCCAAGGAGAAAGGGAAGAAGAAGGACAAGAAAGATGAAAAGGGTAGATCCAAATCTCCTAGAAAGTCCAAGGCTCTTTGTTGGAACTGTGGAAAGACTGGGCATTTCTGAAAGGAATGCAAAGAGGAGAAGAAGAAAAAGAAGAAAGCTCCTGATTCAGATTCTGACAAATAACAAGATGACGGTGATGCCTTCATCGTAGCCCTAGCAACCCATGCATCTGATGATGTGTGGCTAATCGACTCTGGTGCATCATTCCACATGACCTCGCATCGAGACTGGTTCACTAAGTATGAGGAGTTCGATGGTGGAAAGGTGTATCTGGGTGACGACTCTCATCTGAAGATCATTGGTCGTGGAAGAGTCTCTATCCGATTCCCTGATGGTCGAGTGAAGGGGATCTCTGGGGTTATGCACATCCCAATCTTAGCATGGAACCTGCTTTGTAAGTAGTTTGAATGATGCAGGTGTGCAGGTTGTCTTTTCGAAAGAAGGATGCAAGATGACTAGAGGATCTATGGTGCTTGCTAAGGGTACTCAGAGAGGTACTCTGTTTCAGCTGGAAGCATGCATTGCACAATGTAATAGTTCTTCTGACTCAAGGAAGAGGGCAGCAGTCACTTCATCCCCACCATCTGAACGAGCAGTGAAGAAATTTGTTGTGTTCTAGTCCTGATGGTTGTAATCGTGCATTGGAAGTTAAACTTCCTACAGAAAAGACAATGTTATGGCATAAGAGATTTGGCCACATTGGTGAGAAGGGTCTACGTACCCTGAAAAATAAGAACCTCGTTGAGGGGTTAGATGATTGTAATCTTGAGTTTGACTTTTGCGAACATCGCATTTATGGAAAACAAAACCGTGTTTAATTTTACTCGAGTTCTCATAAGTCTTCTGGTGTGTTGGACCTCATTCATTCTAATGTGTTTGGTCCTGTTAATGTTCCTTCATTATCAAAATCTGTATACTTTGTATCTTTTATAGATGATTACAGTAGGACATGGATTTATTTTCTCAGAAGAAAATTTGAAGTCTATAGCAAGTTTAAGGAGTTTAAAGCCTTTGCTGAAAATTAGACTGGTAAAAAGATTAAATGTTTGAGAACTGACAATGGTGGTGAGTTCTGTTCTACAGAATTCAATAAGTATTGCAAGGAACTTGGGATTGAAAGACATAAGACAACTCCATACACACCACAGAAAAATGGAGTTGCAAAGAGGATGAACAGGACACTGATGGAGAAGGCTAGGAGTATGCTTAGTGGAGCTGGTCTAGAACAAAAGTTTTGGGCTGAAGCTGTTGCCACTGCTTGCTATCTGCTAAACAAATCTCCTACATCAGCTCTTGTTGGAAAGACACCCATGGAGGTATGGTCTGGTAGAAAGCCTTCAGTAAGGCATCTTCATGTTTTTGGTTGTGAGGCATATGAACATGTGCCTAGGGAGAAGCGGTCAAAGTTGGAGAACAAAGTTGTTAAGTGTATCTTCATCGGCTATGGTGTTGGTGTGAAAGGATACAAGCTTTGGGATCCTGTGGCTGAAAAAGTGTTGTATAGCAGAAGTGTCATCTTCAAAGAGCTTACACCTTCTTCCACTATTTTGTAGGCAGGAGAAAAAGAAAAGAAAGAGGATGTTGTTCAGTTTCCTCTCACCCCTTAGAAGACTGAACAGAAAGACAATGTTGGACCTGATGATGAGGAGAGCTCTAGCAGCTTTGAAAGCTCAGAAGAAGAAGAAGCTGAACCTCAACCTCAGCTCCTGAGGAGGTCTACATGGATAAGGAAGCAACCTGAAAGGTTTGGTTTTACATTGCTTGATTCTAGTTGTGCTTATGCTTTAATCACTAACAGTGATGAACCTAGAACTATATCAGAGGCTTTGGATATGAAGGATGCAGGTTCCTGGAAGGAGGCCATGGAGGAAGAAATGGCTTCTTTGGAAAATAATCAAACTTGGGACTTGGTGCCTTTGCCTCCTGGACGGAAACCCGTTGGATGCAAATGGGTGTTCAAGAAGAAGATTGGTGCAGATTGCAGTGTTGAGAAGTATAAGGCCAGATTGGTTGCGAAGGGATATTCACAAGTGGAGGGTATAGATTATGGTTAGATCTTCTCTCCCGTTGCAAAGCTGACATCCATTCGATTCATGTTGTCACTCGCAGCAGCTTATGACTTGGAGGTAGAACAGATGGATGTGAAGACAACTTTCCTTCACTGTGACTTGGAGGAGGAAATCTACATGTCACAGCCAGAGCATTACATGGTAAAAGGTAAAGAAAATTTGGTTTGCAAACTTAAGAAGTCTTTGTATGGTTTGAAGCAATCCCCTAGGAGATGGTACATGAAGTTTGATGCCTTTGTGGTGTCAACTGGATTTGTGAGATCGAAATCGGATCACTATGTTTATTATAAGTTTGATGGTGATCGTATTCTCATTGTTGCACTGTATGTTGATGATATGTTGCTCATTGGGAAGGGTAAGAATATGATTTTTGATTTTAAATCTCAGTTGTCAGCTTAGTTTGAAATGAAAGATTTAGGGGCAGCCAGGTACATTCTAGGAATGGAAATCAGAAGAGACAGAGCCAACAGAAAACTTTGGTTAAGTCAGAGTAAGTAGGTTAAGACCGTGTTGGATAGATTCAGCATGGGAGATTGTAGACCATTGTGTGTTCCCATTTCCTTGGGGATAAATTTGTCTATTGAGGATTGTCCAAAATCTCCTAGTGAGGTGGAGGACATGAGTAGAGTACCTTATGCTAGTGTTGTTGGCAGTTTGATGTATGCTATGGTTTGTACAAGACCAAACATTGCCCAAGCAATGGGAGTCCTTAGTCAATTTATGGCTAATCCTGGACGGGTTCATTGGGATGCAGTTAAGCGAGTGTTCAAATATTTGAGGGATACTTCCAAGTATTCCATTTGTTATCATGGTAATGTTTTAGGACCTCCGCATTCTGTTGATATTCGTGGATTTGTGGATTTAGATTGGGCAGGTGACATTGACAGCAGGAGATCCACCAGTGCTTATGTTTTTACATTGTTTGGTGGTGCTATTAGTTGGATGAGTAAGCGACAACCTGTTGTTACTTTGTCCATGATAGAAGCTGAGTATATGGCAGCAACTCATGCTTATAAGGAAGCCATTTGGCTTAAGAGATTGTGTTCAGATATTGGTGTTGATGCAGGTCAGATCACGATCAGTTGTGACAGTCAGAGTGCAATTTGCCTTGCAAAGAATCTAACTTTCCATGCTAGAACCAAGCACATTGATGTTCATTTTCACTTCGTGAGGGACATGGTTGAGGATGGAAAGGTAAATTTGGAGAAGGTAGATACTTTGAAGAATGTTGCAGATGCATTAACGAAACCAGTGAGCACAAAGAAGTTCAGATGGTGTTCGGAGTCTATGGGCCTCTCGGCCTATAGCAGTTAAACCCTGTTATTTCCATTGACTCTTGAAAGGTGTTCGACAAGTGGCAGAATATTGGGAATTAAGGTGTCTCAACCTTTGCAAGTTTCTAGCATTTATTATTTAATTGTATTTATTTTTTGCCTATTATTGTAATTTGGATGCAAATCCTATTTCGTCACTTTGTGGGAGTTGGCATAGTGATGTGTCATCCTACATGGAAGGTGACCACATGTAATTTTTGTCCTCATATGAGGAGATAAGCATTCTACCTTGTGGTAGAAGAGTTTTTCCATGTGTCGACATCTTTCAGGTGTTGTAAGAGGTTTATGACGCGTAAGAGTTATGAAAGATTCCTATGACAGAATCTATGACATGTAAGGGCCAGAAATGGAAGATTATATGACAGGTGAAGACAAGTGTCCGAAAGCATCTTGCATGGGGAAGTATGAACCCAAGTTTGACTATGATAAGGTTGTAAGAAAATCTACTATTAATAGACAGTTATGACAGATTCTCTTACAGCTGTAAGAGTTGTCATATATGACAGATTTTATGACATTGTAAGAGCATCTATCATACCTTAATTGGGTAAATTTGGAGTGCCCAAGTTGGGGGGTTGTAAGGGATGAAAGAGAATCACTTACAAGTGTCATACGCATGTTTTATGGCCTTGGAAATTGGGCCACATGGATTTGGATGAATTCCTTGTGTGACTTGCTCTAGAAGCTACCTCCATTGTACTACTTCTCTATATATACAGGTGTTTGGAGATGGAGTTTGTATCACAAATTTACAGGTACTGTTATGCTTCCGAATTGACTCCAGACACGAGTGTCGAAGACCATTGAAGCTTGCATTGCAAGTGTATTGTAAACATTCTTTCATATTTGTTAATACATTGTGCAGGTTTCTGAGTGTGGGGTTTTTCACCCAATAAGGGTTTTCCCCACCGTAAATCTTTGTCTCTCTTCTTCTATCTTCTTTCTAGCTCTTGTGTTTTGTTACAATATCTCATGTTAATGCTTTAACATTGCTATAATAGTTAGGATAATTTTGAATTTGCATAGCCCTCTCCTCATTAGATTAGTGTAGGAAGCGTTTTCCGCACACCTAGCTTCCTTTCAGGTAAAGGCCAAGCTAAGGCATCCAATAAACCCATTTTGAAAATCCTAAAGTAGACTGTCAATGATGCTGGTCGTGACTGGCATGTCCAACTGAATCCTGCATTGTGGGCCTACCACACAAGCATCCGCACACCCACAGGAGCAACCCCATGGTCCCTAGTCTATGGATCTGAAGCTATCTTGCCCATTGAAGTCAAGATCCCATCCTTGCGTGTTTCACTAAAAGGTCTCATAACTGATGAAGAATACAGAGTAACCAGACTCCAAGAACTAGAGCTGCTCGAAGAGAGAAGGTAACAGGCCTTTAACCATCTAAAAGCATATCAACAGCGCATGTCCAGAAGCTACAATCACAGAGTAAAGCCCTGAGTATTCCAAGTGGGTGACCTAGTCCTAAGAGAAAATCCCAGAAATCAGCAGGACTAAGAAAAGAAAGGAAAATTTGAACCCAACTGGTTAGGTCCCTATGTCGTCATTACAGCTTACGAATCGGGGGCATATCAACTGGCCACATCTGAAGGTGAACTATTTGATGATCCTATCAACAACATGCATCTTCGCAAATTCTATACCTGAAAACCCCAATGTAAGGGAGTCCTGAAAAAATTAAAAAATTTGAAAAAGTGATCAAAAATAGAACAAAAAAAATCAAGAAAATGCAAAAATAACAAAAAAATCGTCCTATGGTGAAAACCTAGCAAACAGGCACCTAGGATAGGTACCATGGTGAAAACCTGGCAAAGAGGCGTCATGTGTACTCTTAGCTTTCGTGCAAATAAAAGCAAGTGGTGAAAACCTAGTAAACAGGCGCTATTCTGCGACAAACCACTTTCTCCATCCGTTTCGACTCCATGTCTCTTATGTCTTTCATATAGTTCATCTTGAACTAGTCCTTGGAACCATTGTCGAACTACATTGCCTCTGAGTTATCATGTAGGCAAGGCCATTCTCAATGCGCCCCCGAGGCTCCGTTGTCCCGTCAGTCCCATATCTGGTCTTTCTATCTATCTGGGTCCATACCACTTTTGCATCTTCACCATCGCCTAGGTCTTAGGTCCATCAAGGTTCACCCTGAACTACATTGCCTCTGCATCGTCACGTAGGCAAGGCCATTTAGCAATGAGCCCCCGAGGCACTAGGTCAGTCCCTTAGGGTTCATCTCTCCATATCTGTTGTCATCTCGTCCATAATAAGTCGATCCTTATCTACACTGGAGGCAAATCCTTGACCTAGTTATGGATTTGGATTCTTGCATGCCACTGTTCTAAGAGGATACCAATAAGGATTGCGATATCTTTCACTAGGCAAGCAAGCACAACAACACAAGCTACCCAAACCAAAGTTCCTAAAGCAAAACATCAACCAGTCCAAAACAAAAATGAAGTAGAGCATCATACCGTAACACTCAAACAATTCTATCTCAATTATGGCAAAAGACACATCTAATGCAAGAATGTTTTGTCAACAGGTTAACTTGCAAGGTCTTGGATTTTTGTCATTATGTCTTCCTATGCTACTCAAGGATGCCAAAAGCTAGAGATGTTATGATGGGGGCATAATTTTTCTTTGTCTGCTACTTATGGATTAAACTTTAGTAATGCGATGACTTTTGTCTAACGACATGATCAGCAAAAGATCATCGAGGACTCGGAGGTCTAAACATGAAAAGGGGCAATCCTTGTCTATTGAAATGCAAGAAGTACTCAGGTCATCTAGATTCAAGTTTGACTAGATGCTTGTATCAACTTGCTATATCAAAATCCATGTAAGTAATACTCAAGTCATCTCGGTCTAATCATACCTAGATGCTTGTATTTTCTTACAACATATCAAAAAGTGAAAGATACCAAAAAGTGCCCAATGATGAAAGCAAAAAGCCCTGCAAGATGACAAATCCACATCCGTATCCATCTCATATCCAGCAAATCCATATCATCCTGCAACATATCAAATGAAAACTAATATTTCTTCACTTTCTTCCACCTATCTATATCATCCCTGTGTCGATTGAGTACATTTGGACATATAAAAAACATAACATATAAGTTGCATATCACACCACATGAGATAGTCATTCACATGATTAAATCATCTTGCATACATAATAAGGGCATTAGATCATTTTCCATACATTTTTTTTAGATCATCCATATATCATATCAAAAGAAAATCAAAACATAGGTCACATACATATGGAACTGCATAATCATACCCATACACATTAGCATTTGCATAAATCAAAATCAGCCTAAACATCCATCTAATGTGCATAACATATACAACACATCATAGGGTAAATTTGCATCCATAGAATATAAATGCAAGAACACATGCATATAGATCATGAAACAACAACATCATCATATAAATTAGAAACATGTCCAAATGTACAATATATCACAATCTCTGTCCAATCTTGAAGAGTCATGTCATAAATATATACAACCAATGGTGATACAAGTCTCAAAATAAAAGTACATATATCGGCTATCTCAGCCATCTATCACAAATGTGCTACGATACAATCAAAACTAGTACAAGTGTCTGGGACTGTCTAACTCTGCTGCCAGGGCATGCTGCTCCCCGCACTGGCCGCTCCTCTATCCCCCCTACCGGTGGTGGGCCCCTCACTGAGCCTACAGACCGGGACCCACCTGCTCTCTGAGCTGTCTTTGACTGGCTCCTGAAGTTGGGTGCCTGATGCTCTACTGACATAGCTCCGTGATATAACCCCCTGTAATACTCAACCTATGCCTAGGCTCTGGTAAGCTCACTCTGCACCTGGGCCACCTGTGCCTATGCCTACTGCACCTGTGACACCAAAAAACTAGATGTCCCATCTGTACCCATTGCCATCACGGCTGCATCCCTCTCTGCCCTCATAGACCGCATGCTCGCTAGGGCTGCATCTCTCTCTCGAGTCAATTCTGATATCTGAGTAGCATCTGCTTCTCTACGAGACTCTGCTACTCTCAAATGTGCTCTCAGCTATCTCATCTGACTCTAAAGGGCCACCATGGCCTGCTGCTAAAAATCAAGCTGTGCTGGTACCTGTGCCTGTACCTGCGGCTGTACTTGTGGCTATACCTATGGTTGTACCTGTAGCTGTGCCACCTCCTATGGCAGCGGCATCGGTCCCTGTGGTGCCGCAACCTGCACTTGCACCTATCCTACAGCCTGCGGCTACATGACTACCTCATGACCCGAAGGTCCCTCTCTAGCCCTCCTCCTCCTCTGCCTCAACCTACCTCCGCCTCCCCATCATCTCCTCCTCTCCCCCTCCTCTGTCCTCCCCTCCTCCTACCAACTGTACCCTCCTCATCTGAATCCTCCTCGTCAATACGAGGAGCCAGCTCTCTTGGACCTGAATACCTAGGGAATGGATGTGCTATGAACCACTCCTCATAGTCTGGCATCATGCTATCATCCACTATATCTCTCCTCATAGGCCAAGCTGCATATGGGATTTGCTGGAAATCTACCAGGGCCTCCTCATAAGATGCCACAGGACCCCACGTATACCTCTCTATGTGTGTCCTCGCAAAGCATGCCTCCCCCTACGGTCTACCCTAAACTCGGCCAAACTATCTCTACACTCTGCTGACAATCTGCCTCTCCAGAATGAACTGAGTCCTGCCAATAAGCCATCTCGTTTGGAAGCAGTACGGGAGCTCGTCTGCCTCATCGTCCCACACCTCACAGTCTATGTAAGTGTGCCAAACAACTGCATCCAGACCATCAAATGCATGCCTCCAATACTCAAGCTTTCCCAGCCTGTGTTGGGAAATCACGCTGGCGTAGCCATAACTATAAGGCTCACCCCTCTTCCTGTGGAATAAACATACTGGCCATGTGATAGCAATATGCTCCCACAACCAAAACTGTAGAAGCGAAACACCAACAGACAAACTAGCCCCCCTGTGATACACCACCTGGTGCATGTCTCTATATAGATGTGCAAGCATGCACACCCCCATGCATACTGTGTCCCATCTGTCATCATGCTCTCTAACACCTATCCCCAACCAATGGGGAAGCTGTGTGATCTCCTATCGGGGCATACTACACCACTGATCAATCCTGCCACTATGCCCAGGAAGTAGTCATAGCAGTCATGTATGTCCTGCCAAGAAATAACCTGCTCCACCAACTCAGGATCACTGAATACATGCCTGCACTCCTCCAACCCAACATCATGTTGTGACTCGTACTTAACTAACTCTCCCTGAATCGGGAGGTGCAGAATCTAATAGACGTCCTCAAGAGTAATCACCATCTCTCCCGTCGGAAGATGGAAGGTCCCATCCTCGCTATGAAATCGTTCCATAGCTGCAATCAGCATCACCCGGTTCGTGCGAACCTCGGACATGAAGCAAACATAATACAAGCCCATAGCACCTAGAGCCTCGCGATCCATCTTGGTCAGCATATATCGCTGCAACAGCGGCAACGGGAACTGCTCACGTGACATAAGAACATCCCAAATATCCTTCTGCAACCAAGCAAAGCATACCATCAATGAAATCCATATCCATATCAAAACCTACCCAAAGCAATCAAACTATCCTATCATTGGCTTAACATATCAAATTAATCAAAACAACATATCATCTCTCGACTAGATTCTCAGCAATCTTGGAGATCGCTAATCAATTGACGCATCGATCAGGGTGCCAATTGGGTTAATTTTGTTAAGTCAACTATTTTTCCAAGTGACAAATGCGCCGATCCATATCACATGCGCCGCTTCACCGTGAATGCACCACTCTTTGACGTGTATGCGCCATTCTGGCACATGCGCCACTTATTATGTCAAATATTGCCTAGTAAATGCGCTTATGTCAAATGCACAAATTATGTTAAATGCGCCATCTCAAGGTTCAAATGTGCAATCTCCCAGTAGATGCGCTAGTTCATAACTCAAATGCTCAAATTCTGTTAAATGCGCCAATTCAGGAATCAAAAGTGCAACATTATCAAATGTGCCAATTTACAGTGTAAATGTGCCATCTCGTGACATATGCGCCATTTCGGAGCTCATATGCGCCAGAAGGGAGTTTTGGCGCATCCGTCCTAGTTGGTTTTCCTAGCCATTATTACGCCTAAAAATCAACTTTCGACAAGTTTTGAAGAACTACATACCGGAGGTCCTGCCTCTACTGGCCGATCAAACCGTCAAATCTGCTCAAACCGATGCTCCTCGCGTGGAATATCCATCTGTCTGGCTGCCATACCCCCCTAAGCTCTCCAGAGGACAAATCAACTATGGATAAGTGTACAAATGAATAGAACATGTGGACCCAGCTCCTATATATAGCAAGTGACCCATATCTAACTATATGCAACTGTGGCTACTTCCCATGTCATTTTCTCTGAACCATGTCCCATTTTTCTCCATCCTAACCCATTTTCACCTTCTTCTTCGTGAGATTGTCTATCTCACGCCTTCTGCCTTCTTCCTGTCCAATCTCCTGAGGGGGCATCCTGTCGTCAAACTTGTACCAGGGGCAAACTAGGTAATGTATCACTGTTAAAAATTCTTATTCTTTGAAACAACGTGATAAAACACATTGCATCAAAGAGGGGCAAAATGTATACACCTAAAATTGGCATGACTCTACTTAAATAAATATTTTAAATATTTATTTCATCATCGTATTCCTCTATCAATAAATAAATACATTTATTTATTTATTTAATTCATCCCCTCTCATTTAATTAAATAAATTACATTTTATTTAATTAATTAAATTCTCCTACACCAACTTCATTCTTCTAAAATAATTAAATAATTTTAATTATTTAATTAAAATCTTTATTCTTCCAAATTTAAATAAAATGCAAATTTTATTTAAATAAAATCTAAAATCCTCACAAAATAAAATATATTTCTATATTTTATTTATTCCTCTCAATTATCTACAAAATAATTAAATAAATTCTTTTTATTTAATTATGCCTTCTTATCTTCACAAAAATCATTCTTATCTTCCAAGAATACTTTCCTCTTGTCACACAAAAGCAAAAGCTGAGTTACAAAAGCAAAATCAGTTTTAAAGCATCTTTAAAGCAAATCTTCTCTCAAATTAGAAAAATAAATTCTAATTTAATAAAATCAAATCTCATCCTCATCAAGAGAGGAGTTAACTCAACAAAGCGGCTTTTCAAATGACATGTGTCATTCTTCCATTTGTTGCACGTTCCTCAACAAGCCTCCTCTGTTGATCTTTTCTTTTCTTCTCAACCATTGATCTTCCCTCACCTTTTTCTATAAATACAACTTTCTTCTCTTCATTTCATATCTCTCATCTGTGCAAACTTACGCTGTAGGAATACAAGCGCGCCTTTGGCACCCCCACTTCCTAAAGCACTTCATAGCATCCATTTTTAGTGTGTTGAAGTTCAACTTCAATCACGCAAGTATCATAGCCATTCTATCTTTGTCATCTTTAACAAGCAAGGGAGCAATAGCTTCTGAGGGCTTCATCACCAAGATCAAGGAGAGATAGGCGAACTACGAAAGACACAAGGTAAAGGTGTAAGTATTGTTGTTTATTTGTTTTAATCTCCTTTTATCTTCAGATTCTATAGATGTTTGGGTTTTTATAATCTTTTGGAATAACCTATTTTCCCCCTCACAACTAAATTTTCTTGATCCTCTAGCAGAGAATGCACAGTCTTCTTTCGGTCCACCTGCAGAATAGAAAAGGCATCAGCAGCCTTGTGGGATGACCTCAAAACTAGCTTAACCAGAGTCTTGACTTTGTTCTCCATCATAGATAGGTGAGATTTGACTTCAACAAGGTCCACTTCCAGTTTCTTGTTATCCACATCCCTTCTAGCACTCATCACTTCCTTGTCGGGGGTTTCCTGCACATCAGTATCTTTATTATTAGTATCATAAAATGAGTTGTTCATAGAAGAAAAGTGGCTCACGCCCTCCTGTTCCTGCATAGGGGTGGTTTTGGTTCCCTTAATACCAACTTCTTGCACAATGTCTTCCCAATCAGAAGTAGTTGAATAATCAACAATCTTTATTCCCTGGGGCATACCTCTCGCCAATCTAGAGGATCTCCTTATGCTCAGTCTTCTGATAGAGCTAGCCTTTCCCATAGCTTTTTATTTTACAAACATCACCTCCTCCTTCCCCTGATTCCCCTGCTTTTTATCTGTCTCTTCAACACCTTTCCTCTCATCCCCTTCACTACATCTTTTTTTATCAATTTGTTTTGTGCAGGATTCCCTCCCTTATGTTTTTTGTTATCCTGCATGGGGTTTCTGTATTTCAAGTTACACAAGCCCTCATCAGCCACATCATGAGACTAGTCCTGAGAGGTCTCAAAGGTTTGCCTCGGAAATCAACTGCCAGATATAGCTTTCAAAAAAGAGGTTACTTTTGACACATGTGGGCTAGAGAAAGGACCAGAGGGACCGCTCATAGGATGGTTAGGTGGGGAGGTGGGCTGAGAGGCCATCAAAGTGGTTGGCTTCCCAAGTCTCACACTTAGGGGAATTTTATCTTCGATGTCTTCATTGGAGCTATCCTCCACAGATTGATTCGTTTGCTACTAGGTTATTGGTAAAAGCAGGTTTTTAAATAGGCCTAGACCCTTTTACAACAAAGTAGCCAAAAGGTAGATGGTATGAGTACCATGAGATATGGAACAAACAACATAGCATAGAAATGACAATCCCATTTCTATACAAAAAAAAACAAAAAAAATGCAACACCCTAGGGTTAGAGACTACACTATGCCTAGTGTTAATCTAGCAAACCTAACTCCATTCACTCGAGGGTGGGAGACAGAAACAACTTTTGGGAGGCCTTTCTTCCTTCTTTGAATGTAATTGTCCAAGGTAACCCCATGAATCCAAATCCTTAGAATGGGGAGAAGGGAGGGAGTCTTCAACAGACACCTCCACCATATACATCTTGCACAAATAGGGGGATAGTCCATTCTCCATAGCTGGAAAAAAAATGGATCTGGGTTCTTCGCACCACCCACCATGTGGGGTAACTACCGACAAAGGGGCAATCAGGGTCCAGTTTGATGAATTGGACTCGGGAGGAGTCAAGGGGCTCACCAAAACAATGCTCGCCCCAAGGGAAACCTCCTTGGGACTGTTCTTGCATTGTTCAATCATAGCCTTATCATCAAATCAATTAACAAGTACAACTACATATTAGTTCAAAGTCAAATTGTTATCTTCTTGGCATATAATGCAATGAATTATGGCTTATCTGCCTGAGAGTTTGTTACTGGGTTGCTTTTAGAAGGTTTTGCTTGGTTCCTATTAGATTTTGACATCATGATATAATATTATTATGGCCATAGTTTTGCTATCATATTTTGACATGAAGCTAGTAGATAAGACTTTCTATATAGTAAATCTATTATTAAATTTTATTAAAGATTTTCTATATGATAAAACTATTATTAAATGTTATTAAAGATTTTCTAAAATTAGATTAGTTAGTTAGATTCCTTGGTTAGATCTAAAGTGCTTTGAATATATGATAAAAATATACAAATTAATTTCTAATACTCATTAGAAAAGTAGCATTTTTCCTCTATTTAATATTTATTAACCATGATAAAAAAAAATTATGAACATCTTAATTTTGAGGGATAACAAAGAGGTACCTACAAGCTTTTCAAGATAAAGGCTTTCATACATTGGACAAATGAAAGCTTTTCAAGACAAAGGCTTTCATACATTGAACAAATGAAACACTCTTTGCTGAACTATTGAGGGCCTTTTAACAATATGAACAAAATAATATATATGTTTTTCTTGCCATTGCTTCATAATTTTTATTAGACTTATCAAATGAGATTTTTCTTTTCTCCAATATGTTGCGTTATAAATCATGGATGCATCATATTCAAGGACCCTATAAGCAAAGACCACCTCTAGAAATCT
The DNA here is from genome assembly GCA_027924645.1 of Cunninghamia lanceolata. Classification (NCBI taxonomy): domain Eukaryota; kingdom Viridiplantae; phylum Streptophyta; class Pinopsida; order Cupressales; family Cupressaceae; genus Cunninghamia; species Cunninghamia lanceolata. The sequence continues at coordinate 28,868,784 of BSBN01000021.1, forward strand.
AATCATTCTTTGATGAATCAAAGAAACCTATTTCCATAACAACTTTGAAAGAGAAATGTAGTATTTTTTACGAAGCTGGGGACAAAATATGAATTTCAATTGCTTTGAAGAGCGTCTTAACCAAATCAATTGTCAGTATAGTAGCAGGCTCCCCACTAATAGTTTCATATTCCATACTGCAGTCAATATCACACGAAGACTCCCCCTTGTCGTTCATCTCAAACCTTGATTTAAAATAGCTGAATCCCATTTGTCTGTACCCTCCTTCAATCACCTCGAATGCTATAATATGTTTTCCTTCATCCTTTTCCACCACTTTATCCTTCTGGTAAGTTATTCCTTCATGGTCATCTGCACATGTATATATAGAAATGTATATAAAAGGAATCATGATTAAAAGTTAATAATTACATTAGTTTTATAACGGGAGTAGGGTAAAGAATTTTAGGTGATTATCTTATACATAAAAATTAAAACATAACTGACATATATTAACAAAACTAAAATATGGTTTTTTTCAAAAATAAAATTAAAAATTTTAGATAGATTTATTGAGATGTCTATATTAGTTTTATTTTCATTGTTTACATTATTTTTATTTAAAATTTTAATTTTTAAATAAATGTTCAAATGAATAGTGTCTATGTCTTTTCTTATTTATCTACTTAGTGCTTTATATAGATATTAAAATTGATATTTATGTAGAAAATAAAATAACTCTTGAAATAATTAAATAGCTAATTTATTTTTCAATAGTAATGTAATAAATCATAGAAACCATGTCCAATTTTTCAAAACAATAAACTAGAACAAATTATTTACTTTTACTTTAATTTCAAGAGCTATTTTATTTTGGACATAAATATTATTTTTAATATCTATGTAAAGTACTTAATATCATGAACAATAAACAAGAAGATAAGAAAAAACATATATACTATTTATTTAAACATTTACTCAAAACAAGTAAATAAACTTGAAGTAAATAAAAATAAATCTTCAAATAAAAATTAAAAAACAAAGTAAATACAATAATAAAATAGTTCTTAAATAATTCTAAAATAAAATAAAATAGATAAATGTATTTAGTTTGAAATTTCAATAATTTTTATATATGAAAGATTTACTTAGTAAATTTAATTATATCACTTTCCATTATAATTTAAATAATATTTTTAATTTTTATTTCTATATTTACATTTTAAATTTTTAATACACAACTCCTATTAAAATATAGTACCTATTTTTTTATGATATTTTTTATACTTTTATTATTTTAAATACATGTTCTATCAAACCTAGTTTCAAATAATAGATTATGAAAATAAAATATATTAAATATGTTTTTAAATTATAACAATTTAATTTCCTAATAGAAAATTTAGTTGAAAATATTCAGTGTAATTATTTGATAGGAACATATGGTAATTTTTCATTTCATTATTTGATGTTTAGATCAAACAACTAAATTAATATGTGAAAGTAGAAGTAAAAACATAATTGTTCATCCATCTTATATCTTGTCCATCAAAAGTAAAAATGTTTTCTTTAATATTATCATGGTGTAATATTTTAGATAACATACTTACTAAGCATCTTTTAAGAGGTGTAAGGGTTTCACCAATAGGAAAATAATTAATAGTAACTTAGATACATTAGTTATGATTTGATATTTTTACACCATGAATATTTGATTTCGGGGAAGATTTGATCTTTCACATTATTGTTTTTTGGAAAGTTGTTTTGTGGCATGAGACAAATTTTTGATCAAAGGCTAACAATAATATAGTCTATCCACTAATTAACACTCTTTTGGTAGATATCAAGCTCTATTCTTATGAAGTAGGAGGTTTCATGCCATGATAAAAATCTACTCCACAATGAATTGGAACATTATCTTTAAAAATAGGAGCCCCTACTTTTTAGTTCCCCTTTTTGGTGGGGCTGGAAGTTTCCCCCCTAGTTTAAGAGATTGTTTTTGCCATATGTCATACATCTACAATTTTTAACATTATCTATTAATAAAAAAATATTTCAGCTAAATTTTTTAGCATTATCTTGTAGGTAAAAGAATCATGAAACCATCAGCTTGAGGTGGTTGCTTGTGAAATACTCCTAAAAAATCTTAACACTTACTGAAATATTTTAGAAACTCCTCTCTTTAAGATGGCCACCTTACCCTCATCACCACACACGCCCCCCCCCCCCCCCCCCCCTTACCCACCCACACAATTTTTCTTTCTATTTTATGAAATCTAAAAACTAAAATATAAATATAAAATTTCTTTTCATTTTAACCCATCTTCTTGTCCCAATCCTATTCTTTTTATTATATTACTTATAATATAAAAAAAAAAATTAATATATACCTTTTCTCTATATATAATATTAAATGTCCTATTATAAAATTGGGTACTATAATATTAATTTATCTAATAACACCCCCAAAAAACTTTATCGTAACAAAATTAAATGATTAATTTATTTTCTTTTTAGACTAAAGAAAGCCAACCCCACCTTGAACTAGTTTGGGTTTAAACATAGTGATCTTGATTCCTAACTAAGTAAATTTTGTAAAATAAATCTATAATTAAAAACTAAGAAATATATCTAACACATTTCCTTTTAAATTATTTTTAATATAACAATAAAAAATATTAAAAAAAGAAAGATCTTAACCAAAAATATGAAGTTTAAACAACCTCTACAAGGCAAACTCTACCACCGGGGGTTCAAAATTAAATTGGGACAAAAAAATCTACTGCAATGTTACAATCTTAAATAATTAAGACCTTAAATCAAGACAGCCTTGCAAAGAAACATAATTTTTTTTAAAACAAATAAATTAACCTAGGAACTAATACTTCGTATTTAGACAATCATGTAAAGTAATATAATCAAAATTTCAAAACAAATAAATTAATCAAAATTTCAAAACAAATAAATTAACTTTAGTAGATCTTCTAAATCAATTTGGTATAGAGGATGTTATAAGTTAGAGGGACATGAAAACAAGTGTTACAAATAGTATGTATGTTGTGGTTATTAACTAATGATATTTTTGTTTTTTCTTAATTATAATTCTAAATTTATTTTTTTTAGAATTAATAGATACAAAGATCAAAAATTAAATGTAATACTTGATTAAAATATTTATCTTCATATTTATCTTATAGGTTTTTATGTTTATAGTCTTAATTTTTTATTTGTAATATCAAATTTTAGAAATTACAAAGAAAATTCATATAACAAATGAAATATAATATTATTAATAAATATTATAAATATTGTAGAATATCAAAATTCTTAATAATTTAGTTATTACTATAATTCACAAAATTCTTAATAACTCTTAAATGTGGCACGATATTTTTATAATCCACAAATTTTGTCCAATAATTTCTTAAATGTACTACAAAATTTATATTGTAAAATTTATGAGTTGGATTGATTGAATAGATCATGTGAACCAAATTTTAGAAGTTAGAAAGAAAGTTCATATAACAAATGTATGGTTCAAAATTAGTTTTGATTAAATTATGTGCTAGTAGTTTAATAAAATTATGTCATTTTTTTTTTGGATATTGCATTATCTTCAAGAAGAATTAATTATTATATAATTACTTAGAAATAATTATATATTTCATAAATAAATTATATTTATAAATATAATATTATTAATATATATTATAAATATTGTAGAATATCAAAATTCTTAATAATTTAGATTTTAATGTATTTATTGATTTGATGGAATAGTGCTGCAAAAGCCTCCCTCATTCTATGGGTCATGAATAATAGTTGCCACGTGTTCAAGTGGCATGTAACAAATCCGGTTAAATTTTTGGTACCATATTTTTATTTTTCATTAGTTTTCCTACCCCTAAAATTGGGCATTTGTGTCCTTAAAAAGTGGAAACACAATATTAAAAAAAGTAAATCTAGTGTCTATGGACCATGAGTGATAATTGCCACTTGTTCAAGTGGCATGTAACAAATCAGTAAAATAAATCCTGTCAAATTTTTGGTACCATATTTTTATTTTTCTTTATTTTTCCTATTCCTAAAATTGGACATTTGTGACCTTAAAAAGTGGAAACATAATATCTAAATTTTCCAAATAGTTTTTGTTAAAATTTTCTCATATAAACATATAAACTTAAGAAAAAATAAAAATTTGTTCAACATGAAAAAATAATTAGATTAATCACTAGATTAAAAAAACTCATTGCAATACAGGTACTAAAAAGAAGAAATTGAATGATTACCTGCACCACCTGCACCAAACTTAAAGAGCAACAGAGTGCCAACTCCACCGTCTCCTTCCAGCAGTTCAATGGAAGCAAAAATGTTGGGCAGCAGCCTCGGAAATTTGTCCACCAAGTCCTCTGCAAAAACTTTCCATACTGCGCTTGCAGGCACACCAAGTTCTACTTGCCAACTGGTTTTGTACACCATGATGTTTTTCCTGGGAAAGAAGAAAAGTGCAGAGATAAAACGGAAAGATAGGTAGAGAAGAGTTAATTATATAACTTCTCTGCATTCTCCATGCTAGCATTTATGAAGAAAAGTTTTAACATACGCGTGTTGTTTTTCTGTACTGATCTAGATATTCCAGAAAAATGATAGATTCCTCACAGGCTTCTTCTGTCGTTATTGTTTCGCTGTGTACCAAATTAGTCGAATAGAATCTCAAGGGGACTACACGGTGGTATAACATCATCTTAAGCTCTCTTAAAAAAAACAAAAAGAATACAGCTAGCATTTTGTCTTTTAAGACTGGGGAATAGAATCTAAGTGGGATATGTTTTAAAATAAAGGTCTAACAATATGTAAGACTTTTTAAACAAAATTTTTAATGTAAGACTTTTTAAACAAAATTTTAAAATTAGTATTTTTTTACGAGCAAGATTAGTTATAACATGGGGTTGTTCAAGTGGTTGGAGACCAAGGTTTTAATATTCCCAAGGACATCTTAGTGCTTAAACTTCTTATATGAATTTGTCATTGTGGTTCATTTCTGCAATTTACTATGGGAAAATCCTAGCAAAACATGACTAACAAATTGTTTAGTTACCTAATGCATGTCACAAGAGAAGAACACACAATACACAACAAGTGACATCATCATATGGAATGCCAACTAATTCTAATGACATGTTGAAGAATGTGTTGGTAAATGTACAAGGGGAAAGTGGTAAAAAAACATAAGAAAAAGATAGATGACACACATCTTCATGTAGTGCACACCATGTGGTGTTAAAGGAAGGTACTAAAAAACAAGAGGGTGTCAATGAATAAAGCACCTAAGAGAGTTGCACCTTCAAAGACAACCAACTCTGCCAAGGTCCTCAATAGAAGAAAGAGGGTGATACCCTCAAACAACTAATTAAAAGAAATATGAATAAACAATCTAACTAATTATGCATGTATTAATCATTTTCTTAGTCTACAATAATCCAAGTAAATAGCATAAGCTCATTTTCCTAATTTTAACCCTTCAAAGAACATGTGATAAGGGTAAGAGAAGTACAATCTTACAAGGACATGTGCAATTCTCTAAGTACCATATTCATTCAATCATCATTTTAAAGTAGGACATCCATTTTTCATTTCTAAATATATGTGCTATAGGAGCATTTAGGGTGTAAGAGCAATCTTGCATCACTCAAAGGTATAATCTTTTACTTGTTTGTTTTGTTTGTAGGTTTTCATTTGTTTTTCTGTCATTAAACAATCACTACAGATCCCACCACATTTCACCATACTTGATGATCTCACCTCATGATTTGGGATACATGATCTACACTAATCCATCAATGTCTTATTCAATTTCTAAAAGATTCTATTCACCAAAAAGGCATAATTTAGTTTCTAAACTATTACTAGGCTTAACAAGCTTACACTCAATTTCATTGTTTGTGGTTTGTAGTATCTTCTCAAAGTTTCTGGAAATAAAAGAACACATATCAAGTTACAATGGATCCAGGAGTGTTTATGGTGTGAACTGCATCAAGGTTCATCAATTAGTCTTCACCACCCATTCAATTTGGGAGATCCATCTATGCATTTGGCTGACTCATTTGGCATCAAGCTTGGTGCCACCTTGCAGTAGACCGAGATGACTCATTCTACAAGAACATTAGAAGTTAGTGAAGAAAGTATAAAATAGCTTGACATGTGGTGTTGTATTGCAAAATCTTTTAAATGGTGTGATTATATTCATTTGTAATCAAACAACTAAGGCCTAGTATGTTGGAAGCCCATTGGGGTAGTTTGTAACATTGTTCTGACTATGATGGGATAAAGTGCATATGGTTATTTTGTTGTTTTAGTAAGTTTGTTGTGTGTTTGTTCACTTGGTTGTATGGTCAGATAATCCTTCATTAGACCCTTCAAACATGATTGCATTAATATGAACGATTTTCTTCATGTGCTAAGTATACATGTTCATTTCTTTAACATTATGGCATAAGTTCAAAAGAAGGTACATTCACTTACATTCCTTAATTCTAGTGCATGCAAGTGATTCTGTTCCCCTTTTTCTAATTACAATTAACAATAAGAGAGAGGAGGGATCTTCACTAATAAATTTCAATACTAATACATACTACACAAATCTAAACCACATGAATAATACAGACTACAAGGATATATAGAACCCTACTATATCATTTTCTCATTTAACTAGATACAACATTATAAATCCATAACTTATTACAACCCATTTTATATTAATATAAACATACTATGTTTGCTAAACTACATATTTAAATAATAAATTAGAAATAAACCATTTTCTATTTTCTTATTTTTTCTAGATTAATCATTTATATGTTGCAGGTTACCATTAAAGGTTGTTGCAAGTTAATTTAGGTAACTTGTAGCTTGTTGCATGTTGCTTTAGGTTGCATGTTGCATGTTTTAGGTTGATCAACAACTTGCTACAAGTTACCTAAGCTTGTTGCAAGTTGCATTACTTTTATTTTATACTATACATGTGCAAATTTCCCTCTAGATACCTAAACATTATGTCGAGTTTAAGGTAATGCCAAAACAAAAATAAGGGAAATCAAATTCTACATAACTTGAAGATACAAAATCACATTACTATATTTCTTAAAGTTCCACATATTTTGGATACACCAAGCATATTTTACAATCTCTTTCTTTATCATGAACACTATGAAATACAAGATACAACCACACTTTCTGCTCAAAAGACTACAATGTAAACAAGCAAAGACCTCCAATGTTACATCACAAGTAAGAATAAAATCCAAAATATAAATAGATAACATGACCAATGGGGAAGGTTACCTTCTAACCATATAGTAGACTCAACTAACAACCCCATAGATAGGAGGAATGCCTAGGAGGGGTACATGCTAGCATTAACAATAAACGCGCACACACACAAAGCCAAACACCCCACACACAACACAAGGTTAGAGGAGGTTACTAAGATCTATCTCAATCCTAAACTAATATTCTTCTCATAATAATAAATCTAAACACAAATATAAACATAACTTTGAAACACCCCTTTTTCACCCAAGAACACACTCACACTAAACCCTCATCAAGATAAAGCAAACACATATTTTCCTCCACATTTAAATCACATGGAAAGAGGAGAACACAACCACACATCAAGAGAATCACACAATACACAAACACATACATAATAAGGGGTCTGTGCATGGAAATGGGGGACCAAAAGGGGGTCAAAAGTGGCTAATTTGTTTTTGAAATCAGTAAAAAGTGATCTTGGATGAGAAATTGAAGACATCATTCTCAAAATTAGAAGATGTGATAAGAACAAGAGGTTTCTAAACTACTATTTTTAAAAAAAATTGTGGAGATTAAGAGGTTCAAATAGGGGGAGCACACAAAGTGTTCTAGTTTTTGTCAGAAAAAAATAACATAGCATCTAGTGTGCTTCCCCCAAAATGTTGACTTTTTTTAAGTTTTTCACAAATCTCATCATTAGAAAATTAGCTAACATCATGTAGTTTATGCTTGATTTTTTCATTAATTTTTTAATGAATATATGTTTTTTTATGAATTCTCAAAGTGGACACATCCTAAAAAATGAAAATTTAAGCGTGCTCCCCCCTAAATTATTTGAAAACTAATCAAAATTTTTAAAAAATCATTTTTTATTGAATAGAGTTTAGAATCTAAAAAATTATTTGTTTCTTAAAATTATTCTCAAAATATCATAGAATCTAAAAATGCTATGATATTCTACGAATAAATAATTTATTATTTTTATTATATAAGCATTTATTAGGCTAATGATGTTTTCATGTTACGTGAAAGTCTAGATGTTGGAGAGACTAGTTATCAAAAGGAGAAGATAGTTGAGATGGATGATTTGAATCTTACTATGGCAAATGAAGTACTAGAGAGAGGATACAAGCAAATGGGCTAAATAGCTATTTTAAGACTAGATTTTAGCTCAAGGAAATAGGTGTATCTTTAACAAGTGATGAATGCACAATGGATAATGAGGCTAGTGGACAACAAAGAAGGTCACCAGAAGAAGCACTGCAAGACAACTTCTTCATTGTCAAAACTATGGAAGCTTATTTACTACAACAATAAATTCATCTAAGAAAAATAGTTCATTTTCCTGCATTGGTCAATCATAGCACTGTCATCAAATCAGATAACAAGTACAACTACATATTAGTTGAAAGTCAAATTGTTTTCTTCTTAGCATATAATGGAATGAATTATAGATTATCTACTTAAGAGTTTATTACTGGCTAAATCTTTTAGAAGGTTTTGCTTGGTTGCTATTGGATTTTTATGTCATGATATGGCATTGTTATGGTCATAGGTTTGCTGTTATACTTTTGGCATGAACCTAGTAGATAGGACCTTCTATGTAATAAATCTATTATTAAATATTATAAAGGGTTGTCTGAAATTGGGTTAGCTAGTTGAGTTGGCTAGTTAGATCTAAGATGCATTGAATTTACATAACAAGAATATGCAAATTTCTATTACTCATTAGAAAAGTAGCATTTTTCCTCCATTTAATAGTCATTAATCATGATGAAGAAAACGTATGAACATCTTAACTTTAAGGGATAAATAAGAGATATATACACTATTTTCAAGACAAATACGTTCATGCATAGGACAAACAAAGAACTCCTATGCTGAACTATTGAGAATCTTTTAGCCATATCAAGAAAATAATATATTTGTCATTGCTTCATAATTTTTGTTACTAAAATCTATGACTTCCTTAAAAAAATTTAAATATGTTGCAATATAAATCATGGATACTTCATATTCAAGGATTCTATAAGAAAACATTTATAGGAGATCTAAGATCAAATACATTAAAATAATGAAAGTTTACATTTGCAAAATGATATAAAAGAAACATACAAACATATATTATATGTGTTTTTTATTTTGATTACATTATTTAGTGAACTTTATAAAGGCCTTCACACTTTTAATTTTTATAATCATTTTTCCCATAGGAAACAACTATTTTTAAGAGTTGGCTATGAAGGTAGCTACCACTCTAGATCTAGGACTTCATGAAAGTACAAGAGAAATCAAAGGGATTTTAGCTTTGTGAATAAGTCTTGGATACTTGCAAAGTTGTTTGGATTTAAACCAATTAATTTGTTCTCCAATTTGAAACCTCTCATAGTATCTTGCTTACCAAAGAGATTCTCTAAGGTAGTCCAAATTTCATTTTGTGTATTACAAGATTCAATGTGAAAAAGGAGATCAAGAGAAATAGACACCCACATAATGTTTCATAGGCTTGATCACATCTAGTGTACCACTTTATCTTTTCTACAACTGTTGTTGGTTCACTTTCTATACCCATTGTTACTCTATGAATTTTCAAACTTCTTAAATGAATTTCTATTTTTGTTTTCCACTCATGATAGTTATTTGGTGTGAATATAAGAAGTTTGGCTTGATCCATGATACAAGAGTACAAAAAAGAACAACACAAGTACAACCCCCTTTTACTCAATCAACAAGATCACCCCAACAAAATAATGATTTTGGGACTTTATAATTAGTCTAATTACAATTGCCACAAGCTAAAACATCAAAGTGATCTTTGATTTTGGTACAATACAAAAGCCAAAATTAGGCTAAAACTGAAAGTACAATTTCTAAGAAAAATTGAATCAAACTTGTTTAATATGAAAAGAGGGAAGAGGGTAAATAGCTGGATCCTCCTTTCACTACAAACATTCAAGGACATTCAACCAAGTTGAATTACAACTTTTGCAAGAGGATTCACCTACAGGTTGATAGTCACTTGTAATGATATGGAAATTTAAAATTTATCAATTAATGTATTAATTTAATGCTCAAGTATGCTCAAAACCCTAATTATGTAAAATCGTAAGCAAACAGATAAATTACAGCAAGTGTTCGCAGACCAAGACACTAGACAGAGATTAGTTACTAACCATTTTTTGAAGTTTAGGATGCAAAACAATCAGGGGCTTCATGACTAGCATCCTAGTCCAATGTAGTGTTCTCTTCACAAGGTTCCAGACTCTTTCTGACACTAATAATCATTATTCTGTCTGTTTCTGGCTATGCAGATGCGGAGGGCACTGTGACTCACACCGAAGACCAAGGCAGGATGTTCTTCAAGGTGTTGGGACTTCTCTTGATGCTAATTATCATTATCTCAGGGATTTCTGCACCTGCAACCTTAGAGGGCTTTGTGACTAGCATCCTAGTCCCGACAGTGCACTGAACTACTTCTTTCCACTAGATATGGAATCCTTATCTTTTGTAACCTTCCTCTATAACTCCACTCTGCGAAATCTGATACCTATAACTTGTAATCACAAGGAGTGTGGTTAGGGGTTGTGGTGTTTAGGAGCTTTCCTCAGTCAATCCCCAAAATGGCATTCAAGCCTTCCAACACCATTGTTTGATAAAGATTGTGTATCCCTACAGGATAGAGGCAAAAACAAATTAATAAATGATTGGTTCAACACAAATAGATATCACCTTGGAGGTGTAGCTCACATGTGGATGAAAATCCTTCAACACATAAGAAGATGAAGCTAAATCTACAATCACAAACACAACAACAATATTCTACTCTGCAACAATGAGTATCTTAAATGCTATAAAATCATAAGTTCACCAAAAGTTCATAGTTATTTTCTAGTTTACAAATGAATCCATGCTTATATATGCATTCCCTCTTTAATTTCATAATTCAAACATAAGATGTCAGCCACAGAACCTCTTGACGGTCACGGGTAAGTGCAAAAAGATGGGGGGCCAAAAAGTGGCCAAAATAATTTCAAAAAAATTTAAGTCATAACGCGAGCGCATTATAATGCACTCGCGTTATGGCTTGTTAATGACAAGCCTCAGGCTCGTCATTACCGAGCCATAATGCGAGCACGTTATGGCCAACTATAAATGAAAAAAAAAGCAAGTGAATTTCATTTCACTCCCATTTTCTCCTCTGCCCGCGGCCTCCAAACCCTCAAAAATGTGCTCGCGTTCTGCAAAATGCCAATCAACACAAAAAGCTTATCAATTCATCACCAAAATGCCGCCGCGACGCCGAGCACACCAAAGAGGTGAGTTATCTTTGTTTTTTTGTTTGAATTTCTTTCTAAATAGGTAGGTTTTTGTTGATTTTTTATGTATATTTCGTTAATTGTCAGGAAATGTTAATGCACCTCCTCCTCCTCCTCCTCAAAATCCACAAAATCCTGAGGAGGAAATACCTGCAGAACAACAACCTCCTCCATTCATTCCTCGACATGCCCCTGGAACACAAGATAATATAATTGGGCAAATTGAAAACAACAAAAAATAAATTGAAGATATAATTGCAAGGTTGAAAGATCCTTCCACTTCAACCTTGCATAGGTCCACGCTTGCCGAATCTCTTGAGTCTATGTTATCAAATGTAAATTCAATTAGCAAGCAAATAACTAGTTGGACCAATAAAAAGAGAGAGTTTAGAGATTACTATGCAGATAAATTGTCATACCAAGATGTCAAAAAATTACAAATTACAAAATTAGACTTGTGTTCAATTTTTACAAACCCACAAACAAATCAACCTCCACCCATTACATGCAAGAGGTTCCCTATCCATTGGTGCAACAACCAAGCGATAAGGGACAATTTCAAGCAGAGGTGGTGGATGGTTTTTGACCATCCTCCATGCAATAATAATGAGGTCCCGCAATACTTTTTGAGGAAACTCTACTGCGAGTTTGTCCTCAATAAAGTGCCAAACTATTTTGATATGCGGGACTTCTAGGGTAGAGGTGGGGGCTCAGCACAGAATAGACCAAGGGCACGTCTTGACCCACAGCGGGTAGTGAGACGAGTAATTAGTAGACCAGCCCACGAGCATGTTTCTATCCCTTCCATTGTGAAGGAGAGTGTTGAGGTCGACACACTGAGGTCGATTAGTGCCTTGACCCAGAGCATCATAGAGCATGCCGATCCTGCAACACAGAGTGGGTTGGGAGATAGTGCGAGGAGTAGGGTCCCACTGCATACTTGCCAGGCTTGCAGGTCAGCCTGTGGTTATGACCCCATGGACAGTCAGGACGTAGGTGCACAGGCTACATCTACAGCTGAGCAGATGGTGATGACAGATACCCTCCTGAGTGAGACTTTTGGCCTTGATACTCAGGTAAATATTAGCAAGTTTATTGAATTTAATTTATTAAATTTCATTTTTTAAATACAAGATTAACTAATTTAAATTGATGATTTTAATGAAATTTCAGGGTCATAGCGTCGATGTAGTTTTGAGTGGTTCTCCACCTACATTTTTCACTAGATCATCTACTGTCGAGGTATGTAACTAGTAAACAATTATAAATATTACATGTGAATAGCATCATTATATGAATGGTATTCTAATTTCTGATTTTGGATGTTGAATAGGTTAATAATGTAGATTTCATGGCAACACCTACCAGCAGTGGTGGACTTCAAAGCTTTATGGAGGTAATAAAATAAATAGTTTAATGAATGAATTGTACTTACTAAATTTTTGTATGTGATTTGTGTGTTTTATTGTGTGTACTTCCATGTTTAGATGAATGTGTGTGTATGTTAGGAGCCATGATTTGCATCACTATTATAGTTTTCGTAATTGAATAATGTTGTTTTATTTCCAGATGATGCAGGCTGCGGAGACACCTCCCCATGTTCATAGGGCAATGGAGCAGGGTGTGGCCTCTGCGATTCATAGCTCTATGGCATTGACAGGGGTATGAGGCAGATTAGTAAATTTCAATTTACATTCATTGTTATAGTTGTCTATTTTTGAAAAATCAAAAGATTATTGATTTGAAGTTTAATTTCTATCTGGATGGTTTCTATAGGACATGACATCACCAGGGCCTATTCCTGCTACTGAGGCAAGCGAGGAGACAGATTATATGTTAGCGGTAAGTGATTATTTTGTTAAATGTTTCATTTTTTTATAACATGTAATTTGTATATATTAATGTCTATACTTTTTTTTGTAACAGGTAAAGGTGTAGGAAGAACTAAATAGGAGGAGTAGCCCTCGGGTTCATAGTAGACCACCCACATGCATGTCTCCATCCCCTAGAAGATCAAAGGCTGCTCATGATTTATTCTCTTCACCAGCTAGAGGGGAATGACTTTTTATTGTGTTCCTTTGTTGTATGCCTATATGGCATTTGTGGACATATATTTTGTATTGTACATAGTTGACATTGTATGCCTATATGGCATTCTTGTAAGCCTATATGGCTATTTTGTATATATGTTATACTTATATCGACAGATATTGATGTATGCCTATATGGATATTTGGTTAATACAAATCTTTTTTATTGATGGCGTCCATACTTGCATTATAAATCCACTTTTGAATGGATATTTGTAGATGGCTACTTCAAATATTTAAAGTCCGATTGTATTACATAGGATGTTTGCATTTTCTTTGATAGGCTTAATAGGCCATGGATTACATGATGGTGTTTGATGGAAAAGTATGGTACTAGAAGACTCTAGTTCATTCTTAATAGGCTTGTGATTGATAATATCTTTGCATGATTGCACTTGATCTTGGATCATGGGCATGTTGTTAGGATTTTGATTGCATTGTGATGTTTGATGGATAGGCATGGTGTAAGATACCCAACTAGTTCTACAAAAATTTTTCCTTACTTAAACAATTTTACTTGCTATCAATTCATCAACTACTTCAACAACACAAAGATATACATCAAAGATAACTACTTGAATGAATCAACCTTAGAGTTGGGTACTTGTCTAGTTATTTGACTCAATCAACTTGCAATGTCTTATTACATGGATAATGCTTTCAATAGCATGAAGTTACAACTTATTCAATGGAGATACAAAAGAAAGGCCTTGAAGCCTTGATGTTTACAATGGCGTCTACACTTGATCAACTCAATCAAACTCAATGATGTCAACTGAATGTCAACACCTCACAATATCACAAGGGAGCATCACCTTGCTTGTTGCATGGATGAACGTCATAGTTGCAAGACTCTTAGGGTTAGGCACCAACTGAAGGTAGTAGAGACTAGACTAGGCGCCATCCTAAGCTGGGCGCTTCCTTGAGGTGGTAGAGACATGGATGAACGTCTGGTGGGGTTTGATGACTCTATATTGACACTCAAATTCACTTAGGCACAATATTAGTGTTCTTCTAACTAGGCACCAGATAGGAGGATTCTCAGGGGTTTTGGCGCCTAGGTTACAACTTGTCAATTTCTCAAAGAATCTTTGAAACACTTGACTTCCAAGGATTATCATCTTACCCTCTGATGGAGCACCTTGTTCCAAAATTGGTCTTGGGGACTTGCATCTCTCTTAGGCACATGTTTGGAGTAATGTCAACTGGTATCAGCGCCTATTATCTCAATTCACACTTGACATCAAACTTTTGAAGCTCGTTTACCCTAGCACCTTTATCTTCTATCAAGCGCCTAACATTCTGGAGGTGAATTCCATCTTAATCCAAGTCTTCAAGGTACTTCCAAGTTTAGGCACCAAAACAGGGTTATGGAGGAGCAGAACCACGCCTTAGGAGGATGACTAAACCCTAGGCGCCAATTTGAGGTTCCAAGAGCATAGGTATGCGCCAAGTAGAGTTTGATGCTCAAAACATTAACATTATTCAGTGAAATCCTTTTTTGACTCTAGGTGCCATTTGGAGGCTAGAAAGAGGGAAGTTGACACCAACTGCATTAGGCGCATTTATGAGGTGATGGAGACCAATAAGTGTGCCTTGTCCTCTAGCTCTATTCCTTGTTAACTTTACAACTTAGATTATCTGAACAACACTGAGAATGCTTCCCTTCTTCCTGATACAAGTTGAAAGATCCACTGGGCGCCATTTCAGGTGTCTGGAGAGATCATCAACCAAGGGCGCTAATAGAGCCTTTCGCAAATGGAAAGAGCGCCTTACTTAGATTTGATTTCTGGATGCCAGAATTGAGGAATTTTTTGCCTTGGCTAGGAGTTTCTCATTTCAATCTTGATTATTCATCTAAGTGACTTTCCTTAGCTCCCAAGCCTTCAATCTATCCATTACCCCCTGCTAGGCGCTCAAAATAGAGTGTTAATGCCTTATGAAGGTTAGGCGCATTCGGAGGGTGGGGTAGGCAAGTGAGGGTGCTAGACCAGGCCTTGAGACTTCTCTCCTCATCAAAGGCTTTCAATCCTAGGTGCCAGATCCAAGGAGTTCCAACCAACACATGCGCCTAGTGCTGTGAGTTCACCCAAAGGACATCTTTAACTTGAAAGCTTTCAATCTTCATCCATCTATGCTAGGCGCTCAATTGGAGGATCCCTAGAAACATGTATAGACTCCTTGAGGTTCTTAGGCGCTTAATTTGGATGATCCTTGTGCTAGGCGCTTAGTAAGGAAAACTGGAGTGAAATGGGTGCCTAGGCTCCCAAGCTTCCATACTTAGTCAAATTTTAGGGTTCTGACCTTGTTCCTGCAAAACAAACAGATAGAGTTAGTCCGAAACCAATTCATTCCCTCATCATTTGGAATTAGCCTCTGAGAATGAGGAATAGGCTAATCCATTATACACTTGATGATCAAGCTAGGAACGGGGACATGACACATGGTACTAGGCTAATCATTTTGGGTTTTGCATGAGCCTCGGACAAGGTAATAGGCATCGGGTTTTTATCTTGCATAATGATTTTTTCAAACCAAAGGTCCATGATGGAAATGATTAAGGATGATAGAATGTTTAGATTTTGGACTTTGAGATGTTTATTGTTGTAAATGTTTATTGTTTGGACTCAAATTTTGTTAAATGGTTGTTTGAAAGAGGACACATCAAACACAACAATAAGATTGGTTTAAGTATGGATGCAAATGATGTTTACTAGTTTACTAATGTGATGATGTTTACTAATGTGATGATGATTACTAATGTGATGATGATTTTGCATGTTTTCAATGGTTGGGATCTACAAGTTATGCATTTTTTTGGGATGCACACCTCATTGATTGTAGTGGGATGACTTGAATGCATATTGCCTATATCCACGGGATGACTTTGTTATTTTTCCTTGTCTATGCTCATTTGCACATTGGTATGTTGCATTGGGATGAGAGGATGGATGTTGCTTTGATAGTGATGTGTATTCGTCACCTAGTGATGGATGATCTTATATAGTGGTTGGGTGTAATGGTTATCTTCATGTGGTTGTAGATGTTGATCCTTGGTTTAGAGGTGTTTGGTAGTGTGTCTTGGTGGACTCTTGATTCTAGATTAGAGTATTAGCATGATACAAGTTCTCTTGAGACTAGGATGTCTGTATTGGTGCATCAGATCTTCTAGGAGGAGATGTTAAATCATGATGTCATGTTTGGATACCTAATTTTGTAGTTGGATTTTTGACAGTGGTCTTGTTGGTTCTCTTGGTATTGAGTACATTGGTCATGTGCTTGGGAGCTTCATGATAATGTGGTGTTGCATTTGGAGCTTAACATGGATTGATTGGTTTTAGGTTCTCATACATACTTCGAGACTTGGGTGAGGCTAGAGTTCTCTTAGGATTAGAGACACTTGTTGAGATGGTTACCCTTTAGAGGTTTTAGCAGGAAGACCAAGGAGACTTTCACTTGGATATGGGCGTGAGTTAATTATGGACCTAGAGAAGATTCTTATTGGTTCTAGAGGGTTCATTCGAAGGGTGTCTCTAAACATGCTTTTTCTCAGGCACTAAACTGGAGTTGTCTAGATGCACAAGTGCGCCTCCCTCAATGAAGTTTCTTTTGTTAACTTAGTTCATCCTAGTGACTCAAGGGGTTGTTATATTCTTTAGGCGCAATCTTTCATAGATTAAAACATTCACTCCATGTTAAGGTGCTCAAAGGAGGCTCTGGAGATGGAAAATGGCGCATTAACTCACTTATGTAAATTTTAGACTTTTAGGCAATTGCAAGATGTCTTGGAGGGCTCAATTCTTCAAGGCGCCCATTTTGTTCACCACTTGTAGCATCACTTGTTCAAGGTGCATGTGTGATTTAGTCAAAAATAGGCGCCTAGAGTGAATAGGCTTTCATCCTGACTTAATACACTGCCTCCTTCTGACAATTTTTGGGGCAGCAGAAAACCTTTCACTACGGGCAAATGCCTCAGAGCTATAAAAAACTGAGAGAGATTATTGTAGAGGCACTCTACATGATCGCGTTGCCTCAGACGGAATGTTTCTAAGTGACACAGTTTTTGAGTAACATCTCGTCAAAGATTGTTGCCTTTTTGCACTTTGGACTCTTCAGGGATATCGTCGGTACAATGTAGCTCCGACTATTTCGACATGTTTGGGTGAAAAATAGGACCATGCCTAGTGTAAATGTACCCATTTGGACGCATTGGAATAGTCAGTTTGGTCGCATCAGGAGTAGAACAAAAGTTACACCCCTTTGCAACTTTACACTGCCTCCTTCTGACGATTTTTGGGGCAGAAGAAAACCTTTCACCACGGGCAAATGCCTCAGAGGTATAAAAAACCGAGAGAGGTTATTGTAGAGGCACTCTACGTGATTGCGTTACCTCAGATGGAATGTTTCTAAGTGACACAGTTTTTGAGTAACATCTCGTCAAAGATTGCTGCCTTTTTGCACTTTAGACTCTTCAGGGATATTGTCGGTACAATGTAGCTCCGACTATTTCGACATGTTTGGGTGAAAAATAGAACCATGCCTAGCGTAAATGTACCCATTCGGATGCGTTGGAATAGTCAGTTTGGTCGCATCAGGAGCAAGACAAAAGTTACACCCCTTTGCAACTTTACACTGCCTCCTTCTAACGATTTTTGGGGCAGCAGAAAACCTTTCACCACGGGCAAATGCCTCAGAGGTATAAAAACTGAGAGAGGTTATTGTAGAGGCACTCTACATGATCGCGTTGCCTCAGACGAAATGTTTCTAAGTGACATGGTTTTCGAGTAACATCTCGTCAAAGATTGCTGCCTTTTTGCACTTTGGACTCTTCAGGGATATCGTCGGTACAATGTAGCTCCGACTGTTTCGACATGTTTGGGTGAAAAATAGGACCATGCCTAGCGTAAATGTACCCATTCAGACGCACTGGAACAATCAGTTTGGTCGCATCAGGAGCAGGACGAAAGTTACACCCCTTTGCAACTTTACACTGCCTCCTGACGATTTTTGGGGCAGCAGAAAACCTTTCACCACAGGCAAATGCCTCAGAGGTATAAAAAACTGAGAGAAATTATTATAGAGGCACTCTACGTGATCGTGTTGCCTTAGATGGAATGTTTCTAAGTGACACAGTTTTCGAGTAACATCTCATCAAAGATTGCTACCTTTTTGCACTTTGGACTCTTCAGGGATATCGTCGGTACAATGTAGCTCCGACTGTTTCGACATGTTTGGGTGAAAAATAGGACCATGCCTAGTGTAAATGTACCCATTCGGACGCGTTGGACTAGTCAGTTTGGTCGCATCAGGAGCAGGATGAAAGTTACACCCCTTTGCAACTTTACACTGCCTCCTTCTGACGATTTTTGGGGCAGCAGAAAACCTTTCACCAAGGGCAAATGCCTCAGAGCTATAAAAAACTGAGAGAGGTTATTGTAGAGGAACTCTACATGATCACGTTGCCTCAGATGGAATGTTTCTAAGTGACACAGTTTTTAAGTAACATCTCGTCAAAGATTGCTGCCTTTTTGCACTTTGGACTCTTCAGGGATATCGTCGGTACAATGTAGCTCCTACTGTTTCGACATGTTTGGGTGAAAAATAGGACCATGCCTAGTGTAAATGTACCCATTCGGATTCGTTGGAATAGTCAGTTTGGTCGCATCAGGAGCAGGACGAAAGTTACACCCCTTTGCAACTTTACACTGCCTCCTTCTGACGATTTTTGGGGCAGCAGAAAACCTTTCACCACGGGCAAATGCCTCAGAGCTATAAAAAACCGAGAGAGGTTATTGTAGAGGCACTCTACATGATAGCGTTGCCTCAGACAGAATGTTTCTAAGTGACACGATTTTTGAGTAACATCTCGTCAAAGATTGCAGCCTTTTTGCACTTTGGACTCTTCAGGGATATCGTTGGTACAATGTAGCTCAGACTGTTTCGACATGTTTGGGTGAAAAAAAAGACCATGCCTAGCATAAATGTACCCATCCGGACGCGTTGGAATAGTTAGTTTGGTCACATCACGAGCAGGACACCAAAAATGCAAAAGTTGCTTTATGCAACTTGACAACATTGACACTTTTTTGCAACATGACTCAAAGACTCAAACTGACCCCAAATGACTCAAAGTGACTTAAAATCACCTTGATTTGGTGCCTAATGTACATTATAGAGGTCGAGGCGCTCCTTATCATTCAAACATCTTAGATGAGTGCATAGGAAAGGAAAAAGCTCTAAGTTTCATCATCATGAGCACCTAATATCAAGAGACTTTAATGGCTCAAACCTTAGCATGGAGTCCTAAGGCGCATTTCATGTCTCCTTTCATCCAGTTTGGTGCCCTTATGTAGATTTTTAAACTTGATTTGGCACCCGATATGTGAAGGAAGATCTAAAGGCATGAAAGTGGATGTCATATTGCAAGAGTTTGGATCATCAAAATTGAAAGAAATAAGTCTATTAAGCTTGGGTGCCCTTGGTCTTCTTTTCATTCATTATGAGCGCCTTGGGAGAATGGTAAATAGGTCATCATCATGATTGGGCACCCTGGATCCAGAGTGTTGGAGAGATCATCAAATGGTGTCTAGTAGGGTGAGTTATGAGTTTGGTCGCATCAGGAGCAGGACACCAAAAATGCATAACATGATGATGTAAAAATGTGTACATATGTGTAAAAATGTAGGAGGAAATAAAAAAAGACAAACCTTACAAATTAATGTGCATACTTACAACTCAATGTAACATAACCTTACAAAATCAATGTGAATACTTACAAATTAATCCAATGAACCATCCGGGTCTACTCTACTCTTTATTGTGTCAAGTATTGCTTCATGGTCAGACTCACGCACCTTCCACAATATTTTGTTCAAAGGTCTACCCTGATACTTTATCAAATGAACATTGGATGTCACGACAAGGTTCGAGTAATTAAGAATCTTTTAATGCATGTCAAAGTCCTGAAATAGCCAAATATTAACACTCTTATGTGGGTACCTTCTAAGCCATGTTCCAGTAATAACCACTGATCCTGTAGGGTATTCGATGTTTTCTCCATCTATAACAGGGGCCTCTAATTTCTTTTTGGCCTCAACACAACGACATAAGTAATAATCTGTTCCCTCTTCATTATCTTCATCTGCAATAACTGCATATACGTGCCCTACATTGATATGTGTAGCAAATTAGATGAAATTAGTCGACATTACAAGAACACTACAAAGTAAGATGACATTACCTAGTTGAACTAGATGAAATTAGATGCATATACGTGCCCTATATTACCTGGTTGAACTAAATCTGATATGTGGTCAAAGTCAACTGACGATTCCATCTGTGTTAGTTCCAGTGCCGTCGGGGGTCGATACGTGTCAAGTGGGCTAAGATAACTTAACTGCCATTTGTCAACCCACTCCTTTGACTCGCACTCATCCCAGACTTGAATTGTACAAGAAGAACAAAAGCATGACATCTTTCGTGTATGGATACTCCATGAACCTGCAATTGAGCTTCTAAAAGAGTGCATCTCATTTGATCCTGTCAGTGTACAACAATCCTCATATGGTGCAATGTTAGTATCATCTATCAACCAAAAAAATCTACGAACTAAAGACTTACCTTCATTACCTGGACCCATGGAAGCATTACACCACTTGACAATCGATTTTGCATCTGTCAACTTTGCATTGTCTTTATTCTTTAACTCTTCTCGTGCTATGGCTCTTTTGATACATGCTCCTGCACCATCATGCTCCCCCTTTCCATGCCCAGCCTCACAAAAGTTCCACATATGTTGAATACCTATAAAATTATGCCTCCTACTCAGCCAATAGAAATTTCGTGAGTTCTTGAATTGTGACGCACAATTATCCGACCATATGATATGTTGACTAAATGATATGCCCCTTCTAGCCAAATCATTGTAGAACACATGAAAGCAACCTTGCACAAATTCCGTAGAATGCGTGCGATCATCACTAATATAGAAATTATACTCCCTTATGATCTTTCTGTCATCCTCTGTACTATCATTCGCATGAATGAATGCGATGTGCACAAATATAGAAACCTGTGTGGAGTTGTAATATTGTGATTGCAGCTCACGCTGTGGCTGTAGACTGTAGTTCTCTGCAAAGTCGACGACTGAAACAATGCTACCAACCAGAAATGTGTCCTTGCATAACTTGAATTGCAAGTCCAACCATCGAGCTCTATGGGCATGTCTTGCATACTCATACACTGCTGTCACGAAATATAGGCATAAACTGATACACTGGAATCTTTTCAATAACTAATTCACACCTCTTTGCTTCTTTACCATCTTTTGTATTGTATGCCACTGTTTTATACTTGCCAAACTCTACTAGTTCGTTTCCAACCGCATGTGTTATTTCCATATGTTCACATATTGGCAAATGTTGCAAGCCACCGCAACGATGACATGTGCCATCCAAGCATAATTTCTTGTAGAATATTTGACCTTCCTCTCTTTCACATAACATTCTTGATATGAAGTCTCTTGAAGATGTTGGTGGGGCACATATGGCACAACCCTGCAAATCATTGTTAGTATGCATATCTAAACATATAGACCTATAAGCATCAAAATGGTTAGAAAATTCAATATGTAATCTACAACAACAAGTAGTGCATGTGTGATTTATCTTAACATAGAAAGGTTTTAGCATTTCAAAATATCTTTGACAAATTTTAATTTGAGGATACTTCTCTAGAAATTTACCATAAAACTGTGTTTGAGTCTCATCCAAAAAATGCTTTGGATGTGGCTCGCGGTTCTGACTACCGATTCTCCTTTTTACCACATCCCTTTGATTCAGAGATACCCTTGTGTAATTCTTCCAAAAGTCTTCAATTAGTGATCTCAATGCTTCAACAATTGGTTTATCTTTTCATGGTAGTCTCCCCAAGAACGCCCATAATTCATTGGCATTAGTGTCCTCAATTCTTTGGCGTCTTCCAACGGCTCTTGATAAATTTTTCCTATTAATTCTCAATTCTTGACTTGTCTTTCTAATGAGACGAGTTTTCCTCGTTTGACTACTTACTATAGTCGATGTAATCACACGCCGTGTTGCATTACTATCTTTTGTGCGTGAGGTGTTACCCACACTCTCATACGCACTCATTAGATTCTTGACAATAGATTTTTCACTTGAAGCCTCTGATGTTCTCAACCCAAGAATCTTCATGATAGACCTATACTTTATACTTCGCATCATTTCAACAAATAGTTGACATCTTGCAGTCTCATTTAACTTTTCAAAGAACAATCTCCAAATCTTACTAGCATATCTTCTACAAGTGCGTTTTGGAATCTTACCTTCCATTGGCTGTAAAATATTCTCATCAATATCAATCAAATACTTTAGCTTTCTATGCAAAATTCTAGGTGGTGTCAAGTTAGGTAAATTCATCTCAACATTAGGAATTTCATCAATATTTAAATGAGATGGGTTAGATGGCATACCTTCGATTGAAGATGGAATAGATGACATACTTTGAGGTTGAGGTGGGAACGATGGCATACCTCCTTCATCACATGTGAGTGATGATGTACTCTCAACTTGAGATGTGGTAGATGGTGTCCCTACATGTTGACTTGCGGTAAAGGACGTGTCTCCAACTATGGTATTCAAATCTCTCGTACCACGAAGTTTTTGCATTCGTTCTCTTTGTGCCGCCAATACCATATCTCTTTGTGATGGTTGTGGTTCCTCTTCAATTGGTATGTCTTCATTTATCGTGTCCAATTTCCTCTTCTCACGAAGTTCCCTCATAGCCATTGCTTTCTTTGCATTCTTAGCTTCTATCTCTTCCTGTGTTGGTTTAAGTCTTGATCGTTTCCTCGGCATGACAGAGAATTTGTCTGTAGCATGATAAAGAGACCAATATTAGTTCCTAAGAAATTAATACATGATAATAGTGGGATTGTATTTTTTTTATGTTGTAAGGATTTATTCTTGTATAGTTTGACATCATGGTATGAACTAAGGTTTGTTTATTACACATAATTATTAAAGAGCCCAAGTGTAGAAAATATACATGGCATCATGTGAGATTGTAGGTTGCTTTCTTGATTGGGAATGTGTCTATTTTAAACATGTATGATAAAGCATTAAAAAGTAATTCAATCTGAAATAAGGAAAATGTAAAGAACATGCATGTAAAGACTTGACATACCTAAAAAATGAAGATTTGAATGGAGAGAGTACCCAATTATGTAGTGTTTTTATCTTCTTGCATCAAACTCCTCAACAATTTGAGTTTTTCACCACTTGCTTCCTTTTCAATGTTAAATTCCTAAAATTGAATCACAATTAACATTGCAACACTACAAAAATTGAAACTTGAATAGATATATATCAAACTTGGTGTGAAAACTATGTTATTTCCTCCTTCTCAAGTTGGCAAAGCAGAAAAGGTGGTGGAAAGATCATGCAAAGGTGGTACAATGTGTCAAATGTGCATGTGAACTTCCCAATAGCATGAAAGCACTTCTTTTTTGTTAGAGCACGCGTAAAATTAGTAAGAAAATAGAGCATGTGGGCTTGGATCACGAGGGTAACCACTTTTTTACCGTTTCAATAGAAATACAAAACGCGCTCGCGCTATAACGCGCTTGCATTTTGTCCTGCTATAGATTCCTAAACCCTCAACTCTGATCCCTCAACCCTCAACCCTCAATGTCAAATCCTAATCCCTCAACCCTCAACCCTCAACGTCAAATCCTAATCCCTCAACCCTCAACCCTATCCCTAAACCCTCAACCCTCAACGTCAAATCCTAATCCCTCAACCCTAATTCGTCATCCCTCAACGTCAAATCCTAATCCCTCAACCCTAATCCATCATCCCTCAACTCTAATCCCTCATCCCTCAACCCTAAATGCTATCCCTAATCCTACACCCTCAACAGACTCGATACTATACCTTAGACTCTAATCCCTTATCCCTAAACCCTCCAACCCTATCCCTAATCCTTACAACCCTCAACCCTAATCCCTCAACCCTTAACTCTAATCCATCAACCCTCAACACTATACCTTAAACCCTAATCCCTTCAACCTCAACCCTATCCCTAAACCCTTGACCCTCGAACCTCAACCCTCAACCCTCGACGTCAAACCCTAATCCCTCAACCCTTAACTCTGATCCCTCATCTCTCAACCCTAACCCTAAACCCTCAACCCTCAACATCAAATCCTAATCCCTCAACCCTTCACTCTAATCCCTCAACCCTAAACCCTATCCCTAAACCCTCAACACTATACCTTAAACCCTAATCCCTCAGCCCTCAAACCTAAACCTTATCCCTAAACCCTAATCCCTCAACCCTCAACCCTAATCCGTCATCCCTCAACTCTAATCCCTCATCCCTAAACCCTAAATGCTATCCCTATTCCTACACCCTCAACAAAATTGATACTATACCTTAAACCCTAATCCCTTATCCCTAAACCCTCCAACCCTATCCCTAATCCCTAAATGCTATCCCTAATCCTACACCCTCAGCAGACTCGATACTATACCTTAAACCCTAATCCCTATCCCTCAACCCTTAACCCTTAAAACTTAAACCCTATCCCTACACCCTCAACACTTGACACTATATCTTAAGCCTTAAACCCTCATCCCTAAAGCCTCAACCCTCAATCCTTAAACCTTCAACCCTAAACCCTATCCCTAATCCCTCTACCCTCGACACTCTAACCCTAACCTTGACATTAAATGCTAATCCGTCAACCCTAAACCCTAAATCTAAACCCTCAACCCTCAACCCTCAACACTATACCTTAAACCCTAATCCCTCAACCCTCAACCCTAAACCTTATCCCTAAACCCTAATCCCTCAACCCTTAACCCTAATCCATCATCCCTCAACTCTAATCCCTCATCCCTAAACCCTAAATGCTATCCCTATTCCTAAACCCTTAACAGACTCGATACTATACCTTAAACTCTAATCCCTTATCCCTAAACCCTCCAACCCTATCCCTAATCCTTATACCATCCACACTCTACTTTAACCATAATTCCTCGACCCTCAACCCTATCCCTAAACTGTTGACCCTCAAACCTCAACCCTCAACCCTCAACATCAAACCCTAATCCCTCAACCCTTAACTCTGATCCCTCGACCTTCAACCCTAACCCTAAACCCTAAACCCTCAACCCTTCACTCTAATTCCTCAACCCTAAACCCTATCCCTAAACCCTCAACACTATACCTTAAACCCTAATCCCTCAACCCTAACCCTAAACCTTGTACCTAAACCCTAATCCCTCAACCCTCAACCCTAATCTGTCATCCGTCATCCCTCAACTCTAATCCCTCATTCCTAAACCCTAAATGCCATCCCTATTCCTAGACCCTCAACAGGCTCGATACTATACCTTAAACCCTAATCCCTCTACCCTCAACACACTTATTTAACCCTAATCCCTTTACCATTAACCCTATCCCTCAACCTCAACCCTCAACCCTCAACCCTCAACTCTCAACATTAAACCCTAATTCATCAACCCTAAACCCTAATCCCTCAAACCTAAACCCTATCCCTAAACCATCAACCCTCAACACTATACCTTAAACCCTAATCCCTCAACCCTCAACCCTAAACCTTATCCCTAAACCCTAATCCCTCAACCCTCAACCCTAATCCCTCATCCCTCAACTCTAATCCCTCATCCCTAAACCCTAAATGCTATCCCTATTTCTAAACCCTCAACAGACTTGATACTATACCTTAAACTCTAATCCCTTATCCCTAAACCCTCCAACCCTATCCCTTATCCTTATACCCTCCACACTCTACTTTAACCCTAATTCCTCGACTCTCAACCCTATCCCTAAACCCTTGACCCTCGAACCTCAACCCTCAACCCTCAACATCAAACCCTAATCCCTCAACCCTTAACTCTGATCCCTTGACCTTCAACCCTAACCCTAAACCCTAAACCCTCAACGTCAAATTCTAATCCCTCAACCCTTCACTCTAATCCCTCAACCCTAAACCCTATCCCTAAACCCTCAACACTATACCTTAAACCCTAATCCCTCAACCCTAACCCTAAACCTTGTCCCTAAACCCTAATCCCTCAACCCTCAACCCTAATCTGTCATCCGTCATCCCTCAGCTCTAATCCCTCATTCCTAAACCCTAAACGCTATCCCTATTCCTAGACCCTCAATAGGCTCAATACTATACCTTAAACCCTAATCCCTCTACCCTCGACACTCTTATTTAACCCTAATCCCTTGACCATTAACCCTATCCCTCAACCTCAACCCTCAACCCTTAACCCTCAACTCTCAACATTAAACCCTAATTCATCAACCCTAAACCCTAATCCCTCAAACCTAAACCCTATCCCTAAACCATCAACCCTCAACACTATACCTTAAACCCTAATCCCTCAACCCTCAACCCTAAACCTTATCCCTAAACCCTAATCCCTCAACCCTCAACCCTAATCCCTCATCCCTCAACTCTAATCCCTCATCCCTAAACCCTAAATGCTATCCCTATTCCTAAACCCTCAACAGACTCGATACTATACCTTAAACTCTAATCCCTTATCCCTAAACCCTCCAACCCTATCCCTAATCCTTATACCCTCCACACTCTACTTTAACCCTAATTCCTCGACCCTCAACCCTATCCCTAAACCCTTGACCCTCAAACCTCAACCCTCAACCCTCAACATCAAACCCTAATCCCTCAACCCTTAACTCTGATCCCTCGACCTTCAACCCTAACCCTAAACCCTAAACCCTCAATGTCAAATTCTAATCCCTCAACCCTTCACTCTAATCCCTCATCCCTAAACCCTATCACTAAACCCTCAACACTATACCTTAAACCCTAATCGCTCAAACCTAACCCTAAACCTTGTCCCTAAACCCTAATCCCTCAACCCTCAACCCTAATATGTCATTCATCATCCCTCAACTGTAATCCCTCATTCCTAAACCCTAAATGCTATCCCTATTCCTAGACCCTCAACCAGCTTGATACTATACCTTAAACCCTAATCCCTATACCCTCGACACTCTTATTTAACCCTAATCCCTTGACCATTAACCCTATCCCTCAATCTCAACCCTCAACCCTCAACCCTCAACTCTCAACATTAAACCCTAATTCATCAACCCTAAACCCTAATCCCTCAAACCTAAACCCTATCCCTAAACCATCAACCCTCAACACTATACCTTAAACCCTAATCCCTCAACCCTCAACCCTAATCCTTATCCCTAAACCCTAATCCCTCAACCCTCAACCCTAATCCATCATCCCTCAACTCTAATCCCTCATCCCTAAACCCTAAATGCTATCCCTATTCCTAAACCCTCAACAGACTCGATACTATACCTTAAACTCTAATCCCTTATCCCTAA
Source organism: Cunninghamia lanceolata (assembly GCA_027924645.1). NCBI lineage: Eukaryota > Viridiplantae > Streptophyta > Pinopsida > Cupressales > Cupressaceae > Cunninghamia > Cunninghamia lanceolata. The sequence goes on from BSBN01000021.1 coordinate 28,896,907, forward strand.
ACCCTCCAACCCTATCCCTAATCCTTATACCCTCCACACTCTACTTTAACCCTAATTCCTCGACCCTCAACCCTATCCCTAAACCCTTGACCCTCGAACCTCAACCCTCAACCCTCAACATCAAACCCTAATCCCTCAACCCTTAACTCTGATCCCTCGACCTTCAACCCTAACCCTAAACCCTATCCCTAAACCCTCAACACTATACCTTAAACCCTAATCCCTCAACCCTAACCCTAAACCTTGTCCCTAAACCCTAATGCCTCAACCCTCAACACTAATCTGTCATCCGTCATCCCTCAACTCTAATCCCTCATTCCTAAACCCTAAACGCTATCCCTATTCCTAGACCCTCAACAGGCTTGATACTATACCTTAAACCCTAATCCCTCTACCCTTGACACTCTTATTTAACCCTAATCCCTTGACCATTAACCCAATCCCTCAACCTCAACCCTCAACCCTTAACCCTCAACTCTCAACATTAAACCCTAATTCATCAACCCTAAACCCTAATCCCTCAAACCTAAACCCTATCCCTAAACCATCAACCCTCAACACTATACCTTAAACCCTAATCCCTCAACCCTCAACCCTAATCCCTCATCCCTCAACTCTAATCCCTCATCCCTAAACCCTAAATGCTATCCCTATTCCTAAACCCTCAACAAACTCGATACTATACCTTAAACTCTAATCCCTTATCCCTAAACCCTCCAACCCTATCCCTAATCCTTACACCCTCCACACTCTACTTTAACCCTAATCCCTTCAACCTCAACCCTCTCCCTAAACCCTTGACCCTCGAACCTCAACCCTCAACCCTCGACGTCAAACCCTATTCCCTCAACCCTTAACTCTGATCCCTCATCTCTCAACCCTAACCCTAAACCCTAAACCCTAAACCCTCAACCCTCAACATCAAATCCTAATCCCTCAACCCTAAACCCTATCCCTAAGCCCTCAACACTATACCTTAAACCCTAATCCCTCAGCCCTCAACCCTAAACCTTATCCCTAAACCCTAATCCCTCAACCCTCAACCCTAATCCCTCATCCCTCAACTCTAATCCGTCATCCCTAAACCCTAAATGCTATCCCTATTCCTACACCCTCAACAGAATCGATACTATACCTTAAACCCTAATCCCTTATCCCTAAACCCTCCAACCCTATCCCTAATCCTTATACCCTCCACACTCTACTTTAACCCTAATTCCTCGACCCTCAACCCTATCCCTAAACCCTTGACCCTCGAACCTCAACCCTCAACCCTCAACGTCAAACCCTAATCCCTCACCCCTTAACTCTGATCCCTCGACCCTCAACACTATACCTTAAACCCTAATCCCTATCCCTCAACCCTTAACCCTTAAAACTTAAACCCTATCCCTACACCCTCAACATTTTACACTGTATCTTAAGCCTTAAACCCTCATCCCTAAAGCCTCAACCCTCAATCCTTAAACCTTCAACCCTAAACCCTATCCCTAATCCCTCTACCCTCAACACTCTAACCCTAACCTCGACATTAAATGCTAATCCCTCAACCCTCAACCCTAAACCTTATCCCTAAACCCTAATCCCTCAACGCTCAACCCTAATCCATCATCCCTCAACTATAATCCCTCATCCCTAATCCCTAAATGCTATCCCTATTCCTAAACCCTCAACAGACTCGATACTATACCTTGAACCCTAATCCCTTATCCCTAAACCCTCTAACCCTATCCCTAATCCTTACACCCTCCACACTCTACTTTAACCCTAATCCCTCTACCCTAAACCCTATCCCTAAACCCTTGACCCTTAAACCTCAACCCTCAACCCTCAATGTCAAACCCTAATCCCTCAACCCTTAACTTTGATCCCCCGACCCTCAACCCTATCCCTAAACCCTAAACCCTCAACTGTAATCTGTCATCCCTCATCCCTAAACCTTAAACGCTATCCCTATTCCTAGACCCTCAACGAGCTCGATACTATACCTTAAATGCTAATCCCTTATCCCTAAACCCTCCAACTCTATCCCTTATCCCTTAACCCTCATGATTAATAGCCTTGAACGTAAAAAAAATTGAGTGGGACATAACGCGAGCGCGTTATAACACGCTCACGTTATGGCAAACATTACAAAAGACAGACTTGCGGGAAAGAAAAATGCAAGGCAAAACATAACGCGAGCGCGTTATAATGTGCTCGCGTTATTTCTTGCTTTGGGAATCCCAAGCCTTGGGCTTGGGATTTTCTTTGGATTTCCAACCCAAAGGCTTGGAGTGCCTTATGAACAGTCACAGACGTGTTTTTCTATATTCTTCAAAATTTCACATAATTTTGTTCATGCTAACCCTTAGATTTGCACGTGTTTCAAGGTTGAACAAATCAAACACATGGGTAATGTTAGGCTTTCTCTTAGCTATTTGACGATGTGATTTTTTTCACATTTTAACAATGTTAAGCCTTTCATCTTTAATTTCTTTTGTTTGTGTGTCCGTTTTTAGGCAAAAACCACTGTTTGGTCTTTTTTTCATTGTAAAATAACTATTCATTCAAATTTCAAAAAAATTACATATTTAGAAACTAGACTCTATTCTACAAATATTAAAAAAATAAAAAAATGATTTTCAATTAGTTTTCAAAATTTATAGGGGTAGCATGGCCAAAATTCTATTTTTTAGGATGTGTCCACTTTAAAAATTAGTAAAAAATCAAATATTCATCAAAAAATTATCAGAAAAATTGGGCATAAACTACATGCTATTAGCTAATTTCTCACTAAAGCGATTTTAAAAATACCAAAAAAAAGTTGACCTTTTGAGGGAGCCACAAAACATGCTATTTTATGTTTTTTTGACAGAAACAACACCAATTTCTGTGGCTCCCTCTTTTAAACCCCTAAATCTATGCCATTTTCAAAACAAAATAGTAGTTTAGAAAGTAGACTCAGAGCACTACGAACATTGTTTTGGTTGCATCTCCAAATTTTTAGTGTAACTATGCTCAATTTCTCATCCAAGGCCAGTATTTCCTGATTTCAAAAAAAAAGTGGCCACTTAAGACCCCTTTTTGGCCCCCCATCTTCTTGCACTTACCCTCACATAATGGACATTTAAATTTAGGACCTACCTAAAATAGGGCAAGACTAGGGCACGAGTGCCCAAGCCCCTAGGTCCTATTTTAGGGCAGGGTCAAATTCCACAATGTCCCTCAAGCCCCATTTGACATGGGTTTCAGGTCATTTTGTTCCAAGAGTTAAAATAAACATGCAAGATGCAAAACAAGGAACCCGAGAGTTAAAATGAACATGCAAGATGCAAGATGCAAAACATGGGTTTGAAGGACAATTTACAACATAACATTTAGCCCCCTCTTTAATGTATGTATGATTGCAAGACCCATACATTTTGGATTCAGGACAGACAACTGAGAGGGGGCTTTGAATCAATTGTCCAAAACTTGCTTCTAACTCGAACACTTAAATCCTCTTTGTTATTTAATAGCATGTCAATTAATCACTCATGAAAGCATAAAGCATAAACACCAAAGCAGATACACATCAACACATGAGACACCAAGATTTTGATGTGGAAAACCCGGTCAAGGGAAAAACCACGGGGTGATTAACCCAAGTATTATTCTCTGTTAGAAGAATAAGAAAAATAGATGGCACATGCCAATTAGGGCTCACTGCCTGAGCTCACTGCTCATAAGAGGCACACTGCCTACAAGACACACACTGTCTACAGAGTAACAAGTATCACAAACTTGAACTGGAGATTGACATCTTTACCATGCCTGGATCAGTTCCATTTAAGCCCAAAGATCTCTGCTCTGTCTTTCGCTCTTTCACTATAACACACTCATCCGCTCCAAGACACACTTCAAAATGAATTCACAATCCCTTATTTATACAAGGCATCGACTTAGGAATAATCATCTAAGTCGGCAAACACCTATAAGATCATTTGCAAGACGTGTAAAACATTTGGTCGGCCTGTCTTAGGAAGAACACCAATATCCATGGTTATTCTTCAAATGCAAACTCAAACTTCAATGTTGACCACCAATAAGAATTGTACACGATCCAAAGATCACCAAAACCTTTCCTGAGTCATCAAGAGCATCCGCACTTTATTAGCTTACTGGAATTCTTTTCTTCTTCATCCGGAACTTCAAGAACACAGTCTGTCATCACTATCATAATGAAAAAGGTGCTTCCGGACCTCCAACCCAAGAACAAATCTAGTTGTCACTTCACACAGACTTCTTCAACACTCTCTCCAATCTGCAGAATGAGATAATGCAATTCTGGAGCGCACCGGACCAATCTGTGACACTCTGTCACCACCGAACATCTGTCGGAACCGGTTCTACTGGAGCAGTCATAACTTCTTCAGATCATTATGCGGACCTCTAAAAACTTGACTGGATCATTTCAAAATTCATATCTGCAAACCCTTTAAACCGCATCCTCTGATATTCATCTTATCTTGAACTTTTACCTTAATGTCATCACTATTCTTCACTGTTCCTGATTGAGACTAATTTCCTCAATATCCTCAGCACACAGCTCATCCAATCCTTCTCATTAAAGCAATATGAGTATGTTGACATCAATGACAACACTGGTTATCCTCATACTTGCAACAATCTCCCCCTTTGTCATTGATGGCAACATATGATGTGAAAAACCATCAAGACAAGAACTTCTCCTTTCTGTCACAGCTCCCCCTATCAGCAACAACTCTTCAACAACAACTCTTCACATGTCTTCTCTTTCTTTATTTCTTCCCTTTGATCAACCACTTGTTTTTCAACAACTCTTCAGCAACAACTCTTCACATGTCTTCTCTTTCTTTACTGCTTCCCTTTGATCAACCACTTATTTTTCACATGTCTTCTCTCCCCCTTTGACATCAATGGCAAAGGGCTCATACTTGCAACTTTAACACATCAGAATCATACCAGCTGCTCCCCCTGAGTAGAAGCTCCCCATCACCAATCTGGATCACAAGATATGACTATGATATCCACTGAACTGATGCACATCAATGCATCCTAGTTCATCACCGGAGGGGCAATGACCCCTAACTTCTCCCTGAGATACTCAGAAGAGTCCTTGGGAAGAGGTTTAGTAAAAATATCTGCAATCTGATCCTTGGAGGGCACATACTCCAATCTGACTTCATCCTTGTTCACTTGCTCTCTCAGAAAGTGAAACTTGATAGATATGTGCTTGGTCTTAGAATGCAAAACCAGATTCTTAGAAATATTTATTGCACTTGAATTATCACAGAAAATTGTGATAGGCTCCTCATATTCTACTTTAATGTCTCTTAGCATCTACTTCATCCATAAGATTTGAGTGCAACTACCTGCTGCTGCAATGTATTCTGCTTCAGTTGTAGACAGAGATATTGTCTCTTGTTTCTTGCTTAGCCAAGAAACTAATCTTTTTCCCAAAAAGAATGCTCCTCCACTTGTACTCTTCCTATCATCCACATCTCCTGCCCAATCTGCATCTGTATATGCATGAAGAGAGAAATCATGATCTCTAGGGTACCATAGACCATATTCAACTGTCCCCTTTAGATATCTAAAAATCCTCTTGATTGCCATAACATGAGATTCTCTAGGATCAGCTTGGAATCTAGCAACAAGACCAATGACCTACATAATAACTAGTGTAGTTTGAGTGAGATACAACAGTCCTCTAACCATTGACCTATATTTTGTCTGATCCACCTTGGGAGAGTCATCATCTTTGCTCAACTTGCATCCGGTTGCCATTGGAGTGTTCATTGGCTTTGAGTCTTCCATCCCAAATTTGCTCAACAATTCTTTCACATATTTTGACTGAGAGATAAAGATTCCTTTCTTTGTTTGAGTAATTTGTACACCCAAAAAGAAATTCATTTCTCCAAGCATTGACATCTCAAACTCATTTTTCATTTGACTTGCAAAATTTTTACACATACTGATATCATCAACAAATACTTCAACAATTAAGATATTTTCATGATCAATTTTGAAATACAAATTACTGTCAGCAATACCTTTATTGAAACCAATCTTCAAGAGACGCTTGTCCAATCTTTCATACTAGGCTCTTGGGGCTTGCTTTAGTCCATACAGTGCCTTTTTTAATTTATAGACCATGTCACTATGATCAGACAATTGAAATCCATCTAGTTGCTCAATATACACTTCTTCTTCCAAATTTCTATTTAGGAAGGCAGATTTGACATCCATCTGATACACCTTAAAATCCTTGAAGGCAGCAAATGCAAGAAATAATCTGACTGCTTCAATTCTTGCCACCAGAGCAAAAGTTTCTTCAAAATCAACTCCTTCTATTTGAGAGTAACCTTTGCAAACTAATCTGGCCTTGTTTCTGATTACTTCACCGGTTTCATTCAATTTGTTCCGGAAGACCCATTTGGTTCCAATCACATTGTTGTTTCTTGGTCTGGGAACAAGATCCTAAGTGTGATTCTTCTCAATTTGCATCAGTTCTTCCTCCATTGCCTTAGTCCAGTTTTCATCATTGTAGGCTTCATTTACTGTCTTAGGTTCAATCTTTGAAATTAGACAATACTCATCTGAATTTTGAGCAATTCTCCTCCTTGTTTGTACCCCTTTTCTTTTATCACCTATGATCTGATCTTCAGAGTGGTTTAGAGTTACATACCTTGGAACTTTGGGAGTTTCTTGCACTACTATTTCTTGATCAGGCTCATTCAGACCAACCTCTTCTTCCTGATTTACCGAATCAGTCTGAATCTGACTTTTAGAGGAAGATTGAGCTTCTTGAACCAGAGAACCATTCTGATCATCTTCATCATAATCATAAAACCTTGAGGGCTTCTCAATTCCTTCATCAACCTTCACATTTGTACTTTCTATCATCTTCCTTAGTCTCTTATTGTAACACCGATATGCTTTGCTTTGAGTGGAGTAACCCAAGAAAATTCCTTCATCACTTCTAGCATCAAACTTTCCTAGATCGGTATTGCTTCTGATTTGAACTCGATTGAGAGTATAGACTGCAGTACTAACAGCTTCTCTCCAAAACATCTGGGGAATATTTGCTTCCATCATCATTGTCCTGGATGCTTCCTGGATGGTCCGGTTCTTTCTCTCTACTACTCCATTCTGCTGTGGAGTCCTAGGAGCAGATAACTGTCTCTTTATACCATGCTTCTCACAAAAGTCTATGAATCCACCGAATGTGAATTCACCACCTCTATCAGACCTCAGACATTTCAATTTCAGTCTGGTTTGATTTTCTACCATAGCCTTGAAGATTTTCAGCTTCTCAAAAGCTTCTGATTTCTCTTTTAGAAAGGTAACCCACATCATCTGGGAATGGTCATCAATCAGTAACATGAAATATCTATCACCTTGCATACTCTTGATTCTTGTCAAACCACATAGATCAGTATGAATTAATTCCAGTAATCCGGTAGAGGACTGATCCTTGCTTTTGAATGAGACTCTGCTCTGTTTACCCAGCTAACACTCTTTGCACAAACTATTTGTAGGTTTCACCAATTTTGGAAGATCTCTTACAGCCTGAGTATTGCTTATCTTGATGATGTTATCAAAATTTACATGACACATCCTTCTATGCCATAACCAACTCTGATCAACTTGAACAAACAGACAACTTTTATTAGAACCAACTAGATGGAAGATATTACCTTTTGTTTGAGTACTAGATGCAATCTCAGTTCTGGAGCTTTCAAAGATCCTGCATCTTCCATTCTTGAACCGGAGATCATAACCTTTGTCCACCAACTGTCCAACACTCAGAAGATTGTGCTTCAATCCTTCAACATACAGTACATTACCAGTTTTGTTCTTTCCATCAAAAGAAATAGTTCCCCTACCTCTGATTCTACCAACAGAATTATCACCAAACTTTACCATTCCTCCTTCATACCTTTCCAAGTCTAGGAACTTGTTTTTGTCACCTATCATATGGTGAGAGCATCCACTGTCAATAACCCAATCATCATTTTCTTCAACTTGGGCAGCCAAATTTCTTTCTACAACCTTATGATTGACAGATTCAGAGGATATTGGATCTTCTTCCTTGATGGCAATAAACACCCATTCATTTCTGGATTTGTTTCCTATTTCTGATTCATCATCTGTTACTCCTTCATTGTCATCTTCTTCATGAACATAATAACAATTCTTTTGGAACCTTTGTCTGTTAGAATTTGACCTTGCAGATCTTTCCAGACATCTTGAAGCAAAATGACCAATCTTATTGTAGTTGAAGCACTTAAAGGGTAATTTTCCTTCATACTTACCAGATCCTCTTGGCAGTCTTTTTACAATGAGGGCTTCAAGTTGAGCTATTTTTGCTTCTTCCTCTTCCATGTCTCATCTTGCTTGGTCATACCATGATAGCTTCCTTGAAGAGTTTTCTCCCGGATCAAATCTTTGTTTACCTTTCACTGAGGCACTGGCTTTCAATGCAGATTCAGTTTTAGGGGGATCATCTCCAAACTCGGTCATTTCAAATGCAGCCAGTTCGCCAGCCAATTGGTCTCTTGTGACAGTTGTATAAGCTCTGAATTTATCAATAGTAGCAACCTTGATTTTGTAGACAGCAGGAAGGGATCTGAGAATTTTGCCAACAATCTCATTTTCATCCAAAACTCCACCAAAATTCCTAATTCCACACACCAACTCATTTACTCTTGGCATAAATGTGGTAATATTTTCATCATTTCTCATCTTCAGTCTTTCAAATTTCCCTTTGAGACTCTGCAACCTTGCACTCTTAACATACTCATCTCCTTCATGCAGAAGTTCCAGTTTATTCCAGATCTCATAGGCAATTGGTAGGTCAATAACATTTGAGAGCTCTGAGTCAGTTAATGCGCTTAGTCTTTGGTCCGCAGATTATTTTCAGCATCTGTGATTTCATTTAGAGTTGTCAGACCACCCTGTGGAGGTACATATGCTTTTGTGACCATGGATAAGTACGCCTTTCCCATACACTCCAAGTGACATTTCATGTGACCTTTCCAAAGAGAGAAGTTGGTTCCATCAAACTTCAGACTATCCTTCTTGTATGATGACATCCTGGATCTCCTCAAGTGGTTAAGCTCCTTTTAGAGGAACTTGGCTCTGATACCAATTGTTGGATTCAAGACAGACAACTGAGAGGGGGGGTGAATCAGTTGTCCAAAATTTGCTTCTAACTCAAACACTTAAATCCTCTTTGTTATTTAATAGCATGTCAATTAATCACTCATGAAAGCATAAAGCATAAACACCAGAGTAGATACACATCAACACATGAGACACCAAGATTTTGACATGGAAAACCTGGTCAAGGGAAAAACCATGGGGTGATTAACCCAAGTATTATTCTCTATTAGAAGAATAAGAAAAATAGATGGCACATGCCAATTAGGGCTCACTGCTCACAAGAGGCACACTACCTACAAGAGACACACTATCTATAGAGTAACAAGTATCACAAACTTGAACTGGAGATTGACATCTTTACCATGCCTGGATCAGTTCCATTTAAGCCCAAAGACCTCTACTCTATCTTTCACTCTTTTGCTATACCACACTCATCTGCTCCAAGACACACTTCAAAATGAATTCACAATCCCTTATTTATACAAGGTATCGACTTAGGAATAATCATCTAAGTTGGCAAACACCTATAAGATCATTTGCAAGATGTGTAAAACATCCGGTCGACCTGTCTTAGGAAGAACACCAATATCCATGGTTATTCTTCAAATGCAAACTCAAACTACAATGCGGACCGCCAATAAGAATTGTACATGATCCAAAGATCACCAAAACCTTTCCTGAGTCATCAAGAGCATCCGCACTTTATCAGCTTACTGGAATTCTTTTCTTCTTCATCCATAACTTCAAGAACACAATCTGTCATCACTGTCATAATGAAAAAGGTGCTTCCAGACCTTCAACCCATAAACAAATCTAGTTGTCACTTCACACAGACTTCTTCAACACTCTCTCCAATCCACAAAACGAGATAATGCAATTCCGGAGCACACCAGACCAATCTGTGACACTCTGTCACCACTGAACATCTGTCAGAACTGGTTCTACTGGAGCAGTCATAACTTCTTCAGATAGTTATGCGGACCTTTGAAAACTTGACTGGATCATTTCAAGATTCATATCTGCAAACCCTTTAAACCACATCCTCTGATATTTATCTTATCTTGAACTTTTACCTTAATGTCATCACTGTTCTTCACTGTTCCTGATTGAGACTAATTTCCTCAATATCCTCAGCACACAGCTCATCCAATCCTTCTCATTAAAGCAATATGAGTATGTTTACATCAATGACAACACTAGTTATCCTTCTCATTTCAGGTCATTTTGTTCCAAGAGTTAAAATAAACATGCAAGATGCAAAACAAGGAACCCGAGAGTTAAAATGAACATGCAAGATGCAAGATGCAAAACATGGGTTTCAAAGACAATTCATGACATAACATTTAGCCCCCACTTTAATGTATGTATGATTGCAAGACCCATACATGCATTAAAGTATGGTCAAAACATAGAAAACACGCCAGGAACTTGAAGCTAATGTATACACAAAGAATGAGGAAATACTTCTAGCCCCGAGTCTCAAGTAGGTGGTGCAGGAGCACCAAGGGCTTGGAGCCCGTGTATATATTTTCACATTTTTGGTGTGAAGTTCTTTTGATTTTCAAGTAAGGAGTAGAACCGTTGAACTGCACCCAGCGTTGAACCGTTGAACCTCATGCTGGAGGTTCAACAGGTTCATTTGGTTCAACAAACAGTGAGGAGAACTGACGGCCAAATGGAGAAGCCTAGTGTTGATCCATTGAACCTCACACTGGAGGTTCAATGGGTTCATTTGGTTCAAAGGAGTGGACGAGTATTTGGTTCAATAGAGCACTGTTCAATGGAGGAACCTGGCGTTGAACCGTTGAACCTCATGCTAGAGGTTCAACGAGTTAAATTGGCTCAATAAAGCAGTGACCGACAGTGATGTTGAGGAGAACCAGCGGTAGGAAGAGTTCAGTCGATAACAAGAAATTCAACCAATAGAAAGAGAGATTACATATCGGTGGGACAAATTTGGAAGTGGCTGATAGTAATGTCTTTTGCCGATGGTTCAATGCTACCGATGGCTCAATACTATGTGCGTAAGGATTGTATGACCAAACAAAGACAAAAGCCAACTGCGGGGAGAACGCAAAATAGTTAGGGAAGAAAACCTAACTGAAAGAACAGAAAACAAACCTAACTGTCTGATAACGAAAAAAGGCGAACATTATAAAAAGCTATTTTTGCTTTGTAAATCTTTTAGACGGAGAAGTGTTGAGAAGGTTTTCGAGAATAGACATTTTTGAATGTAAAAAGAGAACTCTCAGAATAAAAATATTGCCAGTTTGATCTGTTCATACGTTTCTGTAGAATTCTTGCATAAATTGATCTGAAGTACAGTAGTTGATTTTTATTTCTGTTAGTTTGTTTCTGTTTGTACAAAATGTCTCTTTCTTGATGTCCCTACAATTCCTCTATACAGTCATGGAAGGCCATCAAGCAGAGATCTTCTTTCTTGTTTTTCTTTTTGTGGTAGTGATTGGATTGTTAGTGAGAGACAACAGGAACTTGTCCTAGGCGAGCTCTTCCATAGCCTGGCTAGGTATGCAAGTTGCAGTCTAAGAAGAGGCAAGGGTAGGAAGAGTTGAGCACCAAGCAATCAGAACCCTAGACCCATAGGGGAGGGCTGATAACGGGTTCAAGAAGGCTATAAGCCTTGGAAATTGAGAATCTTTGAAACAGTGAGGTTAAAGAAGAATACCTCACACCAGGAAAAGTAGTGTCTGTATTGAGAATAACAGACTAGTAAGCCTTTCACCTCTGTAATAGACTGGTTAGTTTGAGTTGGGCATTTTGGGTAGAAAATGTCTAAGAGCACTTGAATTGGTAGGGAGACTTGGTTATGACATAAGTCTTGAGGTGTTTCAAGCAAGACATGTTTTCTATGTTTTCCTAAGTCCTCCCTATCAAATTGGTATCAAAGCAAGTTAAAGATTTGGGCTATTCCTAGATTGGGATAGAAGAAGTTGTATGTCATCACCGAGTTCAAGTGAATCTGATCCAAGAAGATGGTGACTAATGCAGAATTGGCAAATAAAGTTGATGAACAAGAAGAGGAGAATAGGCTCCTATAGGAAAGATTGGCAGAAATGGAAAGTAAGCTGGGGGTAATGATGGTAAAGACTAAAGAAGTCAGTAAGAAAATTAAAGATTCTGAAGGTAAGGAAAAAGGTGTGTTGATAGAAGATGAAGATCCCACACCTGATCCTAAGATGGAAGAAGAACCTTTCTTGAAGGCCTTGAAAGCCATGAGTGGTAAGACATTGGAAGGAGTTCCTCTTTTTAGTGGAAAGATTGAACCTGATTTGGTTATGGAATGGATAGAAGGTATAGAAAATCACTTTGAATGTGATGGAGTGAGTGAAGCACAAAAGGTGAAGGTGGCTAAATCAAGACTCAAAGGAGCTACCTTGACGTGGTGGAAATTTGTTCAAACAGAAAGAGAAAAAGAAGGTATGAAACCTATAGCTACTTGGAAAGGTGTTGTGGCTAAAATCAAAGAAGTCTACATGCCTGAGGATTATGAAGTCTTGTTGTACAAGAAACAACAAAATTTGAAACAAAGAGAATTAGATGTCAATGCATATACTGAGGAGTCTCAAAAATTATGTTTGAGGTCTAAGGTGATGGAAGATGAAAATGTGAAAACAGAAAGATACCTCAATGGTTTGAGGTGGAGTATTCAAGAGGAAATCAGCTTGTTCAGTCCTACAACAGTGCATCAATGCTATCAGCTAGCACTCAAGGTAGAGGAGAAGGGCAAGAAGAAACAAGAGTCAAGCAGCAGATCAAGAGGAAGAGGTAGAGACAACAAAGGAAGAGGAAGTTATGGTGGTAGGAACACTGATCAAAGACCCAAAGGAGAATCCAAACTCACAGAGCAGAGTGGGGAGACTAGTAGTAGAGGAAACTACCAAGGAAGGGGATCTAACAGAGGAAGATAAGGAGGATCAGGTAGAGGATCCTACTTTGCCACTATGAAATGCTACAATTGTGGTCAATTAGGCCATCTAGCATATAGGTGTCCTGATAAGGGCACATCTTCTTCTCAAGGAGTTGATAAAAGAAATCATTATGTACAAGATGATGTTTCAAGTAGCAAATCACCTAAAGTCAATCTAGCCTCAGAAGTGGGAGAGAACATCATGATAAGGAGAACCTTGATCAAAGAACCGGTGAAAGCTGAACCAAGCCAATGGAGAGCCCTATTCAGAACCAGATGCAAGATTATGAACAAGGTATGTCAAGTAATCATAGACTCAGGGTCTACTAATAATATAGTGTTTGATGAAGTAGTTAGAAAATTAAATTTGCAAAGAATACCTCATTCAAATCCATATAGAGTCACATGGTTAAATAAAGGTTAGCATGTGATAGTCAATGAACAAACTTGGGTAGAGTTTGGTATAGGTGGGTACAAAGACAAGGTACTCTGTGACATACTACCCATGGATGCATGTCATCTCCTATTAGGCAGACCATGGTAATATGATCGAAAGCCATACATGATGGTGAGAAGAATGCATATTCTTTTCAAAAAGATGGTGTCACCTATAAAATTCAATCATTGGAAGATGAAGAAACAGGTAAGACAAAGAGTCCTAATATCTTAATTGTGAGTGGCAAAGAGTTTTTGAACACTCTTAAGGAGGATGGTATTGGTTATGCTATCATAGTGAAACCTAAGGAGGAGCGAAAAGATAAAAAGGTAGTGGTCCCAAAAGAGGTACAAACTATACTAGAAAAGTATAAGGACATAATTAGTGATGGAACACCAGCAACACTACCTCCACAAAGAACTATTAGTCATCAGATAGATCTAATTCCAGGAGCATCCTTGCCTAACAAAGATCCTTACAAGATGACTCCAGAACAACATAAGGAGATAGCCAGACAAGTACAAGAATTGATTGACCAAGGATTGATTAGGAAAAGCATAAGTCCTTGTGCAGTGCCTACAGTGTTGGCACCAAAGAAAGGAGGAACATGGAGACTATGCACAGACTTCAGAGCTATTAATAAGATCACCATAAGGTACAGATTTCCAATTCCCAGAATTGAAGATCTTATGGACTGTTTAGGAGGGGCTAAATACTTCACCAAGATAGACCTGAAAAGTGGTTATCACCGTATCAGAATCAAGGAAGGTGATAAGTGGAAAATAGCTTTCAAAACCATAGAAGGACTATATGAATGGCTTGTTATGCCATTTGGTCTATCGAATGCTCCTAGCACATTCATGAGGCTCATGAATGAAGTCCTCAAAGACTATATGGGTAAATTTGTAGTTGTTTATCTAGATGATATCTTAATTTTTAGTCAAACTAAAGAAGAGCATCTTGAACATGTAAATATTGTTTTGAAAAAGTTACATGATGAACAACTAACCATAAATTTGGAGAAGTGTGAATTCATGAAGCAGGAATTGGTATACCTTGGTTTTGTGTTGACCAAAGGAGAATTGAAGATGGACAAGTCAAAGGTAGAAGCCATATTGAATTGGCCTACTCCCAGAGTAGCAACTGAGGTGAGAAGTTTTCATGGCTTAGCTCAGTTTTATAGAAAATTCATAAAGAATTTCAGTGCTATTTGTGCACCCATGCTTGATACAATCAAAGGTGGAATGAAAACAAAGTTTCAAAGGACACAAGTAGCTGATAAAAGTTTTGAATTGTTGAAGAAAGAAGTAGCCACACAGCTAGTGTTAGTACTCCCTAGTTTTGATAAGTTAATTTACTTTAGAATGTGATGTTAGCAATGTTGCAGTAGGTGCAGTACTTAGCCAAGAGAATAGACCAGTAGCCTTTTTCAGTGAAAGGCTAAATGAAGCAAAGAGCAGATACTCTTCATATGACTTGGAGCTCTATGCTCTAGTCCAGGGACTTAGAAAATGGAGGCATTATCTCCTACCTAAGGAATTTGTTGTATATACAGACAATCAAGCTTTGAGTTTTTTGAACTCACAAGATAAGTTGAGCCATAAGCATATCAAGTGGATGGAGTACTTGCAGTCTTACACATTCACAATTAAGCATAAGAAGGGACAACTCAACAAAGTAGCAGATGCTTTAAGCAGGAGACTACTCATAGTACAAGAGGTGCAATTAAGAAGCATAGGAATGAAAGAGTTCATAGCCCTCTATAAAGAGGATGAAGATTTTGCTAAAGCATACAAGGTCTGTCAAGACATTGAAAATCATTTTCATAGTGAATTTGCAGATTACACTTTACAGCAGGGATTGCTATTCAAAGGTGGATAGTTGTGTGTACCAAAAGGATCCATGAGAGAAAATCTCATACAGGAGAAGCATAATGGCAGTTTGAGTGGACATTTTGGTCTGAATAAAACATTAGAGTTAGTCCAGAGGTTCTACTATTGGCTAAAAATGCACAAAGATATCAGAAAGTATGTGGAGCAGTGTATCATTTGTCAGAAGGCCAAGGGAACTTCTTCAAATGCGGGACTATATCAACCACTACCCATTCCTTCCAGACCATGGGATTGTGTAAGTATGGATTTTGTAGTTGGTCTACCAAAGACTAAGACTGGTTTTGATAGTACTTTTGTAGTTGTTGATAGATTTAGCAAGATGAGTCATTTCATTCCCTGTAAGGTGACTCATGATGCTAGTCATATAGCACATTTGTTTTTCAAAGAGGTCATAATGATTCATGGACTACCAGCAAGCATTGTGTATGATAGAGATGCCAAGTTCATGGGACATTTCTAGAAAACCTTATGGTAAAGGCTAGGAACAAATCTGTCTTTTGGATCAGCATATTATCCACAGACAGATGGCCAAATAGAAGTGAACAAAACGTTGGGTAATCTGTTAAGGTGTTTGATGAAAGAATATGGACAGAGTTGGGATCAGGTTATTTATCAGGCAAATTTTGCCTATAATGATAGTGTGAATAGGACTACTGGCAAAAGTCCATTTGAGATAGTATATGGAATGCACTCTCGAGGTGTATGGGAACTCTGACATCTTGGAGACATGGAATATAGAAGTGGTCATGCAGAGGATTTTGCACAGTCTATGAAGGAGATACACGAATAGGTAGAAAAGACATTGATGGAGAATACCCAAAAAATCAAGGATAGGGTAGATGCACACAGGACAGATGTTCAGTTTGAAATTAGTGATTTAGTCATGGTTCATTTGAACAAAGCCAGATTGCAGAAAGGGATGCCAACTAAACTGCAAATATGACGGATTGGTCCTTGTAGAATTCTGGACAAGTATGGCAAAAATGCCTACAGGATTGATTTACCAGCAGACTTGGCAATTTCACCAGTGTTCAATGTTCAAGATCTGGTACCCTATAAATGTTCTCATTCAGTAGTGGGTGGATCTAGTTCAGAGGTTGAACAGATAGTGAGCGATGTGAGTTTGCCACCTACACTCAAACCACAGGCTGAGAGAATTCTAGATTCTCAAGTACAGAAACAGACCAGACATGGAGTGTACATGGAGCATCTGATCAAGTGGAAATAGTTGCCTAAAGTAGAGGCTACTTGGGTTGCAGAGTCTGAGTTCAAGAAGCGGGGCATTGATTTTTCCTTGTTGTCACCAAAGGTGACTTGACTTTTTCTGCGCAGGGGGAGTATGGTGCAGGAGCACTAAGGGCTTGGAGCTCGTGTATATATTTTTGCATTTTTGGTGTGAAGTTATTTTGATTTTCAAGTAAGAAGGAGCGGAACCATTGAACTGTGCCCAACATTGAACCATTGAACCTCATGCTGGAGGTTCAACAGGTTCATTTGGTTCAACAAATAGTGAGGAGAACTGGCGGTCAAATGGAGAAGCCTAGCGTTGAACCGTTGAACCTCACACTGGAGGTTCAATAGGTTTATTTGGTTCAAAGGAATGGACAAGCATTTGGTTCAATAGAGCGTTGTTTAGTGGAGGAACCTAGTGTTGAACTGTTGAACCTCATGCTAGAGGTTCAATGGGTTAAATTGGCTTAATAAAGTGGTGACCGACAGTGACGTTGAGGAGAACCGGTGGTAGGAAGAGTTCAGTCGATAACAGGAAATTCGACCGACAGAAAGAGAGATTACATATCAGTGGGAGAAATTTGGAAGTGGTCGATAGTAATGTCTTTCGCTGATGGTTCAATACTATGTGCGTAAGGATTGTATGAGCAAACAAAGACAAAAGCCAGCTGTGGGGAGAACGCAAAATAGTTAGGGAAGAAAACCTAACCGAAAGGATAGAAAACAAACCTAATTGTCCGATAACGGAAAAAGGCAAACATTATAAAAAGTTGTTTTTGCTTTGTAAATCTTTTGGATGGAGAAGTGTTGAGAAGGTTTTCGAGAACAAACATTTTTGAATGTAAAAAGAGAGCTCTCAGAATAAAAATATTACCAGTTTGATCTGTTCATACGTTTCTATAGAATTCTTACATAAATTGATCTGAAGTACAGTAGTTGATTTTTATTTCTATTATTTTGTTTCTGTTTGTACAAAATGTCTCTGTCTTGATGTCCCTGCAATTCCTCTGTACAGTCATGGAGGGCCATCAAGCAGAGATCTTCTTTCTTGTTTTTCTTTTTGTGGTAGTGATTGGATTGTCAGTGAGAGACAATAGGAACTTGTCCTAGGCAAGCTCTTCCATAGCCTGGCTAGGTATGCAAGTTATAGTCTAAGAAGAGGCAGGGGTGAAAATAGAGTAGGAGGAATTGAGCACCAAGCAATCAGAACCCTAGACCCAGAGGGGAGGGCTGATAATGGGCTCAAGAAGGCTATAAGCCTTGGAAATTGAGAATCTTGGAAACAGTGAGGTTAAAGAAGAATACCTCACACCAGGAAAAGTAGTGTCTATATTGAGAATAACAGACTAGTAAGCCTTTCACCTCTGTAATAGACTGGTTAGTTTGAGTTGGGCATTTTGGGTAGAAAATGTCTAAGAGCACTTGAATTGGTAGGGAGACCTGGGTATGACATAAGTCTTGAGGTGTTTCAAGAAAGACAGATTTTCTATGTTTTCCTAAGTCCTCCCTATCAGTAGGCATTAGAGAAAACATGCCGCGGACACACCAAAAATAGTGAAGATAGTAACAGGAATGTAAAACATAGAGAAGACAGTAATAGTCATGCAAGACACAGAGAAGATAGTATTGAAGACACACAAAACATGATGAATATGGTGAATGTAGTGATTATTTCTTTTTTATTTTCATATATATAAATGAATGTAGATACATGGAAAATAAAAATGCAACACACAACCCCAAATGTAGGAGGGGCATTTTTCCATGCTCTTTAGTCTACATATGGGAGAGAAAACACACAATACAAATCTCAAAGTGTAGGGAGGGACCCATCGCCACACAACGTTAGACTATACTTGAGAACAAACACGCCATACAAAACCCAAGGTGTAGGGAGGGACTCATCGCTACACAGCTTTAGACTACAACAAGGAACAAACATGCCATACAAGCCCAAGTGTAGGGAGGGACTCATCACCACACAGCTTTAGACTACACAAGGATAAAACACACAGGAGACACACAGAAAACATGAGCATCGTATAGCATGCCAAAGACATGTTATACGTCTAAAACATGACAAACAAGGTGATGGAAGGAACTTATTGCTAATCCCCCACCATCTCAAGCATGCTACAGGTACACCTAATAGTTGGGCTTATGCCACAACAACCACCAAAGACATGCTTAAGGGAGGATACACCAACCCCATCTACTCAGAGGACTTTTGAAATAAAAAGGATGTGCACTAGCTCAAGAGATACACCATCCCCGCCTCTATAGAGGGATTAGAATAAAAGGATATGTACGTTATCCCACCTCCGCAAAGGGCTTAGAGAAAAAGGATATGCATGATATCTCACCTCTTCAAAGGGATTTTTGATTGCAATATAAAATAAATATGTGCACTCTCGACAGAGATACAACATCCCACCTCTATAGAGGGCTTACAAACACGCTTCGTTAGTACCAAAATCATTAGATAGCTTACCTTATATGCCCCCACCTTAAGGTGGTTGATATCGTGTACTGATATCAAGCACATTAAGGTAGAGAGAAAACATAGAAGGGAACAAGAGCTTGTTGAACACAAGGAATGCTGAGAGAGGGGGGTGAATTAGTATTCTATAAAACCTTTCCTTCACATACTCTTTAACCCATTTACCAAATTCAATAACATGAAATAAAAATAAACATAGGAAGAGCAACCATAAAGTCATAACACATAGACACTAGGATTTTTACGTGGAAAACCCAAAAAGGGAAAAACCACGGTGAGTGTTAGCTCACAGAGTATTATAACTGGTTACAAGATATTACATAGAAATGCTCATTACAGGTGGACTCACTGTCCAAGTGGACTCACTGCCCACTAAGAAAGAAAGATAGAAGAGAAGAGAGAAAGGTTCATTGCCAATAAAGAACTATTACAAATGCATCTATTGAATGTTGAAATACAATTCCATTGATATCTCAAAATACAGTTTCAAAGCTCTTCATCATGACTACTATGTTTCTCTGTTCTGTTCACATATATTCCATTCTTCTGTCCTCTGCACTCTTTACTGCACTTTTTGGATCACAAAAATGGTGTTAGATCACATACACATGAATTTGACAATGTATCACACACATTAACATCGAAATCAATCAAGTATTTATATCCATAACAAGATCCAACTCAAAATCAAGTTGGCTTTCCAGAAATGAAACGTGTACACAAAAAGTTATACTTTGTCGGGATGAATTCTTTACACAAGAAGTTATGTGGACCAATACAATCCTTCAATAACCTTCATATACATGTGGACCTATTATAGAACCACTTAGAATGATGATCCAAACAATATATCTTTATCGCATATCGATCCAACTTGTATGTCGGCTTCATCCTTAAGTATACACTTAACCAAATCTACTGTCATATCACAACTTCTAATGTAAACCACATGGGACTCTAAAATTCATATCAAACACTCATTATGCATCACCGAACATACCTTCAGAATCACGAGTCATGATATTCTTATGCAACGAAGTGTGGATCTTTGAACTACTGTCTCTGTCACTGTGAAATAATGTCAACTTGAATGCTGATACTTAGGAGCTTGTGGACGATCATCCGGTAAACCTCAGACTCTACAAATCTGGAATTAGATACTTCTAACATGTATTTACAACACCTTTAAACTACAAATCAAAACAACCAATAGTGGAGAAATGCAGACTAAGATACTTAGGTGTTTTGCACTATTCATGACTGAACTATGTTAACCCAGACTTAAACAATTCAAAGTGTAGCTTCCAGAGATTGCTAGGACATGAGACTTGGAATAAAGCATAATCAAGCAACTATGTGCAACATACTAGAACCATATACTAGAGTCTGCATCTGTAGAGGAATACCAGCCAACTCTCTATCACTAACTTAGTAAGCTGCCAACACTTAATTAATTTGACTAAGTCATTTTTTCCGGACCAAAATGTTGTACACAACTTGTCTCAAGACTTGTTTCCAATCATATTTGACTATTTCCATCAATGACAACACCATATCACAATCATATCAGTAGTGTCTCTTAACCATGCTGCCAATAATCTCCCCCTTTGGCATTGATGGCAACACTTAGTGAAAAATGTTCATACTACTCCCCCTTACTATATACATCTAGTTTTTCTTCTCCCTCTTAGGTATTTAGATATTTTTCACTATTTTTTCTTCTCCCCCTTTGACATCAATGGCAAAGGTGTATGTACAAGTGGCAAAATTGTATCAAAATTTCAAAATTGTTTTACTTGGCTACATATGTATAAGTGCAATCACATAAATTACTTACTAGAAGTGGAAAGGATGTCTATGCATATGATTTTTAGTTGACCAATCTCTCCATCCCACCAGGCCTTAACACTGATCGAAATCTAAATTTTCCCATTCACTTGGAACACCTGTTCCTTTGCTTTATGTATAGTGGTAGGCACTTCAGTTATCGCCTTTGTCTTTACTACCTCAGCTACTAGGTCAATCATAGAATCAATCTTAGAACCTATTATCTCTCTGAGCTGGCACATTCTACTTTTAATGGCCTCTTTCTGATTTAGCAGACTACTTATGTTTGCATGAATACCTTCAATTTCTTCTTTCTTGTTGTTGATGGAATTAGATGCTGGATCATATGTTTCTGACAATTTTAGTAGTCGAAGTTCTATGGCATCTATTTTCTCCTTTATTTTTTTTGTAGTTTCTGGCCATGTTAGATAAAATCTGTATATGTCACTAGCTTCCTTGATGGCAATATCTACATTCATAATGCTATTATCCAACAAAGTTCTATCTTGAGCTAACTTGTTCTTCATCTCAACTAACCTTTTATTATTAATCTATGTTCTAACCTTTTTATCTGTAACTTTTTCAAAAGACTCAAAATGTGAACTTACAGAGTTTATTATCCTTTTGAATTGTTCAGTGAGGGCTAGAGATGTGCCCTTCTGCAGTCCAGGTGTCAATTTTTCTAAAACACTAGATGCCTTATCAATGAGCTCACTATCCTGAATATGGGACTTCAAATTTTCTTCTTGAGCCTTAGCTTGGACAATTGTCCCTAATTTTAATTTCTACAGAGGTGTCATTGAGTCTAAGTTGATTGGTCCTTGCAGCAACTTAAGTGAATCCAAAATCTGAGCTTCTTGCTGCCTCTCCAAAAACTCTCTAACTGAATACACAGGATCTTGTGTGGTTTCTACAGTGTCTCTTACCATGTCATGAGACACTTCTTCTTCTTTAGTCTGCTTTGAAGGTGCTTGGTCCATAGCTTCTTGCTCATTAGTTTTATGTTCTAGAGAAGGGCTAGCCTCACCCTGTTCATCATCCTTATTTCCTTGAACAACAGTTTCATTATGCTCCGGAGGGGCTTCAACATTCTCAGAAGCTTTGTCCTTTTCTTACTCCTTCATTTGGGCATCTCTTCCTAGGATTTCTGGAGGAATTGACTCTTCTTGATTCAAACCCTATTTTGAGCTGACTTCTGGAAGAGAAGTATCATCACCAACTTTTGATCCTTCCTTATCATGGATTATTGGGATGTAGAGCTCTCTTAAGACATCAAGAGTTACTTTTTCCATGTCCTCCACCAATTTATCTATCTCTGGTCATCAAAATGTTGGTCCTTCTCTTTATCTCAAACTTTTCCCTAAGTATCTTAGTGACCTTGCTTTTCTCTTCAACAGTTATATCCAAACACAATTTTATCAATGCATGTTCTCTTAACTCTAAATCTTTGACCATTGTTACTTCCTTTCTAGTAGACATAATGTTGCCCAAGCTATCTGGTAGATCTATAATCACCTCAAGGAGATCCTTGTTGTACATCTCCAGAAATCTAACCACTTCAGTTTCAATGATACCTTTGTCTGCATCATTGTACTCATCATGTAGTTCTTTTATTGGCTTAAGATTACCATGAGCTGCCATAGCATTTAGAGTATCTTCTAAGGTTATTGTGGCTTCTGTTGCTTTGGGCTCTATTTTCCTTGACTTTTTCTTGCTTGTGCCCTTACCGAAGGGCTTGTCTCGTTTTCTCCCAAAGACTTCACTAGCCTTAGCCTTCATTTTCTCTACTTCTTCATCCATTTCAGTCTCCTCTTCATCAATTCCAACACTCACTTACATCCTTTTGCCCTTGGTTTTCTTTCTTTTATGCCCTACATCAATAGATTTCTTTGTAGGTGCTTCCACACTCACTAAAGGAGTGGGATTGGAGGACTTAGATGTAGTTTTAGTAGAGGTTGAACCTCTTGTTCTCCTTTTTGGTACTGTAGGCTTCTCTAATTTCTTCTCAAGCTCATCTGGAGCCTTTTTGGATTCATCTTGCTTCTTTTCTCTAGTTGCCCTTGCTACTTTTGAATTTGCTCTTTCTTCTGTAATTTCTTCTTTAGTAAATCCCTTGCTCTAGGCATATTCATCTACCATTTTCCTATCCCTTTACACTTTTAGGATTTCTCAATTCAACATGTACTTTGACTAAGTTTTCCTCATATGTTCCAACTCTTTCCTCGGTGGTGTCCCTGGGCTTGCTCAACATGAGCTCAGCTGAACCAATCAACACATCCTCAGTTACTTCGTATCCCATAGAAGAGACCAATACTATCCTTGGCTCTATAGCTACCATCACACACCAATCTTTATTCATAATAAAACATATATCATTTTTGTACTTTTCCACTATTGTTTTAGGTATCCTTTCCCTAGATTGCATGGCCTTCTGAAAGTTTTTGAAGTAGTCCCACAGGGCTTCATTTTGTGCATCATGACTACCTAAAATGTTCAAATGATTCCTAATTTTTATGGCAATAGGTTTTCTATCAAACCAAATCAAATTCTTCATTCTGGACAATTCTTTCATAAAATAGAAGAATAGGCAAATAACTAATGTACCATATTTAAAGGGATATTTTGACTCTTTGGTCTTCTTCAGGTTTTCCATCAATTGTTGTCGAAGAAACTAATAGAGGTCATAGTCAATGTTCTTCTTGACCATCTCATACGCAGTGTGGATGGTAGTACTACAGACAAAGTTCTCCCGATTGGTAAAATATATTTTATATCCGACCACCATTGATGCAAATCTCACTGCATGGTCTTTAATAGAGTTCACTGTCAATGCTCTTTTGTCAAATTGAGCACCAGTTTCCTCTATTACAATGCTATTATTTACAACCTTCAGCACGGGCACATTTCCAATGGAGTTCAATCCTATTACATCCCTTATTGCTTCCTTTTTTATCATGAAGGGTGTTTCAAGCCACATAAATTCATCATGAATCTTGCTAAGCACATACCAGACCCATTCGTCCTCTACAAACGTTGGGATGTCTACATATTGTATGAATTTCTTCTTTGCCAATGCCTTGTATTCTTCCTTCAATTTAAAATCATCACTTCTCAAATGCTTTAGATATAGATCCGTAAGTTTGTAATCATTATGTTCTTCTAGGGCAACATAGATGTATGCCCTAATATCTTCCTCATGCATTACACCATAGGACACTTCCGAGAATGCACCATCAGGGTCAACTTCCATTGATTTGAAAGGGTGTTTCTTTAATTTTGGAAGGGTCCTTTCTGTGATATCTATTACTTGTGGGGTTGACCTATTTCTGTAATAATTCAAATAATTTCACAAAGAAGTTTCAATTGTAAATACCTTTTTTCACTAAATTAGGGTTGCTTCACTTTGAATCACTGGAAATCACTGAAGTTGCTTAGGGTTTAGCTTCTAGTCTTCTTGAATGCTTGATAACTTGAATGTGAAGTGATTATTCCTTTGAATGTGAGCCTTTTATCCTTTATTTTCCAAAACCTAATCACCATAAATGCCAATTTCTAAAAAGTTGTCAAACACTTCACTGTCAAGCATAGTTGATCAAGATTGTTCAACAATGCTCCACATTAGACCTTTTTCTACTGGTAACTTCTTTAAAAGATTCATCCAATAGCTCATTAATGCATATCCTTGTGCTAGATCTTAACACCAACTATCTAGCTAGGGGATCAAGATTTTCAATAAAAGCTCCCCCTGAGCCAAAGCTCCCAATTTACTTCCCGAAGGAAGTATCTAGACTAGAGGCTAGTGCGGATCCATCCTTGACCTTGTTTACATCCTTCTTAATCCATATTTTTCTCATTTCCTTCTTGGTTTATGCTAGATCAACCTTGTTCTTTCCTTTATCTTCCCTCTTCTCTATTTTCCTCTTTTCTATAGGATTATTTCTTTTCACATTCTTGCTTCTATAGATATTTGCAAAGTGTCCAGGTTTATTACAATTGTAGCAAACAACATTCCTTTGTCTTTAGTTCCTTCCATTGACTGGAATAATTCTTGATCTGCATTGGTTATCCATATGCCCATATCTATTGCATGTAAAGAATTTTCCATTGAAAGATTGAGTATTCCTTCCATTGTTGAAACCATTCCTTATCTGATTTCTACATTCATTTGCTCTATGACCAATTCTCTTGCAATTGAAACATTGACTAGAGAATGATAGAATATTTTTATTCATTCTACTCCTACGCTTAGTAGTTTTTTGACCAAACTTATTGCAATTAAAACAATAGCCATCAAAAGATGGGTACCTTTAAGCATTTGGTTGCCTGACCAGAGATCTTCTAGGTCTATTTCTCTGATTCTGGACCTGGTTGCCTTTACCTTTCTTCATCTCAGTGTTAACCTGTCCTAATTTAGAACTTTCTCTTCTTTCAAATACCAAACCTTTCTTATCATCTAGATTTTTCTAACTGTCAATCAACTCATCAAGCTTTGTAGAGCTTACTTTGAACTTTTCTTTGTAACTATTAGCTATTTCCAAATCATGTTTCAGAAACACAACATCTTTTGCCAACTTTTCACATTCCTTAGGCTTGCCTTTCACAACTTGATTTAAATGCTCCTCAACCTTTGCTTTCTCTTCAGTCAATATTGATAAACTATTTAGGGTTTCATTTGTTGCTTTCAATTGTTCACTTAGCTCTTTCTTCCTTTCCTTGGATTTCTTGACTTGCTCCCTTAGCTTCAAGATGCATTCATTAGCTTCCTTAATATTTTCCTTCAGATCTTAGATATCTGCTTCAGACTTATCAAGATCTTCAAGAGCAAGTTTTAGTTCTTCATTGCTGACATATATGCAATCATCATTTGTAACACCACTTGGATGAATTGATTTTGGAGGAGTAGGATATATTCTAGCTACCATGTGTTCACTTTCCCAGATCTTCCTCAAGCTATTAGACTTCTTCCAAGGAACCTCGCTCTGATATCAATTGTTGAACATAAGGAATATTGAGAGGGGGGTGAATTAGTATTCTATAAAACCATTCCTTCACATACTCTTTAACCCATTTACCAAATTCAATAACATGAAAGCAAAACAAACATAGGAAGAGCAACCATAAAGTCATAACACATAGACACCAGGATTTTTACGTGGAAAACCCAAAAAGGGGGAAACCATGGTGAGTGTTATCTCACAATATATTATAACCGATTACAAGATATTACATAGAAATGCTCACTCCAGGTGGACTCATTGTCCAAGTGGACTCACTTCCCACTGAGAAAGAAAGATAGAAGAGAAGAGAGAAAGGCTCACTGGCAATAAAGAATTGTTACAACTGCATCTATTGATTAGTGAAATATAGTTCCTTTGATAGCTCAAAATACAGTTTCAAAGCTCTTCACCATCACTACTTTGTTTCTCTGCTCTATTCACATATGTTGTGTTCTTCTATCCTCTGCACTTTTCGGATCACAAAAATGGTTTTAGATCGCATACACATGAATTCAACAATGTATCACACACATTAACATCAAAATCCATCAAGTATTTATATCTGCAATAAGATCCAACTCAAAACTAGGCCAGCTTGCCAGAAATGAAATGTGTACACAAAAAGTTATACTTTGTCGGCTTGAATTCTTTACACAGGAAGTTATGCAGACCAATGCAATCCTTCAATAAACTTCATATAGGTGTGGACCTATTATAGAACCACTTAGAATGCTGATCCAAATAATATATATTTATCACATATCGATCCAACTTGTATGTCGACTTCATCCGGGTAAGTGCAAGAAGATGGGGGGCCAAAAAGGGGTCTTAAGTGGCCACTTTTTTTCTGAAATCAGGAAATACTAGCCTTGGATGAGAAATTGAGCCTAGTTCCACTCAAAATTTGGAGATGCAACCAAAACAATGTTTGTAGTGCTCCGAGCCTACTTTCTAAACTACTATTTTTTTTTAAATGGCATAGATTAAGGGGTTCAAAAGAGGGAGCCACAAAAATTGGTGTTGTTTCTGTCAAAAAAACATAACATAGCATGTTTTGTGGCTCCCTCAAAAGGTCAACTTTTTTTTGGTATTTTTAAAATCGCTTTAGTGAGAAATAGCTAATAGCATGTAGTTTATGTCTGATTTTTCTGATAATTTTTTGATGAATATTTGATTTTTTACTAATTTTCAAAGTGGACACATCCTAAAAAATAGAATTTTGGCCGTGCTACCCCTATAAATTTTGAAAACTAATTGAAAATCATTTTTTTATTTTTTTAATATTTGTAGAATGGAGTCTAGTTTCTAAATATGTAATTTTTTTGAAATTTCAATGAATAGTTAATTTACAATGAAAAAAAGACCAAACAATGGTTTTTGCCCAAAAATGGACACACAAACAAAAGAAATTAAAGATGAAAGCTTAATATTGTTAAAATGTGAAAAAAATCACATCATCAAATAGCTAAGAGGAAGCCTAACATTACCCAGGTGTTTGATTTGTTCGACCTTGAAACACATGCAAATCTGAGGGTTAGCATGAATGAAATTATGTGAAATCTTGAAGAATATGGAAAAACATGTATGTGGCTATTCAAAAGGCACTCCAAGCCTTTGGGTTAGAAATACAAAGCATATCCCAAGCCCAAGGCTTGGGATTCCCAAAGAAAAACATAACGCAAGCGTGTTATAACGCGCTCGCATTATGTTTTTCTTTGCATTTTTCCTTTTCTGCAAAAGTTTGTGTTGTTTGTCATGTTTGCAATAACGCGAGCGCATTATAACGCGCTCGCGTTATGTTCCCCTTAAATTTTTTTGATGTTCAAGGCTATTAATCATGTATGTATGTATGTTTGCCTATATGCCTGTATGTATGTATGTATGTATATATGTATGTATGCCTATATGTATGTATGTATCTATGTATGCCTATATGTATGTATGTATGTATCTATGTATGCCTATATGTATGTATGTATAGTGTTGAGGGAAGAGGAGGGTAGAGATGGGAGTGAGCTAGATAGGGGAGGAGAGAGGTGGATAAGGATTGAGTGATTAAGGTTTAAGGTTGAGGGTTGAGGGTTTAGGGATATGATTTAGAGTTTAGGGATAAGGGATTAGAGTTTAGGACCTTGAGGGATTAGGGTTTAGGGTTGAGGCTTTAGGGATAGCGTTTAGGGTTAAGGGTCAAGGGATTAGGGTTAAGGTAGAATGTTGAGGGTAGAGGGATTAGGGATAGGGTTTAGGGTTGAAAGTTTAGGGTTGAGGGATTAGGGTTTAAGGTATAGTTTAGTAGTTCTTGTGGATAGAGCTAGTAAACAATGGGAGATTATTTGTCTGTTTCATAACAATATACCTCCCCTAAGTGTGGGGTGGACAGCAAGAAACATAGATGTACCCCAATGCAAATCTTTTCTCATAATGATCATCCTTCTGATTTCAACTATTAATTACTCACTGTGGATGTACCATACGCAAAGCTTTTCTCATAGTGTGTACATCTATTGGCATAATGAACCCCAGATGGGCCAAAAAAACATGTCATATAACATTACTAACATTAAAAAAGTTCATAGCCATTTTTCTGACATATTCTTACAACTCAAATATATTTAAGAGAAGAGTGTCAAAAATGATGGGTTTAACAACCTAACATAAGGCAAAGTAGTTTTGTTAGGTTTAGGGATAGGGTTTACGATTTAGGGTTGAGGGATTAGGGTTTAGGGTTGAGGGATTATGGTTTAAGGTATAGTGTTGAGGGTTGAGGGTTTAGGGATAGGGTTTAGGGTTGAGGGATTAGGGTTTAGGGTTGACGGATTAGGGTTTAATGTTGAGAGTTGAGGGTTGAGGGTTGAGGGTTTAGGGATAGGGTTGATGGTCAAGGGATTAGGGTTAAAGTAGAGTGTTGAGGGTAGAGGGATTAGGGATAGGGTTTAGGGTTAAAGGTTTGACAATTGAGGGTTGAGGCTTTAGGGCTGAGGGTTAAGGGATTGGGGTTTAAAATATAGTGTTGAGCATCGAGGGTTTATGGATAGGTTTTAGGGTTTAATATTTAAGGGTTAAGGGTTGAGGGATAGGGTTTAGGGTTTAGGGATAAGGGATTAGGGTTTAAGGTATAGTGTCGAGGGTTGAGGGTTTAGGAATAGGGATAGCGTTTAGGGTTTAGGGATGAGGGATTAGGGTTGAGGGTTGAGGGATTAGGTTTTAGGGTTGATGGATTAGGGTTTAAGGTATAGTGTTGAGGGTTGAGAGTTTAGGGATAGGGTTTAGGGTTGACGGATTAGGGTTTAGGGTTGATAGATTAGTGTTTAATGTCAAGGTTAGGGTTAGAGTGTCGAGGGTAGAGGGATTAGGGATAGGGTTTAGGGTTGAAGGTTTAAAGATTGAGGGTTGAGGCTTTAGGGATGAGGGATTAAGGTTTACGATATAGTGTCAAGTGTTGAGGGTGTAGGGATAGGGTTTAAGTTTTAAGGGTTAAGGGTTGAGGCATAGGGATTAGGGTTTAAGGTATAGTGTTGAGGGTTGATGGTTTAGGGATAGGGTTTAGGTTTGAGGGATTAGGGTTTAGGGTTGATGAATTAGGGTTTAATGTTGAGAGTTGAGGGTTGAGGGTTGAGGGTTGAGGGTTGAGGTTGAGGGATAGGGTTAATGGTCAAGGGATTAGGGTTAATAAGAGTGTCGAGGGTAGAGGGATTAGGGATAGGGTTTAGGGTTGAAGGTTTAAGGATTTAGGGTTGAGGCTTTAGGGATGAGGGTTAAGGGATTAGGGTTTAAGATATAGTGTCGAGTGTCAAGCGTGTAGGGATAGGTTTTAGGGTTCAAGTTTTAAGGGTTAAGGGTCGAGGGATCAGAGTTAAGGGTTGAGGGATTAGGGTTTGACATTGAGGGTGGAGTACATTGAGGTTCGATGGTTAAGGGTTTTAGGATAGGGTTGAGGGTCGAGGGATTAGGGTTAAAGTAGAGTGTCGATGGTATAAGGATTAGGGTTTAAGGTATAGTATCGAGCTTGTTGAGGGTCTAGGAATAGGGATAGCATTTAGTGTTTAGGGATGAGGGATTAGAGTTGAGGAATGACGGATTAGGGTTGAGGGTTGAGGGATTAGGGTTTAACGTATAGTGTTGAGGGTTTAGGGATAGGGTTTAGGGTTGAGGGATTAGAGTGAAGGGTTGAGGGACAAGGATTTGACATTGAGGGTTTAGGGTTGAGGCTTTAGGGTTTAGGGTTTAGGGATAGGGTTGAGGGTCAAGGGATCATAGTTAAGGGTTGAGGGATTAGGGTTTGACGTTGAGGGTTGAGGGTTGAGGTTTGAGGGTCAAGGGTTTGGGGATAGAGTTGAGGGTCAAGGGATTAGGGTTAAAGTAGAGTGTGGAGGATATAAGGATTAGGGATAGGGTTGGAGGGTTTAGGGATAAGGGATTAGGGTTTAAGGTATAGTATCGAATCTGTTGAGGGTTTAGGGATGAGGGATTAGAGTTGAGGGATGACGAATTAGGGTTGTGGGTTGAGGGATTAGGGTTTAGGGATAAGGTTTAGGGTTGAGGGTTGAGGGATTAGGGTTTAAGGTATAGTGTTGAGGGTTTAGGGATAGGGTTTAGGGTTGAGGGATTAGAGTGAAGGGTTGAGGGATTAGGATTTGACGTTGAGGGTTGAGGGTTGAGGCTTTAGGGTTTAGGGTTTAGGGATAGGGTTAAGGGTCAAGGGATCATAGTTAAGGGTTGAGGGATTAGCGTTTGACATTGAGGGTTGAGGTTTGAGGGTCAAGGGTTTAGGGATAGGGTCGAGGGTTGAGGGATTAGGGTTAAAGTAGAGTGTGGAGGGTATAAGGATTAGGGATAGGGTTGGAGGGTTTAGGGATAAGGGATTAGGGTTTAATGTACAGTATCGAGTCTATTGAGGGTTTAGGAATAGGGATAGCATTTAGGGTTTAGGGATGAGGGATTAGAGTTGAGGGATGACGGATTAGGGTTGAGGGATTAGGGTTTAGGGATAAGGTTTAGGGTTGAGGGTTGAGGGATTAGGGTTTAAGGTATAGTGTTGAGGGTTTAGGGATAGGGTTTAGGGTTGAGGGATTAGAGTGAAGGGTCGAGGGATTAGGATTTGACATTGAGGGTTGAGGGTTGAGGCTTTAGGGTTTAGGGTTTAGGGGTAGGGTTGAGGGTCAAGGGATCATAGTTAAGGGTTGAGGGATTAGGGTTTGACGTTGAGGGTTGAGGGTTGAGGTTCAAGGGTCAAGGGTTTAGGGATAAAGTTGAGGGTTGAGGGATTAGGGTTAAAGTAGAGTGTGGAGGGTATAAGGATTAGGGATAGGGTTGGAGGGTTTAGGGATAAGGGATTAGGGTTTAAGGTATAGTATCGAGTCTGTTGAGGGTTTAGGAATAGGGATAGCATTTAGGGTTTAGGGATGAGGGATTAGAGTTGAGGGATGACGGATTAGGGTTGAGGGTTGAGGGATTAGGGTTTAGGGATAAGGTTTAGGGTTGAGGGTTGAAGGATTAGGGTTTAAGGTATAGTGTTGAGGGTTTAGGGTTGAGGGATTAGAGTGAAGGATCGAGGGATTAGGATTTGATGTTGAGGGTTGAGGGTTGAGGGTTGAGGCTTTAGGGTTTAGGGTTTAGGGATAGGGTTGAGGGTCAAGGGATCATAGTTAAGGGTTGAGGGATTAGGGTTTGATGTTGAGGGTTGAGGGTTGAGGTTTGAGGGTCAAGGGTTTAGGGATAGGGTTGAGGGTCAAGGGATTAGGGTTAAAGTAGAGTGTGGAGGGTATAAGGATTAGGGATAGGGTTGGAGGGTTTAGGGATAAGGGATTAGGGTTTAGGGTATAGTATCGAGTCTGTTAAGGGTTTATAAATAGGGATAGAATTTAGGGTTTAGGGATGAGGGATTAGAGTTGAGGGATGACGGATTAGGGTTGAGGGTTTAGGGATTAGGGTTGAGGGATTAGGGTTTTGTATTCATGCTATTCAAAAACCTTGTGGTCATTCAAGTCTGAAGGGGAAGGTTTGGAAAGAGAAATGGATCGCCAAAGAGATGAAGAATTTCTTATTTCTCAGACACCATCAATGGTTTTTCTCTAATGTAGAGGACCTACCAAGATGGAAAGCATTTAAAGATTATATGATCTCCAAAGGAGAATCTCCTAATTCTCCCAGAATGTCATCCTTCAGCAAGGTGGGACCAAGTGGCTTGGCTCTTCTAGTCATGGATCCTCCCATATTTAAGAGGAATTATAAGGCTTGGAAGTGTCAGTTGATGAAGCACAGGATGTGGTCATCCCTGCTTGTGTTAAGGAAGATAATGCATAGGATGTGATCAATCTATAGCAAGACAAAACGTGAGCACATTATAATGCGTTTGCATTTTGTCCTACTATAGAAACAGTAAAAAAGTGTTGACCCTCGTGATCTAGGCCCACATGCTCTATTTTCATACTGATTCTGCGTGTGCTCTGACAAAAAAGAAGTGCTTTCATGTTGTTGGGAAGTTCACATGCACATTTGACACATTCTACCACCTTTACATGGTCTTTCCACCACCTTTTCTGCTTTGCCAACTTGAGAAGGAGGAAATAATATAGTTTTCACACCAAGTTTGATATATATCTATTCAAGTTTTAATTTTTGTAGTGTTGCAATGTTAATTTTGATTCAATTTTAGGAATTTAACATTATAGATTGGTTAATAGTATTGTTGTTAGTAATTATATTTGAGTGTTATTCAATTTAACATTGAAAAGGAAGCAAGTGGTGAAAAACTCAAATTGTTGAGGAGTTTGATGCAAGAAGAAAAAAACACTGCATAATTAGGTACTCTCTCCATTCGAATCTTCATTTTTTAGGTATGTCAAGTCTGTACATGCATGTTCTTTACATTTTCCTTAATTCTATTTGAATTACTTTATCATGCTTTATCATACATTTTTAAAATAGACACACTCCCAATCAAGAAAGAAGCCTACAATCTCACATGATGCCATGTATATTTTCTACACTTGGGCTCTTTAATAATTATGTGTAATAAGCAAACCCTAACATACCATGATGTCAAACTATACAAGAATAAATCCTTACAACATAATAAAAATACAATCCCACTATTATCTTGTATTCATTTCTTAGGAAGTAATATTGGTCTCTTTATCATGCTATAGACAAATTCTCTGTCATGCCGAGGAAATGATCAAGAGTTAACCCAACACAGGAAGAGATAGAAGCTAAGAATGTAAAGAAAGCAGTGGCTATGAGGGAACTTTGCGAGAAGAGGAAATTAGACACGATAAATGAAGACATGTCAATTGAAGAGGAACCACAACCATCAAAAAGAGATATGGTATTGGCGGCACAAAGAGAATGAATGCAAAAACTTTGTGCTATGAGAGATTTGAATACCATAGTTGGAGACACGTCCTCTACTGCAAGTCAACATGTAGGGACACCATCTACCACATGTAAAGTTGAGAGTACATCATCACTCACATGTGATGAAGGAGGTACGCCATCGTTCCCACCTCAATCTCAAGGTATGTCATCTATTCCATCTTCGATCGAAGGTATACCATCTAGCCCATCTCATTTAAATATTGATGAAATTCCTAATGTTGAGATGAATTTACCTAACTTCACACCACCTAGAATTTTGCATAGAAAGCCAAAGTTTTTGATTGATATTGATGAGAATATTTTGCAGCCAATGGAAGGCAAGATTCTAAAACACACTTGTAGAAGATATGCTCATAAGATTTGGAGATTGTTCTTTGAAAAGTTAAATGAGACTACAAGATGTCAACTATTCATTGAAATGATGCAAAGTATAAAGTATAGGTCCATCATGAAGATTCTTGGGTTGAGAACATCAGAGGCTTCAAGTGAAAAATCTTTTGTCAAGAATCTAATGAGTGCGTATGAGAGAGTGGGTAACACCTCATGCACAAAAGGTAGTAATGTAACACGGTGTGTGATTACATCGACTATAGTAAGTAGTCAAATGAGGAAAGCTCGTCTAATTAGAAAGATGGGTCAAGAATTGAGAATTAATAGGAAAACTTTATCAAAAGCTATTGGAAGATGCCAAAGAATTGAGGACACTAATGCCAATGAATTATGGGCATTCTCGGGGAGACCACCACGAAAAGATAAACCAATTGTTGAAGCATTAAGATCACTAATTGAAGACTTCTGGAAGAATTACACAAGGGTATCTCTGAATCAAAGGGATGTGGTAAGAAGGAGAATCAATAGTCAGAACCATGAGCCACATCCAAAGCATTTTTTGGATGAGACTCAAACACAGTTTTATGGTAAATTTCTATAGAAGTATCCTCAAATTAAAATTTGTCAAAGATATTTTAAAATGCTAAAACCTTTCTATGTCAAGATAAATCACACATGCACTACTTCTTGTTGTAGATTACATATTGAATTTTCTAACCATTTTGATGCTTATAGGTCTATATGTTTAGATATGCATACTAACAATTTTTTGCAGGGTTATGCCATATGTGCCCCACCAACATCTTCAAGAGACTTCATATCAAGAATTTTATGTGAAAGAGAGGAAGGTCAAATATTCTACAAGAAATTATGCTTGGATGGCACATGTCATTGTTGCGGTGGCTTGCAACATTTGCCAATATGTGAACATACGGAAAGAACACATGCGGTTGGAAATGAACTAGTAGAGTTTGGAAAGTATAAAATAGTGGCATACAATTCAAAAGATGGTAAAGAAGCAAAGAGGTGTGAATTGGTTATTGAAAAGATTACAGTGTATCATTTTATGACTATATTTCATGATAGCATAGTGTATGAATATGCAAGACATGCCCATAGAGCTCGATGGTTAGACTTGCAATTCAAGTTATGCAAGGACACATTTTCGGTTGGTAGAATTGTTTCAATCGTTGACTTTGCAGAGAACTATAATCTACAGCCACAGCGTGAGGTGTAATCACAATATTACAACTCCACACAGGTTTCTATATTTGTGCACATCGCATTCATTCATGCAAATGATAGTACAGAGGATGACAGAAAGATCATAAGGGAGTATAATTTCTATATTAGTGATGATCGCATGCATTCTATGGATTTGTGTAAGGTTGCTTTCAGGTGTTCTACAATGATTTGGCTAGAAGGGGCATATCGTTTAGTCAGCATATCATATGGTCAGATAACTATGCATCACAATTCAAGAACTCACAGAATTTCTATTGGCTGAGTAGGAGGGATGATTTTACAGGTATTCAGCATATGTGGAACTTTTGTGAGGCCAGGCATGGAAAGGGGGAGCATGTATCAAAAGAGCCATAGCACGAGAAGAGTTAAAGTATAAAGACAATGCAAAGTTGACAGATCCAAAATTGATTGTCGAGTGGTGTGATGCTTCCATGGGTCTAGGTAATGAAGGTAAGTCTTCAGTTCGTAGATTTTTTTGGTTGATAGATGATACTAACATTGTACCATATGAGGACTGTTGTACACTGATAGGATCAAATGAGATGCACTCTTTCAGAAGCTCAATTGCAGGTTCATGGAGTATCCACACATGAAAGATGTCATGCTTTTGTTCTTCCTATACAATTCAAGTCTAGGATGAGTGCGAGTCAAAGGAGTGGGTTGACGAATGGCAGTTAAGTTATCTTAGCCCACTTGACACGTATCGACCCCCGATGGCACTGGAACTAACATAGATGGAATCATCAGTTGACTTTGACCACATATCAGATTTAGTTTAACCAAGTAATATAGGGCACATATATGCATCTAATTTCATCTAGTTCTTCCAGGTAATGTCATTTTACTTTGTAGTGTTTTTGTAATGTTGACTAATTTCATCTAATTTGCTACACATATCAATGTAGGGCATGCATATGCAGTTATTGCAGATGAAGATAATGAAGAGGGAACAAATTATTACTTGTCATTGTGTTGAGGCCAAAAAGAAATTGGAGGCCCCTGTTACAGATGGAGAAAACACCGAATACCCTATAGGATCAGTGGTTATTATTGGAACATGGCTTAGAAGGTATCCACATAAGAGTGTTAATGTTTGGCTATTTCAGGACTTTGACACGCATCAGAAGATTCTTCATTACTCAAACCTTGTTGTGGCATCCAATGTTCATTTGATAAAGTATCGGGTAGACCTTTGAACAAAATCTTGTGGAAGATGCGTGAGTCTGACCATGAAGCAATACTTGACACAATAAAGAGTAGAGCAGACCCAGATGGTTCATTGGATTAATTTGTAAGTATTCACATTGATTTTGTAAAGTCATGTTACATTGAGTTGTAATTATGCACATTAATTTGTAAGGTTTGTCTTTTTTTAATTTCCTGTTGCATTTTTACACATATACAAATTTTTACATCATCATGTTATGCATTTTTAGTGTCTTACTCTTGATGCAACCAAACTGACTATTCCAATGCATCCAGATGGGTATGTTTAGGCTAGGCATTGTTCTATTTTTTACCCAAACATGTTGAAACAGCTGAGCTACATTGTACCGACGATATCTCTGAAGAGTCTAAAGTACAAAAAGACAACAATCTTTGACGAGATGTTACTTGAAAAGCGTGTCACTTAGAAACATTTTGTCTAAGGCAACGTGATCACGTAGAGTGCCTCTACAATAACCTCTCGCAGTTTTTTATATCTCTGAGGCATTTGCCCGTGGTGAAAGGTTTTCTACTGCCCCAAAAATTGTCAGAAGGAGGCAGTGTAAAGTTGCAAAGGGGTGTAATTTTCGTCCTGCTCCTGATGCGACCAAATTGACTATTCCAACACGTCCATATGGGTACATTTATGCTAGGCATGGTTCTATTTTTCACCCAAACATGTTGAAACAGTCTGAGCTACATTGTACCAACGATATCCCTGAAGAGTCAAAAGTGCAAAAAGGCAGCAATCTTTGACAAGATGTTACTCAAAAACTATGTCACTTAGAAACATTATGTCTAAGGCAACGCGATCAAGTAGAGTTCCTCTACAATAACCTCTCTCAATTTTTTATATCTCTAAGGCATTTACCTGTGGTGAAAGGTTTTTTGCTGCCCCAAAAATCATCAGAAGGAGGCAGTGTAAAGTTGTAAAGGGGTGTAACTTTCGTCATGCTCCTAATGCGACCAAATTGATTGTTCCAACACATCTGTATGGGTACATTTATGCTAGGCATGGTACTATTTTTCACCCAAACATGACGAAATAGTTTGAGCTACATTGTACCGATGATATCCCTGAAGAGTCCAAAGTGTAAAAGGCAGCAATCTTTGACAAGATGTTACTCGAAAACCATGTCACTTAGAAACATTCTGTCTAAGGAAATGTGATCACATAGAGTGCCTCTACAATAACCCCTCTTAGTTTTTTATATCTCTGAGGTATTTACCCATGGTGAAAGGTTTTTCTGCTGCCCCAAAAATCGTTAGGAGGCAATGTAAAGTTGGAAAGGGGTGTAACTTTCATCCTGCTCCTGATGCGACCAAACTGACTATTCCAATGCGTCTGGATAGATACATTTATACTAGGCATGGTCCTATGTTTCACCCAAACATGTCGAAACAGTCCGAGCTACATTGTATCGACGATATCCCTGAAGAATCCAAAGTGCAAAAAGGCAGCAATCTTTGACGAGATGTTACTCAAAAACTGTGTCACTTAGAAATATTTCATCTAAGGAAATGCAATCATGTAGAGTGCCTCTACAATAACCTCTCTTGGTTTTCTATATCTCTGAGGTGTTTGCCCGTGGTGAAAGGTTTTCTGTTGCCCCAAAAATTGTTAGAAGGAGGCAGCGTAAAGTTGCAAAGGGGTGTAACTTTCGTCCTACTCCTGATGTCACCAAACTAACTATTCCAACACATCCAAATGGGTACATTTATGCTAGACATGGTCCTATTTTTCACCCAAACATGTCGAAATAGTCCGAGCTACATTGTACCGACGATATCCCTAAAGAGTCCAAAGTGCAAAAAGGCACCAATCTTTGACAAGATGTTACTCAAAAACTGTGTCACTTAGAAACATTCCATCTAAGGCAATGCGATCACATAGAGTGCCTCTACAATAACCTCTCTCAGTTTTTTATATCTCTAAGGTGTTTTCTCGTGGTGAAAGGTTTTTTGCTACCCCAAAAATTATCAGGAGGCAGTGTAAAGTTGCAAAGCATTGCTAAAAAATTCTCAATACTCAAACACTCCAATGAACTGAAGCAACTTCTTCTTAGGTGAAAATGTAAGGGTACACAAGGGGAAAATGGCGCCTAGATGACTTAGTGCATTTCTATGACTTCATTCACATGTTTAAATGTTTGAGAAACTCTCCTTTACTAAGCACTTGTCCTCATGTCAATGTTAAGCTTTATACCTCCTAGGTGCTCAATTAGGTGATGTCATTACATACAACTTACCCTTAGGCACCAATGTAGCTTCTTTAATCCATCACACTTCTAGACACTCAAATTTAAGGTCTTGGACTTGTATCTTATTCCTAGGTGCAATTGGATGATCTTCCTAGATCTAGGCGCTCATGATGGTGGGAAATTACATGAAGGGGCGCCTAAGTCCAATTTGACTTTGTATTTGATATTTTATGACTCCAATTGACTAGGAATGGCTCAATTTCTAAAGTGTTGACTCAATAATGTAAGTTTAAGGTATTTTCCTCCTAGGCACCAATTAATGAGTTCACTAGATGCAATTTCTCCTAGACTTGAAGATTGTGAAAGAACTTGAAGCTTGGATGGATGTCTTCGAATGTTCGATGAAGAAGTGTTCCAACTTGAAAGGTCATTTGAAGTGTAGATATTGATGATAACACTTTCCCTTATATGTGAAGTAGATGACTTCTCAAAGAGGTTTAAATGTATCAGAGGGACTTGAAATTGAATGGATGTCTTTGGAATGCTTGATGATGATGAGAAGTTCCTTTGGAGCGGCTACATGCTGATCTTGAAGCAATGATTGATGAAGAATCTAGTTGATACTTGAAGATGAATGGAACTTGAAGTGATAGATGGAAGTCTTTGAACATGATGCAACTGGTGATGTCGTTGATGAAGAAGACTTGAAATATATATTGTTGTGACCTCTTAGAGTAGCTACCTCTTGAAGTGGTGTTTCCTTGGCAGTGATTACTTCCATCTTAACTCTCTGGCATGAATGAATGTGAAAGGCTCCTTTGGAGCAGCTACATGATGACTCTAGGCGACTCCAAGCTCTTGCTCCTACCTTTTCCTTCAATCTTCCTACAATACAAACCAAGAAACACATCAATCCTCATGATAAACATTTTATAACACAAAGGAATCCTCTTTAAACATGGAATAATCTTACTACAAATCTAGGCACATATATAGGTAAAAAGAAGAGCAAAGGGCGCCTAACACAAGTTGGTCCATATTTATCACTTTAAATGATTTCAAACAATTGTAATGGCTTAAAGAGGTTAATCTCCCTAAAGAGATTCATTCAAAAGGTGTCTTTCAATGCAATTTCTCCCTTAGGCGCCAGAAAGGGTTTGTACTGATGGAGAGTGCGCCTAGATTTAAATACCTTTATACTTGCAATTTTGCAATTCTAAATGATGAGACATGTCTTAGAATGAATTTTATCTTTCAAGTGCTCACTCCAAAAGGTCATCTCATGCAATTTCACCCAAGGCACTCATTGAGGTGTCCTAAGAGGCTAAAGTGCGCCTAACTCAATTGCCTTTATCTTTATCATTTTTGTGCTTTCAATAATTGAAAATGACCTAGAGTGATCCTTTCTCTCAAGGCACTCACCTATTGATATGAAATCAAGTTATTTCCCTTAGGCACAATTTTAGGCTTGTATGGGTGAAAAGTGTGCCTTACATCTTTAGGTGGTTCTTTCTAATTCTTAATGATTTCAATCAAATGCCAAGTGTCTAAGGAAGCTTTTGTCTTGAGATGATTAAATTTTGAGGTTCAAATCCCTTCCTCAATCAAGGCACAATCTGAGGGTTGTATAGATGAAAGTTGACTTCAACTTGGGTGCTCATTTGAGTTGGGAGGAGCTAGAATTTGTGCCTAGATTGGAGATAGATATTTTGGCTTATTTGATGATGGTCTCAAGTCTCTCTACCAAGACGCCATTTCCTATTGACTTATATACTCCTCCTCATGCTAGGGCACCATAATGAAGTGCTTTAGACAATAGGTGCACTTCACTTACTAGAGGCTTGTTCTCCTTCCACTTTAGGCTCACTTTTATGGTGGAAGAGGTGTCAATGGGCACCTTGTCTTAAATGAATGCTCTCTCCAAGTTGGGAGCCCTTTTGAGGCTTTATGAGTTACAAATTGTGTTTTAACCCTTCATGCATGTTGCTCAATGTTTGAATGTTTAAGAAAGTCTCCTTTAGGTGCTCATCTTAATGACTTTTTCTCGAGGCGCAATCATCCTAATGACTTGGATATTCATCCTAGTGTTTCAGGATATCAGGCTACCAGACTTAGTCATTTTTAGGATCTCAAACATAAAGAATAACATGATGATTCATTTTATTTTTTAAATACAACTTTTATCTTTTAGTTCCAAAATGAGGTTTAGGTGATACTTGAATAACAATAGCAAGCTTATTAGATCAAAAAACATCCTATGTAATACAATTGGACTTTAAATATTTGAAGTAGCCATCTACAAATATCCATTCAAACGTGGATTTATAATGCAAGTATGGACGCCATCAATAAAAAAGATTTGTATTAACCAAATATCCATATAGGCATACATCAATATCTATCGATATAAGTATAACATATATACAAAATAGCCATTTAGGCTTACAAAAATGCCATATAGGCATACAATGTCAACTATATACAATATAAAATATATGTCCACAAATGCCATATAGGCATACAACAAAGGAACACAATAAAAAGTCATTCCCCTCTAGCTGGTGAAAAGAATAGATCATGGGTAGCCTTTGATCTTCTAGGGGATGGAGACACACATGTGGGTGGTCTACTACAAACCCGAGGGCTGCTCCTCCTATTTAGTTCTTCATACATCTTTAGCTGTTACAATAAAAAGTATAGACATTAATATATAGAAATTACATGTTATAAAAAATGAAACATTTAACAAAATAATCACTTACCGCTGCCATATAATCTATCTCCTTACTTGCCTTAGTAGCAAGAATAGGCCATGGTGATGTCATGTCCTATAGAAACCATCCAGATAGAAATTAAATTTTAAATCAATAATCTTTTGATTTTTCAAAAATAGACAACTATAACAATGAATGTAAATTAAAATTTACTAATCTACCTCATACCCCTGTCAATGGCATGGAGCTATGAATCATAGAGGTCACACCGTGCTCCATTGCCCTCTGAACATTGGGAGGTGTCTCCGCAACCTGCATCATCTAGAAATAAAACAACATTATTCAATTATGAAAACTATAATAGTGATGCAAATCATGGCTCCTAACATACACACACATTCATCTACACATGGAAGTACACACAATAAAGTACACAAGTCACATACAAAAATCTAGTAAGTACAATTCATTCATTAAACTATTTATTTTATTACCTCTGTGAAGCTTTGAAGTCCACCATGGCTTGCAGGTGTTGCCGTGAAATCTCCAATATTAACCTATTCAACATCTAAAATCAGATATTAGAATACCATTCATATAACGATGCTATTCACATGTAACATTTATAATTGTTTACTAGTTACATACCCTGACAGTAGATGATCTAGTGTAATATGTAGGTGGAGAACCACTGAAAATTGCATCAATGCTATGACCCTAAAATTTCATTAAAATCATCAAACTAAATTAGTTAATCTTACATTTCAAAAATGAAATTTAATAAATTAAATTTAATAAACTTGCTAATATTTACCTAAGTATCAAGGCTGAAAGTCTCACTCAGGAGGGTATCTGTCATCACCATCTACTCAGCTGCAGATGTAGCACGTGCACTTGCATCTTGACTATCCATGGGGTCATAACCACAGGCTGAGCTGCAAGCCTGACAAGCATGGGGTGGGACCCTACTCCTCGCACTATCTCCCAACCCACTCTATGTTGCAGGACTGACATGCTCTATGATGCTCTGGGTCAAGGCACTAATGGACTGAAATGTATCGACCTCAACACTCTCCTTCACAATGGAAGGGATAGAAACATGCTCATGGGCTAGTCTGTTGACTACTCATCTCACTACCTGCTGTGGGTCAACACGTGCCTCTGGTCTATCTTGTGTTGACCCCCCACCTCTACCCTGGAAGTCTCGCATATCAAAATAGTTTAGCACTTTATTGAAGACAAACTCGCAGTAGAGTTCCCTCAAAAAGTATTGTGGGACCTCATTATTATTGCATGGAGGATAGTCAAAAACCATCCACCACCTCTACCCAAAATTGTCCCTTATCTCTTGGTTATTGTACCAATGGATAGGGAACCTCTTGCATGTAATGGGTGGAGGTTGATGTAACATACACCCCACTGTATATGTTTTGTACTAACTAATTTTTTTGGTATTTTTTGTTTTTCTGCTATCTAGGGTTTATGGGTTGTTTTGCATGTTTGACTTTTTGCATTGCATGTACATGATATGAAGTAGATAAACAAACCCATAAAATATACAACTACTTTGCATAAATGAAACACAACCCAAATCATAAAATATGCTAAAACTAATTAAAATGAAATACCCACTTCGAGATCTTCAACTTCATTCCATTGTCGAAACTGGACCAGCATATGTTCTCATTGAAAATTCACTTCAAAGCTCATACAATGTCAAGAGATGCAGTTACAAATTGCTGCAACACTGTAGCAGACTAGGGACGCCTAGTTTGAGTGACTTTGTGTGAAGTAATAACAATGAAAATGATCCCCAGTCAACACCACATCCTCTACCAGCTAGTACGGCCTCTCAGCAGTGAAGGAATAGCAGCCAACTCCCCTAAGATCCCTATTTTTCTGATTAATCTTACTTCCTTGCCCAAGGCGACCTCCCTCCAAGCATTATCAGCCACTAAATAATGAGAAAAAAGCATATTCTAATAAGTATGGCCCAACATGAATAGTACGGCCCAGCAGCAGAAGTATGACCTCTTTTTAACACTCTAAAATAGTAACAAAACCCTCACAAATACTTCAAATCTGGTCTCAATCCACTAAGACTCAGTTGCAAGTGTCAACTCCATAAGATATCAGCATGCCATGATCAGAACAACTCCAAAATATGTTTCCTGAATGCACAATGAATCCTCTAATTGAAGACTCCAATAACCCCTTCCTAATGCACTCTTTCATACACGAGGAATGACAAATCTGCAAAGGTTTTTGTCTCTACAAATCGATATTCAAACACAAGAGCAAAGCTCAAACCCTAATCACGGGCTAAACTCAATATGAGAGAAAAATATCATAAAGCCAGCCTACCAAATGAAGTCACTTTTGGTCTTTTATTTGCCTTCCTTCTCCAACACCCAAGGGAGAGAATTTTTAATTTATTTTTATTTAAAACATCACCTTGTACCACCATGAGGGCATCCATCCCTAGGAAGGTCACTTTAAGTCATAACTTAAATAAAGTGACTATAACATTACTTTATATTATGTCGGTCTCATTAATAAATATAAATTAAATCTTTAATTTAATTCATTTCGCACCACATAAAGTTTCTAGTCGTATCGAGACCTTGAATTCTCATGCCCTATCCAGTCAGGTCTGCCCTACTAAAAATAGAAACCCTGGCTCCCAACTTACTAAAAATAGTAAGTCACTGAGGTGACTTCCTACACACATCCATTAGCCTACGGAAGTCAATTATAGGCTAATCCTAATCCTCTAGAGTGAGCTAAGTGGGGGACATTATAGTCTGTCCTTCCCAAGATTGCTTGTCCTCAAGTAACCTCAACTCTGGATGTTGCAGTATCTGCTCACTCTCCCAGGTG
This sequence comes from Cunninghamia lanceolata, assembly GCA_027924645.1. Classification (NCBI taxonomy): domain Eukaryota; kingdom Viridiplantae; phylum Streptophyta; class Pinopsida; order Cupressales; family Cupressaceae; genus Cunninghamia; species Cunninghamia lanceolata. Next base: position 28,940,841 of record BSBN01000021.1, read on the forward strand.
GCATCCTCTACTAGCAGATTCTTCCACTTGACCAAGTATTCTCTGATAACCTGTTTTCTCAGGTGTCTCTCTCGAGTGTCTATGATAGCCTCTGGTACTAGGATCAACTTACCCTCTTCATCCAAAGGTGGAAGCTCTATAGAGGGAACTATATTATGGCCAAGAGCTTTCTTCATCCTGGAAACATGGAACACATTATGCACTCTGCTATCTGATGGAAGCTCAAGCTCATAAGCCACCTCACCCACTCGTCTGATAATCCTGAAAGGACCATAAAATCTAGGTTTTAACTTCTCTGCTCCACTCTTCTTGAGAGTGGACTGCCTATAGGGTTGGAGCCTCAAGTACACCATGTCTCCAACCTTAAAACTCCTCTCCACTCGGTGCTATTCAGCATACAACTTATGTTGATTCTGTGCCTGCTGTATGTTCTCCTTAAGCTCCCTAAGAATGTCTTGGTTGTCCTGTAGAAGATCCTTAGCCTTAGGTACCTGAATGTCACCAAGCAAGAGATCTGTAAAGCAAGGGGCATCATAACTGTAGAGTGCCCTAAAAGGAGTCATCTGAATGGACATGTGATGTGTAGTATTGTAACAGTACTCCCCTAGGTGCAACCATTTAATCCAAGCCTTCTACTACCCCAAAACATAATTACGTAGGTACCCCTCAATCCATTTATTTACCACCTATGTTTGTCCATTAGTTTGCAGGTGGTAGCTAGTGCTAGGAGTCAACTCTGTGCCACACAACCTGAACAACTCCTGCCAGAAAATACTTAGGAACCTGCTGTCCCTGTCACTAACTATGCCCCTAGGTACCCCATGTAGCCTGAATACCTCCCTGAAAAATAGATCAACCACTTAAGCAGCTGTGTAGGCTGCTGAAATAGCAAAGAAATGTGCAAATTTGGTGAGTCTATCAACCACCACATAGATGCAATCCTTACCCTGTACCTTCGGCAACCCTGTAATGAAATCCATGGAGATACATTCCCATTTCTGGTCGGGAATGGGTAATGGCTGTAATAATCCTGCTGGAAAGGTATGCTCATGCTTATTTTGTTGGCAAATGGGACACTCACGAACATACTTATGTACCTCTTCCTTTAACCCTTTCCACATAAACCTCTCCTGAATCTATTTGTATGTCTTAAAGAATCTAGGATGGCCAACCATTGGTGTGTCATGGAAAGTTTTGATAATCTTCTGTTTGAACTCTAAATTGGGCACCAAAAATATTCTATCCTTGTACATAATCAAATCACTTACCACAGAGTATTTCTCATCTCTGACGGTGCCCTCAATGACTCCTACAGTCCAAGAGTCTTTAACATACTCTGCCATGATCTCATCCTTCCAATCAGCAGAGATCTCTCCAACCAAACACAAGTGAGGTCATCTAGACAACGCATCTGCAACTACGTTTTTCTTCCCTTTGACATACTCAATGTCAAAGTCATAAGCTTGCAGCCTGCTGACCCACTTCTATTGTTTGTCCTTCAGGTCTTTCTAGTTCATGAAATATTTGATGCTATTATGGTCTGTCCTGATTATGAATCTACCCCCAACCAGATACTACCTGAATTTAGCCAATGCATCCATAATGGCCAACATCTCTTGGTCATATACCAAGTAACTCCTCTCCATACCTCAAAGTTTTCTACTCTCAAAAGCTATTGGGTGCTTCTCCTGCATTAGCACAGCCCCAATCCCCTCTCCAGAGGCATCACACTGTAACTCAAACGGTTTAGTAAAGTCAGGGATTGCTAAAACTGGGCATGTAGACATCAAGTGTTTGAACCTGTCAAAGCACTGCTAAGCTATGTCACTCCACACAAAGGCTCCCTTCTTCATCAGATCAGTCAATGGTGCTACTATCTGGGAGAACCCCTTAACAAATCATCTGTAAAACCCACAAAGCCTAAAAAACTCCTTAAGCTATGTGAGGTTTGTGGGTGGAGGCCAATCAATTATTGCCTTTATTTTCTCTGGATCCACTTTGACTCCATCTGCACTGATAATGTTGCCAAGGTAAAGTAATTTTGTCATCCCAAAATCACATTTAGATTCCTTGGCGTAGAGTGAATTACTCTCCAGGATACTCAAAACCTCCTCTAGATGTCTCAAGTGGTCCTCCCAAGTCCTGCTGAATATTAGAATATCATTAAAGAAGATCAAAACAAATTTCCTGAGCTACTGCTTGAAAATTTGATTCATACAGCTCTGAAAAGTAGCAGGTGCATTAGTCAACCAGAAAGGCATAACTAAAAATTCAAAATGACCATAGTGACATTTGAAAGTAGTCTTCTCAATGTCCTCTGCCCGCATCCTGATCTGATGGTATCCAGATCTTAAATCAATCTTAGAAAAATAACAAGCACCATGTAGCTCATCTATCAATTCATCTATCCTGGGAATTGGGTACCTATTTTTTATAGTTTTCTTATTCAAGGCCCTGTAGTCAATACACATTCTGATTGTCCCATCCTTCTTCTTGACCAATACAACTGCAGAAGCAAAGGGGCTTTTGCTGGGCCTAATATGTCCCATCTCCAGAAGCTCCTTAATAGTTTTCTCAATCTCATCCTTAAGCCTCTTTGGATGGTAGTATGGTGTGATCATGATGGGCTTAGTCCCATCCTCCAACTCGATGACATGCTCTATCCCTCTGTCAAGAGGCACTCCAAGTGGTATATCCCCAAACACCTTACTGTGCTTGGTTAACAGCTTCTAAATATTAGGGTGGTAACTATCCTTCTGTTGTGGTGGAGATTCGGGCATAATAAGGCACTCTGCTACCCACTCAACCTAATCATGTCTCAAGAGTCTCTCCATCCTTCTTAGTGATACACCTCTAGGCCCACCATCTGAGATTCCCCTAAGGCATATTTTCCTCCCATTATATTCAAACCTCATTTCCATCTTCTTAAGATTTATCATGAACTCCTCCAAGTGGTTTATCCAATGCATGCCAAGCACTACATCTGTTTCCCCTATGCCAACCACGTAGAAGTCATCCACTAGCTCATAATCCCCCATGATGATTTTTAGCCCTGAAATCTTTCTAGTACAATGTATTTTGAATCCGTCAGCCACCATCACCCTAAAGCCTTCAAATTCTTCCACTTTCAGTCCCCTGCAAGAAACTAGCCCCTCATCAATAAAATTGTGAGTGGCTCCTATATCGATAAGGGTGATAATCCGATGCCCACCTAGTACACCACACACCCTAAATGAACCAACCTTCTAAAAACTTGACAACTGGGTAATACAACCACCACTATCAGTACTATGATGTGAAGCTCTCTCATCCCCACTGTCACAGTGTTCTGAATGCTGATATGACTCTGTATCCGATCCCTCTGAATGTGATTCTTCAGCTGAGTAGTACTTAGTTTGGCCTTAGCCTTCTGTGAGCACTTATGCGAAGGATCCCATGGTTCTTTGCAATGAAAACATAATTTCTTCCTTCAGTACTCATTTAATTGTTCATCTGTCAACCTATTAGATCTATCCTTGTGTTGATCCACATCCTTGTGGAATGGTTTTTTCTCCTTCTCCTTATCCCTCCTATGAAAAGATCCCTTAGACTAAAATTTACTCCTCCACACTGATGATTCCATGTCTCAGGCTTTTTTCATGGCCTCCTGGAGTGTAGCAGGGTTGAAACCCTTAACCCATCCACGGAGTGGGTTTGATAATCCATCAATGAAGAGAATCACTAATCTGGGCTCAGATAAATCTGGGACCATGACAGATAGGTCCTGAAACTCAGAAATGTAGGAGTCTAATGATCCAGTCTGCCTCAACTGTGCTAACTCCTTCAACTGTAGTTCCGGGTCCTTCTTGTCAAATCTATCAATCAGACGAGCCGTAAATTCTACATATGAAGTAATCTAATCATGCCAAGGGTGACCTTAATGTTACTCCACCACTTGTGTGCTACTCCCTCCAAATGCAATGCAGCATAAGTGATGGCATCCTTCTCCGGCATAGGACTAATCTGCAAGTAACTATCTAACTTCTGCACCCAAGCCCTAGCAGTGGTCTTTCTTGATCCGTCAAAATAGGGAAGTGTCATCTTACTCACTTTCTTCTGTAACTCCTGGTTCTGAGGTCTACATCCTGTTGGTCATGATGTTAGTCACAAACAAACATAGAATAAAAGTACACATTAACCTTTATTCATCTTGAAAGATACTGTGAATTCAGAGAATTCATGATCCCAAGTCTCCGGTGATTAGGTCTTAATCGTCTGACGTTACTCAGAGGTTAATGTGAATTGCTGTTTCCATTTTGGGGCCTTACGTGAAAACTGTCATCATCATGACGTTCCTGCAGAAATTCTTTACAGAGAAGTCAAATTACACAGATATTTGATGAAAAGAAATAAAGATACCTCAATCTTTGCATGGTATTTTCAATTATGCATACTCAGTACTCAAATATGCTAAATATTTGCGATTATCTATGAGATGTCTGCATATTTTGGGTTGTTTGCTTAAGATTAATAGTTATTAGCAATTGTGATGATGAAATGTTCTAAAATTCAAAGAAATTCAAAGAAAGACTTCTAATTAAGTTGAACCTTTAGCTTTTGATCCACATACATGTTTGATACTGTCATGAGGAGAAGAAATCAAACCATATGTTCACCAGGATATTCCACAGTTAGATACAGTTGATGCAAACTTCAGAGGATAATGAGTGAAAACAATACATGCAAGACGATGAGCACTCCAAGGGACGTAGCAAATCAAAGCATATATCCAGAATTCAAACACAGATTACTCAAGATTTACGAAGATTTGTAATCAAAATGCTCTTCTCCTTCATTAAGTATGCAAAAGACATATACATATACAGAAGCTTTGAAATGAGCCCTGAATACTTCAGCGAACAAATTTCAATTAAGTTTCTGAATGAATTACAACAAGGCATTCCACCACCTTTTATAGAATAAGGTGAGGAATCCGTTACAAAAGATCTATGGATCTGATATGTCAATACAAATCAACGGTCATTATTTCATGACTTGTCAATTTTACAAAAGGCACAAGCTGCCAGCTGGCAACTATCTATATTGCTTATGCAAATATCCCCCCTTCATGATGTGTCTTTACCATGCCCTTCCGCCGATTCATGCGGATCATCATCATGTGCATCACTTTCTGAACCTTCGCTATCCTGATGATGAGGTTGTTGCACGTGGGATTGCATACTACTGCGGACTTGCTCGTATGACTGCACAACCTAGTCTATTCCTCCGCCATCTTGAGTCTTCACCTTGACAATGGCGTACTTGTGTGCTTCATACTTATCCCTGCTACTGTTTAGCTTATTCTTTCTATCCTGCAGTGTCTCATTGTAGGTCTCTATCTTGACCTTGATCCTCATCACCTTATTTATGATTTCCTCCGTCAATTGGACGAGTGGACCAGCTGTCTGTATTTGGAAGTTGCTGTACAAAGCTTTAAGGGCAGAGTCTTCATCTTGATTCTCTATCTTCCCTTCTACTTTGCCTTCTAGTATTTCCAGCATCTCTGCCTCAACTCCCATTAAATCACGTAGCCTCATGCTGATCTCTCTCAGCTTATTGTTGCATCTCTTGAGGACTCTGCATTCGAACTGCACATCCTTATACCAGATGTCAACTAATATTGCAGTATTATTATTCAATATCTGCTTACTGATAAGCAGCTGTGGGTTAATTCCCTTTATTTCTGCTAATAGACTCAAGACCTTCTCCAGTTTATATGACCTCTTCCCGGTCTGCATCTACAATTTGTCTACCTTGGTCTTGGAGTCACTCAATATGCTCCACCTCTTCAAAGAGGCTTTCATTATTTCTATGGCATCATCCAATGTGGATAACATCCATTTCCTTATTACTGAAGCCTCATGCTTCATGAGGTCCAGTTTATTTACCTCCTCCTGAGAAATGGCAGTCAATGGGACTGCAGCTTCACTTGAAGTACTATCAAGATTGGTCAAGCCCTTGATATAGGCATGCAACTAAGCAATGTGCTCTTTATGTTGCTTACTCTTCTCCTTCTCTCTTTTCACTTTCTGAATTAGAGAGTCAATTATATCCTTACCTTCTTGACCCTCTTGCTCTTCGTTGGAAAACCCTAAATCCACTGTGCTTATTTGGAATTCATCCACAGTGATTTTGCCCTTTTCCTTGTCTACTGCAGGTACAACAATTTGTGCGGTCCTTCTCCCTGTCGCCGGATCTCTCTTGATGGCCGAAGTCATTCTAGCCTTCCTCCTGGGTTTCATTATATCTGTGGAGAACAGGGTGGAGACGTCGAACTCTTGGATTTCCAGTTCCTCCTCAACGTTTACTTCTTTTGTCAACCATGGAGGTACCTGATCATGTTTCTCGGCATCATGCTACTGTTCACCCATACCTCCCGCCTCTATTAACAAGTGTTGCAGAGATGGTGATTTTTCTTTCTCTCCTTCATGATGCTCGCTCTGTTGTTGATCCTTTGGTGCCTCCTCCTGTTGAGGAACTTCTTTTTCTAGGGGAGCATCTTCTTTGTGTGGGGAACCCTGTGGTGTATCTGTTTGTAGATCATGATGATCATGATCTTTCTCCTTCATTATCTCACCTGTTTCTAGCTCTTCCCCTTGTAGAGGTTGTTCATCCTCTTTCGGCTTCTTCGTTTCTGGTGGCATGTCCACTACTCCAGATGCTGTGAAGTCTGCTTGAAGTAGTGGCATCTGTTCTGTAGCTGCTATCTTCTCTGTTCCTGCACTATCCACCTCTTGTGCCTTAGCAGCTGGATCTTCTAGTGCTTCCTTTTCTTTCTCACCAGCCTTTGCTTCTTGGACCTCTACTATAGCAGGTCCTGCTGATGTATCTTGTGTGCTTTGTTGGCCTGATTCAAGAGCATGACCTTCTACTTCTGTCATCTCTATCTCTTCTATTATATGGCCCTGATCAGGTGATCCTGCTGGTTGTTCAGGACTTGCATCCTGTTTCTCTGTCAAGTCTACCACTACAGGACTTGTCACCTCAGCGATAAGTGTATCCAACCCTATGTCTTGAGCTACCTACTCTGGGCTCTTTTCTGGTTTCGGGCTCTTTTCTCGCTCCACTTCTATTTGTTTCATCTCCTCAAGCACTGATTGAACAGGTGGAGGCTTGTGAGGAGTCATGCTGATACCGGCAGCCAGCGTTTCCATCTTCTGTGTAGACACATCCTGCACAACTTCATCATCGGATAAGTCAATTGTCTCTTCCAGCGAGACATGTTTTTCTCCTTGTGTCTGGGAGGTTTCTTTTTGCTGTTCTTCAGCAAGTTCAGTTTTGAACTGGACAATGGTATGAAGTGGAACATTATGCTGAAGTTCCTTCGGCACTTCACTACTTGCCCCTTGTGCTATTGTAGGAGGGGGTTGGCTTATTTCACCCATCATGGAAGTTCTTAGTTTCTTAGGTGTGGTAGGAACCAACACCTGCGGAGCTCTCCTCTTTCTCCTGATTACTAGTGGAGCCTCTTCCTCTTCAGACTCTTCCTCCATGAGGATATCTTTTCCCGGCTGTGTGGAGGACTGGCCCACTTCTTGGGTCTCAATTATTCCAGCCTCTGTTGTCTTGCTTTTCTTGGGCTTTTCCTTCTTGGGAGGGGAATCTGATCCTGATCCTGATCCCGCTGCTTCCTCAGCTGTAAACACTGCCCTTTCAATTATTATGCCCTTGGGTCCCTTTTCCACCTTCTTACCCCTTGGGGGTCTTTTGCTTGGCTGTTGTGGTGGAGGGATTCTCTCTCCCTTGGTCTTCCTCTTTTCTAGCAGGAAGTCATCATATTCATCTGCAGGGATATCCTGCCCCTTCTTCTTGTTGTCCACCGTGATGGCAACACCCCTTTTCTTCAATGCCTCTACCTGTGCATCCACCCAAGCTTGGGTCAAGTGTAGGGTTCTGGCAAAGAATGGGTCTAAGGACATATCCTCCTGCACGGTGAGGTCAGGTGCAGAGATGGTATCATTATAAATCTTTTTCTGCTCATACTCATCTGCCATTATCCTACCATCATCACTCTTCAGCTGTTGAGGGAGGGAGATGCAGTCAAATGTTCTGATTTGGTTCAGAGTCAACCTCTGATACCTCCTTCTCCTGGCTTCTGCTTCATCTTCGCAGTCAGCCCAAAAATCCTCTAGGTGCCTCTGGTGAATAGGTTTTCCTAGAATTTTCTGCGTTCGGCCGTAAGGATCATATGGTCTGGTTATTGGGAAAGGTTATAGATTCATTTTGTTCAGAGTGACCATCACCTTCTTTATATGATCAGAGTCAGGGCACATATAGTTGCCGATGCTAACTGGGAACAAAATTGGTGGCAGCTTCTTGGCGTCCTTATACATCTGTATAATGGTGGAGCCCTGCCTGATAAATTCCATTAACACTACTGCATCAGTAGGATACCTTGGTAGCATCAGGGGATGTCCTTCAAAACCCTCTACCCTGATATAGGAGAAGGTGGCAAATTGTATATACCATGCCCCATGCCTGTATACTGCCTCTTGAGCTTCCATGCTCAATCTTTTTGTTCTGTCTTCTTCCATGGTCCTTACTAGATGCATAGAGAATGCATCATTGACCAGTTTGTAGTCCTTGATATAGCGGGTTCTTTGCAGCTGGGGATGATGATCCCAGATATATGCTGCATTTGTGCCTGTCAGCTTTCCATCTGTGACTAAGGCGTCAAAAGTGCCTTTGTAAGCACAGGAATAAACAATGTAGGATGTCATGTAGAAAGCACAGTTTGAACCTCCCAGGTTCATCAGCTGCTCATGCAGAGCATCACTTATTATTTGGCCCCACAGTGGCTTGATATCTGCATATAGGCACATCATTATTATGCCGTACATCCAATCTCTGAATTCACTAGCATCAGGCTGGCTAGTCACCCTGTTTAGGAGGGCAATCATGTATTGATATTCTTCATTAAAATCAAACTTGAACATGTGCACAGGAAGCTTGGCCGCTGCATTGTATGTGCTGTTCTCGGCCCGCCAAGCATACATCTTCTTCCTGGCCAACTTCTTATTGGCCTCATATTCTTTTTCAGACTTCTTCAAGTCTACACTTCTTACTTTACTGCCCATTGGCAGTCCAAACGTCCGGGAGAGACCTTTGATGGATAGGTCTGCATACACTCTCCCATGTTTCATCACCGGCCTCGTCTGAGGGTTATAATTCCAGGCGCACTCAATTACCAGCTCCGGAGACTCCATGGAATATGGGAAGCCAGCAGCGTTCCACATGCCAGATACAAACACTGCGTCCAGTACAGGACTCTTGTCATGTCCATCATTTAGCTTGGCTGACCAGTCTTCTAGGTTGGTAATCCCCTGATGGGTGTCTGTAATTGCTCCATATTTGAACAGGACCCCTCTCTGAGAAGAGAACATAGGCCTGCTGAATTCCTCCTGACTCTTGGCTAAGTGTTTTTCATCCATGGGTACCTGCAATTAACAACATTTCTTCTCACAACAGGGATATACATGCATACATATTACAAATATCATGCCTACTGCATCAATTTGCCATTACTTACTCATAATAGATACATAACCAGAACTTACACTATCATTTAGAAACAAAATGGTGAGGGTTTCAGTTCACTTACCTGGTTATGATGATTTTCTTTTATACCAATATATCGTCAAGACGCTCCTAATTTGGTTGCTGATCACTTCCTTCCTTCTGTCTGGGAGCTCAAATTGCGCAACGGTAGCTGTTATGCAGATATGGAGGCAGGTGCTTTGTAAAACAAGTTTAACGCAGGTAAACGTAACAATGGCGGTTGAATTACTTTTTAACCTCACAGTTAGGGTGAATTTAGGGCAACTCTGACAAGTTAGATTGCAATCTTTGATCATTCGTGCGAAAACTTAGGATCTTTCTAGATGTTTCATTGGGTTCCGGAGTCGGCGGGAATTACCTACCATCTCTGCGCGCATTTAATGACAATGGCGGCAAAGGGAGTGGGGGGATATCCACATGACAGGATATTATGAGGGCAGGATGATATTCACAAATATCGGGTTGAGTTTCAATATCATCCTCCCTAGTATCAAAATTGTTATCGGGACAAGATTCGGGTGACAATGCACCTTTTGTTTACTTTAGCTCATCAGGAGGATATTTCGGTCTATCGGGTGATGTTTCAAAATATGATGATGACCTTCAAACTTACTCTTTCTAACCTCGGAATATCAGGATGACATCATCATGATATTTGTTCTTTGTATCAGAAATGCCTCATGACGTCATCGTCATATCGGGGGAACATGATCATGTTTGTAAAATATCCTGTCGAAATGTAAATATGATGATGATGTCATCAGGATGTTTATTTCTTCGTTTATTGTATTCGGATGATGTCACCATGATATTTGTTAAGGGTGATGTTTCGCGTCAGGAGGATATTAACAAATATCGGGTTACCTTTGAAACATGATGCTCGCGATATAAAAGACCGCTTGACGGGAAAGACTTACTATCACTTAAAGTTGACGTCCAGATATTTGAGCCACAGGATATATTTGGGGAACGTTTCAAATGTGATGATGATGTTCAACATGACTGGTTATAAAAGATGACCTTCTCATTCCTGCGAATATCAGGTTTGACCAAGACTTTGACTGTTCATAACTCTCACATCCTGATGAAAATCAAGGTGATGTAAAAAGCAAACCTACATGAATTTTAATGCTCTTTTAGAATATAAGGTTGCAAACACGAAATATGAATTTTGGCAAACTGACCTCATATTAGAGACTTATCCCATCCTGACTCCACATGATGATGCACCTGACTTATTTTTACCAAGCCGCCAAAAGCAGACAACACAAAACAACAAGAAGTTGGGTCCCTGTTTTGCCAAGTCAAAATGGGGCGTGTTGTGTAACCACACAACACGTCCTCTACAAGGCCTATTCCTTATCCTAATATCAGAGTATTCTACAAAAGTCATCTCTGCTCTGAACTCTGCGCTAGAGGCTCTCCAATCCCTCAGAATCTCATCCTGAAACTCAGCCTGTGTGGGATCTTGTTCAGGAACTTGGTTCCTAGGAACGAATGTAGGGATGCTTGGTCTGTCTCCTACTATAAACTGTGAAGCCCTCCTATAAGTCACTGAGGCCTCGTCCTCATCATCTCTGAACCTGTGTCTATCACCATTATGGTTTCTATATGCATTATTCCTATCCCCTATGATCTTGTCACCATTATGTCTATCACCCACATTATGCCTATTCCTATCTCCGTCATTGTTCCGGTTCCTATCACCATTATTATTTCTCTGTCTATCACCATCATTGTTCCTGTTCCTGTCACCATTGTACCTATTCCTGTCATGGTGACTTTATCTGTTATTCAACCCATCAAGTAGCTGTGCAAGGGAGTGTCTTATCTCAGCTTGTGTCTCCATCATTTCCCATCTAGAATCCCTCAACTCTCTGTCTAATGCCACTGAGATCCTGGTGAGCACATTCAGGATCTCTCATAAACTAGGCTCCTCAACCTCCCGGTCACCCATTTCTTCAATGTGTTCCGTAACTGAAAATGGGTCTGTACGCGAAACTAAGGAATCTTCGTTGGTAGCTGCAACCACTATTTCTTCCTCAAATAGATCAACTATAGGTATTGGTTTCTCAGGTTCTGCTAACTATGGCATTTCTCTTTCCTATGTTCCCTACCTTGCCCTGGTATTCCTAAAAGGATATTTGTCTGTTGGTCGCATGTCTCATTTTTCAACTGCATGTCATATTGACCCCCACAGGATGGCAAGATTTTCTGCTCTGATACCACTGTAACATACACCCCACTATATATGTTTTGCACTAACTAATTTTTTTGGTATTTTTTGTTTTTCTGCTATCTAGGGTTTATGGGTTGTTTTGCATGTTTGACTTTTTGCATTGCATGTACATGATACGAAGTAGATAAACAAACCCATAAAATATACAACTATTTTGCATAAACGAAACACAACCCAGATCATAAAATATGCTAAAACTAATTAAAATGAAATACCCACTTCGAGATCTTCAACTTCGTTCCATTGCCGAAACTGGACCAGCATATGTTCCCATTGAAAATTCACTTCAAAGCTCATACAATGTCAAGAGATGCAGATACAAATTGTTGCAACACTGTAGCAGACTAGGGACGCCTAGTTTGAGTGACTATGTGAAGTAATAACAATGAAAATGATCCCCAGTCAGCACCACGTCCTCTACCAGCTAGTACGGCCTCTCAGCAGTGAAGGAACAACAACCAACTCCCCTAAGATCCCTATTTTTCTGATCAATCTTACTTCCCTGCCCAAGACGACCTCCCTCCAAGCATTATCAGCCACTAAACAATGAGAAAAGAGTAGATTCTAATAAGTACGGCCCAGCATGAATAGTACAGCCCAACAGCAGAAGTACGGCCTCTTTTTAACACTCCAAAATAGTAACAAAACCCTCACAAATACTTCAAATCTGGTCTCAATCCACTAAGACTCAGCTGCAAGTGTCAACTCCATAAGATATCAGCATGCCATGATCAGAACAACTCCAAAATATGTTTCCTGAATGCACAATGAATCCTCTAATTGAAGACTCCAATAACCCCTTCCTAATGCACTCTTTCATACACAAGGAATGACAAATATGCAAAGGTTTTCGTCTCTGCAAATCGATATTCAAACACAAGAGCAAAGCTCAAACCCTAAGCACGGGCCAAACTCAATATGAGAGCAAAATATCATAAAGCCAGCCTACCAAATGAAGTCACTTTTGGTCTTTTATTTGCCTTCCTTCTCCAACGCCCAAGGGAGAGAATTTTTAATTAAAACATCACCTTGTACCACCATGAGGGCGTCCATCCCTAAGAAGGTCACTTTAAGTCATAACTTAAATAAAGTGACTTTATAACATTACTTTATATTATGTCAGTCTCATTAATAAATATGAATTAAATCTTTAATTTAATTCATTTCGCACCACATGAAGTTTCTAGTCGTATCGAGACCTTGAATTCTCATGCCCTATCCAGTCATGTCTGCCCTGCTAAAAATAGAAACCTTGGCTCCCAACTTACAAAAAATAGTAAGTCACTGAGGTGATTTCCTACACACATCCATTAGCCTACGGAAGTCAATTATAGGCTAATCCTAATCCTCTGGAGTGAGCTAAGTGGGGGACATTACAGTTGATTTGTTTGTGGGTTTGTGAAAATCAAACACAAGTCTAATTTTGTAATTTGTAATTTTTTCACATCTTAGTATGACAGCTTGTCTGCATAATAATCTCTAAACTCTCTCCTCTTATCCATCCAACTAGTTATTTGCTTGCTAATTGAATCTACATTTGATAACATAGATTCAAGAGATTCAGCAAGCATGGACCGATGCAAGGTTGAAGTGGAAGGATCTTTCAACCTTGTAATTATATCTTCAATTTCTTTTTTGTTGTTTTCAATTTGCCCCATTATATTTTCTTGTGTTCTAGGGGCATGTCGAGGAATGGATGGAGGAGGTTATTGTTCCACAAGTATTTCCTCCTCAGGATTTTGTGGATTTTGAGAAGGAGGAGGAGGTGCATTAACATTTCCTGACAATTAATGAAATATACATCAAAAACCAACTCAAACCTACCTATTTAGAAACAAATTCAAACAAAAAAATAAATATAACTCACTCCTTTGGTGTGCTTGATGTCGTGGCGGAATTTTGGCAATGAATCAATAAAGTTTTTGTATTGAATTGAGTTTTGCAAAACGCGAGCACGCTTCCTAGGGTTTGCAGGTCGCAGGTATAGAGGAGAGGAAAGAAATGAAATGAGATAGATAACCTTTTTTTATAACAAGTCAAAACGTGCTCGCGTTATAATGCGCTCATGTTATAACGCGAGCGCGTTATGGCTTGGTTTTGACGAGCCTTAGGCTTGTTATTACCAAACCATAACATGAGCGCATTATAACGCACTCACATTTTGCATTATTTTTTTTTTTAAAACAATTTGGCCACTTTTTGGCCCCCCATCTTTTTGCACTTACCCATCCTTAAGTATACACTTAACCAAATCTACTATCATATCACAACTTCTAATGCGGACCACACAAGACTCTAAAATTTATATCAAACACTCATTATGCATTACCCAATATACCTTCAGAACCATGAGTCATGATATTCTTATGTGGCAAAGTGCGGATCTATGAACTAATGTCTCTATCACTGTGAAATACTATCAACATGAATGTCGATACTTAAGATCTTGTGGATAATCACCTAGTAAACCTCAGACTCTACAAATCTAGAATTAGATACTCCTAACATGTGTTTACAACACCTCCAAACTATAAATCAAAACAACCAATAGTGGAGAAATGCGGACTAAGATACTCAGGTGTTTTGCACTATTCATGACTAAACTTTGTCAACCCAGACTTAAGCAATTCAAAGTGTATCTTTCATAGATTGCTAGGGCATGAGACTTAGAATAAAGCATCATCAAGCAACTATGTACAACATACTAGAACCACATACCAAGGTCTACATCTACAGAGGAATACCAACCAACTTTCTGTCACTAACTCAGTAAGCTGCCAACACTTAGTTTGACTAAGTCATTCTTTCCAGACCAAAATGTTGTACACAACTTGTCTCAAAACTTGTTTCCAATCATATCCAACTATTACCATCAAGGACAACACCATATCACAATCATATCAGCAATATCTCTTGACCATGTTGACAATAGAGCTCTCGCAAACACCATGCCCCCAAAGGTGACATGCACATTAGGATCATCGAATGTTCCCACAAACACACAATTTCCTGAAAGAATAGAGGTTAGAAATCTTTCTCTAAGATAATAACCACATCACATGATAAAAGAAATGCATAAACATAATCACATCAAGAGCCAAGGTTATACTGTGGATTCAGAAACTAAGTATAATCGTGGGGCTATACTACAGAGATCTCATAACCCAGTGTAACCAAGGTGAGACCCAAGATAAGCAAAGTGCATGTAGAAGCTATATTGTTATGGTTTGTTAGCAAATGTAAGACAACATAAAAATATCACATGGAGTGATTCTACTAGCCAAACGTCAGATAATATATATCAACCCCATCATCATGTATGGACTAGGTCCATTTTTGCTTACTCGCTAAAGGGACACATGGTCCGTATTAGTATATGTTTGTTTTTCATCATCTATCAGCTAGATAGAACCACTAGAAGAAGGTAAACAATAAATCAAGAGAGGAGAACATGTGCCTTAGGGTCGTCACATAGGAAGGTGCCCCCAGGTCACCAACTACAATGTTATGCCCCTAAGCCATGACACACAACAATAAAAATAGAGGAGAAGCAAGATAGAAGAATGATGATACAAATAGAAGAATGGTCACAACAGAGGCATCCTCCTGGTATCCTTGACCTTACAAGAGTATCAAGGGTCATCCAAGGAGACCTAAACAATACATAACACATCACAAGGGGAACACAAAATAGAGGTAGAGGGTTAGAAATACTTACTTGTAGGCACAACCGAACTAGCGGTTGTTGTCAAGCAAATCATCATCTTCCCAATCTCAAATGTTTGAGGAAAGAGGTACATAAGGTACCATAGCCCAACTTTTGTTTTTTTCTTTAAATTGTTAATTCTTAAGATTTTCTTGGTTTGATCCAATGTTAGGTGGAATATTTTCTTGTTGAGGTGCATTTCGGTGGGCAAAAGCTTGTCTTTTTCTCCTCCTTTCTCTTGCTTGTCTGTTTCTTCTTGTCTTATTACTTATATCTTCAAAAGTATTGTCCTATTTTTCTATTGGTCTTTTCGTGTTAGAGGAGGAGGCTTGTTCAAATCTCATTTGTCTTGATGAGGTGTTTTGTTCTTGATGAATACCTCCTGATCCTTGTAAGGATGACAGAGGACGAACTTCAGCATAGGGTTCTTTACCTTTATCTCTAGGAGGTTCTTCTAATACGGGTTGTTCTTCTCTTATTGTTTGCATAGGAGGCCCAACCACTCTAGATATAGGTTTTTCTTTGTTTCATCTACATTGTAGGAAAGAGTGGTCTCTTCATGGCTCAGGGTCTCTATCAGGTTGTGGCCAAAAGTAATCAAGAGTAAAGTGCTTTTCCATAACCATAGGTTGCCATGTATTTGTCAAATAGTACGCATGTGTCCATGTAAAGGGAAATTTATGCAATTGTGAATAGTTAAGGGGACAAAATTCATCGCTTTTAGCCATGTGTGTCCTAGTTTTATGCAGAAGAGGTTAGATAAAGGAATAACATCAAATAATTGACCTACAACTTTATCATATACCGTAACTAATAAGGATATTTTCCCAAAGGTAGGCATGAAAGCTCCAGTGTGTGTCTTAATCATTAAATCTGAAGGTTCATAAGAATCTTGTGTCACATTATGTGAGAGAAGGAACTCTTCAGTTACCACATTAGTCATGTAATTAGGATCTATAAGTGTACCATGCACTAGAATCTCCATTATACTCACGGTGATGTAAAGAGGCCCTTCGTTGTCTACAAATGTTTTATCATGAGCTGTAAATGTGATTTGAGGTTCAAGGCTCTTTCTTTTCAAATAAGGCTTAGGAGGGAACCTAGAATTATTATTGCAATTATAAGCCATGTGTACATATCTTCAATTGAATGCAATATCATATTTTTAAAATATTTTTAATACTTATGCAAGGAACATGTGCAAAACTAGGTATGCTTATGACCTAAAAATGCTTAATTTATTTTTTTTCAATGTAAATGCCTAAAAGAAGTAGTGTTGTGAAGAAATTAATGAGGGGTAGAAAATTAAATGATTTTTATCAATCCACTAATGTAGAAATATCTTTCACAACACACCTATAATGCAAATCTAGATGAAAATTAGTCAAAATCTAGTGAAAATGCAAGGATTTTAAACCCAAATTGTGAAATTAAAGATGAAACTATGCAAAATGATACATGAATGAATTATAATAAGATTTATGATGTTAAATAGCTTAGATCAGATCTTAAAATGATGTCAAAATACTACAATGCTCAATGCAAGTGCAATTTTAAGGAAAAGTGAGTGAATATGCTAGTTTTTGTTGAAATTGACTATGTGAAAATGCAAAATTTTGAATGTAAAATGCAATGACACACAATAATGAAACACTACAAACAAAAATCATATTTGAATGATTGTTTTAAAAGAGTAGTAAAATCTGAAACAAGATTTTAACTACAAACCCTAGCTTTTAGAAAAACCAGGTTATATGAAAAATACCCAATTTCAAGCAAATCTAACAAATTAAGCATGTAAATGCAATGAAAATGATTAATTAATGATGTACGGCTGTAATTTATATCATATCTAACAAAAAATTTAGAAATTAAATGAAATGCAATGAAATTATGTTAAAATGCAAGCCTAAGATGCCAATTTTTTTGTAAATTATCAAATGTAATTAGATGAAAATTAAATGAATGAATGTAAATCTAAAGTACAACACTTAGAAAGGTGCAAAATTTAATAAAAACATGGGTTCACCAAAATGTTTAATAGGAAAGAGAGGGAAGAGGGTAAATAGTTGGATCCTACTTTCACTACAAACATTCAAGGACATTCAACCGAGTTGAATCACAACTTTTACAAGAGGATTCACCTATAGGTTGATGGTCACTTGTAACAATATGGAAATTCACAATTTATCAATTAATGTATTAATTTAATGCTCAACTATGTTCAAAACCCTAATTATTTAAAATCGTAAGCAAACAGATAATTTATGACAAGTGTTCGTAGACCAAGACACTAGACGGAGATTAGTTACTGACCATTTTTTGAAGTTTGAGATGCAGAACAATCGAGGGCTTCGTGACTAGCACTATAGTTCAATGCACTATTTTCTTTAGGGGTTCTGGACTCCTTCTGACACTAATAATCACTGTTCTGTTTGTTTCTGGTTGTGCAGACGCGAAGGGCATTGTGACTCACACCAAAGACCAAGGTAGGATGTTCTTCAAGGTGTCAGGACTTCTCCTAATGCTAATTATCACTGTCTCAGAGATTTTTGCACCTACAACCTCAGAGGGCTTTGTGACTAGTGCCCTAGCCCCAATAGTGCACCGAACTACTTTTTTCCATCATATCTTGAATCCTTATCTTCTACAACCTTTCTCTGCAACTCCACTCCATAGAATCTAAAACCTATAACCTGCAATCACAAGGAGTGTGGTTGGGGATTCTGGTGTTTAGGAACTTGCCTCATTCAAGCCCTGGAATGGCATTCAAGCCTTCCAACACCGTTGTTTGATAAAGAGTGTGTATCCCTATAGGATAGAGGCGCAAATAAATTGATAAATAATTGATTCAACACAAATATATATCACCTCGAAGGGTGTAGCTCACATGTAGATGAAAATACTTCAACACATGAGAAAATGAAGCTAAATCTATAATCACAAACACAACAACAATATTCTACTCTGGAACAATAAATATCTTGAATGCTCTAAAATCATAAGTTCACCAAAAGTTCATAATCATCTTCTAGTTTACAAATGAATCTCTAAACATGATTATATATGTATTCCCACTTTAATTTCATAATTCAAACTTAAGATGTCAGCCACGGAACCTCTTAACGATCACATATCAAACATTTAAATTTAGGACCTACCTAAAATAGGGTAGGACTAGGGTGTGAGTGCCCAAGCCCCTAGGTCCTATTTTAGGGCAAGGTCAAATGTCACAATGTCCCTTAAGCCCCATTTGACATGGGCTTCAGGCCATTTTGATTCAGGAGTTAAAATGAACATGCAAGATGCAAAATAAGGGACCCAGGAGCTAAACTTAGGAGGTAAAAGTCCTAGGCAAACATTTTATGACATAACAAAACTAATAGTAGATCTAGAAAGTACTTGGAAAATTATGCACTTTGAAAAAAAAATCACCAAAAAATGTTATTGTGTGAGCTTGAACGAAGCCTTTGAAGTTCTGAAAACAGGAATTGGTTAGCAAAAATAATGAAAAACTACAATTTATGGAAAACCAGGCACCAAAATCAAAATCTGATTCCACCAATGTGAAGCTTACAAAATTCTGGCCCAAATAAAAAACAATTGCTCAAAAAAAGGAGCAAAACTGAGCAAGATATGAGACTTCAAAGTCAGACTGCAAAAATCAAAACTACATTAGAGAGGGGGCAAATTGGGCCAAAGGATGTTGATGTCAGCAATCGGATTGCTAACATTAGTAGAATCAACCACTAGAATCTAGAAATATTCCTTAGAATATTCTTCAATATTCACCTATAAATGACATCATCTGCTAGGAAAGTGACATCAACAAGTCATTGCCAAATGATGACATCATTGTCATATGGTTTACTCTGAGATTTGGCTGAAATATTCCAAAACTATTGTCAGAATTTTAAAACAATCCTCGAAAGCTCAAAATCACCTCCTATTGTGCGCAAAACCACTTATCAATGACCTGAGTGTAGTTTTGGTTGGCATAAGTTGTTTTGGCTCTAGAAAATTTGAAGAATATTCTTTATCCCTGAACTATCTTTTGGGGATAGTGGTTTTAAATGCCCTACGGGAAGTTTGAATGTTGTTGCCGATGGGTTTAATGTTCCATCGAACAATCAAAAGGAGCCCACAGGGCCTACGCCATACAAGTGGCACTAGAAGTTCCATGTGGTACTAGAAGTGCCATGTGGCACCCTAAAATAGGGTCAGGTACCCCTAGGTGTATGTAGATACCCTGCAGACTACTCAGGGTATTACAGTATACCCTGCGGATTAAAAACCATAGAAAACATTAAAAAACTACATAATTAGTTTATTAACCAATGAATATTTTTTACCCAATGGATCAAACAATGCACCAAGGAAGATTCTAATGCCTATGACCAAGATGCCAAAGAATATTCCACCTGCATAGGGAATATTTCCCTATTATGATTCTGTATGGGAGAATACAGTAAATGTTTTTTGCCTTTTCAGACAACTCCAATTTGGTCAATTTGATAGTTGGCCCATAGTGTTTTGGGCATTCTAGACATGATGGTAGGGTTAAATTTGACCCAGAGTGCTCTAAAATTATAGCTACGTCCCAAATCAGGTAACCACCTCCCAAATTGAAAATCTTGTAGATCTGGCCTCCAATGTCCAATTTGGACAAATCAAAAGGCCAAATTGACTATCTTGAATCTCTTGAACACAATGGTGTGCTCATATTTACACAAACATGCTCCAAAATGAACTTGCAATACAAGGCCACAAGAAAAAAACCCTCAAAAATCTAGTATTTCCATCAAGTTTTTCTAATTCTCCAAGTCATCATTCAATGCAAGAGAAGAACATACTCAAATATTTAAGATCTACCATGATTTAAATTCAAGATCTCTCCCAAATTGACTAACATAAAGAAATCTTCCTAGCTCTAATACCATACATGCATGCAATTAGAAAAGGGACTATTGAGATTGGTGAGGGTACTTTAAATAATGTATTGTGTGTACCTTCCTTGTCAACCAATCTCCTTTCCATCTACCAGGGAAGACATTTGAGTTCACTCCTAATTTAGTGGTCATTAGGGACTTGGAGAGTAGAGATATAATTATTGTTGGGATGGCTGATCATGCATCTCTCTTATATAGATTCTCTAATTTTTCTCCTGATGATATTGTAAATCCGTTGATTGATACTCACACTCATATGTTGCAAGGTGTGAGCCCTTGGTCTCCTTGTACTATATAGTGTAGCACTTGGGTTCGTGACAAGGCTTAACCGTCTCCAATGGATTCATTATCTCTGGTGGTTGTATCGGGCATTAACAAGTCGATCTTTTGGTGCAACAACAACCATCTTTCCAACATCTGGTATTAGAACCTGGGTCAAGGGTTTGAACCCCTTGCTTGCACTGGGGGATTGTTGCAAGGTGTGTACCCTTGGTCTCCTTGTGCTATGTAGCACAATGCTTGGGTTCGTGACAAGGCTTAACCACCTCCAGTGGATTCATTATCTCTATCGGTTGTATGGGACATTAACAGGTTGATCTTTTGGTACAACAGCAACCGTCTTTCCAACATCATGCATCTATTGTGAAGCATGTTTCTGAGGAGATGTTTGGTCACTTGAACCTTGGTGTTCTTTCATCCACTCTAGTTCTTGAGACTAGTGCTAAGCTTCCATCTCCTCCACCTCCTACTTCTTTAGAGATCAACATTGATACGACTTCATCCACTTCAATTGAGCATGTTTCAGATACAGCTTTGTGGGACACTTTCTTGGCACATATATCAGACTTGTTTTCTGAATGTCATATTGTAGATTTGGAGGACACACTTGAGGGGTTATTTCTCCTCTTTGATTATAGTTACAACACAACTGTTATCCCATCTACTTTGTCTTTGGAGATTGTTTTTCATGAGTCTACATAGGTTTCTGGATTGGTCACACCTCATTGCATAGTGCCATCCTTTGATTTTGACATGTGGACATTTGAGCAATTTTTAGAGGCACCCATCTTGAGACTTATTCCCTCATCTCTCTTCTTGGAGATGAAGTTTCTTCTACATCAGTATTTGGATTTGTTTCTTCCTAAGGGGAGAAATGTTGTTTGTAGATACAAGACACTTTCCAATGTTCATCTTTAGGCATTCACCATTGGCATAGGAGCTACTTCCTTATGAGGGGTAGTGGTACCCACCTAGGGTTAGGATTTTAAGTCTGTTTCATGCAAATATTATCCTTTTTTCTTAATCCCTAAAGTCCTACGGTCCCCTTTCACTTTGTGTTCTATTCTTTCATCGACTGCTTAACCTAGGTCCCCAGTCACTCAAGTTATAACTTTAAGCCTTCTAAGTCATAGAGTGACTGGCCCCTTCTTCCTAGTATTACCACTCATGGCCTGTTGCAGCGTAAAATTTTAAGTCTTAAGTCTTTACAGGGCCTGGGAGTGCCATGTAGTCGCTTATCGTAGTCTCGCAGCACTTTTATGATGACATCATCATCCCCCCATGTGGCCACGATGAGGTGCCAACTGTCGAAGAAATGTGGCTTACAGCCATTATATTAAGGATCCCATATCAATGAATCATATGTAGCCAGGTGTCAAAGCAAGAAATGATCTGCAGAAGGGCCGAGATGTAACGGTTGCATGAGTGCATAGGAGAATTTGTCAGTGGAGAATATTCACTACACAACTATGACGAGGTGACACGTGACCTAATCTTAATCAGAGAAGCACCAGGAAAATAAAGAGGGGACGTGTGGAGGGCTTAGCGCAAGCATGCAGATCCTAAAGGTGGTGGCCCATTTCTAGCCACAATGACATGAGATGGCACCATGTGTCCAAATCATATGTGAAGATGGAAAAGTTAGTGAAGGATGGACTACCTGATTGGTGCAATCTTGTTGGCGGAGGACTTTTCAACGGTGCCAATATGGATTGTCAAGCATTTCTAGGTGTCGATCTTACAGAGGACAAGCCCGGATCAATGACTAAATTTAATATCTAGAGCAAATGTCTGTCATCGCTATTCCCACTCATTCCCACTCTGTAATCAATAAATCTACTGCACGACCACAAAAAAATATCAAATCTTCCCATCTAATCAAGGTCAAGGTTGCTTCGCCAGTGTATTTCCTTCAAAGAGTCTAACTACTTCAGCTACAAAATTTATTGAAGATCTAATTGTTTATTTGAAAATCTGTAAGGATATGACTGTATCATTTAGGGAGTTTGTCAGAATGTAGGTGGCTAGTAGCTTGTTTGCTCCTTTAAAAATGAATTCATGGCCATTCTACAAAAGGGGGAGAGTTGGATTGGGGATTTTTTCTTTTGACTCTGGATATAAGATATCCACATTTTCGAAGGCACTTTCTGTTGCAAACTTGGTTCTTTGTCTGGTGCAGAGGTATTTTTTGTTTTGTAATGATAAATATCTGAATGATAATATTTTGTCCAGATTGAGTTAAATGTAAACACTTTTTGTGTTTGTTGTTTATGAATGTCTCCTTGGGTATTATCACTTTTCTTTTGAACAAAGTTATCAAGGGTTTCTGAGTTCTTCAATGTGCACTTGCTATATTGTATGTCTGATTTTCTGCATCTACTTAAGGAGTAGATTAAATTTGCTCTAGATCAGATGTAGAGGAAAGTGGGTGATATCAAGGGATTAGTGAAGTATGGTCATAGATAATACTCTTTCTTGGACATGTTGTTGTTAGGCAATAATATTTTATCTTAGGTCCTCTAGATATGAAGTCATGTTGTCATAAGAAACATTTACATTAATAGGTTTGACTCTGTTGCCTTGATAAAGCACTGGTATGGGATTTTGTTTGTCCAAAGGGTCTAGGAAGGTCCCACAACTCAGAGAACAAAATTATTTGAAAATCTAAATCTGTTAACTTGTAGGAGTAGGGTTAGGACCTTGCATGATCTCATTCTCAACCACTGTGATAGTCCAAGAACATTGCCAGTCTGGGGATTTATCCAACAAACCTTGGTCCATACAATGAGAGCATTCTGCCTGATATCAAAAAGTTAAATCTTTTTTATCTTGAGTAAGTCAAAGGCAAATCTTTTGTTGTGAAAGAGGGATACCCCCTAGGTGCAGTAGAACCTAAAGTGTAGGGGAGACAAGTGCAAACAATCTCTCGTCTTTGTTGGCCAGGTCTTCCATTAAACTTGAGCATAAGAAGTGGCAAATCTTTAGAGTTTGATGTGTTCATATTTGGGAACCAATAGGGGGGACCTATAGTCTCACTCTTTCTCTCCTATGGGGGTACTTTATTGTACATATGTGAAAGAAGTAGTCCATGTGGGGTCATGTTGAGTCCTCCTATCACTTCTTTCACTTTTATGTGTTTTTCTCTCTTTTGGAGAGGGGTTTTTTCCTACAGGTTTTTCTCCTTTACTTCGTTTGTGAGAGATTGTTTGCACATGGGTACCTAACATGGCTTAGTAGCCAAGACCCATCTTCATCCATCTTTGCATCTTTGCATTTGTCTACTTCTCCCTAAGTTGCACTTAAGGGGGGTGTCACATCTCGATTTATGGACATTATTATAATATAGATTATTGGACAATTTACTATGATTGTTTTACTATGAGTGATTCCATGTGTATGAAAGTAATTATCATAATGTTATAAATGCATATGTGAAAGTTGATTTAATGATCAATTATTATTAGTACTATTATGGATCT
This sequence comes from Cunninghamia lanceolata, assembly GCA_027924645.1. Taxonomy (NCBI): domain Eukaryota; kingdom Viridiplantae; phylum Streptophyta; class Pinopsida; order Cupressales; family Cupressaceae; genus Cunninghamia; species Cunninghamia lanceolata. The sequence goes on from BSBN01000021.1 coordinate 28,965,090, forward strand.
ATATATTATTCTTGCTTCAGCTATGATTATAAGGACTAACATATTAATAAAAATCTAAGTGCGATTGAGTGCAGGAGAAATGTCAAAGATGAGAACATGGTTGAGGTAGAGATACTCTAGCCACTTGGAAAGAACTGATAGGATGGATAAATCTAATGCATGCACACACTCACATAGTTTCATGTCATATTGCATCTTTGAGTGGCTTAACTATGCATCGTTATGTGGTTGCTAGTTTTGTTTGAGCATTTTTAGATGGTTATTGGATGTGATTTCATTGCTACAAAATGTTCTTTGAATTATATAAGTAAGCCATGTATGTATTATTATGTTCTTTTGACTTGGATACCTTAGAATTGCATAAGTTGTTACTTTGATGTATTAATAATTATTTGATGTGGTTTGCCTTATAATTTGATTAATAAATATATAAATATTCTTGTTAGCCTTAAAATAAATATGTATTAATTTAAAGAAAAAATATTTATGAGATTAATAATATACATATTATAAATAGAAATCTAAATATAATAATAATAATCTATTGTCATGCAAATTGGAAGTGGCCGAAATAAAAGAGGGAGTTTAAAAATTACAAAGGAACTAGTGGTATTTTAATGTCAAGAGGCATGCAAACTGAAGGTAACTGGAGTTTTCAAATAAAAAGTGGATCTAATTATACAACACCAATATTAGAGGAGAGATGTTTCATTTAAAAGGAAGGACAGAAGAAAGAAGGGGATTATATTTACAGCAACAAAAAGGAGGAAGGAGAGATTTTCAACATTAGGAAGCAGAGATCAATCCATCAAGAAAAATGTGAACAATTGGGTACCCTTTTCTAAAGATTTCATGAATCAACAAATAATTGTTGAGTACTATTCATTTAATCAGTTTGGATATTAAAGACTAAGTAGTATGCTTTTGGTCTAATATGATTTTGGCCTTATTGTTACCCTTCAGCCTAAAGTTTTAATCCTGATGACTGCTTTACAACCTGCCTGTATCTCATCTTCTAAAACTATTGGAAGACTTGTTGTCACCTATTACTTTGATAACTTTCACTTGAGATTTCTTCCTTTGTTTTTATTAAAAGACTGCCACCTCTAAGCTATGGTTCAACCTATTCAAATCAGCCTATTCTTACTCCTTCTATCGGTCTATAGTAGATTTTCTTTGCGGCCTGAAGATCCTTATTTTTGAACTCTTATTTTTTTTACTATCAAAGATTATAAATTTCTATGTTGGCCTTTATTATGGTTCTTTCTCTTTGGCCACATATTTCATACTCCTTTTAACCTACGTTTCTAGGTTTGGTCAGACTTGGGTTGTTTCACAAAATGGCTTGTTAGGCTCACACATCTATTCTCATAAAGATTTAATGAACCCTATGTTGTTACAAGTATGGACCTAATTGGTGTTGTCATTGATGTCAACATACTTCTGTTGCATTGATGTCAAGGATTGGATGAGCTGTGTGCTAAGGATACTAAGAAAATTAGTCCTATTAGAAATAGAGAAGAATAGTGAAGACAGTGAAGCTCTATGAAGTGAAGATCCCAGCTTGATGAAGATCAGAGTATATGCATCAAAGGGCTTGTAGATAGGTGTCCGAAGATGATCCAGTCAAGATTTGAGAGGTTCACATGAAAATGTGAAGGATTTAATGCCTTAAGAGTAAAACCAGTTTTGGCAACTGTTCAGAGATGACAGAGTGACATAAATAGGTCTGGTATGATCCAGAAATACAAAATCATGTTCTGCAGATTTGGTGACATGTTTGGGAGGCTAAATTGAATTGACATCTCAATTGGTTCATGGTTTGGAGGTCCACAAGCAATCCTTCTAATTTAATAGTGATGACCAACTGTGCTCTTGAGGTTCCAGATGAAGATGTGAATGATTGTAGTAAGCAAAAGTGGTGTGGATGTTCTTGGTGATTTAAGCAAGCTTGCGGGGGTCTCTAGATTGTGTCCAGTTTGTGTTGGCAGTCTGCATTGAAGATTGAGCTCGTAATTGAAGATTTACCTTCAGGTGATGATGTTCTTCCTAATCTTGGCCAACCAAATGATTTGTGCATGTTGTAGATGATCTTGAAGATGTTTTGCAAAGCTTGACGTGTTCTTCGAAGAAGATTGAAGTCCCAGCTATGTGTGGGCGATAGTGTAGTGATGCGCATGAAGTTTTTGTAAATAAGTCAAGTTGTATTTTTGTAATTGCTCTATAATAAAATAAAGTGTGTGTTGTGCCAACTTTGATGATCATTCCAAAGTTGATGTCATGTATAAATAAGAATTACAAAGTCATTCAAGTGTATCCATGTGGTCATGATGAGAAGGTGGTAGCATAGAGGAGCGAAAAGCAGAGCAGAAGTGTTGAGCTTAAATGGAACTAACTCAAGCATAGTGAATATTCTAATCTCTAGTTCAAGTATGTAATATTCATATTCTTTTGTAGACAGTGTGTCTCCTGTAGGTAGTTGGCCTCTTGTGAGCAGTGTGCTCAGGCAGTGAGCCCTAATTAGCAAGCACCATTTCATTCTTCTTATTCTTTTAATAGAGAATACAAATCTTGGGTTAGTCACCACGTGGTTTTTCCCTTAACTAGGTTTTCCACCTTAAAATGTTGGTGTCATATGTGTTGAATTTGTTTATGCTCTTAAATTATTACATTATGCTTCCATGATTGAATCTTTGAAATGTTGTTGAAATATAAGAACGTTTTTAAGTGAATAAAGAGTAGGATTTTGGTAACAACTGATTCACCTGCCCCTCTTAGTTGTCTATCCTAAATCCAATAATTGGTATTAGACTTAAGTTTGTCTAGAAGATGCTTAACCTCTTGAGGAGATCCAGGATGTCGACCTACAAGAAGGACAGTCCAAGGTTTGATGGAACAAACTTCACTGCCTGGAAGAGCCGCATGGAATGTCACTTACAATGCATGGGAGATCAATATTGGAACATAACCACAACTAAATATGTTCCCCTAAGGAATGGTCCAACAACTATATATGAAGTTAGAGATGCAGACAATAATCTTCAAGCTAAAGAAGCCCTACTGAGTGCCTTATCGGATTCAGAGCTAAGAAATGTTATGGGCTTGAAGACTGCTTATGAAATTTGGACAAATCTTGAAAATGTTTATGAAGGAGACAAATATGTTAAGTCTGCCAAGCTGCAAAGTCTGAAAGGAATGTTTGAAAACTTAAAGATGAGTGAAGATGAGAATATCACTTTATATATGTCAAAAGTAAATGAGCTTGTGTGTGGCATTCGATGTGCTAGTGGAATTTTGGATGAAGATGAGATTGTTGCTAAAGTTCTTAGATCTTTACCTCCTTCTTACAAACACAAAGTTGTTGCTATTAAGAAAATCAAAACTTTAACAACTATTACAAGGGATCAATTGGTTGGTAAGATATCTGCATTTGAGTTGGCTGAGTTTGGTGATGCACTTCCCAAGACTGAATCTACATTCAAAGCTAGTGCCTCTGCAAAAGACAAACAGAGATACGATCCAGGAGAAATTTCCTCAAGGAAATCAACTTGGTATGATAAAGCAAGGAAAGATCTGGAAGAAGATGAGTTAGAAGTTGAACAACTTGAAGCCCTTATTGCAAAGAGACTACCAAGAGGATCTAGTAAGTATGAAGGAAAATTACCTTTCAAATGTTTTACCTGTAATAAGATTCATCATTTTGCCTCAAGGTGTCCAGAAAGGTTTTTAAGGCCAAACCCTAATAGATCAAGGTTTCAAAAGAAGGGTTACTATGTTCAAGAAGATGATGATGAAGGAGTAACAGATGATTAATCTGAGATAGGAAACAAATCTGGAAGTGACTAGGTTTTTATTACCATCAAAGAAGAAGATTCAATGCCCACTGAATTTGCCAATCATAAGATGATAGAAAGTGCTTTGGCTGCTCAGGTTGAAGAAAAGGATGAATGGGTTATTGGTAGTGGATGCTCTCACCATATGACTAGAGACAAGAGTAAGTTCTTAATCTTGGAAAGATATGAAGGTGGAGTTGTAAAGTTTGGAGATAATTCTGCTAGCAGAATTAGAGGCAGAGGAACCATTTCTTTTGATGGAAAGAACAAAACTAGTGATGTTATGTATATTGAAGGTTTGAAGCATAATCTTCTCAGTGTTGGTCAGTTGGTGGACAAAGGCTATGATCTCTAATTCAAAAATGGAAAATACAAGATCTTTGAAAGCTCATGAACTGAAATTGCATCTGGTACACAGACAAAAGGTAACATCTTCACTTGGTTGGTATTGGCAAAAGTTGCTTATTTGTTCAAATTGATCAGAGCTGGTTGTGGCATAGGAGAATGTGTCATGTGAATTTTGATAATATCATCAAGATAAGCAACACCCAGGTTCTAAGAGATCTTCCAAGACTGGTGAAACCTGCTAACAGTTTATGTAAAGAATGTGAGTTGGGTAAACAAAATAGAGTCTCATTCAAAAGTAAGGAACAATCTTCAACCAGATTGTTATACTTGGTGCACACTGATCTTTGTGGTTTGGCAAGAATCAAAAGTCTGCAAGGAGATAGGTATTTCATGTTGTTGATTGATGACCACTCCCGGATGATGTTGGTGACTTTCTTGAAAGACAAATCTGAAGCTCTTGAGAAGTTCAAAATATTCAAGGCTATGGTAGAAAATGAAACTGGCATAAACATAAAATGCCTTAGGTCTGATAGAGGTGGAGATTCACTTCTGGAGAGTTCATAGAATTCTATGAGAAACATGGGATCAAGAGATAGTTATCTGCTCCAAGGACTCCACAACAGAATGGAGTAGTGGAGAGAAAGAACCAGACCATCTAGGAAGCATCTAGGACCATGCTAATGGAAGCAAATGTTCCTCAGATCTATTGGAGAGAAGCTGTAAGCACTACAGTCTATACTCTTAATCAGGTACAAATCAGAGGCAATACTGGTAAGACCCCTTATGAACTCTAGTTTGGCATCACTCCTACTGTGAAGTATTTTAGACTCTTTGGTAGTAAATGCTATATCAAAAGAGATGAAGACCTTGGCAAGTTTGATCATAGAAGTGATGAAGGAATATTCTTGGGATATTCTACTCAAAGCAAAGCATACCGGTGTTATAACAAGAGATTAAGAAAGATTGTAGAAAGTACAAATGTGAAGGTTGATGAAGACATGGAAAATACCTCAAGGTATTATGAGTATGAAGCAAATGATCAGAATGATATCTCAGACCAAGGAGAACAAGTCCCAACTCTAGTTCAAATACAAATTGATCCGAAGAATCCTGAAATACAAGAAGAAGAGACAAGTTTGGATGAACCTGTCCAATAATTAGAAGTACAAGAGAATCCCAAAACTCCCAGGTATGTAAGACTAAATCATTCTAAAGATTAGATCATAGGAGATAGAAGCAAATGTGTTCAAACAAGAAGAAAAATTACTCAAGATTCTGTGAAGTATTGTTTGATTTCAAAGATTGAACCAAAATAGTAAGTGAAGCATGCAATGATGAAAGTTGGGTTAAAGCAATGGAGGAAGAATTGATGCAGATTGAAAAGAATCATACTTGGGATCTTGTTCCCAGACCCAAGGACAATAATGTGATTGGGACTAAGTGGGTCTTTAGGAATAAACTGAATGAAGATGGTGAAGTAGTAAGAAACAAAGCCAAACTGGTTTGTAAAGGTTATTCTAAGGTAGAAGGAGTTGACTTTGACGAAAGTTTTGCTTCAATGGCAAGAATTGAAGCTGTCAGATTATTTCTTGCCTTTGCTACCTTCAAATATTTCAAGGTATATCAGATGGATGTCAAGTATGCTTTCTTAAATGGTGATTTGGAAGAAGAAGTATACATTGAGCAACTGGATGGATTTTAATTGTCTGATCATGGAGATATGTTCTGTAAATTGAAGAAGGCATTGTATGGACTCAAACAATCCCCAAGAGCCTAGTATGAAAGATTGGACAAACATCTTCTGAAGATTGGTTTCAACAAAGGTACTGCTGACAGTAATCTATATTTTAAGATTGATCATAAAAATATCCTGATTATTGAAGTGTTTGTTGATGATATCATTTTTGGAGGGAAGGATAGTATGTGCAAAACTTTTGCAAATCAAATGAAAAGTGAATTTGAGATGTCTATGTTTGGGGAAATGAATTTCTTCTTGGGTCTGCAAATCACTCAAACCAAGAAAGGAATCTTCATATCATAGACCAAATATGTGAAAGAATTGCTGAAAAAAATTAGGATGGAAGATTCAAAGGCAATGAATACTCCCATGGCAACTGGATGTAAGCTGAGTAAAGATGATGAATCTCCTAAGGCTGATCAGAAAAAGTACAGGTCAATGATTAGAGGACTGTTCTACCTTACTCAAACTAGACCTAATATTATGAATGATGTTGGTCTTATTGCCAGATTCCAAGCTAATCCTAGAGAGTCTCATGTCATGGTAATCAAGAGAATTCTTAGGTATTTGAAGGGAATAGTTGAGTATGGATAATGGTATCCTAAGGATCGTGATTTCTCTCTTCATGCATATATAGATGTTGATTGGGCAGGAGTTGTGGATGACCGGAAGAGTACTAGTGATGGTGCATTCTTTTTGGGAAAAAAGATTGGTTTCTTGGCTAAGTAAGAAACAAGAGGTAATATCTCTGTCCACTGTAGAAGCAGAGTATATTGTAGCAGTAGGCAGGTGCACTCAAGTTTTGTGTATGAAGCAAATGCTAAGAGATATCAAAGTCGAGTATGAAGAACCTATCACAATCTTGTGTGATAATTCAAGTGCAATAAATATTTCAAAAAATCTGGTGTTGCATTCAAAGACTAAACATATATCCATCAAGTTTCACTTTTTGAGAGAGCAAGTGAACAAGAATGAAGTTAGATTGGAGTTTGTGCCCTCAAAGGATCAGATTGCAGACATTTTTACTAAACCTCTACCTAAGGACACTTTTGAGTACCTTAGGAAGAATTTAGGGGTTATTACCCCTCTGGTTCTAAATTAAGGTGCACTGATGTGCATCAGTCTAGTGGATCTCACAGGTATATCTTGTGATCTAGATTGATGTTAGGAGGCTTCTATTCAAGGGGAGCAGTCTATATGATTCTGAAGTATGAGAAGTGGTTGCAAGTATGTGCCCTTTGCCATTGATGTCAAAGGGGGAGAGAAGACATGTGAAAAACAAAAGTGGTTGCCGATCAAAGGAGGAGCAGTAAAGAAAGAGAAGACATATGAATGGTTGCTATTGATAGGGGGAACCATGTCAGTCAGTAAGGAGAAGTTCTTCTCTTGATGGTTAAAATAGTTTTTCACATCATATGTTGCCATCAATGACAAAGGGGGAGATTGTTGCAAGGATGGGCTTAACCGGTGTTGTCATTGATGTCAACATACTTCTGTTGCATTAATGTCAAGGATTGGATGAGCTGTGTGTTAAGGATACTAAGAAAATTAGTCCTATCAGAAACAGAGAAGAACAATGAAGACAGTGAAGCTCTATTAAGTGAAGATCCCAGCTAGATGAATATTAGAGTATGCGCATCAAAGGGTTTGTATATATGTGTTTGAAGATGATCCAGTCAAGATTTGAGAGGTCCACATGAAAATGTGAAGGAGTTAAGGCCTTGAGAGTAAAACCTATTCTGGCAACTGTTCAAAGATGATAGAGTGACACAAATAGGTCCAGTATGATCCAAAAATACAAAATCATGTTCTGCAGATCTGGTGGCATGTTTGGGAGGCTAAATTGAATTGACATCTCAATTGGGTCGTGGTTTGGAGGTCCACAAGAAATCCTTCTAATTTGACAGTGATGACCAACTATGCTCTTGAGGTTCCGGATGAAGATGTGAATGATTATAGTAAGAAAAAGTGGTGTGGATGTTCTTGGTGATTCAAGCAAGCTTATGGGGGTCTCTAGATTGTGTCTAGTTTGTGTTGGTGGTCCGCATTAAAGATTGAGCCCGTAATTAAAGATTTACCTTCAGGTGATGATGTTCTTCCTAATCTTGGCCGACCAGATGATTTGCACATGTTGCAGATGATCTTGAAGATGTTTTACGAAGCTTGGCATGTTCCTCGAAGAAGATTGAAGTCCCAGCTATGTGTGGTCGATAGTGTAGTGATGCGCATGAAGTTTTTGTAAATAAGTCAAGTTTTTTTGTAATTGCTCTGTAATAAAATAAAGTGTGTGTTGTGTCGACTTTGATGATCATTCCAAAGTCAATGTCATGTATAAATAAGGATTGCAAAGTCATTCAAGTGTATCCATGTGGTCTTGATGAGAAGGTGGTAGCATAGAGGAGTGAAAAGCAAAGTAGAGGTGTTGAGCTTAAATGGAACTGACTCAAGCATAGTGAAGATGCTAATCTCTAGTTCAAGTATGTAATACTCATATTCTTTTGTAGACAGTGTGCCTCCTGTAGGCAGTAGGCCTCTTGTGAGCAGGTGCTCAGGTAGTGAGCCCTAATTGGCAAGTACCATTTCATTCTTCTTATTCTTTTAATAGAGAATACAAATCTTGGGTTAGTCACCTCGTGGTTTTTCCCTTAACCAAGTTTTCCACGTTAAAATCTTGGTGTCATATGTGTTGAATTTGTTTCTGTTCTTAAATTATTACATTATGCTTCCATGATTGAATCTTTGATATGTTGTTGAAATATAAGAAGGTTTTAAAGTGACTAAAGAGCAGGATTTTGGTAACAACTGATTCACCTCCCCTCTCAGTTGTTTGTCCTAAATCCAACACATGTATAATAGTGTCATGTCTCTTGATTTTGTCGACCTGTTTTATATTCCTAACAGTCTGCTTAGTGTATGGGATTCTTTAAACTTTCAACCTACATATTAGATTGAGTTGTTATGGTTCTTGTTGGCTTGATTCATGTTGGTACTAGACTTCTCTTACTCTCTTAGCTCGAGTATTCTCCTTATCGATATGCTTTGTTAGACCCTTTGTTGTGGGTATTCTGATTGTAGTTTGTAAGTCTCTATTACAACTTTATTTCATTCATGTCGCAAACCATTGTTTATTTCCTATCACTATTTTATTCCTATTGCAATTCTATTTAATCCCTATCATTGTTTATCTATTCTTGTCATCATTTATTTCATTCCTATTGCAGACTATTGTTTATGTCATGTTGTAGCTAAACCTATGTTCTTGTAGCAAACCAAACTATGTTTTGGTAGTGAACCAGCTTGTGGTCCTGTGGCAGACAGTAGGGTTCTTGTGATAGAATAAGATATACTTTTATTTTTCTTCTATTACCTTTGTTTGATTGGTGTTTTATTTGGCAAACTTAATGATGTTAAACAATTGTATTTCATTTTAATCCCTGTTGCAACCTTATTTGAGTGGAATTATAAACTTTCTTGCAAATTGAAATTCATAGTTTTAGACTCATATGGGATATTTATGAAAGATGTATGGGATAAAGAATATACCTAGTTTTATTGTTTCCAGGTGTAACTTGAATGTATCCCTGTAGCAGAGATAGGATATATGTATTCAACCTGCCTTATTATGTTGTCACTTAAATATGTTTAATTGACAAATATGATATTGTTAAACTATATATATACATATCTACATAAATTCCTGTCATTATTTGATTGTATGAATTCATTAACTTGTTTGTTGTTATTCAATTCTAGATTTAGCTTTATCTAAAAAATTATGAGTGAAACATGAGTTAGGGATTATAACTAGTTTTACTACTTTCTATGTATATCTTGAATGATTAAATGCAGCTCTTTGTGAGAAATATTGCTTGAAAAGTATGTGATATAAGATCTAGACACAAGATTCTTTTGAGGTAATTAAGAATGGAATGAGTTAAGCTATCTTCAATTTATGTCTTATTTTGTATCTTGAATAAACATATGCTTAAGATTTTCTTTAGAGTTAGTTTCTTGAAAGTGAATTCATATTGATTGTGGAAAAGAAAAGAATTAGTTTGTTCTAAAAGAAAGTAGTTTATCTTTTTATGTGTAAATGGGTTACTTCTAGGGCTAGGATGCTGAATGTGGGAAACAAAGAAGGATTTCCTCTTTTTAGGATTTGGCTGTAACTATTTTAAGTGCTTGGGCCAAGCCATGTGTTCATTGAAATAGATAAAAGATTGTCTAACAAAACTTTATATATATATACCACATCCTGTTGTGATATATTTTCACGTCATCATTTAGATTTGCTTTTAGACATCAAGTTGCATTAGGTGTTCCTTCCTGCTAGTTGTTTCCAGGTTGCTAGACATTTTATGCAGGGATGGGTTTCCTTCGTGTTATGAAGGGATCCAAGGAAGTATAATTGCTTCATGGTTGGGCACAAAAGCGCCTGAGCCATGTTCTCATCTCTCAACTTGTGGATGCCCATGTGGGTTAGTGGTGGCTAGAGAGTGTGATTTGATTTATTTTTCATTACTTGTACTTGATTATTGTACCTTGTTATTATTTGAGATGACTTATGGAAAGAGAGCCTAAGTTGGATATTGTATATTATCTTATTGTGCTAACCTGGATATAGCACATGCTTTGAAAGATGTAATGTCATTATTGTTGATATGTAGACGACTTATCCTTTTTAATTGAGTTAATGTAAATAAGTGGATTATTTACTTCAGTAACTTTTGTTATGGAATGCTGATGCAGGAGCATCCCAGGCTGCAAAGCAATCTTGCATCAACCAAAAACATTTGCATTCTTTTCATTTCAATTGCAGTCTAGTAATTTGTAGTTCAACATTTTCTACTGCATTTTACCACATATTCATATTAGATCTCATAGAGCAAGATTTAGATTCTATGTCATGTCAGCTACATCATGTTGATAACTAAGAGGGGGGGTGAATCAGTTATCTTTAATCAATTGACTTTCTTGTCTACTTTAACAATTAGTGCAATATCAAATTATATAAGCATACATAACCATAGAAGTAGAAATAAACTCAACACACATGACACAATATATTTGATGTGGAAAACCTTGTTAAGGGGAAAAACCACAGGGTGATTAACCCAAGATTGTATTCTCTGTTAAAAGAATAAGGTACTACAAAATGGCACTTGCCAATTGGGGCTCACTGCCTGAGCACACTGCTCACAAGAGGCTCACTGCCTACAATAGTTTATAGAAGGAAACCAGGTACTTGAACTGATGGGAAGCATCCACCTATGCTTAGGTTCAGTTCTGATTGAGCTTAATATACTGATCTACTGCACTTCATTCTTCCTCTGCCTTAGTGCTATTGTTCTGTCACATACGGGACCTCTATCTTTATTTCCACACTGTTCTCTGCTCTTCTTCACACATAACAATTCACCACACACACCTTCTCATTGAAATCCATTTGGTATATATATCCGCACCAAGGATTTCTTCTTTCTAGTCAGCATCTAGAATAGTCAATATTTTCCTAAACTCTGGTCTATCAGCTAAATCCTTGCTTACCAAGTGATGTGTATCAAAGAGATAGTTATAAAAGTCATCAATCATGTCAGCCAATCATGAATGATACCTTAAGAACCTTGATCACCATCAATATATCATCTGGATTAAGGTCTGATGCTCTTCCAGTCAGTTCTTCCTCTGTCAACTCTGCCAAATAGGAACCCAATACTAAGGTGCTCATATCTCTTCACTCTTTCATCACCAAAGGCTCAATCCATGGAATCTATTAGTCAAGGTACTCCTCTTGACTTCCCCAAGTCCACACTTTACAGAGATACTTCCTCTAAGAGATCTGGACCTGATTGTCAGACCTTGTTGCATGCTCTATTCTTGGTCACCAGACCAAGTTACTCTACAAACTGACTTCTGGTATAGACACACCATGTCCTGCAGATGTGTGGGATGAACTTTGTTGCCATAAATGACAACACTCATGAAGCCACACAGTGTCTCTTTCCAACACATCATACTCAGATTTTAGGAGATTTGGATTCATCTACAGAAAGTTATCGCTATCAGAAGATCATCAACTTTCACAGAGCAGATCATTCATGTAGTCAGTTGAGAATAGAAGGTTTGGAGAGCCTAATGGAACATCACACAAGGAAATTAAGGACTAGATAGACCTTCCTTGAGGTTTGCACCATGTTTCATCCATTTGCGGAGCAATACCATATGTTGTAGGCTGACCTACATGTTCCTACACATTTCATCATTCATTGAAGTTTGTAACCTCTTAAGACCGACACAGAGGATTCTTTGACATTGAATATGATGTATATACATCTCTTAGATGCATTAGGAAGTTAGTTCTTCAGTTAAGTAGTTTTAGAAAATAGATTCTTCCGAGAAGGCACTTCAATGCCATATCTTTCAATTTTACATTGTAACCTGGAAAGTAGGTATGTGATCCCTTTGATTGTAACCCGCATGTTGCTAGCATATAAGTATTTTGATTGTCTAATATATTGAGCATTTTAATCTTCCATTGCATTTTGTTATTGTGTTGTTTCTGTTGTGTTTACTCTTGCTACATGGTTTGGATAGTTCCTTCTTAGGACCCTCCATTCATGACTACACCAAGTGGTATTAGACCAAAGTTATGAATCCTTTGGGAGTGAAGGTGCCAACCTGAAGTAGTCTACTTGTGTTTCTCAACAGAAAGCCAATTGTCAGGTAGTTGCTACATTGTAGTCAGATTGTCAAATTGAAGTAGTTGCACCAAATCCTAGGAAGAGATGTCGCTAAGGAGAATGCCTGCTATGGCCAGTGTTTCTGGAAGAATGGAAGAGATGATAGAGATGATGAGGACAATGAAGGTTTAGATTGGATGTTGTAGAAGAAGATAGAAAGAGAGGACTAAACTCTAGGCATGAAGATGAAAGTGATGATGATGAATTTCAAACTACTGACCAAATAAAGAAGCCCTAGAAGAAGATGAACCAGATCAGGTAAAAATGTTGAAGGCTATTTCTAATATGGGTAAGAGACCTAGAATGGAAGTATCAAAATATACCAAGAATTTAAATCTTGAGGAATTGATTGACTGGATAAATGATTTGGAGGAATACTTTGAATATGAAGAAATTGAAGATCCCAAGAGAGTGAGATTTGAAAAAACTAAGTTGAAAGGACATGTTGCTATTTGGTGGAAAGAAGTTCAATTGGATAGGAATAGGAGAGGAAAAGAGAAGATCATAAAATGGGATATGATGGTGACAAAGTTGAAGAATCAATTCATACTTGTTGACTATGAGTTGGAATTAATTAAGAGATTACAAAACCTATGGCAAAAGGAGAAATTTATGAAGGAATACACTGAAGAATTTCATAAGATGATCATAAGGATTGGACATAGTGAAGCAAGCAAGGAAAAAATAGAAAGGTACATAAATGGATTGAGAATGAACATTCAAGAAGAACTAAGTTTGTTTAGGATGACAACCATAGAGGAAGTATATCAATTCATATTGAAAGTTGAAGACAAGTTGAATAAGAGGCATGAACAAAGATAGAGAGGTAGAGGAGGCAAATTTCAAAGAGGTGTAACATATTCTAGAGGAGAAAGACTTTATGTAGAGAAAAACAAGGAGAGTAGCCCATACAAGAAGGAAGACAAAGATAACAATTCATACCAGAGGGATGATAGAAATTTCTATTGTAACAGCAGAGAGAATCATAATTCTTACCACAATGAAGGATACCAGAGAGATGAAAGAGGATTTGATAAAAGATCATTCAAAGGAACTTTTTTTAAGTGTGGAGGAGGACACCGAGCATTTTAATGTCATCAAGGAAGTACTAGCAATAGGACAGAGAATAGTGCAAGAGCAGCTTATGCAGAGGAAGAACCTATTGGATCACCTAGTTTAGTTGGAAAACCAGGGAAAGGAGAGTCATTGGTCATGAGGAGAGCATTATTTCAGGCAGAGACAATTCAGGAGCCACCACAAAGGAAAAGTTTGTTCCAGACAAGATGCAAATTAGGAGGTAAATGTTGTAAAGTTATCATTGATAGTTGTAATACTGATGATTTGGTTTCAAAAGAGATGGTGATGAAGCTAAACTTGGAGAGATTGAAACATCCAAAGCCCTACAAGATAGCATGGATTCAAGATGAGCACAAGCTACTAGTGAGTGAACAATGTTTAGTGAAATTTCATATAGGATCTTATGTTGATGAGGTATTGTGTGATATTATGCCAATGGATGTATGCCATATATTTTTGGGAAGACCATGGAAGTATTATAGAAAGGCTATACATGATGGAAGGAAGAATACTTACACTATAACATCAAATGGGAAGAAACATATCATGATACCTTTGGAGTATGAGCCTAAAGTTGAAGTATGTGGGAATGCTAGAATCTATTTGGTTGATGGAAGGAAGTTTTTAGATGGACCGACATGAGAATATGTGTTTTTCTTTGATTCCAATGAAGTGTGGAACCCTAAGTACAAGAAACACCATAAAAAAAGAAGAAGAACCACTGCCAGAGGAAATAACTGAATTGTTGACAGAGTACCAAGACATCATATCAAATAATGTGCCTGAAGGATTGCCACCAATCTAGAGTATTAGTCATCACATGGACCTTATACCTGGAGCTAGTTTGCCTAACAAAGCGGCACATAGGATGACACCAGTAGAGAATGCGGAGCTGAATACACAAATACAGGAGCTATTGAGGAAAGGATTGATCAGAGAAAGTTTAAGCCCAAGTGTGGTATCTACAGTACTAGTACCAAATAAATATGGAGAATGGAGAATGTGTACAAACTCTAGAGAAATCAATAAGATCACTATTAAATATAGATTTCCATTGCCAAGGATGGATGACATCATGGACTATTTGAGTGGAACAAAGAATTTTACAAAGATAGACTTGAAGAGTGGATACCATCAAATCAGGATCAGAGAAGGAGATGAGTGGAAGACTGCATTCAAGACAAATGAGGGATTGTATGAATGGTTAGTAATGCCTTTTGGATTAACTAATGCACCAAGTACTTTCATGAGATTAATGAATGAGGTTTTGAGTAAATTCTTGGGTAAGTTTATTATTTTATACTTGGATGACATTCTAATTTTTAGTAAGACAAAGGAAGAACATTTGTGGCATATTAGACAAGTATTGCAGAGGTTGAGAGAAGATAAATTGTTGATAAACATCAAGAAATGTAGTTTCATGAAGGAAGAATTGGTATATTTGGGATTTGTGATTTATGTGGAAGGATTGAAGATGGACCCTAAGAAAGTTAGAGCAATTGTTGAGTGGCCAACACCTGTGAACATTGGAGAGCTAAGATCATTTCATGGATTAGCAAGTTTCTACTAGAAGTTCATCAAAAATTTCAGTGCAGTATGCACACCAATGACAGAGCCAATGAGAGGTGACAGAAAGGATTTCAAGTGGACATTAGGAGCAAATAAGAGTTTTGAGTTGTTGAAGTAGAAGGTGATAGAGTAACATGTGTTAGCATTATTGGATTGTAGCAAAGTATTTCAAGTTGATTGTGATGCCAATGGAAGTACAATAGGAGCAATGTTAAGTCAAGAAGGTAGACCAGTAGCATATTTCAATGAGAAGTTGAATGATGCAAGGAGAAGATATTCAGTTTATGATTAGGAGTTCTATGCCATAATTCAATCCTTGAAGAAGTGGAGACATTACTTGTTGCTAAAGGAATTTGTGTTGTACACTGATCATCAAGCTTTGCAGTATTTGAACAGTTAGGGAAAGTTGAATCAGAGACATATGAGATGGGTAGAGTTCATGTAGACTTACACATTTGTATTGAATTATAGGAGTGGGAAGTCAAACAAAGTTGCAAATGCATTGAGCAGAAGAAGGAATTTGTTGGCATAGATGAGGGTAGAAGTATTAGGATTTGAGGAACTTAAGCATATGTATGAAGAGGATCTTGATTTTGCAGAAGCATGGAAAGCATGTAAGGAGCATATTGTGATAGATAGAAGCAAGTGGTTAGATTATTTCATTCAGGAGGATATGTTGTTCAAAGGAAATCAATTGTCTATACCTGGGAGTTTAATGAGAGATAATTTGATAAAGGAGAAACACAGTGGTGGATTGGTAGGACATTTTTGAATTGATGAGACAATAGCTTTGGTAAGTGAACATTATTTTTGGCCACAAATATATAAGATGTAAGGAAATTTATTCAGAGTTGTAGATCTTTTCAAGTTGCAAAAGGAAGTAGTCAGAATACTAGATTGTACAAATCTTAGATAGTACCAGAGAGACCTTGGGAAGACATAAGCATGGATTTCATATTAGGTTTGCCAAGAACATAGAGGGGATATGAATCTATATTTGTAGTAGTGGACAAATTTTCAAATATGTCACATTTCATTCCTTGTAAGAAGAAAAATGATGTTGTACATGTTGCTGACCTATTTTTCAAGGAGATTATGAGATTACATGGATTACCTAAGAGTATTGTTTCAGATAGGGATACAAGATTCAT
Source organism: Cunninghamia lanceolata (assembly GCA_027924645.1). Lineage (NCBI taxonomy): Eukaryota > Viridiplantae > Streptophyta > Pinopsida > Cupressales > Cupressaceae > Cunninghamia > Cunninghamia lanceolata. The sequence goes on from BSBN01000021.1 coordinate 28,981,546, forward strand.
TGGATATTTTTGGAGGACATTGTAGAAGAAGATGAAGACAGACCTAAAGTTCAGTTCAGGATTTCACCCATAGACAGATGGAAAAATAGAAGTGGTAAATACGAGTTAGGGTAACTTGTTGAGATGTTTAGTAGGAGACAAAGCGAGAAATTGGGATCTAATTCTACCACAAGTAGAGTTTGCTTACAATAATTCAATGAATAGAAGTACATGGAAGATGCCATTTGAAGTTGTGACAAGAGTAAAACCTAGAGGAGTTGCAAAGCTAAGAGACATCAGTAGGGAGAACAAGAGGAGTATAGAAGCAGAAGAATTTGCAGGATACATGGAGACACTACATCATCATGTTAGGAAACATTTGGAGGAGATGAATAGTAAGTATAAGGAATAATAAGATGAGATGAGGAGATATAAATAATTTTAAGTTAGAGATGAAGTTATGGTATATCTAAGAAAGGAGAGATTTCCAATGGGAGCATACAATAAGCTGAAGATGAAGAAGTTTGGACTATGTAAGATTCGTAAGAAGTTTGATTCAGGGAATGTGTATGAAGTGGAGCTACCAAAGACATTTGGTATATCACCTATATTCAACATTACAGACCTATATCAGTATCATGAAGGAGAATCAAGTGACAATCTTGGAGATGGATTGAAGGACCAATTACCACAACAACTAGAGTAGATAGAGCAGTTTTGGATAGTAGAGTTGAGTGCAACACCAGAGGCAACCAGTATGAAGAGTATTTGGTTAAGTGGAAAGGAAGACCGAAAGAAGATTCATCATGGATTTCTTAGTCCAAGGTAGACTGCCTTGGTTTTCCTTGAGCCCCAGCAAAGTGAGGGACTCACTTTTTCAACAACCTTAGGTGTTTGATGTAGGATCATCCCTAGTTGTAGAGAAATCTTGCATCAACCAAAAACATTTGCATTCTTTTCATTTTAATTGCATTTTAGTAATTTGCAATTCAACATTTTCTACCACATTTTACTACATCTTCATATCAAATCTTGTGGAGTAGGATTTAGCTTCTATGCCATGTCAGCTACATCATACTCAGATTTCAGGAGATTTGGATTCATCTACAAAAAGTTATCGCTATTAGAAGACCATCAACTTTCATAGAGTAGAGCATTCATGTAGTTAGATGAGAACAATAAGTTTGTAGAGCACTTCCCTAACTTGCAGAGCCTATTAGAACATCACACAAGGCAATTAAGAACTAGATAGACCTTCCTTGAGGTCCACACCATGTTTCATCCATTTGCAAAGCAATACCATATGTTGTAGGCCGACCTACATGTTTCTACAGGTTTCATCATTCATTGAAGTTTGCAACCTCTTAAGTCCGTTCTTCAGTTAAATAGTTTTAGAAGATAGATTCTTTATGGAAGGCACTTCAATGCCATATCTTTCAGTTCTATTATAACCTGAAAAGTAGGCCTATGAGCCCTTTGATTGTAGCCCGCATGTTGCCAACATATAAGTATTTTGATTTTATGATATATTGAGCATTTGAATCTTTCATTGCATTCTTTTATTGTGTTATTTTAGTTGTGTTTACTCTTTCTGCATGGTTTTGATAGTCCCTTCTTAAGATCCTCCATCCATGACTACACCAAATGCATACTTTACAAGGGGTTTTGGTGTGAATAGGGATATTACCTATCTAGTTTCCCCTTGTAGTGTGAACTAGGCACATTATCCAACTAGTCATTAGTTAGTTCTATTCACACATTTTCAAATGTTAAGTTTACTTAGGATAAGTCTAGATAATTCTAGGTTGTCATGTGATTTTATTCTACACATATGATCTTATCAACTAGTTGGCATATTATCCTCTAGTTGTCTCATGTCATAGGATTAAGACACTTTCCATATGACTACTTTATCCTACATCTCATCCTTGTCTTTATAAGCAAGGCATATCATGTACATGTTGAACACCCAGAATACTAAGAGGGGGGTGAATTAGTATTCTTTGAAACCACTTAGCATTTAAACATTCATTCCACATAGCATATTCAATTTACAATAAGAAAGGAAAGCATGAAAGCAACCATCAAAGCACATAATACATGAACACCATATTTTTATGTGGAAAACCCAAAAAGGGAAAAACCACAATGAGGATTAGCTCACAATATATTATATTGCAATTGGTTACAAAATGGTGGACTCACTATCCAAAAGAGAAGTGCTCACTATTGGTGGCTCACTGCCAAAGGACTCATTGTCCTGAATAGAAAGTAATAGAAGAAAGGGTGGCTCACTGCTAGGTAAGAACTCTTAATAATGCATCTGACCTATGCTGAAGATATAGTTCCACCAAAGCTCAGAATACTAACTTAATACACTTCATCTTTACTACAATATTATCTTTCCCTTCTCTGCATTAGATCTCTCTTACACACACACACTTAGTTGTTTCGCATCCATGCACACTCCACACAAGAAATCAATTTTGTTTATATATCACAATCAAGCAAAACATCAAACATGTTGGCATGATAGATGTACCATGTGACTTCTTGATCTATCAGCTCAAAACTCAACTCTATATGCTTTGCGAAGAGAACCAAAGCATGTAGTAGATTAAGATAGGTCGGTATAACCTATAATTACTCCCATAACTTTGTTGCATACATGACTCAATTCTGCATAGCCTCAAAACCTTTGGGTCGACACCATTGGTGAAGTAATCAATAGAATGAACCAATTGTTAGCTCACAACTCACTGCATGGACCACCAAAATGGTTGCCACTTGGAGAAAACATATCTCTAACCTCTATGAACTTATTCTCAAGAATACATAGAAAAATATTTATCTATGGTGGAATGTGGAGCATTCCAACATGCCACTAATATTGTCATTATACTGCCATTACAGAGTCTGATACTTAGTCAATTCTATCTTCAACTGTAGAGGGCATCAAGCCTTGAAAATTTGGATTTAGCCTTCAATATATACCAAAATAACCTTAGAACCGCATGACAAGATTCTTCATAGTGGAGCAATGAAGACCCAAAAATTGGTTCAATGAACACTGAAGACAGTACTCCAGGACTTAGACAAATTTTTAGAACAATTGGTACTTTGGTCATCTTCGAACCAACACTACTGCATCTCTATAATGGGTTTCCATCAATGACAACACCATACACTTCCATGCTCTTCAATATCCATCAATCTCTCCATTTACCTCATGTTTCCAACACATAGACTTCAATGACAAACTTCCATCAATATCTCAACAATCTCCCCCTTTGTCATTGATGGCAACACTACTCAAAACTTCACCAATCTTCTCCCCCTTTGACATCAAGGGCAAAGGGGCCCTTAATATCAAATGTTTTAGGTGACATGTATAGTTCTCCCCTATAAGATATATCTATATATACATGAGACTGACTCCCCCTTACTTCACTCTTATACTCAACAATTTCTTCAACAATTTACATGTGAGAGACTCCTTTTCACCATGTTATAAAAAATAATATACTCTGCATATGTACACTATAATAAGGAAAGTTATTTATACAATGCAAAAATGTACAACTTAGCTTGAGGAGACCAAACTACCTTGATTTTATTCCTTTAATTTTGCAAGGTGTGCCTCTAGATCCTTCTTTTCTATTTCCCATTCCTTCTTGGTTAAGGCAAGTACTCCACACTGATTCTCAAGCTTCACATATAATTCTTCACCTTCATCTGGAGAACTAGGTACTAGATTATGTTGTAGCTTTTTCTCCACATCAGCCAAAATTCTAGTAAAGGAAGTAATCCTTGCACTTACTATGTCTTGGAGATGACAATACTGCATTATTATCTTCTCTTTTTGATCCTGTAGCTGAAAGAACTATCCATGTAAATTCTTAATTACTAACCTTGTTATTTCATCTACATCTCCCATCGGATCATAAACATCAGAGGTATGAGAAATCTAAGACTCTATTGAGTCCATATGGTCCTTTATGATCTTAGTGGAAACAGGGCATGTTACACAAAACTTAAACAAGGCTTTTGCCTCTCCAACACAATCCTGAATATCTTTTAAGTTGCTCTGCAATTTACCATGTGAAATAGTACATTTGTTGGAAACATCTGCCAACCTTTTGTTATTTATCTTCTCATTTATTTCCTTTTCCAACTTCTCCTCTAATCTAGTAGAATGTTCCTTAAAGGAATCAATTAGTAATCTAAGTTGTTCCACATTAGATAAAGAGTTGTCAATATTTACACTGGGAAGGCTATATTGCAATACTTTTACTGCTTCATCAATCATTTTAGCACTTTTTTGATGGGTTTGTATAATCTCATTTCTTATAGAGGCATGAAATGCATCACCAAGTTGCAATTTATGCAAGGGAGATATTTTGTCTATGTCAACATGTCCTTGCTATATAGGGACTTGTAGCAACTATGCTGACACCACCAGTTGAAACCAAAACTACATATCCAATAGATTTTTCAAGGAATCTCCAAATGATTCAAGGGATTCATCAACCATCTTCTCATTAGTGCCTTTCTTTTCTAGAGCCTTTTCCTTTTCACCAATACTATCCTCTACTTTTTCATTCTTCTTCTCAACTTTGCCAAATTCATCCTTCTTCTCATCACTAACAGATTTGTCAGTGTTATGCAGAGGTGACATATTTTCTGTGTTCTATGGCTCATGTATCTCTGACTTGCCTTGTACAACCTCTTCTTAAGCATTCTTCTTAGGTTATGGAGGGAAGTTATCTATAATAAAATTTTCTTGAACATTATCTCCACCAGTAGGCACATTGACTTCCGAAACTCATACATCATGCTGCATTTCACTTTCTTTCATCAACTCCAAAGCTAGATCTGCAACTTTCTGAATTGTTTCATTCTTTAATCTCTCTATGTCTTCCTTGTCCATGCTCATCAGAGTGCTAACTCTCTATTTTGTTCTAAATTCTTTGTTATAAATTTGAGCTAATTTGGATCTATCTTCATCAATGAGAGAGGAACCAACTTTCTCCAAGATAAGAGTCCTAATCTTTGCATCTTCCTCAACTATTTTTTGTCTTCTTGCACTTAGGACTTCTTTCAAGTCATCCGAAAGTTGACTCTCAATGTCATTTAGACCAGTATTAAATATAACCATATATTTCACAATAGCTTCCTTAATGGTAGCTTTGTCCTCATTATTTGACTTAGAATACATTTTTGTTTTCTCTTTCAAGCAATTAGATTCTAAGATATTATTAAATAGTGCATCTAATTTTAGAGGGTTGTGTTCCCTTACCGAAGGAGTTTTGTCCTTCTTCTTCTCCTTGCCTTTACCCCTAGGGGATGTTTCTTCTTTACTGGATTGTATTTCTCTCTTCTTGAGGATAAATCCTTCCTTTTCAACCTCTTCTTCACTGTCAATTTTTGATTTATTTGTACTTGTCTCTTCTTTGGAGGCTTGAGACACTCTCTTCTTTTTCTGGACCAGCTTAGGTGCTTCCTCTTCCTCTTCTTTTTCATCATAATGACTGATGTACTTTTCTCTTGTGGCCTTCTCTTTTACTATTCTCCTCTTAGGAGGTTGTTGATGTACAAAGGCACTTGATGTTGATTTCTTCTCTAAACTAGCTAAGAGTATGGCTTTGGAGGATTTTGGAATAGTAGGAGAGGAGTTAGAGGTCCTAGCTGACTTTATTGTGTTGGGAGACCCTTTCGGTGGAATAGATATGCCTTTGGATTTCTCTGCAGGGCTCTTTGGTGAAACTGTCTCCTCTAACTTAGTCCTCATCTTCTCAACATTTTCCTTTATTTCCTTTTCTTCACTCAATTTCTCTTCATAAGTTCCAAATCTATCTACAGAGGGATCTCTTGATTTTCTCAACATTAAGTCTACAAGTCCTATGGTTATGTCTTCTATAACTTCATATCCCATTTCTGGAATCCAAACTGTTCTAGGTTCCACCACTTCCATATAGCACTCATCTTTTCTAACCATGAAGATAATGTCATTCTTGTACTTCTCAACAACACCTTTTGGAATTCTTTCCCTTCCTTGCATGTTCTCTTGAAATGTCTTAAAGAAACCCCATAATGCAGTTTTATGGGTTTCTGAGTTACCCAATCTTCTTAAGTGGTCTCTAATTTGTACTATTACTGGAATATTTCCCAACCACACAATATTCTTTGTACCAAGAATCTCTCTAAGAAAGTAAAATAATAAACAGATGATCAGAGAACTAAATTTGAAAGGGTACTTGGAGTCCTTGGTCTTTTGCAGTTTCTCTAGCAATTGTGCTCTCAACAGTTCACACAAATCATAATCTGCACCATTCTTCACCATCTCATATGTTGTGTTAATAGCAATTGTAGAGATTGAATTCTCTCTATTAGTGAAATATATCTTGTATCCAATCATCATAGTATCATACTTTACTATAGAATCTTCAATATCACTCATTGTTAGGGCATGCTTGTCAAATTCCACATTGGTGAGCTTCATTACCACATCATTCTTTACATATTTCAGTGTTGAAACTGGTCTGGTAGAGAATAACCCTGTCACAACCCTAATAGCTTCCTTGTTGATCATGTGTGGTAGATCCAACCACATAAACTTGTCATGAATGCGGATCAATACATACTTAATCCAAGCATCCTCATAACAGACAATAGGGAAATTGTTCCACACGTCCAATTTCTTCTCCTCAAACCCTTAAATTTGAGTTTTCACTCAAAATCATCAGTTAAATCATTTACCCATACTTCTCCCAATTTTACATGATTATATTCAACTATTTTTGTGTGGATATAGATCCTCACATCCTCTGTATGCATTATATCGTATGGAATACTTAAAAAGTGCCTTTCAAATTTGTCTCCATGGATTTAAAAGGATGTTGTTTGAACTTTGGACTGGGTTGGTCCACAACCTCTACAACTTGTGGGGCAAACATTTTCAAAATACTTCTTAAAAATTAGGGCAAGACAGAAGTCTATAAATACCTTTTGATCACTTCTGGTTAGGGTTCTGTGTGCAAGAATTCTGAAAAGCTTCACCTCACTCTTTCACTACTCTTCTCTCTTCAAATGCTCATTTTCAAATGATATTTTGTTAAGTGACATTATTCATAAACCTTTTCGCATAACCTAAATCACATTCAATGCTCAAATTGATAAAGTTGTCCAAACTTAACTGTAATACACAGTCACCTTCAACTGCTCCATAAAATTCTGCAATATGATATTTTCCACTGGTGTCTTCTCCAATAGGTCAAGCATGCCAACCTACACCTCATATCCATGTGCTGAAGGCATCAGTACCATATCTTTGGTAGGGGCTTAAAGATTGTCTGTTAAAACTCCCCCTAAGACAAAGCTTTCTACTTAGTTTCCAGAGGAAACATCTAAACCAGAGGCTAGCACAGACTCATTCATCACTTCATTTTCTTCTTTATTTTTCTAGACCTTGTTCATTTCTTTCTTCATCTCTACCAGATCCACATTCTTCACTGGATCACTCTTCTTTACTGAATTGACCTTCACATTCTTACTTTTGCAAAACTTAGCAATGTGTCCTAATTTATTGCATTTGTGGCATTTGACATTTTGAACCAACTCAATTCCATTCATTTTGGATCTACATTGATTAGCCTTATGCCCAAATCCATTGCATGTATGACAGTAACCATTGAAAGATTGAAACATCATACCATTATTGTAACTATTCATTATCTGATTCTTGCATTCACTAGCTTTATGACCAAATCTTTTGCATGTAAAACACTGACCGGTAAATGGTTGAAGATTTTGATTCATTTTTCTTCTACATTCCATAGCCTTACATCCAAATTTATTGCAAGAGTAATAGTAACCAAAGTACCTTTGTGCAGCTGGTTGTTTGATAGGTGGCCTTTTGAAATATTTCTTTTGGTTCCGGACCTATCTATTATTACTTTTCTTATCTTCAATCTTCCTTTGGTTTTTGTTCTTCTTTTCAGCATTTTTTGAAGTCTAATTTGCATTTGAACTTGTAAAGGGTGGAATTTGGATAGTTTAGTTTTTGGTAGTTTTCATGTATATCCTCCTTTCACCCTTACATTCAAGGACCTAGGGTTGAGTTGTAATGTACTATCATACCCTAGGTCACTATTGAGATGTAGGGAAACTTGGATTTTTATGATTGGATTGACAATTTCCTTCTCTTATGCTCAATGGTACCTTAAAACCCTAATTATTCAAATACGACAGTAAATGGATGAATTACGGAAAATGCTTCTGATGAAAGATGTAAAATATCAAATAACTGTGCACCTGTTTTCAAGGTCTGAAGGTGGAAAAGCCAGGGACTAAATAGCAGGTCCAAGTCTAAGGCCTTGCTTGTTGTCGAGATCTAGAAACAAGGTCTGCAACCTGTATCTTCTATATAAGAGGTTTTCCCATTGCAGAACTTTGAGGACTAATGAGCAGGTGCCCAAGTCCAAGTAGTTGTTTCTTTCACTGATTTGCAATCCCAACACTTTGTTGTACCATCTTGCAGCTTCACTTTGTCTGCAACTGAACCTATAACCTACAATCATGAAAACTTTGGGAAGGGGTTGTGGTGTTTAGAGACTTGCCTCAGTCAAGCCCTAGAGAGACATTCAGGTCTTCCAAACACCATTGCCAGATAAAGAGTGCATGCATTGGGAGGTAAAGGCAAAAACCAAATGATAAATACTCAATAATCACAATAGATATCACCTTGTAGTGAAGATCTCATGGGAGAAAGAAGCTCTTCATTCCATGAGGAGATGGATGCTCAAATCTACAAACACAAATATGCTCTTGCAACACAATGAAAGCCTTGAATCACCTTTAGAATGCTAGTTGAAATCTTGTAATCATCCAGTAATGCTCTAGTTTACAAATGAATGCCTAAACATGCTTTTATATGCAACTACAAACACTCTGGCCAAGAATTTCATAATTCAAACTTACCATGTTGGCATAGGACCCAAGAAATGGTCATAAACCAACACTAGAAAATAGGGCAGGACTAGGGCACGGGAACCCAATTCCTCCCCCCCTATTTTGGGCATGGTTAAGTTCAACGGGACCCCCCTAGGCCCCATTTGTCATGATACCCAGGGTTCATTCCATTGGGATGCCAAATTATGATGCAAGATGTCCTAAATGCACACTAGAGACCTAGGAACTAAACCTTTTGACGTAAAAGCCCCCAAGGGGACATTTTCTGACATTACATTTAGTATGGTCAACAAACACAACAAACACGCCAAGCACGGAGAAGACATGCCAAGCACATTAAAGACAATGACAAGCACGCAAAACATAGAGAAGACAGTTAAAGTCATGCAAAACACAAAGAACATAGTGAATGCATAGAAGACACATTAATGCATGGAAGACATAAATGATTCTTTTCTTTTCTTTTTCTCATATATATGAAATGTAGATGCAAGTACTGGAAAGTAAAAAAACCTCCCATAATGCAAGATGCACTCATCGTGAAAGTCTTTAAACTACATATGGGGCAACACACATCCAAGACACACAAAACCTCCCAAAATGTGGGATGCACTCATCGCGTAGGTCTTTAAACTACATATGAGGCAACAAACACGTCACACAAAGCAAGTATGCCAAACACACACACTTTGAAGACATGGAGAAAACACGGTAGACAAGCGATGGAGTGTCCCTATTTCTAGGTCCAACACCATCTCAGGCACATTTCAGGCACACACCGATGATTGGGATTCGCCACAACAATCATCGAAGACACGCTTAAGGGTTGAGTTAGTCATAGAACTACTCCCTGCCTCTGTAGAGGACTTTTGAAAATGATAGGATGATGCAATCTACTCCAAGAAATACACCATCCCTGCCTTCACAGAGGGCTTAAGAAAAAGGATATGCTTGATATCCCACCTCTGCAGAGGGCTTACATGATTGATTGATTGATTGATTGCAAACAAACTTAGGATGCAGGATGCACTCATTGTACAGGTCTTTAAACTAAACCTAAGGACAAGCATATTGATAACATCTACAACAGACAACTTACCTTATATATGCCCCCACCTTAAGGTGGTTGATATCATGCATCGATATCAAGCACGTTAAGGTAGGAAGAAAACACACAAGGAAAATAGACTTTCACAAATCCCATGCCCCCCGGAGGTGACATGTACTCTATGATCACCAAATGTTCCCACAAACACATCCCTGCAAGAAACATGTTAGTGTCCATAATCATGATAAACAACAACATCAATGCATATGAAATCTGAGGCATGCAAGATTCAAGATAGACAAAGTGCATGGAGTAGAAGTATTGTTATGATTTGTAAATGAGATAGAACGCCATCAAAATCACTATGCGGAAAGCACGAGTGCTTCCACTAGCCAAGCATTGGATAAGATATATAACCCCATTGTCATATTAGGAACTAAGTCCAATTTTTATTTCTCAGGAAAGGTCTGCATCAGTATAAATGTTTTTTGTCATCCGCCCACTAGATGGAAACACTAGAGGAAGGGAAACAATAGATAAGAGAGGAGAAACAAGTGTCTTAGGGACAATCATGTAGGAGGGTTCCCCTAGGTCACCAACCGCAACACTATGTCCATAAGACACAACACAACAATGAAATCAGAGAGAGAGGCAATATAGAAGAATGATGATACAAATAGAAGAAGTTCACAACAGAGACAGTCTCCTAGTATCCTAGACATTACAATAGAATCAAGGGTCATCCCAAGAGGTCTAAACAACAGATAACACATCATGGGGGAAGCACATTACGAGAGAGATAAAGGGTTAGAGATAACTACCTGGAGGGTCCTCCAGGCTAAGTCTTATCATCAAGTAGATCATCGTCATCTTCCCACTCCCAGATTTTAGAGGAAAGTGGGACATAAGATACCATAGCCCAATTCTCATCATTGTTAGGGTCATCTTTGTTTTGTTCAATGTTTGGATCAATGTTTTCTTGTTGAGAGGAAAGGTTTATGGAATAATCTTGTCTTCTTCATCTTCTTTCTCTTGCTTTTCTATTTCTCTTTGTTTTACCACTTATCTCTTGTAAGATAGGGCTTTGTGCTTTCATAGGTTTTTGCAATTTAGAAGAGGAAGCACCAGGATCAAATCTCATTTGTCTAGGTGACATATTTTGTTGTTGACTATTACCTCCCAATCCTTGTAAGGATGACGGGGGAGGAACCTCAACATAGGGACCTTGTCCTTTCAGTCTATGGTTCTCTTCAAATGCGGGTTGCTTGTCTTTTGTCATTTCTTTAATAGAAGGTCTGGTTGTCGAATGTAATAGTTTTTCTTTGTAATTTCTATAGCCCAACAAGTTAAAGTCTGTTTGTGGTTTAGGTTTCTCTTCATTTTTGTCCCAAAAGTAATCTATTGTGTAATTTTTTCTTTCAACCAAAGGTTTGTATTTATTCCAAGAGATGGTAATCACATGTCCCTCAAAAGGAAATTTTAGACAATTATGAATTGTTGAAGGGACAAATTTCATTTTCTTTAACCAAGGGTGTCCCAATTTTATGTGAAAGTGGTCAGAAATGGGGACAACATCAAACCATTGTTCTACATGTTTTTCAAATATAGTTACCAACAATGATATCTTACCCAAAGGTTTTATAAAGGTTCCCTTATGTGTTTTAATCATCATGTCCGAAGGGTCATAAGGTCCTTACATCAAATTATGTAAATAGAGGAACTCTTCTATGGAAACATTAGTTATTCAATTAGGATCAATAAGGGTTCCATCCATGGGGTTTCCCATTATTTTCACCGTGATGTAAAGAGGTCCGTCAGTATCTTTGATTGTTCTATGATGAGGTGTAAAGACAATTTCAGGTTCAAGGACCTTTCTCTTCATGTAAGGTCTAGGAGGGAACCTATTGTTGTTGTTGAAATTAGAGTCCATGGTTATATGCTCAAAATAGTGCCAAATCATATTTTGAAATCTTGTAAAAGACAAGTGCAAGGTTATATGCAACAATGACATAAATGCTTGATCTTTTATACTTTTTCAATGCAAATAAGTGAAAGAAAAGGTGTTGTAAGGATTTTGATCAAGGGAAAAAAATTATATGTTTGATATCAGTCCAATATAGAAATAATATCTATCACAACACACTCTTGATGCAAATATAAGATGATGCCAAGTCAAAATATAGTGAAAATACACTAAAATATGCAATTTTTCACCAAATCTCAATGCAAAAAAGGATGACAAAGGGTGTTGTGAGGAAAATGATGATGGAAAGAAAATTATATTGGAAATAATAGCCTCTTAATGCCAAAATATCCATCACAACACACTTATAGTGCCACTTAAGGTCAAACCCTAGTGAAAATGTAGCAAAAATAGGCAATTTTGCACACTTTTTCAATTCCAATACCTATCCAAAGGGGTGTTGTAAAGACCTTTAGGAGGTTAAAAAAATAATATAGATTATATCAGTCACCTCAATCTACAAAAATTTTCACAACACACTTGGAGTGCAAACTAGGCCAAACCCAAGGGCAAAAATAGCAAAAATGTGCGGTTTTTCACCAAATTTTCAATACAAGAGCCCAATAAAATGGTGTTGTGAATATTTTTAGGAGGGTAATAAAATTATTACCCTGATAACAACCAATTAGTGAAAAAATATCCTTCACAACATGCCTATGGTGCAAATTAAGAGAGTCAATAAGGCCAAATCTAGTGAAAATCAATGTTTTTGAAGCCCTAGGTTTAAGATCTTGACACAAAATGCTATATGAATGTTTTGCAAGATGATATATGATGAAAATTACATGCTCTCAAATCTGAAAATGATGTCCAAGCTCTAACATGTAAAATCCAAGTGAAAATCTAAAGAAAATCAATGAAAATGCTAGTTTTTTATTGACTTTTTCTATGCAAAAATGCAAATTTTTAAAATCTAAATGCAAATTTGTTCCAAAATGAAAGACTATGGCTAAATAAACATTTGAATGAGAATATAAAATTAGTAGAAAATTTTTAAACAAGATTTTACCTACAAGCTCTAGATTTTGGAATTACTAAGTTATATGCAAAATTCACAATTTTCAACAAAACCCTAGCAGTTTTATGATGAAAATGCAATGCAAGATATTGAAATTTTGTAATTTTCTATAATTTTAATCAGAACTAATGAAAAAATCAGAAATTTGATGAAATTCCAATTAATTGATGCAACATGTAAACCCTAGAATGCAATTTTTTCCAAATTTTCTAATTTTTCATTTTTTTTGTAAATTTTCCAATGCAATAAGATGAATGACTATATGAATGAATGAAATCAATGAAAATCTAAAGCACAACTTATGCAGTCATGGTGGGAGGGTTCACATAATGAACTATTTGGACCATGCAGCAAGAGTAAACACAATGGAAACAACTCAAAGAAATGGGATAAATACAGATTCAGTCATTCAGTATATCATAGAATGCAAATACAATCTGGCTGGCAATATGCAGGCTTACAATATGGGCTCAAAGGCCTAATTACATACATGTGCAAGATAAAGCTTGGAAGCTCCTTTGCATCAAAATCTAAACTATCAATTATCAATCAATTGATAACTGCCTTCCTAAGGATCTATTACATCATTATATATATCATTTCTAGATCAATAGATTCCTTCATGTCAGCCACAAGAGGTTTAGAAACTTGATGAAGAGGTATAAAATGTGCTCTTGGATAGGTCAAACCTATCAGCTTCAAAATCCTTCTCCAACAGATACAATGAAGTACAGACCTATGAGGAAGGTTGGCCACGAACCAAGGAACATTGAGGAATGCATCATTAGGATCCGCAAGTTGGCCAATGCTCACAAATCTTCTCCTTTAGTTGATTATTCATGACTGTTAGAAAGCTCTGCATTGAGATAACAAAGGATCTTCTGATAGCGATAGCTTTCTAGTAACTGATCCAAATGCTCTGAATTCTTGATGACATAGATGAATGAATGTAGGTGCTAAGTCTAGATCTGTAAGATGTGAAATGCCAAAACTGGACCATAGCTAATATTGCTTCTAACCAAACTGCCTAAACTAAACTGGAAAGTGAAAGAACTGAAATGCAAACAAACTAAAATGCAAATGTTTTTGGTTGATGCAAGATTGCTCTTGAACTAGGGATGCTCTTGCATCAGACATTCGAGGTTATTAAAAAAGTGAGTCCCTCACTTTGCTGGGACTAGGGGAGAACCAAGACAATCCACCCCATCCTAAGAAATCCATGATGAATCTTCTTCCGGTCTACCTTTCCACTTCACAAGCTATTATTTGTATTGTCTTCCTCTAGTGTTGCATCCAACTCTGCTGTCCAAAATGTCTTCTATCTATTCTGGTGCTTGTTGTGGTAATTGTTTCTCCAAATCTTCTTCTATGTTGTCACTGAACTCTGCTTCATGATATTGATAAAGATCTGCAATGTTGAAAATCAGTGATATACCCAAGGTCTCTGGTAATTCCACTTCCTATGCATGAATCAAATTTCTTGAGTATCTTACAAGGTCCAAACTTCTTCATCTTCAACTTGTTATATGTTGTTGCAAGTATGAAGTTAACCAGTGTTGTCATTGATGTCAACATACTCATATTGCTTTGATGAGAAGGATTGGATGAGCTGTGTGCTGAGGATATTGAGAAAATTAGTCTCAATCAGGAACAGTGAAGAACAATGATGAGAAGAAGGCAAAAGTACTCAATAGGTTAAGGATCAGAGGATGCAGATTAAAGGGTTTGTAGATATGAGTCTTGAGATGTTCCAGTTAAGATTGCAGAGGTCCACATGAAGATTTGAAGAAGTTGTAATCGATCAAGTAGAACTGGTTCTGGGAGATGCTCCGGAGTGACAGAGTGTTACAAGAAGGTTCGGTGAGATCCAGAAGTGCATTGTCCTATTCTGCGGATTGGACATAGTGTTTGGGATGTCCTTGTGATGTATCATCTCTATTTGTTCATCATTAGGAGGTCTGGAAGCACCTCTTGCAGTATGACAGTGGCGATGGACTGTGTTCTTAAAGTTCCGGATGAGGATGAGAAGAGATTCTAGTGAGTAGAGGAAGTCCAGATGTACCTGGTCATTCAGGCAAGCCTGTGAAGGTTCTTGGATCATGTTGAGGTTGTGTTGTTGGTCCGCATTGGTGGTAGAGCCTAGAATTGAAGATATTCTTCCGGATGAAGTTCTTGTTCAGACTAGCCGACCAGATGAGTTGTTCATCTTGTGAATGTTCTTATGGTGGCTGACCGGATGTGTTATTCATCTTGCAAATGTTCTTATGGTTGATTGCCGACTTAGATGATTGTTCCTAAGTTGATGTCTTGTATAAATAAAGGTTTGTGAATTCATTTCAAAGTGTGTGTTGTGGAGCGGATGAGTATGGAATAGCGAACGAGCAAAAGGAAGAGCAGGTGTGTCTCGAACTTAAATGGAACTGATCCAGACATGATGAAGATGTCATTCTCCAGTTCAAGGTTGTGATACTTAAGATCTTGTAGACAGTGTGTCTCTTGTAGGCAGTGTGCCTCCTTGTGAGCAGTGTGCTCGGGCAGTGAGCCCTAATTGGCATGTGCCATTCATTTTTCTTATTCTTCTAACAGAGAATAATCCTTGGGTTAATCACCCCGTGGTTTTTCCCTTAACCGGGTTTTCCACGTCAAAAATCTTGGTGTCAAATGTGTTGATGATTATCTACTCCAGTGTTTATGCTTTGTGCTTTCATGAATGATTAATTGATATGCTATTAACTAACAAGAAGAATCAAGTGTTTGAAGTAGAAGCAAAGTTTTTGTACAACTAATTCACCCCCCTCTCAGTTGTGTGCCCTAGATCTAACAATTGGTATCAAAGCCAAGTTCCTCTGAAAGGAGCTTAACCGCTTGAGGAGATCCAGGATGTCGTCATACAAGAAGGATAGTCCGAAGTTCGATGGAACCAATTTCTCACTCTAGAAAGGTCGCATGAAATGTCACTTGGAGTGTATGGGAAAAGCATACTTGTCCATGATCACAAAGGCTTATGTACCTCCACAGGGTGGTCTGACAACTCTGAATGAAATCACAGATGCTGAAAACAATTTGCGGACCAAAGAAGCTCTTCTAAGTGCATTGAATGATTCAGAGCTCTTAAATTTTATTGACCTACCAACTGCATATGAGATCTGGGTTAAACTGGAACTTCTGCATGAAGGAGATGAGTTTGTTAAGAGTGCAAGGTTGCAAAGTCTAAAAGGGAAATTTGAAAGATTGAAGATGAGAGATGATGAAAATATCACTACCTTTATGCCAAGAGTGAATGAGCTGGTGTGTGGAATCAAGAATGCTGGTGGAATTCTGGATGAAAATAAAATTGTTTGCAAAATTCTCAGATCCCTTCATGCTGCCTACAAAATCAAGGTTGCTGCCATTGATGAATTCAGAGCCCATACAACTGTCACAAGAGAGCAATTGGCTGGCAAACTGGCTACATTCGAAATGACTGAGTTTGGAGATGATCACCCCAAGACTGAATCTACATTCAAAGCCAGTGCCTATGTGAAAGGCAAACAAAGATTTGATCTGGGAGAGAACTCTTCAAGGAAGCTGTCATGGTATGATCAAGCAAGGAAAGACATGGAAGAGGAAGAAGCAGAAACAGCTCATCTTGAAGCCCTCATTGCAAAGAGACTGCCAAGAGGATCCGGTAAGTATGAAGGAAAATTACCCTTTAAGTGCTTCAATTGCAATAAGATTGGTCATTTTGCTTCAAGATGTCCGAAAAGATCTGCAAGGTCAAATGCTAACAGACAAAGGTTCTAAAAGAACTGTTATTATGTTTGTGAAGAAGATGATAATGAAGGAGTAACAGATGATGAATCAGAAATAGGAAGCAAATCTAGAAATGAATGGGTGTTTATTGCCATCAAGGAAGAAGATTCAATATCCTCTGAATCTGTCAATCATAAGGTTGTGGAAAGAGCTTTGGCTACCCAAGTTGAAGAAAAAGATGATTGGGTTATTGAGAGTGGATGTTCTCACCACATGACAGGTGACAAGAATAAGTTCTTAGATTTGGAAAGGTATGAAGGAGGAATGGTAAAATTTGGTGATAATTCTGCTGGCAGAATCAGAGGTAGGGGAACTATTTCTTTTGATGGAAAGAGTAAAACCAGTAATATATTGTATGTTGAAGGATTGAAGCATAATCTTCTCAGTGTTGGTCAGTTGGTGGACAAAGGTTATGATCTCAGGTTCAAAAATGGAAGATGCAGGATCTTTGAAAGCTCCAGAACTAAGATTGCATCCGGTACTCAGACAAAAGGTAATATCTTCCATCTAGTTGGATCTAATAAAAGTTGTTTGTTTGTTCAAGTTGATCAGAGTTGGTTATGGCATAGAAGAATGTGTCATGTGAATTTTGATAACATCATCAAGATAAGTAATACTCAGGCTACAAGAGATCTTCCAAAATTGGTGAAACCTACAAACAGTTTGTGCAAAGAATGTCAGCTAGGTAAACAGAGCAGAGTCTCTTTCAAAAGTAAGGATCAGTCCTCTACTGGATTATTGGAATTGGTTCATACTGATCTCTGTGGTCTGACAAGAATCAAGAGTATGCAAGGTGATAGATATTTTATGTTACTGATTGATGACTACTCCCGGATGATGTGGGTTACCTTTCTAAAAGAGAAATCAGAAGCCCTTGAGAAGTTCAAAATCTTCAAAGCTATGGTAGAGAATCAAACTGGATTAAAACTGAAATGTCTAAGGTCTGATAGAGGTGGTGAATTCACATCCGGTGAATTCATAGACTTTTGTGAGAAGCATGGTATAAAGAGACAGCTGTCTGCTCCTAGCACTCCACAGCAGAATGGAGTAGTTGAGAGAAAGAACCGGACCATCCAGGAAGCATCCAGGACAATGATGATGGAAGCAAATGTTCCTCAGATGTTTTGGAGAGAAGCTGTCAGCACTGCAGTCTACACTCTCAATCGAGTTCAAATCAGAGGCAATACTAGTAAGACTCCTTATGAACTTTGGTTTGGTATAATTCCTACTGTGAGATATTTCAAAGTATTTGGTAGCAAGTGTTACATCAAAAGAGATGAAGATCTAGGAAAGTTTGATGCAAGAAGTGATGAAGGAATTTTCTTGGGTTACTCCACTCAAAGCAAAGCATACCGGTGTTACAATAAGAGATTGAGAAAGATGATAGAAAGTACAAATGTAAAGGTTGATGAAGGAATTGAGAAGCCCTCAAGGTTTTATGAATATGATGAAGATGATCAGAATGATTCTCTAGTGCAAAGAACTCAATCCTCCTCTGAAATTTAGATTTAGACTAATCTGGTAAATTAGGAAGAAGAGGCTTGTCTGAATGAGCCCGATCAAGAAATAGTAGTGCAAGAAACTCCCAAAGTTCCAAGGTATGTAACTCTAAACCATTCTAAAGATCAGATCATAGGTGACAAAAGCAAAGGGGTACAAACAAGGAGAAGAATTGCTCAAGATTCAAATGAATACTGTCTGATTTCAAAGATTGAACCTAAGACAATTAATGAAGCTTGCAATGACGAAAATTGGACCAAAGCAATGGAGGAAGAGTTGATGCAAATTGAGAAAAATCATACTTGGGATCTTGTTCCTAGACCTAGAAACAAGAATGTGATTGGAACCAAATGGGTTTTTCGGAACAAACTAAATGAAGTTGGTGAAGTAATCAGAAATAAAGCCAGATTGGTCTGTAAAGGCTACTCTCAAATAGAAGGAATTGATTTTGAAGAAACCTTTGCTTCGGTGGCAAGAATTGAAGCAGTCAGATTATTTCTTGCATTTGCTGCCTTCAAAGACTTCAAGGTATATCAGATGGATGTCAAGTCTGCTATCCTAAATGGTGATTTGGAAGAAGTATACATTGAACAACCGGATGGATTTCAATTGTCTGATCATGATGATATGGTCTGCAAGTTGAAGAAAGCACTGTATGGTTTGAAGCAAGCCCCCAGAGCATGGTATGAAAGGTTGGATAAGCATCTTGTGCAGATTGGTTTCAACAAAGGTACTGCTGATAGTAACCTATATTTCTAAATAGATAATGAAAACATTTTGATTGTTGAAGTATTCGTTGATGATATCATCTTTGGAGGAAGAGACAATATGTGTAAAACCTTTGCAAATCAAATGAAAAGTGACTTTGAAATGTCAATGCTTGGTGAAATGAATTTCTTCTTGTGTTTGCAAATTACTGAGACAAAGAAAGGCATCTTTATCTCTCAGACCAAATATGCAAAAGAATTGTTGAGGAAATTTAGAATGGAAGATTCAAAGCCAATGAACACTCTTATGGCAACCGGATGTAAGTTGAGCAAAGATGATGACTCTCCTAAGACAAATCAGACCAAGTACAGATCAATGATTGGAGGACTATTGTATCTCACTCAAACTAGACTAGATATAATGCAGGCTATTGGTCTTGTGGCAAGATTCCAGGCTGATCCTAGAGAATCTCATGTTATGGCAATCAAGAGGATTTTTAGGTATCTAAAGGGGACAATTGAGTATGGTCTATGGTATCCTAGAGATCATGATTTCTCTCTTCATGCATATACAGATGCAGATTGGGCAGGAGATGTAGATGACCGGAAGAGTACAAGGGGAGGAGCATTCTTTTTGGGAAAAAGGTTGGTTTCTTGGCTAAGCAAGAAACAAGAGGCAATATCTCTGTCTACAACTGAAGCAGAATACATTGCAGCAGCAGGTAGTTGCACTCAAATCTTATGGATGAAGCAGATGTTAAGAGACATTAAAGTAGAATATGAGGAACCTATCACAATTTTTTGTGATAATTCAAGTATAATAAATATCTCTAAGAATCCTATGTTGCATTCTAAGACCAAGCACATATCTATCAAGTTTCACTTTCTGAGAGAGCAAGTGAACAAGGATGAAGTCAAATTGGAGTATGTACCATCCAAGGATCAAATTGCAGATATTTTTACTAAACCTCTTCCCAAGGACTTTTTTGAGAATCTCTGGGAGAAGTTAGGGGTCATGGCCCCTCTAGTAATGAACTAGGATTCACTGATGTGCATCAGTCTAGTGGAAATCACAGTCATATCTTGTAATCCAGATTGATGATGGGGAGCTGCTACTAAGGGGGAGCAATTGGTATGATTCTGATGTGTTGGAATTGCAAGTATGAGCCCTTTGCCATTGATGTCAAAGGGGGAGAGAAGACATGTGAAAAACAAGTGGTTGATGATCAAAGGGGGAGCAGTAAAGGAAGAGAAGACATGTGAAGAGTTGTTGTTGATAGGGGGAGTTGTGACAGAAAGGAGAAGTTCTTGTCTTGATGGTTTTTCACATCATATGTTGCCATCAATGACAAAGGGGGAGATTGTTGCAAGTATGAAGTTAACCAGTGTTGTCATTGATGTCAACATACTCATATTACTTTGATGAGAAGGATTGGATGAGTTGTGTGCTGAGGATATTGAGAAAATTAGTCTCAATCAGGAACAGTGAAGAACAGTGATGAGAAGAAGGCAGAAGTACTCAATAGGTTGAGGATGAGAGGATGCGGATTAAAGGGTTTGTAGATATGAGTCTTGAGATGTTCCAGTTAAGATTGCAGAGGTCTGCATGAAGATTTGAAGAAGTTGTAATCGATCAAGTAGAACCAGTTTTGGGAGATGCTTCAGAGTGATAGAAAGTTACAAAAAGGTTTGGTGAGATCTGGAAGTGCATTGTCCTATTCTGTAGATTGGACAGAGTGTTTGGGATGTCCTTGTGATGTATCATCTCTATTTGTTCATGGTTTGGAGGTCCGAAAGCACCTCTTGCAGTATGATAGTGGCGATGGACTATGTTCTTAAAGTTCCAGATGAGGAAGAGAAGAGATTCCAGTGAGTAGAGGAAGTGTGGATGTACCTGGTCATTCAGGCAAGCCTGTGAAGGTTCTTGGATCATGTTGAGGTTGTGTTGTTGGTCCGCATTGGTGGTAGAGCCCAGAATTGAAGATATTCTTCTAGATGAAGTTCTTGTTCAGACTAGCCGATCGGATGAGTTGTTCATCTTGTGAATGTTCTTATGGTGGCCGACCGGATGTGTTATTCATCTTGCGAATGTTCTTATGGTTGATTGCCGACTTAGATGATTGTTCCTAAGTTGATGTTTTGTATAAATAAAGGTTTGTGAATTCATTTCAAAGTGTGTGTTGTGGAGCGGATGAGTATGGAATAGTGAAAGAGCGAAAGGCAGAGCAGGTGTGTCTCGAGCTTAAATGGAACCGATCCAGACATGATGAAGATGTCATTCTCCAGTTCAAGGTTATGATACTTAAGATCTTGTAGACAGTGTGTCTCTTGTAGGTAGTGTGCCTCCTTGTGAGCAGTGTGCTCAGGTAGTGAGCCCTGATTGCCATGTGCCATTCATTTTTCTTATTCTTCTAACAGAGAATAATCCTTGGGTTAATCACCCCATGGTTTTTCCCTTAACCAGGTTTTCCACATCAAAAATCTTGGTGTCAAATGTGTTGATGATTATCTGCTCCAGTGTTTATGCTTTGTGCTTTCATGAATGATTAATTGATATCCTGTTAACTAACAAGAAGAATCAAGTGTTTGAAGTAGAAGCAAAGTTTTTGTACAACTGATTCACCCCCCCTCTCAGTTGTGTGCCCTAGATCTAAAATATGTCCCAACTGGAAATATTTATTTTCTCAAGTACACCATTACTTCATCTCCAACTTCAAATTCTTTAGGTCTTCTCTTCTCATCAGGCTTCTCTTTGTTCTTATTGTTCATAGTCTCCAAATGTTTCTTCACTTGATTATGCACTGTCTTCATGTGATATGTAAATTCTTCTACTTCTGCACTTCTCTTTCCCCTGTACTGATATCTCTAAACTCTGCAACTCCTCTAGGATTCACTCTAGTCACAATCTCAAAAGGTGTTCTTCCAGTACTCATGTTTACTGAATTATTATATGCAAACTCTTCTTGTGAAAGAATCAAGTCCCAACTTCTGGTCTTTTCTCTAACCAAACATCTCAACAAGTTTCCCAAACTCCTATTCACTACCTCTGTCTATCCATCAGTCTGTGGAAGAAAAGTTAAACTAAACTTCAAATCTCTCTTCATCTTCTTCCAAAGTGTCTTCCAAAAGTATCCAACAAATTTTATGTCTCTGTCTGAAATTATGCTCTTAGGTAATCTATGCAATCTTACAATCTCTTTGAAAAATAAGTTAGCTACATGCACTGCATTAGTTTTCTTTTTGCAAGGTATGAAATGAGCCATCTTTGAAAATCTGTCAACCACTATAAATATTGAGTCATTTCCTCTCTGTGTCTTAGGTAATCCCATTACAAAATCCATGCTTATGTCTTCCCAAGGTCTCTCCGGTACTGTAAAGGTTTATACAATCTAGTGTTCTGCTACTCCCTTTTGCAACTTGACAAACTCTACAAATCTGTACAAATATCTAAACATCCTTATATATCTGAGGCCAAAAGTAATTTTCACTCACCAAGGCCACTGTCTTGTCAATGCAAAAATGTCCTGCCAATTCACCACTGTGTTTTTCCTTGATCAAATTATCTCTCATTGAACTTCTGGGTATGCACAATTGACTTCCTTTGAACAACATATCTTCCTGAATAAAATAATCTAACCACTTACACCTATCTATCACAATAGGTTCCTTACATGCTTTCTAAGGTTCTACAAAATTAGTGTCTCCCTCATACATTCTCTTTAATTCATCAAAACCCAACACTTCAACTCTCATCTCTGTCAACAAGTTTCTTCTTCTACTCAAGGCATCAACAATTTTATTTGATTTTCCACTTCTATGTTTTAACACTAAAGTATAACTCTACATGAACTCTACCCATCTCATATGTCTCTAATTTAACTTACCTTGACTGTTCAAATATTTCAAAGCTTGATGATCTGTATACAACACAAACTCCTTAGGCAACAAGTAATGTCTCCACTTCTTCAAGGCTTGAATTATGGCATAGAACTCTTGATCATAAACTGAATATCTTCTCCTTGCATCATTCAACTTCTCACTGAAATATGCTACAGTTCTACCTTCTTGACTTAACACTTCTCCAATTGCATTTCCACTTGCATCACAATCAACTTGAAATACCTTATTGAAATTCGGTAATGCCAAAACAAGTTGCTCTATCACTTTCTACTTCAATTGTTCAAAACTTTTATCTTCTCATGATGTCCACTTGAAATCTTTTTTGTCACCTCTTATTGTCTTTGTCATAGGGTTACAAACTAAACTAAAATTTATGATGAACTTATAGTAGAAGCTAGCCAATCCATGAAATGATCTAACCTCTCCAATGCTCTCCGGTGTAGGCCATTCAATAATTGCTTTCACTTTCTCAGGCAACATCTTCAATCCTTCCACAGAAATCACAAATCCCAAATATACCAACTCTTCCTTCATGAAACTACACTTCTTGATGCTTATCAACAATTGCTCTTCTCTCAGCCTCTATAAAACTTGTCTAATATGCCACAAGTTTTCTTCTTTTGTCTTACAGAAAATTAGAATATCATCCAAATACACAATCACAAACTTAACCAGGAATTTCTTCAGAACTTCATTCATCAATCTCATGAAAGTACTTGATGCATTTTTCAATCCAAAAGGCATCACTAACCATTCATACAATCCTTCATTTTTCTTAAAAGCAATCTTCCATTCATCTCCTTCTCTGATTCTGATTTGATGGTACCCACTCTTCAAGTCTATCTTTGTGAAATATTTTGCTCCACTAAAACAATCCATGATATCCTCCATCCTAGGTAAAGTGAATCTATACTTAACTATGATCTTGTTTATAGCTCTAGAGTCAGTACACATTCTCCATTCTCCATCCTTCTTCAGTGCAAGCACTATAGGTACTGCACAAGGAATCAAACTTTCTCTGATCAAACCTTTCCTCAACAACTCTTGTATTTGTCTATTCAATTCTTCATTCTCTGTCGATGTCATCCTATGTGCTACTTTGTTAGGTAAACTTGCTCCCAGTATAAGATCCATGTGATGACTGCTACTCCTTATAAGTGGTAATCCTTCAGGCACATTATTTGATATGATGTCTTCATACTCTATCAGCAATTCTCTTATCTCTTCTGGTTGTGATTCTTCAGTCTCTTTCTTCAATGTTTTAGGTTTCTTAGGAATCAAGGCATAACACATATTCTCATGTCTCAGACCATCTAGAAATTTCCTTCCATCTACCAAATAGATTCTAGCATTCCCACATACTTCACTCTTAGGATCATCATCTAAAGGAATCAACATAATTCTCTTTCCATTTGTTGTTATAGTATAAGTATTCTTTCTCCCATCATGCATAGATTTTCTATCATACTGCCAAGGTATACCCAACAAAATATGACAAACATCCATAGGCATAATATCACACAAGACTTCATCATGATAAGATCCAATATGAAATTTCACCAAACACTGCTCACTTACCAATACCTTATGATCATTCTAAATCCATGCTATCTGATAAGCCTTAGGGTGTTTCAATCTTTCTAACTTTAGCTTAGCCACCATCTCCTCTAAAACTAGGTTATTTGAACTACCACTATCAATCACAACTTTACAACACTTACCTCCTGATTTGCATCTAGTTCTTAACAAACTTTTCCTCTGTGATGGTTCGTCATTTGTCTCTACTTAAAATAGTGCTCTCCTCATCACCAATTATTCTCCTTTCTCTAGATTGCCAACTGAACAAGGTGATTCAATAGGTTCTTCTTCAACATAGGTTGCTCTTCCACTATTTTCTATTTTCTTACTTGTACTACCCTGATTACACTCAAATGCTCTATGTCCTTCACCTCCACACTTGAAACAAGTACCTCTGAATGTCCTCTTATCAAATCCTCTTCCTTCTCTTATGTATCCTACATTCTAGTATGTATTAGGGTTTCCTTTTTGGTAAAAGTTTATGTCATCTCTCCGGTAGGCAATGTTATCTCTGTCATCCTTCTTCAACAGGCTGTCAAACTTGTTCTGCTCCACAAATGATCTATCATATCTAGAAAATGATCTTCCTCTCTAAAATTTACCTCCTCTGCTTCTCTGTCTTTGTTCATGCTTCTTATTCAGCTTCTCTTCAACTTTCAAGGCAAATTGATATGCTTCTTCCAAAGATGTCATCCTCACCAAGCTTAATTCTTCTTGAATGTTTAATCTCAGTCCATTGATGTATCTACACTTTCTCCTTGATTGCTTCACTATGTCCTATCCTTATGATCATTCTATGAAATTCTTCAATGTACTCCTTCACAGATTTCTCCTTCTGCCTTAGGTTTTGTAATCTCTTCAACAGTTCCAACTCATAGTCAGCAGGTATAAACTAGTTTTTCAACTTTGTCACCATTCGGTCCCACTTTGTAATCTTTCCCTTCCCTTTTCTATTTCTTTCCAATTGGACTTATTTCCACCATATAGCAGCATGTCCTTTCAACTTTGTCTTTGCAAATTTCACCTTTTCTAGATCTTCAACCTCTTCATATTCAAAGTATTCTTCCATGTCATTTATCCAGTCAATCAACTCTTCAAGATTCAAATTACTAGTATAGTTCGACACATCAACACTAGGTCACTTTCCAATCTTTGAAATAGCTCAACATATTTACCTAATCTAATTCTTCTTCTTCATCACCTCCTAGGGTTTTGCTAGTGTGTTCAACAAATTGAATATCTTCTTCATCATCACTTTCAACATTAGGTCTCAATGACAATCCTCTTCGCCTATCTTCCTCAACAACATCCAAACAAATTCACATTGTTCTCATCAATTCCATCATCTAATCCATTCTATTAGCCATTGTACCAATAGGAGGAACTCTTCATGGCAACATCTTCCTAGGATCAAGTGCAAACTGCCTCAAATTTAGGGATCAGGCTACAAGCGACAACTGCCTCTCAATCGGTGATTGATTGCATACAAGTAACTTGCCTCAGATCGGCAATCTACTCACAACAAGATCTTACGCAATCCCCTTCACCAATTCACTCCAAAGAATCAAACTTTTTCTCTGATACCACTTGGTGCGGTCACGGTGGGAGGGTTCACAAAATGAACTATCTAGACCATGCAGCAAGAGTAAACACAACAGAAATAACTCAGCGAAATGGGACAAATGCAGATTCAATAATTTAGTATATCATAGAATGCAAATACCATCTAGCTAACAATATGTGGGCTTACAATATGGGCTCAAAGGCCTGATCACATACATGTGCAAGATAAATATTTGAAGCTCCTTCGCATCAAAATCTAAGCTATCATTTATCAATCAATTGCTAACTACCTTCCTAAGGATCTATTACATCATTATATATATCATTTTCAGATCAATAGATTCCTCTACCTTGACCACAAGAGGTTCAGAAACCCGATCAAGAGGTGTAACGTGTGTTCTTGGATAAGTCATACCTATCAGCTTGAAAATCCTTCTCCAATGGATACAAAGAAGTACGGACCTATGAGGAAGGTCAGCCACGAACCAAGGAACATTGTGGAATGCATCATTAGGATCTGCAAGTCGGCCAATGCTCACAAATCTTCTCCTTCAACTAATTGTTCATGACTGTCAGAAAGCTCTGTACTAAGAAAATAAAGGATCTTCTGATAGCAATAGATTTCTGATAACTAATCCAAATGCTCTAAATTCTTGATATGATGTAGATGAATGAATGTAGGTACTAATTCTAGATCCACAAGATGTGAAATGCTAAAACTGGACCACAGCTAAAACTGCTTCTGACTGAACTGCCTGAATTGAACTAGAAAGTGAAAGAACTAAAATGCAAACAAATTGAAATGCAAATATTTTTGGTTGATGCAAGATTGCTCTTGAACCAGGGATGCTCCTACATCAACAACAGTCAACAAGGTGCAAACAAGTCCAATAACATGGGTTCACCAAAATGTAAAGGGTGGAATTTGGATAGTTTAGTTTTTAGTAGTTTTGGTGTATATCCTCCTTTTACCCTTACATTCAAGGACCTAGGGTTGATTTGCAATGTACTATCATACCCTAGGTCACTATTGAGATGTAAGGAAACTTAAATTTTTATGATTAGATTGATAATTTCCTTCTCTTATGCTTAATTGTACCTTAAATCCCTAATTATGCAAATACGACAGTAAATAGATGAATTGCAGAAAATGCTTCTGTAGAAAGATGTAAAATATCAAATAACTGTACACCTTTTTTCGAGGTCCAAAGGTAGAAAGTTGGGGACTAAAGAGTGGGTGCCCAAGTCCAAGGCCCTACTTTTTGTCAAGATCTAGAAACAAGGTCTGCAACCTGTATATGTTGTATCAAAGGTTTTCTCATTGCGAAACTTTGAGAACTAATGAGTGGGTGCCCAAGTCCAGGGAGTTGTTTCTTTCATTGATCTACAATCTTGACACTTTATTGTACCCTCCTACAGCTTCACTTTGTTTTTAACTCCAACTTGTAGCCTCCAATCATGAAAACTTTGGGAGGGGGTTGTGGTTTTAGAGGCTATCAAGCCCCAGAGAGACATTCAAGTCTTCCAAACACCATTGTCAGATAAAGAGTGTGTGCCTTGGGACACAAAAGGAAAAAACCAAATGATAAATTCTCAATAATCACAATAGATATCACCTTGTAGTGAAGATCTCATGGGAGGAATAAGCTCTTCATTCCATGAGGAGATGGATGCTCAAATCTACAAACACAAACACATATACAACACAAATCTACTCTTGCAACACAATGAAAGCCTTGAATCACCTTTAGAATGCTAGTTAAAATATTGTAATTATCCAGTAATGCTCTAGTTTACAAATGAATGCCTAAACATGCTTTTATATGCAACTACAAACACTCCTGCCAAGAATTTTGTAATTCAAACTTATCGTGTTAGCATAGGACCCAAATAACGGTCATAAATCGACACTAGAAATTTAGGCATGACCCAAAATAGGGTAGGACTAGGGCATGGGTACCCAAGTCCTCCCCCCTATTTTGGGTAGGGTTAAGTTCAAGGGGTCCCCCTAGGCCCCATTTGTCATGATACCTAGGGTTCATACCATCGGGATGCCAAATTATGATGCAAGATGTCCTAAATGCACACTAGAGACCCAGGAGCTAAACCTTTTGAGGGAAAAGCCCCCAAGGGGACATTTTCTGACATTACAGAACTTTCACTCTTTTCAAATCCTAATCCTTCTTTATCCTTAGGATCTTTTTGATTTGCAATCATTTCATTAAGCGGGATGGAGCTCTTCTTGAATTTATCTTCTTGATTCTTTTCTTTCTCCAGCTCTGTCTTTAAGACCACAATTTCTTGTTCAAGCCTTAAACATTCTTCAAATTTGTCTTTTAGTTTTTCATTTAGGCATTATTCAATCCTTTTTCCTTCCTCAATTTGCATTTTTAGACTGGTGATTGTCTCATTTGATTGATTAATCTATTCATTTATTTCCTTGAATCTTTCTTTGAACTTCTTATTTTGCTCTCTCAACTTTTTAATGCTTTCATCTGCTTCCTTAATATTTTCTTCCAGATCTCTGTTCTCACATTGAGTTCTTTCCAGATCTTCAAGGGCTGATTTGAGTTCTCCATTCATATCAACTATACAGTCTCCTTTAGTAAATCCAACAATAGGAATTTCTTCCAAAGGGATAGGATATCTCCTAATCACCATATGTTCACACTTCAAGATCTTCCTCAAGTAGTTAAGCTTCTTCCAAGGAACTAGGCTCTGATACCAATTGTTGAAAATCCAAAATACTGATAGGGGCGGAATCAGTATTCTCTAAAACCACTTAAGCATTTAAACATTCATTCCACATAGCATATTCAATTTGCAGTAAGAAAGGAAAGAACGAAAGCAACCATCAAAGAACATAATACATGAACACCATATTTTTACATGGAAAACCCAAAAATGGAATAACAACGGTGAGGATTAGCTCACAATATATTATATTACAATCGGTTACAAAATGGTGGAATCACTGTCTAAAAGAGAAGTGCTCACTATTCGTGGTTCACTACCAAAGGACTCACTATCCTGAATAGAAAGAGACAAAAGAAATGGTGGCTCATTGCCAAGTAAGAACTATTAACAATGCATATGATCTATATTGAAGATACAATTTCACTGAAGCTTAGAATATTGACTTAACACACTTCATCTTCACTACAATCTTATCTTGTCCTTCTCTGCACGTATCACACACACACATACACTTTTTTTTTTTGCATCCACACACACTCCACATAAGAAATCAATCGTGTTTATATACCACAATCAAGAAAAATATCAAACAGGTCGGCATGATAGATGTATCGTGTGACTTCTTGACCTGTCAACTCAAAACCCAACCTTATACGCTTTGCAGAGAGAACCAAAGCATGTAGCACATTGAGATAGGTCAGTATAACCTATAATTACCCCCCATAACTTTGTTCCATACATGACTCAACTTTACACAACGTAAAAAACTTTGGGTCGACACCATTGGTGAAGTAATCAATAGAATGAACCAACTGTTAGCTCACAACTCAGTGCACGGACCACCAAAATGCTTGCCACTTGGAGAACACATATCTCTGACATCTATGAACTTATTCTCAAAACCACATAGCAAAATATTCATCTACGGTGGAATCCGAAGCATTCCAACATGCAACTAATACTGTCATTATATTGCCATTATAGTGTTTGATACTCTATCAATTCTATCTTCAATAGTAGAGGACATCAAGCCTTGAAAATTTGGATTTAGACTCCTTCAATATATACCAAAATTACCTCAAATTTGCATCACAAGATTCTTCATAGCGGAGCAATCCAAAACCAAAAACTGGTTCATTGAACACTCAAGATAGTACTACAGTACATAGACAAATTTGCAAAACAATTGGTACATTGGTCTTCTTAGGACTAACACTACTACATCTCTATAATGGGTTGCCATCAATGACAACACCATACACTATCATGCTCTTCGATATCCATCAGTCTCTCCATTCAACTCATGTTGCCAACACATAGACTTCAATGATATATTGAACACCTAGAATACTAAGAGGGGGGTGAATCAATATTCTCTTAAACCAGTTACACTACAAACATTTAGTCCATTTAGCATATATAATTGCAGTAAAGGAAATTAAGCATAAGACATACAAATAGAACTCATAACACATGAACACTAGGATTGTTATGTGGAAAAGGCAAAAAGGGAAAAACCATGGTGAGGATTATCTCACAATATATATTAATAAGGAAACCAGTTAAGATTGATACAATTGGTGGACTCACTATCCAAGAATTCTCACTGCAGGAGGCTCACTACCAAAGGAATCACTATCCTAAAAGAAAGAGATAGAAGAAAGGGGATGTCTCACTACCAAAAAGAACTATTATAATTGCATCTAACATATGCATGGTGTACAGTTCTAATAAAGCTCAAAGTATAGAAACAATACTCATCACATTGTTCTGAAATACTAGATTGCACTGCTCTGCATTCACTCAATTTGCATCCAAAGGCACTTGTCGCATCATATAGATCACATCTCTATTTAGCATACCATAAAACACTAAAAGCAATCCTTCATACATATCTGCTTCTTTCACAACATCAATTAGGTCAGCCTAATTGGATGTAACGTGCACAACATCAAAATATAGAACTTGTGAGCTAGAACCTCAATCCAAAATACTTTCTATAGAAAACCAAAACATGTAGCAAACTCATATAGGTTGGTACAACCCATAGAAACTCTCATGACAACACTTCATTCATTTCATAGCTCCACACAACATCAACTTGTTCAGGTCGGCTTCATTAGCAAGACAACAACAATATGAACTATCTATTGTATTACATATCAATATGCAAACCTCAAAATTGATTAAAACTTAGAATATACATGCTACAGGAATCCACAATCTTATCCTCAAATCTGCACATCAAACCCTTTACTTGTGGTGAGATGTGGAGTGTCATACTATGTCACTGGCACTGTCAATTTCACTATCAACACAGAGTGCGATACTATGTCAACTTTAACTTTCATTCTAGAGGTCTTCAAGACCTAAAACTTTAGATTTGAAGTCTATGAATATGTCCCAACAATACCTTGCAACTGCCATAAAAACCTAACCCTACCATCATCAAAGAATCGAATCTAAATGAAATTAAAAGCATGCAATTCAAGAACAATATCACCTAGATTGTATGATTCCTTGTTTATGATGTGGATTGATTCTTTATCAATTAAAAATTATGAAGATAAAATCTGCCATGATGGATGGATAATAATGATAATAAGCTCAATGGATGCTAAAATGCTCAATATGCTCAAGATGATAATGTAGACACTATGAGAATGCTAGATAGATGTAGTATGGAATGAGAGGGTGTTTATATAGAACTCAACCAAAATCAATCAACGGTGGAGATTTTGTGGCTATGTGAATGGCTAAGATTAAAGGATAGTCATAGGTGGATGTGTAGATGACAAGTGGATGAAAGATAAGACTTATGTGTGACTGTGTACATAAAAAGTACTACATGTGAAAGATATTAAATAAAAGATGTAGTACCACTTATCTTTTTAAATGAGAGAGGCACACATGTCGGCTCATGAAGATAAATGATAAGAAGAATTAATTAAATAAATAAAATTTATTTAATTAATTGGAAAGTGGGTTTATGGATAGGATTTTTAATTAAATAAATAAGATTTATTTAATTAAAATAGATAGAAGTAGATAATTAAATAATTAAAGATTGTTTAATTATAGCTTAGAATAAATAGAAATGAATTAATTAAATAAATATAAATTTATTTAATTAATAGAAGAAATAGATGATAGGGATATTGCTCAAGTGTGTTAGACAAATGCAGATGATAACTAATGCAATGTTTGAATGCTAATGATAATTAGGTCAATTTTGGGTGTCTACATTTTTCCTCTCTTTGATACAATGTTCGTTAGAGCGTTGTGTCAAAGAAGATACAATATTCACTTGACAAACAAGGTGATGCCCCAATGTAACTAGCAGGTGATGCCCCCTTGAGAGGTAAGCCAAGCTAACCAGGAAGGGTTGGGTTGACTCGCGATAAGATGAAAGGCTAGAAAACAAGACTGACATGAAGAAAATGAGGGTTGAGAGGGGATAAAATGGGATGGTATAGAAGAATTAGGGTTTGGAAAGGGGCTATAAGTAGGTCCCTCAATGGAAAATAGGCTCATTTGTGCTTATTGTGAGGAGAAATCTAGAGCTTAGGAGTGTGAAAAGGATTGGAGTTTCGAGAGCTTTCAAGATGGTTATCCCATGTAGAGATCACCATGCCAAGTGAGTGAGGACACATGGATGACCAGAGGGAGCAGGCACACCGGTATGTTTCTAAACTTTTGCTAAAAGCATCATAAATGCACACATGTCACTAGAAGCAACTAGGTTAGGAGTTAGGCAATTTAGGTTGCTTGTAGGCCAAAAGTGGTTGCTTAGGGTAGCTGAGGTCGCTTATAGGTGCAACTTAGTCACATATAGAAAAAGTAGGTCGCTTCTAGTCAGCTAGTGGAAATAGGTAGGAGAAATGTGCATATGGCTAGAATAGGTCGCGTATGGTGAAAAAGGAATTGCATATAGAAAAAGAGTTCACTTGTGAAGGATAGGCAGATGCATATGGAAAATGAGTCACTTATAGGCTGAAAGCATGCACATGTAGATAGTTAGCTCACATTTAATCAATAGTTAGGTTCATGTGGTAAAGAAGTCACATGTAGGCTAGAAATAGGTGCATATAATAAATTGAAATGCTTATGATCAGCAGATGGTCGCATATAGAAAAGTGGGTCGCTTATAGCAAAGATAGTCAAGTATAGCATGAAAAAGGCAATTTTGATAGCACAAAGACTGATATGGTGAGTGGAATGATGCAGGATGTACTACCGCCATTGTTATCCTGAGAGCCACATCCCAGAGATTTGCAGTTAGTTCGATTACTAGATGCAAAGGAGCAGCTAGTGCTAAAGATCCTCAGGTTAGAGCATGTGTCTAGGTTAGAGCTAGTGCAAGCACATCAGGGATTGATGATGGTGATGGTGGAGCAATGGAGGAGCAAGCATAGTTTGTTCTTGTTGCCGACAGGAGAGGCCACGATCACACTAGAGGATGTGCTCTAGATTCTACGTGTTCCTATTGATGGAGATAGGGTGGATTATGATCCTGATATAGGTCCAACTGCATTTAGGAGATTGTTCAGGACTCCAAATATTGGAGCAGAAGGCTCAGAGATTCCTATGGTTAGGATGGAGGAGCTATGCTATAGACTACAATGGGTAGTGGTGCCGATCATCAGATGGCTGGTGGGAGACAGACGGGCTAGAGGTTTTCTGGTTGGATGGGGGACAATGATGGAGGGGATGTTCTCCTATTGGAAGAGATATGCATGGGCAGAGTGTGTGCTAGGACAACTCTATCATTATCTACATGATTGTGCGTATATGTTCAAGGCTAGTATGTCTACTGGAGTCATAGTTTTTCATGTTTGGGCCTATGAGCATATTCCAGTGACTAGGCTGGATGGATGGGTGGCTAGAGTAGTAGGAGATCCTTATACAAGGATGTATACAAGAGCTTTGACATACTGATAGTGCAAAGGACTAGTGTATTGGTGGAGGATATTAGATGAGGTGGATAGGTTTATATGGAGGCCATGGCTAGGATGTGAACGGTGGGATGAGGAGGACCGAGAGCTTGTCTATGATAGGTAGGCGAGATATATTTTCAGATGTGGTATATATATTATAGAGTGCTATTTACCCAAGAGGGTGTTGAGGTAGTTTGGGTTACCACAGGCAGTACCTATTGGTGATGCCATTTTTGGGAGGACTTGGCAGGAGGTTTTTGATTGGGGGCTTAAGGTGGTGGTTGATATGGCTTTGGCAGAGAGAGGGGCTATAGCCAGTTGTATGGCAGTTGGGAAAGGGTCCTGCAGATCCAGGTACGCTACCAAATTATGATGCATACTAGGTGACAGTGAGACCAACTCAGCTAACAAGGGTTAGAGAGATAGGAGAGATAGGGATGGAGAGACCAGTGAGGAGAAGGTGATGACAGGCTCCACTAGCACAGGCAGTTGTGCTAGCAACTCCTAGGATACAGGTACATGGACAAGTATAGGGGCAGTCGCAGATACTAGCATAGCCTCAGGGACAAATATTGGGAGGTGATGACATTGGGATTCAACAACCATGGAGGAGGATTAGGGAGGCGAGGAGATGGAGGCAGCAGGATCAGATGAGGTTGAGAAGAGTGTAGTTGGATAGACACCAGGTGGTGATTGGCTTGCGGCATGCAAGAGCATAGGCACAGACATACCAGGCTCAGTTACAGGCTAGAGAACAGGTGGGGGATGGGTAGGATGATAGTGCACTTGCGAGAGTGACAGGAGAGAGAGATACAGCTAGGCAGAGCAAATAGATGATGAGATTAAAGTGAGATACTGCCATACAGTAGATGCAGGCAATGAGGGCTGAGAGAGATGGTCTGCAGACAGAGAGGGATACAGTTGTTCAATAGCTACAAGCAATGACTAGCAAGCGAGATAGAGCAGTGGCTGCATTAGGTATAGATGGAGCGACTATGTATCTGGCCACACAAATGACACAGGTATAGGGAGAGATGAGGAGGGTACATGGTGAGGCTGAGTATTATAGAGGCTTATACTATGGAGCTGTGCTAGCAAAGTAGAGGCAGCCTAGCTTCAGGAGCAGGTCAGGAGCTTCGGGTTCATAGAGGACAGGTGGATCTTGATCTGTTGCATCAGTGATGGGACCACAAAGAGATAGGGGGACAGGTGCAGGACCTAGTGGTGGTGGTTAGGATGAGGGAGCTTCCAGTAGTCACTAGGGCTACTTTGTTTGTGTATATTATGTTGTATCATGATGAGGTCGAGAGTTGATTGTACATACATTCTTTATGGCTCAGTTTGTACATATTGTATTTGTAGACACTTGTATATTGACACATTAATGTATATATATATGATGGCCTTGATTCTATATGATTATGGATGCACTTATGGTGTGATGATGGTTATGCATGTTGTATTTTTACTTTCATGGATGATATGGATTATATGGATATTTATGTAAATGATATGAATATGTAAAATGGAAATGTGTTATGTTAATGATTATGCACATAGATAAATGGTAATGAAATGATATGGACTGATGCTTATATATATATATATGGTAATGATAATAATGTGTCTAACACAGTTGTTTTGCAGGATAAGGGATGACAAAAAAGGGTGATGGAGGAAAGACTAATTTTGGTTGAGGACTACATAAGCATATAATGAAATGGATAAATGATATGGCAGCTTTTTAAAGTAATTGCTCAGAATTTAAAAGAAATGCAATCCTTATGTTTGATGTAGCATGTGGATATTATACACCAAGGTATACAAGACCAAGGTGTCAAAGTATCCAATGCATAACCGGCATACTACAATCTTATCTAAAAACATACACAAGATATGAATAGCATCTAGTGTTCCGAGATGGACTTTGATGCTACAAGCAATGGTTTGAGCTTATCTCCACTACACATAGTGATACCTTGCTAGTTATATGTATGGAGTTAGTCTTAACATAGAATAGTCTCAAATGCACAAGAAACTATTTAGCTTCTCAAATGCTAGAGATATTGATATGTAAGATGCTAATCCCAACACGTACAAGATAGCAATATGCATAGGAAGAGAATAAGATCATCCCGCAAACATGGCATACGAAAGAAATATGACCATGCCCCATTCCATACTTCATCACAACATACCAAGATATAGATAAATCAAGAAAGTCTTGAGTAAGAATAG
The DNA here is from genome assembly GCA_027924645.1 of Cunninghamia lanceolata. Classification (NCBI taxonomy): domain Eukaryota; kingdom Viridiplantae; phylum Streptophyta; class Pinopsida; order Cupressales; family Cupressaceae; genus Cunninghamia; species Cunninghamia lanceolata. The sequence continues at coordinate 29,017,496 of BSBN01000021.1, forward strand.
GAAAGGAACAAAAGATAAAACAAAAGATATTGTCATCACGTTCTCTTGCCAAACTTAAGTGCTCTAGGATAGATTAAGCTAGCGCCTTGTTGAGAGGAAAGATGCATCCTATTGAATGCTAACTATGTTGATAAAATGCTATAGCAAATGTTAGCTTAAGGCATGTAGACAAATAGCTACTGGCTTCCTCTTGATTTTGTTGAAGTGCTTGAGCTTTCGCTATACAAAATCTACTTCTTGCTTGAGCTAATCAAAGAGAAGGAGGAAGATAAAAGAAGATGAGGAAGATGGGGTGGATCATTTGTGCTTGTGTACTGGATACTTCCTTCGTATTCCAGATTGCCTACATACCCTGTATCCATGGGATCAAAGCACATTACAATAGTGATGAGACATGATGAATATGTAGTTCTGGGTTTATTAATGATGTAAGTGATGAAAGATAGAAGAAAGGGATATGAAAGATCAAAGGATGATTAGAAAAAGGATGAAAGATGAATTATGAAAAGGGGGCTATCGTCTTTGCTTGAATCAGAGTGCTTCCTTCACATCTCAAATTGCCTACATACCCTATATCCACGAGATCAAGTCTTTAACGATAGAGCTGGTGATGTAGTTCTTTCTTATTGTGTTGGTTGATGTCAAAAGATCAACTTTATTGCTTCAATTTTTGTGATGTTTTGATTTTTTTAATTTTGAAATGCTTTTGCATGACGCTTATGCTTTGATTCCAGTTGCAAATTGTTTCCACATTTGAAGTTGGATGGGTGTTGTGCTTCAAGTTGATACTTTGTTGTGTTTGAGCTAAGATGTTTCACTATGTTATGAGCTAGAGCTATAGGTATCCACTTCCAAATAAGACTCAACAAGTGCCCCTAGTGTAGACAAGTGCCCCCAGTGTGGAATGGGATTTTATTATGGAGAAGTTACATTAGAAGTGGTTGTGGTAACAAGATGCTAAGGTGCCAAATGATATAAGTACCTCATCAAACTCCAAACTACGAAAGCTAGCAAGGTAGAGGGGAGGATGAAAAATGATTTGTTAAGGATGGATAAGGGATAATGGCTTACAAGGTAATATGAGGATTATGATATGGATTATATAGGATGTATGGCGAAGTATGCTATGAAAAACTAGTACCAAAACAAAGCTAAGTGGATGATGGAAGCTAGTCACTACACATAGCGCCTGTTTGCCAGGTTTTCACTATGGTACTTATCCAAGGCACCTGTTTACCAGGTTTTCACCAGAGCATAGATTATTTATCTTGTACTATTTATTTTTTTGTTACCTAAAGCACCACAAAGTGGTTTTCACTATTGGATGGTTTTTTTTTTTAATATTTTTTTTTATTTTTTTATTTTTTATTTATGGATGGGATGACAATTACTCATGGCGCCTGTTTGTCAGGTTTTCACCATGGTAATAGATAGGAGGGACTCAAGTGGCTAGTTTGATAGATGTTGGTAGTCCCATTAAAGATGGATGTCATTGCATGGACCATGTCATTATGCTCATAGATGTTGGTAAGAGATTGCATGAAAGGGAGATGAAGTAGGTGGATAGTGGATTAGGATGTGGATTATTAAAGGTTCATGCAAGGATGGGGGATGGTGGATTACAATGTGGATTATATCGGACTTAGGATTAGAGGCTTATGCAAAAGCATGGACCATAGGGAAGTGATTGAGGAGATATGTAGGATAATGGATGAAAGGTGGGGAGATCGAGGTATGTGGAAATTCTATGAAATGGAAGGGAATCATGTCCAACGATTGCAGACACTGCTAAACATTGAAGATTTTAATGGGAAGGTGGTGTAGGAGGTGGAAGAGATGCTTGCTTATGAGATGGATAATGGAGTGATTTAGGAACCCACATAAATTTAGTATTTGTATGATTTTTCTTTTAGCTTGTGGGATTTTTAGATGGAATGGAATGTTTGGACAGAATTGGAATGTGAGATGGAAGGAGACGATTGGGATTTTTTGATTAAGATATGGATACGGATGCCTCATTCAGCTTGCTTTCTTACTTGCTTAGGAAAACAAACCACTTTAGTTTTGGGCTTTTCTTGTGGAGTGATAGGCTCAACTAACTTCTTAGGTGTACTAGATTGTGATTCTTTGCTTTGATGCCCTATGGCATGAGAATCTTTAGGATTCTTGGTAGGATTTTTAGCTTTATGGATAGAGGCATCCAAATGTTTATTTTGGAATCCCATGGGATGGATGGAAGCGGGGTTGGTGGAATGAGTGGAAGCTTTATGCTTAGACAATGTGTGTAGTTGTTGGTCACAATTAGGGTTATAGAATGGATAATTAGGAATTGGTAGTAATGGAGGTGAGGAAAATGGAGGGATATTTGGAGTTGGAAGTAGTGGAAGTAAATTGGATGGTGGAAGGTGTACAATCACATGCTTTTACATGTTATAGGATGGTGGAAGTGGAAGATATGGATGTAAAGTTGATGGTGGGAGTTTAGGAGTTGGAAGAAGTATGCTCACATGCTTTTGGGGTTTAGGATGGGGTCTTTGATGGGAAATGGTGGACTTAGGATGGATGGAAGAATTACCAACATCTTTAGTTTGGGAAGGTGTGCGATTGACACTAGGACTAGGAGTGCTTGGAGAACTAGACTTGAGTTCATCACTAGATTGAGATGAAGGGGTGGCAGAAACCATGAAGATAGAGGATCCTAGAAAAAGGCTAGTGATATGAAAGGAGGAATCATCAACAAGTATCTGAATTAGAAGTCTCTCCTACCAAAGAGGGTCTAGCTTCCATATCATAAATGGATGCGGATGAAGATTCTTGCAATGTGTACTCACCCGGACCATGTTCAGTATACTTGATACGGAGGTTGGAAGTGGATGTGTTAGATGATGGCTTGAGTAGGGCAAAGGGATCGACATATGAGGATGATAGGTATGCTTCAGTGTTCATAGGAATGTGGTTAGGGTTGTTAGGGTTAGCCGGCAGAAGATATCAATTAAATACAAATAAAGATTAAACAGAGGAATGAAAAATACATAGAAATAATAACAGCGAGAGACAAGTTTTAATGTGGTTCACCCAAACTCAGGCTACACCCACCAATAGAGAGTCCAATATTATTATCCAGTAAATCAAACCGATTACAACCAGCAATCCCTGCTACTTAATACCATTGCAAATGCTACAATACAATATCTGAAAAAACCCTAACCCTTAGTCACTTTATCAAGCCTTATGTCAATTACAAAATAGGGTTTTTATTTATGTCTGTCCAAAAAAAAAATTTGAGGGCTGCGCCCACGAACCCCTGCTTCTCAAGGGCTACCGCCTCCGAACCCCAACAAGGATACATGGCTAGTGTACAGTACTTTCCTAATCAGTCACCACCTACCAACAATCTCCCACTTGGAGACTGATCTTGGACGACACCGCTGCGCGTGCAGCTCCCACTGGAAATAAGCACCCTGGACTCTGTTGTTCTGATTTTATTATTTCAGTCTTGAAGACCAACCGAAGCTGAATAGGAGCTCATCTTCTCCCTTGTCACTACCTTTGTAAACATATCCACTGGATTTTCATCTGTATGTATCTTTTCCAGCCTTAACTATCCATTATCCAACACCGACCGAATAAAGTGATACCTCAACTATATATGCTTGGTCTCTGAATGCAAGGCATAATTCTTTGCAAGATGTATGGTACTCTGACTATCTGTATACAAAGAACTGTTAGCCTATTGTTTGCCCAATTCTTCTATTAAATATTGCAGCCATATCATCTCCTTGCTTGCCTCTATTGCAGCTACATACTCTACCTCTGTGGTGGATAAAACAACCACCTTTTGCAACCGTGAGATCCAACTCACTGCTGTCCCACCTATAGTAAAGACATAACCTGTAGTACTCCTCCTGGTATCAATATCCCCTACCAAATCTGAGTCTACATAGCTTGCTAAATTAGTATTAGAGCCCCCAAAACATAAATGTGTATTGGATGTACCTCTCAAATATCTGAGAATCTATTTTACTGCATTCCAATGCTCCAATCTGAGATGACTCATATACCTGCTAACAACTCCTACAACATGTGCAATATCCGGTCTTGTGCATATCATCGCATACATTAAACTTCCTACAGTTGAAGCATATGGTACCTTGGACATTTTCTCTTCCTCCTCTTGTGTCTTAGGACACATCTCCTTAGTCAACTTCAAATGACTAGGCAAATGTGTGCTGACAACTTTTGCATTCTCCATATGGAATCTCTATAACACCTTTTCAACATAAGCAGCCTAAGATAGAGTCAATTTTTTGTTCTTCCTATCTCTACAAATTTTCATACCAGGGATTTGTTTTGCTCCCCCAAAATACTTCATAGCAAATGACTGTGCTAATTGCTATTTTAACTCTCTGATGTGATCCATGTTAGACCCAGCTACAAGCATGTCATCAACATATAAACATAAAATAATGTAGCTGTCATTATCCAGCCTCTTTAAATAAACACAATAGTCAGAATTACACTAACTGTAGCCTTGCTTAGCCATAAAACTATCAAATTTTAAATACCATTGCTGAGGTGCTTGTTTCAGGCCATACAAACTCTTCTTCAATTTGTACACTAGTTTCTCCTTACGTTTGACCTCAAATTATTGGGGTTGTTCCATGTATATCTCCTCCTCCAAATCACCATGGAGAAAGGCAGTTTTCACATCTAGCTATTCCAAATGCAAATCTTCAGCAGCCATAATATTTAAAATAGTACGAATAGAAGTTAACTTGACAAGCGGAGAAAAAATCTCATCAAAATCAATGCCCTTTTTCTGTGCAAATCCTTTTACTACTAACCTGGATTTAAATCTTTTCTTACCTCCATCTTCCTCTTTCAACCTATAAACCCATTTGTTTGGTAAAGCCTTTTTACCTGCAAGTAACTTACATAATTCCCAAGTCTGATTTTTCTACAAAGAGTCCATTTCTTCTTTCATTGTAAGCTCCCACTGAACCTATGTATCCACCTGCATAGCTTCATCATACCCTTCTGGTTCACTAGCATCTGTTAACAAAATAGAATACAAAGAGGGAGAAAACCTTTCAGGAGGTCTACTTAGTCACTGGAGTTTGTGGTATTTCTAGTTGTTGTTGCAGAGCATGAGGAATCATTGGAACATCACTATTTGGAGTATCATCTAGCACCACATAATCCTTTTCTTTATTCTCATGCTGCTACAACTAATCTTTGTACAACACGTTCTCATTGAATATAACATCCCTGCTTCTCACAATTTTCTAATTTTTAAAATCCCAAAGCCTATAACCAAATTCATCAATGCCATATCCAATGAAGGTACATTTTTTTGATTTTGCATCCAACTTGGTTCTATTTTTAGAATCTACATGTACAAATACTTCACATCCAAAGATTTTGAGAAAAAAATAACTCACCTTCATTCCTGTCCATGCTTCCTCTGGAATACCATAGCCCAAAGGAACTGAAGGACCTCTATTAATTAAATATACAGCAATGTTGACATCCTCTGCCCACATGTTTAAAGGCAGCCCAACATGCAATCTCATGGTCCTTGCATGCTCCATTATTGTCCTATTCATGTGTTCAACCACTCCATTTTCTTGTGGAGTCCCTAGAACCATTTTCTGCTTATGAATTCCATTAAAGGAACAATAATCCTTAAATTCTTTGCTGCAATACTCACCACCATTATCAAATTTGAGACTTTTTAATCTTTTACCTATCTCATTCTCAACCAAGCTTCTCCATTTCTTAAATGTTTCAAATACATCAGATTTATGCATAAGGAAATAAATCCATACCTTCCTAGTTGCATCATCTATGAATGTAACATAATATCGACAGCCACTGAGAGAAGATACCTGAGCTGGTCCCCATACATCTGTATGCACAAGCTCCCACTTTTCATCTTTCTTTTGCTTCCCATCCTTGATAAAACTGACTCTTTTTTGCTTTCCATACACACAACTTTCATAGAAATCTATATTAATACATTTCAAACCTGGTAAAACTTTCTTAGAATGAAGTACCTTCATACCTTTTTCACTCGTATGCCCAAGTCTATTATGCCACAATGTTGTCTTAGAACCTGTAGCAACTGTTCTTGAACCTGTTTGTTTTTTCTCTACAATAGCTAAAGTAGAAAGAATAGTATGACCTGTACAAAGATATAAGGTGCCTACTTTCACACCTTTTGCTACTATTAAGGCACCTTTTGAAACCTTCCAAATTTTATCAGTAAATGTAACAATGCAACCTTCTTCAGCTAGTTGCCCTACTGAAATTAAATTCTTACTGAGCCTTGGAACGTGCCTTACCTCTTGTAGTAGCCAATGATTCTCATTCTATAACTTAATTTTAATTCTTCCCTTTCCAACAATCTGACAGAGTTCATTATCTCCCAAATAAACCAGCCCAAAATCCCCTTGGACATAATCAAGAATATAACTTCTATGGGGCGTAGCATGAAATGAGACCCCTGAATCTAAAACCCATGAATCATCAGTATTATCTAGGGAAAGAATCAAAGCATCATCTTTAGATTTATTACTTACCACATTTGCCTCCTTATTTGGTGCAGGGCACCTAGGAGCACCTTGGTTCCTAAAGGCATTTTGATGCATTTTGAGAAGTTATGTTTTTTTTGTTCAATGTGTTTTGTAATAAGGCTTGTAGCCATTGTTGTTTGGTCCATTTTGTATGGTCAAGAGGTTTGGGGTGACTATATAAACCTCAAATCCTTCTTAGTCCACTTGGACCTAGTTGTGCCACTTAGGCCTAGAAGGTCTAATATTGGCTTTTTGAGTTTGGTTAAGTTGTCTTAGTGTCTTAGCATGGTCTAAGGAGTGTGATGGCAGTTTGATTCCATTTGACAAGCAAACCTAATCGCCATCCTCTTGAAAATACAAAAACTCCATAGTGTAACAAGTTGCCAATGTTGCCAATGACACATTGGCCGGTTCAAAACTTAGTTTGGGCGGTTGAATCTTCTTTTAGAAGTTGGAAACCAACTTGGATGGGTTAATATGGTGGATATCTGACTCCAGTACGGAGGAGGAAGCTTTTGTACAGAATTTGGGCACAAAAATCAAGAAAACTGACTATTTTTTGCTATTTTTCTTGCTGTGTACAGACTGTACAGACTTTTCACGTGTGCAAATGACATTTTTCTGAAAGATCTTGGAGTCAAGGTTCCAATGCAACTAGTTTGAGGTCCTGAAGTGGTCGGGATCAAAAGTTATAGATTTTTCTTTCAAAACAGGTCTAGAAACCCTGTTTTCTAGGGCAACCATAGAAATCCGGCCCTAGAATGCATTCTCACTGTTGAAAATTCACAAAAACTGGTGACATGTAGGCTAGGGGTATGTACTATAAGATTACAAAAGCTTTTTGTTTGAAAATGCAGTCTTCTATTTTTAATTTGATGCCCTAGGTCAAGTATTCCTATGTATTTGGCTAGAATTGTGCAATTTATTGATGTAGATGACAAAGTCTGATAGGTGGGCGAATGAAAGTTGGTTTGTGAGTTGTTTGTAGGTCATAGAAGAGATCCAAGTTCTTGCCCTGGTTTATGACCCCAATTTTGAGCACTTGCTTTGTAACCTAGCCTAAATTGATCAATTAGGCCTAGAAGACCAAATGAGTGTTCTAGATTGCTGGAGTAGAGTTGGAACAGGAGACTTGGGAGTTTGATAGGGTTCCATAGAGTGTATCTAAAACCATCATTTTCTTGCCTGGTCATATGGGATTTTGTCAAGTTTTGTTGAGAAAACCTAGTTTGGAGGGCTAGTAGCCTTACTAGTCAAGGTATAGGTTGAAGAGTTTTGGGAAGTTGGAGACCAAACCAATTGCATAGAAGGTGTTTGTTGATCTGTCCTGAGGTGTTGGAGAAGCCTAGAAGGTGGAGCCATCACTAGGATACCAAATCCTTCATACACCCTTGAATGTGCCTTTGGTTTCTTGGTTGAAGGCTGTTTGAAGTGGGTGAGTGGGCAAAGGACAATAGAGTAAACCCTTGTGTGTTGCTTCCCTTGTGCCACTCTGCATCATTATTTCCTTCTTGTTTGTCTCCTTTATTCTTTTGAGACCAGCAATCTTTCTTCAGATGACCTGGTTTCCCATAGTACCAGCAATCCTTCTATCCTCTGGATTGGGATCTCTTGTCCTTTGATTTTCCTCGTGACTTCCCATGACCTCCAGAACCTTTTCCTCTCTCCTTTGATCTACCCCTGCTTTCTGCATTCAAAACACTACCTGATGTGGATCCACCTAAGCTTTTCCTATGAATTTCTTCACTCAGAATAACACCAACATCATTAAATTTCAGGGTATTTGAACCACAAACAGAGTTACTAACTACCATTACCAAACTATTCCAACTTTCAGGCAAAGAACATAATATCAAGAGAGCTCTAACTTCTTCATCAAATTTTACATTTACAGAAATCAATTGACTGACAATCATATGAAATTCATTTAAATGATCTGTCACAGATCCACCTTCAACCATTTTCAACTTAAACAAACGCTTCATGAGAAATACCTTATTTGAGGCTGAGGGTTTTTCATACAATTTAGCCAAAGCTTTCATCAGACCATCTGTTGTCTTCGCTTCCGTTATATTGAATGCCACCGATGGTGCCAAACACAACCGAATGGTTCCTAGTGCATTTATGTCAAGAAGATTCTAATCCTTATCAGTCATTGTTGCCAGTTTCTTGGCTACTCCTTCCAACGACATCCATAAATCCTTTTGATAGAGGTAATCCTCCATCTACATCTTCCATAACTAATAGTTCTACCCATTGAATTTATTGACCTTCAATTTACCCTCATCTGCCATTGCTCCCACTCAACTATGAGACCTTCTTGCAGATGATAATCACAACCCGCTCTGATACCACTTGTTAGGGTTAGCCGACAGAAGATATCAATTAAATGCAAATAAAGATTAAATAGAGGAATGAAAAATACATAGAAATAATAATAGCGAGAGACAAGTTTTAACGTGGTTCACCCAAACTCAGGCTACATCCACCAATAGAGAGTCCAATATTATTATCCAATAAATCAAACCGATTACAACCAACAATCCCTGCAACTCAATACTGTTGCAAATACTACAATACAATATCTCAAAAAACCCTAACCCTTAGTCAGTTTTATCAAGCCTTATGTCAGTTAAAAAATAGGGTTTTTATTTGTGTCAGTCCAAAAAAAAACCCCGACGAGGATACATGGCTAGTGTATAGTACTTTCCTGATCAGTCGCCACGTACCAAAAATCTCCCACTTGGAGACTGATCAGGCTCCACACCAAACAAGGGTTGTGATATTTAGCTTGAAAAGCATGACAAAATTTGAATGTATTGGGATCAGCATGAATAGTGATTTCAACACCGTTATGTGGAAACTTGAGACATTGATGGTATGTGGAGGGAAAGGCTTTGAGAGCATGGATCCATGGATGACTAAGAATGATGTTATAAGGAAGCACAATATCAAGGACTTGACAGTGTGTGTCGGTGGTGACCGGTCCAACTTGAATAGGAAAGTGAATAATCCCTTCAGTATCTCTCTTGGCATCATCATATGCTTTGATAGTAATGACCTTAGAATTGTCCACATCTTTCTTAGAATATCCCAATTGTTTTATTATTTTTAAAGAACATATGTTAATACTAGCTCCACCATCCACTAAGATTCATTTGATATGGCATTGTTTAAAAAACACTTCTATGTTGAGGGCTTCGTTATGTGACAGGTTGATGGAAGGCTGAAGATCTTTGTCAAAAAAGGGAAGATGGCAAGGGGCTGCAATGCTAGCTACCATAGATTGAAATTGAACGGTATTGATATCATTGGGCACGGAAAACTCTTGCAAGGCTTTATCAAGGATAACTTTATGGGTAGGGGATATGCGAAGCAATTCAAGGATGGAAATATGTGCAGGTGTTTTGCCAAGTTGGTCAAAGATATTGTAAATAGAAGATGGTCGAGGAGGATGGATAGGTGCTCCTTGAATGGTAACATGACCTCTTCTGGTAGTCACAGTGTAGTCAGGTGCTTTTCCTTGGATAGTGATAGTAGAAATGCGAGCATGGTCAATGCAGCCAATAGTAGATGACTCATAGTTATATTGAATGGAATCCCATCGTGGGGGTTACTTGGTTTGTCATGAGATGGAAGTGGATTCTTGAAAGCATCTAGATCATAATTTGATGTCAGTTGCTATGTAGGTTGTGTCATTGGAGGTTTGATTTTGATTAAACCTTGATCAATGCAATCTTGAATAACATGCTTTAAGTGCATACAACCATTTGTCTTATGTCCCTTGACTATGATAATCGCAATACTCATGTTCTTTGTACCAAGGAGCTTTGAAGAGAGGTTCACCGTTAGGTGGTGCATCCTGTAAAATGATATCTCCTACTTGGAGAAGCTTTTGAAAGATAACTTCCATAGGTTTCACTAATGGTGTGAATTGGCGTCGAGGATTTGAAGTTTGTCGTTGTCGAGTTTGTTGAAAAGGTTGAGTTGCTGTAGATGTGGCTTGGATATTAATAGGAGCTTTCACTGTTTGGATGTTCTTTGTGTCTACAACACCATCATTGACAACATTCTTGTTTTTGTTCCAAAAGTGGGATTTATCATAGGAGTTTTGAGGATTGTCTTTGTTATCTTTGAAAATCTTGATAGTGCCTTTAGCAATTAAAGCTTGTTCAATGATGGTTCCTTTGGAAACAAGTTCGTCAAAGGTGCTAGCACTTTGCAATTGTAGTTGGAAAGAAATCTCAGGGGAAGATTTTGAACAAAGATATCGAGTTGTTGCTTCTTAGGTATTTCCCATGATAGTTTGCTAGCCATATTACACCATTGTTGAGTGAATGAAGAGAAGGCTTCACCGTTGTGTTGTTTATTGTTGACAAGGTTGTTCATGTTCACTTCATGTTCAATTTTAAAAGCAAAAGGAATTTACTTGCTAGTTCCACGAATGAGTTAATGCCTAGAGGTAAATGGGAGAACCATTCAAGAGCTTGTCCCGCTAACCTTCGAGGAAATAGTCTCAAAAGATATGTATTGTCTTGAGCAACATCGAGACATCCGACAAAGAATGCTCTAAGATGGTCACTCGGATTTCCTTTTCCTTTGTACTTGTCAAATTGTGGAATTTTAAAGTGTGGCGAAAAAGGTGTCATATGAAGTGACTTGTCAAACGGATAAGCGCATATGTCTTCTAAGGAAAATGTCTTCTTGCCTTAGCCTATCGCTTTGTTAATCATTTGTTAAACATCCACTAGAGACAATTGTTGTTGTTACAAAGGGGGTTTTTGGTTCAAAGGTGGAGTGTAATATGATGTATATTGTGGCTGTTGTTGCGGGATATATAAAGCCATGACCATTTGTTGAGGTTGTGAATTCACAATATATGTCATAGGATTAGTATGTGACACATATGTGTTGAAGATTGCTATCCATTAGACACAAGCAGTGGTTGAGTATATTGCGATGAATTAGGACCAAGGTTTTGCATCACAGGGGAAGTATAGGATGGATTGGTGTTGGTCAATGGTTGTGAGTTCAGAGTTGGATTTGTGACATGGTAGGTGATGGAAGGATTGGTAAATGTGGAAGAAGGATAAACATTCAGGTTTGTATTTTGGACAACATGATGATTGGTATATGTCGCATATTGGGTGACGATGGGAAATCCTTGAGTGGTATAAGATGGATTGATGGCTTGTGAAAGATTGTATGAAGATGGTGGAAGTGATTTAAGTTGGTCAACATGAGAGGCTGCGGGGCTGAGATTAGTTTGTGAAACAATAGGCAGGTCATTCATGTCAATGAGAACATTGGGGTTATATGATGTGTTTGATGGATGTGTGAAAATCATGGAGACGATATTAATGGTGGTAGGGATTGTTATCACCTAGATTTGCACCCTAGCTAATGTTGTAAAACTTTAGCAATTAGGAGAAACATGGGATCTTTCCAAGGTCTGTGGGTCACCTATGTTTGGAAAGAACCTCTGGAGAAGGTCGGCTTCCTAGCTGGTTATCACCTAAAATCTAATGAATTTGTAGAGGAAAAGGGAGAAGGAATGCTTTTTTGAATGAAAGATAAATCTGGAAAGATTGAAAATAAGGGTGATGCACCAGGCTGAAGAAAAGAACCCTCATAGTACTGAGAAAATGCATAGCATAACCAGATACAACAAGTAGACATACACAGATTTAGATGATTCTAGCAGAGATGAGAAATAAAAAATGGCTGAGAGGAACAAAATGTTCATAGACAATCATGTAGAGATTCACACTAAACCAAGAATCATTAAAAAGGTAAAAATAGCTTGCATATATTCAATAAGAAGGCATAGTTACAGTAGAAGAAAGCTCCTATTTGGAAATAGAAAGACTGAATACTAAAAAGTTTCCAACCCTTTTTACATCTCAATCTAATGCATATATAGCATTTCAAATTGACCTAAGTCGGTTACAATGAATTCAGAAACTATTGCTCTATCAAAAATATCTGTATCTGAAGGGACGTCCATTTGCAAGAAGTTATGAATTAAAAAGATCTAGAACTGGGGCAAATGGAAGATATTTTGAATCTTTAATGTGAGCTACTGAATCATCGATTTGTAGCAATGAATGCAACAAATATTCGGTTCCGAAACATACAACTTGGTTGCTAAAATGTCCAGTCGGCCGAGCTTGCAGAGGTGCATCAAATTTTGAAAGTGAAAATATCCTCTTCAAAAGCCTGCTAGATGAAAGAGGAGGCAAAAATAAGTACTTTTGCCTTCTGAAGCATGTCAAAATTCACCAGAATGGAGGAGATATGGACAGTCAAAGTTGTGGTCAACTGTGTTTGTATATTGCTTTGCATCTATGACCTGAATCACCATTGGATTGGATTTGACACGTGGCAGCACCTAATTTGTCGTTGAGCCAAGCCTGGGACCCATCGCTAAACATTAGCATGCTTATCGACCGTCGGAAAGACCAAAAACAGAGCCACTGATACATAAGGTCTCGCCAAAAATCTCCCGTACTTGAAACTTGAAGCATATTTGTGACATGTGGCAACGTCTGCGTGAATAGGCGAGAAACTCCTCTGTCTCTCGGGAAAGAACAAGAAATAGACACTTGTCATGCTCCACATCATCCATAAACATCCATGTGTCCTCCGCAAAACCCTCAAAACTTTGTCTTTTATTCTAGGGGTTGCCTCCGCTGTGGACACTTGTCGCAACCCGCAACACTTGCTTTGAAACATATGAAACTTTTGGAACTCCCGTGGAACCTGACACTTAGCAAAAGTCGCATCACTTTTAGAAACCCTTTTTTCTATCCTTGTGCTCAGACTCCACCACGTAGCTCCATCCACATCATTCTTGAGTTCCTTACTTTTGTTGTGTCCTCTTGACATGTGGCACTTTCCGCAGCATTCCTTTCTACAACTACTCTATCTCCTTCCACAGCTGCCACTTGTTGGACTCTGCATCTCCTCAAAATTGTGTCTTTTATTTGCTCCTTCTTTGTTGCACTTGCCGACATGTGGAAGGCTCCGCACTCACTTTAGTTTCTTCACTTTTGTATCATTTGCCTCTTGCATATTCCCTTTGTATGTGTGATATACAACTTGATATACATTCATCTTTGCATCTGCGGACCCCACCCTTGCATAACCTCTTTTGTATGTGCGCATGCATCAGTTGTCAGGGAGAGTTTGGACTGAGCTACCGATATGCATTGTCTTGCCGAAAGTCCTTGTATCTGACCCTTTGTATATCTGATTGTATATGCAAACATACAATCGCCTTTATAAATAAAAATGCAAATTCTTTTTGGGTCCAGGCCTTGTATGTCAGGAATGTATACCCTTGTATATGCGGATTGTATGTGCAAAGATACAATCGCATATACATGCAATTGGTGGGCCCCACTCTTTGTATCTCCTCTGTTGCATCTTGTCTTTGTATGTGCCCTTTGTATATGCAAATTCAATGGCAAATGTATATGCAAATATACATTCAAAAATGCATACACAAAAACTAAGCATGAAACTGAGAAACCCTGTGATAGAAAATACTTGAAGCTAAAAGATTTCTGGGTTTTTCTGGGTTTTTTGCAAGGATTCTTTAGCAAAGATTTTGGGATTTTTGGCAAGGCATGGCATGAGTATTTGAAGGATTTAATACTTGCAGAGTTATTTGGTAAAGGATTTTCAACGAAAATATAAGGTGAACTATTTAACTCTGGACAGAGGAAAATAAGTCAACATTTTGGTGACTTCTATGGGATGTTTACCTACTAAACAATTAGATCAATGGTTTTGAGCATCCATTGGGCATGGAGTCACACAGAGACTCAAAATATACCTTTGACAAACAATCCTGACCTTAGTAACTCAGCATATCAATAATGAAGAACACTTGGAAGACCCAAAATAAAATGCTGAAAGCATCTCATCTAATTGTGCTAGACAACACTTAGGGAAAACAAAAGGGATCTAAACTATTGTGCAGCAGAACTTATTGAAAGCAAGAAACCTAATCTACTGATTTACAAGGCAAGTCATACCTCAAAAACACATCTTCAAGTGTATCCCATTGACTAGGATAGGCAAATTTTCTACATCCATGTTTGATAACTGAAATGCATTGTGCTTCTTGCATTCAGTAATGATAAATGGGCCACTCCATATGTTGTCAAACTTGGAGTGCTTCCCTAGCCTACTTTTCAACTCATCCCATTTGAGTACCAAATCACCTTCCCTAAAAACTATGGGAGTGGCTTTCTTATCCAAAACTCTCTTTGTCTAAAGCTGATGATACTCCATAGCTTTCATAGCTTTCATAGCTTTATCTCTGATCTCTTCAAAGTTGGGCATATCTGATAGCCATGGGGTCCTCTTTTTCAAACATCTCCAGTTGATTCATGATATCCAGTGCTAGCAGCTCTACAGATACTGACAATCTTGCTTATTTCCCATAAACTAACATAGATGGGAAGTTTCCAATAGACCTCTTGGGAGTTATTCTATCTACCCATAAGGCAGATTTCAGGTTGGTGTGCCAAGTCCTCTGGTTGTCCTCCATTGATCTTTTGATAATCCTTATGAGATTCTTATTTGTGGATTCAACCAAACCATTACCCTATGGGTAATAATTTGATGAAGTGTTCAAATAGATTCCATTCGTCACAGCCCAGTCAGTTATTCTCAATCTCACAAAGGCTAAAGCATTATCTGAGATGATTGACTCAAGTACTCCAAATCTAGATACCAAATCATGATAAAAGTTCAAAACAACATTCTCATTAGATTCCTTCAGAGCTACTGCTTCAATCCACTTTGTGAAATAGTCTATTGTTGTAAGCATCCACCTGTGGCCTGCACTTGATGGTGGGTTAATGGGACCTATAAAATCAATGCACCATCTCATGAAGGGCTGATCTACTTGAATAGGATGTAGAGGTAAAGCTGACAGCCTTTCTTTGCCTGCAAAAATGGCACATTTTACACACTTTCTGGCCCATGCATGAGCATCCTTGAATAAGATAGGCCAGTAATATCCTCTCTCATTATTTTCCAAGCAATAGTCCTTGGGGCAAAATAACCCCCTACTGCTCCATCATGAAATTCATGCAACACCTTGTCAGTTTGATCATTATCAATGCATCTTAACAACACACCATTAAAATCTTTTCTGAAAAGGATGCCATTAATTAAAACATATGGAATAGACTGTAGTCTAAAATATCTCCTCTTGGTTCTATCTAAATCTACTGGACATTCATTAGTTTGCAAAAATTGAGTCATGTCATTAACCCAACCTATGCCCATTGCTATTGTATCATCTTGATGTTCATCTTCAATGGTCAGAAGCACCTCTTCTTCATATGTTTCATTTTCAGACCTAGTAGCAACTTGTTCACTGAGTCCTCTACCTCTAATGACCTTGGTTATCTTGATATCTATGTCATATTCCATGACTTTGGTAATTCAACGAGCCCTTTTCTCATTAACATCCTTCCCTAACAAAAACTTTTTCACACTAGGGTGAGCAACCATCAAATGTACCCTATTGTTAGAAATAAGATGCCTAAACTTCTTGAGACTTCTTACCATTGCAAGGACATGTTTTTCAATGAAACTATACCTCTGCTCATACTCTTCCAGTCCTTGACTAAAGAAAGTGATTGGTTGCTCAAAGCCTTCACTTTGTTCTTGTACCAGATTTGCAAAAATTGTGTCTAGACTGCCATAAGCATACAAAATAAAATCTTTTGAGAAATCAGGATTTACCAAAGTTGGTGCATCTGATAACACCTCCTTTATGGACTCAAAGTTGAGTTTTCCCTCTTTTGTCCAACTGAAAACTATATTTTTCTTTAACATAGAGGTCAAAGGCTTTAATAAATTTGTAATGTCAGGTATAAATCTTCGTAGAAAATTAATTCTGCCAATAAAATGTTGCAGTCCTTTCTTGTGACTGGGTAAGGGCAGCTCCAAAATAGCTCTTACTCTTTCTTTATCAATGGTAACTCCCTCTTTTAACACAATGTGTCCTAAAAGCTTGCCTTCATGCACAACAAAAATGCATTTCTTGGGATTGAGAGATATCCCAAACTCTTTACATCTCTCAAACACTTGTTTCAGGTGGAAAAAATGTTCAACTGCATCCTTAGAGAAAACTGTGATGTCATCAAGGTACACAAGTACCAATTTATAAAGCAAACCCTTGAAAGCCATATCCATAACCCTCTGAAAAGTAGAGCCAGCATTTGACAAACCAAAAGGCATCCTTTTGTAGGCCATGGTGCCCCATTTGTTAGTAAAAGCAGTTTTAAACTGATCTTCCTCCTTGACTAACACTTGATTATAACCAAAAAATCCATCAAGTAAGGAGAATCTTTCTGAACCAGCCACTACTTGTAAAATTTGCTCCATTGAGGGCAGCGAGTAGTGGTCCTTCAAGGAGGCTCTATTAAGGTCTCTAAAATCAACACATAGCCTAATCTCTCCATTCTTCTTCCTCACAGGAACAAGATTCGAGACCCAAGAAGTATGCTTGATTGGAAAAATGATATTTCCCTCAATCAACTTGGTTAATTTTTTAATCATCAGAGGCTCAAGTTTTGGATTTAAAGGTCTTTATTTCTGTCTTACAGGTTTTGCACTTGGCTCTAACTCTATAGTATGTTGGGCAATATGAGGGTCAAACCCTTTTAGGTCTAAGTAATCCCAAGCAAACGTAGCCTCAAATTCTTGACAAAGAGCAATAAAAGTTTTCCTATCCTCGGGTGAACAAATTTTACCAATTTTGAGAAGCTTACCTTTAAAAATTTCTAGCTCCCTATAATGTTCCTCTTTGACCTGCATACTAGTTTTGTTCTTCTTCAGCTGATCATCAGTACCAAAAATGGACTCCAAGGTTACCAATTCTCTGCGTAACTTATTAATCCTTAGCTGAACAACTTGATCATCATCATATTGTTTGAGTTTGTTCTGATTAACCACAAAGAACTCATCCTCTTCTAACAAGAAATGTAGAATCTGCTCATCACTCTCAAAAACCTACCAATGAATGTTATTGTCAAGGACAGAGGGCCTATCAACTATTTTCACATGAGGCTGTACCTTTTCTCTTTGAATATCACTGGGGTTATCAAACTGAGCCCCAACTGTAGCTAACCTATCTGCATGATAGTTCTGACTTCTTGGAATAGAGATTAGATTGAAAGCATCAAACTCCTCAATCATATCCCATACCCTATGTTTATAGCATTTCAAAGCATCATTCTTTGTAACATGTAGTCCCCTCACTTGATTTACAATAAGTTCACTGTCCTCATACACCTGCAAACAACCAATTTTCTTCTTTCTTGCCCACTGCAAACCTTGAATCAACCCTTCATACTCAACAGTGTTATTTGTAGATGAGAAAGCAAAATGGAAAGCAAAATAATATGTCACCTCGTGGAGATACAAGCATTGCACCACCACCAGATCCATTCCTATTCCTAGAGCCATCAAATTACATTTTCCATACCTTATCTTGTTGTTCTATCTGTTGTTCTGCATTCTTTACAAGGTTTGGAATTGTTGTTTCAGGCTCATGCAGTATGTAAACCCCCATACCAATTTCTTGAATGTATCCCTCAGGATCAAAATTTTCTAAGGCCCACTCTTTTAACAGCACTTCTAGTATACTTTCAGCTTGTAATTCTTGAGTAGCAACAAGCTCAGGATCATCAGAAATAATGCAATTTGCATTAATAGCACTTGGAACATACGGCTCTATGTGATATTTGGCAAGCAATTTAGATTTTATGGTCACTTTTGTGCCATATCTTGTCCTAAAGAATATGTGGGACCAGTCTGAGGATAAATATCCTCCTATCTTGGTTGTGAACTCTCTTGACAAACACATGGCAAAGTGAGGAGGTAAGTCTATGATGAACACCTCTAGATAAATGGAAACATTTGGACAGGTATGCAAAGTGAGACCTAGCTCTTTTATCACACCTACAGTGTTAACAGTTGTGCCATCTAGTTGGAGCACACCCTTCTCAAGGGGCTGGTATTTCAATCCTAATTGGTCTGCAATATGTTTTGGCATCACAGAACTACTTGCACCACTATCCACCATGTAGTTATGTACTAACTTGTCTCCAATTATTAATGACACATAAAATGGAAGTGGTTTAGCACTCTTGTTTGGCTGATTACTATTGTCTTGGGATGAATTGGTAAGAGCAGCCCTAGTTGGGTCAACAGTTACATCATTTGACACTTTTAAATTAGACAAGGCAAATTGTAACATGTCCTTTTAGCCTGGGATGGCTAGGGAATCCCACATAGACATTATCACATTCATTTTCTTCACATTTTCAATAAGATTAAAAGGTGAAGTGATGTTTTCCTTATGATGTGACTTTGCAACAGCAATATCATCCTGCAAATGAGGCTGTTCCCTGGTGGTTGCCTGAGTATTCCTTTTCAATATATGCAGAATCTGGGATGTAGAAGGATCAGCAGGTCATTTTCCTTTATTTGTTGCTTGATCTATCTCATAGCCCCTCTTTTTAGCTTTGGTATTTGCTGCAACTAAAGTATCATCTCTCTTTATGCCACAGAATTCATCTCCCTGCCAATTCATGAAGGTAGTATCATTATGAGGCTGTTCTTCCTGCTATACAACCCCATCATTAAGTGTGTTTGGCTGTGAAACTGTAGCATTTTATACCATTAGAGCCTGATTTATCACTCCATTTGAACAGGTTGCCTGGCTGTGTGAGTGATTGCATGGATAACACCATTCATATTCAGCTGCAAAGTTATTCTGAATAGGGACAAGGTCCCTAATTGCATTAATGGGTACGGGATTGTAAGGCTGAAAAGGCCTCTGGTTCACATTCTACCTGGTACCTTGGTAATTGCTTTGATAAGGTGGCCTATTAGCTTGATAAGGCTAATTTTGCCATTGACTGGGTGACTGATAAGGCTGTTTGTTCTGGGACTGCTGCTTTTTGATATTCACCAGATCATTCCCAAAAGTTTGCAGGAGGTTCTCTATTTTCTGTTGGCTATTTTTGATCTCTCTTAACTCTTGAGATGAGTTAGCAACAACAGTCTCAGTATTGGCAGTACTTGATGATGTTGTTATAAAAGGTAAAGGGGCAAAAGATGGGATTGGCAAAGGCATTGAAGCTTGAATCTCAGGGAAAATGGGCATTGGTGGTCTAGGTACTATTTTCCTAGCTTGAATTAGGTTGTTTTCTACTCTAATAGCTATTTCATATGCATCAAGTAAACTTGTACCTCCCAATGATTGTATCATCACTGAAATATCACTATTTAGAGCTTTCAAAAAATACAAGAATGCATATTCTGATGGAGGCCTTACCATGGAAAGAATTCTGTCCCATGTCTTCTGAAATCAGAAGTTGAAATCCCTCATTTGCTCCTGGGGAGCTCTTTTTATTGCAATCATCTGCTCAACTAGTGATAAGTTATCTGACTTATCTTGAAACTATTTGTTCAACTTATCACCCAGATCATCCCAAGTTCTAATGGTCTGTATTGGTAAACTCCTGAACCATTGTAATACCTTTCCTTTAAATGAGGCAGCGAGTAGCCTGATGGCTACATTTTCTTGAGTTACATGATGAACTCCACATAGAGAAGCTGTCTCTAATGTGCTCAATTGGGGTGGTTTAGTCCTCCCCTATGAAATAGGGAAGGCTCTTCAAAGCTGCCATGGGTATATTATCATGCACTGTCAAATTAAATGGGTTGCCCCCATCAAAAGCCACAAATTTTTGATTTCTTGCCATCTGAACAGCTGGAGGTGGGTTTGCTTGAATCCGTACAGGAACTACAAGTAATACTAGCCTGAAACTTGGTGGAGTTGATTGTATTCTTTTAGAAACTAGAGTCCTTACCACAGCTCTACTCTGTCTTATAGGCAGAGATAGCTGTAAATAATCAAATGAACTCAAACTTTGAGTTTGAATTTTTCTCATAAAACATGTGACAGCACTGATCTACTTATCCTTTCTCAGTATGAGTCGCCAGATATGCTCGAATGCCTCCTAAAAGCTTGATAATGTTGGTAGCATATCATAACCAACAAAATGTTTGTTATGTCCCATCAGGCGTGCCAAAAGCTGTTATCACCCAGATTTGCACCCTAGCTAATGTTGTAAAACTTTAGCAATCTAGAGAAACATGGGGATCTTTCCAAGGTCTGTGGGTCACCTATGTTTGGAAAGAACCTCCGGAGAAGGCCAGCTTCCTAGCTAGTTATCACCTAAAATCTATTGAATTTGTAGAGGAAAAGGGAGAAGGAATGCTTTTTTGAATGAAAGATAAAACTGGAAAGCTTGAAAATAAGGGTGATGCACCAGATTGAATAAAAGAAACCTCATAGTACTAAGAAAATGCACAACATAACTAGATACAGCAAGTAGACATACACAGATTCAGATGATTCTAGCAGAGATGAGAAATAAAAAATGGTTGAGAGGAACAAAATGTTCACAGACAATCATATACAGATTCACACTAAACCAAGAATCATTAAAAAGGTAAAAATAGCTTGCATATATTCAATAAGAAGGCATAGTTACAGTAGAAGAAAGCTCTTATTTGGAAATAGAAAGACTAAATACTAAAAATTTTCCAACCCTTTTTACATCTCAATCTAATGCATATATAGCATTTCAAATTGACCTAAGTCAGTTACAATGAATTTAGAAACTGTTGCTCTGTCAAAAATATCTATATCTGAAGGGACGTCCATTTGCAAGAAGTTATGAATTAAAAAGATCTGGAACTGGGGCAGATGGAAGATATTTTGAATCTTTAATGTGAGCTATTGAATCATCGATTTGTAGTAATGAATGCATCAAATATCTGGTTTCGAAACATACAACTTGGTTGTTGAAACGTCCAGTCAGTCAAGCCTGCAGAGGTGCATCAAATTTTGAAAGTGAAAATATCCTCCTCAAAAGCCTGCCAGATGAAAGAGGAGGCAAAAATAAGCACTTTTGCCTTTTGAAACATGTCAAAATTCACCAGAATGGAGGAGATATGGGAAGTCAAAGTTGCGGTCAACTGTGTCTATATATTTGCATCTGTGACTTGAATCACCATTGGATTGGCTTTGACATGTGGCACCACCTGATTTGTCATTGAGTCGAGCCTGGGACCCATCGCTAAATATTTGCATGCTTATCGGTCGTTGGAAAGACCAAAACTAGAGCCACCGATACATAAAGTCTCATCAAAAATCTCGCGTACTTGAAACTTGAAGCATATTTGTGACACATGGCAACGTCCGCGTGAATAGGCAAGAAACTCCTCTGTCTCTCAGGAAAGAACAAGAAATAGACACTTGTCATGCTTCGCATCATCTAGAAACATCCATGTGTCCTTCTCTGCAAAACCCTCAAAACTATGTCTTTTATTCTAGGGGCTGCCTCCGCTGTAGACACTTGTTGCAACCTGTAACACTTGCTTTGAAACATATGAAACTTTTGAAACTCCCACGGAACCTAACACTTGGTGAAAGCTGCATCACTTTTAGAAACCCTTTTTTCTATCCTTGTGCTCAGACTCCACCATGTGGCTCCATCCGCATCATTCTTGAGTTCCTTACTTTTTCTATGTCCTCTTGACACATGGTGCTTTCCATAGCATTCCTTTATACAACTACTCTATCTCCTTCTGCAGCTACCACTTGTCAGACTCCGCATCTCCTCAAAACTATGTCTTTTATTTGCTCCTTCTTTGTTGCGCTTGCCGACACGTGGAAGGATCCACACTCACTTTAGTTTCTTCACTTTTGTATCATTCGACTCTTGCATATTTCCTTTGTATGTGTGATATACAACTTGATATACATTCATCTTTGCATCTGCGGACCCCACCCTTGCATAACCTCTTTTGTATGTGCGCATGCATCGGCTATCAGAGAGAGTTTGGACTGAGCTACCGATATCCATTGTCTCACCAAAAGTCCTTGTATCTGACCCTTTGTATATCTGATTGTATATGTGAACATAGAATCACCTTTATAAATAAAAATGCAAATTCTTTTCAGGTCCGAGCCTTGTATGTTAGGAATGTATACCCTTGTATATGCGGATTGTATGTGCAAAGATACAATCGCATATACATGCAATTGGTGGGCCTCACCCTTTGTATCTCCTCCTTTGCATCTTGTCTTTGTATGTGCCCTTTGTATATACAAATTCAATGGTGAATGTATATGCAAATATACATTCAAAAATGCATACATAAAAACTAAGCATGAAACTGAGAAACACTGCAATAGAAAATACTTGAAGCTAAAAGATTTCTGGGTTTTTCTAGGTTTTTTGTAAGGATTCTTCAAGGAAGATTTTTGGATTTTTGGAAAGGCATGGCATGAGTATTTGAAGGATTTAATCCTTGCAGGGTTATTTTGTAAAGGATTTTCAAGGAAAATATAAGGTGAACTATTTAACTCTGGACAAAGGAAAATAGGTCAACAGGGATATGGGATGTAGATTCCACATGTGATACAATAGGAGTAGCGGATTGCAATGGTTGTGAGACATGGACAAGTTGTATTGTTTGAATAGCTCAGGAAACTTGTGGAATATGGGATACGGGGATAGCTTGTGACATGATAGGAGTTTGCTCTTGGGCAACATGGACAGCTTGCATTACTTGAGGTACAGATACGGTCATGGTAGGAGAAGGGGTATGTTGTGAAACATGGAATGGTGGAATTGTAAAAGGAAGGGGAGTACATTAGTTGGAGTGATCAAAGGTTCTAAAGTGTACTCTGAACGTGGTGGATCGAAGGAAGTAACAATGGGCAATGAAAGAGATGGGTTAGAAGATGGATTTTGCAACATGGTATGTGATGGTGTGGCTATGGTAGATGGTCCCTTTCCAACAACAGTGGGAGTGCTTGGATCATGCTCTCGAATAGTGGATATGTAAAAATCTCTTGGTAATTTAGCTCCCATACGTGCTAGTAGCAAGAAGTAGGGGTTAGGATCGGATAAAACTAGTCTCTCAAATTGATCCCATACATGTGTATCCCTAAATTCTGATAAGTCTTCTTGGGATTATTCTTCATAAGTCTTCAAAAATGTTTGAGGTTGCATTTGTTGTGAAGATGATTCTCTAATTGGTATATCCCTCAGGCACAAACATATGAGGAGGCAAGCTGAGTGTAAATTGAGTTGCATCTCTAAGAGGTGTTTATCTAGATTGTTGCATCTTGGCTTCCATCTCAGCTCACAATTTTTCTTCCATTTCAACTCTATATTGGCTCCTAGTTTGAGGCATGATTGTTGATGTTGAAAGTTGGACTTTTGGTTTGCTAAGGTTGAGACCCAAAGATAATGGTTTGCTGGTTGGTTGATTGGTTGTTGGTTTTCTTTGCTAGTTTGTTGTTTGCTTTGTTGTTGCGTTGATTGGTTGATTGTTGATGTTGTTTGGTTGTTGGTTGCTAATTGTTTGATAGTTGGTTGATAGACTTCCCTAGAGAATAGCTCACACACTCAAAGGGAAAAAGTTGGTTGATGTTGTTGTTTGCTGATATTGCTAATGCTAAAGATGTTTTGTTGATGTTGGTTTGATCATTAGATGTTTTGATTTGCTGATTTGAGGTCTCAAAAAGATGGAAAGTCCGTAAAGTCCAATTGTTTGCTATGCTCAAGATAGAATACAAATTCCAGGTGTCTATAAATTCCCAGAAGCAGGTTTGAAAGCTAGTGTTGAAGCTAAGCAAGCTGAAAATTTAGCTGGTTTGGCTAAATTGCTGGGTTTTCCTGATATTTAGCTAGAGGTGATAGATAATAGCTCAAATGTGACATAGAAAAAGCCAAAGGGAATTAATAATAGCTCAGAAGAGATCTAGTTTTAGTGTAGGTAACAGGATATAGTATCAGCCAAAAGTGAGCCAGTTTATTGTAGGTGAGCATTTTTGGTTCAAAAGTGATTTTCTGCAGTTCAAAGGTGACTCAGTTTGGGCCAAAGGTGAGCGACTGTTGTTCAAAAGTGACTGGATTTAAGCAAGAGGCAACTAACTATTGTTTAAAAGTGATTTAGCTATCTATATGTGGGCAGTTAAGACTCGAAAGTGATCTGTGTTTGTCAGGGAATATGTCTGAATTGTGTTTTTAACAAGAAAATAGTGATTTCAGTCACTCACACTCACAACAATCACAAACTTGTACAACCTAGGGTAGGAAAGGGCTGTATTTGTTGAGTCCCCTGGCTATACTTATTCAAAGCAGATAGCTTTAGGACCTTGGTAGCACCAGCTCCCCCTTACAGTGCACACACTTCTCATGCATACCAAGATCTGGGTTTCCCAAGGCTCGTCCCCCCACCAAACCTTGGGATTGTCCCTACTATCTCTACTAAGAACCACATGAATCAGGGCAGCTTCAAAGGTCCTGTTGATGCTTGCATAAACATTAAGGTTTCAAGTTTTCATCTATGAGCCCCTTCACAAAAAACCCAAAAATTTCTAAGTCCCTCGGCCTCATTTTATGCATATCGAGCTTTGAATATGCATTCTGGACATACAAGGGTGGAATATACTTTGGAGGTTCCTAGAACATTCTACATATGTATCAAAATGTTTGCATGTATATTGTGTTGTATGTTTGACATACAACAAGTAGATACATTGGCGGGCCTGAAAAAAGAGTTAAATCAGCTTCAAAAGGCATAAAAGGTAGTTGTATGCATTTTGTATGCATATCAGGTCATACGTTGCAGGTATATTCCATCAAAGATTCCCGCTTGTATATACAATGGAAAACATGCAAAGAAAAGATACAAGGGGTCTTGTATGTTCGGTGACATACAAAGAAGGAGATACATTTGGTGGGGTCCGCCTCACATACAAAGGGCTTTGTATCTCGTATACAAAGCAAAATGTATATGCGATATACAAGGCGAACATACAAAGGAATATATACAAGTCAGACCTGATTTAATAGTCAAATTTGGTGAGTTCAGCCCTGACGTCCGCAGCTCACATGTATATGGCATTGTATATGCCGATATACAAGAAAATAAAGATACAAGCCAGATTTCAAAGCGATTGCAATTTGTTTCATAATGATTTGAGATCCGCATTGTATGTATATTGCATATTGTATATATGCAATATACAAGGAGTCATATTAGGTATAAACATGCAAGCTGGACCGGATAGAAAATTCAGTGTGCTTCATAATGGTTTGGGGTCCGCGGCTTGTATGTAGGCATTTGTTTGTATATGCATGCTCTTTTGCATATACAAGGCGAAAAAGGCAAAATTGAAGGGAGAAAAGTCAGTGATAGAAGGAAGACACCTGCATGGCAAGTTTTAATTGGTTGTTGAATTTTCAAAGCATTTTGATGCCGTAGATCTCAGCGATAGGAAGGAATCGACGGCCACCTTTCAAATTTTCAGGCGCAGGGGGTTTTGTATGTCTGCAGTTGCATTTTGAGCGGGAAGGAGCTTCAGGGGCACGCGAACCAGTGGGCTGCAGGTAGTTGGGATTGATGGCAGATGTGCAGAGGGGTATGGTTCGAGATGATCGGCTAGCTACCACATTCAAGGATGGAAATCTCCAGACGGCAGCACATTCCCCAATTTCACCTATTCATTCCTCTCCTTCTCTCGGCCATATTCAATGATTTTGGGCACCATTCTTGGTGCATTGTATTGTGGTAGAAATTTTGAAGTGCCATGTAATTTATTGCTGAGTACACAGTCTTGCTATAAATTGCAAACTGTGTCACTCATTTTAGGTTGTTGAAGACTTGGGCAATTTTGTGTAAATAATGAAGAACAGGGCATTTCCTTGCTGTTGTATCTCTTCAGAGTTTATGAGTTGCATTATGAATGTATTTTGCACATATGTTCAGTTTCATTGTTGCTTAATATGAAAAATGCTCTTATGCATGTGTTTAGTTGCTTGTCTCCATTTGCTATATACATCTCTTCTTTTGAATCAGGTTGCTAAGGGTTTCTTAGATTCTAGGGTATAGACTTTTATACTACATGCTTGATCTGTGACTTCCATTCAAGGAGTGGATTAAATTGTCTTAGGTTAAGTATGGAGAGGAATGTATGTCAGTTGGGATGTCTATAAGTATTGGCAGCTAAATACCTATTCTTAGGTGGTATTTGTAAGGCAAATACCAGTTCCAACCCCTTGAAACTTGAATGCCAGTTGCAAACCATTCTCTTGTATATGTCTAGTTGACTCCTTGCCCTGAGAAAGGCATCGGTCTACTCCTAGGTTAGTAGTTATGATCCAAAACCCCCTGTCTTGCATCTAAAACATCAATTCCAACCATTTCATAACTTCCACATGTTAGTTGTAGGAGTAGGATTAGGACCCCTGCATACTCTCATCCCCAACCAGACAACCATGTCCAAGAAAGATGCCAAACTTGTGATGTATCATGCACATCTTGGTCCATACATGAGAGTATTCTGCCTGTTGTTGTCAAGCTAAATCTTTCTGTCATTGGGCTAGTCAAGATCAAATCTTTAGCTATAGGGATACCCCCCTTGGTGTGGCAGAACCAGAAGTGAAGGGGAGGCAGCTCACACAGCCTCCCATATCTGTTGGCTGAATCTGCCTGTGCATTGGAGCTAACAAACCCTCTGCCGATTTGGACACCAATAGGTCCCACCTTTTGCATCAACAAATAGAGGGTTTTTGGCTACTACACAAGGTTGCTAGTAAGGGCATCCATTCAGGTGGCTATACGTGCGGTAGTGCTACTCTCCGTTATGGAGTCTCCCAGCCTTCAAGGGTTACGCCTTAGAGGGTTTTGGGGGAGGTTGGTTGTCGATATAACACAACAACACCCATTGTTTGTGGCTTTTGACACAAACACTTTTCTTATATAGCAGTTCGGAAGGACTTGGCTTTAGCCCATTACCACTTAGGTCGTATCCCTTCTCACACCAGGAAGACAGGCCCTCTAAAGATAATAACAAGTTCTCATATACCCAAGATCCATTTGATAGGCAAGGGGAGAGGATACTTTTGTTATTAAATTTGGGTTACAAACATGCACATTCAAGCAATCAAGAAAAATAAATCAAGCACGGAGCAAACAATGATTCATTTTAAGCACCAAGCCCAAATGTTCCTAAATTAGTGAAAAAAAACACAAGTCTTGGACCAATCGGAGCTGTAACAGATATGTTAGTAGTTTGATAACCTCCTTTTCTTGGACAATCGATAAGATGCTACACAAATACCTAATTAGTAACCAAGAAAACCAACTACAAAATGATACAGACAGAAAGCGACATAGTTACCAAAGGCAATCAACTGTTGATCAAAAGTGACCTATATTCTACCGAAAGTGAACTATTACAGATCTAAGGTGATGCCAGTAAAACCAGATACAAATTGATGAAGCTCATAAGCGATACAAAAAGGCAATAGGTGACTGTTACAGATCATAAGTGATCCAGATCTGTGACAAAACAAGACATAATAGAAAACCCTAATTTTGCAAAAGGTGACTCAAATAGCTAAAACCGATCACTATCAGATTAAAAACAATGCAAATGAGGACATAAGAAAATACTATTAGCTTGGAAGTGATGAAAAACAGACAATACACAACTACTGTTCACTCAAAAGCAATCTAGAAAATGTTGTAAGCGGTAGGTTTTAGCTTAAAAGTGATGCATATATTCAGACAACAACTGGTTTTTGCTCAAAAGTGACTGAAATTTTGTTGTAAGTGCTCGAAAAATTTGATCTTCACAAAAATAACTTCAAATAACAAAGTTAATCAAGGACGTGAGTCCCACTGGGCGTGCCAAAATGTGATAGGTAAAAATTAGGTTAATAAGATCAAGCATAGCCATGAAAACCTAACCCTACCATCATCAAAGAATCTAATCTAAATGAAATCAAAAGCATGCAATTCAAGAACAATATCACCTAGATTGTATGATTCCTTGTTTATGATGTGGATTGCTTCTTCAACAATGAACAATTATGAAGATAAAAGCTGCCATGATGGATGGATAATAATGATAATAAGCTCAATGGATGTTAAATGCTCAATATGCTCAAGATGATAATGTAGACACTATGAGAATGATAGATAGATGTAGTATGGAATGAGAGGATTTTTATATAGAACTCAACCAAAATCAATCAAGAGTGGAGATTTGGTGGCTATGTGAATGGCTAAGATTAAAGGATAGTCATAGGTGAATGTGTAGATGACAAGTGGATGAAAGATAAGGCTTATGTGTGACCGTGTACATAAAAAGTACTACATATGAAAGATATTAAATAAAAGATGTAGTACCACTTATCTTTTTAAATGAGAGAGGCACACAGGTTAGCTCATGAAGATAAATGATAAGAAGAATTAATTAAATAAATAAAATTTATTTAATTAATTGGAAAGTGGGTTTATGGATAAGATTTTTAATTAAATAAATAAGATTTATTTAATTAAAATAGATAGAAGTAGATAATTAAATAATTAAAGATTGTTTAATTATAGCTTAGAAGAAATAGATAATGAATTAATTAAATAAATATAAATTTATTTAATTAATAGAAGAAATAGATGATAGGGATATTTCTCAAGTGTGTTAGACAAATGCAGATGATAACTAATGCAATATTTGAATGCTAATGATAATTAGGTCAATTTTGGGTGTCTACAATTCCAAATTTCCTTATCATATCAAGTGACACCAGAACCTGATAGTTGAGTCCTCTTGCAAATATTATGACTTGGCTCGGTTCAATGTCCTTAAATGTATGTAGTGAAAGGAGGATCTAATCAACTAAACCATATTCCCCCTATTTTTCTACATAACATTTTGGTGAACCAATTTTTTTGCTAAGTATTGCATCTTCATGAGTGTTGTAAATCAGTTTTCCATTCATACATATCATTGTCATCATTCTACATTCAAGAATCTTGCATAAAAATTGAAAAAATTGAAAAAAATACACATTTTTGGCTTGCATTTAAACATAGTTTGCACTATTTTGTTTGCATATTATTGAAGACATTTAATTTTCTGATATTTGCATTAGATATGAGACAAATTATAATATTGCATCATTTCAAGATCTTTTTCCTTGCATTTTCATATCTAATTTACTAAGGTTTTGCTTGAAATTTGCATTTTTCATATAACCTAGACTTTACATAAGCCAGGGTTTGTAGTTAAAATCTTGTTTTAGATTTTACTACTCCTTTGAACACTCTTTCAAATCTAATTTTGGACTATAGTTTGTTGGATTGTAATTCTTTGCATTTACATTTGCATATTTTAGTACATTTAAATTGAAAAAAGTGAAAAAATCAAGCATCTTAGGTCATAAACAAGCATAGTTTTGCATTTGCTTCCTTGTATATGTTCTAAATATATTTCGAATCAGATCTTGCATTCACTTTTTTTATTTCTCATCTAAAAATTTGGCATAATTTCACACTCTTGCTTGAAAGTTTGCATGTTTTTAATTACACATTGTGTATTTCAACACTAAGGGTTGGGTAAACTTCCTTCACACAAACTCATCTTGCCTTGTTGTGTAGTACCTTTTCCTCTTACCCACTTTATTTGTTGTGGACTTTATGTGTCTTTTAGTACCCGCTTCCCTCAAACAAGTGTTTAAGTGTGAAATAGTCTCACATACATGGCTTCCCATCACAACAACAATGCTAGGTTCCCTTCTAGACCTATTATGAAAAGAAAGACTCCTGAACCTGAAATAGTATTTACACATCATGATAGAACAATTGGAAACATTGAAGGACCTCTTTACATCATAGTGAAGTTAATGGAGACTCCTATGCATGGAACACTTATCGATCCTAATTGCATGACTAATGTGGCTACGAAAGAGTTCCTTTATTCACATGATTTGATACAAGATTCTTATGAACCCTTAGACCTGATGATTAAGACACATAATGGGGCTTTTATTCCCACCTTTGGGAAGATATCTTTATTGGCTATGGTATTTTAGAAATTTGTCAGACAATTATTTGATGTCATCCCCACCTCTAACCTCTTCTATATAAAACTAGGTCATCCATGGTTCAAGGCTATGAAAGTTGTTCCATCAACATTTCATAAATGTTTAAAATTTAGTTTACATGGACAAGTGCACACTATTCATCGTAATACATATCGTAATACATGGAAACCCATGGTGACTCAAAAAAACTTTACTCTTGATTTATTTGGCCATGACCTACTGCAAAACCTGAGCCATGAAGAGATCAACTTTTCTTGGGATATAGATGATATAAAGAAAAATTATTATCTAGAGTGGTCGGACCCCCTATTCAACAAATGATAAATAAAGAACAACCCATGTTAGAAGAACCTCCTAGTCCAAAAGGTAGGGGACTCTATGCTGAGGTTCCTCCTCTGCCATCCTTACAAGGATCGAGAGGTACTTGTATAGAACAAAACACGTCATCCAAGCAAATCAATTTGTACCAACTTCCTCCTCTAAAATGTCAAAAACTATGGGAAATAATGACAATCCTTTTGACAACATCACTAATAAAATAAAAAGAAATAGAAAAGAAAGAGAAAGGAGGAAGAGAAGATAAGCTTTCGCTCAACAAAATACACCTCAACAAGAAAACATTCCACCACCTAACATAGAATCAAACAAAGAAGAGCTTATAGAAAAAGAAGAATTTAAGGATAAAGATGAAAGTTGGGTAATCGTACCTTATGTACCTCTCTTCTTTGACATTCGAGATTGGGAAGAGGATGATTTTCTCTACGACTGCTAGTTCAGTTGTGCACCAAGTAAGTATTTCTAATCCTGGTGGCCACCTTTGTTGTAGCATAGTTTTCTCGTTTACGTGGCCTCCCCTCTTCTGTTGTGTTCCCCCATGATGTGTTATGTGTTTTTTAGGCTTCTTGGGATGACCCTTGATACTCTTGTGAGGTCAAGGATACTAGGAGACCACCCCTGTTTTGACCATTCTTCTATTTTTTCATCATTCTTCTATCCTACCTTTCCTTTATTTTATTATTTTGTGTTGTGCCTTAGGAGCATAGCATTGTGGTTGATGACCTGGGGGCATCCTCCTATGTGGTGTTCCTAAGGCACTTGTTCTCCTCTCTCTCTTTTATTGTTTACCTTCTTCAAGTGATTCTACCTATGGACACTTTAAAATGTCCCCTTCACTCGCAAGCATCACATTCATGTCAATTTCAACTATTAATTAAATAATTTTAATTATTTAATTAATTCAATTTCCTCCTTTCTAATCATTTGTCTATGTTTCTTCTATAATTAAATAATTAATTTTAATTAATTGATTATTTAATTGTTCACAGTCTAATGTCCCTCTTCACTCAATTGATTTAAACAAATAAACATTTGTTTAAATACCCCTCAGTTAGTTAAATAAATATCATTTGTTTAATTATGGGTTCACATGTCCCACTTAAAATAAATTAAATAAATTGGGCAAATTTATTTAATTTAAACTCCCTCACACCTCATCATATTTTTGAATTTTAAATTCACTCTTGTCTTATAGTGGAGGGAAACCCTAATTGATCTCCACCCTTCATTTTGCTCCAAAGTCAACAGCAGATCCTAACCCTTCATTCAAACATGTCCTTCTATGAAACAACTTTTCCAACTTCATTTTGACCTCTCTTGAATGACATAACCCTAAAAAATATATTATACACTCTCCAATATCTTGCCATTTTCACTTATTTGAGCTTCTCAAGATCATTGCAAATCTACAAATCTGATAATACTATGGAAGATTGAGGAGGACAATGGAGATTAGTCAAGTTTTAGCTTAGAATCATAGTTTATTTTCTATTTATTGGATTGATTTTGTAGCTAGTTCACACTCCATTAGGAGCTAGGCTTTGTTGTTACCGATTTTCTGCATGTTTGATAGCTTTTCCCTAAATCATTCTGGTGAACCTAATGTGAATCAAGTGTTTTTTGTCAACTTTTGAAACACAAGTTTCACAAGTGGCTTTCTGGCCTCAAATGGATGTCACTGTTGAGTCTGGGAGGCATCGCAGGTGAAGATTGACATAAAATTTGCTATATTTTGGTTACATGAAATTTTTGTAATTTTTTGAAAAAAAATTTAGTTACTTGTCCGTACTATATGGATCTATACAGATATGTACCATATGGGCAGGTCATACTAGTTCTATGTAGGTGCTAATGTTCTCTAGTTGCATTCTGGTTTATCAGTTGTCTTCGACTAACGTCTCCTCTCAGATTGCAGGCTTAGCAGGGTTTTGGGCTATTTGTTTAAAATTCATTTTTTGCAGGTTTCATGGAAACCTAATATACTGGTGTCAATCACCTGCTACAAACCCTCTACTGCTAGTTTTTTATTCCCTGTTGCTCCCATCCGCCATTTCTGCACTAATAGCCCTAAGTCGACAACCCAAACATTGCTTGGTTGCCACCCTAGGAAGTCTATCACCACCATCTTTTGCCTGGCCAACCTCCCTGCTTGACCTTTGGTCGACTCCCACTGTCACCTGAAAACTTAACCCTAGCGCCATCTTTGGATATGTCTATCACCACCTGATATACAGTCAACTGTCATTCCATAAAACCTTAACTACCTTCTGCTCAAACCATCGCTTCCACCACTTAGTTTGAAATATTTTGCCAACTCCACCTAAATCTTCATAATCACCACCTAAATTTTCATAGTCGCCACCATGCATTCAATATTCTCACTGTCTGTTTAAACATCTACTCACCCCAGTCTTTGTCGCCACCAGATCCTACCCTTCAGCTTTTACCTGCAACGACAACCTAAACCTAGACCACCTTTTAATTTGCATTTGTCACTCCACTTTAAAACCATCCCTCCCACCTAAACTTAAACCTTTGTAGTCTTCGTTGACTTCCCTAATTAGCCAACGGTCTTGTTGGTGACTAGCTACAGCTGCGGAGGGGGGCCAGGGGCTATTAGCCCCCACTTGGTGTGCCTTTTTTTTTTCTATTTGCCTCACCCCTGGTCATATGGATGACCAGGGGCTACATTAGTAGCAAACCTCTAATCTAACCATAACACCTAGACCTAAACCATTGGAGATAACCTTACATGTGACCTCTCAACAAGTGACCACTAGCAGTCAATTTTAAACTGTCAGGACTGTGCCTTGCTCTTCTACATGCCCTAATAGGGCACTATTTTTATTTTGCTCATAACTCAGGCATACGACATCAAAAATTCATAAACAAGGGCTTGTTGGAAAGATAATTCTGCCAACTATGCAATGGTGTAGGTTTTGTTAGGTAACAGTGTCATTTTATTAGGTATTTTTGCAATCAAAGTCAACATTACATTTGAACTTCAAATGCAAATATCTTTGGTATTTTTCATCAGATTTTAGTGATTTTGTTTTTTAAATTTGTTTAAAATTTTGTCTACTTCCTGATGCTACAGTTGGATTTTTTGTGATAGATTGAATTTTTTAGATATTTTCTAGATTCGCTTTCTTGGCCTTTTGGTCTTGGTAGCTTGCAAAGGGGGTATTTCACTTCATGTTTTTTGTTTTTCACACTTTAGTAGGAGATTTTCTGCTACTAATTTCTGATTTGTAGCTTTGTGGTGTTCGCTAGGAAAAGAAATCAAGTTGAAACTACTAACAAATTTGGTGTAGGGTTTCATCCTTTCATATGTGTTATTTTCTATCATAGGCACATTTCAATTTGGTGCATTAAAAAAAACAATAGCTTGTTGTTTTCACACTTATTTTGGGGCTTAAAAAGAATCATTTGTCCTCTTTTCTTAGTGATTTTGTTTATGTTGTGAAGAAGTGTATGCTCTTCCCTCATTCTCTAAGTGATCTTGGGAATCAAAAGCTCTTCCCAAGATTTGCATAAATCACACCACACATTTAAATTCTAAAGGTCAATGAAGTTTGTCTAGTGTGGCCAAGTCAAAAGTATTTGCACTTGTGTCACTTTTTTAACCCTTTAGAGAGGCCTATCTTGGTGGGAAAAGAGTTACTCACCCCAAGGGAATGACCTCAATGGGAACTTTCGTTTGGCCCGCTATATAAAAAAGGATAAGGCGAAAGCCAAGTCTAACTAGTATTAGCGCTTACCATACAGTGCTAGTTTGAATGGAGGCATACCTTGTGTATATGAGACTCCTAGTAGAATTGGTTAAAACTTTAAGTGGCTTGCTAGATGCTTGTAACATGTCAGTCCCCTAAATCATTACTAGTCACCTTTAGATTAGAAGCCCCCCCTTTTGACCTTGTGGCAGTTTGTTCAAGGCAAGAGGACATAATCTTCTCTAGATTCTCGCCATAAATCTCCCTTGAGATGAGATGGGAATCCTCATCTTAGCATAAGCTATATGTAGCTTTCTGGGGAAAGAGTGATTGGGTTATCCTACCATTCCAGGAGGCCCCTATCCATCCTCTCTCACAAAGACAAAACAATGTACACACCCACTCTAGGCGTGATGACATTTGAGTCAACGAAGATTCCAAGTTGTGGGCCTGAACAAGCTGCCATCAACCATTGACCTTAGGGATAGAAATTGTCTTATGTGAGTGAATTATTTTTGAATTGTGATCAAAGGCCCATAAAAATTTGGGGTTGGATAGCCCTCGAACATACACATACGCAAACCAAGTCAAGAGTCACCAA
The DNA here is from genome assembly GCA_027924645.1 of Cunninghamia lanceolata. Taxonomy (NCBI): domain Eukaryota; kingdom Viridiplantae; phylum Streptophyta; class Pinopsida; order Cupressales; family Cupressaceae; genus Cunninghamia; species Cunninghamia lanceolata. Next base: position 29,052,741 of record BSBN01000021.1, read on the forward strand.
AATAGCCAAATTGATTGCCAAGTGTCTTCTATGTTTGATGTGTCTTCTAATTTTCCAAACAAATTTCCCAAATAAACATAGAAATAAAACACCACAATCGTAGGAGAACCTTTGAGCATCTACCTTCCCTATCAAACTCAAATCACAATTGTGTCAACATACCTAAGACTTACATATTCCATCCAACCATCCCTTTCATTCCCTTAGGTTTAGGTATCATTCTATATCTAGGGCATTCCAAATCATTTCCTTATTGCTCAAACTCATTACATTCACTTAGGTTATCCTTGCATTAATTTATCCCTTTGCAGTTTAGATCAACCTCAAAAATTAAGTCACATTTGAGGCTTGGAAAATAGGAGATTTTCCATACTTTGATTATACCTTAGTTACAAGCTTGAAGTGTCTAAGACCTTGGCCTTTCCCATCAATCAAATCAATTTACAAGTTGGACTTTAAACTCACAAGTCTAGTTTGGGTCCATCCTCCTCAATTTGTGAGTTGAGTCTCCAACTCATGTGTCTAGTTTGGAGGCTTACTTCAATCAATCATTATTCTCCCAACACTTGCAAGGTCTTAAACAATTTCAGTTAGTCACTTGGGTATACCTTAGTGTGCCTTAGCATCCTCTTTTATCAAAATATCTTAAGGTTGCTTATTCAATTAGCTTTAGACATTGTCATAGCTTCATCCCTCATTAGTAGCCTTTGTCATAGCTTCATTTTTAAAAATCCCAAAACATAGCATTAGTGAGATTTCATCATTACCCACATAGCATTAGCTACACTTGTCATCCTCATTCTCCAAAATTCCCATTAGCTGCATTTGCCATACCTATTGTCAAAAAATTCCAAAAACATAACTTAGTTGCATTTGCCATCCTCATTAATCCACTAGTTGCATGAAACATAAAATCTCAAAAACATAGCTTAGTCACATAGATCACCTTGCATTGTCATCCCAATAGCATCCCAAAATTCACAAATCTTATATGGTAGCGACACGGTTGCAAAAGAAGAGAAAGGGAGTAGATCCTCCTAGTCATCCCTATAGTGAACACACAAACAAATCATTCTAAACATCCTCACCAACACATTTCATTCTAATCATCCTTGTCATATCCTAATCACATCCTATCTATCCTAATCATTCCACATCATCATTCTCATTCTAGTCAATCACTAGTCAAAATGGTCTTGATCCTTAGCAATCCTATGCCCAATCCTAAGCCCAAGTTCATACTTTGAGGAGGCCATCTCTTTATTATTAATGATGAGACAAGTCCTAATATTAATCCATCCATATGTCAAGTTCATTCCACATCAACCAACCCCAACCAACATCCCCATCAATTCACTTCACAACAAGAACATGTGAGCCCAAGTCCACCTTTGCAAAAAGATTAAATGCCTTTGAGTCCTAATGCCACCTGTTATCAGGAAAATTGGATGAAATAAATAAGCATATCAAACCCAATAACACAATGAAATATGCAAATAACAAGATTGAACAAATAAAGCACAAACCTTGTTATCTTGCAACTTCCATTGTTCGCCTAGTCTCGATCAATCTTTTGTGATGAAAGTTACCCTCAGGAAGCGCACTTCTTTGCTTCGTTCTTCAAGATGGTGATGGAGAAATGGCTGTGATACTTTATTACAATGAAGATGAGCTTCAAAGCAATGGGGGTGATCTCAAGCAAATGTATGGTAGTGGGGTTGCTAAAGGCGCACTGGTAATTCAACAGAGTAATTGTACTAAAAACTTGGATGATAGAAATGGAAGAATAAGGTTCCATTTATAGACTTAGAAGAGAAGAGATCAATGGTTAAGAAGAAATAAGAAGATCAATGGTTGATAACGGTTGAGGAATGTGCATGAATAGAAATAGGACAAGTGTCCAATCTCCATCATGCAACAGGGGAGTTAACAGAATTGATTGAAGAGTTAACAGAATAGACCAATTAGTTAAGTGAATTGATTGGGGAGTTGACTGAATAGATTGAGGAGTTAAATCAATGGACTAATTAGTTAAATGGGTTTATTGGCGAGTTGACTGAATTGACTAATCAGTTAAGTGAATTGATTGATTAGTGGACTCAAATGACTAATTAGTTAACAAATTTGATTGATGAGTTAACTAATTTTGACTGGAGGATAAATAGGACATGTGGGTGAGGGAATATTAGCTAATTAAATATTTAAAATATTTAATTACATGTGCAACATGGTAGTCATGCCCACATTTTCCATGTGGTCATGACATGCATCACACATGTCATGTCCACAGTTGTCATGTGGTCATGACACAAAATATCAAAAAAATTTCCATGCTTCCCTAGAAACCCCCTCGCATGCGTAAGCGTGCTCGGTGGTGTTACGCATAAGGCATAAATAAGACAATTGAATGCGGGATAATGCGTTCACTTACGCATACCATTCATAGAGAAGGTGAACTATGGGGTCAATACAACATGGTTAACGTCGCTAGTAGGGTTGGATCAACGTTTGAAACCCTAAGATATCCTATGTGATGATGGGATTTTGACGTAAGTCAAAATCAAAAGCCAAATTCAAGTGCATGAGAAAGATATAATTTAATACAAGAATCTAATATTGATAATCAGCAAAAAATAATAATATAGTCCTAAACAGAGTTAAATTCCACTAACCTAGCTAAACCCTATATTCCAGAAAAATTTGGCAGCATAACGCCTCACGGGCGTGATTAGGGTTTATTGTAATAAAACTAATTTTGTCTGAAAGTTTATTGGGTTGGTGTTAAATTACCTACGTAACATCAATTAAATTGGTAGATCAGTCAAATAGATTAATTGTACATTTTTCAACAAAGCTCGATCAATTTGCTCTCCTTCATGTTTTCTATAATTTAAAACATTTTTCAACAAAGCTCAATCAATTTGTTCTTCTTCACATTTTTTATCAATCAGAGTTATTACTGTATCCTTTACATTATTCCTAATTTCTTGGTAGATCAGATTACGGAAACATGTTATACTAACTTTGTTTAAATAGTTTACTAGGTTTCTAAGTTGGTTTGAATGACGTCTTTATTAAATTAATAAAATCGCTCTAATTATAATTAAAAAGGAATATTAAATTAATATTAATCTAGCTCACAATTAACCTCGTCGAATTAGGTTTTATGATTAAAGGATTAGCCCAATTGTTAAAATAATTACATCTCAAATAATTAAATTGTGTAAAATTTGAATAAACCAAATAGATCCTTTTTTTTTTCTAAAATCAAATTAAGAATCTATAATATATATAATCCCTCTAATCGTGATCTAATTCATTTATTACCATACCACTAACAAATAAAAATAACATTCCCAAATGAATATAAGATTACCCATTATATAATTACCAAAATAATTCCATTCTAAAAATAAAGTTAAAAACAAATGAAAAAGAAAATAATAACAGGGTGGGAAAAGAAAATAAGGCCAATTTTTAAATTACAAAGCCCTAAATTCTCCAACAATAAAATATAATATCCTTAAGGGCAAAAAGCCCTAACCCTATTTTTTTTAAAACTCGTGTTCTTTTCTCCTCTTTGTTTTTCTTCTCTTCTTTCTTTTTCCTTCTCTCATTTTGTCTTTGGCTGTGTTTGCAGGTTTAATGGAGGATGGAGGCCATACATGAAATGCATATATATATGAGTATACTATTTATGTTGTGGGTTTATTAGTAAAAATATTGTATAAATATATTTTTTTATCTCTACTAAAAACCCCAAGCAGGAGGGCAAGGCTATGTGGAGCTATGGAGCTGTGGCATCGGCGGCGGAGTTGGAGGGATGGCCACAGGGTTTGGTGGGTGGAGGTGAGTGGTGGATGAAGACCGCGGAGGGGAAAGGGTCGGCGACAGTTTTGAACTGGCAGACAGGAGTTGGCTGTGGCGGCGGATTATGAGGAGATCTGCGGGGGTCTATGGGAGATCAAGGTGTGGGGAGGGGATGGAGCCCCCACCCACATCCCATTGTGTGGGGTGTGGGTGGGGGCAGACACCCTTATGTAAAAAGAGACGGTGGGGGGGTTTGAACCCCCCACCACAATATTTTTTTTAAGACATAAAATTGCCATCTGTGTAATTTGAATCACAATCTATTTCATTCTTTCTACACGGCGATTATCTTTAAATAAATTTTATTTCAATATATATATATATATATATATACTCTCAAACTTACACCGTTCAATTCAAAATACAGTTTATTTAATATTAAAATATGACAATATATTTATATGTATGTATGTATGTATGTATGTATGTATACTGTTGTATATGTAATGTAATCTCTTTTTTTTTTATAGAATTAATAAAAGCAATTTATAATTAAATACATATAAATGCATACATTCAAATATATATATATTCAAATATAATTTTTCCTTCAACACTTACAGATTTCCTTTTTAAACAAATAAGCAAAGATATATTTTTTTTTTGTTATATCAAATTTATATAAGCAAATGAACATTTCTTTTTAAAAATATATTCATTGTATTATTATTATTTTCTTTTTAAAGAAAAGAAACAAATGCAATTAAGTAAATACTTCTAATACATAACATCAACAAATTTTCTTTTTCATAAGAGCAATATACAAATTTCATGTTTGTCTCTCAACAATAAAACCACAACTTTCCTATTTGATATTTTAAAAATAAACATACAAATGAAATAGTATTAAAACCAATTTTTTCCTTCATTACTCTATTTTTTTGTTTTCAATGATAAGCATTAAAATCAACAAATTTAAAATTTCCATTTCAAATGTAAATAGCTTACACACACAAGTAAAAATATACTTTTACAACAAGAGAGAGAGAACAATGTTCTCCTCTTTGAAAACTAACAATGATACAAATCCTATCTTGGCCATGTTCTCTCTCAAGAGCTAAAAATATATAGGATAACAACTCCAAGAACAATGGTGTTTTCTTCAACTTCACAAAGCTCCCAATATCCTATAATAACACAAAATGGGGAAAGAAGCCACAACAACTTGCTCTCCTCCCTACCATAGACCCGCTAGTGGGTCACCCCCGAGCTAGGGAGGTCATTCTCACATTAGGAAACTCAAACCACAACACAACAATGCATTCAACAACCAACACAAAATTACTCCTATGGCTAACACAACACAAGAACCCACTCAGGATGAGTTCAATGGGGTAGGGGAGTGGAAAACACTCAACTCAAGAGTGCCACTCCTAAAACATCCCAATACAAATCCCTCTCAAGGCCTCAAGCCAACACTTTTAAACATAGTTTCACAAAGCTTCCATTTGGCTCTCAAGCCATTTCACATATTACACATATTTACATATTGCCCTCAAGGCTACAACTCCACAAAATCAATGAAATGACCCTGAGGAGGTTCACTCCTCCCCCAACCCACATATGTTGAGCATCTTCTCCTAAGTGGGAGAGGATCTCACAACACCCATACAATTTTTCCCCACAACAAGTAAAAACTCAAAAATAGAGCTCACACATAGCATCACACAAGTAAATAAAAATGCATAAGGGAAGGCCTTAGCCTTGAAACCTACCTTAAAAAGCCCAATTGGTAGATGGTTGAGTAGAGCTCCTCCAACTCTTTCTCCAAAATAAGCCACCAAACTCCCTCCCACTTTTCCCCAAAGTAAATTAAAATCAATAAAATTTGCCAAAAATTCAACAACCCCATACCCCTCTCAAAGTGGGATTAAAATAGGCTCTTCTCATGAGCCTTGAGGACTGGGGAGGTGACACATGTCACCTCCTCCCCCTCCTCCCAACTACAAGCAAGGCTCTTGAAATGGGGTGGTGACACATGTCATTCACCCACCCCACCAAGTCTCTCTCCCATCCACTTGTCCTCTCATAAACATGTAGGAGAGAAAAGTGGAGCTTAAGAGGGAGTGGGTGCCACATGTGCCCCAATCCTTTCCTCCTAAGAAGGACCAGACAACCCCAACATACCCTCACTAATTGTTGGAGAGACTTGGAGTAAAGTCCTCCATAATTAAGGGGTCTTGGAGACTTCCCCAACCTAGGGAAGAGGAAAGGAAGAGGTTGAGTGTTTGACCCACTCATCCTCCCCCTCTCAAGCTTCCATTTTCGTCACTTTACTTCAGGGTGAAGTTAAAGTGACCAAATGGAAGTTTACCTAAGGTTACACAAGCCCAAATGACCCCTAGACTCTAGGGGTACAACCCAGGGTCAAGTTTAACCCTTTTTTAGCACTAAAGGTTGAGTAAAAACACATAAAAAGGGGTCATAAAAATTTATAACTCAAAATAAAATTCAAATGACACTACACTTACAAAACCAATTAGAAATCAAATAAAAGAAGGGTAGACCTAACCCAACTAACAACATACAACAACATTACAAAATTTCATCATGCAACATAGTTGACCTTGGTTCCTCTTGGAACTAGATTGGCTTCATAAGGGAAAACAACACAGTGTGTGGGATGATCTCTGAATTTTTGTGGCTTCATTAGAAACACCTGTGCACTCCAATGAAATGTTAATCCAACTTGTATATGATAGCTGAAGAAAAGTGAAACAAGCACATACATCACATGTTCATATAAGCATAAAGGAAACCACATTCCAATTAAATTCTAAATTCTACATTTCAAACATCCATTCCCAAGATTGAATCACAAAACAGATTTCTAACTAACATCACATGAATAGTTTCTCAATAACTTCATAATATAAACCATATGTCTAATATCATCAGTAAATCAATATCCAGGTCTAAACACATCGTAAACATGCTAAGCATAACAAATCCACATACAACATAAAGTCTAATAGTCTAGAAATTCGAGATCAACAATCCCACAAGTCTAAATGTATCACCAGCAGTAAAATAAATAGTCAAATATAAGGGAATGAAAAAGTAAGCCTCACAATGGTGAGGTGGAAAAGGTGAGGTGGAAAAGTGAGGTGGATTGGTGAGGTGGATTTATGAAATCAAGACTTAGGGTAGAGGAATTTAGGATTATTTAATAATGTGAGACATTAGAAGAATTTAGGGAATTTAATTTAATTTATTTATTTTATTTAATTATGGGATAATGAACCAATCAAATAAACTTAGAATATTTATTTAATTGATAGAAGAAAATAAGAATTACGATAAATATTAAAATATTTACTTAATTTGACATGAGCCAATTTTAGGTGTATACATTTTGCCCCTCTTTGAAGTAATGTGTTTTATCACGTTGTTTCAAAGAATAAGAATTTTTCTGACAATGATACATGCCCCAGTTTTCCCCTGGTACAAGTTTGATGACAGGATGCCCCCTTGGGAGATTAGACGGGGAAGCCAAGGTGAAAGGCGTGAGACAGACAATCTCATGATGAAGAAGGTAAAAAACAAGTTAGAATGAAGAAATTAGTTGAAGAAAGAGCTAAATGATATGTGATGCAAGATAGAATGATAACACACACAAGCAAGCAAGCAAGTATACACAAATGATACAAGAACAAACAAGGTATTGCCCCTGTGTGGCTGTAAACCAATGATTAATCAATAATGATATACGATAGTGTTGTCATGGCAGGGAATGATGAATCCCTGGAGCAACCCAATTGGATAGTGTCTAGTTTCAGGAAATGAAACATGTCATGTAAGATGTGTGTGTTGGTTTGATTTCGACAATGCAACATCTTGTATAAGACAATTGATTGATTATAATTGATTGAGTTGGTTTACAACTAGACAAAGATCAAGACCACTGATTGTGATTGGATCATTTGACAAGATTGATTAACTTGATTGGTATGGACTAAGGATGGACCTGCATTTAGATCATTGCTCAGACTGACAACTAGAACTATTGACAAGAGACACAATGATAGATAGAAATTTGATTTGATAGAAGAAAACACAAATGAAGGAATCACAAGCTTTGAATTATAAACATTGATACTCTGCATAGAAATTTTATTGCATGGGATATGGATGCGAATGCTTTTGTGAATAGTTTGTGAATGGTTTTGCCATCTTGATATTGCAAGTATTTTGAAGTGCTTATTTCATCATCAGGCTTTTATTATGTTATAAGAAAATACAAACATCTAGGTATAATTGAACCAGGATGACCTGAGTATCGCTTACGTGGATTTTGATTTAGCAAGTTAATATAAGCATCTAGGTATAACTGAATCTAGATGACTAATTATTTCTTGTGTATCAACAGACAATGATTATATTTGTTTCATGTTAGACCCCTGATGTCCTCAGTGATCATTGTGTTGATCATGTCTTTAGACAAGACTTCACATTACTAAAGATAAACCCACAAGCAGCAATCAAAGAAAATGATTATGCCCCCATCATATCATCTCTAGCGTTTGGCATCCTCGAGTAGCACAGAAAGACATAATAACAAAAATCAAGACTTTAAGATGCAACTAATTGAAACAAAACATTCTTGCATTAGATGTATCTTTTTTGCCATAATTAAGATAGAATCATGTGGATTGGTTTGCTCATGTACTTGCTTTTCTTTGGATAGGTTGATGTCTTGTGTCAAAACTTATACTTGGAAACGGGCTTTGCTTGTATGCACTTGCATCTGGTGAAAGGTTTCACAATATTTACTAGTGAAACAGACCCTAAGGGACTGATCTAGTGCCTCGGTGGTGCAATGATAATGGCCTTGCCTATGTGACGATGCAGAGGCAACGTAGTTTGGGACTTGGACCATGGATGTGGATGGACTAGAGGATAGTCGACAAGATATGGATTGGATGGGAATCCTTACGAGCACATTGATAATGGCCTTACCTACGTGATGACACAGAGGTAGCGTAGTTCGAGATGAACCTATAATAATGATGACAGACACTATGCTAGGCTGACACTATGGATAGGATATTGGATAAGACCTTAGTTGATAAGGTGACAAAAGAGATAGAGTATCAAGCCATGATAGGATAAGGTGACATTATGGATAGCCTTAATGTGAGATAATGATGACAAGGAAACACCACAGATAGGCAAGGAAACACCACGGATAGGCAGATGGATGGGTGATAGTGGATACAGATGGTTAGGTAGAAGGAAAGAAGGATGTGATCTCCAAGGACTATGTCGCATAGAAAATAATGTGCCCCATTGTAGGTAGAATACTTAGGATTTTTCATGGCGACACTTATGATGATAGGAGGATAAGAGGATAATGAAGGATTGGTGTGGCTTGGAGGGATAAGGTATGTCAAGAGACATCTAAAACATTTGTCAACATTGTGCCCCCAATCTTTATCAAGATCAAAAAATAGAGGAAGGGAAGATTAGGATGGATGGATTTGATAGTATAGGTATGTAATGGATAGAGGGATAGGATAGGAAATGGGACAGAAGGAAACTGATAGGAGAGAAGTGATATGCTAATGAGACAAGGTGTCCCCAAGTGTTGGTGACATAGAAGATTAACTTACACATGATGCATGTTTGCCAGGTTTTCATCATGGTACTTATCCAAGAGCGCTTGGTGTTCTTGAGTGGAAGTGGAGGCAGAGGTCTCTTGGATAGGATCTCAGTCAACAATCTGAAGGTGTGACAGATCTTGACTTTGGCTCATGGTAGGAGGTTCTTCAATAAGGTCAAGGGGTTGAGGATCACATAAAGGGGTTGGTGTAATGGATATGTTCAAAGGCTTTTTGATAAGGTCAAGGACTAGAATTTGGGGACATGGTTGACTCTCTACTAGTAGCCCTTGGATCACATCCTTCGTAGGTGTATGGGTAGACAAATGAGGTAATGGATAAGTGGATTTGGCTTTCTCCATAGCTTTTTTTTGTTGTATAAATTTGTAAAAACTCTTTTCCATAAATCATCTGAGGATTCTTTGGTTGTCAGTTTAGAGCTTGGAAAACTCGATGGCGGTGTTGGTGTAGGACTGGTATGTTTTGGAATATGTGTCTTAGAAGATGGTGAAGGAGGACTAGTAGACAGAGTGGTATACGATTTACAACTTGAGGTGGTGCTTGCCTTGTCATGAGCATCATTAAGACGGGAAAAGGATGTATGAGTTTGGGGCAAGGTGTAGCTAGTACTGGTCTATTTAGCTTGTAAGATTGCCATTTCTTGTTGTAAGACTTGGAGCTCTTGAGAAATTGCTATACAATCTTGGGGCGAGGGACCTAAGGTTATTTGTAATTGTAGGTATTGGAGTTTCTGAGCAAGTGCTTCCAATTGGTTTGTCATCTTTACAGAAACTGATAGAAGACCAAAAAAGCTTGTTGTTTTGGATGCGTAGCTACAGATGCGCAGTTTCAGAAGGTAAATGTACATCAAGCTGAGGTAAATGCGCGATTTTGGCAAAGGCTAAATGTGCAACTCTGGTCTCTTTGATGTTTTTGCAATTTTTTCCCTTGGCAAGTTTTTGAAAAAAATTTGTTTTTTGGGTGAAAACTTAGTCTTTTTGCTTTTGATCTTCAATTATGGCAGATAAAGACATAGCAAACACAAAGAAGTTTTCATAATTTTGATCTTTTATTATTTTGTATTTTTTTTTAGACTCTTTTTGACACAAAAACAATTACAATTCTAGGCTTCAAAGGACAATATAAACTGAATTCTCACTATCTCTAGTGAGGCATCTTCGAGAGGTGATAATCGCCCTTCCCTGCACTGGCTTATAGGAGGTTTTTGGTTTCTAAAACAAAGATAAGTAGTAAGGGCAACTGTTCAAGTGGTTACACATGCGACAACACTACTCTCCATTATGGAGTCTCCCAGCCTGCAAGGGTTACACCTTGGAGGGTTTTGGGGGAGGTTAGTTGTCGGTGTAACACAACTTCACTCGTTGTTTGAAGCTTTTGCTCCAAACACAATTTATTTTGAGTGGCTTAGCAGGGCTTGGCTTTATCCTGTTACCACTTAGGGTCGTTCCCACTTGGACAGGCGGGCATCCAAGGGCATGCCCCTCTAAAGGTTATACATACAAAATGACAAGTCTGGCATTCTAGTCACCCAATAAAGGGGAGAGCATAAGCCTATTGGCATTCTGAAGACACAATAAATAGTCATTTATCTGATCCTATTTAAAATAAGAAAAATTATATGCATTATTCTACTTGGGCACACACACAATTGTTAACTTTGAAGTGATTGGGAGATAACAATGATTCTTTCCTTTGCAAGATAGCAATATTCTTAAGATAAAGAGATAGCAATATGGCAAAGATAGCAATGATTTCTTTACTACCCTCCTAGTTAAAAACTATGTGAGATTTGCATGCATATTAGTACTTTCTTAATTAGAGCCAAATTAAAATTGTATGCAAGTTGCATGAACAATGGTTTACTCCTTCCTAATAAGAACTAGATGAAAATTGGATGCAAGTTGCATGATCAATGATTTACTCCTTCCTAATTAGAATTAGATGGAAATTGTATGCAAGTTGCATGATAAAGCCTAGATCAATCCTATTCAACACTTAGTGCAATAATGATTTGTCTTAAGTGAACGTTTTGCACCAAAAACTGGATTAGTATTCTCCTGATGTCCCCCTGTAGTCCACGAAAACAAATTTTGAATCAAGAAGTTTGCAAATCAAATGGTTAGGTGAAAAACACATAATCTGGAAAACTTCATGAAAATATGATTTTTGACAGAAAAATAGATATGAAAATCAGAATCTACATGAAATTATATGTTGTTTTAAAAAAAAAATTCATGAAAATTTGATAAAAAAAAATGTTGAAGTTATGGCCGTTTGAAGTTTCTAAACAAATGGGAGGTTTAACGGATTATACCTGATGAAATTGATCAAATAGGTTAAAAATACCTTTACTACTGCAAATTTTGTCAAATCACATTTCCAACGACTGTAAATTTGTGAAAATCTGATGCACCTGGAAAAAGTTATGCTAAAAAGAAAAAAAAACACCTATTTTACCCACATTAACATGTGTTTTTTTTTTAAATAAAAATTTAAATGAACAAAATGAAAGGAAGATTATTATTTTTTTAATATTAAAATTTTAAAAAATTAAATTATAACATTTAAAAAAATATAACCTAACCCTAATTGTTTTGTTTCAACCCTAATTATTTTTTGTTTGTTTTAATATTGTTTGACTGTATTTTATTATTATTATTTTTTATTTTATGTTGTTTTTTTGTGTGTTATTTTTGTGGTGTGTGTGTGTGTGTGCAAGTGGTGGCTGGGCGGAGACAGAGGTGGCTGGGCGGTGGGGGAGTAGGCACAGAGCGGGGGAGTGGTAGAGAACGGGAGGCATAGTGGTGGCGGTGCTGAGTAGGAGTAGGGAGGTGGCAAGCGCAGGCAGAGCAGGGAAGTGGCGGGCGCAGGTGGTGCAGAGCAAAGCGGCAGAGAGAGAGGCAGGCGGCGAGGGATTTAGGAGGGCAGCAAGAGCGAGGTCAGGGGTCGGGGGGGAGGGAAAAAGGGAGTGGGGAGGGCGGCGTTAGGGTAGCACTGAGGGCAAGGGAAGGGAGTCAGGGAGGGGCGAGGGTGTTGGGGAGGCCATGGGGCCTATGTGCAGGGGCTTCAGCCCCTGCTAAAAGCTATTTTTTTGTTTTTTTTTTTTTTTTTTTTTTTTGTGTTTTTGATTTTTTTATTTTCTGTTGGTTTTGATTTTTTTTTGCTTAAAAACAAAAAAAAAAATGAAATGCAATCTAAAAAAATAGTGTTGTGTATTTTTTTTTTTTTTTGTTTGTTTTTTTTTTCTTTTGTAATCCAATAATTTTTTAAAAAATGATATCTAAAGAAAAAAAAGTTTTTGTTTTTAAACAAAGAATTTCTGTGTTTTTTTTTTATTTTGCAAAAATAGGCCAAAAAGTAAAAAAAAATCAAAATTTTTCACATAACAAAAACTAGGCAAATTATATGTTATTTTTCACTTGTGAAGCCTTCCGAGCTCAACGGTGAGGTCCGATTGAGCATAAGAGGTCGTGTATGAAAGTTAATTTCTATATTTGTAATAAAACACACCTGAAGTTGTGACAAAACACACTCAACAAAACACTCAGAAACAAGATGGGTTAGATCATGGTGGGCGCAGAAATGTTATCAGGAAAATTAGATGAAATAAATAAGCATATCAAACCCAATAACACAATGAAATATGCAAATAACAAGATTGAACAAATAAAGCACAAACCTCACAAACCTTGTTATCATGCAGCTTCCATTGTTCGCCTAGTCTCGATCGATCTTTTGTGATGAAAGTTGCCCTCAGGAAGCGCACTTCCTTGCTTTGTTCTTCAAGATGGCGATGAAGAAATGGCTGTGATACTTTATTGCAATGAAGATGAGCTTTAAAGCAATGGGAGTGATCTCAAGCAAATGTATGGTAGTGGGGATGCCAAAGGCGTGCTGGTAATTCGACAGAGTAATTGTACTGAAAACTTGGATGATAGAAATGGAAGAATAAGGTTCCATTTATAGACTCAGAAGAGAAGAGATCAACGGTTAAGAATGGTTGAGGAATGTGCGCGAATAGAAATAGGACAAGTGTCCAAGCTCTATCATGCAATAGGGGAATTAACATAATTGATTGAAGAGTTAACAGAATAGACCAATTAGTTAAGTGAATTGATTGGGGAGTTGACTGAATAGATTAAGGAGTTAACTCAATGGACTCATCAGTTAACTGGGTTGACTGGGCAGGGCAGTTGACTAAATTGACTAATCAGTTAAGTGAATTGATTGATTAGTGAACTCAAATGACTAATTAGTTAACAGATTTGATTGATGAGTTAACTAATTTTGACTGGAGGATAAATAGGACATGTGGGTGAGAGAATATTAGCTAATTAAATATTTAAAATATTTAATTACATGTACAACATGGTGAGGTGGAAAAGGTGAGGTGGATTTATGAAATTAGGACTTAGGGTAGAATAATTTAGGATTATTCAATTATGTGAGACATTAGAAGAATTTATGGAATTTAATTAAATTTATTTATTTTATTTTATTATGGGATAATGAACCAATCAAATAAACTTAGAATATTTATTTAATTGATAGAAGAAAATAAGAATTAAGATAAATATTAAAATATTTACTTAATTTGATATGAACCAATTTTAGGTGTATACACCACCTTTGACAAGGGGAACACTAGTCTAGCTCATCCACCTTATAAGTACCTTCTACCATTTAATCCTCCATAATATCCACTTTTTCATCCAACCCCTTTGACCTTCCATCTAATCAAAGTCCAAATCCTAATCCTACAATATATTCCACCCCTTTTATTCCTCCACCATGGGAACTTTCCACTCAACCTAATCCTAATCCTAAGCCTACAACTTCATCCCTAATTATTCATCCACTATATTGTCCATCCACACTTACACTTGCAAAGTATGTGATCTATTGGCTACTAGCAAGGAATAAGCCATCCCAATGTCAAACACCTATCCTTAATCCAATCAAAGAGTCCTCAAACATCATGTCCATCACTTCAACCCCACCATGTGGTCCACAACATGTCAAGCCTCTCCAAGAGTCCTCCAATTCCACTTCCATTCCAAGTCAAGAGATATGTCAAGCGTCTAATCCAAAGCATGTGGAACCATTAGCTCCTAATTCTAATCAAGATCAAATCGCTTCCATTCAACCTATCCATAGCATAATTAATTCTATTGATGATCAAGCTTCCATCAAAAGGGCTATGATGATCCTCTAAGTCAACTTTATACATTCCATGCTCAAGAGCTTATCACTCCACCTATCCATGATCCACAAACATCCACTCCCCATAATGTGACAAGTGGCTCCTAATCACACATAGATGATCAAACCAATAGCGTGGATCTTAGTGAACACAATGCTAATCAAGATCCCAATGGTCCTTCCACATCCACCATCGATCCCATTTCAAGTCCACCATCATATCCTATTGGTCTATCCCTTCATCCATGAGTGTTCCTCTGTTATTCACCTAGGTATATGATATTATAATGTATTTAGGTGGATGGAGATGCCGACATGTGGCACACATCCCTTAAATTAGTTATTTCGAGTCTTATGGGTGACTTGTGTAATTAATTATATTAGGTGTCAAGTAGGCCTTCATTAGGATTACCCTCCCCTTATCTAATTAGGAGGTGGTATATATATAGGAGGTGAATATCATTGTAAGGATGTGTAGAGTATGATATTGGATTGGAGATCTCTTGGAGATATAGCATGGAGTGGCTTCTTCCATAAGGAGTGTTGTATGGTGTTACCCTACCTCAAGGGTTTATTCTATTTCCACATATATTGGATATTAGGGCATATTGGCCCACAAACATTTCTTGTGTTGTGTGAGATCTATCTTCTTCATACTATTATTTCCATTATTATATGTTTGGATATTATCAAGTGGTATTAGAGCATGATCTTGGCACTGTAAAGGCAAAAACTAAGTGATTTTTTTTCCAATTTGGAGGTCATTTTGGAAATCGTATAACTCTCAGATTTGGGCAAATTTTTTTCTAATTTTTAAAGGGTTTTTGAACAACATACTGAAGCTACTACAGTCTAGAATTTGGAGCATTTGGAGCAGAATTAAGTGAGTTATAGCAGAATTAGGGTTTCTGCCATTATTTTTTTAGTAGCACATATCTCTCTTATTTTGGCAAATCTATGCAAGATTTATTATAGGTTTTTCAAAATCATATTGAAGCTACTACAGTTTAGATTTGAGAAGAATTGGAGCAAAATCAAGAGATTTATTGTAGAATTAGGGTTTTCACTATTTTCACTCCTAGGGTTGAAATTCAACAAATTTATTCCTAATTTTGGGAGGGTTGTTCAGAGACAGTGATACACCTACAATCCTGATTTGGAAGAATTTGGAGTTATTTTTTGTAAGTTATGGAAATTTTATTATTTTTCATAAATTTACTTTCTAGGCCTCAAATTGAGGAATTTTTCTAAGATTTTTCTATTTCTGGAAAGCTCACCAAATTTTATCATGGGTCTATTAATTATGTTTTTAATTTTGAGCCTGAAAACATTGTGAAACAATTCAATCAAAGTCAGGTAGACTGGAAAATGTTAGAAACCCTAGTCTCAATGAGGATTCCTTATTTTGATAGAAGTGGAGGTGCATTAGAATGGTGGAAGCAAGTTAAAAGAGTTTATGGTCAAAGGAAACTATGGAAAATAGAGCTTAGTTTACATTTAATGGGTCAATCTTTCAAATGGTATATACCAATGCATAATGATATTTCTTTAGATGAACTAGAACAAGTTTTCTTCGATAGATGGGCTCAAGAAGAAGAAGAAGAACTCTCATGATTGGATTTATAGAAACAATAACTATGGATGGTTGGATGATTGGTCATGGTGGAACATCCATAACAACTTACGACAGTCTTACTATTTGGCTTCTTCTCATGTTTCAAGGATGAAACATGTCAAGGAGGGATGTCATGTTATGTACCTAGGAATATGATATTATAATGTATTTATGTGGATGGAGATGCCGACATGTGGCACACATCCCTTAAGTTAGTTATATTAGGTCTTATGGGTAACTTGTGTAATTAATTATATTAGGTGTAGAGTAGGCCTTCATTAGGATTACCCTCCCATTATGTAATTAGGAGGTGGTATATATATATATAGGATGTGAATATCATTGTAAGGATGTGTAGAGTGTGATATTGGATTGGAGATCTCTTGGAGATATAGCGTGGAATGGCTTCTTCCATAAGGAGTGTTGTATGGTGTTACCCTACCTCAAGGGTTTATTCTATTTCCACATATATTGGATATTAAGGCATATTGGCCCACAAACATCTCTTGTGTTGTGTGAGATCTATCTTCTTCATTCTATTATTTCCATTATTATATGTTTGGACCTTATCATCCTCCTTAGGACAACAACAACCATTATCCACTTCACCTTCTCCATCAACTAAGGAACTCACGTCTAGTGTCCAAAACACACCTAGTCCCATTGTCAATTGCATCCTCCAAAAAATGAACTATCATGGTAAAGGCTTAGGCTTTCATGAACAAGGTATTTTGGAGCCCATACATGTTAAGGTCCCTCCACGCTCATATGGCCTTAGACATACACCCCAAGGTAAACAATCTAAAGATGCTGGTAGTACTTCCATGCATCCTAAATCCACCACTTTCCATCATATGTCCTATCATATACCCAATACATATGTTGCCATTCCACCTCCATCATTCTATAAATCCAAAAAGGATGTGACCATACACCTTCCACCATCCACTTTACCTCCACTACTTCCAACACCTAATGTCCCTCCATCCACTTTACCACCACTTCTCCTAATGCCAAATCCATCCATTTACACATTCCTAATCATGACCAATCAATGCACACATCATCTAAACATAAAGCTTCCACCATGTCCATGAGATTAAAAAATAAACACTTGGATGCCTCTACTTATAAAGCTAAACATCCTAAGGATCACCATGCCTTAGGACATCAACTCAAAAATTCAAAGCAAAATACATCTAAAAAGCTACCCAAGCCCATACCTTCACAAGAAAAGGTCAAAACTAAAATGGTTTGGGTCCCTAAGAAAAAATCAAGCAAGTCAAATGAAGCATCCACATGTCAAAAATCCTAGCCATCCCCTTCCATCCAAAAATGCAATTCGATTAAAAAATCTCAAGTTCCTTCATCCCACAAGTCATGTAAAAGTTATAAAAATACTAAGTCTATGTGGGTTCCTAAATTCCTACATCACCCATCTCCTAAGCAAACATGTCCATTGCTTCCTACACCACCACCCAATCAAAAGCTTCAATGTTAACACAGTGTGTGCAACTGTCGGTCATGATTCATTTCCATATCTCCATCACCTCATCCTTCATCCATTATCCTACATATCTCCCCCATCTTATCCCTATGGTCCATGCTTTTGGATAGGCCTTTCATCCATCATTGCATAAGTCTTACATAATCCACATCATAATCCACTATCTACCTACTCCATCTCCCTCTCAAGCAATCCCTTACCAACATTGATGAGCATAACAACATTTGACATGGTCCATGTGATGACATCCATCTCTCATGGGACTATCACCTTTCATGGCACTAGACACTTGAGTCCCTCCTTTCTATATCCACCTACCATATCCAAATATCCCATAAAAAAAAATCAAAATAGTAAAGAGAAATCCCTTCGTCCAATGGTGAAAACCACCCTTGGTGGTTGATGCAGAGTAGGGGTATCAAATGACCAAATTCACTCAAACAACCATTTGCAAGAATCTTAAGCCATCAAACTATGGGCTTTCCTTTACAAACTACCCTTAATCCTTGTAGCCTTTCAAAAAGGCATTTTGGGCATAACTTCTGGAGTAGTCCTGATCTACTGAAAAGGAGACCCATTTCAGATACCCATTTGGCCATTCTTACACTACTCAGAAATGAGGTAGGGTTCCTTTGTACGGAAGGGCTCAAAATTTGACTGTCCTCCTTTCTTTCTAGGCCTAAAAGGGTTATTACGCATGACAAAACTAGGTTCTTGGCTTCAAAGGGTCTCAACTCTTGTTCCAACACTTCAAACACATCTCATGTTGCCTAAATGGACTGCTCCCTCCTTATGGAATGTCCTACAATAGCCCTTTCAACCAATCTTCTAAGCATCTAGGGTCTTCTAGGCCTAATACGTAGAGATATCACGCCATCAGAGTAGCTTCACACGTGCAAACTTTCACTCCTGCCTCTGTAATCTTGAAAATATGAAAATACATGTCTAAATAGTCTATTCCACCTAGTTTCATCGGTTTCTACTAGAGAAATGGAGAGTTTTTATTCACTGGTTACCCTAACTAGGGTTTGGACTAGTTTTGAAAGAAATGGACAGAACTCACTTATTTCTCAATGAAAATTAATGCAACCAAATGTAACAAGAAGGGGATTCAATGTACTTTCATGTCCAAGTAGTTTTAGATCATAGTACATCTGTATAGGCCCATACTGAGTAACAGAACATCAAGAAAATGTTAGGAAACAACATAAAATAGAGTATTTTATTGTTTCAACATCCAAAGATCCTTCAGCCACTCTGGGGTCATACAATGGAGGCTTAGTTATGCTTATACAATTAGTTGGAACCATCCAACTGACCCTAACTATCCATCTTTTACATTTTTTTGAAGGGTTGACAATACAAATGCAAGATTTGTCAGGACAACAATGATAACATATGACAACTTTTGGAAGGACTAACTAATTGACCCCAAACTTTCACAAATGGGTCCAAATGGACAACAAAGGCCCAAAATTACCTTACAAACATGAAATAACTTAAACCAAAACAAAATCCCAATTTTTGACTTTTGGAGGCATAAATGGACCATGGGTGCCCTTGCACCATGCTCCCAAGGGAAAAGAAAGCTTAAGTCCCACTTGAGCACATATCTGCAACTATGTAGCCATGTTTGACAATGTCATCTATAGTCATCTATGAAGCATCTTCCATAGGAAGACCTTGCCATTTGACCAAGTAGTGAAAATAGGTCTTTTTCCTTGTCTTTTTGAGTGCCTTTTTGTCCAAAATGCATTCCAAATCCAATGACTGGATTGGTGGGAGATCTCTGACCTGTTCCTCATCTGAGAATGCTGATGAACCAACATTATCACCTACAACAACATCCCCTTTGTAAGGGTAGAGATCAAATACATTAAAAATAAAAGAAATGGCAATGCCAAGGGGAAGCTCTATTTCATATGCATTCTCTCCAATTTTATGCACCACTTTAAATGGCCCTATCTTCTTCATTTGTAGTTTAGAATACTACCCCTTTGGAAACCTTTTCTTCCTCAAGTAAGCCAAAACCAAATCCCCAACCTTGTAGTGAACCTCTCTTCTCTTGAGATCAGGATTGTGTTTGTACTTGTCTACACTCTTTTGAAGATTTTCCTTGACTTTTTGCTGGATCTCTTGCACACCCACAACAAATTGTTCACCTTTAGCACTCCTCCTTTTCATTCCACTGACATCTCTCAATTCAAACACACCCCTAGGCTACAAACCATAAACAATCTCAAAAGGACTCTTTCCAACACTTCTATTCACTAAGTCATTGTATGCAAATTCTATCTGAGGCAAGATCTAATCCCATTGGGTGGAATGTTCTTTTGTGAGACATATGAGAAGGTTTCCAAGACTCCTATTCACCACTTCAGTCTACCCATTAGTTTGGGGATGATAGGTAGAACTAAAACTCAAGTTAGTACCAATTTTCTTCCACAAGGTTCTCCAAAAATTACCAACAAACTTGCTATCCCTATCTGAAACAATGCTAAGAGGCAAACCATGAATTCTTACCACCTCTTTGAAGAATAGGCCTTCTATGTATGAAGCATCATTAGTACTTTTCCAAGGTAAAAAATGAGCTATCTTAGAAAACCTGTCCACAACAACATACACTGAGTCAAAACCTCTTTGTGTTTTAGGTAACCCCATCACAAAATCCATACTAACTGATTCGCAAGGCCTATTGGGAATGGGAAGTGGCTGGTATAACCCTGCATTGGTGCTACATCCTTTAGCCCTTTTACAAATAGTACACTTTTCAACAAATTTTCTCACATCAGTTTGCATTTTTGGCCAATAGTAATGCCTCTTCAGCTACTTCAAGGTCTTATCAAGACCAAAATGACCTACAAGGCTGCCACTATGCTTTTCGTTGATTAAATTAGTCCTCATAGAACATTTAGGAACACAAAGTTGTGCCCCCTTAAACAACAAATCATCTTGGATCAGAAAATCAAGGCATTTCTCATTATTGTTGCTACAAGGCTGCCTACAACTTGCATAAATTTGTTTAAAATCTGCATCCTCAAGATACATACCTTTCAAAGAATCAACTCCCACACTTTGTAACTAAATTTGTTGTACCATTAGAGCCCTTCTACTCAATACATCTACCACTTTATTAGACTACCCCTTCTTAGTCTTAATGGTAAAAGTGAAACCTTGTAAATACTCAACCCATTTAACATGCCTATGACTGAGTTTATCTTGACTACTCAAAAATTGGAGTGCATGATTATCAGTGTACACTATAAACTCCTTAGGAAGTAGATAATGTCTCCATTTCCTTAATGCTTGCACCATTGCAAACATTTCAAGGTCATAGGAAGAGTACCTTTTCTTGGCCTCATTTAATTTTTCACTAAAGAAGGCTATAGGTCTGTTTTCTTGACTTAGCACAACACCTATGGCATGACCACTTGCATCACATTCAATTGTAAAGACCTTATCAAAACTAGGCAAAGCCAATATAGGTTGTTCATCTACCCTCTTTTTCAAATATTCAAAACTCCTATCAGCTTCCTTAAGACCAAACAAACTTCTTTTTATCACCCTTAATAGTATCAATCATTAGAGTAGAAATATGACTGAAACCTTTTATAATTTTTCTATAAAAGCTAGCCAAACCATGGAAACTCTTTACCTCAGCAGCTGATTTGGGTGTAGGCCAACTTAGAATAGCTTCAACCTTGCTTGGATCCATCTTCAAGGTGCCATTTGTAACCACAAAACCAAGATATACCAGCTCTGTTTTCATGAACTCGCATTTCTTCAAGTTGATCATTAGTTTCTCTGCATGCAATCTTTTCAAAACCAAATTCAAATGGTGCAAATGTTCTTCCTTAGTTTTTTCTAAAAACAAGAATGTCATCAAGATAGACTACAACAAACTTACCAATGAAATGTTTGAGCACTTCATTCATCAACCACATAAAGGTACTAGGTGCATTTGATAAACTAAAGGGCATCACAAGCCATTCATACAACCCTTCATTTGTTTTAAAGGTTATTTTCCATTCATCACCTAGTCTAATTCTAATTTGATGGTAACCACTCTTGAGATCAATTTTAGAAAAGTAACATGCACCACCCAAAAAATCCATTAAGTCTTCAATTCTTGGAATAGGAAATCTATACCTTATTGTAATCTTGTTGCTAGCCCTGGAATTAGTGCACATCATCCATTTACCCCCTTTCTTTGGTGCTAAGACTGTGGGAACCACACAAGGACTAGCTCTTGCACTTGCCTCTTTATCTCTTCATTCTGCTATGGAGTCATTTTATAAGAAGCTTTGTTAGGAAAACTAGCCCCTGGAATGAAATCAATGTGGTGGATAATGTCTCTCATATGTGGCAAGGTGTTGGGAATCTCATAAACCACTATATCAACATATTGATTTAGCAAATCTTGGACCTCTAAAGGTAATTAATCCAACTTGACTGTTGTCATAATAGTCCTAGGCCTGGCTATGATGGTAAAACCCACATTCTCCTCTTCCATGGTCTTTAAGAACTCCTTTTCATCCACTAGCATGACATTAGAGCCCACTTGTGATGTCACATTTCCTTCTTGTAATGGTAATAGGTTATAGGATACCCCATCCTTCTCTATAGCATATCTATTCTTGCTCCCATCATGCTTAGCATTCCTATCATACTGCCATGGTCTACCAAGTAGCATATGGAAAACATCCATGGGAATGATGTCACACAAGAATTTATCCTTATATCTCCCTATGTGGAACTCTACCCAAGTTTGTTCATTCACCAACACTTGTTTTCCCTTGTTCAACCAAGAGACTTTATATGGAGTGGAATGCCATTTCAATAGAAACCAAATTGTCAGTACTACCAGAATCAATAATAACTTTACAACATTTACCTTGACATTTGCATGTAGTCCTGAAGAGTGACTTCCTTTGTGCTAGTTCCTTCTCCATAGGCACTTTGATTAAGGTTCTTCTCATCATGAGAGTTTCTCCAACTTCTGAAATAGTATCATGTGATGGAGAGTTCACACTTTCACTATCTTTTACTTGTGCAATCTGATTTCTTCTTTCTCCTCCAAAGTGGTGGACTGATTTTCAGTACATTTCCATGCTTAATAGCCTCCAAATTTATTGCACATAGAGCATTTCCCAGTGAATCCAATTGATCCTCCTCTTTGGCCTCCAAATTTGCCTCTATTGTTGGGTCTTCTTCCTCTAAAGATGCCCCTTGAATCTAAATTTTGTTCTTGACTCCTACTTGTTTCACCTTGTGTTCTTTGGGACTACCCCCTACCAGCAAATGTCCCTCTTCCTTTAAAACTCCTTCCTCTACCCCTGCTTTTCTTTTCTTATCTCCTTCTCAACTTATCTTCAACCTTCATGGCAAATTGATAACATTCCTCCAATGTTCTAGGACATCTAAGACTCATTTCATCTTGTATGCTATACTTGAGACCATTGATGTATCTTGCAATCTTGTCAACATCATTCTCCATGTGGCCTAACCTAATACTTAATTTGTAGAACTCTTGTGTATTGGTCTTCACATCCATATCTTTTTGCTTCAAATTTTGAAGTTTCTTTTGTAATTGAATGGCATAGTCACCGGGTAGGAATTGCCCTATGAGTTTGGCAACCATCCTATCCCAAGAGGTGATTTTGGTTTTTCCCTTCTTCCTCCTCTCATCTTGTACATAGTCCCACCAAAGTAAGGCATGGCCCTTCAATTTTGTCTTAGTTAACTTCACTCTTTGTCCCTTCGGTACCTCTTCATATTCAAAATAGTTGTCTAGTACTCCTATCCAATCTAGGAGTTCCTCACTATCCAAGTTTTCTCCATACATTGGTAGATCCATCTTTATCTTGGGACCTTCTCCTTTGACTACCTTCAATATCTTTGTCACTTTCAAGTCATTAGGATCCAACTCTTCTTGGGACCCTTCTTGGGAGTTTTCTTCAACCTTCTCTTCTTCTTCTTCTCAATCACTCAAATCTCCTATGACCATTCCTCTTTTCTGACTTATCTCAACTACAGTATGCCTAGCTTGAACATATTCTATCAACTCCCTTACATGTTTCTCCTTCAATTCACTCACCTATCTAGCAACTACATTCCCTTTTGGAGGCATCCTTGTTTCTCTTCACTTCAACTTTTCCTTCTTCTAACCAACTTAGGCTCTGATACCAATTTGATGCAGAGCAGGGGTATCAAATGACCAAATTCACTCAGACAACCATTTGCAAGAATCTTAAGCCATCAAACTATGGGCTTTCCTTTACAAACTACCCTTAATCCTTGTAGCCTTTCAAAAAGGCATTTTTGGGCATAACTTCTAGAGCAATCTTGATCTACTAAAAAGGAGAGCCATTTCAGATACCCATTTGGCCATTCTTACACATACTTAGAAATGAGTTAGGTTTCCTTTGTACAGAAGGGATCAAAATTTGACTGTCCTCCTTTCTTACTAGGCCTAAAAGGATTATTAGGCATGACAAAACTAGGTTCTTGGCTTCAAAGGGTCTCAACTCATGTTCCAACACATCAAAAACATCTCATGTAGCCTAAATGGACTACTCCCTCCTTATGGAATATCCTACAATAGTCCTTTCAACCAATCCTCTAAGCATCTAGGGTCTTCTAGGCCTAATACATAGAGATATCAGGCCATCAAAGTAGCTGCACACATGCGAACTTTCACACCTACCTCTACAATCTTGAAAATATGAAAATACATGTCTAAATAGTCCATTACACCTGGTTTCATGGGTTTCTACTGGAGGAATGGACTGTTATGTATTTTTTATTCACTGGTTACCCTAACTAGGGTTTGGATCAGTTTTGAAAGAAATGGATAGAACTAATTTATTTCTCAATGAAAATGAATGAAACGAAATGTAATAGGAAGGGGATTCAATTTAATTTCATGTCCAAGTAATTTCATTTCATAGCAAGTTTGTATAGGCCTGTACTGAGCAATAAAACAACAAGAAAACATTAGGAAACAACAGAAAATAGAGTATTTTATTGTTTCAATTTCCAAAGATCCTTCAACCATCCTAGAGTCATACAATGGAGGCTTAGTTATGCCTATACAATCAGTTGGAACCATCCAACCAACCCCAACTATCCATCTTTTACATTTTTTTGAAGAGTTGACAATACAAATGTAAGATTTGTCAAGATGACAATGAGTGGGTGGGAGACTATATTGCCCACCTGGGCGCCAAATTGTCCCACCCAACCCTAGTATAACCCCCCACCCATCCCCACACACGTGCCTGAATGAAGTGAATGGAGAGTAATAACCTTCTGGGTGGGGGGGAGATAGGGTGGGGGGTTAAGGCTACTAGTTGAGTTTAGTTTAGTTAATATAATTTCTAGCCTATAGTTGTTCAATAGAATGGGCAATAGAATACATTCGACCAACATCAGTGGGTAGGTCAAGTTCCCCTACTCCTTCATTAACATATGACAACTTTTGGAAGGACTAACTAATTGACCCCAAACTTTCATAAATGGTCCCAAATGGACAACAAAGGCCCAAAATGACCTTACAAGCATGAAATAACTTAGACCAAAACAAAATCCCAATTTTTGACTCTTGGAGGCATAAATGGACCATGGGTGCCCCTGCACCAGTGGCACCTTGGATAAGTACCATGATGAAAATCTGGCAAACAAGCGTCATGTGTAGGTTGATCTTCTATGCCACTTACACTTGGGAACACATTGTCTCATCCAAACTATCTATCCTATCATACCATTTCCATATTCTGTCTTACCATCCTTATCCATTACACCCACATTCCTATCCTATTCAATCCACCCACCCTCCATTCCTTCTTTTGATCTTGATAAAGATATGGGGGCAAAATGTTGAAAAAAGATTTGGATATTTCTTGACATACCTCATCCTCTCCAACCAATCCTATCATCATCCTATTGTCATAAGATTTTTCATGAAAAATCCTAAGCATACCACCTAGAATGGGGCATGTTATTCCTAGGCGACAGTCTTTAGAGATCACATCCTTTCCCTCTTATGCATACATTCATCCATCCCCTTGCCTATCACCCACCCTTTTATCATTCATCCAATCCTACCTTCCTCCTTGCACCTAGACTTGGTTTCCCCTTGTCATTGGTATCTAGCACGAAGGCTATCAAAATTGTCATTCAATCCCATTCCAAAACATTTCTAAAATACAAAAAAATCAAAATAGTTCAAAATCCAAAAAAAATCAAAACATTCAAAAATACCAAAAAACCAAACATCCCCAAAATACAAAAAAAATCAAATTTCCATCAAAAATCCAAGCAATAAAGTCAATCCATAAAATCAATTCAATCACATCATCAAATCAATTCCTCAAAATAAATTCTTCCAATCAATTCAGTTAGATCAAATCACCTCATCAAGTCAAATCAATTCTTCCAATCAATCAATCAAATCATTCCATCCAAATCAATTCTTCAAATCACTTCTTCTAATCAATCAAGTCAATCCAAGCAATGATCCAAATGCAAGCCATCATTAATCCATTTCTAATCAAGCTGATCAATCTTTCCAAATTATTGAAAGGAAGCTAGGTGTGCGGAAATCACTTCCTACATTAATCTAATGAGGAGAGGGCTATGCAAATTTAGTTTAACCCTTACAACTACAGCAATATGAAACACATAAATGAGATATTGCAGCAATACACATGAACCAAAAAGAAGACAAAAGAAGAGAGACAAAGATTTACAGTGGGGAAAACCCTTATTGGGTGAAAAACCCCACACTCAGAAAACCTGCACAATCTATTAACAAATCTGAAATATGTTTACAATACACTTGCAATGCAAGCTTCAATGGTCTTCAACACTCATGTTTGGAGTTAATCCGGCAGCATAATAGTACCTGTAAAACCTATGATACAACTCCCTCTCCAAGCACCTATTTATATAGAAAATATAAGGCAATATTGGACCTATCTTGGAATGGGCATCCAACTTGGCCTCATGGCCCAAAACCCATGCCTAAGGACACTTGGTCAACATTTTAGAATGTGCTTGACACTTGTCCACAACTTCCATCCCAAAGGGGTCACCTATTTCCAAAATGGGCTATGACAGATACTTTTACGACTCTCACGACCATCATAGAATCTGTCATAGTAGTTACAATTTACAGTTGTAAGAGAATCTGTCATACACATGCTATAAATAGCATATTCTCTTACAACATGTCATAGTCCACCTTGGGGCACCCAAATATGCCTTTTTCAAAGATGCTTCATGACACGTGTCCTCACCTATCTTACAACCTTCTATTTCTGACTCTTACATGTCATAGATTCTGTCATAGGAATATGTCATAACCGTTTCAGTCAAAATTCACTTACACACTAGTCAAAATGCTGACACATGGCAAAAAACCTCTACCACACAAAAGGGACACCTATCTCCACATGGAGTGAGTTGATCATCCTAGTCACCTTACAAGTGGAGTGACAACTCATTATGCCACTTCACACTATATGATAAAATAGGATGTGCAACAACATACAACATAGGCTAAGTAAATAAATTACATTACAATAATAATTGCAAGGAATTTACAAGGTTGAGACACCTTAATTCCCAACATTCTCCCACTTGTCGAACACCTTGTAAGAGCCAATAGAATAACAAGATTTAACTGCTATAGGCCGAGAGGCCCATAGACTCTGAACACCATCTGAACTTCTCTATGCTCATTGGCTTCATCAATGCATCTGCAACATTCTTCAAGGTATCTACCTTCTCCAAATTTACCTTCCCATCCTCTACCATGACTCGTACGAAGTGAAACTAAACATCACTATGCTTTGTTCTGGCATGGAAAGTTAGATTCTTCGCAAGGCAAATCGCACTCTGACTGTCACAACTAATCGTTATTTGACCTGCATCAACACCAATATCTGAACACAATCTCTTAAGCCAAATGGCTTCCTTACAAGCATGATTTACTACCATGTACTCAACTTCTGTCATGGACAAAGAAACCATAGTTTGTTGCTTACTCATCCAACTAATTGCACCACCAAATAGTGTAAACACATAAGCACTGGTGAATCTCCTGCTGTCAATGTCACCTACCCAATCTGAATCCACAAATCCACGAATATCAATAGAATACGGAGGTCCTATAACATTACCATGATAGCATATGGAGTACTCGGAAGTACCCCTCAAATATCTAAACACTCGCTTAACTGCATCCTAGTGAACCCGTCCAGGATTAGCCATAAATCAACTAAGGACTCCCACTACTTGGGCAATGTCTGGCCTTGTGCAGACCATAGTATACATCAAACTGCCAATAGTACTAGCATAAGGTACTCTACTCATGTCCTCCACCTCACTAGGAGATTTTGGACAATCCTCAATAGACAACTTTATCCCCAAAGAAATGGGAACACACAATGGTCTACAATCTACCATGCTGAGCCTGTCCAACACGGTCTTCACATACTTACTCTGGCTTAACCAAAGTTTTATGTTGGTTCTATCTCTTCTGATTTCCATTCCTAGAATGTACTTGGCTACCCCTAAATCTTTCATTTCAAACTATGTTGACAACTGAGATTTGAAATCAGAAATCATATTCTTACCCTTCCTAGTGAGCAACATATCATCAACATACAATGCAACAATGAGAATATGATCACCATCAAACTTAAAAGACACACATTGATCCAATTTCGATCTCACAAATCTAATTGAAAACATAAAGGCATCAAACTTCAAGTACCATCTCCTAGGGGATTGCTTCAAACCATACAAAGACTTCTTAAGCTTGCAAACCAAATTTTCTTTACCTTTCACCATGTAATGCTCTGGCTATGACATGTAGATTTCTTCCTCCAAATCACCATGAAGGAAAGATGTCTTCACATCCATCTATTCTGCCTCCAAGTCATAAGCTACTGCGAGAGAAAATAGGAATCTAATGGATGTCAGCTTTTCAACGGGAGAGAAGATCTCACCATAATCTATACCCTCCACTTGTGAATACCCCTTCGCAACCAGTCTAGCCTTATACTTCTCAACACTGCCATCTGTACCAATTTGCTTCTTGAACACCCATCTGCATCCAACGGGTTTCCATCCAGGAGGGAAAGGCACCAAGTCCCAAGTTTGATTATTTTCCAAAGAAGCCATCTCATCATCCATGGCCTCCTTCTAGGAACCTGCATCTTTCATGTCCAAAGCCTCTGATACAATTCTAGGTTCATCACTATTAGTGAGCAAAGCATAAGCACAACTAGAAACAAGCAACGTAAAACCAAACCTTTTTAGGTTGCTTTCTTATCTGTGTAGACCTCTTCAAGGGCTGAGGTTGAGGTTCAACTTCTTCATTTAAGCTTTTAGAGCTGCTAGAGATCTCCTCATCATTAGGTCTAACATTGTCTTTATGTTTAGTCTTCTCAGGGGTAGTAGGAAACTGAACAACATCCTCTTTCTTTTCTTTTTCTTCTGGCTATAAAATAATGGAAGAAGGTATAAGCTCTTTGAAGATAACACTTTTGTTATACAACACTTTTTCAGCCACAGGGTCCCAAAGCTTGTATCCCTTCACACATACACCATAGCCAATGAAGATACACTTAACAACCTTGTTCTCCAACTTTGCCCGCTTCTCCCTAGGTACATGAGCATATGTCTCACAACCAAAAACATGAAGATGCCTTACTGAAGACTTTCTACTAGACCACACCTCTTGTTGGCAAGAGACACTATATGGATTCATGTTTGTTGTCATTGATGGCAACAAAGGTCATCCCACACATCCGCAAGACATGGTGTGCCTCTACCGGAAGTCAGAATGAAGATTATTATGGTCCGGTAAACAAGAACAGAGCATGTGGCAAGGTCTGACAGACTGGTCCAGATCTCTCAGAGGAAGTATCTTGGTAAAGTGCAGTTTTGGGGAAGTTAAGAGGACTACCTTGAGTGATAGATTCCAAGGCTGTAGCCTCCGGTGATAGATGAGGTAAAAGATATAAATACTTGAGTACCGGGTTCCTAAGTGACAGTGTGAACAGAGGAAGAACTAACTGACAGAACATCAAACTATTTTCTGAATGTGTTATTGATGGTGGTAAAGGTTGTGAAGGCATGAATCATGTTTGGCCGACATGATTAATGATTTATACAAGCATAGTCTTGATCCGCATTACTTGGTGTGGAAGGATTCAGCCGACAAATCAAAGTTTGTGAAAAGAATTGACTATTCCGGGTGCCAACTTGAAAGGTGATGAAATCACTTGTGCGGATATATATACATGATGGATTTAGTTGTGAGGAGTGCAGTTGTATGTTGTTGGTTGCGAATAAAAGCAGAAGTGCAGAGCAGAAGCAGTAAAGAAGGTCTGGTATGTGAAAGGAAAACAGCAAAAGAAAAGAGGAAAGATGAAGTGCAGCAGATCAGTGTACTGAGCTTAACTGGAACTGAACTCCAACATTTGTAGATGCTTCCAATCAGTTCAAGTACTGTATTACATTCTTTTTGTAGACAGTGAGTCTTTTGTAGGCAGTGTGCCTCTTGTGAGCAGTGTGCTCGGGCAGTGAGCCCTAATTGGCAAGTGCCATTTTGTATCTCCTTATTCTTCTAACAGAGAATAATCTTTGGGTTAATCACCCCGTGGTTTTCTCCCTTAACAGGGTTTCCATGTCAAAAATATTGTGTCATGTGTATCTCTATTTTCATGGTTATGTTTTGTTTGATTTAATGTTGCATTGATTAATAAGAAAATTTAGAAAGAAGAAATAATTAGGATAACTGATTCACCCCCCCTCTCAGTTATCAACAATTGGTATCAGAGCTAAGTTCCTCCCAACAAGAGTCTAACAGCTTGAGGAAGATCTGGGAATCCAAATGGATACATATGGTTTAAAAGAGCAACTCAAGACTACCCTTGAGGATCTTGAACAGTCAAACTCTGAGGTCAATGAATTAAAGGAAAGACTTAAATAGGCTGATGATTTCATGAGAGAACTAAAAGACAAATTAAGTCTCTCTATGAAGAAGAGAAAGGAACTGCTTCAGCAATTGGCAAAACAAAGTGAAGCAAGTAATGCAAATGAAGAGCTGACTGAGAAAACCAAGTTATGTGAAAAGTTATCAAAAGAAGTCATTATGATAAGACATGAAATGGAATCAGGAGCTATAAAGTTTACCCAAGAGATTGAAGAGAAAAGAAAAACTGAAGACAATCTAAGACAATCTCTCAAGGAGAAATCAGAAGATTGCCACCAGATGGATAGAATTATCAGACATCTTGAATCTGATCTTGAAGATGCTAAAGATAATGAAGAAAAACTTGAGGATCAGATTGTCTCTCTCAAAAGGGATCTTCAAACAGCAAATGAATATAAAGAGAAATTCAAGATAAGTTCTGCTCAACTTGAAGTTCTTCTTGGAAGTCAAAAGAGGGCAGATGACAAGTGTGGTTTGGGATATGAGAAAGGAGAAAGCTCCGGATCCAGTCAGAAGAATTTTGAATCAGAAAATCCAAGGAATAGGCTTAGAAGACCTCCGGTAAGATAGCCCAATACTCAAAGATATCCATCCTTCAATGGATACTGCCACAGCTGCAATCACTTTGGTCACAAAGCTATTCAGTGCAGAAAGAGAGCGAATCAGACTAATTCATCCTTCTCCGGACAGTGTTCTAACTGCAAAAGGTATGGTCACAAGTCTCATGAATGCAGAAATATCCAAATGAGCAAATCATACAATGGTAGATACTTTACATGCAATAGAATAGGTCATATGGCTAATCAATGCAAATCAAATGGATATCAATCAAATATACAAAGAAATGTTGTTTGCCAAATCTGCAATAGGTCCGGTCATAGTGCAAAAGTCTATAGAAGCAAGAATCAGGACAAAAGAGGTCCGGTATATCATAATTAGAATCAAGACAAGGGTAAACAAAAGATGAATGCGGATGAAGTTAAAAGTGAGATGAGCAAGATTTGGGTGAAGAAAAGTTCTGAGAATGTAGAGGTTGGATCCACACCAGACTCTGGTGCTAATATTCCTTCCAGAAATTAAAAAGTGAGCTCTGGCTTAGGGGGAGACACAAAGAAAACCTTGTTCCCCCAACCAGTCAAATGGTACCAGAATTGGCATAAGACGAGGATGCGGATTAAAGGGTTTGTAGATATGAGTCCTGAGATGATCCAGTTAAGATTTCAGAGGTCCGCATG
Source organism: Cunninghamia lanceolata (assembly GCA_027924645.1). Lineage (NCBI taxonomy): Eukaryota > Viridiplantae > Streptophyta > Pinopsida > Cupressales > Cupressaceae > Cunninghamia > Cunninghamia lanceolata. Next base: position 29,084,800 of record BSBN01000021.1, read on the forward strand.
AAGATGTGAAGAAGTTGTGATCGATCAAGTAGAACTAGTTCCGGGAGATGCTCTGGAGTAACAGAGGGTTACAAAAAGGTTTGGTGAGATCTGGAAGTGCATTATCCTACTCTGCGGATTGAACAGAGTGTTTGGGATGTCCTTGTGATGTGTCATCTTGATTTGTTCATGTTTTGGAAGATTCACATGACGTTCATAGATCTGGACAGATCCGGTTCTTCAAGTCATCCGAATAAGGCCAACCAGAATAATGTAGGTCGAGCATTTATTGCAGTCTGATATTAGGGTTTGCGGATCGATATAAGGGTTTTCTCTTTAATCACTTGTTCATTCTGCACTCAAGAAGAAGCAAAAGTGGAGCTCTGCAACAAAATTCATCAAGTTCACCGAAGATCACTTGCAGAAGTCATTACATCCAGAAATCCATCCAACCAACTCCGTGTAACCGAAGGCGCATAAGGTATTCTCTGTTTTCAATATCTCACTGCAAATCTTTTGAAAAATGGCTACTCCAAATATAGTTAAGATCTCTAATAGACCTTGCCCCACATTCAAGAAACATCCTTACAAATCCTTGGAGGTAGATCCCCTAGGAGCCTTCTCTAGTGTTCCTCATGGCATGTTGCACACCGAAGATATTAGGGTTTACATACATGCGATTATTGAAGAATTTGGGGAATTTAAACTAAGGGATATCTATCATAAACAACTGCTAGATGACTCATTTTGAGCTTAAACTAGAATATAAGGGCATCCAAGAGAAACATTTTGATCAATTCATTCATTTCCCCTGTTTTGAAGAAGATGAATGGGTCCGGTACGTGTTGAGTAGGATGCATGACAACTTCCTATGGCTGAACAGACCTTGCAAAATCACAAAAGAGGCAATTAGGGCAGTAACTGGTTTATACTCCTCCAGAGGTATACCTGTCCTCAAATCTGTCAAAAACAACATTGTAACTGAGGCCACCAGATCAAAGTTTGATAAGAGGGCAATGACTATAGAAGATATTACTGACCCGGACATCAAATTTGCATCTATGATAATAGGCTACAAGATATATCACTCTAGTAGGGAAAATTTAGTATCCGGAACAGCAATATATACAGCCTATGAGATGCTGAGGAAAAATGCAGAATATGATCTCTGTGAACTTCTTTTGAGCCAACTAATGGAAAACATACAAAAGATCAAAAAGGATAAGAAAAACTCTTTCAAATTTGGTGCATTAATTTTATGCTTGTTTTTCTACTTCATGAATGAGTTGCCTGGATCAAGTGGATGGGTATGGGAGAATGACAAACCGGTAGCAGTTCAGATCAAAGACTATTTGCATGGGCTTGGGGATGCTAAAGCAAGAAATTCAGCCCTGTGGGGATACTTCAAAAACTTCCAGAGCATGATGCAAGCAAGAGAAAGAATTCCCCAGTCTCTTGTTGAAAAATACAAAGATTCAATATGCTTTATGGTAGATACTGATCAGTGCCTAATGGAGGCAATAGAACCAAGGACAGTCTGGATCATGCCCATGGGGTATGAGGTTGATGAACAGATTGTGGAACTGCATGTTCAACACATGCTGAGTCAGCCTAAAGATCCAAAGGCAGAAAGGTTTGGAACCTTTGAGGCGCTAAGTGTAAAGATTCAGGTGGAACTCAGAGAACCTGAGATAAAAAGGAAGGTGAGAAAATAAGTAGAACATATTGCCCAAGGCCTTGGAATCTCAAAGGAGGCACTTGATGCCAACCGGGAAAAGAGACAAAAAGCTGCTGAAGAGAAGAAAGAGGCAGAAAGGGGAAGCAAGAAAAGTGCTCCGGTAGAAACTTCCTCCTGGACCAGATCTTCAAAGAGACCAGCACCTGTCCCTGCTAAAGCTCAAAACTGGAAGTCTAAGCATCTGGCAAAGGAGAGAAAAGGTCCAAGACAAAAGCCACAAGGGCTTATACAAGTCAGAAAGATGAAGAGGAAACTGAATCCGATGAAGAAGTCAAGAAAATGAAGAAAAAGAAGAAAACATCCGGTCAACCCTCTACCGGACAGATGGAAGAAGAAAAGACAAAGGAATATGTTGAAAAACCCACACTTAACATTGATGACATAATCAAATCTGTCACAGTGGATGGAAATCTTCAGCCAATGGTTGAATTTTATGATGATTATGGTGAAGCTGATCAGAAGATATTGCAAGATGCCACAGTCAGGTATCTAAATATTTACAACAAAGCATTTATCAAAATTATATCTCTGGTCCCTAAAAGCTTGGAGAAGGAACTAGAATCAAGAAAGAACACTGCCCAAGCTAAAGATCTTGAGATCCGGGAATAGATAGCTATTCAGCTATATCCTCAAATTGATCCCAAGACATTGAACATAATATTCAAAGAATGCAAGGATGAGTTTAGGAGCAAAGCAAGGATGAATCAGCTCATACTTGGTGAGACTGACAAGGTGGCCAAGGATACAGAAGAGATCCTCTGGAAGGCCTTCAAAAGATTTAATCTTCCTGTTGTAGAGGACTTGGGTCCTGATCCTTTAACCACAAGTGTTGCAGAAGAAACTTCTGAGAAAGTGACAGAAGAGGTGGGCCTTGAACAGACCAACATCTCTCCTCCGGTTTCCCCTACAGTCTTCGGATCCAAAGAAGAAGAGAAATTACAGGAGAAAGAAGTAGAGGTGAAGGAAAAAGAAGGTGACAGTGCAAAGATTGCAGAAGGACAGAAGACTTCAGTAGAGAAAACCACAACTGCTAGTGGTGGGAATGTAGAAGGAGAGAAAATTCCAAAGGACAGCTCCAAGACTGCAGAAGAGAAGAAACATCTGTCTCCGGCAAGAGGCACTGTACAAACCGTCTAAGCATTCCTGAGCAAAGAAACATTAGAGATTGATGAACTGGAGCTTCTACAAGGTCCATTCAATTTTGATTCTCTCTCTCCAGTACAGACAATGAAGATAGCTTCATTTGCAAATGCTAAGGCAAATGAAAAACTCCTAAAGTCTCATATCGAAGATTGTGATTTGATAGAAGTTGCATCTGGAGTGCTGGAAAAGATCATGCCATCTTTTCAGAAGGATCCCACAGCCTCCTCTTCCGGTAATCTCAAAACCTTAGTTAGCGGTGTTAATACACATTTTGATTCTCTAGAAAAATCAGCTAAAGAAAAGGTTTGGAAGGAGTTTTTGGATAAGAGATTCTTAGAGGTACAAGGATTAATCACTAATGATAGGAGAAATATGAGTATTGGAATAAAGAGCTTAGAAAATGCTCTTAAGGATGGTGGTGAAATTTACAAATTTTGTATCTCCTGGTCCAAAGCAACTACAGAGATTGAGAAGAAGATAAAAGAGCAAGAGGATAAACTACTAAGTTTGTCTCAAAGTTTTGATCCTCTCTCTTCCTCCATAGTAAATCAAGAGTGTCAAACTATTGCAATCACAAATGCAATAAAGAATTTTGAGAAGGAAAGGAAGAACTTAATTAACCGGATGGGAGAACTTAGAAGGATTATTATCCCTAAGTTAGAGGCCATGCATGAGGCCATAAGTGATGCTCAGACTACTGCCCAGACCAATGATCCGACAAATCTTAAGAGGGCAGAAGCTTTTGCGTTTTTGTTGAGTGGTCACATCTCAATTCTGGATAGAATGAAGCAAAGTTGGGCTGCAGAACTCATCCAACTAAAAACAACTTTTGCAGATACACTACAGTTTATGTAAGTATTCCACATATATATACTTATGCGGCTAAGTACAGTTAAAATTTTGAAATTTTTGGTATGCAGACCCTACCCTTTGCCATTGATGTCAAAGGGGAAGTGAGGAGCAATGAAAAATAAGGAATCCAACTAAGGGGGAGCTCCAGAAAATGTATATAAAGATAGAGCATCAGCCAAGGGGGAGCATAGTGTAAACACTTAGTCATTTTTCACTAAGTGTTGCCATCAATGCCAAAGGGGGAGATTGTTGGCAAGAGACACTATATGGATTCATGTTTGTTGTCATTGATGGCAACAAAGGTCATCCCACACATCCGCAGGACATGGTGTGCCTCTACCAGAAGTCAAAATGAAGATTATTATGGTCCGGTAAACAAGAACAGAGCATGTGGCAAGGTCTAACAGACTGGTCTGGATCTCTCAAAGGAAGTATCTTGGTAAAGTGTGGTTTTGGGGAAGTCAAGAGGACTACCTTGAGTGATAGATTCCAATGTTGTAGCCTCCGGTGATAGATGAGGTAAAAGATATAAATACTTGAGTACCGGGTTCCTGACTGACAGTGTGAACAGAGGAAGAACTGACTGACAGAACATCAGACTATTTTCTGAATGTGTTACTGATGGTGGTAAAGGTTGTGAAGGCATGAATCATGTTTGGCCGACATGATTAATGATTTATACAAGCATAGTCTTGATCCACATTACTTGGTGTGGAAGGATTCAGCCGACAGATCAAAGTTTGTGAAAAGAATTGACTATTCTGGGTGCCGACTTGAAAGGTGATGAAATAACTTGTGCGGATATATATACATGATGGATTTAGTTGTGAGGAGTGTGGTTGTATGTTGTTGGTTGCGAATAAAGGCAGAAGTGTAGAGCAGAAGCAGTAAAGAAGGTCCGGTATGTGAAAGAAAAATAGCAAAAGAAAAGAGGAAAGATGAAGTGCAGCAGATCAGTGTACTGAGCTTAACCAGAACTGAACTCCAACATTTGTAGATGCTTCCAATCAGTTCAAGTATTGTATTACATTCTTTTTGTAGACAGTGATTCTTTTGTAGGCAGTGTGCCTCTTGTGAGTAGTGTGCTCGGGCAGTGAGCCCTAATTGGCAAGTACCATTTTGTATCTCCTTATTCTTCTAACAAAGAATAATCTTTGGGTTAATCACCCCGTGGTTTTCTCCCTTAACAGGGTTTCCACGTCAAAAATATTGTGTCATGTGTATCTCTGTTTTCATGGTTATGTTTTGTTTGATTTAATGTTGCATTGATTAATAAGAAAATTCAAAAAGAAGAAATAATTAGAATAACTGATTCACCCCCCCCCCCTCTCAGTTATCAACACCTCCATGGGTGTCTTTCCAACAAGAGATGATGTAGGAGATCTATTTACCAGATAGAAAGCAGTGGCAACAGCTTCAGCCCAAAACTTTTGTTCTAGGCTAGCTCCACTAAGTATACTCCTAGCCTTCTCCATCAGTGTCTTGTTCATCCTTTCTGCAACTCCATTTTGCTGCAGGGTGTATGGAGTTGTCTTATGTCTTTATATCTCAAGTTCCTTGCAATATTTATCGAATTCTATAGAACAGAACTCACCACTGTTGTCAGTTCTCAAATATTTAATCTTTTTACTAGTCTGATTTTCAACAAAGGCCCTAAACTCCTTAAACTTGCTATAGACTTCGTATTTGCTTCTGAGAAAATAAATCCATGTCCTTCTATTGTAATCATCTATAAAAGATACAAAATATAAAGACTTTGATAATGAACATTAATAGGACCAAGCACATCAGAATGAATAAGGTCCAACACACCAAAAGACTTATGAGAACTCGAGTAAAACTGAACACAGTTTTCTTTTCCATATATGTAGTGTTCACAAAAGTCAAACTCAAGATTACAATCATCTAACCCCTCAACGAGGTTCTTATTTTTCAGAGTACGCAAACCCTTCTCACCAATGTGGCTGAATCTCTTATGCCATAACAGTGTCTTTTCAGAAGGAAGTTTAACTTCCAATGCATGGTTCTAACCATTAGAATTAGAAACAATAGATTTCTTCACTGCTCATTCAGATGGTGGGGATGAAGTGACTGCATCCCTCTTCCTTGATTCAGAAGAACTATTGAATTGTCCAATGCAGGCCTCTAGCTGAAACATAGTACCTCTCCTAGTACCCTTAGCAAGCACCATAGCTCCTCTAGTCATCTTACATCCTTCTTTCAAAAAGACAACCTACACACCTGCATCATTCAACATACTTATAGAAAGTAGGTTCTGTGCTAAGCCTGGGATATGCATAACCCTAGAAATCCCCTTTACTCATCCATTAGGGAATCAGATAAAGACTCTTCCACAACCAACAATCTTCAGATGAGAGTCATCACCCAGATACACCTTTCCACCATCAAACTTCTCATACTTGGTAAACCAATCTCAATGTGAGGTCATGTGGAATGTGTTGCAAGTATGGGCCTAATCGATGTTGTCATTGATGTCAACATACTCCTATTGCATTGATGTCAAGGATTGGATGAGTTGTATGCTGAGGATATTGAGAAAATTAGTCCTATCAGAAATAGAGAAGAATAGTGAAGACAGTGAAGCTCTATGAAGTGAAAGATGAAGATCAGATGATGCGCATAAAAGAATTTGCAGATATGTGTCTAAATGTGATCTAGTAAAGATTTGAGAGGTACGCATGAAGATTTGAGAAGTTATGGCCACATGAGTAAAACCAGTTCTAGTAGAAGTTTAGAGGTGATAGAGTGACACAAATAGGTTCGGTGAATTCTGAAAATGTAATATCTTGTTCTGTAGATTTGGTGGAGTGTTTAGGAAGTCAATTTGAATTGACAACTCAATTGGTTCATGGTCTGGAGGTCTGCAAGCATCTATTCCAAGATGACAATGATGACATAATGTGTTCTTGAGGTTCCAGATGAAGAACAGAATGATTTCAGTAAGCAGAAGTGGTGTGGATATTCTTGGTGTTTCAGGCAAGCTTATGGGGGTCTCTAGATTGTGTCTAATTTGTGTTCGTGGTCTGCATTGAAGATTCAGCTCATAATTGAAGAATTTCTTCTAAATGATGATGTTCTTCCTAAACTTGGCCGACCGGATGATTTACACATCTTGCAGATGATCTTGAAGATGTTTTGTGAAGCATGGCATGTTCCTCAAAGAAGATTTAAGTCCCAAATCTATGTGGCCGACAGTGTGGTGATTTGCATGAAGTCTTTTGTAATAAGTCAAGTTGTATTTGTATATTTTCTCTGTAAAATATGCCGACTTTAACGATTATCCCAAAGTCAATGTCTTGTATAAATAAGAATTGTGAATTCAATTCAAAGGTATGCTAGTGAAGATGAGAGTGTGGTAGAGAGGAGAAGAGAGAAAGGCAGAGTAGAAGTATTAAGCTTAAATGGAACTAACTCAAGCATGGTGAAGATGCTATTCTTCAGTTCAAGTATGTAATATTTATCATTCTGTAGATAGTGTGTCTCCTGTAGGCAGTGGGCCTCTTGTAAGCAGTGTGCTCAAGCAATGAGCCCTAATTGGCATATGCCATTTTGTTCTTCTTATTCTTTTAATAGAGAATACAATCTTGGGTTAGTCACCCCATGGTTTTTCCCTTAACTGGGTTTTCCATGTTAAAATCTTGGTGTCATATGTGTTAATGTGTTTCTACTCTTGAATTGTTGCATTGTGTTTCCATGATTGATTTATTATTATGCTGTTGAATTACAAGAAGGATTTCAGTGGTTAATAAAAGGAAAGTTTTGGGACAACTAATTCAACCCCCCCTCTCAGTTGTCTATCTTGAACAAACAATTGGTATCAGAGCTAAGTTCCACTAAAAGGAGCTTAAATGCTTGAGGAGATCTAGGATGTCTTCCTACAAGAAGGATAGTCTGAGGTTTGATGGAACCAATTACACTCTTTGGAAAAGCTACATGGAATGCCACTTGCAATGTATGGGAATGCAATATTGGATCATGGCTTCAAAGAAGTATGTTCCTCCAAAGAGTGGTCTGACAACTATAGATGAAATCAAAGATGCTGAAGACAATCTTCGGGCTAAAGAAGCTTTATTAAGTGCCTTATCTGATTTAAAGCTGACAAATGTTATAGATCTAAAAACTGCAACTTCTGCATGAAGGATACAAATATGTTAAATGTGCCAAGTTACAAAGTCTGAAAGGAAATTTTGAAAATCTAAAGATGAATGAAGATGAGAATATCACTACATTTATGCCAAAAGTAAATGAGCTTGTTTGTGGCATTAGGTGTGCTGGTGGAATCTTGGATGAAGAGGAGATTGTTGCCAAAGTTCTTAGATCCCTACCTCCTTCTTACAAACACAAGGTTGCTGCTATTGAAGAATTCAGATCTTTTTCAAATATCACAAGAGATCAATTGGTTGGAAAATTAGCTACATTTGAATTGGCCAAGTTTGGAGATGCACCCACCAAGACTGAATTTGCATTCAAAGCTAGTGCCTCTGTAAAAGGTAAACAAAAGTTTGATCTAGGAGAGAACTCCTCAAAGAAATTATCATGGTATGAAAAAGAAAGAAAAGATCTAGAAGAAGATGAAGCAGAAGCTGCTCAACTTGAAGCCCTTATTGCAAAAAGACTACCAAGAGGATTCAGTAAGTATGAAGGAAAATTTCCCTTCAAATGTTTTAACTGCAATAAGATTGGTCATTTTGCCTCAAGGTGTCCGAAAAGATTTTCATGAGAAAATCCAAACATTTCAAGATTCCAAAAGAAATGTTACTATGCTCATGAAGATATTGATGATGGAGTAACATATGATGAATCAGAGATGGGAAACAAATCTAAAAGTGATTGGGTGTTTATTGCCATCAAGGAAGAAGATCCAATGCCCTCTGAATCTATCAATCATAAAATGATAGAAAGAGCTCTGGCTGCCCAAGTTGAAGAAAAGGACGATTGGGTCATTGACAGTGGATGCTCCCACCATATGACAGGTGACAAAAATAAGTTCATAGATTTGGAAAGATATGAAGGAGGAGTTGTAAAATCTGGTGATAATTCTGCTAGCAGAATCAGAGGTAGAGGAACTATTTCTTTTAATGGGAAGAACAAAACCAATAATGTACTGTATGTTGAAGGTCTAAAGCACAATCTTCTCAGTGTTGGACAGTTGGTAAATAAAGGCTATGATCTCTGATTCAAAAATGGAAAATGTGAGATCTTTGAAAGTTCTAGAATAGAGATTACATCTGTACTCAAACAAAAGGTAACATCTTCCACTTGGTTGGTACTGGCAAAAGTTGTTTATTTGTTCAAATTGATTAGAGTTGGTTGTCGCATAGGAGAATGTGTCATGTGAATTTTGATAATATCATCAAGATAAGCAACACTCAGGCTGTAAGAGATCTTCCAAGACTGGTGAAACCTACTAATAGTTTGTGCAAAGAATGTTAGTTGGGTAAGTAGAGCAGAGTCACATTCAAAAGTAAGGAACAATCTTCTATCGGATTGTTGGACTTAGTACATACTGATCTATGTGGTCCGGCAAGAATTAGGAGTTTGTAAGGTGATAGATGCTTCATGTTATTAATTGATGACCACTCCTGAATGATGTGGGTGACTTTTCTAAAAGAAAAATCTGAGGCTCTTGAGAAATTCAAAATATTCAAGGCTATGGTAGAGAATGAAATTGGATTAAACATAAAATGTCTCAGGTCTAATAGAGATGGAGAATTCACATCCAGAGAGTTCATAGAATTCTATGAGAAATATGGGATAAAAAGATAGTTATCTACTCCAAGGACTCCACAATAGAATGAAGTAGTGGAGAGAAAGAACCAGACCATCCAGGAAGCATCTAGAACCATGATGATGGAAGCAAATGTTCCTCAAATCTACTAGAGAGAAGTTTTAAGCACTGTTGTCTATACTCTTAATCGAGTACAAATCAAAAGCAATACTAGTAAGACTCCTTATGAACTCTGGTTTGGCATCACTCTCACTGTGAAGTATTTCAGAGTCTTTGGTAGCAAATTTTACATTAAAAGAGATGAAGACCTTGGCAAATTTGATGCTAGAAGTGATGAAGGAATATTCTTGGGTTATTCTACTCAAAGAAAAGCATACCGGTGTTATAACAAGAGATTGAGAAAGATTATAGAAAGTACAAATGTGAAGGTTGATGAAGGTATTGACAAACCCTCAAGGTTTTATGAATATGAAGAAGATGATTAGAATTATGTTTTGGTCCAAGAAGTCCAAGCCCCTTTTGAAATTCAGATCTAGACTGATCCGGAGAATCCTGAAATACAGGAAGAAGAAATAAGTTTGAATGAACCTGTCCAAGAAATAGAAGTGCAAGAAATTCCCAAAACTCCTAGGTATGTAAGACTGAATCATTCTAAAGATCAAATCATAGGTGACAAAAGCAAAGGTGTTCAAACAAGAAGAAAAATTGCTCAAGACTCAAAAAAGTATTGTCTGATTTCAAAAATCGAACCAAAAATAGTAAGTGAAGCATGCAATGATGAAAGCTGGACTAAAGCAATGAAGGAAGAGTTGATGCAGATTGAGAAAAATCACACTTGGGATCTTGTTTCCAGACCTAGAAACAAAAATGTGATTGGAACCAAATGGGTCTTTTGGAATAAACTGAATGAAGATGGTGAAGTAGTCAGAAACAAAGCCAGATTGGTCTGCAAGGGTTATTCCCAAGTAGAAGGAGTTCATTTTGAAGAAACTTTTGCTCCAGTGGCAAGAATTGAAGTAGTCAGATTATTTCTTGCCTTTGCTGCCTTCAAGGATTTCAAAGTATATCAGATGGATATCAAGTCTGCCTTCCTGAATGGTGACTTGGAAGAAGTATACATTGAGCAACCGGATGGATTTCAATTGTCTGATCATGGTGATATGGTCTACAAGTTGAAGAAAGCACTATATGGACTCAAACAAGCCCCAAGAGCCTGGTATAAAAGACTGGATAAGCATCTTTTGAAGATTGGTTTCAACAAAGGTACTGCTGACAGTAACTTGTACTTCAAAATTAATCGTGAAAGTATCTTGATTGTTGAAGTATTTGTTGATGATATCATTTTTGGAGGAAGAGATGGTATGTGCAAAACTTTTGCAAATCAAATGAAAACTAAATTTGAGATGTCCATATTTGGGGAAATGAATTTCTTCTTGGGTCTGCAAATCACTCAAACAAAGAAAGGAAGCTTCATTTCACAGACCAAATATGTGAAAGAATTGTTGAAGAAATTTAGGATGGAAGGCTCAAAACCAATGAATACTCCTATGGCAACCAGATGTAAATTGAGTAAAGATGATGACTCTCCTAAGGCTGATCAGAAAAAGTATAGGTTAATGATTGGAGGACTACTGTATCTTACTCAAACTAGACCTGACATTATGAATGTTGTTGGTCTTGTTACTAGATTCCAAGCTGATCCAAGGAGAATCTCATGTCATGGCAATCAAGAGGATTCTCATATATCTAAAAGGAACAGTTGAGTATGGTTTATGGTATCCTAGAGATCATGATTTCTCTCTTCATGCATATACAGATGCGGATTGGGCAGGAGATGTGGATGACCAGAAGAGTACCAGTGGTGGAGCATTCTTTTTAGGGAAAAGATTGGTTTCTTGGCTAAGCAAGAAACAAGAGGCAATATCTATGTCCACTACAGAAGTAGAATATATTGCAGAAGTAGGTAGTTGCACTCAAGTATTGTGGATGAAGCAAATTCTAAGAGACATTAGAGTGGAGTATGAGGAACCTAGCACAATCTTCTGTGATAATTCAAGTGCAATAAATATATCAAAAAATCTAGTGTTGCACTCAAAGACAAAACATATATCCATCAAGTTTCACTTTTTGATAGAGCAGGTGAACAAAAATGAAGTCAGATTGGAGTTTGTGCCCTCTAAGGATCAGATTGCAGATATTTTTACTAAACCTCTACCTAAGGACTCTTTTGAGTATCTTAGGAAGAAGTTAGGGGTTATTACCCCTCCGGTTCTCAATTAAGGTGCACTGATGTGCATCAATCCAGTGAATCTCACAGTCATATCTTGTGGTCTGGATTGATGATAGGAAGCTGCTACTCAAGGGTAGCAGTCTATATGATTCTGAGTGATGCAAGTATGTGCCCTTTGCCATTGATGTCATAGGGGGAGAGAAGACATGTGAAAAACAAAATAGGTTGGTAATCAAAGGGGGGGCAGTAGAGGAAGAGAAGACATGTGAATGGTTGTTGTTGATAAGGGGAGCTATGTCAGTCATTAAGGAGAAGTTCTTGTCTTGATGGTTAAAAAAGGTTTTCACATCATATGTTGCCATCAATGACAAAGGGGGAGATTGTTGCAAGTATGGGCCTAACCGGTGTTGTCATGGATGTCAACATACTCCTATTGCATTGATTTCAAGGATTGGATGAGTTGTATGCTAAGGATATTGAGAAAATTAGTCCTATCAGAAATAGAGAAAAATAGTGAAGACATTGAAGCTCTATGAAGTGAAAGATGAAGATCAGAGGATGCACATCAAAGGGTTTGTAGATATGTGTCTAAAGGTGATCTAATAAAGATTTGAGAGGTCTACATGAAGATTTGAAGAAGTTATGGCCACATGAGTAAAAATGGTTCTGGTAGAAGTTTAGAGGTGACAGAGTGACACAAATAGGTCTGGTGAGATCCAGAAATGCAATATCTTGTTCTGCAGATTTGGTGGAGTGTTTAGGATGTCAATGTGAATTGACAACTCAATTGGTTCATGGTCTGGAGGTCTGCAAGCATCTATTCCAATATGACAATGATGACATACTCTGTTCTTGAGGTTCTGGATGAAGAAGAGAATGATTTCAGTAAGCAAAAGTGATGTGGATATTCTTGGTGTTTCAGGCAAGCTTGTGGGGGTCTCTAGATTGTGTCCAGTTTGTGTTGGTGGTCCGCATTGAAGATTGAACTCGTAATTGAAGAATTTCTTCTGAATGTTGATGTTCTTCCTAAACTTGGTCGACCGGATGATTTACACATCTTGCGGATGATCTTGAAGATGTTCTGTGAAGCATGGCATGTTCCTCAAAGAAGATTTAAGTCCCAGATCTGTGTGGCCGACAGTGTGGTGATTCACATGAAGTCTTTTGTAATAATTCAAGTTGTATTGTATATTTTCTCTGTAAAGTATGCTGACTTTGATAATTATCCCAAAGTCGATGTCTTGTATAAATAAGAATTGTGAAGTCATTTCAAAGGTATGCTGGTGAAGATGAGAATGTGGTAGAGAGGAGAAGAGCGAAAGGTAGAGCAGAAGTATTGAGCTTAAATGGAACTAACTTAAGCATGGTGAAGATGCTATTCTTCAGTTCAAGTATGTAATATTTATCATTATGTAGACAGTGTGTCTCCTGTAGGTAGTGGGCCTCTTGTGAGTTGTGTGCTTGGGCAGTGAGCCCTAATTGGCATGTACCATTTTGTTCTTCTTATTCTTTTAATAGAGAATACAATATTGGGTTAGTCACCCCATGGTTTTTCCCTTAACCGAGTTTTCCACATTAAAATCTTGGTGTCATATGTGTTAATGTGTTTCTACTCTTGAATTGTTGAATTGTGTTTCCATGATTGATTTATTATTATGATGCTGAATTACAAGAAGGATTTAAGTGGTTAATAAAAGAAAAGTTTTGGGACAACTGATTCACCCCCCTCTCAGTTGTCTATCTTGAAACTAACAAAATGATGCACCAAAGTCAATCAGCCACACATCATCAGATGCATGGGTTGCCAGGGCTACAATGAAAGCATCACCATCTTCTTCAAAATATGAATCAAGATCTTTCTTCTTCTTTTTCTTCTCCTCCTGGCATTCCTTTTAGAAATGCCCATTTTTCCCATAGTTCCAACAAAGAGCCTTAGACTTTCCAGGAGATTTGGATCTCCCACGAGATTTGGATCTGCCCTTCTTAGCTTTCTTGTCCTTCTTTTTCCCTTTCTCCTTGGGTCTTCCATGAACTACAAGAGCCTCTTTAGCTGCCTCAAAAGACTTTCTCTACATCTCTTCAGATAATAGCAAAGATACCACTTCATCCATTTTGAATGTGGATATGGTGCTTCCAATATCCATTACAAGATGATCCCATGAGTCCAGCAAAGAACAAAGCAAGGTCATACACGATCCTCCTCCTCCATCTTCACACCAACGGATGCCAATTGTGCAACGAGCATATTAAAGGCATTCATATGCTCAACAATGAATCTTCTTTCATCCATTCAAAGAGAATACAACTTCTTTCTCAAGATAAGTCTATTCACTAGGGATTTGGCCTGATAAACACTACCCAACTTCTTCCAAAGGTCTTTTGTGCTCTTCTCCTCATGGGCATTTAACAAGACAGAATCAGCTAAACAGAGTCTTATGAGACCCTTCGCCTTCCAATCCTTTACATCCCATTCATCTTGTGACATTGTGGTTGGTTTTACACCAGATACAGTTTCCCATAGGTCTTGGTCTACAAGCATGTCTTCCATCTTGAGCTTCCACAGCTCGAAATTAGTGCCATTGAATTTCTCCACCTCTATCCTTTCAGATGTGCTTGCCATCTCTCTACTGTAATAAGATTTAGAATACTCTACACAAACTCCCACTCAACTTAAGATCAGCTCAAAAAACCCCTACCTAACAACTAGGACCAAAGGTGATCAAGCTCTGATACCAACTGAAAGGAAGCTAGGTGTGTGAAAATCGCTTCCTATACTAATCTAATGAGGAGAGGGCTATGCAAATTCAATTTAACCCTTACAACTATAGCAATATGAAACACATAAATGAGATATTGTAGTAATGCATATGAACTAAAAAGAAGACAGAAGAAGAGAGACAAAGATTTACGGTGGGGAAAGCCCTTATCGGGTGAAAAACCCCACACTCAAAAAACCTACACAATGTATTAACAAATCTGAAATATGTTTACAATACACTTGCAATGCAAGCATCAATGGTCTTTGACACTCGTGTCTGGAGTCAATCCGGCAGCATAACAGTACTTGTAAAACCTGTGATACAACTCCCTCTCCAAGCACCTATTTATATAGAAAATACAAGGCAATATTGGACCTATATCGAAATGGGCGTCCAACTTGGCCTCATGGCCCAAAACCCATGCCTAAGGACACTTGGTCAACATTGTAGAATGTGCCTGACACTTGTCCATAGCTCCCATCCCAAATGGGTTGCCTGTTTCTAAAATGGGCTATGATAGATGCTCTTACGACTCTTACGACTGTCATAGAATTTGTCATAACAGTTACAACTTACAGTTGTAAGAGAATCTATCATACACATGCTATAAATAGCATATTCTCTTACAACATGTCATAGTCCACCTTGGAGCACCCAAATATGCCTTTTTCAAAGATGCTTCACAACCTTCTATTTCTGACTCTTACATGTCATAAATTCTATCATAGGAATCTGTCATAACTGTTTCAGTCAAGATTCACTTACACACTAGTCAAGATGCTGACACATGGTACAAAACCTCTACCACACAAAAGGGATGCCTATCTCCACATGGAGTGAGTTGACCATCCTAGTCATCTTACAAGTGGAGTGAAAACTCACTGTGCCATTTCACACTAGATGACAAAATAGGATGTGCAACAACATACAACATAGGCTAAGTAAATAAATTACATTACAATAATAAATGCAAGGAATTTACAAGGTTGAGACACCTTAATTCCCAAAAATTAACCAATTGCATCAATGGTCTTGATCTTAATCTTGACATAAACCAAATCAATCAATCAATTAATCAAATCCTGGTGTTGATTCGCATGGCCAACAACACTAGTATCAATCATATCAATTGTCTTATACAGGATGTTGTATTGTCTAAACCAGATCAAGTGTCTTATACATGTTTCATTTCCTAAAACTAGACACCATCATTATCATAATCAATCAATCAATCACTTAAT
The DNA here is from genome assembly GCA_027924645.1 of Cunninghamia lanceolata. Lineage (NCBI taxonomy): Eukaryota > Viridiplantae > Streptophyta > Pinopsida > Cupressales > Cupressaceae > Cunninghamia > Cunninghamia lanceolata. The sequence continues at coordinate 29,100,491 of BSBN01000021.1, forward strand.
CATTGGTTTATAGCTTGACAGGGAAAATACCTTGTTTGTTTTTGAATCATTTGTGCATGTGTGTGTGCTTGCTTGCATGTGTTATCATTTTTATCTTGCATTTGTATCAAATTTGAATCATCATTCGAAGGCTACCCAAAATTGCAATCCATTGACACCCCAAAACATCAAAAAATCAAAACAATTCAAAAACATCCTAATATTCCCAAAAAACCAAAAACATCAAATATTCTCAAAAATCCAAAAACATCAAATACCATCAAAAATCACAAAAAAAATCAAATAACCAAACCCAAAATTCTAGGCAATAAATAGTGTCAACCCACCTTGTCAAACTACGTCACCTCTGAGATTTCATGTAGGCAAGGCCATCTTTGATGAGCCCCCAAGGCATTCCACCCTTAGGTCTTAGGTCACATGGTCCACCCAATCGAATTACATTATCTCTACACTGTCACATATGCAACACCATCTCTGATGAGCCCCCGAGACACTGGGTCAGTCCCTTAGGGCCCATCGAGTCGACTTTCATAATAAGTCATCCTTTGGTGGGATGGACACTTTGATTAGACCAAAATAGTCAATCTTTCCAGAAATATGCACTTGAAACGAATCCCAACTGTATACACCTAAAAATGACACTACTCTATCTAAATAAATATTTTAAATATTTATTTCATTCTTAAATTCCTCTATCAATAAATAAATAAATCAATTTATTTACTTGATTCATATTCCTCCAAAAATTAAATAAAACCATTTATTTAATTAAATCTTCCAAATTCTTCTAAAATCATTCTAAATTAAATAATACCAAATTATTTAATTAATTCTTCTCATTCCCCCATATTTAAATAAATCCAAATATTTTTTTAATTCTCTATTTCCTCCAAAATTGAATTAATACCAAAAATAATTCAATTAATCCATGTGCACATGTAATTAAATATTTTCAATATTTATTTAGCTAATATTCCCTCACCCCCATGTCCTATTTCTCCTCTAGTCAGATTAGTTAACTCATCAATCAAATCTGTTAACTAATTGGTCATCTGAGTTTACTGTTCAATCAAATCAGTCAACTCCCCAATCAATTTCACTTATCTCTCCAATCTATTCTATTAACTAATCAGTCATCTCAGTTAAGTCCTCAATCTGTTATGTTAACTCCCCTGTTGCATGAAGGAACAGGACACTTGTCCTCTCCCTATTTGCGCACATCCTCTCAAGTTTCCTCAACCATTGATCTTCTTGTTCATTCTATACCGTTGATCTTCTTTCTCACAAATCTATAAATAGAACCCCTATTCCTCCATTTGAATCATCCAAGATTTTATAAACTTACTCTGTAGGAATCACAGCATGCCTTTGGCACCAAATCTCCATAGCTTGTGATCAACTATCACCATTTTCATTGCATTGCAAGATCCTCTTCATTGCAAACCTATCAAAGTTGTTCTCTATTGTCATCTTGGAAAGGAGCAAGGAAGTGCACCTTCTGAGGGCTATATTCATACAACGAGATCAATTCGAGATAGGTGACTAATGGAAGCCATGAAATAAGAAGGTTTGCAAAATATTGTGTTCTTTGTGTTTAATCTTGTTTATTTCTAATTTCATTGAGATTATTCGATTATTGATAGTCATCCCTCTACCTGTGAAATGTGCAAATGGGTCGTGTCACTGCAATGTGCTCCCATTTGCCCAGAACTATAACAGTGAAACCCCTATAGAAAGACTAGCTACTCCTCGGTAGACAACTTGATGAATATCATGATAAACGTGAGCTAAAACGCAAACACCCCAAGAAAAACAAGTACTCTCTATCAGCATCCTCTCCAAAGTCTGACCCCAACCAACTAGAAAACTGTGAGACCTTCGATCAGGGCATACAACACCTCCGGTCAGGCCAGCTACAATACCCAGAAAGTAGTCATAGTAATCATACATATCCTGCCAACTAATAACTGAGCCCGCTATGCCAGAATCATTGAATACCCACCTATACTCATCTATCCCAGCATCACGCTAAGAGTCATACTCTACCTACTCCCCTACTATAGGTAAATGTAGGATCCTATAAATGTCCTCCAATGTAATAGTGATCTCACCGATGGGGAGGTGGAATGTCCCATCCTCACTATGGAAGCACTCCACCAAAGCAGTCAGTAGACTGAGGTTCACATGAACCCTGGGCATAAAGCACACATAGTCCAAACCAAGCACACTGAGAACTATCTAATCTATCTCTATCAACATATATCATCACAGCATCGTAACAGGGAACTGCTCCCGCAACATGAGAGTGTCAAAAATATCCTCCTACAATCAACAATGCAAAGCGTCAACCAAAACCATATCAATGCAAACCTACTCAACTATCAAACCTATCAACATCACTTAACATATCAAATTGATCAAACCAAGCATATCATCTCTTGTCTAGATTCTATCAATCTCAGAGATTGCTTATCGATTGTCACATCAATCAAGATGCCAATCAAGTCAATTTCACCAAGTAACTAACTATCCAAAGCAAATGCGTCATTCCAAGACGTATTTGCCTAGTATCAGAGAAAATTTGTAGCTTCCTAATGCATGCACGGCCAAAAAGAGTACATGTGCCATTCTGCAACAAATGCACAACTCTGTAACATAAATGCACAACACTAGAAAAAGTGCAGCAAGACTAAACAAATGTGTTGAACCAAAATAAATGTGCAAGATCAAAGAGTGAATGCGCATAAACTGCGAATGTGCAACAAGAACACCTAAATGTGTTAAACTAAAACAAATACATGGTTTTGGAGCATAAATGCACCGAAACACCAAGTTGCGCATTCACTCAAGTAACTTTGACACATATTTATTATACTCATAAATGCACCTATCCTAAATTTCTCAACATATGTACCAAGGGTCCTACTTTTGCTAGTCGTCAGAATCATCAGACCCACTCAAAATGATGCTCCTTGTGTGGGATATCCATCTCTCTGCTGACTACTCTAACTCCTACACTCTGCAAAGCTCCTACTATCTCTCACAAAATGACAAGTGTGCAAATGACTAGGATTGTGGACCCAGCTTCTAAATATAGACTTGTAACCCTAGCTAGTTGTGTGGTGACCTTGCTTGTTCTTTGTACCCTTTCTTTTCATTTTTCCATGCTGTAACCTATTTTCTCCACCCTAACCTAACTGTTTCAACCTTCTTCATCATGAGATTGTCCGTCTCATGACCTCGACACTTTCTTCCTGTTCAATCTCCCAAGGGGGCATCCTACCATCATTAAACCTATACCAGGGGCAAACTGGGGCATGTATCATTATCCAAAAATCTATTCTTTGAAACAACGTGATAAAACACATTGCATCAACGAGGGGAAAAATGTATACACCTAAAAATGACATGACTCTATCTAAATAAATATTTTAAATATTTATTTCATTCTTAAATTCCTCTATCAATAAATAAATAAATCAATTTATTTACTTGATTCATATTCCTCCAAAAATTAAATAAAACCATTTATTTAATTAAATCTTCCAAATTCTTCTAAAATCATTTTAAATTAAATAATACCAAATTATTTAATTAATTCTTCTCATTCCCCCATATTTAAATAAATCCAAATACTTATTTAAATTGTCTATTTCCTCCAAAATTGAATTAATACCAAAAATAATTCAATTAATCCACATGCACATGTAATTAAATATTTTCAATATTTAACTAGCTAATATTCCCTCACCCACATGTCCTATTTCTCCTCCAGTCAGATGAGTTAACTCATTAATCAAATCTGTTAACTGATTGGTCATCTGAGTTCACTCTTCAATCAAATCAGTCAACTCCCCAATCAATTTCACTTATCTCTCCAATCTATTCTGTTAACTAGTTAGTCATCTCAGTTAACTCCTCAATCTATTATGTTAACTCCCCCATTGCATGAAGGAGCAAGACACTTGTCCTCTCCCTATTCGCGCACATCCTCTCAAGTTTCCTCAATTGTTGATCTTCTTATTCATTTTATACCATTTATCTTCTTTTTCACAAATCTATAAGTACAACCCCTATTCCTCCATTTGGATCATCCAAGCTTTTATAAACTTACTCTACAGGAATCACAGCGTGCCTTTGCCACCAAATCTCCATAGCTTGCGATCAACTATCACCATTATCACCATTTTCATTGCATTGCAAGATCCTCTTCATTGCAAACCTATCAAAGTCATTCTCCATTGTCATCTTGGAAAGAAGCAAGGAAGTGCACCTTCTAAGGGCTATATTCATACAACAAGATCAATTTGATATAGGCGACCTATGGAAGCCACGAAATAAGAAGGTTTGCAAAATATTTTGTTCTTTGTGTTTAGTCTTGTTTATTTCTAATTTCATTAAGATTATTGGATTATTGATAGTTTAATACTGTTAACCAAATTTTTTTATAACACCAACATCAACAAGACAAGATACCCAATCAAACATCCCAATCAATCGCCTAGTGATGATAGTACATCACTATCAACTATCCCAATCACATATCTTACATAGAGTAGGGCATCGTTGAAACCAAGACTCTACGCCTTATATGACATGTGTCATTTCTAAAATCAGACATAATCAATCATACATGCCAATCATCTCACAACTTGTGACATCTTCAAAACTAGACCACATGTCTTATACGAAATGGCACAATCCTATCACTTGCCTTATATAGGTGGTCGCATTGTCAAAACCAGACTTAATGTCTTATACAACATGCTTCCTATCCTGAAACTAGGCCTTATCCATCAAATCATAACCAATCAAAACAAACACATATCAATTGGCAAACAATCTAATGGCTATTGGCTCTATTGGTCTAGTCGGTCTTTGCTTTTACTGGATTGTTTTTCGGTCTCATTCTTATGCTTCTCAAGGCAATCCCTAAGTGATGAAAAGAAGCGAGGATAGAGTGAGACCTTTTTCTTTGATTTATGTTTGTGGTTTGTCTTGGAAAATGACTAGGGAAACTAGATTCCTTGAGTGTGATTAGGATTCCATTAGGTGTGAATCAAACACATCCTATGCATGGGAAAGAATAAATGTTTCCTTGCATGAGGATTTGCATACCTCAAGGTACCTTAGTTACTAGTTTGAGTCTAGCATTCCTTGTCTGTCACATGCCTATTTCACAAGGGATCACATTTTTACACTTTGGCCTCTGTCACACCATTGTGTTTCGCATCCCTTGACATAATAAGTTCAATGATGATAAGTAGAAATTACAAGTGAGAATCTCAAAAATCTATCAAAGCAAAATCTCCTTCCATTCTTCTAGCTAGTCTTCATTCCTCCACCATCTCTCTCGCATTTCCATTTTTTCTATTCATTCTACCATGTTGGCATACTTTTCATGAAATTTCCCAAATTTTTTGAACCTTTTTCAAAAATTTGTCAAATTTCCTGAGTGGGCACAATATCCCACTTCATCTAGGGCACATTGGGGCATGTCCGGGGCATATTTTTGAATTTTTCTTTGACACAACGTCAAAAGTGACATTGTATCAAAGAGGGGCAAAATGTAGACACTTAAAAATGTCCCCTTCACTCGCAAGCATCACATTCATGTCAATTTCAACTATTAATTAAATAATTTTAATTATTTAATTAATTCAATTTCTTCCTTTCTAATCATTTGTATATGTTTCTTCTATAATTAAATAATTAATTTTAATTAATTGATTATTTAATTGTTCACACTCTAATGCCCCTCTTCACTCAATTGATTTAAACAAATAAACATTTGTTTAAATACCCCTCACTTAATTAAATAAATCTCATTTGTTTAATTAAGGGTTCACATGTCCCACTTCAAATAAATTAAATAAATTGGACAAATTTGTTTAATATAAACTCCCTCACACCTCATCATATTTTTAAATTTTAAATTCACTCTTGTCTTGTAGTGGAGGGAATCCCTAATTGATCTCCACCCTTCATTTTGCTCCAAAGTCAACATTAGATCGTAGCCCTTCATTCAAACATGCTCTTCTATAAAACAACTTTTCTAGCTTCATTTTGACCTCTCTCGAATGACATAACCCTAAAAAATTTGTTGTACACTCTCCAACATCTTGCCATTTTCACTTATTTGAGCTTCTCAAGATCATTGCAAATCTACAAATCTGAAAACACTATGGAAGATCAAGGAGGACAATGAAGATTAGTCAAGTTTTAGCTTAGAATCATAGTTTATTTGATTGATTTTGTAGCTAGTTTGCACTCAATTGGGAGATAAGGTTTGTTGTCACTAATTTTTTGCATGTTTGATAGCTTTTTCCCTAACTCACTACTTAGTCAACGGATGACCAAAAACAAACACCTAACTAATACGGACCACGTGTCCCTTCAACAAGAAAACAAAAATGGACCTAGTCCATACATGTAGATGGGGTTGATTTATATATCTAACGCTTGGCTAGTAGAATCACTCTATGTGATATTTGATGGTGTCTTATCTTTTGTAACAAACCATTGCAATACATCTGCTCCGTGCACTTAGATTGTCTTGTATCTCACCTTGTTGTTACATTTGGTTTTTGAGGTGCCTGCAGTACAAGCACAACGACTATACTCAGATTTGAACCCGTATGTGTAGCCTTGGTTTCTTTTATGTGATCTCATATATGATTCATGCATAGCTTTCATGTTGTGATATGGTTGTTATCTTAGAGTAAGATTTTCTAACCATCTTGTGTTTATCTTAGCATATCTTATCAATGTGTTTGTGGAAATATTCGGTGATCGTAAGCACATGTCACCTTAGGGGCATAGGCTTTGCAAGAGCTCTTGTTTCCTTGCATGTCTTCTCTCTACCTTAACGTGCTTGATATCGATACACGACATCAACCACCTTAAGGTGGGGGCATATATATAATGCTATCTATCTGATGATTTTAGTACTAGCGAAGTGTGTTTGTAATCCCTCTCCGCGATGCAGGATGTTATATCTCCACCACAAGTGCACATCCTTATATCAATTGCAATAAAAAATCCCTCTCCGCAAGGTGGGATAATGTATCTCTTGAGCTAGTATGTATCCTTTTATACAAAATCTCTCATCGTGAGGTGGGATGGTGTATCTCTTGAGCTAGTGCACATCATTAGATATCCTTTTATACAAAGTCCTCATCGGGAGGTGGGGTTGGATCTTAAGATATCCTCCCTTAAGCATGTTTTTGGTGGTTGTTGTGGCATAAGCCCAACCATTAGGTGTGCATGTGGCATGTCTGAGATGGTGGAACTTAGAAATAAGCTCCTTCCATTGCTTGTGTTTGTTGTGTTTAAGATGTATATTATGTCTATGGCATGCTCTATGGCACTTGTGTACTCCGTGTGTCTTTTGCATGTTTTCCCCTTGTGTAGTGTAAAGGGTGTGGCGATGAGTCCCCCCTACACTAGGTTTTTGTATGGTGTGTTTTCTCCCTAGTGTAGTGTAAAGGGTGTGGCAATGAATCCCCCTTACACTTTGGTTTTTGTTTTATGTACTTTTTTTATTTCATTTTATATATATGAAAATGTTATGAAAATTCTATACCATGTATTCATCATGTCTTGCATGAATGCTCTCATGTATTCATCATGTTTTGCGTGTCTTCAATACTATCTTCTCTATGTTTTGCATGCTTCCTACTGTATTCATTGTCTTCTACATGTCTATGATGTGTTTTCTAGTGCTTACCTAAAAATGGGGGCTAGAGATAGTTCCTCAATTTTTGTGTATGCCTTAGCTTCATGTGCTTGAAGTGTTTGATGTGTTTTCGACTGTACTTTAATGCATGTATGGGTTGTAAGATCATACATACATTAAAGTGGGGGCTAAGTGTTATGTCATAAAATGTCCCCCTAGGACTTTTATCTCCTAAGTTAAGCTCTTGGTCCCTTAGATTTGATCATGCATGTTAAAAATGAATCCCGAAGCAAATCCCCCTGAAACCCATGACAAATGGGACTTAGGGGCCATCCTTAAGCATAATTTGACCCCAAAATAGGCCCCTGGACTTGGGTGTCTACACCCTTGTCCTACCCTATTTTGTTGGGGTCCCAAATTCATATGTTGGCTTATGACCATTAAAAAGGTTCCTGGGTTGGCTTTGTTAAATTTGAATTACGAAAGTTTAGTGGGAATACATATATAAACATGTTTAGGACTTCATTTGAAACTAGAATATGATTTGGAGCTTAAGGTAAACTTATGGTCATTGATCAAAGAACATTTAAGGCATTCATTGTGTTGCAGAGTAGAATTGTGTTGTGTTTGTTGTTGTAGATTTGGCTTCATCTTCTCATGGTGTTAAAGATCTTCATCTCCTTATGAGCTACACCTCTGAGGTGATATCTATTTGTGATTCAATCTATCTACTTTATCATTTTCTTTTTCCTCTATCCATCAAGGACACACACTCTCTATCTAACAATAGTGTTGGAAGGCTTGAAAGCCATTCCGAGGCTTGACTACGGCAAGCTCCTAAACACCACAACCCCCAACCCCTCTCTTGTGATTGTAGGTTACAGGTGCAGGATCTTGTGGAGTGGAGTTGTAAAGGATCATTGCAGAGCATAAGGATTCTAGATTTGAAGAAAGATATGGAAAATATCCCTAAAAGGACAAGGGTGATCCCTCTTTTGTCCCTAAATTTATTAGTGTCACAAGTCCATGAGTAGGAACAGTCTACAACATATTTGGCTCCCGACCTCCAAAAATTATGCCACCTTAGACAAGGGCAATCCCTCTTTTGTCTCTGAAGTTTCTTCTTTCTGAAATTAAAATCCTGGTATGTTTATAATTTGTATTTAGTGTCCTCATGTGTGAGCATCTATCAGGATTCATCCGTTTGTTTACGATTTTGCATAGTTAGGGTTTTAGGCCTAATCGGACTAGGGTTTAATAAATCAATCAACAAATTCCAAATTTCCTTATCATTCCAAGTGACACCAGAACCTGATAGCTAAGTCCTCTTGCAAAAGTTGTGACTTGGCTTGGTTTAATGTCCTTGAATGTATGTAGTGAAAGGAGGATCTAATCAACTAAACCATCTTCCCCCTCTTTTTCTACATAACAACCCTAATAGCCCTTGTTGTAATGAAAATGATAGACATGCTCCAATGATATTTGGTAATGATGTTGATATGTTGGTTGCTCACATTGACAATATAACTTTACATTCAGATTATGGATGATAATAGCTTGGTTGATGTTTGATTTATAGATTCTTGGATGATAGGATAAATGGCTAGGATTAAGAGGTGCAATGTATGGTTTAGATTTGATGAGACAACATTAGGGCAAGGATAGAGGCCTCTAGGTCATATCCTAATGTGAATAGTTAAGATTTGGAGATGTAGTATGAAATGAGTGACTAGGATGAAAAGTTGGTTTGACTTTTGTGCAAGTGTCCAGATTCAATGAATCTAGCTAACTTTAGCTAGACATGTGACAAGGGGATAAAGATGAGGACAAATGGAAAATAATTAATTAAATTATAATAGAATTATTTAATCAATTGTTGGAGAAGGATGATATGTGAGGAAAAATTAATTAAATATAATTTATTTAATTAATTTGGCTAAAAGGGATAAGAGTGGATTAATTAAATAAATATAATTTATTTAATTAATTTGGGAATTATAGTAAAGGGGTTAATTAAATAAAATTAACTTATTTAATTAAGTAGGTGATAGAAGGGGGCGTGAAAGGGGCCTAGGAAAAATGTGTCACAAGCTGTATATGGACAATTTTAGGCGTCTACATTTTTCCCCTCTTTCAGATGATGTTGTGATTAAGAGAAGTAACATCATTTCAAAAAAGATAAGGTGTGGATGGAAAGGGATGCCTTAGTCACTCAAAGGAATGACGAGGAGGAATGATGTAAGGATGGGGATGCCCCCTCAAGAGGATAGGTGGGTTGGAAGAGCACGGGTATGCTCTTGAAATGGATAAAAGGGATTGGTTGAGGGAATGGAGGAAAGTGAAAGAATGGATGAAATAAATGAATAATATGTTATGTTGCATTAGGTGAGCAACCATATAGTTTGATATAGCACTAGACATTATGTACCAAGGTATAAAGACTAGGGTGATGATGTGCCATGTGCATAAAGGACTAACATAAAAAAGGCAAAAGGTCACAAGCAACATATGCCTTAGGGCACCATGATATGGAAGAGCATATCAATGTCATTGTAGTAATATGTTGCAAGGATTGATATAAATGCAAGATAAAATGATAAACACACACAAGCAAGCAAGAAATCATGCGTAAATGATTAAAAAAACAAGGTGATTGCCCCTGCCAAGATGATAACCAATAATTGATTGATTGATGAGGATAGTGTTGTGGGAATGATATATCCCAATGATGATGATGATGTTTGATTGATTGATTAGGCTCATTAGGTTGGCAACAAGGGTGGGAAAAAGACCAAGGGATGCTTCTAGATGATTTGACTACATTGCTTGACTAGATTGCTATGGATTAAGGATGGCTTGCATTTGGTTTATTGCTTGGATTTTTGTATGTTCAGATTTTTCTAGATTTGTTTTAGATTTTTTTTGGTATCATATGGGATGGTTGCATTGGATAACATTTGGAGATGGTTGCATTGGAGTGTAGTTGGATAGGATTTTTGCGAGATACCAATGACAAGGGAAAACCAAGTCTAGGGAGAAGGATGAAGATAGGAGTGGATGGATGGATTAGAGGATTGGGGATAATGGATGAGATGGAAGGGTTTAGGATGTGATCTCCAAGGACTACGTCGCATAGGAATAACATGCCCTACTCTAAGTATTATGCTTAGGACTTTATGTGACAATGCTCATAATGATAAGGGTGAGAGGATTGGGTGGAAAGTATTGGGTATATCAATAGATGTCCAAAACATTTTTTAACATTATGCCCCTGTCCTTATCAAGATCAAAATAGAAGGAGAGGATGGGTTGGTGCAATAGGATAGGTATGTAGATATAATGGATGAGGATGGTACAATAGGAGAGACATGATAGGATGGGAAAGATGAGACAACTTGTCCCCAAGTGTAAGACACATAGACAATTGATCTACACATGGGTTTTCATCATGGTACTTATCCAAGGTGCCATGAAATGGTTTTCACCATTGGACGAATGATTTCTCTTTACTTTTTTTTTAATTTCGGGGAGTAGGATGGGTATTGGGATAGGATAGGTGGATTGAGATATGGAAAGGATTTTGAGGAAGATGGTGGGGACTCAAGTGTCTGTTTCCATAGAAAGGTGATGCGGTCCCATTTTGGATGTTTGTTGCACATGGACCATGTTGAGTGTTATTAGGTGCATGGATATTAGTAAATGGTTGGATGCAATGGATTGGGGATAGTGAATTATGATGTGGATTATTGTAATATCCCCTTCTTGAGCCTAGTCAACTTTGTAACCGTTAGCATATTCCCTGGGTTCTTGTAGGCTAATGAGGTTGGTAAGGGAACTCCATAGTTCTTGGAGATGCATCAGCAACTTATGCGGATTCTATATTTATGGCATTGAGCTCAGTCTATACAGAGATTCATGATGACGCTTTCAGAAGCATTTTCAAACACCTGGTCCTCACTCCATATTTGTTGGAACACATGTCTATTTTTAGAAAGTCACCATTTCGGCACCGACATAAACCCTTGGCATCAATTACATCTTGGTACACTTAGTTTTAGTATCTGATACCTCGACGATGCTTTTTGCAAGATAGGTGGATTATTTTAAATAAATGCTTAAGTTATAATGTTTTAATTAAAAGTTAATCTTAAGTGTATTTAAAAATAAAGTGATTTATGACCCTTTTGAAGTGGGCACCCATGTTGAAGAAATGAAATATTTCAAAAGTAAATATTTTAATTTCCCCAAAAAGGGCATGGGGTTTTGGACAAAAAAATAAAAGGGTCTTTTTGGAGCTCATTTTTGTATGCGTAGATTTGGAGTAATGTTACACTGCTAGACTGAACTTTGGTTCTTCCAAGAACTTCTTGAGGATGAAAACCTTCTCAAAAAATTTCATCCATGGTGGTGAGAGATCTTCCCTAGGTGGTTGCTGGTAGTTTCACATAAAATCTATGCTCATGCTTCAATGCAAATTTTAGAAGATGTGCAAAGGGTTTACATTCAAATTTATTGAAGATTTATCCAAATAATAAATTTGAAGTTTTTCAAGGGTATTTGTAGATTAATTTGTGATTGTATGCCAAGGAAGAATTGCCTCATTCCTTGAGTAGCTTCCATGTTTGGGAAAGGGTTTAATAACCTTTATTAAACCCTAGTCACAGCCCTCTAAGTCTAGATGTTGATTGCAAGTGTAGAGCGTTACCTTAATACAACTATGTTTTCATCACAATACAAAGTGTTTCAGTTATAAGTTAAGGTGCCTCAGTTTGGGGATGGGACGTGAACATCAAATGGATGGATTCATGAGAATAGAGTGTCTTAAAATGTATTTTCCTTGGTGAAGCTTATTATTTAGGGTAAAATTGGATTTGTTAATCTTTTGATGTTTAGATGTTTAAATACACCTCTCCACTAAACATTGAAGGATCTAGGGTCAAATGGCGAGCATTATCATACACTAGGTCACTTTCAGATGTAGGGAAACTTGTATTAGGGAATTAATTATCAATTTTTCCTTCTCCTATGTCCAATTGACCATTAGAACCCTAATTATGCAAATATGACAACAAATCAATGAATTACAGAAAAATCTCTCGCAGATGGGAGCAAAATACAAAATTACAGAGTACCTATTTTTAGGGTTTCGAAGCAAAACAATCGAGGACACTAGAGAGGGCGCCCAAGTCCAAGGTGTTAGTTTCAGGATACACAACTGAGAGAGGGGGTGAATCAGTTGTGTCTAAAACTTTTCTTTTATTAACCACTCAAATCCTTCTTATAATTCAGTAGCATAATAATAAATTAATCATGAAAATACGATGCAATAATTCGAGAGCAGAAACATATTAACACATATGACACCAAGATTTTAACATGGAAAACTAGTTAAGGGAAAAACCATGGGCTGACTAACCCAAGATTGTATTCTCTGTTAAAAGAATAAGAGGAATAAAATGGCACATGCCAATTAGGGCTCACTGCCTGAGCACACTGCTCACAAGAGGCCCACTGCCTACAGGAGACACACTGTCTACAGAATAATAAATCTTACATTCTTGAACTGAAGAATAGCATCTTCACCATGCTTGAGTTGATTCCCTTTAAGCCCAATACTTCCACTCTGCCTATCACACTTCTCCTCTCTACCACTCTCTCATCACGGCCAAGATACATATGAGGTGACTTCACAACTCTTATTTATACAAGACATCAACTTTGGGATAATCATTAAAGTCAACAAACTTTACAGAGCATATACACAAATACAACTTGATTTGTTACAAAAGACTTTATGTGGATCACCACACTGTCAGCCACATATATCTGCAACCCAAATCTACTTTGAGGAGCACACCACGCCTCACAAAAGATCTTCTAGATTATCTGCAACAGGTGCAAATCATCTGGTTGGCCAGGACTGGGAAGAACACCATTACCCAGAGGTAAATCTTCAATTACAAGCTCAATATTCAATGTAGACCACCAACATGAACTGGACATAATCTGGAGACTTCCACAAGCTTTCTTGAATCACCAAAAACATCTGCACCACTTCTACTTACTATAATCATTTGCATCTTTATCCAGAAAGTCAAGAACACAGCCAGTCATCTCTGTCAAACTAGAAAGATCACTTGCAGACCTCCAAACCACATACCATTTGAATTGATGACTCACATTAGCTTCCCAAACATACCACTCAATCTGCAAAACATTATATTACTTTTCTGGATCTTACCAGACCTATTTGTGCCAATCTGTCACCAGTGAACAACTGCCAGAATAGGTTCTACTCATATACCCATAACTTCTTCAGATGTTCATGCAGACCTTTGAAATCTTGACTGGACAACCTTAAGACATATATCTACAAACCCTTTTGTCTACATACTCTAATCTTCATCTTATCTAGGATCTTCACTTCATAGACTTTCACTATCTTCATTGTTCTTCTCTATTTCTGATAGGATTAATTTTCTCAATATCCTCAGCACACAACTCATCCAATCCTTGACATCAATGCAACAGGAGTATGTTGACATCCATGAAAACACTGGTTAGGCCCATACTTGCAACAATCTCCCCCTTTGTCATTGATGGCAACATATGATGTGAAAAACTATTTTAACCATTATGACAAGAACTTTCTCCTTACTGACTGACATAACTCCCCCTATCAGCAACAACCAGTCACATGTCTTCTTTCCTTCTACTGCTCCCCCTTTGATCAACAACCACTTTTGTTTTTCACATGTCTTCTCTCTCCCTTTGACATCAATGGAAAAGGCCACGTATTTGCAACAGTCATGTTTCAGAATCATACTGACTGCTCCCCCTGAGTAGCAGCCACCTAGCACCAATTTGGACCACAAGATATGATTGTGAGATCTTTCAGATTGATGCACATCAGTGCACCTTAATTCAAAACCAAAGGGGTAATAACCCCTAAATTCTCCCTGAGATACTCAAAAGAGTCCTTAGGTAGAGGTTTAGTAAAAATGTCTACAATCTGATCTTTAGAGGGCACAAACTCCAATCTGACTTCATTCTTGTTCACCTGCTCTCTCAAAAAATGAAACTTGATGGATATATGTTTTTTCGTAGAATGTAACACCGGATTCTTTGAAATATTTATTGCACTTGAGTTATCACAGAAGATTGTGATAGGTTCCTCATACTCCACTATGATGTCTCTTAGCATTTGATTCATCCACAATACTTGAGTGCAACTGCCTGCTACTGCAATATATTCTGCTTCTGCAGTGGATAAAGATATTGCCTCTTATTTCTTGCTTAACCAAGAAACCAATCTTTTCCCTAAAAAGAATGCTCCACCACTGGTACTCTTCCAGTCATCCACATCTCTTGCCCAATCTACATCTATATATGCATGAAGAGAGAAATCATGATCTCTAGGATACCATAAACCATACTCAACTATTCCTTTTAGATATTTGAGAATCCTCTTGATTGCCATGACATTAGATGCTCTAGGATCAACTTGGAATCTACTAACAAGACCAACAACATTCATTATGTCAGGTCTAGTTTGAGTAAGATACAATAGTCCTCCAATCATTGACCTGTACTTTTTTTGATCAGCCTTAGGAGAGTCATCATCTTTGCTCAGTTTACATATGATTGCCATGGGAGTATTCATTGGTTTTGAATCTTCCATTCCAAATTTCTTCAACAATTCTTTCACATATTTTGTCTGAGATATGAAGATTCCTTTCTTTGTTTGAGTGATTTGCAAACCCAAGAAGAAATTCATTTCCCCAAACATAGACATCTCGAATTCACTTTTCATTTGATTTGCAAAATTCTTGCACATACTATCTCTTCCTCCAAAAATAATATCATCAACAAATACTTCAACAATCAAGATATTTTCATGTTCAATCTTGAAGTATAAGTTACTGTCAGCAATACCTTTGTTGAAACCAATCTTCAAAAGATGCTTATCTAGTCTTTCACATCAGGCTCTTGGGGCTTGTTTGAGTCCATACAGTGCTTTCTTCAGCTTGCAGACCATATCCCCATGATCAGACAATTGAAATCCATCCGATTGTTCAATGTATACTTCTTCTTCCAAGTCACCATTCAAGAAGGCTGACTTGACATCCATTTGATATACTTTGAAATCCTTGAAGGTAGCAAAGGCAAGAAATAATCTGACTACTTCAATTCTTGCCACCGGAGCAAAAGTTTTGTCAAAATCAACTCCTTCTACTTGGGAATAACCCTTAAAGACCAATCTAGCTTTGTTTCTGACTACTTCACCATCTTCATTCAGTTTATTCCGGAAGACCCATTTGGTTTCGATCACATTTTTGTTTCTAGGTTTGGAACAAGATCCCAAGTGTGATTTTTCTCAATTTGCATTAGTTCTTCTTTCATTGCTTAGTCCATCTTTCATCATTGCATGCTTTATTCACTATCTTTGGTTCAATCTTTGAAATTAAACAATAATTTTCTGAATCTTAAGCAATCTTTCTTCTTGTTTGAACACCTTTGCTTTTATCACCTATGATCTGATTTTTAGAGTGATTCAGTATTACATACCTAGGAATTTTGGGAGTTTCTTGCATTTCTATTTCTTGAACAGGTTCATTCAAACTTATCTCTTCTTCCTGATTCTCTGGATCAGTCTAGATCTGAATTTCAGAAGAGGCCTGAATCAGAACATCATTCTGATCATCTTCATCATATTCATAGAACCTTGATGGTTTTTCAACGCCTTCATCAACCTTTACATTTGTACTATCTATAATCTTTCTCAATCTCTTGTTATAACATCAGTATGGTTTTCTTTGAGTAGAGTAACCTAAGAATATTCCTTCATCACTTCTAGCATCAAATTTGCCAAGGTCTTCATCTCTTTTAATGTAACATTTGCTACCAAAGACTTTGAAATACTTCATAGTGGGAGTGATGCCAAACCAGAGTTCATAAGGGATCTTACCAGTATTATTTCTGATTTGTACTCAATTAAGGGTATAGACAGTCATGCTTACAGCTTCTCTCCAGTAGATCTGAGGAATATTTGCTTCCATCATCATGGTTCTAGATGCTTCCTGGATGGACCGGTTCTTTCTTTCTACTACTCCATTCTACTGTGGAGTCCTTGGATCAGACAACTGTCTTTTATCCCATGTTTCTCATAGAACTCTATGAATTCTTCAGATGTGAATTCACCACCTCTATTAGACCTGAGACATTTTATGTTCAATCCGGTTTCATTCTCTACCATAGCTTTGAATATTTTGAATTTCTCAAGAGCCTCAGATTTTTCTTTTAGGAAAGTTACCCACATCATTCGGGAGTGGTCATCAATTAATAGCATGAAGTATCTATCACCTTGCAAACTTCTGATTCTTGTTGGTCCACATAGATCAGTATGTACTAAGTCCAACAATCTGGTAGAAGATTGTTCCTTGCTTTTGAATGTGACTCTGCTCTGTTTACCCAACTGACATTCTTTGCACAAACTATTAGAGGGTTTCACAAGTCTTGGAAGATCGCTTATAGCCTAAGTGTTGCTAATCTTGATGATATTATCAAAGTTCACATGACACATTCTCCTATGCCACAACCAACTCTGATCAATTTGAACAAATAGATGACTTTTACCAGTGCCAACCAAGTGGAAGATGTTACCTTTTATTTGTGTACCAGATGCAATCTTTGTACCAGAACTTTTAAAGATCTTACATTTTCCATTTTTGAATCAGAGATCATAGCCTTTGTCCACTAAATGTCCAACACTGAGAAGATTGTGCTTCAGACCTCCAACATACAACACATCACTGGTTTTGTTCTTTCCATCAAAAGAAATAGTTCCTCTACCTCTGATTCTACCGGCAGAATTATCACCAAATTTTACAACTCCTCCTTCATATCTTTCCAAATCTATAAACTTGTTTTTATCACCTGTCATATGATGTGAGCATCCACTATCAATGATCCAATCATCCTTTTCTTCAACTTGAGCAGCCAGAGATTTTTCTATTATTTTATGATTGACAAATTCAGAGGACATTTGATCTTCTTCCTTGATGGCAATAAACACCTAGTCACTTTCAGATTTGTTTCCTGTCTCTAATTCATCATCTGTTACTCCTTCATCATCATCATTATCTTCATGAACATAGTAACACTTCTTTTGAAATCTTGGTCTATTAGGGTTTGGCTTAGAAAATCTTTTCAGACACCTTGAGGCAAAATGACCAATCTTATTGCAGTTAAAACATTTGAAAGGCAATTTTCCTTCATACTTACCGGATCCTCTTAGCAGTCTTTTGCAATGAGGGCCTCAAGTTGTTCATCTTCTACTTCATCCTCTTCCAGATCTTTCCTTGCTTTCTCATACCAAGATGATTTTCTTGAGGAACTTTCTCCTGGATCACATCTTTGTTTACCTTTTGTAGAGACACTAGCTTTGAATGCAAATTCAGTCTTGGGAAGTGCATCACCAAACTTAGTTAACTCAAATGCAGATATCTTATCAACCAATTGATCCCTTGAGATAGATGTCAAGGATCGAATTTCCTCAATAGCAGCAACTTTGTGTTTGTAAGCAGGAGGTAAGGATCTAAGAACCTTAGCAACAATTTCATCTTCATCCAGAATTCCACCAACATATATGATACCACAAACAAGCTCATTTACTTTTGTCATGTAAGAATTGATATTCTCATCTTCACACATCTTTAGGTTTTTAAATTTTCCTTTCAGACTCTGTAGCTTGGCACATTTAACATACTTGTCTCCATGCAGAAGTTCTAGTTTTTCACAAATCTCATGTGCATTTTTTAGATCAATAACATTTGTCAGCTCTGAATCAGACAAGGCACTTAGTAGAGCTTCTTTGGCCCGAAGATTGTTTTCAGCATCTCTGATTTCATCTATGGTTCTTGGACCATTCTGAGGAGGAGCATACCTTTTTGAAGCCATGATCCAATATTGCATTCCCATACATTGCAAGTGACATTCCATGTGGCTTTTCATAGAGTGTAATTGGTTCCATCAAACCTCAGACTATCCTTTTTGTAGGAAGACATCCTGGATCTCCTCAAGCGGTTAAGCCTTTTTTAGGAACTTAGCTCTGATACCAATTGTTAGTTTTAGGATACAAAACTGAGAGGGGGGGTGAATTAGTTGTGTTTAAAAATTTTCTTTTATTAACCACTCAAATCCTTCTTATAATTCAGTAGCATAATAATAAATTAAACATGAAAACATGTTGCAACAATTCAAGAGCATAAACATATTAACACATATGACACCAAGATTTTAACATGGAAAACCCGGTTAAGGGAAAAACCATGGGGTGACTAACCCAAGATTGTATTCTCTATTAAAAGAATAAGAGGAATAAAATGGCACATGCCAATTAGGGCTCACTGCCCGAGTACACTACCTATAGGAGACATACTGTCTACAGAATAATAAATCTTACATTCTTGAACTGAAGAATAGCATCTTCACCATGCTTGAGTCAGTTTCCTTTAAGACCAATACTTTTACTCTGCCTATCGCACTTCTCCTCTCTACCACTCTCTCATCACAGCCAAGATACATTTGAAGTGACTTCACAACTCTTATTTATACAAGACATTGACTTTGGGATAATCATCAAAGTCAGCAAACTTTACAAAGCATATACACAAATACAACTTGATTTGTTACAAAAGACTTTATGCAGATCACCACACTGTCGGCCACATATATCTGGGACCCAAATCTACTTTGAGGAACATGCCATGCCTTGCAAAACATCTTCTATATTATCCACAACAGGTGCAAATCATTCAGTCAGCCAGGACTGGGAAGAACACCATTACCCAGAGGTAAATCTTCAAGTACAAGCTCAATATTCAATGCGGACCACTGACATGAACTGGACACAATCTAGAGACTTCCACAAGCTTTCTTGAATCACCAAAAACATCCGCACCACTTCTACTTACTATAATCATTTGCATCTTTATTTGGAAACTCAAGAACACAGCCAGTCATCTCTGTCAAACTAGAAAGATCACTTGCAAACCTCGAAACCACATACCATTCAAATTGATGACTCACATTAGCTTCGTAAACATACCACCTAATCTGCAGAACATTATATTGCTTTTATGGATCTTACTGGGCCTATTTGTGCCACTTTGTCACCACTGAACAACTACCGGAATAGGTTCTACTCATATACCCATAACTTCTTCAAATCTTCATGTAAACCTCTAAAATCTTGACTAGACAACCTTAAGACATATATCTATAAACCCTTTTGTCCACATACTCTAATCTTCATCTTAACTAGGATCTTCACTTCATAGACTTTCACTATCTTCATTGTTCTTCTCTGTTTCTGATAGGACTAATTTTCTCAATATCCTCAACACACAACTCATCCAATCCTTGACATCAATGCAACAGGAGTATGTTGACATCAATGACAACACTGGTTAGGCCCATACTTGCAACACAAGGTACCTACTTTTTGGGGGAATTTAGCCCTCCTTCCTGTACTGATCAACCATGTAACTTTAGTTTTCTGAGATCTATCTGCGGAGGACATTGGAGCAAACGCCCTAGTCCTAGAAGTGCTCCTTTGTCTGACTTTTCTTCAGATCCTGAATCCTTGATGCCTGCCAAGCCTTCCTGCAACTCCACTTTCTCCAGATGTGACACCTGTAACCTGTAATCACAAGACTTGGTTTGGGGGTTGTGGTGTTTAGAGGGTTGCCTCAGTCAAACCACAGAGGACATTTAAGTGTCTGAACATCGTTGTCAGATAGAGATGGCATGCCATTGTGAGGAAGAGGCCAAAAACTAAAGGAATCAAGGATAAAAACACAATGATAAGTCAGCTTGTAGTGAAGCTCTAATGGAGGAAGATGCTCTTCATGCCATGAGGAGATTGATGCTCAAATCTGCAAATATCAACACATAAAACATACAAGTCTACTCTTGCAACACAATAGAAGACTTGAATCACTTTTAGGATGCCAAAATCACATGAACATAATCTAGTCTACAAATGAATGCCAACACATGCTTATATATGCAATTGTAAGCACTCCCGCCAAGATATTTGAAATTCAAACTTACCGTGTCAGCAAAGGGACCTAATAACGGTCACAAACCAACACCCACAAATTAGAGCTGCCCCAAAATAGGGTAGGACTAGGGCACAGGTGCCCAAGTCCTCTCCCCCTATTTTGGGTGGGGTACAACTCAAGGTGTCCACCTAGGCCCAGTTTGCCAAGAAACCTAGGTCTCATTCCATCGGGATGCCAAAATATGAACTAGAATGTCCTAAATGCATACTAAAGACCCGGGAGCTAAATCTTATGAGGGAAAAGCCCCCAAGGGGACATTTTCTGATGTTACATTTAGCCCCCACTTTAATGTATGTATAAACGTGAGGCCAATACATGCATTAAAGTAAGGTCGCAAACACAGCAAACACACCAAGCACGGAGAAGACACGCCAATCACATAGAAAATAGTAATAGACATGCAAAACATGAAGAAGACAGTTACAGTCATGTAGCACATGGAGCAGATAGTTAATGCATAGAAGACACATTAATGCATGGAAGATAGAAATGATATCTTTTCTTTTCTTTTTCTCATATTTATGAAATGCAAATGCAAGTATTGGAAAGTAAACAAACCTCCCATAATACACGAAGCACTACTCAGGGACGCTGGTCTCTATATATATGGGGCAACACACATGCAAGACACACGAAACCTCCCAAAATGTATGAAGCACTACCCAAGAGTGCTGGTCTCTACATACGGGGAAACAAACACGCCACACAAAACAAGCACACCAAAACACACACACTTGAAGACATGGAGAAAACACGGCAAACAAGCAATGGAGTGTACCTATTTCTAGGTCCAACACCATCTCGGGCACATTATAGGTACACACCGATGACTAGGCTTCGAAACAAGAATTACCAAAGACATGCTTAAGGGTTGAGTTAGTCATAGAATTGCTCCCCACCTCTGCAGAGGACTTTTGAAAATGACAGGATGATGTAATCTACTCTGAGAAATACACCATCCCCACCTCCATAGAGGGCTTAAGAAAAAGGATATGCTCGATATCCCACCTCCACAGAGGGATTAAATGATTGATTGATTGATTGTAAACAAACTCAGAATGCATGATGCACTACTCTGGTGTGCAAGTCTCTGCATCTGAGGTCAAACACATTGCTAACATCTATAATAGACAGCTTACTTTATATATACCCCCATCTTAAGGTGGTTGATATCATGCACCAATATCAAGCACGTTAAGGTAGGAAGAAAACACACAAGGGAACACCAACTTTCACAAAGCCCATGGCCCCCAGAGGTGACATGTACTTTACGATCACCAAATGTTCCCACAAACACATCCCTACAAAAAATATGTTAGTGTCTACAAGATCGTGATAAACAACAACATCAATACATATGATTAACCACACAAAGAGCCAAGGTTATACAACAAATTCAAAGTTTGAGGATAACCGTAGGGCTATATCACAAAGCTCTCTGATTCGAGTACCATCGAGGCCAGATTCAAAGACAAACAAAGGTGCATAGAGCAGCAGTATTGTTAAGGTTTGTAAAAGTGATAGAAACATCATCAAATTCACTACACAAAAAGCACGAGTGCTTCCCCTAGCCAAGCGTCGGATAAGATATACAACCCCATCATCATATTAGGAACTACAGTCCATTTTTTTATTGCTCTCGAAAGGGACACTAGGTCCGCATCAGTATAAATGTTTGTCGTCGTCTGCCTGCTAGATGGAAACACTAGAGGAAGGGAAACAATAAATAAGAGAGGAGAAAACAAGTGTCTTTAGGGACAGTCACATAAGAGGGTGACCCCAAGTGACCAACGACAACGCTATGTCTACAAGACACAACACACAAACATGAAATCAGAGAGAGAGGCAATATAGAAGAATGATGATACAAATAGAAGGTCACAACGGAGGTGGTCTCCTAGTATCCTGAACCTTACAAGAGAATCTGAGGTCATCCCAGGAGGCCTAAACAACACATAACACATCACAGGGGAAGCACATCATGAGAGAGATAATAGGTTATAGATACTTACCTGTAGGATCTTCGTACTAAGTCTTGTCATCAAGAAAATCATTGTCGTATTTCCAAACATAAGGTATAATTGCCAAGTAATTGTCATTATTCTTTTGTTCATTCTTAAATGCTTCTTGGTTTGTCTCAATGTTAGGTGGAATGTGTTTTTGTTGAAGTTCATTAGTACACATATGCTCTATCCTCTTAGGTGGTGGGAGAAGCAAATTATTTTGAGTGATCTCAACATCCATCCTTGAGGGATTTAATGTTAGAGACTTCTCCTCATCTACTAGGACTACATCCTTAGTGATGTCCAAATGACTTGAATATTCAAACAAAGGAGGGACATTAAAGGTCTTCTCTTCCTTAGTGAAATCCAAGGTGTATGAACAATCAACGAAAGGAGCAAGGTTGGTAGGATGATCCATAGAGGTTTCATGGATTATGATAGAGTTTTTATTGTTGTTAGATGAAAACCTATCATCCACCCATGGGATGTTCATTGTTGAAGGGATTTATTCATTCACTACTGCTTCCTCTTGGCCAGGGAGAGCATTAGAATGGCAAAGTGGTGATAGCTCTTTATTTGCTAACGCTTCATCTTGGCCAGAGTGAGCATTAGAATGAAGACTTGATGATGTGATGTTAATAGATGTGTCAATGAAATCATCCTCTTGCATCAAAGTGTCCTCATGAGGGGGAATAATCTTTGGAGAGGGATCATAAGGTAAATCAGAGTTATCATCACATGTTTTATCAATAGGTGCCATAGTAGAATTTCCCATAAAATCATCCAAGGCTTCATCTAACATTTGAAGATTGTCACTAATGTATGTATTATTGATCATTAATTTCATGAGACCATCCAATATCAAAGGGTATATTCCCATAAGAGTTGTGAAGCTATCAAAGTCAGCTATATGACAAAGGATTTCATATGTAGAGCACATAGAGAGATCAACATCATGAATGTATGCTATTTGTTCCAGGACTTTAGGATGTTTATCAGTGAATTTAGAGAAATGCTCAACGTCTATGATGTATGCAAAGATTTCCTCCAAATAAATAGCCATGATATATGCATTCAAATCAATGCCAAATCATATTTTAAAAGTTTTCAACAGTATTTCAAGACAAGTGCAAAACTATATGCAAAAATGGTTTTAAATGCTTGATTTTTTTATACTTTTTCAATGCAGGTGAATGAACCAAAGGGTATTGTAAGGATTTAAGTCAAGGTCAAAAATTTATATGTCTGATATCAGTCCAAAACAACAATATAATCACTCTCAACACACTCTTGATGCAAATCCAAGATAATGCCAAGTCAAAATATAGTGAAAATATGTCAAAACAGGCACTTTTTTCACCAAAATTCAATGCAAGAGAGCATAACAAAGGGTGTTGTAAGGAAAATGATGATGGAAAAAAATAAATATCAGTAATAACAGCCAATTGGTGCAAAAATATCCAACACAACACGCTTTTAGTGCCACTTAAGGTCAAATCCTAGTGAAAATATAGCAAAAATAAATTATTTTTCACAGTTTTTCAATTCCAAGACCTAGAAAAATGGGTGTTGTAAATAATTTTAGGAGGTACAGAAAATAATATCAATAATATCAGTCATCTCAATCCATAAAATTGATCACAACATGCTTGGAGTGCAAACTAGGTCAAACCCTAGGGCCAAAATAGCCAAAATGTGTGGTTTTTTGCAAAATTTTCACTACAAGAGCCCGATAAAAGCGTGTTGTGAAGATTTTTATGAGGGGTGGAAAATGATTACCCTAATAATAATAAATTAATGCAAAAACATCCTTCACAACACACCTATAGTGCAAGTTTAGAGAGTCGATAAGGCCAAATTTAGCGAA
This sequence comes from Cunninghamia lanceolata, assembly GCA_027924645.1. Taxonomy (NCBI): domain Eukaryota; kingdom Viridiplantae; phylum Streptophyta; class Pinopsida; order Cupressales; family Cupressaceae; genus Cunninghamia; species Cunninghamia lanceolata. The sequence goes on from BSBN01000021.1 coordinate 29,125,166, forward strand.
AATCATTATTTTTGAAGACCTAGGTTTCAGATCTTGGGAAAAAATGATATGTGAGAGTTTTAAGGTTTGATTTATGATGGAAATTAAATACTCTCAGATCTGTAAATGATTTTTAAGTTTAAACATGCAAAATGCCCATGCAAATTTAATGAAAATGCATCAAAATTGCTAGTTTTTGTTGAAATTTTCTATGCAAAAATGCAAATATTTTAACTCTAAATGCAAATTCACACTAAAATTCAAGAATACAGCCAAATGAAAATTTGAATGAGCCTCTAAAATCAGTACAAAAAATTGATAAAAGATTTTGCCTACTAACCCTAGATTTTGGAATTACTATGTTATATAAAATTGTCAAAATTTCCACAAAACCCTAGCAATTAAATGATGAAAATGCAATGTAAATTTTTTATTTTTTAAATTTTTCTGTAGTTTATATCAGATCTGATGCAAAAATCATGAATTGGGAAAATTTAGGAAGAATTGGTGCAATTTAGTAAGCCTAACAATGCAATTTTTTTGTATTTTTCAAAATTTTCAATTTTTTTGAAATTTTCTCAATGCAATAAAGTAAATGCCTATATGAATGAATGAAATCACACCAAATACGCAGACAAACACTCAGCAAGTTGCAATTTAAGTCCAAAAATATGGGTTCACCAAAATGTTTAGGGTAAAATTAGATTTGTTAATCTTTTGATGTTTAGATGTTTAAATCCGCCTCTCCACTAAACATTGAAGGATCTAGGGTCGGATGGCAAGTATTATCATACCCTGGGTCACTTTCAGATGTAGGGAAACTTGTATTAGGGAATTAATTATCAATTTTTCCTTCTCCTATGTCCAATTGACCATTAAAACCCTAATTATGCAAATACGACAACAAATCAATGAATTATAGAAAAAGCTCTTACAGACTGGAGCAAAATACAGAATTACAAAGTACCTATTTTGGGGGTTCTAAAGCAGAATAGTCAGGGACACTGGAGCGAGTGCCCAAGTCCAAGGTACCTTCTTTTTGGGGGAATCTAGACCTCCTTCTGGCACTGATCAACCCTGTAACTTCAGTTTTCTAAGATCTATCTGTGGAGGACATTGGAGCAAGCACCCTAGTCCTAGAAGTGCTCCTTTGTCTAACTTTTCTTTAGATCCCAAATCCCTAATTCCTACCAAGCCTTCCTGTAACTCCACTTTCTTCAGATGTGACCTGTAACCTGTAATCACAAGACTTGGTTCGGGGGTTGTGGTGTTTAGAGGCTTGCCTCAGTCAAACCCCGAAGGACACTTAAGTCTCTGAACACCATTGTCAGATAGAGAGGGCATGCCCTTGTGAGGCAGAGGCCAAAAACCAAAGGAATCAATGATAAAAACACAATGATATGTCACCTTGTAGTGAATCTCTCATGGAGGAAGATGTTCTTCATGCCATGAGGAGATTGATGCTCAAATCTACAAATATCAACACATAAAACATACAAGTCTACTCTTGCAACACAATAGAAGCCTTGAACCACTTTTAGGATGCCAAAATTACATGAACATAATCTGGTCTACAAATGAATGCCTACACATGCTTATATATGCAACTACAAGCAATCCTGCCAAGATATTTCAAATTCAAACTTACTGTGTCGGCAAAGGGACCTAATAACGGTCACAAACCGACACCTAGAAATTAGGGCTGCCCCAAAATAGGGCAAGACTAGGGTGCAGGCACCCTAGTCCTCCCCCCTATTTTGGGTAGGGTATAGCTCAAGGGGTCCACCTAGGCCTAGTTTACCAAGAAACCTAGGTCTCATTCCATCGAGATGACAAAATATGAACTAAAATGTCCTAAATGCATACTAAAGAGTGGGGAGCTAAACCTTATGAGGGAGAAGCCCCATTGTGTATGTTGGATGCCTTGTCATAAGTGTAAATCTTCTCTTTCTTGTGTCATTTAAGAGGTTAGAATTTATATTTTCTAATTTCAAGTATTCCTAATTTAAAACAACTATTTGGGTATCAATGTATTCAATCTTATTCCATATGAATATGCTGCAAACTATTTGAAAAAATACTTCTTTATTATTATTGTATTTTTTTATGAAATGTTGAATGATTTATGGTCCAAACTTCATGATAAGTGGTACTAAAATAAAGTTCTTTGAATATACTTAGGGTTAAGAAAAATATGAAGTGTTTGATGAAATGCCAGCATGATATAAATCAGAAAAAAATTTGGGTTTGAGGTAAAACAATTAAGGGTGGACATTGCAATTATGGATGATAGTGATGGAGAATGGGTGGACTTATGTGGAAGCATGAAGCATACAGGTGTGATGGGGGAGATGTGTGGGAAAGGGGATGTAATATGGGGATACAAGTGTCTAAGGGGATGCCATGGGGTGGAGGGGAACTGTTGATGGTGATTTTAGCACACAACAATGTAGATGAAATACAAAGTACCTCACCTCTTTTGAAAAGTATCCTATCTTAGATAAGACTACCCAAAGATTTATATAGCTAGGTCTTAGCTTTGCAAGATATTTAAGTGGAATGTATTAGTTGTACTAGCAAATGGGACTTACATGCAATGATAGGGTTTGATGAAACAATGACAATAAAGTGTGCAAAACCCTATGATATTCTCAGTAGATTTGGAATATGATTATTGCTTAAAGACCTAAATCTAACAATTGTTTATAAATAAAATGCAAAAAGGGTAAGGGTTTAGAGGGAAAATATGAAATCCTAAGTGACAGTTACAACTAGATAAAATGTTGAAGATAGACAAATGCTTTTCAGTAAACCATTTCCTATTTCACCAGGATAACAAACCCACAATGTTGCAAGAAATGATGCAATATTCAATGGAAACTTATGATTTTCAAATCACATTTACTCATCAAATACCCAATTATGGCGTAATCTAACTTGTAAAATACAATCGAACTGAATTCAATAATAAGGCTCAGGCTAACTATACACAGCAACTTACAATCAGCAAGCACTAATAGTATGAACCAAAGCATTCATCGAATATCTTTAACATTCATCCAATATTGCAAAAGTACATTTAACTAACTCCAAATTGATGTGAATCATGAAAGCAAAAGAGATAACACAATGGACAAATTTCTAGCAATCCTACAAATTTTTTTTGTATTAATCAATTCAGCAGAGTCTCAGTAATTCACCATCAAAGATTTGTTACAATAAGAGAAAATGATGGCCCTTTTATAGACAAGGCACCATCCTGAGTTTTTCAATGGACAGTAGAGATTTACTCAACACCAAGGGTCCAGATTACATGGCATTAAATGAAGCGCAACGATTTGTTACATTTTTCGTGTTTACTTTTGTCTTGATAGAAAAAGACAAAATATAGCCTCAAAATACATTGAATCTAGACAAAATGAGTTCCCATTTGGCTATATATGACTAAGAGCCAATTTACAAGGCAAAAAGAAGTCAAAAGAAGGTTGTAATATTCAACAATTCACTATCCTCCATGTGTGATTTTAGAAGTTTCTCTTTTGCTTTGGCTTGAGCAAAAGATGCTACTTTCATTATCTAAACTGGAGAGAGAGAGTCAAAATTCAGTGGCCCTTGAATCAACTCAAGTTCATCTGACTCCATCATTTCTTTGTCTAGAAAATTTTGTACTGTCTCTATAGTGTCTCTTTTCGACTCTACTTCATTCGTTTTGGGGGCATCCGGATTGACTTGCTTATTGACATCAATGGTATTTATTTCTTCTTTCTATCCTTCCTCTTCTGGAACAAAGGAGTCTAATGCCTCAGATGGCTCTTCATCATTTTTCTTTAATCCTTCAACATCCTTCTTAGAAAATGTTTCTTCTTTCTGTCCTTCCTCTTTTGGAATAGAGGAAACTAATGCCTCATATGACTCTTCATCATTTTTCTTTAATCCTTCAACATCCATGTTAGAAGGCTCTTCATCTGTTTCCTCTACAATGGGAAGATTAAACCTTTTCAAGGGTTTCCAGAGAATTTCTTTTGTCTCATCAGCTATTTGGTCAGTTTCTCCAAGCATGAGTTTATTCATTCTAGACTTGCACCAGAAATCATCTTTACTATCCTTAAAAACCATGTTCATTTGCTTTGGAGTGATAGAAGGACATAGTTGTATCACTATCTGCTCCTGGATCTCCAAGTCTTTTGCCTTGGCATTCTCTTTTCTCAACTCTAGTACTTCCTCTAGGCTCTTAGGAATTAATGAAATTATTTCAATAAAGGCTTCATTGTAGATGTTCAAATAGTTGATAGTTACCTCTTCAAGAATTCTCTTATCCACATCATTGTATTCATCATAAAATTCTATCACCGGCTGCAAGTTTCGATCTACAGTGATGACTTTAATGATGTCTTCAATTGATAGAGTGGGTTTTTTAACAAATTCTTCTGTCTTCTACTCCTCATCATTCTTTTCATCCTTGGAGAATTTGAGCTTGTCTTTCTTTAATTCTCTGACCTCTATATCTGATTCTGTTTCTTCATCATCTTTGATGCTCACATATGTTCTTGTGGCCTTAGTCTTCTTTCTCTTTTTAGTAGGTTTAGCTTTTTATTTTGTAGACTTTGAGCTTTCAGAGGTGACAGGTGAAAAACTTCTAGTAGATCTTGTCTGGGTAGAGGCTTTCACCGGAATGCTTTCTTTCTTTGCTCCTTCCCCTTCCCTTTTAGTTCTGTCTATTCTTTCTCTATTTGCAGCAACTGCCTCCTTTGTTATGCCAAACATCCTAGCAAGCTCTTCAACCTCCCTTCTTACTTTCCTTTTTGTTTCCGGCTTCCTTAACTCAACATGCAATTTTATGTTTAGCTCATCAAAGGTGCCACACCTCTTTGCTTCAGTGTCCTTGGGTTGGCTTAACAAATGTTGAACATGAGCCTCTAATAGGTTTTCATTTTCTTCATAACCCATGGGCATCACCCATACAGTCCTTGGCTCAACTGCCTCCATTAGGCATTGGTCTGTATCAACCATGAAGCAAACTGTATATTTGTATTTATCAACTATTGATTTTGGTATTCTCTCTCTTGCATGCATTATGCCTTGGAAATTCTTGAAGTAACCCCACAGAGCTGCCTTCCAGGCTTGTATATCACCAAGTGCATATAGGTAATCCCTGATTTGAATGGCCACTGGTTTATCATTTGTCCAAATCAGACCTGTTGATCCTGGTAGCTCATTCATGAAGTAGAATAATAAGCATAATATCAAACTACCATATTTGAAGGTATTTTTCTTGTCTTTCTTGATCTTCTCTAGATTTTCCATCAGTTGATTCAATGGAAGCTCACACAAATCATAGTCTATATTTTCTCTCAGCATTTGATATGCAACATAGATTGTTGTACCAGATACAAAATTCTCTCTGCTTGAGTGAAATTTTGTAGCCAATTATGATTGATGCAAACTTGTATCTGGATTAATGATATTATCTATAGTCATTACCCTCCTATCATATTTTGATTCAGTGTCTTTTGTTACCATTTGATTATTCACAGATTTGAGTGCAGGTAATCCACTAGTTGAGTGTAATCCGGTTACAGGCCTGATGGCATCTTTGGTTATCTTAAATGGACTCATTAACCACGTGAAGCTATCATGTATCCTGCTCAAGACATACCGGACCCATTCATCTTCTCCAAATGATGGGAAATGTATGCAATGCGCAAAGTGCTTATCCTTTAGGGCCTTGAATTCCATCTTGAGTTCAAAGTTCTCATTACTTAGTTGTTTGTGATACAATTCTACCAATTCTAGGTCTCCCAATTCCTTAAGGTTTGTATGAATGTAAACCCTAACATCTTCTACATGTAGAACACCATGCGGGACATGCAAAAATGCACCCAAGGGATCAACTTCTAGAGATTTGAAGGGATGTTTCTTGAATTTCGGTCTTAGCCTCTCAATGACATTCACAACCATTGGAGTAGCCATTCTAGCAAAGAAATCTGGAGAGAATTTGTAGAAGAGAAGTACCTTTTCACACCTTAGGGTTTGAAGCTAATGTCGAAGCAATTTCCTATTTGAATTTGATCTTTCGTTTGAACTTGAGTAAACTGTAGGATCTCCTCTCAGAGCTCTTCTCTCTTCTTCATTTTGAATGCAAAGTGTGATAAATGGTGAATGAAGACCCTTTTATCCTTCCGCTAAACCTAATTTGTCATTGTAATAAATGCACAACCTTTTAAGTCAACCATTTACCCTGTTTCTCAAGCGAGCTTTTCATGAATTGCCTTGTGGATTTTCAACCTAGTAACTTAGTGATTTGATAACACATATCTACCTTATAAACTTACCTCTGGATCCACAGGTCAGAACATTGTATTTTCAGATCATACTGGATCAATTTGTATTGCTCTGTTAACACTGGATGGTTACTAGAACCAGATCTACTCAAGTGGTCATAAACCTTGTGAAACTTTATGCGGACCTCTCACATTCTGACTGAAAGTTCTTTGGAGGATTTTCTAGGAACCCCTTAATCCGCAACATCAGATATTTACTCAATGTGCTGAATTTAGGCACTTACTAACTGGCTAGGGGGAAATGATTTTCTCTGTAGCTCCCCTTGAGCCAGAGTTCACTTTTTAGTTTCTGGAAGGATTATCAGCACTAGATTTTAGTGCGGATCTATCTCCAATATTCATTGTACTCTTCTTTACCCAAATCTTGTTCATCTCCTTTTAAACTTCATCTGCATTCACTTTACCTTTGCCTTTATCTTGTTTCTGATCATGTTCCACCAGACCTTTTCTATTTTGATTTTTGCTTCTACGAAATCTAGCTGTATGACCAAATCCATTGCAATTGCAACACACAACATTTCTTTGTTTATTTGAATGATATCCTCTTGATCTGTACTCATTAGCCAAATGTCCAATTCTATTGCATACAAAACATCTACCATTGAAAGAATTGTTCATTTGCATATTTCTGCATTCATGAGATTTGTGACCATACCTTTTTCAATTGAAACATTGAGTGGAGAAGGATGGATTGATCTGATTTATTCTATTTCTACACTGAATTGCTTTATGACCAAATTTGTTGCAATTGAAGTAGTATCCATTGAAAGATGGATATCGTTGAGCAATTGGTTACCTTACCGAAGGTCTTCTAGGCCTATTTCTTTGATTTCCTGATCCAAAACTTCCACCTTTCTCATATCCCAAGCCATGCTTATCATCTACCCTCTTTTGACTTTTAAGAAGAACTTCAAGTTGGGCTAAATTTATCTTGAATTTTTCTTTGTATTCATTTGTAGATTGAAGATCTTGTTTAAGAGTGTCAATCTGACTCTCAAGTTGTTCTTCATTGTATTTGGCTTCTTCAAGATTAGATTCAAGATGTCTGATTATTCTATCCATTTTGTGGTAGTCCTCTATTTTCTACTTGAGAGATTGTTTTAAATTATCTTCAGATTTTCTTTTTTCTTCAATTTCTTGGGTGAATTTCATAACCCCTAATTCCATTTCATGTCTCATCATAATGACTTCTTTTGATAGCTTCTCACATAGCTTAGTTTTCTCATTCAGATCCTCATCATTATTATTGCTTCATTTTGATTTGCTAGTTTCTGAAGTAGTTCCTTTCTTTTTCTTACAGAATCACTAAGTTTTTCTTTTAGCTCATTGATGAAACCATCAGCTTCCTTGATTCTCTCTCTCAAATTATTGACCTCAGAGTGGGATTGTTCAAGATCATCTAGGGAAAACTAAAGTTGTTCTTTCATACCATATGCATCCATTAAGATTCCCAGATCCTCCTCAAGCTGTTAGGTATTTTCTGAGGGACTTGGCTTTAATACTAATTTTTGGAAACAATGCAGATAACTGAGAGGGGGGGTGAATCAGTTATCTTATAACTTTTCTTCTTTTTACTTTCTTTTCTTATCTTAACATTTAGTGTTATATCAAAACATGAAAGAAAAGGCAACCATAAGAACTGAAAATGAAATTAACACACAACACAAGGATTTTTATGTGGAAACCCTGTTAAGGGAAAAACCACGGGGTGACTAACCTAAGATTGTATTCTCTGTTAAAAGAATAAGGAGTACAAATTTGGCACTTGCCAATTAGGGCTCACTGCCTGAGCACACTGCTCACAAGAGGCCCACTGCCTACAAGAGACTCACTATCTACAAATGCTTACAGATGATGCCAAAGTGTTTGAACTAATGAACAACATCCATGCATGCAAGAATTCAATTCCAGTTAGGCACTATATGATGATCTGACACATTTCATTCTTCCTCTGCTCAATATCACTCTTCAGTCATATTCTAGATTTAGATCTTTGTTTTCACACTTCTTCCTATGTCTTCTTCCACTTACTCTATATACCTATATGTCCCACAAGCTTGAATCCATTGAGTATATATATCTGCATCAAGGATTTCCAACAACTTCATAGTCGGCAACAAAAACACTTGAGATATTTGCAAGTTTCTGTTATGTCAGTTGAATCCCTACTTGGTTGATGATGCACATTAGAAACTTAGACATAGAAGTCATTAATCATGTCAGCCAATAATGTATAATGCCAAAAATTGCTTGATTAACACCTTTTATACATCTGGATTGAAGTCTGGTACTCTGTCGATTAGTTCTTGCTTTGTCTGCTCTATCTGACTGGAACCCAACATTCAGAAGCTCATATCTTTTTCATGCTTTATCACCAGAGGCTAAATCTCTGGAATACAATAGCCATGATACCCTTCTTGACTTGTCCAAGTCTATAACTTACTAAGTTACAACCATCTGAGAGATCCAGACCTGATTGTCAGACCATGTTGCATACTTTGTTCTTGTCTACTGGACCAAAACAATCTTCACTCTAACTTCCAGTATAGGCATATTATGTACTGCAGATGTGTAGAATAGACTTTGTTGCCATCAATGACAACACTTATGAAGCGATACAGTGTCTCTTTCCAACACCCAAGCCCAAGGTACTATTTTTTAGAGGGCTTGTTGATATTTTCTGCTACGAACTGCAACCACTTCAGAGATTCTCGACACTATGAAATTGAGGGTCAAAAGAGTGGGTGCCCAAGCCCAAGGTGCTACTTTTTTTCAAATTTGGACTCCTTATGCTCTGTACTATCTTCATGCAACTCCTCTCTGCAAGATCTGACACTTGTAATCTGCAATCACAAGAGAGAGGTTGGGGGTTGTGGTGTTTAGGAGCTTGCCTTAATCAAGCCCCAAAATTACACTCAAGCCTTCCAACACCATTGTTAGATAGAGAGTACATGTCTTTGGTGGACAAAGGAAAAAGCAATGATGAAATTGATTAATGAAAGCACAAATAGGTATCAAGTAAAAACCCTTATGGAAGAATGAAGCTCTTTCATGCCATGGGGAGATGGATTGATGAAGCCAAATCTATAATAAACAAACACAATAACAACACAAGTTTGCTCTACAACACAATGAAATCCTTGAATATCCTTAGCACAAGATCACAAGTTTGCATTATCCATCTAATTTACAAATGAAGTCTTAAACATGTTTATATATTCATTCTCGCTAACATTTCGTAATTCAAATTGAACAGGTTGACAAAGGGAAACCTTTTAACGGTGACTTTGCTGACATTTAAGATTTGGGCCTTGACAAAATAGGACATGACAAGGACATGGGTGCCCTTGTCTAGGCACCTATTTTATGGTTGGATTTAGCTCAAGAGTGTCCCCTAGGTCCCATTTGTCATGGGTTTTGGGGGATTTTGCTCCAGGATTCATTTCTAACATGCATGATTACTTCTAAGGGACCCAGGAGCTAAACTCAGGAGCTACAAGTCCTAGGGGACATTTTACGACATAAAAATACTATATCTATTACATATAGGGATGTGTTTCCTATTGGCTTTGGCCTTCGCATAGCGTGTGCTAGCTTCCGGTTGGCTCTTCTTTATGCTCTGCATCCTACTAACACCACCTCAGAGGTCACATATCAACAACCTATATTTAATTCCACTCCATCAATACCTTCAAATCCTTCATCATTGTATCCCTCCAACCACCCTGATTTCAATTCATTAGCTCACATGCCTTCTACTCCTAATCCTTTTAAAACTACCCTAACTATCCATCCACCCAAGCATAGTCTTAATCCTGATCCATCCCCTCCTATTATCCATCCACCCAAGCCCAATCCTAATCCTACAACATTTGCCATTATTATCCATATAATTCCCATCCTAATCTATCAACCCATGAAGTTATGAAGTATGTGTCCCAACGACTATTAGAAAAGAATCAAATACCACCATGTGCAATCTAATGCCCATCCGTGAACCTATCAAAGATCCTTTAAGCACCATGCCTATCCCTTCAACATCATCATGTACTCCAGTGCCTATCAAGTCTATTACATATTTTCTTACCATAAGTGCAAGATGATATCCATCATATAGCCCTATTGTCGACCATCCAAACCATATTATGCATATCCCAAAAAATTCCATTTCCATCCAAACCAAAGATCTGTCAAGAGTCAAATCTAAAACATGATCAACCTTGTGCCTTACAAAGTCAAGATCAAACTATCCAAATCATTCCCATCCATAATCAAGATCCCATTTCTAATCAAGAGAACCAAGTTGATTCCCTACCCTTCATGATCAAGAGATCCACACTCCTCCCATCCATGATCAAGTAACCCAAACTAGTCCTATCCATTATCCAACAACATCCCATGATGAGATACTTGGTCTCCAAGAAAACATAGAAAATCAAACAAATAACTTGGATCTTAATGAGCATAATGTTAACCAAGATCATGCACCATCCCCTATTGATCCCTTAGCATCTCCTATGGACCCCATCCAAAATCCATCATCCTATCCCCTTGGATCAAACACTTTCATCTATGGTGCTTCTCTTGTAGGAGAGGAACAACTTATATCCACCACCCTACCCCCTATCTCATGATGGACTCACATCTTGTTTCCAAAAAATAACAACCCATTGCACATCGCATGCTTCAAAACATGAAATATCAAGGCAAGGGCTTAGGCCTTCATGAACAAGGAATATTGGACCCCATCCATGTCAAAATCCATCCACACTTACATGGCCTTGGCTATATCCCAAGGAAAATAATCAACACATGTTGATATAACCCACACACCTCATAAGGCATCTTCCAATCCCAAGCTAGGTGCCCCTCATTGTACCTCCAAGTCATATGCCGCCATTTGTCACCCATCATCATACCATTATCAAAAACATGTGATTATACATCTCCATAAATTCAATCTTCCTCCACTCCTCCCAACTCCCACTAATCCCATCCTCAAATCCCCTCATCCCTTCATCCATGAAAGGAAGCTAGGTGTGCAGAAATCACTTCCTACACTAATCTAATGAGGGGAGGAGAGTACAAATTCAATTTTATCCTTACTATTACAGCAATGTTAAACCACTAACAGAGATATTGCAGCAAACACATAAACAAGAAAGTGAGATAGAAGAAGAGAAACACAGGATATATGTGGGGAAAACCCTTATCGGGTGAAAAACCCCACACCCCAAAACCTGCACAATGTATTATCAAAACTGAAATCATTTACAATATACTTTCAATGCAAGCTCTCAAGAGTCTTTGACACTCATATCTAGAGACAAACTGACAGCATAACAGTACCTTTCAAAACTGTAATACATCTCCTCTCAAAAGCACCTATTTTTATAACAAATACAAGGCAAATATGGCTCCACATAGGGATGGGCATCCAACATGGCCTCATGCACCCAAAACCCACACCTATGGACACTTGTCCAACTCTATAGGATTCTACTGACACTTGTCAAGTCACCTCATCCCAAAGAGGTCACCTATTTCCAAAATGGGCTATGACAGATGCTCTTACGACTCTTACAACTATCATAGAATCTGTCATAGCTGTCATAACTTATAGCTGTAAGAGAATCTATCATACACAGGCTATAAATAGCATATTCTCTTACAACATATCATATTCCACCTTGGGGTGCCCAAAGATGCCTTTTTCAAGGATGCTCTTCGACACATATCTTCACCTATCATAGAATCTCCTATTTCTGACTCTTACATGTCATAACTTCGTCATAGGAATCTATCATGACCATTACGGTCAATATACCCTTACACAACATCCAAGATGCTGACACATGGCAAAATATTCCTACCACTAAGTGGGATGCCTATCTCATCATGTGAGGACAAAAATACATGTGGTCATATGCCATGTAGGATGACGCATTACCGTGTCAACTTCCACAATATGACAACAGAGGATTTACATCCAATTAATACAATAGGCAATTAATAAATAAATACAATGTAAAAATACAAGGAATTACCAAGGTTGAGAGACCTTAATTCCCAACATTATCCCACTTGTCGAACACCTTGTAAGAGCCAATAGAATCAATAGGATTTAACTACTATAGGCCAAGAGGCCCATAGACTCCGAACACCATCTGAACTTCTCTATGCCCACTGGTTTTGTCAATGCATCTGCAACATTCCTCAAAGTATCTACCTTCTCCAAATTTACCTTCTCATCCTCTACCATGTCTCACATGAAGTGAAACTAAACATCAATATGCTTTGTTCTAGCATGGAAAGTTGGATTCTTCGCAAGGCAAATCACACTCTGACTATCACAACTGATCGTAATTTGTCCTGCATCAACACCAATATCTAAACACAATCTCTTAAGCCAAATGGCTTCCTTACAAGCATGAGTTGCAGCCATGTTGATTTGTGGACAAAGCAACCACAAGTTGTCTCTTACTCATCCAACTAATTGCACAACCAAACATAGTGAACACATAGGCACTAGTGGATCTCCTGTTGTCAATGTCACCTGCCCAATCAGAATCCACAAATCCTTGAATACAAATTGAATGTGGAGGTCTTGTAGCATTGTCATGTTAGCAAATGGAATACTCAGAAGTACTCCTCAGATATTTGAACACTCACTTAACTGCATCCCAATGTACCCATCTAGGATTAGCCATAAATCGACTAAGGACTCCCACTTCTTGGGCAATGTCTGGTCTTGTGTAGACCATACAATACATAAAATTGCCAACAACACTAGCATAAGGTACTCTGCTCATATCCTCCACCTCACTAAGAGATTTTGGATAATCATTAAAAGACAACTTTGTCCCCAAAGAAATAGGAACACACAATGGTCTACAATCTACCATGCTGAACCTATCCAACATGGTCTTCACATACTTACTCTAGCTTAACCAAAGTTTCATGTTAGCTCTGTCTCTTCTAATTTCCATCCCTAGAATGTACCTGGCTGCCCCAAGATTTTTCATCTCAAACTGTGCTGACAACTGAGACTTCAAATCAGAAATCGTATTCTTACCATTCCCAATCAATAGCATATCATCAACATACAATGCAATAATGAGAATGCAATCATTGTCAACTTTGTAATACACACAATAATTTGATTTCAATCTCAGATATCCAATCGACAACACAAAAACATCAAACTTCAAGTACCACATCCTAGGAGACTACTTCAAACCATACAGATACTTCTTTAACTTTCAAACCAAATTTTCTTTACCTTTATGTAATGCTTTGGCTGTGACATTAATCTCTTCCTCCAAATCACCATGAAGGAAAATTGTCTTCACATCCATCTGTTCTACCTCTAAGTCATAAGCAGCTGTAAGAGATAACAAAAATCAAATGGATGTCAGCTTTGCAACGGGAGAGAAAATTTTACCATAATCAATTCCCTCCACTTGTGAATACCCCTTTGCAACCAATCTAGTCTTGTACTTTTCAACACTGCCATCTGCACAGAATTTCTTCTTGAACACCCATTTGCATCCAACGGGTTTCCATCCATCAGGTAAAGGTACCAAGTCCCATGTTTTATTTTTTTCCAAAGAAGCCATCTCATCCTCCATGGCCTCCTTCCAGGAACCTGCATCTTTCATGCTCATAGCCTCTTTCACAATTCTAGGCTCATCAATGTTAGTAAGTAAACCAAAAGCACAACTAGAATCAAGTAATGAATAATCAAACCTATCACATTGCTTTCTTTTTCATGTAGACCTCCTCAATGGATGAGGTTGAGGTTCTGCTTCTTCTTCTAAGCTTTCAAAGTTGCTAGAGCTCTCCTCATCATCAGGTCTCATAGGGTCTATTTGTTCAATCTTTTTAGGTGTAGAAGGAAACTGAACCACATCCACTTTCTTTTCTGTCTAACTGAAGGCTTCTTACTAGACCACACCTCCATAGGTGTCTTACCAACAAGAGTTGATGTAGGAGATTTGTTTACCAGATAGCAAGCAGTGGCACCAACTTCAGCCCAAAACATTTTTTCGAGGCTTGCTCCACTAAACATACTCCTAGCCTTCTCCATTAGTGTCCTGTTCATCATCTCTACAACTCCATTTTGCTGCGGGGTATATGGAGTTGTCTTATGCCTTTCAATCCCTTGCTCTTTACAAAACTTATCAAACTCTATTGAACAAAACTCATCACCGTTGTCAGTTCTCAAACACTTAATCTTTTTACTAGTCTAATTTTTAATAAAGGCTTTAAACTCCTTAAACTGACTAAAGACTTCAGTCTTTCTTCTAATAAAATAAACCCATGTCCTTCTACTATAATCATCTATGAAAGATACAAAATATACAGATTTTGAAATTGAAGGAACATTAACAGGACCAAACACATCAAAATGAATAAGATCCAATACACTAGAAGACTTTAAGAACTAGAGTAAAACTGAACATGGTTTTTCTTTCCATAAATGCAATGTTTGCAAAAGTTGAACTCGAGATTACAATCATTTAACCCCTCAACGAGGTTTTTATTTTTTAGGGTACGTAGACCCTTGTCACCAATGTGGCCATATCTCAAATGCCATAACATAGTCTCTTCAGCAGGAAGTTTAACTTCCAAAGCATCTGCACTACCATAAGAACTACTTACAACAGATTTCCTCACTTCTCATTCAGATGGTGGGGATGAAGTGACTGCAACTTTTTTTTTTGAGTTAGAAGAACTATTACACTGTGAAGTGCATGCCTCCAGTTGAAATAGAGTACCTCTCCGAGTACCCTTTGCAAGCACCATAGATTCTCTAGTCATCTTGCATCCATCCTTCAAAAAGATAACCTGCACACCTGCATCATTCAACATACTTACAGAAAGTAGGTTCCGTGCAAGGCCTAAAATGTGCATAACTCCAGTGATCCCCTTCACTCATTCATTAGGGAATTACATTGAGACTCTTCCATGACCAACAATCTTCAAATGAGAGTTGTCACCCAGGTACTCTCTTCCACCATCAAACTCTTCATACTTCGTGAACCAGTCTCAATGTGAGGTTATGTGGAATGATCCACCAGAATCAATCAACCACACATCATCAGATGCATGGGTGGCTAGGGCTGCGATGAAGGCATCACCATCATCTTGTGACTTGTCAGAATCTAAATCAAGAGCTTTCTTCTTCTTTTTCTCCTCCTCTTTGCATTCCTTTCAGAAATGCCCAGTTTTAACACAGTTCCAATAAAGAGCCTTGGACTTTCTAGGAGATTTGGATCTCCCATGGGATTTGGATCTCCCACAAGATTTGGATCTGCCCTTATCACCTTTCTTGTCCTTCTTCTTCCCTTTCTCTTTGGGTCTTCCATGAACTGCAAGAGCCTCTTTGGCTACCTTAGAAGACTTTCTTCACATCTCTTCAGATAACAGTGAGGACACATCTTCCATCTTGAAGGTGGTAGTAGTGCTTCTGATAACCATGACAAGATGATCCCATGAATCTGGCAAAGAATAAAGTAGGGTCATACATTAATCCTCCTCCTCTATTTTCACACCCACAGATGTAAACTGTGCAACAATCATGTTAAAAGAATTCATGTGATCCGCAACAGATCCTCCATCTTCCATCTTTAGAGTGAACAACTTCTTTTTCCAGAAAAGTTTGTTTACCAAGGACTTGGCCTGATAAACATCACCCAACTTCTTCCAAAGATCTTTCGTGCTCTTCTCCTCATGGACATTCAATAGGATAGAGTCAGCTAAACAAAGTCTTATGAGACCCTTAGCCTTCTGATCTTCGAGGTCCCAATCAACTTGTGACACTGCTGTAGGTTTCACATCAGATACAATTTCCCATAGGTCACAATCAACAAGTAGGTCCTCCATCTTGAGTTTCCACAACTCAAAATTAGTGCCATTGAATTTCTCAACATCTAACCTTCTAGATGTGGTTGCCATCTCCTTTCTGCAATAAGATACAAAATACTTTGCACAACACTCCCACTCAACCTAAGATTAGCTCAAAAAACCCCTACTCAGTAGCTAGAACCAAAACTGGCTAGGCTCTGATACCAACTAAAAGGAAGCTAGGTGTGCAGAAATCGCTTCCTACACTAATCTAATGAGGGGAGGAGGGTGCAAATTCAATTTTATCCTTACTATTAGAACAATTTTAAACCACTAATAGAGACATTGCAGAAAACACATAAATAAGAAAGTGAGACAGAAGAAGAGAGACATGAGATATATGTGGGGAAAACCTTTATCGAGTGAAAAACCCCACACTCCAAAACCTGCACAATGTATTATCAAAACTGAAATGGTTTATAATACACTTGCAATGCAAGCTCTCAGGAGTCTTCAACACTTGTATCTAGAGACAAACTAGTAGCATAATAGTACCTATCAAACTTGTAATACATCTCCTCTCAAAAGCACCTATTTTTATAACAAATACAAGAGAAATATGGTTCCACATAGGGATGGGCGTCCAACATGGCCTCATGGCCCAAAACCCACGCCTATGGACACTTGATAAACTCTATAGGATGCTTCTGACACTTGTCAACTTAGCCCATCCTAAGGAGGTTGCCTATTTCCAAAATGGGCTATGACAGATGCTCTTACGACTCTTACAACCGTCATAGAATCTGTCATAGTTGTTATAACTTACAACTGTAAGAGAATCTATCATACACAAACTATAAATAACATATTCTCTTGCAACATGTCATAGTCCACCTTGGGATGCCCAAAGATGCCCTTTTCAAAGATGCTCTTCGACACATGTCTTCACCTGTCATAGAATCTCCTATTTCTGACTCTTACATGTCATAACTTCATCATAGGAATTTGTCATGACTGTTATGGTCAATATTCCCTTACACAACATCCAAGATACTAACACATGGAAAAATATTCCTACCACTAAGTGGGACACCTATCTCATCATGTGAGGACAAAAATACATGTGGTCATATGCCATGTAGGATGACACAACCCCGTGCCAACTCCCACAATATGACAACATAAGATTTGCATCCAATTAATACAATAGGCAATTTATAAATAAATACAATTTAAAAATACAAGGAATTACCAAGGTTGAGACACCTTAAGTCCACACATCCCACTCCCTTAAATCCCCTAAAATCCCTAATCACATGGGCCAAAAAATGTGCACATCACCTACACATGAAGCTATCACAAAACACATGGGATTCAAAATTAAAAACTCGAATGCCTCCTTACATAAAGTGAAAAATACACAAATGCCACAAGATTACCATACCTTCGGGCATCAATACACAACATCCAAGCAAAATCAAAAATCCAAAAGGCTACCAAAGCCCACACCCCCAAAAGAAAACACAAAAATAGTGTGGGTCTCCAAGTAAAAAATAGTCAATCCAATGGGAGCATCCAAATCCCGCTCTATCAAAAATCCCACATCCCAAAAATCCCAACCCTAATACAAAAATCCCAAAAATCTTAAATCAGTCTAGATCCCTAAATCCCTAAATTGGCAATCCCAAAATTCCCCATCTCGATCCATAATAAAAATCCCCATTGCTTCCCACTCCCTACTACAAATATAAGTTTCAAAATCCATTACGATGTGTGCAACCATTGGTCTTGGTTCATGTTGTGCCTTGAACACATGCCCCATTTTGCCAAATGGAGACCCCCTCTTTTTGCTTTTGCTTGGAGTCTCAACCTTTCCTCTTCATGACAATGAGAAAGTGAGATAGTGCTTAGAATGCAGGATTTGTTCTAAATTTTGGTATTTGGTATGTTTGAAGTCATTTGATTCCTTTGGTGATTGATTTGGAGGAGTCTTGATTGGGTTTTTGGTAAAGAAGTAGACCATTGTTGCCTTTTGTGCTAAAATTGGGTGTTCCTACATTTTTCTCTAAAAATCCTATGTCATTGGATATAGTCCTTAAAATTGCTACTGTAGGATGTGTCATGTTAGAATTCCTAGTTTCCATGCTTTAAAGTTGCAAAATCATGTCAAATTTCACAACAATTCACTAAGGGGTCCATAAGCCTTCCTCTTGATGCATAACCCTGAAACCTAAAAAACTGACTAAGTTTGAAATCTGGTGGATCCTCAAAAATCTAGAATCTGCATGTTAAATCTCATGGATCCGGGACCTATCTCAAACATCCTGACAATCTATACTTAAATATATTTTGAAATATACTATCACCTAGGACACTTTCATATCTGGCAGGAATTTTGACCCCTACTAGACATTGCAGGAAATTCAACTTCCACCGGATCGGTGCTAAAATATGCTCCAACTGGACATATCCATTGACACCTAAAAACTCCACTGATCAACTCACTAGCAGAACTCCCGCTAAGATGAACTCATAACATTTGATCAGTCTTACTCTAATTTCTTCCCCTACTGGATATATCTAGTAGGCACTTTAATTTTTGCACATCCAGTCTTGCAATATTTTGCCGCTAAGAACTCTACACTAGTAGTCATGATATTTCCACAGTCCATAATATGAGAAATCAGTAGCTTCTAGTAAAAACTGTGTAGTGCTTTTTTTTGGATCGACGTTTCGGATCACACTCCATGATCCATCATCAGGACAAAAAAGATGAGAAAGAAATGAGTTAAACTACAGAGAGACTTCCTTTAAAAAGAGAGAGAGGGGTTGAGTGAGGGGTATAACTCAAGGTTAAGAAATAGTAGAGGGTAGGAAAAAGACAAACAATTTGAGTAAAGTTAGAACAAACCAAAAAGAAAGGATAGTTAGGAAAAGGAAAAAGAATTAAAGGAAAACAAGAAATTAAAAGAAAACAAAAGAGAAATAAAAAAACAAGGATGAGAAAGTGAAAACCCCAAAAAAAGAGAGAAAAAAGAAAGGGATTAAACCCTAGGGTGACCCAACCCTCAGCAAACAAAGTCTAGGAACGAAAAAAGTAGAGAAAAATAAAAAGATACAACTACTAAGAATGAAAAAGTTATATAACCCAAAAAGAAATAAGGAAATGAAATATATATATATATATATATATATATATATATATATATATATATATATATATATATATATATATATATATATATATCTTTTAATAAATTATGATAAAATTTAGATCAAAGATGTGTTACACATAATTAAAAAACAAGCACAACATAACATAAAGGTTATAAAGAAAAATAGAAAAGAAATGAACGTACAATAAAAGAAAAAAATTAAAAGAAAAAAGAAAGTCAAGAAGAAGCAAAGAAAGTATATATATATATATATATATATATATATATATATATACTTTCTTTGTTTCTTCTAAATAAATAAATATAAGTAAGGAGCAAGGGACATAAAGAGAAAACCTATAAAAGAGGATAAATAAGACAATGAAAATGAGTAAAAAGATAGGGAGAAGGGAATGGACAAAGAGAGAGAAGTAAAAGAAAGAGAAAAGCATCCCTATATATGTGTGTGAATCCATAGATAGGGAGAAGCAAGAAAAGACAAGAGGAGAAACACAAACCAACAAAAAGAAAACCAACAAGACAGAGGAAAAGGCTGAGGAATAAAGGAGAAATGCTATGAGGTAGGAAGACAAAAGGAGAGGTGGAAGGGTAGGAGGGAGGGAGCGAGGAGGCGAAAGAGGGAAAAAACACTGGAAAATGGATAAAGGGGGTTGAAATCAATGGGTGAGAGAGAGAGAGAGGCAAGGAGTGGGTTAAAAGAAGAAGGAAAACGAGAGGAAGAGCGAGGAAGCAAGGAACACAAGGGGGAAAAGACAAGACCAAACAAAAGGAGCAAAGAGATGAGGAAAGAGAGATCAAGTGGGAGGAGGGTGGTTTTTAAGGGAATTCAATAGAGGGTTCCAAGAGTGGCTCAGACACCAACCATCATCTCTATTTAGGTTGGTGGGGTTATTCCTGATGAAGATAGCCTCTTTGAGTTTTCTCTTAAAGAAGTTGTCCTCCTTGGCAAGGACTAGGGTATCCTCAAGGTAGATGTGGTGCTTGGTGCTAGATGAGTGATCTGCTAGGGCCAATTTGGTGACCCTCTCATGTCTAATATCTGCACCATGTTCTTTGATTCTCGTGTGGATGGATCTACCTGTTTCACCAATGTAAGGGGTGCTACACGAGCAATCAATTTTGTATACGCCTGAGTTTAAGAGAATGTCAATGGGGTCTTTAGTGGATGGGATAAGGTTCCTAATGGTGGAAAGAGGCTTGAAAGCACAAAAGAGACCTTTCTTGCGAAGGATTTTGGCGATCTTGTTAGATGTAGTATGAAATGACTGGCTAGGATGAAAAGTTAGTTTGAATTTTGTACAAATGTCCAAGTTCAATGAATCTAGCTAACTAACTTTACCTAGACATGTGACAAGGGGATAAGGATGAGGACAAATGGAAAATAAATAATTAAATAATTGTATTATTTAATTAATTATTGGAGAAGGATGATATGGGAGGATAAATTAATTAAATATAATATATTTAGTTAATTTGGCTAAAAAGGATGAGAGTGGATTAATTAAATAAATATAATTTATTTAATTATTTTGAGAATTATGGTAAAGGGGTTAATTAAATAAAAGTATTTTATTTAATTAACTAGGTTATAGAAGGGGACATGAAAGGGGCTTAGGACAAATATGTCACAAGGTGACATATGGAAAATTTTAGGTGTCTATAGTATCTATTGCAGGTTTGGTGGATTCAATGAAGGACATGGTATTGCCTCCCACATATGTTGTGTCATTGATGATGGGTTTGGCAATGGAGTGTGCCTCGTCCCCTGGCTTTTTGCTAGCAATGAAGCCTCTAATGGGGGAGGACATTTGTTGCAATATTCCTGTGGCCTACTTTAAGACACCATATGTATTGGGAATGACAAGGGTCTTTCAGATCCTTAATGCTCATATGGATAGATCTATGTCCAATATGAAACATGCATTAATTAATAAATTTCTTATATCAAGGCCCAATGTAGATTATTTTAGAAGATGGACTAAGAGGAAGTGATCCCTCAATGATATTGTGGTGATCTCGATGCTCTCGAGGGGCTTCTTTTTAATAGACTTTTCCCTCCATGAAGATTGTGCTCTGATGCAAAGAAAGGACTTAATCTGATTCAAGTTGACACACTTCAAACATTGACCCAATTCAATTGACACAAATGTACAATCTTGCTCATCCTAGACAACTAGGTGCTTGATCCTAAACCCTAATGGCACTCAAACAAGGACAACCAACATTGGGCATGATAAAATTGGTTTATGTAATCCTCCTACATTGAGTTTGATGATTCTCAATCACTCAGGACACAAACACTTGTTGTCATGGTGTTCCCTTTCACATACAATGATATGTGCCTACACTAGGTGCATATAGACAATGCCTTCAACAAGGAAAGAAACCACATATAAATTGTTGTCTTGAATTGTACAAACCTTTGACAACACAATACAATGATTTTCTAACCAATCAACATCAAACAATGCATAGATTATATCAAACCCTCAAACAAACATGTTTTTGTTCCCTTTTGATAGGGTTTTCAACATGACAGTCACCCATAACTTCTCGTGGCTGAAAGATATCAAACCAAGACTTTGGAATCCTTTAGGGAATGTTAGAATAACGTTTCTCACTAAAAATTAGGATATTTCACTATACCAAATGGGAGATATGAAATTTTTAGTGCTGCTAGAAACCCTAGTTAGGGTATAGGGTTGTCATCACCAAAAATGTAATAACTTGTGAAAAACTTCATGAAATGACTCCAAACAAAAACCAAAAGTTCTATATTTCATAGCTTCATCCTTTCCATGCCTTCCCTTACTCATACCAGGTCATACAAAACCATACCAAGCAAGTTTCTTGTTGTTTCACAGTAAAAATCTACAATTGTTAACACAAAAATGGCCATAACTTTTCCAAAACCTAATGAAAATTGATCAAACAAATAACATTAGAAAGCTAAGAGTATCCTTTAACTTTTCCAGGCATTTTTAGGACTACACCAATCTATACAACACCATTTTAGAATCTAATCACACAGAAAATACCACCAAAAAACATGCAAAATGAAGTGTTCTTCTCATTCAATCTTCTCTCCAACCCTCTTGGGCATGTGAACATGTGTTTACATTCAATTTAAATCCATTGGAAACTTCCTAACCAACCATTAACTTCCCCTTTAACCAACAGAGCAAGTTTATGTACTTTTTGCTTACAATAATGACATTTGTTTTTTACCACATTGGACCCAAACATCAAAAATGGTCCTAAATGACTCCAAATGGTCTCTAATGATCTTATTTGTTCAAAACAACCCAAATCAAACAAACTATGCATCCAACAGGATGCTCCTACATCATACTCCCAAGGGAAAGAAATTTGAGTTCCATCTCAAATGATGATCAGCTACTTTTTTGCTTCCTCCAATTGTATTGTAGTCTTGGTTGTCCTTTGATCTCCTCTTGATCTTGTCCATGCTTGGTTTGATCTGCTCCATGATTCTTGGTCTTCACTATTTTATTTCGTGCTTACTTTTTATACCTCCGTCTAAGGATCTTCTTCTCAACTGTAAGACTCCAAAAGTCTTTTCCCTTTCGCATGCCTCATTACTATTGTCTATTTCTTCATCCTCTTTGTTTTCTCCTTGGTCTGTCCCTATATAAACATTATCATCAACATGCATTAGATAAAACCCATGCGGCCAAGTTACCTCTTCACTAGCTCCTTGGGCTTGTTGTCTTAATTCTTCCTTGATCTCTGCTATACCCATCTTCTTATCAACAATCTAATCATCACAAACCTATTGGTTTCTTGAGTGTACCTCTTGCCAATGGACCTTTGTATTTGTGTCTACTTGAGAACATTGCTCTTCCATGATATCTACACTGGCTTGAAAACACTATTGATCTTTCTTCATGTCCACGGCAATGAATGTCTCTTCTTCCTTTGTTTCATCTTCTCTTTTCAAAGTAATGATCTATTGCCTTCTTCTTTTCTAAATAATCATTTGTATGGGCCACTTCACCTTCTTTCTCATTGGCCAATGCCAAACATTTTCTTGAGATGCTTTCTCAAGACACTGCTGCACTACAAGCTTAATACATTTTTAAAACTCTCCCATTATGCTATCAAACTTTGCAACTCTAGGCTTATCCTATTGTCTTTCATCTTCCCCTTCTGAGTTTGTTGTTGCATCTTTCTATCTCTTCTCTTTTCTTGGATTCTTCTTGTGATACCTCACCTAGGTTTTCTTTCCTTTTCCTCACTACCTAGTCTTTTGGCATCCAAGTTCTCAGGTTCTTCACTTCAACTTGTTAAAAACAATACACAAACTTCCAAAACTTCCCTTGCCCAGATCTTTGGGCTCTAATACCAAAACTGATGTAGAGAAAGGACTCAATCTAATTCAACTTGATACACTTCAAACATTGACCCAATGCAATTGACACAAATGTACAATCTTGTTCATCCTAGACAACTAGGTGCTTGATCTTGAACCCTAATGGCACTCAAACAAGGAAAACCAACATGGGGCATGATAACATTGGTTTATGTAATCCTCCTGTATTGAGTTTGATGATTCTCAATCACTCATGACACAAACACTTGTTGTCACAGTGTTCCCTTTCACATACAATGACTTGTGACACTAGGTCCATAGAGACAATGCCTTCAACAAGGAAAGAAACCACATATCAATTGTCGTACTAACTTGTATAGACCTCTGACAACACAATACAATGATTTTCCAACCAATCAACATCAAACAACACAGATTATATCAAACCCTCAAACAAACATGTTTTTGTTCCCTTTTGGCAAGGTTTTCAACATGACAGTCACCCATAACTTCTCGTGGCCAAAAGATATCAAACCAAGACTTTGGAATCCTTTAGTGAAGATCAAAATAGAGTTTTTCACAAAAAATTAAGATTTTTCACTGTACCAAATGGGAGATATGAATTTTTTAGTGTTGTTGGAAACCCTAGTTAGGGTACAGGGTTGTCATCACCAAAAATGCAATAACTTATGTAAAACTTCATGAAATGACTCCAAACAAAAACCAAAAGTTCCATATTTCATAGATTCATCATTCCCATTCCTGCCCTTGATCATACCAGGTTGTCCAAAACCATACCAAGCAAGTTTCTTTCTATTTCACAGTAAAAATCTGCAATTGTTAACACAAAAATGGCCATAACTTTTGCAAAACCCAATGAAAATTGATCAAACAAAAATTATTAGAAAGATAAGAGTGTCCAACTTTTCCAAGCATTTTTAGGACTATACCAGTATGTACAACACCATTTTACAATCTAATCACATAGAAAATACCAAAAAAAACATGTAAAATGAAGTTTTCTTCTCATTCAATCTTCTCTCCAACCCTCTTGGGCATGTGAACATGTGTTTACATTGAATTTCAATCCATTGGCAGCTTCCTAACCAAACATTAACTTCCTCTTTAACCAACAAAGCAAGTTTATGTACTTTTTGCTTATAATAATGACATTTATTTTTTACCACATTGGACCCAAACATCAAAAATGGTCCTAAATGACTCCAAATGGTCTCTAATGGCCTTATTTGTTCAAAACAACCCAAATCAAACCAAAAATCAAACAAACTATGCACCCAACAAGATGCTCCTGCATCATGCTCACATTCTTGAAGGAGGACCATGGCTTTTGGGCAACTCTTACATATTCATTAAGAGGTGGAATACATGATTTGACTCTAATAAAGAAATAATCAAGATAGTTCCAATCTTGGTGAGACTTCCTAAGCTACCACTAGAATACTGGGATGGTGAGATTTGGGAAGGCATTTCTAGTTCCTTGGGCTAGCTCATCATGATGGAAAACGTAACCAAAAGTAGAAAATGACTTATATATGTGAGGTTCTCTTAACATGTTGGTTGATATGGTGCTCCCTTCTTCGATCACCTTATCCTTTAACCTTGGCAACTTGGTTCAACATATTAAATATGAGGATTCCATGATTTTTTGTAACCACTACCGCATGCTTGGCATGCTTCACATGGATGTAGGAATGTCAAAGAAAAGCAACTTCACACAAATGACCATCATGCTCCTTCATATACAAATTTGGTTCCTATTGGTAGAGTGGTTGATGGACCCATTGCAAACAAGACTAAAATTAATCACAATTTCCTTGAGGAAAAAAGCTTGTAGAAACTTGGAAAGGGAAGTTTCTAGTGGAGAAAATATTATTGGGGCCTCCCCCAAAAGGTAGCACTCTACTCCCAACAAGGAAAACTAGAGGGAGACTCAGATGGAGTAGGCCTCTCCTCTTATCTCAAATCCAAATTCAGCTTCCAAATTTGGAATTAAAGCTAAGGATGAGGTTGTTGTTGTTAGATTCAGGACAGACAACTGAGAGGGGGGGTCAATTAGTTGTCCAAAACTTTCTTCCAATTAAACACTTAAATCCACTTTGTTATTCAGTAGCATATTAATAAATCAATCATGGAAACATAAATCAAGAGCAGAAACACATAAGACACTAAGATTTTGACGTGGAAAACTTGGTTAAGGGAAAAACCACGAGGTGATTAACCCAAAATTGTATTCTCTATTAGAAGAATAGAAAGAACAAAATGGCACATGCAAATTAGGGCTCACTGCTCGAGCACACTGCTCACAAGAGGCCCACTACCTACAAGAGACACACTGTCTACAAAATAATAAGTATCATAGACTTGAACTGGAGAATAGCATCTTCACCATGCTTGAATCAGTTCCATTTAAGCCCAATACTTATGCTCTGCCTTTCACTCTCTTCTTCACTGCCACACTCTCATCTCCATACTTCTACATTTGAAATGACTTTACAATCCTTTATTTATACAAGACATTGACTTAGGATTAATCATCTAAGTCAGCAAACATCTACAAGAACATCCACAAGATGTGTAATTCATCTGGTTGGCCAAACTTAGTAGGAACACCATCATCTAGAAGTTATTCTTCAATTGCAAGCTCAAATTCTAATGCAAACCACCAACACAAACTGGACATGATCCAAAGACCTCCACAAGCATTCCTGAATCACCAAGAACATACACACTTCATCTGCTTACTGAAGTCCTTCTCTCCTTCATCCAAAACCTCAAGAACACAGTCTGTCATCATTGTCGCAATGGAATAGATGCTTGCAGATCTCCAGGCCATGAACCAATTGAGTTGTCACTTCACATGGACTTCCTAAACACTCCCTCAAATCCACAAAATAGGATATTTCATTTACGGATCTCACCGGACTTATCTGTGTCACTCTATCACCTCTGAACACCTGTTGGAACTAGTTTTACTTGAGTAGCCACAACTTCTTTAGATCTTCATGTGGACCTCTAAAAATTTTACTAGATCACCTTAGGACACATATATACAAACCCTCTGATGCGCATCCTTTGAGATTCATCTTATCTCGGATCTTTAGCTTACTATCTTCACTGTTCTTCTCTATTCCTGATTGAGACTAATTTTCTCAATATCCTCAGCACACAGCTTGTCCAATCCTTATCATCAATGCAACAGGAGTATGTTGGCATCAATGACAACACCGGTTAGGCCCATACTTGCAACAATCTCCCCCTTCGTCATTGATGGAAACATATGATGTGAAAAACATGTTTTGACCATCAAGACAAGAACTTTTCTTTACTAACATGACTCCCCCTATCACCAACAACCATTCACTTGTCTTCTCTTCCTTTACTGCTCCCCTTTTATCAGCCACCACTTGTTTTTCACATGTTTTCTCTCCCCCTTTGACATCAATGGCAAAGGGCACATACTTGCAACTCCACCATTTCAGAATCATACCAGCTGCTCCCCCTGAGTAGCAGCTCCCCATCATCAATCTGGACCACAAGATGTGATTGTGATATCTACCAGACTGATGCACATCAGTGCACCTTAGTTCATCACCAGAGGGGTAATAACCCCTAACTTCTCCCTGAGACACTCAAAAGAGTCCTTAGGTAGAGGTTTAGTAAAGATATCTGTAATCTGATCCTTGGAAGGCACAAACTCCAATCTGACTTCATTCTTGTTCACTTGCTCTCTCAAAAAGTGAAATTTAATAGATATATGCTTAGTCTTTGAATGCAACACTGGATTCTTAGATATATTTATTGCACTTGAATTATCACAAAAGATTGTGATAGGTTCCTTATACTCCACTCTGATGTCTCTTAGCATCTGCTTCATCCACAAAACTTGAGTGCAACTACCTACTGCTGCAATATATTCTGCTTCAACTGTGGACAGAGATATTGCCTCTTGTTTCTTGCTTAGCCAAGAAACCAATCTCTTCCCTGAGAAGAATGCTCTACCACTGGTACTTTTCTAGTCATCCACATCTCCTGCCCAATCTGCATCAGTATATGCATGAAGAGAAAAATCATGATCTCTGGGATACCACAATCCATACTTGACTATTCCATTTAGATATCTAAAAATCCTCTTGATTGCCATGACATGAGATTCTCTAGGATCATCTTGGAATCTAGCAACAAGACCAACAGCATTCATAATATTAGGTCTAGTTTGAGTGAGATACAACAATCCTCCAATCATTGACCTGTACTTTTTCTGATCAGCCTTAGGAGAGTCATCATCTTTGCTCAATTTACATCCAGTTGCCATCAGAGTACACATTGGTTTTGATTCTTCCATCCCAAATTTCTTCAACAATTCTTTCACATATTTGGCCTGAGAAATGAAGATTTCTTTCTTAGTTTGAATGATTTGCAGACCCAAGAAGAAATTCATTTCTCCAAGCATGGACATCTCAAATTCACTTTTCATTTGATTTGAAAAAGTTTTGCACATACTATCTCTTCCTCCAAAAATGATATCATCAACAAACACTTCAACAATCAAGATGTTTTCATGATCAATTTTGAAATATAAATTACTGTCAGCAGTACCTTTGTTGAAACCAATCTTCAAAAGATGCTTATCCAATCTTTCATACCAAGCTCTTGGGGCTTGCTTCAGTCCATACAGTGCTTTCTTCAACTTGCAGACCATATCATCATGATCAGAAAATTGAAATCCATCTGGTTGCTCAATGTATACTTCTTCTTCCAAGTCACCATTCAGAAAGGCAAACTTGACATCCATCTGATACACTTTGAAATCCCTAAAGGCAGCAAATGCAAGAAATAATCTAATTGCTTCAATTCTTGCCACCAGAGCAAAAGTTTCTTCAAAATCAACTCCTTCTATCTGAGAGTAACCCTTGCAGACCAATCTAGCTTTATTTCTGATTACTTCACCAACTTCATTCAGTTTATTCCGGAAGACGCATTTGGTTCCAATCACATTCTTGTTTTTAGGTCTGGGAACAAGATCCCATGTGTGATTCTTCTCAATTTGCATTAGTTCTTCCTCCATTGCCTTAGTCCAATTTTCATCATTGCAAGCTTCAATCACTATCCTAGATTCAACTTTTGAAATTAGACAATACTCTTCTGAATCTTGAGCAATCCTTCTTCTTGTTTGTACACCTTTGCTTTTGTCACCTATAATCTAATCTTCAGGTGATTCAGTTTTACATACCTGGGAACTTTGGGAGTTTCTTGTACTTCTAATTCTTGAACAGGTTCATTCAAATTTATCTCTTCTTCCTGATTTACCGGATCAGATTGAATCTGAAGAGGAATTTTGGACTTCTTGAACAAAAACATCATTTTGATCACCCCCATCATAGTCATAAAACCTTCAGGGTTTTTCAATCTCTTCATCAACCTTCACATTTGCACTTTCCACAATCTTCCTTAATCTCTTGTTATAACACTGGTATGCTTTGCTTTGAGTAGAATAGCCCAAGAATATTCCTTCATCACTTCTAGCATCAAATTTTCCTTGATCTTCATCTCTTTTAATATAACATTTGCTACCAAAGACTCTGAAATACCTCACAGTAGGAGTGATGCCAAACCAAAGTTCATAAGGAGTCTTACTGGTATTGCTTCTAATTTGTACTCGATTAAGAGTATAGACTGCAGTGCTGACAACTTCTCTCCAATAGATCTAAGGAACATTTGATTCCATCATCATGGTCCTAGATGCTTCCTGAATGGTCTGGTTCTTTCTCTCCACTACTCCATTTTGTTGTGGAGTCCTAGGAGCAGACAATTGTCTCTTTATTCCATGTTTCTCACAAAATTCTATGAACTCACCAGATGTGAATTCTCCACCTCTATCAGACCTCAAACATTTTAATTTTAATCTAGTTTCATTCTCTACCATGGCCTTGAAAATTTTGAATTTCTCAAGAGCTTCTAATTTTTCTTTCAGGAAAGTAACCCACATCATTCAGGAATGGTCATCAATTAGTAACATGAAGTATCTGTCACCTTGCACACTCCTGATTCTTGTCGGACCACGTAGATCAGTGTGAACTAAGTCTAATAATCTGGTAGAGGATTGTTCCTTTCTTTTGAATGAAATTCTGCTTTGTTTTCCCAACTGACATTCTTTGCACAAACTGTTTGTAGGTTTCACCAGTCTCAGAAGATCTCTTACAGCCTGAGTGTTAATTATCTTGATGATATTGTCAAAGTTCACATGACACATTCTTCTATGCCATAACCAACTCTGATCAATTTGAATAAATAGACAACTTTTACCAGTACCAACTAAGTGAAAGATATTACCTTTTGTTTGAGTACCAGATGCAATCTCTATTCTAGAGCTTTCAAAAATCTTGCATTTTCCATTCTTGAATCGGAGATCATAGCCTTTGTCCACTAGCTGTCCAACACTGAGAAGCTTGTGCTTTAGACCTTCAACATATAGTACATTACTGGCTTTGTTCTTTCCATCAAAAGAAATAGTTCCTCTACCTCTGATTCTACCAGCAGAATTATCACCAAACTTTACCATTCCTCCTTCATACCTTTCCAAATCTATGAACTTATTTTTGTCACCTATCATATGGTGAGAGCATCCACTGTCAATGACCCAATCATCCTTTTCTTCAACTTGGGTAGCCAGAGCTCTTTCTACAACTTTATGATTGACAGATTCAGAGGGCAATGGATCTTCTTCCTTGATGTCAATAAACACCCAATCACTTCCAAATTTGTTTCCAGTCTCTGATTCATCATCTGTTGCTCCTTCACTATCATCTTCTTCATGAACATAGTAACAATTCTTTTGGAACCTTGATCTGTTAGGATTTGGCCTTGAAAATCTTTTCAGACATCTTGAGGCAAAATGACCAATCTTATTGCAGTTAAAACACTTAAAAGGAAATTTCCCTTCATACTTACAGGATCCTCTTGGCAGTCTTTTTGCAATAAGGGCTTCAAGTTGAGCAGTTTCTACTTCTTCTTCTTCCAGGTCTTTTCTTGCTTTTTCATACCATGATAGTTTCCTTGAAGAGTTCTCTCCTGGATCAAACCTTTGTTTACCTTTACAGAGGCACTAGCTTTGAATGTAGATTCAGTCTTGGGGGGCCATCTCCAAACTCAGATAATTTAAATGCAACCAATTTTCCAACCAATTGATCTCTTGTGACACTTGAATGGGCTCTAAAATCTTTAATGGCAGCAACCTTGTATTTGTAAGAAGTAGGAAGGGATCTGAGAACTTTTCCAACAATCTCATCTTTATCCAAGACTCCACCAGCACATCTAATGCCACAAACAAGCTCATTTACTCTTGGCATAAAAGTAGTGATATTTTCATCTTCTCTCATCTTCAGATTTTCAAATTTCCCTTTCAAACTTTGTAGCCTTGCACATTTAACATACTTGTCTCCTTCGTGCAGAAGTTCCAGTTTTTCCCAAATCTCAAAAGTAGTTTGTAGGTCGACAACATTTGTAAGCTCTGAATCAGACAAGGCACTTAGGAGGGCTTCTTTAGTTGACAGATTGTTTTTAGCATCTGTGATTTCACTTGCGGATTTCAGGCCATTCTGTGGAGGTGTATACTTT
The DNA here is from genome assembly GCA_027924645.1 of Cunninghamia lanceolata. Taxonomy (NCBI): domain Eukaryota; kingdom Viridiplantae; phylum Streptophyta; class Pinopsida; order Cupressales; family Cupressaceae; genus Cunninghamia; species Cunninghamia lanceolata. The sequence goes on from BSBN01000021.1 coordinate 29,156,476, forward strand.
GTTGTAGCCATGGTCCAGTACTGCATTCCCATACATTGCAAGTGACATTGCATGCGACTTTTCCAAAGATTAAAATTGGTTCCATCAAACTTCAGACTATCCTTATTGTAGGATGACATCCTAGATCTCCTCAAGTGGTTAATCTCTTTTAGAGGAACTTGGCTCTGATACCAATTGTTAGATTCAGGATAGACAACTGAGAGGGGGGTGAATCAGTTGTCCAAAACTTTCTTCCAATTAAACACTTAAATCCACTTTGTTATTTAGTAGCATATTAATAAATCAATCATGGAAACATAAATCAAGAGCAGAAACACATCAACACATAAGACACTAAGATTTTGACGTGGAAAACCCAGTTAAGGGAAAAACCACAGGGTGATTAACACAAAATTGTATTCTCTGTTAGAAGAATAGAAAGAACAAAATGGCACATGCCAATTAGGGCTCACTGCTCGAGCACATTGCTCACAAGAGGCCCACTGCCTATAAGAGACACACTGTCTACAGAATAATAAGTATCACATACTTGAACTAGAGAATAGCATCTTCACTATGCTTGAATCAATTCCATTTAAGCCCAATACTTCTGCTCTGCCTTTCACTCTCTTCTTCACTGCCACACTCTCATCTCCATACTTCTACATTTGAAATGAATTTACAATCCTTTATTTATACAAGACATCGACTTAGGAATAATCATCTAAGCTGGCAAACATCTACAAGAACATCTGCATGATGTGTAATTCATCTGGTCGGCCAAACTTAGGAGGAACACCATCATCTAGAAGTTATTCTTCAATTACAAGCTCAAATTCTAATGCGGACCACCAACATGAACTGGACATGATCCAAAGACCTCCACAAGCATTCCTGAATCACCAAGAACATCCACACTTCATCTGCTTACTGAAGTCCTTCTCTCCTTCATCCAGAACCTCAAGAACACAGTCTATCATCACTGTCACAATGGAATAGATGCTTGCGGATCTCTAGACCATGAACCAATTGAGTTGTCACTTCACATGGACTTCCTAAACACTCCCTCAAATCCACAAAATAGGATATTTCATTTATGGATCTCACCGGACTTATCTGTGTCACTCTGTCACCTCTGAACACCTGCCGGAACCAATTTTACTTGAGCAGCCACAACTTCTTTAGATCTTCATGCGGACCTCTGAAACTTTTACTAGATCACCTTAGGACACATATATACAAACCATTTGATGTGCATCCTTTAAGATTCATCGTATCTAGGATATTTAGCTTATTGTCTTCAATGTTCTTCTCTGTTCCTGATTGAGACTAATTTTCTCAATATCCTCAGCACACAGCTCATCCAATCCTTATCATCAATGCAATAGGAGTATGTTGGCATCAATGACAACATCGGTTAGGCCCATACTTGCAACAGTTGTCTAGAGCTCCTTAATTAAGTTTCAATTCAAGCCACCTTAAGGAGTGGTTTCATCTATTGTTCTTGGGCTTTGACCTAGTTTTTTTGCTAACCTAGCTGATTGAATGAGTGTTGCTAGTCAGTAGTTGTTTATTGTTGCTATGTTATTTTCTCCTTACTCCTCTTGGCTATTTGGCATATTTGTTCTATTGTGGTCTATTTTTGTGTAAGGGTGAGGCCCTTTCAAAATCCCTTATTCTATTTCATGGCTCTATTTAAAAGAATTTGCTGATATAAAAAAATTAACATAACATCAATCACTACAATATTAAATTGAAACACACACCATTAAACTAAAAAGAACACCATCTACTCCTACCAAAAATGTTATTCAAGCATTTTATTCATTCTCTAAGTGAATAGCTAACCTAAGAAGGGAATGGTCCTCCAGCCTCTTGGTGGGTCCTCTAGCCTCTTGGTGGGTCCTCCAACCTCCATTTTGACCTTCCCTTAAGTTTTATTCATCAAAAGCAACATGAAAATCACCCAAATATCTTTCTTCAAGAGCTCAAGCATGTATATGTTTTAAACCCATGGAAAAATAGATATCAAGTTGAACACAAATACATATTCTCTTTGTTTTGAATAAAACCTTATATCTCTAAATAAAATATTAATCATTTGAAAAATATTCTAAAGAATTAATAGTTATTAGGTTATAACCATAGATCTTCAATATCCAACATTAATCTTCAACCAACTCCTCTACAATCACAATGAATTTACATGGAGCTGATATTAAAAAGAAACATTAATTATACTTAGGTTTTTTATCATTAAAATAGCCAACCCTATTATATCATGCATGTTGCAAGTATGTGCCTAATTGGTGTTGTCATTGATGTCAACATATCCTTGTTGACATTAGTGTCAACTGTATCTTATTCTATTACTTTTTTAGAAAACTTGTATGTTAAGGATATTGAGAAAATTAGCCTCTCTTGAAGAAACAAGTGAGTTAAAGAGAAGTGCAGTATAGACAGTGAGTTGTATGCTAAAGAATAGTCTGGTAAACTTCTCTGCATTTATTTTTGCTTGAAGATCATGGCTTGCAGATTGGAAGTAACATAGAGGTATGTTTGAGGATGCCACATTCTGGGTTTGAGCCATCCGCATGAAGATCTAAGTTACCAGAGTGAAACCTACTTTTTCTATAAGTTCAGTTGAGACAAGAAGATAGTATTTAGCTCCATATTCCTCTACAATAAAGTATTTTGCTCTACGGCTCTACAGGGAAGTTTGGGATGATGATAAGTACCTACAGTTGCAACGGTTCGTGGTTTGGTGGTCTGCAAGCTATCTGTAGATACCTAAAAAGGTCTTCATCGTTGAATCAACTTCTGACCTCCCTAAACATACCTATTTCCTCCATAAACAATTAATTAAATTTTTATTTAATTAATTATCCCTCCATCACCCAATTTTTCATCATTCTATCCCCAAACAATTGGATTAATTTTATAGTTCAACTTTAGCCAATTAATTAAATAAATATGCAATATTTATTTAGTTAATTTCCCCCCTTCTCACTAAAACCAATTAATTAGTTAAATCAGGTTTAACTAATTAATTCAACTTATTAATTAACCTATCCCTACCCTAGGTAATTAAATAGTCATTATTTAATTGCCTACCCTAGCCTATATCATCCTAGCCTTAGGATTGATTAAATAAAACCTTATTTAATTAATCTTAACCTCCTATTAACCCATTCCCTAATTTTTTCTAGCCATATTAATTAGGCTAATCACCCTAATTAAAATGGTCAAACCTTGATTAACACTCCTTCCCACATCCCACAAATAAAAAATTGAAATATATCTCATATAAATCAATTTTTTATACACGTGTCATAATCCTCATTTAATACCTCTTACACCCCTTACACATGTCATAACTCATTAATATCCACTCTTCCCCAAATGAATTTTTAATTCATTTTACTCTTCCCCATGTGAATTTTTAATTCACAAATAATCTATCTCACCCAACCTCATTTAAATCACCCCTTTTCCAAGATGAATATAAAATTCATCTTTATTCCTAGCCCTCCATTTTCTAAGATAAAATCTAGGCCCTCCACATCATCTCCATCCTCCACCATTGATCTCCCAAATCAATCTCAACCATTGGATCAAAATCTCTCCAAAATGTCTATAAATACAACATCCTCTAAGCCATTTTATCATCTAATTTCTAAGTAATGTTACCATGCCAAAATATCCCTTGAGCAAAGTAATTTCTTGAGTTGCATTTGTAAGCTTGAGAGCATTTCACATCTCCTTTGAGTATCTAGGGTATATCTTGGAGCATTTGGGTGCAAGCTCCTTCACCCTTATGAGATTGGGTCTTCATATCAAGGTATAACTTCTTGTTTTGCATGCATTTGGTTTATATTTTTACCTCAATTTGGATCTCCTAATCACACTATCTTTCTTTTATGACAGTTGAAGATAGTGAAGTTCATGTATTCTGGTGAGAAGATTCCTATGGATAAAGTGGTTAAGGTTCATGCAATTGCCCCTGATGATTATAACATGCTTGTGGATGTCTCCTAATCATGTTTCTATCTACACTTTGGTCCACATTAAGAAATTGAGATGGTGTGTGAAGATTGTTCTGAGATAATGTAGCGTGTAACTAGTCTTGGCCGACCTGCTTGATCCCAATGATTGTAGAGATCTCTGGAAGATTTTGGAATTGTGTTGTGGCGTGGAAGATCATGTTTGAGTCCCAATTAAGGCATGGCGTGATCCACATTTCATTCTCTTTGCATGATATTGCAATAGGTCAGGACCTATTTTGTAAATGTTTATAATACCGACCTTGGAGATTGTTCCAATGGTTGATGATTGTGATGCCGAACTTGATGATCATTCCAAGGTTGATGTAGTGTATAAATACTTGTAGTTGAGTCATGGAAAAAGTGTCCTTGAGTGGAAATGAAAAAAATATTAAGAAAGGTCCAAAGGCAGAGCAGAGAAGAGGCAGAGGAAAGAAGAGGAAGAGAAGAGCAGAGGAAGAGCAGAGCTGAGGAATTGTTATTCACAATACAAAAAGGTGTTGATCATGGCAGTGAGTCTAGTAGTAAGCCACCAGTAGGGTTTAACAACCCTCTGGGTTTAATAGCCCTTATTGTAATCTTGCTAGGTTTAGGGTTGAGGCAGTGAGCCTGCTAGACCTAGTTGTTCTTCATGGCAGTAAGCCAGTATGTTTAGGCCTGTGGAGTGACCAAGCCTGAACATCATTATTTCAAGATTGCAATATATATTGAGAGTTAATCCTCTCCATGGTTTTTCCCCACCTTCAAGTTTTCCACGTAAATTTGGTGTCTCTTGTGTTTGATGTTGTATCTGTGGTTAAGTTTCTAATTTCATACACTCATGGTTAAATCATAATAATTGTGGATAAGTGATGAATGTGTAAATTGCAGAAAGTGTTTAAGGTTTTGTGACAACTGATTCACCCCCCTCTTAGTTCTCTAATGCATATCAACAATTGGTACCATAGCCAAGTTTCTCTGAAGAAAGTTTAACAGCTTGAGGAAGATCCAAAATGTCTTACAATAAGGAAGCGCCACATTTTGATGGAACTAATTATGTTCTCTGGAAGGCTCAGATGAAAAGCCATCTTCTTTCTCTTGGTTACAAAGTTTGGAAAGCTATGGAATCAGAATACACCATACCTCAAAATGGGTTGATGACTAAAAATGAAATCAAATAATATGAGATAGATATCAAGGCAAAGGATGCTCTGCTAAGCTCATTAACTAACTCAATATTGACAAAAATGGTGGATCTTGAAACTGCAAATAAGGTATGGGAAAAGTTGAAAAATATGTATGAAGGAGATGATTCTGTGAAGGAAGCCAAGTTACAAAGTCTGAAAGTGAAATATGAAATCTTGAAGATGAATAATAATTAAAACATATCAGCTTTTATGCTAAGAGTTGATGAACTTGTTACAGGGATAAAAGCCATAGGCAGAACCCTCAAAGAAAAGGAAATTGTTATAAAAATTCTCAGATCTCTGCCCAAGTCCTACTATCACAAGGTAGCGGCGATTGAAGAATTCATGCAAGTAAAAACTATTAGCAAGGATCAGTTGCTTGCCAAGCTTACTGCTTTTGAAATGAGGGAGTTAGATGATGCTCTACCGAAAGTTGAGACAGCCTTCAAAGCCAGTACTCCTGGAAGTACTTCCAGATCAGAAAAGTATAAGATAGAATCCAATGATGAGTTAGATGAAGTTGAAGCCAACTTTGTGGATAGACTACAAAGAGGATCCGGTAAGTATAAAGGCAAACTTCCTTTCAAATGTTTTTCTTGTGGTAAAGTAGGTCATTTTTCTTCCAAATGTCCTAAAAGAATTGAAAGAAATAGAAGAAGATATGAGAACAGGCCTAGGACCCAAAAGAAGTGTTATTATGTTAAAGATTTTGATGACAATGAAGGGGTATCAGATAATGGTGAACTAGATAATGCTAGTTCCTCTATAAATGAATGCTTGTTCATTGCCATTAAGGAAGATCTTGTGTCTACTAATTCTTCTAGCTGTGTGAAGGAAGAAAAACTAGTGGAAAGTGCTTTGGCCACTCAGGTCATTAAGGACAAGGATGAATAAGTTATTGATAGTGGTTTCTCTCACCACATGATTGGTGACAAAAATAAGTTTGTAAGATTAGAAAGATATGATGGTCAACTGGTTAGGTTTGGAGATGATATAGCTAGTAGGATTTGTGGAAAAGGGTCTATTTCTTTTGATGGCAAGCATAATACTGAAGATGTCTTGTATGTGAAAGGATTAAAGCACAATCTTCTAAGTGTGGGTTAGATGTGTGACAAGGCCTATGACTTAAGCTTCAAGGACAATGGATGCAAGATTAGGGAAAGCTCTAGAATAGTCATTACAACTGGTAAGAAGACCAGAGGTAATATCTATCACTTGAAAGGAACCAAGAACTATTGTTTGTTGACTCAGATTGATGAGAGTTGGTTATGGCATATAAGGTTGTGTCACATAAATTTTGATAATATTATGAAGATAAGTACTACACAGATTGTTAGAGATTTGCCCAAGCTTGTGAAGCTTGCTAATATGGTTTGTAAGGAGTGTCAATTTGGGAAATAGACAAGAACAAGTTACAAAAGCAAGGACCAATCAGTTGGAGGACTACTTGAGCTAGTGCATATAGATTTGTGTGGACCTATCAAAGTAAGAAGTTTGCAAGGAGATAGGTATTTCATGCTGCTCATTGATGATTATTCTAGAATGACTTGGGTCACCTTTTTGAAAGAGAAAGCTGAAGCTCTAGATAAATTAAAGGCATTTAAGACAATGTTTAAAAATGAGATGGATTTAAAAATCAAATGCTTGAGGTCTGATAGAGGAGGAGAGTTCACATCAAATGAATTCAATTTCTTTTGTGAAGAACATGGAATAAAGAGATAGCTATCTGCACCCAAAACTCACAACAAAATGGAGTTGTTGAATGGAAAAATAGAATAGTTCAAGAAGCTACTAGAACCATGATTAAGGAAGCTCATCTTCTAGAAGCATATTGGAGAGAGGTAATTCACACCACAGTATATATCCTAAACAGAGTTCAAGTAAAAGATAATAGTTTAAAAACTCCCTATGAATTGTGGCATGGTAGAATTCCTACTGTGAAATATTTCAAAGTTTTTGGTAGTAGATGTTATATGAAAAGAGAAGAAGATTTAGGCAAGTTTGATGCTAGATGTGATGAAGGAATTATCCTTGGTTACTCCACCAAGAGTAAGGCCTACCAGTGCTATAATAAGAGGCTGAATAAGATCATTGAAAGTGCAAATGTTAAAGTTGATGAATGAAGGAAATGTCTTCAGAATCAAGTGGATATGAGTCAAATGATCCAGATGTTTCAAAAGTAGTGCAGTATGAAGACAACACAGATGAAGAAGAACAAGATCCGGTAAGTTCTACCAAAACTCTAAGATATGTAAGAATCCATCATTCTAAAAATCAAATCATAGGAGATAAGAGAAAAGGGATCTTAACCGGAAGAAAAGCTATAGAAGAACAAGTAAATTTTTGTCTAATCTCTAAAATTGAACCTAAAATTGTGGATGAGGCTTGCAAAGATGAGAATTGGATAAGGGCCATGGAAGAAGAATTGATGCAGATAGAGAAGAATCAGACTTGGGTTCTTGTTCCTAGACCAGTAGACAAGAATGTAATTGGTACAAAGTGGGTCTTCAGAAACAAAATGAATGAGAATGGTCAAGTGGTAAGAAACAAAGCAAGATTGGTATGCAAAGGATACGATCAGGTTGAAGGAATAGACTTTGAAGAAACTTTTGCTCCAGTAGCAAGGATTGAAACAATAAGGATGTTCTGGCTTTTGCAACATACAAAGATTTCAAGGTTTATCAAATGGATGTGAAGTCTGCCTTCTTAAATGGAGAGTTGGAAGAGGAAGTCTATATTGAACAACCGGAAGGATTTCAATAATCAGAACAAGGGGACATCGTATGTAGATCAAAGAAGTATTGTATGGATTAAAACAAGCTCCCAGAGCATGGTATGCATGGTTGGACAGGTACCTGATACAGATAGGGTTCAGTAAAGGTACTACAGATAATAATCTCTACTTCAAGATCAATGATGAACAAACCCTAATTGTTGCATTTTTTGTTGATGATATTATTTTTGGAGGCAATGAAAGTATGTGCTCAGTTTTTGCTGGAGACGTGTAAAGTGAATTTGAAATGTCTATGTTTAGAGGGATGAACTTCTTTTTAGGTCTGCAAATAAGTCAATCAGATAAGGGTATCTTCATTTCTTAGTCTAAGTATGTGAAAGAGTTGTTAAAGAAATTTGGGATGGAAGACTCTAAACCAGTATGCACACCTATGATAACTGGTTGTAAGTTGAGAAAAGATGATAACTCACCCATGGAAGACTAGAAAAAGTATAGATGTATGATTCAAGGATTACATTATTTGAATCAAACCAGACCTAACATAATGCATGCAGTGTGTCTTGTGGCAAGATTTCAGGCAGAACCCAAGGAATCACATATGATGGCAATCAAAAGAATTTTGATATATTCAAAAGGCAAAATAGATTATGGTTTGTGGTACCTTAAGGACTATGATACTCTGAGTGCATATACTGATGCTGATTGGGCCAAAGATGTGGATGACAAAAAAAGTACAAGTGGAGGTGCATTCTTCTTGGGAAAAAGATTAGTATCTTGGCTAAGCAAGAAATAGGATTCAATATCCCTGTCTATTGCAAAGGTATAATACATTGCAGCAGCATGTAGTTGCACTCAAGTGTTATGGCTGAAGCAAACTTTGAAGGACATCAAAGTTGTGTATGAAGAACCTATTGCAATCTTTTGTGACAACACAAGTGCCATAAACATATCAAAGAACCTAGTGATGCATTCAAGGACCAAGCACATATCCATTAGGTATCATTTCCTGAGAGAAAAAGTGATAAAGAATGAAGTCAAGTTGGAGTATGTTTCTACCAAGGATCAGATTGCATACATCTTTACCAAGCCTTTGCTCAAGGATACTTTTGAGTATCTCAGAGAAAAGTTAGGGGTACCCCTCCTACTCTAAACTAAGATGCACGCACAATGGTGCATTAGTCTGAAGGTGTTCAGAGGTTCAAATTGATGCTTTTTAGGGCTACTTCTAAGGGGGAGTAGTCAGAAATTTTGGAAGAGAGATTAGATCAGAGCAGAAGAGTGCAAGTATGTGCCCTTTGCCATTGATGTCAAAGGGGGAGAGAAGTCATGTGAAAAACTTAGAGTGCAGATGTGTAAAAGAAAGGGGGAGAATTTTAGAGAAAGAAAGAAGTGTAGATGTGTAAAGAGAAAGGGGGAGAATCTTGTCTTAATGGTTGTAGGTGTGTAAAGAAAAAGGGGGAGAATCTTGTCTTGATGGCTGTTGCAGTTTTTCACATCATATGTTGCCATCAATGACAAAGGGGGAGATTGTTGCAAGTATGTGCCTAATCGGTGTTGTCATTGATATCAACATATCCTTGTTGTCATTAGTGTCAATTGTATCTTATTCTATTACTTGTTTAGAAGACTTGTATGTTGAGGATATTGAGAAAATTAGCCTTTCCAGAAGAAACAAGTGAGTTACAGAGAAGTGCAGTACAAAAAGTGAGTTGTATGTTGAAGAATAGTCTGGTAAACTGCTCCGCATTTATTTCTGCTTGAAGATCATGGTTTGTGGATTGGAAGTAGCTTAGAGGCATGTCTAAGGATACTACATTCTGGGTTTGATCCATCCACATGAAGATCTAAGTGAGTTGTATTCACCAGAGTGAAACCTACTTTTTTTGTAAGTTCAGTTGAGACAGGAAGATAGTATTTGGTTCCGCATTCCTCTGCAATAAAGTATTTTTCTTTACAGCTCTAGAGGGAAGTCTGGGATGATGATAAATACCTACAATTGCAATGGTTTGTGGTTTGGTGGTCCGCAAGCTATCTTTCTTTTATGACAGTTGAAGACAGTGAAGTTCATGTGTTTCGATGAGAAGATTCCTATGGATAAATTGGTTAAGATTCATGCGGTTACCCCTAATGATTATAGTGTTCTTGTGGATGTCTCCTAATCATGTTCCTATCTAGACTTTGGTCCACATTAATAAATTGAGATGGTGTGTGAAGATTGTTCACAGATAATGTAGCATGTAACCAGTCTTGGCCGACCTAGTTGATCCCAGTGATTGCGAGATCTCTGGGAGATTGTGGAAGCATGTTGTGGCATAGAAGATCATGTTTGAGTCCCAGCTAAGGCATGGCGTGATCCACATTTCATTTCCTTTGCATGATATTGGAATAGGTCAAGACCTATTTTATAAATGTTTGTAATATCGGCCTTGGAGATTGTTCCAATGGTTGATGATTGTGATGCTGACCTTGATGATCATTCCAAGGTTGATGTAGTGTATAAATACTTGTAGTTGAGTCGTGGAAAAGGTGTCCTTGAGTGGAAATGAAAAAATATTAAGAAAGGTCCAAAGGCAGAGCAGAGAAGAGGCAGAGGAAAGAACAGGAAGAGCAAAGTAGAGGAATTGTTATTCACAATACAAAAAGGTGTTGATCATGGTAGTGAGTCTGGCAATAAGCCACCAGTAGGGTTTAACAGCCCTTATTGTAATCTTTCTAGGTTTAGGGTTGAGGCAATGAGCTTGCTAGACCTAGTTGTTCTTCATGGCAGTAAGCCAGTATGTTTAGGCTTGTGGAGTGACCAAGCCTGAACATCATTATTTCAAGATTGCAATATATATTGAGAGTTAATCCTCTCCATGGTTTTTCCCCATCTTGAGGTTTTCCACGTAAATCTGGTGTCTCCTGTGTTTGATGTTGTATCTGTGGTTAAGTTTCTGATTTCATGCACTCATGGTTAAATCATAATAATTGTGGATAAGTGATAAATGTTTAAATTGTAGAAAGTGTTTAAGTTTTTATGACAATTGATTCACCCTCCCCCCCTCTCAGTTGTCCGGTGCATATCAACAATGCATTCCCTTTTATTTAAACTTTTGCTTTAGAGCTTTAAAATATGCATGTGTATGCATACCTTAAGAAGGCCCCTTTTAAGATTTCATCTCACTTTATAATTATTTTTTTGTCAACGTGCAACCCTAAAGCACAAATTACAACATTTTTTTTCATCCAAGTGCCATGTCTAACACCTTTTTGTTTTTCAAATAAGCAATCATACCTCTTGTGGAGATCAACCATCATTAAAATTTTGCAATATAAATTTTCATTTCAATGCCTTCTAACATCATACACAACCCTATTATATCATGCTCATGGCTAAGAATTGATATCATACTAAATGAATATTTTAAATTCTATTCAAGTATTCAACTCATTTCAGTGAATTAAAAATTATGCATAGATGTATAGAAACTATAGTTGTTTAAAATAACATCTAATTTCTAAGAAGATTGATCCAACCAATAAGAACAACTAAGAACCACTACTAAAACAAATCCATCCACTCATCAATTTAAGTAACAACAATGCCTACAAACAAAAAATAGACAACATACATTAATCAACAACAAATCACCAATGAACAAGGACTTCAAGTGATGTCCTCCATTATATAAACACTCACTTTGATAACACTATATGATCCAAGATTAAATACATCGAAAATAATGAAAGTTTCATTTGCAAAATGATATTAAAAAAAATACAAACATATATTATATGTTTTTTCAATTTTGATTACATTATTCAGTGACCTTTATAGAGGCCTTCAAATTTTTTTACTTTTACAACCATTTTTCCCATAGGAACCAACTATTAACTACCCAACATGTAAACAATAAATTTTTAAACTAACTTTATCAAGTAACTATAATTAACACTTTGCATTATAAACCTAACAAAATCAACTATATAAATCTCATCATTCTTTGATAAATCAAAGAAACCTATTTCCAAAACAATTTTAAAATAGAAATGTAGTATTTTCTATGAAGGTGGTGACAAAATATGAGTTTCAATTGCTTTCAAGACTATCTTAGCCATTTTAGATGTCAGTGTAGTAGTAGGCTCCCCACTGACAGTCTCATATTCAATACTAGAATCAATAACACACAAAGACTCCCCTTTGTCTTTCATCTCAAACCTTGTTTTATAATAGTTGAATCCCATTTGTTTGTGCCCTCCTTCAATCACCTCGTGTGCTATAATATGTTTTCCTTCATCCTTTTCCACCACTTTCTCCTTCTGGTAAGTTATTCCCTTGTGGACATCTACACATGCATATATAAAAGGAATCATGATTAAAACTAATAGGTAAACTTATATAATAGTTGAAATACACATCCTTTTGTTGAAATAATTATCTACCATAACTATTAGTTTAGATTAAGTAGAGAGTTAGTCAATAGGTGCTATATTAGTGGTAATTTGTTTAATCTTGTTTTAGTTGATAAAGCCTTGATTTATGTAGTCTTATGTTAGTTAATAAATCCCTAATCTATGGGATGATTAGTGGAATCTACTTCTATGGACATTTATTTTATATGTAGCAGATTATTTGAGTGAAAAAGATTTTTTCATCTATTTATTCATTCTTTAGTCTTTGTCTACATTCCCTGTCATTGGTATGCAAGGTTATATTTTTAATATGGTATCAACACTAAGTTCAAAATGAAGAGTGTGTGAGGGCATAGATTAGAAATCTCTACAACTCTGAAATAAAGCTTTTCTCATATGAGAATTTTCTAATTTTTGAAAATGGTTGGCCAAATGGGTGAACAAATTAGGATGGTGAAGAAGTTCAATGGAAAAAACTTCCATATATGGAAGATGAAGATGAACATGTTCCTCTTAGGATCAAATTTATTCATCTATTTATTCATGAATAAATTTGAGTGAAAAAGATTTTTTCATCTATTTATTCATTCTTTAGTCTTTGTCTACATTCCCTGTCATTGGTATGCAAGGTTATATTTTTAATATGGTATCAACACTAAGTTCAAAATGAAGAGTGTGTGAGGGCATAGATTAGAAATCTCTACAACTCTGAAATAAAGCTTTTCTCATATGAGAATTTTCTAATTTTTGAAAATGGTTGGCCAAATGGGTGAACAAATTAGGATGGTGAAGAAGTTCAATGGAAAAAACTTCCATATATGGAAGATGAAGATGAACATGTTCCTCTTAGGATCAAATTTATGGAAGATCATTAATAGGACTGAATTGAAACCCACTAATGAAGATGTAACAATCAAGAAGGAGAAAAGAGATGACAAAGCATTAGCCACAATCTTTCTCAACCTAGAGGATACACGACTATTGTGTGTGAGTAGTGTCAAAACCTAAAAGGAGGCTTGGGATACATTGTGTTAGATTCTTATGATGAAGAAATTTACAAGGTTGTACTTAAAAAGGCCATTCTTTCATCTACAAATGGTTGATGAAGAATCAGTGTCATCACACGTCAACAAATTTAAATATCTATTGAATCAACTAGTCATAGTTGGTTCTCCAATATCAAAAGAGGATAGCATTATGACTCTTATGGGAATTGTTCCATAGTTTTTTGAAAGCTTGGCAGTCTCTCTATGAACACAAGATAGTCTCAAAATCCAAATAGTAATTGGATTATTACTATAAGAGGAGTTGAGAAGGAAAGACATGAGAGTGAGTTCAAAAACTCTCACTATCTTGTGCATTGGAAAGAAATTTGACCTAGAGAAAGAGAAACCAACCACCATTTATGGTTAAAGCTATTTAAAGAAGAAGAAATTCAAGTGTCACTATTGTAAGAAGGCTAGTCACTATGAAAAGGATTGTTGAAAGAAAGTAACAAATCTTGAAAGAGAAAACCTTGCTAACCCACAAACAAATGCAACAAAAGGAGGAGTTAAAGAGTCTAAGATATTTGTAACATTGACCACCACTACAAGTGATAAAAACCTATAGTATATCAATTGATTGAGGGATCTCACAAAATAAGACCATGAAGAGATTTATTTGTGTCATATACAAAACTCTCTAATTAAAAGAAGGCTCATTTGGGTGATGACTCAAGTCACAAGACTTGTGGTGGAGTGATTTTTGTAGATCTCTTGGATTGTGTATGCAATAGATCTACAATGTTTTGCATGTTCCAAGGTTAACCAAGATTTTTTTATATGTTAGCAAAATTGTAGATAAGGGAATGAAAGTGGAGTTTGATTCAAGCATATGCATGTTGAAGAACAACAATGGGAAGATCATAGAAAAGGGAGTTTAATGCGGTATCCTATACAATCTTGGTTATCAAGTGTGGAAGAGTATGATGTTGTTGCAAGAACATTGTAAGAAATCTATAAGGAAGATTTATAGCATTAAAGATCTAGACATACCAACATGTAGAATCTAAAACTTGTGCATAACTAGGAACTTGTGTTGTGTTTAGATCTACACAAGGGATCAAACTCATAGCCATGTGAAGCATGCATTTTGGGAAAGCATCAAAGGACAAAATTTCCAAAGGAAGGAGGCACTCAAACAAAGGAGTTGTTGGAGATCATACATTCTAACATATGTGGTCCAATACAAACCATGTTAATGGAAGGAGAAAAGTCTAAATGTTTTGATAAGTTCAAATTCTTCAAGAATCTTGTGGAGAAAGAAACAAGAAAATACATAAAGAAGCTCAAGAGTGAGAATGATGGAGAGTATAGATCAAAGAGTTTGAACAATTATATATGGACTTGAACAGGAATACAAAGACAATGGACATCCTCATACAAGCTAGAATAGAATGGATTTTTTAAACACAAAGAATGAATGCTAGTTGAACAACCAAGGAGCATGTTAAACCTTATTGGACTATCAAAGAATTTTTGGGCTAATGAAGTTACTACTATAGCATACCTTAGAAATAGAGTTCCAACCAAGGTAATGATTAGAAAAACTCTAGAATAAGTTTGGCTAGGGGATCAAACCAATGGTAAACCGCCTTCATGTATTTGGGTTTATAGCATATGTGCATACACCTGATGAGAAAAGAAAGAAGATTGACATGAAAAGTTAGAAGTGCATCTTTCCTAGATATGCATTGAGAGTTAAAGGCTAAAAATGCTCTTACTAAATGTAGCCACTATACCAAGAGATTGATTAAGGTAGTGATTAAGAGTTGTTGGAATACATCCTAGTGAAGAATAGCAAGGAGGTGATGGTGCATGTGAAGGAGAAATTACAAAATCTCTACTACAACTATGAAGTTTGGTAAGGATTCAAAAACCTTCGCTTAAAGTAAGGGAATCTAAATAGTTCATATTTTCTCTAGAATATTTTGTAGTTGAACCTAATAGCTTATCTAAATCATTCAAGATTCTCAAAGAAGAAAAGTGGAGAGAGGCATTGAATTCTGAATACAAGTTGATGTTGACAAACAAGAATTGGAGTTTAACCATAGTTCCTTCAAGGAGAAAAACTATTGGTTGCAAATGATTGGTCAAGAAAAAACTCAAAGTAGATGGATCCATTGATCAATACAAGGCTTGATTGATAGATAAGGGTTATTTTCAAGTAGTAAGTATTGATTCTCATGATACATTTTCACATGTGGTTAAACTTGTGCCTATTCTAGTTTGCTTGTTTTTAGTACAATTGACTTAGAAATCCATCAAATAGGCATCAAAACTACATTACTTAATAGAGAACTCAAAGAAGACATTTATATGGACTAGCCAAAAGGATTTTTGGTTCTAGCGAATGAAGAGTTGGTGTGCAAGTTGTGAAAAACCTTGTTTGAACTGAAGCAATCACCAAGAGCATAGTACCAACAATCTAGAAAGTATCTTTATTTCTTTGGTTTTGTAAAAGGTAATGCTAATATGAAGGTTTATGTATTGAGAATAGATTACTTGAAGATCATAATTACATTATATGTGGATGATGTGATCATTACAATTAATTGTCTTAAGTTGTTAAATGATACAGAGGCAATGTTAGCTTATGAGTTTGAAATGACAGATATGGAGAGATACACTATTTCTTGAGTATTCAAGTGCAATGAAATAGAAATTCTCATTTGACTCATTTTAGCCAATATAGCTATATTGAGAACATTCTAAAAAGTTTACTATGAATATAAGAAAACTGATAAGCACACAAGTATGAAGAGTAGTGTCAAACTAATAGCTAATATGTCCACAAACTATTGAAGAAGAAAGAAAGATGACAAACATCAAATATCAAAGTGTAGTAGGCAACCTTATCTATGCAATTGTTTGCACAAGACCTAACATTGCATATGAAACATAAGAGTTGTGAGTTGGTACTCATTAGAGCACAAGATTAGATTGTTTTCAAGAGAATCTTCAGGTATTTGAAAGGGAATTCCTTTCATGGAATTTATTTTCAAGGAAACAAAGTTGTTACAAAGCTTGTACAAGCAATGAGGTATTGTGACGTTGATTGGGCAAGTGATATTGATAGCAGAAGATTAACAGCCAATTATTATTTTTAGATTAGAAATGAATCAATTAGTTGGGGAAGAGCCAACCAACTATTGCTTTTTCCAATACAAAGGCTAAATATATGGAAACAACACAAGCAATAAAGAAAGCAGTTTGGTTGATGACGTTGCTTAGAGATTTGGGATACAAGAAATGGCAACCCACTATCATATACTTCAATAATCAAAGCTCTAACAAGAGATCCTAAGTTCCATGCAAGAATAAAACATATATAAATCCAACAACACTTTGTTTGTGAGAAAACCGAAGATGGATCTAAGTGAAATTGAAGTTTTGTGGCACCAAAAGCATGTACGCTAATTTGCTCACCAAAGCTCTTCCAAATCTCAAACTTGAATTATGCATTGAGAAGACTATAATTGTGACAAACTAGCAACCAGTAGACATTGGCTAAAGTAGAAGTGTTGGAATAATTCATTGACATCACTAGTAGCCTAGATTAGGTAGAAATTTAGTCAATGGTTGTTAAATTAGTGGTAATTTTTTTACTCCCACTTCAATCAATAAAGCCTTGATTTGTGTAGTCTTGTTTCAGTTAATAAATTACTAATCAATGACATGATTAGTGGAGTCTATTTCTGTCTACTTCTACTTTATATCAAATCATGTTTAAATCATTTTTTTTCTACATATATTTATTATGTTCTTCTCTTCTCTATTTACATTCCCTATCACTAATATGAAAATCATATTTTCAATATTTTTAAGTCCACATGTAATTATTCTTAGTTAGACATGAAAAGTCTTAATTTTAGAATGATATGTTATCTAGATTAACTTGAAATCCTCAATAGCCTTTATAGTATTTAGAAAGAACCCTTACAATAACAAAATGAGAATACCTAATTTATTTTCTTGTCTTGAGACTAAGGAGAGCCAATCCCACCCTAATCCACTTTGGATTTAAACCTCAAACAGAAGAATCCGGTATAGAGGATATTATGAGTCAGAGAGTGATACGAAAGAAATAAGAAGTTGAATGATTACCTGCACCAAACTTATAGAGCAACAGGGTGCCAACTCCACCGTCTCCTTCCAGCAGTTCAATGGAGCTAAAAATGTTGGGCAGCAGCCTGGGAAATACGTCCACCAAGTCCTCTGTAAAAACTTTCCATACTGCACTTGCAGGCACACCAAGTTCTACTTGCCAACTGGTTTTGTACACCATGATGTTTTTTTCTGGGAAAAAAGAAAAGTGCAGAGATAAGATGGAAAGATAGGAAGAGACGAGTTAATTATAACTTCTCAGCATTCTTCATGCAACTATTTATGAAGAAAAGTTCAACATCCATGTGTTGTTTTTTCTGTTCTGATCTAGATATTCCATTAAGAAAAATGATAGATTCCTCACAGGTTTCTTCTGTCGTTATTGTTTTGCTGTGAACCAAATTAGCCGAATAGAATCTTAGGGGGACTACACAGTGGTATATCATCTTAAGCGCTTTTTTTTTATCTTTAAATAAGAATCCACCTAGCATTTTGTCTTTTAGGACAGGGGAATAGAATCTAAGTGGAATATGCTTTAAAATAAAGCTCTAACAATATGTAAGACTTATTAAACAAATTTTTAAAATTAGTATTATTTTTTGGAGCAGGATTAGCTATAAAATTGTTAAGTTCAAACTTGGGCTCCGGTAATGTGACAATCAATAGGTTCTAAGTTTTTATATGAATTTGTTTTGTTTAGAAAAAAAATCAAAATTAGATGAAATATGTTTCAAAATGCAATCTGTTTAAATATTATTTGTATTAGAAATAATAGATAACTTTATATAAGGCTTAGGGTACAGATAAATAATTAAAACAATAATTAGTAAATACTCTTTAAAATGAAGAGTTGAGATTTTGGTTGTTTGAAATGCATGTATTAATAAATGTTTGGAATTTTAAGTAATAAAGTAATGATTCTTAGTTTTTGGTTTGATGGTGGTTTGATTATGTCAAATGTTGTCATTTGATTTACCTCTACACTAAAAATTAGGACTTGTCATACAATTGCTTTAGGACAAAAGCTTTATGTTTGTCATTGTGGTTCATTTCCACCACTGTGATTGCAGAATTGGTCGACTATGAATCTTGAAATGCCCACAATTTACTATGGGAAAATCCTATCAAAACATGACTAACAAATTGTTTGGTTACCTGATGCATACCACAAGACAAGAAAACACAATACACAACAAGTGTCATCATCATATGGGATGCCAACTAATTTTGATGACATGTTGGAGAATGTGTTGGTGAATGCACAAAGGGAAAGAGGTAAAATAAACATAAGCAAAAGATAGATGACACACATCTTCATGTAACACACCAATTAGTGTTGAAGGAAGTACTAAAAGAGAAGAGGGTGTAAATGAATAAAGTACCTAGGAGAGTGGCACCTTCAAAGGCAACCAACTCTACCAAGGTCCTAAATAGAAGGAAGAGGATGATACCCTCAAACAACTAATTAAAAGAAATATGAATAAATAATCTAACTAATTATACATGTATTAATCATTTTCGTAGTCTACAATAATCCAAGTAAACAACATAATCTCATTTACATAATTTTAACCCTTGAAAGAACATGTGATAAGGGCAAGAGAGCTACAATCTTATAAGGATAGTTACATTACCCTAAGTACCATATTCGTTCAATCATTGTTTTAAAGTAGATCTAATAAGAAGGAAAGAAACATCATTTTTCATTTCTAAATATATGGGATATATAAGCATTCTATGGTGTAAGAGCAATCTTGCATCACCCAAAAATATAATATTTTACTTGTTTGTTTTGTTTTTAGGTTTTCATTTATTTTTCTATCATTAACTAGTCACTACAGATCCCACCACATTTCATCGCACTTGATAATCTCACATCCTGATTTGGGATACATGATTTAGACTAATCCATCAATGTCTTATCAAATTTCCAAAAGATTTTATTCACCAAAAAGGTATAATTTAGTTTCTAAACTATTACTAGGCTTAACAAACTTACACTCAACATCCACAATTCAATCCAAATTGGTCTTGTAGAATTGCACTGGTAGACCATCAGCCCCAGGAGATTTCCTATTTTTAAGTGTTTGTATAGCCAATAGAATTTTATCTTTTTTAACTACTCTATTTAACTTCTCTATCATATCCTCATTTAATTTTTTTGGGATAATTTCCTGGCACAATTTTTGAGCTTGCCTGCATGCTTCATTATTATCTTTAGCCATGAATAGCTTCCTATAGAAATTCTTGAACATTCCTTTTATCTCCTCATTATCATTAACGCTTATGTCATCTTCTATAATAGGACCAATGGTCTTTGCATGTCTTTTATTTTTCAACATATTAAAAAAATATTTAGTTCATCTATCCCCCTCTTTCAACCAATTCACCCTTGCTCTTATTTTGGCTCCCTAATCTCTCTAGATTTGAAAACATCTCATCTTGTGCTTAATTTCCCAAATTATTTTGATGAACTCAGGATTACTACTATCTTTATGCACTTCTTCTTCATCCTTCATTAGTTCATCTTGCAAAGAAACTTCTTTCCTTCTTCTATCCATAGCAAATTTCCTCCACACAGTTTGAAACAAAATCTTGCTATCGAGGACCATATTATTCCAGAATTGAATAGAAGATTTGTTGTTGTTCATCATTTTATAAATATTCGTTAGAGTCTTAATCCTATCACTACAATCCTTATTTCCCAAGAGCTTTGTATTTAGT
Source organism: Cunninghamia lanceolata (assembly GCA_027924645.1). Taxonomy (NCBI): domain Eukaryota; kingdom Viridiplantae; phylum Streptophyta; class Pinopsida; order Cupressales; family Cupressaceae; genus Cunninghamia; species Cunninghamia lanceolata. The sequence goes on from BSBN01000021.1 coordinate 29,176,661, forward strand.
TTGAAAAGATTATCTTTCCTAATCTCTTCATCCTTTCTATTCTCTTTTACCACAACACATGTTTCAATTGGATGATGGTTTGACAGTGCATTAGGGATTACTTGCACACATTTAGCATTCTTTTTCTTATCCAAGTAGAATTGATTCTTGTTCACATAAAACCTTTCAAGCCTGTTGTATATTCTTCTTCCATTTTGCTAACAATTGCACCAAGTAAACCATATGCTATTGCTCATATCTTTATTACCTTCCAATGGATCCATTAACTTAAGTAGTTTCTTCATTCTCATCCAGTAGAATTTTTCATGCCCTTTCCATTCCCATGTAGTACCTCCTTTTTTATCCTACTTCTGCTCTACAAAATTGAAATCCCCTTCTATTATCCAAGGGACCTTAGGTAAACCTATCATCATCCACTTCCATAGTTCAACTATCTCCCTATAGTCATTCGGGGCATAAACTGAACATACCCCAAATTTTTTATCATTCTTTTCAATTAAAAACCACTGGCATCTATTACACAGATAGAACCCTTTTTGTGTTATATAATCATCCCATTTCTAACTTATCAAAAATGCTATGCCTCCTTTACCTTTATTATGCTTCGAAAACATGGCCATTGAATCTTTTCCAAATAAACCTTAAATTATTTACAAGTTGGAATCATGTTGCCTTAATTTCTTGCAGCATTAGATAGTCTAACTCTTCACCTCTTTTATTACAAAACTCTATAATTGCAATTAGGGGATTCCATCCCTCTAATATTCCAACTTACATAGTGAAATCTCATTATCAATATTATCTTCAAGTTTTGATCTGTTAAATAATCTCTCAAAACACTTCCACATTGAGTCTCCTTTTCCTTTTTTCTCCAATTTCTTGGAACTCTTGCTTCTACTTAAGTCTTTCATTTTCTTACCTTCTTCCTCCTTTTTTATTGCATTTTCCTCCCTCTTTTTCTTTCCTTCTTCATCTTTCCTTATTGCATTTTCCTCTTTACTTCTCAATTGCAATCTAGGTTTCCTACTAGAAATGTATAAAATCGGGGCCTCTTTTGTTTTATACTCTTTTCTACCTTCCTTAACATCCAAAGCATTAGCATCATCAACTACTAGATACTGCAGTATCCTCCAATGCCAAGAGCCTTAGTTTATTTGATACAACTTTAGCATTCTTATCTCTAATCTACTCTCTAATCCTATCCATTACTAACTCCTAAGCATTTTCTTAGGAGAATCTTCATTATTCAATTCTGAGTTAAGTGTCTTCTCAACCTTGTTGTCTCCTCATCACAAGAGTCCATAGTAGTGATGCTCTTATTATCAGGAGTAGTGACTCTATTATTATTTAACACTTTGTCTTTCCTTCCATTCGAAGAGTCATTCTTAAGTACTTCTTCATTTATATTTTCCTCTTTCTCATTTGAACAATAACCTACACTATCATTATCCTTCATAATACAATTTTCCATCTCCTATGTATTTATCAAGTTATTAATTTGATTCACCATTTCAACTAGTCCTTTTTCCATCTTATGTTCCTCACAAACCTTATTGTCTTTCCCTTCATTAGAATCAATTTTGATATTATTCTCATTATTAGGAATCACAACAAAACACCTGTCGAGATCAAGATTATTTTTATTTCTCTTAACAAGAAATTTCTTTTTTAATTCATCTAGGGTATCCTCTAAGTTTCCTCTCATAACCCCTATAGTTTCCTCTAGATTATCTAAAGCCTCGCTAGAATTCTATGATATACTCTTTGTGCATGAATTCGTCAACCCCGCTTCTTTAAATTCTTTGTTTTCCTTTTTCTTTCCTTTTCTAGTGATTATAGGGCAATATTTCTTTTGGTGACCATTAGATTTGCACAAAAAACATGCATTCAATCCCCCCAAAACCCTCAATCTCACATTTCATACATTGATTATCAAATTCTATTTCAATTTCATCTAGAATCGTTGTTCTAGTTTTTAAAGAAACAAGCACCCTCACATCCATATGCAAAAGCGTGGTTCTTGTATCCTTAATTCTTAGAACATTCCCTATCAGTTTTAACAGATGGTGTAAAAACACCCACATTTGCATAGGCACATTTTTGACAATCATCCATCGAGGCTTAGAACAAAACATAATTTCATCATGATTCACCTCTAGATTCCACAAAAAGGATTTAAACATGGTTTGTCCTACATTCCAAAATTCTTTTTCAATTGCTCTCTTCTGTATGTTCCTATTTTTTAGAATTATTATGAAAAGCCCTTTGTTTATTATTCTATAGAAAGATACATAAATCCCCATTTTCTTACCCCACATATTTAACAACCAATTATCAAAGAACCTTCTTAAAGGAAAGGATTCATTGTTTATATAGGCAAAGAAAACTGCTACATTCCTCAATCTATTCTCTTCATTTTTTATAGCCCTCAACATATTGTTATTAGGGAAAATATTAACAATCAAGGGCAACAGGAGATTCTTACTGTGCTTTTCTTCTCCTATGCCATCCTTTTCTCCTTGCTTTTTGGGCTTTTTGTTGTCTATTCTAAATTCATTTTAACCTCAAAGCTTGCCTCTTGCATCGATGCTTCGGCATATTATGGTTCCAAAACATCCCTATATGATTTTTTTTCATTCTCTTCCCTTTGTTCTTCATTATCACTTCCCATCTCTTTCCACACTTGACCATCACCACATTTACTCCTTTGTACCCTGAATCACACTAGGTGTACAATCACATCTATCAAAAATGAAACAAAAAGCTTGACACTAAACCCTAAAATGACCAGAATATATCAAAACACAATAGACAATCAAAACAAATATACCATTGCCTAAGGTTAACAAAAATGAATCATGCAGTATATAGCCTCAAGAATAGGTTGGCATTGGGAATTATCCCCTTGACCCTCTGTCAACCCCTAAGGTTGTTGTCTGTCCCATCCGACGAAGATCCAAATCTCGCTCCTTCAAAGTCTTACTAAAAATCAAAAATCATATAAATTACCCAAGAACTCTTTTAGTACCTCATTCATGAGCCGCATAAATGTTCTTCATGCATTGGTTAGCCCAAATGGCATGACTAACCATTCATATAGGCTCTCCTTAGTCTTGAAGGTTGTCTTCCATTCATCTCCTTCTCTGATTCGAATATGGTGATATCCACTCTTCAGATCAATATTCATAAATTACTTGGCTCTACTCAAGCAATCCATAATATCATCCATCCTTGGCAATGGAAATCTATACTGTTGTAAGTATGTGCTAACCGGTGTTGTCATTGTTGTCAACATATCTGTGTTGTCATTAGTGTCAACTATGCTCTTGTTTTGATGCTTGCTTGTATTGATTTAATTGCTTTATATTGGCCTATAAAAGTACTGAAGACAATGAGAGAGTGTTCCTAATATTGTGCTTCCAAGTGCTTTTGAGAAAATTTGCTCTCCTAGTGGAAATAGTGAGTTACAGAGTATCTTTGTTTATAGAAGAACAGTCCAGCAGTTTGCTCCGCATTTCTTGTAGATTGAATATCTTTGTCTATGGATTGGAAGTTATTTAGAGGGATGTTTGAAGATTCTATGTTTCAAGTTTGAGCCTCCGTTATGAAAATTTGAGTGAGTTCTGTTCACCAGAGCAAAAACTACTTTTTCTGAGTATTCAATGGTGACAGGGAGAATGTATTATGCTCCACATTTCTCCACATTTAACTTTTATGGTTTGCGGTTCTGGAATTAAGTTTGTAATGTTGTTATGTACCTTCAATTCAAATGGTTCATGATTTGGTGGTCTGCAAGTGATCTTTTCTTTATGATAGTGACTGACAGTTATGTTTAAGTGCTCTAGTTTGAAGATTCTTCTAGATAAAGTGATCAGAGGTTGTGCGAAAGTTCCTGATGATTATAATGTGCTTACGGATGTCTCCTGATCATTCTCCTACCTTTTGATTGGTCCACAAAGAGTAATTTGGATTGTGGATGAAGCCTGTTCCTAAAAGTCTTAGTGTTAACACCAGTCTTGGCCGACCTGGTTGTTTTCACTACTTACGGAGATGCATTGAAGATTGTGGAAGTGTGTTGTTACATGGAAGATTTCATTTGAGTCCTAGCTAAGGCATGGAGTGATACGCATACATCTTTTCCTTATCAAAATTTGTTTAGGTCTTGACCTATCTTAATGTATGTATGTTTGCCAACCTTGGAGATTGTTCTAATGGTTGATGAATGTAATGTCAACCTTGATGTACATTCCAAGGTTGATGAATTGTATAAAAACATGTAATGAAGTTGTGAAAGAGATGTCCTTGTGTGAAAATGAAAAGATAAGTGTGTGTGTGTGAAGAGCAGAGCAAAGAAGATACATTGTGCTTTAATGGAACTGAACCTTGGCATGGAATAGATGCTACTAAATCAGTTCACCAACCTTTGGCAATGAGCCCTAACTTTTGCAGTGAGCCCTAACTTTTGCAGTGAGCATTTTGGGTAGTGAGCCTCTGTTTTTCGGTATTGTTATTACAAATTATTTTGTGAGCTAACACTCACCATGTTTTTTCCCTTATAGGGTTTTCCATGTAAAAAATCTGGTGTCTCATGTGCTGAATGTGTTATTGACTTGAGTTTTTGATTTCACGCTTTCATGGTTAAATCATTAAGTAATTGATGTGTTGATATTCATAAGAAATTAAGTTTTGGTGACAACTGATTCACCCCCCTCAATTGTCTTGTGCATTTCAACATATACTTGATTGTAATTTTGTTGATGGATTAGGAATTTGTATGCATTCTCCACTCTCCATCTTTCTTTAATGATAGTACTACAAGTACCACATATGGACTTAGGCTCTCCCTTATCAATCCTTTCCTTAACCACTCGTGAACTTGTATGTTTAGCTCTTCCTTCTCTGTAGGATTCATTCTATGGGTTTCCTTATTCAGAAAACTAGCTCCTGATATCAAATCCATTTGGTGACTTATCTTCCTCACCAATGGTAAACCTTCTACCAGTACATTATCAGAGATAATGTCTTGAAATTCTTCCAATAGGTCTGAGACTTTTTCTGGTACATATTCGCATTTCTCCTGGTTGATTTTAGGAATCAACAGAAATAAATGATGCTCGTGCTTCATACCATCCAAAAATTTCCTACCATCTACCAATAAAATTCTAGCAACACTACATACCTTTTCTTTGACCTCCTTCAAGGCCTTCAACTTATGATGAACACCATCCTTTGTCAAGGAATAGGTGTTTGCATGGCCATCATGGACAACACACCTATCATACTACCATAGCCTTCCCAAGAGCATATGACATGGATCTATTGGTATGATGTCACATAGTACCTCATCATGGTAGTCTCCAATGTTGAACTTGACTAAACACTGATCATTGACCAAAGCTCTATGGTCCTTCTGCAACCATGCAATCTGATGTGGATGTGGATGCCTTCTCCTTGTCAACTTCAACTTGTTAACCATCTCCTCTAAGATGAGATTATCAGTGGTTTTACTTTCAATAATAATATCAAAACACTTACTTTCACACTTACACCTTGTGTGGAATAAACTCTTCCTCTAATCTAGTTATTTTTCCTCATTTAACAATGTTCTTCTGACAACTAGAGTTTCTCCCCTTTCAGCATCTTCAGAATGCTCAAACTATGCATCTTCATCTACATGTGCAACTCATACATTACCTTTAGGTCTTCTAGTTATCCATCCTTGATGTTGGGGACACTCGTAGGCTCGATGTCCTCCACATTGGAAACAAGTTCCTCTGAAGCCTCCTCTTTCAAGTCCTTGCCCAGGTCTTCCTCTTCCTCTTCATCTTTGCTCACCATTATTTTTGTCACAAGGGCAGTAGGCATTATGTCCTTTCTGATTTCCACTCGTGCCTATTTCTTCACTTTTCTTTTGATCTTCATTTCGGCCTCCATAGGATCTTCCACCAATCCTTTCACCATGACATAGATTTCCCCTTTGTTTTCTTTTGAATATTTTATTTAGCTTCTCTTCTACCTTTAGAGAAAACTAGTATGTGTCTTCTATGGTGGTCATTCTAACCAAGCTTAGCTCCTCTTGAATACTTGGCCTCAACCCATTAATATAATAGGCTACCTCTCCTTGTTGGCCTCTGCATGGCATGTTCTGATAATAATCTTATAAAATGCTTCTACACACTCCTTAACAGACTTGTTAGCTTTCTTCAATCCTTGTAGATTTTTCAACAACTCCAACTCATAATCCACAGGAATGAACTACTTCTTTAGTTTGTCCACCATTTGATCCCATCTGGTAATCTTTCCTTTTCCTCTTCTATTTATCTCTAATCAGACCTCCTTCCACCAAATACTAGCATGGCCCTTCAACTTCATTTTTTTAAACTTCACCTATTTTGGATCCTCCACACTTTATACTCAAAATGTTCCTCCATATCATTTATCTGATCAATAAACTCTTCTAGATTCAGATCCCTAGAATAGGTAGAAACTTCAATCCTAGGCCTCTTTACAATCTTTGAAATGACCCTCAACAACCTAACTTGTACAGAATCTCCTATAGCATCTTGTTCTTCCTTGGATAGCTCTTCTTCTTCAGCTTCATCTTCACTTTCTTCTCTTATTCTTGGCTCAAACCCTCTTCACATCTCCTCTTGTAATACATAAATTTGTCTTTGTAGGGCTATAAAACCCTCTTCTATTAAATCCCTTCTCCCACCATGGTTTCTTCATGGAGGCATTTTGATCTCTACATCAAACCCACAACCTCAAGCCCTGGTGCAAGCTGTCTCATGATTGGCAATATGTCTACACACTCATGAACCCTTGCTCTGATACCACTTGATGAGGGGGTCAATCCCAGAACACACAAAAACACATATTACACATAGAAAATAGGAATGTTCTTTTATTGAACTGAACAACACATTACATTACAGAATTTGGAATCAAATCAGAGGATGAATCCTCAACAGGCTGCAACACATTACAGCTTCCTTCCTCTAGATTCTGGAATCTTGTGCCTTCTATAGCTTTAAATCTACTAGGGTTTCTATTTTCCCTCCCTTTCCTAAATCACCACTTTCCCCTCTTTCTCTATCGCCCAAAGGATTCCCAAAAATGGTCATAAATAACCTTTTTTGGCACCTTCCAGCCAAAATTTGTAACTCCCTCCAAAATAGGTCAACTTTTGGGAGCCATAACTTTTGATTCAGGTGTTTGATTGACAAATTATTTGATGCGTTAGAAATCTCGTGAAGTTATCTACAACCTTAGAAATGTACTATGCCAATTCTGCCCATTTTTGGGACTATACAGGGCCTCTATGTGCCTCATATTTGACTTTGAAACTTTTTCAAAGGTTTTGAAAGAAACAGAAACTTTATTATCTTTCAGCCCACAAGTGACCTTTGGCCAATTCCTTCACCAAAGGTTATATGATAAAGGAGCATCCGGGCGGACTGGCAATCAGCATCAACCAAAAATAGAGTGTGAGGTTTGGGTTTCATTTTTGTTGTGATTTGGTTTTGATTTGGCATCTCTTGGCTATTAGAGTAAGTGGTGAGTCAAAATTTGCAAGTTTTCAATTTTTGTCATACTTTGGCTTCGGATCACAACAGGCAGTTTTGTGAAATTTATTCCCAAAGTTCCATAAGAGCTAGAGAGCAGAATTCTTTTGTAGGGGCATTCTTGGAGGTACCATCTTGAAAGTGCAAAAAGAATTGAAGTCATATCTCTCACGATTTGGGAGAAATTAATGTCATAAATTGGTGTTTTAATGTCGACAGTGTGTTGTTGGTTTATGGAAAGTTTAATATCTCCTAATTCTGGAAGTTTGGATCAAAATCCTTTTGCAAAGGGCATTGGGACATCATTCCGAGCCTACTCACCAATTTTCATTGAATTCTTAGAAGTTTTAAATTTTCCACCTGCGGCACCCGATTCAACACAGTCAAGGTCACATATTTGGAATTTTTTCCAAATAGTGTATGCAGTCTCACAAGATAATATTTGGTGAATTTTATTTATCTCATATACATCTTTTTAAGCCAATTGAAAAATAGAAATGGGCAGTGATGGAGGATTTTTTATTCTTGTCGTAATTTCACCTTTTCACTACATAATTGCTCTGTGGCAAAACAAAAAGAAAATCAATTAGTGGGCAGAATATTCAAGAAAATAAAATATGGTTGATTGCATATTGAAAGTACATTAAAAACAAATATTAAAGGATGCAATTTATTGGTAAAGTGTCACCCAGCTATGGAAGTTGAATGGTTTTGAAACCTTTCAATTATCATCTCCATATTGACCAAAAACTAATGTAAGGTTGTAAAGAAGTTAGCTGCCAAAAGAAAAAAAAATATAGAAGGTAGAGAGAGGGAGGTAGTGCCAGAGGAAGAGCACCAGAGTGGATTTTCAGATTGGAGAAGAGATTTCTCTCAGGAAGAATTGGTTCGCTGTCAAATAGAAGAAAAAAAAAACAAAGTGTGAAGTCATTGAAGTTTGCTTCCCAGAAAAAGAAAATAGAGTGTAAAGAAATTATTGAATTGGCTGCACAAGGAGGAAACATCTACATAAATGAAGAAAAATATTCAGCAAAAGAGTGGGAGTGAAGATTCAGATTGGAGATTGAAGTGTGCTGATATGTGTGAGCTAAGAAAGGTTATTTGAAGGCCTTGTTTTGTAAATTTGGTCATTGATTCATAGTTGTGTTGGTTTGAAGTAATAAAATTCAATTCTGTTGCAATCTCATATGGTTTTGGGGCAGAATATTGCCCATGTGAATGTGTGTATATTTGGTTGTGTGAGTTTGTTTGCCAATTGTTTGTATTTTTGTCAAGAGGGGAGTACCCTCTTGCATCATTATATTTTTCAATTCCTAAGCTTTAAGTAGATTTCTGATTCCATACGTGCTCAAATGTAAACTTTCTAAAAATAGCAGTTTTCTATTTTTAATAGGTTGGAAAAATTGAAGGTTCTACATCATTATTCAAGCAATTGGGTAACCAAAAATACTAAAATTAAATAGAATAGAAAACAAAATCATTATTTTTTTGGATGATGTAAGATTGCCCTTACACGACTGGATGCTCTTGCATCAGACACCCAAGGTAATTTGAGAAGTGACCTTGTCACATCTCAGGTGTTCGAGGAAAACCCAAACTGTCAACCTCTACGTTGGACAACTAGGAAGAACCTTTGACAGGCCTTCCTTTCTACTTAACTAGATATTCTTCATATTGCTTGTTCTGAGTACTTCCCACACAGCTATCCAGGATTTCTTCTACCTCCTCCTTTGAAGTAGATGCTGGGATACTCCACTATTCTTCGATTGGTCCATCCTCTATGTCACCTTCATGATACTCTATTAAATCAGTAATGTTGAACACAAGAGAAATGTTGATTCCACTCAGTAGCTCTACCACATATGTATTTCTTGAATCATGTTTCTTCAGGATCCTACATGGTCCAAATTTCTTCATCTTCAACTTATTACATGTCCCCATTGGAAACCTTTCTTTCCTTAGGTGAACCATGAATTTATTGCTAACATTGAATTCCTTAAACTTCCACTTCTAATTTGCCTTATCCTTGTACTAAGAATTCATTTTATTAATGTGTTGTCATACCTCTTCATGCAAGCTCTTCGATGCTCTACAAAGTCTTCAGCCTTGGCACTACTCTTCTCTCCTATGTCTATCTTTCTCATCTCAAAATCATTTCTCAGACTACTCCTATATATAATTTGGAATGGGGATTTACCAGTACTCCTGTTTATAGAATTGTTATATGAAAACTCCACCTGTGGTAATATCAAATCCCATCCCTTGGGCTTACCTCCTATTAAGCATCTTAGTAGGTTGCCCAAACTTTGATTCACTACCTTTGTCTTTCCATCAGTTTGCAGATGATATGCAGAACTGAACTTCAACTCAGTCTTCAACTTGTTCCATAAGGTCCTCCGAAAACCCAACAAACTTGGTATCTCTATTTGAAACTATACTCCTTGGTAAACCATGTAGTATAACCACCTCTCTGTAAAACAATTCTGCAATGTGAACATCACTGGTTTTCTAACACGGAATGAAATGTGTCATCTTTGAAAATCTATCAACCACCACAAATATTGAATCATGCCCTCTCTGTGTCCTCGGTAAACCAACAATAAAGTCCATGTTGATATCCTCCCATGGAGCCTCTAGTACAGGTAATGGATGATATTACCTAGTATTCTAACTTGCTCCTTTGGCCATCTGGCATACTCTATAACATTACACAAATTTCTTCACATCCTCGTGCAACTGTGGCTAGTAATAGTTCTCACTAACAAGAGCAATGGTCTTATCTTGACCAAAGTGTCCTACCAATCCTCCACTATGCTCCTCATTAATCAGGTTCTCTCCCATGGAACTCCTCAGAATGCACAACTGGCTTTGTCTGAACAATATACCATCTTGGATTATGTAATCCAACCATCTCATCCTATCCATAGCAGTAGGCTCCAAACAAGCTTTCTAGGCCTCTACAAATTATGGATCTTTAGGGTACAAATTATTAAGTTCATTGTACCCAACAAGCTCTATCATCATCTCTTTCAACAAATTTTTCCTTCTACTTAACGCATCCGCAACTCTATTGGACTTCTTACTCCTTTGCTTCAAAACAAAAGTATAACTCTACAAAAACTCAACCTATTTTAAGAGCCTCTTATTTAACTTTCCTTGACTATTAAGATACTGTAAAGCCTGATGCTCAGTAAATAAAACAAACTCTTTCAGAACAAATAATGTCTCTATTTCTTCAAAGCCTAAACTATAGCATAAAACTCTTGATCATAAATAGAATACTTTTTATTGGCATCATTAATCTTCTCACTAAAATAGGCAATGTGATTACCTTCTTGACTAAAAAAAGCTCCTATAGCACTGCCACTAGCATTGCAATCTACCTAAAATACCTTATTGAAATCTGGAAGTGCCAAAACAGGTTGCTCTGTGACTTTTTTCTTCAATGTATCAAAACCTTGGCTGCTCCTATAGTCCATTTAAACTCTTTCTATCCCCTCTCATTGTCTTAGTTAGGGGTGCACAAATGCTACTAAAATTATGGATAAATTTTCTATAAAAACCTTCCAAACCATGAAAAGATTGTACCTCTGTAGCACTCCTTGGGGTAGGCCATTCAATGATATCCCTCACCTTCTCTAGATCCATTTTAAGACCCTCATCTATGATAACAAATCCCAAGTACACCAACTCATTCTTCATGAAACTACATTTCTTTAGATTAATCGGCAACTTTTATTCCCCTGGCTTCTCAAAATCGTTTCAAACATGCATCAGGTGCTCATCCAAGTCTTACTTAAAATTAAAATATCATCTAAATAAACAATGAGAAATTTACCTAAAAACTCTTTTAGTACCTTGTTCATGAGCCGCATAAATGTTCTCAGTTCATTGGTTAGCCCAAATGGCATGACTAACCATTCATACAGGCCTTCCTTAGTCTTGAAGGTTGTCTTCCATTCATCTCCTTCTCTAATTCAGATCTGGTGATATCCACTTTTCAGATCAATCTTCGTAAATTACTTGGCTCCGCTCAAGCAATCCATAATATCATCCATCCTTGGCAATGGAAATTTGTACTTGATTGTAATTTTTTGATGGTTCAGGAATCTGTACACATTCTCCACTCTCTATCTTTCTTTGGTGTTAGTACTATAGGTACCTCATATGGACTTAGGCACTCCCTTATCAGTCATTTCCTTAACATCTTGTGAACTTGTTTGTTCAGCTCTTCATTCTCTACAGGAGTCATTCTATGGGATGCCTTATTCGCCAAACTACCTCCTAGTATCAAATTCATTAGGTGACTTATCTTCCTCACCAGTTGTAAACCTTATGGTACATTATCAGAGACAATGTCCTAAAATTTTTCAAACAGGTCTAAGACTTCTGCTGGTACATCTTCACATTTATCCTCATTGATCTTAGGAATCAACACAAAGCAATAATGCTCATGCTTCAACCATCCAAATATTTCCTATCATCTACCAAGCAAATTCTGGCTGCACTACATACCTTTTCTTCCACCTCTTTCAAGGGATTCAACTTATAATGAACTTCGTACTTTATCAGGGAATAGGTGTTTGCATGTCCATCATGGACAATACACCTATCATACTGCCATGACCTTCCCAATAGCATATGATGTCACACGGCACCTCATCATGGTAGTCTCTAATCTTGAACTTGACTAAACACTACTAATTGACCAAAGCTCTATGATCCTTTTGCAACCATGCAATCGATATGGATGTGGATGCCATCTCCTTGTCAACTTCAACTTGTTAACCATCTCCTTTGAGACAAGATTTATTAAAAATTTATAGGTTCATTAAACCAATTCCTCATATCCCAAAAGGAGAAAATGATGTATGCAAGCAACCATAATATCATAATGCAAAGATAAATAGACAATCAACAAGATAACACAAGATATATCCTAGGAAAACCCTCCATGATGGAAAAACCCAGCTTCCAAAAGCATCCATTTCTCATGTATTATTCAACAATAAAAATTACAATACATATGCAGAGTCTCCATGAACACCTTTGAAACATCAAGCTCCTCCAATGCATCCTCCATGTGCCAAAGCATGAATCCACACATCCCATTCCATGCTTCACAAAATGCACTCATAGGAGAAAACTAATACAACAACAGCCTCTCACACAACCTCCTATACAACCACAATAATCAATCACCCAACCCATAATGATGACCATGTGCTTGCTTTTATAAATCAAGCTCACACAAATACAAGATGTAATATTGGGTAAACCATGTGTCCCAAAACCATGGGAACACAAAACCTTTGACCCCAAAATTAAATATTTTTCTTATATCTCCCACACAAAATATGTAACCCAATGTTACATATAATGTTTACAAGTGGCACCCAAATAAGAATCTAATGTGGCTAAACACATCAATTAAGATGCAACACAAATAAATATTTACTTTAAATAAATAAATAATACCAATGTTATGCAAGGTGTACAACACACCTATTCCAAGGTTCTCCCACTTGTTGTATACATTGCATAAGGGTCAATCAATGAAATAAATTATAGGAAAACATGAAACCACATGAATCTCCAACATGCTCTTGTGCTCCATCAAGATACCTACAATAAAATTAAAGTAACCACCATCTTAAGCAAGAACTCCTCTCATCCTCCAACATGCCACCTATGGAAGAAAAGGAATATACCAAGGTGAAGATTCACTAATCCAAAGAACACAAGCATCATATCTAAGTGATAACAAAGGCTCCAAGCTGTTGTCAAAGTTAAAAATCCACATGATTGAAAATAGCATCCATAGCATATGCTAATACATCTAACCATCCATACCTCATAGGTATCAACAACATCAGTAAACTCAAGCCAACAACATATCCAACCCATATACTGCAATCACAAGCTCCATGTATAAAACATGTCAATGAAGAACACATACATCCAAGAGCTCCCATTACATGGGTAATGTTAAATCTAAAAAATAGATCAAAGCATACCAAGTCTACCAACCAACACTCAAACCAAGGTGTGGCTAATTTAGTACCAAGAACAAACACAATGATCCACACACGCAAGATAAAACATTGCATACTCTCTCACAACATGTCACCATAAATCTCCCAAGTCCAAACATAACAACATGAACCTCCAAGAAGTAGCCATAAAACAAAGAGAGAAAATCTGTAAATCATATGTCCTACCAACACCTTAAAGTGCTAAGCTATGTCAAGTATGATCTCCTTACAACTCCAAATGAAAAGCCTCAAAAACATCCAACCATTCAATCCCATAGATCAAATGAACATATGTAACATGTAACTAACATGGATGTAAGCCTCTCTAACCAAGGTAGATCAAACTTATAACCATTCCATAACCAATAATAAGCCCAATCACATCTCCTAAACTCCTCATAATGAACATCATAAATCAAACCATATGAACAATAACCATGTCAACATCTCTCAAATGAACCCTCCCATTCACCAATAACCATAGCTCAAGATCCATAACCATGAGAAGATAAAACATAAATAAAAATGCATCTAAAAGGATGGGAAATACCTCATAGATGATAATCTTCTAAGCAGACCAAGAGTGGGGAATGAGAATGCTCCTCCAAGATACACTAAGCCACAATGGCTCTCTCCAAGAACAATCTCCTCTAGGTCCATAATAAACTCATGTCCAACCAAGGTGTAGTCTCCTCGGTCTTGCTACTAAAATCCTCATCAAAGAGTAACCATATCAACAAGTGTCTCTAATCCCAAGATAACTCTAACCTCACCTAAGTCTCCAAGTATTCAAGAGCAACTCCTTGATCAATCCATGCTAAAATCCAAATGCAACACTGCACTATTATGAAGCTCTCAATAAAATGACCAATGTACTCAATAGCAAGAGAACCAACAAGATCACTGTCAATGATCCCACTGCACATCTGCATAATCAAGGAACCCATCATGACATCATGATCTAACCATCTCCTCAAAGGAAGATCACATTCACTAATGCACACATCCTGGTCTCAAGAGAGCATGTATCATGTCAAGACTCTAACATGCGATCAAGAGTCCATCAAGACACAATACCAACACCTCTAAACCAAGGATCAACATCTCCAATCACATGAATATAACCATCTTCTAAATGAAGATTATATATGGCCCCAACACAATCAAGGAATCCCACTATAATGACAATAGCTCCCAAAAGGTTGTTGTTATATGGAGCCTAATCAGACTCGGAGGATAAAGTTTCCCCACTTTTATTGGTGTGGTTTCCCCCCAAATTATTTAATAGGGCTTTGGGGGCAACACCCCCAAGACAGGGTCAAGGGGCATCGCCCCTAACGCACTCCTTGTCGCAATACAGGGCAGGGTCAAGGGGTAGTGCCCCTGAAACCTCAAACGATTTTTATTATTTTATAAATGTGTTGGAAGTTATTTTTCTATTGGCCGACATAAAAAACCCCTATTTTTATAACTGACATAGGGATTGATAAAAGAGACTAAGGGTTAGGGTTTTCTATTAATATTGTATTGTA
The DNA here is from genome assembly GCA_027924645.1 of Cunninghamia lanceolata. Lineage (NCBI taxonomy): Eukaryota > Viridiplantae > Streptophyta > Pinopsida > Cupressales > Cupressaceae > Cunninghamia > Cunninghamia lanceolata. The sequence continues at coordinate 29,191,793 of BSBN01000021.1, forward strand.
GAATTTGCAGTGGTATTGAGTTGCAAGGTATGTTAGTTGTAATCAGTTCGATTGTTGGATAATAATATTGGACTCTCTGTAGGTAGATATAACCCGAGTTTGGGTGAACCGCGTTAAAAATTGTCTCTCATTGTTATTAGTTCTACGTATTTTTCATTCCTCTATTTAATCTTTATTTTCATTTAATTGATATCTTCTGCATGCAATTCCTAACAAAGGTCAAGTAAACCATGATCTCGAAACCAAGAAGATAAAACCATCATTGTGAAAAGTTTACATAAAACCATGTATTCAAGTTATCCATAAAATCATGATAAATATGCTATAAGTTTTAATAACTGACTATACATGCACTCTAATCATCCATCCTCTCCTTCCCAATGCAACATACCAATGTACAAATGACCATAGACAAGGCCAACTAACAAAGTCTACATAAACACTAAATCAATCTTGTGGATAAAGACAATCCACATCTGAGTCATTCCACTATAGCCAAGGGGTATCTAATCCACAAAACTACATAACTCAAAGATCCTAAATAAATATAATATGCAAACTCATCATCACATTAGTAACCTGCAAGCCAAGATATCAAAGAAGATAATTTGTAAACTTTAAGACACAAACACCAAATTATTGCTAAATTTGATTTCCCAAAGAAGTCCACAAACAAGTAACCATAGTCAAGGAACTATTCAAGAATCTAGGAGATAATAAAAACCTCCTAAAACTACACCACATAACCACATGAAATCATGAATCAAACATCATAGCCCATACCTATCAATCGCATACATGATCATGTCATGCCAATGCAAAAGTGTACCTTCATATACATGAGACCATAATCATCATCATCGTTGTACCTGTACTCAACTCCCACTGAAATGAAACTCTAAGTCTCACACATGTATCAACCATGTCCTCAAACTAGAAGACAACTTGTGTACCTATCTCCATCAAAGTCTAAAATCTGAAAACACTTGTAAACCTGTACCTAGAAGCACCAAATCTAAAAAACTATTATACGATGATGATGGTCACATAGAAACATGCACTCCCACAAGTTTGTGTCCAAAAATCTATATGAATGCTCTCACAATTACACCTTGAATCTCAGACTCCCACAAGTGAACAAGCAAGTACCAAACTCTGCACACCAAACTAAAAATCTACATATAGTACATAGCAATATCTCTCTAATGCCTATCCGAAATTAAAAATTTGATTTCGTATGCAAAATTTATGAGCATAAAACTGTCTCAGGACAATGTTTGGCTTCAAGCACAAAATTTTCACACAAACAAAAAGATCTGTAACCAAACTTGCACCATTGCATAGTGCTCATAGATACTTTTCCAACGCCTATAAGAAGTTGAAAATATGACACCGTGGGTGAAAGTTATGCCTCCCTAAAAAATGCCCTCTAAGGGCTAAAAGGGGACCCTTGGTGAGACCCTATCTATACATGCTTACATAGCATGCTAATTGTGCATTGATGTCATCATAGGATGAGGTTGCATGGCATCCAGGTGGTGTTGATGTGGCATATGACTGAGCACTAGCATCACATGTCACTGGCAAGGCGGTCTCCAAAACAAGTTTTAAATTTGTTTTGATTTTTCAAACTCCCCCACAATTTTCCATAGATCCAAAATTGTTTTAAACATTGTTAAATGTTCTCAAAAATCCAAAAAAATGAAGTGGAACCCGAAATTGAATTTCAATATGGTTTTAATTTTTTAAAGTCCACCAAATTTTCAAAGCTCGTGGGGCTGGTTGCTTAGCGTTGGGCACCAATTTGGCGGCTAGGACCAGTGGCCTAAAGCCTTTTCAGCCCAAACACCACCAACTGGGGTCCAACCAGCAGTTGGAAAGGCTAACAGACCATGTACCAGTGGCTGGTACACCTGCAACAGAGGCCACAGGGTACGGGGATCTATGGACACCCCCCTATTTAATTTTTTTATCTCTTCACTATAATTTTTAAATGTGATTTTTTTTTTAAATTATAGTCACAATGCAGGAAACAAATATTTATTTTTAAAGAAAAATTGTGTACCTTTGCAGTTTGTATGACCAAAAAGTTTAAGGGGAAAAATGTTGCATCAAGTTACAGTGGCCAAAATAGGGCAAATAATTTGTTTTTCTTCGCCTCTCGGGCCTTCTGTATCTAATAGAAAAGTTTGTTTTTGCACAGGAGGTCATCTATGAAAAATACCTCCTCAAAATCCTCATTGAAGCTATCCAAGAAACTCTATTCATCCATGATTTTTCAACACCCAAATCTGTAAAACACATAGCCAATCTGCAATACCCAAAACCCCAAATTTGCAAACAAAAAACCTACACAAAACCCTCTTGTAAGGTCTCAAATCTTTCATGCATTTTCATGGCATCCACTTTGCACCAAATCTACATACACAAGGGTTATATAAATCAGGGAGCTCATGTCTCCCTCAACCATAAACATGGCTCTGAAACCAAATATTAGGAATTTGCAAGTTCATTAAACTAATTCCTGATAACCCAAATGGAGAAAATGATGCATGCAAGCAACCATAATACCATAATGCAAAGATAAATTAACAATCAACAAGATAACACAAGATATACCTTAGGAAAACCCTCCATAAGGGAAAAATCTAGCCTCCAAAAGCATCCATCTCTCATGTAGTATTCAGCAATAAAAAATTACAATACATATGCAGAGTCTCTATGAACACCTCTAAAACATCAAGCTCCTCCAATGCATCCTCCATGTGCCCAAGCATGAATCCACACATCCCATGCCATGCTTCACAAAATACACTCATAGGATAAAACTCAATACAAGAAAAACCTCTCACACAACCTCTCGTACAACCACAATAATCAATTACCCAACCCAAAATAATGACCATGTGCTTGCTTTAATAAATCAAGCTCACACAAATACAAAATGTAGTATTGGGTAAACCATTGACCCCAAAATTAAATATTTGCCACAAATATTAAATATTTTTCTTATGTCTCCCACACATAAAATATCTAAACCAATGTTACATAAAATGTTTACAAGTGGCACCCAAATAAATATCTAATGTTGCTAAACACATTATTTAAGAAGCACCACAAATAAATAGTTATTTTACATAAATAAATAATACCAATGTTACGCTAGGTGTACAACACACATATTCTAAAAAGATTATCAGTGGTTCCACTATCAATAATAATATCACAACACTTACATTCAAACTTGCAACTTGTGTGGAATAAAGTATTCCTCTAATATGGTTCTTTCTCCTCATTTAACAAGGTTCTTCTGATAACTAGGGCTTCTCCCCTTTCAGCGTCTTCATAATGCTCAGACTGTGCATCTTCATCTACATGTGCAACTCGTGCATTACCTTTAGGTCTTCTATTTGTCCTTCCTTGATGTTGGGGACACTCATAGGCTCAATGTCCTTCTCCGCATTGGAAATAGGTTCCTCTAAAACCACCTCTTCCAAATCCTTTCCCAATTCTTCCTCTTCCTCTTCCTCTTTGATCACCATTATTTTTGTCATGAGGGCGATAGGCATTATCTCCTTTCTAATTTTGAATGGTGCCTACTTCTTCACTTTCCTTTAGATTTTCATTTCAACCTCCATAGAATCTTCCACCAATCCTTCTAACATGACCTCTTCCTCTTTTCTTTCTTTCAAATATTTTATTCAGCTTCTCTTCCACCTTTAGGGAAAACTGGTACGCATCTTATATGGTGGTGATTCTAACCAGCTCAACTCTTCTTGAATACTTGGCCTCAACCCATTAATATAAAGGGCTACCTTCTCCTTGTTGGCCTTTTCGTGGCGTGTTTTGATAATAATCTTATAAAACTCTTTTGTATACTCCTCAATAGAATTGTTACCTTGCTTCAATCCTTGTATCTTTTTCAACAACTCCAACGCATAGTCCACAAGAATGAACTACTTCATTAGTTTGTCCAGCATCTAATCCCATCTGGTAATCTTTCCTTTTCCTCTTCTATTTATCTCTAACTAGAGCTTCTTCCATCAAATACTAGCATGGCCCTTCAACTTCATTTTTTTGTAAACTTGACCCATTCTGGATCCTCCACATCTTCATACTCAAAATATTCCTCCATATTATTTATCCAATCAATAAGCTCTTCCGAATTCAAATCCACAAAATAGGTAGAAACTTCAATCCTAGGCCTCTTTCCAATCTTCACAATGGCCCTCAACAACCTAACTTGCACAAGATCTCATGCAGCATCTTGTTCTTCCTCGAATAGCTCTTCTTCTCCAGTTTCATCTTCACTTTTTTCTCTTATTCTTGGCTCAAACCCTCTTCACAGCTCCTCTTGAAATGCATCAATTTTCCTTTGCAGGGCTCTAAAACCCTCTTTTGTCAAATCATATCTCCCACCATGGTTTCTTCATGGAGGAATTTTGATCTCTACAGCAAACCCACAACCTCAGGTCCTCGTGCAAACTGTCTCACAGTTGGTGATCTATCTACACACTCATGAACCCTTGCTCTGATACTACTTGATGAGGGGGTCAATCCTAGAACACATAATAACACAAATTATACATAAAAAATAGGAATGTTCTTTTATTAAACTGAACAACACATTACATTATAGAAAATGGAATTAAATCAAAGGATAAATCCTTAACAAAATGCAATACATTACAACTTCCTTCCTTTGGATTCTGGGACCTTCTACCTTTTATAGCTTCAAATCTGCTAGAGTTCCTATTTTCCCTCCCTTTCCTGACTCACCACTTTTCCCCCTTTCTCTACCACTCAAAGGATTTCTAAAAATGGTCATAAATAGCCCTTTTTGGTGCCTTCCAACCAAAATTTCAAAATTTGTAACTCCCTCCAAAAATAGGTCAACTTCCAGGAGCCATAACTTTTGATCTGGGTGTTTGATTGATGAACTGTTTGATATGTTAGAAATCATGTGAAGTTCTCTACGCCCTTAAAATCCACTATGTTGATTCCATCCATTTTTGGGGTTGTACGGGGCCTCTAAGTGCCTCACATTTGACTTTAAAACTTTTTAAGAGGTTTTTAAAGAAACATAAATTTTAATATCTTTCATCCCACAAATGATATTTGGCTAATTCCTTCACCAAAGGTTATTTTTTTCAATTTTGAAGCGTTGAGTAAATTTTCACTTCCATACGTGCTTAAATGCAAACTTTCCAAAAATAGCAATTTGTTATTTTAGCAGGTTGGAAAAACTGAAAGTTCTACATCATTATTCAAGCAATTGGGAATCCAAAAATACCAAAATTGAAAATAATAGAAAATAAAATCACCATTTTTTGGGTGATGCAAGATTTGCCTTATGCCATTAGATGCTCTTGCATCATGTTCATTAGATACAACATTAGAAGCAGAAAGTAAAACCTCATCACCTACATCAAAGGATTTTTTGTAGAGGAATCCCATTGTTTCTTTTTGTTTCTGCATTCCTTCTTAACATGTCCCCTCTTTCCATAGTTCCAACACTTAACTCTGTTCTTATTTTCAAGAGTTTAGACCTACCTTTTAATTTTTCCTTAGGCCCTTTCTGATCTCTTTTTGGTCCTCTTTCTTTAGACCTTCCCCGACATTAAGGGAATCCAACAAGCTATGCATAACCTTCTTCCTCATTTCCTATGACAACAGAGTTGCAACAATAGCATCCATCATTGGATCTTCAAGCTTAGCAGTGATAGCAAGAATGAAATTCTACCAAGACTTGGGTAAAGAACAAAAAAGCATAATACATTGATCTTCTTCCTCAATCTTAACACCAATAGAGGCTAATTGAATCATAATTAAATTAGAAGTATTTAAATTTTCTACAACAAATTCACCTTCCTTCATCTTAAGAGAAAATAAATTTTGTTTTAAATACAATTTTCTTACCAAACTCTTGGCTTGATCAATCTCACCCACCCATTTCCATAAAGCATATGCAATCTTTTATTCAGAGACATTCAGTAGAATAGTGTCTGTAAGACATAACCAGATTGTGTCCCATGCCATTTTGTCCAATCTATCCCACTCCTATGGACTGACATCATCAAGTTTCTTTTCTTTTGATGCCACCAACCGTGAATCCCTCTCTTCAAGAAGATCCTCAATTTTTAGCTTCCACAGTTCGTAGTTTATCCCATTAAATTTCTCAATGTCTAACCAAGATGTAGATACAACCATGATTTCCACACACAAAAATTTGCAAAACCAGAACTCCCAGTGTAGCACAGAACCCAATAAACAAAGCTAGCCAAGCTCTAATACCAAATGTTAGAAATGAAGGAAAATACTACAATATGGAAATCTGAAATATAACTAGTAGAATATCAAATGAAGATGTAAATGAATATCAAAGAAATCATAAATGCTCAAGATCTATACACATAACACTTGGATTTACATGGAGAAAATTATTTTGAGTAAAACAAATCCACCAAGAATAGAGGGCAAATTTGTATTATCTTGAATAAGATTACAATACATCCAATTTCCTCAATCTTGCATCCAATCTAACACACTTGTGTATTTGCAAATAAATTCAACTTATATTAGCTTCTGTTAAATAATAATTTTCAAGATTGTAGAAGAAGAAAACAAAGACATGGTGTCCAACTTGGGATAATAAATATTCAATTTCTTATAGTTGTCATAAGAAAATCCAAATGTGCCTCCTTGAGATTCCCACTAACAAGTCAAAAATAGTCAACATTATGCCTCTTACATACTCTTAAGTGTTATCATAAAATGCTCCATCATAACGGTCTAATAATAGTTGATTCCGTACAACATGTAAGGCACTAACAATAGATTTGGGTGCCCCTATTTTACTTGTAGTAATCCCAAGGTCAAAAGTAAATAGTAACTACTGCTAGTGAAGAATTAGTTACTATTGTTGTCCGGAGCTGGTCTGATGGGAGAAATGTTTGATGCTGTTGTAATAAACAAAAATAGAATTTCTGCACAAGCCTTAAGCATGTTTTGTGATAGAATCCGCTAGAACAATATGGAAGTTTTCAACTTTTATTTGAGCCAATATGGAGATCTGTTATCTCCACCATAAATTGGCAGAGCCTTTGAGCTCTATGAAGGCTTAAGATACTTGTGGTATTTGAGAAGGCCCAATGAATGAATGTAGTAAGGTTTCACGCTTGTATGAGCCGATGTTGTGTCTTTATTTTTATCCAACTGGTTTTAATGAAATGGGAACTACCCCCTCTGGTATAGCTTACTAATTAAAAAATAGTTATTATTGCTAGTAAATAACTAATTACCATGCCAGTAAAAATAAATTACCATGTCTATGGATTCCTCATCCCTTATGATTGTATTAACAATTACAATATTAGAAGTAAATAATTAATTGTATTTACAAGGTTGATGGCACCTTAATCCTAACAATCACACACACCCACACACTTGGAATGACAACCTACTTTACACCTAGCATACCTACAACAAAGCTTGGCATAGTTCTATGGGGCATAGTCCTTCCTAGACATGGCTTGGGTTCTAACCTACAACACCCCTCAACATATCCTTCTTTACACCACCACATCTAGAGAAACATACACAAGAATGAGAAGTGGATAAAACATAGAAATTTTTATAACATGTTCAATGTTCACCAATACGTTTAGAAAATTCTCTTGTTCTATTAGTAGAAATACAAAGAGAACCACAATGTGCATCACATACCTTCCTTCAAGTATAGTGATAAGGTATGGTTGCATCTTCAAAATTAAAGCTTCAAGGGTCCACATTGAAAGATGAAGCCTCTGTGCTATGGTCCATACACCATTCTATACACAACCAGTGAGAATGTTTTTTTCTTGATCCCCTACAATACTTGAGTTTACATCCAATGTTTAATGTGGAACTCCTCAAGCCATATTTTCCTCCTCTTCTTGAGAAATCATCAACTCAACATCCTTTAGACATAGATCTTGAGCACTTGTACAATGTCATGTAAAATTAGATCATTCAAACTATTATAACATGTACACACACCAAGGTTCACATCATTTATTCAAAGTGGCTAAGGAAGAATAGTATACAAATCAAGCAAAGTGGTACAACCTTCAAGAACTCCATGTTCCATTTCCATAGCTCACCCATGAGGCAATAGGGGCTATTATTTCTCAAGAAAGGGAAAATGATCAGAGCACTGCCATGCAAGTCCTTAGAACCATTATGTGCACAAAATCCTTGTCGGGTGAATATTTTGTCACTGACAAAATGGTAACATAATGGTACTTTCAACAACCGTGTGACGAAATAGAATCTCTCCTCAAGGAAGGGGAGGCACCCTTCTTATTTCTAACTAAGAACAAGTAATTAATTAAACTTATTTACAATAAACTTATAATATGGGTGTTTCCATATCATCCAATTCTCTTCCTTTAGAATTGATTATCACTTACAATTTTATACTTAAAACCCTTTAATGATTACAATATATCATAAACTACAAAACTACTTGGTGGAGTAATAATAACCAATATTCAGATTAGTTAGACATAAGAATAACTAAAATAATACCAGTGTGTGTCAATCACAAGAAACCCACAAAAGCTCAAAGACTTTTGTTGCTTCTTACACTAATCAAAAAATGAAAATGGATGGAACAAAGTGCAGTCTAAAGTCTCCACCTTATTGACAATAAAGATTTAATAATCAAGGATAATAACTTGCAGCCTAAAGTCTCTAAAGTCACCTACAATCACGAACACATAACACTATTCTAGAAATTATGTTGCAGCTCAAAGACTTCAAAATCAAATTTCTAGCACCTTCTAGTTCATATAGATTCACACCACAACCCAATTAAACCCACAAGAAGATGTAATGGAAAAGACGTAAGAACATTCCCATACACAACAAGTTTATTTCAACACAAAGATTGAATGCCCACTTGACTTTCTTGTATTAATTGAAATAAAGATTTATACTTTGAAATCAAAGTTTCAAGTTGTTTCTCAATGTAGCATCATTTCACTCATTCTCCAAAATATAATATTTACAAATGAGCACCCTCTTATTTATAGAGGGGCGCCATTGAACAAAAATAGGAAAATTCTAACTACCTTGACCTAGTCTAGACAGAGTCTGATTTTGCTGAGGACTATACATGTACTTTTCCTGTATGTAAATTACATGTTACAAAAATAAATACGAAATGTTTTGAAAATAAACTAAGTGTCCGTAGACATAGGAACTTCATCCTCTTTATCCTTTCCCAAGAAATCATCATATCTCCCCGATGTCACCTTGACGTCATTCTCGCTTGGTCCTAGCGTATATCTGAATATAGTAAGGACTCTTGTGATGGAGTCCAAGATGTTGACTGGCACTCCTTTATTCATGTCTAAAATCTTTTGCAATTTATCTAAGATCACCTGAAAATGCACCAATTTATCAATTAATGCCAATGAAAAGGCTTCTGGTTTCATTTTAGCTTGAACCAATATCGTGAACTCTTGGATAACTACCTCAATAGGGAGGGTCTTCTAGTTGTCATCCAGCATCTAATAAGGAAGCTCTCCAACTTTGTCAGAAATGTCTAGCCCCTTGGTAATGTTTACATCTAGGGCTTCTTTGAGATCATTGATCAGATTTTAGAGAACTTCTACCTTATTCTTCATAGCCTCCCTATATTCTACATACACATTCCTATTGGGGATTACCCCCTACTCTATCAAAATTTCCAACTTGGTTTGTCACAGTTGGGTCCAGGTGTGAACATCTTTCTCTATTAGCTGCAGGTCTTGAGACAGCATTTCAAGACTCTAGTTCCGCTTTGTCTTTACATCCCCCAAGTTGTCAAAAAGTTCAATAGAAGACTAGATAAGTTTGGTACCTTGAGCCTGCAGTCTATCTATCTAGGCACTGACTACCTGCCCTTGTGACCCAATCTTTTCTACTTTCTGAATAGCCTCTTCACCGACATTGGTTCCAATAGGCTCTACTAATTCATAAGATTGAGCAATTTACAGCAGAACAGAGGCTAATTGTTCTACCTAAATTTTAAGTTGATCCTTAATCAACTTATCCTTATCATACCTTTCCAACAAAGATGCCATTGTTGCCTATAAATCTTCCTTAGCACCGTATGTGTTTATTTTCCAAGATCTATTCGTGAAACAGAATAACCTGCAACTTGGATATCTTCAATGTTCTTGCCCTTTGGTGGCACAACAACTTCTGCATATTTATTCTCGGCTGAGTCCACGACCACCCTTGATATAGTCTTAGCCTTCTTTGTAGATTTGGGATTTATTGGGACAAATTGACTAAATTTGAACGCATCCAATGATACTACTTGATTCTTCCTCTTTGGTTTCTGAGACACCAACCAAGGGGGGAGAGTAGATAGATCTTCTTTAGATTGTGTCGCCAAAGACTGTGCTGATGGGATAGTATCAATGGGTTGTGAGGTGAATGGAATGGAAGATGGAATGGAGGTACCTGATAATGGAGTTTATACCAATGGAGTGGTGGTAATGATAGGTGGTGTTTTAGTCAATACGGCAGTGGGGTTAACTTCTGTTGGCACATTTGGTGTGGGAGTGGATAAGACCTTGTCAAAGTCTAGTTGGGTTGTAATGAATGGATTGGAGGGTGGTGATGATAAATGCGTGGGACTAGGCAAGGAGGAAAGTGATCCAAACATTATCTCTAAGGTACCATGAGGACGGTTTTGGAAAAGGGGATCACTTGTAGGTGATGAGGGAGATGAATAAATAGTTTGCACATGGACAAAAGGAGTGGTGGACACAAAAGGCAAATATTGCAGATTTGTAATAACAAGAGGTGAAGGAGAAGATATAACCTATGATGATTCTAGTTGGGAAGTAGTAGGAGGAGCTTATGTTTAAATAGTAGAAGAATTTTCTTTGGTAGCCACTTGTGTAGATGTTCCCTCCTTTTCCTTTCCTTTTCCTTTCTGATCCCCTTTATTTTTAAAAACAATTTTCACCCTTTTCTCAAAACTAGAAGCATCTTCCTTATTTTTTGTTCTAATCTCCTCTCACTTCTTAGAAGCTCCTTCAACATTTCTCTCTTCAGATCCTGTCTTAAACAGTTTTAGCTTTATCCCTTTCTTCTCCAACTAGGTGTTGGTATTAGTAAGGGTGAATTGGAACCTATCTCTTATAGAAGTAGATTCCTTCACTGACCACTGGATAGGTGGAAGAGGTGTTGAGGCAATTTGATTACCCTCATATAAAGTGGTGCAGAGACCACCATAGCTAATTTTGGTTGTGTGCTCACTAGGAGCCTATATTTTTGGGTTTTATGCTCATTATGAGCCTAAGAGGGGTTGTTTGTGTATTTATTAATGTAATAAGGTCTGTGGGCAGACCACTCTCTTATTTTATGACCCACTTTGTAATGGAACTTCATGTTTTGTTGTTTCTATGTTTAGAAGAGGAGTGGCAAGGCTAATTTTAGCCATCTTTTTGCCTTTTGCAATAAGGAGGAATCTTGCACAATGCAAGGAAAGGCGTTTTACATTGTATTTAGCCTCATACAGCCTGAGGAAACATGAGGATGGAGTTTTAAGAGAAATATATGCAAAGATAAGACTATTTTCTGCTTTTTCCTAGTTTTTTTCATTGTTCCTTGCTGTTGTACTCGCTCGTACAGTACTGTCAAGGGTTCTAATGCATACAATGGTGTAAATGTTTTTTCTACTTTTCATTTAAGTCTTTTGGGAATCTTTGACATTGCTGTAGAAGGATCTCTTAGACATTTTTCTAATTTTGCTCTTAAAAGTAGGGTTTTGGAGGGTTTAGTAAGATCGATGGGGTTCTAACCAAATCCTTGTGTTAGAGCCCCAAAAATGGATAGAATATGTTTAGTTAGATGTGTTTTCCATTGGGTTTTGTGTTTGGGAGCAGGGGAGCAGTCTAAGACAAGTTTGGAGGTGGATTTGGCTTGACATCTTCATGTATTAAGCCATTTGACATAGCTAGAGTAAACCTTTATTGGTAAAGTGACTTGGAATGCTCAAGGAGGCCCAAAATTAGTTTAATCCATCTAGTTGAAATCCATTCCAAACCCTAGAGTAGGTTAGGAAGTTCTGGAGCAAGTTGGTAGGGTACTTCCTTTGCAAAATAGTGCTAATTGCTCTTTAGAACAGTAGGTACAATCCTTTTTCAAGGCACATGTTCCAAAGTAAGGTACCCTGCATGTCTAGTATATTATAGAGGGCCTTAATGGGTATCTGAAAAACCCAAGAGTTCAAGAAGTTGTTTGGGAAGTCTGAGAGTTATGCCCAAAAAACTCTTTTCCAAGGGCTACAAGGAATTTGGTCAAGTTGTGGAGCAATGGGTAGGACAGTCAACTAGGTCATTTGGTGAGTTTGGTGAGTCTCCATAGGGAAAATGAACATGCCTCATGGTCTCCTTAAGTGTTGGTAGCTATCCCATAGACCCAAACCCATTTGAGCCCCTGAATGGAGGCATTGAAGTCAAATTTGGTGCAGCAAACTGTCCACCCATGATTGGGTCAGTCAAATCAGTTTTAAGAACTTAGTGAAGTGTTCCCCTACTTTGCATCAAGTGGTATCAGAGTATAAGTTCTGATTGGGAAAGTGTGGAGAAGAAGGAGTACAAAATGCCTCCTAAATATAGTCCAGTCCTCTCTAGAGAAGTGAGATTGATGAAGGAATCTCGAGATGGAGTCCTAACTAGACTTGCAGCCATTGAAGAAAACCTAAGGAGAGGTGGGGTCATTGAGGAAGATAGTGACCAAGAGTATGAGGGTGAAAATGTAGACCCTCAAGAGGGATCCAATGAGGTAGAGATGGATCCATATGATAGAAGGTTTATGAAGATGCTGCAGACTGTGAAAGGAGAAAGCACTGATGTCAAGATGGAGTTGCCCATGTATGAAGGGAAGATGAACAGTGAGGAGGTAATAGACTAGATTGACTCCTTAGATAACTACTTTGAGTACAAAGAGATTCCTGAAGAGAAGAAAGTCAAACTGGCAAAGACCAAGTTGAAGGGAGCAGCACTGACATGGTGGAACTATGTTCAGTCAGAGAGGTTGAGAAAAGGAAAAGCAAAAATCAATTCATGGGACCAAATGGTGTCCAAAGTGAAGGGTTGATTCCTTCCAAAAGATTATGCCATTCAAACCTTCAGAAGGTTGTAGAACTTAAAATAGAAAGAGATGGATGTAATGGCCTACACAGAGGAGTTTCATAAGCTTAGTATGAGAACTGGCCATAATGAGGATGAAGTTGAAAAGATTGATAGATACATGAATGGGCTTAGGTTCAATATCCAAGATGAACTAAGTCTTACTACACCTAGGAATGTGGAAGAATGCTTCCAGTTGGCAGTAAGAGCTAAGGAGAAGATCAAAAGGAAACAAGAACAAAATGGAAGGGGTAGAGGAACGAACTTTAGAGGAAGAGGAAATTTTGGTGGAAGAGGATAGAAGCAGCAAGGAGAAACAAATAACAGCAACAAGGAGAATCAGTAGCCCAAAGGAGAGTCAAGTGAAAGAGGCAGCTTTAGAGGAAGAAGATCAAATAGTAGAGGTAGGTTTGGAGGTCAAGGTAGAGGGTCAGGCACCTTCACAGGCAAATGCTACAACTGTAATCAAGTTGGATATCCTACATTCAAGTGGCCAAACAAACAAGCATCAAGTTCCCATGGAGGTGATAGAAGAATCCAAATAGTACAAGAGGAGGACCAAGAGAGTGTGAACTCATCTTTTGTATGTGCAACCCCAGAAGGAGGAGAGTCCTTAATGATAAGGACATTACTGAAAGTACCAACAGCCAAGGAGTCCCCACAAAGGAAGGCCTTATTCAGGACAACTTGCAAAGCACAAGGGAAGGTATGTAAGGTGATTATTGATTCTGGTTCTACTGACAATCTTGTGTCTCCAAAAATGGTAGAAAAGTTGAAGATCAAGAGGATTCCTCACTCTACACCCTACAAGGTATCATGGCTCAATAAGGGTCAGCAAGTACTTGTGAATGAGCAAGCTTGAGTGGAGTTCAACATTGGTGCCTACAAGGACAAGATCCTGTGTGATATCATCCCCATGGATGTATGCCATTTACTCCTAGGTAGGCCATGGCAATTTGATAGGAAGACCAAGCATGATGGAGAGGAGAACACCTACATGATTGTGAAGGATGGAGTATCATACCAACTTACACCTCTAAAAGAAGATGGTGCAGAAGTCCATGAAGGACCAAGCGTGATGATGGTAAAAGAGAAGGAGTTTTTGAAGACACTGAAAGAAGAAGAGGTTGGATATGCCATCATTGGCAAGCCTATATCATCCAAGGTAGAAATAGAGGTAGAAAAGATACCGGAGGAGGTGTAGGTCCTATTGGACAAGTATGAAGACATAGTGGTGAAAGACCTACCAAGCTCATTGCCTCCTGTGAGAGATGTAATCCATCATATTGATCTCATCCCTGGTGCAAGTTTACCAAACAAGGCAGCATAAAAGATGACACCACAACAAAATGAAGAGGTCAAAAATTAGATTCAAGAACTATTTGACAAAAGGCAGATCAAGGAGAGTTTAAGTCCCTGTGTTGTTCCAACTGTCCTAACACCTAAGAAGGGTAGAGAATGGAGACTTTGCACTGATTCTAGAGCCATCAACAGGATAACAATCAGGTATAGATTCCCAATACCTAGGATAGAAGATCTAATGGATAGTTTGGGTGAGGCATGTTACTTTTCAAAGATAGATTTAAGATAGATTTAAAGAGTGGTTACCACCAGATAAGAATAAGAGAGGGTGATGAATGGAAGACAACATTCAAGACTAATGAAGGTCTTTATGAGTGCTGGTAATGCCATTTGGGTTATCAAATGCCCCAAGTACATTCATGAGACTTATGAATGGAGTCCTAAAGCATTTCATAGGAAAGTTTGTGGTAGTCTATCTAGATGACATTCTTGTGTATAGCAGAACCAAAGAAGAACACTTGCAGCACTTGGACATGGTGTTGAAGAGATTGAATGAGGAGAAACTGATGATCAACCTCAAGAAGTGTGAATTCATGAAATAGGAGATTGTCTATCTTGGGTTTGTGATCTCCAAGGGTACACTCAAGATGGATCCATCCAAGGTAGATGCCATCCTCAGTTGGCCAACTCCTAGAATAGTAGCAGAGGTAAGACGTTTTCATGGTTTGGCTACATTTTATAGGAAGTTTGTCAAAAATTTCAGTCATATTTCTTGTTCTTGATACCATCAAAGGGGATAAGAAGAGGAATTTTTAGTGGACTGAGGAAGCTGAGAAAAGCTTTAAGTACTTGAAGACAAGGGTGGCTCAACAACCTATTCTTGCACTCCCTGATTTCAGCAAGGTGTTCACAATTGAATGTGATGCAAGTGGATATGCCATAGGTGCAGTCCTAAGTCAAGATGGGAGACCGGTTGCATTCTTTAGTGAAAAACTTAATAAAGCTAAGAGGAAGAACTCTTCCTATGACCTTGAACTCTATGCTATGGTGTAGTCACTCAAGAAATGGAGACACTACCTACTACCTAAGGAGTTTATTGTCTTCACAGACAATCATGCTTTGAGTTTCCTCAATAGGCAGGACAAGTTGAGTCATAGATACATGAAGTGGATGGAGTACATGCAAGCCTACACATTCACCATCAAACACAAGAAAGGAAAAGCAAACAAAGTTGTTGATGCACTGAGTAGAAGGTCCATGATGGTGCAGGAGATCAAGTTACAAAGTGTAGGTATTGATGCACTTAAAGGTATGTATGAGAAGGATGAAGATTTCAGTGATGTTTTTGTTGTTTGCAGTCAGTCCCAAGATGTTTTTCACAATGAATTTTCTAAGTATGTAGTACAAGATGGTTTACTATTCAAGGGAGCTCAATTGTGTGTGTCAAGATGCTCCATGAGAACAAATCTTATCAGGGAAAAGCACTGTGGCAACATGAGTGGTCATTTTGGTTATGACAAAACCTTAGAGCAAGTGAAAAGGTTTTATCACTGCCCTAAGCTGCATAATGATGTGAAGAAGTTTGTGGAGAGTTGTGTGATATGCCAGAGGGCTAAGGGATCAAGTTCCAATGTAGGTTTATACCAACCTTTGCCAATACCCAATCAGCCATGGGAGTCAATCAGCATGGACTTTGTTCTAGGACTACCCAAGACACAAAGAGGATATGACAGCATTTTTGTTGTGGTGGATAGGTTTAGTAAGATGGCACATTTCATTTCTTGCAAGTCCACTAATGATGCCTCTCATATTGTTGGTCTGTTCTTCAAGGAAATTGTAAGAATCCATGGATTGCCTTTGACAATAGTGTCTGATAGAGATCCAAGTTTATTGGTCACTTTTGGAGGACCTTGTGGAAGAAGTTGGGAACAAATATAACCTTCAGTTCTTCCTACCATCCTCAAACAGATGGGCAAACTAAGGTTGTCAATAGATCTTTGGAAAACTTGTTAAGGTGTCTAACAAAGGAGCATAATCAGTCATGGGATCTCCTATTGCCCCAAGTAGAATTTGCCTACAATGACTCTATCAACTAGAGCATAGGAAGAACACCTTTTGAAGTGGTGTATGGTATGAATCCAAGAGGAATTTATGAGTTGAGAGACCTAAGGGGAGTGGACAATAGGAGTGCACAAGGAGAAGATTTTGCCACTGCCATTAAGGATATACATCAGCAAGTTAGAGAAACTCTTGAAAGGAGTGTTGCCAAATACAAGGAGAAGGCTAACCTAAGAAGAAGAGATGTTCAATACAAGGTAGGTGACATGGTGCTGGCTCATTTGAGGAAGGAGAGACTGCCTAAGGGCAGATATACAAAACTGGTGATGAAGAAGATAGGACCCTGCAAGGTGGTCCACAAGTTTGGTCAGAATGCTTATGAGATAGAACTCTCTCTTGGAGTTGCTATCTCCCCCATTTTCAATGTTGCAGACCTGTATCCTTTCAAAGGATCTAATGTTGTAGATGAAGAAGTAGGGGAGGTTGCTGATGAGGATTGGATAAGGGATCTTCCACCTAGTTAGCTAGTGAAGCTTGAAACTATCTTGGACACAAGAGAGGTTAAGAGGACAAGAAAAAATGTATACAATGAACATTTGGTGAAATGGCATGGATTGCCAATTGAAGATACTACATGGATGACAAAATAAGACATCAAGCAGCATGGAGCCTCTATCTAAGAGCTCATTTCATCAGGAGATTGAAATCTTTTCACCCCGGTTGTATGGTGTAGAGACAACCATAGCTAATTTTGGTTGTGTGCTCACTAGGAGCCTATATTTTTGGGTTTTATGCTCATTATGAGCCTAAGAGGGGTTGTTTGTGTATTTATTAATGTAATAAGGTCTGTGGGCAGACCACTCTCTTATTTTATGACCCACTTTGTAGTGGAACTTCATGTTTTGTTGTTTCTATGTTTAGAAGAGGAGTGGCAAGGCTAATTTTAGCCATCTTTTTGCCTTTTGCAATGAGGAATCTTGCACGATGCAAGGAAAGGAGTTTTACATTATATTTAGCCTCATACAGCCCAAGGAAACATGAGGATGAAGTTTTAAGAGAAATAAATGCAAAGATAAGACTGTTTTCTGCTTTTTCCTAGTTTTTTTCGTTGTTCCTTGCTGTTGTACTCGTACGTACAGTACTGTCAAGGGCTCTAATACATACAATGGTGTAAATGTTTGTTCTAACTTTCATTTAAGTCTTTTGGGAAGCTTTGACATTGTTGAAGAAGGATCTCTTAGACATTTTTTCTGATGTTGCTCTTAAAAGTAGGGTTTTGGAGGGTTTAGTAAAATCAATGGGGTTCTGACCAAATCCTTGTGTTAGAGCCCCAAAAATGGATAGAATAGGTTTAGTTAGATGTTTTTTCCATTGGGTTTTGTGTGCAGGAGTAGGGGAGTAGTCTAAGACAAGTTTGGAGGTGGATTTGGCTTGATATCTTCATGTATTAAGCCATTTGACATAGCTAGAGTGAACCTTTGTTCGTAAAGTGACTTGGAATCCTCAAGGAGCCCCAAAACTAGTTTAATCCATCTAGTTGTAATCCATTCCAAACCCTGGAGTACGTTAGGAATTTCTGGAGCAAGTTGGTAGGGTACTTCCTTTGTAAAACAGGGCTAATTAAACTTTAGAACAGCAGATACAGTCCTTTTTCAAGGCACATGTTCCAAAGTAAGGTACTATGCATGTCTAGTATGTTATAGATGGCCTTAATGAGTATCTAAAAAACCCAATATTTTAGGAAGTTGTTTGGGAAGTATGAGAGTTATGCCCCAAAAACTCTTTTCCAAGGGCTACAAGGAATTTGGGCAAGTTGTGAAGGAGCGATGGGTAGGAAAATCAACTAGGTCATTTGGTGAGTTTGGTGAGTCTCCATAGGGAAAATTAACATGCCTCATGGTCTCCTTAAGTGTTGGTAGCTATCCCATATACCCAAACCCATTTGAGCACCTAAATGGAGGCATTGAAGTCAAATTTGGTGCAGCAAACTGTCCACCCATGATTGGGTCAGTCAAATCAGTTTTGAGAACTTAGTGAAGTGTTCCCCTACTCTGCATCATAGAGGATCTAGTATAGTCCCATCATCCTCCATACCCTTAGGGACATCTTCCAGTCTCAAATCTCCTATTTGATCAAGAGTTAGACGGTTGTAATTTCCCTTCTATTTTGTGCACATGAGTGTAATTTCCCTTCAGCTTGTCCTTCATTCCTCTATAATCAAAGTCATTTCATCTTTTTGAATCTTCTAAGACTAATCCATTGTAGCTTGGTTTCCATCAATTTGGCCTTTGGGGTGGTAGATACTGTGTATCGACCAATACTGATTGGAAACTTAAACCCAGGCTTGTGAGCCTCTAATTGTTTCTTGTGGACATTCATCATCTGTCAGCACATCTCCTTCAACACTAGTTTGTCACTAAGATACCTAGGTAACATGTAGTGTTTCTCATTGAACCCTCCTACCATGATGTAGGTGAAGGTTGGGAATTGCAAGAATATACAACCGATCTTTTTTACCTGATCCCAAGCTACATCTTAAACCCTCTTCTTCATGAGGTCTTTGTCAAATATACTAATATATTTGTAAAAGAAGGCATCATTAACCCTTTTGTTATGCTTTAGAATCTCCTTCAGAGTCAACTATGGATAGTACTCATACACCTGTACCTGCCTGCTGTCTCCAATGGAAGATAAACCAAAAAAAGCCCTCATGCTTGTTGTAGCATACACTAGATAAGAGGTCATGTAGAACTTGAGGGAAGAAGATACCTCAGAAAGTTGATGACAAATGGTGTCACTGATCTTCTTCCCCCAGAAGATTTTCTGCTGGTTCTTCTTAATAATGGAAATATACCAGATACATCCACTTTTGGAATGTGTTGGATGTGGGAAGTCATTTGACCCTGCTCAAGAGTGTGATCAAATATTTGACTTCCTCATGAAATTCACTGTGATAGATGTGCTTTGACCACCTCACAATGGTAGGCCTAGAAGTCTTGAGCCAATGAGTTGATATTTTTCTTGCATTTCTCGGTGTTTTTATCATAACTCTCTTTAGCTGATTCCATGATGATATATGGGTATTCCTCTATGTTAGGATAACTGAAGATTTTATCAAAATATTCCTCGTCAAGTTGAATCACAACCTTACCATCGGCAACTTTCACTGTCTTGTTTTCCTTGTCAAAAAGAGCAGCTACTACCAAGACAAATTCAAGATTCTATGTAGAGACTAGGAATATGGCCGCCAAGTGGATTCCACTATCAAGAATAGCTTGCATATATGGTGCGAGGGGCTGATTGTTCAATCTATTTAGGAACTCCATGTCCACATGTATGATCTCTATGTCTCTAATTTGATCAACATTTTATTCGATCGAGGATGAGGGAACAACCCCTTGGGACTTATATTTCATTTTTTTTTTTGCAAGAGATGCCTTTGACATTGGCTAAGAAATTGCAAGAGTGTTGAAAATCCCCAGAGTTACAATATTTTTCATTTCGCAGGAAATATGCAAAGGTGAAGAGAATTTGTGCTTCTATACTAAGGAGCAACATTTGGTGTTGGGGTGGAGAAATTCTCCGCCCTTACATGGATTTTTTGAATTTCTAGTGCAAGGTTGGAGAAATTCTCCGCCTTGACATGGGAAACCAACTTTTCATAATGTAAGTCAGAGAAAATTCTCTGAACTACACGTAGGAAAACAATTTTTTATGTATAGTGGCAGAGAAATTCTCCGGCCTTGCATAGGATAAATTATTCAAAGTGTAGTTCGGAGAATTTTCTCCAAACTGCACTTGGGGAGTATCAGGTAGGACAGGTCTTTCAGAGAAAATTCTTCGAATGACATGTCTAACATTTAACCATGTCGTTTAGAGAATTTTCTCTCAAAGACATGTCTTATTGCTAGACATGTTTTAAGGTTTGGTTTGTGTTGTTTGGAGAATTTTCTCTGAACAACACTGGAACTAAAACTAGTGATGTTCGGAGAAAATTCTCTAAACAACACATCCCCACAAGATATTTTGGGATCAAATGGGATTAACTACATCTCCAGTGTTTTAAAAGTTTTGTTGCTCAGAGATTATTCTTTGGGAAACCCAACCATGAGACTAGGGTTTAGGATTTCATGGGAGAGAAAACATGACTCTTCACTACTAGAAAGGGAGGTTGGTCAGGCATCAAAATGCCCTATGGTTTCAAAACAGTCAAAAGCAAAAAATAAAAGAATGCAAAGAGAAGCAAAGAAATAAAAATAATAAAAAAACCAACCTGAAATAAGTGACTGCAAAGAACTAAAGAAATCCCACAATCAATCGCGCGCAAACGAGGTAGAAAATAGTGAGGGAGGATGTTGAAATGCTTGGAAATGGTGATGAGGAATAGTAAATGCATGGTAAAAATTAAACTTAAAACATGGTGATTTATAAAAAATCAACTGTAATAAATGCCCAACTGCCCACTCATGTCGTGTTAATGTGTTGGGTCAGAGAAATCCTCAGCCCTTACATGTGTAGGGTCGGGGTTTTTTTCTGACCTTACATAGGCAAAAAACTCACAAAAATGCAATGGCAGATAATTTCTCTAGCCTTGCATATGCAAGGTTGGACTTTTTCTCCCCCTTTGCATGTGATAAAAAATTTTAAGTTGTAGAAAAAGCCTGATTTTCCATATTTGAAGGGGTGAATTTTTACACAACTCAAAATGATTTTTTGAGGTGTGAGAAATGTGCAAGGCCAATTTGATTTGTCTCATTTTGCATGCCTAGAGCTCTTGGGCTATGAAATAGAAAAGTTCCATAGGAGTTATCCTATGAATTAAGTCAGCTAAATTTGAGGATAATTGTTGGCTCTAACTGAGGAGCTTCCTTCAGGCATCCTTTGAAATGCTTGAAGGGAGAAGAATCCAAGAACTCTAAGTGCCTTCATCCATTAGGCCATAGATTCAGGTAACAAACTCAACTACGACGACAAGAACAAAAAGATTATACAAAAATGTACAAACTTATTTGGAACTTCACTAAGTGAAAAGCTTCAAATGTTGTCCATTGTGGGGCAACGGGAATGGTGTTCCATCCTAGTATGCCAAATAGAAACTATTTTCTCCATAGAGTTGATGAATCTAGAATGGTCCCCTCCATAAGGAATTGAACTTTCCATACATTCATTTTGGCTCTCTTCTCTTGTCCCACAAGAGAACTAGATCTCCAACTTGAAAATCTCATACCTTGGCCTTTTTGTCAAAAAGCTTCTTGACTTGGCTTTGATGATCAGTAATGTGGTCCACCACCTTTGTCTGTTGCTCCTCTAGTTCAGTAAGGAACATGACATGCTTGTCTATGGAACTTTCAAACGTCTCATCTTTGATTACCTTGGCCAATCTGAGAGAAGGAAACTCTAATGTGATGGGTATCTCTGCATTCAATCCATAAAGAAGTTAAAAAGGGGACATACCAATTGCTTGCTTAGGAGTGATGCGATCAGCCCACAATGCATCATACAATGCCTTGTGCCAGGACCTCTAATTTTCTTCTACCAGCTTCCTAATAATGATGACCAAGTTCTTGTTACTCGACTCAACCTGACCATTCCCTTGGGGGTAATAGTCAGAGGAATGAGATAAAGTGATCCCATATTCAAAATAAATCTCGGTTATCTCATGGGATGAGAAACAAGTAGCATTGTCTGTTACTATTTTTTTAGGTACCCCAAACCTTGAGATAATGTTTTCCTTGAGGAAGTTACAAACAACCTCTGAAGTGGCATGCTTGACTCGAATTGCCTCCACCCACTTAGTGAAGTAGTTAGTAGCCATGAGGACATAGCTATGACCCACACTTGATGGTGGGTTCACTATGCCAATTAAGTTGATACCCCATTGTTGGAAGGGCTCTTCAATTACTACTGGTTTGAGGGGTAGGGCTGCCAACTTGGGTTTCCCCACAAACTACTGGCACAACTCACATTTACGCACCTAGGTGTATACATCTTCAAAAAGTGTCAGCCAGTAGTATCTCACAAAATTTTGTGAGTTGTGACTAGAGCTGAGAAATGTCCTCCACATGCCAAGTTGTGGAAATATTCCAACAACTTGTCTTGTTGTGCTTTGTCCACACACCGTAGAAAAGTTGTCAATGCTTTGCTTGTACAAACTGTTGTCCCAAAGAATGAAGTTTGCAGCCTTATGCTTGATTGTCCTCTTCTCTTTGTAGGAAAAATGTTTTGGACATTCCCCATATGTGAAGAAATGAGCAAGATTAGAATACCACTCATCTATCGTTCTTAGGAACAAGACTGTGGGAAGTTCTTCTGTAGCTTCCTCATCATAGGTATTTCTTCTGGTTTGTTTTCCACAATAAGCTGACACAAACCTTTTCCATGCACTAGATTTGTAGGCTTGATCTCCATATCATATTCTTGTATCTTGGTGATCCAATTACCTCTCTTTCTCTCGAATTCATGTTGAGTCAAGATAGACTTGACTGTCGAAACAGGTACCAATGCTATGGTATGAGAATTGAGAATATAATATCTAAAGTGCTTAACCACTCTCACCATGGCCTAAGCATGTTTCTCCATGGGTGAATACTTGCGCTCATGAACCTTTAGAGGAAAGCCCATGAAAGCTATAGGAGATTCAATTCCTTCTTTATTCTGCTACACCAAAATAGTGGATAAAGTATGCTCTGAAGCATAACTATACATAATGAAGTCCTTGGTATAGTATGGGTAGACTAGGACTAGAGCATGAGCAATTGCTTCCTTTATCTCATGAAATGCAGCTTTTCCTTCCACGTTCCAACAAAAGATTGACTTTCCTTTCATCATATCAATGATATGACGTGTCTTCTCAGCAAAATCAAGTATGAATCTCTACAAGAAGTTAACCTTCCCAAAGGAGGAATGCACTCCTCTTTTGCTAGATGGTAGGGTAAGACTCTAAATAGACTTGACTCAATCGAGATCAATCTTAGTTCCTTAGACACAACGTGCCCTAGAAGCTTACCTTCAGTAACCCCAAAAATAGACTTCTTGAGATTGAGAGATATCCCATGTTGATGGCACCTTTCAAGTACTTGTAAATGATTCCAATGATCTTAACGCCTCTTTGAGAAGACAGTTAAATCATAAAGGTAGACCACAATGATCTTGCCCATCTCATCTCAGAAAGCCATGTACATCACCCTCTGAAAGGTGGCACCAGCATTGATCAACCCAAAGGGCATTCTGTAATATGCAAAGGTGCCCCATGGAGTAGTGAAGGTTGTTGTGTGTTGATCTTCATCACTCACCTCCACTCGGTTATATCCTGAAAAGCCATCTAACATAGACAGCATCTTTGAACTTGTTGTTTGTAGTACTTGATCCATTACTGGCAATCGGTAATTATCCTTCAGTGATGACTGGTTCAAATTATGAAAATCCACACAGATGCAGATTTCTCCATTCTTCGTCTTCACAAGAATGATGTTAGATATCCATATTGAATGATGGATAGGAAAAATGATTTTAGCTTCTAACATCTTTTGAATCTCAACAAGAATGGTACCTTAGATCTTAGGATTGTATTGTCGTTGTTTCTACTTATGAGGTAGAGACCCAGACTTGAGAGGAATATCATGTTGAACTTCCTTGGGTCAGAATGATTTCAAATCAGTATATGAATATGCTAACACATCAATGTATCACCAAAGAAGCGCTACAAACTTATTTCATTCCTCTAATGAGCAACATTTCCCAATGTTTACCATTTTGGGATCATCTTCTGTATCCAGATTAAATTGCTCAACTTTTGCTGATGAATCCAGTCCCAACTGTTGTTGTTTGATAAAGTGATCATGCTTATCAAAGAGTTTCTCCAAAGAAACCAATCCTTTGGGAATCTTATTCCCTTTTAGCGACAAAATTTCTTTACGAGTTTCCTTATTTACCTCAGAGATTAATTCTCGAGGAGTAGAGTCACTCCCTTCAAAGTATAATTCATTGAAAGTTTCTTCCTTCTCCAAAAAGGCAATGATTTGATCATCATTGTTGAAAATTTGCCAATGATTAGCATTATCAGGAACACTATGTCAGAATACCAACTCAATGGTATACTTGTTTCCCTAAAAATCTTGTGAGGAACTAAGAGAGTGGCTAATACAGCCAACAAATCTACCTTATCATTGTACTCCCTTGGGACTACTGATATATCAAAGGCATCAAAATATTCAATGCAATCCCAAACGCGATTGTGGTAATGTCTTGTCCTTTCGCTCTTTGTCTGATACAAATTTCTTACTTGATAGACAATTAGCTCAACATCAACTTGAGCATGAAGATTTTTAATTGCTTTCTTTTGTGCAACCTCCATTCCTAACAACAGGGCTTCATACTCTGCAGTGTTGTTAGTATTATCAAATTGCAATTTGAAAGAAAAAGGGAAGATTTTTCCTTCTAGAGATATAAGGACTATCCCTGCTCAAGATCCAATTGAAGAACAACTGCCATCAAACTCTAAAGTCCAAATATCATTTGAACTTCCTACCTTGAGGGTTTCAAAATCTAAATTCTCTTTGCTTGAAGAGAATGATTCCTCTATTCCTGGACCTTCATTTGAAGTATCATCCAATGACTTGGGATCTTCATCTGTGGTTAAGAAATAAGTGCCCATTCCAGAGGCTTCAAAGAGAATCTAAGATTTTGGATCCTCAGTCTTTGTAACAATGTACTTGGATTGCCTCTCTGGATGAATTTTTGCATAACACCTTAGACAGATATTCTAGCTTCGGACCAATCCATGTTGATTTCACCCCCAACATCCTTCCAAATTTCATCCCAACAACACTCCATATGAAGCTTGAATGTTGGCTAAAAGAACTATCATCTTTATCCTCTTCTCCAGAAAAGCAACAAATGCAAATTGTGCATCTTTGATTTGTCGTATGAGGGGCACTTGCTTGGTTTCCACTAAAAATCAATGGCCAAAAGTATTCATCAGAGTTAACC
Source organism: Cunninghamia lanceolata (assembly GCA_027924645.1). Lineage (NCBI taxonomy): Eukaryota > Viridiplantae > Streptophyta > Pinopsida > Cupressales > Cupressaceae > Cunninghamia > Cunninghamia lanceolata. The sequence continues at coordinate 29,217,316 of BSBN01000021.1, forward strand.
CCAAAGAAGTAGCTACTTTGGCTGGCATCACATTGTCGGAGGCACCCAAATGCAATTATTGAGCTTGTGACCATTAACAATTAGGGAAATATAGAAAGGTTCTTCATTTCCAAGAATGGATGGGGGAGTTGTAGCTAGGTTATTTTATGCATGTTTTAGTTTTGGGGTGCAACAGGTGCAATTTTGGAGGAGTCCTAACTAGAATTGGCTCTCTTGTTTTTTACAAACTTATCCAATCTTTCAAATTGTTTAGGGTTGGATTGAAGGCATTCAACCTCGGACATTTGAATTTTTTTCTTCTTAGCATAATCTATGATGTCAAAATTTGGGTAGGAAATAGCTGAGGAAGGTGAGGGATTTTCATTTTCAGGTTTTGGATTTTGGGTACTAGGTCTAAACATAGAAGTAGGAAGATAAGGTGCACTTACTTGTTTGTTCCCCACTATATCCTTTGGTTGAACTGGTAAAGGGGTTCCTCTTTTAACAATTGTAATCCCTTGACGGGGTTCATCTTTGGACTTAGTGTTATCAACATCCTGTTGTTGATTCAGCTGATTATGCAAGTGGGTGAAGACAGTATAAGATTCACTGCATGTAACCTCTTCTTGTTCGGCTTCTTCATAGTTCAGAAACTTGATATTTGAGTCACCAACTACTTCTACTTCATCTTCTGTCAAGAGATTAGCACCATCCTCCAGGATATATTCTAACTCTGAAATATCACCTTGTTCCAGTTCAAGCAAGTCTATTGTTGTATTAATAGGTAGTGCCTCCAGTACGAGCCTTGCTTGTGGTGGAGGAATCTTATTTTGATTTTGGTTCCGTGCAGCATTGTTTGGGTAATTGGAAGTATTTGGATATGTCCTCCTTGGTATGTCCTTGTATGGAGGAATGGACAACCCATGGGACATTTGTTTCTTGAGTGCTAGCAATTTATTTGCAAGCTTCTGCACCATAGGATGAACATGGTGCTAGTGGGAAGCAAGGCTAAAGGGGGCTACCCTTTAGGCTTGATAAAATCCTTTCTCAATTTTCCTACCAAGATCAAAGCATCTTCTACTTCAGTAGACAAACTTTGAGCATTTTCAAGATCGGTTGGAGCTGCTCTCTGTAAAAGAAAACTTACTTATGGCAGTTGAGAATTGATGAAGAAGCACTTCAAGTTCTCAGTTGTGGGTTGTGCAATAGTTGGGATCCTATTTTTTAGCTTATTGAACTTTGCCACAAACTCACACATGGGCTCATGTGGTTCTTCCTTCATTTGTGTGAGTTGGGATAACAAGGTGTGAGCATCTTCTGCTAGCTTGAATCTAGCTTCAAACTTAGTTTGAAGTGTTGCCCAACTTGTGATAGTTCCTACTACAAGATGGTAAAACCAATCAGCTTCAACACCTTGGAGGGTTTCCACGAACAATCTTACAGAAACATCTTCATGTTCCACCCCAAGAACTTTGCATGCAATGTAGAATGAGGCAATATGTTCATCTAGGTGTTGTTTGCCATCACCATAGAACTTGGGAAAGTTCTTCCGCGAACCATGAGGTAGTTCATGTGTTGGTGGTGTCAAAGCCAATAGAAGCAGCTCCTCATGGACCTTGAGCAGCCATTCTATCAGGCTTGTATGGAGGAATAGAGAATCCTTGTAATGGTGTAATAGGCAAGATCCTACAAGCGTTGAAGGCCTCCTCATGTAAAACAAATCTCGTGCTGGTAGGAGGAAAAATTCTTTTACGCTAAAGATGTGATCTTACACATGTAGACAAAAGGTTAAAGTTATGCTTCAACAACAACTCGAATGTAGGATCAACGTGTCCTTTTGCCCTTCTACCACGAGTGTAATTCTTCTCCGCTAGATTGTAGACTTAACACAAGCAAGATAAATCAGCAATAACAAAGTAATTACAAACAATGAGGCACTGGTGTGCTTCAACAAATGAGTGTGGCTCTTGGTTGCGTGTCCAAATCCACAGCAGAGTCACCGAAAATTGTTGGGTGAATATTTTGTCATTGACAAAATGGTAACAGAATGGTACTTTCAGCCACAGTGTGATGAGATTGAATCTCTCCTCAAGGAAAGGGGAGGCATCCTTCTTATTGCTAACTAAGAACAACAAGTAATTAATTACACTAAACTTATAATGGGGGTGTTTCCATATCATCCAATTCTCTTCTTTTAGAATTGATGATCACTTACAATTTTATACTTAAAACCCTTTAATGATTACAATATATCATAAACTGTAAAACTACTTGTTGGAGCAATAATAACCAATATTCAGATTAGTTAAATATAAGAATAACTAAAATAGTACCAGTGTGTGTCAATTGCTTGAAACCCACAAAAGCTCAAAGACTTATGTTGCTTTTTACGCTAATCAAAAAATGAAAATGGATGTAACAAAGTGCAGCCCAAAGTCTCCACCTTATTGCCAATGAAGATTAAATAATCAAGGATAATAACTCGCAGCCCAAAGTCTCCAAAGTCACCTCCAATCACAAACACATAACACTATTCTACAAATGATGTTGCAGCTCAATGACTTCAAAATCATATTTCTAACACCTTCCAGTTCATATAGATTCACACCACAATCCAATCAAACCCACAAGAAGATGTAATGGAAAAGACATAACATTCACATACACAACAAGTTTATTTCAACACAAAGATTGAATGCCTAGTTGACTTTCTTCTATTAATTGAAATAAAGATTTACACTTTGAAATTGAAGTTTCAAATTCTTTCTCAATGCAGCAGTGTTTCACTCATTAGGGGAGCCATTGAACAAATGAGAACCCTCTTATTTTTAGAGGCAAGCCATTGAACAAAAATAGGAAAATTCTAACTACCCTGACCTAGTCTAGACAGAGTTTGATTTTTCTTAGGACTATGTACTTTTCCTACATGTAAATTACATGTTACAAAAATACATATGAAATGCTTTCAAAATAAACTAAGTGTCCGTAGACATAGGAACTTCATCCTCTTTATCCTTTCCCGAGAAATCCTCATATCTCTTCAACACCGCCTGGATGTCATTGTTGCTTGGTCTTGGCGTATATATGAATATAGTAAGGACTCTTGTGATGGAGCCTGAGATGTTGAATGGCACTGCTTTATTCTTGTCCAAAATCTTCTACAATTTATCCAAGATCACCTAAAAATGCACCAGTTTATCAATGGATGCCAATGAAAAGGCTTCTGGCTTCATTTCAACTTGAACCAATGTCATGAACTCTTGGATAACTGCCTCAATAGGGAGGGTCTTCTAGTTGTCATCCAACATCTTACAAGGAAGTTCTCCAACCTTGTCAGAAATGTCTAGCCCCTTGGTAGTGTTTACATCCAGGGCTTCTTTGAGATCATTGATCAGATTTTGGGGAAGCTCTACCTTATTCTTCGTAGCCTCCCTATATTCTACATACACATTCCTATTGGGGATTACCCCCTACTCTATCAAAATTTCCAACTTGGTTTATCGTAGCTGGGTCTAGGTGTGAACATATTTCTTCATTAGCTACAGGTCTTGAGATGGCATTTCAAGAGTTTGGTTCATCTTTGTCTTTACTTCCCCTAAGTTGTCAAAAAGTTTGATAGAAGACTAGATAAGTTTGGTACCTTGAGCTTGTAGTCTATCTATCCAAGCACTGACTACCTGCCCTTATGACCCAATCTTCTCTGCTTTCTTAATAGTCTCTTCATCAACATTGGTTCCAATAGGCTCTATTGATTCAGAAGATTGAGCAATTTTCAATAGAACAAAGGTTAATTATTTTACCTAAATTTTAAGTTGATCCTTGATCAACTTATCATACCTTTCCAACAAAGATGCCATTCCTGCCTGTATATCTTCCTTAGCACCTTCATGTGTTTGTTTTCCAAGCTCTATTAGTGAAATAGAATAATCTATAGCTTGGATATCTTCAATGTTCTTTTCCTTTGGTGGCACAGCAACTTCTGCATATTTATTCCCGGTTGAGTCCACAACCACCCTTGATATAGTCTTAGCCTTCTTTGCCGATTTGGGATTTATCAGGACCAGTTGACCAAAGTCGAACTCATCCAGTGATATTGCCTACTTCTTCTTCTTTGGTTTCTGAGACACCAACCAAGGGGGGAGAGTAGATAGATCTTCTTCAGATTGTGTCGCCAAAGATTGCGACGATGGGATAGTATCAGTGGGTTGTGAGGTGAATGGAATGGAATATGGAATGGAGGTATCCGATAATAGAGTGGATACCAATGGAGTGGTGGTAATAATAAGTGGTGTTTGGGTCAATACGGTAGTGGGGTTGACTTTTATTGGCACATTTGGTGCAGGAGTGGATAAGATCTTATCAAAGTCCAGTTGGGTTGTAATGAATGGATTGGAGGATGGAGATGATGAACGCATGGGACTAGGCAAGGAGGAAAGTGATCCAAACATTTTCTCTAAGGTACCATGAGGAGGGCTTTGGACAAAAGGAATGACTTGTAGGTGATGAGGGAGATGGATAAATAGTTTGCACATGGATGAAAGGAGTGACAGACACAAAAGGTGAAGATTGCAGATTTGTAATAATAGGAGGTGAAGGAGGAGATAGAACCTGTGATGATTCTAGTTGGGAAATAGCAGGACGAGCTTGTGTTTCAACAGTAGAAGAATTTTCTTTGGTAGCCACTTGTGTAGATGTTCCCTCCTTTTCCTTTCCTTTTCCTTTCCTTTTCCTTTCTCCCCATTATTTTTGAAAATAATTTTCACCCTTTGCCTGGAACTAGACTCTTCCTTATTTTTCATTCTAAGCTCATCTCACTTCTTAGAAGCTCCTTCAGCATTTTCCTCTTCAGATCATGTCTTAAATGGTTTTAGCTTTATCTCGTTCTTCTCCAACCACATATTGGTATTGGCAAGGGTGAGTTGGAACCTATCTCTTATAGAAGTAGATTCCTTCACTGACCACTGGATCGATGGAAGAGTTGTTGAGGCAATTTGATTACCCTCATATAGAGGATCCAATATATTCCCATCATCCTCCATACCCTTGGGGACATCTGCCAATCTAAAATCTCTGTTTTGATCAAGAGTTAGACGGTTGTAGTCAAGCTTCCTCACTTCTTCATCTGATCTACACTCAACCCAAATGTCTTCTATTTTGTGCACATGAGTGTAATTGCCCTTAATCTTGTCCTTCATTCCTCTATAATCAAAGTCATTCTAGTTTTTGAATCTTCTGAGAGTAATCCACTATAACTTAGTTTCCATCAATTTGCCCTTTGGGTTGGTAGATATTGTGTATTGACCAATATTGATTGGAAACTTAAACCCAGGCTTGTGAGCCTCTGATTGTTTCTTGTGGACATTCATCATCTATCGGCATATCTCCATCAACACCAGTTTGTCACCGAGATACCTAGGTAACATGTAGGGCTGCTCATTGAACCCTCCTACTATGAGGTAGGTGAAGGTTGGGAATTGCAAGAATATACAACTGACCTTTTTTACCTGATCCCAAGCTGCATCTAAAACCCTCTTCTTCACGAGGTCTTTGTCAAACATACTAATATATTTGTAAAAGAATGCATCATTAACCCTTCTGTAATGCTTTAGACTCTCCTTCAAAGTCAACTATGGATAGTACTCATACACCTGTACCTGCCTTTTGTCTCCAATGGAAGATAAACTAGGAAAATTCCTCATGTTTGATGCAGCATACACCATATAAGAGGTCATGTAGAACTTGAGGGAAGAATATACCTCAGAAAGTTGATGACAAATGGAGTCACTGATCTGCTTCCCCCAGAAGATTTTCTTCTTGTTCTTCTTAATAATGGCAATATACTGATACATCCACTCCTAAAATGTGTTGAATGTGGGAAGTCCTTTCACCCTGCTTTGGAGTGTAATCAAATCTCTGACTTCCTCATGAAATTCATTGTGATAGATGTGCTTCAGCCACCTGGCAATGGTAGGCCTAGAAGTCTTGAGCCAACGAGAGTTGATTTTTTTTACATTTCTCAATGTTTTATCATAACTCTTGTGAGACAATTCCACGGTGATATCTGGGTATTCCTCTATGTCAGGACAACTAAAGATTTTATCAAAATATTCCTCATCAATTTGAATCACAACCTTGCCATCGGCATCTTTCATTGTCTTGCTTTCCTTGTCAAAAAGAGCAGCTGCTACCAAGACAAATTCAAGATTTTGTGCAGAGACTGGGAATGCGGCCGCCAAGTGGATTCCACTATCAAGAATAGCTTGCATATGTGGTGCAAGGGGATGCTTGTTCAATCTGTGTAGGAACTCTGCCATGTCCACATGTCCGATCTCTATGTCTCTAATTTGATCAACATTTGATTTGATCGAGGATGAGGGAACCACCCCTTGAAACTTATACTTCATATTTGTCTTTGCAAGAGATGCCTCTGACATTGGCTACGAAACTGCAAGAGAGTGCTGGAAATCCCTAAAGTTAGCATATTTTTCTTTGGCAGGGAATATGCAAAGGTGGAGAAAATTTTTGCTTCTACACTAAGGAGCAGCATTTAGTGTTGGGGCGGAGAAATTCTCTACCCTTATACATGGGTTTTTTGATATTTTTGTGGCAAGGTTGGAGAAATTCTCCACCTTGACATGGGAAAGCAATTTTTCATAATGTGAGTCGGACAAAATTCTCTCAACTACACTTAGGAAAACAATTTTTTATGTGTAGTAGCAGAGAAATTTTCTGGCCTTACATAGGATAAATTATTCAAAGTGCAGTTCAAAGAATTTTCTCTGAACTGCACTTGGGGAGTATCGGGTAGGACATGTCTTTCGGAGAAAATTCTCCAAATGACATGTCTAATGTTTAACCATATCGTTCAGAGAATTTTCTCTGAAAGGCATGTCTTACTGTTAGACATGTCTTAAGGTTTGGTTTGTGTTGTTCGAAGAATTTTCTCTGAACAACACTGGAACTAAAACCAGTGATGTTTGCAAAAAATTCTCCGAACAACACATCCCCACGAGATATTTTGGGATCAGACGGGATTAACTACACCTCCAATGTTTTAAAAGTTTTATTTTGTGGGTATTATTCTCTGGGAAACACAACCATGAGACTAGGATTTATGATTTCGTGGGAGAAAAAACACAACTCTTCACTGCTAGCAAGGGAGGTTGGTCGGGCATCAAAATGCCCTAGGGTTTCAAAACAATCAAAAGCAAAAAATAAAGCAATGCAAAGAGAAATAAATAAATAAAAACAACAAAAAACCAACCTGAAATAAGTGACTGCAAAGAACTGAAGAAATCCCACAATCAATCCTATGCAAACAAGGTAGAAAAAGGTGAGGAAGGATGCTAAAGCGCTTGGAAACGACGATGAGGAACAGTAAACGCAGGGTAAAAATGAAACTGAAAACACATTAATTTATAAAAAATCAATTGTAATAAATGTCCAACTGCCCGCTCGTGTCAGGTTAATGTGCTGGGTTGGAGAAATTCTCCGCCCTTACATGTGTAGGGTCGGGTTTTTCTCTGGCCTTACACGGGTAGAAAACTCACAAAAATGCAATGGCAGAGAATTTCTCTGGCCTTGCATATGCAAGGTCGGACTTTTTCTCTGGCTTTACATGTGATAAAAATGTCAAGTCGTAGAAAGAGCCCGACTTTACATATTTGAAGGGGTGAATTTTTACACAACTCAAAATAACTTTTTGAGACATGAGAACTCGTGAGGCCAATTTGATTTGTCTCGTTTTGCGTGCTTAGAGCTTGTGGGCTACGAAACGGACAAGTTTCGTAGGGGTTATCCACAAATTGAGTAAGCTAAATTCGAGGATAACAATCCTCTATGATTTTTGTTGATGTTTAAATTTGTACCTGAATGCTGCACCCGCGTGCAAATCTACACCAACATAGGAAACCTCGCAAACGTGGGACATGTCTTGTGAGATGACCTCCAAGGTTTTAGAAGCTAGCTCTTCATAGGGTCTTCAATAAATTTGTTTCATATTTTTAGAGAAAAGAGAAAAAGAAAACCCAAAAATGAAATCTAACTAATATGGCGATGTGCCAATTACAAAACTTTTCAACTTGCATGAAACTTATTGTGCATAGGATTCGAGATGAGGAGATAAGATAAACACAAATACAATGACGAGAAGTGAGAAACACAATAATCATTTAGTTGTATAAGGTTTGATATTCTCATATTTACAAATAGAGGCCACACCTCTGAGATAAGAAGACAAGAAACATTTTAACAGAAAATATGGTATAGAATGACCATTTTCCCTTCATTGGTGAATTAAAATGAAGACACAAAAGGCTCTGAAGCACAGTCCATCAGAATTCGTTTAATTCTGACAAGTTTGCTGATGTTGATGAAATTTTCTCCTCTCTGTCTCCCTTTTTTATCATCCTTTTCTTCTTTTTAAACTCGGATGATATGGGAAAAGAAATCCCCCCAAATCTGTCTCTTTTCGTTGTTGCATGTTGACCACACTGTGAGGTTTTTTTGCCTCTTAATTCTGCTTTGGCATGCAAAAATCTTCCTCCTTCGTTGCATAAAGACCACACTAAAGTTTGTTGTAGCTTTCTTTTTTTAAGACGGTGAAAATATAAAGCTCCCATTTTATCAATACTTCCTCTAGCTGCATGTGTTTATAGTTTCTTTTACCTAGATGAAACGTTACCTCTCAATATACTAATGCATGTGATTCTTTTATAAATAAATATTATTTTATTTATCATTGGGCCCACCTCTGCTTCAAAGTTTCACTTTATAATGGTGTGCCTTTTTACCACCCTTATTTTTTTAAAGTGTTACCAAAAAAAAATTATTAAAAACTTTAGTAAGATTTTAACCTGGGCCTCTTTGCCACGTGGCACATTGGCGCTCATTTGGAAACAAATGATTCCGACAACTCCTGTGGATTGCGCCCTCCGTCGGATGAAGAGGGGATTGGACGGTCCGGATGATGCTGGGCATTGGAGTTTATAAAGGTGTTTTAGTTTATGTTTCTGTGTGACTAGCCGCCACTCTATTTGACATCATTGTCATGCCATTTCTTTACCTCCTTCCTGCAATGGCTCTTTGCCTCGTGATGATTTTGCAATATGGCTTTTGTGCATTGTTTCAAATGAGCTACCATCCTTTACCTATGAATAGCTTTGAAAGCTCTGTAACTCTAATGTTGTGCAGATTTGAAAATGCCTATTTGGCTTCATTAGTGTATTCTTTCTTGAACCTTTGCGCCATGCTTTGCCGCATCCTCTTTTGTGGACTATGCATGTTTATATAATGCTTGTGCACTATGTTGTGCATCATTTGATATTTCCGCCCTTTATATTACCTGGTCTTAAGCTTGGAAAGTTGGCGCTGAGGCTTTGGATTTGTACACTGAGCTTTGAAGTGTCGCGCTCCTTAAAAAAGATGATGCCCTAAATCTCTGATAAAGGCTTTCCCTTGCCTGCATAACTTCTCCACGAAGGTTGTTATTTTCAGCAGATTGCTCATAAAAGGTACCCATAAGGCTATTTCAAACATGGCTGGTGTCCTCATTGTGCATAGAGTTAGTAGAGGTATGTTTAGAAAATTGACTTTGATCATCCCCTTCAAGAACCTGCTGAAGAGAATTTCTCAAGCGTAGTTGACCAATGGCCATGTAACAAAATGCCAATTGTCAAGGACCGCAAGTGACAGGACAACTAAAAGTGGATGGTTTTAAACGGATCGTTACAACTTTCCTTTCTTGTTTTGCAACTATAATGTATTCTATTTTTATCCACTCACTTCACATTAAGAAGGTTATTGTTGGGCAGACATTCTACATTCATATGCAAGCCAACTAAATGTGTTTCCCCTTTCTAGTCATAGGAATCTTAATTCCTAGATGTGATCTCTATAAACAACCATTATATCTTGTTCATTTATGTTCATAAATAGTAGTACATATTTTCTAGTCTTCCACTTCAATTGTGTGATTGGTTTACAATGTTTTATTCTCCTTTTGTAAAATATTTAAATCTTAGCCTTTTATTTAAATCTTAGCCTTCAAAAGAATGGTTTGTCCCTCAGACCTCTTGGGATTCAAATTAATAAATGAAAAAGGAATTAGCATAATAGGAAGTATAAGTGAAACAAGGAACAATACCAACCAAAATGTTTAAGTGGAGAAAACAAATGTGTAAACAAATATAAAAGGTGAAATGAGCATGAAAGGTATAAATAAGGCATAATCAAAAGGCCAAAGACAATTGAAAAAATCAAAAAGAAAGTTAAAGGTGAAATCTAAGCTATAGGTATAGTGATACTCATAAATCATTAAACAAACTTCTTTTTAGGTGCCACTTTTGGCACAATAAAGTGGTGGATCATCTATGAGATCATCTTCATCTTGCCAAAGAAAATCATCCAATTTGTAGTCTTATTTTTTTTCTTTTTCCTATTATTTACTCTCTTTTTCAATTACATATGTTTCTTCTTGATATTTCTTCATGCTAGGTGAAAACATGTGTTTAATAGGTACAAAATTAGGCACTTCCTTTCTTACTCATTCTTGCTTCCTAAGTTGTGGTTGTTGTTGAATGATATGCATTTGATGCACCACAATCTCTTTCTTTGGCTTCCATATGGGTTTATGTGCATGAAGTTTAGGTATTTGCAATGCTTTTGTTTCTTTTACATCCTTCTTTCATTCTTTCTTTGTGTTTTCTTTGGTACACGAGTAATTTGTTGCTCATATGGACCATTAGAAGGTGTGAATATATCAAGACCTTTATGAATATTAACCTTCAGTTTTGCAACTTGAGGATCTTTTGGTTTTGGATAATCTTTATCTAACCTCTTTTGAATCCGTTTCAACTCCTCAAATGTATATTGTATAAATCATGTATAGTATCATGTCTCTCATAAGGTACATCTTGAGGTGTCTTCACAAATGTGTCCAATGTAAAATTACTAGCATGAAATATTGTCTTGTAATGAGTCCTTTCAATCTTTACTATGTTTCCTTCATGTATAAATTTGACATGTTGCTGCAAAACAAAAGGGACAACTTTACATTATTCAATCCATGTCACCCAAGAAATATACCAAATCTATTGGAAGATAGTATCATGACATAATACTAGTTACTCTTTAGGTCCAACTTTTAATTGTACAATAATGCATCCCAATGTGTTGACTAACATTTCATTAGTCATTTTCAATGAATTTCTTGATTGTGTGTACTCTCCATGCCTAATATGAGTGTTAAACAATGCTTCTTCGATACAAATATTATATTGGCATGTTGGATCAATAAGGAACTCTAAAGGTGGTGGATGCTTGAAATTATTTAGTATGTATACTAGACAATAATAATTATTTTTATGGGATCTCATCAAAAAATGTAATTAATGGTGAATTCAAAGGAGAAGAAGATTTCACATTAGACTCAACATACAAAAGAATGACCATGTGGTATATCATCATGTTCATTATGTTAGGATTAAGGTGCCATCAACCTTATAAATCTTATGAAATTAATTACTCCTAATATTGTTTGTAAATCATTCATAAGGGATGAAGTATTCACCAAGTAGCGATCTTGTTTTAGTCGTATGTTTGATCTTGGTACTCAATGGATGTAGGTTATCCAAGGGAGTTGTAGGGGGTACCCCTCCCTACGGGGTCTAGGGGATGGCCCCCGGCAAGGGGTCTAAGGGTTGTGCGCCCTGGTGGGGGTCTGGGGGCAACGCCTTCAAAAGCCACATTTTATATATAAATTACCATTATAAATTTGGATCTTTCATCATTAGATCACAGATCTGATGGTAGAGATTTTGTTGGCTTGTCTTTCCCTAGAAGGCAACCCCTTTTATAAAGATATTGTATTACGGCTGTGTATGAGAGAGTATTACAGGCATTGTTCGATTGAAGACTGATGAAGAGATTGATAGTGTTGTACTATAAATTCTATTTGAAGTTAATACATACTGGTGCATCTCTTCTTGTGTGGAGTTTTTCTCTAAAAGGTTTCTCCATGTAAACATTGTGTTAGGTGTTTGATATTCTATTCTACTATTTCTTTGTGTTGATTTCATACTATCTCCATTTTGATTCTGCACTAGATTAATAGTTATAGTTGTAATCATATTTCCATTCTATATTTGTTCACGTTCATTTCTAACACATTATGATCTTTAGTACCATATATGTTGTATACATCTACATTGTTCAAATGATCATGAAATGGATTTGTGTATATTTTTATATGACTATTAGCACGTGCAACAGATGGATTTTCATTATATTAAACCCTTCAACTTTGATTTTGTTGTTTTCAATGAGGTCTTGAATCTTGTTTAAGATGTATATAAGCTTGGAAAAAATAACATTTAACACAATAATTGCAAAATGCTTGATTACTATATGATATAGGAAGTGGCTTGTTGTCATCTATATATATGAAGCTTAGTGAACTTCCTAGGTGTATTTAGCTTGAAGGAAGGAAATGTCAAAGTGTTACCAACTCAATGCATGCTTTCCTTCATTTCATTACCCTTTGAAATGTGGTTTAAGTTTTGATATTTGCAAGGGTAAGAAGTATCCTGATTTCAAGACCCATTTTTTTTTGCATTTTGTGCTAACAATTTGGATTCTATAGTTTTCACATGTGCACATAAGTCTATAAAAGAAGCAAAATTGTTTAGATACACATTGTCTTGTATTGGTTTAATTAACCCCTTAGTAAGCATGTTTTGAACTTTGAGATCATGTAAGGGGGTAATCAATTTTGAGCACAAAGACTGAAATCAAATGATAGTAAATAATGTGTTCACTAGATACTTGGGAAAACTCAAATAAATTGGCAACAATTAGTACAACCCAAAGGGCCAAAGACAATCAAAGGTGAAATGAGCATGAAAGGCATAAATAAGGCATAATCAAAGGGCCAAAGACAATTGAGAAAATCAAAAAGAAAGTTAAAGGTGAAATCTAAGCTATAGGTATAGTGATACTCATAAATCATTAAACAAACTTCTTTTTAGGTGCCACTTTTGGCACAATAAAGTGGTGGATCATCTATGAGATCATCTTCATCTTGCCAAAGAAAATCATCCAATTTGTAGTCTTATTTTTTTTCTTTTTCCTATTATTTACTCTCTTTTTCAATTACATATGTTTCTTCTTGATATTTCTTCATGCTATGTAAAAACATGTGTTTAATAGGTACAAAATTAGGCACTTCCTTTCTTACTCATTCTTGCTTCCTAAGTTGTGGTTGTTGTTGAATGATATGCATTTGATGCACCACAATCTCTTTCTTTGGCTTCCATATGGCTTTATGTGCATGAAGTTTAGGTATTTGCAATGCTTTTGTTTCTTTCACATCCTTCTTTCATTCTTTCTTTATGTTTTCTTTGGTACATGAGTAATTTGTTGCTCATACGGACCATTGGAAGGTGTGAATATATCAAGACCTTTATGGACATTAACCTTCAATTTTGCAACTTGAGGATCTTTTGGTTTTGGATAATCTTTATCTAACCTCTTTTGAATCTGTTTCAACTCCTCAAATGTATATTGTATAAATCATGTATAGTATCATGTCTCTCATAAGGTACATCTTGAGGTGTCTTCACAAATGTGTCCAATGTAAAATTACTAGCATGAAATATTGTCTTGTAATGAGTCCTTTCAATCTTTACTCTGTTTCCTTCATGTATAAATTTGACATGTTGATGCAAAACAAAAGGGACAACTTTACATTATTCAATCCATGTCACCCAAGAAATATACCAAATCTATCGGAAGATAGTATCATGACATAAAACTAGTTACTCTTTAGGTCCAACTTTTAATTGTACAATAATGCATCCCAATGTGTTGACTAACATTTCATTAGTCATTTTCAATGAATTTCTTGATTGTGTGTACTCTCCACGCCTAATATGAGTGTTAAACAATGCTTCTTCGATACAAATATTATATTGGCATGTTGGATCAATAAGGAACTCTAAAGGTGGTGGATGCGTGAAATTATTTAGTATGTGTACTAGACAATAATAATTATTTTTATGGGATCTCATCAAAAAATGCAATTAATGGTGAATTCAAAGGAGAAGAAGATTTCACATTAGACTCAACATACAAAAGAATTACCATGTGGTATATCATCATGTTCATTATGTTAGGATTAAGGTGCCATCAACCTTATAAATCTTATGAAATTAATTACTCCTAATATTGTTTGTAAATCATTCATAAGGGATGAAGTATTCACCAAGTAGCGATCTTGTTTTAGTCGTATGTTTGATCTTGGTACTCAATGGATGTAGGTTATCCAAGGGAGTTGTAGGGGGTACCCCTCCCTACGGGGTCTAGGGGATGGCCCCCGGCAAGGGGTCTAAGGGTTGTGCGCCCTGGTGGGGGTCTGGGGGCAACGCCTTCAAAAGCCACATTTTATATATAAATTACCATTATAAATTTGGATCTTTCATCATTAGATCACAGATCTGATGGTAGAGATTTTGTTGGCTTGTCTTTCCCTAGAAGGCAACCCCTTTTATAAAGATATTGTATTACGGCTGTGTATGAGAGAGTATTACAGGCATTGTTCGATTGAAGACTGATGAAGAGATTGATAGTGTTGTACTATAAATTCTATTTGAAGTTAATACATACTGGTGCATCTCTTCTTGTGTGGAGTTTTTCTCTAAAAGGTTTCTCCATGTAAACATTGTGTTAGGTGTTTGATATTCTATTCTACTATTTCTTTGTGTTGATTTCATACTATCTCCATTTTGATTCTGCACTAGATTAATAGTTATAGTTGTAATCATATTTCCATTCTATATTTGTTCACGTTCATTTCTAACACATTATGATCTTTAGTACCATATATGTTGTATACATCTACATTGTTCAAATGATCATGAAATGGATTTGTGTATATTTTTATATGACTATTAGCACGTGCAACAGATGGATTTTCATTATATTAAACCCTTCAACTTTGATTTTGTTGTTTTCAATGAGGTCTTGAATCTTGTTTAAGATGTATATAAGTTTGGACAAAATAACATTTAACACAATAATTGCAAAATGCTTGATCACTAATGCATGTGATTCTTTTATAAATAAATATTATTTTATTTATCATTGGGCCCACCTCTGCTTCAAAGTTTCACTTTATAATGGTGTGCCTTTTTACCACCCTTATTTTTTTAAAGTGTTACCAAAAAAAAATTATTAAAAACTTTAGTAAGATTTTAACCTGGGCCTCTTTGCCACGTGGCACATTGGCGCTCATTTGGAAACAAATGATTCCGACAACTCCTGTGGATTGCGCCCTCCGTCGGATGAAGAGGGGATTGGACGGTCCGGATGATGCTGGGCATTGGAGTTTATAAAGGTTTTTAGTTTATGTTTCTGTGTGACTAGCCGCCACTCTATTTGACATCATTGTCATGCCATTTCTTTACCTCCTTCCTGCAATGGCTCTTTGCCTCGTGATGATTTTGCAATATGGCTTTTGTGCATTGTTTCAAATGAGCTACCATCCTTTACCTATGAATAGCTTTGAAAGCTCTGTAACTCTAATGTTGTGCAGATTTGAAAATGCCTATTTGGCTTCATTAGTGTATTCTTTCTTGAACCTTTGCGCCATGCTTTGCCGCATCCTCTTTTGTGGACTATGCATGTTTATATAATGCTTGTGCACTATGTTGTGCATCATTTGATATTTCCGCCCTTTATATTACCTGGTCTTAAGCTTGGAAAATAACGTTACCTCTCAATCTACTAACGTTATATTAAACCCTTCAACTTTGATTTTGTTGTTTTCAATGAGGTCTTGAATCTTGTTTAAGATGTATATAAGTTTGGACAAAATAACATTTAACACAATAATTGCAAAATGCTTGATCACTAATGCATGTGATTCTTTTATAAATAACGTTACAGATGGATTTTCATTATATTAAACCCTTCAACTTTGATTTTGTTGTTTTCAATGAGGTCTTGAATCTTGTTTAAGATGTATATAAGTTTGGACAAAATAACATTTAACACAATAATTGCAAAATGCTTGATCACTATATGATATAGGAAGTGGCTTGTTGTCATCTATATATATGAAGCTTAGTGAACTTCCTAGGTGTATTTAGCTTGAAGGAAGGAAATGTCAAAGTGTTACCAACTCAATGCATGCTTTCCTTCATTTCATTACCCTTTGAAAGGTGGTTTAAGTTTTGATATTTGCAAGGGTAAGAAGTATCCTGATTTCAAGACCCATTTTTTTTTGCATTTTGTGCTAACAATTTGGATTCTATAGTTTTCACATGTGCACATAAGTCTATAAAAGAAGCAAAATTGTTTAGATACACATTGTCTTGTATTGGTTTAATTAACCCCTTAGTAAGCATGTTTTGAACTTTGAGATCATGTAAGGGGGTAATCAATTTTGAGCACAAAGACTGAAATCAAATGATAGTAAATAATGTGTTCACTAGATACTTGGGAAAACTCAAATAAATTGGCAACAATTAGTACAACCCATATTAACTTTGAATTTCTTAAAGAACACTCTAGAGAGATCATTGAATGAATGTGTAGATCCTTGAGGAAGTGAAAAGGGTCACTTAATAGTATAATATTTAAGTGTGCATGGAAATAGCTTTGTTAACAACTTATCCTTATAAAGGAAGCCTATGGATATCATTGAATATGCTCTTAGATGGGTGTTAGGTCACCTTTGGTGTCATAAATTGAATTGAGGTGCCACAAAACCATAGGCAATGGGTATGTCAAAATGTCAAAAGATAGAGGTGTATGTCTAGGATCTTAGCACTATCTTCCTCATTTGGCTTTGCATCCACTTTTTTATCTACTTGATTTATCTTGTGAAGAAGTGCATCCAAGGTGGAGTATGGAAAAGTGACATGTGGGGTTTGGGAACCACTATGAGTATGTGTATGGGAGTTAGCAGGTGTGGATGAGGTAATTGATGATACTTAAGGGCAATTAAGGCATGGCATGTAGAAGTGTATGTAGAGCTGGCTTGGGTAAGTGGGGTAATAATGGATCCTCTAGTGGTGGAGGAAAGAGGCATGGAGATGTACATCATTTGGGTGATGGGGATCTCAAGAGGGGTATAGCCAAGAGGTAAGCCATAGTGGGGAGGGAAACTAGAAAAGGGATGGGTAATAAATGTAGGGGAATTGGAAAAATGATAGGTGGTTATTGTAGGAGTTCGGACAACACTGAGAGGGGGGGTGAATCAGTGTTGTATTAATTTTTAAACATTTTACAACTTTTTGAAAGATTTCTCTTACAGAACAGATGGAAAGGAATACATTAATGATTTGTTGAGTTTATATGCACAAGACTTACAATAACAGATGTAAACAAAACATGATCAAACCAATAATATGCACACACATAGAAGAAATTAAGACACAACCTTTTTACCGAGTGGAAAAACCCTCAGGGGTAGAAAAAACCACTCATGAAGTGCCTCACTGGCTTAACTGAAAAACATGCCTCACTGGCAATACAAATTGTCTCACTGACAAATATTAAGGTCACACTGACCTATAAGCCTCACTGGCTAATACAATGCCTCACTGGCAAACCAAATCACCAATAGAAGTTATAAACCAAATCAGAGGGATACTCTGTTTCCATTCAATACAAATATATGTCTGTCAAATACCCATTCTATTCAATCTGACATCTCAACAATCCTTTATTCTGATCCAATCAACACTGCATTCTAACAACACTGCATATCAAATGTGTATTCTTATCCAACACTTCACAACACTGTATTTTCCATCTCTATCCTCCTTAATATCATTCCATCAATGCACCTGAAAAACAAATTTATACAAGTTGAATGTCTTTTCACTGCCTTGGAACCTTTCACATTCCTTCATAAATTTCTCCTGCATCTGATCACACAAATTTTGCAATTATAAACAATAAGACTTTTGAAATTTCACTTCTCTGCAAAAACACATTTCCTTTTCTCCTGCAAATAAACTCTTCAAATTTGATTCATATTCCTGCAAAAAGATTTAATCATCAAACTTTTTATCTTCTCTTCAATCCATAAAATTTGTCTTCAAAAATTTGTCTCCAATCTGCCTTATTCTCAAACAAAAATCTCTTCCCCGAAAAAAAACTTCAATGACAATATATCTATCTCAAAAAGAAAATCTCTTCTTTCCTTTTAATCTCCAAAAAAAATCTCTCTAGGTAAAAAGAGTCTCAAAAAAAAATTCTTCATAAAATGTGAACAACTCTCCAAAAACATTTTTAATGTTTTTTTAATTTTAAAATGCTTTATAAAAATTCTTCATGAAAAATGGGCTCCATAAGACTTACTTATTCGAGCAACTAATGTTTCTTTTGTTTTATATAAAAGCATTTGATGCTTTTACAAGAAACATTCTAAATGCATTAAGGTATATACTTTTTATCACATTTAAACAACCGCCAAACTCTAAACCATATCCATGTATTCTATTTTGTCACTCAAGATAAGACTGATTTCTCCTTAGACATCGGGCAAAAAAAACTCCTTAAAACTGCCAAAAATAACTTTATCTGCAGTTAACACAAGCTTTGACGTTCCAGTGACCATCAAAATGCAAGCTGCATAGAAGAGGAATCAAGTTTAAAACACCACCGTTGGATGGAGATATCGCGCCCTCCGCAGATTCAAACTAGACCTTAGATTTGGCTTTGGCGCCCATGCGCTTGTAACTCCACCGTTGTCACCGGTCTGCAAGAGAGAGGGGCCGGTCAACTATATGTAGAAGAACCCTCCAGACGGTAACACTTAAGTGACAAACCCGCTATACCAAGTCACCAGCGTTTTAAAACATAAAGTGCATGTTTAGTTGACAGGCAGGATAAAGGTTTAGGAACTTGATAATATTTAAGGATTTAGATAAGATAGGATAATAAACCTTGAACCATTTCTTATTGCAAAGCTTTCTACTAAGTCATATCATCAACAACCAATTTGCACCTATCATCCTTTATCTGTGGCATACATTAACCAAACAACCTATAATAAACTGATGAACCATCTTTTGATCCTTAGATAACATGAAAACCATACATGATGCCATGTTGCAAAGAAATACCACTTAGATCAACTGAAGACCATGCCACTGTATACCATGAAGATCATTACTTACAAGAACCTATGATATCTTTGTACAAATGCAATGCCTCTATATCAAGCTAACAACTATGTTGTAACAAATACCATGAGATGATCACATCCTGAAATATACTCTGCAAAGAATACCACTGAAGACATAATGAAGACATGAACATGCATATCTGATTTCACATGATCCAAGATGATCCAACAACACTTCATAAGATATCATTGTGATGCAAATCTCCTGATAGAAACTTGACATATTAAATGCAAGGAAGTAGTAATGATCACATCTGAATTTACCTCAACCTTTAACAGTTTCCTCAAACCATCTTCTTTATGAGAAGCTTCATCTTGTCATACATCCTGATTTCAACATTACATCTTGTTCTCACACATGATGCTAAGACATCCTTTGGATTCATTAACCTTGTCAAGAACCAACACATTGCAAACCTTTGAATACTAACAATTGATATCATCAACCTTGTCAAGAACCTGATGAATAATGAAGACCATGCCTACCAAGAATATGTCATGTTCACTGATATGACATTGTGAAGAACACATCTCTCCAACTGATTGATATGTCATGTTCACTGATATGACATTGTGAAGAACACATCTCCTGATGATGCAAGATCAAACCTGTGAAGTATAAAACCATTCTCTATATCTGCAAGATGATGTCTCATGCTCCTGAACACTTTTGACATCAATGACAACCTAACACCATCAGTTATGGTAGAGGATGCATATGTCATAGAAGCATGGGCGGAAGTAGATGCACTAGTCATAGTAGATGAAGCAACTTTAGCACTAACAACTTGTAAGATATTTAATCCATAAGGATTATTGATAAACACATTGTGAATTATATCAACTAGTTATGAAGGGTTTTTTGCAATATCCAAACTAACAAGCTTGGTTACAAAATCCTATTTGTTCAAATGAGTCTCATGATCATACTCTTCATTGTTCTCATTATGAGCATCAAAATAGACCTTATTTTCATTAGTTTGGGCCATGTTAGCATTTAGATCAACACTCATCAATGGAGGATTAGGATCATGAATGACTCATGGCAAAAATAGAAGATAAAAATAATACCCAAAAAGTATTTTTCATTTGTAAAATTAGAAATATCAATCATATATCAGATTTGGAAGTGAAATCCTAATGTGGTTTGCAAGGTTTTGTAGAGTAAAAATGATTTCACAATTAACCTCAAAAACCCTAGTAGTAAAAGATAAAGCAATGTGAAAGTAATGAAACAAGAGGATATTAATGAGTTTCAAATCTAGAAATGAAATGTTACTATCAGAAAATGGAAAATCTAAGAACCCCTAATAGGAATAAGAACCCCTATAAGTAAACTAGGTTGTGTAGGATTGATCGAGAACTCCCCAAGATGAATTGCAAAATAAGCTTTCCTTAAAGTTAACCTATGTTAGTTTAGTCAAATGCATACAAGTAAGCACAAATCAACCTAGATTAATAGATGACAACTAGTGACTAATAACTTTGAAAAGTGTACTTGTTATTTTAGAAAAGTAAATGAGGAAGATAGGAGTACTTAATGATCGAAGAATGATGGCCACTGGAAGATTTTAGAATATTCTCTAATTTTCCCTGAAAACACAATCTTTTTATCCAATGAATGTTTTAGATTTGCATTCTGATGTACTATCTAGAGTCAACCCTAACTATCTAGGTCAAATCCACAATCACAAACTCATCTTGTTCCTCTAGATTCCATCCTATTCACTATGCAACTCTACTCCATAATTCACCTAATAAGGCTTTATCTACTTTACTTTTATTGATCTAAGACATTGTATGCACATTTGTTACTCTTTTTAGTGTACCAAATCCAAATGTTTGGCAATTGATTACTCCTTTAATGCTCTAAAATGTGAGAGGATGTTTCAATGTGTGTGGATGAGAAATGAATGCAATTAAATGCCTTTAAATACTAGCACATAGAATCAAAGTGTGCCAAACATGTATTTAGTTATCTCAAGGTGGGAAAATGAATGGAGTCAATTGGTCAAATTTGAATTTTAAATTTTGAAAAGGAAAGTGTCAAGTCCGCGACTACGAAAATGACCTTGGATAATGAAACAGTCAAAATCCAAGTGGTTAACAACTATATGGAGGTAGGTGTATAGGTGAATGTGGTAAATGCGGTAAATGCAAGGCAATGGCTAAATGCATAGGAATATGTGTCTGTGTGGAGGGATAAAGGCTAGGGTAATGAGCCCAAATTTGCATAATATTGCACTATTTGTCAATATGTACATGTATCAAGACATTTCCTCAAAATGGGCACAAAACCAAATGGGAAATGGCAAGGGTATGCAAATTTCACCTTTACAATATCATTTGCTTCTATAAATCTATTTTTACAAATATGCTACTCATCACTTTAAGTTCATTTTCTAAACAACAATAACAAAAAAGAAGTGTGCAAGAAAAATATAAAAGACATTGAACCTCCACATCTCAAGAAAAATACATCTTATAAAATGTTTTACAAATCTTACACAACTTTTGATTTAAAATCTTCAAAATCCATTTATGCAATGAAAGATCACACCATAAATTTTTAAACTTACATTTCAATTCCGCACTATAGTAAAAACTTTGTTGGACCCTCCCACTTCATATTGATTATAAAACTTACAAAGATAAGGGGCATAATATTTCTACAATCCATATTAATGATCAAGAATTCTTCCAGAAGTAATTGTGTAAATTTTTGCATCAACATTTCAAATCACATTCCATGATCCATCATGAAAATGACAAGAGCATATGGTAGATTGTAAAGAATAACTCACTAAATATAAGGGGAAACAGAGGGTGGATCAAAAAATGAGGAACAAAATAGACCAAAAAAATAGCTTAAAGATTGACACAAAATATAGTAATTAATATACATAATAGTTAAAATTACTTAATGATATTAATTTTTACTAATATTCATAGTGGATTATTTTTTTTTGATTAGGATAAGCAACTTACAAGGGGCTGAACCCTTTACAAACAAGGCAGAATAAAACAAGATAGACACAGCAGAACAACAACAGCCAAGCTACAAGAAATAAACAGCCCAAAGGGCAACCCAAACAGTGCATAGGACCCACACTAACAGAAGGAAAATAAGAGCAAGTTGCAAGATAGCAAACAACCTGCAACACACCAAACAGAGGATCTAAAGTATAGTAGATCCCGAACAAGCAAACCTAACTCCCTTAGCCCTAGGATGCAAATCCACGACAGATTTGGGGAGCCCTTTCTTTCTATGCTAGACCACAGTCCATGAAACCTCCAAGTCAAAGTACTCAGAGTGTGGCAAGAGGGGGGGACTTCCTTAGATGCTGCAACCAAAGAAGGTGCACACAAAGAGACCAAACCAGAAGTAGGCACGCCCGAATGAGTGACCAGAATAGTCTAAGTAGCAGCCTAGCCATGAATAGAAGCCGAAGAAACAACATGAGGGGCCTCAACATGATTAGACTAATCAATAGCCATATCCACCGCCACACCCTCGGATACCACAGGGGAAATAGGCAAGGTATCCTGGGAAGAGTGGATTATTTGTTATTATCCCTATTTATATTTATTAATAAACATAATAAGTGAGAAACCAAGTATTTATTATAATACATAATGGTTATATGTTATTATTTATGTTATGTATATTAGTATACATAAATATCTTTAATAGTTAATAGTTATTAATTAGTATACAAATTAGTGTTTGTTAGTATATATATTAATATTTATTAGTAAACATACTAAGCTATGTTAGAAAAATAGTATATACCTATTTATTAGTATACATAACAAATATTTGGAAATCATTAATAGTTTATAATTAGTATAAAAACTAGCATATTTATATTTAAAAAATATATCTAAAATACGTCAAATATCCTTCTCGAGGTGCCTATTTTTCAATCAATTTACCACATAGGTGGAATAGAAAAGGATATCTCTCCACATATTTTAGATATTTTTTAAATATAGATATGCTAGTTTTTTAAAAATAAATATATTAAATTTATTATGCAAAAAAAAAAATTAAATTGATGACTATATTAAAAACTATAAAATATATTGCACTTACGATTGGAATAAGATTGTTGAATATGCTTTGCTCCATTTTATTTCATGTGATAAAACCCTAATAAAATATAGTTTAATAAAATTTAATTTATATCATATAAATAAAAAGGAGAAAACTATATTCAACAATTAGAGAATTTATATTTTATAGATTTTTACTATGGAGGCATCAATTTTATTTTATTTTATTTTCTACGTGATAAAATTTAATTTATTTCTTTTTTAGTGGCTCATGTTTTATAAAAATAGAGTGTTGTAAATAATATTTTATAACATTATATTTTGTTAGGGTTTCGTTTTATTACATATAAATTAAAATTATTTTAAGGGTTAAAATTTAGGGTTTTATTTGTGGGCATAAAGGTGGGTGCCACCTCACACACAGGTGAGGTGGCCGACTCGGCAGGGGGACATGGGAAGGCAGCCCAGTCAACAGGCGAAGGCAGCCCAGTCAACAGGTGACGTCAGCAATTACACTAATGGTGAGAAAGGTTTTTTAAATAATCATTTGTTTGCACAGTAGGGGTGGCCTACGGCAGAAGGACAAGAAAGTGTGCACATTCGAAGGGTCTCGGCTTGGGTAAGTAGCACAGTTTTAATCATGATTTGATAGCCAGCAAATGGCCTCACTTCTCGGGGCAGCCAAATAGTAATGTTATGAGCTAGCGGAGGCAGAGCATTGCATAGTGCACATCCTTCGACATCATCAAAAGGCAGCTTTCGTCTATTTCTTCGCAAGGTTCATTGGTAATTCTCTACAATCTGGTTAATGGCTAATGATCCTCCCCTGATTATCATTTTCCATTTTTCGGCTGATCATCTGAGGTGTGGAGGCATGGAGTTGCCTATCTACCTAACCAGTAGGGTTAGGCAGATGGCATTCAAAGGCAAGATTACATATCAAAGGTTGCAAAGGGTGCTACGCCAAAATGACACCTTCGCCATTGGAGCAATGAAATTCATTCTGGGAAAAGCTTTTGTCAATGACAGAGAGTGATATCGGGTGGATTCTCATATACCCTCGCAGGTGGTGGCATCACTACTTGATGTGTTGACAACCAAGGAAGAAGTCAGGACACTGCTGACGCAGATGTTTAAACAGAACCTATTACAGGGGCTTGACGGGGTGTTGGATGCTGTTGAAAGAGGCGTAGGGCTCCTTAGGCCGAAGGATTTGGCCAAGGTCAACCAGCCAGGTGAAGTGAAAGTATTTTCCTTTCATTTTATACATCAAAGGCAAAGATTTGATTGCCCATAGGGCAAGGGTTCGCAAAGGCAGGGACTTCCTCAAGAAAATGCTCAACCTTACTCCGGCTGAAGGATTCGTGTGGTTTGGCGAATTCAAAGACTACCTCTTCGCAGAAGGGGAGATATGATGGGGTTTGGGATGATATTATGTTGTTGTGAGGTATGTTTATAGTCTGTTTATAGTCTGGTCTTTGGCTTAAGTGCTAGTTTGTATGGGCTTGAGGTATACTTAGTATGGTGTTATGTTAGCTGCAGCTCAACTTAGCTGCCTATTTTTTGACCCAGGGTGGTCATTTTGGGGGGTAAATTTTGTAAAGCTCTGAAGGGATGGTTTGTGAGTTTACATCTCATAGAGCTCAAACAATGTATTCGGTTCTTTTTTGATATCACAATATAAACTAAATCTTACCAAGCAAAAAAAAAATTAAGGTGTTTATTTTATAAATTTAGTTCTAGAAAAATCTTGGTTAAAAGTGAGGACGATGAATTCTAAACCTAATAAACTATAGTGCCATAAATTTACAATAAATAATGTTTGATTGTTTTACTGTGTGTATATATGTTTGAGTAAATTCTAAACCCTAATAAACTATAGTGCCATAAATTTATGGTAATATATATATTTTTTTTCCATTTTTTCAAAGTTAGTTCTCTTAATATATATTTTAAAGCATCTCAAACTAAATAATATAGGGTTTAATATAGTGCCATAAAATAATATTTTAGGAATTAGGGTTTTACCTTTGCACTATATGTATTAATACAAAAGCTACAAACTTTGGGTTAGTTGTTTACATATATTTTTAAAATAAAAAAGTCTTATTCTATATTAAAAAATCAAACCCTAACTAAATTAAATTATATATTATACAACACAAAATTGTGATAAATAACTCTTTTAATAGTAACTAAATTTACAGAAAACAAAACGAAATATATTTTTTTTTTAATATTTTACCAATTAATTTGATTTTTTTAATATTGTAGCAATATTTATGTATACACGACTAACACCATTATTCCAGCAAATCATGAAATTCATACATGTGATTTTTTTTATTATTGATTTTGTCGCTTCTGGTTTTGTAATTTTCTACTTCTGGTCTAATTAGTGATTTTATTTTTTGTTTTTTTGTGAGATTTTCAAACAATTATGTTTTATATATGTTTTAATTATTAATGTTGCTTATTTTTTAATGTTTCAAAAGTTTTTTTATGCCACTGTAGGTTATGCCTCTCTGCGTAATTAGGTATTAGTAAAAATAGTAGGTTATGCCTCTCTGTTAATTAAATATTAGTAAAAATAGTAGTAATTAGTGTCATAATGGTAAATAGTAGTAATTAGTGTCATAATAGTACATAGATATGTATTAGTCTATTAATTAGTGAAGTTATTGATGTGGGAGTCATTACTTTTCTTTAGGCAGAAATTTGGCATCACACATGTCATAGGCCAGTTTGAGCATATGCATGTACCTTTGGAAAATAGAAAAAATCTCTTAAGAAATGTAATTTGTTGAGGTATTTCTCATGGCTAAGCACTCTGCCCTGAATTTTGTTTTATTACCTTTTTATGTTGTTAATTGTGAGCCTACATCTGTGCTTATTTACTTTTTCTGGTAATGGATAGCATTCATTTATTTTGGGTCAATTTCTGATCCTAAAAAATCAACAATATTTCGATGCAAAACTATTGAAATTGTAGAATTTATCTTAGTTACGTAGTCAAGTCAAAATGTTCAATTTTTTTTGTTTTAGACATTTTACAGAAGACATTCTTCTTTAATTAATTGTACATACATGTTTTTTTTAAAGAGCAGCGACAGTTGGGAACTAGCTACCGGATCTATTCAAAGTTGAACTAGCTCTACACTATTAAATCTTCAAATATTTATAATACATAATGATTATATGTTATTATTTATGTTATGTATATTAGTATACATAAATATCTTTAATAGTTAATAGTTATTAATTAGTATAAAAATTAGTGTTTGTTAGTATATATATTAATATTTATTAGTAAACATACTAAGCTATGTTAGAAAAATAGTTTAGTATACATAACAAATATTTGGAAATCATCAATAGGTTATAATTAGTATAAAAACTAGCATATTTATATTTTAAAAATATATCTAAAATATGTCGAGGCGCCTATTTTTAATCAATTTACCACATAGGTGGAATAGAAAAGGATGTCTCTCAACGTATTTTAGATATATTTTTAAATATAGATATGCTAGTTTTTTAAAAATAAATATATTAAATTTATTATGCCGGAAAATTAAATTAAATTAAATTGATTATAGTAAAAACTATAAAATATATTGCACTTACCATTCGAATAAGATTGTTGAATATGCTTTGCTCCATTTCATTTCATATGATAAAACCCTAATAAAATATAGTTTAATAAAATTTAATTTATATCATATAAATAAAAAAAGGAGCAAACTATATTCAACAATTAGAGAAGTTATATTTTATAGACTTTACTATGGAGGCATCAATTTTATTTTATTTTATTTTCTAAGTG
This sequence comes from Cunninghamia lanceolata, assembly GCA_027924645.1. NCBI lineage: Eukaryota > Viridiplantae > Streptophyta > Pinopsida > Cupressales > Cupressaceae > Cunninghamia > Cunninghamia lanceolata. The sequence continues at coordinate 29,244,372 of BSBN01000021.1, forward strand.
ATAAAATTTAATTTATTTCTTTTGCAATGGCTCATGTTTTATAAAAATAGAGTGTTGTAAATAATATTTTATAACATTATATTTTGTTAGGGTTTCGTTTTATTATATATAAATTAAAATTATTTTAGGGGCTAAAATTTAAGGTTTTTATTTGTGGGCAGAAGGGTGGGCGCCACCTCACACACAGGTGAGTTGGCCGACTCGGCAGGGGGACATGGGAAGGCAACCCGGTCAGTAGGCGACGTCAGCAATTACAATAATGGTGAGAAAGGTTTTTCAAACAATCATTTGTTTACACAGTAGGGGCGGCCTACGGCAGAAGGACAAGAAAGTGTGCAAGTTGGAAGGGTCTCAGCTTGGGTAAGTACGACAGTTTTAATCATGATTTGATAGCTAGCAGATGGCCTCACTTCTCGGGGCAGCCAAATAGTAATGTTATGAGCTAGCGGAGGCAGAGAATTTCATGGTGCACATCCTTCGACATCATCAAAAGGTAGCTTTCCTCTATTTCTTTGCAAGGTTCATTGGCAATTCTCTACAGTCTGGTTAATAGCTAATGATCCTCCCCCGATTATCATTTTCCATCTTTCGGCTAATCATCTGAGGTGTGGAGGCATGGAGTCGCCTATCTGCCTAACCAATAGGTTTAGGCAGATGGCATTCAAAGGCAAGATTACAGATCAAAGGTTGTAGAGGGTTCTATGCCAAAATGACGCCTTTAGCATTGGAGCAACGAAACTCATTCTGGGAAAAGCTTTTGTCAGTGACGGAGAGCGATATCGGGTGGATTCTCATATACCCTCGCGGGTGGTGGCGTCACTACTTGATGTGTTGACAACCAAGGAAGAAGTCAGGGCGTTGGTGACACGGATGTTTAAACAGAACCTGCTGGAGGGGCTCGATGAGGTGTTGGATGCTGTTGAAAGAGGCATAGGGCTCCTTAGGCTGAAGGACTTGGCCAAGGTCAACCAACCAGGGGAAGTGAAAGTATTTTCCTTTCATTTTAGACATCAGAGGCGAAGATTCGATTGCCCATAGGGCAAGGGTTCGCAAAGGCAGGGACTTCCTCAAGAAAATGCTCAACCTTACTCCAGCTGAAGGATTGGTGTGGTTTAGCGAATTCAGAGACTACCTCTTTGCAAAAGGGGAGATATGATGGGGTTTGGGATGATATTCTATTGTTGTGAGATCTATTGGTTTAAGTGCTAGTTTGTAGGGGCTTGAGGTATACTTAGTATGGTGTTATGTTAGTTGCAGCTCAACTTAGCTCCCTGTTTTTAGACCCGGGGTGGTCATTTTGGGGGGTAAATTTTATAAAGCTCAGAAGGGATGGTTTGTCAATTTACAACTCATGGAGCTCAACCAATGTACTTGGTTCTTTTTTGATATTACAATATAAAATAAATCTTACCAAGCAAAAAAAAAAATTTAAGGTTTTTATTTTATAAATTTAAGACTTTATAAATTTAGTTCTAAAAAAATCTTGGTTAAAAGTGAGGACGATGAATTCTAAACTAATAAACTATAGTGCCATAAATTTACAATAAATAATGTTTGATTGGTTTACTATGTGTATATATGTTTGAGTGAATTCTAAACCCTAATAAACTATAGTGCCATAAATTTATGGTAATATATATTTTAGGAATTAAGGTTTTACCTTTTAAGATTTTCAACACTATATGTATTAATACAAAAGCTACAAACTTTTGGTTAGTTCTTTACATATATTTTTAAAATAAAAAAGTCTTAATCTATATTAAAAATTACAAGATTAGTTAATAAAACTGAAAAAAAATCAAACCCTAACTAAATTGAATCATATATTATACAACACAAAATTGTGATAAATAACTTTTTTAATAGTAACTAAATTACACATATTTATTTTTTTTAATATTTTATCAATTAATTTGAATTTTTTTAATATTGTAGCAATATTTATGCATACACGACTAACACCATTATTCTAGCAAATCATGAAATTCATACATGTGATTTTTGTTATTATTGATTTTGTCACTTCTTGTTGTTTTTATTTTCTGCTTCTGGTTTTGTAATTTTCTGCTTCTGGTTTTGTAATTAGTGATTTTATTTTTGGTTGTTTTCGGAGACTTTCAAACAATTATGTTTTATTTAAGTTTTAATTATTAATGTTGCTTATTTTTTAATGTTTCAAAAGTTTTTTTCATGCTCAGATCATTTCACTGGGGTGTTGCCACTGTAGGTTATGCCTCTCCGCATAATTAGGTATTAGTAAAAATAGTAGTAATTAGTGTCATAATAGTACATAGATATGTATTAGTCTATTAATTAGTATTAAATTGCAAAAATATTAAATTAATAATTTTTATATTAATTATGATAAAAAAAATTAGTAAATATTAATTTTGCATTATATTAATATTTATAGTATACATTTTAATATTTGTAGTCTTTATTATTAATATAGTACTAATCTTGAAAAGATAAAATGGAATAATATTATTATTCTTTAGTGCTAATTAGTCAATAAGTTTCTTAGTGGGAGCTTTTGCTCCCGAAATATTGTCATCCTGCCTGCTGTCCCCAGAAAATTCTGTCATTTTTTTTTTCTGTTTTTGTCATTTTTTAGGTGTTTTCGTTGTTTTCTCATTAATTAAACACATATTATTAATTAAACATATGGGATACCGTTGTCGCCTATTTAACTTACTATTACATTGCTCTCTTAATCATCATAGAAAATGGTGAAGATCATTCGTCATCAACTAGACTGAATTTATGTTTATATCAGGCAATGTTTCATCATTTTTATTTCCTCTAACGTTAAATGTGTTTGAGTAAACGTAGTTAATATATTGTTATAGTATTTAATTTGAATTATTTTAGATTATTATTAATGATTAACTCAAATTATGATAATTAGTACTATTAGGATTAGTCAGTGTAGAGATTGGAAATGATTTAAATGAGGGAAAAAATAATATTCTTCCACGCTGATTTTATTGCTCACAGCACATTCTTTTTCTCTTTAATTAATATTTCTTAGCTTAAAAGATGGGTTTTATTTGTTTACATGAATTAATTTTACTAAAAATTAATTTTAATATTAAATTATTATTTTTGATTCGTAAGCATGGACATATTATATTAATAAAGAGAAATTTACAATTCGTTGCTGCCACACAGGCAGATTTTAACTGCTTGCCAGGATAAGTCCCAATCCTACACCCTTCACTGCTACCTATTCAAGGTGACCACGCAGGGTCTGCAAAAACCCAAAATTGCCACAAAGGGCTGACTTTCACCAAAACAGGACATCCTATTGCCCCCACCCACTGAAACTGGCTATACAAACCCAACCATTACATCGATATCACTTGAAATAGAGAAGAAAACACCTATATAAGAAACTATTAAACATAGCCCTACATCAGAGAAACCTTATACACAGCTTAGAAACAGGTAGCGTAAGCCAAACGGACAGCTTACTCGAAGCCCAATTCCTCTGCCTTGGCTCTGAATTCAAGAATCCATTTGAAGGAGCCGTGAGGGTCTATTTGTAGCATTTTGAAGAGAAACTCCACACCTAGATTGATCTGTTCTCTATACAAGATGAGAGGCATGCCCTTGATGTCAAGCAGGAAAGGGAAGAAATGCACCACTACTCCATCATCCTCCAGCAGGTGGAAGTCCGTCGGCCTTGAAATACCCATACCCGGCTCCGCTACCCGAAGAATCTCCTCCAGACCAACCAAAAACTTATTGATGAAAAGATGCCGCACTAGTAGCCCTGTTCTCGGTTTAGGAATGCCTACGTCCAGAATTGAAGCAAGGAAACGAGAGACAACCATGGTATCAACCCTATCGAATTCCCTATCCTCCAAAAACTTCTTGCCCAGCACCACCTTCACTCCCAGTAGTAGGAGATCATCGTTCACCCTCATAATTATTTTCAGCCTTTGGTCCGTGACAGGCCCCTTGAAGGCTATCTGCCTCACGGAGCTCTCCAATTGCACCAGAGTCCCGGAGCCCAAGCAGATTAACCCCTCTATAGCAATCCTCATAACAAAACCCGAACCAGCGCCACCCACCATCACTGAAAGAGAACAGGGGAAGGAGACGTGGCAAGAAGAAGACAAGACATCCATCACTGTCCGCTACAAGCTGCATATTTAAAAGTGCTAGCCTTCCCGAAACTTCCGCCGATAATGATTACAACTAAAGGAAGTGCCCACCGAGGGAGATGAGTTGGCTGCCAACTCACAAACCATCTGACACCTTAACGACCCCGGTCCTTCCACAACATGAAGTGTGGAAGGACTCCCACCCAACCGCCCACGACCCTAGGTGTTACTCTTCTACTAAATGATCTACTATTTCTCTTTAGTTACTGCCATCCGCACCAATGTTAGAAAGGGCATTTGCCTTCATGTTACCTTCTCTATAAATGTGATTGATCGTTACCTGAGCAAAGGAATCTAGAAAAGAGATTGCTTACATTCCAACATTCCCTGCAACCTCCTGTTTAACAATTTGCGTGTCCTCAAACCATTGATTACCAAGAGGGAATCCCCTTCAATCTCCACCTTCCTAATATTGCGCTCTTGAGACAGTTTGAGACCTTGAAGGAGGGCCTGCAATTTCGCATTGTTGTTTGTATCATCCGGCAAGCTCTCCGCCAATCTTCCAACAGTGTCCCCTTTCTAGTTTCGAATGATACACCCTGCACCTAAGGCTCCTGGATTCCCACGCAAAGCCCCATCAAAGTTTAATTTATACCATCCCTATGCCGGAGGGACCCATTAGCCTTGTTCCTTTCATTAACTGCAGCCCCTTGGAGATTGAGGCCTACTGGGGGAATCAAGAATCCTTGCCAGTTTTTCCTCATTTGTTCGTCCCACAGGGTGTACTTCTTTTTACTGTTACTCCCATGTGCGATCCTGGCATTCATGACTTCCACTATGCTAACTTCGAGTTTGTTCAAAAAAGTGTGAAGAGGCATCTCCTTATCCTAGAAAATCCTTCTATTCCTCTCTTTCCAAATGGCCCAGATGACCAAAGAGGGGCTGGTAATCCATAAACCTCTGAAAAGTGATCCCTTGAAAATCCTCGGCCAAGCTAACAAGTGATCCACCAATTTAAATGGGAAGATCAACGACCAGAGTAACTTTGAACATAACCAATTCCAACAGCTCGAAGCGAAATCACAGCTCAGAAAGAGGTGATCTCTGGATTCCTCCTCCTACTTACAAAGAACACATCTAGAAGGGCCTGCATACCCCAACTTTTTGAATTTGTCCCTAGTAAGGGTTCTCCCTCTAGTTGCAGCCCAAGTGAAAATGCCTGCCTTTGGCAGACAAACCCTATTCCAACAGAGGGTGACAGGAAGGTTTGATTCCTCTCCTAGTGAAGCTTTGAGAGCACGATAGCCCTCCTTGACACTATAAGAACCAGAGGGGGAAGGATTCCATTTTAGCTTATCTACACCTGCCCTTAAGCTGAGTTTGCAGGACTTTAATTCTGATTCAAAAACTTCAGCTAGTCTATTATCAATACCAAGTGTCCTCACATCCTTCCAAGAGACTATGACCCTACCGCAAATGAGGAAGGGTCCAATTAGTCCTTAACTTTGCTGCCCCACCTAGCCTTAGTGATCTGCCTGACCTGAAACAAGTCCATACTTCCAACTAAGCTGGGTATTCCTCCCCACAAATCCTCCTAGAAAAGGGCACTGTCCCCTTCTCGAATGTCCCACTTTAAGAAATTAGCAATCAGAAATCTGCAATTGCTAATGAAGTTCCAGATCCTCGACCCTTTTGGCAAGGAATCCATTGTAAAAATACTAGTGTCCTCCTCATCCAGGGATTTAGCTTTTATGATTTTAACCCACTTCAAGTCTGGCTTTGAATAGATAGCCCAGACCAATTTTGCCCCCAAAGCAATATTCTAATCCTGCAAGTTTTTCAAGCCTGTTCCTGCGAGATCTTTGGGTTCACACGCCTGTTTCCAACTAATCAGTGGGAATTTGTGCTTATCTGAGTTACCCTTCTAGAAAAAGTCCATTTTTTTATTCAAGCTTTTCAAGGCTGCCATGGATAAAGGGAAACATGATAGTGTGTAGATGGGGATGGCCGAGATTACTACCTTCAACATTGTCAATCGCCCTGCCCATGACAACCATTTGCACTTCCAGGAAATGAGTTTTCTTTTTATTTTCTCCAGAAGGTCATTCCACAAGCTTCCTGGCCTAATGCCCTTTGCCAAGGGCAAACCCAGGTATTTGCATGGGAGATCCCCTTTCCTGAATCTAAGAATTCTGAGAATGCTTGATTCCTTGGCCCTGTTAGTGTTGAAGAAGAAGATTTTTTATTTCTGAAGACTTACTTCTTGACCTGAGGCTGCAGAGTATAAGTCCAAAATTCTTCTGAAATGTCTGGCCTCTCTTTCCTTGGTTGAGCCAAAGAACATTATGTCATCAGCAAATTGTTGATGCATAACCTCTAGACTGCCTTGAGTTATCTGAATGCCCTCGATGCGTCCCTCATGTTTGGCTGATTGGCACTTTCTCCCCAGAGTTTCCGCCATCAGAATGAAGAGGAAGGGAGACAATGGGTCCCCTTGTCTTAATCCCCGAGTGCAATTAAAAAAGCCTTCGGGAGACCCATTTACAAGAACAAAGAACTTCAGGCAAGAGATCCATTCAAAGATCCAATCCACCCAAGACCTATCAAACCCAAAAGCTTCCAAAGTTTTGAACAAGAACCTCTAGTTAACCTTGTCATAGGCCTTCTTTATATCCAGTTTTACCAACATTGTCGGCTTCTTCAATTTTGTTACTGAGTGGATGGCTTCCTGTGCAACAATAACACCATCTAGGATCGACCTCTCAGGAACGAACCCAGTCTGTTTCCCCGCAATTACTTCAGGCAAAATAACCTTTAATATGTTTGTCACTGCCTTTGCTAAGATTTTGTAGAGTATTGTACAGGGCAATAGGTCGAAAGTCTTCCATAGAAACTAGCTTCTCTATTTTGGGAATTAGAGCTCAGAAGGTATTGTTGAGTTCCTTCAAAGCTTTGCCAGACTTCCTAGAATCTTCAAGGGCCTCTGTAATTTCCTTCCCCATGAAGTCCCAGCATTTTTGGAAAAAGGATGTCGGGAAGCCATTTGGACCCAGGTCCTTATCTGGATGCATTCTGAAAAGGGCTTCCTTGATTTCTTTTTCCGAAAAGCTCTCAGTTAATTTTTTGTTATGAGCTTCCAAAACTAATTTGGGGATAACATTTAGGACTTGTTGCTGCTCAGCCAAAAATGATCCTTTAGAGTTGTTCAGCAAATTTTGAAAGAAAATCACCATTTCTCTATTAATATCTTCCAGTTTGTCCAGGACAGAACCGTCCACCGATTGAATGGATGAAATTCTGTTAACTTCCCTTCTTCCCCTAGTCGAAGTATGAAAAAATTATGTTTTTGTCCCCAACCTTAAGCCAGACTTCCCTCGATTTCTGGCGCTAGAAGATTTCCTCTTTAGAACTTAAATCACCCAGTCTGCCCAGAAGCTCCTTCTCCCACAAGAAACTGTTGCCGTCCCTTCCTTCTTTTAGAATCAACAAATTGAGAGACTCAAGTTTCGATTGGACTATCTTTTTCTCTTCAAAAATATTCTTAAAACAATCCTTATTCCATACTTTTATATTTTGTTTCACCACCTTCAGTTTTGTGACTATTTTAAATAGTTTGGAGCCTTCCGGCTTCGTCTCCATCCACCACTGCTTGACTAAGTCAAGAAAGTTTGGATCTTTCAACCACATGTTTTCAAACTTAAAGGGGCATCTTATAGGTCTTCTTTCCCCCTCAATTTCTAAGCGAATTAGAAAATGGTCCGATCCAGACAGAGGTAGAATTTTACTGTCCAACTTAAAAGGAAAGAGGCTCAAATTTCCTTTGAAGAAGAAGCGATCCAACTTTTCTGCTATATTGTTGAATCCCAATCTTCTATTTGTCCACGTGAAACTTCCATTTCCCAAAGGCATCTCAAAAAGTTGATTTCTTTCCACAAAAAGTTCAAAGTCTACCTGAGATTGTAGCTTTCTACTGACTCCTCCCAACTTATCCTCTGATCTCAAGATGACATTAAAATCCCCGCCCAGAAGGATGAACTCAAAGGTTTGATTATTGCAAATGAGATCAAGTTCCTTCCAGACATTATTTTTGGCTAGACAAGAAATAGGCCCATAAATATTGATCAAAAGAAAACTCAAGTTAGAGGCTAGACTCCTTACCTTTGAGGCCATCCAGGACCTACCACTAACCGAATCTTCAACCAGGAGTGATTGCAGACGCCACAAGGTGAGTAAACCCCCTGATGCCCCTGAGGAGTTTACCCCAAGAGATCTCCATCTCCCAATACTTCTGCAAAACTTCTCTTGTTCCTCCTGATTCAGTTTCGTCTCTTGTAGAATCCAAATGTCTGAAGGATCAAATTCCAAATGAAGCCTTAGGAGGCTTCTTTTGTTATGGGCATTTAAGCCCCTAACATTCCAGGAAGTAATCTTCATTTTTGTTTAGGAAGGGATCCCCCCTTCCCTACTTTCATTAGATCTTCCAGCTTGAGTTGGCCAACTGCTTTCCCATCCAATTTCAATTTTTCTATATTGGGAGTGTGACCCCTGCCTTTTGGATCCCCACAATCCGGGTTTAATTTCTTAGCCTCCTTAATTCCTAGACCAAGATGTTGTGATGTTCACAACACGCCCCATTATGCTCCTTAGCAAAATGGGGACCCCTGCTGATGTTTTGCTTTTTGCTTCTGCTTGTGTTTTTCTGCTTTCTGGCGGTTTGGTAAAAATGAAGGTCAGGTGCATCATCATCATGATATTGGATAAGGTTGGTCATCATCATGAGGTCAGTTTGTCAAAGTTCATATTTTGTTTCTATGACCTCATATTTAGAAAGAGCTTGAAATTCCATGCAGGTTTGCCTTTTACTTCATTTGAAAATTCGTTCATATGTGCAAGTTATGCACGGTCAAAGTTTTGGTCAAACCTGATATTCGCAAGTCATCATCATTTTTTTTCATGTTGACAAGGTCATCATGATCTTGGTCTATCACCCGATAAAAATCATGCAGTCGCAATATCCGGACGTCAATCTTAGGTGGTAGTGCCCTTTACCCGTCAAATGGCCTTGGGCGCATCATGAGCATCATGATTTTTTTTAGGAGGGTCATATTTTATAAACTCGGTTTTGCTGTATCAGGGACATCATCATCATATTTGAAACGCCCCCCCGATAATATCCTGAGGTTCAAATATCATGATGACGTCAACTTTAAGTCAAGGTAAGTTCCCCCGTCGAGCGGTCTTTGTATCGCGAACATCATCATGATATTTTTGCATCGCCTAATCTTAAAATATCATGCTGATAATATAAGATCACCCTGACTTAGAAAATTCATCATCGGCATATTTGCATACGCATGTTATAAACCTATCGGAGGGTCATCATCATGATATTTGCTGAAGTTCGCTAAGATGATGATGACGACTTCGTATCCTCCTGATCTCCTTTTGCATGATCATGATCATCATCCTGATCTTTCACGACGGTCATATTCGCTGAAATTCGCTAAGTAATGGAGACATCATCATGATAAATCGAAGAGGATCATCATATTCATATCCTCCTGATCTCCTTTTTGCAATATCATGACAATCACCCTTCTTTTTGAAGAAGTCGATATTGCATTTCTCAACAGCATGATCATATTTTACAATATCACCCTAGTGCAAATATCATGATGACCTCAACTCATCCTTGTGCTCCGAAAACGAAATATGATGATTACGTCATCATGATAGTTCGATAAGGAGGATCATCATCATTTTTTTTTTATCCTGTTGTCAAGATCATCATGATCTTGTTTGTTCACCCGACATTTCGTGAAGTCCTCCTGCCGATGAAGTAAGACCTTTTGAAAATATCCTGATGATGATCATCATCACATTTTCCCTTCGGCAGGGTATTTTCTAAAACATGATCCGGTTAGCGAAATATCATGATGATGTCATGTTCTAGGTTTAACGAAGGCTCCGGATATCATGATGACGTCATCCCGATCTGATAAACGAAGAAGCAAATATCCTGATGCTAATGATCATCATCATCACATTTCCCTTCGGCAGGATATTTCCCAAGCACGATCCGGTTCCCGAATATGATGATGACGTCTTATTCTAAGTTCGACAAAAGCAAATATCCTGATGATCATCATCATCCTGATCTTTCGAGAGGGTTGCCTTGGCTGCAAAGGGGTCGTATTACATTCATCATCCTGATCATGCTCCTTAGGTGACCCGATATCACAATTATCCCCTAATCTTAACTGAACATGATGATGACATCATCCTTAGCATTTCAATGAAGCCCGAATATCATGATGACGTCACCATCATTTTCCTTTCCTCGGCAGCATGATCATATTCATATCCTCCTATTCTTCTTCAACATGATGATGATGATGATGTTGTTCTTTTCTCCAGTATGCAGAAGCAAAATATCATGATAACGTCATCTGGACCTTCAGGAAGGAGAGCATCATATTTCCAGAATATCATGATGATGAAGTGAATGTCGGCCAACATGTTGTTTTTTGACACGCCGATAGCGATAGTCATGCCGATGGGCGGGAAATGAAGCGGTGGAATTTTAAAGTGTTTTTTTGGCGCCTGTGGCATTTTCCCGGTCAGCGATAGTTGACCCGATGAATTTTGAGCAATCTGAGCGCATTTTGGACGCGTTTTGAGAGTATTCTGGATCCGATTTCCACAATCTTGCGCAGTCACCTGGGTTTAAACGCTTATTTTAATTTCCTGCTGTTTATGTGATAAATGAAATACTTATTGCTTGTCTTGTCTTGCAGGCTTGTAGTTGAGGAAGCAGCTGGAAAGTCAACACAGTGACCTCATGGAGGAAGAAGATCTGATCTCAGGAGCAAGAAGATAAGGATGAAATGCGAAAAGTCAAGGCCATTCAAGTGAAGAAGAAGGTTGCAGCTGAGAGTATTATCGCAACAGACAAACAGAAGTTATTACCCAGCTGCCGGAACTTCTCAGAAGGGGCAATATTTCGCCCAGATTTGACACTGCTCAGAGATATTTTTTGAGAACTGGTTCACCTGTATTTATTGCTGTAACCAAGGGTTTGAACCAGGGGTTCAGTTAGGTTTTTGCTGTAGTGAGGACAATCAGAATGTCTTTATATTGTGCCTCCCTACACTGTAATACTTTACAACAGGGATTTTAGGAAAACAACAGTGGCTACAATAGAATTTCCTTTTTAGAAGCATACAGCAAGTTAGCATAGTTTAGAGGTAGAAGAAGGAGGTTCCTGTTTGTCTGCAGTAAGGTGCGCGTGGAATGTCTGGCTGCCTTACTGTATCTGTAAAGCTTGTAAGTTCTCTGTAGTATGATCAATGAAACTAAGAGTCATTCCTACATTGTAAATCATGTATGACTATTCGTTTCTAATACAATAGAATCTGGAGTTCTGCATCTATCTTCTGAGTGTTCTCCTGCCCTTCTTTGTGTTTTGAAATATTTTCTTTGAGAGCTTGCAATTTTAAATGTATGTTTGTGAAAATGCTCAGAACTTACATTTAGAGTTTTTACTGTGGATTTGATCAAATTACTGTGGTATTTACATAGTGCATAACAGAAACAATTAGATCCTTCGGTAGATTAAATGAGGTATAGATTAGATCTTTCTAACTTTTCCCAACCCATCTGAAATATTTAGCTGAAAACGTAGAAATCTAAAGGAAATTGTCTCAAATTTGAAGAAGCATGCATAACAGAGCTATAAGTAGACAGTTTTCATAAATAGATAAAGAGGAAAGCTGCAAAAATCCAAGAAAACCATCTAAAACTTGCAGCCCAGTATCACTCTTATGCAAAGGAATGAAAAGTATTGACATATCTCATGACCTTTTTTGCATATTCTTAGTCCAGTAAGCCACCAAACAAACCTAAACTACGTAAGGCCCCTTGAACATTACAGCTTCACATTGACCAACTGAACTTGACCAACCGAACCATTGTAGACTTGGGATTAGTTGAATCTCAAATGATTCCTTCTTATCTTTCAAGTATAGTTTCAGTTCATTATATGTGAATTTTAACTTATTGTTATGATTGCATCAAAACAGTCATCAACACAAGACAGCCCTATGGAACTTTAATCGTTCCATTGCTTTGAAATGGTAACTGAGGGGGAAGTGGGGATTCCTCAATCTCCTTATCTTCTCCCTCTGACGACTCCAGCCACTCATCTTCTAAATCTTCATTTCTCATCGAGATAGTCCCCTCCTTAGCTGCCTCAGCCAGGACCATCAGTTCTTTACCTATCTCAATTAGTGAATTCAAATCGTCCTTCTGCACCTCAGGGTGCATCCTATTCAAGGTAGCTGAGATCTTGCTATCCAAGTTTGCCATATCTTCCCAAGTGGATTTTACCACGCTTGGATCATTCGACACAGAAGGATTCAAATTTCCTTCAACTGGGGAGTCTATGCGGGGGCCAACCTCTCCATGAGATCTTGAGGCTTCCGACCTCTTTTCTAAAGAGGGCCTAGACTCTTTTCATGAATCCTGTTTAATCCTTTCTTCCGCATTGCAAGCCTCCGATGCTTGTTTGCTACCTACCTTATCCCATGAACGCCATCCAATAACTTCTCTAAAAGACCCTCTGGGATTTGGCTCATAGATGAGCTCTTGATTGAGGATTCCCCAAGCCGTATAGATTTCAATTTCCCTCCATCTAGGAGAGTTTGGCTTATTTTCCACACAGATCTTCACAAAGGGGCCTTCCGCACTATCTTCTTCCCATACCTCTGCGCAGATGAATTTCCCTAAAAAATTCCCCAGTTCCTCCAAGATAGAATCCTTCCAAAATTCAATCAGGAGATTTGGAAACCTGTACTAGTCTTGAACATAGCTTAAATGATGATTCCAAGGGTTGAAACCAATCTCCCAATCTTTAAGATAAAACCCATATCCCTCCAGGAGCCATATGCCCTCCAAAATGTCTTTCTTAATGCTTTCTGAGGGACAAAGCACAACAAAGAAGCCTCTTCCCATCAATCTCATCTTGAGATCTGTTCCCCAACGACCCTGCCACCATTTGACAAGCTCACTCCAGTCCAAGTTCGTGCCAAACCATTTCCCAATTAAACCTAATTTTTTCATCTGCTTAATGGAAGGGCCCAGGATTTTAGAGGGCATAACCATGGAGATCTTGTTCCCTTGATTTCTTTTCTTCCGATGAACTCTAGATTGCCCATTTCCAAGCCCGCCCCTTCCAACGCCCCAAGGATTTTGTTGTCTCTTCGCCCCTGGAAGGTTGAAGAAGGGGCAATGTTGCCTATTTCCTCCCCCTGTCTACCGCCTCTGTTCTGCGTACCTCTAAACCTCCATTCCTCCCTATGAACCCTTTCCTGAATGACTTCCAAAGGAAACTCCCTCTCGGCTTCTTTTGCCCAAGAGGTCAAACCCTGGCCATCTGCTTTTCCTCCCGAGAGAAACTCATCCTACTCCAGCCGCTCCTTCGCAAAAAACCCTTGCCCAATGACCTCCTACTCCTTGAGATTCAAATTTTCTACATTCGCATTCGCCTGCATTTTGTCGCTTAACATTATTTAATAATTATTTATTACATAAGTAACTATTTAAGTTATATTATTATAAATATTATATCATATAGTTATAAATTGAAGTGTATATAGATAAGGATTAATTATGATACCAATTTTAATATTAAAATATTATTATCATTTTATTATTATTATCAATTTGAACTACAAGCGCACCAAAAGTATGTTTAATTTGCAAGCCGACACAAAGGAATTTATGTATTGCTTTGTAGTGTTGGTGTTTTCAATTGCTCTTGCTTGACTTGGCTCTTAACCAAGTATGTACTCTTCTTTTCTTATCTAAGTAAAATTGATATTTGTGATTATATATTATTAAAGTTATTGCTATGTATATTAATATATATTATTTATAATATAATAATTAATTATATATAGAATATCAATATAAATTATTTTTAAGATTGATTTTAATTTATTGATATTTAATGTATGTATTATAATTATTGTTTATACTTAAATTTGGGTATAAATCATATATATAGGTAATAAAAAGTGGATTTATATATAGTCAAATTATGACTTCCTTCCCTTTTCAATTGCTTAACATATGCCTTGACCTTTTGAAGTTATTGATGTGGGAGTCATTACTTTTCTTTAGGCAGAAATATGGCATCACACATGTCGAAGGCCAATTTGAGCATATGCATGTACCTTTGGAAAACAGAAAAAATCTCTTAAGAAATGTAACTTGTTGAGGCATTTCCCATGGCTAAGCCTTCTACCCTAAATTTTGTTTTATTACCTTTTTATGTTGTTAATTGTGAGCCTGCATCTGACCCTTTTGATTTTGTGCTTATTTACTTTCTGGTAATGGATAGTATTCATTTATTTTGGGTCAATTTCTAATCCTAAAAAATCAACAATATTCTGATGCAAAACTATTGAAATTGTAGAATTTATCTTAATTACATAGTCCAGTCAAAATGTTCAATTTTTTTTGTTTTGAGTTTTTTTAAATCTTATTTTTGTTGGATTTTAAAAGGCAAACTCAAACGCTTGCTTTGCCTACAAATTATGTGGAGAATCTTTGGTTGAGTGAATATTATTTTCACAGATGAGTAGACATTCTACAGAAGACATTCTTCTTTAATTCACTGTACATGCATGTTTTTTTAAAGAGCAGCGACAGCTAGGAACTAACTGCCGCTACTTCCCATCTTTAATTGCATTTGTTTTTTCTTAAGATTTCCCACTATTAAAGTGGATCTATTCAAAGTTGAACTAGCTCTACACTATTAAATCTTCAAATATTTCATGGACAAGATAACTCTGAAAGTATTGTTAGATCTAAAGCTAATTATTTGCTAAACCCTTGTACATAATTTAACTTCTTTTTCATTAGTAGCTGATGGTAGAAAGAGTCTACTTTCTAGAAACTTCCAAATTTCCTATTTTGTAGATATTTGACAGAAATGTTTTTTGTTTCTGAATTTGCCTTTTTATGTTTTGAAACTGCTGTCTTCGACAATGAAATACATAAACAATTCAATTATCTGGTTTAAATTGTCCACAATTTTTAAACAATCATGTTTTTCACTGATTTTATTTTTCAATATGCTTCATG
Organism: Cunninghamia lanceolata; assembly: GCA_027924645.1. Taxonomy (NCBI): domain Eukaryota; kingdom Viridiplantae; phylum Streptophyta; class Pinopsida; order Cupressales; family Cupressaceae; genus Cunninghamia; species Cunninghamia lanceolata. Next base: position 29,259,629 of record BSBN01000021.1, read on the forward strand.
GAAGGTTCCAATTCAGTTTTAGGGTTTAAACTGTATATGAGAAATTGATACACCCTATCAGCTACTTCGTTGCGCATAAATTCACTGCAACTGCTAGTAATAATATTATAGTAATTATTATTCTGAAATTCAGAATAAAATTAATCAAATTCTAATAATAATGAAAATTATTACCAAAATAATAGAATTCACAAAGAAGGCTAACCACAAATAACAATACGATTAAAAAGGTTCAAAAAAGCATAGCATAAAAGGAAGAACAAAGAAACAAAAATTTCATAAAACACCAAAGTTAGGAAGAAAAGGGGTGCCACGAAGAATGGACGGGAAGAAATATAACAAAGATAGGAGGCAAATGAAAAGAACAAGAGACAATGGTAAGAAGAGGGATCCATCTAAGGAGAGGAGGGGTGGTTTCTGAGGTAGTTCAACAATGGTTACCAAGAGATATTCAACTCCACCCATCATCACAATTGAGGTTAGTGGGGAGGTTGTCAATTTCTATTGCTTCTTTTTCTCTTGAAACAATTATCTTCTTTGACTAGGACTTGAATCTCCTCCAAGCAAATGTAGTGTTAGTGGGGTGGTTACCAAAAATTATACAAAAATGACAATTTGTTTGGGTGACATCACTTCGTCTTCAAGATCACCTAAAAAGCTTAAATATTTTTCAATGGACTAGGTCATCAACAGTTTTATAAGATCTATAACTTTTAAGTAGACCAGTGTTTTTTAGGTCAATCATGGTTTTCAAGTTTTTGTTCAATGTTAGTTTTAAAATCTCCAAACTCCTACATAAAGGTTACCATACTTTGTACTTCTCTTTTTTAATTCCATTTCTAAAATCCCCAAACTCAAACATAAAGGTTATTATACTTTGTACTTCCATTTTTTAATTCGAGCTTATGGAGCTTTAGACCATGGCATCCAATCAATTAGTAAAACTATACCATAAATCTCCATGTTCCCAATGAACAATACTATGTTCCCCCTTCGAAATCCAAATACAAGAACCCTTAGTTTGTTGTTACTTTCTAGGATTTGAAAAATTCAAACATTCTCAAATGATTCAGTGCTCACTAATGTCTCACATCCCCAAGCAAACAATCTCAACACCATACCTTTTTACACTAAGCAAGGTTTTAGGTTTTGGATGACACCATGACAATGCTTCATCGTTGAGCTTTTTTGTGGATTCATATATTTGGGTAAGTCTACAATTTGGAAACTTCTAGACTTGTACTAGATTTTCATACATTTAAGGCCTTTGTGGCTCTTCAAAGGATTTCTAAGATGTGTATTGGGATCAGGTCATGCCTATGTTACAGCAAGTTATCAGGACAGGTTGCACATGTTTAGGAAATGAAATTTTGGAGGTCATTTTTAGGCCATGATAAGGGATGACTAATAAAAAATAACGAAATTTTTATAAACATAGATAAAATTAAAATATTCATATGATAATATTAATAAGACATTCATCATATACATTATAGAACCTTATTACATTAGCGTTTAATTGAGATTTCACATGAGAGAACACACAAATATAGCAAATGTCAAAATTTTGGTGCTTTCATTGTCAATGTACATATATATTATATAAAAATTACAATAAAATGCCCAAAAGATGTGGTTATCTATGTATGTATAAAAATGTGACTTATCCATCTAGTATGACCCGAAATTATTCTTATTTTTTACTTCTTAAAACTAGAGTGAGGGTTTGGGAGGGTCGATCTCTAGCGGTTGTTCTTAAATATCATTCACTTCAACAGTCAAAAGTTAATTTTGGCTAATAAAAATAAAACAAATATTTACCACTTTTTATTGTGAATGAGGTGTAAAATCGCTATTGATTGTTTGACCGTTCAAGTGGATGAAATTTAAATAGAGTGATCTCTAGCAAGGTCGAGGAGCAATGCCCCTTGTGGGGATTTGGGGGCAACACCCCCACTGAGGTCTAGAGGCAACACCCTCAGCGAGGTCAATGCAGTGCCCCTCATGGGGTCTAAGGGCTTGTGATACATGGCAAAGTCAAGGGGTGGAGCCCCCACCACCAAACCCAAATTAAAGCCTTTGAGACCACACAGGACTTCAAAGTGCATGTAGTTTTTCATAATTTTATAATTTGTGTTGAAATCAATATTACTATCATACTATAATAGTATGGTCAGTATAAGCAAAATTCAAAATTGTTTATAACCTACTGCTACAACCTCAAGAACTAATTGGACCTTATAGCATTAGCAATACAATTTTTAATTCAAAGCATAATAGATGTATCCAAGAGAATAAAATGTTTTTTTAATTAAAACTGGGTCTTTTTTTTTTTTTAAATTTAGACCTTTTCAGCGAAGGGACAGTCGGGGGACTGTTCCAGGGACAGCTAGAGTCGCTGTTTCCGGAACATTTCCTCAAAAACGCTGTTGACAAGGGATGGTGGGGTGATGTCTCGGAGGTGTCCCCCGAATATCCCCAATATGGAAATAAATCCAAAAGGGCAGGGGACGGATCTCCTGGGAACATAGGGTCATGCTTAATAAAGCTCAGTTAATGAACAAGCCATTTCTGTCAGTTTTCCCATGGAGGAATGCCAAAGCGAGTATGTGCAAATATATTTAGAAGACACTACCTATAGCATTTCTAAGCTTTACCCTAAAATTTTGTTTATTTGAGATCATTCTAGGATCTTTCTTCCTTTTCTTACCCTTGGTTAGTTCTACCAGATAATATTTAAGTGGTTATAATCAAGTTTTATTTCCCTTAAATTCTTTGATCTTGTGAAAGCTGACAAGACCATCCCTCCCTCCCTTTGAATCAGTCAGTCAACAAAACTGTACCATCCATATAAGATCAATTATTGTCTTCAAACAACCATGAGATAAGTTACCAGGTGAATTTTCTGGGTAATCAAGGCACAGAACAAAAGTAAAGAACATATTACTAGAATGCCTCCAGTAGATACAGGTGCACTAAATAGCATATTCCACTTCAGCTCACTCTCGGTAAATGAAGGAGAAAATGTAATATCCCATCCTCTTTGCTTGATAACTGCTATATGGTAAGCAATATTTTTCCAATATGGGAGCTCGATTCCATAATCCTGTGGCCCTCTGCAACTTGTGACAAAGGAAGTGTTATGTGAATCACAGGCTTCACTTTGCCTTCTTCAATGGCAGGCCAGACGTTTTTCTGTATGTTAGCAATAATATGTGCCTTGTTCTCTACAGTCCGAGTCCGCAATCCCGCCGCTGATTTCAAAAGCAAGTTATATACACAGAAAAATATTATAAACTAATAGGATAGTGTTTTCTATGAGTACTGACCATCCTAATAGCCAACGTTAAAAAGAAGAGAAAGGCATGATAATTTAATAGACAGTTAAGTCAAAAACCATGTTATCCCAAATATTCAGTTACAAACAAGCCTCTACCTTGGATAGTAAGGCGTCTTGCAAATACGCTTGACAAGTTGATCTCTGTGACAGCACCTCCTTGGAAACCAATAATAAATAGTCTCCCATCAAGACCCAAAGCATCTAGGTTCCTCTGAAGATAAGAACCACCCATATTGTCCAATATTACATCAACACCTGCAATAAGCATAGATTAAATAAAATATACAAAATTACTTCATATGCAGAACCAAAAAGGAGGTACGGTATATTGACAGCTGACATTACTAACCATTTACCTTTTCCTCCGGTTTCCTCCTTCACACGAGACACAAAATCTTCTGTCTTGTAATTTATAGCAACATCAGCTCCAAGCTCCTTACAGCGTTTCAACTTTTCCTCGCTTCCTGAAAAGCCAAGCATTCAGGTGTAATAAAACTGATTTGCGTATGGAATACCATATTAAACAAACTCAACAGACAAGTTCTACTTACCTGCTGTAACAAAAACTTTTGCTCCAATGTGCTTGGCTATCTGAATAGCAAATGTTCCAATCCCACTAGAACCTCCGTGTACCTGTTGACATCAATAGCAGACTTATTTCGATTTATATTCCACTCTTTCTTTGAATACACATTCTTGTATACAATATCTGATTGTCTTTCATTACAAAACAATGGAACAAGCACAAATGAATTACTCAACAAGATTGAAATCAGTGCCCAACAAGCGAATATATAGCCTCTCTGCCTGATCAAATACCTTCAGTGTCCATGATTAATTCTTGAGCTGTTATCTAGAAAGGTTAAAATTTTATAAAATAGAGTTGTCTTCCATTATAGAGAAGCCACAAGCACAGATTATGTGATAATTCTGCAATTTCTATAGCATGAGAAAGGTGATACAATCCAGTTTGGGGTTAAGAGGAAACCCTCAAAATGGTGCTGTAAATGGTGTTTTCCAACTGAAGAATTGATTCACATACCTGCAGCTCTTCTTTTTATGTCTGAACTTAGAAATCATACTATTTGAAATATCGTCGAGCCGTTTCTAACAATTCACAAAGTCTTAGAACCCAAATTTTATCCACAGAAAGAAATTTTTTTAACAAAAATCTAGTGAGGGTCACCTTAGAGATGTTTGTCAAAGAAGGTCGACTACAAAAAGCCAACTAGGGAAGAGTTGTCATGAAGTCTCGGAAAGAGCTGAAATCTAGAAGAGCACCAAACAAAGATGGAGGAGCTACCAAGCAGCCTTCAGAAGAGTTATTGGGAAAGCAATTCACATTATGGTTATATCAGCCTTCAGAGATATTCAGCACAGTTGGTCAATCTCTGAAAGCTATAAACACCCTGAGGAGTTAAAACACAAATTTATGATGACTATTGATAATAAGAAGAAAAGCTTCTAGAGGGTAATGTGCTGGAGTCAATCTGGTAAATTTACACCCATTATTGCAATCAATCAAATAGGTACGAGAAGCCTAGACTCAAGAAAGCAACTTCAAATTTTAACTACAATTTGGGCAATTTCAGCATGTATATTATTCTATGTTACACCAAGTTTCCAGGAAGGGGATGGGGGACTCTGTTTCGGGGACAGATTTTTTGGAGACCATTTTAGGGGGACAGCAGGGGACTGCTATTAAAAAAATGGGGAAAATTTTTAAAATAGGGAGAAATTTCAAATATTCATATGTTAACATTGATAAGGGATTCATCATATTCATTATAGATCCTTAAGACATAACATTAGAGTTGAATTGAAAGTTCACATGACAGTCCACAAAAGAATTAGGTACACTAAGTACCCTTCCAAAAAATTTATGACCGATTGCTGAACACCCTTTACCAACTTGTTGCTCACAGTCAAAATTGCCATTATGTAATGTCCCCTTTTTATTAGCCTTTCCGACATCTTTGGAAGCTCCAATTTTCTTAGAGAGCGTCAGCCTTTTTCGGAACAGAGTTCAATTAATGGCGCTGTGTTCGGGGGATTGAGTTGAGTCCGTTGATTCTTTCCGGGAGCTGTTTTGACATTTCAGGTGCTTTCGGCAATTTTGGGTAGATTTGTGGAATATGATTAAAACATTAAATAATTAATATTTTAGTTGTCAAAAAGTGAATTTAAGGACAACTTATATTAATTATTTTATAAAAGTGATAATTTAAGTGACTTTAAGGCTCAAAATATTTGGTGCTTAAGGCTTATTTTTAAAAAGTGAATTTTAAAATACTTCTTCTCAAAAGTTCTCCTGGAGTTATAAAAGGAGGTTGAGGGGAAAAAGAAAAGCAATCTGGACATTTTATTTTTATTGAAGTCTCTTTGAGAGATGGAACCTCTGGTTCAACAAAATCCTAGGACCAAAACCCTAGAGGAATATTGATTTTGGAAATGAAAGATCTTCCCTAATCAATTTGTAGGTGGAGTCATTCAGATTTCACGCTTGTGCTGAACACATGTGCCAGTTAATTATGTAAAGTTGGTTATTGTTGGAGATTTTCCAAGTATTTAGTTTCAGTTGTGGGTTTTGGGTTTACAAAGATATTTCCAAAATTGTTTGCAGATTGTCACGAGTTCGAAAGACTGGTGTGGAAGGGTATAGCATTTGTGCAGGTTTGGGTATTTGCTTCCAGGTAATATTAGCCTACTCTAGGGTTCCCGCTTCCCATAGGCTAGTAGATATGGTTAGGGAACCTATCTGGTCGTTATTTCAGGTCTTACTATTTATAGTAAGTCAAACAGGGGGTATCAAGTGGCGTTGATCAACTTAATATTTATAGCCTGTCAGTTGGAGCACCTAGCACTTGCAATTGGACTTCAAAAAGCAACCAGGGGATCATATTTCGAAGTATAAGTTAAATTTAATATTTAACTTATAATAATTTATTGGCAATAATTACTTTAAGTTAATAAAGTAACTTTCTTATTTGAACTTTAAGTTATAACTTAAAGTTGTGGTGCTAGGGAGGGGGGAGCGCTCCATGGAGGTATAAGGGGTCATTTCAAAATTAGAAAATAATAAAACTCCCTCCTATTTGGGCGTTGGATTTTGGAGAGTTTATAAAAGGTATTTGAGACTTCATTCGGAGCTCTCACTTTTGGAAAAGATATTTATCTAACTCCCTCCTATTTGGGCATTGGGTTCTGGAGAGTTTATGATGAAGTGGGTAAATCACAAAACACACAACAACAGAAATTGAACACAGAAAATAGAACTTTCTTTTATTGATCTGGGCAACTCATTACATTACAAAAGCTCAATTATAATCAAAGGATGAATCCTCTACTGGCTGCAACACATTACAACTTTCCCAACTTCAAGACTCTAGAATCTTCAGCCTTCTGTAACCCCAAATCAGCTAGGGTTTCTGTTTTCCCACCTATTCTTGACTCTACACTTGCCCCCTTAACTCTACCACTGCCCAGGGTTCCCAAAATAGTCATAAATAGCACTTTTTGGCGGCCTCCAGCTAAATTTCGAAATTTGCAAATCCCTCCAAAAGTAGGTCAACTTCTGGGAAGCATAACTTTTGATCCGGGTGTCTGATTGACGGACCGTTTTAAGCGCCGGAAAGCTCGTGATGTGAACTATCACGCCGGAAATCCGTAAACGGATTTCTGTCAACTTTCGGGACGTTATGGGATGTTTTAGTGCCTCATATCTTATTTCAGAAATTTTCAGGGGCTTTTCGGAAAACAAAAACTTTAATATCTTTCAGCTCACAAATGATCTTTGCCTGATTCCTTCGCCAAAGGTCTTATATTTCCATTATGTAACTTTCTGTAAGTTTTCGCTTCAATCCGTGCCCAAATCCAAACTTTCCTAAAATAGCAGGTACACTTTCCAAAATAGGCAGGTTGCTATTTTTAGCAGTTTTGGAAAAACTGAAAGTCCTACATCATTATTCTGGATATTATGGAACCAAAAACACTAATTACGGAAAGAAATGAAAACAACTACAATGATTTTGAATTATCTTCTTTTTGGGTGATGCAAGATTGCCTTTACACCACCAGATGCTCCTGAATCAGTTTATAAAAGGTATTTGAGACTCCATTTGGAGCTCTCTCACTTTTGGAAAAGATATTTGTCTAAGCAATTTTTTGAGCATTGTCTTAGGGTTTGGATTGGAGTTTTGCAAGGAGGCTTCGCTTGTGCTTTGATGATCTTTTGATGGAGTTTTTCAGCATGACTTTATCTGGTTTTTGGTATTAGCTGATATAGGGTTTCAGTGGACAGATTTCAGTGACTTGTGTGGAGTTTGAGTGATGAATATTGCCTTTCATGACTGGCCGTACCATTCCTACCTGGGCCGTACATCCTATGACAAATTTTAGTGGGTTTATTGATGAGATCTCTGATTGGATTTGGGCATTGAAGGTCCTTGTTGTGCTGCAAATCAGAACAGACAGATTTGGAAGAGATTCAAAGCAATTTCAAATTGTTTTTCCCTTAAACTGGTCGTACACCTCATACATGGGCATGGGTTTGTTGCTGATGAAACGCCTAGGGTTTGGGCTTTAAAATATGTTCTTCATTGACGCCTAGGGTTAGGTATATTAGTGCAACGATTTGTTGAAGGAGATCAGTCATGTTAGGTTATTTGGAGTGATTTTATGATGCATATAATGCTGGTTCATCTACAGCCAACATATGAAGTTGAAGTTTGTCATCTGGGTATGTGTTTATAATTCATATTATGCAATTCTGACATCTGGGTCTTTGTTCATTTATGCATTAGGGTTTTAGATTTTCTGGGTATTTGTTGCATGTTTATATTTCATTGTATTTGTGCAAAAAACAAAACATGCAAAACCAAAATACCCCTTCTGCAACACTATTAAGAAAAAAAATTTAAAAAATACAATAAGAGCAGATCATTACAGTGGTATCAGAGCTCAAATTTTCCTGCCATCCAGTGGGTAATGAACTTCTATGAGCATCCGTGATAGAGAAAGGAGATACTGAGAAAGACAGAGGAAAAGAGAACTTTGGGAACATTGGCCTTCTAACACAGAGGAACAGCAATCAGATCACTCAGGAAACATGGGTGACAGAGATGATAGACATGTAGCAACAGATGCCACAGCACCTCTGTTGGATGCCTTGCTTAGGAGTCAAGAACAAACAAATCAGCGCATGGCTCATTGGCTGATCCAATTGCTAATTTGGCAATCAATAACAGGGGCAATGGGGATTAGAGGAATGGCCAAAATCCACCCAGAGTAGAAGATCCACCACAGAGGGTAGTAGTAGCAAGACCCCTTATGCCAGCCTTCCCACCTAGAATTGAACCTCCAGCAGAAATTAACCTCCCACTGGTTGAAATGCAAGAACAATTCCAACAAGATTGGGAAGATGTCGGACCTGATTTTCAACGTGATATATCTCTCCATGATTACATGGATGTTAGGATGAGGTATATGTCTAACAAAGTAAATAGAGAGCAGTACAATGAATTGCGTAAGAAGCTTGGGAAGCTCAATCTTCCTTACTTCAATGGCTCCGGGAAGACATTAGCTCGTGCATGGGTTCAAAAGGTTGATACCTCCTTCACTCTTAATCCTATGCCTGAAGAAGAATCCATAAAATATGTTACTATGTATCTAGATGGACTTGCTCATGAATGGTGGCACCACGGCATGATTACATTGGGACATGCATAGATCACCTCCTGTGCTGATTTCATTGAAAGGATAATAGAGGTTTGACAAAAAAAATCTAGAACTGCACTTTAAGGAGCTAGCACAGCTGAAACAGTGGGGTACAATGTAATGTCCTTTATTTTGGCGCATAGATTTTTGTGCGCATTTTGCTTGTTCCTAGTCCCTCGAAGGCTATCTGACATGTTTGGAAGAACTCCAAAGTTCTTGGAGTGGTCTTGGTTTCAGTCTGCAGAGCAGTTGTGTCTCAAGTCTTCAATTTCACTGAGGGATAATTGAAGTTGTTAATTCAGTGCATTTATATTGCTTTATATGGGGACCATTATTCATATAATTAATTAATATTTCACTAAGGTTGCCTAAGGTTATATTTAATTATAGCAACTTAGTGTAATATTAATTATAAAAATGGTTTTCCTTCTCTAAGTGCACTAATTCTCTTTGGCATTGAGTTCAATGAATGTCCAGGGTTACAGTGATAGTTTGAGAAGTTTGATCGAACTCCTGGATTGCTCTCCAAGATTCGTGGAGGAGCCGTCTATTTTTGGAAAGTCACCCGAAAGGCATCGTTTTGCATCCCAAACCTTGCAGAGCATAATGGTTCAGTTTATTTTGCAATTCGCCTAAATTTGGGATTTTCCGCAAAGTCGAGTGATTTAATGAACTATTTAATTGTTATTTTCCCTTAAGTTACTAAAGGTGAAAATAACTAAAAAGGTGATTAAGTGTTATAGCTCATTAGAAAGGGGAAAACATGTTCTTTTATTTAGGCACTTAAAAGTGAGCCTTAAGTGGAGAAAAATGAAATTATTTAAATCGGAGGGAAAAGATTATTATTTTCAAGAAACAATTCATTCTTTTGTAACTCCTAAAGTGCCTATATAAAGAGGTTGTGGGCTCATTGTTGGGGCTTATGCAAGGATTTGATACTGTTATGCTGCTGGGATTGAACCAGAAAAATTATTTCCTTCTTGAGGACCAAAACCCGATGGAGGATGATTAGTTTCAGTGGTGGAATATCCACCCTAGCTGATAATGGTGATTTTCACTCAAGAAATCACATGGAGCTGAATGGAGTTGTTAAATTTAGTGAAGTTTTGTGTGGGATTCAGATAGATGTCATTATAATAAGTTTATGATGATTTTTGATGATGTTTTTGGGCATATTTTTGTGTTTTGTGGTGGTTCCTTACCTGGTCGTACATTCTGGGCCGTATTATGCAATCTAGGAATGATTTGATTAATAATTATCATTGGTGTCTTTGCTGCAAAAACTGACTGGAATGCAATTGTTATGCCTAGGCACCACCTATCAGATTGATTATAGTTGGATTTAATGCAGATTTGAATTTTTAAGAGGATATCCGTACATATCAGGTTGTACGGCCCTGTTGTGGAGTGTGATAAATTCAGAATGAAACCTTTATGGGTTTGGGTCAGATTTCATTTCATTGGAACTGTTATTTAGTGTGGATGAAGGGGCATAAGAGTATGTTTAAGTTTTGGTATTGAGCTCTCATTATTTTAAGGATCGGTTTTCCATGGTGCCGTACAGCATGAGCATTATTTCTATAGAATGCAGATTTGATTTGGGGCAGATGTCAGTAGGCAGTTTTCATTCTAGATTTGAAGTTCTTCCTCATTAAGCTTATCCCTATCCTGCGGCCAAAAGTGAGCACTTTTGACCTCCTCATACACCAAGGGGAGTCTTTCCTTCAACAGGATCATAAACCTGTATTTTGGTATATCCAAAATCATTAAAACCTGCAGATTTCTCCTAGCTTTCCAGATATGCCACAAGATTTCATTTGTCAACACCAACCAAAACGAATTAAGTTCTTTAGAAAATCTATTGACATAACCAAATAAAATTTCAAACCAAGTGAATCCATCTCTATTATCCCACCCAAGACAATTACCCAAAAAAGCAGTCCAAATTTGATAAGCATAAGAACACTCAAAAAGTCAATGTTCAAAAGACTCCATCTTATTACAAAGACTGCAGACCCTAACAGGAAGACCTAAAGAGGACAACTCATTGTTGACAGCTAGTTTTTTTAAATAAGCATTCATCTGAAGCAAACTTTTTTGGGTTTAAACACTGAAGACCATAAGAATTTAAAATGCAAGACCACTCATTTTCAAACCAAATAAGAATCCAGTTCTCATTAAGCTTGCAAATAATTTCCCTCAAGTCAGCCAGCAGTATGTACAGAGTTTTTGAAGTCATTTTACCAAAAACAATACCATCTTTCCACCTGATATTGTCAAGAATTTTAGAGTTAAACTTCAAAGTGACCGGGAAGTTAACTCCATAAAAAGTTTTTTTCATAACAGAGAGTATCCTTCTCTAACTATTGGGAACATCATATTCCCTCTGCAATTTCTTCCAGTCCTTAATCAGACCATTATCAATGATATTTGCAAATTCATAGATTCCCTTGGAGGGCCAATGTTTGGCAGAACAACCTTGAGTGAGAGCCAAAGTTTTATTCTTCCAATCAAAGTTCCACCAAACAGATCGGAAAGCATAGAATACATTCTCTGACCTCAAAAAGGCTTCATCATTACTTAGCAAATGCTTAACACTCTCCCAGGCCCTCCATATGCTACCAAAGACATTGAATCCAAATGGTTTAACAAAGAATTTACCCAGACATCAAATCATGAGGATGCAAAGCAGCCTAGTTCTTGCATTTCTTTGGTCTAGAAAGAGAGATGTTTCTGACTAGGATTTTCCAGGGCTCATCGCCCTCCATTGCTTTCAAAATCCACTTAAGGGCTAGTGAAATGCCTTGTAACTTGAGATCCTTGAGACCCAGTGCCCTTGAGTGTTTAGGAATACAACACCATGACCAACTAACAGCATGCCTCTTTTTACAACCTCTACCATCAGACCACAAGAAATCTCTTAATATCTTCTAAATTTTCTCAACTTGTGAACTACCAAAAAGCCAAGCAGAGGAATAGTATATACTGTAACAAGCCAACAATTCATGGATGACACCCTTTTGTTCGGGGAGGCCTTGACCAAGGAAGCTAGGGTCTTCAAGAAAATTCTCTCTTTATATGAGAAGGCAGCAGGGCAGAAGGTGAAACCCCGAAAATAAAAAATTTTCTACCTCAAAAGACATTGTGAGGACTCCTTAAACGTGATGGACATTCTAGGTTTTGGCTCCAATCAGCTCCCGAGCTCATATCTTGGCATGCCACTAATGGAGATGAAGGCATCAATGATGGAATGAAAGGGGTGGTTGACAGAATTCAGAACAAACTCTCCTCTTGGAAAGGATGGCGGCTGTCTTTTGCTGGTAGAATTACACTGATTAAGGCAGCTTTCTCTGCTATCCCAGTCTACATTATGTCAATTTTCCATATCCAAAGGAAAATAGATAAGCTGATTTCAAACTTAACACCAATTTGTGGCTTGGGGTGAGCGAGCAAAGGAAATACAACCTAGCAAAATGGTCTTAAGATTTGCTGCAATAAAAAAGATGGTGGTTTGGGTTTCTGTGACAACAAGTTGATGAACAAAACATTGGGGATGAAGCTTTTTTGGAGAATTTTCAAGGAGAGGATAGATTATGGAGTAAGGTGTTGCAGTGCAAATATATCGTGGGTGCTAAGGTCGAGGATATCTTCACTCTGCCCTCACTACCAAGAGGCTCTAGGATCTAGAACTTTCTCAGGATTTGTAGAGGATGGGTTGTAAAGGATATCAAGTGGAGAATTGGGAGAGGAGATCGAGTCAAATTCTGGAGGGAGGCCTAGGCAGAAAAGAGGGCATTCATTGACATAAAGTCTATGAGGCTGCTGGCATCCCATTTCAAGAAAGTGATTGGACCATGGTTGAAGGACTATATTGCAGGAGATGGGGTGTCAATAGATGGATCCCTTTGATTCTTCCAATCCCAGAGTTGAAAGAAGTTTGCAAGTAGGTGGAGAATTCAATCAAAAAATGGCCTGCCCCATCTATGTTGGGGGAGCACATAATGATCTGGAATAAAGGGAAAGTAGGCAAGGTCACGGTCAAGCAGGCTTATGAGGCTATTTCCCTTGCGAATGAGAGCAAGAATGAATTCCCAACTCCCAAGATTTGGATGGGAAAAGGTTTACCTAAAGGCAATGCATTCTTATGGCTAGCAGTGAAAGGGAAAGCCTTGACGTGGGATAGGTTGCAGAAGTCAAGGAAGTTGGGACCCTCGAGGTGCTCCCTGTGCAAGGAATCTAATGCACACATATTTATACATTGCTCATTTGCCAAGTAGATCTGGGTTTGCTTTCTTCAAAGATGGGAAGTCATGGGGCCCCTTTCGAGGACTATGAAGGAGTTACTAGGCAGTTGGTAGTTCAATGTCAAATCTCCGAGTTTGAAATTGATTCGGAATTTGTTCCCTACTCTTGCCATCTGGAACTTATGGCTGGAACGCAACAGAAGGACCTTTCTGGAAAAGGAGTTGAAGGTGGAACAAATTTGGGATAGGATCGATTCAATGATACAGGAGGTAGAAGAGATCAAAGTAGAGGAGGATTGGTTTGTCACGGTTGAAGAGTTACCTCTTTTTGAGGCTTGGCCAAGAGTGAGTTGGTTGCACAAAGCCAAAAGGATGGAGAAGGTTTAAGATTTCAAAGCAAATCAGTGATTCCCTCGTAAACCTTGCTGGATAGGGATTAATTTTGACAAGGCCTCGAAAGGCAACTCAGGCCCAGCAAGGGGGGAATTGTGGTTAGAGATGACAGGGATCAGCCTCTGAAGATTGTTGTTTTGGATATGGGCATGGACACGAACAATCTAGAGGAGGCCAAAGCAACGGTGTGGGGGCTCAGGTTGGCCAAGGCTCACAATTGGAGAAGGTTAGAGGTGGAGGGAAATTTGAAGGTAGTGATTGATTGTTTAAAGGATGGCAAATGCAAAGATTAGGTGTTAGACACAGTCATTGAAGAAGGTAAGAATTTAACGAGAAGCTTCGACCAAGTTTCCTTTAGTCACATAAGGAGAAAAGGGAATTCGGTGGCAGATTGGGCGGGTAATCAAAGTGTCAAGAAAATAGAATCTTGGAAGATGATTTCCAAAAGGAAATGCAAACAATTTTGATTAAGGATGCTCAGGGCCTCCATACCTGATAAGGGGCTCAATGAGACTCCGATAGTGGAGCAGTATGTGGTGGCGCGTGCGAAATTATGAGAAATGAAGGATGGCTAGTGGAGGGAGGCCATCATTAATGAGTAGGGAGTTTTTTGAAGAAGGAAGCAATCAAAAAAATAATTCTGCACATTTGAAGAGTTGATTAAGGGTAGCTATGTTGTGTTGTGAAGAGATGCTTGGCATAAACATTTTTCCGCACACAAGTTATTAGAGTCTCTGGAGTCAATGCTTGGGGTGGAAGTATGGCTTCCTCTTCCAATGTTGGTAAAAGAAAGAGAAGGTTGACAAAGAGGAGTGGTAAGTCTAGCATCGTTAGGCAGAGGAAGGAGAGAGTTGTTGGAGAGCCCTATCTGCAGAAGGGAATAGCTAATCCGGACTTGAGGATGTGGGGTGTTGTGAATTTGGGAGCTCACTAAGGAGATGGATGGCTCCCCGTGTGTGGGCATTAGAGCAGCTATGGTGAAGCTATTATTGAACCCATGCCAGTCGGTGGGTAGACTCAATGTATTCGACATCATGCAATCTTTAAGCTGGGCATCCCTACTCTACCTAGCCGCAAGCACTTCTTGATTCATGACACCACTAAAGGAGTGGAGAACCAAGGGAAGGCATTTTTCAACTACCAATTGGGACACTTCCATGGCTTGAGCAACAATATCTGTAGGCTTCATAGAGAAATTAAGGAGCTAGCTAGTGGTTTGAAGGTAAACTTATTTGTTGAGGCTAAGTTTAATGTTCCAATGTGTTGTTGTGATGAGGATGGGAATGACCTTATGGAAATCCCTACTCCTATCATTAATGTGGACTATAAGAAATGTAAATGTGCTATGGAGGCTTCGGGGGGGGGGGGCTACATAATTCCCCCCCTCCCCACATTCGTAGAACAAAATACTCTGATGTTAGACTGATTTAGGGAGGGTCGTGTAATTTGCCCTCCCCCCTTTATTGTTGGACCACATTGTTTCTTTTGCGCAGAGGTTTTTGGTGTTTTGATGTATGGATAGTTAGATAAAAGTTGCTCGTAGTAATAGAATAACATTTTTATAGCTATCTTCTGTATGGTTGCCCATCTAGTTCAAATTGGGAGTGAGGTTGACAGTTGTATCGGAGACAGGGCTTTTTGTTGGACAATGGAATTAGTTTTGGTAAAGAAATATTGTATTAATGTCAAGATGGATCCAATGAATTGATTGGTTACTGGAATCCAAGCTCTCATTGCTCTTAATATGTGGCTCTTGGGTGCCTTACCCAAGTTAATTTAGCAACAACAAAATATTTACATCAAATTTTTGAAGATCAAGATAGATCATTCTGCAGAAACATTAAGAATAGCAAAGGTCAAATTGGTTCTAAGATAGCTTATGTCATTTGACAAAAAGCTCCTTTCAGAAGCAAGCCGCCATATGAAATGTAACATGGTCACATGCACTTAGAATTTGCACAACCAAGAAATAGATAAAAGGTTTGCTCACGCCAATTAAAAAGTCAAAAATTCATGAGAAGAATGCTACATCAATTTTTTGAAGAACAAAAGAAGATTACTCTACAGAAACATAACAAATATCATAACTCAAACCGGTTCTAAGAATCAGCATTTTTTATTCATTCTAGGCTTTTTTAATTTTTTGAGCTTTACTACTGTCCTCAAGCAATGCCACCATTTCTGAGACATTTCCACTACAAATTTCTTGATATGGGACAACAGGGGAACATTTCTGAGGCATCCCTGTGTCCCCAGAACATCCCTGGTATGGGAACACATCCAGAAGGGCAGGGCATGCATCCCCAGGGCAGGGCATATTAGTGAAGTTTAAAAATTTGCAATTTTGAATTTGGCGTTGACTTTAGGACCCAAGCATCCTACCCTAGCAAGTATAAACAGATATTCTAATTTCTTTGGAAGGCATCCAATTACACTTGATTACTACTGAATTCTGAATTTTCAAACAAGCTGATCTTTTGGGATGAAACCCCCAAGGTTGATCCAGGTAGGACACAACCCCTACCTAATTGTTGAGAGCAAATTCAAAATCGGGAGTTTGTATTGGGCTTAATTCTGATTTGTTATCCTACAGGTTTGCAAGAGGCAATTTGGCGAGAAATGACATCACCATTCTTAGGATTGCCATTTCCAGGCCAATGAGCTTAAACCAGTCCAGCGCTCTGCAAGGTCTAACACGCCATAATCATGGATGAAGAGCGACCCGAAATAGGCAGAGCGATATGTGTCTATGACACAGCGAAGGAATCATTGCATCGTGGAAATCGCAATCTACTAAAGTCGTGTTCCCTGAGCCGTAAGCCAGCATCAGAGGTGCTCGTCTAGAAGTGGATAAGGAAGTTGAGGCAGCACACACCTTTATTACCAATCGTGGGGTGAAGACCAATTGTAGATCAATACACTGAGATTACATAGTGAACAGGAGGGCAACTGTAGCAACCAGCAGCGTCAGAGTTGGAGGGCTTTTTACTTCCCTACAGGTGAAGGAAGGAGGCGGACTGGGTCTCCCAGCCGCAAGTTTATCTTACAGCCAGCGAGATTTATAAGGAACCGATTTGTGGTGTCTACAACACCTAGACAAGCTCCAAATACAGATCTTACATCTCAGCAAACATAACTGTAGGTGGATCTTATGTCATACCTGTGTGAATAAGGTATTGGATACCACGTCAGGTTCATTCAGAAAGAAAAATCACACTATGGCCTGCTAGGATCATCAACCAGAGATATCAAAGTTGCAACCTCCTCATATCCAACAGTGGTCAGAATATGTAAAGACTTGTTCTGAATTTGAATTGTGTACTATATATGTAACCAACAGAGTTGTGTTGGCATTCATCAAGTGGCAATATATGATCAGATCATTTTAAAACTACTGTGATTTCCCTGATTTAACATGTTGTGGTTGTTTTTAATTCTCTATTAACAAATTGTGATGTGATAATTGTTGTTAAAGTAAGAAATAGGGGTTCAGATAAAACATTTAAACATCAAGGATATTTCATTGGTATTAGAGCTGTAGTCTTGCCAGCCTGCAGGTCTGAGTTTTGTGTATGCAGTTGAGTCAAAGAGATCAGAGGGCTTTGGAAAGAGAAAGAAGAAGATTGGAGGCAGAGGTAAGAAGAAGATGGCAGATGGGGATGATGAGTGGAAAACATTCATGCAAATGTAACAACAAATGTCACAAAGGCAAGAACAAATGACGCAGAACTTGAACAACACTAACAATTCCAACAGAGCAATACAAAATTATGTGGGAGAAGGGAGTAATTCAAATCAGAATGGAGATGGAAATAATGCAAATAACAATAGAACTCCAATTGGATCAGCACCCAAACCCTTACAACCTACATTTTTGCCTAAAGTTGAACCACCACAGGAAGAGGAAGAGCTAAACCCAGCAGCAAATGAATTTAATACCTGCATAGATGAGTACATAAGACTTGACCCGGATGTCAGAAGTCTGATCCCTTTTTGATAATTCCATAATGCCGGATCAAGGAATGGGTCAAGAGGAGAAAGAAGACAACCTATGTACCAATTCAATAGAGATCTATAGCAGAGGATGAGTAAGTTGACCCTCCCAACTTTTGATGATTCAAGAAAGGTCACTGCACAGGCTTGGGTTAAAAAATTGGATACATACATCTCATTGAGCCCTATGACAGAAGATGAAGCTATCAAGTTTGCTATTCTTCACTTGGAGGGTACAGCACATGTATTCTTCACTTGGAGGGTACAGCACATGAGTGGTGACATCATGGGCTAATCACACAAGGACATCATCATATTGTGACATATGTTGATTTCACACAAAGGCTCATAAACATGTTTGACAGGAAGGATCCGAAAGTGCATTTCAAAGAGTTGACACGATTGAGGCAGCATGCTTCAGTAGAGGATTATGTAGTAGAATTCCAATGGGTTTCAATCATGGTGCCAAATGTTATGGAGAGGAAACTCATGTTTTTGTTGATTTAGGGATTATCAAAGTCACTCGGAGGTTTGGTTAGAGCTTTTGAGCTGACATCTCTACAAGATGATATTCGAAGGGATTTGAACTTGGAGGATACTGTTGTGACATAATCACACATCGCCCCATTGCAAATCGGGACCCCCTTTTCTTTGAGCTCTGATGCTTTGCATTTAGTTTTGGATGATGTCTTAAGTTCGTTTCCTCTGCCAATCCAACAATAAGTCTCTCTCCTAGAAGTTTTGCTTTATAACTGGAGGTCTCATCTGGAACATGAACTTGTAGTAATGAAGAGTCTTGATCAAATTCCATCCAAATAATGAACTCAATCCTGATGTATGTTTGAGATCCTGAAAATGACTTAAGTCTGGTACCCTGAAATCCTGAAAATTTGACTAAGTCTGAAATCTGGTGGATCCTCCAAATTCTAGATTTTGCATGTTAAATCCGGTGGATTCGAGACATATCTCAAACATCCTGAAAGGTATATTGAAAAATATTTAACATATAAGAAACTTATATTTAAATATATTTTTCAATATACCTTGCCCTGGGAGACCCTGAAAAATGGCTAAGTACTAAAGAAGGGCGCGAAATCTTGATCCAGTGCACCAAGACATGAGGATGGCGCAAAATCTTGATGAACTGCACTGCTTTCGATCAGAGAACGAAATGACGAACCAATGCGCCTTAAGCAATGCGCTCAAGGAAAGAGAGAGATTTGTCTTGAAGTTGAGAAGTAAGTACTCAGAATGTGGATCCAATGCGCCTAATCCAAAGCACCACAGTTAAAGGAGGATTCAAAAAACCTTAACCAAGGCGCCAACTTCAAATTACAAGTGTGATTTCAACCAATCATCCAAAATCCCATCCAATGCGACCAAGGTAGAAGAGATGAGTTTGATTGTTAAAGTGTAACTTTTAAGATGAGGATTTAAAATTCTTATCTGCTGCGCCACATCTGCTGCGCCATCATTAAAGGTGGTTTGAACTTGAAATTTAAACATCATTCAACTGGAAATCAAGGTTCACATCTGCTGCAACTTTGTAGTGATCATTCAAGATGGGAATCCTAAATGTTTAACCGGTGCGTTCAGCTAATGCACTTTACATGATGAAGTGTAAGTTTGCAAATGTGTTAAGATGAGGATACCTAAACATCCATCTAGTGCACTATAATGAAGGGATCTACGTTGAATGAGAGGGAGTGATTGTGACAAGCATCTAGAAGATTCAAAATGGCCATCTCTTGCACCACAACCAATGCGCTAGCCTTAGAGAGGAGTCTTGGAGTATGACATTGTTTATCTTAGAAGATTCAAAGGTCTAAGCAATGCGCCCTTATTAAAGTGAAGAGGATAATTGAAAGAAGAGTTACAAATCAAGACTAAAATTCTGATCTCATGCGTCATCATGGAGGAGTAAGTGAATTGTCCATCTGCTGTGATAGATTTAAGGAGGATTTAAAATCAGCATGTAATGCGCCATATCTAGTTAAAGGGAGATTAAAACTTGGATCTGATGCGCCATCACCTAGAGAGCAAACTTTTAGTTCTAAGTATGATTTTATGAGAGATCAAATTGTTCATCTAATGCGCCCCACCTATGGGCTGCCTTGAGATGATACCAAGTCTAGGTTCTTTGAAATTATCAAGCAAATATCCAAATTCCTGATCCAATGCACCAGCTTAAGGAAGATAGGTTGCAAGTTCCTTAACATTCATTTAATCGGAGTTCAAAACTTCTATCTGGTGCGCCATGGTGAAGAGGTCTAATTTGAATGGAAAGAAATGTTGTCAAGAACATATCAAAATCAGGAAGCAATGCGCCACCTTGAAGACTTTTTAATGAAGTCTGATTTCCTCATCCGGTGCACCTACAAGGAGATCTAATATAAGGAGGGTGAATTCAGATTTGTAAGTATATCAAGACAAGATCAAAAGCATTATCCATTGCGCTATCTATGACGGGGCAGAGCTAAAATGTTACGTGTATTCAAACAAAACACTTAATCTCTCAACCAATGCGCCATCTAGGAGGATAGACTACAAGTTCCCTAACACTCATTCAACCGAAGAACAAACTGCCTATCCAAAGTACCACTTAAGAAACTTCCAAATCAGGATCAGGAATCCTTCACCAATCCAAAAGTTAAAAGAGAATCCAACTTGTTATCTCATGCGCACTTGTGAAGGAGAGTAAATTCAAGTTTTATAAGAGTCTTCCAAACAAAGATCATAATTGTCATCTGCTGCGCCAAAGAGGAGGTACATGTTGGACTTGAGCTTTGTGACAAGGTTTTAAGGCTGTTAAGAAGATCTGAAATCTCCATCTAGAGCGCCAAAACTAAGAAGAGCACAAAACCTCCAACCAATGCGCCTCACTGATGAGAGGTTTAAATCATGTTTTCGAACATTATAACAAGATATAAAATTCAGATCTGATGCTACATATCCAATCAAGAAGGCTGATGCGCTCCTAATGATTGATACTTAGTTTGAAATTTGTAATTGTTTTCAAGAAATCAGCTAATTTGGTATCTAATGTGCTTAGCTTGGAAATGCATGAAATGATTCTTATATGTTATCAAGAGGATTGATGTTGTCTCTTTCCTTGTGTGTCGCAGGAGCGTGAATGGAGCTAAGGAATCATCTAAGCAGCAAGTGATTGGAACCTTTGATAAGCAAGGAATGAGGAGCTAACATCCGGAGTCACCTTCACTCAAAGAAGTCAACAAGTTGCCATCTTGGAGAAGACATCATGTAGCTGCTCCAAATGATCACTTCGAGTTCAACATGCCGACATTCCTTATCTTCATCAACATCAAGCATCCCAAAGACAAAAGCTTCAAGTACTTCCGGTGCATTCAAGTCTCCTTGAGAAGTCATCTACTCTACATATAAGGAAGATGTTATCGTCTATATCTACACTCCAAAGGACCCTTTCAAGTTGGAGCATTTCATCATCTACATCAAGTTCAAGTATACATCATGTCAAAGACACTTCATCTATATAGCTTCAAGTTCTTTTACAATCTTCAAGTCCAAGAGAGATCTCCTACTCCGATTCATGAAGGAAGCATCACCATCATCTCCTATTATATTACTCTCTATCAAGATGCATCCAAAGAACATCAACCTACCTGCAAGAGAAGAAGAAAGTACACAAAGTCATGCAAATGAGCAATATCTATCATATACATCCAGTTTACATGAAGATGAACAAGACAAGATCTACAAGATGTATTCCCAGACATACAAGTTCAAAGCAATCACATCGAAGACATCACATTGATGATACAATTTGGGAATATGCCCACAGAGTAAAGTGAATAAACAATTGAAATCCATAAGATATGCTAAGGTGGCACCTACGTGGCATGTACATCATCATCAAGCCAATCACAAGTCGCCACATCATTTGACAAGCAAGAAGACAGAGAGGACGTCCATGTGGAAGATGCTCCAAAGATTCCATCTTATCTTATCTTCTTGGAAAGCATGCCTTCATTGCCTCTCATATGTACTAAAAATAGCAAGTTGTTGTAACTATCTGTTGAGGTGGCATGATCTGAGCCCTTGGCTATTTGGATTGATCCAGGCCTTTCATTGTAACTCTGGAGCTCTATATAAAGGCCTTGCTGCCTTATTTGTAATATTATGAGAGATTAGATATAGTTTTTTAGCAGTAGAATAGGAGAGACTCGAGAAATTTTCTGAGAGGACTTGAAGATTGTTGTAAATATTTCTCAAGATTAATGTAAAGACATTGGAGCTTATTTGGTGTTAAGTGTTGTCTTGTGGAATAACATGATTTTTTGTATTTTGATGAAATGAAGAGATGTTTCAAATTAGATTAGAAGTAGATTAGCAGCTCTTTGATGTAATGTATGTTTGTATTGAATATTTGATCAACTCCTAAGCTCATGCTTTTAACATTCATCGCCGGTGAAGTGTTGTGTAAAGCTAGTATGAGCCTTATTATTTGCTTAAGTTCAATTGTGGATGCTTGTTTGAGCTGCACCATCCGATGGGTGCTTATATGAGCCTTCATGATTTGAGAACCATTCGCGTACCTTAGGAGATTGCACCAACACCATGTAGTTGTGGGCATCCTTGGCGAAGTGGAGTTAGGTTGATTAAGGAGGTTGTCTATTCTTGCATCATCATTGCTTCATTTACCTTAAATTAGCTTCCCTAAACCTTCATCTTTTTCCTTTTTTTTTCATTATTGAAGCATTGTACATATATCATCCACACTAAAAGGAGAAATAAACTGAATGAAATAAGAAGTTTGCGTAAGTCCCTTTGTGATTATCAGCAAGATCACATGTAATCACTGAGTTAACCCATCATGAATCATAAATAAGGAACCTTGGAGTTACTTCACTGGATCACATAGTTCAGCCTTTGAAGAGCTTTATTCAAGAAAGAGTGGGATACTTTAGTGTTTTACTCTATTGTTGACTTGTCTAAAAAAATCATCAACAGATACCACAGCCAAGAACAAGTCCTACTCTAGGAATGCATGTTTTCCAATGTGATAAGGATAAGATGAAACCATTTAAAACATCCTCCACATAGGTGTCCCTTTGACTTCTTTTATTAAATGATACATTAAATGTAGTTGAATTGATGTGGCTGATTGTGATTGGATGATGATAGGTACTTGCCACCTAGGTGCCACTTCAGCATGTTTGATGAATTCCCAACTTGTATCATCTTGTGACGTCTTCAATGTGATTGCTTTAAATGAACTTGAATTTGGGGATGTAACTTGTTGATCTTGCCTTGCTCATCTTCTTGTAAACTGCATGTATGATAGATGTTGCTTCATTTGACTAATACTGTGATGTTTCTTCTTCTTGTAGGATACATGATGATCTTCTTTGGATGCATCTAGATGTAGAGTAATGTAGTAGATGATGATGATACTTGATTCATGATATAGAGTAGATGATCTCTCTTGGACTTGTTGATTCAGGAGGAACTTGAAGTTGAATGGATGAATGCCTTGGATTGTCTGATGATGGAGCATATGAAACTGGATGTGAGCCTCTTAGAATGATGCTTCCTCTGCAACTTGAAGGTGATTCAAGCACTTGCTCTTGATGCTCTTGAAGTATTCCTTTGGAGTGAAGATATAGATGATAACATCTTCCTTAGAACTTCTCCAGGAGACTTGAAAGCATCGGAGGAACTTGAAACTTTGGAAATGCCTTTGGAAGTCTTGATAAAGATGATCCTTTGGAGCAGCTACATGATGCTTTCTACAAGATGACAAACTTGTTGACTCTGGATGTTAGCCCCTTTGGTGATTCCTTAGCCCCATTAAAAGTCCTTGTTCCTACAAGACATAGACATGAATAAATAACTTTGAAAACAAATCACTTCAGCCCCTATATCATTTGAAATCTGATTTTTCAGTGTTCTAAAAATGAAATTTCACAAGATCATAATGATTGACTATCCTTCATACAAATTTCATTTACACTTAGACAATTTTCTGTTTAGAATTCAATGAACCTGCTGAAAATGAAGGAGAAATTAGAATTTTACCTTTAGATCAAACTTTCCAAAAGATTAATTTGGAGAGATACCTTAAAATCAGACTTGACTTCCTAAGAAATTTCTTTGCTTTTTAGAAAATGCTGAAAGATAACAAGGGCGCAGTGGTTGAGACTCTTGATTTCCCCTTGCTCTAAGCGCACTAGATCAAGATATTGAGTTCTTCTTAGTTCTAGCATCATGACAACTTCCCCTTAACCCTTCCTTATGGCGCATTGGATCAGGTATAAGATCCTCTTGTCTAAAGATTTCTAAAGTTTGCATTCTATTCTCTTAGAGCTGGCGCATTGGATCATAAACTTGAAATCTTCTTTTCTTGCTTAACCTTTCCCTCACTCTTGGCGCACTAGATCCAATGTTAAGGATCTTCTTCTACATGATTTACCTTCTTGCTTAATCTTTCCCTCACTCTTGGCGCACTAGATCCAATGTTAAGGATCTTCTTCTTCATGATTTACCCCTTGGCGCATGGGATCAAAGGTTCGAGATCATCATCTTTAGTTGGCGCATGGGATCAAAAGTTCGAGATCATCATCTTTAGTTGGCGCATGGGATCAAAGGTTCGAGATCATCATCTTTAGAGTTAGCCGTTTTTCAGGGTCTCTCAGGGTAAAGGTATATTGAAAAATATATTTAAATACTTTAAATATTTTTCAATATACCTTTTAGGATGTTTGAGATTGGTCTCGAATCCACCGGATTTAACATGCAAATTATAGAATTTGGAGGATCCACCAGATTTCAGACTTAGTCAATTTTTCAGGATTTTCAGGATTTCAGGCTACCAGACTTAGTCATTTTCAGGATCTCAAACATACATCAGGATGGTCCCAGTGTTCATTATTTGGATGAAATTTGATCAAGGCTCTTCATTACTGCAAGTTCATACTCTAGATTAGACCTCCAGTTATAAAGCAAAATCTTCTAGGAGAGAGACTTCTTGTTAGATTGGCAGAGGAAACGAACCTACGACATCATCCAGAACTAAATGCAAAGCATCAGAGCTCAAAAAAAGGGGGTCCCCATTTGCAATGGGGCGATGTGTGATTTGGTCACAACAGGGTCTATGGGTCCAATGAAGTCAATTGCCCATTTCTCAAATGGAGCTTGTGCTAATACTAGCCACAATGGCATCTCATCTCTTGGAGTAGGTTTCCCTACCCTTTGGCATACATCACAATGTCTTGCATACTAGTTTGCAACTTTGAACAGCGTAGGCCACCATAATCCTACCAACATTACCTTCCTTGCATTGCCTTCTCCAGAGTTATATCCTCTAGATATTCCGTCATGAGCTTCTCGCAGAATGTTATCTCTCTCATGTTGTAATGCCCACCCATGTGTAACTCTTACCGTGTCCTATTATTTCTTATGATTAGATTAAAAAATATATTGAGTTGATTATTATATGATGTAATTGCAAGATGGATATGTGCCTTGCTAGATTATGCATCCTCATTGGTCGATATATGTTGCTTCGGCTATGATCTCCATTGTTGGATTTGATGCTTTGCCTACACTTGGATTTTGCTTGTGTTTGGGAGTGCACTGGATCGGATTTGGGATTGCTTCAGTGTAGGAAGGAATACTTGTTCCATTTGTGCCTCTCAAGAAGAGATTTTTCCATTTAATAGCTTTCTTGGGAAGAGCTAATTTTCATGTGGTTTCATGCTTTTAGAATTTAAATTTTGTATTTGCCATGCCCACAATAGGCGGATGCATATGGTCTTATCACTGTAGGAATGAATAGAGTCGATTTAATTTGGTTTTGAATTGCTTTTAAATTATTTTGAAAATGCAAGAAAAGAGGCCAAGTTATGGCAAAATTTTCCTAGAATGGTTTGTGAGTAGGAAAGATTTAAATTGAGTTGAAATGTGTGATGTTGGGTGGATTTGGAGTGAGAGGGTATTTTTAGAATTTTTAGATTTTATCTTTTTCAAAATTTAGAAAATTTGGGGAAAATTTTGGAAAGGTAACTTCAAGATCCGTGAATGGAACCTGGATATTCTTGAAAATTAATTATTTTTAATTCTTAGAATTCAAAATTTCTAAAGTGTTTGTATTATATGGAATCATGTATTCTCCCATGGAAATTTATTTGTGTGTGCTTTGGGATGTGTGTTTTCTTGGAAAACCAAGTCTTATCTAACTTTGGGCTTCTCGAAGAAAAGTTGAACTTCTAAGGACTTATGTTAGAATTGCATATTTATGCCCTCGTGGACTTGAGTGTTATGTGTTTTGACCTCATTTCTCCATGTTTTGACCCTTTTCATCAAGGTTGACTTTCGGACTTAGGAATGGATACCTAGTCTCCTTGTGGGTTACTAGTAGGACATAACCCCTATGCATCATTGTCAAATTCTTAGACTAGGAGTAGCTATCTAAAAATGACATAATTTTAATATATAAATATTTATAATTTGCAAAATATATTAAAAATATTCCTAATTTGAAAGAAAAAAATACTTATAATTCATTTATTTCAAAGAATTAAAATAAAAATAAGACTTCTCAAAAATATGAAATAGTATGAGAGGCCCCCGCTCTATCAAATATTTAAAATGCATCAGAGATTGATTGAAGGTTTTCAAATGAAATCGAGGAGTTTATTAAAACAGTGAGTGATTTGCCATCTAATCATGGCCACCCCACGAAAAGTAAATCAAGGCACAAAAATGTTGGAAAATCAGGACGGAAAATCAGATGACACAAACACAAAACAAACGATATCCACAAATAATCCCTAGGCCAAACCCTCCGAAATGTGTGTAAAACCCTATCCAGATGAGAAAATCACAGGCCAAAGTCAAAAATCGTTAGAAACTGCAACTACACGCAATTTCAGCATTTTTATCACAATTTTTTCACAAATATGTGGGGAAATCTTGGTAAAAAAACATTGACTGCGATTTTTTCCCCAAAAAAATAACAAAACCAAGTCATTCATAATTTATATGATTAATCGAGATTATTTTGCAATTTTTGCTTCTATGATTTTTAAACTAATCAAAACAATATTAATAACTACTTTAATTAGACTAATATGAAG
Source organism: Cunninghamia lanceolata (assembly GCA_027924645.1). Classification (NCBI taxonomy): domain Eukaryota; kingdom Viridiplantae; phylum Streptophyta; class Pinopsida; order Cupressales; family Cupressaceae; genus Cunninghamia; species Cunninghamia lanceolata. The sequence continues at coordinate 29,286,430 of BSBN01000021.1, forward strand.
AACAAAAGCATATTAGAACATACATAGTCAAAATATCCATTTTAAGCGCACAATCAAATTTCAATCCAAAATGTAAAACATGTGTGAAAAATCAAGATAGAATACTAATTGTGGTAAAATGACACACTTCTAATCCTATCTATAATAGAATGTAATAGTTAGGGATTTTATTCCAATATAATCTCTAACTACTACTAATGCTCTTAATGTTAAAAGAGTTATTTATATGTACTCATTCAAGCCTTAACTGATTCAAACTTCTTTGTCATATGATCATAATACATAATCTAATGAATTTTTCCCAATAGATTCTTCCAATCGAGATTAAAGTTAACCAGCATTGTATCTTTGATGAAAAGGTATTTGTACACTTAAAAAAGATACTTACATGTGGAGAAAAGATATGAAATGATTGCAATAAAGCAGCCTAACTTGAAGCCCAAATTTTAATAAAATTAATGTCTACAAACACTTTCACATGTACACTTACCAGAAAACTCTCGCCTGAAGATAGATGACTTGTCATAAAAACTGTTGACCAAACAGTGCAGACCACTTCAGGAAGAGCTGCAGCTTCTTGTAATGAAACACCTTTGGGAACAGGCAGGACATGCTCAGAGTGAACTGCCACCTTTTCTGCATAACCTCCTCCCCCGAGAAGAGCACACACCTGTAATGTGTTTCACTGGAAAATTAGGACTTACGATGTAGGCAGACTCTAGATGTCATCATTAACCACTACTGAGTTCTGTAAGCATTAGTATACTTGATTGGAAAAATAAAACAGCAACTAAAATTTTCCGTATTGGATCTTACAAAAACATACTGAGACTTGGAGCTAAACCAGTTTAAGAATCAATATATGCACAAAAGCAGAGCATCGTAGACCATCAGAACTGATTACATAGTAGACAGAATTACTAGGAAAGCAGACTATTTTATTTTGCATATGATATGAAACCTACTCACGTAATATCTAGCATTTAATAAGCACCTGAACTCCTATAACACTGAAAGAAAAGCTAATGCATACATTCCCATGCCAGGTGTTCTTCACACCTAACATATACATATAGCTTTCTAACAGCACATGAAAAGGAAAACTCCACTGTAGGTAGTTTAAGGGTTGGTAACATTGACTTATTATTGTGTCCTTGATGCTGAGATAATGGTGTTGCTGTTGGACTTCTTGAAATTTCAGTCGGGAAGTGTTCAAATAGAAACTTCAGATTGAAATTAATTTTTCATTGTTCAATCACTTTTATCTGTCCTCCCTGTCAACTTGTTCATCTCAAACATGATTTTGCAAATATCTGAATATTGGATTAATAAAATGTTTTTCCGCCTGAGCAAGCGCAATGATAATGCATGCTTACTCAAGAGCTCCACGGTATCTAGGCAGATCGTGAGCAATACAAACTTCTGCATGTGTGACACAAGCTTGCTGATACCAAGGTGACTTTTGTCCACAAAAGAGATTCCATGGTGGTGACAATGCCATCATAGACATATGGCTTGCCAAGTAGAATATTACATTTCTCTAATTGAGCTACATCACAAGTGACTATATCGCACATTGGCTTGAGTCCATACTCGAACATGTATTAATGCTTGACTTGAATGTCCTTACCCTACTGGAACCAATTAAGAGAGTATGGCTAAGAGTGTGCTTCAGCTGCAAGGTCTAAGCACCTGACTGCATAATGCATGATGATGTTCATTTGCCCCCCATTGTTAATGATGAGATGGAGGGGCTGACTTTTAACCCAACAATTGTTATGGAAGAGGCACTCTCATTTCTCAAAAGATGGCAGAGGTTCTGGAACTCAAACAAGTAGCTTATGGATCAGTGTCTTTTGTTGGTGTGGGGCCTGATGCAGACTATACCATCAAGACTTGTTGAGGGCACTTTTTGGTAGCTATCCAAGAAACACAAATGAAGAGCCAAGCTTACAAGAACCAGTTATTTGAGCAATTTGATATTAACTTTAAAGATCTAGCTTCATTTAAAAGAACATGAAAGAACGATCCTATTCAAGAGGCATGGTTAGAAGAGCAATGTGATAGAGCTGAGTGCAAACTTCTTGCCTTTGATGAATATGATAAAAAGTCTTAACATTTATAAATCTTATGTTACCTTTGAAGAATTTTTGGAGATATTCAACAAAAACAGAAGTAGAAAGTTGAAGAAGAAAGAAGAAAAGTCAAATTCAAAGTCATAAAAGGTTGCTAAGGAAGAAATCAGGAAACAAGGAGAACAATCAAAACCAGAACTACAAGACATAGTTAAGGAACAAGAGCCAAGGAATATGTTCTTGGAAAAAGAAGGGTGAACAGAAACAGAGGTCTAACAAGCTATAGAGAAATCCGTCATGCAAGTTGAAGGTAAGGATCTTTTATCAGAAAAAAATATTTCATTGACTTCTAATACTATTTGCCAGCAAAATGTTTGTCTTAATGAAGTCAAGGAGGAACAAACATTACTTGTTGAATGCAAGATTGAAAAAGATGATCTAGTCCAAGAAGCACCTATCAATCTTCCAAAGATTTTCAGAGTAACTATGTCGACGGGTATGCATGTAAGAAGGATGTTTTAATTGATGCCACTAATTTTGAAATTATGAGTCACAAGAATGGTTGTGTTAAGGAAAATCTCTCAAAAACATCTAAATTAGCAGAAGGTAAGTACTTTGACTATTCCAATGATTACAATTCAAAATGTGAAAGTAATAATAATACTATAGATTTATTGTTTCATATTATATCATTGCAAGATTTTTTTCATCATGGAAAACACTCTAAGAAAGGAGAAAAGATGAAGGATACAACTTGCAGTAAAGCGCACATAGATCCTTTAACTCAAGTTCACAATTGTCTATATGTAGCGGTATTCAATTAGAAATGCTTCAGAGCTTCTAGCTTGCAGCAATCTATTTTCCATTTGGATCATGTGACATCTCTTCCTTATTTTTTTGAGGAGTGATACACAAACAACTTTCAATGGTCGTGTATTTATGACACATGCAACCAAAGCTATTTAAAACTTCTACTTTCTGATTATGTAAAAGTAAGAAAGGTTTCTATGGAAGATAAGTTATTTGATGACTTCGACCAATGGATAAAATTGAGGTAATTGATTCCACCAAAACCCAAGAGGTGAATGGCATTCGATTCTGGTGTTACACAGCAAGGCATATCCTTGGCACATCAATGTTCGTGGTTGACATTGTGGAGGTGCATGTATTTTATACAGGTGATTACTCCCCTAAGGAAGACCATCACCTTCGTGCTGCTGAGACCCCACAGTTCTCCCTCGATGTTTGCATAATTGAGTTGACATATGGTGTGCAACTTCATCAGCCTAGAGCTATCTGAGAGAAAAGATTCGCCGATGTTGTGTACATAGTATTGTGTCTCAAGGTGGAAGGGTACTCATTCCTACATTTGTGTTGGGTTGTGCTCAAGAGCTTCTATTGATTCTTAATGAATATTAGGCAGCACATCCGGAGCTCCATAATATTCCCATTTATTATGCTTCTCCTCTGGCAAAAAGGTGTATGGCTGTTTATCAAACATACATCAACACAATGAATGATAGAATTCCTACTCAATTTGAAGGTTCAAATTCATTTGATCTTAAACACATCTTACCTTTGAAAAGCATTGAGAACTTTGAGGATGATAGGCCTTCAGTAATCATGGCTAGTCTAGGTGGCTTGCAGAGTGGTTTGTCGAGGCAGCTCTTTGATATTTGGTGTCATGATAGGAAGAATGCATGTGTGATTCCTGGGTATGTAGTTGAGGGTAGGCTGGCAAAGACTATTATGAATGAACCAAAGGAGGTGACATTGATGAATGGTTTACAAGCTCCTTTGAATATGCAGGTCCACTATATTTCATTATTAGCTCATACCGATTTCAGCCAGACAAGTGCATTTTTAAATGAGCTATGTCCACCTAACATAATTCTTGTGCATGGAGAGGCAAATGATATGGGACGCCTTAAACAGAAGCTACTTTCTCAATTTGTAGACCAAAATATGAGGGTTTTGTCACCAAAGAACTGTCAGACAGTTGAGATGCATTTTAATGCTGAGAAGACAGTAAAGGCAATAGCTAGGTTAGCAGAAAAGACACCTAAAGAAGGAAATCAAGTGAGTGGGTTAGTAGTGAGAAAAGGTGTCACGTACCAGATAATGGCTCCTGAGGATCTTCATGTATTCACTTAACTTTCAACAAGAACTGTTACAGCGACTCTCGATGCCATATAAGGGAGCATTATCTGTACTTAAGAACCATCTCGAAAAATTGTATGAGGGTATAGAAATTTCAAACAATGAAGATCCTACTCTTAAAGTCCATGGCAAAGTTACAGTGAAGCAAGGAGGAGCAGATTACATAGTTTTATAGTGGGTGTTTGATACCATAAGTGATATGGTATCATACTCCACTATTGTAATGATGATGAATTTCAATCCAAACACTTCAAGTGTAATGTCCTCTTTTGGGTCCATTCCAACATTCTTGGAGATTTCCAACATCCTTGGAGAGTGCCAACTTTCCATAGACTTTGAGATGTGGGGAAAATTAATTAAATAAATAAAGTAAGTTGTCTTGAGATAACTTTATATTATTTTCTTAAAGGCAACTTATATTTATTTATTTATTTTAGAAGAAGGGTGGCCAACGTCATAAAGTGTTTTTAAGAGGGCCAAAAGTGATAACACAAGGCAAGGGGTACAAAGTGATGAATTACAAGGTTATTTTAAAAGTGATGTTGAAAATTAGGACTAAAAGTGTTATCAAATATAAATGACTTAGAAAAGTCGTTTTATTTTATTATTTAAGGGAAAAAACTTCGAAAAAGTTGCTTTATTTTATTATTGAAGGGAAATATGAAATAAAAGAGATAATATTTGGTTGCCCTAAAAATGCCTATAAAAGGAGTTGTGGAAAGAGAAGGGTTATTGTTGAATTCTTTTATTTTGCTCTGAGTAAGAAATTGAGTTCTAATTACTTGAGGATGAAAACCCTTTAGTAATTCCAGTTTCGGGGACGAAAACCCTCCTAGCTAGTTAGAGTGATTTCACCCAGAAATCACCATTGTGCTGATAAAGAGTTTGAAGTTTCCAGTTTCTTTTCTGTACATGATGCAATGGAAGTTTTTGATGTGTTTTGAGTTTGAGCGGTTTGGATTATTTTGGACTGATGTTTATTTGTTGTTTGGAGATTGTACCAAGTGCTGGGCACATTAGTTGCAACTTTCATCCATTATTTTGGGCCGTATAAACTCCATTTTGCAGGTTGTACCCAAGTGAATAGGAGGTGTGAGCTTGCTGGGTCAAACCGCCCTGTTTTTGAAGTGGAAGTTGGTTGTTTGCTTGAAGCCATACCTCCCTGCAGGCCAGCCATACCACCAGCAGATGAGACGTGGTGGTTTTTTGACATTGTCTATTAGCATTTTGTAGTGTTTCCAGGGCCGTACCAAATCAGCAGGAGGTCTGAAAGAAATCTGGGTTGTTGGCAGTTGATTCTTAACAGTCCTAGAGGGCCGTACAGCATATTCATGCATACTATACTGTTTGTCATGGGTCTGATCAGACCTGTGAGCAGTTGCAGCAGTGACAAATCTGATTTTTGGTCATTTTCCTTGTGGAGTTTGAGATGTACAGCAGCTATAGCTACCCTTCTGCAGTTTGGTTGAGCCACCCAGTGATTCTGGGACTCTATAGTTGAGAGGAATGAAGGCATTTCAGGCCTTATAGTCTGATATGATAGAGTTTAGCAGAGTTGAATGAGCTCTGAGTTTGAAATCAGCATCCAACCTCAACAATTAGTCCCTTGGCACAACGTACTACAGTCATTGGACCCATATGGATGGTATAGCATCATTCCCTGACTTCATGGACTAATATTTACATGTGCAGTGTTGTGACCAAATCACACATCGCCCCATTGCAAATGGGGACCCCCTTTTTTTTGAGCTCTGATGCTTTGCATTTAGTTCTGGATGATGTCTTGGGTTCATTTCCTCTGTCAATCCAACAAGAAGTCTCTCTCTTAGAAGATTTTGCTTTATAAATGGAGGTCTCATCTGGAACATGAACTTGCAGTAATGAAGAGTCTTGATCAAATTCCATCCAATTCATGAATATTGAGACCAACCCTGATGTATGTTTGAGATCCTCAAAATGACTAAGTCTGGTAGCCTGAAATCCTGAAAATCCTGAAAAATTGACTAAGTCTGAAATCTGGTGGATCCTCCAAATTCTAGATTTTGCATGTTAAATCCAGTGGATTAGAGACCTATGTCAAACATCCTGAAAGGTATATTGAAAAATATTTAAAGTATAAGAAATTTACTAAAATATATTTTTCAATATACCTTTACCCTCAAGAACCCTGAAAAACGCCTAACTGTTCCAGAGGATTCAAAATCTTGATCCAGTGCGACAGGATGTAAGATTAGCGCAAAATCTTGACGAAATGCGCTTCTGACCAGAAAATAAGATGTGGATCACTTGCGACTCAACCAATGCGCCCAACTAACGCGCCAATTTTGAAGGAAAAGCAAGGTTTTTGAATGACGATTGAAGAGGAAATCAAAAGTGCCAACCAATGCGCATCATTCCAGAAGATCCTTCATCCTTGAACCAATGTGCCACAGCAAGGGGAAATCGAATCCTTGAACCAATGCGCCACTAGAGGAGGAGAACTTAACCCAAGTTTTAAGGCAAGTGATGCGCCCAAAGCAAAAAAAATGCTTATGTTTCAAGAGGAATTCAAGATGCTCAACAGCCGCGCCAATGTTGATAAGGGAAAGCAAAGTTTCAAAGTGAGTGCTAGAGGATTTCAAACTCCCTAACTGTCGCGCCAAGTTCAAGGAGGATCCAAACTCTTTAACCAAAGCGCCTAGTAGAAGAAGATCTCAAAGTCAGCAACCAATGCGACCAAGGTGAAAATGATCTGCTAAGGTGAAGGTTAGAGGAAGATTTCAGGTCCCTTAAGCGATACGTCGCTTCCATAATGAGGCTAAATTTCAGTATCAAGGTAAATTTCAAGAGAAGATCCAATGACCTTGATCTAATGTGCTCAACACCTTCCCAGAGGATTTGAAATCTTGAAGCAATGCGCCAAGATGGAGAGGCAGGGTCTAAGTGTTAAAATGCAAATTTTAGGATGCTTCAAGAGGAATTTAAAACCCTAATCTAATGCGCTCAAAATAAGGAGATATCAAACACCTTATCAAATGCGCCAGCCCCTTGAAGATGTAAAAGTTGATCAAGGCATATATTTCAAGAGGAATTTGATATCCTAAACTAATGCGCCACATGTAAAGGGAGCTTGTTAGATATTTGAAAGTCTATCAAGAAGATTTCAAATCCCTTATCTAGTGCGCCAGCTCTTAGGGGATGTGGAAAATGTGATTCAAGGCTCAATTCCTTCGTCAAATGCGCCATCTTTTGGAGAGGTCATCTAGAAGATAAGGATTTAAAATTTTAAACTGCTGCGCCATTTCCATGTAGGATGTATGAAGAGGAAGACCTTCATCTGCTGATCCCTTATGATGAAGAACATAGAAAATTGATCTAATGCCCTATTCAAGTAGGAGGATTGAAGTATTAAGATTGCAAGGAGATCTCAAAACCATCATCTGTTGCACTAAGGAGATAAGATAGAAGATCTCAGTTTCTGATCTGCTGCTCCAAGAAGGACGAGTTTAAGAGTTTAAAGGAGGATTTAAAGACTCCATTCAATGCTCTATTTTCTATATTGCTTTCATCTTCTTTAGACCTTAAGCAAATGATTTCTTATGTGTTTATGTTATAAAGTTGAAGGATTGATGTTGTTTCTTTCTCTATGTTGCAGGAGTATGAATGAAGTTAAGGAGTCATCAGGAAGAAAAGCTTGAACCACCTTCATGCTAGGAGTGAAGTCAACAGGTCGCCATGTTTAGAGAACATCATGTAGCTGTTTCACTCTTCATCAAGTGACATCATGTTCAAAAGACAAATTCTACTTCAAATCTCCTTGGGAAGTTAGCTGCTCTATCATAAGGAAGGTGTTATCATCAGGTTGGAGCATTTCATCATCTACATCAAGTTCCAGAATGCATCATCATATGGGATTACATTCATCATGTTCAAAGACACTTCATCCATCCAAGCTTCAACTTCAAGTCAAGTTCTTACAATCTTCAAGAGATTTCCTACTCTTCATGAATGAAGCAAACATTGTCATCTACTCTACTATTATACATCCAGTGAAGCAACAAGTATTATACATCTAGTCTACAAGAAGAATGAACAAGGCAAGATCTACAAGTTGTATTCCTAAACATTCAAGTATCAAGCAATCACATTGAATACATCACTACAAGATGATACAATGTTCAAGATATGCTGAAGTGGCACCTACATGGCAGACACGTCATCATCTAATCATATCAGCCACATCATCTTAAATGCATTAAATGTATCATTTAACAAAAGAAGCCAAGAAGACGTCTATGTGAAAGATGTTTTAAATGCTTTCATCTTACCTTATCACATTGGAAAATGTGTCTTTATTGCCTCTCTCTTTTGTACTAAAGATAGCAATCTGTTGTAACTACCTGCGAGGTGGCATGATCCGAGCCCTTGGCTATCGAATTGATCTTAGCCATTCATTCTATTCTGGACCACTATATAAAGGCCTTGTTGCCTCATTTGTAATTCAGTAGTCAGTAGTTCATAGATATAGTTTTGTAGGAGTAGAATAGGAGAGACTCTCAAAATTCTCTGAGAGGATTTGAAATTGTTGTAAATATTTCTCAAGATTAATGCAAAGACATTGGAGCTACTTGTTTGGTGTTAAGTGTTATCTTGTGGAGTAACATGATTTCTTGTATTTCGATGAAATGAAGAGATGTTTCAATTAGATTAGAAGTAGATTAGAAGTTCATTGATGTAATGTATGTATGTATTGGATATTTGATCAACTCCTAGCTCATTCTTTTAACATTCATCGCCGGTGAAGTGTTGTGTAAAGCTAGTCTGAGCCTTATAATTTGCATAAGTTCGATTGTGGATGCTTGTGTGAGCTGCGCCATTCGATGGGTGCTTATTTAAGCCTTCGTGATTTGAAAACCATTCGCGTAACCTTAGGAGATTGCACCAACTCCATATAGTTGTAGGCATCCTTGGCGAAGTGGAGTTAGGTTTATCCAGGAGTTTGTCTGTTCATACATCATCATTACTTCATTGACCTTAGATTAGCTTTATAAACCCCTTATCTTTTTTTCCATTTCTTTATTATTGCAACCTTGTACATACTTCATCCACACTCAGAGGAGAGATAAGCTAAATGAATGAAGAAGTCTGCGTAAGTCCCTTTGTGATTATCAGCAAGATCACATGTAATCACTGAGTTAACCCATCATAAATCATAAAAAGGAACCTTGGAGTTACTTCACTGGATCACATAGTTCAGCATTTGAAGAGCTTTATTCAAGAGAGAGTGGGATACTCTAGTGTTTTACTCTATTGTTGACTTGTCTAAAAATAAACATCAACATGCAGCAGTCTGAATTTTCAAATCAGAATAATATAACACTGTGTTGCAGCCAGTTTTCTTGTCATTTAGCATTGAATGCATTTTATAATCTAATTTTGTAATACGGGATGGTAGTACCGCCAGGTATCATGCATTGCATGTTCATTTTATTGTAAAACTGGATGGTTTACCTCTAGTTCATATAGTATATCATTCAGCCCGTTTGGCATTGAAAAAGCTTGCTTGTTTAATTACCATTTTGCTCTGATCAAACTTAGACATTCTACCAGTAGCTTTACATCTATACACACTTGTCTGTTGAAGAAGTGTAGCTTTGGATCGGCTCTACTGCCTGCATGCTCTGGTCTGCTTGTCGCCTTCATTCTATAATTGCATACATCTTAGATAGATGTGTGGTCCAGAGCAACATATGCTCTCACCTCGCCCATACTGGGATCTTGGTGATCAGAACGTGTTCGGACATTACATTTGTATTTATATATTAAAAAAAATTGGTGTTGTTACATCAAGAGGAAAGTCACCTGATTCAGGTTTAAAGGGACGCAAGTGCCTCAAGCAATAGGACAACAAACCAAAATTTGGAAGTGTATGCCACATAAATTTCACTTCAAGTCCTGCAGAAGGTAAATTCTGTTGGGACAAACAACCAGAATGGTGTGCATATCGAGAGGGTGGCTTTGGACATGGCATACTTGAGGTGTTTAATTCTACATATGCCTTGTGGACATGACATAGAAATCAAGATGCATACTAAAATAATGGTGCTGTTGGAGATCAAATATGTTTAATTTAGAAGTTGTGTTAAGATTTGCAAATTTGTTCCAATTTGGTGAAGCATTGTCAGTGTAGATTTCTTATTAAATCCCAATTGACTATGGTGGGTTTTCTTGCCTAAAATCATTCCCAGCCATATCTAATACAGTCGTACTGCCAAAAGGAGGAAGCCATACAAATTATATAGACTGCCATACAACTTTGAAGTAGTCACATCTTCTCTTAAGCTAATCGTACATATTTTCTGGGCCATTGTATACTCATTATCACCTGCCATATCATTCCCTACAGCATCATACATCTTAGATGCCTGGTCATTGCCCATTCAGCCACTGCATTTCAATTTCAGGAGGTGTGATGCATTGTACAGTCTACATCAGCTATCTTCTTTTCAGTTTACAATTTGTAATGATCTGCCCCTGTTGTAATTTTTTTGTTTTTCTTATTATGTTATTTTTTAATTAGTTTTTGTGGTCTTTCAGAACTAGACAGAAGTTGCAGAAGGGGTTTGTGTTTTGCATGTAAATGTTTTTTGCAAATACATTGAAATATATAAAATGTATTTAAAACCCAGAAAAACTATAACCCTAATGTATTAATGAACAAAGACCCAGATCATAGAATCATGTAAAATGAATTACCAACACATACCCATTTGCATTTTTTCAACTTGACAAGACTGATGTACATGGACCAGCTACATGCACATTGAAAATCACCTCCAAACACTCAAAAACTGATTGTAGACAGCAAAATAATAGTTTAATAAACAAATATTGTAATCAGTTGTCGGCATCAACCGACGGGTCGGGTCGGGTAGTTTGGAGTCGGTACCAACGGTTGGCATCACAACCAACCTTGGCCGTGAGTATTTAAGTCGTCAATGCATTATAGTTGGGATATCAGTGATTTGACAATAGTTATTATGCAAACATTGGAGTCGCAATGAATATGTATGTTGTTGTCATGACATTGTAATGTTTCTGTGAATCAATGATAAATACAATATTCCATTCTGAGTAATTCTGTTATGGTTGTATGATGCACTATACTACTTCTTATTTCTGTATACTTCATGTTCTGTAAAACACACCATATTGCGGTAAACACTGATTTTTCTCTGTCATACAGATACTGGCAATAGATTTCATAACCCTAGGCAACCCTTTTTAATGTATTATGCATGCCCAAGTTATGAGAATCTCCTACAGGGTGCCCCCACGCCCTTGTACCCTGCTATATGGCCTTGCTGGGTGTTATATCAGCAACCACGAAGTCTGAAAAAACTCATAAACTGGTCAACATATCACTGATTGATCTGCAGATATAATACTGTTTGCCAATGCCCAGGAATCAAATGGAAAGTCTTCATAAAGGCATAAAATGATCTCATAGGATGGTACGGCCAAGACTGAGACTGTACAGCCAGCAGATAAATGTTATTCCAGTCTCAAAACTACTCAAAAATCTCAGAAATCTGCCTCTAAACATTTGTCTCCATCTGCTCATGCAAACTAACTATTATCATGGTGAAATCTCCTCAAAATGGTGTCATTTGCAAGTGAAGCTTCCGTAAGAAGCTCCCAGCAACTCTCCTGATGTTGCCTCTCAAGCATGAGAAGAGTGATCTTACAGGGGGCTACATCCCTACAAAACCCTTGTTCCAAACCCCAAAGCCATGCTTCAGTTTGCTCAATCAAATATATTTTTCAAAGAGAGAGAGAGCCAAAATGAGCTCACAAAAGCTTTTTATAATCCCTTGGCTCCAACACCCAAGGAGGGAAAAGATAATAATTTTAAATTTGAATATTGACCCCCTTGTCCCCACATGGAGTGCCCACTTCTCCTAGCATACAACTTTAAGTTGTAACTTAAACTTCATAAAATAAAGTTACTTTAATAAATTAAAGTAACCTTAGCCAATAAAATATTATAAGTTAAATATTTAATTTAACTTATACTTCGCCATATAATCCCCTAGCCATTCTTGAAATCCAACTACAAAATGCTAGGTGCTCCAACCGGCAGACTCTAAATAGAAAGTTGGCCAACACCGCCTGATAGCTCCTGCCTGACTTGCTATAAACTAAGTTGCCGAATCGCTCTATTAGGCAGCCCGATTCGGGTACAAAACGTCCCGGAATTGGGTACTGGGCCGAATCGATTGTGGGTTCGCGCAGGACACGATTTTTTGTCTGCTGAAACGATTCCAAATTTTTATTGCGTTTTCGGGCGATTCAACGCGTGACGTGGCACTTCCGGACCGATTCCGAACCGAATCCAAATTGTTGTTGACTTCTGACCGCCGCGGAAACCTAAAAAGCGTTTTTTTTAACTTGTTTTAGGGATTTGTTTAGCATTTCTCATTCATTTTCAAAGCCCGACGCTGACATTCTGCATTTTTTTGTCGAAGCCCTAGCATTTCTACTGTTATTTTCGAAGGCCGACGCCGAGGTTCTGCATTTTTGTTGTATTTTCGACGCCCGACGTGCTGGTTATCCAGTGGAACTCTCACGACGCCTCCATTTTTCAACGGCACCTTGCATTTTCCAGCGGAACTCCCACGACGCCTCCATTTTTCAGTGGCACCTTGCATTTTCCACGACGCCTCCATTTTCCACTTCCAGGTTTGGTTTTTCCGCCTGCTTTTAATCATTTTTTCAAATTTCTATAGTTTTTGGTATATTTGTTGACAATTGTATAGTTTTTTTTTGGGGGGGGTATACTATTAATTTAATTATTACTGGATCGATAGAAATAAAAAACCTATTGTATAGTTTTAACTTTTTTTTGTATAGTTTATGAATTTATAATAATTATTAATTTATTTAGACTGAATAGTAAATATTAATATTAATAATATTTAATTATAATATTTATTAATAATTTTATTATAAATTTATTATACATAGATTTTATTTTTGTTTTTATAATAGTTATTATAATTTATAATATATTTAATATTTATCATTAAAATTTAAAATTTAAAAGTCTTTACAGTTTAAAAATTAAAATTTAAAACTAAAGTTAGAAACTTAGAATCATTTAATTTTTAATTTTTAATTTTTATTTCAAATTTATAATTTATTTGTAAATAAATTGACAAAATTGTTCATATTTTATAATATTATTTTTTAATTTTTTAAATATAAAATATTTGTTTCTCAATCTTGTCGATGCAGGCTTGCAGGTAGGGATTCTAGTTTGTTACTATGGCAGCCAGTTGCTCTAACTTCGTCGACAAACCTACCTTCAATACTGATCCAAATTCACCTTTGTCGAGGCATGTAGAGATGTTACAACAGGTTCCAGGTGGCGGACCATTTGTTTGGAAATGCAATGGGTGTGACAAGCAGTATACAAGCTCATATAGTCAGGTCAAAGGCCATTGGTGTGCCATTCCTAGATTGGGAATCAGAGCTTGTCCAGGAAAGAATAGAACACCTATCCCAGCTCATCAAATCGCAGCATATATCAAAGAGCAAGAGGACGCAGATGCAAGAGTTCTGAATAGAGGAGGGCATCCTTTGAGGAGAGGAGGGGGCTCACGAAGGCCACTTGCTTCTTCATCTGATACTCGTGGTGTTGCCCCTGAAGTTGTATTTGAGAGCCACCCATTTTTGGGTAAAAATGTCAATGAACTTGAGCCCGAAAATGTGAAGAGAGCAAGGGGACCATTAGAAAGGGCATTTCAAAATGATGCAAGAGAGATTGCTGATCAAGCCATTGCAAGATGTCTCTATGAAAATGGTTTGGCCTTCAATGTTGTTCGATCTCCGTATTGGCAACACATGGTAAGAAAAATAAGTGAAGCTCCAAAAGGGTACACAAGTCCAGGTTATGAGAAGGTGCGTACCACCTTATTGTCAAAGGAGGTCAAACATATAGAATCTTCATTGTCTCCCATTAGGGGCTCATGGAAAGAAACAGGGGTGTCCATCGTTTCCGATGGATGGAAGGATGCAAAAAATAGGCCATTAATCAATGTGATTACAGTGTGCCCTAAAGGGCCAATGTTTTTGAAAGCTGTGGATTGTGAGGGGCAAGTGAAGGATGCATCATTTATTGCTGAAATCCTTATACAATGCATTTAAGAAGTGGGTCCTCAATATGTTGTCCAAGTTGTAACGGACAATGCAAAGAATTGCAAAGCAGCTGGTATGTTGGTTGAGCAACGGTTCTCACATATATTTTGGACACCTTGTGCTGTCCACTCACTCAACCTCATGCTACAAAAGCTGGGTAATGTTGATGTTTGTTTTTGGACAAGTCAACAATTAGAGTGAAATACAAAGTATCTGACTCCCTCTTGAGCAAAGCCTCTCGAATGCTGAACGAAGTGATCAAACAAGATGACTCCAAGGTTCCTTTCTGATGATTTTGTAAGAGATAGCTCAGTGACTAAGTATGATTTTGTTGTTAAACACAAAGGGACTTACGCAATTGTTCAAATAAGCTATTGATTCAATGACTACGGAAGCGAACACTGGGGAATCTAAGCACTACAACTTATGGCGTAGGATTTGGCAATGATGTTCTTGATTCTAATTCTAAATGAATGGATAAAAAAGGACAAAAGATGTAAGGTTTAGTGATACTAATGTAATCCTAGATGTAAGGATGATTATTGCTCAGGTGAAATCAAACCAGATCCTGCTTCGCCAAGATAGACAACTACACAAGATTGATGCAATCTTCTAGGGTGTACAAGATGTTTAAATCACTTATGCTCATGAAGGATTCAACAAACATAAAGATCAAATTGAAGTTCAATTTTGTTCAGACTAACCATGCACTGCAATTTGCAAGCCACAAACTACAAATGGTGTGAACTTATAGATTTCACCACGAAACAATAAAGAAACCTTCCATTAACTAACATTAGCTTAAAGAAAACTTAATCTAACTTAATATTCGCTTGAAAAATCCAAACCATGCAACACTTCGAAACACATATATAGAGTCACCAAAGCAATGAATCTTATATTATTTCAGAGAGCCTTTTGCAACAATTTCAGAGTTCTCAACCGTACAAATGAGAGCAACAAGAGCCCTTTTATAGACCTCCAAAAGAATGAAGGGTCAAGATCGGTCGGCCAAGCCAATGGACCAGATCAAGCCACATCATAAGTAGTTGTAACAAACTCTTCTTTATTAAATGAAAGAGGCTAACTTTATTAAATGAAGGAGGTTATCTTTATTAAATGAAAGAAGCTATGAAGAAAGGAACAAAGGCACGCTTTCCAAAAGATAATGATGCCACATCATGTGCCTTTCATATAGTAGTACTATGAGATGCAATGAATCTAGACACAACTTGAGCAACATCCTCCATTGGTACACTTGTCGCTGCATTAATGGATCCTTCTGCCACTGCCACATCTGACTCATAGACGCCAAGTGTCTTTTCCCAGTCATTTATCCAGGACTTATTCGCTCCAAGATGAAATGCAAGTGTGAATATGCTATCTAGCTGACCTTCATCAATCCCATCATCCTGAAAGTAGAAGGCCTTGACCTGTTGCTTCATGTTCTCAATAGTGATTTCCCCATATGGATTGCATATTGTTGCCAATGCAATGTGTATATGATTCTCTATTCTTAGAAGAACACTTCTTATTCTGGACATATCTACCTCAATTTTATCCACCAGTTGCCCCTTGTTGTGAAAGGAAAAATACCAAGTGATGAAGTCATGTGGAGTATCCCGATCAATCACCTTATCATGGATTAGATCCTCTAATGGAGTTTCCATTAAATTCTTGAGCTGTGGCATGTATTGCTCTTTGATAGGTTTGAAGTCAGCGCATATTTTTAATAAAGCTTGAACTCGATCCTTGAGATTAATGACCCTGTCATAAACTTACACAATTTCTTCAAGATAGGTATATGCCTTTTCTTCTGTCTTTTTTATCCATCCTTTCATCACCTGAGATGAAGTTCTTATGTTTTCAACTTGGGACATTGTTTCTTGTGGAAGAATGGATGGAGGAATTGGAGTAGCTTCCTTCTGTTGGATAGGCTGCATGACTTGCTGAATGTAATGCTTTAGTGTATTGAAATCTTGTTCAACCTTTAACCTAGCTTCTCTTTCTTGCTTTAACATGATTCTTACACTATTCACTGACTCTTGAAGTTCCTCCTCTATCTGTTCCCTTGTGATTGGACCCATGCCAATAGTAGTCACATTATAATCCTCAGGTGCCATATCTTCTAGATCCTTGTCAACTCTAGGAACAGCTACATGTACCTCTCTATTTCCGGCAGGATCTTGAGTGATTTTGGAAAAGACAGTTGCTTTCTTCTTTTAATTACCCTTCTGTGCATTTACAAGCAATTCTTCAACTAGGGCAGGCTGATAAGTTTCTACGATTGTACTTTCCTCAATCCTTTGCCTCAACCAAGGTGGAAAAGCAGAAAGATCTTGCTGTCTTTGAACTTGACTGTGCTGTACTCGGGCTACTTCCTCATCAGATTCTGCTTGCCCTTCCTCATCTTGATCAAGAACATCATTTTCCTCAATTATAACAGTTGGACTTGAATGAATCTCCTCGGATGGAATCAAGGCAACTTCTTCCACAACTTCAATCTCTTGTATTGGATTCTGAATATTTGAAGCACCTTCCTGTAGATTAGATAGAGTAGATAGATTATTCTTCTTTTGAGGTCTTTGGCTTGATTCTCCTTGATCTTGACTAGGTCTTTTCCTTTTTCTAGCTGGATTATTACCTTGATCATTTCCATTATGTTGTGATCCACTATGTATACTATGTTGTCCTGGTTCTCCTTCATCCATCTTGTTGTAAGTAAGAACTCGGCCTTCATCATTCATCTCTTGCAGTAGTTGATTTATACATGCTTGTGTCATGGCCAAGACTAGCTCTATCAATTCTTCTTCAGATACATCCCTTTTCGACCAATCAACTGTATAAGGCAAATCCTTTATCTTATCAAATTCATCTATCAACATAGTATCCTCCTCCGTGAACTGATCTGGAATCCTGAATACTCTGGAAGCTCTAACCAAATCCCATGTAAGTCTCGAACTCTGAAGTGTTCGAAGATCATCTTCATCTTTTACACTAGCCCAATGGTCTTCCAACTGCATAACATGCTTGTACTCTCTGTTATATTTCCAGCAAACTTGAAAAGGATCAAAATTAAGCCTCTTAGTGCCATGAGTTTGCAAATGATATGCCTGTAGTTCTATTTCAAAACACTCAGCTGCTGCTAATGATGGACACTCCAGATTTTGTTCAAGGAGAAGTGGAAACTGAATCCTGGCTTTCTTCTTCAACTTTTGGAGTCTGATGAGTTCCAAGAGTTGCCTTGTAACTTCTAACATCACCATCCTGTTGGTTGGATATCTGGGTAACCTGTATGGATAAGATGTAAAACCTTGAATCCTTATGTAAGTGTATCTTTCATGCTGAGTATACCAATGTCCATATGCCAAAATGAACTCTCTAGCTGCGTTTGACAACCTTTTATGAAATTCTCCTCTTAGTTTCTTCAGTATGAACATAGCAAACGCATCATTGAACCTTGTATAATGATTGATATTCTTGTAGTGTAACTGAGGATAACACTGATGCGATAAGTACTTATTAGGCCCAATTCCGACTTCTCCTCTTTTGGTCAAACCTGAATAGACTTCATTTCTCGCGAGGAGGTACACCACATAGGAACTCATATAAAATGACTTGGTCTTAGCAAAATTGATAAACTGCTCATGTATACTCTGACTGATAAGCCCAGCCCAATCAATCATCTTCCCTTTAAGAACCGACTTGATGAAAGAGTACATCCAAGGCTGAAAGGTAGCAGATTGTGGCATTCCTGTCATTCTATTGAGAAACATAATCGAGTATCCAATTTCAAGATGAAAATCTGACTTGTGAAATTGCGGAGGATTATTCATATTGAACTTCATAGATGGATTGGCCATCCATTCTCTCTTTATTTCCTGCAACTTTGTCTTTGAATCAACATTGTATTCCTGTTGACCTTGCTATATAGAAATGTTGATCATCCTATCCCTAGTTGGAATGTTGAAAGTCTCTCCAACTGCCTCCTTTTGCAAATAAGCTAATATTGTTCCATCTTTGGCTATAATTTGTCTTGCATCTATGTCATACTTTTTGACACATTCAATGATCATCTCTGAACACGGCAAAGCTGGCGGAAAACAAGCAGCTTCAATAGCTCCACTCCTCATGATAGCTCTAGCAAGACTACCTGTAGTGGGTTCCTCAAGAACTGACTTGATGTCTTCTAAGTTGTTGTTGCCCATATTCGTGTCTCCTGCATTTGTCCACCTTGAAACGAGCTTTGATTCTGGAATTTTACTCTTAACATCCATCCTGATCCTCGCTTGTCTCTCTTTTGAAGTCATTGCCATGATCCTGCAAACTAGACGTGAATAAGCAATCTCAAAAATAAACAATCTAGACTCTACTTCAGCTTCCTTGATGCATTAGATTTATGATTTTTCCTTTATAATTATGAAATATTAACATCTAGACTCAAGGAATCTATCAAAATCCACCTATCCTCTTAAGTTTTACCAACATTTGAACAATTTTTAATGCATCTAATGAAGTAAAAGGAAGAAAATCAGATCAGAAAATGTTCAGATCAGACTTACTTGATAGGCTGCCTTAGATTGATACCTTGAAATCTGATTAAACTCCAAATAAAACCAAATCTGCACTTTGCAAAATCACCTTATTGCTGCTCCTTGAAGACAAAATCTGCTCCTTAAAATGATTCTGCTCCTTAAAATGATTCAAATGACAGCAACAGCAGGTATAAATACACAATTTGCTTTAAAAAACTCCTCAACTACCTAGGCCGACCCTCTTTAATGTAGTGAAAAACATTTAATTTTAGTTGATTTTATTCAATGTGGCCCGAATTTCAATGCAAACCTTGCTTCTTTCGAGAATTATTGGACGAAATAATTAAATGTCTTAACTTCCTCTTTGAGTGCATTAGTTGAGGTTTTGAAGATCTTCTAGATGGGCGCATTGGTTTGAATGTTTAGATTCCTCTAGGGCTGTTGGCGCAATAGATCAAGGATCAGAGATCCTCTAAAATATGAGAATGTTACACTACTTACAACTCATCATCCCCCTTAGCGCATTGGATGGGGTATTCAACATCCTTTGGATTTTCTTCTACATTTATGATAAACTCCTTCACCACTTCACATTGGACGTTGAAATCGAATCCCCTTAAAGGGCGCGTTGGTTGAACAATGTGATTTCCTCCTTGTGTGGCGCATTAGATAGGGTATAGAGGATCCTCTAAGAATTCGCATTGGATAAGGATTTGAAAATCCTCTTGATTTTGCCTTAAAACTTCTCTCCCTTATCTACCTTCTATTAAGCGCAAAAGATCTTCCTTACTAAGTTTTGGCGCATTGGATCATCATATTAGAATCCTCTGGAAATTGATTTAGACTTTATGACTAACCTTCCTTCCAAGCGGCTTAGATCACCAACTTGAGTTCTCTAGAATTTATCTCCATAATGGCGCAACAATCCCAACCAAAATCCCTCCTTCTACTTAGGTCGCATTGGATAGGCATGTTGATTTCCTCTAAAATTCGCTTTGATCCACTTGACTTAGGCGCTTTGGATGAATGCTTTAAAGTCTTCCTCAAAACCTTATGCTTTTCCTCATGTTTGGCGCTTTGGATGAACGTTCTTTCAAAACATAAACATTTCTGCTTTGGGCGCATCACTTCAAGCATTTGAAATCTTCTAGTGAGTATGCCTTAAAACTTTAAAAGAATCATCTCCTTCTTAGGCGCATCACTCCAAGGGATTGATTTCCTCTAAAATTCGCATTAGTTGAAGGTTTGAAATCCTCTGAAATTTTAATTTTTCGTCTCCCTTTTCCTTCCAAAATGATGCTTTAGTTTGGGCGCTTTGGATCAAGAATTGAAAATCCACATCTTGCTCTCTAATTGAATGCGCCTTTCATCACGATTTTGCGCCACTTGGATGTCCCGTCGCATTGGATGAACCTTTTGAATCCTCTAGAATGGTCAGGCATTTTTCAGGGTCATGAGGATAAAGGTATATTGAAAAATATTTAAAGTATAAGTTGAGAGATTGAATTTCTTATACTTTAAATATTTTTCAATATACCTTTCAGGATGTTTGAGATAGGTCTCGAATCCACCAGATTTAACATGCAAAATCTAGAATTTGGAGGATTCACCAGATTTCAGACTTAGTCAATTTTTCAGGATTTCAGGCTACCAGACTTAGTCTTTTCAGGGTCTCAAACATACTTCAGGATTGATCTCAACGTTTATTATCTGGATGGGATTTAATCAAGATTCTTCATCACTGCAAGTTCATCTGCCTCCTAATCATGAACCAAAGATCATAGAAGAGGAACTCATTATGGGATCGGCAGAGGAAGATAACCCAGGATATCATCAAAAAATCTCATTGAAAGCACAAAGCTCCAAAATAAAAAGGGGGGTCCCTATTCCTAATGGGGTGATGTGTGATTTGGTCACAACAGGTAAGAAAATAGATTGGATCAAACAAGTCTATGCTGAAGCCGAAGAGATCCAAATGTTCATTACAAACCACCACACGTCACAGGCCATTTTTAGATCATTCTCATGATTAGAGTTGCTGAAGGTAATTCATTATTCAAACAATGCAAAGTTTTAATTTTATCATTTGTGTTTAAAAAAATTAAGTTTGCATTCTTCTTTGTCTTTAATTTTTTTATTTTTTGTTTTCAAATAGGTTGCTGAGACTAGATTTGCATCCAACACAATCGTCTTGAGACAACTTGTGAAGGTACGAAATGTTGTGACCAAATCACACATCACCCCATTGCAAATGGGGACCCCCTTTTTTGAATTCCAGTGCTTTGCTAAGTCCAAGATGATGTCCTTTGCATGATGAAGTCAGTGGTGTTTGAGCCTTAGAGCCCCTTGATGACCTGATCCTGATGTTTGAGACCCTGAAAATGACTAAGTCTGGTATCCTGATCCTAAAGCACTGAAAAATTGACTAAGTCTGAAATCTGGTGGATCCTCAAAAATCTAGAATCTGCATGTTAAATCTGGTGGATCTGAGACCTATCTCAAACATCCTGAAAGGAATATTGAAAAAAATTTATAAGAAATTCAATATCTAAACTTATACTTAAATATATTTTTCAATATATCTTACCTCGGGCACTGTCAGTTCTGGGCGCGAAATTGCTCCAGGGTCACCTCAAAACTCCGCCTAGAATTTAGGGCGCCTTCCATCATCTAGACAACCTCAAGATTGCGCCTTGGGCAAGGAAGGCTTCAAATCAAAGCGCCTTGATTGAAATTGATGTTAGGAAGCTTGAAACACTGCGAATTTGACAAGGAAGAGGCATTTGAGTTTAGGCGCCCTTTGCATGTTCAGATGATCATAAGAATTGCGCCTTAAGTTGAGGTTCATGAGTTTAGGCGCCTATGCCTTGTTTAGGCGCCTTGATGAGAAATAAGGTTTAAACTATTGATGGATGGCACCTTCAAAGAGGTAGCCTATTTTGACTTCCAGAGTTCATCTAACATGTTTAAAAAGTTTAGGCGCCCTTCACTTTCAAAGTACCCTTCCTTTGGCGCCTTGGTGTAAAGTCATTTACAAGTGCAAGTTGTAGGCGCTAATTCATGCCAATATCATCATCCAATAGCGCCTATTGTGAAGAACCCTCTGGAGGTGGTAAGGAGATGTTTAGATTTGCAAATCGCCTCAACTGAGTCTAGGTGCCCCTCATACCACAAAATCATCAAATTAGCGCCTTGTAGTGAATTGCGCCTAAGAGTAAGTACTTTCATAAGGCCGTAAACTAGTATTTGAAATCATAAAATGACAAATTTGAAGTTACAAGTGTTAGGCGCCTAGCCTTAAGAACATCTAAATGATTGAAACTTACCATTGACCTTAGACACCACTCCCTATAGTTCATAGCATTTTTGGTGCCCAGAGAAGGATTCAATAATATCATCAATTGGCGCCTTGCATGTGGAAGTTCATATTAGCGCCTTGAAGTGGAATGTTGGAAATTTTGAGAAATGAGCGCCTTGAGTTAGAAATCATCAAAAACTCTAAGGAAATAAGCCAAGTCTGTTAAGCGCTTTTGTTTGTCATGCCCACTTCCATGAGCGCCTTAAGGAAAAATCATATGAATAGACATCCAGGAGTAAGTGCTTGACAAGGAAGAAGCATGTTAAGTCATGTTTAATTGTGAAAAGCCTGAAAATGACAAACTTGGAACTATTTAAACCTAGGCGCACTTCCCTATTGGTGCAACTCCATATTGACGCCTAGACTATTAAAATGTTAGGAACGCCTTACATCAAAATAGACAAGTTTGTGGCAAGTAAACTTGGCGCCTTAGATGCAGGAGAGTGGTAAAAGAAGATTTTAGCGCCTAAGGATGAGTTGGTCTCACAGGGGTATAATCAAGTGTTGGAGAGCCTAAAAAATATCAAGAATGAGCAAATAAGTCTAGGCGCCCTTCATGAGACTACTTCATTTTGGCGCCTTAGCATGAAAGAGCATGATATGTTTAAACTAACTCCAATCTTGATGTATGTTTGAAAAGATCCTGAAAATGACTAAGTCTGATAGCCTGATATCCTAAAGCACTGAAAATTTGACTAAGTCTGAAATCTGGTGGATCCTCCAAATTCTATAATCTACATGTTAAATCCAGTGGATCTGAGACCTATCTCAAACATCCTGAAAGGTATATTGAAAAATATTTAAATTAGAAATATATTTTTCAATATACCTTACCCCTTGGACTTCCTTTTCTGGGCGCATTTCTCTACTCGCAATGACTCCAGATGGCGCCTGCAAATCAGGGCGCCTCCCATCATTCCAAACAACTTCGGAATTGCGCCTTGACATGAGATGAACATAGGAGTAAACAAAGATGGCGCCTTGAATGGAATTGATACAAATGACCTCAAGAAGTGAAGATTTCACAAGGAAAATGCATTATAAGTTTAGGCGCCCTTCATGCTTCAAAATTACCTCATTTTAGCACCCTGGGAAGAAACATCTAGTTTTGGCGCCTTGAGGGAAATAACTTAAATTCATCTTTTAAAAGTAGGCGCCCGTTCCTATTTGCATGAACTAGCATTAGCGCCTAGAGATGAGGATAAAACCACTTCAAATTGGCGCCATTTCTAGAGTTTTTGATCTTCAAATAAGGCACCTTATAAGGAGAAAGATTAAGGACATGAAATTGGAGGTCCTATAAGTGTTAAAGTCACCAAGAATTCAAGGAAATAGGTCAATTAGTTTAGGCGCCCTTTGCCTCTAAAATCACCTCATCTTGGCGCCTAAGGAAGAAATTGTGTTGAGAGATACCTTTTGAATGAATCTTTTAAGTGGATTGACTTCTTTTAAACATTACAATTGCAAAAAATCATTTGAAGTGATGAATGTGGGACTAAATTTATGTTAGGCGCCCTTTTACTCCTCTTATTACCTATATGCGCGCCTAAGCTTGAAGTAAGATTTTTGTATGTTTAGAGTGTTTCCTTTGTTATAAATTGATTGATATATTGTTTATCTTGTCTTGTAGGTACATCAAAAAGGATAGGAGTTGTTCGAGGAGTCACCTTTGAGCGGGGAGCTTGGAACCACCTTCATCCAAAGGGTCACCTTCAAAGAAGCATCATGCTAGCCACCATTGGAGATCAGTTCAACATTCATCATCAAGCTGCATCGTTGAAAGGAGTGTTGGTGAAGTTAAGGAGTCATCAAGGACAAGTACTTGAGAAACCTTCAAGTTGCAGAAGAAACATCACTTCAAAAGATCATACCTCAATGATATCATCAAGTTCAAGTGTACTTCATCAAACGGCATCATGTTCTTACAATCTTCAAGTCTCCCCAAGCGGTCATTCAAAGAAGGTGTCATCATGCTATTCACACTTGGAAGAATTTCAAAGATCATCATGAAGAACTACTTCATCCTCATCATATCATCAAGCAAGGCACTTCATCCATTTAACTTCAAGTTCCATTCAACCTTCAAGTCCAAGAGAGATCTCTACTTCATGTCATCATCATCTACTCTTACATGAAAGAAGCATCATCATCTTCTACTTTATTACTCGCTCTACATCAAGAGCATCATCAAAGAAGATTCACATCAACCTGCCTACAAGAAGAAGAAAGAATCATGAAGTTAATTAAGTGAAGCAACAAGTATCATACATTCAATCTACAAGAAGAATGAACAGGGCAAGATCTACAAGATGTATTCCTAAACATACAAGTTCAAGCAATCACATTGAATACATCACCACACTGATGATACAATTTTCAAAGTATGCTGAAGTAGCATCTATGTGGCGAGTACACATCATTTTAAATGCATTAAATGTATCATTTAATAAAAGAAGTCAAAGGGATTCCTATGTGGAAGATATTTTAAATGATTTCGCCTTACCTTATCACATTGGAAAACGTGTCTTCATTGCCTCTCTCTTTTGTGCTAAAAATTGCAAATTGTTGTAACTACTTCTGAGGTGGCACGATCTAGACCCTTGGCTATTGAATTAATCTAAGCCATTCATTGTAATCCTGGACACTATATAAAGGCCTTGTTGCCTCATTTGTAATATTATTAGAGAGTAGTTCAGTTGGTCGGAAAGTAGTGTTGATGATTGTTTTTGGACAAGTCAACAATTAGAGTGAAATACAAAGTATCTAACTCCCTCTTGAGCAAAGTCTCTCGAATGTTGAACTATGTGATCAATTTCTGATGATTTTGTAAGAGATAGCTCAGTGACTAAGTATGATTTTGCTGTTTAAACACAAAGGGACTTACGCAGACTCTTCTCCTTTCATTACCTTGTTCCTCCTTCGGTGTGGATGATGTATGTACAAAGGTCTTAATGATAAAGAAAATGAAAAGGGTTAAGGGTTCAGAAAGCTAATCTAAGGTCAATGAGGCAATGATGAGGTATTGAACAGACAAACTCCTGAATTAACCTAACTTCACTTCGCCAAGGATGCCTACAACTACATGAAGTTGGTGCAATCTCCTAAGGTTACGCGAAAGGTTTTCAAATCATGAAGGTTCATATGAGCACCCATTAAACGGCGTAGCTCAAACAAGCATCCACAATCGAACTTAAGCAAATTATAGCTCAGACTAGCTTTACACAACACTTCATCAGCGATGACTGTTAAAAGCATGAGCTAGGAGTTGATCAAATATTCAGTACAAACATATATTACATCAATGAGCTCTAATCTATTTCTAATCTACTTGAAACATCTCTCCATTCCATTGAAGTACAGGAAACCAAGTTACTCCACAAGATAACACTTAACACCAAATAAACTTCCAATGTTTTGCATTACTCTTGAGAAATATTTACAACAATTCCAAGTCCTCTCAGAAAATTTCTCGAGTCTCCTATTCTACTCCTACTTGCCTACAATCTAATTTCTATATATTACAAATGAGGCAACAAGGCCTTTATATAGAAGCCCAAATTACAATGAATGGCTAAGATCAATTTGATAGCCAAGGGTCTAGATCATGCCACCTCAGAGGTAGTTACAACAATTTGCTATTTTTAGCACAAAAGAGAGAGGCAATGAAAGCACATTTTCCAATGTGATAAGGTAAGGCGAAAGCATTTAAAATATCTTCCACATAGGAATCCCTTTGACTTCTTTTATTAAATGATACATTTAATACATTTAAAATGATGTGTACTCGCCTCATAGATGCCACCTCAGCATACTTTGAAAATTGTATCACCTTTATGTGATGTATTCAATGTGATTGCTTTTGATGATGAATACTTGATATGTATCTTGTATGTTTGGGAATACATCTTGTAGATCTTGCCTTGTCCATTCTTCTTGTAGACTGGATGTATGATAGATGTTGCTTCATTTGATTTAACTTTGTAATGCTTCTTCTTGTAGGATGTAGATATGAATGATCTTCTTTGGATGCCTCCTCTTGAAGAGAGTAGAGAGTAGATGATGACACTTGATTCCTTCATGAAGAGTAGGAGATCTCTCTTGGACTTGAAAATTGTAAAGGCTTGAAGCTTAGATGGATGAATGCCTTTTACTCGATGTAGAAGTTGATGAAGTATACTTGAACTTGATGTGATCTAACATGATATCATTGATGTAGAGATTTGAGGTATGATCCTTTGGAGTGGTGTTCCTTCTGAAAGTGATTCAAACACTTGCTCTCGATGATCATGATGTAGTTGATGAAATGATTCCTTGAAGATGATCTTGCAGCTCGAAGGAACTTGAAGTAGATTGGATGTCTTAGAAAGTCTTGATGAAGATGATGTCCTTCGGATGGATGTCTTCTAGACAATCTTAACTTGATGCCACTTGATGAAGAATTCCAACACAAGGATGATGAAAGGTTCCTTTGAAGCAGCTACATGATGCCTTGAAGCTATGACTGACAAAGATGCATGATGAAATGCTCCAACCTGATGATAATGCCTTAGCTCCTGCAACACAAAGAAAGAAATAATATCAACCTTCTCGATAAACATGATAATATTTGATTTATAACATATAAGAATGCATTTCCAAGCCAAGCGCACTAGATGACAAGTTCTTGATCTTCATTGAAACTCTTAACCTCTTAACCAAATCTCACTCTTCCTTAACCTTAATAGCGCATTAGATTGAGTTTTTAATGTCTGATCTAAAAGATATCTCAGAATTTCAGGCTTAACTTCCTCTACCAGGTGACAGTTTAGATCTGATTTTCTTTTTAAATTCTTCTCGAAATTTCATACTCGGAAGGTGATAACCCTTGGTGCATCACTTCAGGATCCTAAATTCTCTTCGTAATGAGCATATTAAATCAAATTCCTGAATCCTCCAGCGTAGCAAATAAGAAATCAGACTTCTCATTCTCAGCACCTTATCATCTAGCAACCTCTTTCCATATATGGTATTGGATGAAAGTTCTGAGTTCTTCATGTATTGGCGCTTTGGAAGGAACTTTTGAAATCTTCTTGAATGATGGCTGCTAGACTTAGTCATTCCACTTACATCTTGCATTGAGCTCCTTACCTTGAGGTGGCGCAGCAGTCTACAAGATCTGAATCCTCTTATTCTCTATGACAACTTCTTCTTAAAACTTGATTTATGACTTGGGCGCTTTAGATCAGGATTTCAAATCCCCTAGGATTGGCGCATTGGTTCAATGTTTTGAAATCATCCTGATAAACTTTTACATGCCTAGCGAGCTTCTTCTATATGTGGCGCGTTGGTTGGACATCTTAAAATCTTCTTCTCACCTCCCCCCTGGCGCATCGGTTAGCAAGTTTAGAATCCTCTTGAAATATGCCTTGGATCATTCATTTCTATCCTCAAAGGGCTGGTGCATCAGTTAGCAAGCTTAGAATCCTCTTCTTGAAACATCCTAACTCAAGTCATCTCTCCACTCAAAGTGGTGAATCGGTTGAGGTCTTTGCGATCATCCTTAAAAAAATGCATATATCATTGCAAATTAGTCTTGGCGAATCACTTCTACTTAAGTCGCATTGGATAAGGTGTTTGATATCTCCTTGTATTGAGCTCATTAGATCAAAGTCGTTGGATCTTCTTTTCACTTAACCTCTCCCTCACTTTTGGTGCATTAGATCCAATATCAAGGATCTTCCTCTTCTAGACTAATTACCCCTTTCATTGGCGCATTGGTTAAGGTCTTCAAGATCTTCTAGATTGAGCGCATTGGATCAAGTGTTTGATTTCCTCTAAAAGGTGGTCGCATTGGATTAAAGTTTGGAATCCTCTACAAATCAGTCTTTTGGCGCAGCAGATCAGGTGTTAGAGATCCTCTAGATGTTAACGCAATGGATGAGATGTTAGAGATCTTCTTTGGGTCAGCATCTCAAAATAGGGCATTAGATTGAAGTCTTGATTTCTTCTTAAAACTCTTATCAAAAACTGGAATAAAACTCTTTCAATCTTCATTCTAGCGCAGCAGATCAGGAGTTTGAATCCTCTAAGGATCAGCACTAGTTCAAGGTTTTAAAATCTCCTTCTTCTTGAAGGCAAATCCTCCTCCTTGCTTGAGCGCATGGGATAGAGTGTTGAAGATCCTCATGAAACATTAGAAAATTTGCATTCTAATGCTTAAAACCTGCCCTTCCACCTTGGCACAGCAGTTGACACATTTGATTTCCCCTTGAAATCTGCCTTGGCGCACTAGATGAGGTATTTGAAATCTTCTAGGATTTAGTGTACTTGATTTGTTTTTGAATCCCCCTACCTTCTTCCACCTTTAGCGCTTTGGATGAAGGCTTCGAAATCATCCTTGATGTTGACGCTTTGGATAAGAGCTTTGAAATCTTCTAAAATTGACTCTAAGACTTGACCTTTGGATTTGACCTTGGTTGGAGGTCTAAGATTTTCGCATTGGTTAACACCTTTGATTTCTTCCTTGAGTGGCACTTTAGATCAAGTGTTTAGAATCCTCTAGATTTCCTTCCACATGTGGCGGGTTGGTTAAGGTATTCGAAATCATCTAGAATTGGCGCATCACTTGAGGTGTTCGAAATCATCTAGAATTCGACGCATTGGTTGGAGGGTTTGGAATCCTCTTCTATCCTCTATCCTTGGGCGCATTTGTTCAAGCGCGAGGGATCCTCAACTTGAAATCCTCTTGAACGCAGCGTGATTTATGAAGATTTTGCGCCACTTGGATGTCCCGTCGCATTAGATCAACTTTTTGAATCCTCTGGAGTAGTTGGGTGTTTTCAGGGTCCTTGAGGTAAAGGTATATTGAAAATCTCTCAACTTATACTTTAAATATTTTTCAATATACCTTTCAAGATGTTTGAGATAGGTCTCGAATCCACCGGATTTAACATGCAAAATATAGAATTTGGAGGATTCACCAGATTTCAGACTTAGTCAATTTGTCAGGGTTTCAGGCTCCAGACTCAGTCTTTCAGCATCTCAAACATACATCAAGAAGGGTCTCATTATTCATTACTTAGATAGAATTCAATCAAGAGTCTTCATCACTGCAAGTTCATCCTCTAGATAAGACCTCCAATTATAAAGCA
Source organism: Cunninghamia lanceolata (assembly GCA_027924645.1). NCBI lineage: Eukaryota > Viridiplantae > Streptophyta > Pinopsida > Cupressales > Cupressaceae > Cunninghamia > Cunninghamia lanceolata. The sequence continues at coordinate 29,315,867 of BSBN01000021.1, forward strand.
AAATCTTCTAAGAGAGAGACTTATTGGATTGGCAGAGGAAATGAACCTAAGGCATTGTCAAAGCTTCATGCAAAGCATCAGAACTCAACAAAAAAAAAAGGGGGGGGTCCCCATTTGCAATGGGGCAATGTGTGATTTGGTCACAACAAGTAGGAGTAGAATAGGAGAGACTCTCAAAATTCTCTGAGAGGACTTGGAGATTGTTGTAAGTATTTTCAAGATTAATGCAAAGAACATTGGAGTTCACTTGGTGTTTAAGTCTTATCTTGTGAAATAACATGGTTTTCTGGTATCTTGATGGAATGGAGAGGTGTTTCAAATTAGAAATAAAAGTAGATTAGAAGCTCATTGTTGTAATGTATGTTTGTGTTGGATATTTGATCAACTCCTAGCTCATGCTTTTAACATTCATCGCCGGTGAAGTGCTGTGTAAAGCTAGTCTGAGCCTTATAATTTGCATAAGTTCGATTGTGGGTGCTTGTTTGAGCTGCGCCATTCGATGGGTGCTTATATGAGCCTTCATGATTTGAAAACCATTCGCGTAACCTTAGGAGATAGCACCAACTCCATGTAGTTGTAGGTATCCTTGGCGAAGTGGAGTTAGGTTTATTTAGGAGTTTGTCTGTTCATACCTCATCATTGCTTCATTGACCTTAGATTAGTTTTCTTCGAACCTTTATCTTTTATCTTTTCTTTATCATTGATATGTCATCCACACTGAAGGAGGAATAACCTAAATGAAATATGAAGAAGTCTGCGTAAGTCCCTTTGTGATTATCAACAAGATCACATGTAATCACTGAGTTAACCCATCATGAATCATAAAAGGAACCTTGGAGTTACTTCACTGGATCACATAGTTCAGCCTTTGGAGAGCTTTATTCAAGAGAGAGTGGGATACTCTAGTGTTTTACTCTATTGTTGACTTGTCTAAAAACAATCATCAACACGAAAAGCACTTGCTGACATGGTCATCAATGATTCATGGTTCATATGGAGGCAATCCAACACTGAGAGGGCAGCTAATGTAAAGCAAATGATTCTAATTGACACTTGGTGGGATCGAGTGCAATATCTTCTTAGTTTCACTGAGCCCATCATGAGTATGCTCCGCTTTACTGACATGGATAAGCCATGCTTGGGAGAGGTTTATGATGGCATTGACTCAATGATTGAGCAAATGAGATCCATCGTAAATGCAAAAGAGCAAGATCCTGAAGAGACTTTCTTCAAACAGGTGCAATCAGTTTGTGTTGAACGGTGGAACCAAATGACCACCCCACTCCATCTTCTTGCCTTTGCGTTGACTCCCAAATATTACAGCGATGAGATCCTTTCTATGCCAACAAGGGTGCCACCATACTGTGATTCAAAAGTCAACGAGGGGTTAAATAAAGCACTTGTTACACTCTATCCTGATCCTAAATTAGAGGATATAGTTACAACTGAGTTTGCTGAGTTTGCAGCCTCCAATGGGCTAAGTGTTTCTGCTCTTCGCAACAGGTATAAGAAGGATCCTCACTCTTGGTGGTACGTCCATGCCAATAAAATGCCACACCTTCAAGTACTTGCAATCAGACTTTTATCACAAGTAAGTTTATCAATTTTTACCCACCTTCAAACTTTTATTTTTTCATTTTAAAAATTTCCATTTCAAATTTAAAGACTCTAGTCTCTAACAAGATCTCCCTTTGCTTCAATAAGGTGCTAGCTCTTCTTCATCTGAACGAAATTGGAGTACATACTCCTTCATCCACTTAGTGAAGCGCAATCGATTGGCATCAAGTAAAGCAGAGGAGCTAATTTATGTGCATTCGAACTTGCGACTTCTAAGTTACAAGGTTGATGACTACAAGGAAGGGGCAGCAAAGTTGTGGGATGTAGATCCAGAGGGAACTGACTTGGATCTTTCTTCTATTGCACAAGCTGCAGCTTTTGAGGAGTCCAGTCAGCATACTTTTAGTGCGAGTAGTGGGATTCCATGTGGTTCTCGTAATCTACATACATCATCACATGATGTTAATGATGATGATGATGATTTTGATGACGCTGATCAGTGACTAATAATTGTATCATTTTAATTTTGAACAATGATTATCTATCATGACATTCAAGTTTAAACTTTGATATCGAATTAGTATATTATATTTCGAATTTTAAAACTTGTAATTATTTTGTTTAGCATGTGGTATTGATATTCTCAGATTCTGAAGCTAATTCTGTTTCTAGGCTGCAAATATACATTTTTTTTTATATGTATTTTGTACTAACGTACCCAAACCCCCTTCAAAAAAATTGCCGTACCGGCGTACCGGAATCACGTACCTGTACCGGTGCCCATACCCGATTCGGCAACTTAGGCTATAAATAGTAAGTCCTAGAATAACGACCACAAAAAGTTCCCTAACCACATCTATTAGCCTACGGGAACCCCGGGAGTAGGCTAATCACTCCATCTCTCTGAATGGGCTATGAAGGGGACATTACACAATTGCAGCATTCTTTCTGTGAGTTTAGAGTCATTATTGAATATCAATGTGAGTTTATGTTGTATTTCTGATATTTCATCAGCATATAATAAATAATTAGTTCTTAGTCTGTTTGCTGCATGCAAATGAGTTTATGGGTTATTGCTGTTGAATATATCTGCTTATATCAGTAATTTAGTGAGTATCATGGTGTTATTGTTCTTTATATCAATTTTGTACACTCAGACTGCAGCTAACTCTATATCGTCATTGAAGTAGTAAGAGTTTACAGTAGTGCTGTTCTAAATTTCTCCATTCATACCAGTTTATTTAAATCTAAAAAATATAAATAAATGCATATTTTATGAGAAAACCAAAAAGGGTCAATGTAGTGATATCAGAGCTGTGATCTTGCCACCTTGTGAATCAGACGGAAATCAAGGGAGACAGGAAAAAGAGAATACCTCCAGATGAAATGAATTTCTTGCATGAAACCATTAGACAAGGTCATTACACATATCCTCACCCATGATTTATTCTACATCAAAAGTTAAAAAATAACACAGAAATTGTCAAAAATGGGAGAAGCCTGAGTAGCAATTAAACGTCATACCCCAAAACTTGGACTGAATAAATTCCCCATTTGTGGCATCTAAAGCCAAAAATTACCCAACAAAGGACTGCAAGGGAAATTTTAAAAGCATGCAACCAGATTCAGATTCCCAGGATACACGTTAAGAAATTTACCAAATTAACCAAAAAAATCATATGCAAATTGTCAGTGATAAATATCGTGCTCTTATACAAGGTAAAGGTAATTTTTAAGGTCACCTTTAAGCAAGATGCCAATTTGATGTGTGAGACTCCCTTGTGAGCAATTGTTATTTTAACAAATTAACCAAAAAAAAACCATATGCAAATTGTCAGTGGTAAATATCGTGCTCTTATACAAGGTAAAGGTAATTTTTAAGGTCACCTTCAAGCAAGACGCCAATTTGATGTATGAGACCCCTTGTCAGCAATTGTTATTTTTAAAAAGCCCACATTGGTTCTCGGCTCCAAATGTTGGAATTAAAAACACTACACAATGATATCCAGATATTTGATATTATGTCTAACTCTGAAAGTCTAAAAATCTTTAATTGTTCTTCCATTTAACTTATATCCTATTCAACCGTGTGTAAAACCCTAATCCACTCCTAATTTAAATCTGTACCTCCTATATGGATTACACAAACCTTTCACCATCAGGCCCACTCAAGCAGTACATACTAGAGGCCGTGTTCAAATCCCCAGGTTACATAATATTAAGGAATTTCCCAAATTAAGAAAGAAAAAATATGTAAACTTTCAACTGGTGAACAATCTTCCCTATGTTCTAAGTCCCGGGAAACATGTTCAAAAGAATTTATCAGATTTAAAAGAAAGATGGAAATAAGCATGCTTTTGTAGTGTAGCCCTGTGTACACATCCCCTCAGCACATATTAAGAAATTTACCAAATGAAAAAATGAAACATAAAATTGTACACTGGTTAATAATAGCGCTTTAATAGTCTGTAGGGCCAGACCGTCTGTTGTGTTAGAGATGCTCAAGTGTTAAATTCGGTTAAAATAACTCAGCTTTGGTAGCATAGCCCCTTGTCCAGGACATGTATTAAGTGTAAAATTGGTTTAACCCAACACACATATTAAGTGTAGAATTGGGTTAATTTGCACATACTAAGTGTTAGATTGAGTTACCCAATAAACAGGCCAGGTGCAAGTTCCATATGAATTTGTCGGACAAAGTTCATGTCTAATTTTGTCCACGAGAAAATTTTAACAGATCAAATTCAAGTCAGTCTAATTAAACTACTGATTTGTAAAACGCCTGAAATTTACCTCATCGCCCACTTTCCATCTGTTAACGTTTTTGCCCACCGCTTCAATTACCCCTGAACATTCCAGGCCAGGATAAGGAGGTGCCCCTTTAGGCGGAGGGTACCTGCCCTGCCTTTGTAGGGTATCTGCCCTATTCAACGCTGTTGCACATATTTTTATTAGCACTTCTTCATCATTAAGCTGAGGATCATCAACTTCTTGAACCTGCAAGACATCTGGACCGCCTGGAGTTGTTATCACCACTGCCTTCATTTTTTATGCTTTCTGTGAATGTTTTACCGAGTTGTGGAAATTCGAACATATGGAGATGTCCGTGATGAATTAAAAACTGTTTGATGGGTATAGGAGGGCTATATAGGATGCAGTTGTGGGATTGTCGGGATTGAATGGTGAAATTTGCGAACCCCCACCAATACCCATTTAGATAGCTTTGACCTCCCACTTCGAGGGAACGTCTCAATCTATGTATATAGCAAAATGTGGTATATATATATTATTTATTTCAATTTTGGTTTTTTTTAATGATTTTTATTTATTTTTCTTTTTTTTTTTCATATTTATTTATAAATTTAATTTTCTTTGTGTCTTATTTAACTCTTTTTATGCATTTATTTTATCATCGGTTAAAATTTTTATACATATATTTCTACTTTAAGATTTATATTTCTATTTTTGATCAATTTTATAGTGTGTGGAAGCAACCCTGTAGTGTGGAGAAGTGATTCCACACAAAGTGTGATCCAAAATTTAAATTGTTAAATCATATCCTTTTTCATTAGTTATTTGGAGCTAACTTAGTACACAATTTAGTAGTGATTCATTATTCCTTACTATTTAAAGACATTCATTTGGACATTAATTCACACTCAATAATCATTCAAAAATCCTAGAGCATTAAGGAACATTCAATAGGAACGTGTAATGAAACAACTTGCACAATAGAAGAATATAATAGGAAATATGTTGCAAATAATATGCCACTTTAAGGAGAATACCTCCAATAGTCTTCACCAAGAGCACGATACTCGATATGGTGATAATAACTAACCTCTACCTCCTATATATACCATATTTATGTCATGGATGTTACGCAGGTTGACCTAACTACCTATGTAAGACTATATTAATGATTATATAACTTAAATAAGAGTTAAGGTACCACAAAACCCACTACTTATAACCATATACACACTATAGGATTAGGGGTGTAACAAAACATTTCAACTTGAAGCATTAAAAAGAACAATACTTGCATCAGAATTCACATTAAGATCACTTGCATGCTTGCTTATTGTCTACCAACACTAGCCCAAGGCCATAAAGTTGATCATTAAAGGGGGTTGACTAAGGAGAACGTGAACCCTCACAATTCAACAATCTCCCCAAGGTATTTCTAAATACCACCAATCCTTAAACTTCAACAGAGAGAAGAGATTATAGTGAATCAAATTACAAAGGTTTGCACCACACTAAATCAAGACCACACATCAAAGATCAAGTTTGTGTTGCAACAAATTGACCTAAAGCCTCAAAATTGACCCATAAACAATATCAAGTCTACACAAAGTTTAATGTAGTGAGCATATCAAGGTTGACCTATTTTTGAACCTAAAGACTGATTTTTAACTTAAAGACTAAGTTATACTCAACATCAAACTTAATTTTTTGTTATAGTTACCACAAGTGAGTGGCACATCCATTCACATTTAATTTTCTAAAATAGCATTGATTTACCTGCATTATCGTTCTTAGTTGTCATTCAATTAATCCAAATTAATTTATGCCTAATAGTGTGCATTAATTTAATTAGCTTAGATTAACATCAGGAAAAGTATATTTTCCTTCACATCTTTGGTGAGCTCATTTGATCTTACACCACCCTAGGGTTTTGCTTTAATGTTTATACCTTCACTGTTTTAGGGTTTTAAAAATATACTTTTTGATGTTTTTTATTGCATTATCATTTTTAAATCTTGTTAGGGTTTGTGTTCCTACCTATTTCTATTTCATTGCTCTATCTTTCCTCCTAGGGCTTCTGCTTTATTGTCACATTGCTTTCACCCACCCTTCGATGCCTCTTTAGGGTTTCATTTTTAGATCTAATATACCACTATTTTTTGTGATTTTTCAAGTTTGGGAGTGATTAACTTTTTTCATATTGCAATTTTATACCATGAGCTCCTTGCAATATTAATTTTCCACTAAGAAGGAATGCTTGCCTAAACCTTAATTATTGAAAATGTGTTCACAAACTATTACAATTTACATCATGACTGTAAAATATAAAAGTTTATATTGTATTGATTTCACTAGGATATTAGTTACAAAATTTCAATGACTTATAGCGGATTGAAGTGGACCATCTCTAAGTAAGAAGTTAGCTCAAGATGGAAAAATCCTCCTTCTATCCTTAAGCCTTCTATTTGACTCAATTACACTCTATCTACCCAATATAGCATTAAAATCTTGAAACAATTACAATGGATGTATATATGCGCCAATATACTTGAATCAGAGTGTTGATTTACTAAAAATACACATGTTACAAAACATACTTCAAAACAAAAGTATCAAAACTTCTATTATATAAAGCATGTGTACATGACTACAAAAAGTTAATATCATATGCCTCTAACCTTCAACTTCACACTCAACCAAAATCAACCTTTAGCAACATGAAAATAGTAAAACCTATATGATAAAGAATACAATTCAATTTGTGCATAGAAGATACATTGTTTTTATTTATCAAGTTTTATATATAAAGTAAAATTTAAAATTTGGTGCATTAAAAAAAATGTATAGAATATTTTTTTTTTTTTAATTTTACTTTTATTTTGTAGATTATATTTGTTACTAAATTTGTTCACACTAAATTTAGTAAGACCTAGGTGTAGTTGTTTCAAGAAGAATGAAAGAAAACTTTGAAGTTATTGCATTTAATGAATAGTTGATGTCTTGACAAAGTAGAGAAAGATATTCAGTTGTTAGGATAACCCATCAGTCCAATCAGGACTGATGAATCATCATAACAAGTGAATCAAGATGTCAAGGAATCAATCATTCAAGAAATACAGTTGATCTAACATAGTGTTATCTTTCAGAAATTATAAGACAGATTGATTATTCAGTTGATCATATTTGAAAGAAAGAAAGAAATATATTTATTTGAACTGTTATTTCATGCCATGTTTGGAACATACAATTCAGTATCTATTACTTTATTTTATGCATTGATTAAAAAGGAAACATACATACATCAAGTGCATAAGATAAATTAACTGATCATGTTTAGAAGAGGTGTTCAAATGTGTCCCACACAAGCCATGGGAGTGACTAAACTGAGCAATGCAGACATATGCAAGCTATACATCCGATGACAAAGAAAATGATGAACACCTGATAAAATTAAATATCCATCATTGCCTAAGCAATTTGGTTGTTGAATTTGTTGGCAGTCGATCTTTAATCCTCATCTTCAGCTCCAGTTGTATCAATTGTTCCTGCAAAAAATTGGGGAAAGTCCTGTAAGAGCTTTGGATATTTAATGTTATCATATGCTTTTATCAAGCAGACATATCAACTTCTCACATTATGCATATCATATAAAAGATCAAATCAGACATGTGCCATAAATCAGAATATCATGAAGAAGATCAATCAATACCACCAGGAATGTTTTTATGCTAACTTGTTTGTTCACTGTGCAGGTATAGGAAAAGTAATCTTGTTGATTTGAAGACATTAAAACATGTGGAGAAAATGTGGCTCCCACAAGGGTTGAGCCAAGCATGTTCCCTTTTCTATTCATTTGGAAAGGATACCAAAATAAAGACAGGGTGCATCATTCAAAGATATATCATGCATCATAGAATCAAGTTGCAGAGAAAGTGTGTCATCATGTTCATGAAAAGGAGCAGTTGCTCCTATAAACTTTGATTGCATTTGATTAAAACAAATCAGATAAGTTTAGAGTGCCTGAGTCAACTTGGCAGAGTGTAGAAAATAGAAATGCAACCGTGAAAGATAAACCAAGTACAGGAGACTAGTACAGGTATGATCAATTGATTACATCAGATAAGGACATATGCCAGTCAAGTCTCATGTCATATTGAACAGAATGTACATGCTACAGGAGCCATCTAAAATACAGAAATCTTTCTGAATGCATGTATTTATTTAATCTCATATGATCAAATGACATAAACAGCTAACAAAGTGCATTCCAAGTACAAAGACATGTTATAGGTATTCAGATTACTGTGCCTGATGAAGAAAAAAGAAATAGAATAATGCTTCCAATACACGTAGATTTTGTATCATTTGAACAAGTTACAGGTTACATCATTTAGAAGATCAAATAGATGCTACAAGTTTAGATTATATCAATTACAGGTGTATCAATCATACATGACAAATGATAAGCATCTTATAGGTGGTAGACAAAACAATTCAAACATCTGATATAGTACCATGATTAAGAAAAGAAAGAGATACATGCTACAATAATACCTCTAACTAATATAGGTTAAAAGTATTCCTTGTTCATACATTATAGTTTCTAACTAGTATAGTGAAGAGAAAAGAAAGAGATACATGATATGCAAACATACTACAAGAGGATCTAAGTGCCAAAAAGAGAAGTAAAAGATCAACATAATGAAGAGCATCTGACAGTTGACAGGTTTTAAGCCAAAGAAGAGTAAATAACAAACTAGATTCCATGCTCAAGAAAGTGAAATAGTATGACAAGCTATAGAATCCTTTTTGAAGAAAAAGAATGCATACTATGCTATAGAAAATAGCATTTATTATCGTTTAGAAATGTCCAAATATAATTGAAGAAGCTTGTAGAGTTAAGAAGCAAATTACCAGAAAAGCAAAAGGTAATTGAACCCCTAGTTTCAATTTTGAAGAACAATGTCTTATTTCATGTACAGAAATGAAGGGAAGATGCACATAAAAGAGAATAGATACCACGACTGTTATAATGGAGTTTTCATACAGAAAGAAATGTAAAACCATGAAAAAAGATGAAACCCTAATGCCATTTTTATGCTTACAGTGAAAGAAACAAATACAAAAATGTTTTTCTGCCATGGCCATGACAGAAAGAAGCTTATCAAAGATACCCATCATCCAAAAAGAAACCCTAACACATTATTGCAATTATAGAAAAGGAATGGTGCTACAGTGTGTCTCTGTCAAGGTCATGCCAGAAAATGGCAATTACATACATTCTTGTAGAAACCCTTATCAAGTTTTGAAACCCTCTTTCATTTTGCAAATACAGTCAAAAGAGAAAAATATTAAGTATTTTCTGCCATAGTCATGACACTGAATGTATTTCCTATGCAAGATTTAGTGAAACCCTCATTTCAAAGTTAAGAAACTTTCAAGTTTTACATCAGAGATATAAAGAAAATGCTACAGAACGCATTTTATGCCACGGCCATGCCATAAGTGAAAGTATGTAAAGATACCCAGCTAATAGAATCTTAAACCCTTACCATTTCTCAAATTTACAATGATGTAAAGAATATACAGCAAGGAGAGAATGAGAGCTTACCTTTCATTAGCAGAAAGAGGAAACAACATGGCCATGGCCTCCTTGTGAGTATTTTTGTCAAATTTTGCGACATTTGCAGAGTAAACACACAGAAGAAAGATAAAGAATGGTGTCAAAAGAATATAACAGAAGAAAGAGCATGTATGGCCGTGACCATTCAAGGTCAAACAGCTATAGAAAATGATGAACAAATGCTAATCAAACTCAAAGACACCATACTCAACAGTCTCCATTGTCTTCTTCTCATTCAAGAAGTGCAAAGAAATCAACCTCAGAGAGCCAAGGAGAAGCCAAGAGGATCATCAAACCCTAATTACCATGGAAGAGTTGTAGAGCAGCCGACAGGAGGAAGACAAAATGAAAATGATTCAAAGTTTAGGGTTTCTTCACTCTTTTGATCGAAGCTTCTTTTCTTTCTTTTTGTTTTTGACTTAGCAAATAATTATCACTGCATTATCTAAAACCTGACGAGGTCAAAACCTCAAAAGATATGCTTCCTAATCATCACTTGAAGGAGTCGACAAACCTTGTCACTTATCAATTTATTAAAGTCAAAGGTTGGTTGATGATTAAAAGGTAAGGCTTATGCCTATTACAAATTCAAATAAAGTCTTCAAATATATGCCTTATAAAAGATTCATCATAATGTCATTTGTATCATGCAAAGTGACCGAATATGATCAAAGGCAAGGACAAGAAGATGTGTAAAGACCAAATGAGATTGCAAGGTGATAGGACTTTACATTATGATTTTATCATTGCATGATAAAGATTCTTGGAGAGGGTATCATTGTTATTTGCATGAGGATACAAGTATGCAAAGGTGGCAAGGGTTTAGGTTTTGATTTGTTTTTGCATGGAAGATATATGGCAGTGAGGCCAATTTTATTTTATTTTTTGCATTGTAAATGGAGTAATAAGGCAAAGAGGGTTATTATTTTCTCCTTAGTGCATGTGGAGTGATAAGGAGTATTTTTTATGCCTATGGTGTCTTGTAAGACATTTTGATATTGTAAATGGAGTTATAAGGATATATTTTTGTCTTGAATGCATATGGCATGCAACTAAGTTATTTTTTCTCACAAGAAGGTATAAAGGGTTTTTATTTTCTTCTAAGTCCTATGTTTTGCTCAAATCATGCAAATTAGGCAATTGTAATTGGAGAGATAAGGAGTTTTATTTTTTCCTTCTCATCATGCATAATTTTATAGAATAAACTAATGTAAATTAATAGTAAAGTAATATTCTTCAAATTACTTTATTATTTTTCACAAATTGTAAAATCAGAAATAGTACAAGTTGTAACTAACAATAGAGTAATTATCCTCTAATTACTTTATTATTTATTCACATCAATTTTGCAAAAGAAAAATCATGTAAATTGATGAGTTGAGTTAACTGAGGCTATTTGGAGCCTTTTTGCATGATTTGAGGAGCGATTTGAGGAATTTTGGTCAACTTCTTGGTCAAACACATGGAGAGGGTTAACTTGGAGCTATTTGTGCTCAATTTGTGGTAGTTTGGGCCCTTATTTTTAGGGATTTATTGGTTTGCTCGTGGATCACTTTTGAGGACTTATTTTTAGAGGCAGTTAGTTGCAGCTTCATTTTTGCATAACTATATATTGTAAAGCAAAACTTGGTTTTTACTAGTTCTTGCCTTTTTGCTCTTTTACACTTTGAGAGAGAAAGAGGTTTTGTAGCTTATTATTTGACAGTTTTATAGAGATCACAGCAGATTATAGGTCTAATTTATTTGTTTTCATGCAATATTTCATTTATTTTTTAAAATCAAGTAATTGCCTTTCCATTTGGTGCTAATTGTATGAGGTGATTTGATGAAGTTTTACCATGTTTAATTATCGAAACCTTTAAAATTATTGTCTCACTCTTACTTGTAGTATTAAGCATAATGATATTACAGGTCTTAGGTTGTGTTACTAAAAATAGTTCTTTTATGTTGCGAAGAATCTTTTTCCTTCATAAAGAACAATTTTTCAGTGTTCCTTAGAAGTACTTTTGTGATATTTATGCCATTATTAGATTGTGTAGGTCAGATTTCCGAATTCTATTGTGAACCAGATTGTAAATTTTCCATCCTTATTAGGTGCATCACCAAATTTTACAGTCTTATTTCCTTATAGTTTCCTTCTTACCCTTTTCCAAAATAGAAAAAAATCATAGTTTCAAATAGAATATTTTAAGGGAACCAACCCACAATCTAGAGGTTCAAACTCACTATAGGTCACCCACAACCTGAGTTTGTCCCCATGTTTCGAAGGATTGCAAAGTGTCACAACTTTGCATAAGGGTACAATCCTCATTAACAACAATTTTTGGCACACTCGGTGGGACATTTGAAGTGATTTTTAGTTCAATAAAACTTGTTTTTTCTATTTTTTGGTGTGAATAGTAGAATTTTTAGCCTTTTAGAGGTTTATTTTCAAGTACCTGATGACTCTAATACTTTGGTTTTATAGATTAGATCTTGCAGCTTATGAAAAATTATCAAACAATGTTGAATAAAGATTCTGAGAAGAGGCATATTCAGTTATCTCCACCAAAGAGGAGGATAAAAGCAAATAAAGTAATCAAATCAACGGATTCAACAGTTGTTTCAAATCTGCCAAGTACACATCTAGAGTTTGTTTCTCATCAGAATCTATTATTTGCAAGTTCATCATTAGAATTTCATAATTCTCCACCAATAAGCCCAAGAGAGTAGATTCTTGTTTTCCAATGGGAACTTCTTCTTTTAGAGCTTGTAGAGGAAGAACCTGTGTTACAAGAAATATTTGAAGTAGTTTCAGTCTAAGTACCAACTCAAATACCATCTACTCCAATGTCTCTACTCAGAGGAGGAGGTGGAGGGCCCGTACCACCTTCTGGAGGAGGTGGAGGAGGAATACTGCCTCCCAGTGGAAGAGGTGGAAGAAATCCACCACCACCAAGAAATCCACCTTTTGTTACATTTAATGGAGGCAGCCCCTTGATCTGAAGCAACAGGATGATATACCAATAGTTGCATTGAAGAGTTTACCAAGTTTCACAAGAGAAGATGGGACTACACCTATTGAGCATATCAGAGATGTGGCTTCTTTGTGTTATATTCATCACATTACTGAGGAGAACATAGAAATCAGGTTATTGGCAGCATCACTAATAGGTAAATCTCTTCAATGGTTTAGAGGCTTAAGAGTCAACTCAATTACATCTTGGGATGAATTAGGTACTGCTTTAAATAGGCAATTTCAGGATAAATTTGATCATTTATCACTAGTTGAACAAATGACTACTATTAAGAGAGCTCCATAAGAGCAAATGTCAGATTTTAATTTCAAATCTCATAAAACATGGAATAGAATTCTTGAAATAGTGAAACCCTCACCAGAACATGCTTTTTTGTATTATTTAAGGGCATTAAATTCTGATATTACTGTTATGATACAATCTATGGGTGGGGTAATTTTACCATCTACTTTTGATATTGCAATAAGAGTAGAAAATAGTTTAATACAATTTGGTAAAATTGCACCAAGGCCTCCTATGCCAATTTTTCATGATATTCAGCCTTCAATGCCATTATCAATACCTCTTATTGCATCAATTCCTACTATACTAGTCTTTGGCTATCAAACAAATGTGAAAAATAATGTTGATCCAATCCATTCTGATGTACACGAAATCACAAAAGAAGTGACAAAAGAAATGGCCAAATTATTGCAAGACAATCAACAAGAAATGGAAAAGTTATGGCAGACTATGAATAATAACTTAATAAGCCTCAAAGTTCAACCAAATCAAGATACAAGACCATATGAAGCCCCATACCAAGCAAATAGACTTGGTTATCAGGCAGACTATTAGGGTCAAAGAAGAAATTATAACAATAGGCCAAATTAGCAGTATAATCCAAATGTTGTTAATACATCAAAAGAGCTTATGCCCATACAAAATAATATGATTTAGAATTATGCATGGTGTTACCCATGTAATCAGCCTCATAACCAGGCCACTTGCCCAAATGGGATAGTAAGTCAAGCTTTAATGGTGCAAAATAACTATGTTGCTGCTGAAAATTCAACAAGTGATGTGAATGATCAGCTAGATACTCAGACTCAGCATGTTAGTCCTGATGTAGCTTTGATGAATTGGCAGACTAATGAATTTTGTGGTGTAAATCAATTACCAGGTCAAAAGTAGTTTTTTACTAAAATTGCAACAAACACAAGATCAAAAAAGAGAGTTGTTGACTTGCAACAACAAGCTAGAAATGCAAATCAGCAAGCTAATACTAATAGGCAGCAAGCTAATACTAATAGGCAGCAAGCTGGAAATGTACAACAGCAAGCTGATAAGGGAAAAAGTACAGTTTCTATAAGCCAACAAGGGTAGAATCAAGCTTCTACATCTAAAGATCAGCATATTTTGTCAAGAGGCCATAAGTAAACAAGCAGCCAACTAGAGACCAACCAGAAGTTGTTGTCCCAGTAAAAATACAACAAAAGGTTAGTGGTCTTGTTTTCAATATTTTGGATCGTATGAAAAAAGGCAACAACAAGCATGTCTATTTTAGATGCTTTACATATTCCAAGACAAAAAGATTTATTACAAGATGCATTATCTTAGTTGTCCTTGTCAAATGAAGTACAAAAAATAGATCAACCTCAAGTAATGCTTACAAATGAGGTAGAAAAAAGAATAGAACAATCTAAACCAGTAGGCAAACCTCCACCATTCTATGTCACTTTGATTGTAGGTGACCATTTGGTTCATAATTGCATAATAGACTTGGGAGCTAACATCTCAATTATGTCAAAACAGCTAGCTAATAAGTTAGGCTTGAAATATGAACCTATTGTTAGAGGTGTTGTACAAATGGATGGAACTAAGATCAATACAGTTGGAATGTTCAAGAATCTAGGCCTTACTCTTCATGCTTATCTAAACTTTGTTATATATTAGGATATTTATGTTATTGATATGCCACCTACCTTTGCTATTTGCTTATCCAGAGATTTTACAGCAAGGTTAGGAGGTTATTTGTCATCTGATTGGACACATTGATTTTTTAGAACTAGATATGGAACAAAGGTTACAATCAAATCTGAGCCATTGGCCAATGATCACTTGGAACCTTATACACCAAGCTCAATAAATGCAAATCTTTCTATTTTTTATCAAGAAGATTTGGTTCATGTTCAAGACCCAAGTACATCATTAGAGGGAATTCTTGATCTTGTGTTAGACCAGTGGGCAGCAGAAAACCATGAAACAAATCCATTTGACCAAATGGATGAGATAGGCTTAGGTGTATATATGATTCAGGAGAAAAACACAGTTATTCCAAATCTGATTAAAGGAGAAAAACAACAAGCTATTGAAGCTGAAAATAATGTTTGGGAGCTTTATTTTGATGGTTCTAGAAGCAAGATTGGTGTTGAAGGAGGGGTTGTTTTAGTTTCTCCCACAAGTAAGAAATACAAGTCATCTTTCAGATTTGCTTTTAGCCGTTCAAACAACTCAGCTGAGTATGAAGCTTTAGTTCATGGACTAGAATGGGTGAGGAAAAGAAAAATTAAATGTTTAAAGGTCTTTGAAGATAGTGAATTAGTTGTTAAACAAGTCAGAAACCTTGTTGCTACAAAGAATAATTTTATGAAATTATATAAACATAGAGTTTGGGACATGATAGAAGAATTTGATGCATTTAATTTGATATCTATACCTAGAACTGATAATAAGCAAGCTAACAAACTAGTTGCTATAGGAGCTGAATATGATATTCATGTAGAGATGAAGAATGCTCATACTCCTTTATATGTCAAGGTTGATGTAAGACCATCTGTTTCAGATTATAATATCAGCTGGCAAGTGTTTGACAGTGACGAACATATTGTAAATTTCTTAATGGAAGAGGCTAAATTTTCTACAAGTAATCATCAGAATTTTTTGCAGCAATATGATGATCAAATACTACAGTTAAGATCAAATAATTTGCCTAAGGGTTTGGTAACCTTAGAGTCAATCTTTAACACTGATGATCAGGTAAGAAGAGACAAGGCCAGCTTGTCAGTGAAATAGGAACACTATGAACCTATTGAGATCTTTAAAGGGAAGTTACTCAAGCTTAGAAAGATATGTACAAAGGAAGAACAACAAGCATTCATCCAGCTTTGTCAAGAGTTTAGTGATATATTTGCATGGGAATATGGAGATCTAAAAGGTTTCAACCCAGAGTTGGCTCAGCATACAATTAACCTTGAACCCAAGGCAAAACCTGTCAGACAGAAGCAAAGGCCACTAAACCCAAAGTTGGAAGTGCTTATGAAGACTAAACTGAATAAACTCATTGAAGGTAATATCATTTTTCCTATCAAACATACTTCATGGGTTTCTAACTTGGTTCCTGTCAGAAAAAAGAATGGAGAAATCAGTTTATGTGTTGATTTATGTGATTTAAATAAAGAATCTTTAAAAGATCACTATCCTTTACCATCCATGGAGCAAATCTTGCAGGTTAATTCAGGATTAGAAAGATTCCCTTTGCTAGATGGTTATTCAGGTTACAATCAAATTCTAGTAAAAGAAGATCGGTACAAGACAACTTTTACCACTAAATGGGGAACAATGGCTTACAAAAAGATGCCATTTGGTTTATCAAATGTAGGTGCAACATTCCAGAGAGCCATGGATATGGCCTTTCATGATCTGATTAATAAGTTTGTGCTCGTATACTTAGATGATGTGACTGTTTTTTCTAAAAAAGTTGAAGATCACTTTCATCATTTGAGACTAATTTTTGAAAGATGTAGAGAATTTGGTGTATCACTTAACCCAAAGAAGAGTATTTTTTATGTTCGTGAAGGTAAATTGTTAGGACACAGTGTCTAAAGATGGGATATCAATTGATCCTAAAAGAATCACTGCAATATTGGCATTACCTCTTCCTGCACATAAGCAAGGCTTATATAGCTTTCTAGGAAGAATTAACTTTGTAAGAAGGTTCATTCCTAACATAGCAGCACTTTTACAACCTCTTACAACAATGCTAAAAAAGAATATTCCTTTCAGCTAGACCAAAGAATGAAAGCAGAGCTTTGAAGATATAAAGGAGGCACTTGTTGCTGCTCCAACATTGATAAATCTAAATTTTGATAAAGACTTCATTTTATATGCATTTGGCAGTGTGGATACTATATCAGCTATACTTTATCAGCAGAATGATGAGGGATTGGAACATCTTGTGGCATTTTTCAGCCAAGTTCTACATGACTATGAGGTAAGATATTCTTTTGTTAAAAAACATGTATTGGCTGTTATCAGAAGCCTGAAGAAGTTTAAATGTATGCTTTCAAATAATAGAATTTAGTTAATGGTTGCCCATCCTATAGTTAAAGAATTCTTGCTTAGTAAGGATTTAAGTGATGAGAGAGCAGGGTGGATAACAAAGGTTATGGAGTGACATCCAAATTAAAGTCACCAAGCTGGTCTGAGGCAAAGGACTATGTGAACAGCTTGTAGATTATGAAAAATACAGCAAGGAACTTGAAGCAGAACCTGAGACAGTGTTACAAAATGATGAAGTAGCTGTTGTCCCAGATCCCCCTACAAGTTGGGTGAATGATATGATCCATTATCTACACACTGGTGATTGTCCTCAAGGCCTGGATAGATCCAAAAGAAGATATTACAGATTGTAGGCAATTCCCTATGCTGTGATTGATGGAATATTATACAGAAGAGACTTTAATAATGTTTTACTAAGGTGTGTGCAACCAGATCAAATTCAAAAGATTCTAGAGGAATTTCATGATGGACCTTCTGGAGGTTATTTTGTAGCTAGAACAACAGCTTTGAAGATTATGAGAGTTGGTTACTATTGGCCTGACATGTTCAAGGATGCACATGAATGGGTAAAGAAATGTTTAAAATGTTTAGTTTTTGTAGGTAAATAGAGACTTGTAGCCATGCCCTTACATCCAATTCAAGTGGAACAACCATTTGGCAAGTGGGGATTGGACTTCATTGGTCCTATTAATCCACCTTCCAACCAAGGACATAAGTGGATTTTGACTGCTACTGATTATTTCACTAAATGGACTGAAGCAGTTGACTTGAAAGAAGCTAATGAAACATCAATCCTGAATTTTTATCAAAATCTAGTGTCCAGGTTTGGTACTCCTGACTCTATTATTTTAGATAATGCTTTAACATTTATTGGATTAAGAGTATCTGATTGGTATATCAAAAATAACATATTTCTGAATACTTCATCAAATTATTACCCTCAAGGTAATGGACAAGCTAAATCAACTAATTAAAATCTAATTAAAATCATAAAGAAAATAGTTGATGAAAATCAAAGGTCTTGGCATGATAAGTTAAAATTAGCCTTATGGGCTGATAGAATTACACCTGAAAGAGCAACAGGTAATTCACCCTATGTGCTTACATATGGAAAAAAAGTCAAGTTACCAATATCATTGGAGTTACCAACTCTTAGTTACATAAAAGAGCTAGAGTTACTTGAGGAACACCTGATGGAAATCAAGATTGCACAACTGATGGAACTTGAAGAAATCAGAAAGGAGTTCCTGAAAACATTGGAAAAACACCAGGCCCAAATGAAAAGGCCATTTGATAAAAGAGCAGTCCTAAGAGTCTTTAAAGAGGGAGATCTGTTTTCCAAATGGAATGAGTTAAAGAGCAGACCTGGTCAACATACAAAGTTTGATACAATGTGGGATGGACCATACATAATAACAGGATGCAAGCAACATAATGCATTCTAGCTTGCTAAGTTAGATGGAGAGGTGTTGCCAATCCCAGTCAATGGGATTCACCTCGACTTATGCTATTAGAGAAGCAACCTTATGCTGCAAATAAGTGCTTTGCACTTTTAGTTCATTTGTTTTGTTTTGTGTTTTGTTTTCCAAGAAGTGCTTTTGCACATGTTGCTGGTTTTGTTTTAAGCAAGTCAGTTTAGTTTTAGTTTTCAGTTTTGTTGTTGTTATAGTGTTTCAATCAGTTTTGAGTTGCAGAAGATGACTCTATGCCTAATGGAATTGCAAGGCTACTGCTTCTAAGTTGTTTAGCGGGAAAACACCCCTAAGAGGTTGCCATAAATGTTACTAACTTTAGTTAGTCCTAGGTGTAGTTGTTTTAGGAAGAATAAAAGAAAACATTGAAGTTACTGCATTTAATGAACAACTGATGTCTTGACAAAACAGAGACAGATATTCAGTTGTCAGGATAACCCATTAGTCCAATCAGTACTGATGAATCATCATAACAAGTGAATCAGGATGTCAAGGAATCAATCATTCAAAAATAACAGTTGATCTAACATAGTGTTATCTTTTAGGAGTTATAAGACAGATTGATTATTCAGTTGATCATATATGAAAGAAAGAAAGAAAGATATTTATTTGAATTGTTAGATCATGTCATGTTTGGAACATACAATTCAGTATCTGTTACTTTATCCTATGCATTGATTAAAAAGGAAACATACATACATCAAGTGCATAAGATAAATTAACTGATCATGTTTAGAAGAGGTGTTCAACTGTGTCCCACACGAGCCGTGGGAGTGACTAAACTAAGCAATGCAGACATATGCAAGCTATACATCCGATGATAAATGAAATGATGAACACATGATAAAATTAAATATCCATCATTGCCTAAGCAAGTTGGTTGTTGAACTTGTTGACAGTTGATCTTCAGTCCTCATCTTCAGCTCCAGTTATATCAGTTGTTCCTGCAAGAAATTGGGGAAAGTCCTGTAAGAGCTCCGGATATTTAATGTTATCATATGCTTTTATCAAGCAAACATATCAACTTGTCACATCATGCATATCATATGAAAGATCAAATCAGACATGTGTCATAAATCATAATATCATGAAGAAGATCAATCAATACCATCAGGTGTGTTTTTATGCTAACTTGTTTGTTCAATATGTAGGTATAGGAAAAGTAATGTTGCTGATTTGAAGACATTAAAACATGTGGATCTAAAATGTGGCTCCCACAAGGGTGAGCCTAGCATGTTCCCTTTTCTATTCATTTGGAAAGGATACCAGAATAAAGACAGGATGCATCATTCAAATATATATCATGCATCATAGAAACAACTTGCAGAGAAAGTGTGTCATCATGATCATGAAAAGGACCAGTTGCTACTATAAACTATCATTGTAGTTGATTAAAACAAAATAGATAAGTTTAGAGTGCCTGAGACAACTTGATAGAGTGCAGAAAATAGAAATGCAGCCATGAAAGATAAACCAAGTACAGAAGACTAGTACAAGTATGATCAATTGATTACATCAAATAAGGACATATGCCAATCAAGTCTCATGTGCATATCAAATAGAATATATAGGCTACAGGAGCCCTCTAAAATACAAAAATCTTTTTGAATGCATGTATTTATTTCATCTCATATGATCAAATGACATAATCAACTGAAAAAGTGCATTCATAGTACAAAGACATGTTACAGGTATTCAGATTATTGTGCTTGATGAAGATAAAAGAAATAGAATAATGCTTTCAAGACACATAGTTTTTGTATCATTTGAACAAGTTACAGGTTACATTATGTAGAAGATCAAATGAATGCTATAGGTTCAGATTATATCAATTACAGGTGTATCAGTCATACATGACAAATGATAAGCATCTTACAGGTGGTAGACAAAAGAGATCAAACATCATCAACAATACCATGATTAAGAAAAGAAAGAGATACATGCTACAATAATACCTCTAACTGATATAGGTAAAGTATTCCTTGTTCACACATTATAATTTTTGACTGGTACAGTGAAGAGAAAAGAAAGAGATATATGATATGCAGACATACTACAGGAGGATCTAAGTGCCAGAAAGAGAAGTAAAAGATCAGCATAATGAAGAGCATCTGATAGTTGACCAGTTTTAGGCCAAAGAAGAGTAAATGACAAACTAGATTCCATGCTCAGGAAAGTGAAATAGTATGACAAGCTGTAGGATCCTTTTTGAAGAAAAAGAATGCATAGTATGCTACAGAAAATAACATTTATTATCACTCAGAAATGTCCATATACAGTTGAAGAAGCTTGTAGAGTTAAGAAGCCAATTACCAGAAAAGCCAAAGGTAGTTTGAACCCCTAGTTTCAATTTTGAAGAACAATGTCGTATTTATGTACAGAAATGAAGGGAAGATGCACAGAAAAGAGAATAGATGCCATGACTGTTATAATGGAGTTTTCATACAAAAAGAAATGTAAACCCATAAAAAAAGATGAAACCCTAATCCCATTTTTATGCTTACAATGAAAGAAACAAATACATAAATGTTTTTCTACCATGGCCATGACAGAAAGAAGCTATATCAAAGATACCCATCATCCAAAAAGAAACCCTAACACATTGTTGCAGTTACAGAAAAGAAATGGTGCTACTATGTGTCTCTGTCAAGGCCGTGCCAGAAAATGGCAATTATCTACATTCTTGTAGAAACCCTTATCAAGTTTTGAAACCCTCTTTCCTTTTGCAAATACAATCAAAAGAGAAAAATATTAAGTATTTTCTGCCATAGCCGTGACATTGAATGCATTTCTCGTGCAAGATTTAGAAAAACCCTCATTTCAAAGTTAAGAAAATTTCAAGTTTTGCATCAGAGATACAAAGAAAATGCTACAGAACACATTTTATGCCACAACCATGCCATAAGTGAAAGTATGCAAAGATACCCAGCTGATAGAATCTGAAACCCTTACCATTTCTCAAATTTACAGTGATGTAAAGAATATACAACAAGGAGAGAATGGGAGCTTACCTTTCATTTGCAGAAAGAGGAAACAACATGGTCGTCGCCTCATTGTGAAGATTTTTGTCAAATTTTTCCACACTTACAGAGTAAACACACAAAAGAAAGATAAAGAATGGTGTCAAAAGAATATAATAGAAGAAAGAGCATGTATGGCCGTGGCCATTCAAGGTTAAAGAGCTATAGAAAATGATGAACAAATGCTAGTCAAACTTAAAGACACCATACTCAACAGTCTCCATTGTCTTCTTCTCATTCAAGAAGTGCAAAGAAATTGACCTCAGAGAGCCAAGGAGAAGATGAGAGGACCATCAAACCCTAATTACCATGGAAGAGTTGCAGAGTGACCGACAGTAGGAAGACAAAATGAAAATGATTCAAAGTTTAGGGTTTCTTCACTCTTTTGATCGAAGCTTCTTTTCTTTCTTTTTGTTTTTGACTTATAAAATAATTATCATTGCATTAGCTAAAACCCAACAGGGTCAAAACCTCAAAAGATATGCTTCCTAATCATCACTTGAAGGGGCCGACAAACCTTGCCACTTATCATTTTATTAAAGTCAAAGGTTGGTCGATGATTAAAAGGTAAGGGTTATGCCTGTTACAAATTCAAATAAAGCCTTCAAATATATGCCTTATAAAAGATTCATCATAATGACATTTGTATCATGCAAAGTGACCAAATATGGTCAAAAGCAAGGACAAGAAGATGTGTAAAGACCCAATGAGATTGCAAGGTGGCAGGACTTTACATTATGATTTTATCATTGCATGACAAAGATTCTTGGAGAGGGTATCATTGTTATTTGCACGAGGATACAAGTATGGAAAGGTGGCAAGGGTTTACTTAAGGTTTTGATTTGTTTTTGCATGGAAGATATATGGCAGTGAGGCCAATTTATTTTTTTGCATTGTAAATGGAGTAATAAGGTAGAGAGGGTTATTGTTTTCTCCTTAGTGCATGTGGAGTGATAAGGAGTGTTTTTTATTCCTATGGTGTCTTGTAAGACATTTTGATATTGTAAATGGAGTTATAAGGATATATTTTTGCCTTGAATGCATATGGCATGCAACTAAGTGATTTTTTTTCTCACAAGAAGGTATAAGGGGTTTTTATTTTCTTCTAAGTCCTATTTTTTGCTCAAATCATGCAAATTAGGCAATTGTAATTGGAGAGATAAGGAGTTTTATTTTTTCTTCCCATCATTCATAATTTTACAAAATAAACCAATGTAAATTAATAGTGAAGTAATATTCTTCAAATTACTTTATTATTTTTTGCAAATTGTAAAATAAAAATTAGTACAAGTTGTAACTAACAATAGAGTAATTATCCTCTAATTACTTTATTATTTACTCACATCAATTTTGCAAAAGCAAAATCATGCAAATTGATGAGTTGAGTTAACTGAGGCTATTTGGAGCCTTTTTGCATGATTTGAGGAGCGATTTGAGGAATTTTGGTCAACTTATTGGTCAAACACATGGAGATGGTCAACTTGGAGCTATTTGTGCTCAATTTGTGGTAGTTTGGGCCCTAATTTTTAGGGATTTATTGGTTTGCTCATGGATCACTTTTAAGGACTTATTTTTAGAGGCAGTTAGCTGTAGTTTCATTCTTGCATGCCTCTTAGTGAGAGCAAACTATATATTGTAAAGCAAAACTTAGTTTTTTCTAGTTCTTGCCTTTTTGCTCTTTTACACTTTGAGAAAGAAAGAGGTTTTGTAGCTCATTATTTGACAATTTTGTAGAGATCACAGCAGATTACAGGTCCAATTTCTTTGTTTTCATGTAATATTTCCTTTATTTTTGGAATCAAGTAATTGCCTTTCCATTTGGTGCTAATTGTATGAGGTGATTTGATGAAGTTTTACCATGTTTAATTATCGAAACCTTTAAAATTATTGTCTCACTCTTACTTGTAGTATTAAGCATAATGATATTACAGGTCTTAGGTTGTGTTACTAAAAATAGTTCTTTTATGTTGCGAAGAATCTTTTTCCTTCATAAAGAACAATTTTTCAGTGTTCCTTAGAAGTACTTTTGTGATATTTATGCCATTATTAGATTGTGTAGGTCAGATTTCTGAATTCTATTGTGAACCGGATTACAAATTTTCCATCCTTATTAGGTGCATCACCAAATTTTACTGTTATATTTCCTTATAGTTTCCTTCTTACCCTTTTCCAAAACAGAAAAAATAAATAAATAAAAATCATAGTTTCAAATAGAATATTTTAAGGGAACCAACCCATAATCTAGAAGTTCAAACTCACTATAGGTCACTCACAGCCTAAGTTTGTCCCCATGTTTAAAAGGATTGCAGAGTGTCACAGTTTTGCATAAGGGTGCAATCCTCATCGACAATAATATTAATAATGACGACAAACATTTGTCCTATGGTACTACTTAATTTACAATAAATGAAATATAGCTTTAAAATCCATATAATATTCTCTATGACATTTGAAATATGTCTGTATTATATATTCGTTTGTAGTCAATTGAAGAAATGCTTTGTAACAACTTCAATTTTGTTTGGAATACGATCCCCAATTTCCTTTGCTTTTCTCAATCACACTTGGAATGATATTTTTGCTTGTGTGCTTTTATGGTTCCAACACATTAGAATAGAAAGTTATTGCACTTATATAATAAAGGTGTGCTTGCTCTTATTGTAAAGGTGTACATTGAAGACAACATGAAGTTAGTTTGTGTTAAGCAATGAAAATAAACACACAAAAATATTATTTTGGTAATGTGTACAAATCTCTTGATGCATTGTTATAAATTGTCAAGCATCTACCTATACATCATGAAAGTGTGAATGTATTAGGTTAGAATATTTTTCTAAAGCATATATTATGAAGATAGTAATGAAAAGAATACATTAAAAGGTTATATAAGTCCTCTTCTTCTTGATTGAGAGGATAGTTCTATGTGTCATAACAACAACACCTAGTTTTAAAAATAACACAAATAAAAATAAGCAACTATATACGCCTAAAAATGACACGACTCCATCCAAATAAATATTCTTAAATATTTATTTAAGTCAAATTCTTCTATCAATAAATAAATAAATATTTTTTTATTTGATTCATATTCTTCCAACAATTAAATAAAATCAATTTATTTAATTATGAATTCTTTAATTCTTCTAATTCCTCCAACAAATTAAATAATACCAATTATTTAATTAGTTCTTCCAAATTCATTCTAAATTAAATAATATCAATTATTTAATTGTTTCTTCCAATAAGTTTAAATAAATCAAATATTTATTTAAGTTGTCTATTTCTTCTAAACTGAGTTATCTCTAAATATAATTCAATCCTTGTGCACATGCAATTGAATATTCTAAATATTTAATTAGCTAAAATATCTTCTCATCCTCATGCAATTTCCAATCTCTAGTTTTATTCTCTTAACTGATTAATCTATTCTTTTAATTGATTTAATTTCTTCAGTTAACTCGTTCTTCTATTTTATTAATTCTTATCATGCAAAATATAGCAAGACACATGTCTTCTTCTATTCACGCACATTCCTCAACTGTTTTGTATCGTTGATCTTCTCATTCTTCTTGTACCGTTGATCTTCTCTCTCGTGAGTCTATAAATTGAACCCTATTCTTCCATTTCATTCATCCAAGCTTTTAGCATTGTTACTCTGCAAGAATTACAGTGTGTCTTTGGCACCCAAGTCATTCCTTTTGCTTGCAATCAACTTGTTACCATATCATTACCATTGTTGTGAAGCTCATCTTCATTACAAAGCACTATCATAGCCATTCTCCATTGACAATCTTGGAATAGCAAGGAAGTGCACTCTCTGAGGGCCTTATTCATACCTGTAAGATCGATTAAGATAGGCAACCAATGGAAGTTATGAAGTATTGAGGTTGCAAAGGTTTTTCGTCTTTGTTTGTTTGATCTTGAATATTTCCCTTTTCGTTGAGTTTTGGGTATTATTGATATTGATATATTTATTGTTCATGTTTACTCTAATTTTCTCTTAACATTTTTGGCACCCACCATGGGGCCTAGCCCCAATTTAACCCAAAAATTGAGTTTTTGTGCATTAGGAAGCTGTACACAGGAGGAATCTGTGCATCTGCCCCATCGTAACACGCATATGCTGTCTATTCTAGCGCATCCAATCTTTCAACGCATATAGTCTCTGTTTCGGCGCATATAACCTCTGATACGGCGCATCTGCTAGTTCTACACATATACTCTGTATTCCTACACTTTTGACCTCTATCTCAGCACATTTGTACTCCTACACTTCTGAGATCTATTTCTACGCATTCAGACTTTGAAGTTGTGTATCTATTTCAAATAGTGATTTTAGGGTTTTCTTGTGGTTTTGCTAATGCTAACACTTTTTTGCAGGAATATTCTTTGATCCACTTGCGGGCTAGGTAATGGTCTAGATCATATAGCTGCACTTGTTAACTCACACTTCGATTTCTAAATGAAAGTAAATGGATGTTCATGCAAATCTCACATAGTCTTAACTAGGAGGGTGGTAATGGAATTATTGCTATCTTGCATATCATTGAATCATTTCTATATTGAGATCTTTCAAAGTTAGACAAATTACTATCTTGGTAAAATTGAACCATTGCTATCTTGTTATCATGTCAAAGTTAACAAATTCTTGCTATTTTGGTAAAATTGAACCATTGCTATCTTGTTATCACGTCAAAGTTAACAAATTCTTGCTATTTTGGTAAAATTGAACCATTTCTATCTTGTTATCACTTCAAAGTTAACAAATTTTTGTGCATGCCTAAGTAGATAGCTCATTTAGTCTTTTTCATTTTAAGTAGGGGAAAAGAAGCATTGTCTTTTGTGTTTTGGGAATGATATTAGGCCTATGCTCTCCCCTATCTTAGGTGACCAAATGCCAGATATATCATTTTCGCATGTGTTTTTCCTTTAGAGAGGCCTGCCCTTGGATACCTGTCTGTCCTTGGGGAATGACCTTAAGTGGTAACAAGCTAAAGCCAAGCTCTACCAAGCCACTATAAATAAATTGTGTTTGGAGCGAAAGTTTCAAACAACGAGTGAAGTTGTGTTATACCGACAACCAACCTCCCCCAAAACCCTGCAAGGTGCAACCCTTGCAAGCTGGGAGACTCCATGATGGAGAGTAGTGCTGCCGCATGTATAACCATTCGAACGGTTGCACTTATTAAACACCTTTGTTTTTAGTATGTCAAAAGCCCCTATAAGCCAGTGCAGGGAAGGGTGATTATTACCTCCCGAAGATGCATCACCTAGAAATAGGGAGAATTTGGTTTATATTGTCCCAACCAACCTAGGATTTGTACTTGCTTTCTTTTAGGAAAAAAAGAGTCAAAAAATCACAAAAAAAATAAAAAACCATGAAAACATTCTTTGTGTTTGCCATGTCTTCTTGCCATAATTAAACAAAATCATAGAAAAAGACCATCTTGCAAACCAAGAAACCAAAAACATCAGAAAAATTGCAAAAACACTGAACAAAACTAGAGTTGCGCATTTGTTATCTGAAGTTGCGCATACATACCAACTTTCTACACAATTACATTGACCTACTACGCTTTTATCACCTGTTACCGTGCATTTGAATTTCACTTGTCCTGTGCATTCATAGTGACTTGTTGCACTTTTATCCCATTATGCTGTGCATCTGTTTCTACGCATCCGTGACAGTGAGTATCTCCCCGCATTTTGAGAAAAATTTGTTCACCTTTCTGGGTACCCATTTTAGGCTAATTCCAAATTCTGAGATTAGATTTTACCTTGCAATCATTTTTCCATCCATTTCGCATCAAACTCTCTCTTTCGTTAGTTGTCTCACCCACCTTCTACCAAGTCTCCATAGAGCAAAGTCAAAGTATCCTATATCAGATTAGTGCAAGACCCTTTTTTTGGATCATATCAGATTCAAGTAACCCTAGTAGGTCACATAACTTCGCTAGTGGTCTTGTGCACAACTAGTTTCTACACAGTAAACAGGTATCGAGTACCCTTACTTGTGGCTATTGTTTGGTATCAGCCGTCTTACTTGGAATCTTGATCAAAAGAGTCTCTTGTTCAAATCTCGTCACAAGTATCCTCTTATTAATAGTCTCCACCAGCACCTTACCAAAATCTCTAGTTTCATCCCACTGCTTCCCATGCCACCTTGCATGGTTTTAACCAGATCTCAATACAAAAAATAACTTGAAATGGCCAAATCATCCAACCGCATTGTCACTCCTCATGATAGTGATGAGGAAATATCTCATGAAGAGTATCAAGGAACCCTCCAAGATCAAAAATTTCAACTCTTGCTAGAAAACGTGCTCCATGAGGACCCTCACAAGTACTTTATTCATCTTGCAAATCTAGGGCTTAAAATCCCTACTAACTTTGATCTCAACAAACTAAAAGAGACCGTAGAGGAAACTCATGAAAACTGCATTGGTGAGGACAAAGGAAAAAAATTCATAGACCCAAACACACCTATAGAAGAAATGAGGAAACAAATTGAGGGTCTAACACAACAAATGACAGATCTCAAAATGGGAACAAACACTAAAACTTACTCCTTGGAAGACATCACACCATACCCCTTTGACAAAAGTTTGAACATGGTGCCCTTCCCCTTTTGGTTCGAAGTTCCTAAGTTTGAAAAGTACAAAGGGAAAGGAGACCTAAGAGATCACATTAGGGAATTTAACGTTGCGTGCATGGAAGTAGCTCATAATGAGACCTTCTTAATGAGACTATTCCCTATATCTCTAGGTA
Source organism: Cunninghamia lanceolata (assembly GCA_027924645.1). Classification (NCBI taxonomy): domain Eukaryota; kingdom Viridiplantae; phylum Streptophyta; class Pinopsida; order Cupressales; family Cupressaceae; genus Cunninghamia; species Cunninghamia lanceolata. The sequence goes on from BSBN01000021.1 coordinate 29,344,395, forward strand.
GTCAAGCCATGGAGTGGTTCTCACAACTTCCACTGGGTATCAAAACGTTTGATGAGTTAGTAAACAAGTTTGTCACGCACTTCTCGTATAACATTGAACACGAAGTCTCCATGCTTGACCTATGCAACACAAAGCAAAAGAGTGGTGAATCCTTCTCCTCCTTCTTACAAAGGTGGAGACAACTCACGAGCAAATGCTCATATGACGCGCCAGAGAAGCAATTGACAGAGATGTTTGTCCACAACCTTAACTCAGATCTAAGCTACCAAATCTAAATTCAATGCCCTACATCATTTTTGAAGGTCATTGAGATGGGATTATTCATCGAGAAATCTATGATCACCAAGGGGCAAATAAAGTTGTACAAGGACCTCCCTAACTCCAACTACACTATGAACAAGTTAAAATTTTGGACAAAGAATAAAAATGTCATCAATGATGGAGTGGTTGATGCCAAAGTAGCGACTCCCAAACAACAACCATTTTTTTACTCTAAGAGGAGAGGCAAGCAATGCTACGCCCAACAAAGCATTCTCTCAGGAATCAAAGCCATGGTACAACTCCAATCCTAGGTGAAAGTTCACACCACTGGGTGAGTCCCAAGATTCCACATTGAGAAAGCTATTAGCCAACAATGAGATCACTCTCCCTCCAACAAGAGACTATGAACCTCAAATAAAACCTCACTATTGGAAAGACACCAATTTCTGTGAGTATCATAGAGGAAGAGGCCATACAACCAACAATTGTATCCATCTCAAACATGTCATTCAAGACATACTTGACCAAAATCAAGGAGGTGCTCAACAACATACCTCTAACGAGATGCATGTGGCATACAAAGATCCGCTTCTCAACCACAACATGTCATACAACAACAATAATCGCAATAGGCAAAATTAAAATAATGGAATAATAATGCTAACTATGTGAGTGTGCTGTTCAATTATACCATCAACTGCATATTAGAGAACATCTGACAAATCAATGTGGTCACGTCCAACCAACAATTAGGACCCAACAAAATTGATTGAAAGGAAGCTAAGTGTGCAGAAATTGCTTCCTACACTAATCTAATGAGGGGAGAGCTATACAAATTCAATTTAATCCTTACAATTACAACAACATAGAACATCTAATAGAGATATTGCAGCAATACACATGAACTAGAAAAAAGACAGAAGAAGAGAGACAAAGATATACGGTGGGGAAAACCCTTATCGGGTGAAAACCCCACACTCAGAAACTTGCACAATGTATTAACAAATCTAAAATTGTTTACAATACACTTGCAATGCAAGCTTCAATGGTCTTTGACACTTGTATCTGGAGTCAATCCGGTAGCATAACAGTACCTGTAAAACCTATAATACATCTACTCCTCCAAGCACCTATTTATATAGAAAATACAAGGCAATATTGGACCTATCTTGGGATGGGCATCCAACTTGGCCTCATGGCCTAAAACCCTCGCCTAAGGACACTTGGTCAACATTGTAGAATGTGCCTGACACTTGTCCACAGCTCCCATGCCAAAGGGGTCGCCTAAATCCAAAATGGGCTATGACAGATGCTCTTACGACTCTTACAACCGTCATAGAACCTGTCACAGCAGTTACAACTTACAGCTATAAGAGAATCTGTCATACATAGGCTATAAATAGCATATTCTCTTATAACATGTCATAGTCCACCTTGGGGCACCCAAATATGCCTTTTTCAAAGATGCTTCATCACACATGTCTTCACCTATCTTACAACCTTCTATTTTTGACTCTTACATGTCATAACTTTGTCGTAGGAATCTGTCATAACCATTTTGGTCAACATTCCCTTACACATCATCCAAGATGCTGACACTTGGAAAAATTCTCCTACCACTAAGTGGGACACCTATCTCCTCATGTGAGGACAAAATTACAACTTATCATCTTCCATGTAGGATGACACATCACCGTGCCACATCCCACAACATGACAATATGGAATTTACAATTATTTACAACTTAGGCAATGAATTAATAAATACAAACATAAATAATGCAAGGAATTACCAAGGTTGAGACACCTTAATTCCCAACATTCTCCCACTTGTTGAACACCTTGTAAGAGCTAATAGAATAATAGGATTTAACTGCTATAGGCTGAGACACCCATAGACTCTGAACACCATTTGAACTTCTCTGTGCTCACTGGCTTCGTCAATGCATCTGCAACATTCTTCAAAGTATCTATCTTCTCCAAATTTACCTTCCCATCCTCTACCATGTCTCACATAAAGTGAAACTGAACATCAATATGCTTTGTTCTGGCATGGAAAGTTGGATTCTTCGCAAGGCAAATCGCACTCTGACTGTCACAACTGATCGTTATCTAACCTGCATTAACACCAATATCTGAACACAATCTCGTAAGCTAAATGGCTTCCTTACAAGCATGAGTTGCTACCATATACTCAGCTTCTGTCATGGACAAACCAACCACAGGTTGACGCTTACTCATCCAACTAATAGCACCACCAAACAATGTAAACAAATAAGCATTGGTGGATCTCTTGCTGTCAATGTCACATGCCCAATCTAAATCCATGAATATCAATAGAATGCAGAGGTCCTAAAACATTACCATGATAGAATATGGAATACTTGGAAGTACCCCTCAAATATTTGAACACTCGCTTAACTACATCCCAATGAACCCATCCAGGATTAGCCATAAATTGACCAAGGAATCCCACTACTTGGGCAATGTCTGGCCTTGTACAGACCATAGCATACATCAAACTGCCAATAACACTAGCATAAAGTACTCTTATCATGTCCTCCACCTCACTAGGAGATTTTGGACAATCCTTAATAGATAACTTTGTCCCCAAAGAAACAGAAACACACAATGGTCTACAATCTGCCATGCTGAACCTATCCAACACTATCTTCACATACTTACTCTGGCTTAACCAACGTTTTTTGTTAGCTCTGTCTCTTCTAATTTCCATTCCTAGAATGTACCTGACTGCCCCTAAATCTTTCATTTCAAACTGTACTGACAACTATGATTTGAAATCAAAAATCATATTCTTACCCTTCCCAATGAGCAACATATCATCAACATATAGTGCAACAATGAGAATATTATCACCATCAAACTTAAAGTACACACAGTGATCTTATTTCAATCTCACAAATCCAATTGACAACACAAAGGCATCAACTTTCAAGTACCACCTCCTAGGAGACTGCTTCAAACCATACAAAGACTTCTTTAATTTGCAAACCAAATTTTCTTTACCTTTCACCATGTAATGCTCTAACTGTGACATGTAGATTTCTTCCTCCAAATCACCATGAAGGAAAGTTGTCTTCACATCCATCTGTTCTACCTCCAAATCATAAGCTGTTGCGAGAGACAACAAGAATTGAATGGATGTCAGCTTTGCAATGGGAGAGAAGATCTCATCATAATCTATTCCCTCCACTTGTGAATACCCCTTCGCAACCAATCTGGCCTTATACTTCTCAACACTACCATCTGCACCAAATTTCTTCTTGAACACCCATTTGCATCCAACGGGTTTCCATCTAGGAGGCAAAGGCACCAAGTCCCAAGTTTGATTCTTTTCCAAAGAAGCCATCTCATCCTCCATGGCCTCCTTTAAGGAACCTGCATCTTTCATATCCAAAGCCTCTGACACAGTTCTAGGTTCATCACTGTTAGTGATCAAAGCATAAGCACAACTAGAATCAAGCAATGTAAAACCAAACCTTTCAGGTTGCTTTCTTATCTGTGTAGACCTCCTCAATGGCTGAGGTTGAGGTTTAGCTTCTTCATCTAAGCTTTCAGAGTTGCCAGAGCTCTCCTCATCATCAAGTCCAACATTGTCTTTCTGTTCAGTCTTCTCAGGGGTAGTAGGAAACTGAACAACATCCTTTTTCTTATCTTTTTCCTCTGGCTATAAAATAGTGGAAGAAGGTGTAAGCTCTCTAAAGATGACATTCTACTATACAACACTTTTTCAGCCACAGGATCCCAATGCTTGTATTCTTTCACATCGACACCATAGCCAATGAAGATACACTTAACAGCCTTGTTCTCCAACTTTGATCGCTTCTCCCTAGGCACATGTGCATATGCCTCACAACCAAAAACATGAAGATGCCTTATTGAAGGCTTTCTACTAGACCACACCTCCATGGGTATCTTACCAACAAGAGCTGATATAGGAGATCTATTAACAAGATAGCAAGCAGTGGCAACAGCTTCAGCCCAAAACTTTCGTTCTAGGCCAGCTCCACTAAGCATACTCCTAGCCTTCTCCATTAGTGTCATGTTCATCTTCTCTGCAACTCCATTTTGCTACGGGGTGTATGGAGTTGTCTTATGTCTTTCAATCCTAAGTTCCTTGCAATATTTATCAAATTTTGTAGAACAAAACTCACCACCGTTGTCAGTTCTCAAACATTTAATCTTTTTACCAGTCTAATTTTCAGCAAAGGCCTTAAACTCCTTAAACTTGCTATAGACTTCAGATTTATTTCTGAGAAAATAAATCCATGTCCTTCTACTATAATCATCTATAAAAGATACAAAATATATAGAATTTGATAATGAAGGACATTCACAGGACCAAACACATCATAATGAATGAGGTCCAACACACCAGAAGACTTATGAGAACTCGAATAAAACTAAACATGGTTTTGTTTTCCATATATGCAATGTCCACAAAAGTTGAACTCAAGATTACAATCATCTAACCCCTCGAAAAGGTTCTTATTTTTTAGGGTACGCAGACCCCTCTCACTAATATGGCCAAATCTCTTATGCCATAACATTGTCTTTCCAGTAGGAAGTTTAATTTCCAATGCACGATTACAACCATCAAGACTAGATACAACAGATTTCTTTACTACTAGTTTAGATGGTGGGGATGAAGTGACTGATGCCCTCTTCCTTGATTTAGAAGAACTATTGCATTGTGAAATGCATGCCTCCAGCTGAAATAGAGTACCTCTCCTAGTACCCTTAGCAAGCACCATAGCTCCTCTAGTCATCTTGCATCCTTCTTTTGAAAAGACATATGCACACCTGCTAAGCCTAGGATGTGCATAACCCCAGAGATCCCCTTCACTCATCCATCAGGGAATCAGATAGAGACTCTTCCATGACCAACAATCTTTAGATGAGAGTCATCACCTAGATACACCTTTCCACATCGAACTCCTCATACTTGGTAAACTAGTCTTGATGCGAGGTCATGTGGAATGATGCATCAGAGTCAATCAGCCACATATCATCAGATGCATGGGTTGCTAGGGTTGCAATGAAAGCATCACCATCTTCTTGTGACTTGTCAGAATCTGAATCAGGAGCTTTTCTTCTCCTCTTTGCATTCCTTTTGCAAATGCCTAGTTTTGCCATAGTTCCAACATAGAGCCTTGGACTTTCTAGGAGATTTAGATCTCCCACGGGATTTGAATCTATCCTTCTCATCTTTCTTGTCCTTTTTTTCCCCTTTCTTCTTGGGTCTTCCATGAACTGCAAGAGCCTCTTTAGCTGCCTCAGAAGACTTTCCCTGCATCTCTTTAGACAAAAACGAAGAAACCACTTCATCCATTTTGAATGTGGTTCTTCCAATAGCCATAACAAGGTGATCCCACGAGCCCGGCAAAGAACAAAGTAGGGTCATACATCGATCCTCCTCCTCCATCTTCACACCAACAGATGTTAATTAAGCAACCAACATGTTGAAAGCATTTATATGTTCAACAACGGATCCTCCATCCTCCATTCAAATAGAATACAACTTCTTTCTCAGAAAAAAAAAAAAAATTTATTGACTAGGGATTTGGCTTGATACATATCTCCCAACTTCTTCCAAAGCAAGTTTGCAGTAGTTTCCTCATGGACATTTAACATAACAGAATTAGTAAGACTAAGTCTTAAGAGACCCTTAGCCTTCTGATCCTTTAGATCCTAATTAGCTTGTGACATTGCAGCCGGTTTAGTGCCACTGATAGCTTCCCAAAGGTCTTGCTCTACAAGCATGTCTTCCATCTTGAGCTTCCACCGCTTGAAATTAGTGCCATTGAATTTCTCCACCTCTATCATTTCGGATGTGCTTGCCATCTCTCTGCTACAATAAGATTCGGAATACTCTACAGAAACTCCCACTCAACTTAAGATCAGCTCAAGAAACCCCTACCTAACAACTAGGACCAAAGGTGATCAAGCTCTGATACCAACTGAAAGGAAGCTAGGTGTGTGGAAATCGCTTCCTACACTAATCTAATGAGGGGAGAGCTATACAAATTTAATTTAATCCTTACAATTATAGCAACATATAACATCTAATAGAGATATTGCACGAATACACATGAACCAGAAAGAAGACAGAAGAAGAGAGACAAAGATATACGATGGGGAAAACCCTTATCGGGTGAAAAACCCCACACTCAGAAACCTGCACAATGTATTAACAAATCTAAAAATTGTTTACAATACACTTGCAATGCAAGCTTCAATGGTCTTTGACACTCATATCTGGAGTGAATCTGGTAGCATAATAGTACATGTAAAACCTGTAATACATCTACTCCTCCAAGCACCTGTTTATATAGAAAATACAAGGCAATATTGGACCTATCTTGGGATGGGCGTCCAACTTGGCCTCATGGCCCAAAACCCACGCCTAAGGACACTTGGTCAACATTGTAGAATGTGCTTGACACTTATCCATAGCTCCCATCCCAAAGGGGTTGACTAAATCCAAAATGGGCTATGACAGATTCTCTTACAACTCTTACGGTCATCATAGAATCTGTCATACACGGGCTATAAATAACATATTCTCTTACAACATGTCATAGTCCACCTTGGGACACCCAAATTTTCCTTTTTCAAAGATACTTCATGACACATGTCTTCACCTGTCTTACAACCTTCTATTTTCGACTCTTACATGTCATAACTTCGTCATAGGAATCCTTCATAACTGTTTTAGTCAACATTCCCTTACACAACATCCAAGATGCTGACACATGGAAAAATTCTCCTACCACTAAGTGGGATGCCTATCTCCTCATGTGAGGACAAAATTACAAGTTGTCATCTTCCATGTAGGATGACACATCACCGTGCCACATCCCACAACATGACAATATGGAATTTACAATTATTTACAACATAGGCAATGAATTAATAAATACAAACATAAATAATGCAAGGAATTACCAAGGTTGAGACACCTTAATTCCTAACACTTATTGCAGCATCATCACCCGCAGTGGTAAGGTCACATTGAATACCCTCCCTCCAAGGTCATCACCTTCTCAATCCAACTCCCACTAGTATAGTGTCATAGAACAATTGCGGAAAACTCCTTCTCACATATCCATCTTAGAGTTGTTACATCTGTCTGCCTCCCAAAATGAAATTCTCGATAAAGCCCTAGTGGAAATACTTATACCCACGAACTTGGCCCAAGAGAAGTTTCAAGCCATGGTAGGAAATCTAACCTTCTCTAGTTCCATATCGTTTACCGAATAGGATGACCCCTCAGTGTCTCAACCTCATAACACACCCTTGCATATCATCGCTTTCATCCATAAACACCACATCAAAAGAGTCCTCATTGATGGAGGAGCCGGTTTAAATATTTGCATGCTCAAGCTAGTCCTTACATTGGGGTTCTCTAAAAATGCAGTGGATCCTAGGAAGAAGATTACTATTAAGGCCTATGATGAAGAGGAAAGAACTACTAAAGGAACAGTGATATTACCAATACAAGTGGGACCGGTGGTAAAAGACATTGTTTGCCAAGTCCTAGACAGGGAGCTAGCCTATAACATTCTCCTAGGTAGACCATGGATTCATGCCATGAAAGTTGTGCCCTCTACCTACCATCAATGCATAAAATTCCCTCATAACGACAAACAAGTCACCATCCAAGGTGATCCCGACCCCTTTTAGCATTGCAACTCTATCTGCTCAAAGCCTGATTACATCATACCCAACAATAGAGCATCTATGTACCCTACCTCACAGCATGATTCTACCTCCAAAGATTCCTCATCCAAGCCCAAAAGAGCAAAAAATTACCATCAAAGAAATGAGATTAGGGGAATAATCCATCAAGCACAGCCTCAACTTGGCCAAAATGCCTCTATCTCCTAGATCCTTTGGGCGACCCAAGTATTTTCCAAAGCCATCCTCCTACACCTCCTATAGCTCCCTTTGTAAAATGGGGGACCCTATCAGATGAAATAGAGGAAAGAGATATCTTATAGTGGCTCTTCATAGAAGAAGAAGAGAATACACAACAAGAACCACCTAAGCTCCCAATAGAAATCTATGGGCGAGGTGAGTTTATCTTACACATAATGGGTTATGAAGGTCAAGGTCCCGTTGGCCTAAGAAAAGCAAAAATAATAGAACCCATTCAACCTTCTTCATCCTCATTGACAAGAAATACAAAAGGTCTAGGATACAAGGACAAGGGCAAAGCAAAATCAAATGCTTGTCTTGTGGAAATGATCCATAACCTTCAAGAGGACAGTGACACAAATTGCAATGAATATGAGTGGGATGAGCTAATAGAGAACTCTTATGATGACAAGGAAGTTGACACCGTTCAAACTTATAACCCCTACCATGAGGGACAAATGCTAATGCATAGACCATTAGAGTGTGATTCACCAATTCCTGAGAATATGACTTTCGAGGAAGGTTCAAGTTCTATCGCAATAAACAATTTAGAGCAAAGTACCATCCCAGACCCTCTCCCTACCAATACTCCTCACATATCCATTCAAACTATCAATGAATCAAATCTATCCTCTGACTCCTTCCCACTTATGCATCCCGAACTTATCGACTGGGATCTACAAGGAACCCTACAACTAGACATGTTCCAAAATGATGATGCCTACATTGACTACATGGAACTTAGGGACCACCTACCTATAGGAGATCATAAAGCTGGCTTCATCATTGAACTCAATACCATGGCTTATTTCAGAGAGGATGCCAAGCCTTCCAGTCGCAAAAATATCAAAATAAAAACTAGATCTAATGGTGAAAACTGCTCTGTGACAGTATCAAATCCCAAAATAGTAAAAAGAAAAAATGCATCTGATGGTGAAAACCCAACTGTGGCACTTGACGATGGAAGGCTTAACACTCTCCTCGACGACATGCACTAGGAGAAGTCTCAGATTGTTGTGGAACCTACAAAACCTGTTAACATTGGAACAAAGGAACAACCTAAGATCATCCACTTTGCTAAGTCTCTAACCCCACCAGAAAAGACTAAGTTTGTACCATTCTTCAAGAAAAAAAAAAGTCAACTTTGCTTGGTCATACATAGATATGCCAAGATTGGATCCAGATTTGATTCTACATCATCTTCCACTTGATCTAGGAGTGAAACTAGTTAAACAAAAACTTAGAAAGATGCATCCACACATTGCACTACTAGTGAAGGAAGAACTCAATAAACTACTAGATGTAGGGTTCATCAGAGCAATAGACTATCCAGAGTGGGTCTCTAACATAGTGGCAGCATCCAAACCTGATGGCCGAGTCAGATTATGCAATGATTTCTAAGATCTAAACAAAGCTTGCCGCAAGGATGATTTTTCGTTGCCAAATATAGATATCATAGTTGACTTAACAGCGGGGCATACCATGTTATCTCTCATGGATGGCTTCTCTGGGTATAATCAAATCAGGATAGCACCAAAAGACCAACATAAGATAGCCTTCACTTGTCCATGGGGCACTTTCTGCTGGAATGTCATGCCATTTGGGCTAAAGAACGTAGGAGCAACATATCAACGTGCTATGACCACCATCTTCCATGATATGATGCACGTCACAATGGAGGACTATGTAGATGACATCCTTGCAAAGTCACTCACTAGAGAATCACACCTGGATGTGCTAGAGAAGGCCTTTAAGAGACTAGAACAATTCAAAGTCAGGTTGAATCCAAAGAAATGTGTGTTTGGAGTCACCTCAGGGAAGCTCTTAAGCTTCATTGTATCATCAAATGGGATCAAAGTGGATCCTACCAAAGTCAAGGCTATTATGGATATGCCACCACCCAAGAATATTACTCAACTGAGGTCTCTACAAGGAAAGCTACAAGAAATCCGTCGGTTCATATCACAACTAGCAGACAAGTGTCAACCTTTCAGTCATCTCCTACATAAGAACATTCCATTTAGGTGGGATGAAAAAGGCAAAGAGGCATTTGGAAAACTGAAGGAATATCTTATGAATCTACCTATCTTGATGCCTCCTATCCAAGGAAATCCAATGTTACTTTACATATCTGCTACACCAGCAGCTCTTGGGGCCCTTCTATCACAACAAGATTACGAAGGTAAAGAAAGGGTTGTCTACTACATCAGTCGCACATTGGTGGGCTACGAATTGCAATACTCTCAAATAGAAAGATCATGTCTTCCTATGGTTTTTGCTTCCCCAAAACTATGACATTACATGCTAGCACATCTAGTCAAACTTATTGCCAAGATAGATCCACTAAAATACCTATTAAGCAAAGCAACTCTAACAGGTCGCCTAGCCAAGTGGGTAATGCTCCTAAGTGAATATGACATTGAGTATGTAGATAGAAAGGCTATCAAAGGACAAATCATTGCTGATCAGTTAGCAGAAGCATCATTAAAGGATACCACACCAATGCAATTTGAGTTTCTAGATGAATCATTATTCAATATCACAACACACTCATGGAAACTCTACTTTGATGGATCCTATACTAACCATGGATTAGGGGCAAGAATCTTATTGGTCACTCCTCACGGTGACACCATACCAAAATCTTATTGTCTGTTATTCCCATGCACAAACAATGTGGCAGATTAAAAGGCCTTGGTCATTGGTCTCAAGATGGCAATAGAATGGAAAATCAAAGAGCTACATGTCTACGACGACTCCCAGCTAGTAATCAATCAAGTCAATGACGACTATCAAACCAAAGATGAGAAGCTTGTCTCATACAAGCGCATGGTCAATGAATTTAAAGAGCACTTTGTGATCATCTCCTTTGAGCAGATACCTCACATTGAAAATAAAGCAGCAGATGCCATGGCAACCATTGCCTCGCTCTTCGAGATCCTAGAGAATGAGTCATGGTACGAGTTCTCGGTGGAGTCAATTCAACAACTAGCTTATGATCTTCCTAAAACACCCTCCATATGCCTATTAGTCAGATCTGATTCACCTTGGTACAGTAAGATTTACACTCACCTCAAGGATAACACCCTCCCACCAGACTTATCTTCAAACCAATGACAAACCTTTATTCACCAAACCTTTATCTGCCAAACCTCTCGTTATACCATTATTGCTGACACCCTTTACCGACGTGGTCTGGATGGTACTTTACTCCATTCCTTAGAATGAGAAGAATCTCAAACCGCCTTGCGAGACATGCACGAAGTGATTTGCAGAACACACTCTAGCAGTCCTTCCTTGGCTAAGAAACTCATGCATTTGGGATACTATTGGCTAAACATGGAAACAAATTCATATCAATTTGTGAAGAAGTGCAAGCAATGCCAAATACATGGAAACCTGATACATGGACCAGCTCAAGAGCTGAGCCCTTTAGCGACACCTTGGCCCTTTTGCCAATGGGGACTCAACCTTGTGGGAAAAATCTGCCCGTCCTCATCTAACGTCCACAAGTTCATACTAACTACCACTGAATACTTTACCAAGTGGATTGAATTCGTTCCCCTCACCACCGTCACAGGTAAACAAATTTCCTCATTCATCCTCAATTACCTCATCTGCAGATACAAAATTCCCTCATCCATTATCATAGATAACAAGAGACCTTTCAAAAACTAGGATGTCTAAGAGCTTTGTCACAGATTCAAAATCTAACACCGTTTCTCCACACCCTATTACCCCCAAGGCAACGGCCAAGTAGAGGCATCCAACAAGACAATCTTGAAACTCCTCAAGAAGACAGTCAACAATGTTGGCCGTGATTGGCACATCCAACTTAATCCTGCTCTGTGGGCCTATCGAACCAGTATACGCACTCCCATAGGTGCTACCCCTTATGCCCTTGTCTATGGATCAGAAGCCATCTTGGCCATCGAGGTTGAGTTACCATCTCTAAGGGTGTTGTTAAAAGGTCTCATAACTCATGAAGAGTACAGAGTTTCCAGATTGCAAGAGCTAGAGCTACTAGAGGCAAAGAGATAGAAGGCCTTCAATTATCTCAAGGCATATTAGCAAATGATGTCATGAAGCTACAACCATAGAGTCCGTCCAAGAGTCTTCAAGGTGGGAGACCTAGTACTTAAAGAAAATCCCTGCAATCAACAGGATTAGGAAAAGAAAGGCAAGTTCGAACCCAACTGGCTTGGGCCTTATGTGATCATTGTTACCTATGGATCGGGGGCATATCAGTTGGCAACATTAGAAGGTGAGTTGTTCGATGACCCAATCAATAGTATGCATCTTCATCGGTTCTATACCTAAGAGAAACCCAATGTAAGGGGGGCATAAAATACAAAAAAAAATAAAAAAAGTAAAAAAAACCAAAAAAACAAAAATTTGTCCTTTGGTGAAAACCTGGCAAATAGGCACCTTGGATAGGTATCATGATAAAAACCTGGCAAACAGGCATCATGTGTACTTCTAGCTTTCGTGCAAATAAAAGCAAGTGGTGAAAACCTGGTAAACAAGCATCACATGTGAATAAACCACTTCCTCCTTCTTTGGGAAATCAATCACTTTGTGTCCATTCTTCCTTCAATCTTGTCCCATTCGATCCATATCTATTCCATAATAAAATCCTAACGATAACTTATCATGGCTTGATACTCTATCTCTTTTGTCACCTTGTCAACCAAGGTCTTATCCAATATCCTATCCACAGTGTCTGCCTAGCATAGTGTCTGTCATCAGTGTCCACATGGTCCAGGTCCATGAACTATGTTGCATCTACGTCATCACGTAGGCAAGGCCATTCTTCAATGTGCTCCCGAGGCTCCACTTTCCCATCCATCACATATTTGGTTCTTCTATCTATCTACCCATATCTGGTCCTTCTATCTATCTGATGCCACACCACTTTCCATTGCCTAGGTCTTAGGTCCATCAGGGTTCACCATGAACTACGTTGCCTCTGTGTTGTCATGTAGGCAAGGCCATTCTTCAATGTGCCCCCGAGGCTCCACTTTCCTATCCATCCCATATCTGGTCCTTCTATCTATCTATCCCATATATGGTCCTTCTATCTATTCGAGTCTGCACCACTTTCCATCGCCTAGGTCTTAGGTCCATTAGGGTTCACCTTGAACTACATTGCCTCTGTGTTGTCATGTAGGCAAGGCCATTTAGCAATGAGCCCCCGAGGCACTAGGTCAATCCCTTAAGGTCCGTCTAACCAACGAGAATTGTGGAACCTTTTGCAAGGCAAGCAAGCGCAAGCAAAACCCACGTTCAAGCAAAAATTTTGACGCAACACCTTAACTTATCCAAAGCAAACCAAGCAAGTACCTAAAACACTCTAAATGATTTTACATAAGTTATGGCAAGAAACACGCACATCTAAATGCAAATATGTTTTGTGGTTGTGATCAAGTTAGGTTACAGCGTCTTGATTTTTGTTATCATGTCTTTTTATGCTACTCAAGGATGCCAAAAAGCTAGAGATGCTATGATGGGGGCATGATTATTTTCTTTGTTTGTTGTTTGTGGATTAAACTTTAGTAATGTGACGCCTTGTCTAAAGACATGGTCGGCAAAAGATCATCGAGGACATCAAAGGTCTAACATGAAAGGGGGCAATCCTTGTCTATTGATACACAAGAAATACTCAAGTCATTTTTGTTCAATTATACCTAGATGCTTGTATTAACGTACAAAATTAGGAAGAAGTACCAAAAAAATTGCCCAATGATGAAATAAGCACTTCAAAATACTTGCACCATCAAGATGTCAAAAGCAAAACACCATTCGCATCCATCATACATCCATGAAAGCATCCATATCCCATGTAATAAAGATCCAAACATGCAGAGTATCAATACAAGTGAAATCTTGTGAGTCTTTCTACAAAGTCAATCTTCAATCAATCTTCTATCTATCATTGTGTCATCTCTGTGTCGATTGGGTACATTTGGACATAACAAAAACATAGCATAGTTTGCATATCATATCACATGAGATAGTCATTCACATGATTAAAGCATTTGCATACATAATAAAGTGCATTAGGTCCTCCATCAAAAACATAGGCAAAGACATGTAAAGCATCACAATAATTACATCATCATGTGGCTAGCATAACACACTTTTGCATATCACATAGCATCATGTAAATATCTAAGTTTGCATTAGATAAATATCGCATAGCATCATGTAAACATCTAAGTCTGCATTAGATAAATATCACATAACATCATGTAAACATCTAAGTCTACATTAGATAAATATCACATAGCATCATGTAAACATCTAAGTCTGCATTAGATAAACATCACATAGCATCATAAAAATAGAATACATCCATAACATATAGCATAAACGACTGCATATAGAGATCATCAATAGCTGCACCATCATATAAATATCAGATAAATCATGTCCAAATGTACAATATCAAAGGTCCATCTCAGAGTCACTGTCATATACAGTGTATACCTCTCAATAATAATGATACATGTCTCAATACAAAAGTGATACATATACATGTCAGGCTATCTAAGCCATAAAAAAAGTGTATACATAAAAGTCAAAATCTGTAAAAAGTGTCAACTAACCTTGCTGCTATGGGCCACTACTCTCAGCACTGTCCTCTCCATCCCCTCCTCTACTAGCCCAAGACTGTTGTGGGCCCATCACAAAGGCTCCTGACCGCAAACCACCTGCTCTCTGTGAGGCCACAGATTGGCTCTTGTAGCTAGGTGCTCTCTGCTCTACTGGTATGGCACCATGATATAGCCTCTGATAGTACTGCGTCTAAGCCTGCGCTTTGGCAAGCTCACCCTGTACCTGTGCTAGTTGTGCATGTACCTATGAAAGTTGTGCCTATGCCTGTTGCACCTGTCCAACCAAAAAGTTGCTGGTACCATCTGTACCTAAGGCTGCCACTAGTGAGTCTCTCTCTACTCTGATGGCTTGCACCCTAGCCTCAGCTGCATCTCACTCTCTAGTGAGCCCTAAGATAACACCTGCATCTAACTCCCACTGAGACTCAGCCATCTTAAGTTGTGCCCTCAACTGTCTAACATGTCCCCTCAACATAGCAATGGCCCGCTCCTGAGAATCTGGCTGCACTAGACCCTGAGGATCATGAATCTGTCCCTGCCCCTGCGGCTGGGGTACCTACTACTGAGCCACCTATTGTGGTGGCAGCATCTGCACTTACTGTGCAACCTATGGCTGCACTACCTGCTACTGGTGGGAGGATGCCTCCCCAAACCTCCTCCTCTGTCTCAATCTACCTCTATCTCCTCCTCCCCCATCTCCCCCTCCACCGCCTCTGTCTCCTCCTCCCCCATCTCTCCCTCCTCCGCCTCCTCCTATTCCTCCTCTGTCTCCCCCATCTCCCCATCCTCCTCTCCTCCTCCACCTCCTCTTCCTCCTATCGGCCCTACCCTCATCATCTGAATCCTCCTTGTCTATGCAAGGAACCAACTCTCTAGGCCCTAAGTAGCTCGGAAAAGGGTGAGTGGCGAACCACTCATAATCTAGAGTCATCACTGCATCTATCACCTCTCTCCTCATAGGCCAAGCAACATAAGGCGTCTGTCGAAACTTTGCCAAGGCCTCCTCATAAGAAGCCATTGGGCCCCATCTGCACCTCTCTGTGTGTGTCCGTGCAAAATGATCCTATCCCTACAACATGCCCTATATGCTCCCAAACTGTCTCCTTACTCTGCTAACAATCTGTCTCTCTAATATAAATCTGGTCTTACCAATGAGCCACTGCGTCTGAAAGTAGTATGGCAACTCATCAGCCTAGTTGTCCCAAGGCTCACAGTCTAGATATGGGCGCCAGATAACTATGTCTACACCATCCAATGTGTGCCTCCAATACTTAAGCTTCCCCAGCCTATACTAGGAAATAACTCCTACATATCCATAGCTATAGGGCTTGCCCCTCTGCCTTGAAAACACTCATATCGACTGTGTGATAGCAATATGCTCCCATAGCCAAAACTGTAAAAGTGAAACACCTGCCGATAGACTAGCACCCCTGTGGTATACTACCTGATGTATATTGTGGTACAGGTGCACCAAGACACAGACACCCCATGCATAGCGGGTGCCCTCTATAATCATCCTGTCCACAATCCATCCCCATCCAATTAGAAACCCATGAGATCTCCTATCGGGGCATACAACACCTCTGATCAATCTTGCCACTATACCAGGGAAGTAGTCATAATAATCATGTATATCTTGCTAGGAGATAACCTAACAATCTAGCTTAAGGTGATCAAACACCCGTCTGCACTCTGCGAGTCTTGCATCCCGCTGAGGATCATACTCTACAAGCTCACCCTATATCGGCAAGTGTAAAATCTTGTAGACATCCTCAAGAGTCACCACCATCTCGCCAGTCAGAAAGTGAAAAGTCCCATCCTCGCTATAGAATCTCTCCACCGCTACTGTCAGTAAATCGAGGTTCACACAAACCTCGAGCATGAAGCAAACGTAATCAAGGCCCATAGCACCGAGAGCATCTTGATCTATCTCCGTGAGCATATAGTGCTGCAACATCGGTAAGGGAAACTACTCCCTCGACATCAATATGTCTCGAATGTCCTCTTGCAAACACGCAAGGCAAAGCGTCAACCTAAAGCTGCAAAAACCTGCTCAGCATATATAAAGAATCATATCACTAACTTAACATATCAAATTGATCACAATAGCATACTACATCTCTTGACTAGATTCCTACAATCTCAGAGATAGCTTATCGATTGACGCATTGAGCAAGATGCCTATCGAGTCAATTTTGTTAAGTAAACTGACTATCCTATGCATATGCATTGAAACATAAGGTAAATGCACAATTTCTTAGCAAATGTGCCACTTCTGGCAAATGCGCCATAGCATTTCTTAAATGCACCGATCCATATCAGAAGTGCAACTATACCTATTATATGCATAGCCAAATTGCATGCGCCGGAAGACAACATGCATGCGCAGCCTAATCATGCATGCACCAACTTAAAACATGCATGCACAGTTTCTTAGCTTAAATGTGCCGCAGGAAAATAGATGCACAGTTCTGCATGGCATATGCATCGAACTGCATTTCAGCGCATTTACTTTACTTGTTTTTCCCTAGCATTTATTGCGCTTATGAATGACCTTAGGTGAAGTTTTTTGAGCTACATACTGGTGGTCCTGCCTCAGCTGGCCGATCAAATCGACGAACTCACTCAAAGCGGTGCTCCTCGCGCGGAATATCCATCTCAATGCTGACTGCTCTATGCTCCTATGCTCTCCTAAGCTCTCAAGGACAAATCAACCAAAGCCAAGTGTGCAAATGATTTGTCTTGTGGACCCAGCTCATATATATAGCAAGCAAACCCTAACTGGCTGTGTGGTGACTATGACTACTTCCCTAGCCTGTTTCTTCATGTTTCTCTGAAATGCATCCTATTTTCTTCAAACCTAACCTATTTTTCCCTTCTTCTTCATGAGATTGTTCGTCTCACGTCCTTCTGCCTTCTTCCTATCCAATCTACCGAGGGGGCATCCTATCATCGTAACCTATACCAGGAGCAAACTGGGGCATGTATCATTATCAGACAATCTATTCTTTGAAATAACATGATATAACACATTGCATCAAAGAGGGGCAAAATGTATACACCTAAAAATTAGACGACTCTGTCCAAATAAATATTCTTAAATATTTATTTAAGTCAAATTCCTCTATCAATAAATAAATAAACAAACTTATTTATTTGATTCATATTCTTCCAACAATTAAATAAAATCAATTTATTTAATTAAGAATTCTTTACTTCTTCTAATTCCTCCAACAAATTAAATAATACCAATTATTTAATAGTTCTTCCAAATTCATTCTAAATTAAATAATATCAATTATTTAATTGTTTCTTCCAATAATATCTTCTCTAAATTTAAATAAATCAAATATTTATTTAAGTTGTCTATTTCTTCTAAATTGAGTTATCTCTAAATATAATTCAATCCTTGTGAACATGCAATTGAACATTCTAAATATTTAATTGGCTAAAATATCTTCTCATCCTCATGCAATTTCCATTCTCTAGTTCTATTCTCTTAACTGATTAATCTATTCTTTTAATTGATTTAATCTCTTTAGTTAACTCATTCTTCTATTTTATTAATTCCTCTCATGCCAAATATAGCAAGACACGTGTCTTCTTCTTATTCACGCACATTCCTCAACCGTTCTGTACCATTGATCTTCTCATTCTTCCTGTACCGTTGATCTTCTCTCTCGCAAGTCTACAAATTGAACCCTATTCTTCCATTTCATTCATCCAAGCTTTTAGTATTGTTACTCTGCAGGAATTACAGCGCGCCTTTGGCACCCAAGTCATTCCTTTTGCTTGCGATCAACTTGTTACCATATCATTACCATTGTTGTGAAGCTCATCTTCATTACAAAGCACTATCATAGCCATTCTCCATTGACAATCTTGGAATAGCAAGGAAGTGCACTCTCTGAGGGCCTTATTCATACCTGCAAGATCGATTGAGATAGGCAACCAATGGAAGCTATGAAATATTGAGGTTTGCAAAGGTTTTTCATCTTTGTTTGTTTGATCTTGAATATTTCCCTTTTCATTGAGTTTTGGGTATTATTGATATTGATATATTGATTGTTCATGTTTACTCCAATTTTCCCTTAACATCAACAAATGTATTGCTCTTTTTATAAGATCAACAAAATAAAGGTTATTGAAAATGAATCCCAAAAGAGCTAGTGAGTTCTAATTTCAATTGGAATTAGAATGAAATAGATTAAAACTTAGAATATTATACCCACACATGTGCAAGTTGTTTAATGAAGTTGATTTTCTTGAAATAGGCCATTATTAAATCAAATCTCATCAATTATTTACTCATTATTTGTTGCAAGTATGTGCTAATCAGTGTTGTCATTGATGTCAACAAGCTCGTGTTGTCATTGGTGTCAACTGTGTCTTCTGATGAGGTTGTTGTTGTTTGATTGAGTTGTTGTGTTAAAGTGATTTGATTTCTTTGAGAAGGTGCTAAAGATGTTGAGAATATGCTTATGTTGTTGGGTTTTCAAGTGCTTTTGAGAAAATTTGATTAATTATGGAAATTGTGTGTTGACGAAGTCTTATGGCTTACTAGGTGTTCGATTTTTTGCTCCACATTTCTTTTGTGTTGGAGATCTGAGTATGTGGTTTGGATATGTTGTTTAGAAGTGTTTGAATATGCTAAATCCAAAATTTAGTGCTCTGGATCATTATGTAGTGGAAGTTGTGTTCACCAGTATGAGAACAATGCTTGACAGTGTTTGCATTGTGTCTAGGAGAAAGTATTTTGCTCTGCATTTCTCTACAAAATGGTTTTAGTTGTTGCGGTTCTAGATGTGTGCTTATAAAGTCTATATTTTTCTTCAGCTCAAGTGATTTGTGTTTTAGTGCTCCGTAAGTACATTTCTTAAGTCGCAAATGATGACATAGCATGATATAGCTGGTTAAGAACTTCGGTGTGAAGTCTATTCAGGTGAAAGATGTTGTAAATGAATCTGTTCATTTTCAAGTGCTGGTGGATGTTTCTAGATCATGTTTGAGCTTGGTGCGTGGTCTACATGTCATCGTGTGATTTTGAGGAAACATGCATTTTAAAGTTCATGGTATTAATGCAAGGATGACCAACTTGGTTGTTTACACTATTTACGGTTGTGCTTTGGTGAAAGCGAAAGCGTGATGAAGCGTGTAATAGTGGATTTAGGTCTGTGCTAAGGCGTGATGTGGTCTACATTCATTCCTTTCCTTCACGGGAATGTTTAGGTCCAGACCTAATTTGAATTTTATGAGTTAAGTTGTGTTTCTGACCTTAGAAAATGTTTTCATGATTGGTGATTATATAAATAAGTGTCAAGGAGTCGTGGATGTAGGTGTGTGTGAAGGATATGATGTGTGTGATGTGAGTTTGATCAGGGAAGTGAGAGCTTTCATGTGTTAGGCTACTGGATGCAGTGAGCAGAAGGTGTCTACTATTTTCAGTGATGCTACAAAGATGTTTCTATTGTGATGGATATTAGGCTTCATTGGAACTGAAATCCATGCATAGGTTAGATGCAACTATATCAATTCAAATCCTGGTAGTGAGCCATTCTTCTCTTCTCTTGTTTATTTCTCAGTGGGCAGTAAGTCAACCTGTAGTGAGCATTCTCTCTTTTGGGGAGTGAGCCTTTATAATTCGGTAATGCTACTACATTATATTGTGAGCTAATCCTCACCATGGTTTTTCCCTTTTAGGGTTTTCTACGTAAAATCTGGTGTTCTCCTATGTGTGGTGTTGTTATGATTTAGTTTAAGTTATTTGTTTTTCATGCTTAAAAATCATAACATGTTTAAAGGTTAATGTGGATATGAATGTTTGTAAGGGTTTAAAGTTTTGTTACAACTAATTCACCCCCCTCTCAGTTGTCTCGTGCATTCAACAATTGGTATCAGAGAAAGGTTCATTTGAAGAAATATTAATAGCTTGAGATACATTCGAAATGGTGCACAAGAAATGGATTCCCTTGTTTGATGGATCAGACTATGCACTTTGGAAGGTAAGGATGGAATCCTTTCTAATTGCTCTTGGTTATGATGTATGGAAATCACTAAATTCTAATTACACTATACCTCAGAATGGTATAAGTACTGAAGATGATATCAAAGCTGTTGAAATAGATGGTAAGGCAAAACATGCTCTCTTAAGTGGACTTACTAATTTTGAGTTGGTGAAAGTTGTGAATTTGAAGATTGCTAATGTGATTTAGAAAAAGTTGGAAAGTATTTATGAAGGAGATGATAAAGTCAAATGAGCTAAAATGCAGAATTTGAAGCTCACTTTTGTGACCATGCAAATGTTTGAAGATGAAAACATTACAAGCTACTTATGGAAGGTGGATGAAGTTGTCAATGGCATCAAAGGACTTGGCGGAAGTATAGATGATAAAGAAGTGATATTGAAGGTACTCAGAACTCTTTCTAAAGCTTACAGTCATAAGGTTTCTACCATTGAAGAATTGTAGAATTTGAATTAGTTTACCAAAGATCAATTGCTTGGTACCCAAACTACTTTTGAAATACGAGAGTTTGGCACAACTAGTGGACTTGCAAAGGATGAGACTGCTTTTAAGGCCAGCAAATCAGAGAAGACTGTGGAATCATATCCGGAAGAATTTGATGAAGTGGAAGCTAACTTTGTGAGAAGGATGAAAAAGAGTACTCGAAAGCTCAGTGGTAAGTTGCCTTTTAAATGTTTCAGTTGTGGAAAAATAGGTCATTATGCTTCAAGGTGTCCAGACAAAACTCTGAGAATTCAGAATAGGGAAAATAGAGGTGAGATTGTTAAGAAAAGTTACTATGTTAGAGAAGATGCAAGTATATCTGACGATAAATCTGATTATGAGGATGATAATGATAATGAATGCTTATTCATAGCCCTAAGAGATGAAATTGTTTCTACTAACTCTAGAAACTATGTGAAGGAAAACGGTCTGGAAGCAAGCACTAACCCTGAAGGCACTGTAATGTCTGCTTTTCATGCTGGAAAAGAAAAAGATGACTGGATCATTAACAGTGGATGCTCAAATCATATGATAGGTGATAAGAGTAAGTTTGTTAAACTTCAAAAATATGATGGTGGATTGGTTAGGTTTGGTGGTGATGAAGTTGCTAAGATTTGTGGAAAAGGTTCAATCAATTTTGATGGAAAGCATAACACTTATGATGTACTTTATGTAAAAGGTTTAAAGCATAATCTCTTGAGTGTTGGACAAATTTGTAGCAAGGGTTACAATCTTATGTTTCAAGATGATGTCTGTGAGATCAGAAAAAAATTTAGAACAGTAATTGCTGCTGGAAAGAGGACAGGTGGAAATGTTTATCATCTCAAAGGTGGTGCTAGTTATTGCCTTATGACTCAAATCAATGAGAGTTGGCTATGACATAGGAGATTGTGTCACATCAATTTTGATAGCTTGGTAAGGATAATTTCAGTTCAAGCTTTGAGAGATTTGCCAAAGATCACAAAGCCCATTAATGTTGTTTGTAAGGAATGTCAAAATGGAAAGCAAACAAGAAGAAGCTTCAAAGTCAACGATCAATCGTCTACCTGAGTATTGGAATTGGTACATACAGATCTTTGTGGTCCTACCAGAGTGAGGAGTTTTCAAGGTGACAGGTATTTTATTTTATTTATTGATGATTGCTATAGAATGACATGGGTCACTTTTCTTAAGGAAAATTTAGAAGCCCTAGATAAGTTTAAAGCCTTTAAAGCAATGGTTGAAAATGAAATTGATATGAAGATCAAATGTTTGAGGTCTGATAGAGATGGAGAATTCACTTCTAATGAGTTTAATGTGTTTTGTGAGAATCATGGGATAAAGAGGCATTTATTTACCCCTAGGACTCTTCAGCAGAATGAAGTGGTTGAAAGGAAGAACATGATTGTTCAAGAAGCTGCAAGGACAATGATCAAAGAAGTAGACCTACCAGAAGTCTATTGGAGAGAAGCAATTCATATTATTGTCTACATACGAAATAGAGTACAAGTAAGGGCAAATGACACAAAGATTCCCTATGGGCTATATTGTGATGAAGGTATTTTTCTTGGGTACTCTAACAAAAACAAAGCTTACCGATGCTACAACAAGAGGCTAAGAAGGATTGTTGAGAGTGCGAATGGTAAGGTTGATGGAGACATCCAAAAGATTTTAGATATCAATGATTACGAATCAGATGAGTCTTCTTCTAGTGAATAAGAAGCTAAAGAAAAGGGACTGCAAATTGAAGAGGAAGAAGCTCCAAAGGGGTCTCCTAAAATCCCTAAGTATGTGTAGAAGCATCACATTGAAGACCAGATCATTGGTGATAAGAACAAAGGTGTATTGACAAGAAGCAGAGTTGCTGAAGAACAAGTAAATCTATGTTTACTTTCTAAAGTTGAACCTAAAATAGTGGTTGAAGCATGCAAGGATGAGAATTGGATCAAGGCTATGGAAGAAGAACTAATGTAGATTGAGATAAATCAGACTTGGGAACCTATCCCAAGACCAGAGAACAAAAATGTGATTGGAACTAAGTGGGTATTCAGGAACAAATTGAGTTAGAATGGAGAAGTGGTAAGAAATAAGGCAAGACTTGTATGTAAAGGCTACTCAAAAGTGGAAGGAATAGACTAAGAGGAAACTTATGCTCTGGTGGTAAGAATGGAGGCCATTAGGATGTTTTTGGCTTTTGCAGCACATAAGGATTTCAAAGTATATCAAATGGATGTGAAGTTTGACTTCTTGAATGGGGAACTAGAAGATAAAGTGTACATAGAGCAATCAGAAGGATTTCAGTTGTTAGATAAGCCAGATATGATCTGGAGGTTAAAGAAGGCACTATATTGATTGAAGCAAGCTCCTAGAGCTTGGTATGCAAGGTTACACAGGTACTTATTACATCAAGGATTCAACAAAGGCTCCGCAGATAGAAATTTGTACATCAAAGTAAGTGATGAGGTTGAAGTAGGCATTATTAATACATCTTCATTTATCTTTATCAATCTGGAGATGTCTGGAGCGATCTGCGATAAGACTGTTTGGTGGGGGGATTTTTGAATGGAATAGTTTATGATCAAGGATCGATTTAGGGACCCTTGCATAGTTGGAGTTTTGGTCTTCTTGCTCATGAAATAAACTACCTTAATCTTCTTGGAAAGAAACACTCTTGCATGGAATGAAACTATTCTAACATTGCTGAAATAAACACACTTGCTAAATAAATGTTAATCTAATTGCTTGAAACAAACACACATGTTGAAATGAATGTTTAAATCTAGTTGTTGGAAATGAACACATGGAAATAACAAATGAAAAGAAATGAAATCTATTGTTACTTCTTAAGCATGCAATTCTTTGAACATCACAGTGCTAAAAGAAATAACAAATCTAATTTTTATGATTTTCTATTTTTGGAGAATAAACCTGTAGGTTTGAACATATAACAGAAGAAACACATAACAATTTGTTGCAAAGAAATAGACAGGAACAAAAATAACACAAATAAAATACCTAGAAATCTCTTCTAAGATGGGGAAGCGGGCCCTACTTTCCCAGCTAGAGATGATCCTCTTTGCTTAACAACTTATTTCATAAGAAATCTCCCTTTATTTGCATTTCATTCTCAGTCAAAGAACATACATGCCTAAACTCAGAAGTTTTCCTTTTGCTGGAAACAAATTGCGATGAACAACTAACTGATGAAAAATAGGAACTAACTTAAAAAGATGCGATGGCTCTCCTACTTATACAATCGAGTCTTATTGGAAAGAGATACAAATTGCGAGTCTAACTGCAATGAACTGGACTAGCTAGTTGCATGCTTATTGAAAGGAAAATCTAGTTGCTAACTAATTCCTATGAATTGGAACATCCAGTTGTATTATTTACTTAACTATGCAATCAATTGCAAGCAACTCCAGATCCATGATCTGAATAAGGTGATTAGCTAGGTGAACTCCAAGAGTTCCCTAAAATAGTGGGGTGTCTAGTGGCAACGATTGTTGGAAGCGATGTCTGTTGCAGCTATCTGAGTTACAAAAGTTCAGTGGCATGGTGGTGTGATTCAAGAGCTGCAGCTAGGATTGAGGTGCTGGTTTGGACGTGTTGTTGGCTTTATAGTATTTCCAAGAGCATTTGTTGGAGGTCATCGACTCAAGGGAAGATGATTCTTAGGAAGTATCGGCCTCTAGAGCTATCTAGAGTTATCTAAAGTTCAATTGCTACAATCCTTATTTAACATCCACAATTTATACCACAAATTATGAGATATGCACATAGATAATGTCATTCAAGTATCAAAATTAAAGAGATTTCATCAAAGCATAATGGAAACAAAACATAACAATAATAAATTCTCAAGACAAATATAACTATAATAATATGTAGTTATATGCTGATATGTTTTGAAAGTTTTATCATAACATGAAAATATTGATAATTAAATGAGTCAATTCTTTGGCTCATCATCTCCTCCCCATTTAGCTCATGCCATGTCCTCATGGCATCTATTGCACTGCCCTGTCAAGTATGTTCTTCCCCTCCATTATTGTGCTGCAGTTGTAATCGTCATCACTATATTGGAACAATTATCTTTCCTTGGGATGGAACTCGTCATTCTCTTGAATCCTATTGTACCATTTGCTAAATTTTTCCTGTGGCATTGGTTCACCTTGAGGATGGTTGAGTCTGGGTGCTAGCATGAGCAGCAATGGAGGCCTAAACCTCATTCCTATCCAGTTTTGTTGCTTTTGTTGAATAATTGGAATGAGCCTCCTGACCTTTGCAGTCATCCATCGTATGTTTGCAGGGGAAACTAGTTCCCTTCTTTTTAGTACATTGGGAAGTGTCTCAAATCATACTCTATAGCTTGACATAGCTACATTGGGAAGGTAATCTACAACAGCAAAGAAATCTACAATACAAGAATTTAAATTTTGTATATATTGGCTTGTGATACGCTACCTATAAACATTTGCTTTGAAAGTATTTCTGAACCATGTAGTCTTTGGGCATTCATGCCTCATTAGTAGGCCAATTGTCCCTGGAGTTGTCTCATACTCCTCCATTCTGTCTTCCCATAATATGTTATTCCTCAATAGGGATAGATAGCTCTGGATTTGGAGTTCCCCTATATAAAGATTTAGCATAGAAGTATTGACATGGCCCATAATGTGGCCATGTTGGAAAAACTCATAGAGGAGGTTCCTCTGGTCTGGTGAGTTTTGGAAGTAACACTCAACAAATTATTTTTCATTCTCAAAATCAAAAGGCAAATTGCAGCTAATGTGTAATAGTTTCCATCTCAAAAATTGTTCTCGTAGAAAAAGAGCATACACACCTGAGGGTGCCCTTTGTGCCAATAGGGTTTCCCCTGTTTCAAAAATGAGAGCCAAATTTTGCTCTATCTTTATTTTCTCTTCCTCAAGGTCTCCATCTCTCTCCAGAGCTTTGCAATTTCACCCCTAAGTTGCCTATTATCTCCAATAAACTACAGATTTTGTGCATAAACATTTAAGGACGTGGTGGCAGGGGTTTGTTGGGCTGCAGTCTACCTCAGTTTGGCAATTTGCTTGTCCTTTTGGGAAATCATTCCCACTTGATTATCCACTTCCTTTTTCAAAGAAACAATTTCTTTCTCCTTTTCTTCCTTCTCCCCAATGGCCTTCACCTTTTCTATCGCTAACTCCTCATCTTTTGCCTTCACTTGCTGGGACAAGGATGCTAATTGTGCCTTACATTGTTTTAGCTCAAATTCAATCTTTGAAATGGCAAGGGCATGCCGGGTGTCCTTTGTTGTGGTATATTTAGAGTTGGAGCTCTCTGTCATGACCTATTTGCCCTACCTTTGGCCCTATTGCAATGTCTCATTCTATGGTGCCTTTGAAGCATCATGCTCTCCAACTACTACTAGAATGTCACTGCTGCCTCCTTCCTCAATTGCTTCTTGTTTCTTTGGAGGAATATCGTTGTCACCACCCTCCTCAGCTGCTTCTTGCTCTCTTAGCAGGCTACCTTGCTGACTTGTTGGAGCAGTGGGCCTAGTTCAATATCTTCCTCATCCAAAGAAATAATAAAGGTACGAGAGTGTCTGATTTGTGCAGGTCTGGAAGACGCTACTTCCCCTGTTTGGGTCTGATGCTCTGTACCTCTTCGGAGCCTTTTGAAGCAAACTTTGAAGGGTTTTGAGGGCAGTGGAATGACCTCACCGGATATAGATACAATAGTGGAAGAGTGTTTTATTCTTCTCTTTCTTGGTGTTAAAGCCAAAAAGTCCTCCCATTTTCTCTGCCCATCCTCTTGCTACACAAAATGGTGTTTAATAATCAAATGGATTAACCCTGCATGGCTAAATTGACCCTCTCTATTTTTCTACTTTGTTAGCATGTTTATCAATGTAGTGTGTAAAAAGGTAGGGATGTTTATTAGGAATTGTGGGTTATTGGCACCATGCCTCAGGTGAGTAATCAACCACATTTCAAGGCTAAATACTGTTCCATACTAAACATCACAGGTAAAGAACTTCATAACCCATAGGACTATAGTCTTCCATGGATCTGGAAGACTGTTCTTGTCAATGTCTTTTGTCGCACCTTTGCTAACAATGTACCGAGGCAAGGACTCTGGAGCAACATGGAAGTTCTGAATTAACTCCTCATATGAGGGCTTAGTGGCAAACAAATCAACTCCTATTGCAGCTATTCCAAAAATTTGACTAATGATAGTAGAGTTGATTAGAATCCTTACCCCTTTTACAGTTGTGAATGTTCTGTGGAAATTTCTGACCAATTCTTGAACCAATTCCTCCTCGAACCCTTCGAATTTCTACAAGAACTTGAGCCACCCCACTTGTTGGAAAATCTGAGCACTGGCATCATTGATGATTGTGTTTTTTGGCTTTGCTTTCCTTTTATGCCCCATGTCTAGTGATTATCTTTCTATTTGCTATTTTAGTTTGACAAAATCTAATCTGAAGTAAAGGGTTTGCACTACAACTTCAATTTATTGAAGACTTTCTTTATTTTGGCTCGGCGAAGGAGGTTATCAAAGTATGAGTTGCCATCTGTAGATTCGTTGGAAGAAATAATTGCATGTAGGTTGGCATTTGTTCTAGCTATCCTTTCAGTACTCATGGCGGATACTCTGAACTACTACCACAGGGTGGCGCATGCAAAATTTTGCTTCAGACCCGCCATTTTAATTACCTTCTATGTATTTCTGGAGTTGACGCCATCGCTCTACGGCTTCATGTCAATTCAGATGTACTCCCCCTTAATTGGTCATTATTAAAGTTATTATGATTTTCCAAATCGAGCATTTATTTCATTTTTGGCAATAATTTAAATCTCACCCATTTTCATGACCAAGTACTGCGATCTCATTGGGGAATACGTAAGATCTACCGTCAAGTACCTTATTGCCACATGTCAGCCCATAATCATTGTTGTGATTGCTAGTTTTTCGTGCCAAAAGTTGAAGCTACATGATGTTACTTTTTGAAACACGTGGCATATTTATACACATTAAAATAATTATATAAGTTTTGAGAAGAGATTATACCTATATAAAGTACCCACGAATTTGACTATGTCACTTCAACTTTTTATCGAATTAGTTTCCACCGCACATTGGTTTTGTGCCTGATGGTATTTGAGAAGGCAACACCTGCTTGGTATTCATCTGGAGCCGTCTGGAGCTTTCTGGAGCCATTTGGATCTCGCTATATCGCAAAAAGATCTATAGAATTTGCAAAAGATTTTTATTGAAAGGAAAGGGAATTTCGAAGAAAAGATCGCCATTGTTGGTTTTCAGTCCTTCCTCTAGGGAAAGCTGCCATTGCTGGTTTTTAACATTTGCCTGATTTTTTTTTTACAGGAGAGGTTGCCATTTTTGGTTTTCAACCTCAACTACTTTTTTTCATTCAAGAATCATCATTTAGAGAACGATTCCCATGGAAGAAAGATCTTCCATAGAAAAATGTTCTATCCGAGACTGAATTTTGGCAAAGAATTCTTCTTTAGAGGTTGGTTTATGATACAGCTTCCATCTATGTCCGTTGACTAGAAAAACTCTGCGATCTCCATCAATTGGAACTAATTAGACAACCCCATTGCTGAAGGCTTCTTGAATTTCATAAGGCCCCAATCATCTGGTATGTAATTTCCCTTTTAGATCTTGGTATTTAGAATCATACAATAGGGCCCAATCTCCTAGCTTAAAGTGTTTGCTGATGATGTGCTTGTCATGCCATTCTTTCCTTTGTTGTTGAATTAGCTCTGTATGTTGAAGTGCCTCCATTCTCATCTCATCCAGCCTATCTAACTAGAATATCCTTTGTTGTTGTGCCTCAGTCAAATCGATACGAGCCTCAAGTGTTGTTTTTAATGTCTCTACCTCATATGGCATGAAGTTAGTTGTTGACCTCCAAGTGGTATTATAAGCCCAAACAACTTCTGTCATTTTATCGGCCCAATCTGTCCTTTTGCTTGAGATTGTTTTGGTAAGAATATTTTCCAATTCTCTATTTGTTACTTCAACCTGACCATTGCTCTGTGGATAATATGGCGAAGATTTCCTGTGACTGATCCGATATCTTTCTAGGAATGCTTTGATCATGGCAGACATAAATTGTGGTCTTTGATCAAAGACAAGAATCCTGGGTGCTCCATACTACTGCAGGATGTGTTTGTACAAAAAATCTGCAACTTTCTCCTCCTTCGCTGTCAATAATGCTCTTGCTTCAACCCACTTGGTGGCATAAGCTGTGAAGACCAGAATGTAGTGATTTCCTATGGATGGTGGGTCAATTGGTTCGAAAAAATATATCCCCCATTTTTCAAATGGCTCTAAAGCCACTTGGGGATGGAGTGGCATCTTTGTGGTGGAAGTTGGACGTCCCATTCGTTGACACTGATCACACTGCTTGACATATTGGTGAATATCTTTGGTCATTGTTGGCCAAAAATATCTAGCTCCCAGGATCTTGTGCCCCATTCTGATGGCCGAGAAGTGTCCACCAGAAGGTTCATCGTGACATGCACAGATTATGTCATGCACCTCCATTTCCTGTACACACCGACGTAATACATGATCGGGACAATTTTTAAATAGAAAACCATTTACCCACTTGTATCTAGAGCTCTCCCAAACTAGTCGTCTGATTTCTTTCGAATTGAAGTGTTGTGGGCAATTTCCCCAAAACTATATAATTAGCTAGATCGGCAAACCATGGAGATTATATAGAGATAGCAAACAAATATTCATCTGGAAAGGCATCATCCATTGGTTTATTGTTTCCCTGCACATTTAATCTAGACAAGAAGTCAACAATAACATTATCTTTGCCTGGTTTATCAACAATGGTTATGTCAAATTCTTGCAATAATAATAGCCATATGATAATTCTCCCTCCTACTACAACCTTGTTCATCAGATATCTTATGGCTGCATGATCAGTGTGTATGAAGATTTTATAGCCTGTGATGTAGTGGCAAAATTTGTTGATAGCATAAACAACTGCCATAAATTCTTTTTCAGTTGTGGTGTAATTTTTCTCGGTTGGGTTCAAGTTTTTGTTGATGTAATATATTGCATGCACACCTCTAGACTCACTCAATTGTCCTAATACTACTCCAATGGCCTGATTGGAGGCATATGTGTGGATGTGAAATGACTCTTGCCAATTTGGTCCTTTTATTACCGGAGCTGTTATGAGGGCACTTTTGATGGCCTCAAACGACTGTTGGCATTCTTGTGTCCATTTAAATTCAGAATCCTTTTTTAGCAAAGTGAACATAGGGTCAACTTTTCGACTAAAATTTTCAATGGACCTTTTGTAATAGCCAGCATGTCCCAGAAAGCTTCTCACCTCCGTTTGAGGTTGAGGAGGGGGAATTTGTACAATGATTTTGAGCTTTTTGGGATCTACTTTCATTCCCTCCTGTGAGATGTGGTGACCAACTACAATTCCCTCAGTCATCATGAGGAAGCATTTTTCATGGTTTAAAGACAACTGATGTTCTTTGCATCTTTCAAGCACCTTATTTAAACTATTCAGGGCTTCATCAAAGGTTTTACCATGCACTGTAAAGTCATCCATATAGACTTCTACATAGGTATTCGCTAGATCAACAAATATTGCCAACACAACATGTTGAAATGTGGTTGGCGCATTACACAACCCAAATGGCAAGACTCTGTAGACAAATGTCTCCCATGGGTAGGTGAACGTTGTCTTATCCTGATCTTCTAGAGCTACCTGGATCTAGTTGTAGCCACTAAAACCATCCAAGAAGGAGAAATAGCGACTTCCAACTAGGTTGTCTAGGACTTGGTCAATGAAAGGGAGTGGAAAATAATCTTTCTTTGTAGCTTTGTTTAGCTCCTTATAATCTATGCAAACTCACCATTTTCCATTCTTTTTGGGCACTATTACTAATGGTGATACCCATTGACTGTCAGAGATGGGATAAATGAATCCTACTTGCAATAGTTTCTCAATTTCCTCTTTCACTATGTCTTTTAAGGTTGGGTTAATTCTTCTTTGTGGTTTCCTAACAGGTCGGATATCCTCAGTATAAATATGGTGTGTACAGACATTGGGATGGATTCCTTTCATGTCTTTATACTCCCATGAAAAAGCTTGGGTGTGGTGTTGTAATAATTTTGCTAACCAAACTTCTTCCACTTCTGTTAACTAACTGCTAATAGAAAGTTGTTTGTTGGTTTGGACTAGGATTTGCTTTGTGCTAGCATGGATAGAAAGAAGTTGTCTATATGGACTTAACAGTGTGTTTAAAGGACAAAGGTGAGGTATAACTTGGTGGAGAGTTTTCGCTTGTTGGTAACTTACATTGGAGGCAATCTTTTCAAAGTATGGGCAATTAAAAGCTTTGAAGGATCCTTTCGGATCTCTCTGGAGTCATCTAGAGACCTCTTGTTGGGTAGCGTTATATAAGAAGAGTTCACCGTTTGGTTTCAACTCCTTATATTCCTCATTACATTCTTCAAACTGTTCTATGATTGTTACCATTGCCAACGAGGAGGCATCTTCTTCATCAGAGTCCATCAAGTCATCTATCCATGGTTTATTTTCATATTACAGAAATGGTTTGGCCAGATGATAGATAGAAAGTTCCTTAAGTCTTTTTCCATTTGAAATGGTCATACTTCCAGATCTACAGTCAATAAGGTCTGTTGTTGTAGCCAGCCAAGGTCTTCCCAGGATTATTGGGTAAACTGGATGTTTCTTTCTTGTCTGTAGGATAAGGAAATCAACTGAATAATCCCAAGTGTCAATAGTGACTATGACGTCCTCCAAAATTCCTTCCAATTTGGTAATAGACAGGTCTGCAAGTTGTAATATAGTTGATGTTGGTTGAACGTGTGTTAGTGTCAAAGCTTCTACAGTCTCTAATGTCATTACAATGATGGCAGCACCTAAATCTATAAAAACATTTGAAACCAGTACCCCTTTTATGTCTACTGTAATGACCGAGCTCCTAGGATCCCCATAGTTTTGAGGGATTAACTCGCCTAATAGAACATCCGCAAGTTTTCCTTCCACTTGGATAGTGTTGGGAAATTTTCTTTTTCTGCCTAGAAGTTTTAGACACAAACTCTTAATGGTCTGGTTTATCTCAGGAATTTCTTTTATTGCCTGTAACAAAGGAACTTCAATGTGCATTTTTCTAAGTTCCCTAATTAATTGGGAGTCATATGTGAGGGTTGGTTTTCCCTAGATTGTAGAGGAGCCTGTTTCAATCATTCTGGGAATGGAACTGAGGTTTCCTTTAGAATCTCTTCTGTCTCTTTTGCTTTAGCCTTCTTATTGGTCTGTTGTGTATCGTCTTTAGGATTCACTTCTTCTTCTTCAATGACTTCCTCAATAGGTATAGTTACATGCACATTTCTAGATCGGAGTTGGATATCATTAATCTCCATCACATTTAGGTTTGCTATATTTGGATCAGTATTGTACACCTGTTGTTGTGGCCTATTGTTCTTGGGGTTTGGAACTGGTTGTGTGGGCATTGATGGCTAGTTTACCTGCTCATTGGGATTTGCATTCGCAGGCTGTGAAGGTCTAGGGAGTAAGGCCTGAGGTTGGTTTCCAAATCTCCTCATTCCTTGGTTGTATTAAGGAACTCATTGTTGTTGATACTACTGCTGGTTTGACCATTATGGATTGGACTAGGATTGATTTGTCCAATCTTGCTGAGGCCATGAACCCCATTGCATTGGCATTTGCATTCCCTAGGGTCCATTATAAGAGTTTCCTCTTGGAGCATATCAGTTTTGAAACTAATTAAATCCATAAGTAGGTTGTTTCTGACTAATAAAATTTAGCTCTTCCTCATCTGTTGGAACCTTTTTTAGTCTATTTTTAATCTCAGGAAGCAGGCCACATTTGTTGGTAGGATGATTTTTCTCGCAGAGTTTATACAACTTAGTTCTATTCATTCGGCATTCCCTAAGTGGATGTTTTTCCCTACAACGAGGCCAATAAATAGCTAAGGGTTCAGTATTCTTTTTACTAGCCTGCATGCCATCCAAAGTGGTATTCAAATGAAGTAGGATGTCAATTTTTAGATTTGCTAGTTCATCCATTACTTTCGTAACATCACTGTTACTACCCTTTTTTAAAATTCTTTTGCCAGCTCTTGTACAGGAATAATTTATGCAAACTTCCAAAATTTCCTTGAAAGTTTGTTTATTAATATCTTCCTTGCCCATCAGATTTAGTGCTTCCCTGCTCTCATCGTCAATCCCTCTTAAAAAGATGGTTTTACTTAATTCCTCATCTAGGTTATTTCCACACCTCCTATGGACAAATAAGAATCTATCCACATAGTCTTCTAAGTTCTCCTCCTCCATTTGTTTCATGCAGAAAAGTTCATCTTTTCTATCCCTGACTCTACAATAATCTTGATATTTATCAAGAAAAAATGTTTCCATATCATCCTAGGTAGTGATAGAGTCTACTGCCAATCCCATGAACCATCTTAAAGCTGACTCCTTAAGAGTGGAAGGGAATGGTTTCAGCTTCTGGTTATCTGTAGCATAGTCATAAGTTTGACAGAGGACTTTGAACTCAAATAGGAATTGGTTTGGATCTTCTGACATTTTCCCCCTAAAGGTAGGTAAAAATGCAGGTGATATGTTTTTCATAGGGGTCTCATTTACGCCAGGAATGATGGCGATCGAATAAGAGAAGGTTCTGTTATTAGCTGGGTCTTCCTAATCACCCATTGTTGAGGATGTGGCAGATGAGTTGGAAGATTCTAATAGTACAGGTAATCCTTGATTAATCAGATGATCTAGAGGTTCTTCCAAGATAGCCTCCAGAGGTATATCTGCTATAGGATATCTAATGAATCGACCTAAGGAGTCCTTAGGTCTACTCATAAACTAATGGATCGAAAGTCTTATCGACACCTTAAACCTACAATGATTTGTAGATTATCCCCGACAACAACACCAAAAATGATGAGGTTGAAGAAGGCTTTGTTAATACATCGTCATTTAGCTTTATCAATCTGGAGGTGTCTGGAGCAATCTGCGATAAGACTGTTTGGTGGGGGGATTTTTAAATGGAACGGTTTATGATCAAGGATCAGTTTAGGGACCCTTGCATAGTTGGAGTTTTGGTCTTCTTGCTCATGAAATAAACTACCTTAATCTTGTTGGAAAGAAACACTCTTGCGTGGAATGAAACTATTCTAACATTGCTGAAATAAATGTTAATCTAATTGCTTGAAACAAACACACATGCTGAAATGAATGTTTAATCTAGTTGCTAGAAATGAACACACTTGCAGAAATAAAAAATGAAAAGAAATAAAATCTATTGTTACTTCTTAAGTATGCAATTCTCTGAATATCACAGTGCTAAAAGAAATAAAAAATCTATTTTTTCTGATTTTCTATTTTTGGAGAATAAACCTGCAGGTGAGAACAGATAACAGAAGAAATACATATAACAATTTGTTGCAAGGAAATAGATAGGAACAAAAATAACACAAATAGAATACCAAGAAATCTCCTCCAAGATGGGGAAGTGGGCCCTACTTTCCCAGCTGGAGATGATCCTCTTTGCTTAACAACTTCTTTCAGAAGAAATCTCCTTTCATTTGCATTTCATTCTTAGTCAAAGAACATACATGCCTAAACTCAGAAGTTTTCCTTCTATTAGAAACAAACTGCGATGAACAACTAACTGATGAAAAATAGGAACTAACTTAAAAAGATGTGATGGCTCTCCTACTTATACAATCGAGCCTTATTGGAAAGAGATACAAATTGCGAGTCTAATTGCAGCGAACTAGAACAACCAATCACATGCTTATTGAAAGGAAAATCTAGTTGCTAACTAATTCCTATGAACAGGAACAACCAGTTGTATTATTTACTTAACTACGCAATCAATTGCAAGGAACTCCGGATCCGCAATCTGAATAAGGTGGTTAGATAGGTGAACTCCAAGAGTTCCCTAAAATAGTGGGGTGCCTGGTGGAAGCGATTGTTGGAACTGATGTCTGCTGTAGCTATCTGAGTTACCAAAGTTCAGTGGCATGGTGGTGTGATTCAAGAGCTGCAGCTAGGATTGAGGCGCTGGTTTGGACGTGTTGTTGGCTTTAGAGTATTTCTAGGAGCATTTGTTAGAGGTCATCGACTCGGGGGAGGATGATTCTTAGAAAGTATTAGCCTCTGGAGCTATCTGGAGTTATCTAAAGTTCAATTACTGCAATCCTTATTTAACATCCACAACTTGTACCACAAATTAGGAGATATGCACATAGAAAATGTCATTCAAGTATCAAAATTAAAGAGATTTCATCAAAGCATAATGGAAACAAAACATAAGCATAATCAATTCTCAAGACAAATATAACTATAATAATATGTATTTATATGCCGATATGTTTTAAAAATTTTAATAGAACATGAAAATATTGATAATTAAATGAGTCAATTCTTTGGCTCATCAGTAAGTGGAGATCAAATTTTGATTGTGGAAGTGTATGTAGATGACATCATTTTTGGTGGAAATGAAGGCATGTGTAAGAGATTTGCAAATGAGATGCAAAAAGAGTTTGAAATGTCAATGTGTGGGAAAATGAATTTCTTTCTTGGCTTACAGATCAACTAGACAAATAAAGGCATTTTCATTTATCAGTCAAAGTATGTAAAATAGTTGTTAAAGAAGTTTGGAATAGAATATTCTAAAATAGTTTGTACTCCTATGGTTATTGGTTGTAAGTTGAGCAAGAATGATGAATCTCCTAAGGCTAATCAGATCAAGTACAGATCAATGATTGGAGGATTACTATATCTGGCTACTGCTAGACTAGGTATTATGCACATATTTGTCTTGTGGCTAGATTTCAAGCAAATCCTAGAGAGTCACATGTTATGGCAGTGAAGAGGATATTCAGATATTTAAAGGTCACTTTTGATCATGGCTTGTGGTATCCAAAATATATTGAATTTACTCTAAGTGCTTATTGGTGCAGGAGCACCAAGGAGCTTTGAGTAAGCCCATATGTATATAACGCATTTTGGTGTGATGATCTTAGTGGTCATAAAGTTTTTCTTTGATTTTCTTTTGGTTCAAGTATATCGGGTTGACCGAATTGAAGTGAAACTGTAGACTATTGCATCGGAGTGAGAGAGCTCATCGGTGAAGCCTTTTGAAGTTATACCGATAGCCGGTGGCCCACCGATAAAATAGTATATCGGAGGAGGACAAAGGAGGTCTCACCGATGAAGACAATGTTTATCGGCGTGAGATGCATATCAGGAGATAGAGAGAATGTCTGACCGATGTAAGAAGTCTTACCGACGGCTAGTTGATGGAAGCACATCGGGGAGAAGATAGATATCGGTGAGCGAAGTGAAAGCTATGCCGATGTTCAAGGTCTGGCCGATGATAGTTGTATCGGCATATCAGAGAGAGAGATGTAGTATCGACGGATGAGGAGGAGGTGCTACCGACAGTCCAAGTCATGCCGATGGATCAATGTTCATCGGGGTAAGTTGTGTATATCAGAGAACAAAGGAAAAGTCACGCCGACTGTATAAGTCTGAATGATGGGTTATATCCATCGGGAAGAGTTCACATATCAGTGAAATAAGTTATGAAGTGGCCGATAGTTGATGTCTCGCCAATAGGAGAAGACCAAAACCACAAGCTATTGTATCAAGGTGACAGTCAGCAAAAGCAAATCACAGTAAGTAGACTGTCGATTATTAGTAAAAGAGCTCCAGCGATGCCAATGTGTTAGGCCGATGGAACGGCTAGGAGCAACATTAATGCAGGAAACCCTAACCGTCTGATAACAGAAAAAGGACGAAGAGTATAAGAATTGGTTCTTGGCTTTGTAAATGGGTTGGAATATTGGATAAAGATTGAAGAACATACATTGAATGTAATAGAGAAACTTCTAATAATAGAAACACTGACAGTTTGAATCCATTTGTATATTGTCTGTAGAGTACTTGTATAATCCGTTTTGCAGTAGAGTAGACAGTTTAATTTCTGTTCTTTTGTTTCTATTTGTACAAGATGTCTCTGTCTTGATGCCCCTACATTTTCCTTGTACAGTCATGGAGGGCCATCAAGCAGAGACCTTGTTTCTTTTGTTTCTGTTTGTGTTAGTGGTTGGATTGTCAATGAGAGGCCATGTGAACTTGTCCTAGGTGAGCTGTGCTATAGCCCGGCTAGGTATGCAAGTTACAGTCTAAGAAGACAGGGGTGAAAAATAGAGTAGAAAGAGTTGAGCACCAAGCAATCAGAACCCTGGACCCAGAGAGGAGGGCTGATAACGGGCTCAAGAAGGCTATAAGCCTTGGAGATTAGGAATCTTGGAAGCAGTGAGGATAAAGAAAAATACCTCACACCAAGAAAGCATTGTTTGCATTGGAAACAACAGGCAAATAGGTCTTTCACCTCTGTAATAGACTGTTTAAGTTGAATTAGGTATTTTGGGTAGAAAGTGTCTTTAGCACTTGAATTGGTAGGGAGACTTGGGTATGATTTAGGTCTTGAAGTGTTAGTTCAAGATAGGTTTTCTAAGCCCATAGGCCTCCCCATCAAATTGGTATCAGAGCAAGTTAAAGATTTGGGCTATTCCTAGGTTCGAATAGAAGAAGTTGTATGTCATCATCGAGTTCAAGTGAGTCTGTAGGTTCAGCCAGAGAGATGGTGACTAATGCAGAGTTGGCAAAGAAGGTTGATGATCAAGAAGAGGAGAATAGGCTCCTACAGGAAAGATTGGTAGAAATGGAAAGTAAACTGGGTGTAATGATGGAGAAGACTGAAGAAGTCAGGTAGAAAGTAAACAAGGAAAAAGGTGTGTCTATAGAAGATGAAGAGCCCACACCTGATCCTAAGATGGAAGAAGAACCTTTCTTGAAGGCCTTGAAAGCCATGAGTGGTAAAACATTGGAAGGAGTTCCTTTTTTTAGTGGAAAGATGGAACCTGATTTGGTCATAGAATGGATAGAAGGTATAGAGAATCACTTTGAATGTGATGGAGTGACTGAAGCACAAAAGGTGAAGGTGGCTAAATCAAGACTCAGAGGAGCTACCTTGACATGGTGGAAATTCGTTCAAACTGAAAGAGAAAAAGAAGGCAATAAACCTATAGCTACTTGGAAGGGTATGGTGGCTAAAATCAAAGAAGTATACATGCTTGGAGATTATGAAGTCCAGTTGTACAAGAAACAGCAAAATTTGAGACAAAGAGAATTAGATGTCAGTGCATACACTGAGGAGTTTCAAAAACTATGCTGAGGTCTAAGGTGATGGAAGATGAAAGTGTAAAAGTGGCAAGATATCTCAATGGTTTGAGGTGGAGTATTCAAGAGGAAATCAGCTTATTCAGCCCTACAACAGTGCATCAAAGCTATCAGCTAGCACTCAAGGTAGAGGAGAAGAGTAAGAAGAAGCAAGAGACAAACAACAGATCAAGAGGAAGAGGTAGAGACAGCAGAGGAAGAGGACATTATGGTGGTAGGAATACTGATCAAAGACCCCAAGGAGAATCCAAACTCATAGAGCAGAGTGGGGAGACTAATAGTAGAGGAAACTACAGAGGAAGGGGATCTAACAGAGGAAGATTAGGACGATCAGGCAGAGGATCCTACTTTACCACTATGAAATGCTACAATTGTGGTCAATTAGGCCATCCAACATATAGGTGTCCTGATAAAGGCACATCTTCTTCTCAAGGAGTTGATAAAATAAATCATTATGTACATGATGATGCTTCAAGCAGCAAATCACCTGAAGTTAGTCTAGCCTCAGAAGTGGGAGAGAACATCATGGTAAGGAGAACCTTGATCAAAGAACCAGTGAAAGCTGAACCAAGCCAAAGGAGAGCATTATTCAAAATCAGATGCAAGATTATGAATAAGGTATGTCAAGTAATTATAGACTCAGGGTCTATTGATAACATAGTATCAGATGAAGCTGTTAGAAAATTAAATTTGCAAAGAATACCTCATTCAAATCCATATAGAGTCACATGGTTAAATAAAGGTCAGCATGTGATAGTCAATGAGCAAGCTTGGGTAGAGTTTGGTATAGGTGGATACAAAGACAAGGTACTCTGTGATATCCTACCTATGGATGCATGTCATCTATTATTGGGCAGACCATGACAGTATGACCAAAAGGCCATACATGATGGTGAGAAGAACGCATATTCTTTTCAAAAAGATGGTGTCACCTATAAAATTTAGTCATTGAAAGATGAAGAAGCAAATAAGACAAAAAGTATTAGTGTCTTAATCGTGAGTGGTAAAGAGTTTTTGAATACTCTTAAGGAGGATGGTATTGGCTATGCTATCATAACATGGAGACTATGCACAGACTCCAGAGCTATCAATAAGATCACCATAAGGTACAGAGTTCCAATTCCTAGAATTGAAGATCTTATGGACTGTTTAGGAGGAGCTAAGTATTTCACCAAGATAGACTTGAAAAGTGGTTATCACCAGATCAGAATCAAGGAAGGTGATGAGTGGAAAACAACCTTCAAGACCACAAAAGGACTGTATGAATGGCTTGTTATGCCATTTGGTTTATCAAATTCTCCCAGCACATTCATGAGGCTCATGAATGAAGTCCTCAAGGACTATACGGGTAAATTTGTAGTTGTTTATCTAGATGACATCTTGATTTTTAGTCAAACTAAAGAAGAACATCTTGAACATGTAAATACTATTTTGAAAAAGTTGCATGATGAACAACTAACCATAAATTTGGAGAAGTGTGAATTCATGAAGCAGGAATTGGTATACCTCGGTTTTGTGTTGTCCAAAGGAAAATTGAAGATGGACAAGTCAAAGGTAGAAGCCATATTGAACTGGCCTACTCCCAGAGCAGCAACTGAGGTGAGAAGTTTTCATGGCTTAGCTCAGTTTTATAGAAAGTTCATACGAAATTTCAGTGCTATTTGTGCACCCATGCTTGGTACAATCAAAGGTGGGATGAAAACAAAGTTTCAGCGGACACAAGTCGCTAATAACAGTTTTGAACTGTTGAAGAAAGAAGTAGCCACACAGCCAGTGTTAGTGCTGCCTAGTTTTGACAAGGTGTTTACTTTAGAATGTGATGCTAGCAATATTGTAGTAGGTGCAGTACTCAGCCAAGAGAATAGACCAGTAGCCTTTTTCAGTGAGAGGCTAAATGAAGCAAAGAGTAGATACTCTTCATATGACTTGGAGCTCTATGCTCTAGTCCAAGCACTTAGAAAATGGAGACATTATCTCCTACCTAAGGAATTTGTTGTGTATACAGATAATCAAGCTTTGAGTTTTCTGAACTCACAAGATAAGTTGAGCCATAGACATGTCAAGTGGATGGAGAATTTACAGTCCTACACATTCACCATTAAACATAAGAAGGGACAACTCAACAAAGTAGCAAATGCTTTAAGCAGGAGGCTGCTCACAGTACAAGAAGTGCAATTAAGAAGTATAGGGATGGAGGAGTTCAGAATCCTTTATAAAGAGGATGAAGATTTTA
Organism: Cunninghamia lanceolata; assembly: GCA_027924645.1. NCBI lineage: Eukaryota > Viridiplantae > Streptophyta > Pinopsida > Cupressales > Cupressaceae > Cunninghamia > Cunninghamia lanceolata. Next base: position 29,385,235 of record BSBN01000021.1, read on the forward strand.
CTGAAGATATAAAGTCTGTCAAGATTTTGAAAATCACTTTCATAGTGAATTTGCAGATTACACATTGCAACAGGGATTGTTGTTCAAAGGTGGACAATTATGTGTACCAAAAGGATCCATGAGAGAAAATCTCATACAGGAGAAGCATAATGGTAGTTTGAGTGGACATTTTGGTTTGAATAAAACATTGGATTTAGTCCAGAGGTTCTACTATTGGCTGAAGATGCACAAAGATGTCAGAAAGTATGTGGAATAGTGTATCATATGTCAGAAGGCCAAGGGAACTTCTTCAAATGTTGGACTGTATCAACCATTCCCCATTCCTTCCAGACCATGGGATTGTGTAAGTATGGATTTTGTAGTTGGTCTACCAAAGACTAAGACTGGTTTTATAGTATTTTTGTAGTTGTTGATAGATTCAGCAAGATGAGTCATTTCATTCCCTGTAAGGTGACTCATGATGCTAGTCATATAGCTCATTTGTTTTTCAAAGAGGTCATAAGGATTCATGGACTACCAGCAAGCATCGTGTCTGATAGAGATGCTAAGTTCATGGGACATTTCTGGAAAACTTTATGGCAGAGGTTAGGAACAAATTTGTCTTTTGGATTAGCATATCATCCACAGACAGATGGTCAAACATAAGTGGTGAACAGGACATTGGGCAACCTGTTAAGGTGTTTGGCAAAAGAATATGGACAGAGTTGGGATCAAGTCATTTATCAGGCAGAATTTGCCTATAATGACAGTGTAAATAGGACTACTGGCAAGAGTCCATTTGAGATAGTGTATGGAATACATCCTAGAGGTGTATATGAACTCTGACATCTTGGAGACATGGAGTATAGAAGTGGTCATGCAGAGGATTTTGCATAGTCTATGAAGGAGATACATGAACAGGTACAGAAGACATTGGTGGACAATACCCAGAAAATCAAAGATAGGAAATCAAAGATAGGGTAGATGCACACAAGAAGGATGTTCAGTTTGAAGTTGGTGATTTAGTTATGGTTCATTTGAACAAAGCCAGATTGCAGAAAGGGATACCAACCAAATTGCAGATGAGACGGATTGGTCCTTGCAGAATTTTGAACAAGTATGGCAACAATGCGTATAGAATTGATTTGCCAGCAAACTTGGCAATTTCACCAGTGTTGAATGTTCAGGACCTGGTACATTATAAAGGTCCTCATCCAGCAACAAGGGAATCTAGTTCAGAAGCTGCACAGATAGTGAATGATGTGACCTTGCCACCAAAACTCAAACCACAAGCTGAGAGAATTTTGGATTCTCGAGTGCAGAAACAGACTAGACATAGCATGTACATGGAGCATCTGGTCAAGTGGGAATAGTTGCCTGAAGCAGAGGCTACCTGGGTTGCAGAGTCAAAGTTCAAGAAATGGCGCATTGATTTTGCCTTGCTGTCACCGGAGGTGACTTGACTTCTTCCGCACAGGAGGAGTATGGTGCAGGAGCACCAAGGAGCTTTGAGTAAGCCCATATGTATATAATGCATTTTGGTGTGATGACCTTAGTGGTCATAAAGTTTTTCTTTGATTTTCTTTTGGTTCAAGTATATTGGGTTGACCGAATTGAAGTGAAACCGTAGACTATTGCATCGGAGTGAGAGAGCTCATCGGTGAAGCCTTTTGAAGTTATACCAATAGCTAGTGTCCCACCAATAAAATAGTATATCAGAGGAGGACAAAGGAGGTCTCGCTGATGAAGACAATGTTTATCGGCATGAGATGCATATCGGGAGACAAAGAGAATGTTTGACCGATGTAAGAACTCTTACCGACGGCTAGTTGATGGAAGCACATTGTGGAGAAGATAGATATCAGTGAGTGAAGCGAAAGCTATGCTAATGTTCAAGGTCTGGCCGATGATAGTTGTATCGGTGTATCAGAGAGAGATGTAGTATCGACGGATGAGGAGGAGGTGCTACCGACGGTCCAAGTCATGCCGATGGATCAATGTTCATCAGGGTAAGTTATGTATATCAGAGAACAAAGGAAAAGTCACGCCGACTGTATAATTCTGAACGACGGGTTATATCCATCGGGAAGAGTTCACATATCAGTGAAAGAAGTTATGAAGTGGCTGATAGTTGATGTCTCTCCGATAGATGAAGACCAAAACCACAAGCTATTGTATCGAGGTGACAGTCAACAAAAGCAAACCATAGTAAGTAGACTGTCGGTTATTAGTAAAAGGAGCTCCAGCAATGCCAATGTGTTAGGCCGATGGAACGGCCAGGAGCAACACTAATGCAGGAAACCCTAACCGTCTGATAACAGAAAAAGGACGAAGAGTATAAGAATTGGTTCTTGGCTTTGTAAATGGGTTGGAATATTGGATAAAGATTGAAGAACATACATTGAATGTAATAGAGAAACTTCTGATAATAGAAACACTGACAATTTGAATCCATTTGTATATTGTCTGTAGAGTACTTGTATAATCCGTTTTGCAGTAGAGTAGACAGTTTAATTTCTGTTCTTTTGTTTCTGTTTGTACAAGATGTCTCTGTCTTGATGCCCCTGCATTTTCCTTGTATAGTCATGGAGGGCCATCAAGCAGAGACCTTGTTTCTTTTGTTTCTGTTTGTGTTAGTGATTGGATTGTTAATGAGAGGCCATGTGAACTTGTCCTAGGCGAGTTGTGCTATAGCCCGGCTAGGTATGCAAGTTACAGTCTAAGAAGACAGGGGTGAAAAACAGAGTAGAAAGAGTTGAGCACCAAGCAATCAGAACCCTGGACCCAAAGAGGAGGGCTAATAACGGGCTCAAGAAGGCTATAAGCCTTGGAGATTAGGAATCTTGGAAGCAGTGAGGATAAAGAAGAATACCTCACACCAAGAAAGCATTGTTTGCATTGGAAACAACAGGCAAATAGGTCTTTCACCTCTGTAATAGACTGTTTAAGTTGAATTAGGCATTTTGGGTAGAAAATGTCTTTAAGCACTTGAATTGGTAGGGAGACTTGGGTATGATTTAGGTCTTGAAGTGTTAGTTCAAGATAGATTTTCTAAGCCCATAGGCCTCCCCATCACTTATACAGATGCAGATTGGATTGGTTGTGTAGATGACATGAAACGTACAAGTGGTGGAGCATTCTTTCTTGGTGGTAGAGTAGTGTCATGGTTAAGTAAAAAACATGATTCTCTATCTCTGTCTACTACAAAGGTAGAATACATTGCAGCAACATCTTGTTGCACATAGGTGTTATGGATGAAACAAACCTTGAAGGATATCAAAGTTGTGTATGATGAGTCAATTTCTATTTTCTGTGATAATACAAGTGCTATTAACATTTCAAAGAATCCAGTGATGGATTCAAGGATAAAGCATATTTCAATTAGGTATCACTTTCTAAGAGAGAAGGTTGCAGAAAATGAAGTGAAGCTTGAGTATGTGTGTACAAAGGGTCAGGTTGCTAACATATTCACTAAGGCTCTTCCTAAGGATACATTTGAGTATCTCCTGGAGAAGTTAGGGGTTATTGCCCTTCCTTCCTTGAACTAGATGCATAAGAAGATACATCAGTCCAGTGGATTTCAAGATTCATTCTTTTCTGGACTAATGATTGAAGGCTACCTCTCAGGAGGAGCAGGTAGTGGTTATGATGATTGTTGCATTCAGTGGGAATATTCAAAGCAGTGAAAGAAAAAGATGTTGTAGAGCAGTAGTGAACAATGCAAGTATGTGCAGTATCATGAAAAGGGAGAGTTGTGACACCCTTTTCCATTGATGTCAAAGGGGGAGATAGTTCATGTGAAAAACAAAGGGGGAGAAAGAACAATCAGTGATTAGAGAAAGAGAATAAGATGTGCAAAAGAAAAGGGGAGAGTAAGCAAGTAAAGAAGATTGGTGCAGAGTTATGTCTTGATGATTTTTCACATCATGTGTTGCTATCAATGACAAAGGGGGAGATTGTTGCAAGTATGTGCTAATAGGTGTTGCATTGATGTCAACAAGCTTTATTGCAAGTACGTGCTAACCAGTGTTGTCGTTGATGTCAACATGTTTGTGTTGCCATTAGTGTCAATTGTGCTCTTGTTTTGTAACTTGATTATGATGAGTTAGTTGCTTTGCATTGTGTTGTATAAGTGTTGAAGATGATAAGAATATGTTATTGATATTGAATATCTAAGTGCTTTTGAGAAAATTTGGTTCATACTGAAGACAAAGTTGTGAAGATGTATTATAGCTTACTGAATACTATCTGAGTTTTGCTCCGCATTTCTTCTATGTTGAAGATTGGAGTATGAGATTTGGATATGATTTAGAGAAGTGTTTGAAGATGCCAAATCCAGAGTTTGGTGGTCTAGATCGTTGTGCAGTAGAAGTCCTATTCACCAGTTTGAAGATTGTGCCTGGCAACATTTGTAGTGTGACAGGGAGAAAGTATTTTTCTCTGCATTTCTCCGCAGTTTGGTTTTTGGTCTTGCAATTCTAAACTTATTTTTATAAGGTCCTTAGCTATCTTCATTCCAAAGGCTTTGTGATTTGGTGCTCTGAAAAGCAAGTTATTGATTAGCAGAGTTCGACAGTGTTTGATGTGAGCAGAATGCGATCTATCTTCAAGTGATATTTGTTGTTTTCAAGTGAGATCTGTTGCGGATAGATTTGTCAGCTCCCAAGTGATTTTATATTGTTCACAGATGTCTCTAGATTATATTGAAGGTGTGTACTAGATCTGCAAGCTATGGTGAAGCTCTTGGAAGTGTGCCTCTAAGTATTTTTGGTGTTTGCACAAGTTAGGCCAACTTGGATGCTAACACTCTTTACGGATGTGTTTCATGGATTGTAGAAGTGTGTTGAAGCATGTGAAGATGTATTTATGTCTGAGTTAAGTTGTGAAGTGTTCTTCCTTCATTCATTTGCTTTGCAAGTTTGTTTAGGTCTAGACCTAATTCAAATTATGTATGTTTGTCGACCTTGGAGATTGTTCCAATGGTTGCATATTGTATTGCCGACCTTGATGTATGTTCCAAGGTTGATGATTGGTATAAATATATGTAATAAATTCATGTGTTGAGTGGGGGATACGAAGATACACAAATGAGAGTGTGTGTTATAATGGAAATGAAGGTGATTTGTATTATGCTTTAATCAAACTAAACTTAGGCATGTTGTAGATGCTATTATATTAGTTCATGGCAGTGAGCCACCCATCCTGACAGTGAGCCACCCCTCAACAATGAGCCACCCAATGATAGTGAGCCCTATTTGCAGTGAGCATTTCTTTGGACAGTGAGTCCTTGGGTAGTGAGCCTCATTTGTTTTTTGGTATTGTTACTACATTATATTGTGAGCTAACACTCACCATGTTTTTTCCCTTTTAAGGTTTTCCACGTGAAACTCTAGTGTTCATGTGCGTATGGTGTTGATGTGTTTAAGTTTTGTTTTTGCACTTCATGTTTAATCTTGATAACATATTAAGGAATTAAAGTAAGTGAATGTGAATGTGATCTTGTTTAAGAGGAGTTAAATTTTTTGGTACAACGGATTCACCCCCTCTCTTAGTTGTCTTGTGCCTTCAACAAGCTTGTGTTGTCATTGGTTTCAACTGTGTCTTCTGATGAGGTTGTTGTTGTTTGATTGAGTTGTCATGTTAAAGTGATTTGATTGCTTTGAGGAGGTGCTAAATATGTTGAGAATATGCTTATGTTGTTGGGTTTTCAAGTGCTTCTGAGACTATTTGATTAATTATGGAAACAATGTGTTGAAGAAGTCTTTTGGTTTACAGAGTGCTGTTTGAGTTTTTGCTCCGCATTTCTTTTATGTTGGAGATCTGAGTATGCAGTTTGGATATGTTGTTTAGAAGTGTTTGAAGATGCTAAATCTAGAATTTGGTGCCTTAGATCGTTGTGTACTGGAAGTTGTGTTCACCAGTTTGAGAACAGTGCTTGACGGTGTTTACAGTGTGTCTGGGAGAAAGTATTTTGCTCTACATTTCTCTGCAGAATGGTTTCAGGTGTTGCAGTTCTGGATGTGTGCTTATAAAGTCTACTTTTTCCTTCAGCTCAAGTCATTCATGGTTTGGTGCTCAACAAGTATATTTCTTAAGTTACAAATGATGACAGAGCATGATATAGCTAGTTAAGTACTCCGGTGTGAAGTCTCTTCAGGTGAAAGATGTTGTAAGGGAATCTATTGGTTTTCAGGTGCTTGTGGATGTTTCCAGATAATGTTCAATCTTGATGCATGGTTTACATGTCATCGTGTGATTTTGAGGAAGTGTACATTTAAAAGTTCATGGTATTAACACAAGGATGGTCGACTTGGTTGTTTACACTATTTGCGGTTGTGCTTTGGTGAAAGTGTAAGCGTGATGAAGTGTGTAAGAGTGGATTTAGGTCTGTGCTAAGGCATGATGTGGTCTGCATTCATTCCTTTCCTCTGTGGGAATGTTTAGGTCTAGATCTAATTTGAATTTTATGAGTTAAGTTGTGTTGCCAACCTTGGAGAATGTTTTCATGATTGGTGATTGTATAAATAAGTGTTAAGGAGTCATGGATGTAGGTGTGCGTGAGGGATATGATGTGTGTGATGCGAATTTGATTAGGGCAGTGAGAGATTTCATGTGTTAGGCTACTGGATGCAGTGAGCAGAAGGTGTACTATTTTTAGTGATGCTACGAAGATGTTGTTTGTTTTGTGATGGATATCGAGCTTTATTGGAACTGAAATCCATGCATAGGTTAGATGCAACTATATCAGTTCAAAGCCTGGCAGTGAGCCATTCTTATCTTCTTTCTTTCTTTCTCAGTGGGTAATTAGTCCACCTGCAATGAGCATTCTCTCTTTTGGGTAGTGAGCCCTCTGGCAGTGAACCTTTGTAATTCGGTATTGCTACTACATTATATTGTGATCTAATCCTCACCGTGGTTTTTCCCTTTTAGGGGTTTCCACATAAAATTTGGTGTTCTCTTGTGTGTGGTGTTGTTATGATTCAGTTTCATTTATTTGTTTTTCATGTTTAAACATCATAACATGTTTAAAGGTTAATGTGGATTTGAATGTTTGTAAGGGTTTAAATTTTTGTTACAACTGATTCACCCCCTCTCAGTTGTCTTGTGCATTCAACATTATTTACATGAGTCATAACTAGAATGACCAACTAACTTTTTAAGTGGCACATATGTCAATTCAACCCTTGTGCCCTTAGAAGATATTTACTTCACCAACCTATTAAAGGTGTGGTAGGAGGTACCACATGTGAGGTGGGATTTGAATTATCAACATTACAATTTGTGGAAAGCTTTGAACAACACCTATATGTACATCCATAGTCCATTATAATTAACATTAGATTACTTTTGATAATAAAAAAAATGTATAAAAAACTATGCAAACAATACCTTGTGGAGTTAATAAAGTGCAAGCATGAACTTGTGTACAACATACAAATCACTACAAGTGTTATTATAGGTATAACATGTAAAGAAATCTCTTTATTTGGAAGTAATAATCTTTCCCCTCTCCAAGCAAAAGTTCCCCAAAATTTGTGTACCTTGAAGCTTGATATATGTTTTGGAAAAACCTTAAACATACATTGGAGATTTTTTTATAGTTGCATTATTTTTAGTTTTTAGCATGCACCACATAAAAGGTAAAATGATTTATTTCTCTATATAATATAGGATTTTTAAAAAGCCATGTATTGATAACTGCTAAAGATATTGGGAAACCAAAAATCTCTTCTTTTTCAACTAAAACTAGTTCAATTTAAGGAGACTTCCTAGGAGACTATCTTTCATTCAAGGTTATTGCATATTTCCTCTCAATTTTCTTTCCCATATAAGGAATCTCAACAAAATGATTTTCATTTTTTCATAATAAAATGTATTTATTTAATTTACTTTAGTTAATGTATTAATGTTTATTTAAGATTAAAATTGGTTTAAGGGCTTAAAAAAGTGAAAGTTTAATAATGCATGCTTAATTAAATGTTTAGATGTACTTCTTAGTTGGCTTGAGAGGGCGTTGCCATTCACCTTATCATCTAGAATCCTTGTGGATTGGGTTACTTGTAGAGGTAACACTCCTTTAGATGTCATGCATGTTGGTGCCTTTATCTTATGTTTAGCTTTCTTCACCAACATAGGGTGTGTCACATGTGGATACATGGTCAAAAGATAGTTTCTAAAAGTCTTAAAAATGCATTTAAGACCACAAAAAAATTGTGATGGCTATGAAGTCATAAGAACTACCAAGTTTTTGACACCTCACAACTCTATAATATAAATTTTGAAAGTCTACCAAAAAAACTTCTTCCCACTAAATGAAAAGTCTAAAACAATAAATAATCAATCTTTCTTCACCAACATAGGGTGTGTCACATGTGGATGCATGGTCAAAAGATAGTTTGTAAAAGTCTTAAAAATGCATTTAAGACCACAAAAAAATTGTGATGGATATGAAGTCATAAGAACCACCAAGTTTTTGACACCTCACAACTCTATAATATAAATTTTGAAAGTCTACCAAAAAACTTCTTCCCGTTGAAATCAAAAGTCTAAAACAAAAAATAATCAATCTTTCTTCACCAACATAGGGTGTGTCACATGTGGATGCATGGTCAAAAGATAGTTTCTAAAAGTCTTTAAAATGCATTTAAGACCACAAAAAATTGTGATGGATATGAAGTCATAAGAACCACCAAGTTTTTGACACCTCACAACTCTATAATATAAAATTTGGAAGCCTACGAAAAAAACTTCTTCTTGCTGAAATGAAAAGTCTAAAACAAAAAATAATCAATTTAAAATGAACCCCTTTCTTTTTTCTCATATATATATTATTAATTGAATTGACATAATTTTATTAAAATGGTATATGCTTTTAATTTCTTATAGTATAACTTTATTTAAGATCCAATAACATTAAAAGCTCCAAACAAAACGCAATTATGATCATGTTTTCTTCGATTAATGATAATATCAAAGAAGGAAATATATATATATATATATATATATATATATATATATATATATATATATATATATATATATAGAATTGATTATTATATTGTATGTAGAATGGTGTACGTGCACTCTTTCCTCTTATTAATTGTCTTTCCTCTTATTAATACAATTAATAAGAGGAAAGAGTGCACGTACACCATTCTACATACAATATAACTAGCAATTGCACCTTAGTGTGCAATGGGTACGCCGAGATAACATGTAGATAAAAGTAAGGCTTTTCTGCTTTGCAAGAATAGGAACAAGAACTAATGCAAGAATGAAGATCAACTATATAAAAAATCTAAGGATATGGGAAAATATTTCTATCCAAAACTACTAATAGTTGAAACTTAGAACATAAATCACAATGACATAAAAAATGAGGTTGGTAAAGAAGGGGGAGAAGACATCCATGATAAATAAAACTAATAATGAAAGTGCATGGATAAGGATCAAAGAAATAACAAACAATAATAGCCCAAAAATTAATCAAGATAACAAAATGAAGCACAAATAAAGTTAGATTCAAACCCCAAACAAATTTAAAATGAAAAATATAAAATCAAAAAAATAAATAAAGACTCTAATGTGGAAGGAAAAAATCTAAGGCTAAAACCCTAGGTTGAGTTGTGTAAGGAAGCGGAGTTCACTAAAATGTACATAAAATAAATTAAATTTATTTACTTAGTTCAAAAGTTACAATTTAGTTATAGTTTTGGATAGAAATATTTTCCCATATCTTGTATTTTGAATTTATTAAATAAGGAAGGCCTCACAAAACAAACTTTTCATTTTGAATATTTTTGTTCTGTAGTTATAACTTTTGATCTTTGTATCATGTCTTAAGGGCACTGTATGTTTGGTTTAGCTTTTACAAATTAGATCTTGTCCTCGTCTTGAAGTTGGCTTTAGTTGTTTATAACATAACATTATTGTTGTATAGAGCTTGCAATTGTTCATCCCTTCGTATTTACTAAAAATTAGGTTTCAACCATAACCTTTGAACTATAACTAAGAATTGTAACTTCTTAGATGTGTTAAAAGAAGAATGACACAATCTAAATATAGTTGTCCTTATAATTTGGCTAGATCAAATATACGAGTGTAGAAATAACAATTAGTTAGTAATAAAGGGATTAATGGGATCTAACTGTGGTGGCAGGGATTAATTATTTCTTAAAAAAAACAACAAAGAATCAAAAGGACATCAAAATCATCACATGTTATTAGGAAGCATGCCAATTCTAATGGACTTCCTTAGATTGTAGTCTTTTCATGCCTCCATACAATTCAATCTTAGAAGAATAACAATTAAACATTAAAGGAGAGTTGATCTACTTAAGGCTTTTTAAATTTAATTTTTAAGAGTAAAATATTATTGTTTGTATAGAATATGTTTGTACAATTATAGTATGCATAATATTATGAGTTTTTAAAATTTTAGGTTTAAATGTTTTACTCATTTTATATCTTAATTAATTTTAAGGTTTATTGTATAATAAGTCTAATTAAGAGTAAAATATTATTGTTTGGATAGAATATGTTTGTACAATAATAATATGCATAATATTATGATTTTTTAAAATTTTAGGTTTTAATGTTTTATTGATTTTATATGGTAGTTAATTTTAATATGTATGTTATAATAAAATAAATATTTTTAAAAATTAATTAATATTTGTTAAGTTTCTTATTAAAAATTGATACAATTATATTTGTTTTATTTTAAATCTAACTTGGCAATTAAATATATTATGTTATTTATTAAAATTTTAGGTTTTAATGTTTTATTGATTTTATATGGTAGTAAATTTTAATATCTATGCTATAATAAAATAAATATTTTTAAAAAATAATTAATATTTGTTAAGTTTCTTATTGAAAAATTGATACAATTATATTTGTTTTATTTTAAATCTAACTTAGCAATTAAATATATAATGTTTTATTTTAAATCTAACTTAGCAATTAAATATATAATGTTATGTATTAAAATGTATATAAATATTAAATATTTAATATATATAATTTATATTTTAGATTAACAAATATAGTTTAATAAAAACTTGTTAATATAATATTTAATTAACTATAATATTAAATATATAATGTTGTATATTTAAATGTATAAAAATATTAAAATAAAATAACAAATATATATATAATATTAGATATATTACTTTTTATAATATTTAGTATTATTTGATATATTATAATACTAAATAAATAATACTAAATACTATATAATAATACATTTTATAAGGTTAAGTAATAGCCTTAAGTTTGTAGTTTTGTTGGAGATTGATTGTGGTTCAAATTATAAACTTTTAAATTTTATTAAAAAGTGTCCCTAAATACAATTTATAAATAAAAAGTAATACAACTAATGATAAAAATGGAATATTTAAATTATCAAATTTATTTCAACTATTTAGGTTATTGTGATTATCCCTTACAACAACTTAATATGATTGAGGAGGTAAATGTAGGTGTAAAGTGCCCTTGGATTTATAATATATTTGTTTTTTAATTGGCATGAACAACATGAGAAAAGAATATGAGTATTGCTTTAATCATAGTATATTCCAAGTGTTATGAATTAATTAATTAACAAATATATATAAATATTAAATCAATAAAATTTATATAAATATATAATAGTAGATATATTTATTTAAATCCATTAATCTAATCTTTCATCATATGTTCAATAAAATTCTAATTTATTTTCTAATTCTAATTGTATCTAAATCTAAGCCTTTTGAAAACCTAATTAAAAGTAAATAATTATAACAAATCTTTATTCATAACATATATATTTCCATAAGATTCATCATAGTTGTAGGATTCATAACATATCTATTTTCATATTTATTATTTTTAAACCATATAATAATTATATTTTATGTAATATAAATTAAGTCTTTTGAAGACACTCTTCTGCCTTGTATATGCTTGCACATTTTGCACACATAAATACAAGAGTATTTCCAATTATAATATCTGACAAAAATCCTCCTTCCAATAATATAAAAGAATAATATTTAAAATGCTAAAATGGTTACTAAAAACCCTAAATTTAATACCAAAATTAAAAATATGCTTATGGGAATTAGTTACAAATATTACACCGAAATCAATTTCCTATTCAAAGAGTTTACCATAATAAATAAATAAAAATAAATGGATAGGGCTGTCCAGAAACCAACGGAAGTAAAAAAAACGTTAAAACCCTATTTACGTTTCTCAAACAACATTTCATATGGTGATCGGTGACTGGGATTTGTAATTTTTTTCATTGTGTATATCCACGTTCACTGGTTAATAAGCCGACCGATAAGAAAACAGAGGTTTACAACGGGAAAACGGCAAAAAGTAGTGACGAATGGACCATGGATTTTATTCTAATAAGTTTGTCTCTGTTGAAGATATTCAGAGAAGTGGGCAATCACAGGCCATGCCTATTATAGACAAAAGCAGAAGAGATTACGTAATCCAGGCAAGCTCAAAGTCAGTGCCCCTGCTGAAAGCTCTGAAAAGGAAAAACTAAGTGATGCAGAGTCGCAGTGGAAGCATTTGAAACAGGATTGAAAATCTATTAAACGCATAAAATAAAGAGATTAATGTTTAAATAGCTTTTAAAAACCCTTCGCAAGGTCTAAAATACATTCTTTCTTCATATCGGCAAGATAATATATTATTAGCAACTTCAAAATTTCTTCCGCCGATGGCTCGTCACTCCTATGACCTTTGGACTTAACATATACATTTCTTAACTTTCTACTGACTATTACCAGTCACTGTTTGCATCTTACGAAATGCACATTTTCTCATACAACCATCGATATACAATTGCATTCGCACATACATTACTTGACTTGTTGTGTTGGTTCTCTCTCCCGGTTCTACCGGTCACTCCTTGTATCTAACTCCTTGCATCATTCGAAATGTACATTCAGTACATGCATTTGCAATATACAACCCCGACATGCGATTCGATGATACACACATAAAAACCTACTTTCCTTATTTGCTTCAATTAGTTGCACAAGCTTCCTTGGCAAGGAGTAAGTTTGAGTGTTCTGAGTTAATTCCATTTCTACTCCCCTATTTTACAATTAAATTATCTTGTTATTAAGAGGTTGTGTCTAGTCTATAAAGATTAGGGTTTTCTTTTTAATAGTCATAGTTGAAAATTTTTATTAGTTATAGTTACTAATAAAAAATCAAAAAATAATAATTTTTGAATATTACTATTAAATAATTAATCACACTAAATAATGAAGATAATAAAATTTTTATTAAATATTATTTATCATATAATTGTTTAAACTAAATATATATGTAAGAATAGTTTTATATATTAAAAAAAACTTAGTTTAACAGGAAAACAAGAAATATACAATACAGAGTAGCATAAAACATTTAAATGACATGAATGTAGATGGTCAAATACCAATTGTCCATAAATTGATTAAAAAATTGAACTGCTTAAATACAAATATGCTAGTTAAAATAAAAACAATAGATATTTGTAATAATTGTTATATTAAACATTATGCTTATGAAAATTTAAATTTAATAGTCATATAACTATATTTACATTTTTTTATTGTAAATTATAATTAATTTTTTTTTTTAATATATAAAAAATCAAAATTTCTATAAAATCATTTTGATATATATTTAATTGATATATAATCTTTTTAAATAAAATATATTAATATTTGAAAACAAATTAAAAAAATTAATAAACAAAATCACCATCAAATCAAACCCTAATACTTATATTATTTGAATTAGGCAAAGATTTATTTTAAAATTATAAGGAAGAAATCTATTTATTGGTCATTTATATTTTGCTAACTAATTTTTAGTTTTTAATCTTACAAATACAATTTAGAGTAGAATAATCATAACTCCAACAAAACATATCATTTCTCCAACTGCTAACTTATAAGGAAAAAGAGTGACAACTACAGTCTACACTACCCTCATTAATTATGACAAAAACTTACTGCATACCTCCTCTTAACACTAAAAGATAACACTGAAATATACAAAAATTCACTCAAAACTGCATTTATTATCCAACATGAAAATATCTTATATGTATATTTTTTAGTATAATATTATATTGTAATGCTATATATATATATATATATATATATATATATAAATATTTATTATTTAGTTATATATGTTTTATATATGAAATAATAATATAGTAATTATATATATTAATATAAAATATATTTGATATAACATAGATTATTAAATTATTTATATAATAATATTATATTATTAAATTGTATATTTACATTAATTATAATATATTAAATATTTCTATATTTGTTATTTGATTTATATTTATTTTATATAAAACTGCATTAAATTAAATAATAAATATATATAAATATTATATATAAAATATTTAATTAATTATAATATTATATAATAATATATATTAAAACATATATAAATATATACAAATGTAACTTTCTTTTGCTTTTATATTTTGAGTGGTTGCATCTAAGTAGGCTTTTGTTAATTAATGTAATGTAATTATATATGTTAAAAACTTAATACATAAATATCTTACAAAATATACGGGCGTTACATTTATGATCCAAATCAACTGAAAAATATAATATACTATATAATTTTCTTTTAACAAAAATCATTACAAGCAATGGGTTTTCATGCCCGCGTAAGGCCTCAACACTCGTCAGCGGTCGATGTTAACGGGGATCTCAAAATGTAAATGTGAAATAAAGAAAGATACGGATTAAAAAAGTCCTAGAAAATCGAGATGCGAGAAGAAAACTTAGCTGTGTGAGTAAAGTAGGAATTAACTACTCCTGTGCGTTGGTGAATCGAGATTATTAAACATTAGAAACCGGGAAAACGTGAAGGAAAAATGAGGAAAACGGAGAAAGAAAACACAATTCAAATATAGATTGAAAAACAAACTCCCAAATTATCATTAAATTCCAGTCACCCCGATACCAAACACCAACCGCCTCCTATCAGCCAAACATTGTCATAGAATTAATTGCATATTTTTATCACAGATATTTTCTTTGTAACTTTCCTTCGACCTCCGGTCTTTGTATCTTTCGGATTGTATATTGCAAATATACAAACACTTAAACATACAAAAAACTTTTCACTATTTAATTTGTTTTCGCATCCGCTCTTTGTATATCATGAACTTTGCATCTTTCTTTCCTCATCGGCCTAACTTACATCGTCGGGGCTCTCTAAATAATTCATTCTGATCACTTATCTCTGCCCGATATACTTTCTATTGGTGAAGATCACTTCGTCGGGTGCATCTAAACTTTTCATTCCGATAGCTTATCTCTGCCCGATGACTCAAACTTTTATCAGTGAGAGCACATTTCGAACCCACATATGTAGTATGTAGTATTGGTGATTGTAACCCACATATGTAGTATGTAGTATTGGTGATTGTATGTAGTATCTTAGTTTTCCTGTGTTTAACGAAATTGTAGGAAACAGATTTTAGTTTCTGTGCTAGGAAAACAAAGAGGTAATGGAAATTTGGCATTCTTTTTATTTTGGAGAAATAAAAATCTAAAAATGTATAAAAATATAAAAATCTATTACCTCCTTTTTCTAAAAATATTTATATATCCAGAAGTCATTCACATATCTTGACATTTTTAGATATGTTATGGGTTTTTACAATCTTCACAATCTACTGTTATTTAAGACAATTGGTTGTGTCTATCCAATTAACAGTTAAATGGCAACAATATATGAATTTGCTAACTATTTAAAATAAACTTGTTACTATTTTTTTAAAATATAAAAAAAATACGATTTAATATAACAATGTAATTTGCTAACTATTTAAAATATACTTGTTACTATTTTTTTTAAATATAAAAAAAAATCGATTTAATATAACAATGTAATACACTATTATCATTTTTAAAGCTAATTTCTAATCAAAATATATAATTTAATCTGAAAACCTAATTACATTTCTTAATGACTTAAAACTAATAGCAGTGTATTTAAATATTTAGGTTATAAGTTTTTGGCTATGTATAACATATTTTTATACATATTTTTTATATTAATTTTGGGTGAAAAATTGAAAATACAACTATAACAAGAAGAGCATCATTCCATAAATACATAATAAATCTCCATATATATGTCAAAAGAAGAAGATTTCTTTTAAGAGAACCAAACAAAGTTTGAATTATCTAGTGAGTGAGTGCACCCTACTTTCCTTATTTGTTCTAATTAGTTGCACAAGCTTCTTTGGCAAGGAGCAAGTTTGGGTGTTCTGAGTTAATTCAATTTTTACTCCCCTATTTTACAATTAAATTATCTTGATAGTGGGTCAAAATAAAGTGTAATGTGTTTCTGTGTTTGATAGCAATGTTGAGTAAATTAATACATATCAGTATAACATTTTTTACATACAGAGACAATAAATTGAATGCACTAGTATTTTAAGAAATATGTTCAATTTTGGAGGCATTTCCGTTTGCTGCAATCAACAAGAAAATCATCAAGAAAATTTAACAAAACCACAAGATTTCTATACAATATTATTTTTAATTGTTTTAAATGAATAAATCAAGCATGAAATAAGCTATCAGAAATTCATAACCTAATAAATTTTAACAATCTTTTAAACAAGTTATTTACAAGATCTTTAAAAAATATATTAATAAGGAGATATTTAAAGAAGTTATTTACCATTTCTGCTCTACCATTTTCTACACAGAGACATTAAATTGAATGCACTGGGTTTTGAAAAAATATATACAAGTTTGTACACACAAATGTGAATAACCTCTACATATCGGTTTGTACAATTAAAAAGAAAAGTATCAAGAAAATTTAACAAAACCGTAAGAATTTCTGTACAACACTATTTTAAATTCATATAAAGCATAAATAAACTATGAAATAAGTTCAGAAATTGGTAAAATTTTAATTAAAAAAAATTCCTTTAAAAACCTATTTAAAAAAATATTTAAAAAAGCTATTTACCAATTTTTTCTAATGGAATGGATTGGTTTGGATTACAGCGAAAGCCAAAATGGGAGAAAAGGAGTGGTACTTCTTCTCTCTGAGGGACTCAAAGTATCCCACTGGTCTACGCACTAACAGAGCTACACATGAAAGATATTGGAAAGCAACAGGGAAAGACAGAGAAGTTTTCAAAGGAAGAACTTCTATTCTTGTGGGTATGAAGAAAACTCTGGTTTTCTACAAAGGGAGAACACCCAGAGGGGAGAAAAGCAGCTGGGTAATGCATGAATACCGCCTGGAGGGCAAGTTTTCCTATTACAATCTCCCCAAGACCGCCAAGGTAATAAGATTACAGCTTTTTTTTTTTTATTATGAGTTATTTATTGATGCTTCTCTGTCATCTTCTTATTGTGTGTGGGAGTTGTTATAGTGGGGCTAAACATGTGAGAAGTCTGATTCCATAAGATAAACTTGTTGAACAATATGATTGATTATGACATTTGATCTGTGCACAGGATGAATTGCTGGTGACAAGAATATTTCAGAAATCTTGTGGACTAGAAAAGGGCCCGCTAGCCTTGAGTAGGAGTTCAAATTATCTAAACGATTTGGACTCTCCAGCTCTTTCTCCACTAGTGGAATCGTCACCTTACGCCCCCTCAAATGGACAAGGATGAGGCAGTAGTGAGGCAGTGGACTAGTATGTGACCTATTTTTTCACTGTCATTGACAAATCTTGTAGCAACAACTTCAATAGAGATCAATTCAGTAATCCTTTTGATACAGTAGACTACTCTTTTCTCCACAATATCATGCATGATCCCAAATTTCATTGGGCTTCGATGGGAAATGGGAGTTTTTATTAAACTGTTCACATAATTATAACGCTACCAATCCATCAAAACCACTTTTGGTCACATAATGTTTTATACATTACTCTAGCTTTGTTAATAATCTGAATATTATGTCCAATACAAGTTAAGTTTTATGAATTACAATAAAAAAAATGAATGCTTTGAGGATATTGTATAGTATTGTCGTAAAATTAAAGATATATACAAATTGTAAATCAATGTTTCTATAAGTGAATCCAAGAAAGTAATGGAAGTGGGTGAACTAACCTTTTGTGCTGTGTTTTCTTTCATGATCATGCAGTCAAGAGTGTGCGCGCGAGAGTATTGACAAGCGTTCCTCTTCTTTTTTGCGAAGAGCAACATATGGGTTGTGTTGCATACGCGCATATCTTTGGAATGTGAATGTCGGGCATATTCGAAGACAGGCAAGGTTGCAGACTCTAGAAATAGCTGTGAATGTCAGTCCCTGACGATCTATGTTGCCAATGTCGATTGTTGCCCTTGGAAGTGTAAGGCCTTGTGATTTGTGTATTGTTAAGGCCCATGCCATTTTCAATGGGATCTGGCGACGACCACCACGACTCAGTGGTGTAATGGGCACATTTCTCGCATTGTTGAGATCCCAAACTGGGCCTATGTATTTTTTGAACTGAACAACAACAAACAAAGGAAGTTGTGGTGGTTTATCGCCATCCTTGTATACAATTGCTTTCACCTGGCCTAAAGCACCATTCACAAGGCCTGCTTGCACCAAAAATTAGAACATAGCATAACTTCTTGGCCAACACTCAAGAGAATCTTAGCTTTAAGTTGTTCATCGTCTGGATTTGGGCATGTTGCCCCTTTTAACTAGTTGTTTTGTATTAGACAAGGCAATTGGCATTGCTAATGATTGCAACATATGTTTATTGTGTAGTGAAACCAATTCATTTGTTGGAAATAAATGTATGGAGGATAGAAATGGTGCTTGCTCTGTAGAGGTCAGTGAGGAATTTGAATGTGCCATGAGAACATGCCAATCTTCAACTGTAGGCTCTGCATTTCTTATATTTGAGAGAATTGAACAGAAGGCCACTTGTATAGGATCATCACCTATTTGCCGAAATATCTTGGTCAATGTAATCACTGTGGTGAAGCTTCGCCATAGTGTTCCTCCATAGGAGTTTGAAGCATACATGGGGATATCTTTGACTGGTGGGAGCTGGCCAAGGTCACCAAATAGAATGATTGAGCATCCCCTAAATGGGATATGATTGTGGCTAGGGAATGCCTCACGCAATCGTATGTCAATTCTTTGTATCAACTTTGGGCCAATAAAGCTCATCTCATCTATCATAATGTAAAGAATGAAGTACATGCTCTCTTGGAATGTAGCAAGTGTTTGTCCTTGTAGGGGATTTATTTCTCTGATCGGTATGCGGAGTGCAGAATGAATTGTAGACGTTTGAATGTTGAAAGCTACAACACCAGTTGGTGCGAGGAGTAGCAATGGTGATTGGCCATGCAGAGCTGCTCCCATGAGTGGATTTGATACTTGAGATCAAATGTGACTTTCCAGTTCCTGCAGTTCCCTGAACAATAATTTTTAGTGGTGGCTACAAACTACTTGCAAAGAGGTGCGAAATAATAATATCGTATGCTTTCTGCGATTGGATAGGGAGGTTGCTCTATGATGTTTGAGCAAGAACATGTTGGATTCGAAAGGTTGGCTGATAAGAGTCAATGAAATCAGTAGCTGTAGCTTTTAGTATTGGACTAAAGCTCAGAGTTGTCCAGTCATGGTTCAGGTCAATGCCACGATGACCAAGCATGTCAAGGCTGTCTAACTGGAATGATAGGCTTGGATGCAAGCTTGATAATACTTGCCATTCATCAAGATTGTTATTTTCCATGACATTTTCATTAGCTGAAGGACCACCATCATCGGTATCTGATAGCGGATCAGTTGGTGTGCGATGCACATGCCACGAATGGAAGCTGTATGAGAGTCTTTCCCAGTTTGCAATAATCTGTGGTGCTGATATGCCAATATTATCATGAATGCTACGAAATGGGTGGTAGAAGAGTAGTTCACTCTAGCAGAACGCTTCAAAACACCTGTCATTTTTTGCCGGGATAGCAGTGAACCGTGGGATTACACGAACAATGGTTGATGTGGAGTGCTCTCTCCATTGGCAGTTTTTGCGTGATGCTTTGAAGGTCCATTTCTGTGTCGTTTCAATGAGTGACAGAGCATCCAGCCCCATAGGTCGCACCATGTACGAGTCAATGAAAGTAGGGGAGGGAGTAGTGGATGTGTTTGAGATTGTAACACGTTAGTAATGTTTTTGGCTAACATTCAAACAAACAAATGGCCTGCTAGATATTGAGAGGGGTAGTTTTTGTAGAAGGTGGCAAGTCTCTTGGGCACCAATGTCATGATCTACAAGGCTTTCAGATAGCATTTTGCGAAAAGCTACTGGTGCTGGCTTATCAGAGTTTGAATTGGTTGAAATGCGAGTCATCATATTGTGGTATGTTTCAGACTGGTGCTCAGCTTTTGTTGCATATTTTGCAATATATTTGAGCACTGCATTGGTTGAAAGAACAGGTTGGCAATCCACATTGGCTCTCCATATAGAAAGGATATATGGGTTGTGAAGATTCAAGTGGTCATCATTGCGGGCAGGGGTGTGTTTAAGCTGCCCATTCTCAGCAATTGTAAGACTTGATCTCTGTTGTAAGTTCCAAGGGGCTTTATAACGACACGCAAGAGATGTCCCCTTCCTCTGCAAGCATGTTAGTTGGGTACATTTTGTATGGCGTTGCACACGATTGACCAATTCATTGTAATCAGTGGAAGGGCTAGTTGCTATTATCATTCTTGTGTCCATCAAGCAAGGGTCATCCAAGATATGTCGATGAAAATTTTGGTTCCTGAGTTGAAGACTGCGTGGGTTCCAGGCAGAGACATATCTATCGATATAGTCAATTGTTTTTTGTACAGATTGAAGGTTGTTCCATTGCAATTTTCCAATGTCAGGTGCTTCTTGGAGCTAGAGGAAACCATGAATATGTGCAGATCCTCTATGTTGCCATTCGTACCTAGATTTGAGAGTTTGTTAGCAAGAAACAAGGAAAAAAAACAAGTGATTTTGTTAAGCAGAAGGCATATACCTGTACCAGTAGTCAGTTGCACCAAGTAGTTTCTCCAAGACCTCTTCTCGAAATGTTGTAAATCTATGGTGCATGTAGAGTGCAGCAAGGTGTGGATTGCGAATAATATTTTGTACCCTCCATCTAGAAGCCTCTGAAGGATCCGTAGGAATGGTAGTCGGCATAATGCAATGTAAGTCAGGCCATTTTGTATCTGCTACACTTAAGATGAAGAAGAGTGTTGGGCAACCAATTTGAATGACCATGTCAGAGAGCTCCCCTCTACATTTATTCCAAAATGGTCATGTGCCACGAAGTGTTGAGCTAAAGCGCATGAGTTGTTCGGCGAGCCTTTCATCGGGCAGGTCCTTCAATCTTTGGTGGAGGTCAGCAATTGTTGTCGGAAGTGTATCATTTACTTGTTTGTTAACAAATACTGATGTTGTGGCTTGGCTACGATGGTGCATAATTAAGTTGAGAAGGAAATATCTAAAGTGCGGGTGCTGGCCAAATCTATTATCATGATATCTTAGTAGATGTAGAGCATATTCATGTAGCTTAACTTCTTTCATGCGGTGTTGCTTGAAGGTGGCTGTGCCAGTTGGAAACAGTGTGAGGAATGCCATTACAAACAAGCCTTCAGTGGTGTATTCATTTATTGGCGAGGAAGAAATGGGAGGCCATTCTATAGCAGGAGCTTGTCGTCCGTTCCCTAGTTGTAAGTAGGCTCGCACTTCTTCCATTTCTCTACGTGACAGTGGTAGGTTTGCTACAAACGAGGTTGTACTTTCAATTGTTTCAGCTTCATCAAAATTTGTTTGTAGGGACTCTGGATTTGTGGGAATAGGATTAGAAGTTGTTGCATATATAAGTTCTGAAATATCAGTGGATTCATGAGGCAAAGATGATAATGCATGCTCATCCAATTGTACATCTTTGTAGTATGGATCATTTTGGAGCTTATATGTCAATGCCTCATGAACACGTGACCTACTAACATAGAAGCTATACTTTTGTTGTTCAACATTTTGTTTGTTTACTATAATGATGTCTAGTTCATCTATACGCCTAAGCAAGGAGGTTGCTATGCTAGAAATATCTTGTGGAAAGCAGATAGTGTGACCACTATATTTCAGCTGCGCCCCCCCGTGCATATGTTACTTGAAGAACTGGGCTAACCCTTGCTATCAACATCTCCTCGATTTGACTTAGTTTTTGCAAACAAGCAGGTTAATCACCAGGGTCCATGTTGTTCCACTTAGAGAAGCGATGGCCATTTTTTTCTGATATGCATCTATAACAAGTAGGGACTCCATTTGATTGCCTAGTTTTAATGCTTGGATATTTTTCCATGGAAACTAAGCATGTTGACATTTTTGAGAGGCTATCCAAGCTTGACCTAAAATTTTCTCTAGCAGTGTAATAATTTCCAGGGAAACATACAGGAGGACAAAGCTGGGTAGATGGGGTGGGGTGCACGCCATATTGTGACTGAGGGACAAGTGTTTCTAGGTGCGGGATGTTGTTGGAAGGAGATAGTGTTGATGCCGAGGCCTCACTTTAAATTATATGTTCGTTTTGTTGTCTTCTTTTGTTAATATTAGTTTTCCTTGCATGATATCATATACGATGCATTTCATTTGTATGGGTTTGCTTTGCTAGCATCCTTGCATCTTCTACTTCCATTGTAGGGAATCTTGAAAATTTGAAGGTTTTGAACTATCTGTACATAATGCACATGCAAATAAATATCACATTTTGAAGGATGCGAATTAAAGATATAAAAGTATGCACAAGCAATACTGTAACATGGCAATTGACTTTAATGTGTACAAAATATAAGAACCCAATAACAAGGTAATAAACATAATGGAAATTGTGTTTCTTCGAAGAGAACTTTATAATCATTATAGACAATTGAAGAAGGCAATACATTGTAGAAAGCTAACCATGCATATAGGAAAAATAGGGGAACATATCCCTATATATGTTTATATGAAGCTACCCATCTTTGTAAAAAAGGAAACATAGAATAGTTAGAAGTGAGCTTTACATTGTTTGAGGTACATAACATCAGAGGAGCCATACAAATCCTTATGTTATTGTACAAAAAAAGAGTGTAGTGCATGTTTCAATTGAGTTGAATGGCTGTAACAACAATGCTGTGTGTTTCTTGTCCAGAAAATGAATTCATCTTGATAGAAAGATTAAGCAGGAATTGGCAACCAACAACACAATCTAAAATTTGTTTGGCTCCGTCAGGCTCTGCTAGGAGAAGCTGAAAATCTTCTGCACCAACACCTAACAAAGCATTCGCTGGCCCTTCAAATGCAGTAACTTTAAGAAGCTCACCAGTGCCGTCCTGCAAGTCCATTTTAAGCATGTAGCTAAAATCACAAGCTAAGAGATTAGTAGAACACTTTGGGCAACGAAATTGATTGGTGGAAACTTGAACTACTTTTTTCTTACATTTCTTATTCTCAACCAACAAGGGGCAAGAAAGGTAATGAAGTTGTCCAAGTGGAGTTTGGAGATAGTGGCCTTCACACAAGCATTTTTTTTCTCAGGAAACCTTGTAGTTACAATCTCCAAAATATCAATAGGATTTGCAAATTTGTGGGGGGTGAGTGGGTTATTCGACAAGGAAAGTAGAGGCTGGAGAAGCTCTGAAGTGGAATACCATGCCTTCAATGTTGATGCCTCTAACAAGTCTGGATTGATTAGAATTGCAGTTGGGAAGATAGTGTCAATTGATTTTCCATGCCATGAGGTAATACGGCTAGATTTCACAAGAAGAATGGGGGGGGGTCTGGTTGAAGGCACATTCCTGAGATTTGTTTCCCTTCAATTTGACAATGGCGACCCCATAGTGTAACATCTATGCTACAACTTGACATGTCTATGATTGTAGCAGTACATTTAATTATTTCGGTCCCATCTCGTTTACGTATGGTTGATGTAGGTGAGATAGATAAAAGCAAACCTATGACATCAACAAGGGAATTAATAGGCATTGACTCTAGTGTATCTATGCTCTTTATATGGTAACTATGAGTGGGTATGTTAGAGTCTATGCATGTGGGAGGAGTTATTGTTGATGAGTTGTGTAGGAATATCTCGAAAGGGTTTGTGGAGCTACTGTATTGTTCATTGAAGCAAGTTATATGTATTTCAGTACCTGCTTTGTCTATGAAATCGAAGCCAAAAACTTTACCATCACGACCAACATTTTGGAATTCATGGATTGAATTTTTTGCCAAGGCCCTACCTGCCGTGGAAAGTTGAAGTGACCTAAATTTGTTCAGAACCATTAAACTATTTGAGCATGCTGAAATAAATTGTACTATGATCGGTGGGGACGATGCAAAGTGAAATGCGAGTTTCAATATATTGATAAGGAAGATTTAAAAGCCGTATGTAATTTTAAGGTAGATTCGAATCAATAATTTCCATCACATTCTTGAATCCTAAGAATATATAAGCAATACCTAATTTTTAAGGAGGATATAAGAAACAATAAGGAAACTAAAATTTGTGCATGCAAAAAATTAATCGAAAGGTAGATTGTAGTTTGTTATTTTTTATTTTTAATATCAGAATGCAAAATATAAAGTGAAAATATAAAATAAATAAAAATGCACAGATGCACTTATAAAATGGCAGACCCAAGGGGTTATGAAACAATGTTAATACATTTGATATTTGGTGCAATGTATATTTCATACCAACATTAAAACATACAACAAAGTATACATTATGCGGACGCGAAGGGAAGTTAAGTAGAATTGAATCGTTGTATATTTCCCACTTACATATCCGGGGATACTGTAAGTGCTTGCATTCATCGGTATAACATTGCCCATCAGCAATGTTAGGAATTGTCTCCCCGAAGGTTGTCTCTCGCCGATGAATTTTACCATCGGTGTAACATTCCTTATCGGTTGAGTTTGGCGTTTTCTCCCCGAAAAGCATAGTCTCCCCGATAGCCGTTGGCTACCGGTGTAACTTATAGCATCAGCAATGTTAGGAATTGTCTCCCCGAAAGGTATGATCTCCCCAATGGCCATTGGCCATCGGTATAACTTGAATGATCGGCCGAGTTCAAAGTTTTCTCGCCGAAGGTTGTTCTTTCGTCAATGAAACATTTGGTTATCGGCATAACAAGGTCTATCCGAGTTCAATGGATTTGTCTCAGCAAAAGGTGTGGTCTTTTCGATAACATTGGTCATCGGCATAACTTTCAATATCGGCAATGTTTGGTTTTGTCTTGGCGATGAGTAATCTCACGCCGATAACATAGAAGGAAGCTCATCGGTATAACATCAGATATCGGCCAAGAAATTTTTGGACTCGCCGATAGCGTTATATCACGCCGATGGGTGGGAAAAGACAAAGCGATGGCATTTTGAGATCAATTTTTGGAGCCCGATAGCATTTTTCGGTCAACGATGGTTGACCTGATCATTTTCTAGCACTGTACATGCATTTTGGATGTGATTTTCACTGATTCAGAACCCGATTTTGGCCAAACAAAGGGTGCTCGGCTGGAAATTTTAAAATCATCCTGACTATAAGAACTCGCGCCGATGGTAAGGAAAAAATGCATGCCAACGGTAATGTATACAAGAAGAGATATACAGAGCATAACAAAGAGAGTATGAACAAAAGGGGATATGCAAATTTTGAACTGACTATGAAGGAGGAGAGATTGAAGATGCCAATACTGCAACTAAAAATCAAGTGGAAGGTGCATTAATTGCTGCAACTTGCATTAATTTTAAACTTAGCTTGGAGATGCCTTACATGTATCCTTGGGATATTGTGCATGTTCTTGCACTCAAGAATTTTGCAGCTCCAACCTTACTGACGATGTTAGACAATGGAATCATATTTCTTTGAAGCGCTGAACTAGAACACCCAAAACAAATAGGTGCATTCGACAAGACAACCATGGAAAAACTAAAGCTGGAAAACCTAATCACTAGATTTTAAAACCAAATCTGCACCACCCAAAGTTGAAATCTCTTTTGATATTCCATGACAAGACCTGTGGCATCTAGTTAGTTAATGTACATACATATATACATTTTCTCTCTCCCTCTATGAGAACAACATCAAAATTGCAAAGCTTAATCACAAAAATTCATACACCAGATCCGGCTCTATCCAGACTTGAAATTTCTTTTAAATTATTCTTTTCTTTAAACATGATGATAGAATAAACACCGGCAATTGCCCAAAATATAGAATAAATACCTTTTTTGAAAGTTTTGAAACAAAGCAGCAATGACTACGGTGGTATTCTCTCTCTTGTACCTTACCAAAGCAAGAGTGAACCTTTTTTTTTACATTGCACAGAAATTCCATTTCATTTCATTACAAGGAAGTAACAAGATAAGATAGTTCCATTTTCAACGTCCTTAAAGCCAAAATAGTAAGTAGGACCTATCAAACTATGTTTGCTTGTCTTGGACATTTTTTCTATTGATTTCTAGTTATACAATGGATCTGCATATACACATTATTTCTCATATCAACAGTCAAGGCTGCTGGCAAGTCTTGGGCGAATTATGGATATGCATATACACATTATTTCTCATATCAACAGTCAAGGCTACTGGCAAGTCTTGGGCAAACTAGTACGAGCTCAATTAGTAAAAATAGGTTCAAATTCTGGAAGACTTAAGTGTTTTGAGAATGGGGTAAAAATGTTGGTGATTATATTACGGATCCCGGCATTCAACTTTGAGAAGGCATAATAAGTTTAGTATCAAAATTGTGGGAAGAACCCCATCCAACTCACTGGTTGTGGCGTGCCACGTATGCAATGAACAATGCCATGTGCAAGTCATAGGTGAATTTTACGTAAGATAACCCATCTACGGACAAGATTTCCCCGCAAGAGAAAAGTATACAGCACTCTGAAAATTAGAATGAAAAGAGGGAGAATATTGACTTGTAAATCAATCTGACCTCTTTATCCATTAAATGTGGAGAATTCTGGAATGTTAAATTTGTCAATGACAATTGAACTATGTGAAGGTTAATAATATAAAGGTTAATAATATAAGAGATTATTTTGAAAGTTTTTCTGTCAATAAGTTAATGTGTTGAAACATTCGGATTCTTTATTCTGATCAAGTGAAAAATATAACAAAAGTTTATTATATTAGAGTAAGCCCATATGTATGCTTGGATAAATACAACAAAAAAAATATGTAAAGCGAGCTATAGCTTTTGCATTGTTTTCCACATGATAAAATTACCCTTTGCTTTCTTAATTTGAATGTGGCTTATACGTCAGATCTAATATCCATATCTAATGCAGCCATAGAAGAAAGCAAAGCCCATAATAACTTATTTTGACATATGTGCCACAGAGCAAAATTGGAAACCTAGAATGAAATTGCTGTAGCTAAAGAAATTCATGAAACTCAGTTAAGCACATGTCCATGATTTGAATTCCAAAGCTGTGACATAAAAAGAAACAAATTATATCTTTATATAGAAGAATGCTTGGAATATAGTAAGTGCTTGGACCTAATATTTTTATTACTATGAAGGTACATTGGATATCTGTACTAAGGATTTGCCCTCGGCTTGGGCTCTACATAAAGCCAGACCTCATACTCAAGTTTCAGTTCAAATTGGCTAAGTGTAAAGGTAAGTTTATAAAGCTACTGTAAAATAATATAATAAAAGCTGATCAAATTGTTTTTTTTTATAGTTTTTAATATTAAGTTGTAAGTTCTAATATATATAATTTAAAAATATAATAAAAACTAAAAGTAATCATCTAAATAATATAATATAATAATAATCTACTAATATTTAATAGGATCTAACGATAATAAATAACAAAGCAAAGAGAGTTGAGCTAAATAATAAATTGCCTTGTTGAAAATACATTAATTTATTAAAGTCTATTAGTACAGACGATCGCTGAGACTTTAGAATATTGGAGACTCATCAATCTTTCACTCCAATGTTCATTTCTTGTCGATGATCAGTAATTCCTTCCATTCCACTGGATGCTCAATGAGAGTACTACGAAATCTATCATCGGCATGACTTATACCGTTAGGAGGGCTTGTAAAGTGTTTGCCGATAGTAACATGTTATACCGATCGGCGTTTGGGGATGTCACATCTTTGAGGCACCTTGTTCGGCACTCCACGTGCCTACCCATGTCCCTTATCTTAGCTTGCATGCATGCAAGGAAACCATTACTGGGAAGCGTGCTGTGTAAAAAATGGTGAGGGCACACTCATTAAGGGATTCGATGTCTTGATGTGTCAAGTTTTTGGTGGTTTCACAGTCGGTATGCATATGGAGTAGAGATTTTCTTATGACAATGTCTATCAAAATTAAGAGATATTCTCTTTGTAAACTCAGTGCATACTGTGGTTTTTGAACATGAACAAGGGCGTGAGGAGTAGAGGCAGTACGAACACGGAGTGTGTTATGATTATAGAAGCATGAGGTTGCTGTGTGACTTGTGAATGGAGCGTGAAGGCATCCAGCATGAAGACAGTGCGGATGAGAAATGCCTTCAATAGGCATCCAGCGTGAATGTTTATTTGTAAAGGGCAGAAGCAGTGTTCAGCAGTAGCACACAGCTATTGAAGACTAAGTTTGTTGGAGGAGTGTGCAGCTGTTGTGAAGATATCTACAGACGTGTATGGGAGAAGCAATTTATAATAGGATGTGTGGGTGTATAGTGGTGTAAAGGGCCATGGTAGTGTTTGTATAGACATTGAGGAGTTGAGTATATTCTTGTATATCAACCTGCATAATCAATTTGTCTCAGCTGAAGGTCACCAAGGAGAAAGGTAATCTCGATTTGAATTTTATCTATATAAATTTTTAATGGAAATTCTATATAAATTTTTGTAAGACCTAAATGCCACAGATATTTAGAGTCAAACTTTCAAGTCTTATAATTTCCTTCAAAACATCAGTACTAACAAGAACAATAGAGCCCCATTAATTAACATCACAAGATAGAATCTAGTTTGTGCATATTCTGCGATCATTACAATTGGGTATTTTGGTCAGTCACTTCACAACGAACTCTCCAAGGTGCTGTGCTATTATGTAAATAGTACATATATAATATATATGTAATGTGCAGTATTTGATAATAAAGGCATTATAAAATCGTCATTGGTATATTAGTTTTGTCAGGTATGACTATCGCATGTATACGATTATGTTTGTAATTGCAGATTCAACTTTGTAAGGCAGCCATTAGTGATAGTGGCAGATGCAGACTTATTTAGAGAGGCAGGGATTAAGAAATTCAAATCTCTGTCAAATAGAAGCATTTCGGCACCCATTACTTCTTCTCCTCTACACTAGAAGGGATTTTTTTACCAGGTATGGATTGAATACCTTAAAGTCTTCAACCTCTAGGGGCGTAAATTGGCCCTCAATGCATGGTTATTACCTATGTTCTAATTTATATCCTAGAATCAAAACCTAAAAGTTTCCAAAAAAATTACATGGAAGGAAAAATGCTAGAGTTGGCGCACTTATTGGTATACTCGAATTTGATACTAAAGCCTTTAGGAGGACTTAGAGTAGAAAAGAGAATTATAACAGAAAAGGCAGACCATAGTAGACAGACCACAAATTCGTCAATAGTTGAATCCACAGTAGGCCAACCACAAATGCTTAGTTTATTTAACATTTTTAGTAAGCATCTAGGTTTTCTCTCTTATACCATCTTTGTTTGTCATGCCATTAAGAGTACATTTGAAGATGCACCGTAGGTGGTTTAGCAGTTCATGAATTTCTTTAGTTACATCCATTTGATTTAGGTTTCCAGTTTTGCTATGTGGCACATATGTCAAAATAAGTTACCCTTTGCTTGTTAATTTGAATGTAGCTTATACGTCAGATCTAACATCCATATCTAATGCAGTAGAATTTCACACTGAACAAAGTACTATTATTATCCCAATAACTACATGCCAAACTAATTATTGCCTCAAAAAGTTTTTTAACCTAATTACTTATAGTTTCTAATTTGTAGATAGTTTAATATAGTTTTTTTTAATTTTAGTTTAAAATCTTTTAACATAGTTTTAAATATTAACTTAGTTTTAATTTTAATTTTAATTTTGAACATCTATAGTTTGGCATGTAGTTATTGGGATAATAATAGTACTTTATTCAGTGTGAAATTCTAAATATACAGAAAACTAATTATTGCCTCAGAAAGTTTTTTAACCTAATTACATATAGTTTCTAATTTAGTTTCTAATATTTAGTTAGTTTAATATAGTTTTTTTAAAATTTTAGTTTAAAGTCTTTTAACATAGTTTTAAATATTAACTTAGGTTTAATTTTAATTTTAATTTTGAACATTGGGATAATAATAGTACTTTGTTCAGTGTGAAATTCTAAATATACAGAAAACTAATTATTGCCTCAGAAAGTTTTTCAACCTAATCACGTATAGTTTCTAATTTAGTTTCTAATATTTAGACAGTTTAATATAGTTTTTTTTTAATTTTAGTTTAAAATCTTTTAACATAGTTTTAAATATTAACTTAGTTTTAATTTTAATTTTAATTTTGAACATCTATAGTTTGGCATGTAGTTATTGGGATAATAATAGTACTTTGTTCAATGTGAAATTCTAAATATACAGAAAACTAATTATTGCCTCAGAAAGTTTTTTAACCTAATTACTTATAGTTTCTAATATTTAGATAGTTTAATATAGTCTTTTTTTAAATCTTAGTTTAAAATCTTTTAACATAGTTTTAAATATTAACTTAGTTTTAATTTTAATTTTAGTATAAATTTTAATATAGTTTTAATTTTAGCATAATTTTAATATATATATATTCTAAACCAATAAATAGATATTTATTAAAATATCAACTCTATATCATTTCTAATAAAATATTATAATACTTTCTACTAATAAAATATTCAACTAATTTCAGCAGGCACAAACTTACATTGGGGCACAGTTGTAGGGAACATGATAGGTCATAGCCATCTTGCATTGGGACGACCCAAAACCTATATACAATTCAAACGGCCATTGCATACAGGGTTGAGACCATGTTTGTTAAGGCTTAAATCATATAAATTATATTATAAAAATTTGTATAGGAAAAACTTATTATTATAATTAATCATAAGTAAGAAGGGCCAATAAATTTTTAGTTGATAAGCACAATAAATTTAAAATTCTAGGTCTCACTCCATTTCATTGTCTGTTTAGGACTGGAATGTGAGTCAAATAGAATCCATCAAAGTTTACCGAAAAGCTTAGAACAGTTCACATATTGGATGAACAATTGCAAGCTGTATACAGCAATAAGAAAAGATGAACAATTGCAAGCTGTATACAGCAATAATGTTATGTTATAAACAACTAAAGCCAACTTCATCTAATTTGTAAAAGCTAAACCAAACATACAGTGCCCTTCAGACATGATACAAAGATCAAAAGTTACAACTACAGAACAAAAATATTCAAAATGAAAAGTTTGTTTTGAGAGGCCTTCCTCATTCAATAAATTCAAAATATAAGATATGGGAAAGTATTTCTATCCAAAACTACTAATAGTTGAAACTTAGAAATAAAACATACCTCTATTATAAGCTTTACTGTAAAAAAGTGTAGTGATTTCTGAATGCAAATCTAATAAAACTGTAAAACTAAGCATATATATAAGCTTTTTTTCCAGTTTTGTCACCGCCTAAAGAGCATTGATTATACCGTAGATGGTACATATGTGGCTAAACAGGTTGGCTAAAAGTCATTTAATGCATAGAATAAAATATCTAAGATAGTAAATTTTGAATGGATCGTTGGGTCATAGAATTAATTGCATATCTTTATCACAGATATTTTCTTTGTTGGTAGATATTATCAAATTATAAAGATATTTTCTTTGTTGGTAGATATTATCAAATTATAAATATATTGTTATGGAATTTATACTTTAATTATATATGTTATTATACATAATAATAATATAATTTTTTTAGTGAAATTCAAAATATTTTATTGTTGGCATGACCTTCATGCGTACAGGTCAAAACACCACCAATTTTATTTTGGTCTTTCATGCCATAAGATTTTCCTATAAAAATAATCTACAATTATTTAAGTTTTATTTACTGCTCTCATGTGCCGTAGTTCTTCTTTGACGAACAATGATTCCAACAACTTTGGTTCCAACCTTTGGACTTAGCATATACATTTATTTACTTTGCATCTTTCTTTCCTCATCGGCGTAACTTACATCATCGAGGCTCTCTAAATAAGTCATTTCGATCACTAATCTCTGCCTGATATACTTTCAACATATAAAAAAATCAATTTCAACACTCATAAATACACCTCAAAGATATGTCATCCCATGAATAATAATTATCATAGAAGAAAGCCTTCAGTGACCATCACGAATAAGACTCATCAGCAAAGACAGTGTTTTAATTATACCATTATCTAAGAAACATTCACTGAATATCCTATGGGGTCAAAGGAAATAATAGCCATTGGGAGGAAATGAACATCGGTGTGAAAAATTAAAGAGTCTCCGATACTCCAGTGTCTTGGTGAAACAATAAAAAGTGCTTTCGGTGTGAGTCACACCGATACACATATCCATCGGCATGACTCAACATATCAGAGTGAAGTACTTATGTCTTGTCGTCTCACAAGTCACAATGATAAAAAGTTCCCTTTGTGAACAAGAGGGCTGACTTTTAGAATCTAGGGTTGAGAAACATCCACATTAGTGCCAAGACAATTGAAATAATCTCCAGCGTCTATTTTTTCAGTCATGGGCAATAAATGCCAAGATGGTTCCCACGCCGAAAAAAAAAGGTGTCAAAAGTGTTCGTCGATCATTATGCCAAAGTGAGTTTCCCCGATAGAAAGTATATCGAGCAGAGATTAGTGGTCGGAATGACTTATTTAGAGAGCCCCAATGATGTAAGTTACGCCAATGAGGAAAGAAAGATGCAAAGTAAATAAATGTATATGCTAAGTCCAAAGGTCATCGGAGTGACAAGGGCCATCGGTGGAAGAAATTTTGAAGTTGCCGATCTTCTCCTCTACACCAGAAGGGATTGTTTTGTACTAGGTATGGATTGAGTACCGTAAAGTCTTCAACCTTTGGGGGCGTACACTGGGCCCTCAATGCATGGTTATTACCTATGTTGTAATTTATATCTTACAATCAAAACCTAAAAGTTTCCAAAAAAATTACATGGAAGGAAAAATGCTAGAGTTGGCGCACTTATTGGTATACTTGAATTTGACACTAAAGCCTTTAGGAGGACTTTGAGTAGAAAAGAGAATTATAATAGAAAAGGCAGACCACAGTAGGCAGACCACAAATTCCTCAATACTTGAATCCACAGTAGGCAGACCACAATTGCTTAGTTTATTTAACATTTTTAGTAAGCATCTAGGCTTTCTTCCTTATAACATCTTTGCTTGTCATGTCGTTAAGAGTACATTTGAAGATGCACCGTAGGTGGTTTAGCAGTTCATGAATTTCTTTAGCTACAGCCATTTCATTCTAGGTTTCCAATTTTGCTCTGTGGTACATATGTCAAAATAAGTTATTATGGGCTTTGGTTTCTTCTATGGCTGCATTAGATATGGATGTTAGATCTGACGTATAAGCTACATTCAAATTAAGAAAGCAAAGGGTAACTTTATCCTGTGGAAAATAATGCAAAAGCTATAGCTCGCTTTACATATTTTTTCTGTTGTATTTATCCCAGCATACATATGGGCTTACTCTAATATAATAAACCTTTGTTATATTCTTCACACACAAATTTTGAACATCTATAGTTTGGCATGTAGTTATTGGGGTAATAATAGTACTTTGTTCAGTGTGAAATTCTAAATATACAGAAAACTAATTATTGCCTCAGCATATAAAATATAATATATTCAATTTCAGAAAGTACAAATCGACAATGGGGCATAATTGTAGTGGGTCATAGCCATTTCAGGTTAAAACGGCCTGAAACCCATAAGTGATTCAAATGCCCATTGCATATGGGGTTCAGACCAGTTTTGCTCCCCATAGCATTTGGGTGCAACAGCACATGTTATATTTATATATATTCTAAACCAATAAATAGATATTTATTAAAATATCAACTCTATATCATTTCTAAGAAAATATTATAATATTTTCTACTAATAATATATTCAACTAATTTCAGCAGGCACAAACTTACATTGGGGCACAATTGTAGGGAACATGATAGGTCATAGCCATTTTGCATTAGGGCGACACAAAACCTATATACAATTCAAATGGCCATTGCATATGGGTTGAGACCATGTTTGTTAAGGCTTAAAAATGTTTTTTTATGAGTAACTCCCGCCACGCAGGTTACTTATCCATCTTTTTAGTGTATTAAAATAAAAACAAAATGAAATTTGATTGAACGTCCATTATGCTATCCAACGGCAACGTCAGATAAATTTTCAATTCCCAATTTCCCACCATTTTTCTGTTTATCCAGCATAAAACAATTTTACGGCTTCAAATTCTGACATGGACACCTACATTGAAAACATTTTCACTTGAACCCGTAAGTATTTGACAGTAAATCTGCCTTGCTGTACATTGCTATTTCCTGAGTGACAGAACAAAATGTCTTTTGGAGTCACTGCCTTAGCGTGTTTATTACGCCACTGATCTCCTCGCAAACCAAGAATTGGGAAAAAACTGGCAAACGAAAAAATTCGGCGTGAACGAAAAACGAACGGTCTGATCTATTTCAATCGTGCAATCGGACAGATGACCTGGTCTGTATTACTGTTTTGGCCGTAGAGTTTAATGACGAATAAATGCCCTCGGCCTCTCGAAAATGCGTGAGATAAATGAGAAACACCCACCGTTGATGCGTGAACAGAAACAAAAAAAAACACCATGAAAAGAGAAAAAGCGGCAACGAAAATCTGGCAAAGAAAAATTGACGGTATAACGGAAAATGAATGGTCGGATCTTTTTCCATCGTCTTCGTACTAATGTGGACAATTTGCAACCATAGATTCTAAAAGTCAGCCCTCTTGTTCACAGAGGGAACGCCTTCGGCGTAATAATCATTCTACATACAATATAATAATCAATTCTATATTAAATGTACTATATGGGATGGTTTTAAAACAACTTGATTTACGTTTGAACAATTAGCATACATATACATGCTATGAGTATCAGTTCATCTAGCATGGTTTAAAGGAATCATAATAGGCCTTTGGGGATAATTTTATGTGGTAGGAAAAGTCAACACAAGATGTGAAGACAATAAAGTAGCCCATACATTGTGTGTTCTTTATGTTCAATGCATGCAAAACCTACTCACTCGACAACTACCCTCACATATACATTTGGCTAGTAATTGCATGTACAACAATTTTGCAACTTCAAGTGGAAGATTGGAAAGTTGTTAAATTAATGTTTTGATGGAAACTTGACGTGAGAACAATGATCGTGGGTTTTAATTTTTCCTCATCAATATTTTGGTAGAAGGTGAATTTAAGATAAGAACGATTTTGGGTTTTAATTTTGCATGTCACTGGTTCTTGTTAGGCCTACATCATTAGATTACAAGCATATGAGGTTATTGAAAGAATTCCATGGTCAAATATCAACCTTCTACTGTAAATTTTATATTTAGTGATGTAGTCGTTCTACTTCTTGTTTTGATTAAGCTCCTGTAAATTTTATATTTAGTGATGTAGTCGTTCTACTTGGTGTTTTGATTTAACTGTTATCTAATTTCTTGATAATGAAGATACAACACATATTTGGCATTGGAAATTCTAATTGCAAATTTGATTGCGATGTTTAAAACATCTCATATTTTTCCTTTGTTTTATATTTTCAATTGTTATGCAACTGCATTTTGGTTTCTTTTCAAAAGATATGTGAAATTAAAAATGGTAATGATATTTGAAGCCATGGATTGTTTGTTTTCAAATTAAAAAATGTATGATTTAGGCTTGAGCAAGTTGCTTTATAGTTGTATGTATTTATAACAAAGGGGGCATAATTTATAGTTTTGGTATTCATTTGTAGCTAAACAATGCATGCGAAATATTTTTCCTTTAAGTATTGCCATCCAATTCATTCTGGGACACACTCCTTATTTTCTTCTATAAAATCTTTGTAAGTGAGAAGATGGTAAAAATATTCAAGTGGAGTATGGTAGTATTTGTCCTTGTTTCCCATAGAGACACTTCCAAATAATATTTAGGAAGCTATTTATGGCTCAAAAGTGGAAATGGTTTATTGTTTATACGAAGCTACTTGTTGTTGGTTGCTTATGATGGAAATGGGAATCTGTACATATGGCAGTTAGTTGTAATTAAAGCATTTTGAGTTACAATGAACATTTTCATTTGATAAGTTCAATTTTGAATGCATAGTTTTATTAACTATAGTTGTTGCATGTATAACTATTTGTTGTTGTTCCTATATCTATTCTTGTCGTGCATGTTTATATAGTTGTTGTTGTTGTCTATATAGTTGATATTCAGTAGGGGCCATCCCAAGCAGACTAGAGCAAATAACTATAAAATTTTAGAGCAATAGCTACCAATAGCTTAATGGAGTATGCATATGAGTCGTGCGTATGGAAGCTAATACAACATACTGTGTCACAACGAAAAAAGAGAAGACGAACATTGCATAAATTGAAGAGAACTAATTGAATAAAAAATAGTTCTCTTACAAACCACCTACTGTATCACTTGTAAAAAAAACTAAGTACTCCTTCACCCTATACTTGAACACATGAATTTATAGAATTTGATATATATATATTTTAGAATCAAATCAAATCAAATACATGTTGTTGCTTCCACATCCATGAAAAAATTTGATATGATTTTATATAATTGCAAATTTGGATTTAAGATTTGACGTGGAGTGAAAAACTAGCAACTAGAAAGAAATCCAAGGTGATTTCCTAGCATGAGACAATTCTTTGGCTGAAGACCAACAATAATATAGCCTATCAACTAAATATGTCTTCATAATATGTGGAAGCTCTAATCAAATTTGGAACCATGTAGCTATAGGGTTGAAACAAAACACCCATGGGTTGCAAACCCCTCTCCTTTTGCATGTCAACCCAAACCATCTATATTAAGCTAAGGGATGCAAGCACAAGTGGAGGGCGCCAATGATATTTAAACAAGGAGGTTGATTTGCTAAAGAAAAACATAAAAATATTAATTTTTCACATCCAACTACCACAAATTAAATAAATTAAACTCAACAAGGAAGTAAATCATAGGATAATATCATTTCCTACAATGGTTTCACAATAAGATAAACTGATCCAGGCCATCACAAATTTTAAAAGAACAAGACATCAAGAAAGAAATGTCAGTGTAAACATGTAAAATTCAGAAAAATATTAGCAAACAAATATTCAATGATTTCTTAAGCCTATTCCAAAAATTTGTACGAAAACCTCATATAGAGCATGTGGTAGAAAATATTGAAACTACAAATGACTGATATGCAATTGCAATGCAAGAAAAGAAAAGAAAGAAAATATTTTTGGTTGATGCAAGATTGCTCTTCAACCTGGGATGCTCCTGCATCACAATTTCATGATCCTCTTTCTCTTTTGAATACTTTGATCAAGCCACTAAGATGTATCTATCATTAGTGCTTCTCCTACCGAGATATTGAATTGATGCTATTGTGGTATGTTTTGATCATTTTTAAAAAGGGTTGGGGTAATCATTTTAAGGGAAGATGGAGCTTTATCAAGAGGTATATAACAAGTATCTTCTCGAGAGACTGGATAGGAGTTTTCTCTAAAACATATCTTTGCATTAGAAAGGTTCAAGGGTTGGGTGATAAGAGGTGAGTTTTAGGGAGACTGAGATGGTGATCTAAAAATTCCCTCACAAGAAGAAGATACAAGCTCATTATGATGACTAAGAGAAACCTCCATGTACCTTGAGTTTGCCCTTGTTCTAGCCAATTCAAACTTAAACACACAAAATTCAATTTGGGTGACTTCCTTTTCCATACCAACCTTATCTCTTCCTCCTCTTACTCTTCTTCTTCATTACCGGCTATGGTCACTACCTTGACATAATAACTCTCTTCATAAAAATTCTTCAATCCCTCCTCAAGCCATTTTTTGTTCCTTTTGATTACCACAAAGGTTCTAGCTTCCAAAGTCTTAAACACTCTCAAAGACTAATCATGCATTGGTAAAGGTTGATCAAATACCTTGTTAGCCTCTTATGAAGGTTCTAGAATTTTGTCATTGTCTTGAAATCCTTTAGGTACCATGGCTATTTGATACCTTCTCATTTGAAATGTGGTCATACATGAATATAACATGTTCTGGACCTTTATGTCATCAACAAAATTTTCCCAATAGTCCTCCAAATGGGGCTTATGTATAATGGTGGATTTAAACCCTTCATAACTCTTCCATAGGTTAAAAGAAGCTCTTGTTTCATAGGGCCTAAGGGTCAAGAGAGACAATTTTGTTTCTACATTTTTGGATACTTGAGTTGTTGGAGAAGTATATCTCCCAATAGACTAAGGGAAAAGATCTTTCACCTTCTTTTTGGCACATATCTTATGTACCCCAGTGCCTTATCTCCATACTTCCAATAGGGCTATTTAGTCACTGACGTACGTTGAGAGTTTTAATGACATTCTTGAAAACCCTACAATTATGATATATGTAAAGGTAGCAAATTGGTAGTACTAATGTTACATCCCCAACTTTTGATTTAGCATAATCCTACTTTTATGTGGTAAACATGATAATTAATCTTAGATTAATGATTTGATGTTTGTGGAAAATATCAAGTAGAATCATTGATTACATAGATATCGATTTATGTTTATATTAAGCATGAGATTATTTATTGTTAAGAATATTTTATCATGATGATTTATGAATTAATGATGATACATTGATCATGGTTATATAATTGTGAGTATAACTAGGAAAATAATCTTTCCTTGAAGATGGAAGGAGAGTATCACCAGGGGAGAAGGAAATAGATGTTGGGAAAAGGTTAGAATGCCATCTGAGTATTGGTGTAGGAGCACCTCATACAAGAAAATAATTAATCTTTCAGTTTTGTCGTTTGTGGGTTGTTTCATGTGAATAAGGTCATTGTGGACCATTCATGATCATTTCGGAAGTCTTTTGTGAAGTTTTGGGATTAATTGATTTAAAGATGCAAAAATTGTCAAGATATTGTAAAAGTTGCATTTTGTTGTCAAATTGAACTTTGGTTGGAATATGAACGGTTGTAAGTTGAAAAGTTGGTTGAGAACCATTAGAAGATGGTTGTAAGTGTTTAAAAGGCCTTGTATGGTTGACACAAAGGATGGGGGGATGATAAAAGGATGAGAAAACATTGTGTATTTGAAGTTTTGATAAATAAAACCCTTGTTTTCTGTGCATTTTTCTATAACAGTCCTATTCTTTCACATGGTATGGATTTGTACGGCCTTTGTATGACTTGAATGTGGTATGGTTGGAAATATATTTGAGTTACTTTTCTAATGCTTTTGTTTTAGTTGATTTTTATCGTGTTTTGTGAAAATTATGATCAAATTAGTGATTGTCACTTCCAAATTTTTACTATTTTTCAGCAAGAAACGTGTTTGGCACGAATTTGTATGACCTTGGACAGTAAAGGGCAGGCATGTGGATGATAGATATATGAAATACAAAACTTTTCCTTTTCATTTGGATTCATTTCATCAAGTTTTGCAAATGTTAGAGCATTTTTGGTGATAACAATCCTTAATCCTGCCTAGGGTTCCCAATTTGGAACAACCTCGTTTTAACCTATTCCGTACAAAACAAACCTAGCCCATTTTGATATATATTAAATAATGGCCAAATGGGTATTTAGAACTGTGTTTAAATTTTTAGTATCATGTCTATACTAAAAGTTATGACCAAAATACTCAATTTGCTGCCCCCATGTTTTATGCCTTAGAGATTGAAGGCTTGTGAGGAAAAACCCACCAAATGATGCTTTAGGGTTTTAAGGATTGGTTGATTGAGGTTGCTTTAGAGTGGTCCACCCCTGCTCTACATCAATATCAAGGTTAAATTTTCGTGAACCTATGCAGGATAGGGCGAGTATAAGTCTTTTCCTTGTTCAGTTGATTTTGAATTCGACCAACATCGGCAAGACAATTTATGATCTCCCGATGTCGTCAATGTTGGTTTGACTAGTTAATATTCTCAGAACATTTAAGTAGTCAATAGTTAACCTAGTTGAACATTGAAGTTTTCCTTTATTCATGTATCTTTTTCTTTATTTCATTTCATGAATATAGTTTAAATAATTGATTATAGTTTAATACAACGAAGAGGGGGAGAGGACTCGACCCCATATTTGCATATTAATGATACCACCTTAATGATGGTAGTATAGTTTAAGTGATAATCTAAGTTATTGTGATAATCCTATTACATCATTTAGATGTAATTGATATTATGTCAAGCATAACTATTTATTGACCCACTTGTAGTGGTCGAGCATTATATATATGTCAAGCTTATATGATCTTGCTATCCACCATATCACTACCCATGAAATGTGGAGTGAGTTGAGGTCTCTATGAGCTTAACTAAAGCTTATCTATATGAAAACAATCCCAAATGGGGGATAATGCTCTTGAGGATCCGAGATACCCGCGAGGATGGCACAATAGGTGCCAACTGACTTACCACTTTCAATGCGAGGGGTGGCAGTTAGGAAGGGCAGCAATCAAAAGCATGCAAAAAGAAAGAGTTTTGGTAGTCTTGTGTAATGGAGAGGTGTTTAGTGTTAGCACTGTATTTTCTATAGAAGTTACAGACAAGAAACAAAAAGCTGGGAGCTCACAAGAAGGAGCTGAGCTCACCTTGATAGTCCTATTTCCTTAGCAAGTTGTATTCGGCTGCAAGCATACCATTGCAGGTAAGACTGTGTTTACAATCATGTGATATAATGTAAGGAAAGCACAGGTGCGGAAAACAGCTTCCCTAATGTTAATTCCCAGGGGACAGTGTAAACCAGTCACTTTTCAAATTTCAATAACACAAATGAATACACAAGAGAAACCAAAAATAGACAATATTCAAAACACAGACACACAGTATTACGTGGGAAAACCCTTACGGGTAAAAAACCCACCACCACAAGAAAACAATCTTTATTACAGTAAGATTTTCAGTTACAAATAAAGAGCTTAGCTTCTTGCTCTAGTTTTTGATTTTTGACTCATACACCGTTCACACACTGTACATTTACAGAATGAACCATTTATTCAAGTCTCATCATCACACCTTACTAACGCTAAAAGATTAGTTCTAACTTCAGTCTGCAAGAGCATCGGTTACCCAACTGTCGCCCTAACTGAACGTATCAGCTTCTTCCAGCATCATGACATGTGTAACAGTCATAACTGTTCATATTTCACTAAGACGTTTAGTCCCACATGTACCATGTCGCAGAGGACTTTGCAGTTTATAAGCGCCAACAAACCAAAGAGTATTGTCGGCAATTTTGTTGCCGACAATACCAAGCCTCCAAGTCCATCGGCATAACAACTCCCATCGGCCCTCAGACTTCACCTCCCATCGACGAGCATAGTCTCCCCGATCACCAAGGTTACCATCGGTATGACACTCTCCATCGGTAAAAGATCCAGCCCTCGCTCCGACAGTGTTTCGTCTCACCGATCCCTCCATCGGGATAACCGCAATACATCGGCCCAGCACCTTTAGGTAATGCCGACAAGTATTCTCTTGCCAATAGACATATGCCATCAGAGTGACTACTCCTGTCGGAGTAACTCCACATAGTTTGGCCGATAGGCCTTGTCTCGCTGACGACCAACCCATAACCTTCGTCGGAGTGACTACTCCTGTCGGAGTAACTCCACAAAGTTTGGCCGATAGGCCTTGTCTCACCGATGGTCACCACATACTAAGTCATCGGTGGTCTTCAACACGGTCCTGCCGATAGCACTTCGTCACAGCGATGCCAACATCGCATATCCTCGAACCAATGAACCAAGGAGTCATTGAACCTACCAAATGAACTCCAGAAAGGTTCAACGAAGAGGTTCAACAAAGAGGTTCAAAGAATAAGTTCAACGAAGAGGTTCAATGCATGGGTTCAACAAAGTGGTTCAATGCATAAGTTCAACGAAGAGGTTCAATGCATGGGTTCAACCAAGAGGTTCAACGCATAGGTTCAACGAAGTGGTTCAATGCATAGGTTCAACTAAGAGGTTCAAGTAGTAATTTGAGACACAAGTTCTCTTCAATCTCCCACTTGTCGAAGAAATTACTACTACCTCTTAGTCCTCATTCGATTATTGAGAACTATGGGCCCGAAGACCCATTTCATCTGAACACCATTTGAACTTGGCTGTGTTCACTGGTTTAGTTAAGGCATCAGCGACATTTTCCAAAGTGTCAACCTTTTCCAGCTTCACCTTCCTGTCTTCCACCATATCACGAACAAAGTGATATTGGACATCAATATGTTTTGTCCTAGCATGAAATGTAGGATTCTTTGCCAAACATATGGCACTTTGACTGTCACAGTGAATTTGTATTTGCCCTGCATTAAAACCAACATCAGAACACAACCTCTTCAACCAAACAGCTTCTTGGCATGCACGAGTGGCTGCCATGTACTCTACCTTTGTTGTGGACAAAGCGACTATAGCTTGTCGCTTGCTCATCCAACTGATAGCACCACCATGTAACGTGAACACGTATCCACTGGTGGATCTCCTACTGTCAATGTCCCCTGCCCAATCAGAATCAACATATCCCTGAATGCTGATAGATCTCTTAGACCCTTCTGAGTTTCCATGATAACAAATAGCATAGTCAGAAGTTCCCTTCAAATACCTCATAACTCTTTTCACAGCATCCCAATGTGATCTGCCTGGATTCGCCAAAACCGGCTCAAAACTCCCACTGCTTGGGCAATGTCTGGTCTGGTACAGACCATTGCATACATTAAACTGCCAATAGCACTTGCATAAGGTACTCTCTTCATGTCATCAATTTCATTTGAAGATTCTGGACAATCTTCAACAGATAATTTCGTTCCTTGCAAAACTGGAACAACTAACTGT
Organism: Cunninghamia lanceolata; assembly: GCA_027924645.1. NCBI lineage: Eukaryota > Viridiplantae > Streptophyta > Pinopsida > Cupressales > Cupressaceae > Cunninghamia > Cunninghamia lanceolata. The sequence continues at coordinate 29,428,385 of BSBN01000021.1, forward strand.
TTAGAATCAGACATATGAAACTTATCAAGAACATTGGTAATATACTTCCTCTGGCTGAGCCAAATTTTTCTCTTAGATCTGTCCCTTTTGATCTCCATTCCCAGAATGTACTTTGCTGCCCCCAGATTTTTCATTTCAAATTTCAAGGACAACTGAGATTTTAATTCTGAGATCATCCCCTTACCATTGCCAATGAACAACATGTCATCCACATATAGTGCAATTATAAGAATCTGGTCACCTTCAGTTTTATAATAGACACAATGATCAGATTTAGATCTCACATACCCCAAGGATAAAACATACGTATCAAACTTTTGATACCACATTCTGGGAGACTGTTTCAAACCATAAAGAGACTTTTTAAGTTTACATACCAGATGTTCTTTACCTTTTTCCACAAAATGCTCTGGCTGGGACATATAAATTTCTTCTTCAAGGTCTCCATGAAGAAACGTTGTTGTCACATCCATCTGCTCAATTTCAAAATCATATGCTGCTGCAAGTGACAACAGAAATCTAATGGATGTCAGCTTAGCTACAAGAGAAAAGATTTCTCCATAATCAATACCTTCCTTTTGGGAATACCCCTTACCAACCAGTCTTGCCTTGTACTTCTCAATACTACCATCTGGACCATATTTCTTCTTAAATACGCACTTACAGCCTACAGGTTTTCTTCCTTCAGGCAAGGGCACCAGATCCCAGGTTCCATTCTTCTCCAATGATGTCATTTCACTATGCATGGCTTCCAACCAAGAATCTGAATCAGGTACACTAATAGCTTCTTTCACAGTCCTAGGTTCATCAGTATCAATAAGTAAAGCATAGGCACAAGTTGAATCAAGTACTGAAAATCCATACCTATCTGGTTGTCATCTTTCACGTGTAGATCTCCTCAAAGGTTGAGGTGCAAGTTCAGGTTCTTGCTCTGGATCAGAATCTTCAGAGCTACTTGAACTCTCATCTGAACCATCTACACTTGGTGCTTGTTGTTCCTCTTTTACAGGGGTCAGAGGAATATTCACAACACTCTTTTCTTTCTTTTCTTCTGTCTTTTCTGGCTGAGGAACAATAACCAACGGTTTCAGCTCTCTGAAAATTACATTCCTGTTGTAGATTACCTTTTCAGTTTCAGGATTCCAAAGCTTGTATCCTTTAATACCAACTCCATAGCCAACAAAGATACATTTAACTGCCTTGTTATCCAACTTAGATCTTTTAACTTCAGGAATATGAGCATATGCCTCATAGCCAAAGACTCGAATATGTCTTAGAGAGGGCTTCTTACCAGACCATGCTTCCATAGGCATCTTATCAACCAATGCTGAAGTGGGAGAATGATTCAGCAAGTAACAAGCTGTAGCAACTGCCTCAACCCAGAACTTCTGTTCAAGACCAGCATAACTCAACATACTTCTTGCTTTCTCCATCAACGATCGATTTAACCTTTCAGCAACTCCATTCTGTTGTGGAGTATAAGGGGTAGTTTTATGCCTTTTAATTCCATGATCTACACAATACTTATCAAAATCCGCATTGCAATATTCACCACCGTTATCTGTTCTCAAGCATTTTAGTTTTCTACCAGTCTGATTTTCCACAAGAGTTTTAAATTCTTTAAAACGACTGAACACTTCTGATTTATTTTTCAAAAAATATACAAATGCCCTCCTTGAATAATCATCAATAAACGATACGTAGTATCTTGACTTAGATAAAGAAAGAACATCAACTGGACCCAAAACATCCGAATGCACATAGTCCAGCACACCAGAAGATTTATGAGAACTAGAGTAAAATGAAACATGGTTTTGCTTTCCATATATACAATGTTCACAGAAATCGAACTCCAGATTACAATCAATCAGCCCATCTACCAGGTTTTTGTTTTTCAAGGTTTTTAAGCCTTTCTCACCTATGTGACCAAGTCTATGATGCCAGAGCATTATTTTCTCTGCAGGAAGTTTAACTTCCATAGAATTTACATCATGTGTTACAATAGTAGCGTTTCCAGATTTTGCAGAGACACTATTACAGCATACTAGTTTAGCATCTAACCTATACAGAGTTCCAATGCGTTCACCTTTTGCCAGAACAATAGAACCTCTAGTCATCTTACAGCCACCATCCACAAAAGTAACTTGTACTCCAACATCATTAAGCTTACTAACAGAAAGTAAATTTCGAGCCAGACCTGGTATATGAAGAACTCCGTTCATTCCCTTTATTCTACCATCTGGGAACTGGATTCTGACTCGACCTCGGCCAACAATTTCCAGCGTTGAGTCACTAGCCAGGAACACCTTGCCACCAGCATAGGGTTCATACTTAGTGAACCATTCTCTATGAGATGTCATATGAAAAGATGCTCCTGAATCAATCAGCCAAACATCTTCAGAAGCAGGTGTTGCCAGAGCAGCAATGAAAGCATCAGCATCACTGTGTGAAGACCCAGAGTCAGAGAAGTTCTTCTTCTTTTTCTCCTCTTTACAGTCTTTCTTGATATGACCTTTCTGCCCACAATTCCAGCACTTCACCTTGGACTTCTTTCCAAGAGATTTTGATTTCCCCTCAGATTTGGACTTAGACTTATTGTCCTTCTTCTTGCCTCTTTCCTTTGATCTACCACGAACTGACAGAGCCTCTTTGGCCATTCTAGAAGACTTCCTCCGCATCTCTTCAGACAACAAAGAGGCAACAACAGTTTCCTGAGAAAACGTAGTTGTTGTACTTCCAATAGCCATCACCAGATGGTCCCATGAGTCAGGTAAGGAACATAACAGAAGCATACAACAATCTTCCTCTTCTATTTTTACACCTATAGATGTCAACTGAGCAATAATTGTATTGAATGCACTCAGATGTTTTGCTACAGATGCACCTTCATCCATCTTCAGAGAATACAATTTCTTTTTGAGGAAAAGTTTATTTACCAAGGACTTGCCCTGATAAATATTATTCAACTTTTTCCACAAATCACTTGCAGACTTCTCCTCATGAATGTTTAATAGAACAGAGTCAGATAAACTCAATCTTATCAGTCCTTTGGCTTTTCTACATATCAAATCCCAATCTTCTTGCTTCATGCCTGTAGGTTGAACTCCAGACACAGCAACCCAAAGATCTCTATAGACTAACATATCTTCAACTTTAAGTTTCCACAACTCAAAGTTTGTGCCATTGAATTTCTCAATGTCTATTTTGTCTGATGTACTAGCCATCTTTATTTAATTTAAAAAATAACACTCTACAGAACTCCCACACAACAGAATTAACACAAAAAACCCAAACTACCCACAAGGATAACACAACGGGCCAGGCTCTAATACCACTTGTAAGGAAAGCACAGGTGCGGAAAATAGCTTCCCTAATGTTAATTCCCAGGGGACAGTGTAAACTAGTCACTTTTCAAATTTCAATAACACATATGAATACACAAGAGAAACCAAAAATAGACAATATTCAAAACACAGACACACAGTATTATGTGGGAAAACCCTTACGGGTAAAAAACCCACCACCACAAGAAAACAATCTTTATTACAGTAAGATTTTCAGTTACAAATAAAGAGCTCAGCTTCTTGCTCTGGTTTTTGATTTTCGACTCATACACCGTTCACACACTGTACATTTACAGAATGAACCATTTATTCAAGTCTCATCATCACACCTTACTAACGCCAAAAGATTAGTTCTAACTTCAGTCTGTAAGAGCATCGGTTACCCAACTGTCGCCCTAACTGAACATATTGGCTTCTTCCAGCATCGTGACATGTGTAACAGTCGTAACTGTTCATATTTCACTGAGACGTTTAGTCCCACATGTACCATGTCGCAGAGGACTTTGCAGTTTATAAGCGCCAACAAACCAAAGAGTATTGTCGGCAATTTTGTTGCCGATAATACCAAGCCTCCAAGTCCATCGGCATAACAACTCCCATCAGCCCTTAGACTTCACCTCCCACCGACGAGCATAGTCTCCCCAATCACCAAGGTTACCATCGATATGACACTCTCCATCGGCAAAAGATCCAGCCCTCGCTCCGACAGTGTTTTGTCTCACTGATACCTCCATCGGGATAACCGCAATACATCGGCCCAGCACCTTTAGGTAATGCCGACAGGTATTCTCTTGCCGATAGACATACGCCATTGGAGTGACTACTCCTGTCGGAGTAACTCCACATAGTTTGGCCGATAGGCCTTGTCTCACCGACGACCAACCCGTAACCTTCGTCGGAGTGACTACTCCTGTCGAAGTAACTCCACAAAGTTTGGCCGATAGGCCTTGTCTCATCGATGGTCACCACGTACTAAGTCATCGGTGGTCTTCAACACGGTCCTGCCGATAGCACTTCGTCACAGCGATGCCAACATCGCATATCCTCGAACCAATGAACCAAGGAGTCATTGAACCTACCAAATGAACTCCAGAAAGGTTCAACGAAGAGGTTCAACAAAGAGGTTCAAAGAATAAGTTCAATGAAGAGGTTCAATGCATGGGTTCAACGAAGTGGTTCAATGCATAAGTTCAATGAAGAGGTTCAATGCATGGGTTCAACCAAGAGGTTCAACGCATAGGTTCAACGAAGTGGTTCAATGCATAGGTTCAACTAAGAGGTTCAAGTAGTAATTTGAGACACAAGTTCTCTTCATATAATGCATGCTATAATCACTATGATTTTGGCCACTCGATGGTTATCGATGGCAATGTTATTATCAAAGATAGTATTTATATGTTATATGTTTTGATAAGGCCTTCAAGGCTGAGCACACGTATTGTGTAATTGGTGCAGGGCACCTAGGAGCACCTTGGTTCCTAAAGTCATTTTGATTGCATTTTTTTTGAAAGTTGTGGTTTTGTTTGTAATAAGGCTTTAGCCATGATTATATGGTCCTTTTGTGTGGTCAAGATGATTGAGGTGACCATATAAACCTCAATCATGCTTAGTCCATCTGGACCCTTGTTGAGCCACTTAGGCCTAGTAGGCCTAATGTTGGGTTTTGAGTTTGTTTGGGTGATTCTAGTGTTTTAACATGTTATAGGAAGTAGGATGGTGGTTTTGATTCCTTTGGACAAGCAAACCAAATCGCCATCCTTGTGAAAAGGCAAAAATACCATAGAGTAAAATGTGCCAATAGTGTCAATGACACATTGGCTGGTTCCAAACCATTTTTGGCGGTTGAATGTGGTTGGAGAAGTTAGACACTGACTAGGATTAGTTGAAAAACATTGTAATTCACTCCTGTACGGTAGAGGAGGTCTGGTACGGAGTTTTGGGGCATTGAAACCATAGAAAACAGTCATTTTTCCTACTTTTCTTACTGTGTACGACCTGTACAGACTTGTCAGGTGTGCAAATGTTATTTTTTTGAAAGTGCTTGGAGTTAGGGTTCATATGCAACTAGTTTGAGGTCTTGAAGTGGTCGGGGTCAAAAGATATTGAATTTTCTTTCAAGACTGGTCTAGAAACCCTGTTTTCTAGGGTTTGTCATAGAAATCCGGCCCTAGAATGCATTCCCATCAGTGAAAATTCATAAAAACTGGTGAAATGTAGGCTAGGGATGTACTCTACAGGATTCCAAAAGCATTTGGCTGGGAGATGCTGTTTTTGAATTTTAAGGTGATGCCCTAGGTCAAGTATTTCCTTGTATTTGACCAAATTCATGCTATTTGAGGTTGTAGATGACAGAATCTTGATAGGGTGAGTGAATGAATGATGGTTTTGAGTTGTTTAGTATGATAGAGACATTCTAAATTCCTGCCCCTGATCTATGCACCCAATTTTGAGCACTTGCTTTGTAACCTAGCCCTAAATTGATCAATTAGGACTAGAGACCTAATGAGTGTTCTGGATTGCTGGAGTAGAGTTGGAATAGGAGACTTGGGAGTTTGATAGGGTCCCATAAAGGGTATCTAAAACTATCATTTACTTGCCTGGTCATTTGGGATTTTGTCAAGTTTTGATGAGAAAACCTAGTTTGGAGGGCTAGTAGCCTTACTAGTCAAAGTATAGGTTGGAGAGTTTTGGGAAGTTGGGGATCAAACCAACTTCATAGAAGGTGTTTGTTGATCTATCTTAAGGTGTTGGAGAAGCCTTAGGGGTTGGAAAATAGTTTGGACATCAAATCCTTCATATGCCTTGAATGTGCCTTTGGTTGGTTGGGTGGTTGAAGGCTAGTTGAAGTGGGTGAGTGGGTAAAGGACAATAGAGTAAACCCATGTGTGTTTCTTCCCTTGTGCCACTCTACATTAGGTGGTATCAGAGCCATCAAAGAGATGGGAGATAGAGAAGAAGAGGAGGAAATTCCTCAAAAGGTGACTGTTGTCTCTCAGATTTGCACCCTCGCCGAGTTGTGAAACTGGGCAATCTGGAGAAACATGGGATCTTTCCTAGGTCTGTGGGTGGCCTGTGTTGGAAACAACCTCTGGAGAAGGCCGGCTTCCTCTTGGTACTCCACCTAAACTACCTAGACTGAGACTGTGCAGAGAAAAGGGTAAGAAGGATTACATAAAAAGAAACCTACTGTCTAAGGTGATTCACCAAACGATCAGCAGCAAATACACAGAAAATGACACACTACAGAACCAGTAATAATCAGGATTACTTACACAACCCAGCAAATCATATGCCTTGCATCATTACTTTGTGAGGAGGCTAAATAACAACAGTCTTGTTAAGGAGAAATAGATTTTCTCACTACCCAAAAACTGATGATTATCCCTTGCACAGCTCACAACCTGCAAAAATTATGTAACCCTGCATAAAGGCACCAACATGCAATACAAATCCAAGGACAAAGAAACATCACAAAGACCTGTACTAACACAAGGACACACAATATCAGAAGAAAATGGGAAGGTCTAGACTGCTTATTACTGCCAAAGAGGTGTTACAATGCTGCATATCTTTGAAAATGGGTTACAAGACTCTTCACTTCTACAAAAGAACTCATAAAATTACAATATGCAGAGCTGTGAACAGCCAGAACCCCCTAAAACTGAACAAGGAAGAGGAATATATACAGCTGTAAATAGCTCATGCTCCACTCAAAAAAGATCAACCTCCACCAACTCCACTAGCTCCATTCCTGTGTATCTTAGAAACAGTTAAAAAATATCCTCTTAAAATGCTCCAAAAAGGGGTCCCAATGCAGAAATGGTGGAGGCATGTCATCCACTATCATGAAGGCACTTAAAAATAGTATAAAATATCTCTTAGTGCTCTCTAGTGCTTCAGATCTGTGTCATCATCCTCTTGCAGCATTAAAAATATCATAATGACACATTTTCTGCATTTAAATAGCATTTAACTAAGAGGCTTATAATTATACCACCTTAGTAAATGTTTTACAATTTAAAATTACACAACCCTATGTAGAAAATAATGATATTTTTGACATTTAATTCTAAATCCTTGATTTTGTAGGATTTAGGTGTTTTGATTAAATGTCGTAAAAAGATGACAAAGTAATCGACAAGACTTACTTTGTCTTTCATGATAAACTGCCTAATTGTCTCTTTGCATTTTATTACAAGCGATAAAGTAATTTATAATCATTACTTTGTCGTTTGTTGTACCTTTTCCTTTTAAAAAACTGAAAAGCTCTACCTGATTGAGCTAGTAGTGAAATCTAGGTAACAGTGACAAATGCCGAATTGGCAAAGATAGTAAGAGAGCAAGCAGCCAAGAACAGAAGGATGGAGGCTGAGATAGAGAAGTTGAAGAAAGACAAAGACAAGGAGAAAAAGCCAGAGGTCATCTTGGATTCAGATGAAAAGGATCAAGATGAGGAAAAAGAAGTGCCTATGGAAGAGCCACAAGGAAGCATGTCAGAGAGACAATTCCTAGATGCACTTGGAAAGTTGAGTAGGAAGGACACTAAGGCAGACTTACCTATGTTTCCTGGTAAGATGAATCCAGAGGAGTACTTTGATTAGATAGAGGCAATGGAGAACTATTTTGAATGTGAAGAAGTGGCAGAAAATCAGAAAGTGAGGATTGCCAAGTCAAGAATGAAAGGGCCAACCTTAAGTTGGTGGAACTTTGTTCAAAATGAGAGGATAGAAGATGATAGAAACCCTATCTCTACATGGAGGAAGATGGTACTTGAAATCAAGAAGCAATTTGTCCCTAAAGACTATGAAGTCAACTTGCACAAGAAGTTACATAACTTGAGACAGAAAGACATGGACGTGAGCACCTACACAGAGGAGTTTCACAAGATGACATTGAAGTCCAAGATGCCTGAGAATGAAAAACAGAAGCTTGTAAGGTATCTTAATGGCCTCAAGTTCTCCATTCAAGATGAATTAACTCTCTTTAACCCGGAGACAGTCCATAAGTGCTTTCAAATGGCACTGAGGATTAAGGATAAGTAGAGAAGAAAAGGGGATTTTAACAGTAGTAGCAGAGGCAGAGGAAATTAGAACTTTAGGGGCAGGGGTAGATTCCAAAACAGAGAAAATTCTCCAAGACCCTAGGGTGGCAGATTTCAAGAAGGTAGTCAAGGGGTGCTAATAAGGGTTAGTTTAGGGGCAGAGAAAATGGTAGAGGGTGAAGTGGGGGTAGAGGTCCCAATGTGTTTACTGTAAGGTGTTTCTCTTGCAATCAGATTGGACATCAGTCCTTTAGGTGCCCGGAGAAGATGGGAAACACTGCTGCAAATCAGAAAGATAGAAGGGTGCAACTCCTTCAAGAAGAGGACTGCCAAAGCACCACAAGTTATCAAATAGCCTCTTCCAAGTCTGCAGCACCTGAACGTGGAGAATGCATCATGTTTAATAGATCCCTCATCATGCTAGCCACTAAGGAACAGCCCCAAAGAAACAACTTGTTCAGAACCACTTGCAAGGTGAAAGGAAAAGTTTGCAAGGTAATAGTAGATTCAGGTTCTTCTGAAAATTTGGCTTCTAATGAAATGGTGACTAAGTTAGGATTGGAAAGAATGCCTCATCCTAACCCCTATAGAGTCTTTTGGCTAACCAAGGAACAACAAATTGTGGTGAAAGAGCAATGTTGGGTTGAATTCAAGATAGGTGAATATCATGATAAGGTTCTTTGTGAGATAGTGGATATGGATGCATGCCACCTTCTTCTTGGAAGGCCTTGGCAACATGACACAAGTACCCAACATGATGGTAAGCAAAATGTGATTTATTTGTCCAAAAATGGTGAAAAGTTTATAATGACTCCTTTGATTGATGATTGCAAAGAGAAGGTCATTTCTAGTTCAGTTATGTTGGTAGGTGAAAAAGAGTTTTTGGCTAACCTCAAGGAAGAGAAAGTTCCATGTTTTGCAGTGGTCATCAAGCCCAATGATGTGAATCCCAAGAAGGTCAAAGTGCAGCAACCTCTTAGGAGGATTGGACCAAAGGAAGCGGAAGAACTATTGGAGAGGTTTCATGATGTGATAGCCGATGAAGGCAAGGATGCCCTTCCACCAAAGAGGGAGATTAGTCATTGCATTGATCTCATCCCTAGATCCACCCTACCAAACCAAGCAGCCTACAAGTTGACTCCAGAGCAAAATGTTGAAGTGGCAAGACAAATCCAGGACTTGTTAGATAGAGGGCTTATCAGGAGGAGTATTAGTCCATGTGCAGTACCTGCAGTACTTGCACCCAAGAAGGAAGGAACATGGAGACTATGCACTGATTCCAGGGCCATCAACAAGATCACTATCAGGTATAGATTTCTAATGCCTAGAATGGAAGATTTAATGGATTGCTTGGGTAGGGCTAAGTATTTTACCAAGATAGATCTAAAAAGTGGTTATCACCAAATTAGGATAAGGGAGGGGGATGAGTGGAAAACTGCCTTCAAAACTAATGAAGGACTATTTGAATGGGTTATCATGCCTTTTGGCTTGTCAAATGCACCAAGCACCTTCATGAGATTGATGAATGAAGTGCTAAAACCTTTCCTTAACAAGTTTATTGTTGTGTATTTGGATGATATATTGGTTTTTAGTGATAGCAAGGAAGACCACATAAGGCATATCCATCAAGTGCTCAGGAGGCTTTAAGAGGAGAAGTTGAGAATCAACCTTGACAAATGTGTCTTCCTACAAGAAGAGTTGATATTCTTGGGGTTTGTCATCTCCAAGGGCAACCTAAAAATGGATCCAAGTAAGGTTGAAGCCATTCTTAATTGGCCAACACCTACAACAGCCTCTGAGGTAAGGAGTTTCCATGGTTTGTGTAGCTTTTATAGAAAGTTCATTAGAGGGTTTAGTGGCATTTGTGCTCCACTTGTTGACACCATAAAAGGGGGCAAGAAATGTGTGTTTGTATGGACAAATGAGGCCAACCAAGCCTTTGAACTGTTAAAGAAAAAAATATCAGAACAACCGGTCCTTGTTCTTCCTGATTTTGACAAGGTTTTTGTGGTAGAGTGTGATGCAAGTAAGAGGGTTGTAGGGGGAGTCCTAAGTCAAGATGGGAGGCCTGTAGCCTTCTTTAGTGAGAAGTTAAATGAGGCAAAACAAAACTACTCCACCTATGATCTAGAGTTATATGCCATGGTTCAGTCATTGAGGAAATGGAGACACTACTTATTGCAAAAGGAATTTATAGTTTTTACTGATAACCATGCATTGATCTTCTTGAACAGGCAGCAAAAGTTAAACCACAGACATGTCAAGTGGATGGAGTACATCCAAGCATACACCTTCTCCATAAAACACAAGAAAGGAGTGGCCAATAAGGTAGCCGATGCCTTAAGTAGGAGGAATCTTGTTGTGCAGACCATACAGTTGGAAAGTACAGGTATTCATGCCATCAAAGATCAGTATGCAGTAGATGAAGACTTCAAAGAGCCATACCTATCTTGCAAGGCCATGACAGGAAGGTATAACACTAATTTTTTGTTACAAGATGGATATCTTTTCAAGGGTAGCATGTTGTGTATCTCAAGGGGGTCTGTTAGAGAGAACATTATCAAGGAAAAGCACTGTGGCAGCATGTCAGGCCACTTTGGTATTGACAAGACCCTAGAATTGGTTAGGAGATACTATTTTTGGCCCAAGATGCCAACCGATGTAAGGAAGTTTGTTGAAACTTGTAAAATTTGCCAAAGAGCAAAGGGGCATACATCAAATGTAGGTTTATACACTCCTCTACCTATTCCTTCAAAGCTTTGGGATTCCATAAGCATGGATTTTGTACTTGGTTTGCCTAGGACCAAGAATGGACATGATAGCATCTTTGTGGTTGTTGATAGGTTCTCAAAAATGGCTCACTTCATCCCATGTAAAACCACACATGATGCCTCACACATAGCAGGTATTTTCTTCAAGGAAATAGTCAGATTACATGGTTTACCTTTGTCAGTCATCTCAGACAGAGACCCCAAGTTCATAGAACACTTCTGGAGGACACTTTGGAAGAGACTAGGTACAAACTTGTCATTATCATCTGCCTATCACCCTCAGTCTGATGGACAAACAGAGGTGATTAATAGGTCACTTGGCAACCTCCTAAGATGCCTAACAAAGGAGTAGGGTGCTGGTTGGGATTCACTTTTGGCTCAGGCAGAGTTCTCATACAATGACATTGTCAATAGAAGCACCGCCCTGTCTCCTTTCCAAATTGTTTATGGCACTCACCCAAGGGGTATTTTGGAACTTAGGGAGGTTAAAGGACTAGAAAATAGCAGTGCCTTAGCTGAAGACTTCGTTCAAGTCATGAAAGATGTCCATGAACAAGAACAACAGAAATTGTTGTCCACTTCTCAGAAGTACAAACAGTTCGCTGACAGGAAAAGAAGGGATTTGCAGTTCAAAGAAGGGGATTTGGTAATGGTCCATCTGAAGAAGGAGAGGCTCCCTGCAGGTAAACATACCAATCTGCTCATGAAGAAGATTGGGCCTTGTGAAGTGCTCAAGAAATGTGAAGAAAATGCATATAAAATCAGACTTCCGGATGGCATTGCTTTGTCTCCAATTTTTAATGTTTTAGACCTTTATCCCTATAAAGGAACTAATCCTCAGATTGCTGTTGAAGAAGACCAAACTAATCAGACACTCCAGGAATTGATTCCTTCATCTCCTGATCAGATTGAGTGCATTTTGGATAAGAGGATTGCAAAACAAACCAAGAGGCACACCTATCATGAATACTTGGTGAAGTGGCTAAACAAACGTCAGGAGGATGCCACTTGGATGAGTAGAGCAGACATTAAGAAGGTAGGTTTCACATTTGACAACATTCCAACTCAAGAGACTTGAGTTCTGTTTGACAGTGGGTGTATGGTGCAGGGCACCTAGGAGCACCTTGGTTCCTAAAGTCATTTTGATTGCATTTTTATTGAAAGTTGTGGTTTTGTTTGTAATAAGGCTTTAGCCATGATTATATGGTCCTTTTGTGTGGTCAAGATGATTGAGGTGACCATATAAACCTCAATCATGCTTAGTCCATCTGGACCCTTGTTAAGCCACTTAGGCCTAGTAGGCCTAATGTTGGTTTTTGAGTTTGTTTGGGTTATTCTAGTGTTTTAAAATTTTTTAGGAAGTAGGATGGTGGTTTTGATTCCTTTGGACAAGCAAACCCAATTGCCATCCTTGTGAAAAGGCAAAAATACCATAGAGTAAAATGTGCCAATAGTGTCAATGACACATTGGCAGGTTCCAAACCATTTTTGGCAGTTGAATGTGGTTGGAGAAGTTAGACACCGACTGGGATCAGTTGAAAAACATTGTAATTCACTCCTGTATGGCAGAGGAGGTCTGGTACGGAGTTTTAGGGCATTGAAACCATAGAAAATAGTCATTTTTCCTACTTTTCTTACTGTGTACGACCTGTACGGACTTGTCAGGTGTGCAAATGTTATTTTTTTGAAAGTGCTTGGAGTCAAGGTTCATATGCAACTAGTTTGAGGTCTTGAAGTGGTCGGGGTCAAAAGATATTGAATTTTCTTTCAAGACTGGTCTAGAAACCCTATTTTCTAGGGTTTGTCATAGAAATCCGGCCCTAGAATGCATTCCCATCGGTGAAAATTCATAAAAACTGGTGAAATGCAGGCTAGGGATGTACTCTATAGGATTCCAAAAGCATTTGGCTAGGAGATGCTGTTTTCAAATTTTAAGGTGATGCCCTAGGTCAAGTATTTCCTTGTATTTGACCAAATTCATGCTATTTGAGGTTGTAGATGACAAAATCCTGATAGGGTGAGTGAATGAATGATGGTTTTGAGTTGTTTAGGAATGATAGAGACATTCCAAATTCCTTCCCCTAATCTATGCACCCAATTTTGAGCACTTGCTTTGTAACCTAGCCCTAAATTGATCAATTAGGCCTAGAGACCTAATGAGTGTTCTGGATTGCTGGAGTAGAGTTGGAATAGGAGACTTGGGAGTTTGATAGGGTCCTAGAAAGGGTATCTAAAACCATCATTTACTTGTCTGGTCATTTGGGATTTTGTCAAGTTTTGATGAGAAAACCTAGTTTGGAGGGCTAGTAGCCTTACTAGTCAAAGTATAGGTTGGAGAGTTTTGGGAAGTTGGGGATCAAACCAACTACATAGAAGGTGTTTGTTGATCTGTCTTAAGGTGTTGGAGAAGCCTTAGGGGTTGGACAATAGTCTAGACATCAAATCCTTCATATGCCTTGAATATGCCTTTGGTTGGTTGGGTGGTTGAAGGCTAGTTGAAGTGGGTGAGTGGGCAAAGGACAATAGAGTAAACCCATGTGTGTTTCTTCCCTTGTGCCACTCTGCATCAGTAATGCTATCATTAACAATAAGATTTCTGTATCTAAGGCCTTTAAGGTTGATTACATGATTAATGTTGTGCTATCATATTTGATGACTATGTTAATAACTAGCTATGACTTATATGGTCGAGGTAATAGTAACACTGTGTTTTTATATCTTATCATTTGTATGTTGTATAATGATAAAAATTATCAAGTTGGCCGTGATGTCATATTGTATAATGATAAAAGACTATGAATAATGATAAACTACACCAGCTAGCTGCGAGCCATGTTCACTATAATGTGGAACCATGTGAACAAGTTACAAGCCACTGTTTTATTGAAAGCCAAGATAGTAGTAAGGCCGATGGCCACACTTAATACAAAGAAGAGATATTCTTGAAACTCGATGTCATTGGCAATGCCATGCCAAGGTGGTTGTTGAGGCACATGAAATTAGTAGTAAAAAATTTGTTTGCTTCTATAAGATGACATTTTATACCTTCGAGTGTAATCTTGATGTAGGATAAGAGTAATAAGACTCTTAGTAACCTTGAAGGAAAAACAATGGTAACAATGTAGGGACTACATTATATGCATGTCAAAATTTATGGGTCGAGCGAGTAACCTTTGATTGTCATTTTATTTTTGTGTAGGAAAGAATATATAATCGAGTATGAAAACTCATTATTGAAAACACATTATGGTTTTATCCCTTTATTAAATGGCAATGCTTTGTGGATGAAGTGTAGCACATTTCACAGTTGAGTATATTGTCTTTTCATTGATGTCAAAATATCAGGAAATTAGGATGTTGCATTACACAGTTTTCACAAGATGCAGTTGACAGATGTGTTGATCACATTATATTTCAGAAGGATTCTTCATAGGAAAGTTTAAGTTATGCTTTCAGTGAAAGTGGCTAAGGTTGGCATTATGAGTGGTCTTCATGCAATTATGACACACTTTTGAATGTGACTTGTTGTAATCACAGTGGTTTGATACCTTCTCAGTTTTCAAGTTGTAAAACTCTTACAAGTGGTCCTTCATGATAATGACATCAGTGACATCAGTGTTGATTCTATGTGAGTTTGTTCTGACTTAGTCATTTCAGAAGATGACACTCATTGCATCAATATTGAATCAGGAGGAGGGCTTATGTCATTTAATAAAAGTTAACTTGCATCATATTAACTTGATGACAGTGGCAGATCAGTTGAAGCTTGGTTTACAAGGTTGAGGTTTAAATATGTGTTGAGGTGTGTTGAGGTTTAAATATGTGTTGAGGTGTGTTGAGGCTTAAATATGTGTTGAGGTGTGTTGAGGTTAACACTTAACAAGTCATAAACTTATGTTCAACATTACCTTATTGCCCGTCATGCACTTTATGTTATAAACTTAAACTGACCGGTCGAGAAGGTCATCGGGCCTTAAGTTGCAATGTAAGGGT
Source organism: Cunninghamia lanceolata (assembly GCA_027924645.1). Lineage (NCBI taxonomy): Eukaryota > Viridiplantae > Streptophyta > Pinopsida > Cupressales > Cupressaceae > Cunninghamia > Cunninghamia lanceolata. Next base: position 29,443,534 of record BSBN01000021.1, read on the forward strand.
ATGAAGCTCGTCGGTTTTACCGGCCCCATTGCCTAGGGTGCCCGGTAACAAGTCAATGCATTGTGTGGTCCGCGGGAAACACAAAATCAACGGTTATATTTGAATCCACAGTTGGCGGGCACCGAAGATCGAAAGGTGGGTTTTTAAATGGAAAGTTTTGACAAACGGTCAGTTAGCCCGATTAAACTTGACGTCCTCCTTGTTCTAAAAGGCAGTAAAGCATCTATTTCTATCTTCTCTCACCGAAATTTAAGAGATTTTTGAATATAGAAATTTATGAAAAGGAGAGTGTAAGTTTTTTAGAAGGTTTCTAAATGATAAGAAGATGAAAAGGCAGAATTCTACGAAGGGATTTCATTTTTTTGTTTTATGTTTTTTTGTTTTTGGTAAGAGAGAAGATGAGAAGTTTAAGAAGAAATGTAATGTTGAAGTTGAACCGGTTTTTGAAGATTTTGGTTTTTTTGATTGAAATTCTTTTTGCATATAGTGATTTTGTTTGAATGGCAGATATAAGTTGTGTTGCAGTGCAGAGATATGTGATGAGAATTTTTGAAGAAGTTCTTTAGGAGAATGGAATTGTTATGTAATTTTTGCAGGAATGGAGAATCATTCTTCAGGGATTTATGTTGAGATTCTTCAATGATCATGATGGAGTAATGTTTGTTCAGAGAAAGTGAAGGTGTCAGAGAAAGTGAAGGTGATTAAAGACTATAATTTTTCAGAGAAGATAAATTGTTCAGTTTGCAGAGAGAGAAAGCTCAAAATGGTGAATTAGTTTGAAATGGTGTTGCAGAGGTATGAAATATATTGAAGATAAAAATTGATTGACTGTAGGAGTTGAAGACAGTTGAAGGTTGATTGAAAAATTTATTTTGTTTATCTTAAAAGGGAGAAATAAGGTTTTGATTTTTATTGAAACAGGGAAATCCCCTGAGTCATAATTTTTTCATTGAATGTTGATGATGTCAGTGAGACATGCAGAGAGATAAAATTTGCCAGTGAGGCAGAATTGTAATGTCAGTGAGACAATTGTAATCTGAATTTTGTGTTAAGCCAGTGAGGCAGTTGAGTGGTTTTTATACCCCAGGAGGGTTTTCCACTCGGGAAATTTCTTGTGTCAAATCTGTGTGTTGATACTCTGCATATTTACTTTGTTCCTTCTAAAGAATTCTAAATTGTGAAATTAGATTAATCAAAAGTAGTAAAAGGTGTTAAAATTGTTAACAACACTGATTCACCCCCCTCTCAGTGTTGTGTGTATTCCTACAATTGGTATCAGAGCCTGGTACCCTGTCAAAGCTTAATCAACTTGGGTAGATCATATTTCTGGAATACTTATCATGGCAAGTCAAGAAGGTTACTCAAATTATAAGGCACCTATGTTTGATGGCTCTAACTATGCTTTTTGGAAATTCAGGATGGAGTCATATTTGTCATCTCTGGGCTATGATGTGTATGATGCTATTGTTACTGGATATACTGCTACAAATCCTCCTAGCACAGCTGATGAGAAAAGAGCATATGAAAATAATGCTAAGGCTAAAAATGCATTATGTTGTGGTCTTACCAATGACATACTTGTAAAAATCATGGAGTGTAAAACAACCAAGGAAATATGGGACAAATTGTCTAATATCTATCAAGGAGATGATAAAATCAAAGAAGCAAAACTGCAATCCTACAGAGCAAAATTTGAAAGTCTCAGAATGAGTGATGATGAGAAAGTGGCAGAATATCTTCTAAGGGTCCAAGAAATTGTAAATGCTATCAAAGGACTTGGTGATACACTGGAAGAGAAGACAGTTGTTACAAAAATCTTAAGGACCTTAAATCCAAAATATGAATCCAAAGTGTCTGCTGTTGAAGAAAGAGATTTAAGCAAAGTTACCTTTGATGAACTTCATGGCACTTTCACAGCTTATGAGATGAGGATTAGCAATGACATACCTTCAAGAAAAGAAGCTGCTTTCAAATCAGTCAGAAAAGAAAAGGAGATTTCTGATTCAGATGAATTGGATGATGAACAAGAAATATCTCTTGCAAGCAAGTTAAAGAAGGGATCTGTTGGTAAGTACAAAGGTAAGCTTCCATTCAAATGTTTTGAGTGTGGAAAGATTGGACACTATGCAGCTCAGTGTCCTTACAAAGATCCAGACAGTGATGAAGATGAAAACAAGAAGCAATTCAAAAAGAAACAGTTTGTTTCTAGAAGGAAAAATAATTTCAGAAAGAAAAGAAGTCTGTTCATAAAAAATGTTGATATGACTGAAAGTGATTCAGATGATTTTCTTGATGAAAATGCACAGACTTTGTTTATGGCTATTCTAAATGAAAATGAAAAATGTGAAGAACAATCAAACAGTTGTGAAGCTGTTATTGACTTTGAAGGAGAATTGATATGTGCATTAAGTCAAGTCAAGAAACTTAAGAAGGAAATCATTGCTCAAAGAAGTCAGTTTCAAAAAGAAAATGATATCATGAATAACAAGTTAACTTGTTATGAGAAACAGATTACTGATCTAATTCTTTCTCTTGAAGAAAGTAAGAAAATTATTGATGATAAAGACAAAGAATTGAATAACAAGGACAAGGAATGTCATACACTTGAAGCTGAAATTGTTGGTCTAAGAAGAAGACTTGATATGTGCAGAAGCAGTGATAAATTAGATGATCTTCTTGATAGACAAAAAGGATTCAAAGATAAATCAGGTCTTGGATTTGAAGAGGGACAATGTTCTCAAAAGGCTAGTATAAAAGGCAAATCAATCATAAGGACAACAAACTACAACAGAAGTGATACTTTCAGGTATAATGCTCACTTTACTGGATATTGTTTTTGTTGCAACAGGTTTGGACACAAAGCTAGTGAATGCAGATTTGGAATCAGAAGAGAAATGCATCCATTCATGTTCTTAAGAAGTTTGAAGTGTCACAATTGTAAAAATTTTGGGCATATTGCAAAATTCTGTAGACCTTCATTGCAAATGCAGCAAACAACAAGAAATACTGTCTCAGGTTTGTCTTCTTTGGATTCTGAAAAGAAATTGCTTGTTTGGAAACCTAAGGTAATCAATAAGAGCTTAGATGTTATGATTGCACAAGCTGCTTTTCATGCCAAAAGAAAGGAACAGTGGGTGATTGACAGTGGTTGCTCCAACCACATGACAGGGGACAAAGATAAGTTTGTTAAGTTTGAAGACATTAATGAAGGCTCTGTTATGTTTGGAAATAATGATTGTATTATGATCAGAGGTAAAGGTACAATTCTTCTTGATGATGAAACACCACTAAATGATGTGTATTTTGTAGAAGGACTGAAGCACAACCTGTTAAGTGTCAGTCAAATATGTGACAATGGTTTTAATGTGGTTTTTGATGCACATGGATGTGAGATTAAAAAGAAATCAGGTAAAGTTATTGTAGCAGGTCTAAGGACTAGTGGTAACATCTACAATCTTCATAACTCAGAAACTAAAAGTGTTGATAGTCATATCTGTTTCATGGGTCAAATTGAGGAAAGCTGGTTATGGCACAGAAGACTTGGTCATGTGAATTTTGACAATCTTGTGAGAATTAGCAAGAATCACAATGTCAGAAATATGCCTCATATTTCAAAACCAAGTAATACTATATGCAAAGAGTGTCAACTGGGTAAGCAAACCAAAGTTAGTTTCAAGCCTAAGGAGTATTTTACTTCAAAACCTCTGCAGCTGGTACATTCAAATTTATGTGGTCCTACAAGGACTAAAGCTCTGGAAGGAGAAAAGTATTTTATGCTTTTCATTGATGATTTTTCAAGAATGACATGGGTAACATTCTTAAGGCATAAATCAGAGGCATTTGATAGATTCAAAATCTTCAAGAAGATGGTTGAAAAGGAATCTGATTTCAAGCTAAAATGTCTAAGGTCAGACAATGGAGGAGAGTACACTTCAAAGGAATTTGAGGAGTATTGTGAAAAACATGGGATAAGAAGGCAATTCTCCACTCCTAGAACTCCACAGCAAAATGGAGTAGCTGAAAGGAAAAACAGGACTGTAAAAGAAATGGCAAGAACTTTACTACATGATGCAAATCTGCCTAATGTCTATTGGAGAGAAGCTGTTCATACAGCTATATATACTCTGAACAGAGTTCAATTAAGGGTAAAGTCAAATTATACTCCTTATGAACTGTGGTATGGTAAGTCAGCTAATGTTGGGTATTTCAAAATTTTTGGAAGTAAGTGTTACATCAAGAAAGATAATGATAGCTTATGTGGTTTTGAGTCTAGATGTGATGAAGGCATTTTTCTTGGTTATTCTACACATAGCAAGGCATATAAATGTTTTAACAATAGGCTTAAAAGAATAATTGAAAGTACTAATGTTAAGGTGGATGAGGATTTGCAGCCCTGTATGCAGTTGATTCATGACATTGAAGTTGATCATCATTCACAAAAGGAAGAAGAAATTCAGGAAGAGAAAGAAGATCCTGAAAAATCTGTTGATGTTAAGACAAAGACTCTTTCAAAGGCATTTCAAAGAGATCATCCTCATGAGTTGATCATTGGGGATAAGGACAGTGGTGTGTTAACAAGAAGAGGAAAGCAAGCTGCTGCACATAATCAAGCACATGTGTGTTTGATATCTGAAATGGAACCAAAGAATTATGTTGAGGCCAGCAAAGATGAAGCATGGGTTAATGCCATGGAAGAGGAGTTAAGCCAAATAGAAAAGAACAAAACATGGGAACTTGTTCCAAGACCAGAAGGTAAGAATGTCATTGGATCAAAATGGGTGTTTAGGAATAAGCTTGATGATAAAGGTAAAGTTGTTAGAAACAAAGCCAGACTGGTTTGCAAAGGGTATTCACAAATTGAAGGTATTGACTTTGAAGAAACATTTGCTCCTGTTGCTAGATTAGAAGCTATAAGGATGTTTTTAGCTTTTTCAGTTTATAAAAATTTCAAAGTTTTCCAAATGGATGTAAAATCAGCATTTCTAAATGGAGATCTTGAAGAAGAAGTCTACATGGAACAACCAGAAGGTTTTGTGAATAAAGATAATTCAGATCATGTTTACAGGTTGAAAAAGGCTTTATATGGTTTAAAGCAAGCTCCAAGGGCTTGGTATTATAGACTGGATAAGTTTTTGCAGGAACAGGGGTTCACAAAAGGAGGTGTGGATAGTAATTTATACTATTTAATCAAAGGTGAGGATATTCTGGTTGTTGAAATTTATGTAGATGATATCATTTTTGGTAGTAACAATGATGATATGAGTCATTCATTTCCTAACATCATGAAATCAGAATTTGAAATGTCTATGTTGGGAGAATTGTCCTTCTTTCTTGGTCTTCAGGTATCTCAGCTTGAAAAGGGAATATTCATCTCACAAAATAAATATGCCAAAGAGATGTTAAAGAGGTTTCAAATGGATGATTGCAAACCTTTGGGTACTCCTATGGAGACAGGGCATAAGCTAAGTAAAAATGATGAATCACCTGAAGTAGAACAATCTCTGTATAGATCTATGATTGGGAGTCTTTTATATCTCACTGCTTCTAGGCCTGATATTTTGCAGGCTGTTTGTTTGGTTGCTAGATTTCAAGCTTGTCCTAAACAATCACATTTGAATGCTGTTAAGAGAATCTTTAGATATATTAAGGGTACAATTGATTTTGGTTTATGGTATCCTAGACACAATGATTTTACTCTTCTTGCCTATACAGATGCAGATTGGGCAGGGTGTCCTGATGACAGAAAAAGCACAAGTGGGGCAGCTTTCTTTCTGGGTGGCAGATTGGTTGCATGGCAGAGTAAGAAACAAGATTGTGTTTCTCTATCTACAGCTGAAGCTGAGTACATTGTTGCTTCATCATGTTGTACACAGGTACTTTGGATGGTACAATCACTTCTTGATATTAAGGTTGAGGTTAAAAAGCCTGTGTCTATTCTTTGTGATAACACAAGTTCAATCAATATGTCAAAGAATCCTATAATGCATTCAAGAACCAAGCACATTGCTATCAGATATCATTTTCTAAGGGAAAAAGTGATTGAAAATGAAGTTGCTTTGGAATATGTGCATACTAGTGATCAGTTGGCTGACATCTTCACAAAGCCTTTGCCAAAGGAGACATTTGAAACTCTGAGACAGAGACTGGGAGTTCTGTCTCTTGTCTCTCTTCAGTAAGTTACAGAGATATCAAATTCAGGGGGAGTTGTTTTCTAGATTATTTTTGATGTCCTGAATCTCATTTGTACATAGTCTGTATATAGTTTTTGTACATATTTTTGTGATTGGCAGTGTTACAGTATTGTACATTTGATCAGTTTGAAGTAAAGTGTTGTTTTTGACAAATTTTTTCAGAGGATTGTATTTACAAGAACAGGAATCTATTGATTGTGGTGTTATTTTTTGCCTTTGACAATTTTATGTCAAAAAGGGGGAGAAATGTGTTATGGTTTTGCCATCAATGTCAAAGACAAAGGGGGAGTTTTGTAGCACATTTCACAGTTGAGTATATTGTCTTTTCATTGATGTCAAAATATCAGGAAATCAGGATGTTGCATTACACAGTTTTCACAAGATGCAGTTGACAGATGTGTTGATCACATTATATTTCAGAAGGATTCTTCATAGGAAAGTTTAAGTTATGCTTTCAGTGAAAGTGGCTAAGGTTGGCATTATGAGTGGTCTTCATGCAATTATGACACACTTTTGAATGTGACTTGTTGTAATCACAGTGGTTTGATACCTTCTCAGTTTTCAAGTTGTAAAACTCTTACAAGTGGTCCTTCATGATAATGACATCAGTGACATCAGTGTTGATTCTATGTGAGTTTGTTCTGACTTAGTCATTTCAGAAGATGACACTCATTGCATCAATATTGAATCAGGAGGAGGGCTTATGTCATTTAATAAAAGTTAACTTGCATCATATTAACTTGATGACAGTGGCAGATCAGTTGAAGCTTGGTTTACAAGGTTGAGGTTTAAATATGTGTTGAGGTGTGTTGAGGTTTAAATATGTGTTGAGGTGTGTTGAGGCTTAAATATGTGTTGAGGTGTGTTGAGGTTAACACTTAACAAGTCATAAACTTATGTTCAACATTACCTTATTGCCCGTCATGCACTTTATGTTATAAACTTAAACTGACCGGTCGAGAAGGTCATCGGGCCTTAAGTTGCAATGTAAGGGTATGAAGCTCGTCGGTTTTACCGGCCCCATTGCCTAGGATGCCCGGTAACAAGTCAATGCATTGTGTGGTCCGCGGGAAACACAAAATCAACGGTTATATTTGAATCCACAGTTGGCAGGCACCGAAGATCGAAAGGTGGGTTTTTAAATGGAAAGTTTTGACAAACGGTCAGTTAGCCCGATTAAACTTGACGTCCTCCTTGTTCTAAAAGGCAGTAAAGCATCTATTTCTATCTTCTCTCACCGAAATTTAAGAGATTTTTGAATATAGAAATTTATGAAAAGGAGAGTGTAAGTTTTTTAGAAGGTTTCTAAATGATAAGAAGATGAAAAGGCAGAATTCTACGAAGGGATTTCATTTTTTTGTTTTATGTTTTTTTGTTTTTGGTAAGAGAGAAGATGAGAAGTTTAAGAAGAAATGTAATGTTGAAGTTGAACCGGTTTTTGAAGATTTTGGTTTTTTTGATTGAAATTCTTTTTGCATATAGTGATTTTGTTTGAATGGCAGATATAAGTTGTGTTGCAGTGCAGAGATATGTGATGAGAATTTTTGAAGAAGTTCTTTAGGAGAATGGAATTGTTATGTAATTTTTGCAGGAATGGAGAATCATTCTTCAGGGATTTATGTTGAGATTCTTCAATGATCATGATGGAGTAATGTTTGTTCAGAGAAAGTGAAGGTGTCAGAGAAAGTGAAGGTGATTAAAGACTAATTTTTCAGAGAAGATAAATTGTTCAGTTTGCAGAGAGAGAAAGCTCAAAATGGTGAATTAGTTTGAAATGGTGTTGCAGAGGTATGAAATATATTGAAGATAAAAATTGATTGACTGTAGGAGTTGAAGACAGTTGAAGGTTGATTGAAAAATTTATTTTGTTTATCTTAAAAGGGAGAAATAAGGTTTTGTTTTTTATTGAAACAGGGAAATCCCCTGAGTCATAATTTTTTCATTGAATGTTGATGATGTCAGTGAGACATGCAGAGAGATAAAATTTGCCAGTGAGGCAGAATTGTAATGTCAGTGAGACAATTGTAATCTGAATTTTGTGTTAAGCCAGTGAGGCAGTTGAGTGGTTTTTATACCCCAGGAGGGTTTTCCACTCGGGAAATTTCTTGTGTCAAATCTGTGTGTTGATACTCTGCATATTTACTTTGTTCCTTCTAAAGAATTCTAAATTGTGAAATTAGATTAATCAAAAGTAGTAAAAGGTGTTAAAATTGTTAACAACACTGATTCACCCCCCTCTCAGTGTTGTGTGTATTCCTACATGAAGTGTAGGGTAGAAAGAAAACCCTTTTAAACTCTTTGATTAAAAGACTACTTACTATTGACTACTTAATAGCCTATAATGGTATATGTTCTAGTTGATGTGATTTGATGAAAACCTTGAAACAAGGTAACCATAGAAACTTAGACCGGGGATGATCATAAAACTGAAACCATGAACTTGCAAAAGAAAGCATGGGAAAAGGGTAACGTGGAGTCACAGATTCCCTGTTGCTTAACACCATAAGATAAACAATGATGCACTCCTGGAATTGGAGTCAAAAGTCCAAGATAGATGGACTATGGGTGAATTGAACCCATCTTTTCTATGACCTAGAGAGGTCAAATTATGAACACTATAGGATGAGACAGCTTCAAAGTTGAGTCAAGGTGTGTGGACATTCGACTACGTTCATTGTGAAACATTTACGTAGTTAAAAATTTGGCCAAAGTAATGCATCCATCTCTGCATGCATTAGTCAGTTCACTATTCTGCAGATGGATGTTTCAAGTAGTGTCATACATAGTTAGAGTGGATCTATAGTTGTATGACCGTGAAGTATTATGAAGGACATAACACTAGATGCTCAGATGGCAAACCAATTGGTTCCTTATATATATTCCCTTTGTCAAGGGTAGGGCCACTTCCATGAAGAAAGTTGTGCAGGGGACCACTACTCTGCGATTGGAGGAAAAGCACTCGAGTGATGCTCTTCTATAAATGGTGGAATTTGGATGTTTAGTTTTTGGTAGTTTTGTATGTGTATCCTCCTTTCACCCTTTCATTCAAGGACCTAGGGTCAAGCTGCAATGTACTATCATACCCTAGGTCACTATGAGATGTAGGGAAACTTGGATTTGTATGATTTGATTGCCAATTATCTTATCTTATGGTCAATTATACTTCAAAACTCTAATTATGCAAATACGACAGCAAATGGATGAATATCAGAAAATGTTACTACAAAAAGATGTTAAATGACAAATAACTGTGCACCTATTTTTGGGGTTTGGAAGCGGAATAATTGGGGACTAAACAACGGGCGCCCAAGTCTAGTGCCCTACTTTTTGTTAGGATCTGCAACCTGTTCCCGCTGTACCAAAGGTTTCCCTATGACAGAACTTTGAGGACTAATGAGCGGGCGCCCTAGTCCAGGGAGCTATTTTCTTCTCTCATATGCAATTTTGACACTCTATAATACCCTCCTACAATTTCGCTTTTCATGTATCTTCAACCTGTAACCTGCAATCATGAAAACTTTGGGAGGGGGTTGTGGTGTTTAGAGGCTTGCCTTAGTCAAGCCTTAGAGAGACATTCAAGTCTTTCGAACACCATTGTCAGATAGAGAGTGCGTGCCCTTGGAGGTAGAGGAAAACTAAATGATAAATGCTTAAAAACACAAATGATGTCACCTTGTAGTGAAGATCTCATGGGAGGAAGAAGCTCTTCATGCCATGAGGAGATGATTGCTCAAATATGCAAATACAAACATATAGACAACACAAATCTGCTCTTGCAACACAATGAAAGTCTTGAATCACCTTTAGAACACAATAGCTTGCTAGTAATCATCTAGTTGAAATCTAGTTTACAAATGAATGCCTAAACATGCTTTTATATGCAACTACAAACACTCCCACCAAGAATTTCATAATTCAAACTTACCATGTCAGCATAGGACCTAAATAACAGTCACAAGCTGACACCCAAAATTTGGGACTGACCCAAAATAGGGTAGGACTAGGACGCGAGTGCCTAAGTCCTTCCCCCTATTTTGGGTAAGGTTAGGTTCAAGGGATCCCCCTAGGTCCTATTTGTCAAGACACTTAGGGATCATTTCATCGAGATGTCAAAATATGATGCAAGATGTCCTAAATGCAGATAAAAGACTTGGGAGTTAAACCTTATGAGGGAAAAGCCCCCAAGGGGACATTTTCTGATGTTACATCTTCTTTCCAAGTAGAAGACTAGCCGAGACTTATGAAGATAGATGTCAAAGTTCCAGATACAGTACATTCTCTTATATGGTTGGACAGTCAATATTATGTGTAATTTATCATTCATGATATGAGAAAAATATTGTAAATGTATAGTGAAAGTAAATCACTAATATGATATCTTTGGAAATGTTGTAAATTTTAGATTTGAAATGTCCAGAAAAGATATGCATATCGATTTTGATTTTGATATTGATTATTACTTGTTTAACTCTGATTATACTAATCATGACTTTAGTCTTAATGGTAATTAAGTTGGTTGATTTTGGGTTAACAAGAGATGGCTTGTTAGTACCTACCTTCGGCCAATACTATTACAATGAGTTCACACTTATCTAGTTATTAATCTATTGATTGTAAACCAATCAAAACACAGGATTATTTTTCTTATCGGGCGAATTTGATTTAAATTTGTACTTTTCCTATGTTAACATGATAATTTTTTAACAAAAAATTATTGAAAAATGATTTATCTGTATTGTCATTGGCTGAAAAAAAAATGACCTCTTCTCTGCGGATTATCAGAGAGTGCAACAAAAAGCTATAAATGTGGAGAGAATTTTGGTTTGAGGGGAGGATGTGGCAAGTAAACAAATTATGAACACAAATTCTGTCTCCCACTAGTTAAGTCATGCCTAAATGGATGGCGATAATTATGAGAGGAAAAATCGTCACTTTTTATGAATTTAATTTTTTGATTCATTAGCTAAACCTAAAAATTACTTTTTGTCAAATGGACAAAATTATAATATTAATAATACTATTTAAAATATAGGGTTCTACACATTTTATTTTATGAAATTAGATTATTTTTGGGATTTCAATTTTATTTACTCGAGTTAAAAATTTAGTATTTTAATTTTATTTATTCAAAAGTTAAAAATCTACAGTATCATGAAAAGTATTTCGCCATGTTATTACATATTTTATTTTATTCTTCAAACATACAATATTTTAATGCTTTTTAAATTATCATAGTATTAATATTATTACATTTTAATATTTTAAGCAGACATTTCAAATCTCTATACACTCAACTAGGGCCAAGGCTCTCCACATAAATACAAATATGCAGGCTTTGTAAAGTTTAGTTTTATAGTTAAGGAAATATTTTAGTGCTGTTTTATTTTTACCAAATTAAATTATTTTTGAAATTTCAATTTTATTTACCCAAGACATTACAAAACTAGTTCACATAAATTTTTCCTTTTAAATTTAGTTCTCGAAATTTAATAGTTACAAATTTGAAATGATAAACAATTCTTTATCTTTAGAAAAAATTATTACTAAGCCACAATATTAGATTAATTAAAATAATTAATATCATGTTCTCTAAAAGTACTTACTATTATTACTTAAACAAAAAATTAAGTGTTTAAGATAAAATACTGTAGTCGTCTAAATAATATGTTATTGTTATTATATTGTGTAATTATTCTTCATATTTACAATATTTTAATGCATTTTAAATTGTAATAGTATTCAATATTATTACATTTTAAATAGTATTCAATATTATTACATTTTAATATCTTAGGCAGACATTTCAAATCTCTCCACACCCAACTAGGGTTAGGGTTCTACACATTTTATTTTATGAAATTAGATTATTTTTGGGATTTCAATTTTATTTGATATCAATTTTATTTAGTCAAAAGTTAAAAATCTAAATATTTTGCCATGTTAATACATTTTTTATTTTATTCTTCAAACTTACAATATTTGAATGCATTTTAAATTATAAAAATATTAGTATTATTACATTTTAATATCTTAAGGAGACATTTCAAATCTCTATACACAGGGCTCTCACATAAATACAAATATGTAGGCTTTGTAAAGTTTTTTTTTTCTCCAACATTAACAGTGTCACATCTCATTTTTATGGACTATGTAATTATTCTAGATTAGTGAACATTTACTATCATTGTTTTTACTTTGAGTAAATTCCACATGTGTGAAGGTAATTATCGTGAAGTTATATTTGTGTGAATTAGAGAGTTGTTTTAAATATTAAATATTATCGATGTGATTATAATGTTTTGCTTCGACTATGTTTTGGGGAACTAACCTATTGACGTCGAGTTGAGTGTGAATGAATGCAGGTTGAGAACATGGTTGAGGTAAAGATGTTCTAGCCACTTGGCAAGAATTGTTTGGGATGGATAACCCTGATGCACTCACACACTCACATAGTCTCATATCATATTGCATTTTATGGCTTTAATATGCATTGTTGTATGGATAATGAATGTGATTTATGTTTAATACTTAGAAAAATAACAAATTTTAATTGCTATAATAAGTCCTTTTTGAATGCATGATTTAGTTATAAATATTAATGTTCTTTCGATTTATATTTAAAATGGTATATTTTATATTTATTTAATAATAAATAATAATAAGTGTTTTCCTATTTATATAAATATTATTGCTTGAAAAATAATATCTAATTTAGACTTAAAACAATTATGTTTAATTATCATAGATATATATAGATATTATTATATTTGCAAATACTACTAGTCGATTTAAGTAATTGTGTTTTATTAAAAATAGATAAATTATATTAATAATATTGTTATTATATTTAGAATTTAATTAAATAGAATTAAAAAGAGTTGTTGTCATGTAAGTGACAGAAAAAAATAAAGAAAGATTATTTTATTCTATTCTTTCAAAAAAAAAAAAGAGAGTTTAAAAATAAAACAAAACTCATGCAAACGTGAGTAAAACTAGAGATTATTAAAAAAAAGAGTAAAGAAAACGTATTTTTTTGCAATGCCAAAATAAGAGAGGATTTTTAATAAAAGAAGGGGGACGACAAAGATATACCATCCACAGTTTTTGCAGCAACAAAGAGAGGACATTCATTCTTTTATGGGCAGTGACAGGAGAGAGGACGGATCAGCTACAACAACAAAATTCGGCCCTTTGGCAAGCAAGTAAAATCAGGTACTTTCCTTGTTTTTAATGGGAATAATTTATGGTTGTGTATTACTATTAAAACCCATAGTTATTTTGGCCTGTGAAAATGTTCTTATTCTAGTCTACATTAAATCTGGGTTAGCCAAGTCTCTCATTTTGTATTTACATCTGTTATTGTTGTTTATCCCTCTACTGAATCTTGTGATCGACCTACTATTTTTCTAGCTTGCAAAACATATTCTTAAAACTATATTTTATCCCATAATCGCTAAAATATTACTTAGGCATGCATTTTTCTTCTACATGGCTGCTAAAACCACTAACTCCATCCTCTTTGCCTGATCAATTTAAACCTTGTCGTTGCTAGGAAGTTGAGCGGCCTGTTCCTGTCATTTACCAACTGTTCATTCTTGGCTCTGATATTCTTTGTTTTCTTGGTATTATGATGAGTAGATCATCCCTCTCCTTGGCCTTTGTCACAACCATTTGAAACCATAGCTAACAAGTTTTCGGTCGTTGTTAAATTTAATCTCTGGCAGATTTAATTCTTGTTGTTTTCTTTTTTATGTAATTGTTGTTAAAGACTGTATATTGGGTTCCTGTCACAAGTCATTTAATTCTATACAAATCCTCTTAAAGAGGGGTTCCTATAATCTGAACTATAGACTAAAATATAAGGTTCCTGTTGCAGTCTTGTTTTGTTGTTTTACAGGTTCATATACCTATCTTTTTAATCTATTTTATTGTTGTTTAGACCTGTTTAGTTCCTATTGCTAGTTAGACAGTAGCCTATTTGTACATTTCGTAGCTTAATTCCTATCTAGCTTCCCATTGCAAGCTATTAGTGACTGTATACTGCTTCATGTCGCAGCTTACTGTCACAACTTCCTATTGTAGCTTACTGTCACAACTTCTTGTCATAGTTGTTACTATTGCGGCTTCCTATCACAGTCAGTTATTTCTTCCTGTAGCGGACAGCAATACCTTTGAATAAATTTGATTATAGATTTAATTATCTTTTCCTTATATGTTTGTTGTGAATGGAGTAAGTTCCGATGTGGATATAACATTATCTTAATTACAAACTTTCTTGAAGTGAATTATATACTTGGAATTAGAAAACTTACTACATTGTGAATATTTGAATGAAATATAGACTAGGAAATAAACTCAATTTAACAGCCTTATAAATGCAATTTGTATGATCAAATGATGAATTACTTGCTTGAAAGGTGTGTTTTCATGATTGATGTTTTGGAAAGGGAATTAGAGACAATTTATAGGCAAATATGGGTTGTTATTTATTTATTGTGAAAAGAAAGTAGATTTTTAGCTGAGTGTTTTGGATTACTTTTGGGCTAGGATGTCGAATGTGGATTTATCAGATATGGCTTTTCCTCTTTTCAAGAATTGAACCTATAAATATTTTCCAAATGTTTAGATCTAAACGAGCAATCATTGAAAAATATGAATATTTGTCTAGCAAACTTTATTTATATATATCTCTACCACATCCTGTTGTGAGACAATCTACATTTCATTATTTAGAATTGCACAATAAATATCAGGTTGCATCAGGTGTTCCCTCCTACCAATTATTTCCAGGTAGCTAGATGTTTCGTGCAGGGCTAGGTTTCCTTCGTGTTATGAAGGGCTCCAGGGAAGTGTAATTGCTTCATGGTTGGGTAGAAAAGCACCTGAGCCATGTTCCCGTCTCTTGGCTCATAGGAGAACCATGTGGGTTCGTGGCAACTAGAGAGTTGTTTGATTTATTATACTTTTTGTACATATTTATTGTAACTTGTAATTATTATTGTATGAATTATGACATGAAAGCCAATGGACTTTGTATATTATTTTATAGTGTTATCACCTGGATTGAGCACACGATTTTGTAAGATTTAATGACTTTTATTGATTCATATTTATGAGATTTATCTTTTACTTGAGATGTTGTAATTAAGTGGATTATTTACTTCATGTAATTTTTGTGATGGAATGAGTACTTTACAAACAATTGCCAATATTTGGATGTTCTTATGCCATAATGGTAAGAATAAGAATGGCACCCAAAAAGAAGGTAATGGGAAATGGACGTTACTTTAAGGCTTTGAGGGGGAGAGCCTCAAGAATGAAACACCTTGAACAAACTGGTTGCTTGATTGGTGCATGTTAGCCGATGATGAAACTTTCGCTGATGCTATTAAATGCATCAAGTAGGAGATGGGGAAAGTGGTTAGGGCTACTGCTCCTATCTTTGAAAATGAATAAATGAAACCCTCTACACCTAAGGAACCAATCTTGGAAAGTGATCTTAAGGATCCTAATGTTACTTGGGAGGTTGTGGATGAGTACCTGCAAGTACGTCCACCTCCTAAGACTAATTTGATAAACCTCAAGGATGAGGATAAGCTTGGGAAGATATCCTAATCTAATAATGACTTGCAGTAGCAAGATGTAAAGAAAATTTTTGTAACTATGGATGGATTATATGTAATCCATGGAAACTATAATGCATTTTGAAAAATTGATAAATCTTTCCTTTCTTGTTAAAGATTACATGAAAGAGAACGGATTTACATTTATGACTGGATTAAATAGTATGAGAAAACTAATTGAATGATTAATCTGCAAACTTCAGAAGAAGTAGATTGTAGCTCAGTTCATACAAGAACTAATATGGGAGATAGCCAGGAAGAAGGGCAACCTTCAGGCCACTCTGAATCTAAACTCGACTAGATCCTTGCTATGTTCCAAGAGATGAGAGCAAGAATTAGAACTCTCGAGAAAGAGGTCAGGGGTCAGCATGGACCCAGGTGGGAAGCCTATCAAGGGGGTGATGACGAGGCACATCATGAGGACACCACCCAAAGTGAACACTAAGAGAATCACTCTAAAGCAAGACAAGAAGAGGATAGAAGAAGCCAATTGGCTTTGGAATTTATCTCGAGATATAAAAAAAGTTACCCCTCCCAAGTTTGATGGGACAGTAAGCGAAGATGCCACGGAGGCATGGCTTACCGAAATGGAGAAATACTTTGAAATGAAAAACTATTCTAAAATCACTAAAGCGGTATGGGGAGAATACCAGTTGGTAGGTGAAGCATCCACTTGGTGGATGGATAAGAAAATGGAGTTAGGCTTGAGGTCCACGAGTCTAACCTAGGAAAGGCTTGTGGAACTCTTTAGGCAAAGATGGTTGCCTCAGATGTATTATGACCAAAAGCTTATAGATTTTCAAAATCTGAGACAGGGTGATTTAACTATGAACGAGTGCTAGGAAAAGTTCACTCCTACTCAAGTATGTTCCGTAATATCAATAGGATGAAAGGTTTTGCATCTAAAATTTTATTATGGGATTGAACACCCAAATTGGGGGTGAAGTTGATGTGCATGGTCCCACTTCAATGGAACAGGTTTATGAAAAAGTTATTAAACAGGAACAAAAATTGAAATCTATGTCTACTTACAAGGAAAGGAACCGAAAAAGGTATAATTGGTCCCAATCCTCCCAATCTTTTAAGAAAAAGAGTAAAATGTAAGACTTTTCAGAGAAAAATGATAAAGAGTCCAAGAATAAGTAAAATGAATCCAAGGGGGAAAAGAAAGGCAATAATAACTCCAAGAAAAATGAAGATAATTCTGGAAAGCCTCATGAAAGGCGAGGACTCATAGGAGGGTGTTATACATGTGGTGGTGATCATTATTCCAACCAGTGTCCTAACAAGATGCAGGGAACTCAACCATGAGGAAATCCTTTACCCTCTCAGTAGGCAGCATTCCAACAACACATACATGTAGCCCTGGATAATAGGCAAGCTGAATATCAAATCAATCCCATTGAAACTATAGGTACTTTATCTGGTCTTCCAATTTTAGTTTTGAAAGATACTAGTGCAACATAATGTTTTGTTTCCCCAAACGTTTTAAGTAAAATTTCTAGAAAAGCTGAATACATGGAAAATACTTGGTCAGTTGAATATGCAAATTAGACCAAAGCTCAGACAGAGCAATGGTTGTTTGAGGCTAAGGTTGAACTTTTAAGTTTCTCTACTGAAATGAACCTTTACATAGCCCAATTAGGCTCATATAATGTCATCCTTGGGATAAACTGGTTATGAAGACATTGAGCTACAGTGGATTGTTATGCCAAAACAATAGAATGTCTAGATGACTTTGGGAATAAATTCTTCCTATAGGGTAACCCTAGTGAGGTCCAACTAAGACAAATATCTGCCCTACAGATGAAAAGAGTGCAAAGAAAGGGATGCCATCTTTTTGCTGTCAAAATAGAGAAATTAAATAGTTTTAAGGAAACTAATTTTCAAGATGATTTAATGTTTTATGAATCTCAGAAACTCCAAGGAGTTGAGAAAAGGGAGTCCATAGATCAGGAAAGATCAAATATGGATAGGTATCCTTTTCTTAGAGATTTTGAGGATGTGTTTCCATATGAGCTACAAGGATTACCTCCTAAAAGAGCTTTTGATTTCTCTATAGATATAATTCCAGGATTAGAACCTATATCTAAAGCTCCATACAGAATGACCACAACCGAGTTAATGGAGCTAAAGGCTTAATCGCAGAAATTTCTTGATAAAAGAATAATAAGACCTAGTGTGTCACCCTGGGGAGCACTGGTAATTTTTGTGAAAACAAAAGATGGTACATTGCGGTTATGTATAGATTACCGCATGCTAAATAAAGCAAAAATAAAGAACAAATACCCATTGCCCCACATTGATGATCTCTTTGATCAAATGAGAGGAGCAACTGTGTTTTCTAAGACCAATCTTTGATCTGAGTACCATCAATTGTGGTTAAAAGATGATATTCACATAACAACCTTCAGAAGAAGGTATGGGCATTACAAGTTCACTATCTTTCCCTAGGGATTAACAAACACACCTGCAGTGTTTATGAACTTAATGAATAGTGTGTTCAAAGACTGTTTGGACAAGTTTGTCCTAGTTTTTCTTCATGATATTCTAATTTACACTAAGAATGAGGAGGAACACCTTCAACATTTAAGGATTGTTCTTCAAAGGTTAAGAGAGCATAAATTGTATGGCAATCTCTCTGAGTGTATTTTCTTTCAAAAGAAGTCCAGTATTGGGCCATATAATTTTAGCTAAGGGAATAGCTGTGGACCTGGCTAAGATTAAGTCCATATTGGAATGACCAACACGAAGAAATGTACATGAGGTCTGAAGTTTCATGGGCCTAGCAGGTTATTATAGGAAATTTTTGAATTGTTTTTCTAAAATTGCTTATCCTATTACTTCTTTACAGAGGAAAGGCAAGAAGTTTGATTGGTTATACAAGTGCCAGGGGGAGTTTGACCAATTGAAGGAAAGGTTGACTACAACACCTATCTTGAAGGTACCTGACCCAGAAGGTCATTTTGTAGTCATTACTGATGCCTCAGGGGAAGGCTTAGGTAGTGTACTTATCTAAGATGGATATGTTATTGCATATGAATCCAGGAAACTAAATCCTTATGAACAAAACTATGCCCCTCATGATTTGGAATTGGCAGTAGTAATTCACGCATTGAAAATGTGGAGACATTACTTACTGGGAAGCCTTTTCAACTTAAAATAGACCATCAAGGGCTTAAATATCTGTTCACTCAACCACGCCTAAATGCTCACCAAAGAAGGTGGTTAGATCTAATCTCAAATTATGATTTTGAAATAAATATATTCAAGGCAAGGAAAATTGAGTGGCGGATACCTTAAGTAGGAGAAGACATGTCTCCTCAATGATCTCCATACATTCTAATTTTAAGAATCAGGTATTACAAAATTCTAAAGGAGATGAGTTTTACGAGCAAGTAAAACAAGCCCTTTTGGAGAATCCACAGAATTTGAAATATGATGGATTTTACCTTGAACCAGATGAGTTATTGAGATATAAAGGAAGGATGTATGTTCTGAACTCTGAGGAGTTAAGGAATATTATGTGGAAAGAGGTTCATTCTGCACCTTATTCAAGACATCCTAGAGTAACAAAGTTATTGGTTGATGTAAAGCCTTTATATTTTTGGAAGGGAATGAAGAGGGATGTTGCAAGGTTTGTAGTTGGATGTCTGAAGGCAGAACACCATCACCTGATAGGAATTTTATACCCTCATGAAATTTCTGGAATGGAAATGGCAAACCATTATAATGGATTTTGTGCAAGGAATTCCTATGTCAAGGAATAAGCACAATGCTATTTTGGTTGTGGCGGATAGACTCACCAAGGTAGCACATTTTATACCTAGGAATTTGACAGATAGGGCACCCGTAGTAGCCCACAAATTTGTGCAAGAAATTTTTAGATTGCATGGTATTCCTAAGAAGATTATCTCAAATAGGGGTGCCTACATGACATCGAGGTTTTGGCAAACCTTGTTTTCCTCACTCAAAACCTAGTTGAATATAAGCTCTGCTCATCATCCTGAGATAGGTGGCCAAAATGAAAGGGTAAACCAAGTGATGGAAGATTTATTGAGAATGTATTTCATGGATTAGAAATACAAATGGGAAGATTACCTTCCTCTTGTGGAATTTGCCTATAGTAATTCCTATCATTTTGCGATTAAGATGGCTTCATTTGAAGCATTATATGGAAGAAAGTGCCAAACCCCTATAAGCTAGGATAAGCTAGACGATAGGGTTTGCCTTGGTTCATAAATGCTGTTAGAAATGGAAGAGCAAGTCCATCTAATTAAGAAAAGGCTAGCGGAAGCCAATGATAGGTAGAAAAGTTACGCGGATGCTAAATGCATCACCAGGCATTTCTTAGTGGAAGAAAAAGTCCTTCTAAGGGTCAAACTCCAAAAGAGCTCCATTAAGTTTGGAAAGACATCCAAATTAGCTCCTAGATATGTGGGCCCTTTCAAAGTTCTTGAAGAGGTCAACCCAGTCACATATATAGGATTGCTCTGCCACCATCTCTTGCCATGATGCATAATGTTTTCCATGTTTACTATTTGAAAAAGTTTATTTTAGGAGATAATCATATCCATATTCTTGATTGGAATGCTATACAGGTGAAGGACCCGGGGGTGGTAGTGATCGAGCCCATCAAGGTGCTAGAAACACGTAAGCTACACTTGTACATAATAAAGAGATAACTCAATGCAAGGTCCAGTGGGACCAATATGCATATGAGAATGCCACCTAGGACAACTATGAGGATATTTATGCAAGATTTCCCCATGTCTTTTAAAATTTTTTTACTATGACAAGTAAACACTTTTTTATTATGTTGGTTTGATTTTTGGAGACATTAAATCATCGAGGATGATGATTCATATGAGGGGAGATATGTTACATCCCCAACTTTTGATTTAGCATAATCCTACTTTTATGTGGTAAAAAGGATAATTAATCTTAGATTAATGATTTGATGTTTGTAGAAAATACCAAGTAGAATCATTGATTACATAGATATCAATTTATGTTTATATTAAGCACGAGATTATTTATTGTTAAGAATATTTTATCATGATGATTATGAATTAATGACGATACACTGATCATGGTTATATGATTGTGAGTGTAACCAAGAAAATAATCTTTCCTTGAAGATGGAAGGAGAGTATCACTAGGGGAGAAGGAAATAGATGTTGGGAAAATATTAGAATGCCATATGAGTATCGAGGTTAAATTTTCATGAACCCATGTAGGATAGGGTGAGTATAAGTCTTTTCCTTGTTTAGTTGATTTCAAATTTGACCAATGTTAGCAAGATGATTTATGATCTCTCGATGTCGTCAACATTGGTTCGACTAGTTAATGTTCTCGAAACATTTAAATAGTCGATAGTTAACCTAGTTGGACGTTAAAGTTTTCCTTTATTCACGTATCTTTTTCTTTATTTAATTTCATGAATATAGTTTAAATAATTGATTATAGTTTAATATGTCAAAGAGGGGGAGAGGACTCGACCCTATATTCACATATTAATGATACCACGGGAAGGAGTCGACCTCACCTTAAGACAGTCCTATTTCCTTAGCAATCTGTATTCAGCTACAAGCATACCATTTTAGGTAAGACTGTGTTTACAGTCGTGTGATATAATGCGTGCTATAAGCACTATGATTTTGGCCACTTGATGGTTATTGATGGCAGTGTTATTATCAAAGATATTATTTATTTGTTTTATGTTTTGATAAGGCCTTCAAGGCTGAGCACACGTACTGTGCAATGTTATCAATGTTAACAATAACGTTTATGTGTCTAAGGCCTTCAAGGTCGATTACATGAGTAATACCATGCTATCATATTCCATGACTGTGTTGATAACTAGCTACGACCTATATGGTTGAGGTAATAGTAACACTGTGTTTTTATATCTTATTATTTGTATGTTGTATAATGATAAAGATTATCAAGCTGGCCGAGATGTCATGTTGTATAATGATAAAGATTGTGAATAATGATAAATTATACTAGCTAGCTGCAAGCCATGTTCATTGTAATGTGGAACCATTGCGAGCCATTGTTTTCTTGAAAAGGCCGATGGCCACACTTAATACAAAGAAGAGATATTCTTGAAAGTCGATGTCATTGATAATGTCATGCCAAGGTGGTTGTTGAGGCACATGAAATTAGTAGTAAATCATTTGTTTGCTTATATAAGACTACATTTTATACCTTCAAGTGTAATCTTGATGTAGGATAAGGGTAATAAGACTCTTAGTAACCGTGAAGGAGAAACTAGATATTAATGTAACAATGTAGGGACTGGATTATGTGCATTTAAAAATTTACAGGTCAAGCGAGTAACCTTTGAGTGTCATTTTATTTTCGTGTAGGAAAGAATATATAATCAAGTATGAAAACTCATTATTGAAAACAAATTATGGTTTTATCCCTTTACTAAATGGCAATGCTTCGTGGATGAAGTGTAGGGTGGCAAGAAAACCATTTTGAACTCTTTGATTAAAAGACTATTTACTATTGACTACTTAATAGACTATAATGGTATACGTTCTAGTCGATGTGATTTGATGAAAACCTTGAAACAAGGTAACCATAGAAACTTAGACCAGTGATGGTCATAAAACTAAAACCATGAACTTGCAAAAGAAAGCATGGGAAATGGGTGACGTTGAATCATAGATTCCCTGTTGCTTAACACCATAAGATAAATAATGATGCACTCCTAGAATCGGAGTCAAAATTCCAAGATAGATGGACTATGGGTGAATTGAACCCATCTTTTCTACGACCTAGAGAGGTCAAATTATGAACACTGTAGGATGAGACAACTTTAAAGTTGAGTCGAGGTTTGTGGACATTCGACTACGTTCATTAAAATACATTTTTGTATGTAAAAATTTGGCCAAAGTAATGCATTCGTCTCTGCATGCATTAGTTGGTTCACTATGCTCCAGATCACATAATGCTTCCAGTAGTGTCATACATAGTTAGAGTGGATCTATAGTTGTATGACCATGAAGTATTATGAAGGACACAACACCAGATACTTAGATGGAAAACCAATTGGTTCCTTATATCTATTCCCTTTGTGAAGGGTAGGGCCGCTTCTAGGAAGGAAGTTGTGCAGGGGACCGCCAGTCTGTGGTTGGAGGAAAAGCACTCAGGTGATGCTCTCCATTCTGAGCAAAAGACTAGCTAAGACTTATGAAGATAGATGTCAAAGTTCTAGATACAATATATTATCTTCTATGACTGGACAATCAATATTATGTGTAATTTATCATTAATGTTATGAGAAAAACATTGTAAATATATAGTGAAAGTAAATCACTAATTTGATATCTTTAGAAATGTAAATTTCATTTTTGAAATGTCCAGAAAAGATATGCACATCAATTTTGATTTTGACGTTGATTATTACTTGTTTAACTCTGATTATGTTAATCATGACTTTAGTCTTAATGGTGATTTAGTTGGTTGATTTTGGGTTAACAAGAGATAGCTTGTTACAACTAATTTCCCCATTTCTGAATCTATTCCACTATTTCTAGAGACATCGTCTTCACCCTATCATTTTCAAGCATCCTAATGATATAAAAATATGAAAGTATCATTTACCCTTTTGAAATTATTGAAACTTTGCTTCATCTCTAGTTGAGGGTAGTATTGATATACCAATTATCGTCCTAAACCCATACTACCAATTTGTTCAAGTCTAACGAACTACTACGTTCTCCTTGCTAAGGCATACACCAGATATGATGTCATGTAGAATTTCTTGGATTGAATGACTTCACGAAAATTCTTGTGGAGGTTGTCACTTATGAGGGTTACCTAATCAATTAAATCCTTTTTGGAAATGACTTTTTCAATAAAATAGAATATCCATGGATGAAACTCTTTAGCAATAATAAGTCTTGTGACCTAACTCAAGAGAGTAATTGCACCATTGATCTTGTCTTTGAAATCACTATGAAACAACTTGTTTGACAACCTAGAGATCACTTCTCTCAGCATGACCAACCAATTCTTGTTAATGACATATGTGCATTGATCAACATGAATCTTGAAGTATCCTCTAGAAGATTTCATGGTTATTTTGAAAAAATCATCCCTTGGTGGTAGATCCAACATTTCCTCTATGCATAGTGGAAAAATCTGCTTGATCACCTTTCCATTGATTGTTTTAATGACCCTATCCTTCTTGTTTTAAAATCTTGTGCATGTCATGATTAGGTCTAGAGATTGAACAAAATTTGGAAAGAATGATGCTTCAACAAGACCACTTAACTTGATGTTTTGTAGCATCTTGGTATTCTTACTTTCTAGTAGCCTTTTATGGAATTCCTTTAGTTCCACATGCCCAAAATCCATGTCAAAAATGTTGTCCATCTCAGACACTAATTTTGAAGGTGGTACCATGCCTTTGTATTCACAATTCATCTTAGTTGGTGAATACATTCCCAATTAAAAGTTCCTACCACAACTGGATGTTCCTTAGTATTTAAAATAAAACATTACTTTGCAAGATGTAAATAATACAAATAATAGTCCAAAACCACATAATTGCATCTATTAAACAAGTTAGTATGTTGAAAAATTATTTAAAATTTTATTTCCCTAAATTTTTTGAGCCTCTTGAATCATTTGGGAGAGTTTCAAACTTTTAGAAAATTTATAAATTACAAACTATATTTTAGGTTTGATTTGCAATTTTTGCAACAATGTTGCATCTATAAAAAAAATGTGCATTGTGAAATGCAATCAAAATTTGGACTTCGATTGTAGTTTATGAAAAACATTTCAAGTTGCAAATGATGTGCGACTACTAGCCAGAGTTTGCATCTCATTTGCAACACCTATAAACTTGCAAACTACAAAAAGTTTTAGGTTTTGTTAGTGTAGAGTTAAGTTTTTACTTAGGGTTAATCACATAGGTGGTTTTTTCCCGTATTGGGTAGTTGTTCACCCATCACATATTTCATGCCTTTAAAAGGCTTGTATACTATGTAATTTATCATCTCATTATATATTTTCATCTCTAGTGAAATAGCATTGTGCTTCTCTTGTATTTGAAGATTTATTTGTAGGTTGTGCTCTTGGAAGGTGGTTGACACCTTGACACCAACATGGTATCAAAGCCTTCAACCTGTGCCTTCTTCGGCCATTGAGAGTTTTCATCAGGATTTTGAGATCATTGATTTTATCGCAGCGCTCCCAGGCCAAGAGATATCTGGAGGATGTTATTGCTCCACTCTTTGGCAACGACACTGCAACATATCTAGGGTTTCTACCTTTTATATTCAATCTCATTGCCAGATCATCATATTTTCTTAGCAATGATAGAGATCTGTATGTATTTTAGTCAGCCTCATTTCCAAATGCGAAAGAAGCAGATTTAACCCAATGATCTTGGAGTCAAATTGATGCTTTGCTATTTCCTTCCTTCATTCAACAACCTTTTAGTGGTGTCTTTATTTGGGGTCGAGGTGCTTGAGGCGCACTGCAAATACCAGATAACTCATGGTTGCACTTATTTCACATGTGTGTTGGAGTAAAGCCAAACCTTTGATAGTGAATCACTTTGGAGAATGGCCTGCAACGACCTCTAGCATGGGCCGCTCTACTGCATACAGGAACAACATCAAGTTTTTTTGCCAGATATATAATATTGCCTCAAACTTTAGATATTATAAAGTTTGCTACAGATATATTTATCTAGGGTTTTACTGCGTGCATCAAAAGCGAAGTAGGCCCATTGGATGGCAGTTTAGGCATTCTCTTCAGGAACTTTAGTCCCACCTTGCTCTTGCAGAGGGGTTATCTGGCCTTTATATATGCCAACACTTGCATTGTTCATATCAACTGATTGTGAAGGCTTTCTTGGTGCTCATGGTGACTTGTATGCTTGTGTGCTTGGTGGAGTTTGATTGGTGTTAGCATGGAGATCAGGCAAGTGGCCCCACCATTTTTTGCACCAAATCAGGTTTAATTCTTTTTTGGAAGTTTTTGAAATTACTATCTTTGATTTTTTTGAAGAATTCAGTTAAAATGGTTTCTTTGGGGAAAGGGAACTTTAGGCAATGGAGTGATTTTATTCTCACTCATCTTAGTGAGTAGAATCTATTGTCATATTTGCATAATGAAGTTCCTATTCCAGGCACACCTTGTGAGTATATGTTTTGGAAAGGATATAGGACTCAAGTCTTTAGAGTTATTTATGAGCATATAAATGATGATGACCTTTTGGATTCACTTGTTCATTTTGAGTGCCCTTATGCTCTTTGGACTTACATTCAAGAATCATATGGAGATCCTGATACTCCGCCATCTCTCGATGACCCTCTTTCCAATACCAATGTGCCTTGTTATTCTTTAGAGAAGATAAACCATGCTTGTGATCCTTTGGATTTTTATTTATTTTGGAGAGAGAGATGCCTATAACGCACAATGAATGGGGCTAAAAATAGGATGTGAGTAGGAATCAAATAATTTAAATAATATAATTATTTAAACTATGAGAGACATGTGTATGATAAGCCTAATTTAAATAATAAATTATTTAAATTATTTGTGCATGTGAAGAATTGTAGTCATGTGACACATGTTGTAATGTGGTAAAAGTGAGGGATGAGGGATTAATATTTAATTTGAATTGTTTTGAGACATGTGAAGGGGAATTAATTAAATAAAGGGGTTTATTTAATTAAATGGAAAGGTGATCAAGTGGAATTATAAGTGGGATAAGTAATGACCTAGGGTAAAATATTACAAGATGTCTTACAAGGTCATGTATGACTAAGTAATGTTATGACATGGACAATTTTGGGTGTCTACACTATGTAATTTATCATCACATTATATATTTTCGTCTCTGGTGAAATAGCATTGTGCTTCTCTTGTCTGTGAAGATTTATTTGCAGGTTGTGCTCCTGGGAGGTGGTTGACACCTTGACACCAACATGTTTCTATAATGCATCTAGAGTTAGACTTTGGTTGTAGTTTGAAGAAGTTGTAAACCATACAATAATTTGGAAGTGTGAAATGCAACTTGAGTTCAAACTCCAGTTGTAGTTCACAAAATATTATAAATTGCAAAAAGGTTTGGGACTACAGGGTGTGACCAAAGTTCAGACTTTAGTTGTAATTTGTAAAAAAATACTAATTGCAAAGTGAATGCAACTACTAGCCAGACTTCGTAACTAGTTTGTAACATGCAAAAACTTACAAATTGTAAAATGTTTTGGGAGTTCAAACTTAAACCAGGGCTTTATCAATTCATGGAAACACTCCATAAATCAACTAAGGAAACCCTCATAATGAACCTAGAAATACAAAACAATCACAACTATTAAATCCAAAGCACATTTGAAATGTAAATCCTTAAATAAATCTAAATCAATGGAAACTACTTGGACTTGCAAAAAAATCCTACCTGAAGAGAAAAAAAAAAGAAATCACAATCAATAAGAAAATACATGGAAACAAACCTAAAAGGTGAATAGGAACCTACACTAAGAAAAACCTTGAAAAAATAACCTAGCACAGAAAAAATGGTAGACAAACTAATAAAATGGAGTCGAAGGGTTGATAAAAAGAAGTGTTGAGCCAAAAATAGATGTGTGCAAAAAAGATAGAGTGTATGATGGGATTGCAATGTGAGGTTCGAGTATGGTTTGCAACTTGCAAATCAGATTCTAGGCGTAGTTTGCAAATTGCAGTAAATAAAAATCCTTGAATTTTTGGGGTTTCCAAGAACAACTAGAGACTCCATAACTTTAAAATTTCCCCTTATGACATTTTTACCCATCTAAAGAATAATTAAACATGGAAACCAAACTAATTTGAAAATTAAAGCACAAGAATGGGTAAAATAGTGACAAGAGATATAGGGTCCCCAATTTTGATGATAAAATAGGGGTGTGTTGTGAAGGGTCACCACATGGTCACAACACCTAGGTCCCAAGTCCATGAGCATATACATGATTACTCATATAATGAAATAATCATTAAACACAACTTGATCATAAACAAACATGCAACAAGAACTATACAATTCTTTTTTGGTTTTAATGTTATGTTACTAAATTATGTTCACACCTAATTTAGCAAGACCTGATTTGCAGTGGTCACAAAAGGGGTAAAAGAAATTTTTTTTTAAGTGTATGATCAATCAGTTGAATGTATGATATCTTGGCAAGAGAGCAACAAAGATCACTTGTCAAGATAATGTGACAGTCCAATCAAAACTATCAAACCATCATGACAAGTGAAGTTTATCAAGTGACAAGAGATCAGACATTCAATGAAAGATAGGTATCTAATTGGTTTTATCTTTCAGTTATGATATGGTTGAATTATTCAAATATCACAATTCAGTGTGAAGGAAAGGTATTTATAAACTGTTATTTCATCATCATGTTTTAAACATATGTTTCAAATCAGATTCAGTTGTTCTATCATATGCACTTGATTTAGAAAGCAAACATACATAAATCATTTGCATAAGGTAAAATAACTGATCATATTTAAGAGAATGTTTAAATGTGTCCCACACAAGCCATGGGAGTGACTAAACTGAGCCAATGCAAACATTATGCAAGCTATACATCTGTGGATAAAAGAAAATAAAAAGAACACATGAGGAAAATGGATATCCATCATTGCCTTATCGAAGGTTGATTCCCCTGTCTGGCAACTTGATCTTCATGTCTTCATCTTATACTCTCGATCAGGATAATGGACTTGCAAAATTGGAGAAAAGCCCTGTTAGAAGCTCCGGATATGCAGATTCATCATATGCTTTATCAACAGATGTATAAAACTTGCAAACATTATGCATTAATGTGAATGGATCAAGATCAGAGAGGTGCAATAAATCAGATCATCATGAGAGAGATCAATCAGCCTCCAAGAGGTATGTTTTTATGCTAACTGGTTTGTTCATTGTGCAGGTATAGAAAAAGTAACGTTGTTGATTTAAAGACATTAAAGCATGTGGAGAAAATGTGGCTCCCACAAGGGTAGAGCCCAACATGCTTCCTTCTTATTCATCCAAGAGGGACATTAGATTGTAAGAGACAGAGGATGCTTCATTCAAAAGCATTAATGAAATAAGCAGTGAAGTTATGTTTTTCATATAATGAAATGAATCATAAAACCAAACAGATGCAATGGAGAGCAATAGTGTACGGATGTCATTGTCTTAATCAATTGGAGGCATACATCATACCTAATGACAACAAGTAAAGGTCAACAAAGTGATCACACAAGGAACAAGAGCTACAATAATCATGTGTATGTAAAGAACTGACAAACAACTACATCATGTATTGTTGTCCCTATGTCATCATGGATCGTGTTCATATGAAGAAGAACAAAGAAGGAAGGTAGTACATCCAAGCATTTAAATATAACAGGTACTTTTCCATTCTTTGCCATGAATGAAGTGTAATATTGCTAAAGAACAGATGAACAGTCCCATATCATACATATACAGTCATGAGAGATTCAAGCAAAGAGATGCTACTCACAAACTATCTAAGAAGAGATAATTCATATCAAAGATGCAGCATATCATAAATAGAGTGATTGTATCAAGGGAAGTGTAAGGTTTATTTCCAATAAGCCACTTATAGTTTGCAAACACATTGTCACAACTAAGAAGGTAGAATGATGTGTCATCATTATTTCATCATTTTATAAGGCACAATGGAGTCATAAGACACAATCAAGTAAACTTGATACAAAGAACCTCCATTGGAACAGTTTAAAGACACTAGTTGCCTTAGAAAGATCACAAATGCAAGAAGATAAAAGCAGTCTCCATAGAAGGACAATCATGGTGAAGACCATTGCAAGGTAAGTGCAGTCATGTCTTTAAGCAACAAGTAAGCCAAAGACAGTCAAAGAATATCTGGACGGACAATATTCAGACTTAAGGGACTATCATCCATAATGATAGCCTAGAATAAATACAAAGAACAAATTATTAGAAGTACTTTTGTATTTATTGGTTGTAGTCATTATGAACCTCTAAGTTTTTCCAAGAATGTTGCTGACTCTCTACATGACAGCCATAAAGGACCAAAAAGACAGTTATAAAATCAAGGAGGAAGGAGTCATGTAATGCTTAGTTACAAACACTATGTGAGTCTCAACTTTGTTTCATTTTCCATAGACTTCATTATATAATGCAACATATATAGGTAGTGGAGAAATAATCTTGAGAGAGTCTACAAAAGTAACTGAGCAACATTTGACAGAGATAAAAAAGAAACCGGAACATAATAAAGGATGAAGTATCAAATGTAGATGAATTTATATATGGACAACAAATAGATATCATATCATCTTCTCTAAACTTCCATTCATTTGCAAGCATTCATATTCTATGAATGAAATGACATACAAGTTATAGGAGGATACAAAGATGCCAATGCACAGTGTCAAAAATCAAAATACAGCCAGCTTATTCTTAAGACAAAGGAGGAAAAGGATTATGTCATGCTCAATTACAAATACCAGAAAGAACCTCAACTTTATCTCATCTTACAAAGAATAAAATCATATGATGCAAAATGTATAGGAGAAGTAGTAGTCTTATGATTGTCTTGTAAACAAAAGAATATAGCAAAATTTCAAGATACAGGATGATGAAATCATTAATACATAAGGGGCAGGTTGAACAAATTAAATCCATTTTTATAGCTTGATCAATGAGGGACACAGGCCCTCATTGATTACCTATACAGTCTTTGCTGGGGATATTGGAGAAGCAATGGAAATTCTAAAGAAAATGAAACAAAGTGGTGTGTCCCCAACAATGTACACCTTCAATACCGTAATTAAAGGATATGAAATTTTGGGACATCCCAAAGAGGCCAGCAAGGTGCTAAAGTTAATGCTTCATTCCAAAAGTACAAAACCTAATCATATGACCTATAATATACTTAGTTTGATGAAGTCTGCGGCAATGGCTAAAGGTGCATGGAACCTTGCAAACAAGAACAAGGTTAAGGTAGATCCCAATCAATTTTCAGTGAGATTCTACTAAGAATTGATTTGATGGTTTTGATGGGTGCTATAAGTACAACACAGGCATCTGAGATGAGGATTTTGGTTGCAAACAAGGACTCTATTCTAGTTGAAACCTTTTACAGTCTTAAGCACATGAGTCATAAGGAGCTTGTTGCGGGCCTTCTTTCTCTTTTGAACTAAAAGAGAAGTTTTCCTTACAAATATTTATGTAACAAGTAGGCATTACACATAGTATAAATATGTACTAAAATGGTACCAATCACAAATGCTGGATCTGTAGCATCATATGTAATAGACTTATGCCGTGCACTTCAAAGAAAAAACCATTTGGTAAAAGTTATTTTGCCCAAGTATAAAGGTATGGATTTGAGTCAAGTGCAGGGTCTTAAAGAAGTTGAGGCTGAATTCAATACCTACCATGTGGCTGGCTACATGTACTTGTTTTGTGACACTGATAAAATTTATCAAGAGCATCTCTTCCTGGAAAGGTTACAATACTTTCAAAGAGCTCCTTGGCTACCTTAGGCAAGATGAGAGTAGAGGTTGAGTTGGTAAAGAAACCATAATAGAGAATGAATGAAATGTTACATATATGCAGAATGAAGATGGCCGTAGCCTGGAAGACTTTTTCTTTCAAAATATTTTAAAGCCACATAATTTTGCTGCAAACCCTCATCATATGTGTGGAGATATACAGTCAAGAATCACAAATGGTACAAAAGAAAAAGAAGCCTTACCTTTTCTTTTTTGCAGGAGGAACTTTTACTACAGGGAGTGGGTTTTTTCCAAGTTTCATTTGCCTTCATATTTCTTCCAATCAAAGCTCAGATTCAAGCCTTCATGGCGGCCTGACAAGGGATAAAGGTGGTAGAGAAAAGAGTTACCAAAATGCATCAGAAACAACTATATGGCCACGACCAAAAGGCCAAAAACCAGTGGAGAGAATCAAGAAACAACTCAGTTTTGAGACAAAATGCACTTACCTTCTTTCCCGATCAAAGATTCAAGAAAATCCATCAAGAAAGCCTTCGAAAAGTTGCAGAAGACATGAACATCATCAAACTCTAGCAGCATGGCGGCGGGTAGAGCTCTGCAGCTTTTTCATTATTTCTTGACTTTCTTTTGTTATCATTGTTAACCAGTTAATGATGCCTGTGGTTAGGACTTCTAAATTCTTCAAACCTAATGATGACCTGTTGGAGTTTCTTTTGAATTAGTAGAGGGTTTGCCATTTCCAATGCATAGGCAGATTCAACCAACAAAAGATTGTGTGAGCTGCCTCCCCTTCACTTCTGGTTCTGTCGCACCAAGGGGGGTGTCCCTATAGCTAAAGATTTAACTTTGACTCACTTATGACAAAAATATTTAACTTTTCAATACAGGCAGAATACTCTCATGTTTGGACCAAGATTTGTGTGATAAATCACAAGGTTGGTAATGTTCTTGGACATATATAACTGGTTGAGGATGAGAATATGCAGGGGTCCTATTTCTACTCCTACAAACTAATAGATTGGAATTATGGAATGATTTGTATTTATATTTTGGATGCAAGACAAGGGGTTTTGGATCATAACTACTACACAAAGGCAGACCGGTGCCTATCTCAGGGAAAGGAGTCAACTAGACATATACAAATGAATGATTTACATTAGCATTCAAGTTTCAAGGGGCCTGATAGGTATTTGCCTTACAAATACCACCCAAGAATAGGTATTTAGCAATCTTTACTTACAAATATCCATGGTGCCATGCATTCTTCCTCATACTTAACCTAAAATAGTTTAATCCACTCCTTGAATGGAGGTCAAAAGTTAAGCATGCAATATAGAAATCTATATCCTAGAATCTAAGTAACCCTTAGCAACCAGATTCAAAAGAAGGGATGCATACAACAAATGGAGACAAACAGCTAAACACATGCAACAAAGCATTTTTCATATAAACACAACATGAAACTGAACATGTATGCAACATGCATTCAAATGCAACTCATAAACTCCAAAAGAGACAGAACAACCAAAAAGTTCAATTTTCATTATTTCTCCAAAAAATTTACCCAAGTCTTCCACCTCTCGAATGAGTGACATAGTTCTCCTATATACAACAAGAACGTGTACTTAGCAATCAAGGTACAGGGTCATTTCAAAATTCTGCCAGATACAATGCACCCTTTGAATGGTGCCTAAAACATTCAATGTTGTAGAAAGACAAAGAGGAAAGGAGCAGGTGAGATCGGGAGTCACGCAGCCACCTAGAGATTTTCCATTAAAAATGGTAGCTGGCCCGTTAATCCATTGATCCATACCTCTGTAATTCTATCATAATGGCTGACCTACCTATTTTGAAATGCAGAGGTTCATTGTTTTGAAATTTCTTCCACTTGGAATGCAGTTGTAGACACACATAAATCCCTCCTTTGAAAATTTGAATCAGGGCTGTCGATTCATTTCCTCCCGTCGAGATCTATGGCTTCAAATCACACATCCACCATGAAAATCCACATTGGCACCATCAAAAAGTCTTCCACTAATGAGATTGCGCCACATAGGCGCCCTTTTTCCATCGCTGACTTTTCCCTCTTAAATCTTTGTATATGCGGTTGTATATACATACAACTACCTTGGACACGTGTCAACCTGCCATTGTATCACCATCGTTGAACGTTGGCATCTTCATCGGTGATCCATTGTATCTCCTTCAGCTTTTTTTGAAATTGTATGTGTAATTGTATATACATACAATCACCACATACAAGGGCGGACCCTAAATCATTATGAATCAATTTGAAATTGAAGTCGGGTCCGGCCTTGCATCTCCTTCATTGTACATTGCTTTGTATATCGCATGTACAACATGCAATATACCTACAACCGCAGACTCCATTGCATTTATCAATCAGATTGGAAAAATATTGAAATCCGGCGTTGTAGCTCTACTTTTGCATCTTTCATTGTATATCGCACATACAATGCGTCATATACAACCAGCTGTGGACTCCAAACTAAAATCCACCAAAACACATTTTTCATTCACGTCTGGGTTGTATCTACGCCTCTTGTATCACCTTTTGTATATGCGCACATACATACAATGCACGGACCTCAAAATGATTATTAACCATATTGTAACTTTGCAACAGATCCGGCGTGTATCTCTTCTTCTTTGTATTTCGACATATACAATGCACTTCATTATACAAGCCGCGGCCCCAAAATGATTATACGCTGCATTTGATTCTCCAGTCAGGTCCAGATTGTATATTTTCCCTTTGTATATTACCCTTGTATGTGCAAACATACAACGCGGACATACAAACAAAGATGCAAACAAACACTTGTGCCTTTATCAACCAAACTGTATATCCACTTCGGGTCCGAGCCATGCATCTAAGAAATGTATATTCCCTTGTATGTTCGATTGCATATGCAAATATACAATCAAACATAAATACAATTGGTGAACCCCATCCTTTGCTTCTTGCCTTGCATGTATCTTTTGTATCGCCATCGGCCCGTTGGAGAAACCTTGGACTTGGCCGCCGATAGACAAAGCTTCACCGATATGCATTTTGTATCTTTTCTTCTTTGTATATGCATCGGCCCATCAGAGAGAGCTTGGATAGAGCCGTCGACAATCAATTTTCAGTGAGATTCTACTAAGAATTGATTTGATGGTTTTGATGGGTGCTATAAGTACAACACAGGCATCTGAGATGAGGATTTTGGTTGCAAACAAGGACTCTATTCTAGTTGAAACCTTTTACAGTCTTAAGCACATGAGTCATAAGGAGCTTGTTGCGGGCCTTCTTTCTCTTTTGAACTAAAAGAGAAGTTTTCCTTACAAATATTTATGTAACAAGTAGGCATTACACATAGTATAAATATGTACTAAAATGGTACCAATCACAAATGCTGGATCTGTAGCATCATATGTAATAGACTTATGCCGTGCACTTCAAAGAAAAAACCATTTGGTAAAAGTTATTTTGCCCAAGTATAAAGGTATGGATTTGAGTCAAGTGCAGGGTCTTAAAGAAGTTGAGGCTGAATTCAATACCTACCATGTGGCTGGCTACATGTACTTGTTTTGTGACACTGATAAAATTTATCAAGAGCATCTCTTCCTGGAAAGGTTACAATACTTTCAAAGAGCTCCTTGGCTACCTTAGGCAAGATGAGAGTAGAGGTTGAGTTGGTAAAGAAACCATAATAGAGAATGAATGAAATGTTACATATATGCAGAATGAAGATGGCCGTAGCCTGGAAGACTTTTTCTTTCAAAATATTTTAAAGCCACATAATTTTGCTGCAAACCCTCATCATATGTGTGGAGATATACAGTCAAGAATCACAAATGGTACAAAAGAAAAAGAAGCCTTACCTTTTCTTTTTTGCAGGAGGAACTTTTACTACAGGGAGTGGGTTTTTTCCAAGTTTCATTTGCCTTCATATTTCTTCCAATCAAAGCTCAGATTCAAGCCTTCATGGCGGCCTGACAAGGGATAAAGGTGGTAGAGAAAAGAGTTACCAAAATGCATCAGAAACAACTATATGGCCACGACCAAAAGGCCAAAAACCAGTGGAGAGAATCAAGAAACAACTCAGTTTTGAGACAAAATGCACTTACCTTCTTTCCCGATCAAAGATTCAAGAAAATCCATCAAGAAAGCCTTCGAAAAGTTGCAGAAGACATGAACATCATCAAACTCTAGCAGCATGGCGGCGGGTAGAGCTCTGCAGCTTTTTCATTATTTCTTGACTTTCTTTTGTTATCATTGTTAACCAGTTAATGATGCCTGTGGTTAGGACTTCTAAATTCTTCAAACCTAATGATGACCTGTTGGAGTTTCTTTTGAATTAGTAGAGGGTTTGCCATTTCCAATGCATAGGCAGATTCAACCAACAAAAGATTGTGTGAGCTGCCTCCCCTTCACTTCTGGTTCTGTCGCACCAAGGGGGGTGTCCCTATAGCTAAAGATTTAACTTTGACTCACTTATGACAAAAATATTTAACTTTTCAATACAGGCAGAATACTCTCATGTTTGGACCAAGATTTGTGTGATAAATCACAAGGTTGGTAATGTTCTTGAACATATATAACTGGTTGAGGATGAGAATATGCAGGGGTCCTATTTCTACTCCTACAAACTAATAGATTGGAATTATGGAATGATTTGTATTTATATTTTGGATGCAAGACAAGGGGTTTTGGATCATAACTACTACACAAAGGCAGACCGGTGCCTATCTCAGGGAAAGGAGTCAACTAGACATATACAAATGAATGATTTACATTAGCATTCAAGTTTCAAGGGGCCTGATAGGTATTTGCCTTACAAATACCACCCAAGAATAGGTATTTAGCAATCTTTACTTACAAATATCCATGGTGCCATGCATTCTTCCTCATACTTAACCTAAAATAGTTTAATCCACTCCTTGAATGGAGGTCAAAAGTTAAGCATGCAATATAGAAATCTATATCCTAGAATCTAAGTAACCCTTAGCAACCAGATTCAAAAGAAGGGATGCATACAACAAATGGAGACAAACAGCTAAACACATGCAACAAAGCATTTTTCATATAAACACAACATGAAACTGAACATGTATGCAACATGCATTCAAATGCAACTCATAAACTCCAAAAGAGACAGAACAACCAAAAAGCTCAATTTTCATTATTTCTCCAAAAAATTTACCCAAGTCTTCCACCTCTCGAATGAGTGACATAGTTCTCCTATATACAACAAGAACGTGTACTTAGCAATCAAGGTACAGGGTCATTTCAAAATTCTGCCAGATACAATGCACCCTTTGAATGGTGCCTAAAACATTCAATGTTGTAGAAAGACAAAGAGGAAAGGAGCAGGTGAGATCGGGAGTCACGCAGCCACCTAGAGATTTTCCATTAAAAATGGTAGCTGGCCCGTTAATCCATTGATCCATACCTCTGTAATTCTATCATAATGGCTGACCTACCTATTTTGAAATGCAGAGGTTCATTGTTTTGAAATTTCTTCCACTTGGAATGCAGTTGTAGACACACATAAATCCCTCCTTTGAAAATTTGAATCAGGGCTGTCGATTCATTTCCTCCCGTCGAGATCTATGGCTTCAAATCACACATCCACCATGAAAATCCACATTGGCACCATCAAAAAGTCTTCCACTAATGAGATTGCGCCACATAGGCGCCCTTTTTCCATCGCTGACTTTTCCCTCTTAAATCTTTGTATATGCGGTTGTATATACATACAACTACCTTGGACACGTGTCAACCTGCCATTGTATCACCATCGTTGAACGTTGGCATCTTCATCGGTGATCCATTGTATCTCCTTCAGCTTTTTTTGAAATTGTATGTGTAATTGTATATACATACAATCACCACATACAAGGGCGGACCCTAAATCATTATGAATTAATTTGAAATTGAAGTCGGGTCCGGCCTTGCATCTCCTTCATTGTACATTGCTTTGTATATCGCATGTACAACATGCAATATACCTACAACCGCAGACTCCATTGCATTTATCAATCAGATTGGAAAAATATTGAAATCCGGCGTTGTAGCTCTACTTTTGCATCTTTCATTGTATATCGCACATACAATGCGTCATATACAACCAGCTGTGGACTCCAAACTAAAATCCACCAAAACACATTTTTCATTCACGTCTGGGTTGTATCTACGCCTCTTGTATCACCTTTTGTATATGCGCACATACATACAATGCACGGACCTCAAAATGATTATTAACCATATTGTAACTTTGCAACAGATCCGGCGTGTATCTCTTCTTCTTTGTATTTCGACATATACAATGCACTTCATTATACAAGCCGCGGCCCCAAAATGATTATACGCTGCATTTGATTCTCCAGTCAGGTCCAGATTGTATATTTTCCCTTTGTATATTACCCTTGTATGTGCAAACATACAACGCGGACATACAAACAAAGATGCAAACAAACACTTGTGCCTTTATCAACCAAACTGTATATCCACTTCGGGTCCGAGCCATGCATCTAAGAAATGTATATTCCCTTGTATGTTCGATTGCATATGCAAATATACAATCAAACATAAATACAATTGGTGAACCCCATCCTTTGCTTCTTGCCTTGCATGTATCTTTTGTATCGCCATCGGCCCGTTGGAGAAACCTTGGACTTGGCCGCCGATAGACAAAGCTTCACCGATATGCATTTTGTATCTTTTCTTCTTTGTATATGCATCGGCCCATCAGAGAGAGCTTGGATAGAGCCGTCGACAATCATTGTCACACTGAAGACTATCCTCGTATATCTCATCGGCCATCAGAGGGACCCTTAGCTTGGTCGCCGATGCACTGTGTCACACCAATAAAACCTTTGTATGTCTGCCTTTCAATATTTTCCTTTGCATATTTTCCTTTGCATATCACCTTTGTATATGTAAACATACAATGGTGAATGTATATACAATTATACATTGAAAAATGCATACACAAATACAAAGGATGAAACTAAGAAATCCTTGCGATGAAAATACTTGAAGCAAAAAGATTTGTGGGTTTTTCTGGGTTTTTGGCAAAGATTCTCAAGGTGAGATTTTGGGACTTTTTAGTAAGGTAGAGCATGGGTAATTGAAAAATTTAAGCCTTCTCTCCTTCTATTCAGGTTCTGCAGATGAAATACTTGAAACCCAAACTCTAGGTGGGCACCACCATGACCAATGGGGCCTGTGAGGGCAAGGTTCTTTTTACCTTTTTTTTGGGTTTTTTAAAGTCAACAAAATCAATGATATAAGGTTAAGGCCTACGCCTTAGTTTATTCCTTGCAAATCATGGAGATAAAAGCATGGGGAGAAAAAGGTTCGAAGGTGAGATGTATCTACATGGAGTGATAAGGTGCTTTATGTAATATATAATGTATGATGCATTTATACATAGGAGCTATAAGGGGGCTTGATACATAATGATGTTATTTCTTGCATGTAGTGATAAGGCATGAATACTATATTGCATGATGTGATATGCATTATGCATGGAGTAAGAAGGCATAAGCGATGTATGAGTTAATATGCATGGACTAATAAGGTGTTGTGATACATGGATTTTATATGCATGGGAGTTATAAGGCTAAGACATGTGCATATATTATTTTTAAATGCATAATGAAAATTTTTTTGATGGGGAGATCTGTATAGTGCATGGGAGACATAAGGAGGAGGATATTTTTATCTTTTTGCATGCATGATTGCCTAATTTGTTCTTGACATCATTATTTACTGCAATTATGCAAGTCATGTAAATCCAAAGGGAGAGATAGGGTGTCATTTTTCTTTTCATCCAATTTTGCATGTTTTTACAACTCAAAATAAATGTAAACAAATAATAAAGTAATATTTTATAAATTACTTTATTATTTTGTCACAAGTTGTAAAATCAAATAGATAGAACAAAGTGTAACTCATAATAGAGTAATTATCTCAAAATTACTTTATTCCTTGCCCACATCATTTGCAATGGAAAATCATGCAAAATTGGAGGAGTTGAGTTAACTGAAGACTTTTTGGAGACTTTGCATGGCTTTGGAGTAAAAATTGGAGAGTTTGGTCAACTTTTTGGTCAAACACATGGAGGAGAGCAGTTTAGAGCTATTTTTTCTCGATTTGAGGCAGTTACAACCCTTATTTTTTGGGATTTTATTGTTTGCTCGTGGATCAATTTGGAGAGCTTATTTTTAGAGGGCAGTTGACTACAGTTGACCTTTCTAGGTCTCTTGGAGAGAGCAAATTATATATTGTAAGGAAAACTTAGTTTTTTCCTAGTTATGGCCTTTTTGCTCTTTACAATTTGAGAGAGAAAGAAGGTTTTGTAACTCACTTTTGCAGATTTATAGAGATTACAACAGGTTACAGGTTCTATACTTTGTCTTTTATGCAATTGTTCCTTTATGTTTCAGCTAAATCAAATGTCTACCTTTCCATTAATACAACTTTTGTGAATGATTTGATGAGATTTTATCATGTTTAAACAATAAAACCATTAAAATCATTGTCTCATTTATTCCTACATGTGTTAGATAGCTTTGAAAATAGGTCTTAGGCTGTGCAATTGGAGAAATTTCCTTTTTGTTGTGAAAAATCCTTTTCTTTCAAGAAGAAAATCTTTTTAGCCTCCCTTATAATTATTTTTGTGGTCAAATTGCTGAAAGTGGTTTTGTGTGGATAGATTTTCTGAGATATATTGTGATTTAGATTGTCAGGTTTTCAATCAATTTTAGGTGTATCACCATATTTTATATTACAGTTATAGTGTTTTAGAAGACCTTTTTAACCTTTTTCCAGACCAAAGTCATAGATCTAATTAAACATTTTAAGGGAACTAGCCCATAATCTAGAGGTTCAGACTCACCATAGGTCACCCGCAGCCTGAGTTTGATCCCATGTTACACAGGATTGTTGAGTTTCATAGCTTTGCATAAGGGGTGCAATCCTACTCGTCAACATGTTCATATGCAAAACCATAAAGTCTATTCTCCTAGATTTCACCAACAATATTCCTGATTATCCTTTGCATAGATCTTGAATATTGAAATATTTTACATAATTACAGCCATAATGTCTACTAAATATGCTGTCAATTTTTGCAAGATTATTTTTGGCATATTCATATTTGTCCAACAAGAGTTCAATTACACCAATTTCACCAACTCATTTGCAACAACAATATGATTTCTATGGTACAAGTTTTCAAGAATCTAAATTAATTTTTAAAGTAGATTAAGGCTGCAAAGTCAAACAAAACATCTCTGAAACTATATCTTCTACCTTTGCAACCTCTTTATTGAAGGTGTGCAATATAGATTACAAGGATTGAAGGGATTGTAAGGCCTCATCTAGTGGACTGTGTTTGTTACCATGCACATGCATTTGACCATCTACTCTTTTAAGGAGTTCTATACTTTGATTTGCTACTTTTTTTATATCACAAGGAGATTCACACCTCATGCAGTGAACTAGATTAATGTGCCTCATGCTCACATTTTAGGAAATATTAGGTCCCTTGTACGTACTCTAACATATGTCACAATATTAGTCCCAACTAATTTTTCCAACTTAGTGGTTTCTTTACCCAAAACTACTGCTTGGCAATCATCCTTTGCACATCAAAATAAAGAAAAGTAAAGATCTGAAAGGTTCAACCTTGAGCATCCTATAAATTTACATACAAAAAGTAACACCATTTCAACCATCTTTGTCTCTATTCAAGCCCAAAATCTCCCAACTATGGGCAAGAACGTAAGTCAAGTGGTGACCCTAGAGTTAAAGGTTTACTTGTATAAACTATAAGAATTTGGGATACCAAGGAAGCATGGATATTAGGATCACAAGAATGATTGAATGCACTCCCTCCTTTTCCTTACCTTAACCAGTTCTCCATAGACCCTCAATGCCTCTATTGTGACTTTGAGAAGCTATAAACTATAAAAGAATAAAATGTTGAAAGTATCTAGAAACTGTGTATCTATCACACTACATTGAACATCCATATTTTTGCCATTGGGATTTAATCATTTCGCACAAATTATCATGTCGATAAGATTATTGATATCAATTCAAATTAACTTGCAACATTTGAGGCGAATTGATATTGATTGTAAAACACTTGCAAGTATGACCACAATTAATGGCTTTTTCCTAATAAACAAGTTGACACTACAAAATGATCGAGGATATTTGTAAATGAGACTTGGTGATGTAGATGTCAATGTTTTCAACTTGAACAAGACAAAATGATGAAGAAGATTTCTCAATTTGCTAGAAATATTCACATGAAATTTAGGGGAAAGACATGATGACACAATCCATTCAATGAACATGAAAATCTTAAAATTTATTGAGGTAAAAAATATGGATAATGGTTGGCTCTAACTAGGAGCAAGGACCTTGCAAATGTAGTAAGAATTGAGAATCTTAAGAAAAGACCAATGCCTTATCCATTGGGCTGATAGAGTAAAAATCCAACACAACACAATAGGGAAATAAAGAGACTTTGTTGTAAACCAAAAATCAAATGACCAACAAAAATATGCACACTAAAACTAAAATAGACAAGACAAAAATGTCTAAGTAACCTATGTACATGGTAGGGTGTAACCTACTTAAATTGCTCCATGAAGATCATGTGAACCCATTGATTGGCTCAAAGAAATAAGAACCTATGTAGAATAGAGAACTGTATCCATGAAGTGTTTGTGAATCTAATGGCCACATTGCACTCGTGATGAGAGATTTAAAATATTTGAAATGCATAAATTTCACAAATAATTAATTGTACCATGATATCCATTCTTTGATTTAAATACTAGGAATTTGAATCATTTCAATGTTATCCTACATATCATCAGCCATACCTTTTTGTATTATATTACATATTTCAATTTCCAACCTTTGGATGCATTCATGATCATTTGAACTTGACTAGAATAA
The DNA here is from genome assembly GCA_027924645.1 of Cunninghamia lanceolata. Taxonomy (NCBI): domain Eukaryota; kingdom Viridiplantae; phylum Streptophyta; class Pinopsida; order Cupressales; family Cupressaceae; genus Cunninghamia; species Cunninghamia lanceolata. Next base: position 29,485,875 of record BSBN01000021.1, read on the forward strand.
GTCATGAACTAGATATACTTCATGCAAACGTTGATGTAAAACAAACTCCCACTACTCTAGACTGTGAATCTAGTGTATGAATAGCAACTTAAATAAGCATATGATCATCCTTAATGAAATGAGAAATTGCATTTTTCAAAATTCTTCATCTAGTGATGGTGAAGGAGAAGGATAAATTGATAAATCTGAACATTTTATTTCATCGGTGAAGATGCCATCTTCCATGATTGGTGAAGGAGAAGGGAAGATGCTTTCTCCACAAAGAAAATTGTTATCTGAATCTTCAAGGCACCAACTTGGAATAAATATATTATGGGACTGAAAAATCTTCCTAAATTTGACTTGGATAAATAGTCTTTGTTGGAATAAGGTGCCATTAACCTTGTAAATTCCAATATTGTATTTATTCCATTTATTATTTGTAATTTGTAATTACCCATAAGGGAATGAGGTAGTTTCACCGGTAATGGTAATTTTGGAGTCATCGGAGGTAATTAATAAGTAACATTTACGGTTGGCAATTGTAAAACTCATGAGTAAATGAGTATAGGCACCACCTTGGGAGAATCATCTATTTTTAGCATATATGACGCACGTCATAATATTTGGTGGGTGCATGTAAAGAATCTATAACAATTGTAAGTTGTTATAAGATTCTATGACACTATGACACATATGATAAATATTCATTAGTTGTAAGTTGCTATGTTTAGCCCAAGGTTCCTATCTTGGAAAGATACTCTTTGGTGGAATCTATGATGGTTATGACGCGTCATAAGATGTTGTAAGAGGCTAGATTTAGTCTTGGGCGCCCAACCTTGCATGGTTGTTTTTGGACAAGTGGAAGATGCTTGTAAGATGGCATCTAATGTTTACAGGTTGGAGATTCTCATGAGAGAGAAAGTGAACGTCTAGGGAGGTGTGAAAAGACTTCTATAAGTATTTTGCCAGGTATTTGTTGTAATATAGAGGTTTATGGGTACTCAGGTGTTGCAGGAATGTTGTCGGATTGAAGACTGGTGGAGAGAGTTGTGTAGTTGATGTATTGTATAATCTTTTACAGATTAATACAAACTTGTGCCTCTTTCTTGGTGGAGTTTTTTACCCGAAAGGGTTTTCTCCACATAAACATTGTGTTTCTGTGATGCATAGTTTCTTTTCTATGTTATTTAATCTCCATTGGATAATACACTATTAAAAATCATTACACCTATATTTGAATCAGATTTCCATTGAGCAGTTGTGCTTTCATGTCTAACAGTCCTTACTTATTGTTATTTTAACATTTCTAACTCCTTGAATTTCCTCTACATGGCTTCAACAAGATGCACTAATTCATGGTTTAGATCAAGGTTAGATTTCCCATTAACAATTACCTAAAGATTTAACACATATTCTATTCGCAAGACAACCATCTCGTCATTTCCATAAGTCAAAGATTGTTGATAAGAAGGCAAAGGAAGGGTAAATTCTTTAATTTTTCATCAACCCAATGATCATGCATGATCTAATTAAAACTGTCCCCGTAGTCTTCTCCAAGGTGTATATGGAATTCAATATCATTTTTCATCTCTTGTTCAACTATTTATGTATTTAGTTTTTCGTTCTCTTTCTCACTCAAGAAATTGCCAATATTATCAGGAATGCTATACAATTTATTTCTTTTTTAACAAGTGTTTCATTAAAAAAACCAACATTAGGGGATTCAAGTTACAACAATAAATCTATTGGAGTTTGCATAGAAATATATTTAAAACAAAATTATTCTAAAATAGTATCATTCCTGACCTTTCCTTCTAGAGATTTATCTTCATTATCTTCTTTGAGGAAATTGAATGTTTTATTTTTAGGTTGCATGTGTTCTAGAAGAAGAATGTTTGTTAGCTTAGCCATATTTGTCGTGGAGTTTTTTAATGGTTTCAAAAGTGAAAACTTCTATAAATTAGAATGAGAAGAGAATGTAAGTGAAGAATTATCCTTATTTTCCTCTTTACAAGTTATGTCATTGAAATATTATCCAATGGCTATCATTGTTGAAGCGGAATGTAAAAAAGGAGCGTAATCTTCTTCATTACTTGAAGAACTTTCTAATTCATCACCATTATCCTTGTTTTGGAAATGATATATTTCATCTTGTTTTCCTCCATATGGTCCAATCAATGAATCAACCAAGTCATTCCCAAAAATTGCAAAGTTAAAGCACTCATTCAAAGAGGGCAATAATTTTACCTTTTTTCGTAAGAGAACTCTATTGTGCATTATAACAAGCCATCTCTCATTATCCAAAATTAACCAACTTCATTAACATTAAGAATAAGGCCATGATTAACATAATCATAGTTAAGCCAAGTAATAATCAATAACATAATCAATATAAATATGCATATCTATTTTGGATATTTCAAAATTGAAATTTACAACAAATCCAAAAATAACATATTAGTGAAATCCTTTCACTATACAATTACAAGGCTTTGCTCATGGCATCATTGATAAGTTTACACATGATAATTGACTATCAAGTCATATAAAAGAATGTACTGCATCTGGAACCTTGACATCTGTCTTCATAAGTCTCAGCTTGTCTTCTGGTTGGGAAGGAGAGCATCACCCAAGTGCTTTTCCTCCAACCACAAACTGGCAGTCCCCAACACAACTTCCTTCCTGGAAGCAACCCTACCTTTATCTCCAACCATAGACCAGCGGTCCCCACATAATTTCCTTCCTTGAAGCAGTCCTACTCTTCACAAAGGGAATAGATATAAGGAACCAATTGGTTTTCCATCTGAGTATCTGGTGTTGTGTCCTTCGTAATACTTCATGGTCATACAAATATAGATCCACTCTAACTATGTATGACACTATTGAAAGTATTATGTCATCTGGAGCACAGTGAACTAATTAATGCATGCAGAGATGGATGCATTACTTTGGTCAAAGTTTTATATACATAAACATTTCGCAATGAACGTAGTCGAATGTTCACACACCTCGACTCAACTTAGAAGCTGTCTCATCCTACAATGTTCATAATTTGACCTCTCTACATCATAGAAAAGATGGGTTTAATTCACCCTCAGTCCATCTAACTTGGACTTTTGACTCTGATTCTAGGAGTCCATTCATTATTTGTTTTATTGTATTATGCAACAGGGAATCTGTGACTCCACGTCACCCTATTCCCATACTTTCTTTTATAAGTTTGCAAGATCATGGTTTCAGTTTTTAAAACCATCCCCGATCTAAGTTCCTATGGCTACTTTGTTTCAAGGTTTTCATCAAATCACCTTGACTATAACACATACCTTTATAGTCTAATAAGTTGACAATATTAAATAGACCTTTAGTCAAAAGAATTAGAAAGGGTTTTGATACCCTATGCTTCATCCATGAAGTATTGCCATTCAATAAAGAAACAAACCATAATATGTTTTCAATAATGAGTTATTATACTTGTTTTTATATTCTTTCCTACATGGAAATAAAGTAACAGTTGAGGGTTTACTCCCTTGACATGCAAGACTTGACATGCACTTAATGCAATCCATACAATATTATCAATAGTAGACTAGTTTTTCTCCATGGATACTAAGAGTATTATTACTCTATCTTATATAAAGATTACACCCGAAGGTATAATATTATTATCTTTCATAAACAAACAAGTGTTTCACTTCTCATTTCATGTGCCTTGAAAGCCACAATGGCATGGGAACTATCGATAGCATCAACTTTCATGAATGTCTCTTCATTCTATTATTTATGGCCATCGACCTTTTCTACTATCTTATCGTTCTAAAAGGCATTGGCTTGCGACCTGTTAAATGGCTTATCACTATACAATATGCATGGCTCTCAGCCTTAACAGTCTTTATCAAACATGCAAATGGTATGATATAAAACACAGTGTCTTTTAATTAATTGGCCATATAGGCCGTAACATAGTCATCATCATACCAAGGCTATTGTATAAGATAACACGACATTAAATTCATGCATTCAGCCATGAAGGCCTTATTAGAGATATTAACCATATAAATGTTATAGTTATGATAACACAACACTATACATGCATTCGGCCATGAAGGCCTTATCAGAGACACTAAACATATAAATGCTATCATTTATGATAGCATAAGCATCGATTATTCACTGAGTGGAAATTAATAGTGGTATCAACATACTATAGAAACACACAACTGTAATTAATAGTCATACCTGCAATGACAGGCTCGTAGCCAAGATGAGGCTTGCTAAGAAGTAAGTTTGTCGATGTTATTCTTAGCTTCTTCCTGTGAGCTCCCCAACATGTAACTCTCCCTCTTGTAGTGTTACATCCCTAATTTTGGTTTGTTTTTACTTTTTACTTTTAAATGGATAGAGGTGAATCTATTGATAAATATTTTGACGTTGGGTTAAATGTCATTGGAAAATATTAATTTATTGAATATCAGTTATGTGATTAAATGCAATGCATATGATGTATTGATTTAATAATTATGTTATGAGAATTTGGTTTATTATTTATAAGGTTTATGAATGGACTAACGATGCACTAATCATAATCTGGTGATTGCAAGTTATATGCAGGAAAATAGGTTTTGATGACTCTCTAGGAAAGAGAGAGAGTATCTTCTGAGGAGAGGAGAATAGATCTTGAGTTATAAATGGTCTTTTTCCAAATGAGTATAGTGTTTAACAATTTGTGAACTCTAAGTCAATTGGGGTAAGTCACGTTTTATTGGCTAATTCTTAAATCGACTCGATAGATTGTTGATGTCTTATTTATTCCTTTTTGAGATTAAGTTGTGTGTCAACCTTGTCTTTTCATGGAAAATGATGTTGTCGAGATAAAATGTTAGTCGTTTATGACTTACGCGACTTTTTGTCGATCACGTCGTAAGTAGTTGTGTTTGCATCATCAAAACGTAGATGGTTAAATTGTTGTCATCTAACGTCACATGTACGTTTATGGCAAGTCAAATCAACGTGAAATAGTGTGTTTTGTGAAGGGGAGATGAACTCAACCCTATCACATTTTATGTAAGTCTTTCAACTTATTATTATATTAATCTTGATCAAAGCTATGACTAGGGTCTAGGATTATTAATATTATGATATTATTTTGTTAAGAAGGGTCGCTTTTGGTTTAATTGAGTAACCACCTTTTTCTAATAATGATGTTGCCATCCTTGTAACCATTTTTATTATGTTTCATTTACCATTAAGAAGCCTTTAGTGATGTGTTAAGTGGTAATGAATACCACGATATCTCTTAGACCATATGATCAAACATAGAGAAGTCGTAGGCATAATTTGTGGAGAATATGTCAACTGAGGTGTAGTGGTTTTTAATTAACTCTGAGATAACTAAATGGGCAGGCGTCATAATTATTGGAGTGTCCACCCCTTTGAGAAAGAAAGTGGTGCTTTATTCCATGTTTTACCTCTATCTCTACATCTTAGGATATAACATGTGGAACTTCTATGTTTTTAAAGGATCTTGTTGCAACTAATGATAGTGGAGAAGAGTTGTGGGACTGAACGTGTGGGTCTAAGTGATTAGACGTGGATGACTCATAAATACGTCATTGGGAGAGTTATATAAGGGGAGCGACTCTGTGAAAGAGGGGGACCAATCAATATTGAAGATTGTTTTCATTTGCCTTGACTTCATTATAATCTCTGTGGGTGGTGATTGGAAGAGGAGTGTTATTGACAAGAAGGAATCTTTGGCTATTGGCGTCGAGTGGAGCTCCCATCTAATGAGCTCAATCTGTCTTTGAAGTTGTTAAATAGGTTCTCTTCCTTTACAAGTTTTGTATAGATTTAATCGTATTAGTTATCATATTCTAGACTTCTTTCAAATGATAGTTGTAATAGTTATGTGGAAAATCGATGCCCAAGTTTGACTGAAAGGCTGAGCCTTGTAGTATGTTACAAAAGGTTGATGCTATATAGTTTAATATGTTGCCATGTAGTTTAATATGTTACGTTGATGAATATTGCTATCTACTATGTTATGATCCGTAACTGTTTTGTCAAGAAATAATTATCATTATGGTTATGATATAGTCTGATAGTATATCCGAATCAAGGATGAACATAGGTAGGTATATTGTATGATTGTTAATACTGAGAGTATACTTATTTACTCTACACTAGATTCTTAAAACTGTATGTGTTATAATTTACAGACTTTGTCCTATTTATTATAGAGACGTTTCCATTCTCATTATGAAATTGATGATCTTTTTGGAGACAATGGAGTCATTATATAATAACACTTGCAAAAGTATTATTTAATTAAATAAACTCAGAGAAACCTATTAAGTACAAGTCTATATACTCGTTACCATATTTTCATCAACTCATGTTTTAGAGGATTCTTTCGGTGATTACTATAGAACAACCAATAAAATTATAGCTTGAATTATACAAAAAGGCTTTCGACTATAATAGTTTGTCATTGTGTCATTATATATATATATCTTCAGTTTATGGAAAATCAAACTTAGACATTAACCTAGGTTGACCAAATTGTGATCTAGTCTTCATTTATTATTGGTGTCAAAACAAATCTTAGCCAACATGCTAGACTCTTAAGAAACTATAGGGTTTGTTGTAACTACATGATTTGATTCTAAAGGGCTATAACCATGTTATAAAGGATTTGAATGATATTTGGTAGTCATAACCTTGGAAAGCAATTTTCTACTTAGTCAAAAATTGAGATATTAAGAATGACCTTATAGTCATGATAAGACCAAGAGGACAATCCTTTAGTTTATTAAGTTAATTACTATAAGAACATATATATTGTTATTATGAGGAACGGGAAGAACAAAACCTAAACTTGACCCAAGAGGGTAATTTTATATACTCACCCTTCATGATCACCAAAAAGATCGACAATGAAGGGGCAAGTACCCTAGCTATGAATGTTTATTCTTACTTGTCAGAGAAGAACTTGCAAGTCTTAAGATGTCTTGAATATAGTATTCTCATGCTCTTAGAAAACTTTAGTTTTTTTTAAATGGTTATTAATATCATTAAGAGAATACTTTGCTCTAGGGATGTTGAAAGTAAGCAGATTTCCCTACATCAACTTAGATGAAAACACTCGTTTATTTTTGACTCTATATAGTTCAGTATGCAAAAAGAGAAGAACTTTAACATGAATTCAAATGGATAGCAAACGAGATTAGACTATCAACCAGTTAGAATCAAACTAATCTTGGGGGAAGCTTAGACTTGGAGTTGAATCATTTGGCATTATTATTATTGAGGTATTCTCTTATAATTTAAAGTAGACTTGTTTGGAAGCTTGAAACAACCTTCAAGTCGATAGAAGACTAAAGGGAAATCGTTTACTTAAACACTATTCTTTTTAGAATTGATTGTTTGATATTCCATTATCATGGAAATGAAAGACAAACCCTAGGTTGACCTAGTAGGGTAATATTATTTAATATACCTTTATGACTACTTTATGAATTGATGAAAAAGGGGTAAGAACCCTAGTTATGTTTGTTTATTTTTGGTGTAAAAACCTATTTGATTGTTTACAGATCGACTTAAGTTTTAAGTGTCAATAAGTCATGGATCTCAGATGTTGCAAGGATGCAAGGAGATACCCGAGTATAGAGTCATTCCATAAGGTCTTTGGAACAATGACAGTGTCTTGAAAATCTAAGTCAGGAAGACTAGATTTGAGTTAAATAAAACTCTTTAGTTAAACCTAGTTGACCAAGTCAAATTGCAGGATGAGATGGTATCCAAGTTGAGTTGGGGTGGGTGGACAATATGACTACCTTCATTGCGAATGCCTATTTATATTGAATCTTTGGCCAAAGTAATGCATATGTCTCTACGTGCATTGTCAGTTCACCGTATCTGGATTGCATAACCTATTAGAATGATCATACTTAGATAGAGGGTATCTAGGGTTGTACGATCGATAGAGTTATGTAGGATACAACACTAAGTACTCAAATGGAAAATTATTGTTGGTCACCTTTGGTCTATACTCCTTGTGAAGGGTAGGGCCACTTCCAATTGGAAGATGTGTGGGAGACTGCCAGACTGTGGTTAGAAGAAAAGCACTGGGAAGATGCTCTCTCTCTCTCTAGTAGAAGACATGCTGAGGCTTGTAATAAGGATGTCAAAATTCCAAATGTAGCATATCCATTGGATATGTGACTTGTGTTACTTAAACTATGTAAAACTTTATCTATTGTAGATGTATGTATTTGAAAAGATAGAATGTCATCTTTGTATATTATATCATGTTACATATTTCATGATAAAAGAAATTATGTAAATTGTTGTATCTTGATTCCAAGTTAAAAAAAAATATATCTTTTTCACCTTATATGTTTTTATCTCATGGTAAATATCTAATTTTAGTCTTGTTGAAGAATTTGGATGTTATGTGTAGCTTCTACAAAATAATGATAGTGATAAATCCTCGCAACCGAAAAAAAAGACTATGCATCCTTTTTCTTTGCATGCATTTTTCCAACCCATACATAACCACCACCCTTTGAAATGAAGGTGGGTAAATCAATTGGCACATACTGTGCCACCTCGCTAGTATATAGGTTCCCCAAAGACCATATCTCCCATTCGGGAGTATTCTGCATTATGATAAGCTTATGTTAAGCTCATCCACGCCTTCCACTCACTCCACTCTTCATGGCTAGTGGTATAGTTGGCCACAAGAACATATAAGTTTGATATACTAAAATGTTCGACCACTACAAGTGGGTAAATAAATAATTATGTCTCACAAAGTATCATTATGATAAAATAATCTTAACAAGTATTCTCATGTCTAATATAAACATCAATTGATATTCATGTAATCAATGATTCTACTTGATATTTTCCACAAACATCAACTAATTAATCTAAGATTAATTATCCTGTTTACCACATAAAAGTAAGATTAAGCTTAATCAAAAGTTGGGGATATAACATACATAATCATGGCTTTCAAGTTGGTAACTTTGACTATGTATCATAGGTCTCTTTACTAGCTCATTCCTTGAAATATTTGGAGTGTATCCTTTAATCTAATCTTCATCCAAGATCTTAGATAGAATTAAATTATCTTTGATTTCAATTTCCTCTCTTTGTGCAACTCCAAGATCATGTACCTTATTATGTTTGAAGAGAAATACGATTTCAAGATGTAGTGCACTAATGAAGATATAGAATTTGCTATTTTTACCTGGCTAATAGTTGTGAGGAATCTACTTCAAAGACTTGTTCAATCATTCCACAAATCCCCTAATTGACTCTCCTTTCTTTTGGAATCTAGAGAATTGAGACAAGTGTATAGACACTAATAGTTGATTTGAATCTTTCAAGAAACTTATCTCTTAGGTTGTCCTAGTTTGTAATGCATCCTTCTTCCAACTTTTAAAACCAATTAGCTACAAGTACAATTAGGGTTTCAATAAACAACCTTACAAATACATTTTCTTCATTGACTCCTAAAATTACACAATCCATCATAATTGTTTGAATATGGTTCTGCACATCTTGTGAATTTTCTCTGGTAAACTTCAAGAATTTTTTCCTCAAGCCTTAAGGCGAGGTTGTATATTGAGTCAAAGATAGAGGATTGAAATGAGTTCCCCATGGTTTAGGTGAAACTAATACAATGATGTAAATAAAAAAATTATAGCAATGCGTATCTCACTGCAATGTGGGTTCTTTCACAAAATCAATCATTCTAAGTAGGTTCTACTTGTAAAGAGTTGCCAAACTTTGTTCTAGGGGAGATACCTTCAAATGTTTGAGAAACAAAACACACTAGCACTTCAATCCCTAGTATAGTCACCAAAAAATATGTTAGCAAATAGATTTGTTGCTATGATATTTCACTAAAATTAGCTTGACACACCAAATGAGTAGTAACGAATATTCACACTAGTTGGAGAAATCACCATTGAATTGGTGATCTTCCTCTACGTTTGAGAGTGACATCTTCCTTGTATTATTGGGGTTTTTGGGGTTTTCACGTACTTTTAACCTAATTTAAGTACAAAAGGAATGTGAAAATGGGAAAAAGAGAAAGAAACACTGAAAAATCCTAGATAGGCTCATATGAGACACTACAAAAGAATCCTTAGACAAAAGTGAAATGAACAAAGGGGAAAAGAAGAAATAATGTGCAATAACTAATAGAGATGCAAAGTTCTCCATTTCATGCATACAACATCAACAAGAGAGAGAATGTTTGATAGTTTACTCCTTTAATGTACAAGGAAAATGCAGGGAATCAATTACACATTTGATATACGAATAACCTATAATAAAATGAATAATATAAAGACACAAAGTTTTGAAATTTTTTTCTCATTTCTTTAAAGTAGAGAACAAAGTCTCTATTCCATTTCCTATGTAGCAAAGCACTTAAGAAAAATATGAAGAAAATGATTACAAGTTAAACCTATGAATAACCTATAACCAATGAAGGTCACAATGATGCAAAGTTCATAAATTTTTTTATATAGTATAAATAACCTTGTAACAATCATTGTGGTGAAAGGAGGAAACCTTTATAATAGAAATAACCTTGTATATAACCTTCTTTGTCCAACTAACTTATAACTACTTTATAACCACCTCCCTTTTTGAGTTAATAATATTTTATAATTTAAAGTTTGAATTTTTTGAAGACACTTTTTTATAATTTAAAGTTCACTTTTTAGGTCATAAAAGTGGCTTAAGTTATAATTTCAAAAAAGTGATAAAGAGAAGGAAGTTTTGTGGCACTTGTAGAGGGGTAAAAGAAGGATCAACTTCTAGTGGGGCTTAAACAACACATTCCAAGCTTTGACTATTTAAGTGGCATGTAGGGCTCGCTTAACCCTCTAATGTCTATCTTCATTTGCCTAAACAATCATCGTTACAATGAGCGGCCAACAGTTAATAGTCAACAGTTCCTACTCATAAACAAAACCAAACTCAAACGGGTTGTTTCCCGTGTTGCAGACGTTTGGAGGATGCCCGTAAAGTGTTTGATCACATAAAAAATTAGATAGCCTCTCACGAAATTGCAGCGTACAGAAGATATGGGTGTCCTCACAAGGCGGTCATCATTTCACCATATGCAACAAACAGGTCTCCAAGTCGATCTATTTACATTTGATAGCGTACTCCCAGCCTATGCCAAAATGGGAGCTTTGGCACAGTGTATGGACATCCATCAAAGCATAATGGAAGGGAGATTTTTGTCAGATGTTGTAGTTGGAAATGCTCTAGTAGACATGTATGCAAAATGTGGAAGCATAGACAAGGCATGTGAACTGTTTGACCGAATGCCTCCAAGAAATGTTGTCTCATGGAATGCCATGATTGTCGGATATGCACAAAATGGATTTGTTGAAAAGGCTTTAGAAACTTTCAACCAAATGTAATTGGCAGGTGTAAAGCCAGACTCCACAATCTTTGCTAGCATCCTCCATTCCTGTGCCAAAATGGGAGCTTTGAACATGGTATGGACATCCGCCAAAGCATAAAGGATAGAGGAATTTTGTCAGATGGTGTAGTTGCAACTGCTCTAGTAGATATGTATGCAAAAAATGCTGAAGCATAGACAAGGCACGTGAACTGTTGACAAAATGCCTTAAAGAAATGTGGTCTCATGGAGTGCCATTGCAGGATATGCACAAAATGGATTTGTGACCAGAAAATGAAATTGTTGTAAAGCCAACATCCTCCCCAACTATGCCAAAATGGGAGCTTTGGAGCAGGGTATGATTGGCATCCATCAAAGCATAATGGAAGGGGGATATTTGTCAGATATTATATTTGGAATCTATAATATTTACTTATGCCAATCTTACAAATCAAGGATCTGATTCTAGACTGTAAATAGATAAACTAGGATCTGAACAAGTTCCTAAGAATGATTTCATATAGGATTAGGTAAGGCTAGGGTTAATTAAAAGACCATGGGGTTAAATTGAGCCCAAAAGAAGGGGAAAAGTGCAAAGTGTGCAATTTTCACCATTACAGAAAACAAATTTACAAAGATAGGATGGATTAAATGAGGTTACATGGTCACTCAAGAATTTTTTTTTTCTTTCTAAGAGGAGATTAAGAGGAGAGAAGACATTTCAAGTTTTTTCATTGCTATGTGAACAATATCAAGATGAAGATAGTGCACAACTTGAAATTGATATGATCCCCATTTAAACATGTAACTTCTACTAGTTCTACAAAATAATACCACACCCCATCTAAAAAGAAACACAAACATAAGTAGGTGTAACAAGTCCCTCATTCCATCACCCACAAATTTAATCGTGTGCACTTCGCTTAGTCCATTAATGCCCTCTATAATGCAGGCAAAACAAACAAGGCCTGAGACCTCCTATATTTAGCCCTAATTAAATGCCTTCTTCTTGATGTCATAACCATCACTGCACTTTTGAATGGTCTTGGGAATGATGGTGATCTCTGTAGAATCAAGTCCCTTCTTGCTAAAATGAAAGAGATGGAAATACATCCAAATGTTTTCACTTATACAAACCCCATAAAAGGACTTGTGTAGATAGGATCAAATTAAGGAAGTGACGAGCTTTGCACAGTCTAAGGCATGCTCATTGTTTTCTTAGCAATGCTCATAACCCCAATGCCCTCCCTGTGAGTTGTCATTGCAAAAATAAATAACAATTGCTATTTTGGTTCAGATTCCTCCTTAAAATAGGCCCCCTAATGATAACTCCTTACATGTTCTCATATAATTTTCTATCCTGACAAAGATGCTCCATTGACTTCACCCAAATAATTAATAAATTATGACCCCCTTATAAACACTTGCCCCTTGCCCAATGGGAAATATAGAAATGAGCACATGAGCTCATAATATGACTTAATAATAAGGGTAAATGACAATCACTACCTAACCTATCAAAAACTCGTGGTGAAGGAGAGTAGTAAGGGTAGTAAAGCATAAAGCAAAGTAAGTGAACAAAAGATCGAAATGCCTCCAATGGTTACCCAAGTGCTCACAATATTAGCCAAAATAAGGCAACCATCCTAAAAGACAAGGTTATTTTTCAACATCCAATGAACTTTGTTTGCTTAATGTGGAGCACAAGCAATTGCTAGTGAGCAAAGTGACCCAAAGAGAGAAGAAAGTAGAGAGCACTAAGGAGACGGGCGCAAAGAATAGAAAGCAAGAAAAAAATGAATTGGAATCAACATGTACACCTATAGAAGTCACTATAAATGTCACTTCTATCCCATTTTCCTTGCTTCTTCTTTTGCACCCACTGGTTCTATGATAGTCGGTTTGGCCCCTACTAGTTTCACTATACCCGTCATATCCATTGATACCACTTCTATTGGTGGATGTGCATATCCTCAATCATTATCTTCCCAATTTGTCTCTCCAGCCCAACATCCTTCCATTGGAGTGACATGCTCTCAAACCTTGGTTTAACCCCACCACTATTCACTTAGTCTCAGTCTCTCCAATCCCCTATATAATCCCAACCTCCCACATCCCCCCATTAGATGAATTGACACCATTCTTCACCCTTGCTTCTAGTGTTTGACTTGTCGCTGCCCCTACTTTAATCAATGATCCAAAAACCTATGCTCAAATCATGCAATGATTAAAAGATGAAGCTAATGAGAAGAAGAAAATGGACAAAGAGATTGATGGTAGGCAACCTACAAGAAAGAGAACAACATTGATATTTATGAGTAAAGACAAACCTTGCTCTTCACATAGGTCATTCCCATAGTGATCAATCTTGTGGAACAAATGCAAATGATGGACTACCAAGTATTGGACCTAGGAATTGGCATGGAGCATGCTAGGGAGTGGACAAAGTAGAGTTGATACAAGAAAGGTCCAAGATAGTGGCCACACATTATTTGGCTATGCAGAAAAAGAAGACAAAAGTTGAGTTACAATAGGTAACTCAAAAATTTCAAAATGTAGATGTAAGAATGCAGAAAAGCACTTGGGCTAGGTCCTTAGGTCATGGTTAGTAAAGAAAAGGAGAAGGAAAAGGATATGAAGGTTAGGGACAATGGGGCCAAAGCAAAAATTGAAGAGCTAAAGAAGGGAGTTACAACTCTATGATCCTGGCTGGATGATGACAAGCAAAATAATTTAACCCTAGAGCTCACAAACATAGCCTCAAAACACAAAGTAGATGCACTAAAACTATAAAGGAGAAAATTAATTTGGAGACTAGAAGTTCAAAGCAAACCAACTTAGTCCTCCAATCAATTAGGTACAGGGAAAGATAGTAGAAATGCAAATTTTAGTGGAGAAACACCAACAAAAGGCTTAAGCTAAAGAGGCCAGTGAAGAGAAGACTAAACAGGAAGTCATCACCTTGAATTCAAAGGTTAATGAGCTAGGAAATAAAATGAATGCATTACAAGGGAGAGAAGGACGTAAAAATGAAATACAAGATGACACCTGAATTGAAAATCTTAAGGTTAGACAACAATGTGAATGATGACCTAGATACAACTAGACAAAAAATGTCAGCTTAGGATGATACCTTAGCTCAACTCAGTAAGCAAATTTTGCAAAGATGAAAGCAATAGAGGAGTTGAAGGCCAAGGTAGATAATAGAGTGGTGGGCACATGGTTAGTATCCTTAGAATTAGTGAAGGAATTATGTAATTTCTATTGGGATAGTGTCACTTAGGACACTAGTAGAGTGAGACATGTAAACTTTGTCGGTGCCACTCATGCAAGCATAGGAGATTGAAATAGAAGTTGATGGCATCACAACCACTTTAGCTGCCATGATTACAAATGTGGAAGTATTCAAGCGCAAGATTTCCACCTTGCCAATTGATGCATTAACTAATGCAAGTATCATCAATAGAAGGAAGACAGATAGGAAGGTGTTCAATCTAGGCTAAGGGGATATGACAATGCATAGGTGCAAAGCCCAGTTGACATCGTTGCAATGGATGGTTTCAAGTATGTTGAGTCCTATTGACCAATTGGTGCAACAAGGATTATCTTCCCCATTTGATGAGTGCAAAAGAAAATTGCCTGTGTAGAGGTTTTGGAGTAAATTGATGAGAAGAAGAAGAATGAGATGACACTAAAAAATTGGCCTTTGGTTCCAATTACAAAAGAAGCCTACAGGGTAATCAATTCACCAAGTTGGTAGCCCAAGTGTAGAATGTAGGAACCAAGGTGTAGGGATTTTTCTATGACTTATTTGAATTGGATTGTAGATTCTGACTATTCAACATGCTTAAAGTTACTTTAGGAGATGAATGGGGGCAGATCAAAGTTGCCTTTGATAGTTTCTAGTTATTTTTCGTGGAGTTGTGACTTGAAATTTTGATGTAGGGTGACTTTTGCACAATGGATTTCTAGTTTCATCCCTCTCCTTAGTCAAAAATTCCCTGGTGAGTTGCTAGAAACTAGTGATTTCTTACTACATTTCAAAAAAATTGCAAGTTTGACTTGGTTTTGGTGAGGGACACCTTGTTCTCCATGTTTTAAGTTAGCACAAGTAGAGGAGTATTTTTGTTGAATTTGGGGCTCCTACAAACCATTGATTTCATTTATCTAATGACTTGTAGAGAGTGTATTCATCTTTTCTTTTGATGCCAGGAGCTTCAGTTGACCATCCATCTCAATGATCCAATGGTCCATGAAGAGTCTTAAGGAAAGTGAAGCCCCATCAACACCAACTTCCGCTATGGTTGGTTTTGCAAGCATCATGAAATTCTAAAACTAGAAGAATAACATTTGGATGGTTATTAGAATCCATACATCATGAAACACCTTTGGGACAAACTTGTGAGATTGTTTCTTCAGAGGTGCCATTATTTTCTCTAATCCCTACTAGTTTGGCATCAACAAAGTTAAAGGGAAAGGTTTGGACACCATAAAGAGAGCTAGTTGAAACTAAGGGAAAGAAATCCTAAGAGACTCCACGATAGATGTAGGCAAGATTAAAATTCCTGTTATAATATTGTTGAGAATTTTGATAAAAATCAAAGCAAGGAAATAGGTATTCAAACCCAACTAGCCTCGCTTCTTAATCAGCTCCTCACCATTCTTCTATCATTAGAAGTCATTTTTTCCAACTCATATCTATAAAGTTAATATATAGTAAGATATCATCCACAAAATAAATCTTAAAACAAAATATTAATAGCTAATTGATAGTTACGAATTGCCACAAGTCATATTTTAGCTTTGATAGAGTTTATAGGTTTGTTATGAGGGCACCTTGTAGATGCCAGATTTTGAAATATCAAAAAATAATGAACTAAATGTGACATAAACCCTTACAACTATCTCTATAAGTTAACATTTGTTATACTAACCCTATAATATTTCATACTATGTATAAAACTATAAAAATGTTTGAATGTTGATAAATTTTTAAGTACAATTTTAAAATTACTTACTATTGTAAACCATTGACAAAGGGTTATCTTCAATAATGGGAAGGAAAGATCCAATTATGATTCAATACAAACTATCATACCTTATTGGAGTTTGTGAAGTTAGAAAATAATACAACCAACATTATCAAATTAACTTTCCCATCATTGTGCAAAAGTATGGTTTTATACATGAGTGGATCTGAAATGAGTGCATAAATATCAATCTCTAGAGCTAGGAAAATATATCTAACAATAATTTTGATATTTATAGCACTCACCAAGGCGTAAAAGTCATGCTCCCCTAGAAACAATAAAAGAATCACCATTTTACAAAGTCTTAATTTTTTCAATTTGACCAACATCAACTAGCTAATTAGGTATTTAGACAATTGCATCACTAGAAGCACATAATTCTTTCTTCATTTGATCCATCAACAAAAAGTTTTTTCAAGGTTGTGTCTTGGGCAGAAGGTGTATGATGAAATATTATACATGTGACAACATCTAGAACCAAACCCTCTTCTCTTATCTCATTCAGCAATGAGAAAGCCATATCAAGTTTGTTTTCCTTACAAAAAATTGATCAATATACTAAGATTACAAGAGTTGAAGTAATGCCATTGACTTCCATGTTTACAAAATACTTCAATGCCTTAAATCTATTTCAACAATTTAGTAATTGACATTTGTCATAAAATTATAAGTGACTACATCAAGAGTCAAGCCCTCGTTTAGCATCTTAGTCATTAGTTAATATGCTCTAGAAAGATCTCCTACCTTGCACAAACCATCAATGATTATGTTATACATCACTTCATTAATATTCAAATCCCTCATTGCTATTTCCTCTAACATATTTCTAACATCTTTCTTACCATGTTCAAGTCCCCTATCCTACAAAATACAAATACTAGAATAGTATATGTCATGACATTGGGAATATAAACTCTGTTCTCCATCTTAGAAAGAAATGTAAATGCTTTTTTTCCCCTATTAATATAAGATAAACTAGAAATCAAAGTGTTATAGTTAATAACATTTAGGGAGTAGCCTTTTCATATCATCTCTTTAAATAACTTTTGAGCCTTTTCCACCTCATGTAATTCATAGAGACCACATATCAAAGAATTATAAATGATCACATCTAGCTACAAACCCTTTCTAGACATGTTATGAAAACAATCGCAAGCCATGTTTATCCTACAATCTTTGCATAATCCATCAATAACTACATTAAATATCACTTCATCAAGCAAAGGACCAAACTTCATCATTTGTGTAAATAGATCATAGCCTTTTCCTATTTTTCCAATCTTGTAAAAGCTGTCATTTAAGCTAGTATATGTGTAGGTGCTAGGAAAATAGCCATCTTTTATCATTTTAGCTACTAACCTAGTGCTTCAATTGTTATTTCTACTTTGTAGAGGCCATCATTGAGGGTGTTAGTTACAACAATATCTAGAAAGAAGTAACCATGTCTCATTCCAACTACTAGCCTTAGAACTTCATCTCCCTATCCACCTTGTAGAGATCACTAATTAGGGAATTGTGTGTAATAATATTTAGAGAAAGACTAGCATATATCATTTTAAGAGGTTCATTTATTTTACCTACCTTGCACGTTCCATATATGAGACTGATATATGTAACAATATTAAGAAAACAATGACCATGCCTTAGACTGTGCAAAAGATCATCACTTCCTCAATTTGATCATGTTTGCACAAAACCTTTATGAGGGTTGTATAAGTGATAATATTTAAATTTATTTCCAACTCTTTCATTTTAGCAAGAAGGGAGTTGATTCTACAGAGATCACCATCATTTCCAAGACCATCCAAAAGTACAGTGAAGGTTATGACATCAAGAAGAAGGCATTTAGTTAGGGTTAAATAGAGGAGGTCTCAGACCTTGTTTGTTTTACCAAATTTATAGAGGGCATTAATGGACTAAGCGAAGTGCACAAGATTAAATTTGTGGCTGATGCAATGAGGGACTTGTTACACCTACTTTTGTTTGTGTGTATTTTTAGATGGGGTGTGGTATTGTTTTAATTTATAGAACGAGTAGAAGTTACGTGTTTAAATACTATGGCCTCAATGTTCAAGATATGCTACTAGGACAAGTGCGAGTTGAGAGAATCATGGATTTTTTTTGTTTTGGTGCAAGAGCACCAAGTAACATGATAATTCAAATTCTCTGTGTGAAATTTCATCTTTGACCTTTAGTTTAACACATTTTTCACATCAAACATAGATGAGACAATTGCTCTCGCCTATCAATTGGCACACATTATAGTCTTCCATTTCTATTTTCTATTTTCATATTTTAATTTGAAATCACTTATTTTTGATATAGTTATAAGGATGCAAGCCTCCTATGAAGAAAGCTTTTCAAACTTCAATGAAGCAATGGCTTTCAATTGAATTCATTTGTTTTTCCCCCCTTATGTGTGTCATCTAAGAGTCTTCAGTTGAGTGATAATTATGTAGAAAATAACAGATCAAGTTCAATGATGATTTGCATTTGAACATCTCTTTTTATTGTACAACTTTATCTCTAAAACAAGAAACCATGAATACTACAAAACAAAAATGTGTAGATTTATTTTCCCTGTCTTCTTTACATTATGATAAAGAAAATTTGTAATTCTTTTTCTCTTGGCACATGTTCCATCCAATATGATAGGTGTTATATGAAAATTCCAAATGTTATATCCTCTTGCCATTTCCTTTGTTTGACACTTGGTCTTCCTATGCCAACATTTTATCTTTTATTACTTTTTAATGGTTGGTAGTTTTCTAATAGATCAAGAACAAGTTTTGGAATTCATAATTTTCCTTTGAAAATTGTCATTTTTGTATTGATAAATTTGTTTTTGCTATTAGTAAACTCTTTTGACTAGAGATGTGAACTAGAATAAGGGGTTTTGAAAGTGCCCCACCCTTTTACATTGTACGAGAGAGACAAACCAAGAAAGCCAAAAAGAAGGCAAAAGCTACTACAAGGAACAAACAAGAAGAACACCAAAATAATTACAAACCAAAAAAACTCCACAGGCATGGGTAGTGAAGAATGAACTAGGCTAAGGCTCAAAACAAATAAAGAACCCTTCACTCAAGTTGGCTTAAAGCTAAACATCTTTAAGGAACTCTGGAACCTACTAACGACCATATCTTAGCTTCAATCATGCCATGATGCACACTATCCTTTAATCCAGATTTAGGGTTAAAACATGAATATGAGATGAGAGGGGGGGCTCTAGGGAACTCAGGCACCCTTCTTATTTCCCTATTAGGGGCCTTAAAATGTTGCCCCCTACAATGAGGGGAAGCTCCCTTGGGGCCATCAGGCGACAACCCCATTCCAAGCACCACTGAGCTTCCTTCCATAAGGTTAACAATTTCTACATTTGTCTTCTGCAAACATTTGCCACCCCACTGTGGAGGACCAAATCGGTCATCAAAGGAGCACATCTGTCCTCCTTCTCTGATTGAAGATTTTTTCTTTTGGCAGACCCACACCCATGAGAAGCATGCCTTGCCATGAAGTAATGTTTAAAAAAAACCAAGGAGTCTTCATAATTGCTCTATTGCACCCAATTGCCAAGCTTTGAGGATTAAGTGATTGATTGAGGAAGCACCTTATCCACACCCTATCCACACCCACATCGATGTAAAACCTAACGAACAACAATTGTTTTTTAATTTCTGGTCACATTGTCAATAGCAATTAGCTATCTAAAGGAGTTAGCTATTCCAACCCAAATCTCTTCATCCCAATACTCCAACAGTAAGCGAAGAATCCTCACCCAAATTGGAACAATCCTTATAGATTCTTATATAGGATTAAAGCTTGTTTTCCATCTCTCAAGGAAAAGGATAGAATTTCCCTAAAACCACATGGTCCCCGAGGACTCCCCCTAATAGA
Source organism: Cunninghamia lanceolata (assembly GCA_027924645.1). Lineage (NCBI taxonomy): Eukaryota > Viridiplantae > Streptophyta > Pinopsida > Cupressales > Cupressaceae > Cunninghamia > Cunninghamia lanceolata. The sequence goes on from BSBN01000021.1 coordinate 29,506,215, forward strand.
GTACAACTACAATCTTTGTGGAGGGAGAAAACAATCAAGAAGAACCGCTTCGCCAGCACCGAGATCTCTGCGGGGTGTGAAGATTCCACTTTCTCTTGATCCAACTTTTGAAACAATCTACATAGGCCTAACCCTAAATTTTTCCCAATCAAGGCATTCTTTAGATTAGACGAAGATTTGTTCACAAGGGCATCGGGGATATTTAGATTGAATGAATGGAAAGAACCTCCGAGTTGCCGCTCCTGCTCGCTGTACCCACCAGAATCCCGACCACAGGTGATAGCATAGCTTCATTAGAAGATCCGGTCGGCAACTTGGCATTGAAACCCCCAAACTCTGTTTCCCAGAAACATCCTAAGCCATAGATGTGATTCTTCAGGGGCAGAAGACACAGGTTCAGGAAGCAAAAAACCCTTGCGTAGGCCCCTGGGCTAAGTTTTTGGGCCAGAGCTCGCACTACGGTCGAGGAGCTGCCCCCCCTCTTCCTGGTCTGAGCTGAAATTTGCGTTGCCCTTATCATCCTCGCCATCATCTTCGCAGCCCGAATTTACAACCCCGCCGCATGCTTTACACCTGCTCACTTTATCGATCGTCATTTCAAAACAAAGGTATTGGTACATTTGTTACTATTCATTGATACAAGTCATTTAACCATTTTGTTTAATTTTTTTTGATTGTTGTGTGTAGCTATTTTATCTCATTTGATTTTTTAAAAAACTTTACAAACATAACCATAAGAGATTGTAACGATTCAAGTTAATACGGATTCCATGCTAATTCTTTTCAAGATATATTGGGCCAATGGTGTCTCTGATTTGCATTCTATAATTTTAAAAAAAGGACACTTGCTTTAGTCTCTTTGCCCTATCAATGTCATTTCCACATTATGAAATAATACAAATTGAGAAGCACACGATATAATGGCAACAAAATACTGGAAACTATGACTTAATATATCTGTATTGGATATTGTGCATACAACTCTGTGAAGAAGTCAACCAACTGCTTCTTACCATATCGGAGTATCCTTTAGCTTCTGTACCGAGAAAGAAACCATACTTAAAGGTTCTCAATAAATTTACTTTAGTTTGAATGATCACAAATAAGTGACACAGTTTATGGTGTCATCCATAAGACAATCAATTTACAAATTGGATTCAGCTAAAATAATTTATTTTTTTCAGAATATGATGTTTTGAGTAGTTGATTACTTAATGTGGCCATTTCAAATTTTAGTTCTAAGAGGAATGAGGATGCAGCTGTGAAAGCTTGCCTGAAGATGGTTGCATTTGTATCAGAGTTGCATTTTAAAAGTCCTTTATAATATTTTGCCGCAGGTTGCAACTAAAAAAATATCTTTTTATTTTTGTTTGTGTGGGTTGCTCTGCATGCTAAATTTTCTTAGATTTTCACTTTTAAGTAGATGATGCAATGCGAATTGTGCAGTCCTTGGGAATGGGTACAAGGCAATATATAGTAATAGTATCATTTAGGGATAATCGGTAATTAATTTATCTCTCCACATTCTTGTTCTAATTGCTTTGCATTATGTACATTTTTTCTTAGAGGAGAGAACACTTAATTGGAAGTTGGTTAACATTGTGAGTAACCAAAACCATTTGTCACATTGTTGTGATAATTACATTGGACACTCCATTGCAAGCTGGTTTAAATTTTGAGTAACCAAAATTTTAAAGTAGTACTAAAATAGATTAAACTACAAAAATACAGATTTGATATTATGAAAACGAGAAACTAGTAATATTAATAATTATCTTTGACATGGGGTTAGTTCCTTTACATACGGTTTACCCATACAACTGAGGATAGATTCCACAAGCTTCTTTAATAAGACTCCTATACAACCCAACACACAATCAACTATGATTAGAGGTTACAAAAAATGTGACATCAAGATATATATCACTAATCATCTTATGTATCACCATATAATTAATTGTTTAATGTTGTAAAAATAAAATATCTTTTTGTCCATTTTTTGATACAAACATAACTGATAACTAATACTTTACAAATAATTAATAAAAATTATTAAAATAAACAGGCCGACCTTACTATACAATACCATAACAACTAATTAAAGTGTTTTCCAACACTACAAGACTACCAAATATGGTAAAAATTTAAGTATAGTTTAAGTGACAAGCCTTACATGCTTTGATGTGTTGTTAGCTCAATCCTCCTTGTATTCTTTATAAACTATGTTGTCACCTTAATTGTGTTTTAGGAGACTTCAACAACGTGACTTGGCTTAGATTATAGGAAAAAACTTATTTAAAAAGAGTATAACTTACAAAATAAATATAAATTTTAACATTGTTTAAGTATGTTGACACAATAAAAATAAAATCACACAATAAAAGCCTTAACAAAGAAAGTTAAAAAGAATCATCGAATGAAGTGTGAGAATCTCAAATAATAGGGCCAGGTCCAATGAAAAGTGGGAACCTTTTTCTATTAAAGATTTGGAAAATATTTATAAGCAAAAGTGAAATAAAAAAATTATATATTCCTATTTTAAAAAGACATATAGAGCTACAACTTTTCAAATAATATTTTCTAATATCTTGAACCTCATTTATGTGGTTTTTGGCTCTAGATATGTCACTCATAAAACTGAGTTTATTTTGATATAGCTTAATCCTTTTGTTGTGACCTTTTTACAACATCAACCCCAATTGCAAATTGGGTCCCCCTTTTTTTGACTTAGCTAGGTTCTTGCTCTGATCCCGGACTTTATGGCATATTTTCAGATGGTGGATGATGTACTGCTTGGGTTGGATCGTAGATGCTCAAAGAAATGAACTTGATGGATCCCTCCTGCATGGGCTTGGAACCCTAACTCCCTGTTCTGGACTGTCCTCAGGGAAGGAGTCTGTCTTTTCAGCTTAGAAGTGAACCCTCTCTGCTCCCGGCATGTAACATGACCTTGCTCCGCTTGGACCAATCCAAAGGATGTTCTTCCGATCCCAATCCGGGACTCAATCTCAGATCATAACTCAGAGGATTTTCAATCAATAGAGTTTTCAGGGACTTAGAATGATTTTGAAACAAACGATGTTCGAACACCCCTCTGGAAGAATGTGGAAATTCTGAACAAGAATATTCCTGGTTGCATATTCTAGTACCAACTGGAATATGCGCTAGGGAAGAAATTTCTTCCTGGTCGCATAATCCAGTAGGTATTGGATTATGCGCCCAGGGATGATTTTTATCCTGGTCGCATAATCCAGTACCTACTGGATTATGCGCCCCAGGATCAGGACTGTCCTGTTCCTTAATCCTATCCAGTCTGAACTATGCAACTTGTTAAGAAATCATTCTCGGACTTGTTTGTAAGAGCTTGCATGAAAAAATTCATCGTCTGTTAGGAAAATTTGGCCATGGAGATTGAAATTCCCTGAGGGGATAATAGAAACTCCTTGTTCCGGATCCCATATCAATGATCAAACCTCTGTGAAACAATTGAAACAACTCAAACTCCATCAGAAACAGAAGGAAACATCCTTAAGGCAAAAATCAACTTGCAAAAGTCTAAGTCGCATTTTTCACCTGTAGGTGGATTTTGTGCTCAAGAAGGAAAACTTGTCCTGGGTGCAAAATCCAGTTGCAGGTGGATCATGCGCCCAGGATTCCTGGACTAGAGGAACTTGCCCCTCAGGAGTCCAGTTCAGTCCAGCATGAAAACATGAAGGTTCCTGTTCAAACAATGAAAATTTCAACCCTTTGTCTGAAGAATTCTTCACAAGAGCCAAATTCTCAAGGACTTAACAAAATTTCAGGCCAAAATTCAAAGGCATCATTTCGAGGAAGGATTTTATCCTTGTCCCATTTTCCAGTCAGAGGTGGATTATGCACTCCAGGATGAAATTTTATCCTTGTTGCAAAATCCACCTGCCTCTAGATTATGCGCTCTAGGACAGGTGGAATTCCTTCCCTGCCGACATGGAATTCCCGACCACCCTCAAAGTGTGCCCACCGACACAGAGGAAAAGGACAAACTTCTCTGGTGGCTAGGATAAGTTTTTTAAATATATATTTTTTCTTCCTCCTGCCTAGGTCAGCCAAGTGGCATAGGAGGTCTTTTTCCCTATAAAAGGGAGGGCACTCACCTTATTTTTCTCATTCAAAACACAATTCAAAAGCAACAAGAGCAGAAATAAACCTTCTAGGAGCAGAATTTTTTCATTCCTTACCATCTCAAGGGCAGATTTCATCACTTGAAGGGCGAATTTATCCAAGGATATTGCAGATTTCACCATTTCCAAAGCTGAAGTTCTTCATTGGAGCAGATTTCTGTAGGTTAAAGGCAGATTTCTGAAGATTGCAAAGGCAGAAATTCCTCTTCTTAGGGCAGATTTCATCCTCCAAGTCCAAATCTCCTCCATTCCAAGGCAAGTCCTTCTCCAAGACTCAAATTTATGAACATTCCTAAGGCAGATTTCTTGACAAAAATCCATTAAAATTCAGAAATTCCTGTGCAAAAATCAGAAAATCCATCCTAAAATCAGAAATTTCATTGAAGGTCAAAAGTTCCTTGTCCGAAAGAAAGGTATGTTATGCATAAGATAATTCTTCATACTTGGAATATTATTATTTTCTCCTTCTTATGCATCTTACATTTATCATTTTTAGTCCCACATGCATTAAAATATTGAACTTACTCCTCGTGGCGGGAATAAAACCCCATTGATCGTCTTCATTCTTAAGACTTTAAACTCTTGCAACTTACCTTGTCCTTGATTCTAGGTGAATGGCCAACGCGAAGGCGGGTTCTTCAAGACAAACCCAAATGAAGGACGCCCTTAGAGGAATCCTCCCGGAATCCAGGATGTGTCAAAGTGGAAGAACGTTGGCGACACCAACATCAGTCCAGCATGCATGGAGGAGATTAGGAAGCGGATGTACGAAATTGATGGACGTCCTCCATCCAAGCTAGCAATGAAGTTTGTCTGAAGTGGAATTGTTCCTGCCACATGTTTTCCGCTTGCAATTCCTTGTTCTGAGCTCATAGTGGAATGTTTCATGCACTATGATCCGGACTAGCGGTGCATCTTTGGCCCCAACAACATGGTGATTGCTTACTTCTCCAAGGAAAGGATCGCGGAAGCATTTGATATCCCCATCTATAGTCCCGTCGAGTACAAGACCAAAGAAGAAGTAGCTGACATGTTCAAAGCCGACTCTGCCACCTGCCTGGGGATCATCAACAAGAACTGGATGGAGAAGCAGAGACCTCATTATTCCAAGCTACCTAAGGGACAACTCAAGTCCGACTTCAAACAGGAATATGGAGATTTGGTCGTCATGATGAACAGGATCATGGGAAGTCCTCAATCTTCAACCTTCGAGCCATGGATGTTCTATTACATTAAGGAGATAACTTCGGGGAAAAAGATGATTGATTGGCCTCAACTCATCATTGATAACATCCATGGTCAATTCTAGAAACTGGAGGAATCCAAAGCATTCTACATAAGTTCTTATGCCATCTACATGCTGGCCAGGAATATGCGGTACAAGGGACTGTCTTGGAAGGGACATGTTGGAAATGCCAAAGGATAAGTCCGGGTTTATGACTGCTATCCGCAACTTCACCTCCAAAACATTGCTCACTTTCGGAGGTATAATGACGCCTTCGCCATGCACATCACAAGAGCCCTTCAAGGATGGACACATTGTCACCCGAAGCAATGCAATTGATCAAGACTTACGGCTCCTGGTTCATCCAGTTCCCTACGTTCACCTACATTTGAGTGCAAGGATTCTTTGCCTATTTGCATAGACTGCTGAGATATCCCACGGACAAGATGGTCCTGTTAGAGCTTGCAAGGCAACTCTCCGCCTATGAAAAAGTGCAAAAGAAGAAGAAGAAGGTCGGGATTGTGTTGATCATGTTTTTGTGACACCACAACAATAGAATAAAACATTGGGTATCCTATCCTCTCTTGAACAAAGCTTCTCAGACGTTGAACTTCGTGATTGAATGAGATTGCTCCAAGCTTCCTTTGGTGTCATGGTCTTGGATTGAGTCCTAGATTGGGATAGAAAAGGACATTCCTTGGATTGGACTTGGGATAGAGAGTCCTGGACAGGAACTTCTGGATAGAGACCCTTGGACTAGGACTCGGACAGGGACTTCTAGATTGGAGTGTTGGATTGGAACTGTGGACAAGGACTCCTGGACTAGAAATATGGACAGAAACTCCTGGATTGGAATTGTGGACAGAGTGAAGGATCAGGACCTTCCTTATGGAATGATGAACTTATGCCATGGATTGGTCAGTTTTGATTGAGGAATGATAGTCAGGGTTTCACTTATCCTCTGGAACATTCACTACTTCAAGCACTACCAATGTTCCTTGTGAGCTAACTGCTCGGACATTCTTTCCTAGCTTCATGGATTCGGGCAAGAAATTGCAAGATCAAAGCAAAAAACGACGACAAAAGCGAGCAAAAGAGGGGGTCCCCATTTGCAATGGGGCGATGTGTGAAAACGTCACATCTAGCGCCACCTTCGAACAAATGTTCTTGAACATTTCAAGGATAAAAAGGTCCACTTAGAACTCGAGATTGCAATATAACTTCCTCAAGACAATCAATCAGTTAAGAAATATACTTAAAAGGAGAAAAGAGCCATAGATTATATCAAGACATCTATCTTTGTTGTTACATTAAATAGACGTTTTCCTTTTAAAGTCCTTCCAGTGTTCTAATGATAAACAAGAGTCACAACTTCAAACATCCCTGTGCACACCCACACGTTAAGTCAGATGAACATGAATACTTGATCAAGGCTTCAAAATCAAAGGATTAGTACAACCATTCATACCTTGAAGATCCAGTGTGTGCGATTGCGTTCATTCCCATCCATAAGCAACTAGGGTCATCAAAGTTCCTTTACATTAAGCTACATGATTAGTATGCACCTCCTGAACTACCTGGACATTGCCCCGCTGCCAGCAAGCGTCCATAGCCTTGGTAGAGATTGCTTGATTGTCCATCTAACTGAGTCATAGTGTGTGACTGAGTGCTTTGTCCTTTTTCCTTTTTCCTTTTGATTAACAATTAAGCTAGAATTCGATAGAGTACAATGTAGTACTGCTACCCTTGCAACATATGCTTTTTGACGGCACAGGTTATGTTGATAACTCAGATAGTTGGGTGTGGAATTCCGATGGCGGCAAAGGTGGACCATGGATTTTTCACTTAATGTAAGATCACAAAGTCTGTCCTAGGGACTTCCAAATTTCTTTAGTGTGTAAGGTATGAGATCTCAACATACTTCAAGTTATTCTAAACAATCAATTTATCTTCCAAGAGCAAGCAACATGTCATCCAAACATTAACAATGGAGCTCACAATGAATCTATCCGTTTGACACAAGTTTCTCAAAGGAAAACTAGGAAGTGTTCATTTAAAGATTTAAGCATTTTAAACGTATAATCAAAGATATCCATGTCGAGATGTAATATATGATTCCACACTTGAGTCAAGTACCAATCTTAATAAAAGATAAGCTAAAGAAAAGTTATCTTGAAGATTCAAACAATTTCATGAGCAATTTACCCAAGGAATGAGTCTCACGGTGGAAGTGCCAGATTGTGTTTTTAGAAGTTCAACACCTCCTTTCACAAATCAGGATCCCCAGAAAAGGAAACCTAAAACTAAAGCGAACTACCAAACTAAGGAAAATAAACTAACTGAGGAAAGCAAACCTAAACTAAAGCAAACTAAAAAGAAACCTATCTAACTATGAACAAGACCCAAAAGACCTAAATACATACATGATCTAGCATGATTTCTCAAAATGAATAAGAGCAATAATGCACAAGTGACTGTTTGGAGTCTAGCAAATTCGTCCTTGAATTCAGAGAAAACATCTTGCACACTACATTTCTCATATTCAAGCAAAATTTCATGCAGGATTACCAATTGCGGCAATTCAAAAGGTCCATGATTTATCCACAAACAAGTTGTTTTTCCTTAGTTGCCATAATCAAATTCATACTTTTCACAACTAAAGGCAGGGATAGAAACAACCTGGGATACTTCGTCTTCCAGTGGATATTGTTCAATTTCAATCGACGCATCTGGAGGTCGTAGTTGATGATGGATCATTCCTCTTGCAGCAACTCGCTCATCTTGGAATAACTTTGGCAAAAGATCTTCATGCACTTCCTTTCTTGGATCTTCCAGCGCCCCTTCATACTGTTCTTCTTCCTTGGACTCAATAGCTGGTACTTTTTCATTTAGCATATCCATAAGGTTGTCTTCCTCTCCAAGGACGCTTGAAATTTCTTGTGATTCATTTTCGATGACCTCCTCTTGTAGATGGAAGGGTGTTCATCAAGGACTTCTTCCTCTTGCAATGGACTTAAATCATTTCCTTCTTCTCCTGAGGGATGAACATCTTGTGCATCACTTGCATTCCTTTGGACATCTTCCATTACCTTTCCAACTTCTTCAGCATGCTTTTTCTTTCTTGGAAGAAGATATGCAAACTTGTTCTCCTCAATAGTGTTTTGATTAGCAGAGCCATTAGTAATGTCTACACTATTGGATGAAATGGGAAAGTCTTCTCCTTTGGATGTACAGTTGATTTCTTGAAGACACTTGCTCCACAAGATGTCCAATCTTAATCGTGTCTTGGATGCTTCTTCCAACCTCAATTGTTCCTTGACTTGACAAATAGCTTCCGCACAAGACGAATAGGTGAGTTCGGAATGAGCTGTGTTATGAATCTTGCACCATCCTTTTGGAATCAAGAAGTCTTCTGCAGGCAAATCCTTCTCAATGCTCAATCTCTTCTTGATCATTTCCTTGAAACTCTTGAAGAACTCCCTTTCATCAAACAGGGCGTCAGACACCACCTTCGTAGGAACAACTGGCTCATGCACTTGTGAAAAGGAATTTTTCCCTTGCATTGCTAATTCCATCCTAGACAGAAATGTCAGGCAATATAGCTCCTCATGCCCATGGGTGTCGTGGATTCTACATCCCTTCCGTGATGCAAAGTCATCCAAGCTCCTAGGATGAAGTTGTGCACTCAAATTCCACCAGAGCTGGAGAATGTTAACTTCAGGATGATCCACATTGAATTGCCTTCTAGATCCTGAGAAATCCATGTCTTTTTTTTTTTTTACATTTTTTGTGTTTTCCACATATGATGAGATCTAGCAAATCTCAAATTCTTCCTTGAATGCTCACTTTGGTTCCACATTCATAGTCCAGAGTTCATTCAACATTCCTTCTCGCTTCCGTTGGGCATTTGATGGAGAAATGGCTTGAAATGGATGCAGCAATCCTTCCTTTAACCTCGGAATAAACAGGACAATTCATAGTTCATGCCCAGAATGAATGGAGTAATTCCTTAAACGGCCCTCCTAGCGCCAAAGATGTTGATGATGCTTTTGTGACACCACAACAATAGAATAGAATACTGAGTATCCTATCCTCTCTTGAACAAAGCTTCTCAGACGCTGAACTTCGTGATCGAATGAGACTGCTCCAAGGTTTCTTGAATGTCAGGTCTTGACGTGCACAGGGATAGACTCAGTGGAATGATGTGATTTGCTGGTAATCACGAGGGGGACTTACGTGAGATTGCTCCTTCATGGACATGGAATAGTTCATTACTCCTCGGACTCAGAATTGTGGGTGAATGGAAATCCTTCACAAATGGACAACTTGGAATTCCCAAGTTCCACTCCTGAAGAAAGGCATATGATTTGGCAGTGAAGCTTCTGGAAAACTAATCCTAGCGAAAATCTAAAAGAAAATACAAAAGATGAGGTAAGGGTTCAGGGGACTAAGCGATGGAAAAGGACTACTGCTGTGGATGGAAACTAAAACTAGTCCTCTGCTTCGTCATGAGACAACAACTAGGCAGGGATGGTGCTATCTTCTGAGGGGAAGTAAGGATTTTCAGACTGTCCTAACACGGAACATGGAATTGATCATGCAGAAACAGTCGAAGTTAGGCTTGGAACAGGTTCAGACTAACCATACAAAGTGATTCGCAGGCCACAGATCACAAATGGTATGAACAAATCAGCTTCAATCATTTCAAAAATTAACATTTTCCATCATATTATCTAACAAAAGCTTGAAATAAATGAAATAACTTGAATAACTTTCAGATTTGCTTCAAGGAATCAATAGGACCATGTCAAACATCTAAAGAATCATATGAACACCAATATTCAATGCTTATATTCTTGCTTTAGAAGTCTGTATTACAACAATCCAACTGATCCTTGGAGTTTCAGCTCAGAAAATACAGTGCAGAAATGAAAACTAGCTATTGGGGTGCTTTAGGAGCATCCAAATGATAGAAAGGGAGAGACTAAAATGAGGCGTCCCCCTAGCCTTTATATAGGCAATCAAAAGCAAAGGAGGTGAGGAGATCTGATTTCCTAAAAATCCGTGCAAACCCTAAAGAGATAGGGATGAACATATCATAGGCTTTATGGGATGCTGCCATCTGTCTTGGGTGCCACCTTGTCCTGACTGACTAAGCTGCTTGGTAGGTAGGTGAGACAAGTCAACTGTCTATTTTTCCTGCTCCTTGGTCGCAAATTTCATGGTGTCTTGGAATCCACTTGTCCTGGTCGCAAATTCCACTTGGAATAGGATTTTGCAACCTGGAATGATTTTCTTCTTGGGCGCATAATCCAGGGGGTCAAGGAACTTTGTTGTGGAATTCCTTCCAGGTTGGAAATCAAGTCAATCCTGATGGAATTCTTGGAGTGATCCTTGGAATTTTGTCTCTGTGATGTGTACTTTGGAATTGAAATTCCATCCCTGTTGTATTTCCCTTTGGATTCCCGCACCAGCATGGATCCTTGCTCTTGGTGTGGATTCTCATTCTTCTCAATGGATGGTGAACTTGAAGTGTATCCTCTTGGTTTTCCAAGGATTGATCCTCTTGTCCGGAACTGGAATCCTTTGACGTTGCCTTCCTTGCGCCAGTCACATTGAGTGTTAGGGGGAGAAAGGCGGGCACTGGAATGGAGTGATGTCCTTCACAGATCCTCGATATGCATGTGTGATCTTCTTGTTGTTGGAATTCCCGGATCTTTGAAATGGTCATCTTCTCCGGCGCTTGAACTCTCTGCATCCATCCTGATTGCGCCGGATCATCCTTGTTCATCCTCCTCATGGAACTTATCGTCTTGGATTCCTGCAAAACAAGGGAAACCTCGAGTAGTTATGATGAACAAGATCCTTAAATGCAATGCAATCCAAAGGATAAAATAGGAAATAAACTTGCATGATTGATCAATATGACTATGAACTCTTGAACAAATAGAGGATTTTCATCACTTTCTGGTATCCTTCACACTTGAACTAACTTTACCTTTCATTCCAGGATTACCAGGCATGCATAGGTGGAATTTCCAGGTCAGGGAGCAATTTCCAGTTGGTTCAGGAATCCTTCCTGTGTCCTGGAGTGCTTAATTTAGTTGGTCGGGGATTCTTGCTAGTCCTGGAATCCACTTGTCCTAGAGCGCATAATCCACTTGGTTAGGGATTCCTTGAGGTCGGGGATTCCTTAAGGCGGGGATTCCATGAGTGACTGGATTATGCGACCATGGATAACTTCTTCCTGAGTCTGGACTTCTTCTCTCTCAGACTTTCTTTCAAGTCTTTTTGTCAAAATTTTGCCAAGTTTTGGAAATTTTCTCCCTGATGAATTTTATTCAGATGCAAGGCTAAAATTTGCACTTGTGAACAGGAATCCATACATGTTACATACTTCGGAGGGAACTGGAATCTATCTAGCACTTTTTCCTACAGGTCTTGTAGTCTGGCTGTCCAGGAGCGCATATTCCAGGAGGTCCTGGATTACGCGACCAGGACAGAATTCCTCTAGGGGCGCAAAATCCAGAGGGTCCTGGATTGTGCGACTAGGACAAAAAACCTTCTTGGGCACACAATCCAGTACCTTCTGGAATTTGCGACTAGGATTATCCTTGACCGGTTTTTACAGTTTCTTCAAGATGGCTAAGGACTTATGCTTCAGTTTGTCGTTTGAGTGAAGTTTCAGTTGTTTCATAGAGGTTTGATTATTGACCCGGGATCTGGAACAAGGAGTTTTCCTCCATCCCCGCAAGGAATTTCAATCTCCATGGTAGAGTTTTCCATACAGATAGTGAATTCTTCATGCAGGCACCCATGGACTGGAGTTGGAATCATTTCCTAACAGGTTGCAAAATCTAGTTAGGACAGGAACTGGAACAGGACAATCAGGATCCTGTTGATGATGTTTTTGTGACACCACAAACATTAGAATAAAATACTGAGTATCCTATCCTCTCTTGAATAAAGCTTCTTAGACGCTGAACTATGTGATCGAATGAGACTGCTCCAAGGTTCCTTTTGTGTCAGGTCTTGACGTGCACAGGGATAGACTCAGTGAAATGATGTGATTGCTGATGATCACAAGGGGGACTTACGTATCAGACCTAGTGTTCAATGCTCAAGGAAGAAAGTTAGAGGCTTCGGTGGATTCTGGAGTCTTGAACGCGGATTCCTCTTCTCCTGGGGTGGATTCTCAACTTCTGGCGGGAAAGATCTAAGTTCGGCCACACTGACCTAGGCGACTAACAGATGATTTTGCGATAGGCTCTTCTGTAATCTACTCCTAAGGAAAATTCAAAGAAAATGAAAAAGATAGGGATAGTGGAGGAGAGTTTAGGGATCTAAATGACGGGAAGGACTACTGCTGGAAATTGATGCCGGAACCACGCTTCTGCTTCGTCATGCGACAACAACTTGGCAGAGATGGTGCGATCTTCTAGGATAGCGGCAGGGATTTTCGCACTGTCCTGACATGGAACGCGGGATTTGATCACTTAGGAACAGCCGAAGTTAAGCTTGGAATCAGTTCAGACCAACCATACAAAGTGATTTGCAAGCCACAGATCACAAATGGTATGAACAAATTAGCGTTCAATCATTCAACAATAGCATTTTCTGTCATATTAACTAAACAAAAAGCTTGAAATAAAGAAAAGAACTTGAATAACTTCCAGATTTGCTTCAAGGAATCAATAAGACCATGTCAAACATCCAAAGACTCATATGAACACCAATATTCAATGCTTATATTCTTGCTTCAGAGGTCTGTATTACAACAATCCAACTGATCCTTGGAGTTTCAGCTCAGAAATACAATGCAGAAATGAAAGCTAACTACTAGGGTGCTCTAGGAGCATCAGAATGATGGAAAAGAGAGGGAGAGAGAGAGCTAAAATGAGGCACCCCCTGCCTTTATATAGGCAATCAGAAATATATTAGGGCAAAAGGAAATCAGATTTCCTTGAAATGTGTGCCCCTAAGTCAGAAACCCTAGAAAAGTAGGTGGGGTCGTCAGATTCTCCCTGTAGGTGACTGCCACCTGTCCTGGACGTCAGAAGGTGGAAGAATGACTGCCACCTATCCTGGATGTCCCAGTTGACTAAGACTCCTAGATAGGACTATCCTTCCTATCTAGAACTTCCTCCTGCTCTTTGGTCTCTGCATCTAGGAATTTGGACAGGACGACCTCCAACTCCTCCATAGGAATACTCGGCAGGTTATCAATCCGGAACTCCATGACGGATGCGGTGGTGGTACAGGCAACGAGGATATTTTCCCAATCCACCCTCAGCTCTTGGATATTGCTAATGAGGATCAGGAATGAGGACGCATCCTCCAGATGGGATTCCTGAGTAGGATACCCAGGTTTGAAGTACATGTTTTGCATCCAGCCCTTCAATTCCTCCAAGTCAATGACTCCATTCGGTGCTACTTCCAGATCAAACTAGGCCTCCAAGGATATAAGGATTTTGTCCTGAATTTCCTTCAACATGGCGTGGGCCTGGGAGGTATCGCCTTCAATCTTCTCAAGGTTATCTCTCTTCGTGGCCAAGGCGGAATACTAGCCGAGGAAATCATATACTGAATTTGCCTGTATTACTTTGTCCCTTGCCAAGTCTGACTTCGGAGTGTTCATCAGTTCCTTTAGTCTAGGGATGGTCTCCTCCCAGACGACTATGAATTGTTGACAGGTATCCAAAATCGCTTGGATTCTATCCGTGAGGGCTGTAACTCTCCCGTACACTTGGACGAGGTCCTCTATGAACTTATGGGCTCTATTCAAGACCTTCCCCATCCAACCTCTTGCTATATAGTTGGCTGTCCTCAAAACTTCAACCTCAGCTAATGAATCCTTAGTTATGCTTAGAGGTTGGGCTGTTGCTCCTTGGGCGGACTGTAATGGGCCCATGAGCTGCTGGATGTGCCGCCGTAATTCCTCATTCTCTTGCTTCAACTAGTTCTTCTTTTCTTCTTCCTTCCGCAACCTTTCTCGAATGGCGGCAACGGAATCCTCCAACTCCTCCATTTCTTGATCCTTCGTGGTGGGTCCAAGGTCGACCTTTAGAATGTCAAAATCATCCAGATTGATACCCTCCTTTGCTTTGGTTACCCTAGGAATTGCCACCTCTACTCGGCAGGATCTTGATTCATTTCTTGTAACCCTGGAGAACTTCTTTACCTTCTTTGGATCCGCGGCTTTCCCTATCTTGGCCAAGAAATTACCCAGTTCGGCGGAAGGATTACTTCCCTTGATTGACTTTTTCTTCAATCTGTCCTGTAACCACTTGGGTCCTGCAGATGGGTTGTCCTCCTTCTGCTGCTCCTGCGGCTCTTGACCAACCAGTGGCGTGGAGGTCAGTACTTAACCAGAATTGAATTCCTCATCTAGGAACTCCAAATCAGGGTGATGGAGCATGTCCTCAAGTCGGACCTCTCCCGGATTCCGTGACGGAGGGTTAGGCTGATTTTCCACCACCAGGCTGGGAGTGCGTTTCCGGGCAGACACCATGGACTCATAATCTCCTTGTCTTGTTCACACATTCTGGACCATTTCTTCCACTGCAGGTTCCTTATCCTTAGCCATTTGCATATTGCCGGAGAAGAAATCAACCTCGTGAGCGGAAGAAGTGCTGGCGGAGTGGGGTCTACTTGCATTTTGTTCCTCCTGGTCAGGTCCCCTAACAAATTCCTTCCGAGCCTTCACTCTCTTTGTTGGCGGATCCTCTGCAGTCCTGTTCCTTACTTCCTGTCTCCCTGTTCCTTGTTCTTTAGCGGGAGTTCCTTTGGTCATTTCCTCTTCAGAAGACTGAGAATCCAAGTCTCCCATTAGGTCATAAGTCGGGCGGATACCCTTGTGAAGTTTTTCTGTCTATTGGTTTATCCATTTCTGCATGATCGTCAGCACGAGTGCCATCAGATCATCCAAGTGGGTGACCTCAGGATTGGACCAAACCAAAGGCAGAAGCGGCTTATCCTTCTCCTACTCATAGACTGGTTGGACTAGTCTCCCATCCTCCTTAACCTGATCCGGAATGGGAAAGGCCTTGGTGGCCCTGATCATGTCAACGGACAGCCGGGAACACATCCTTCTTCGGACCTCCAAGTCATCCTCCGCATTCGCCTAGTGGTCATCTAGGTGTACCTTATGCCTATGCTTCCTTCCACATGCAACCCGGGTGGTATTGAATGGGTCGAAGTTTCCCCGTGCGAAATGCGTGGCCAGGTTATAGAATTGCAACTCCTCTTCAGACCTCTCCGCGGCTTGGAGAGATGGGCATGCTTCGACTGCACCCTCCATCTGGATTGGGTAGGCCACTCTGGCCTTCTTCTTCTTCTGGACTTTATCGTATGCCGAGAGTTGCCTAGTCAATTCCAACAGGACCATTTTGTCTGATGGATATTTCGGCAGTCTATACGGATAGGCAGAGAATCCCTGAACTCGGATGTATGTGAACTTCGGGAATTGGATGAACCAGGAGCCATAAGTCTTGATCAACTGCTTGGACTCAGGTGATAATCTTTGGTGGGTGCCTCCTTGGAGGGTCCTTGTGATATGCATGGCGAATGCATCATTATACCTCCTGAAATGAGCTATGTTCTGGAGGTGGAGTTGCGGATAGCAGTCATAGACCCTGACTTGTCCTTCTTGGTTGCCGATACGTCCCTTCCGTGATAGTCCTCGATACTTGTTGTTCCTTGCTAGCATATAGATCACTTAGGAGCTCATGTAAAAGGTCTTGGATTCCTCCAGGTTCCAGAATTGTGCGTCAATAGTCACTGAGGAGCCTTGCCCAATCAATCATCTTCGTCTCGGGGGTGACTTCCTCGATGTAGTAGAACATCCATAGCTCAAAGGTAGAGGACTGAGGACTTCCCATAATCCTGTTCAACATGACGACAAGGTCTCCATACTCTTGCTTGAAGTCAGATTTAAGGAGCGTCCTTGGCAACTTGGAACGGTGAGGACTCTTCTTCTGCATCCATGACTTGTTGATGATCCCGAAACAGGTAGCCAGGTCGGCTTGGAACATGTCGGCTGACTCTTCCTTGCTTGTGTACTCGATGGGATTATAGATTGGTATGTTGAATGCCTTTGCAATCCTTTCCTTGGAAAAGTAGGCTACCACTGTGCTGTTGCGATTGACCAGCATCCTCCGTTCCAGATCATAATGCATGAAACATTCCACGATTAGCTCAGGACAAGGAATGGCGGGCGGGAAACACGCAGCGGAGGCAACTCCATTCTGAACGATCCTAGCTGCAAGCTGAGATGGAGGACGTCTGTCTACCCTGTACATTCGCTTCTTGATTTCTTCCATGCTAGCGGGGTGGATGTTGGCGTCTCCCACGTTTGCCCATTTCGAGATGATTTTGGATTCCGGGAGTGTCCCTTTGAGGGCAGACTTCATTTGTGTTTGTCTTAAAGAGCTCGCCTTGGCACTTGCCATTCACTTGTGAAATCATGGAAAGAGACAACAAAGTATAAGTCTTCAAAGGGGTGAGGATGGAGGCAGGATGAGGGTTTTTATTCCCATACACGAGAGGTTAGTACAACGAATTTATGCATGTGGGACTAAAAATCATGAAATGCTAAGCACATAGAAAGGAGAAATAACAATATTCTAAGTAAGAAGAGCCATCCTATGCATTCACATACCTTTCCTCGGATAAGAGAACTCTTGACCTTTAATGGAATGTCTGATTTTTTGATGGATTTCTGACCTCCTATTGGATTTTCTGATTTTTATGCAGGAATTTCTGAGTTTTAATGGGTTTTTCAACAAGAAATCTGCCCTAGGAATATTCAGAAATTTGAGTTTTGGTGAAAAACTTACCTTGGAATGGAGGAGTCTTGTCTTGGAGGATGAATTTCTGCCCTTGGAAAGTTAAGAAATCTGCTGTAAACCTACAGAAATCTCTGCCCTAATGAAGAATTTGGCCTTGGAAATGCTAAAATCTGGAATATCCTTGGATAAATTTGTCCTTCAAGTGATGAAATCTGCCCTTGGAATATATATTTCTGCTCCTAGAAGATAATTTTCTGCTTTTCTGATTTGGAATTGTATTTTGAATGTTAAAATGTGAGGTGAGTGCCCCCTTTATATAGGTATTTAGACCTCCTTTGCCACTTGGCCGACTTGGGTTGGCAAGAAAAACCTAGCCGCCACACTCTTTTGTCTTTTCGCTGACTTAGCCTTTTGTCCTTTTCTCCTGAGTCGATGGTCGGGGATTTCAGTAAGTCAGGGAATTTCAGATGTCGGGGATTTCTTCCAGTTCTGGAATGTGGATTCTAGTTGATGTTGGGGATTTCTTCTAGTTGGGGATTCCTTGAGCAACTGGATTATGCGACCATGGATAACTTCTTGAGTCAGGGATTTCTTCCCTTGGAGTGATTCTGGAACTTTTTGTTGAAATTTGGCTAAGTCCTAGACATCTTTCCTGCAGGATTTTATGAAAGTCATTGTTTCATTTTACTCAGGCATCAGCTGTGGGTGAAACTGGAGGATCCTGTCCAAGGGCGCAAATTCCCTCAGATGCAGTATTTTGTGCCCTGGACAATAACTGTCCTGGAGCGCACATTTCCACAGGAGGTGGATTTTGCGCCTAGGACAAAAAACTATCCTGGAGTGCACATTTCCACAGGAGGTGGATTTTGCGCCTTTGACCCT
The DNA here is from genome assembly GCA_027924645.1 of Cunninghamia lanceolata. Lineage (NCBI taxonomy): Eukaryota > Viridiplantae > Streptophyta > Pinopsida > Cupressales > Cupressaceae > Cunninghamia > Cunninghamia lanceolata. Next base: position 29,524,271 of record BSBN01000021.1, read on the forward strand.
GCATGTTCAGTTTTCAGGATTTTAGTCAAGGACTTGTTGTGATGTAATCACACATCGCCCCATTGCAAATGGGGACCCCCTTTTTTTTTTCTTGCTTTCTGTCCTTGTTTTGCTTTAGGTTTAGTTTTCCTTTGAGCTTGTAGGATTTTGATAGTGTTGTGTATCTAAGTCTCAACAGTTTCTTGCTAAAGGTCTATATGCCTTCATCCTGATGCATGTCACTGAGACCCTGAAAATGACTAAGTCTGATATCCTGAAAATCCTGAAAAAACGACTAAGTCTGAAATCTGGTGGATCCTCAGAAATCTAGAATTTGCATGCTAAATCCTATGGATCCAGGACCTATCTCAAACATCCTGGAAGTATATTGATAAATATTTAAAGTATAAGAAACTCAATAGCTGACTTATACTTAAACATATTTTCAATATACTTCCATTCAGGAAATCCAAAATTTGACTAAGGCAAGAAATCCAAGGGTACTGTCCAAACCCGCCCAGACTGGGCGGCCTCACAAGGTCCTCTTGGACAGTGTCTTCACCATTAGGAGAGCTTGTCCAGACAACACCCTCAAAACCGCCCAGGGAAAGTTAGGATGTTTTCACGAGTTTTTGCTGATTAAAGGGAGTTAGGAAGTGATGATGGAGTCAAAAACTAAGATTTTGATGAAAATTCCATGCCTCACCTCCAAACCCGCCCAGACTGGGTGGCCTTGGCACAAGGTCATGGATTCAACGCCATGCACATGCACTTGTCCAGACAGTACTTCCAAATCCGCCCTAGGAATAAATTGTCAAGTGTTTTGAGCTCCAAGTGCTTGGATGATGATCAAATTATAAAGAGAGTCCATTTGGAGGAGTTTGAATGTAGTTTCAAGTGCAAATCCATGCATCACCTCTCAACCCGCCCTACCTGGGCGGCCTCATGAGGTAGTGATGGACAATGTCTCCTGTCACATCAATTTCTCCAGACACTGCACTCAAAACCGCCCTACAGGAAAAAATGGTTAAGTGTTGAAGTTTTGCATGCATGGAGTACTGAGATGTGAAGGTTTGAGAGGATTAAGTGAGTTTTAAGATGAAAATCCAAGGGCCATGTCCAAACCCGCCCTACCTAGGCGGCCTCAAGAAGGGGTCTTGGACAATGTTGCCTGTCACATGAAATCCTCCACACATACCCTCTAAATCCGCCCAAGAAGGAAAGTGGTCAAGTTTTCAAGGTTTTCTTGCACAAGACACTAGGATATGATGAAATTCCAATGGAAGTTTGCAAGTTCGATAGAATCAAGTGCATTTCAAAGAAGAATCCATGCATCACCTCTCAACCCGCCCTACCTGGGCGGCCTCATGAGGGAGTGATGGACAATGTCTCCTCCCACTTCAAACTCTCCATGCACTACTTCCAAAACCACCCAGGGATGAAGGTGGCATAAGTTGCAAGTTTACTTGATGAGAATGATGAAGATGACACCAAGCATTACTTAAACTCCTCACAACAAGGATGAAATAATTGGAAAGAATGATAAAAAATCACTAAGCCTGATGTCCTGATGTCCTGAAATCCTGAAAATTGGCTAAGTCTGAAATCTGGTGGATCCTCCAAAATCTAGAATTTGCATGTTAAATCCTATGGATCCAAGACCCATCTCAAACATCCTGGAAGTATATTGATAAATATTTAAAGTATAAGAAATTCAATATCTGACTTATACTTAAACATATTTTCAATATACTTCCATTCAGGGCATTTCTGATATGGCGACGATACTTGCATTCCAAGCACACCTTCTAAACCCGCCCTACCTGGGCGGCCTTGGCATGGGGTCTTGGATTCAAGGTTGTGATCACACACTTTCTCCATACACTGCCTCCAAATCCACCTTAGGAAGAGAATTTTCAAACTTTAGAAGAGATTTTGAGTGAGTTCATGACAAAATCCAAGGGTGGTATCCCAACCCGCCCAGCTTGGGCGGCTTCAAGAGGCCTTTGCGGATGATGTTGCCTAACACATGACACTCTCCAGACAACAGTTCCAAACCCGCCCAAGGAGAAAAGTGGCTAAGTTTATAAGGTTTTCTAGCATAAAGCATAAGAAGATGATGAAATTCCAATGAAAAATTGTAAGTTTGAAGGAGTTAAATGCATTTTAAGTCAAATTCCATGGGTCACTCTCAAACCCCCCCAGCCTAGGCGGCCTCAAGAGGTACTCATGGACTCTGTCTCCTCCCACATGAAACTCTCCACACACTGCTCTCAAAACCGCCCTGCAAGGAAAATGTCTAAGTGTTGAAGTTTTTGCATGCACAAAGCACTAGAAGGTGGTGAAATTCTAAGTTTCAAGATGAAATTCAAATCACACTTGTCAAGCCGCCCTACCTGGGCGGCCTCAAGAGGCCTTTGTGGATGATGTTGCCTAACACATGAAACACTCCAGACAGTACTTCCAAACCCGCCCTAGGAGAGATTGTGCAAATTTTCAAGTGTTTCGACACAAAACATAAAAGATGATGAAGTTCGAATGGAAAACATGAAGGTTTGAAGGCATTGAGTGAGTTTTTGAGGAAAAATCCAAGGGTCACCTCTAAACCCGCCCTACCTGGGCGGCCTCAAGAGGTCCTTGTGGACTATATCACCTGACACAATGCACTCTCCAGACAACACCTCCAGAACCGCCTAGGTATGTAGATAATACAATTTACAAGTAAAATCAATGGAAACGATGAAGATGAACACCTGGGAGATGAGATGACCAGGTTGAGATGAGTGAAAAGTTTCTAAGTGCTAAAATCCAAGCCTACCCTTGAAACCCGCCCTTCCTAGGCGGCTTTAGACCCTCGCTTAGGACAATCTCATGTCTTCACATGACATCCTCCATGCACTAACCTCAAATCCGCCCAAGAGAAATGACATGAAAATTTGCAAGGAAGGCAATGGATAACACTGAGTTTTGAACAAACACATGCAAGTTTGGAACATACATGAAGGATAATAAGTAAAAATCCAAGCCTCACTTCCAAATCCGCCCTACTTGGGCGGCCTAAACATGAGAACTTGGATTCTCTTGATCTTCACATGAACTGCTCCAAACATCACTTTCAAACTCCACTCATCTAATATACAAATCTCATGCAAGGAGTTTAAGCCATCAAGAAAGCAAGTGAAGATGTCTTGAAATTGTCAAAACCGAGTTAGAAAGTGCCTAAGTGATAAAATCCACTCACCACCTCCTAGCCCGCCCTTCCTGGGCGGCCTTGACCTCTATGCTTGGACAACTTCACCTCTTGCACAACACACTCTCCAAACATCAACCTTAAATCCGCTCAAGGAGAAAACTTATCAAATTTGCAATGCTTTGAGTTGAAAAACAATGAGATCATGAAGATTTAATGAAAGTTCATAAGTTTGAATGTATTTCAAGGCATTTGAGAGGTTTTTGATGCACTTTCATGAAGAATCCAAGGGTCATGTCCAAACCCGCCCTACCTGGGCAGCCTCAGGAGGGGGTCTTGGACTTTTTCTCCTGCCACATGAAACTCTCCACATGCTGCCTCCAGGACCGCTCAGGAGTTTAGATGGCATGATTTACAAGTCTACTTGACGAAAGATGAAGAAGATGGCTTTCAAAAGGTGAGATTATCAAGATTGACATGAAGGAAATGTTTGAAGTATGAAAATCCAAGGGTCATGTCCAAACCCGCCCTACCTGGGCGGCTTTGGCATGCAGACATGGACAATGTCTTCATCACCTCATGGATTCCTCCAGACAATGCCTCCAATCCCGCCCTTCTTAGGCGGATTTCACCAATGCAGAAGGACATCATCACCTAACATCTCCAAGTTTGCCTTCTCACTTCATAAACATCTCAAAATGGCTAAGTCTTAGGCAAGTTCAAGAGAAGGGACTTCATGAGGAGAGGAATGGTCATTAAATGTTGAAAATCCACACTACATCTCCAAACCCGCCCATGCTAGGCGGCCTTGAGCTCTATGTCTGGATAACTTCATCTCCTTCCACATGACATCCTCCAGACAACACTCCTAAAGCCGCTTAGGGGTGAAAACCATAAATTTGCAAGTATAAATCAATGTAATAATGAAGATGAACATGTCAAAGGTGAAATGAGCAAGTGCAAAGTTGTTTTAAGTTGAAAAATCCAAAGGTCATCCTCTAGGCGGCTTTAGACTCCTCACATGGACAATGTTACCTTCCACATGAATTTGTCCACACACACCCTCCAAACCCGCCCATGCTAGGCGGTCTTGAGCACTTTACCTGGACAATGTCATGTCATTCACAAGACACTGTCTGGATGACACCCCTAAACCCGCCCAGCCTGGGCAGATTTCACACCTTGACATGGAATTCACATCAAATAATCCATACTGTCCCTCTAAACCCGCCTAGGCACTTAGGCATGGATTTCATGCGAAAGGATATGTTTTGAAATGTCATTTTTTAATCCCACATGCATAAGTTGAATGTATTTTGTTGAAAATCCTTCATATCAAGTCTTAATTTGATGTGTTTCTTCTTGTAGGTGATGGAGGATCCAAGGAGGTGAATAGCGAGAGCTCATACATGAGAAGTTTGGAAGGTGGAGGAAAGTTGCTCAAGTTTGTCATCATCACCACATGGAGGAGAGCTCCTGCATCAAGTTCATCTTACTTTGAAGACTTCGTAGACATCAACGCCACGCATGAGGAGTCATCATCCAGAGTTGTCTACTTCATGTACACCCATCATATGCAAGTCTACTACAAGAAGAACTCTCATCAGGCACTAGTCTACTCCATGAGCCCATGCAACTGCCCAGAGGCATGATCCTGCACAAGCACAACAACATCACAAGATGAGAGATGAGCATGATCATCAAAGCGATCCATGAGTTACATCAAGACAACAAGAAGAAAATATTCTAAGTAAAGTGAACATGAAGTGAATCACACTAGTTCATTCAAAGATGTTGAGGTGGCACGTACACATCATCAAGCCAATCGCATTCTACCATGTAAGAGGGCCCACCATAGAGATGCTCCAAAGATGCTTATCACATTGGGAAACGTGCCTTCATTGCCTCTTTCATGTTCTAAAAATAGCAAATTTTGTAACAAACTGCCTTTTTGTCTCGATCTTGGCCGTTGATTGTCAAATCAATCCTGGCCCTTCATGTAATTTATGGAGTCTATAAAAGGCTCATTCTTCTCATTTGTAAGGGGAAGGGGATATGGGGAATAGATAGGAGATTAGAGATTAGGAGTAGAGATCAAGTAGGAGTAGAGTAGAGAGGGAGCTCTTCAAAGTCATGAAGAGAGACATGAGATTGTTGTAATGACACACTTCAAAGTAATACAAGCTCATTGTTGTTGTTTGGCATGGTGATTTTGTGGCTTTGAAATGTTAGCATGGTTTCAAGTTCTTGAATATGATGAAGATGTGTTTCCAAGTAGTTTAGATGATAAAGTAGATAGAGTTCATTGATGTAATGGATATATGCAATGATATTTGATGAATTCCCGTTGGTTCATGCTTTTGATGGCTTGTCGATGGTAAGTCATCATGTAAAGTTAGCCTGAACCACATCTTGCAAATAGTTCGATTGTTGATGCTCCTTCGAGTTGCGCCAGCTGTGGGTACTTTGGAGTGTGTCAACGATATGAAAATCCTTGGTTTATCCCTTCGAGATTGCACCTATTTCATGTAGTTGTTGCTCGTCATGGCGAAGTGAAATTTGTTTTTTTTTAAGGGAAATTTGTCTATCATAGCATCGTTCATCATGTCATTGTCTTTAGATTAGCCTTCTTAACTCTTGCCTTTTGCCTTTTCTTTTCATAGTTGATCAGAAGAAGTTCCATTTCACAAGGAAAGAGTAACTTATTTGAATGGAGAGATGACAATTCTACGTAAGTCCCTTTGTGACACAGCAAATCACATCACACCACCAAGGCTATTCGTTGCAAATCACGTACAAGGAACCTTGGAGCGTTCTTGTTTGATCACTTAGTTTAGCATTCGAGACGCTTTGTTCAAGAGAGGATACAACACTTGGTGTTTTATTCTAATGTTGTTGTTGTCAAGAAAACATCATCAACAGGACTCATCTTTTCTTCAGTTTTGAGTGAGGTTTCAGTTTTGCAGAAGGTGCAGTTTTAGCCGCTTTATGGAGGTTCAATCATTGACACGGGATCCGGAGCAGGGAGTTTTTTTTCTTCCATTCCCTTAAGGAATCCCGCATTTTCATGGTGAAATTTTCCAATCAGACTGTGAATTCTTTGATTTAAGCCTTTGTAGAGAAGTCAGGGAATGATTTTCAGGCCAACTGCACTGACTGGACGAGTAAGGACCCTGAATTGGACACCTCAGTCTTGGGGCGCATAATCCAGCAGGTGCTGGATTATGCGACCAAGGATAAGTTTCTTCCCTGGGCGCATATTCCAGCAGGTACTGGAATATGCGACTAGGAATATTCCTGCCGCACTTCCAGCCTTTCAGAGGGGTACTTAAACACTGATTGTTTTTTGAAATTTGCCCTAAGTTCTTGAAAGCCCTGTTGATTGAGAATCTTTTGAGTTCTGATCTGAGATTGAGTCCCCGATTGGGATCAGAAGGATATCCCCTGGATTGAACTTCCGGACTGGAGCTGTCGGGCTGGGAATTGAGTTCCATGGTGGAAAGATGAACATGCCAAGGAGTGACAGTCCTTGTTGAGTTCCGAGCCTGGTCGGGATGAGAATATGGATAAACCTTGGAATAGGATTCCGGGCAGGAATTCCTTGAACAAGACTCCGGGATAGGCGCTTTTGGACAAGACTCCGGATTGGACCTCCGGGATGGATTCCTGGATTGGAGTCTGGGAATGATTTCTTGAGTGGGACATGGAGTCTTGGAACGAGATTAGAATTGAGTTCCATGCCGAGAATGGAGTGGGTTCATTTCTTGAGGATGAAAAGACAAAACCCTTTCTTGAGGACAGTCCGGACCAGGCAGTTAGGGTTCCAAGCCTATGTAGGAGGGATTTGATGTGTTCACTTCCTCGATCACCGTTGAGCCAGTTCTGAAATCATGCCGGAGAGAATGGGATCAGAGCAAGAATCCAGGCTAAGTCAAAAAAGAGGGGGACCCAATTTGCAATTGGGGTTGATGTTGTAAAAGGTCACAACAGATCCCTGGGTGCATATTCCAGTAGGTATTGGATTATGCACCCAGGAACATTCCTGTGCCACAGTTCATTAGTCATCAGGAGGGGTACTTGAACATTTATTGTCTTGAAATTTGCTCTAAGTCCTTGAAAAACTCTATTGATTTGAGAATCTTCTGAGTTATGAAATGAGTCCTGGATTTGGATCAAAAGGATATCCCTTGGATTAGTCCTCTAGAGTGGGGCTACCGGCCTGGGAACTGAGTTCCATGATGGAAAGATGAACATGCCAAGGAGTGACAAGCTTTGTTGAATTCTGGGCCTTGTCGGGATAAGAATCTGGATAGACCTTGGAATGGGTTTCCGGGCAGGGATTCTTTGGAACAGGATTCAGGGATAGGAACTTCCGGACAGGACCCTTGGATTGAACTTCCGGACTAGATTCTTGGACTAGAATCCGGATTGGACTTCTGGATTGGGACTGGAGTCTGGAATGAGATTAGAACTGGGTTCCATGTTGGGAGTGGAGTGAGTTGATTTTTTAAGATGGAAAGATAAACTCCTTCCCGAGGATTGTCCAGGGCAGGCGGTTAGGGTTCCAAAGTCATGCAGGAGGGAGTTCTGGAACATTCACTACTTCAAGAATTGCCAATGTTCCCTGTGAGCTAACTGCTCGGACATTCTTTCCTAGCTTCATGGATTCGGGCAAGAAACTGCAAGATCAAAGCAAAAAAATGAAGGCGAAAGCGAGCAAAAGAGGGGGTCCCCATTTGCAATGGGGCGATGTGTGAAAATGTCACAATAGATTGCTTTCCCAATCGAGATCAGAGATGCAGTTGAAGTATGCCCATCCCTCCAGGCAGCCGAGAGAGCCACCGAGGAGTTACAATTCTACAATCTGGTAACTCATACATCTCGAGCCAACTTTGATCCATTCAATGCCACCCGGATAGCCTGCGGAAGAAAACATAGGCATAAGGTAGATTTGGAAGACCACTGGGTGAATGCTGAGGATGACCATGAGATTTGGAAAAGGATGTGTTCTCGACTGTCTGTGGATTTGATCAGGGTGACCGACATATTCCAAATTCCAAACCAAGTCTAGGATGATGGAAAACCAGTATGTCCTTTCTTCGAACAGGAGGAGGACAAACCTCTTCCGCCACTTATCTGGTCTAAACTGGAAGTCACTCATTTGGATGAGCTAATGGCACCAGTCTTGGCTGGGACACAAAATAGATAGGTCAGCATACTGAAAGGTTGCAGAGGAAGAACATCCGCCCAACCTATGACTTGATGGGAGACATGGAATCCCAATATTCCGACGAGGAAATGGCCGAGGAATCACCTGAGGAGGAAACAGTGCCAGTGAGACAAGAAGTCCAGGACAAGTCAGTTGAGAGTCCACCGGCAAAGAGAGTGAAGGCTCAGAGAGAGCCTGTCAGGAGATCAGTTCAGGAAGAGCAAAATGCAAGTAGGCCTCAATCTACTAGCACTTCGTCCGTCCGAGAGGTCAACATGTTTCCTAGTGACGAAGTGCAAGCTGCCAGGGATGGAGAACATGTTGAGGTGGAAGTGATCCCAAATGAACACAATGGAGGAAGTGATAGCGAATCCACCGAATCCAATCAGAGAACTCCTAGCGTGGTTGTAGGAATTCCTCGTGATCATTCCATGTGGAATCTTGGCGAGGTCAAAATTAAAGATATGTTGCATCATCCAGATTTCGCATTCCTGAACAATGAGTTCAACTCCGGCAGGGATCCCATGCCACAAGTAGTTTCAGTTCGACAGGAATCTCCACGCCAGGATAATCCACCTATAAAACCCAAGTGGCTGCAAGACAAATTGAAGAAGTCCGTTGCTAAGAATGATCCCGCCGCTGAACTAGGAGACTTCTTGGCCAGGATAGGGAAGGTCGTGGATCCAAAGAAGGCGAAGAAATATTCCAAGATCACCAGGGATGAATCTGGGTCTCGCCGATTGGAACTTGTCGTTCCAAAGGTGGACGGGGTAAAAGAGGACACGAATCCTGAGGATTATCACGTAGTGACACTTGACTTGGGACAAACAACAAAGAGGTAAGAGGTTGAGGAATTAGAGGATTCTGTGGCAGCCATCAAAGAGAGATTGAGGAAGGAAGAAGAAAAGAAATCCCAGTTGAAGAAGGAGAATGAGGAGTTGAGACAGTATATCCAACACCTTATGGGCCCGTTGTAGTCCACCCAAGGCACTACCTCCCAATCGGCCAGCATAACCAGGGATTCACTGGCGGAGATGGAAGTCATGAGGACAGCCGGCCAAGCATCCAAGGAGTGGATGGATAAAGTTTCAGACAAGGCTCATAAGTTCATGGACGACCTCATCCAAGTGTATGGATGGGTCATTGCTATCATGGACAAGACACAGGCAATCCTGGAGGTATGCCAGCAGTTCAGTGTTGTCCGGGAGGAGACCATCCCAAGGTTGAAGGCAGTCATGAACACACCAAGACAGGACTTGATCAAGGACAATGTCATCTAGGTGGATCAGGTATATGATTTCATCAGTTGGTGCTCAGCCTTGATCATGAAGAGAGATAACTTAGAAAGGATTGAGAGTGATGCTACTCAGGCCCACGCCATGCTGAGGGAAGTTCAGGACAAAATTCTTATCTCCATGGAGACCTGGTTCGGTCTGGATGTTCCACGGGATGGAGTTGTTGACATGGAGGAATGGAAGGTCAAGATGCAGGACGTTTATTTCAAGGCTGGATATCCCACAGAGGCATCTCATCTCAAGGATGCATCCACATTCCTCATCTTCATGAACAATATTCAGGAGCTTAGGGCTGATTGGGAGAATATTCTAGTCCCCTGTACCACCACTGCATCGGTCATGGAATTCAAACTGGAGAACATGCTTGGCATCCCCATGGAGGAACTGGAGGTTGTCCTGACTAAGTTTGAAGAGATGGAGACCAAGGAACAGGACGACCTGTTGGTTGACTAGTCAACCTGCTTCCCAGGCAGCTTAATTAGCCTGACGCCTAGGACATGTGGCAGCTTTCTACTTGTCTTATGACATACTCTCCACCTACTTTTAGGGTTTGCACATCATTTGAGGAAATCTGATCTTGTTTCACCTCCTTGCTTGTTAACTAGCCTATAAAAAGGTTGAGGGTGCCTCATTTGACTAGCTCTCTCTCTCTCTCTCTCATTTTCTACTATCTCCATGTTATTAGAGCACCTTAGGTGTTAGTCTTACTTCTGCACTTTTTTTTTTGAGCTGAACACTGCAGGATCAGCAGATTGTTGTAACAGACTTCCAAAGCAATAATATATGCATTGAAGAATGGTGTTCATGTATTCCTTTGGATTTTTGGCATGATCTTATTGATTTCCTGGAGCAAATCTGAAAGATATTGAAGTCATTTCTTGTATTTGCATGCTTTTGTTAGATAAATGTGATGGAAATGCTATTGTTGAGTGATTGAAGTTGATCTGTTCATACCATTTGTGATCTGTGGCTAGCAAATCGCTTTGTATGGTTAGTCTGAACGTAATCTATGCTTAACTTCGACTGTTTCTGTATGATCATTTCCATGTTCCATGACAGGACAGTGTGAAAATCCTTGCCTCCACCCTAGAAGATATCACCATCTCTGCCTAGTTGTTGTCGCATGACGAAGTAAAAGCGCGGTTCCAACATCAATCCTCACCAGTATCCTTTCCGTCATCTAGTTTTCTTAAACTCCCTCTCCGATCCCTCTCTTTTTCACTTTCTTTTTAATCGTTCTTAGGAATAGATTATAGAAGAGCCAATTGCAAAATCATTCACTTGTCCATAGTAAAAAGTCTGGTTGATCCTAAACCTTTTCTCTGCCGGAAGTAGAAGTTGCCAATCCTAGACCTTTTCCAGTCCAAGAGTTGAAGAATCCAGTCCTAGAGTTGAAAAAAAATCTTGTCCAAGAGTGGAAGAATCTAGGTCCGAGCCTCCAGAACCCTCTGAAATCCAAGTCTCTCTTCCTTGAGCCACTTAATCCATTTGCACAGATAACGTAAGTCCACCGCATGATTATCAGCAAATCACATCATCCATAGAGTTCATTCCCACGCATGTCAAGACCTGACACAAAAGGAACCTTGGAGCAGTCTCATTCGATCACGAAGTTCAGCGTCTGAGAAGCTTTATTCAAGAGAGGATAGAACACCCCCGTGTCCTATCCTAATGTTTGTTGCAGTCACAAAAACCGCATCAACACCTTCTCCCTTGTTTATTCCTAGTGAATGCTAAGAGATGAAACATGTCTCCATCACTAGATATCTTGGCATCCCTTTTGGTTTTGGTGTCACTTTGAAGAACATGTCAATGTGGTGTCTTAGGAACTTGAAAAAAAACTCAATGAACTAGACTAATCACTTCTTATCTATGGCTAGGTGCATTTAGGTGGCCAAAAAAATCCTTATGTTTGATGATGTGTACATACCATCATGTTGGCTCCCCTCAAAAATCTGTTAAAATCAGTTGACTCAACTTATAAGGAGCCTTCCGTAGGCTAAGTAGGGGAATAAGAGGGGTTTGCCTACCACTTCATTGTTGCATTGTATTAAACCAAAAGACTAAAGGGGCCTTCAAATCATATACCCCTTCTACCAGGGGGTGTGTTTAATGACCAAATGCATTGTTAGAGCTTTGGATGGTGAGAGGCCATTGAAACACCTGGTTCATTTTCACATCCAATCTACTACTGTTGTACACCATTGGAACTCTGTGAATTGGAATAACAAGATTCTTTTAGCACCATTCTTCAAAACTCGGGGCTTAGCGCCCTTCAATAACATCTAGAAGGCATGACAACTTGGCTCACAACAGTTGACTTGGTTTGATCAAACCTTAAGCCTAGGTCTAAGCTTTTCCACCTCTTTCTATCTGGTGGAATAAGCTGATCCAACAGGGTAACAAACCTCTTAGAATCCTCACAAATTTAAAGGCAAATGCCTCTATAAAAAGGGCATTCAAGTTTTCTGTGATATGAAGGATCTTTCTAAGGGCATTCACTAGTTAGAAATTACTTCATGTCAAATTGTCAATTGCTGCCCATCTCAAATTTAATTACCCACCACCAACTTGACCATTTTGCAATTCACCCAAATCTATTAAGCTTGCCTTCTAGTTTTGCCCGCATGCCCACAAGTTTTGGCACAGTCTAATGTCTTCGCTGCCTACCCTTTTCCCCCTAAGTGATCCTGGAAATCACAATTTTTGGCTTATGTCCCACAATGTTATTTCTGATACCTACCACCGTGTTATTATAAAATTCATTCAGAAGTTCCATTAAAATGCTATTTTTGTCAAATCTAAATTCCCTTTAGAAATTGAAGTTCAAATTATTAGTGCTAATTTGGTACTTTAGATGACTAATTTGTCTACAGTTCTCAAGGAACGAGTTGAAGCCTGAAGGTGAACAAAGGTCTTGAACGTCAAATACACCACCTTCAAACTCAGCTTCTGACCTTGGAAGGAAAGCATCAAGACTTTAACTTCAGATCTCGCAGCTTGCCAAAGTATATAATCTGCTTTCATCTATCTCCCATTGTTATGAACTCATATTTTATGATAACCTTTCTCTCTGCTGGTGGCTGCTTTCTGTTCTATTTCTTTTGTATGACTGGTTGCCCTTTGTAATTTTGGACAGTTACTATTCTTGGTTGTGTATATTGGACAGTTGTTTTTGGACTGTTTGTTAGATAGCAGTACCTCGTTGGACTGCATTCTGGAATCATTAACAGAAGGTTAATGCTGCTCTATTGTTGTTCTGTAGCTGTGTATGTCTATCTTTTACCCGCTGCGGTTGTATGTGACTGCTGGTCTTTGACTGCTACAAGAATTTTGTAAACATTTGTTATGATTAATACCAAAAAAGGATTGAAGTATTAGGGGATGAAGGTGCCTCTGTTTTTAATGTTTACTATTTGTTTATAAAAATCATTCATGTTTATTAAATTTCATATAAATCTTGTTATGCTGATGACGTTTTCTATTTTCTTATTTTAATTTGAAATCACTTGTTTCTTGTTTACTTTTTCTTTAGTCTCTTTGCCCTATCAATGTCACTCCACATTATGAAATAATTCCAATTCAGAAGCACACGATACAATGGAAACAAAAAAAAGTCTTTGAGTAAATAGTGTGAGTAACAATATTTTGAAAGTCCTTTTATATTATGATGATAAAGAAGTTCAAAGTTGTTTGAAAGCAAAAACTATTTCCATATCTACTGTAACATGCAACACTGAGTTTATTATCATATAAAGTCTGAAACTCACCTCAAAGATAAGCAGCATAGAGATACTCCACCAGGAATATGCATTCGATCTAGATTTTGATGATTGTTTGAAATCCAAAGAGTTGCATTATCCCTTGCTGTGAGCATTTGCAAGAAGCTTCCAGCTGATGCGGTAATTTTAAATGGAAGCCGTCTTGATATTTACAAGTCTTCTTCAGTATAGGGAGTCTAAGGTGACATCTTTTTGACATGCATTTATTATATTTTAGTTACTAGCTTGGCTAAAGGAATGACATTGCAACGATTCTGCATTTGTTATTGTTCTGTGATCATTGTGATCATTCTATGTTAGAACTTTGAAAATAGTTGCCCAGAAATTATTTCTTTTTGCGGATTTGTTATGATTTTTTGATTGGAAAGTGGGAGAGCATACTTCTATTTGCTTTTCATGAACTGAGTTATTTTGACTATACATAACATACTGCTACTGCATTCTGTTCTTGCAGTCTTGGGCAGGGACTCCAGCTGCAGTGTAGCCCTTCTTGTTATTGTATTAAGCATAACGATAATTTTTTATTGTATTAAGCATAACGATAATTACAGAATACATAGGAACAGGAAAAGCACCACACTTGACTTGAGGGTAAGATAATATGTTACACTTAATGACCAGTTACTTCTATGCAACACTTTACAGTGTTACGCTATACACAATCCTCAAATTAGGTAGTAGAGCTATTGATACAGTTCCTCAATAATTTTTCTTAAAACATGTAAAGGATTTCCTTCCTGGCCTTTTTGAATCGTTACTATCCAACGGTTCTTGATTTGAGCATCATCTCCAACAGTGGGAAGTTCTTTATAGTCTCTGACATCTTTCTGTCCAGTGATCACAATAGTAACTATCGATATTCCTCCACTGATATTGCTCTGTATCAAGCCCGAAGGAAGACAAATGTTTACAGGATTAGTTCCTGATGCATAGGAGCCTTGAACCACAGCACATATGATGATTGCACTTAAGGAATCTGACATGTTGAGTGATTCGTCCAGCATTATGCCTGCTTCATTTATATGAATTGCTCTGTTTGTGTCAGCACCAATTACATGGCGAAATTGGTTTGTGTCTAAAATTGCCTTGGCTTGGCTACTTGCTTTCCCAATTACACTTGTAACCACTGAGGGTAGTTTCTGATTTTGAGAAGAAAAAAAAACACCAACCAGTTTCAGTTCTAACACAGCATCTCAGATGCTAATTAGATCAAATCTTTGCAATCTAGAAAATCTTTCCTATTTAGTACTGCATTCAAAATGTCAATGAAAAAGATTTTCTTTCTTCTCTTTAAAAAAATGAAAACTGTGTCCAGGTTTAGGGATTTAATACCTTTAAGCTATGAATACAACGCCATATATGACCTCCTGAAAGATGTAAACATCTTAGTCCCATCAACTTTTCAACACCAGTTAGCTTTGGCAGTTTCTCACATCCATCAATGACAATCCTCTCGGAACATTTTAGAAGCTCAAGGCTTGGCAACTCTTCAAGCTCCCCACATTTGTCTATATTCAGTGTTTCAAGATTTGGCAGATCAAAGTTCCCTGATACCCTTTTCAATTGTTCACACAACCTTAACTCAAGACAATTCAATGTTCTCATGACTGTTAAATCCACTTGAATTAGATGTGGCATGGAAGCAAGGTGAAGAGACTCAAGGTTGGGACAACACTCTCCACTAATTGAGACCTTGGATACACGTTTTATGCCACGCATCTCCATTGTTTGCAGATCACACATACATCTGTCCGTGGCAGAATCATAAATTGTTGGTTCTCCATTGTTAATCAATTCTACTTCACCACTTGATGCAAAATACGCCCTGAAAGAATTGCCCAAAGTGGCGCATATCCATGCAAAATACCTCAAAGCTGAAGAATCAGTTGACTCCCTGTTCAAAGTGAGTTCTCCAGTTAATGTAAAATACCTCAAGAACAAACTTCGAAGCTTGGTGAGTCCTCTAAGGGATTTGGATAAGGCTCTCCCATCAACTTGCATTTCTTCATTTCTTCCAGTTAGGACTAGCTTTTCCAAATCATTCAGCATTCCTACTGAATTTGTGCACTCTGCCAACGAGCATTCATGAAGCACCAGCTCTTTGAAATTGACAGGGGCCTGGGATACAAATAATTCGTTTAAGACAGTAATTTCCTAATGGTAAACAACCCAGAAAAATATTATCACAAAATGCTTGATAGTGCTTCATTTTGAATAAGGATGAACTAAATACCTGTGAATTGTTCTGCCATAATTCCCTGAGACGTGCAGAGAAAATTCTTAAACCCCGCAAATGTTGCAGAGGGATCCAAGAGGGCAAGCTTGGCTGTTCACACCCATCTAGTTCAAGCCAGAGCAAAGAAGTTCGTCTCTGATCTAAATTCCTAAAAAGTATGTAATTTGAGAAGCCATAGAACTGTCAAAGAGTGAATTGAGAGACCTGGAACTAGGGCCACTGGTTTCTCTGAGGATGTTCTCAAATCCATTTGATTCCTGTGATCCAAACAGAAATGCTCAGGCTTTCTGAAAACTGAATATCACCAATATTAGGAGTAATATAGAGGAAGAAGCATACCAAGGATTGAGGACGCCAGTTTCGACGAGGAAAGCTTTGATTTGCCATTTCTCTTCCGACATCCCGGATGAGGTCATGCATTTTTAAAACAAGCTTGTCGTCAAATTCATATCCTGCCAAATAATTTTCAGCTATATGCAGGAGACATTTGCGTTCTAATTTTTGGAGTGCCTGTTGGGCTTTCCATCCACAATCCTCCCATATTCTAATGGCCATGGATTTAGGCTTTTCAATGAAAAAACATGCGATGTCCATAAACATCTGTCTTTCCTCTTCATCTAGTGTGTCAACGCTAATTTGAAGTCTCTCTTTTATGCCTGGATTCAGCTGCTTACGAATTGCCTCCAAATAAAAGTGCCACTTGCTTTTATCAGCTTCATCACGAACAAGCCCACCAAAGAGTTGAAGAGACAGAGGTAAAAATCCACTCTCTTCGACAAAACTGTCAACCAAATCTTCGTAACCAATGGGTGGATGCGCTTGCCTGAACGCTTGACAACAAAAGAGCTCTCTGCTATGTCCTACACCCATTTCCTTCATCTCATAACCATCAGCAACGTTGGCATCTTTTAGAACTTGCACATCACAGGTGGTTACAATTACCAAACATCCAGAATTCATGCTATCTAGATCCAACAGAGCATTTAACTGCTCCATGCGATCAATGTCATCTAAAACAATAAGGAATCGCCAATCTCTTCTAATTCGACCAAAGGCATATCTTAGATAGCTTATTCCTTCGTCTGTACTTGTAAAGCTGGAATGATCTTCGTCGAAGAGATCTTTGAGGAGCCTACGTTGCAGCGAAGGTAATTCACCTCTGGCAGACGCTTCTCTCACATCAACCAAAAAACTTGCTCGATTGTATTTGGAACGGTATCTGTTAAACAACTCTTTGGAGAGAGTTGTCTTCCCCACTCCACCCATTCCATAGATGCCAACAATCTGAGCCTTCCCTTTGCCTTATTCATTCACCCCGAACGGGCTTTCAAAATCTTGTAGAAGTTCACGAAGGCACTCACTTTCAAGTTTTTCTACAAGCTCGGAAAGTCCCACTGGATATTTGTCAACATACAAAAATTCTGTCCTCCGTAATTGTTTTTGCACAGCTGACACTACTCGTTCACAGTTAAAGTCACTTTGCAAGGGAAAAGGGGATTTGATAAGAGATCAATTTTACTGACTAAAATCAACAAATTTTGATGTATGAAAACATAAAGTAAGTAGAAGTATCAATTAGAATGAAAACATATAAATCTTACCTCAAGTAGTTTGATTTCACAGCCTGTGATAAATGAAGCTGAGCGAAGGGCTTGCTTCCACTCATCAAGCCTGCCTAAGTACCATCCCTTTTCTTCGTATTTGATGAATGCCGCCGCGTACATTCCATTTTCTATGTGGCGGAGATCAGAAGGCGGCACATCGAAATAGAGGGGAATAATTATGGCTTCAGTACGCAACATGAAAACCAGCTCCTCTAAACACGAAGGGGAGTCTGCAAATCTTTTGGAGAAGATAACAATGTGAAAACCAGCAGACCGGATGGTTGTCTTAATAGTTGATGGAAAGAAATCTCCAACTTCTCTCTCTTGGGAATGAAGAAACACCCGTAATCCCAACTTCTCAAGTGAATTGTAAAGCGGAAGAGCCAGAGTTTCTTTGACATCTGGTCCCGTGTGATTAATGAACACATCAAACACATCAAACAATCTAGAAGGCTGAGGGGCTAGTCCAGAGACAGCAGTGTGTTCCACAATTGGTGTGTGAGAAGAGGAAGAAGATGCCATGGAATTTGAGAGCTCCAGTGGATATATCCTTTGCATTTCCTTTTGCACAGTTAACACTATTTGTTTGGAGTCGGTCGCACTTTTCAAGGGAAAACGGAATTCGATAAGAGATCAATTTTGTTGAGTAAAATCCAGCAGTTTGTAGAAAGGGTCAATTAAAATTAGTATAAATATTGTAATAATAGAATTTATTTTTTAATAGAAAAATTTAATATAAATAAAGGTTGAAATAATATATGTTGTAATATTTTTTATTTTGTCTGTTAGATTTTTTTTAAAATTTTAAATATTTTATTTGTTTTATTTTTCCAATATTTGACATCTATATTTTAATAAGACTGTTTGTGTAGAAGTTTTAAACATAAAATAAAATAGATATGAAATTGTCAAAGTTCTTTTGCAAATTATATATTTGGAAATTTGAACCACTGTAACTAACATTCAAAATGTATAATTTATCTAAATTTTATCATACATAACAAATTAATTTTGATAAATTTAATTTATTCAATTAAATTTGTCAATTAATCTTAAATTAGGTAAATCCTATAAATCCAAAAATGCTAATAATTTAGTAATATTAATTTCCTTAATTAATCAACATTATTTGATCAACATTCTATAAAATTTGAAGTCTTATACATTTTAAATGATTGACAAATTTGTGAGAATATAAAAAACACAAGATATTTTCCTAAACAATATGAAAAATATATAACTACAAATATTTAAATCATTCATATTTATATATAATAATAAATTCTTTAAACATAATTGACTAAAAACTAACTAAAAATTGAATTTTCCTAAATTATAACTTAATTTTGATTTGTTATATTGAAAAAGACAATATTCTAAATACCCAACTAGATTAGGATGAAACAGAAGGAAAATAATTAATATCACACTTATTTTAAAGATTACAAAATCTAATCCTAAATATTGATTCAATTTTCAAACTAAAAAATTTACATATTTCCTTTAAAGAAAATAAGTTTTATTTTTAAAAAGATAAGAATTAATTATTTAACTAATAAAAAACTAATAATAATTTAAAAAGTTTGTAATTTTGCTCACTAAAATCAACAAATTTTGATATACAAAAAGATATAAGTAGAAGTATCAATTAGAATAAAAACACAGGAACTTGCTTCCACTCCATAAGCCTCTCTACGTACCTTCCCCTACTTTCGTAATAGTCGAATGCCTGGCCGTACACGCCCTTTTCTATGTGGCGTAAGTCCGAAGGCTTGACCCCATAAAACACAGGGATAATCTTGGCTTTAGTCTCCAACAGGAGAGCCAGCTCCTTCAAACACCAAGCAGAATTTGCATATCCTGGGGAGAAGATAGCTATATGAACTCTAGCAGATCTGATGGCGGTCTCAATACAAGATTGAAATGAAAACCCAAATTCTGTCTCTTCCAAAGAAAGAAACGTGTGTATTCCAAACTTCTTAAGAGATTCGTAAAGCTCAAGCGCCAGAGTTTTTCCAACATCGGGACCTCTGTGGTTGATGAACACATCGTATAATCTTATAGATTCCTCTACTTTCCTCTTGTTGCCGGGAGGTTCCAGTTCAGGAAATACTGCAGCGAAAGCATTATGTACCTCTTTTCGTTTATGAGATGAGGAAGAAGACGCCATGGATGAAAGAAGGGGACTCGGGAATTAAAAGCTAAGCAAGCGTTGAGGAAGGTGGATTTGTAAAGAAGAGGAAAAGCAAAATGAGTTGCAGTTGATGAGAGAAAGCACATATAGGCTAATGCAGGCAGGTTTCTTGGTTAGTTTGGGGAAACAAGAAGGGAAAGAGAGATGGAAAACGCGTAGCGTAGAGACAAAGCTCACCGACTTCCATGAAAAGTCAGATTGTATTTTATTTAATTATTTAAGGCAGTTAACCTGATTGAAGGATAAATGTGTGAACAATATTTGTTTGAGGCCCTTACTTCTGAGTCCTTATAGAAAAAGAATAAGGGATGTTGAAAAGAAAAAAAATTTCTCTTAACTATATACGGTAAAAAATGCAATAAAATAATAAATAAATTATTTTAGATAAAATATATCTACAGCACATATCTTCCAATTTGTTTTTTTTTTTTTAAATTTTTTATAAATTATTGGCACCTATTCCAATTTGTTTTTTATTTTTTTATTTTTTATTTATTTTTATTTTTTATAAATTACTGGCACTTAGAATGCAAGCGCCATGCATTGAATTTTATTTTATTTATTTGCTATTTTTTTATTTTTTTTGGATTTTTGTTTACTGGTTATAAGAATCTGAATCTTTCAACCCTTGCTATGATTGTAGAATGCCTCTCGGTGTAATAATAAATAAATTATTTTAGATATAATAGTATATAAATATGATATAAAATTGACAAATATAATAAGAGTATTTAGTTTTAGATTCAACAAGTGTTGGTTTTATTTTAATGCGTGTTTACTTCACTTTATTATTCTTTTTCTATCAAGTCCAATATTGTGAAGCTTCAATAGATTAAAAAATGACTTGCAGTCAATTCATGTTTAGCCTTGCGTCTACAACTTCAGATCTTATTTAATAGTTCAAAACATGTATTGTAGCTTTGATCCTTGTACTTTTAAGTCCTTAGATTCTTGTTCACCTTTGCTATCTCAAAATGATAGTGCTTATTGCTACAACTAAATATGGTGTACAATTACAAGTCCTTGTTACAACATTAGGGCATTATTGTAACATTGGGTTTCTAAGTTATAATCTTGGGTTTCTCAATAAATATTGTAATAATTTAAAAGTATCTATGTAAATGGTCACCTTGATGACCCGTAAGATTGATCCCAACACATGGCATGAGGTGTAAGACCATTCAAACAAGAGTTACATGTTGACCAAATCTCCTTAAAAGTGGTGTTCCAATTTATAAAGTTGAAAAGTCACTTTTTTTGTTTGGTGGGAGTTGAGTTTGCTTGCATTACAAGTTTGATTTAACTTGCAAGTTAATCTTGCTTTTAAAGTATGATATTCTTCAGAGGTATTTTTCTTTGATTTTATTTTATTTTCTTTAATTGAGTAGTCATGTTTGGGGTGCTTAACTTAAGCTTAAAGTAGTAGGATCTTTATCCTTCTTTTTCTAGGAGGAGGGATAAATGATAAGTTTTGGAGGTGTAAATAAGTCGTTTTTCTGTCTAGATTATAAGAGGTTACTACTACATCAGATGTGTAGACTAGATTAATGTATTTAACATTTTGTTTTGGATGATATAATAAAGGATATCTAAGGTCGAATCCTAACTGGTGACTCTTAGTCTTCCACTTTTTGGTTTCTAGTGGTATTTTTTAAAGTTGTTATCTAAATGTTAATGATCGTAAGGAGCTAAGTATTAGTACTAGTTGGCTCAAATGCATGTTTGAGAAATATCTGTAAACTATCTAAAATAATAAAAAAACACAAAGGGGGATCTCATTTGATTCTAGGTTTTTTCTTATAAAGCTTTTTGCAGAGTATATGTTATGTCAACTCTTTTGTTTTTATTACTTTCTTGTTGATTTCCATTTCATTTTAGTTTGATATAAGTAATACTTTTTTATTTTAACAATACTTAAGATCATCTTTAAGGCATATTTATTATTCCTATTGAAAGATAATAACGATCATATTTAACATTTGCTATTAGAGCTTGTATTGGATTGATCCTATTAAGAAGAGATGCCCTTTTTAGAGTGGGTTCTTAGGTTGGAGTGAGAGCATTTCATTTTTGTTGCAAGTATGATTTGAAAATCAATTTTAGTGGCAAATTTATCAAGGTTGGAGATAGAAAAGTTTGATGGTAGGCAAATTTTTTGTTAGTGCTAAACTATACCTAATATATTTAAGCACATGGCTTTAAGCCACCTTAGGTGCTAGGTGTCAAACTTGGAGAGTTGTATTGGACTCTCCAAGCTATTTTGTAGTCTTTAACTAAAAGTGGACGCATTAGGTAATTGTATATATAGTCATATGTTTCATCACATGTTATAGTTGTATTGCATCAATGTTTCATGTTTTTGATATACTCTTTCATTCTTATTTCACCTTCTATATTATTCTTTTTATCTTATAATTTGTATTGACTTGTGTATATATATAATTAATTTACATACATTCATTATTTTTGCAGGTACCCTACTTGAGTAGATTTTTACATGATTGTCACTACAAGTTTTCATCATACAAATGTTAGATCATTTTTGTGGTCTTCAACTAAAAGTGGACGCATTAGGTATTTTATATATACTCATGTTTCATCACATGTTATAGTTGTATTGCATCAATGTTTTGTGTTTATGATATATTTTTTCATTCTTGTTTCACCTTTTATATTATTCCTTTTATCTCATAGTTTGTATTGACTCATGCATATATAGTTAATTTACTTACATTCATTATTTTTCCAGGTCCCTACAAGTAGATCCGACATGATTGTCATTGCTCATCATACTGTAAATGTTAAATCGATTTTGTAGTCTATACTCATATATTTCAACATGCTATAGCTGCATTGTATCAATGTTTTGTGTCTTCAATATATTCTTTCATTCTTAAATGTCACCTTCTATATTATTCCTTTTATCTTATAAATTGTATCTAAACAAACAATTTTTTGAATCTCCTCTATGCAACCAGCAATGCTCTACCACTTGCGCCCAAACCTATTCTTTCATTTTTCCCAAATTGTCCTTTGGAATTCTTGGAGAAAAATGAAAAAAATCTTAATTTATTCTTCCAATTGTGCCATTCAAAGTTGTTTCTCCCTCTTCAATGTCTTGCTGCTATAGATGCCTTTGAAAAATCAATAAAATAAGAAATAAATCCATCCCTATTCACCCACAATTGGAAATTGAAGAGTCACTCATTGTTTGCCCAAAAATCACTAGCTTTTTCCTCCATTTTAGCCACCCAAATGAATAAATGCAATATTAAATTGTAAATGAGGGAATACTAACAATAAAATATTATTTTCACACTTCCTAAGGTGTTCAAGTTGATTAAATAAAATAAATTTATTTTATTATTTTTTTCACAAGCCCCTTCTATCATGGTAAATGAACCCCTTCAAAGCCTAGGACCTTGAATTTGTGAAATATAATAATTTTAAAAATCACATTGAATAAATTGGTTGCCTTTCATTATTGAAGTGAAAGCCAAGTCCTCACAAATGGAGATTTTTATCCTCCCAACACTTAACAAATTGCTCCTGAAGCTCAAACCTACACCAAAAAATGTTGAAATCTGAACATAAAATAAAATATTTTTTTTGGTGATGCAAGATTGCCCATTCACCCCAATGCTCCTACATCATATAGAGTTACAAATTTATTAAAATTAACTTGATAATTGGAAGGATATAGTGAATTTGGTGGAATGGATACCCCTCATACCTTGACTCTAAAAAGAAGAGACAATAATTCACACACTTGATACCATAAATACTAAAATATTTGAAAACCCCAAATTAAAAAACAAAAACAAAAACATAGGAACAAATACACGCCTTATCATATTAACTTGAAAAACATAGAAACAAATACACGCCTTATTATATTAACTTGAAATTTGGATACAGTTACTAACATATGATGTTTTAATGTGAAGCCACATAGCGCTAATAACTTCTTAAACTAATAATATATGGGTGTTACCTCTATGCCTTCGCTTAAACTAAATTAATGCCTTGTTGCAAATGGATTCATCCACTTATAGACCACGTCATTGCTTATTTTATACAATTTCATTGTATCCTTATATGAATATAAAAATTAAATTTGAAAAAGCATGTTATGAATTCCACAAATATACAATAACGTAAAGGGAGAATTTTGAAATTTGAAAACTTATAAGCCTCTAGTTAGAAATGCCAACGATTCCAGCAGTGCAATTAAATCGTGGAAGGCCGCCACAACTCTTTCATCTTCGCCCGTCGCTAACATTGCTTTCCGTTGTTTAACATTTGGATTGCTGCCGAATCTCCTTCCTACGCAGTATATTGGAAATGCCGAAGAACCCTCTCTGCAAACAGCTATCTGTACCACTTTCACACCACTGCTTCCACTTTCCTCATTATTGCTCTCATTTTCTTCTTCGTACCATAAGAATGCTGCATTGAACAAATCTGGTGAAATATTGTCCCAGTCTGAATCTTTCTCCAACAGCAACACAGTAAGATTTGCCAACGACAAAGAGTCTACAATTGGCTCCACAATATGAATTACCCTTCCACGTATCATCATTTCCCATGGGCATTTCTGCAAATTCTATTGTTTGCAGAACATTCCATTAATCAGCATAAACATTTACATGACAATAATAAGCACATTGGATTTTGAATAGCTTAAATTATTACCTGCATTGACGAAATGCAAGGTTTGAGAGGCGATATGGTGTCACATGTCAGAATAAGTGGCACCTCCGCTGTCAAAACCTGCAATGATTTACAGTGTTCCAAACCTTGAATTATCTTAACTTCGGGGCAGCCTTGGATTTTAAATTCTTCCAGGGAAACCAAATCTGCAAAGCTTGGGAGCTCGTCCAACTCTGGGCAGCTATATATTTCCAGCCTGCTAAGATTTACCAGACCACCGATACCGCTCATGGTCTTCAGCATTTTGCAAGCACATATTTCTAAAATTTTGAGCGATTGCGGCAGGATTCGGATCTCCGTTAGTTGGGGATTTGCTACCAGACTCAGAGTTTCTAAACTTCCAGGTCGGGAATTTGTCGGCCACCTCATTTGATAACAGTTAGTTGTATAAATTTTCTTTCAATATACGGCTTAAGTAAAATCATAGAATGGCATTTTGAATGTTTTATTCAAATCTGGCGATCACCTAACAGGTTGAGACATATTAAATCATCCAAGAAAATTATTGTAATGATTGCATACTAAATAAGTCTTAAAGAAAACTAAAAGCTCGTAGAAAACAGGTCGCTAAAAAACATGAAAAGAAAAAGGATACTTACAATTTGTTCGGAAAATATGGTTGCAGGCTTCCATGCTCCGTTATACTTGGCTGTGCAAAGACATTATTCAACTTTATTATCTGCCATGATTCTTCTTTACATATTTTACTAATTTCAATTTTGTTTTTAAAAAATAGAGAGAAGAATATCATGAGACATTTACCCTCAAATTGCAGGCATGAGAGTTGGAGGCCTGTTTGCCTGTGATCTCGAAGTTGGAAGAACCAGCACCGCCAAAAGGCAATTTCCTGAGTCCTGAAGCGCGTATCCTTACTTGCTCTAAACGATCGAGGCAGACAGATTGGGGTAAATGTTCCAACTGAGGACAACCATCAATCAGAAGACTAATCAAGCAGGACAGGTTCCAAGAGAAGACGGCAAGCTTGCCAACATCGGACTCCCAATTCTCAGCTCTTCCAAATTGCGCAGTCATCAATGTTAGTTGGTAAATCCCTCATGCTGGTGCCCTCCACAAAAAGTCTTGTCAAAGACTCCTGATTTGTGATTTGATGAGGCAACTCTTCCAATTCATGACATCTTGTCAGGTCCAGATACTCTAGCGCAGTGATGTTTTTCAGCACATCTAACCTCAACTTTAGCTTCCAACAAGATGATAATCTCAGACTCCTCCAGTTGCCCGCAATTGCTCAAATCTACGTATTGCAGGTTCCTTAAATCCCCAAAACGATGAGGAAGTGAAGATAGCATCGGACAACATGATAATCTGAGATATTCCAGACATATCAGCTGCTCGAAAGAATGTGGCAACTCCTTCAATTGCTCGCAATTGCCCACATCTACATGTCGCAGGGCCTTTAAATCCCCAAAACGATGAGGAAGTGAAGATAGCATTGGACAACATGATAACTCTAAATGCTCAAGCGATTTGAGAGCACAGAGCTCTTCCGGCAGATAGCTACCACGAAAGCTGTAGTCTAAGATTATCTTTTTCAAATGCTGAAGGTGCTTTATATGAGAAGGAAAAAAATTTAGATCAGAGCTCTGCGTAATTTCCAATTCTCTCAACTGCAAAGGAACCTGCAGGCAACCAAATTTCAATTCAATTCAATTAGAAAAGCATGAAACGTTTTAAGTTATGGAAGTATTCTTTTATAATCTACCAGAAACAAAATACTTATTACCACATTGTCCTCCCATATCTCTTCGAAGTTGAAGGAATTTATATGTGTGGTTTGTTTTTAACTGTTAAACAGGATGTTCTGTGTTTAACTATTACATCTGCTGAAATTCACTTAAACATGTTATTTGAAGGAAAAACGCATATACGGAACTCAAACATACGCAGAATATTAATTTTTATCTTAACAAAGAGAGACCTTTACAAAATGCTCTTGCTGCTGCTTTACAATTATTTTTCATCCCCTATTTTTATCTGCTGCGGTTGATCTATATTTTCTTCATCCCTGCTTTTATCTGCTACTGCCTGTATTTTTTTCATTAATCTTCTCCTTAAATTTACAGCGGTGCAAATTACATTGCATACCCCCAAAAAAAAAACCTTGCATATTTAGCCGATAGGCTTATCTGTAGGAGAACAACTGCCAGAGTATTTTTTTTCAGATGTCAGATAACCAGTTTTGTTCGATATTCCGGTTACTTGAGAGATTTTACGGCAAAAGTGACAATTCATTTGTGATAAGTCTTGAAACTTAAAATCCTGAATCTTGCAGCGCGCATGCCAACACCTTACGCGTCTGGGATTAATCTGCCTGTTACATGTTTGGGAATATGAACGCACTCCAATCTTTCTGGATTGAATCTGTACCTTACAAGTTTGGATAGTATTCACATTTCTTGTTCTGTATTTCAGAGAAAAGAAAACAAATTACATATCAACGGTGATGGATGCCTATGAGTACGATACACTAAATTGCGGCATGACCACAGCGAAGAGTGTCGCACATGCAAAGAAATTTCTCGATTCCACCGGCCCAATTCATAAACTCATTCTCTTTAGTTGCTCCCATCTTCAATTGTAGGATCGCTGGTGCGCAGTTCGAATCCTCTGAAGGCGTTTGTGTAAAGACTTTTCAAGTCCGTATTGACATTGCTCAACAGTTTTCTTTCAAGCAATCTTTTTCCTGCCTTTTTTGAGGTTTGTTTTTTTCAACCAGCTGCCCTTATGCTTAACTAATTCTCAATTTATTTTTTGCCTTGATATTTTCAACTTTCTGTAAGTGTTTTTTATCCATTTTACAGAACCCGTTCTCCCTGGATGTGTGTGACCCAAAATTAAATGCTGGTTTAGAAGATAATGTGTGAAATTGTTTCAAAAGGCTTCAGCTCTAGTTTTTATTTTTAGTATAGAACATATATATATTTATCTGCAAATAAGAAGATAATGGCAACAGACAAAGTTGTGTCTGCAAACAAGAAAATTATTGGACTTTATCTTCGAAGACTTTATATTTGGATCGGATGATCTGTTTTGTCTAATTATCTCACACCACTATGTTATTTTTTGTATTTTAAGTTTTCCAAATTAAAAAAAAAATGGCAGCAGACAAAGTTGTGTCTGCAAACAAACAAATTATCGGACTTTATCTTTGAATATGACGATGATATATTTTGTCTGTTTGAAATGATTAAGCAACATAGAATTGAATCTAGACTGCAGAATGTTTAGAAATATACATTCTTAATAGCAAATCAACAAAAAAAAAATTGGCAACAAGACATTAATAAAATTAAAAATTAAGCAAGGTAAGTAATTCAAATGCTCCAAAATCGTACTACATTTTCATTCTGCTTTTAATAGCTGTGGATATGGCAGTTGTGGCAAGTGTTATTCTTTTGCACTGCCTGAGGACTCTCCCCTTTGTGTGAAGTCCTCAACAACTAAATAGTTTGTTAAAGTAGAAATGAAGATACACAAAAATTACTACTCTTTTCACTTTTTCACTTAAAATTAAACGTAACAAATTGTATTATTTATTTTTTAATAAAAATTAATTATTTTTAATTTTAAACAATTGAACTTGGATTTGCTCAAATTGTCACTATGTATGAAAAAACAGGTTAATAAATTGGTATAATGCTCCTCTAAACTCACATAATATTTTAATTTGCCAAGTGACAAATATAATGTTTTAGATTATATAACAGGGATATCTTCAATCACACCCTTTACAATAGCAATTGGTTGGTAAGCTATTTGGAGGATGGTACTAGTGGGTTGTAATCTAGTGAGAGATAATGCCTTCAACACCTCTACTAACATAACATTAATAGCGGTCCCTAAATTCACTAATATATTTAAAATTTTCATTCCTTCTATAGCAACTATGATCACATGGCTGCCTAGATCACCATATTTTGGTGGGAGGAGCTTCTGTAAGAGAAGGTCAGTTAATCAACCCTTTGCATGAATGACATTGGGGTATCTCTTCTTTCTTCCTAGGGTTTTTATGCATAACTATTTGATGAGTTGGTTGAGATTTGGAATTTCCTTTATAGTTGGCAGTAAAGGAGCCTCAATATTTAACCATTTAAGTTCTTGGAAGAGCTTTGACTCACTAGGAGACACAAGCTTCGGAGATGGTTTTGGAGTTGATGACATTCT
Organism: Cunninghamia lanceolata; assembly: GCA_027924645.1. Lineage (NCBI taxonomy): Eukaryota > Viridiplantae > Streptophyta > Pinopsida > Cupressales > Cupressaceae > Cunninghamia > Cunninghamia lanceolata. Next base: position 29,552,655 of record BSBN01000021.1, read on the forward strand.
CAACCCCTTTGGGAATGAAGCTAGCTATAAAGTGGTTCTAGAGTGAGGCACTAGAGGAGCATCAAAAATAGGCTTTAGAGAGGATCCAAAGTGTACTTCGAGAGGAATATTAGATGGGATCTAGAGAATATCTAGAGAAGAATTAGACTCTTTTAGTTTATTTTTGAAAGAAATCATTTCTTCCTCCTTAGTGATCTAGACTATAGTTGGAGGAGAAGGTTTTGGTGAAATCTTTCTTGATTGTAGTTGGATGTTTTTGCAATGAATAGCATTGACACTAGCTATATTTTCTTGGCTCATGGTATAGATAGGTGTGGCTTGTCTATTGCTTTAGGATTGGCCACAAGTTGGGTAGGAAGTTGTGGTTACATGGTTAGCTCAGCTTGAGGCTAATTTTGTGTGTTTAGACGGGCAAACATCAAAGTTTGCTACTAGTTTTGAAACCGTCTTGGTCCCTAATAAGGTTGATTGTATTGTGGATTCCACTATGTCGAAATGTTTAGATGGAGCCACTATTGTTGCTATTGATTCGACCACTAGGGATTAGACTAAGGTTGGTTGGTCCATTCCTAGGATCCCTAAGGATAAGGAGCATTTATTGGGTAGGCCATGGTGTAGACCAAGGGTTATTGTTCCAATTCATAGGTAACTGTTAGGACTATTGGTTTGGAAGTTGATTATAGGTAAAAATGCCACCCCACCTCTATCCCATGTAATAAAGTTCTTCCTTGATTGGAGAGCTCTCATTTTTTCTAGTTTGTAATGGCACGGAGTATAGCACATTGCTTTGTGGGGTGGGTTTTCTCATAGACATGACAAATGTTTGTTTTATCCAGAGGACATTCCCTTAAGAGGTGTTTATTTTGACACCTAGGGAAATGAATCGATAAGGCTTTATAGTTTTATTTTTGGCCCGAATCCATCCAACATTATATTCAATCGAACCAAAATATGTTTTTAATTTTGTGATTTCCTCCATCAATTGCCCTATCTCATCGCTACCCTTTGCATGTTTAAATTTACTAACTGCATCACTGAGTGTGCATGTCACATAACTTGCACAAAAATAATTGAAAATGTAATTTTTTTTTGAATGTATAAATAATGAAGCATAGAACAATCCTATGTAATTTTGTTTTAAATTTTGATAAGTGCATCAAAAGTTATATAAAGGAAAATCAATACATATGTAATTGAAGAATATGAGGACACTATTCAAAGAAAATAAAAATAAATATGTTAACTTATTAAAAAATTTTACAAAATATATGGTTGGAAAACTAAGAACTAGCTCGTCGTTTTGTTGTAGGTTTCATCAAAATTTTGTTATAAAATGAGTATATCTGACGACATTGAAGTTCAATAATGTTATTGACAATGAAAAACACGTCTATAGGAGGTATCATAGAGGTGGACAATCCTTAGGTTTGGTTGCCCAAGCCAATTCCAAGCCTAAAATGGTGGGCTAAAAATTTGAAAAAAACTAAAACGCGCTCGTGTTTTAGATTCCACAACACGAGCACCCTAATATCTATAAGGGTGAAGATAACCCCCTCTCTATAATAAGAGAAGTTCACAAAGGGGTAAAAACCTTTAATAAAGCAATAGAAAGCTTGACCCATAGAAAATAATGCTAGAGAGAGGAATATGAAAACAATGTTGTGCTCCCTCAGCTATTGTAGATGGATTAATGTTCAATTTAGAGTTAAAGAGACTTAAAGGGGATAGATATTCCAAAGACCATAGGGAGAGTAAAGAATCCACCTATCTATAGTAGGGGGCAATATAGAGGTAGGGACATTTATTACGCCTTGGTCAAAAACTTAAAGAAAATGATAAAACCATTCTCTCAAATGTCAAGTAGGATATCTAAAGTATCAAAGTTACTAGCCTCACCATCTTCTCATTCACACAATCATCACCAATGAGATAGGAGACCAATATGAGTACAACAATGGACAAAAGGAGAAATGTTCTAAATACTTTGCAGTACACAAATTTTATGGAAGTATACTCATGGTGTACTATTTGTATCCAAGCTCATGACCTATTCAAACTATGGTATAATCATTGGAATGATGACACTTAGGTTTCTGCTATGGATGAAAAAGAGAAATTGCCCTTATATTTATAGAGTTAGTTGAATTGATCTATCCTAGTTTAAGGCTTATTTATCTTCAAAAGAAATATGGACTGCACAAAAATCCTAGTGCTAAGCCTATTCCAGAAGGTCTGATAATTCTTAATGAGATGATTGCTTAGGTACACTCCACTTACAAGTCTAAGCATAGGAAAGTTGGAAAACCCTCAAATGGATAGACTAGAGTAAGAATATCTCTCTCTCTCTCATTATTAAAATCTAAGTTCCCTAAATGTGAACCCAAAACCCTAAAAATCAACACTAAATCATTAAAAAAAGCCCTCTATATCTCCCTCCCTCTCTCTCTCTGTCATGGTTGTTCTATTATTTTTTCATTGTAGTTATTTTTTAGTTTCATTAATGTGTCAAAGTGGTGATAATTTGTATAGATCAAATAACTTTTGACATCTCTTCTTATAGGATTAAGTTGAAAAATGTTTTGTAAATTTCCCTTCATGAAGAAAGGCATGTGATATTTTTCTTGTTCATTTTGAAATAATGAGCTTGATAAGATGGCTTATCTATTTCTTTCATTTTTGAGAGAAATATGAGCCTAATTATATGGCTATGAAGTCCACATACATACTTCATCAAGATATCATCTTCTTGCATATATCCTTTCCAATTTGAATAAACTTTCTACAAAATTCAGCAGTGTACACTCTTGCACACTTTGACTTTGTTTTTAATTATTACATTACCACTCAATAAACCTATCTTCTTTGCTAACATAAGATAGAATTTATCCTTCACTTTTGTTTTCACACAACCATATCACTACCATCTATGAGATCCTCTTTCCATTAGAAGAGAGTGATTAGTCAAATTCTCCTTTGCTTAACTAGATGTTTTTGGAAGAGTAGGAGTAATTCAATCCATACCATCAACAAGGGTGTAGCACATATTGCATGTTTTGTTTTGAGTCCACCTTATTCACTTTTTGTGATGAGAAGATTTATAATATCACATATTTTGGTGAAACTAACATGAAATAAAAATCCTTTTGGACAAGCCCCCTCATTTTCCTTCTTCCACCTTTCACCCACCTTGTCTTCCCATTTTGTTGTGGTATTTATGGTATCCTTGAATATGTCTAGACCAATAACACAATAGGGATAGTGTTCCTTAGACATAGCTATCCCTCCTTCATTCAACTGGTACATCCTTCCCAATCCATTATCACCTATCTCAAATAGGTATGGTTATAAAGATGTTAACTCAAATGGTGGACAACAATGACTACATAACTTAATCACATCTGATAACCTTGTTTAGAACCAAGATACTATGATTCAACCAAACCTAGATCAATTTAGAGAACTCAAGTGTTTATCTATTAAAAATCCATCATTAGGGTCATCCCATCACAAAATACAAAGACACTACCACTTGAATTGACAATGAGGTGAGACTCTTAGAGAAAGACCTAGAAGAATCTTGTGTAGCATTAGAGGCTCCCCATATAGATTATCAACATAAATGAGATGAAGCATGCCAAGGGGTACTAGAGATTTTCCTTGAGGAAAAACCAACATGGCTACTCAACCCTCACTTACTAAACAAAACCCACCTCATGATGGAGAAATATAAAACATAGGAGATGCTACCTCAGGAGATCTCATAGCCCCCATTGTTGAATAGATTAGGATCCTTGAAGCTAGGATCCTTGAAGAAAGGTGGGGAGATAGAGAGGGAAACATATATAGATAGAGACAGAAAGGGGGAGAGAAGGGGAGAGAGAGGGGGAGATTAGGAGATAAAGATAAAGAGAGGGAGAGAGGGAGGGAGAGAGGGAGAGAGGGAGAGAGAGATAGAGGGATGGAGGGAGAGAGGGAGAGAGGGAGGGATAGACAGAGGGATGGATGGAGAGATAGAGAGGGATGGAGGGAGAGAGAGGTGTAGCATCGTAAAATGTGTACACTACCATTTTACACTTAGTTTACCACCCATGTGGACCTAAAATATTTACACTTGTTAATTAGGACCTATTATAGCACCTTTTTGAGCATTAAGAGTGCAATTTTTGATCCCGATGCACAAAACCTGACAAATAATGATAAAGCATGGCTAAGCACACTTTAAGTGTCCTTTTTTGGGAGTTATGTGGATAAAGGACTAGGGTGCCCAAGCACCCTCGGCGCTCCTTTATCCCTACCCTAAAATGTGGCTTGTTCGCTTAGGACCTCTTAAAAGGTTCCTAATGTCGGCCTTGTGTGGTTTAACTCTCTGGAAATCAATGGGAATGCATATAAAAGTAAGTTATTCTATTCATTTGAACATCTCTACACTCTCTCTAACTTCTTGAAGGATTCTTATTCTCTCTCGTGCTCTCTACTCTTCTCTCAAGCTCTCTATTGTAGATTATTGATGTGGCACTAACATATTGTAAGTCTTATGAAGATCCTATTGATAACTGAGAGGGGGGGTGAATCAGTTATCTTAATTATTTTACTTTCTTTTCTTCTTAATAATTAGTGCAGTATCAAAACATATAAACATACATGAACATGAGAGTAGAAAAGAAATCAACACACATAACACAAGGATTTTTACGTGGAAAACGCTGTTAAGGGAAAAACCACAGGGTGACTAACACAAGATTGTATTCTCTGTTAGAAGAATAGAAGTACAAAATGGCACTTGCCAATTAGGGCTCACTGCTCGAGCACACTGCTCACAAGATGCTCACTGCCTACAAGAGACTCACTATCTACAAGGTATATAGAAAGTAACCAGGTACTTGAACTGATGAGAAGCATCCACATATGCTAAGGTTCAGTTCCGGTTAGGCTCAATACACTGATCTCTTGCACTTCATTCTTCTTCTTCTTTAATGCTGCTGTCCTGTCACATACCGGACCTGTATTGCTGCTTCCACACTACTCTTTGATTTTCTTCACACTTACCACACACAACACACACCTTCATATTGAAATCAATCTGGTATATATATCTGTATCAAGGATTTCAACATCTTTCTAGTCAGCATCCAGAAAACTCAAGATATTTCCAAACTCTGGTCTGTTGGCTGAATCCATGCTTACTAAGTGATGTGTATCAAAAAGATAGTTATAAGAGTCATCAATCATGTTGGCCAACCATGAATGATCCCTTAAGAAACTTGATCATCATCAAATTCTCATCCGGATTAAGGTTTGATGCTCTCCCGGTCAGTTCTTTCTTAGTCTACTTTACCAAACAAGAACCCAACACTTAGGTGCTCATATCTTTTCACTCTTTCATCACCGGAGGCTCAATCTCTAGAATGTATCAGTCATGGTACTCCTCTTGACTTCTCCAAGTCCGCACTTTGCTGAGATACTTCCTCTGAGAGATCCGGACCTGATTGTCAGACCTTGCTGCATGCTCTTTCTTGCTCACCGGACCAAAATCCTCTTCAATATGACTTCCGGTATAGACATACCATGTCCTGTGGATGTGTGGAATGGACTTTGTTACCATCAATGACAACACTCATGAAGCCACACAGTGTCTCTTGCCAACAATCTCCCCCTGTGGCATTGATGGCAACACTTAGTGAAAAATGACTAAGTGTCACACTACACTCCCCCTTGGCTGATGCTCTGTTCTAATGTACATTTTTTCAGAGCTCCCCCTTAGCTAGATTCCACATTTTTTATTTCTCCTCACTCCCCCTTTGACATCAATAGAAAAGGGTAGAATCCGTACACCAAAATTTCCAAAAATCCAACTATACTTAGCCGCATAAGTATATATACATGTTATACTTACATATACTGAAGTATATCTGCAAAGGTGGTCTTCAACTATACCACTTCTGTTGCCCAACTCTTCTTCATCCTGTCCAAAATTGAAATGTGACCACTTAGCAAAATTGCAAAAGCTTCTGCCCTCTTTAAGTCTATCGGATCACTAGTCCAGGCTGTGGTCTGGGCATCAGTTAGGACCTCATGCATTGCCTCTAACTTAGGGATAATTATCCCTCTTAGTTCACTTAGCCTGCTTATTCTATTTTTCTTCTCTTTCTCAAGATTCTTTATTTCATTTATAGCTGCAATAGTCTGACATTCTTGATTTATTATGGAAGAGGTGAGAGGATCAAAATTTTGAGATAAACTTGATAGTTTGTTCTCTTGTTCTTCCACCTTCTTGGTGATATCTGCTGTCACGGTGGACCAAGATAGACAAAATTTGTATAGATCTCCACCATCTTTAAAAGCATTTTCTAAGCTCTTTATTCCAATATCCAAATTTCTCCTATCATTTGTTATAAGACCTTGTACCTCGGAGAATCTCTTACCCAAAAACTCTTTCTAGACTTTCTCTTCTGCTACTTTCTCCAAAGAATCAAAATGTGTGTTAACAAAATTAACAAGAGATTTCAGACTACCAAATGAGGAGGCTGAAAGATCCTTCTGGAAGGATGGCATGATCTTCTCCAACACACCGGATGCAATCTCTATTAGCTCACAGTCTTCCATATGTGGCTTCAGAAGTTTTTCTTTTGCTTTGGCTTGAACAAAAGATGCTACCTTCATTGTTTGGACCGAAGAGAGAGAATCTTGAAATTGAATGGTCCTTGAAACAGCTCCAGTTCATCTAATTCCATCATTTCCTTGGTCAAGAAGTCTTTGACTACTTCTGCAGTGTCTCTTGCCAGAGATTTCTTTCCTCTTGTAGCCTCAGAGGTGTCAACAGAGACCTTCTCTGTTTGTTCTTCTTCTCTTCCCTTTTTCTCCTCTTCCTGACTTGCTTTGTCCTCTTTTCTTGCTTCTTCTTCAGTTCCGGAGTCTACTGGGGGATCCAGAAGAGAGATGTTTACTTCTTCAGGGACTTCCTCTTCTGGAACAGAGGAATCCAAGTCCTTAGTCTTCTCCTCACCTATCTCCTTTGACTCTTCTGCACATTTCTTAGTAGGATCTTCCTTTGACACACTTACTCTTTCGACATCTATGTCAGAAGGTTCATCACCTAAGTCCTCTATAATAGGAAGATTGAATCTTTTAAATGCATTCCGGAGGATATCTTCTATTTCTTTTCCCACTTGGTCAGTCTCTCCAAGCATAAGCTGGTTCATTCTTGCTTTGCTCCGGAACTCATCCTTGCAGTCCTTGAAGATCATGTTCATTTGTTGAGGGGTAATGGAAGGATAGAGTTGGATAGCAATCTACTCCCGAATCTCCAAATCCTTTTCTCTAGCATTGTCTTTTCTAAGTTCAAGTACTTTCTCTAAACTCTTGGGGATTAGAGAGATAATTTCAATGAATGCTTTATTGTATAAGTTTAAGTACTTGACAGTAGCTTCTTCCAAGATGCTTTTATCTGTGTCACTATACTCATCATAGAAATCTGTCAATGGTTGCAGATTTCCATCCACTGTGACTGCCTTGACAACATTATCAACATAAGGAGTGGACCTTTCAACAAATTCTTTTGCTTCTTCTTCCTTGTCTTCATCGGCAGAGGATTCCATAGAATTTTTCTTTTTCTTCTTCATTTTCTTAACCTCCTCATCTGTTTTTGTCTCTTCATCATCTTTTTGACTTGTATAAGACCTTGTGGCCTTTTTCTTTGTTCTCTTCTCACCCTTTTCAGATGTCTTGGCTTCCGGTTTAGAGGCTTTTTGGCTCTCAGAAGTGGTAGGTGTAGAGCTCTTGGAGGATCTAGTCCAGGAGGGGGCTTGCACCGGAGCACTTTCTTTTTCTATTTCTTGCCTTTCTTTCTTTGCCCTTTCCACCTTCTCTCTATTGGCATCGACTGCCTCCTTTGATATTCCATGTCTCTTGGTGAATTTTTCTACTTCCCTTCTCACTTTTCTCTTGATCTCAGGCTATCTTAGTTCAACATGAACTTTTACACTCAAGTCTTGGAAGGTTCCAAACCTTTCTACCTTAGGGTCCTTAGGCTGACTTAGTAGGTGTTAGATATGCAGCTCTAGGATTTTCTCATCAACCTCATACCCCATTGGCATAATCCACACTATTCTCAGTTCCACTGCCTCCATTAGGCATTGATCAATGTCTACTATAAAGCACACTGTATCCTTGTATTTCTCAACCAAAGATTGGGGGATTCTTTCTCTGGCCTACATCATACTTTGAAAGTTCTTGAAGTATCCCCAGAGTGCTATATTTTGTGCCTTGGTATCACTAAGCCCATGCATATAAACTCTGATTTGTATGGCTACTGGCCTATCATTTTGCCATATCCAACCACTAGATCCGGGTAGCTCATTCATATAATAAAAGAATAAACATAGTATTAGCCCACCATACTTGAATGAGTTCTTCTTGTCCTTCTTGATTTTATGTAAGTTCTCTAATAGTTGGTTCAGGAGAAGCTCACAAAGATCATAGTCAGCATTTTTCCTTAGCATTTCATATGTACTATATATAGCAGTTCCAGATACTAAATTCTCCCTACTGGAGTGGTATATTTTGTAACCAATTATCATAGAGGCAAATTTGATATCCAGATTTATGATGTCTTCTATTGTCATTGCCCTCTTGTCAAATTTTAATCTGGTAGCCTCACTTACAGTTTGGTTTTTGACTGATTTGAGAGCAGGCAACCCACTGGATGAGTGCAATCCGGTTACCACCCTAATGGCATCCTTTGTGATCTTAAACGACCTTATCAACCACATGAAATTGTCATGCATTCTGCTCAGAACATACCGGACCCATTCATCTTCTGCAAAATAGGGGAAATGGATGCAATGCTCAAAATGCTTATCTTGGATGGCCCTGTATTGGGGTTTAAGTTCAAATGATTCATCTATCAGTTCCTTGTGGTAGATATCCATCAGCTTGGATTCCCTAAATTCGTCAATGTTTGCGTGAATGTAAACCCTAACATCTTCTACATGCAGAACCCCATGTGGAATGCTAGAGAATGCGCCTAGGGGATCCACTTCAAGGGATTTGTAAGGATGTTTCTTAGACTTAGGGCGCAGCCTATCAGTGATTTTGACAACATTCAGAGTAGCCATCTTTCAAAAGATTCAGAGAGAGATATTCAAGAGCGAAAATACCTTTTTACGCCTCTAGGGTTCACGACATGCGCCGGATAAGATTGCTGGTTGAATCGACTTCTGCGGTTGATCTTCGAGAGGTTTAAGACAATCTTGTTGCAGAGCTCCTTCTTTCTTCTTCTCGAATGCAAATGTGCAAATGATGAACAAAAGAATCCTTATATTTCTGTGCAAACCCTAATTCCATATTGCAATAAATGCACAACTTAAGTAATTCCGGTTGCCTTGTTCTTCTTGTTCTGAGAGAGATCTTTCCAGATCACTGAGATGCACTTAGAGTTATTCTCGGTGATTATTGATAGTCTATCTTCCTATCTCCAATCATTCCATTTATCCGCATATCAGAATATTTCAATTTTTGAATCATATCGGATTTAACTGTAAAAATCTTGCTTTTACCGGATGACTGACAAACCAGATCAATCTTGAATGATTAGCCTCTTCAAACTCCTTGAAGATCTTTCATATTTTTACCAAGAGTCATTTGGATGTTTCTCTAAGAACCCTTTAATCCGCAACCTTCCATGTGCCAATTTCAGGCACCAATTGACTGGCTGGGGGAATTTATTTTCTTTGTCACTCCCCCTGAGCCAAAGCTCATCTAATTAATTTATGGAAGGAATATCAGCACCAGATTCTGGTGTGGATCCATCCTCAACATTTTCTATACTTCTCTTCACCTAAATCTTGTTCATCTCTCTTTGAACTTCATCCGCATTTACTTTTCCTTTTCATTTTCCTTTGTCTTGATTTTGATTATGATGCACCAGACCTCTTTTATCCTGATTCTTACTTCTGCAGAATTTGGCAATATGACTGGATCTATTGCAGTTGTAGCAAATGACATTTCTTTGCATATTTGGCTGATATCCTCTTGATCTGCATTGATTAGCCATATGTCCCATTCTATTGCATGCAAAACATCTACCATTGAATGAATTGTTTATTTGCCTATTTTTGCATTCAAGAGATTTGTGACCATACCTTTTGCAATTGAAACATTGTCCGGAGAAGGATGAATTAGTCTGATTCATTCTTCTTCTGCACTGATTTGCTTTATGACCGAAGTTATTGCAATTGTAGCAGTATCCATTGAAAGATGGATATCTTTGAGCATTTGGTTGCCTTACCAGAGGTCTTCTAGGTCTGTTCCTTGGATTTCCTGATCCAGAGTTCATTTTACCAGATCCGTAGCTTTCACCTTTCTCATATCCCAAGCCATGCTTGTCATCTACCCTCTTTTGGCTTTCAAGAAGAACTTCAAGTTGAGCAGAGCTTATCTTGAATTTTTCTTTGTATTCATTTGTTGTTTGAAGATCCCTTTTAAGAGAGTCTATTTGATTTTCAAGTTGTTCTTCATTATCTCTAGCTTCTTCAAGATCAGATTCCAAATGCCTGATTATTCTATCCATTTTGTGGCAGTCTTCTATCTTCTCCTTGAGAGATTGCTTTAGATTATCTTCAATTTTCTTTTTCTCCTCAATTTCTTGGGTGAATTTCATAACCCCTGATTCCATTTGATGTCTCACCATAATGACCTCTTTTGAAAGCTTCTCACATAACTTGTTTTTCTCATTCAGATCTTCATTAGTATCATTGGCTTCACTTTGACTTGCTAATTGTTGAAGAAGTTCCTTTCTCTTTTTCACAGAGATACTCAATTTTTCTTTTAGTTCATTTATGAAGTCATCATCTTGTTTGAGTCTTTCCCTCAGGTTATTGACTTCAGAGTGAGATTGCTCAAGATCATCTAGGGAAGACTGAAGTTGTTCCCTCATACCATACATATCCATTGAGATTTCCAAATCTTCCTCAAGCTGTTAGGCTCTTGTTTGGAGGAACTTATCTCTGATACCAATTGTTGATAACTGAGAGGGGGGGTGAATCAGTTATCTTAATTATTTTACTTTCTTTTCTTCTTAATAATTAGTGCAGTATCAAAACATATAAGCATACATGAACATGAGAGCAGAAAAGAAATCAACACACATAACACATGGATTTTTACGTGGAAAACCTTGTTAAGGGAAAAACCACGGGGTGACTAACCCAAGATTGTATTCTCTGTTAAAATAATAGAAGTATAAAATGGCACTTGCCAATTAGGGCTCACTGCCTGAGCACATTGCTCACAAGAGGCTCACTGCCTACAAGAGACTCATTGTCTACAAGGTATATAGAAAGTAACCAGGTACTTGAATTGATGAGAAGCATCCACATATGCTGAGGTTTAGTTCCGGTTAGGCTCAATACACTGATCTCCTGCACTTCATTCTTCCTCTTCTTTAATGCTACTGTCCTGTCACATACTGGACCTATATTGCTGCTTCCACACTACTCTCTGTGTTTCTTCATACTTACAACACACAACACACACCTTCATATCGAAATCAATCAGGTATATATATCTGCATCAAGGATTTCATCATCTTTCTAGTCGGCATCTGAAAAACTCAAGATATTTCAAAACTCTGGTCTATCGGCTGAATCCATGCTTATTAAGTGATGTGTATCAAAAAGATACTTATAGGAGTCATCAATCATGTCGGCCAACCATGAATGATCCCTTAAGAAACTTGATCATTATCAACTTCTCATCCGGATTAAGGTCTGATGCTCTCCCAGTCAGTTCTTTCTCAGTCTACTCTGCCAAACAGGAACCCAACACTTAGGTGCTCATATCTTTTCACTCTTTCATCAACGGAGGCTCAAGCTCTGGAATGTATCAGTCATGGTACTCCTCTTGACTTCCCCAAGTACGTACTTTGTTGAGATACTTCTTCTGAGAGATCCAGACCTGATTGTTGGACCTTGTTGCATGCTCTGTTCTTGCTCACCGGACTAAAATACTCTTCAATCTGACTTCCGGTATAGACATACCATGTCTTGTGGATGTGTGGAATGGACTTTGTTGCCATCAATGACAACACTCATGAAGCCACACAGTGTCTCTTGCTAATAGATCCTTCTACATCTTTGGGCTACACCAACTTCTTGAGTCAAGTTGTGATGTTGCATTAAGCATGCTAGGGTTTCCATGCTCATGATGACTTCTTTCCTTCATGCTTCATGTTAGCACTCCATTCTACTTCAAATTTGCCTCTACCCTCCTAGGGCATGCACTCTCTATCTAATGTCTTTACTATTGTGGAGGTGGAAACACCATTCATGGAGCTTGACTGAGGCAAGCTCCTAAATAACACCCAACCATTTTCCTTCTTACATGTGTTTAGGTCAGAAGAACAAGTTTCAGGAGCTAATTTTCATGAAGAAGATAAAGCCTGTAGGTATAGACCCGCCAAAGATATCAGTTTTTGCTAATCCTAATTAGGGTATAGGGATCCCAAGCATCTTTGTCCTTGGTATTTTGGTCCCTAGATCCAAGTTCTCCTCTTATCCTTGGTCTCTGTGGTTCTTTTGAATTGTGCGTATCTATTTTTGATTATCTGTTATGCTTCGATCTTTGTCAACTAGGGTTTCATGTCTTTGCTCTAGTTTGATTGATTGGATTTGGTTAATTCCTTATCTATACAAAAAAATGACTAAGCCCCTGTATTTTGGCTCTCCTTCAAAGGTAGAATCCACGATCAACTTGTGTTCCAATGTTTTGTAGTAGAAGAGGGTTTGACCTAGTTTGATCTATTGAGCTAGTCTCTCTTTTCTACACTACATTTTGGTGAACCCAACATGAATTGCACTTTGGTACCCTTCTTGCATCAGATCTGAGCTATTTTTCCCCTCTATCTGATTAGATTACATTCATTCATCATTTGGCATAGTTTCATAGCTTAATTTTGCATTATATCATTGTCAAGGTTTAAAAAAACCTTGCATTTTCTAGGAAATCTAGCTAATCTTCAACCTAGGGTTTGTAGATTAGTGTGTTGTTTCAGATATTGTGGAATTATTGGATTGATTAAAGGGATTTATTTTTATGTACCTTATCATCTTTTTTGTTCTAGGACATTCTTGCATATTTGCATTGAAAAAAATGAAAAAATAAGCATTTTAGGCTTACAAAAAAACATATTTGTGTATTGTTTTCATTACATATGTTGTAGATAATCATAGAATGATATAAATATATGATTTTTACATCAAATTTGATATTGTAGTAGATAATCATTTCATGGTGTTGCATCTTGCATTTAAGAATCTCATTTGCTAGGGTTTTGTCTAAAAGTTACATTTTTGAAAACCTAGTCAAATTCAAAACCTAGGGTTTGTAATCAAGATCTTGTTTCAGATTTTGCTGCTATAATTTACATTTCAAATCGGATCTTGCATTGTTGTATAATTTCATAAATATCATTTGCTTTCAAAAAGAATTCTTGCATCTAAAAATTGTGGTTTAGGAAGTAAGCATTTAAAATCTATGGCTTTGGTAGTAAACCCTAGCTAGTCTTGCATTTAGTGCATCTTTATCAAAGAAATGTTTTGTAAATCATTGTTGCATTCAAGTGGATAAAATATTTAAGAACTTCTTTTTCACATACTATGCATCTTACATTTGCAAGAGATAGTGTTTCAGGTTACCAAAAACACTCATTTTTTTGGAAAGCCCCGCTTATCATGCACTTGTAGATCATTGATTGTAATCTTATTCTAGATACTCAAATCATGTCTAGATTCAATTGTAAATTTTTGTTCCATATCACACTTACATGTATTATGGTCTTCTTAGCATTACTCCTATGCATATTAGAAGGCTTTATCAAACTCATCTCCATGAATAGTCATGAGAAAGATGACGATAATAATTCTTCTTCTACTTCTACTACAAATCATGATAATGCCATGTCTATTCCCATGAATCTACTCTTTAATACATGTGATGGTGACCTAGCTTTCTCTATTTCACCCTATGATTTGGATCCCTCTCCCAAAATCGTTCCCACTTGTGAGGATATTTTGGCTCAAGAGGATGAAATCACTGACACATTTCTTAACATCATCCTACCCTCTCTTCATTCCAATGCTCTCTCTTCAAAAGATTAAACATTAGTGGATGAAGAGAGGTCTCTCACATTAAATCCCTTGGGGATGGATGTTGAGCTTATTCAAGAATAAAAAAAGTCAATTCAATCATCATTAATAGATGTATTCCACCCACTAAGGGGATAGTCGAAAAGTATACTAATGTTCCTAAAATCATTGTGCATGAGGCACCTAATATGCCTCCTCACTTCAAATTGGTGATTTCGGTCCAAGGTGATCCAAGACCACCTCAACCCCCAGGTTGCATCCTCAATCATGCAAAGCAAATTACTGAAAGAAATCAAGGTGTTCAAAGTGTGTCACAACAATCTCATTATGATGTGGTTGCTCACACATACAACACCCGTAATAACAAACAAAGTAACAAAGCACCACGCGTGCCTATTTCTCTTCCACCTTCTCAACCTGTTCTTCCTCAAGCACCTCATCTACTTACTCAGAATGGTAGAGAATATGATCTTGTCGAGCAACTTTGTGCTACTCCAGCTAAGATCTCTCTATGGGTGTTGATACAAATATCGCTTATATACCACATAATGCTCCAAGAGGCTCTACAAAAGGTAGTTGTTCCACCTTTTGTTAGGCTGAATGATGTAGCATCTCTGTTTAGTTGTATGGATGCGACAACATCAGATATATCATTTTAACAACATGAATCACCTCCCATAGAAGTTCAAAACCAAAATGAGCCTCTTATGATATTTGTCTTCTTCAATAATATGAGAATTAGACGTACTATGATTGATGGTGGATCAAGTCTTAATGTTTGTGGCATAGACTTGTTAGATAAACTCAATGTTGATAAATCCTTAATTAAATCAAATAATATCTTCCTTCGTGGCTTTGATAATATTTGTAGGGAATCATTGGGTACCATTACCTTACCTCTTAGGGTTGGTCCTGTGACATTGCCTACCCCTATCCATGTCATGCCTAATTCTCTTTCACACAATCTTCTTCTTGGTAGGCCGTGGATTTATGCCATGGGGGCAATTTCATCTAACCTTTATTGTTCAATAAAATTCATCTTTTAAAATAAAGTACATACAATTGCAGCTGATCTGATTCCAGAAAGTTGCTTACAAATGGAAGCGAGATATCAAATTGCTAGAGTAATTTTATCCCTTCCTCAATAAAAACCAAACCACTATTCTCCACTGCTAACAATAGTGTTGGTCCTTCGAATGCATTTTTGGGTGATGATTGGGGTTCATTTGATTTTACACCCTCCTTTGTGGGCGAATATAAAATCTCACCCCTTTACCCAAAGACCTCGAAGGTAAATGAAATTTCTTCAACACAATCTCATTCTCCTACCAAGTTTGAACTCAATTTTAATGATGATGGAACCTTTAAAATAGATGAAGATCTACCCTCTTCTACAGAAATGGTGGCCATTTGTGATAAAGTACCATCTAGGTCTACTACACGTCATGGTAGTGATGAGGTCTCTTTAGATTTCAACCCCCATGGGATGTTTGAAACAAAGTTAGACCCTCCTCACCATGATGAAAAGAATAATCCTTTTTCTTCAACACATTTCAACAAAGATAGTCATGTGACCTCTCATCTTCCTTCGTATTTGGAGAAGCGTTATGGGCGTGGATTCAAAAAAATTTCTGAACAAGGTTATAATGGAAATGGGTTAGGATGTAAAGAACAAGGAATTAAGGAACCTGTGGAACCAATACCATACTTGTCAAAAGTAGTTTTAGGTTTTCAGCCGTCTCCTATGTTCTTGCCACCATGTTCACAACAAAAAGGATTGCTCCCTACTCCAACTAAATCTTCTCTTCCATCTCAACAAGAGTGTATTTTTCTGAGTCTTCTCAAAGGCCGCTTAATCACTCTTCCTACTCCAAAACACAAAAAGATTCAACAAAATAATCATTCATTACCTCATTATTGTGCATATCATCGAGCACTTGGCCATTCCACTAATGAATGTTGAGTCTTGGGTGACAAAATTCAACAACTTCGAACACGGTTTGGCTCTAATACTTCTCACCATGCTTGATGTAGTCTCTAGAGCACCTTGTCCTCCATTAATTTCATAATCAAATTGGGGGAGGATAATTTGTTATAGGCTGACTCACAAGAGTGGTCCCTTATTCTCATTTATATTATGTTTGTATATAATGGTATCCCCGTATTGTGATGATTTGTTCTCCCTTGGCACGATTGTTAACACAAAGGTACATGAGTAAGAATGTATTGTGTCATTCCTCTATATGTATCTTCATTCTTCTATATGTCATGATGTGTAATTTCATTATTTTCCTTGGATGATTTACAATCCTTTCATGTTGCTTCAATTTTTTGGGTATGTGGTCTTTCTTCTGTCTATGTGGCACCTTGTAGAAATTCTCGACATCATACCATGACTACACAAGCCATTGTGTATCATGCCCATAAGCATTGCCTTGGTTTGCTCGTCTTGGGGGTAACCCCTTATTGCGATCTAGCTTTTGTAAACACATCTCATTTGGGCATGTGCTTTTAGAAAGCTCTTGTGCTTGTTCTATATTTTTTTCTCACTCTACGTTAAAAATGTAATTGCTCCCTAATGCAGTAAGCAATCACTTTAAAGTGGGGACATATATCGTGCTATGTGCCTTGCTCTCTTCCTTCTATCTAGACACTTGTTGATTATATTTGTTACTACACTCTCTTGGAAAGGATTACGGCTAACCTAGAAATAAGATCTTAAGTCTATCTTGTTCTCTTAAGTTGAAGCTCCTTGCATGTTTGGGATAAGGGTTGCGCCACCAACTAGAGCTTGGTAATAAGGTCGCTTCGCTTCTTATTCTACAAGACTTCATGAAAATCCTCTTGCGAGAGGTAGATTAGTGTATTCCCTTGAGTGGAAATACTTTCCTTTTGAGATGGTGTTTATGATGTGTTTGTATTTCTCTTGCTCTTCTTATTTCCAACTAACCCCTTAGCTTCTTTATTGCATCTTGGGGAATGATGCATGGTGATTGAGACATCACGTAGATCGATGTCTCCTTTGTCATGCTGACTCAAGGTCTTCTATATTATGTTTCTTATGATTGATGTATGATGCATGTATTCTCTCTATGTATTCCTTATGTATTCCATTTGTGTTTTTCATGTATTCCATGTGCATTTCATGCCTTATGTGTATACTTCATGTGAAGCATGTATACTTCGTGTATGGTGTGTATACTTTGTGTATGACATCTATGCTTTGTGTGTTGCATGTATGTATTGTGACTTCTCAAGTGTATGCCTTGTCTTGTATCATGTCTTCTAAGTGTTTCATATGTGAGTGAATTATGTCATGTGTCTTATGTGTATGAAGTTCATCATAGACTCCTAGGATCCTAAACTTGAGGGCTTGATTACCCTTCAATTTTGGTGGCATTCTATGGCTTCTATGATCCTACGTGTTTGAAATCTTAGAATCCTAAGCTTGGGGGCTTAATTACCCCTCAATCTTGGTAGAATTCTTTGGTCTACTGTGTTTGTTGTGTTTGAAATTTGTCTTCTCCGTCCTTTGGTATGAGTTCGAACATAAGTTTGTACCCGCACTAAAGTGGGGGCTAAATGCAGTGTCGTAAAATGTGTACACTACCATTTTACACTTAGTTTAGCACCCGAGTGGACCTAAAATGTTTACACTTGTTAGTTAGGACCTATTATAGCACCTTTTTGAGCATTAAGAGTGTCATTCTTGATCCCGATGCACAAAACTCAGAAAAGGATGATAAGGTGAGGATAAGCACACTTTAAGTTACCTTTTTTAGGAGTTATATGGCTAAAGGACCACAGCGCCCAAGTGCCCTATGACCTCATTTAGCCCTACCCTAAAATGTTGTTTATTGGCTTAGGACATCTTAAAAGGTTCTTAATGTTAGCCTTGTGTGGTTTAACTCTCTGGAAATCAATGGGAATGCATATAAAAGTAAGTTATCCTATTCATAGATGGTGCTTTGTAAAAGAAGCATATGTTTTTGTGTTTTGCTTTGTGCTTTCTTTTTAATGCTGACAAAATTAAAGAATGCATGTATTGTGAAGTTTCATTTTTTAAGATAGGAAGGGATTTAGTGAACTCAATATGGATTATTTCCCAAATAGTTTTAAAGTTTGTGATCTAGGGAATTACACCCTTCTAAGAGTCATAAGACAACTTGATGGAGCCTTGTAGCTCAACATGGATTGTTGTCCAATAATTCAGGAGATCTGTGATTTGGGAGTTCAAGGAGGTGGTAATCTGGGAACTCAGGAATTTAGGCTCGACTACACCTTTACAAGGGTTAAGAAGTAACTAACTCATCACAATCAAGTAACAAAATAACATTACATTTGACACTAATAAAAACACAAACATGTTGACATCAATGACAACACCGATTAGCACATACTTGGAACAATCTCCCCCTTTTCCATTGATGGCAACATATGATGTGAAAAATTGAACAACATGTTCCACCATCATGACACAACTTTGTATCAAAACTCCCCCTTTCTCTTTACATATCTGGACTCTCTCTGATTGTTGGATGCTTTCTTTTTCTCTGAATTTTTCACATGAACTCTCTCCCCCTTTGACATCAATGGCAAAGGGCAACACATCTCTTTCCATTGCACACACTTGCACTTGTTCTTAACTACCATGAATGCTTCCTTCAGACTACAACATTCTCCAGTATTACTACTTGCTCCCCTTGAGAGGTAGCCTCCATCATTAGTCTAGAAAAGAATGATTCCTGAACCACACTAGACTAATGCACTTCTTTATTTATCTAGTTCAACAAAGGAGGGACAATAACCCCTAACTTTTCTCGAAGATACTCAAATGTGTCCTTAGGAAGAGCTTTGGTTAAAATGTCAGCAACCTGATCTTTTGTAAGCACATACTCAAGTTTCACTTCTTTCTCTAAAAATTTCTCTCTCAGAAAGTGATATCTAATAGAAATATGCTTTGTCCTTGAATGCATCACTGGGTTCTTTGAAATGTTAATGGCACTAGTGTTATCATAGAAAATAGGAATTAGATCCTCATACTCAATTTTGATATCCTTTAGAGTTTGTCTCATCCATAGCACTTGTGTGCAACATGATGCTGTTGCAATGTATTCTTCCTCGGGAGTAGATAGGGATACTGAATCCTATTTCTTGCTTTGCCAAGATACAACTTTGTCTCCAAGAAAGAACACACCACCACTTGTACTTTTCCTGTCATCTACACATCTGGCCCAATCTACATTTGTGTATGCACTTAGGTTGAATTCATTGTTCTTGGGATACCACAAACCATAATCAGAACTACCTTTCAAGTACTTGAGTATCCTCTTTACTACCATAACATGTGAATCTTTAGAATCTGCTTGAAATCTAGCTACAAGAAAAATTGCATGCATGATATCAGGTCTGGTAGCAGTTAGGTATAGCAATCGTCCAATCATAGACCTATACTTGCTCTGACCAGCCTTAGGGGATTCATCATCTTTGTTGAGCTTGCAACCAATTGTCATGGGAGTAGAAACTGATTTATATTATTCCATTCCAAACTTCTTCAACAACTCCTTGACATACTTAGATTGTGAAATGAAAATACCCTTATTTGTCTGATTAATTTGCAGTCCAAGAAAGAAGTTCATCTCACCACACATTGACATCTCAAATTCTTTTTGCATCTCATCTACAAAGTTCTTACACATACCTTCATTTCCACCAAAGATTATATCATCTACATAGACTTCAATAATTAGGATTTGATCTTTGCTTACCTTGATATACAAGTTACTATCTATAGACCCTTTACTGAATCCTTGCTGCAACAAATACCTATCCAATCTTGTATACCAAGCTCTAGGAGCTTGCTTCAGACCATGCAATGCCTTCTTCAATTTGCATACTAAGTCTGGTTTGTCTGATAACTGAAATCCATCTGGTTTCTCTATATATACTTCCTCTTCCAACTCTCCATTAAGAAAAGCAGACTTCACATCCATCTAATATACTTTGAAATATTTATGTGTTGACTAGGCCAAAAACAATCTATTAGCTTCCAGTCTTGCCACTAGAGCAAAAGCTTCTTCATAATCTATTCCTTCCACTTGTGAGTAGCCTTTGTATACAAGTTTAGCTTTGTTTCTTACCACTTCTCCAATCTCATTCAACTTATTCCTAAAAATCCACTTTGTTCCAATCACATTCTTAACTGCAGGCCTAGGGACAAGTTCTCAAGTCTTGTTCTTTTCAATTTGCATCAATTCTTCTTCCATTGCCTTGACCCGGTGTTCATCTTTACATGCTTCAGAAACTATCTTAGGTTCAACCTTTGAAATCAAGCAGAGATTTGCCTATTCTTCTACAACTCCTTTTCTTGTCAATACTCCTTTCCTCTTGTCACCAATGATTTGATCTTTAGAACAATTTCTTTGCACATAATTAGGGGTTTTAGGAAGTCTTTCCGGAGCTTCTTGTGCTTCAACTTGAGCTTCTTCTTTTGGAACAACTTGCACTTTAATATGAACTTCCTTGTCTTTTTCTTCAACTTTCTCTATATCAGCAGATCCATCTGACTTGTATCCATTTAGCTTTGAGATTTTCTAAATACCTTCATCTACCTTCACATTTGCACTTTCAATAATCTTCCTCAATCTTTTGTTATAACACTAGTAAGCTTTGCTTTCAGTAGAGTATCCAAGAAATATTTCTTCATCACATCTAGCATCAAATTTTCCCAACTCTTCATCTCTTCTAATATAACATTTACTTCCAAACACTTTGAAATACTTGACAATAGGAGTTCTTCCATACCACAGCTCATAAGGTTTCTTTGTTCCATTTTCTTTAACTTGCACTCTGTTTTGAATATAGACAACAATATGAATAGCTTCTTTCCAATATACTTCCGGCAGGTCAACTTCTTTGATCATTGTTCTAGTAGCTTCCTAAATTGTCCTATTCTTTCTTTCAACTACTCCATTTTGTTGAGGAATTTTGAGGACAGGCAATTGTCTCTTTATCCCATGTTCTTCAGAAAAAAGTATTGAATTCATTTGAAGTAAACTCACCACCTCTATCAGATCTCAGACACTTGATTCTCAAATCCATTTCATTTTCATCCATTGCTTTAAATGCCTTGAACTTGTTTAGGACTTCTAATTTTCTTTAAGGAAAGAACCCAAGTCATTCTTGAATAATCATCAATAAGAAGCATGAAATACATGTCATCTTGTAGACTTTGTGTTCTTGTAGGACCACACAGGTCTATATGCACCAGCTCCAATAGATTAGTAGAGGATTATTCCTTGCTCTTGAAATTTATCTTTGTTTGCTTCCCAAACTGACATTCTTTACAGATGGCATTAGCAGGCTTCACAATCTTTGGTAGGTCTCTTACAGCTTGAGCTGAGCTTATTCTCACTAGATTATCAAAGTTAATATGACATATTCTCCTATGCCATATCCAACATTCATTTGTTTGAGAAAACAAACAACAATTGTTAGTACCTTTCAAATGATAAACATTACCATGAGTCTTCTTACCAACAACAATTAATGTTCCAGAGCTTTTCCTTATCTCACATCCATTATATTTAAATATTAGATTATATCTTTTGTCACACATCTATCCAACACTTAGAAGATTATGCTTTAGGCCATTGACATAAAAAACATCATTTGTATTATGCTTTCCATCAAAAGTAATTGACCCTTTTCCACATATCTTACCAGCTGCATCATCACCAAATCTAACTAGTCCTCCATCATACCTTTCCAATTTGACAAACTTACTCTTATCTCTAGTCATGTGATTTGAACATCCGCTGTCAATGAACCATTCATCCTTTCCTCTTTAGCATGAAATGCAGATATCTCATTTTCTTCTACCGGACTTCCTTCCTTCACACAGCTTGCACTACTAGCAGAAATAGGTTCTTCTCTTAGGGCAATAAACAAGCATTCACTACCATTACCATCTTCAGAATCAAATTCATCATCAGTTAAACCATCATCATCTCTAACATAGTAACTCTTTCTTACCATCTTACCTTTACTTTAATTGTTTTTGATCTTCAAAGTTCTGTTAGGACATCTTGAAGCATAGTGACCAATTTTACCACAATTGAAACATTTGAAAGGTAACTTACCTTTGAACTTTCCACTGCCTCTTTTCATTTTGCTTGCAAATTTTGCCTCAAGCTCATCAAGGTCTTCTTCATCTAATTCCACAACATATTTATCTGATCTAGCAGTATTTTCTTCCTTGGCCTTAAAAGCAGTCTTAGTTTTCATAGGGCCATTAGTAGTACCAAATTCTCTCATTTCAAAAGTAGTCAATTTACCAAGCAATTGATCTTTTGAAAGCATATTCATATCAAAAAATTCTTCAATGGAAGATACCTTGTGACTATAAGATTTGGGAAGTGTTTTGAGTACCTTATCTACAACATCCATATCATCTATCTTTCCACCAAGACCCTTGATGCTGCTAACAACTTCATCAATCTTCTGAATGTAACTTGTTATGTTCTCGTCTTTAGACATTCTCATAGTTTCATATTTGGTCTTCAAGTTCTACAATTTGGCCTTCTTGACAGATGCATCACCTTCATAGATGCTTTTCAACTTTACCGAGATCTCATGAGTAGTTTCTAGATCCACAACTTTTGCCATTTTAGTGTTAGATAAAGCATTTAATAGAGTATTTTTAGCTTTTCCATTAATGTCATAGGCCCTAATCTCACTTGTAGTCCACAAACCACCATTAGGTATTTTGTATTCATCTTCAACTATTTTCTAGACATTAAAACCAATGGAGACAGGATAACTTTGCATTCGTACCTTCCAGAAGGCATAGACAGATCCATCAAACTGAGGAATGTCTTTCTACGCCATCCCAGATCTACCTTAAGCTGTTAGGCTTTCTTCCAAGGAACCAGGATTTGATACTAATTATTGAAGGCACAAGACAATTGAGAGGGGGAGTAAATTAGTCGTATCAAAAACCATAAATTCTCTTAAACAAAATCACATTCACATTCACTTACTTTAACCCCTTAATCTGTTATGAAGATTAAATATGAAATGCATAATCAAATCTTAAACACATCAACACCATAAATACATGAACACTAGATTTTTATGTGGAAAACCCTAAAAGGGAAAAACCACGGTAAGTGTTAGCTCACAATATAATGTAGTAACAATACCGAAGAACAAAAGAGGCTCACTGCCAAAGGGCAGCTCACTGCCGAGGGTGGCTCACTATTGAGGGTTGGCTCACTACCAGGAGGGGTGGCTCACTGCCATGAACTGATATAATAGCATCTACAACATGCCCAAGTTCAATTCCATTGAAGCACAATGCATATCACCTTCACTACCTTTACAACACAAACACTCTCATCTTTGCATCCACACTCACTACACACAGATTCATTACATTTATTTATACCAATCATCAACCTTGGAACATACATCAAGGTCAGCAATACAATTTACAACCATTGGAACAATCTCTAATGTCGATAAACATACATAATTCAAATTAGGTTTGGACCTAAAAAAACTTGTGGAGCAAATGAATGAAAGAAGAACATTTCATGGATTAGCTCAGACCTGAATACATCTTCACATGCTTCAACATGCTTCTACAATCCTTGAAACACATATGCAAATAGTGTTAGCACCAAAGTCATCCAAACTTGTGCAAACACCAGGAATACTTAAAGACACACACACTTTCAAGAACTTAATCATAGCTTTTGGATCAAGCACAAGCCTTTAACATGGTTTAGAGACATCCATGAACAACATAAAATCACCTAGGAGATGACAAATCCATCCACAAGAGCTCTCACTTGAAGACAAAAAATATCACTTGAAGACATATCATAGATTGCTCACAACAAACACTGCCAAACTCTACTAATCAATAACTTGCTTTCCAAAGCACCAAATCACAAATCCTTTGGAATGAAGATAGATAAGAACCTTATAAACATGTCCAAAACCACAAGACCAAAAACCAAATTGCGGAGAAAAATACTTTCTCCCTGTCACACTACAAATGCTTCTAGGCACAGTCTTCAAATGGGTGAATATAACTTCTACTGCATAGCGATCCGGACCACGAAATTCTAGATTTAGCTTCTTCAAAAACTTCTCTAAAACATATCCAAATCTCATACTCCGGTCTTCAACATAGAATAAATGTGGAGAAAAAACTCAAATAGTATCCTGCAAGCCAGAATACATCTTCACAACTTTGTCTTCAGTATGAACCAAATTTTCTCAAAAGCACTTGGAAATGCAATATTAGGAACATATTCTTATCATCTTCAACACTTATATAATGCAATACAAAGAAACTTTAACTCATCACAATCAATTAAAAAAACAAGAGCACAGTTGACACTATTGACGACACAAACATGTTGACATCAATGACAACACCGATTAGCACATACTTGCAACATACTGCACATGTTTGGGAGTCGACTGATATGGCCACTACATGTTTCATTCTGGATGACCAAGGAGAAATTTTTTGAAGCTTGAGGAGGATATATATAAAGAATCAAAGTTGTTGAAAGGAAGTTAAGTAGGGAATAATAAGGTAGAATCAATATTGTGCGAATATACTTACAACAAAAACAAATATGATGATTAAAAATGCTAAGGATTAGTTGATATAGTTGTGGAAGATATGTTGTGTTCTAAAATGGTAAAGAAGAATTCCTAAATATGTTTTGATGTTGCAGAGATTTGTATTGTGTTAGTTTCTGTTGCACCAAAAGATCGACCTTTTAATGCCTGATACAACCACTTGACTTAACAAGCACGGGAGGCAGTTAAGCCCTTGTCACAAACCACCATAGCATAGTGTTGAACAAGGAGACCAAGGGTCACACTTTACAACAATCCCCCCTCAGTGCAAGTGCGGGGTTTGAACCCGTGACCTCAGCTCTGATACCAACTGTTAGTTGCCGTTGCACCAAAAGATCGACCTTTTAATGCCTGATACAACCAATTGACTTAACAAGCACGGGAGGTGGTTAAGCCCTTATCACAAACCACCATAGCGCAGCACTGAACAAGGAGACCAAGGGTCACACCTTGCAACATATTGTTGTTATAAAGAAGGTAGACAAGAGTACAGAAGCTGAAGTGATCAACATTTTGTGTTGCATGAAGAACATTGTGAGATGCTTTGTAAATGTGTACTAATTAGGGAGTTGTAGCTTCCTTTGGGTTGTAGCCCATAAATAATATTGTAATCCTTTTTATTTATGAGGCTGGATTGGGACAGTAGATCCAAGTAGCTAGCTCACCGTGGTTTTTCCCTTCTTGGGTTTTCTATGTAAATCTGGTGTTATGGTTGTGTGCCTTTGTGATCTTGTATTCCTCATATGTTCACATAAATTTGATTGCTACTAAAAATAAAGTAATTTGATTAAGTACTGATTCAGCCCCCTCTTAGTACTTCTATGTGTTCAACAATTGGTATCAGAGCAAGGTTCCTTGAATGCAACATAACAGCCGAGGTAGATCTTGGTATGGAACACATGGGGACATAAGTCAGATTTATTGGGAAGAATCCTCTAAAAAGTGATATAAATATGAAATCCTACAATCCTGAAGATTGTGTAGTTGATTATGATGGAGAGCTCATTTTTTCCCTAGAAGATCTGGATGCAGCAAGAAGTGAAAATGAAAACTATAAGAACAAGCTCATAAAATCAAAGGATGTAATTGCCAAGTTGAAAGTTCAAATTGAAGAAAGTAAGAAGGTTGTAGATTGTCTAATATAAAGCCGAATGACAAATTAGTTGAATGCTCGAAACTTGAAGAAGAAGTTGTCTCCCTAAAGAAAGAATTGGAAAAAGCAAAGGAATAAATAGATAGAGGTCTAAAACCTCAGAAAAGCACCAACATCCTTGATGAAATAATCAGTTGTCAAAGACCACTTAAGAACAAGGATGGCATTAGATTTAAGAAAGGTCAGAGTTCAAAGACAAATGTACTTGAAGACTTCTTTGGAATTGAAAAGATCATGTTTGAGAGTGAGAAGGGAGAACCATGTTCGAAAGAATTTGAAGAAGAGGCGCAGTGGATAAATAATGACTTAATAAGTGTCAAGGAAGCTTTAAGAAGCCCCCTTCTAAACATACTAGCAATCCTAGGTTCTCTCAATCCTTTTATGGTTACTTTTATTCTTGCTATAAATTTGGTCATAAGGCTATTGATTGTAGAACTAAGGCAAGAAGAAATGACTACATAAAGAAAATTCATTTGTGTCTACAAGACATGATGTTGTGATCTCTCATTCCTTCTATGGGTATTGTTATGCATGCAATAAGTTTTGTCATAAGGTTGGTGAGTGTAGAACCAAGGCAAGGAGAAATGATATGACTCCCGAATATAATGTTGTTAGCTATAAATGTAACAATATTGGACATAAGGCAAGATTCTGCAAGAGTGTTTCTAAGAAACCATCTGTTTAGCACAAGAAGACAAAGCAAATTGTAACTTAGCAGAAAAAAAAAATGGTAAAGATATGGAGATGAAAGACATAACAAAGTAATGAAAAGGAGGAATGTGTGTCTCTAAAATCCACTCACACAGTTAATTCAAATGAAAATAATTGGAGAGGATGTTGATATGACAAGATAATATCTTTTCCCCAAATGTCCAGAGAAAAATGACTTAATGTGAAAGTTTGTGGAGAATCCTTGAGTCTCTATGAGTTCATAGGGTAACCCTACAACATGTTACTTACCAAATGAAGGAGCATTAATTATGGAAATTTAGGGAAAATGCAAGATACTTATACCTTTTTGGACAATCAAAATTCATTTGAGATTGAGTTTTCACCTCCAGAACTGAGAAAAGTAGAAGTCTATCAAAGTGTTTGGCAAATTTGAGAAGAATTAAGCTGAGGGAAAAATCTTGGAGCCTGCACAAAGAAGTATTTATCAAAACTAATGCATTTTAAAAACCTAGTTGCTAAATTCCTAGAAATTGCGATGGTAATTCTGCAATTGGTCGATGTTGTAAGAAACCTAGACCTAAATATAAGAAATTCTATTTTAAGGCAAGGGAGGTTGATATGAAAGGATCATTTTCCCATATACTTGCATATGTTGTTTATATAGAAGATGTCAGAATTTATGTTCACTCAAAGATGGATGAAATTAATCATGTGAAATTTGAGGAAGTCAGAAATCAACTTCTGGATGATGAAGTTATCTATAAACCCAAATATTCAAATGTGGGGGCAAAATACCTAGACATTTGGAAACACTACCCTGATTTATGTGATGAGCATGATTGGGTTAGATTCATTTTAAGCAAAATTCACGATGAATTCATATATTTAGACAAACCCTACCAGATAACCAAGGATGTAATTAAAGCAGTAACTAGGTTATGTTCCACCAGATCTATACTAGTGATGAAGTCAGTAAAGAATGTAAAGGTTACTAAGTTGATTGGAGTGAAATTTGATAAAAGAACATTGACTGTGAATGACATAATTGATCTGGGTGTTCGTTATGCAGCCATGGGAATTACCTACAAGGTTTATTTCACAAATAGAGAAGGTGCTGCCGTTGGTACTGCAATTCATACTGCATACTAGATGATCAAAGAAGGGAAAGATTTTGACCTTTGTGAGGTCATGAGAGAACAACTTATGGAGAATTTAAGAAGGACAAAGGACACTAGATACATTTTTAGGTATGGTACATTGATTATCTGTCTTACATTCTATTTCTTAAATGAATTGCCTAGTTTTAGTGGAAAGATATGGCAAGAGCACATTCCAATAGTGACACAAATCAAGAGCCATGTAAGAGGATTTAGTGATCCAAATCACTACAAAAAAATGTATTGGGGTTTCTTCAAAACCTTTCAAACCAACATGCATGCTAGAGAAAGGATTCCTTATCGCTCTATACAACAATACAGGGAAAAGATTATATTTTTGGTTGATAAAGATTACACCTACATCAAGGTAGTTGAACCTAGAACTGGATGGATCCCTAGACTTCCATATGAAGTCTTTGAAGAAGAAATAAAAATCTATGATGACATCCTACTCAACAAACCCATCGATACCTTTGCTAAAAGGTTTGAAACTTATGATGAAATTATGAATAAAATGCATAAGAAGGATGCAGAACACCTGGAGAAGAATAATGGTAAGATGCATGAGTAGTGGAGCATTTCATCTAGAACTACTTCATAAGCCGCTGCAAAGGAGATACATCATGTTTCTGTTATTCCATTAGTGGCACAAAGCCTAAGGAGAACTAGCAGAGCTACTTCTGCTACTACAAATGTGCCACTACCCTCTAGATCAACACAAATGGGATTAACTAAAAGAATAATTGCTTCTAAGACACAGACACATAAGAAGACCAAAGAAAAGAAGAATGCAAAACCTAAAATTCAAGCCAATAGGAAGAAGGTGAAGGGTACTGTGATCAAAGAGGAAGAAGAAGGTGAAGAGGAAACCTCCAAGCAAATAAGAAAAGGTAAGAAGTCCAAGAAAAATGCTCCAGCGACATCTATAGAAGGTCCTTTTCAATTGGAAGTTGTTTTCAATGGAATTGAACAACATGGGCTATTAAAGCACACTGCTGAGTTGTACCCTGGTCTTCCTCCTGAGGATAAAAAGACTATTGAAAAAGTAGTGATCAAGTATATGCTCAAATATAACTTGCCTATGATTGATGTGATTGATAAGGCTCCAGAAAGCCTAGCTCAGGCCTTAAGGCAGAAAAGAGAAGAAGCCATTAAAATGAATAATGAGCTGAGACAACAAGCTCTTGAAAATGCTAAATCATCTATATCACATGAAGAAAAAGACAAATTGGCCCAAATGCAATCCCAAGAATTGAGAACAAAACAAAGAGTGGACACACTTATGGGCATGAAGGAGAGTGATAAAGAGAAAATTCAAAAGGAAACATAGGTTGTGACAGATAAAATTGTGAGATAACAAGAACTGAAAATGTGGAGCAATCAAAAGTTTCTCACCACACAACACTACTTCTCCACCTCATTTGACCACATCTCCTTTGCATATCACCGATCATCAAGTTCCTCAAGAGGAGAAAGAAGAGAAAACAGTAAAAGACCAAGAACAAGAGGCTCATGAAGAAGAGAATAATTCTCTAGATCATAATATTGGGCATGATGATCAACTTCTGGTGAATAAAAAATAGTAGAATAACCCTAAAAGAGAAGAGGGGCAAACAAACAATGATTTAGAGGAGAATTTAGAAAAGGAACAATATACACCATCCTCCTCCTCTCCGGTTGACTCTATCAAGGAGATTCTTGCTCAGCAAATGTAAATTCAACCAGTGGTTACTCTGCAACTGTTATAGTTTCCTATATTACATGGACAAGTTAACTTGTCCAATATATCTCCACTTCACAAGTTACAACTGGGAAATATTCTTCAATCCTCTACAAGGAAAGAAATTTTGTAGCAACAGGTTGAAGGGGTTGAAGTATTAGAAGAGGCAATCAAAATTTTGCAAGAGGAATTGCCTGAGGTAAAGAGAGATCCCATATTGCCTCCTACTTAGTAGATGAAAATCATGTTGGAGTCCTTCAAGGCTCATTCATCTTACTTAGAGAAGCAGGCTAAGAAAAAGATAACAAAATAATTTAATAACAAAAGGTTGGCTGAAGTGTTTGACAGGTGTGCCAAGGCACACAACAATCTACAAGAAGATTTGAAAAGTATTCAAAAGAGCACTGAGGAAGCCAAAATATTGTATCAATTTTGTTTGAATTGGCCAGCTACCACAAAGAACATAAAGGATCAAGCTAACTCCATTGAGTCACAGATAACTCAAGTGGCCAAAATTTATGACCCCTTAAAAGATAGAGATGGAACCATTAGGGCTCAAATTGAAAACCTGCACAGTAATTTAAAGCAACTCCTGGAACAAAGAGAGAAAACCATGGGAGAGACCGGTCAGCTGAGAAAAGTTATGGACATGAAATTAGAAGTTTTAACTAGCATCCTGACTGAAGCGAAGAATGTGGCTCAAAAAGGTAATATATCATCCAGTTTGGGAGAGGCAGAAGACCTGTATATTTAGTTTGTGAGTCAATCACACATTCTGTCCTCTACAAAAGAAGAACTGGGACTCAACTCTTTCCTAGTTGAAGATAATTTACAAAAATAGTATACCTTCCACATGAACAAATTTTCAGAAGGTATGAGAAATCTTGAAGTTTGTATATATGTGGTGAATAGAATAAAAATTTGTGGTGCTATTTTGATATAAATAAGGCACATTATACATAGTATCTTGAAGGACAATTTTTGCTACATCAGTTTTGAAAAGTTAGAGGCTGCTCCTCAGGGGGAGTTGACTCATAAAAGGTGATAAGAAACATTCAGACAGGGGGAGCCTACTTGTTTTTTTTTTGAGGAAGACCACTAGTCCTTTTCCATTGATGTCATAGGGGGAGAAATATATGTATATCAGGTTAAGTGTTGCCATTAATGAGAAAGGGAGAGATTATTGCATATAGGTTGTCATTGATGTCAACAATGGCATGATGTGCTGTGGTGTGGAAGAGTGATGCAACTGTTGACAAAGAGATTACAACAATATGATGATCAATGAAGACATCTGAATAAGCATTATGAGTTAAACAAGTAAAGATTAAAATGTTCTAAGATACTCAATAGTGTTGATAGAGAAAGTTGCTCAAGAGAGTTGTGAAGAGAAGGAGATGGATTAGTATCATCTTTACACAGTCTTATCATATCTTTTGAAGTTCATGTGTAAGTTAAATTCTTGGTATGTTTGTACTTGAAGTGCTTGATGAGTAAAGTTGAATTCATACTGCTTGGAGATGATTTATTGATTGTCACTAGATGAAGAAAGTTGTGAAAGGTTGAAGGAATTTGTCTAGGTATAGTACAAGTTAGGAAAGGTGTTACAAGCTCACAAGATGGTACCGCATTCTATCGCAGTTGAAGATATGGAACTACGGATTGAACTGTTGGCCAAGTATTGCACTCAAGCACTTATGTTTCAAATTTGAGATCATAATGGTTACCGCAAAGTGTTTTAGAGATAAAAGAATAAAGACAAAAATAGAATAGGGTAAGTGCAGTCACAGAGTGATTAGAGAATGCTCTGCACTTCTTCGTGGATGAAGATATGAAGTTGCATATTGGAGGATAGGTAGATATGTGTAACAAGTATGTATGTTTCAAATTTCAAGAAATATTATGTACTGCAAATGCTTCTCTGGAGTCAGATTTATGAAGACAGACCTTGGTACTGAGTAGTGTGAATAGGAGATGTTACCACAAAGCACCACACATTGAGAATTGGTTTTGCTGATGGAAAGAAATGATCACTGGATTAGTTCATATGCTCAGATCAAGCTTCAATCATCTTTGTTTATCGCAAGTATGATTTTTAATATTTCACTTCAAGACTGTGTTATCAAAGCATGGTAGGGATACAAGAATCTATGTTTAATTGTTTATGCTAGCATATAACATCATGTTTTGGTAAGAGAAGTGTTCATAAATGTTTTACAAGTCATAATATATTCATTATATGATCTGCATGATGTAATTCAGTCTTCTCTAATACCGCATTAGGTATGGAGTCAAATACAAGAATGGATAGATGCTAATGTGCCAACTTGGTGCATAATAAAGAATTTGTTGAGTATAATAGATGTGCACCAGCCTAGAAGGGTGTGTCAAGGCAGGATAGGACCTGATTATGCCTTGTTCTTGTACCACATTGGGATTTTACCTACCAAACATGTTTGGGAGCCAACTAATATGGCCACTACATGTTTCATGCTAGACATTTCATTCTGGCCAACCAAGGAAATTTTTTTTGAAGCTTACGGAGGATATATATAAAGAATAAAAGTTGTTGAAAGGAAGTTAAGTACCGAATAATAAGGTAGAATCAATATTGTGTGAATATACTTACAACAGAAGTAGATATGATGATGAAAAATGTTAAGGATCAGTTCATACAGTTGTGGAAGATATGTTGTGCTCTGAAATTGTAAAAAAGAATTCCTAAATATGTTTTGATGTTGTGGAGATCTGTATTGTTGTTATAAAGAAGGCAGATAGTACAGTATAGAAGTTGAAGTGATCAACATTTTGTGTTGCATGAAGAACATTGTGATATTCTTTGTATATGTGTACTGATTAGGGAGTTGCATCTTCCTTTGGGTTGTAGCCCATAAATAATATCGTAATCCTTTTTATTTGTGAGGATTGATTTGGACAGTAGATCCAAGCAGCTTGCTCACTGTAGTTTTTCCTTCTTGGGTTTTCTACGTAAATCTGGTGGTATGGTTGTGTGCCTTTGTGATCTTGTATTTCTCATATGTTCACATAAATTTGATTGCTTCTGCAAATAAAGTAATTTAATTAAGTACTGATTCACCCCCCCTCTTAGTACTTCTGTGTGTTCAACAATTCCAAATTGAAGGATTTCTAACAAATATCCACTTGGAATTGTTGCGATTTGGAAAAGGAATATATCTAATTTATTTGTAGGTATTTGTGAGAGATTATATTAACCATGGAATGGTTTTATAATGCATATATATGAAGGGTTTTATGTTGTTAAAGTTTGATTTTGTTTACTAAACCCTAACCGTGGAATTTGAAGGTCACCATCATTATAAGGGTGAAATCGTTTCCATACATAAGAGATTTGTGAGCTATTAGATTGCATATCGGACCCTCATGCATTGGGTATTATGTTGTTTAATGTATATGAAATCATGGGATTAAAGTCAAGGTTTATGGTATCATTTATGGCTAACATCGCCTAGGATTTAGGCACTTTCATTGTGGAGATTTTATGGAATACAAGAAGCCTTTCATACTCAATTTTACATCAGCATTTTATCATAGAAGACCTCATCAAATTCTTCATTAGTCATCTAGGGTTTGATAGATATTAGTATTTTGTGGAGTTTTGGCATCCTCAACACCTAGGGTTCAAGTGCCATCAATCTTGGAGGAATCATGGCTAATAAGGAGCTACTATATCATTTTCTACATCAATAGACTTCATATCAGACTTTTGTTGTGGACAACAACACTATTACATTCTATATCTTATCATCTATTTGCTTTGTATGGTTTCATATTATGCCTAGAAGAAGTGCTATTCAATCGGGTATGTTGTAAACGAATTCAATATTCAAATCTTTAATTTGAATAGGATTTGCAAACACTTTTTATAGGTTTAATCAATCTAATATACTCTATATCAGACCTGATTATCAATGTAATCAAATTTGTAATAGCAATTAATAAAGCATGATTGGGTGTTGAATCATTGATATTTGTTTATGCAAGTATTTGGTTATCTTTTCTATGTATTTGTATATGTATTGGCATTGAAAATAATTTAAACAAACATCACAAAGAAAACAAACACTCAGAAATCAGAATTCAGTCACCTTGCATGTGAAGTGTTTGATAAAATGTTAAACCACTCAAACTAAAAATTTAGGGCAGAACTACTAAGGGTTCTTACATTCCTTTAAGAACTACATCTTTTTCATTAGATTTAAACTTGAGTTCCATTGTTTGATAATTCTATGAATACTCTCCTAGAGAATGTAGCCACTGCACATCGAAAACCATGTCAATATCATCTAAACTCACAACATAAAAATCATCAGAAACCTTATGATCTCTAAAGGCTATGTCAAGCTTTTGAATCCTCTTTGAACATGGAATGTTATTTCCATTAGCAACAATGACATTAAAGCCTTTAAAATCATCTGCTTTCAATCTTCTTCTTTTTATGAAGCCTTCATCAATGAAATTGTGGGTAGCCCCACTATCAATCAACACAGTGATCCTTTGCCTAGCAATCTCTCCATGAACTCTGAAGGGATGGTATCTAGGTGCTCCTAAAAGAGCTGTAAGTGTGTTGGTTTACAGATTTTTTGACCTAACTCTATATTCTCATGCCCATACAAGTGACAAATGTACCAACAGTTGAACCAATTGTAATGATATTTTACAATGATTCTATGCTTGTTTAACAAGGTGCATCTACCTTCTTATGATATGCAAAGAATGAAAACTTGGTATGCTTTTAACTAGAAAGTAGAAAGGTGATACTTTTAACCAGAAATCATAAAGATAGTATATCTCATCACAAACTGAATTTAAAGAAGTACAAAGACTTCAATAACGGTAACCTCAATCAATATAATAAAGAATAGTACTAATTTTTACACAATCACTACTGCAAACCATTCATCAAAAGATAAATATCCACAACAATGAGAAGGAATTAAAACATTCAATCACTCCAACACAAAACTGACAACCAACAACTAGCAGTATATTCAATATAGGAAGAATACTCATTCAAATAACCATAACATAGTTTACGATCTTGAATTCCCACTGTATTGATTTCAATTCATATATTAAGGTAACTGATAGTAGCTTCACATCAAAATTGATCTCTAACTAAACCAAAGTTTGCCACAGATTCTAAACCATGACAGGCTAATAGAATTTATAGCCTTGTCACCATAACTGTTTTAAAAAATAATAACGTCTTCTTGGGGATAGCTGATTTAAAGAAGTCTTTCACATAAATATAACTTAAAGAAATAGTTCTCCAAGGCCAATAGTTTTTCTGCATCAAATGAAAATACTAAAGCATATGAGAAATCAATCAATTAACAATCGCCACATCATCATCAAGGTGAGTCTCCCTTTGTGCTACTTCCTTCTCCTTGCCTTGTCCATCTTCTAAAATTGAATCCACC
Source organism: Cunninghamia lanceolata (assembly GCA_027924645.1). Lineage (NCBI taxonomy): Eukaryota > Viridiplantae > Streptophyta > Pinopsida > Cupressales > Cupressaceae > Cunninghamia > Cunninghamia lanceolata. The sequence goes on from BSBN01000021.1 coordinate 29,587,622, forward strand.
TGTGTCGCTTGGTTTGCTTGTGCTCGTAGCTTCACTTTATATGTTCGATACCTGCCAATGATTGGTGATAATGGTATGCCCCTTGAGCTTCCAGTCATACTAACCTAAAGTTTCTTTTTGCTTATCATCTGATCGACATCTGTTACTCTTTTATGAACTGCATCCATTTCAGTCTTGAAAGTTCTGACATAAGTTGCTAATATCCCAAGTTTCCCAAGTGACTCATCAGTGATCACATCAACAGCTACTATTTCTTCATCGATCATCTCCTTGGAATTTTGTTTTATCTCCTTTATCTCTAGTAGCTTGTCTTCATCTTCACCTAAAGCCTCTATGTCCAGAACCACAAAATTGCTCTTGAGATCCCTTAGATCTATGAAATAACAAGATGGTTGCTTCTCATTTCCTCTTCAACTGCTCCCATTATAGACATTTTCCACTCAAGCATGTCTGACCACATAGCAGATTCCATCTCTTTGGGATCATTCAAAATCTTCTCAGCCACAAGAATGTTGATGTCCATATCAACCATTTCTTGCACTTCTTTTGAAACCATGAAAAGGCTACTATTATCTTTTCTTACAATCTACAGCTCAGTGACAAATGCTCCTCTCTTACTAGTTCAATATAATTATATATATTTGCAGATTCCTTGATATAAATAAAACCATCTAGAGTTACCTTTTCAATCCATTTCTCTACAGCATTGCTCAGGGCTTGGGACCATTTAATTTGTTGTAAAAGATTAGGATCTGGGCCATCCATGTTTATACTCAGTAACTCCTCAACAGATTGGGTAGTAATCTTCAAAATGGATTGGATAAACAAAGTTAGAGACCTCACTTGCACTTGCAATTTAATATTCTCCTGTTGTTCATGCTTAATTCTCTTCGACAAGTTACCAACAGAGAACTTGGTGTGGTAAATTTCTCCTTCGATCGTTGAAGGTCCCATATCAACTCAACTTAAATTGAAGTCAGCTTCAGTTACTTCATCTTCATTCTTATCCCCCATGGGGTCTACAATCTCCAAAATGTGGTGCCCTATGGAAGAGTCTGCTACCATCCTCAACATCCTTCTAGCCATTTTTGGCTTAGGTGTCTCTTGCAACAATTTAGCCACAATATCAATGTTGGTGTCAGTAATAAGAGCATATCTTTTCTTTTTATCCACGACCTTCTTCAACCAACTAGGAGATGAAGAAGAAGAAACATTAGTATTAACAGTAGTATTCAAAATCACACTGTCCAAATGCACAAGAGGGGTGTTGTGCTCCAAAGGATCACTCAGACTGGGAGAAACTGGATTACCAAACAATGATTGATGCATATTATCTTCACTGAGTTGACTAAAAATTAATGAATCACCATCTGTTACAAGGGGATTAGAAAGGGGCACATGGTTTGCTTGCACTTGCAAAGCAACCAATCTCTTGTCAGCTATCACAGGCTGGCTATCCTACTCACAGGTAGTCTTCACTCTCCACTGTCTCCGCCTGATTGTGAGCCAACTATATGAAGAGTTGGGTCCAAACTTGATGTACTCTTGGGGGTATGAGTAGTCCGAGATTTATTCTGTTCTTTAGCAACTGATTCCTTTGGGCTGAAGAGCCCACCTATTCCCCAAATTTTCTGTCCATCCATCTTTCAGTTCTTCTTAACACATGAAAAGAGCAAAGCATTATGTCAGTGACTTCCTTTTCTGACCACCACATTGGAGGTAGAGGTTGCAAAGAGACACCATGATAACTGTCATCAAGTATGTCTAAATTATCATCTACCATCTCCGGGACTTGTAATGGCAACTCAAAATCACGGACTTGGTTGATGATCAACCGCATCCATCTTTTTCTTTGCACTTCTCTTTCATCCAAGCAATCCTCCCAAAAGTCCTCAAGTTGAGGCTTATGTAGATATGAGCGACCTTCGTGCATATTGCTTTTCATGAAATTCTTACTATCAAAAGCTGACCTTGCAGGTAACAGGTGAAAACTATATTCCGCCAACAATTTATCTACATTTCTAGCATTATCATTACTTTTACAAGAAAAGAAAGAAATTGACACAGGGAAGGAGTACCCCTCCTTTTTCATGGCATGATATTTGACATTCATGACTGCCATCTGGTAACAAACTTCTAAAAGCACAATGAAATCAGAAGGATACCTTGGCAATTTTAATGGGGCATTTTCATAACCCCCAATCCTCAAATATGAGAAACAATCAAATTGAACATAAAAGCTTCCAACATTCATTACCAGAGTAGCTACCTTAGGGGAAAACCTTCTCTCCAAGTAACCTTCAATTCTCTTCACAGATAACATGAAGAAGGCATTGTTCACTCTGCGGAAGTCCTTCATTCCAACACTTCTCTGTAATTGTGGGAAAAGATGATACACAAGTGTGTCTAGGGTGGGAGCTCCTTGGACTCTTAAACCAAGCCAAACAACCTCTCTACTAGCTAGTATATACACCAAATGGGAACACATATGAAAAGTTACATTATGTGGAAAACCCACTAGCTGCTCATGCATGCATTCACTTATCAGTTTATCCCAGTCTATGTGTTGGTCTCCACAAATGACTAAAATAAAGTGACACATCCAATATTCAAAAGAATCAGATTCAGTACTTCCAACAACACGATGCAGTAGGGTGATCAAGTCAGAAATTTCCTCCTTAAAATGACTTCTTTTCAGACTAGAAGGGAGCCTAGAATTCCCTTTCTTCTCGACTTTAAGCTAGCTTTTGGCAATGCAACTTTGGCACCAATCTTTCTTATCCCAGTAAAATCCCCAACTAGTAGTAATAGAAACATCAACAAATTCCTTGTAATCCACTAATTTCAAAGCATGAGAAGCAACTTCTGAATCAATTTTAGTTATCTTTGAGCTGTTAGAGGCTCACATCTCTTGTGAATCAGGGAAATAATTATTAGCACATGCAATAACTAAGTCTAGAAAAGGCATAGTAGGCAGTAAACCTCCAACTCGGTCTAACCCACTATCGACAATTTTCTCTGTAAGAGGAGACCTGGTTTCTTGTTGCATTCTTTTTCAAAAATCTTCTAAGTCTATGTGACCAAGGTCTGTATCTCTCACTTTTGACAGGCCATTTTCCACAATAGAAACAACTGGAGCCCCCTGGAACTTATATTTCATTTTGACCAGTTTAAGAAACCAAAAAGAAAATAACTCTGAACTAGTCAAGGATGCAAAAGAGGTCCACAACACATTTGAGGAAAAAGTGCTATCCACATTCATGAAAAAATTATTTTTCCCAACCAGTGAATTACAATTATACTATCACAGCAAGAGAAAGAGAGAGACGAGGAGAAAAGCCAATTATCCCGACTTGTATGCAAAAGCTCTGCAAATTCCCTGTTAGTGGCTGGACTGGAAGCTCTTGCAACATATCTCCTTTGCAGTATAATGAGGCTCTTCTTTACAAGATGATAGATTTATCCAAGTCTCGTATCAAATCTCATTGATTTCTTCATAAATTTTATTTAATTTTGGCAGTGGATCGTACTTTAAAATTCATAAATATTCCCCTTAGTGTCACTTCTTATTACGCAACATTAACTTCAGTGAGCACCACTATAAGAACAACTGATGCATTGAATTAGGGCATCAGAGATTTTGGGAACTCTTGAACCAAAAGATTGAAAGTTCAAAAGTTTAAAGAACTTATGACCCTCTGACTACAAAGACATTTCTTTAACAAGACGACACAAGACCATCAAGATAAACTTTATGACGTAAGTTTTTTTGACTAGTCAGGAAGTCGGGAGGTTCATGAACTTTTTGAACCACCGCAAAAAGTTAGGGGATCGCCAACTATGAACAAAATGACTAAGTAAAGATGTGCGATTTAGAAACAAAGCATGAATAGTGATGAATAAAGAGTGGGAATGACATGACACATGAATGCCTTAGCAAATTTCAAAAATGAGGTAACAAAGTGCACCACCAATATTTTCCTCTTTTCTTCCTCCTCTTGTACATGATCTTATGAGTCTAAAAATTCTTCAGGCTCATCTAATTCTGAATCTTTTTTGATACAACCTCGATGTAATGAACTTGCACTTTGCCACTTGGGATCTTTCATATAGTCATATCCATCATAAGGTCTTCTACTTATATCTTTAGGAGTTACAAATGACACCCCATGCAACCCCACAACCCCACTTGTGCAATAAAATAATAATAATAATTATTTAATTGCTCCTAGGAACAATAAATCCTAAATTTGCAGGATTACAATTAAAATGTTAAATAAAATATTTTCCTATTATTTTTCCTTAGCCCATGAGACATTTAGGAATGGGCTAATAATTTATCCAAATTAAATTTATCAGAAAAGGAACATGACATGACACCCTTCTCAACCTTTTTAGATCTACATTCCCTCTTATAGTTCCTTATTTTACCATAGTTCCATCATTTTCTTTGACTTTTATCTAAATCATTAGATTTAACTCTAGACTTTGATCTCTTGTCCTATGACTATTTAACTCTTGAAATATTTTTATATTGTTTACGAGAATGACCTCTTACAACCAAAGCATCCTTCGATTGGCAATCTTTAATTTTGAAGTAGTACTAGTGATTATCAATATTAAATTATCCCATGAGTCATGTAAAGAATAAAGCAAAGTAATACACTTCTCTTCATCATCTATTTAATATCAACAAAAGAAAATTGACTTAGCACAATATTGAAGGCATTCTAATGTTTAGCCATAGAGTCACCATCATTCATTCTCAATGAATGCAACTTTTTTTGAACAAAAAGTTTACTAGAGACTTTCCTTGATATAAAGTACCAAATTCATCCCATAAGTCCTTTGTTGTGGCTTCTATTGATATATTCAACAAAACTACTCCTTGACTTCCTATTAATAATTAATCAATCTTCATCCTTCATACTAGATGGTTTTGTTGATGATACAATTATCCACTGAACTCTGTCAAAAAGCAAATCCTCCATCTTTAACTTCCATAACTTAAAACTCATTCATTAAAAATCTCTCTAACTTTGTGCTTATCGTCATTCTAATTCACACATAGATCCTCACACACACAACTCCCACTTAGAATAAAGTTTATCATAACAAAAAGAAACCCTAACCCTTCAAACAAAGCTCTAATACCACACGTAGAGAAAAAGAAGTCTGTTAAACCTATACCATAGAAGTAATGCATGTAAAATATAAAACAATTAACATAATAAACGGAAAGCAAAGACAATATGCAATATTTTCACTTGATTGGATAGAAACCAAAACAATAAAAAATTGATTAATCCAAAAACTCAATTGTTCTCTAATACAATAATTTGAATCGGGCTCTTACTTCACCCTTATGCATGTGTGGATATAAATAGGCACATCGAAAACAATTGTACACATTGCATGAAATCATGCAAAAGATAAACATAAGTGCCTTAAACTATAGAAAAAATACAAAGAACAACACATATCCATCCCGACGATTAAACATGGAAAGTATACAACACTTATCCAACATAACTTCTCATATCCATCAATTATAATCCTCTCCATGCAACTTGGACCTCTAAAAATAAGCAAGTCCTCAAGCTCAAAATAGTCACAAATGCTTAATCCTATAAGCTTTTCACACCCATACTCTATTATTTTTAAATTTTGACAACCATCCAAATAAAAAAAAATTACCTTCACATTTCTACCAAATAATATCGTCTCTAAACATTGAGACACAAACACTCAAAATTTAGCTTCCCACAATTTAAAAAAATCTTCAAATCTACAAAGTTTGGAAGATTTAATATTCCTAACACACTTTTCAAATGATTATAGTTTTGAATAGTAATTTTTATCAAGCAGCTGAAATGTGCAAGGCATAGCTCCTCAAACTCTGGACATTCACTAATATTCAATTGTACTAACTTCATAAAACTGGATACTCCTAACACACTATTCAAATAGTTAAATGCTACCAACTCTAAACATTCATTAACGTTCAATTCTACATGCTTCCTAAGATCTGAAATTCTTGACACACTTTTCAAATGTTTATAATCTACAATTGTGATTCTCTCTAGACAGCTCAAATGACCAAGACTTAGTTGCTTAAACTCTGAACATTGACTAATATTCAACACGAAATTTGGAAGATCAAATATTGCTACCAATATTTTGTGTTTTTAACAATTTCTAATATCAAGACAATTTAATGTCTTTAACCTTGTTAAATACACTTCCATAAAATTTTCCATGTAGTGAAGTTTGATAGACTCAGGGCTTGGATCGTGAATTCCACTAAGATCTTTTGGATACAAATTCTTCGCAGCTAATCTCTAGCTTTTCAAGGCCACTCATTGGGGCCTTCTCATTGATCCAATCCACTTCCCCATTAAATTTGAAATTCTCAATAACCGAAGATTCACATAAAGTCCTCTCTCGTCTTTTAGTGAAGCATGCTACCCCTTTATGTGGAAACCTCACACATAAACTACGAAGATCCATATTGAGACATTCTAGTAAAGACAAATCTTGGATTGGCAATCCTCGGGCATCTATGAACACATTTTCTAAATTATCTGACAGCCCTAAAAAACTCTGGAAACTCTTTTAAAGAGATTTGAGAAATTTGCAGCTCTTTCAATTGGGACTGTGCCTCAAATTCAAGGTTAGAAAAAAAGGCCGAAGACAACTATAACATAATGCAATCTACCATAGCCTTACGGAGATTTCAATTTTGAGAGAGAGGATTAAAATGCTCGTATGCTATTCTCCCACAACGTTTCGAGATATTCCAAATGGATTTTGGAAGAATGCAAATTTTTGAAGAGGACTGCTTCGCTGTTCTTTGGAATTCACCTCAAGCTGGAGCAATAATAAGGAAGCTGACATCTCATCACAAATCGAATGTAACTTGAGAACCCAAGGACCCGACGAAAATAGAATGGAAACACCTGACATTGGTTTTGGCGTGGATAGTTTTCAAACCCGTTAATTTCTGCATACAGAGGTTTCAGAAAATCCTTTTGAAATTCCTAATATTTTAATATTCTTAATTAATCTGGAAACTCTGAAAACTCTTTAATATTCCAAATCTTAGGAATATCAAAAGGAAACTCTTTAATATTCCTAATAAATCTGGAAACTCTAGAAACTATCTTTTGATATTCCTAATAAATCTGGAAACTCTTTCAAAGAGGTTAGAGAAATTTGCAGGGGGTCTGCAATTCAAGATAAATTTGTGTAAAGCTTTCAGTGATAAAAAATAGTCCATAGTCAAACATAACATAACGCATTCCACTATAGCCCTAACGGCGATTTAATTTTTGAGAGAGAAGATCAAAATACCTGTATATCTCTCTCCCACAACGTTTCGAGTCGTCCGTCTTTTATTTTCAGACACTGCAAATTTTGAAGAGGAATCCATGAAGGAATGCTTGGTTGTTCTGTGGAATTGCCCTCAATCTGGAGCCATAATAAGGAGCCTGACGTCTCAAAACGATTATTTGATTGGGCTAAAAAGAATGGAACTTTGGAACCCATGGACTTGTCGAAAATGGAATGGAAACACCTGACATCGGTTATGGCGAGTATAGTTTTGAAACACTTTAATTCTTGCATGCACAGAAGCAGCTCAGATTTCTATTTACGTAATAAAAAGTTAAGATTTAGAATATTACAATACTGAGGAGAAATCTAAAGGGGTATAAGCATACCAAAGATTGTAGATCTTGAGGACGCCACAGGCAATGAGGAGGGCTGAGCTCAAGTGCCAGTTCTCTTCCCAAGTCCCTTAGGTGGTCATGCATTCTCAACTCAGTTGCCTCTCCATTCCAACCCCCAATTTCGATTACTTCTACCAAAGAATTATCTTTGAGTGTTCTCAGTGCATGCTGAGCGTTCCATCCTGATCCCTCCCATACTCTTTCGGCTATACTCTTAGGTTTGCCTATAAAAAAAAAGCAATATCTATGAAAACTTGTTTCTTTACAGCATCCAATACGTCAAAACTTATTTTCAATCTTTGCATTACATCCCGAGGCAGCATCTTACTAAATTGAATCAATTTTAAGCTCCAATAATCCTTAGTTCTACCATAAGCTTGCCTGCCTAGAAATTGAAGAGATAGAGGTAAACCTCCACAGAACTCTACGAAAGAGTTGACCAGCTCCTCGTACCCGCTATCTGGATGGTGTTGGCCGAAGGCGTGCCAACAAAAAATTTCTCTCCCATAATCTCTATCCATTCCTTTCAAATTATAACCAACAGTAATCCCTGTGGTTATAAGCACACCAATGTCATGGGTTGTGACAATAACCAGACTATCACAACATCTATCTAATATATCCATGATCGGTAGAGCATCTAACTGCTCTACATGATTGATGTCATCTACAACAATTAGGAAGCTTGAAGTGGGGCTCCTTCTTAGATTATCTTTGAGATAGCATATTCCCTCTTCTCTACTTTTAAAACTGAGATCTTTGCCAAAGAGATCTTTGAAAAGCTGAGATTGCACAGAAGGTAACTCTCTTCTCACAGCCGCTTCTGGCACATCAAACAAAAAACTTGCTTGAGAGTAATTCATTCTCTTTCTGTTAAACAACTCTTTGGCGAGAGTAGTCTTCCCCACTCCACCCATACCGAAAATGCCAACAACCTTAGCCTTATGCTTCCCTTTTTCCAGCCTGCACTGATTTTCAAAGTCTTGTACAAGTTCATCAAAGCATCGCTTTTCAAAATCTCCCACAAGATTGTTAAGCCCCACTGGATGGTGGGCAACATGTAAATGTGTTTTCCTTCGTAGTTCTTTTTGCACAGCTGCTACCGTTTTTGGCAGTCCCAGTCACTGAAACTTTATAAAATGAAAGGAAGATTTGATGAGAGAAAATTAAAACTTTATAAAATCAAAGGAAGAAGACTTGATGAGAAAAAATTTAAACCAGATTTGAAGGAAGTAAAAAAAACATTCCAGGGCAGAACTACCAAAACTACAGAAAGATTACCTATTACTTCCTTCCCTAGCTATGAATGCAAGAAAATGAAGAGCTTCCTTCCACTCGTTAAGCTTCTCCAGGTACCTGCCCTTCTCTTCATATTTAATGAATGCTTTAGCGTATACTCCCTTTTCTATGTGGCGGAGTTCCCATGGCTCCACTTCATAAAACATAGGGATAATTTTGGCCCCACTTTGTAACATGAGAACCAGCTCAGTCAAACAACAAGCTAACTCTGCATATCCCTTGGAAAAGATGGCTATGTGTATCGAAGCAGAGCGGATGGCTCTCTCAATAGTAGAAGCAAATGAATCTCCGAGTTCCTGCTCTTGGGAATCAAGAAACATCTGTATTCCCAACTGCTCAAGAGAGTTGTAAAGCTGAGTGGCCAAAGTATGTTTGACATTGGGGTCTCTGTGGTTGATGAACACATCAAACATTTTTGAAGATTCATAAACCCTCCTTATTTTGCCGGTAGGTTCGATTCTAATGAAAGCATTATATTCCTGAATTGATCGTTGGTGAGAAGAAGAAGATGCCATTGATTCCAGTTCAAACGCTTACAACCCGTTAAAAAGAGAGAAAGAGATAGCCTGGAGAATAAGATTTGATTGTAGTATGCGTAATGAAAGATGAGTTTATGTGGAAGAGGAACGCTGGTGTGAATTAACTAGATCATACTGTAGGTGGGTTCAGTACTTTCCTGAGGAAAAGAAGAGTGAAGAAAACATTTAGAAATTAGACAAGCGCCGACCTATACAAAGAAGAAGATAGGTTCAGTCCTTTCCTCGAAACATCCAAGGCAAGGAAAGAAAGGAAGGAAAATGCATAGATGTTAGACAATCCACAATTCGTCGAAACATCCAACTATTGGAAGAATTAATCTTCTGTCAGAACAGAATTTATTGCACCTGCCCCGCGTTAGACCTGCGGATCTCCCGCATCCTCCCCCAGCACCGTTGGACTGCCAGAAGTTATTGAGGTAGGTGGATTTGAATTTGAAAGAGGTTGAACGCCCATTTTGCTGGGCATGTAGAAGAGACAAAAAGGAGGGAAATGAGTTGTCGATAGACAGGCAGAGAGGATGGAAGAGTTGAACCTGCAGCAGCAGAGGAATGATAATGTTCTAGAAGAGAACAACACAGAACAACAGAAAGAGAACAATAGAGAGATTAGAAAGCTTGCTGTGCAGCAGCACAGACCACAAGTAGACAGCTACAGAGTTCCAGGTAGCTCCAGACAGATAGTGTGCAGCTCCAAACACTGGGGTAGAGTAAGAAAATAGAGCAGCAGCTCTGACTGTAGTTTGTATTTGAAGTTTGAATGTAATCTGGAAATAGAAGAAAATATATATAATATATATTGCTGTCATTTGTCTCTCTCTCTCTCTTCTGTATATTTGTTTTATGATGTCCATCATTTTATTGCCATAGCATTAGCTTTTGTATTTTCTGGTGGTTAGTTTTCTGCCTCCCCTGCTCTCCCCCTGTTTTCTGCCAACAAGTGGTATCAGAGCCCTATTTTTCTAGGCAGTCAAGGTTGTGTGGGTATTCCATAAGCCCTAGTTTGTCTAGGCATTCTTAGCTTTCTCAGTTTTGAGAGGCATGGCAGGTGGGGACAGCAAAGGATGGCAGCAGCCACCGAGTTTTGATGGGCAGAACTATGATATTTGGTCTAAGAAGATGAAGACCATTCCGGTTGTAAATGACCTATGGGATTTGGTCACTAATGGGTTCACAGACACCACAGACCCAACAGCCTATGCAGCCCTAACGAATGCTCAAAGAATCCAGTTGAAGGAAACTAGGATGAAAGATGCAAAAGCCCTCAGTCTAGTTGAGGCAGCCTTGACAGAGGCTATTTTCCCTTGCATTGCAGCAGCAACCTACTCAAATCAGGCTTGGGAGATATTGCAGAACAGCTACAAGGGAATTGACAAAGTGAGGTTAGTCAAGCTCCAGCTATTTAGAAAAGATTTTGAGACCTTTCAGATGAAGGAGAGTGAGTCTATTTCAGACTTTCACACCAGGGTTTCTACCATGTTGAATTAGCTAAGGATAAATGGAGAAACCATGGATGAACAAAGGATTGTTGAGAAAATCCTAAGGAGCCTACCTTCTAGATTTGACCCTATTGTCATAACCATTGAAGAGACAAAGGATATGTCCAAGATAACAGTTGATGAGTTGATGGGCTTTCTATAAAGCCATGAGCAGCGGTTGAATAGATCTGCTCCTTCCCTTGAGCAAGCCTTCAAGGCTCAAACCAATGCAAGAGGTTGGGAAGAGGAAGGAACAGCAGAGGTAAAGGTCAAAGAGGTAGAGGAAGAAGCAACTCTGGAAGAGGAGTTTCAAACAATCAAGAAGAGGCAAGCACCTCACAGCCAAGCTATCAAGGAATGAAGAAGAACAACAGTTCTAATTAGAGGTATGACAAAAGTAATATTCAATGCTATTACTATCATAAGTTTGGTCATTATGCTAGTGAGTGTAGAAAGAAACAGCAAGACCATGGAGGCCAAAATGCTAATATAGCAAATGAGAATAGGGCTGAAAATGAGAAACAGTCCAAGGTGTTTATTGTGTGCAACCTTGCTGAGAAGAGCAACCCTGAAGTCTGGTATTTGGACAGCGGGTGTAGCAACCACATGAGTGGTAATGAAAACTTGTTTGCCTCCATTGATAGAAATGTCAAGTCTGAAATCATGATGGGAAACAGTCAAAAGGTCCCTATCATAGGAAGAGGCATCAGAACAGTCTTCAGCAAGCAAGGTGAGAAAATGTAGATCCAGGATGTTTATTATGCCCCTGGCATAAAGCATAACCTTCTAAGCATTGGACAGATGGTCCAAAACGGTTATAGAATCCTGATGGAAAATGGAGGGTGCACTATATTTGATAGAGGAGGCAGTAAGAAGGTCATTGTAGCAGTGCAGATGATGAGAAACAGAATGTTTCCTCTGTCACTGACTCTGGCGCCATCTCTGGCGCTAACTCCAACACTATCTCTAGCGCAGTTTCCTGCACTATCTCTGGTGCTCACAGCAGTGGGACAACAAACCATCTTCAGGATAGTCATCAAAGACCCATCCAAACTCTGGCATTTAAGGTATGGGCACTTAAGCTTTTCTAGTTTAAGTTTACTATCTAGGAAAGGCATGGTTAGAGGGCTACCGAATATTGTAGAGCCTGATGGCAAATGTAAAGCCTGCATTTTAGGAAAGTAGCATAGACAACCCTTTCAATCAAGGTATTCTAGAAGGGCAAGAGCACCATTGGAGTTGGTGCATTCAGATTTATGTGGCCTATGAAAACTCCCACATTAGGTGAGAATGTATATTTTATGACCTTCATTGATGATTAAAGCAGAAAAATCTAGATTTATTTCTTGAAAAATAAATCAGAGGCCTTTGAGAAGTTCAAGGAGTTTAAGGCATCAGCTGAAAAGCAGAGTGGCCGCTATATTAAGGCCCTAAGAATAGATAGAGGGGGGGAGTATATCTCTAAACAATTTCTAAATTTCTGCAGGAATGAAGGCATTCATAAATAGTTCACAACAAGGTATACCCCACAACAAAATGGAGTAGCTGAAAGAAAAAATAGAACCATCACAGAGATGGCAGCAAGCATGCTGAAGGCAAAGGAACTATCAAATGATTATTGGGGTGAAGCTGTAGCAAAAGCGGTCTACCTATTGAATAGGTGTCCTACAAAGGCCATACGTGATCAGATTCCACAAGAGGCATGGACAAACAACAAATGGACTGTTGAGCACCTAAGAATTTTCGGGTGTGTGGCATATGCATTCGTGCCTAAAGAGAAGAGGCAGAAATTTGATGATAAAGGTGAGAAATGTATCTTCCTAGGCTATAATGAAGAATCACAAGCCTATAGACTGTATAATCCCATCACCAAAAAACTTGTGATCAGCAGAGATGTTGAATTCATTGAGAATGAAGTATGGGATGGAATGGTGGACAGCACCACGGGTATTTCAGTCACAATACCCCTTGAAGATGAAGAAGCTCCAGAGGATAGCAGCTTTGGAGGAGCTACGGAGAGCAGCAGCTCGGGGAGAAACTACCATAGAGCACTAGAAAACCGCAGCTCTGGAGATGTTCTGCAATGCAGCTCCGTAGGTGGACAACAACATTGCAGCTCCGGAGATCAGCAGCTCAGGAGGTCTACAACTTCGGAGAACAGCAGCTCAGGAGGTCTACAACTTCGGAGAACAGCAGCTCCGGAGGATGTTATAACAACAGCTCCGGAGGTCAGTGCAGCAACTCTGGAGGTCATTAGAACTGTAGCTCTGGAGGTCACAGCAGCAGCTACGGAGGTCGTCACAACTGCAGCTCCGGAGTTCAGAATAGCAGCAGCTCCGGAAGCAATTTAGAGCCCACACTCGCATCATTGATGTCACGAAGGACAAAGAGTGTGAAGGAGATTTATGACAGCACAAGGTATGCTGATGATGATGAAGATTTGAATTTTGCATTGTTTTCTTCTAGTGATCCAATCTACTTTGAAGAAGTTGTGAAAGAGGAGAAATGGTGTAAGGCCATGGATGAAGAATTAGATGCCATAGTGAGGAATGACACATGGCAACTAACTGATTTACTCAAGGGTAAACAAGTGATTGGAGTTAATTGGGTCTATAAGACCAAGTCTACTGCTGAAGGAAAGATTGAAAGACATAAGACAAGGATGGTTGTCAAAGGGTACAAACAACAGCCTAGAAGAGATTATGATGAGATATATGCACTAGTTGCAAGGCTAGAAACAGTTCGGGCAGTCATTGCAATTGCAGCCCAACACAAGTGGAAGGTGTTTTAGATGGATGTAAAGTTAGCCTTCTTGAACGGAGTGCTGAAAGAGGAAGTGTATGTGGAGTAGCCACCTGGCTATGAAGTCCCAGGGCAAGAAGACAAAGTATACAGGCTCCAAAAAGCGCTCTATGGGCTGAAACAAGCACCTAGGGCATGGTACAGCAGGATTGACTCATATTTGTTGAGCAATGGCTTTCATAAAAGCAGCAGTGAGCCCACTCTCTACATCAAAGCAGCCGAAGGTAAAATTTTGATTGCTATTTTGTATGTAGATGATCTGATTTTTACTGGCAATAGTGATCTTTTCATTGCTGATTTCAAAGAGGCAATGAAGAATAAGTTTGAGATGACAGACTTAGGTCTGCTGAAGTATTTCCTTGGCATTAAGGTCAAGCAAATAGAGCATGGCATATTTATTTCACAAACTAACTATGCCAAACAGATTGTGAAAAGGTTTAAGATGGACAATAGTAAACCTGCCCCTACACCAACAGCCACAGGTCTGAAGTTGAGTAAAGAGGACAGCAGCAAGGAAGTAAACCCAACCCTCTATAAGAGCATGGTTGGAAGCCTCATGTACTTGATAGCAACTAGGCCTGATTTGATGTATGCTGTAAGCCTGATTTCTAGGTTCATGGAAAAGCCTAAGGACACACATTGGCAAGCAGGAAAGAGGATCCTGAGGTATGTCAATGGCACAATAGGCTATGGTATCTTGTATGATGTTTCTGATGAGTTTAAGTTGGCTGGTTTCACGAATAGTGATTGGGCAGGAAATGTAGATGACCGAAAGAGCACATTCGGCTATGTATTTCACATGGGTTCAGGTGTGATATCATGGGCATCCAAGAAGCAGCCCATTGTTTCTCTCTCTACAACAGAAGCTGAGTATATTGCAGCAAATGTAGCAGCTTGTCAGGCTATTTGGCTGAGAAGAATCCTTGCAGACTTGTATGAGTAGCAAGAAGATGGTACAACCATTCATTGTGACAATGTTTCATCAATAGCCCTGACAAAGAATCCAGTCTTCCACAGACGAAGCAAGCATATTGAAATCTGTTATCACTTCATAAGGGAGTTGGTAGAATGAGGAGAGATTGAGTTGCAGTATTGTAGATCCGAGCAGCAGCTTGTTGATATTTTTACAAAAGCATTGCCGAAAGATACTTTTGAACGCCTAAGAGATAGGCTAGGCATAGTTGACAGCTCCGGAGGTGTGCAGCCCCGGAAAGAGGATAGCTCCAGAGATTCAAATCTGGAAAGACAACAAGAGAGCTCCAGAGATTCAACTTTGGAATGTATGTGCAGCTCCGGAGATGCAGAGGGCAGCTCCGAAGATGTTGCAGCACAGCAGAAAGAGCTCCGGAGATCTGTTTCAGAAAGGCAAAGCAAAAGTATATCTCCGGAGATCAGTTTCGGAAAGAAAATAGTTGCATGACATCTGACTTCAGATTAAGGGGGAGTGTTGGAAGAATTAATCTTCCGTCAGAATAGAATTTATTGCATCTGCCCCACGTCAGACTTGGGGATCTCCCGCATCCTCCCCCAGCACCGTTGGATTGCCAGAAGTTATTGAGGTAGGTGGATTTGAATTTGAAAGAGGTTGAGCGCCCATTTTGTTGGGCATGTAGAAGAGACAAAAAGGAGGGAAATGAGTTGTTGATAGACAGACAGAGAGGACAGAAGAGTTGAACTTGCAGCAGCAGAGGAATGAGAATGTTCCAGAAGAGAACAACATAGAACAACAGAAAGAGAACAACAGAGAGATTAGAAGGCTTGCTGTGCAGTAGCACAGGCCACAAGTAGATAGCTATGGAGTTCCAAGCAGCTCCAGAGACTGGGGCAAAGTAAGAAAACAGAGTAGCAGCTCTGACTGTAGTTTGTATTTGAAGTTTGAATGTAATCTAGAAATAGAGGAAAATATATATAATATATATTGCTGTCATCTGTCTCTCTCTCTCTTCTGTATATTTGTTTTATGTTGTCCATCATTTTATTGCCATAGCATTAGCTTTTGTATTTTCTGGTGGTTAGTTTTCTACCTCCCCTACTCTCCCCCTGTTTTTTGCCAACACCAACGGGAAAGGAAGGAAAATGCTTTGAAAATGACAAACCCATACATGGATGAAAAGGAGTTTGGATTCGATTTGGGTTAGAGACTGATTACAAATTCCTAATTGCGAGACTTGAGTTTGTCTCTCCAAGAAAGCAATATAGAGGATCTTTTGGGAGATTAAAGGTACATAATAAAGTTGTGTATATTAATTAAAATTGGAAATTTGTATGTGGGAGAGTGTTTACAAAATTTCTAATTAATTATCTCCAAGGCATTCCCTTTGGCAAACAAATACCTGACATGGCAGATCGACGGTGTGGGATTGAGCGGAGCTATGCAAGATAGTTGAAGCGTCTTGAACGGTTCAATTTCGTTGATCAGAGTTTTTTCACATTTTAGTGTGTTTGGAATATTTTCCATTCATGCACAGTCTCCTTTTCCTGTCCACGCCATCCTCCATGTTGATTTTTACTGCACAACAATAAATGTCAAAACGTAGGTCACATTTAATTCAAGATATCAGTTACTTCATTTTTACATGTGTTTATAATTTTGTCACAGTTTTTTATTTTAAAACTTTGCAAAATTGTTGTACAGTATGATATTTTTAAAGTATGATCTTTCCTTTCTAATTTATTATGAAAAATATAACATGGACTAATAAAATTTTATATTATAAAGTTTTTTAATGTTTCGTATGTAATTTTATTAATTTGAATTAATAATATTTTTTTTCATATATGTTTTCTAAATTTTTCAATATATCTTTTCTAACTATATTTTTTTTTATCAATTTAATTGAAAATTTTTCAATATATTTTAATTTATTTTTAGAAGATGATATGAATGTTAAGAGATTAAGGAATTGATTGTCTAAGGTTTTAATATATTATATATGATTATAAATTAAGAACAAACTATAATGAGGAGAGAGTTGTATTTGTCTAAGCGAGAAGAAATTAGTCCCAAGGAATTTGGGCATTTTTGGACTTCCAAGTCATGAAGGAAGTTGTTCTATAATGTTATTTATACAATATAATCATTTACAAAACATAATTTTAGAACTTAGGTTGTAATTAAGCTACAAAATAATTATCTAAATGTTTAGTGTTGGGTCTAGATTCATATGAACTAAGTGTGTGTCTATGTGTCCGCACACATAAGGGGTATATAGTTCTTCTTACTTGTATTGAAGGTATTTTAAATGTACGCATAAGGGGTATATAAATATCCTTAATTGAAGGCATTTTTGGCAAGTCACAAAGCATACTTTTAAGAAATACATAAATAGTTGATAGATTTATTTAAAGTGAGATTTCATTAAAAAAAAATGCAATTCTAGGTGTGGATGGTCATAGGTTCAATTCCTTGTAGTATAGAAATTATGAGTGAAAGAGTGGAACATCACCTTCTTTGATCTTTCTTATGCTTTTATTACACCAAGAAGAATTCCCCTCTAGAAAGCAATGAGTATCATGTTTTTATGTGCAACACTTTTTAAATCATGCAACACATCATAGATATATCATACAACTTCGTTCATTCCTAATTACTGTCAACTTGATCACTAGAGTACACATAGGGACTGCCATATGATCCTATAAATTGGTTTGATGGACCAATTAATTAATCTAAAACACCACATGTCTAGCATCAACTCCTCTAAACCTAAAGACTTAACCTTCCCATTAAATGCACGACTTCTCTCCAATCTCCTTTGAAATAAAATTGTAGGTCAATGAGCACCTCCAAACATGAAATGAACTTGCCACCACAAAGTTGAAATAACTAGTGAGCCAAGATATATATGGGTGCCTAGGACTATTAGATAGCATGTAAGACATCACTGGACATGAAAAGCCTAAGAAACTTCATTAATGTAAACTCTAGATCTGCAAACATTGAATCCTTCCAAACTTGGAAGACTTATTAAATTGAATCTATAATGCTTTTTGCCTTTGATATTCACTTTCTTATTTCTTGTGGACCTAAGCCACTCTATATACCTGGGTTATCAATGTTTCAAGTTTGAAAATATCAAATTTAAAGTCTATGGTGCTTATGTTTGTGGACCTAAGAGTTTCATTAATTGAATTCTAGAGGGGGGCTTGTGTTTGACGTTCACTTTGCTCCATGCTCATGTTCTTGGTAGACCCAGAAAACCTTATGCAATAGAGCTCAATTAGTGGTCTTGAGTCGATGGTATTTATACTATCAAATCCATGATTATAACGTGGTGCTCAAGTGAATTAGGGTTTTACATGTCATTTGGTAGGGACAGTGAATATGGTACATGAGGGAATCAAGAGTAGATACATGGCAAGCTCTATCAAGTTTATTGGTCTTTCAACCAATTTGTGAGTTTCCTAGATGCAAGGAAGCAAATATAATTTAATTGGTTAAAAGACTTTAGGTTTGTTATGGTTTATGGTCTACATGTTAAAATATGCACACCCGTACAAAGAAAAATTTATTGTGAGCCATCAAAATGTCAAATAGATCTTTGTCTCATTAACTTGATATTTAAGTGGAAAGATAAGTTTAAGGAAACAACATTAAAACACCATCCTACAACTTGATCCAACACTATAAATCTTCATTCCTACATAACCATTTATATCAAACTCTTTCACTTGTAAATTTGTGAATCATTTTTTGTTTCATATTCTTGTGTTATTGAGGTTTTTTAGGCTTAAAATTTGCAATAATGGTAGAATCAACATATCGTGGGCTATAGGGAAAGTTTGGGAAGAAGAAAGTCTAGAAAACATCAACAACAACAACACAATGTTGCTCAACACATGCATATTTTAGGAATTTGTCTTAATTTTTTTATGGTAATCAAAAATATATTTTATGTTTTTATTCTGCAAATATAGCATCATTCTCATATGATCTCAATTTGTGATCTTTTTTGGATGAAGATTTTATGGCTTGTCATCACTACAAAATTCCCCTAAAAAATGCTTGGGAATCAACAATACATAAATCATAGAGTCTAACACTTGAAAGGGTAACAATCAACATCGACAACATTGATCATCAAGGGCTAACATTCACATAGATATCAAGAGTGTAAAACCTTGCAAGCCTTCAAATATGCCACGGCTTCACATTCCAAATGTATGCACACATGCAACATAGCCCATTTTGTGCTATAAAAGCAAGAAGAGGACCTATTAACAACACTTTCACATGCAAATGGTTAACTAGCACAAATAAACCAAATAAAGGTATGTCATTTCTATACCTATTTATTAATTCACCTATGGAGATTTCTCCTTTTATTCAACACCAAATTTTATTTCCACCATGTATATATGTTTATTTTACTCCATTTCATTTCCACTGCAGAACAACAAAGCACATCATTACATGGTTTCAATGTTCAAATGATGAGGAATCAACAACTCAAAATGGACCAAAAAATCTGCATATATTTTGTATACTCTCTTTTATTTCTGCCTATTTGTTAATTCACCTATGGAGCTTTCTTCTTTTATTAACGACAAACTTTTTATTTCTACCTTGTATACATGTTTATTTTACTCCATTTCATTTCCAAGTTACAAAACAACAACATATATCATTAGCTGATTTGAATGTTCAAATGATGGATTGTAATAAACAACTAAAATGGACTAAGAAAAAACCTCTTTACTACTCTTACAAATACACCCCTTGTTTATTGCTCTTGGCAACTCAATTTTTGAAACTACATATAATTTAAATTTACGTGAATGCAAAATAATATTTGCTTTTTCCCCTACAAAAAACCTTCCCACATCCATTCTCAATGTACCCATTGCACACTAGAGAGAGAGAGAGAGAGAGAGAGAGAGAGAGAGAGAGAGAGGGCAAAATAGGAAATGTCCCAATCGACAACAAAAAGGCAATTCTAATATCTAGGGATACAAAGAAGTGTGACTACCAATGAACTAATTGGGATTTCTGATACACCAAAAAGAAACAAATGGGCTAAGGGAAAAGAACCAACACATCACACATGTCAACACACCTAGAATCTAATAACATGAGTAGAATATTGTCATTGTATAGGTTGATTGGATGAAATCTCTTATTACTAGGTGTTGTAATTTATTATTGTTTTATATATACATTATTAATAAAATTATATAACTAATGTTTTAATTTACTTGTACTTGTATTTGAAAACAATATTTTTATTTACCAATGGGTAAGTGCAGGAAGATGGGGGGCCAAAAGGGGGTCTTAAGTGGCCACTTTTTTCTGAAATTAGGAAATGCTAGCCTTGGATGAGAAATTAAGCATAGTTACACTCAAAATTTAAGATGCAACAAAAATAATGTTTGTAGTGCTCTGAGTCTTCTAAACTACTATTTTTTTTGAAAATGGTATAGATTAAGGGGTTCAAAAGAGGGAGCCACAGAAATTGGTGTTGTTTCTGTCAAAAAAACATAGCATGTTTTGTGGCTCCCTCAGAAGGTTAAATTTTTTTTTGGTATTTTTAAAATTTCTTCAGTGAGAAATTAGCTAACAACATGTAGTTTATGCTGATTTTTCTAATAATTTTTTAATGAATATTTGATTTTTTACTAATTTTCAAAGTTGACACATCTTGAAAAATAGAATTTTGGCCGTGCTACCCCTATAAATTTTGAAAACTAATTGAAAATTATTTTTTTAATATGTGTAGAATGGAGTCTAGTTTCTAAAAATATTTTTTTTAAAAAATTTCAATGAACGATTAATTTACAATGAAAAAAAGACCAAACACTGATTTTTACACAAAAACATACACACAAACAAAAGAAATTAAAGATGAAAGGCTTAACATTGTGAAAATGTGAAAAAAATTACATCGTTAAATAGCTAAGAGAAAGCCTAACATTACCTAGGTGTTCAATTTGTTCAACTTTGAAACACGTACAAATCTGAGGGTTAGCATGAACGAAATTATGTGAAATCTTGTAGAATATGCAAAAACATGTCTTTGGATGTTCGGAAGGCACTCCACGTCTTTGGGTTGGAAATCCAAAGAAAATCCCAAGCCTAAGGCTTGGGATTCCCAAAGAAAAATATAGCATGCTCACGTTATGTTTTGTTTTACATTTTTTCCCTTTTCACAAAAGTTTGCCCGATATTTGTCCTATTGTACCCTCCTGCAACTCCACTTTTTCTAGATACGACACCTGTAACCTGCAATCATGAAAACTTTGGGAGGGGGTTGTGTTGTTTAGAGGCTTGCCTCAGTCAAGCCCCGGAGAGACATTCAAGCCTTATGAATACCGTTGTCAGATAAAGAGTGCATGCCCTTGTGAGGCAGAGGAAAAAACTAAATGATAAATGCTCAACAACACAAATGGTATCACCTTGTAGTGAAGATCTCTTGAGAGGAAGAAGCTCTTCATGCCATGAGGAGATGAATGCTCAAATCTGCAAACACAAACACATAGACAACACAAATCTGCTCTTGCAACACAATGAAAGCCTTGAATGACCTTTAGAATGCCAAAAGATCACAATTGCTTGCTAGTTGAATTTTCTTAATCCTCTAGTTTACAAATGAATGCCTAAACATGCTTATATATGCAACTACAAACACTCCCGCCAAGAATTTCATAATTCAAACTTATCGTGTCAGCATCAAACCTAATTAAAGATCACAAGCTAACACCTAAAAACTTGGACTGCCCCAAAATAGGGCAGGACTAGGGTGCGGGCGCCCAAGTCCTCCCTCCCTATTTTGGGCAGGGTCTAGTTCAAGGGGTCCCCTTAGGTCCTATTTGTTAAGAAACTTAGGGTTCATTCCATCAGGATGCTGAAATATGATTCAAAATGTCCTAAATGCACACTAAAGACCTAGGAGCTAAACCTTAGGAGGGAAAAGCCCCCAAGGGGACATTTTTTGATGTTACATTTAGCCCCCACTTTAATGTATGTATGAATGTGAGGCCCATGCATGCATTAAAGTACGGTTAACAAACATAGAAGACACGCCAAGCACGGAGAAGACACGCCAATCACTAAGAAGACAATAACAGGCACATAAAACATGGAGAAGACAGTTACAGTCACATAGAACATGGAGCAAACATCGAATACAAAGAAGACACATTAATGCATGGAAGACAAGAATGATTTTTTTTCTTTTTTTTTTCTCATATATATGAAATGCAGATGCAAGAAAGTAAACAAACCTCCCATAATGCAGGATGCACTCATCACGCAGGTATTTAGATTGCATATATGGGGCAAAAAACACATAAGACACGTAAAACCTCCCAAAATGTAGGATACACTCATCGTGCAGGTCTTTAGACTGCATATGGGGCAACAAACATGTCAAACAAGGCAAGCACACCAAAACACACACACTTTGAAGACATAGAGAAAATACGATAGACAAGCGATGGAGTGTCCTTATTTCTAGGTTCAACACCATTTCAGGCACATACCGATGATTGGGCTTCACCACAACAATCACCGAAGACACACTTAAGGGTTGAGTTAGTCACAGAACCGCTCCCTGCCTCTGCAAAGGACTTTTGAAAATGACAGGATAATGCAATCTACGCGTGAGAAATACACCATCCCCGCCTTTGTAGAGGGCTTAAGATAAAAAGGATATGTACGTGATATCCCACCTCCACAGAGGTTTTGAATGATTGATTGATTGAAAACAAACTCAGAGTGCAGGAGGGACTCATCGCCACCAGTCTTTAGACTGCACTTGAGGACAAGCACATTGCTAACATCTATAACATACAACTTACCTTATATATGCCCCCACCTTAAGGTGGTTGATATCAGGTATCGATATCAAGCACGTTAAGGTAGGAAGAAACACACAAGGGAACACAGACTTACGCAAAGCCCATGCCCCCCAGAGGTGACATGTACTTTACAATCATTAAATGTTTCCACAAGCACATTCCTATAGGAAACATGTTAATGTCTACATAATCATGATAAACAACAACATCAATGCATATGATTAACCAAACAAAGAGCCAAGGTTATACTACGAATTCGGAGATCAAGGATAATCGTGGGGCTACATCACAAAGATCTCAGAACCGAGCACCACCAAGTCAAGATTCAAAGACAAACAAAGTGCACGGAGCAGCAGTATTGTTAGGTTTGTAAATGAGATAAAAACATCATCATAATCACTATGTAGAAAGCACGGAGTGCTTCTACTAGCCAAGCGTCGGATAAGATATACAACCCCATCGTCATATTAGGAACTAAGTCCAATTTTTGATTTCTCGCGAAAGGGACACTAGGTCTGCATTAGTATATGTGTTTTTCATCATCCACCCGCTAGATAGAAACACTAGAGGAAGGGAAACAATGAAATAAGAGAGAAGAAACAAGTGCCTTAGGGACATTCATATAGGAGGGTGCCCCCAAGGCACCAACCACAACGCTATGTCTGTAAGACACAACACACAACAATGAAATCAGAGAGAGAGGCAATATAGAAGAATGATGATACAAATAGAAGAAGGGTTCACAACAAAGGCGGTCTCTTGGTATCCTAAACCTTACATGAGAGTCCAAGGTCATTCCAAGAGACCTAAACAACATATAACACATCACAGGGGAAACACATCACAGATGTAAAGGGTTAGAAATACTCACCTGTAGGATTAACCGGGCTAGCGGTCATCAAGTAAATCATCGTCATCCTCCCACTCCCTAATGTTAGAGGAAAGTGGGACATAAGTTACCATAGCCCAACTCTTATTATATTCCTCAAATTGTCCATTCTTAAGATCTTGTTGATTTGATTCAATGTTTGGATAAGTGTTTTCTTGTTGAGTTGCAAGTCGTTGGGCATATTCTTGTCGTTTCTTCCTCCTTTCTTTTGCTTGTCTATTTATTTTTTTCTTACCACTTATCTCTTGTAAGATAGGGCTTTGCTCTTTCATAGGTTTGTGTATTTTAGAGGAGGAAGCACCATGATCAAATCCCATTTGTCTAGGTGGAATACTTTGTTGTTGACAATTACCTCCCGATCCTTGTAAGGATGATGGGGGAGGAACCTCAACATAGGGACCTTGTCCTTTTGGTCTAAGGTTCTCTTCACATGCGGGTTCCTTGTCTTTTGTTATTTCTTGTATAGAAGGACCGACCGATGGATGCAACAGTTTTGCTTTGTAATTTCTATAACTCAAGAAGTTAAAGTCTATTCACGGCTCTGGTTCCTTTTCAATTTTATCCCAAAAGTAATCCAACGTGCAATGTTTTCTCTCAACCAAAGGTTTATATCTATTGCATGAAATAGTATGCACTTGTCCATTCAAAGGAAATTTTATACAATTATAAATTGTTGAAGGGACATCTTTCATAGCCTTTAACCAAGGATGTCCAAGCTTTATGCAAAAGATGTCAGAAACAGGGACAACATCAAACCATTGTTCTACATATTTCTCAAATACAGTTACCAACAATGATATCTTCCCCAAAGGGTTTAAAAAGTTTCCCTTATGAGTCTTAATCATCATATCTGAAGGGTCATAAGAGCCTTGCATTAATTGATGTGCAAAGAAGAACTCTTCCGTGGCAACATTAGTCATACAATTAGGATCAATAAGGGTTCCATCCACAGGGTTTCCCATTATTTTCACAATAATGTAGAGAGGTCCTTCAGTGTCTCCAATTGTACTATCATGAGGTGTAAGCACAATTTTAGGTTTAGAAATATTTCTCCTTATGTAAGGCCTAGGAGGCAACCTATTGTTGTTATTGCGATGAGAAGCCATGAATGCTTGACTTTTTGTACCTTTTTCAATGCAACGATATGAAAGAAAAGGTGTTGTAAGGATTTTGATCAAGGATAGAAAATAATATGTCTGATATCAGTCCAATACGACAATAATATCCTCCACAACACTCTCTTTATGCAAATCTAAGATGATGACAAGTCCAAATCTAGTGAAAATACACCAAAATATGTGATTTTTTCACCAAATCTTAATGCAAAAGGGCATGACAAAGGGTGTTGTGAGGAAAGTGATGATGGAAAGCAAATAATATCAGTAGTAACAGCCACTTAATTCCAAAATACCCAATACAACATGATTATAGAGCCACTCAAGGTCAAACCTTAGTGAAAATATAGCAAAAATATGCAATTTTTCACGATTTTGCAACTCCAAGACCTAGAAAAAGGGGTGCTGTAAAGAATTTTAGGAGGTGAAGAAATAAATATCAATGATATCAGCCACCTCAAATCATAAAACTTTTCACAACACACTTGGAGTGCAAATCTAGGCCAAACCCTAGGGCAAAAATAGCAAAAATGTGTAATTTTTCACCAAATTTTCAACACAAGAGCCCAATAAAAAGGTGTTGTGAAGAGTTTTAAGAGGGGAAGAAATAGATAGCCCTTATAACATAAAATTAGTGCAAAAAAAATCTTTCACAACACACCTAGGGTGCAAATTTAATGAAAAATCAATGAAAATGCTAGCTTTTTGTTAAAATTTTCTATGCAAAAAAGCAAATATTTGAAATCTAAATACAAATTTACACCAAAATGCAACACTACAGCCAAATGCAAATTTGAATGAGTGCCTAATATTAGTAGAAAAATTTGAAAGAAGATTTTGCCTACAAACCTTCGTTTTTGGAATTACTAGGTGTTTAGGGTAAAATTGGATTCGTTAATGCTCTAGTGTTTAGATGTTTAAATCCTCCTTTCACCCTAACATTGAAGGATCTAGGGTCAAGTGACAAGCACTATCATACCCTAGGTCACTTGCACATGAAGGGAAACTTGGATTAGGGAATTAATTATCAATTTTTCCTTCTCGTATGTCTAATTAACCATTAAAATCTTAATTGTGCAAATACGACAACAAATTGATGAATAATGGAAAAAGCTCTTGCAGACGGGAGTAAATACTGAATTACAGAATACCTGTTTTTAGGGTTTCGAAGCGGAATAGCCGGGGACACTGGAGCCGGCGCCCAAGTCCAAGGTGCCTACTTTTTTGGGGAATCTGGACCTCCTTTCGACACTGATTAGCCCTGTAACTTCTATTTCCCCAGATCTTTTTGTGGAGGACACTGGAGGGAGTGCCCAAGTCCTGGAAGTGCTCCTTTGTCTGACTTTTCTTCAGATCCCAAATCCCAGATGTCTGTCAAGCCTCCCTGCAACTCCACTTTTTCCAGATGCAACACTTGTAACCTACAATCACAAGACTTGGTTTGGGGGTTATGGTGTTTAGAGGTTTGCCTCAGTCAAACCTTGGAGGACACTTAAGTCTCTAAACACCATTGTTAGATAAAGAGGGCATGCCCTTGTGAGGCAGAGGCTAAAAACAAAAGGAATCAATAATAAAAACACAATGATATGTCACCTTGTAGTGAAACTCTCATGGAGGAAGATGCTCTTCATGCCATGAGGAGATTGAAGCTCAAATTTATAAATATCAACACAAAACATACAAGTCTGCTCTTGCAACACAATAGAAATCCTTGAATCACCTTGAGAACACAATAGCTTGCTAGTAATCATCTAGTTTACAAATGAATGCCTACACATGCTTATATATGCACCTACAAGCATTCCCACCAAGATTTTAAAAATCAAACTTTACCGTGTCGACAAAAGAACCTCCTAACGGTCATAAACTAACACCCAAAAATTGGGGCTACCCCAAAATAGGATAGGACTAGGGCGCAGGCGCCCAAGTCCTCGCCCCTATTTTGGGTAGGGTATAGCTTAAGGGGTCCACCTAGGTCCTATTTGTCATGGAAACTAGGTCTCATTCCATTGGGATGCTAAAATATGAACTAAAATATCCTAAATGCACTCTAAAGACCTAGGAGCT
This sequence comes from Cunninghamia lanceolata, assembly GCA_027924645.1. Classification (NCBI taxonomy): domain Eukaryota; kingdom Viridiplantae; phylum Streptophyta; class Pinopsida; order Cupressales; family Cupressaceae; genus Cunninghamia; species Cunninghamia lanceolata. The sequence continues at coordinate 29,614,334 of BSBN01000021.1, forward strand.
AAACATTATGAGGGAAAAGCCCCCAAGAGGACATTTTTCAACGTTACATTTAGCCCCCAATTTACTGTATGTATAAACGTGAGGCCCATACATGCATTAAAGTAAGGTCACAAACACAACAAACACACCAAGCACGGAGAAGACACGCCAATCACATAGAAAATAGTAACAGACACGTAAAACACAAAGAAAACAAGTACAGTCATGTAGAACACGAAGCAGATAGTCAATGCATAGAAGACACATTAATGCATGGAAGATAGAAATGATATATTTTCTTTTCTTTTTCTCATATATATATGAAATGCAAATGCAAGTACTGGAAAGTAAACAAACCTCCCATAATACATGAGGCACTCATCATGCAGGTCTTTGTATATATGGGGTAACACACACGCAAGACACACAAAACCTCCCAAAATGCATACTGCATATGGGGCAACAAACACGCCAAACAAAACAAGCATGCCAAAACACATAGACTTGAAGACACAGAGAAAACACGGCAAACAAGTGATGGTGTGTTCCCTATTTCTAGGCTCATCACCATCTCAGGCACATTACAGGTAGACACTGATGATTGGGCTTCACCAAAACAATCATCGAAAACACACTTAACGGTTGAGTTAGTCACAGAACCGCTCTCCGCCTCCACAAAGGACTTTTGAAAATGACAGGATGATGCAATCTGCTCTGAGAAATACACCATCCCCACCTCCACAGAGGGCTTAAAAAAAGGATATGCACGATATCCCGCTTCTATAGAGGGCTTACATGATTGATTGATTGATTGCAAACAAGCTCAGGATGCACGATGCACTACTTTGTGGCACAAGTCTTTGCATCTGAGGTCAAACACATTGCTAAGATCTATAATAGACAACTTACCTTATATGCCCCCACCTTAAGGTGGTTGATATCAGTTATCGATATCAAGCATGTTAAGGTAGGAAGAAAACACACAAGGGAACACCGAATTTTGCAAAGCCCATGCCCCCTGGAGGTGACATGTACTTTATGATCACCAAATATTCCCACAAACACATCCCTGCAAGAAACATGTTAGTGTCTACAACATTATGATAAACAACAACATCAATGCATATGATTAAACACACAAAGAGCCAAGGTTATACAATGAATTCAGAGTTTGAGGATAACCAGGGGTTATATCACGAAGCACTCTGAATCGAGTACTACCAAGGCTAGATTCAAAGGCAAACAAAGGTGCACAGAGCAGCAGTATTGTTTTACATGCACATTTTTCACATTCTACCACCTTTGCATGAACTTTCCACCACCTTTTTCTACTTTGGCAACTTAAGGAGGAAATAACATAGTTTTCACATCGAATTTGATATATATCAATTCAAGTTTCAATTTTTTGTAGTGTTGCAATGTTAATTGTGATTGAATTATAGGAATTTAACATTATAGATTGGTTAATAGTATTGTTGTTACTAATTCTATTTGAGTGTTATTCAATTTAACATTGAAAAGGAAGCAAGTGGTGAAAAACTCAAATTGTTGAGGAGTTTGATGCAAGAAGAAAAAACACTACATAATTGGGTACTCTCTCCATTCGAATCTCCATTTTTTAGGTATGTCAAGTCTTTACATGCATGTTCTTTACATTTTCCTTAATTCTACTTGAATTAGTTTATCATGCTTTATCATACATGTTTATATCACTTGTATGGTTTACATATTTTGTGTTTATATCAGTCTCGCTTTTTTGATTTTATAGTTTATGTACCTTGTCTATGCTTCCACATTTTGCATTTATAGTTCATCATAGTTATTACTACCCAAAGAGCTTAGTCATCACACAAAAATGTCCTTATAATAGACTATGTTTTAAATCAGTTCATGGTATGCATAATAAAAGATATCTCAAAGGTCAACATTAATTGAAATAGACACAATCACGATCAAGAAAGAAGCCTAGAATCTGACATGGTGCCATGTATATTTTCTACACTTGGGCTCTTTAATAAGTATGTGCAATAATGAATTAAATAGACCTTAACATACCGTGATGTCAAATTATACAAGAATAAATCCTTACAACATATAAATATACAATCCCTTAAGCATAATGAAATACTATTATCTTGTCATAACAAGTTAAAATACAAATGAATAGGTGCCAAGATCATACAAGTAAATCCCAATAGGCTTAATCCAATCATGATCCATACTATGCTACATTATTCTTCATGTTGATAGTTCATACAAGCCTTATATACCAAATGTTTCCATTCCCATATCTATGACAATGTGCCAAGTTAAATACTACAAATCAGTCACATTGCCATGGAATTGATATAGGGTCTCAAGATAGTTCAGTCACAACAAAGTGCAAAGTTCAACATGAGTGTCTCCATGAAAATCATAAGCCTTAAGGCTGATCCTCTTGGTTGTCATAACATGATAATGTGAAGATAAGGGACTACTGTCATACATTAGAAAATTAGTCCTTACCTCTTGCCCTAGTGTGATGTTTCCCATGATCTCAATCATCTCTCCTTTCATGACTAGATGGTTATCAATGATTGCTTGCCCACGAGACATCTCCAAGTGAAAATCAAGTGTATCATGTGTCCTAAATTCTGTCCCATGGCTGCAAGCTGAATCTTCATGTGTGAGGAGATGATCTCTATCCACAAGTAAGTGTAGGTAGTTTGATGCCACTAACACCAAGGCCCCCCCCACATCTTCAACCTTGTAGTCAACATGAAGTCCCATTTACTCTTCACTTGTAGCCTCAATAGGTGACTCTCCTTTGTCCTTATCCTCATAGGACTGAAGTGAGCTTTGTACCATAATGCTTTGTATGGCTGCAATAACATTGTGCAATAATGCTTTGTATGGCTGCAATAATGCTTTGTATGCTTTGTACCTATTTTGGTTGAGTGACATTTACTCTTCTACATGATGATTGTATGTACATTTTGTATGAAGCGTTGAATGACATATATTTTAGTTATTTTGATGGATTCATTTCCTAGGAACTAATATTTGTCTCTTTATCATGCTACAGATAAATTCTCTGGCATGCCGAGGAAACGATCAAGAATTAAACCAACACAGGAAGAGATAGAAGCAAAGAATGCAAAGAAAGCAGCGGCTATGAGGGAACTTTGTGAGAAGAGGAATTATAGTACACATCACATTCATTCATGTAAATGATAGTACAGAGGATGACAGAAAGATCATAAGGGAGTATCATTTTTATATTAGTGATGATTGCACGCATTCTATGGAGTTCTTGCAAGGTTGCTTTCAGGCACATTTTATAATGATTTGGCTAGAAGGGGCATATCATTTAGTCAGCATATCATATGGTCGAATAACTATGCATCACAATTCAAGAACTCGTGGAATTTCTATTGGCTGAGTAGGAGGCATAATATTATAGGTGTTCAACATATGTGGAACTTTTGTGAGGCCAGACATGGAAAGGGGGGGAGCATGATGGTGCAGGAGCATGTATCAAAAGAGCCATAGCATGAGAAGAGTTAAAGTATAAAGACAATGCAAAGTTGACAGATGCAAAATCAATCATCGAGTGGTGTAATGCTTCGATGGGTCCAGTTAATGAAGGTAAGCCTTCAGTTCATAGATTTTTTTGGTTGATAGATGATACTAACATTGCACCATATGAGGACTATTGTACACTAATAGGATCAAGTGAGCTACACTCTTTCAGAAGCTCAATTGTAGGTTCATGGCATATCTATACATGAAAGATAGCATGCTTTTGTTCTTCATGTACAATTCAAGCCTGGAATGAGTGCGAGTCAAAGGAGTGAGTTGATGAATGGCAGTTAAGTTATCTTAGCCCACTTGACACGCATCGACCCCCAAAGACACTGGAACTGACAGAGATGGAATCATTAGTTGACTTCGACCACATATCAGATCTAGTTCAACCAGGTAATATATCTACTTGCATAGTTTTTGAAATTCCTAATGTTATCTTATTTTGTAGTGTTTTTGTAATGTTGACTAATTTCATCTAATTTACTACACATATCATTGTAGGGCATGTTTATGTAGTTATTGCAGATGAAGATAACGAAGAGGGAACATATTATTACTTGTGTCGTTGTGTTAAGGCCAAAAAGAAATTGGAGGCCCCAGTTACAGATGGAGAAAACATCGAATACCCTACATGCTTAGTGGTTGTTACTGGAACATGGCTTAGAAGGTACCCACATAAGAGTGTTAATGTTTGGCTATTTCAAGACTTTGACATGCATCAGAAGATTCTTCATTACTTGAACCTTGTCATGGCATGTAATGTTCATTTGATACAATTTCGGGGTAGACCTTTGAACAAGACCTTGTGGAAGGTGTGTGACTCTGACCATGATGCAATACTTGACACAATAAAGAGTAAAGCAGACCCGGATGGTTCGTTGGATTAATTTGTAAGTATTCACATTGATTTTGTAAAGTCATGTTACATTGATTTGTAAGTATGCACATTAATTTGTAAGTTTACATAGGTTTGTCTTTTTTAATTTACTGCTACATTTTTACACATATACAATGAATATTGTGATGAATATATTTGTCATTGATGTCAAAGTGCTTGGATGTTAGTAATTGAGTAAGGAATGCATAATTGTGCTTTGATATGTAGTTGGGTTTTGTGATATAAATACACTTGCTTCTTCATAGAGTATGTGATGTGATGCACAGAGTTGTAGTGCTTCAAGACAAGGCATGAACTTGAATAGTGAAGATCTCACTCAAGCAGTGGTATGAAATTGATTTTTTTGCTATGGTATACATTTGATGTTTGCATCATCATCATGTTATGCTTCATGTGGTTAGATATAAGTGATGGATGAAGTTGATCCTTATTGGTCATAATCCTATTCACTCATGTCATATCAAGATTTATGTCATAGGGTTTGGATGTTACTTCATAACATTCATGTTTATCATGTTACAATAGTAGGACATAGTTGCTTGTGTCATTGGTGCATGCCATTAGATCATTGGATTTGGTTGTGGTTCTTCATCATAACATGTCATGCTTTCAAGAGTTGGATTGGGTTGTGGTTCTTCCTCATGACAGGAGTTTGTTCATGTCTTCATGCTTCTTTGTGATTATACTCTGTTAAAAGTATTATAAATTGGAAGGCACATGCCTTCGGGATCAATATCTAGAGCTCACTGCTCAAAGAGGCTCACTGCCTACAAGAATGTTTACAAGAATATTACATATTGCTTGAACTGATGAATAACATCTGCCAATGTAAGAATTCAGTTTTGGTTAAGCATAGAATACTAACTTTGTACACTTCATCTTTACTCTGCCTTGTTTTACTGTTCTGCCATAATCCAAACCTTAGATCTCTTCTTTTTCCTCCTGCTTTCTGCCTTTTTCACACTTCCTATCACATCACTTCTATTTTCCACACAATTCACTCAAATCCATCAGCTATATATATTCGCCTCAAGGAATTCAATCACCTTTCTGTCGGCCTTGTGAATAACTTAACAATACAAGTACTCTATTCTGTCGGCAGAATCCATACACCAATATTGATGTGTACTAGAAATAACACTTGTAGGTTACCATACATTTCAGCCACTAACATTATATCCCCTATGTAACTTACCAAAACACTTCTATTAGATCCGCACAATGATCTAACACAAGTCGGCCTGTTCTTCACTGAACTGTTATGTCATATTAGGACCCGATACTCAGATGCTCATAACTTTGAATCCCTTTGTCACTGGAGGCTAAAATCTTAGATTTAGATTGTCCTGACATTTCTCTACACTCCCTCAAGTTCGCAACACATAATGATTAATTGGAGAGATCCGCTGACCAACATACTGAACTCTGTCATATACTCTGTTTTTGGCTACTTGGACTTAGATAAATTCTCATTCTATCTTCTGGTATGAACAAATTATGTTATGTGGATGTGTGGAATAGTCTTAGTTGTCATCAATGACAACACCTATCATGCATAGCAGTGTCTCTTGCCAACAATCTCCCCCTTTGGCATTGATGGCGACACTTAGTGAAAAATGACTAAGTGTTGGAGCTACTCCCTCTTACTCTATACACTTGTGCTTTCCACTGTTTCCAAAGCCCCCCCTTTTCTAGATTCCTCATTTTTCTTTGCTCTTCACTCCCCCTTTGACATCAATGGCAAAGGATGGGATCTGCAAACCGAAACTCGCCCAAAACAATTGTATACAATGTCACATATGTACAACCAATCCTTAAGTTATATTTACATATACTTAAGTACATCTCCAAAAATATTCTTTAGCAAACCCAACTCTATATCCCAACTTGTTTTCATACTATTCAAAACTGAAATGTGGCCATTGAACAAAAATGCTTATGATTCAGCTATCCGGAGGTCAATGGGATCACTTGTTTGTGCAGCAGTTTGGGCTTCTGTCACAACATTATTGCTTCTATCTTAGGGCAAATCAGTCCCTGGAGCTCTCCCATTCTTGCTTCAATGTTCTCCTTTTCTCTTGTCAATTTATTTATTTCTGCCATCAGGTTAATTGCTTGATACTCCTTACTTGCCACTGATACTGTCAACGGATCAAAAGCTTGGGACATACTTGACAATTTCTGTTTGGAGTCCTTTATTTTATCTTCTATATCCTTTATGAATTTATGAGTATATAAACAAAACTTATATATACTACCTCCTTCTGAAAGAGGATTTTGAATACTCTTTATATTGTTATCTAGCACCAATCTATCTACCCCAATCATGCCTTTAAGTGCATCAAATCTTTTGTTATTAAATTCATTTTGAACTTTAATCTCTGCAGACTTCTCAAAGGACTCAAAGTGTGTACTTAAAAAATTTACAAGGCTCTTCAAATTTCCAGTGGGAGAGTTAAATAGATTCTTCTGGAAAGTTGGCATTATCTTCTCCAATATACCAAATGCAAGGCCTAACAACTCACTGTTCTCTAAGTAAGATTTCAATATCTTTTCACTTGCCTTGGCTTGTGTGAAAGATGCTACCTTCATCATTTGGACCAGATAGAGCGTAGCCAAGTTGATTGGTCCTTGAATTAGTTCTGGTTCATCAAACTCTAGCATCTCCTTATTTAGGGAACTCTTCATTGTTTCTACAGTGTCTCTTGCCACAATTTTTGGACCACTTTTCTTTCCTAGAGTTTCCTCAATGTCAGTATCAGGACTATTTTGTTTGGGTGCATGAACATTTGCACCATCTTCTTCTACTTTATCTTCCTTACCCTCTTCTTTCTCTTCCTCTGCTTTACCTTTGTCTATGTCATCTGTAGGGGGGTTCTTTCTTTTGTCCTCACCATTTGCAATCTATTATGGAAGATCTTGTGTAGCAGCAATATTCTCAATGTTATCTTGTTTTCTGGATTGATCAGGAGGAGTTAGAGTATCTCCTACATCATCAATTTTATCCACCATCTCTGTATCTTCCTTGTTCATTTGCTCCTCTTCCAGAACAAAGGAGTCATCAATCTTGGTTTGCTGCTCATCAGTTTTTATTTCTTCAACATCCATAATTGATGGATCAGTCTCATCATCAACCTCTTCTTTGGCAATGAGAAGATTATGCTTTTTCAATGCTCTTAAAAGAATTTCCTGAGTATCCTTTACTATTTCACCTGTTTCACCAAGCATGAGTTTATTCATCCTTTTGTTGCATCTGAAATCATCTTTTACTTCCTTAAATATCATATTTATTTGGTTTGGAGTAATCTAAAGACGCAAGTTTATCAGTTCATGTTCTCTAAGCTCTATAGCCTTACTTTTTGCATTTTCTTTCCTTAACTCCAAAATGTCTGCAAGACTTTGAGGGATCTTAGAAGTTATTTCAATTAGGGCCTTATTATAGATATTCAGATATCTAACAGTTGTTTCCTCTAACACCCTCTTATCTACATCACTATATGCATCATAGAATTCAATCATGGGTTTCAAATTTCCATCCACAGTGATTGATTTTATTACATCTTCCACGAAAAGTGTAGGATTCTCAACATATGTATTTGTCTTCTGCCTTTTTCTTGTCCTTTTGCTTTCAGAGGGCTTCTCCTTAGTCACCTTGGCAGCTTTTGTTTCAAAGGCTTTTAACTCCTTTACCTCAACATCTGAATCTATTTCTTCTTCATCAACCTTTGTGCTCTTATAGGTTCTTATGGCCTTTGTTTTATTTCTCTTTCCTCCTTCACCGTATGGTGTAGCTTCCGGTGTCTCAGTGGGAATGGACTTGGATTGTTCAGAGACAGTTGCAGAATTTCTTGTTTTTCTTGATGAGCTAGGTGTGACTTTCGGAGCAGCTGCTGGTTTACTTTCTGCCCTCTCTACTGAAGCTTGCTTAGTTCTTCTCTTCATCTTTTCAATTCTTTCTCTGTTCTTTCTTACAGCTTCTTTTGTGATGCCAATGCTTTTAGCATACATTTCAACTTGCCTCTGAGCTTTTCTCTTGGTCTTTGGTTACCTAAGCTCAACATGCAATTTTAGACTTAGCTCCTTATATGTTCCAAATCTTTCAATAGAGGTGTCTTTTGATTTGCTCAGGAGATGTTGAGCATACATCTCTGAAAGCTTCTCATCAAACTCATAACCCATAGGCATAATCCATACGGTTTTGGGTTCCACAACCTCCATTAGGCACTGATCAGTGTCAACCATAAAACATATTTCATCTTTATACTTCTCCACAACTAACTTGGGAATTCTCTCCCTTGCATGCATCATACTCTGAAAATTCTTAAAGTATCCCCAAATTATAGTTTTTTGTGCATTAGAATCTCCAATGTTGAGTAGATGAACTTTTATTTGCCATGCAACTGGCCTATCATTTGTCTAGTGCACACCTTGTACTCCAGGCACTTCATTCATAAAATAGAAGAACAAACATATAAATAAAGAACCATATTTGAAGGAGTTTTCCTTATCCTTCTTGATTTTTCTCAAGTTTTCAATCAGTTGGTTCTGTAGCAGCTCACATAGGTCATAATCTGCATTCTCTTTTAACATTTGATAAGCTACATATATGGCAGTTCTGGAGACAGAATTCTCCCTACTGGAGTGATAAATATTGTAACCAATCACCATGGAAGCAAACTTAACATCTAGTTCTATAATGTCATTGATGATCATCGCCCTCTTGTCGAACTTTACGCTGGTTGCATCTGTAACAGTCTGATTTTTCATAGATTTCAACATGGGTAATCCATCGGTTGAATTTAACCCAGTCACAATCCTGATAACATCCTTGGTAATCTTGAATGGTTTTAACAACCATATGAATTCATCATGCATCCGGCTCAAAACATATCGAACCCACTCACTTTCATCCAACGTTGGAAATTCAATCACTTGTAGAAAATGTTTGCTTTCCAGGGTTTTAAATTTTGGTTTCAGTTCATAGTTATCATCCTTTAGATGACTCTCAAACAATTCCACTAATCTCAGATTTCTAAATTCATCTATATTACAATGGATGTATGCCTTAATATCTTCAACATGCAATACTCCGTATGGGACACCAAAAAATGCTCCTAATGCTTTGAATTCAACATACTTGTAAGGATTCTTCTTAAATTTTAGACGGGGCCTTTTAGTAATGTCAACCACTAAGGGTGTAGCCATTTGCAAAGATTGAAATTTCAAATAGATTTCACAAAAAATGGAAATACTTTGTTCCGTAGGTTAGGGTTTTGCTTGGAAATCCTCTTCACGCTTCAACTCTTGGAAATTCTCAGCTCAGAACTCATTCACCTCTTTTCTTCTTGCTTTCTTCTAATGCAAAGTGATTCAAATGAAGAATGAATGACCTTTTATGCTCCACAAAACCTAACTTGGCTTTGTAATAAATGCTCTGCCCTAACACATCTAGTTATATATTTCTGCATACAGTCGACCTTCAATTGCTCCTTAAATCGTTAAGTCCACTTCTTTTCTCCTAGAAATCCTTTCAAATGATCTGCAGTGATCCAATTTATCTTTTCTCATCATGCCAGATTCAGGCACCCAATTAATGGCTGGGGGAATTTGATTTTCAATGCAACTCTCCCTGAGCCAGAGCTCCTGACTTAATTCATGGAGGAATTATCAACACTAGATTCTGGTGCGGACCTGTCACCACTGTTCATTACACCTTCCTTCACCCAAATTTTTTTCATTTCACTCTGAATCTCATTCGCATCTGCTTTGCCCTTTCCTTTGTCTTGTTTCTGATCTCTATTTACCGGACCCCTTCTTTCATTATTTCTACTTCTGGAGAATCTTGCAATATGATCGGATTTGTTGCAGTTGAAACACACAATCTTATTTTTCTGACAATCACATGTTCGAGTAGGTTTACATTTGCATTGCATTGCAATATGCCCAGCCTTATTGCACGTAAAACATCTTCCATTGAACACTTGCTTGTTCTTATGAGGATTCATTAATCCATTTCCACATTCCTCATCCTTATGACCTATTCTCTTGCAATTAAAGTATTGATTGGAGAAAGATGATGTATTTTGATTTACTTGACTTTTGTATTGATTGGCTCTATGACCATATCTATGGCATTTGAAGCGATTGCCATTGAAAGATGGATACCTTTGAGCATTAAGATGTCTTACCAGAGGTCTTCTAGGTCTGTTTCTCCCATTTCTTGATTGAAAATTTCTTTGTCCAGATCCGGAGCTTTCACCTTTTTCATACCCAAGACCATGCTTATCATCAACCTTCTTTTGACTCTCAAGTAGCACTTCAAGTTTAGCTGAGCTTATCTTGAACTTCTTCTTGTATTCAATTGCAACTTCTAGGTCATGTCTGAGAATAACAATTTGTCTAAGTTCCTCCTCATTACATCTGCATTCTTGTAGGTCAGATTTAAGGTGGCCAATTGTTCTGTCCATTCTATAGCATTCTTCAGTTCTTTCCTTCAGAGTTTGATTCAATTCTTCTTCAGTCTTCTTCCTTTGCTCAATTTCTTAGGTTAGCCTCATTACCCCAGAATCCATTTCATGTTTTCGAATAGAAACTTCTTTTGTCAGCTTTTCACATTCCTTAGTCTTTTCTTCCAAAGCTTCATTCAAGCCATTATCTTTAGTAAGATTAGGTATCTGCTGAAGTAGTTCCTTCCTCTTTTCCATAGATTTCTTAAGTTTCTCTTTTAACATATCAATGCAATCATCAACATCTTTAAGGTTCTCTTTTAGTTCTCTTACTTCTTCTTTGGACTGATCAAGATCTTCTAATGCCAATTGAAGTTGATCCTAGAGTGAACCCATTGAAACTCTTTCCTAGATCTTCCTTCAGCTGTTAAGCTTCTTCCAAGGAACCTTGCTCTGATACCAATTGTTGAAATTAGGGAAGACAACTGAGAGGGGGGGTTGAATCAGTTGTCTGAAAACTTTAATGCTTGTTGCAGTTAATTCTTTTTTACCACTTATTAACAATTAAATTATATAAACATGAAAGACAATAATCAATAACACATAAGTAGAAGCATAAATGACACACTTGACACCAAGATTTTTAACATGGAAACTTGGTTAAGGGAAAAACCACAATGGCGGTTAACCCACAAAGATTATACTTTGTTAAAAGTATTACAAATGGGAAGGCACAAGCCTTCGAGCTCACTGCCCAAAGCTCACTGCTCAAAGAGGCTCACTGCCTACAAGAATGTTTATAAGAAGATTACAGATTGCTTGAACTGATGAATAACATCTGCCAATGCAAGAATTTAGTTCTGGTTAAGCACAGAATACTGACTTTGTACACTTCATCTTTACTTTGCCCTGTTTTATTGTTCTGCCATAATCCGGACCTTAGATCTCTTCTTTTTCCTCCTTCTTTCTACCTTTTTTGCACTTCCTATCACATCACTTCTATTTTCCACACAATTCACTGGAATCCATTGGCTATATATATTCACCTCAAGGAATTCAATCACCTTTTTGTTAGCCTTGTGAATAACTTAACAAATAATACAAGTACTCTATTCTATCGGTTGAATCCATACACCAATATTGATGCATACCAGAAATAACACTTGTAGGTTACCAGACATGTTAGCCACTAACATTATATCCCCTACGTAACTTAGCAAAACACTTCTATTAGATCCTCACAATGATCTAACACAAGTCGGCCTGTTCTTCACTGAACTGTTCTGTCATATTAGGACCCGGTACTCAAATGCTCATAACTTTTAATCCCTTTGTCACCGGAGGCTGAAATCTTAGGTTTAGATTGTCCTGACATTCCTCTACACTCCCTCAGATTTGTAATACATAATGATTAACTAGAGAGATCCCCTGACCAACATACTGAACTCTATCATATACTTTATTTCTGGCTACTCGGACTTAGATAAATTCTCATTTTGTCTTTTGGTATGAACAAATTATGTTATGCAGATATGTGGAATGGTCTTAGTTGCCATCAATGACAACACCTATCATGTGTAGCAATGTCTCTTGCCAACAATTTATACCTTGAGATAGTGGATTTGAAAGTGGGAGCAAAATTGTCGATTTGAGGTAGCTTTGCATTAATTAATTTACACATTGAGTATAAGAGAAGGATAAGAGAAATGGCATGTGTACTTGATGAGTTAGAAAGATTTATGGATGGCATTGAACGAAAGAATAATTTCGAGAAAGAGGAAAAGAAGATTAGAGGAAAGAATAAGATTGCAGATATGAAAGAGATGGTGAGGAATGGGATGATGGAATTTGAGGGTCCTATATTTGATGAAGATTTTGGTGAAGATGAAGAAGATCTCCTATTCAAAGAGGAGATGAGAAAGATAGATATCTATATTTGAAGGGCAAGTGTCAGATGAATGTGATCACGGGATGGAGAAGATGTAGATGAGAGAAGATAAGTTCCATGATTATGCTAACATTGTTTTATTTGCAGGTAAAAGAGAAGATATAATAGAGTGTGAAGATGAGATCCTCATGCAAGAGGATGAAAAGGAAAAGATAGAGATTGTAGCAACATGTCTTGTAAAAGGCATGAAGGAGCAAATCAAAACAAAAAATACAGCAGAGGTTGAGGAGCAAAGTGAAGCTACAAAGCAAAGCAAAGCTGAAGCAGTAGTGGAGAAGAAAGAGGTTAGTAAGGTAATGCATAATATTTTTCATTTTTATAATGAAGATGAGAGTGGATTGCATATAGATGAAGAGATTGCAGCAGTTGGTCTTGTTAAAGACATAAACAGAGATGGTTACTCTTTGATGGGGTTTCAATGGGAAGAGTGAGGAGCCTACACTTGGATTTGGATGTGAGTTGAGTATGGAATTGATGAGGAGACTATTCATGGAGAGAGCCATGGTGGCTCGATGCATATCAAGAGGAGCAATCTCATTCCCCACTCTCAATCCACTCATTAGAGAATCATCTAACATGTATTTCCCACCTTGTTTTTAGATGTATTTTGTTTCATAGTTTGTCTTCTCATGGGAATGAGTCTTAACCTATGAATGCTAGTTCTAGAGGGCTTGTTTGAGGATTACTTGGCATGGATTCTTTTTGCTTTGTCTCCTTACATGCATATGAGTCTATTATGAGGATAGTTTTGAGGAGTACAAGGGATGGTTTTGGGCATATTCTCTTATTGAGGGAATGGATGTTTTGTTTGGTATTCCTTTGATTTAAGAGGCTTATATCTTGGCTAGTTTATTGATATACTATATGTTTGACCATGGGGATTGAATGGTTGGATTTTGAGGAGGCTTTTCTATTTGGGGTTTTGGAAGGAGATCTTACTTGTCATGGCTAGAGCACTTAGAGGTGTTGGTAGAAGGACATGGTTTTGATCTGTAATTTTTTGCTCTATGGTCTATTGTTTCTTCGTGGAGGTTCCTATTAACATGACATTAGAATTGAGGTTTGTGTGGAGTTGTTGTGATCACTATAGAGGCTCTTTAATCCCTATCTTTTGTGATGTGGAGAACTTGAGAGAGTTATGGACATTAGTGGTGAAAGAGTTATTTTGTAGTGGTGTAGCTTGTAGTTTTGCAAATCATTGTGTATGTCCTTTGGTACTAGATGATATTGATGACATTAGCCACACCTTCTATGTGAGTGTTCTTAGTGGATTTTTGAATGCGTCGATTAATTTCAAATTTGACATTACCCATGACTATGGTTTGGGTTGGATATGTTGATGGAAGAAAGTCTACCTGTGATGATGAGTATATCTTGTTATTTGAGGTATGATTAGTTGGATGTGCTAGCAACTAGATGTGGTTGCTATTCTAGTTGTTGGTACGTTCTTGGAAGCTACTTAATCTATCAGTTTGACTAAAGGAGATCATCCTAGCCTAGTAAACTCCTCGAAGGTGCTTTTAACATTGCTAGTTTGTTATTACACCGAGAGTCATCCTATAGTGGCAGGAAAGAGTTGGATCTCGTAAACAAATAAACATGTAAATAAAATTAAAAAAAAATCCCAAGAAATTAAATTAAAAAATATAGCAAATAAAAAAAATAAAATAAAATAAAATTCAATGCATGGTGGTAGTGGATCATAATGAAACCCCACAATATATACACTACTAAACCTGATACCACTCTCAAAGATGCTTTTGTTATATTAAACCAAAATGCAAATATTCTAGCTGCAAGTAATTTATAAATGCTAGGAATAAAAAATATATTTAATGGGAAATGAAAGACTTAATTTGTTAAAAAAAAACTAAAAACCAAAAAACAAATTGGAAGATATCTCTTGGTTGTAGATATGTTTTTTTTAAATATAAATATACTAGTTATAGGTGGAAATACCTAGACAATTCTTTGTTTGTTGGTGTAGAAGAATCACAATTGATAGGTTTTAATCCATGAATCAAGTGTAAATTTGTTCACCATGTTTATATTTGAAATCATGTTAATTAATTTTATAATTGTGAAAATAACTCTAAAAATCAAACATAAATTTTATTTATTCAAGTATATAATTACCTAATAAATCCTTAATTTTTTAATTCTAAAATGAATCAAATAACAAAGACACAATAAATCGACATTAAATCCAAAGCTATATACCACTATTCTATTAATTAAAATTTAAAACTTTTATCAACAAATTTAGTTGAAGCCCAAATTTATTAATTGTGGTTTAATTGTTTTGTTCACTTAAATTGTATAGGAAGCATCGTATTTTAAAACAATAACTAACTCCGCGGTGGCAACCCCCCACTGGAAGAAACGAATAGATAATACCCAAAAACAAATAAATACTCCTCTTCTTCGTTTTCCTTTCTCGATCATTGAAGTAGTGAGTTTTTAGACCATTATGATCTAATTCAATCCGCTTACCTGTAATTATAAGTTTGTATATTTTACCACTCAAAATACAAACATAAATTTAAGGTGACATTTACGTCACACTCCCTATGAATGAGGGATAAAAATTAGATTATTATATTTAAAATTATAATTAAAAATAAGTTCATAAATTAATTTTTAAATTATTAAAAAATAATAAAATTAATTTATATATAAATAATTCAAAAACATTTCAAACTTACTTAACTATATTCTATTTTATAATTTTTTTACTTCAAAAATTTTTTATTTACTATTACTTAAGTAGTATCCTCTAACCAAAAATAAATAAAATTGTTAAAAATGTGAAAAATCAATTTAAAAAATTTTCTTTAAATTATAGAAACAAATGGGTGAGGAGTTTTTATAAAAATTAAGATATAAAAAATTATAAAAAAGACAATAATCCTTGGTATTAATGAAGTTGAATAATTCTTAATAAATCTACTGGAAAATTCAAGACGAGACCACGATCCTATCCCTAACTCTGGTAGAATAGATACAGGTTGAGGTGAGTCCTTAACCGAAAAGGGGCAACATTTTCTTGAAAATTATAAATGAAGGTCAAAGTCGTTGCGTTCAGATTAAGTTACGCCTGATTCCCAATTGACGTTTACGCTTTCTTGGTCCATTATTTTCCATCTGTACCGCGGGAAAACGAATAAAAATAAATAGAAAGTCAAACTAAATCTCAAAAGGAGGTAATACGTGTTCAACACAGATTTCGTTTATGGTCTTGCAAAGAATTACGAACCGTTGATTTAAAATTTTCTGAAGCTTATTATCCTAGTGGGGTTACTACCTACTTTCTCCGCATTTGCAATGTACCTCCACGAGTTTCCAAGAAATTATCGCAGGAGTTTCCAAGAAATTATAATTCTTATTAATTTCCTGGCCAAAAGGCAGATTGAACTTCTTATTTCTAGGAAATTATGTGAAGGGTTTCCAGGAATTTTCCCACTCTGGTTCACTGCTTTGAACTTTGTTTATCTTTCACATTACTTTGAACGTCACCTTAAATATAGTTTAGCAAGTTTGAAATGTTTTTGAATTATTTATATATAAATTAATTTTATTATTTTTTTAATATTTTAAAAATTAATTTATTAACTTATTTTTAATTATAAATTTAAAAATATTTATTTAATTAATATAATAATCTAATTTTTATTCCTCATGGTAAGTTCTAAAAATAAAACATAAATTTTATTTATTCAAATATATATTTTTTTTTTAAAAAACAAAGGGGTAAAAACTTTATTAGAAATCAGAAAAGAGCATTACAATAATAACAAGGGGACCCAGCCCCAGAAAACAAGGCGAAAACCCCACAGCATAAACAACATCAACTATCCTCATGTATCCTCCTATCCTCCTCCAAGAACTGGTCTAAATCTAGATGCAGCTCAGGATTAACCTGATCCCAATCCTCAACTTTCCAGCCACTATCATGCTCAGAGGCCCATTTGGCCAAGCAGTCGGCAACTCGATTCCACTCCCTTGGGATGTGAACAAAGGATGCCTCCTCCAACCGAGAACTAACCTGAAGAATCCGCTGAACCACCGAAGCCAACTGCCAATTAATATCAGATATCTTTCGCTCATTCAAGAGATTAATCAAAATCTGTGAATCAGCTTCACATATAACTTTTCTCCAGCCCAAAGCAAGGGCCCTCTCAATAGCATGCAGAATTGCCAGACCCTCCATGAAGTTAACAGTTTTCACCCCCTCATGTATAGAGAACAGAAAAATCACCGACCCAGCTGAGTCCCTACCAACTCCACCAATTCCAGCAGGCCCAGGATTGCCCCTAGAAGAACCGTCAGTATTGATCTTTAAAAATCCATTGGGAGGAAGTAACCACCTTCCAACCTGTTGAACCCTCTTTTTTCCATGCCTACAGTTCCTGGAACTGAAAAAAGAAGAATGAATTTCTTGAAGACCTAGTCTGGCCATCAACTCATCATCACCTCTCTCCAAGGGGAAAACCAAATCACAATTAGCTGAAACTGACTCCTGCACCATTCCTAGCATACGTAGCCAAACTTGCCGATCCACCAACTTCTGATCACGAAAAATTCGGCGGTTCCGCTCCAGCCAAATCTGCCAAAGCAGAAAGGTAGGACCCACGAACCAAACTTCCTGCAAAAAGGAAGCCATAGAAGGAGGTCTTCCCATGCTATCCCAGAATTCAACCAAAGAGCACGCATGAATACAAGGAAGCTTCCAAACCTCCCACCACCAATGCCAAAGCTGCACAACAAAGGGGCACCGGAAGAACAAATGCGAAGAATCCTCTTCTGCTCCCCCACACAAAACACAAATTGAAGGTCCTTGAAATCCCCGTTTACGAATGTTATCCTAGGTCAAACACCTATTCCAAGCTAAAGTCCAAACAAAGCAATTGCATTTAGGCCACGAGAGTTTATTCCACACCCTTTTCCACCAATGAACCTCTACCCCAGTTAGCTTCTGAGCCAATAACACCTGATAACCAGAAGCAACAGAGTAAACCCCCTTAGGATTATGGGTCCAAGTAAGAATATCCTCTTCCAGAAGAGAACTACAACTCCTACTATGAAGAATCTTGTGAAGCTCAGCACTATCTTCCACAAGTCCCAAATCTGGCCACACTGCAGGATCCTTCCAATGAGCTACCTCCAACTGACCAAAAGAAGCAACAGACTTGAAGTCACTCACCCTAGCCCATCCAGCCTCGAGAAATCTTTGGCACAAAGGAAGAAGGTTGGGGAACTGAGAAGTAAGTGGAGGGAATCCATCCCAAGAATCCGACCAGAAGAGAGCTTCAGTTCCCCGTCTACAAATCCAAAATAAACCTTCCTTGATAAGCTTAGCACCCTTTTGAAGAGTATTCCAAATCACTGAACCTTTCCCCTCAAGAGGGTAACGAGGGAGATCCTGCCGTGGAATCCCCGGGAAATACTTATGAGATAATATCCTGGCCCATGGCTGATCCAGTTCCACACACCATCTCCAAAATAGCTTAGCAGCCACAGCCACTCCAGATAACGTAGACTGTCGAAGACCAAGACCACCAAATTGCTTTGGGCTACACACAACATCCCACCTGACCAGGCTCCACTTGGAGGATGACAAACTTCCCGCCCATAAGAACTGCCTTGCAAGAGAATCCAACTCCCTCAGAAAACCCATAGGAGCCACCTGAAGCATACATCGGTAGGTAGGGAGAGCCTGCACCATCGACTTGAGAAGCTGAACCCGCCCCGCAAAAGACAACCATCTGTGGGTCCAATGATTAACTTTTGCACGGAGCTTATCAATAATATTCTGCCAAGAACCCTTGGGAAGAGGGCGAACAGAAATTGGGAAACCCAGATAAGTCAAAGGGAGAACTCCTATCTGAAACCTCAAGATATTAGCAATTCTTCTCTGAATGGGGGTCGGTGTATTGAAGAAGAATATGGATGACTTCTCCTCATTAATCATTTGTCCTGAAGCAACAAGATATATGTCCAACACCTGCCTCAAGTTAGTAGCTTCCCTAACAGTAGCCATCCCCATCAAGGCAGTATCATCAACAAACTGTAAATGAGATTGTGGAGGCAAGTCTCCACCCCATCGCCAACCCTGAATGGTACCAAGCTCCACCCTTCTTTTCAACAAACGTCCAAGGCCTTCCACAAGAAGCAGAAAAAGATACGGAGAAAGAGGATCCCCTTGGCGCAAGCCCCGTGAGGCACAAAAAAGTTCAGAATGATCTCCATTTATCAAAACTGAGAAGGAAACAGACGTGACACAACTCATGACCCATTGGATCCACTCTTCACCAAAGCCAAAAGAAACAAGGATCTTCTGCAAAAAAGACCATCTAACCCTGTCATAAGCCTTAGCCATATCTAGCTTAATGAACATAGCCTTCTCATGGGAGTTGTCCATGGAGTGGATGGTCTCCGTAGCAATGACAACCCCGTCAAGAATCTGTCGACCCGCCACAAATCCACTCTGTTCCTCTGAAATCAGCACTTTAAGCCACTTCTTCAATCGCTCAGCCAATAACTTAGAAATGATTTTGTAAGCCACATTGCAAAGAGAGATAGGCCGGAACTGAGATAACCTATCAGCCCCTTCACACTTGGGTATGAGAGCAAGGAAGGTGGAATTTAGAGCATGAAGCATCTGCTTATTCCTCTGGGATTCAAGGACAACCGCCAGAAGATCCAACTTTATGATATCCCAAAATTCCTAAAAAAATTCAATTGGGAAACCATCAGGACCAGGAGCTTTACCCTTCTTCATCTGAAACACAATCCCCTCTAGCTCAACAAGAGAGATATCTTTCATCAGATACTCATTTGCCTCCCTGGAGACCAACTGAAGAATACAAGAAAGAACTTGTGCTTCCTCAAGAGAGCCCCCTCGAGAATCCTCCCTAAATAAAGTAGCAAAATATTGAGATGCCTCAGCAGAGATTTCCTGAAACGAGGCAAGACGTTCACCCCTATCATTCACCAAAAAAGGAATGGAATTACCATACCTCCTGTCCTTCACAGAATTGAAGAAGAAGGCGGTGTTTTTATCACCTTCCTGTAACCATTCAACCCGGGCCTTTTGCTTCCAATAGATTTCTTCCCGCAATTCAAATTCCTCAACCACTTTCAAAGTCTTAGCCTCCTCCCTTAGAAGATCCTCAGAGGCCCCATTCTCACGAATCAACTGCGTAATATTATTCAACTCCTCCTGGGCAGCAACCTTAGCATGAAAGATATTACCAAAACATCGCCGATTCCACCTTTGAAGCTGATATTTGACAAACTGAAGAAGCTTGGAGAATGTGTACATTGCCGTACCAAAAGTTGGTCTACCAATCCGCCACCACTCAGCCACAAGTTCATGAAGAGTAGGATCCCGTAACCACATAATCTGGAACTTGAATGAGGGAGAACGAGGCCTCCGAGCAGAGATAATGCTAAGCTTAATAGGCCAATGATCAGAGCCTCTCCAATCAAGAATTTCAGATCGAGTGGACCATAAGTCTCCAACCCAATAACAGGAAACCAAGAATCGATCAAGCCTCTCAGCGACACAACTCTCACCAATTCTCCTATTATTCCAAGTGAAGCAACCATTACTTGGCAGAACGTCAATAAGATTTAATTCAGAAATGCTATCTCTGAATAATAGAGCAGAAGGCTCCAACCTAGGAATACCACCTCTTTTCTCAGACAACTCCACAATAGCATTAAAATCGCCAGCCATAACCCACGGATGGTAAGGAGCTAAGCTTCGAACAAAACGAAGATGGGACCAAAGAAGTTGTTTACCCAGAAACTCAACAGGAGCATACACATTAGAGAGGAGAATACACTCACCAGTCTCATACCAAGAGGCGACTAGGGATATAGAGGATCTAGAGGACATCCACCAGAGAGGGAAAATCTTCCGAGGGTTCCAAAAACAAGCCACCCCTCCAGAAGCACCAAGAGCCCCCATACACTGGCATTCACCATATTTCCACAGCTTAGGAGCCATGGCCAACATATTATCTACAGATAATTTAGTCTCCTGAAGAAAAAAAACATCCGGAGAATGATTCCTAACCAAATCACGAACAGCTTTTTGTCGAGGGCCACTGTTCAAGCCCCTTACATTCCATGAGAGAACAATCATTTCTGGGGGCATGAAAAATGTGAATCCAGAGTCTTGACTGACCCTGACTCCACCAAAGTTTCCCCAGTTAATTTAATCTTCTCCATATCCTTCTTCCTTCCCAACTTGGAAGTCCTGTCACTAGTCCCTTTCTTCAGTTCAATTTGTTGAATACCCAAAAGAGGGGAGGCCAACGAGCTCTTCCCCACATTCTTGCTTCCTTTCAGGGGCAATGGGGAACCACCTCCACCACTCTTCGAAGCTCCAATAGAAGATTCTTGTTCAGTCTGGACAATCAATTGTTGATCCGTATCCATCTCCCCCACCCCAATCTCTTGCACAACCTGCATGGCCTCCAATGGTGGCCCATCCTGTCCTGTACCCAAAGTTCCCTGATCCAAGTTCAACAACCCCGGATTCACTTCCCCCTGGCTGAGATCATCCAGCACCTCAAACCTATTAAAAGTTTCATCAACCTGCCTCTCCCTCAAGGTCCGCTTCTGGCCCCGATTCCTATTGCGAGCCTTGATAGGGACATAGCCATCATCTCCATTACCATCACCCAGAATAGGCTCCTTACCATTATCAGCCCTAGGTGGATTACGAGAAGGCTGAGAAGGTTGGGGCACCATAGGCTTAGCCCTAGGGCACCTACGCTGCAAGTGACCATATTCATGACAAAGACGACACCGAAAAGGTAGGGTTTCGTAATCTAGCTGTTGCACCCAAGTATATGATCCAGCACTCACTTCAATAGAATCTGGTAGTGGCTTGCTTAAATCAATTTCTACACAAATACGAGCAAAAGTCATTACCTTTTTATACTGTGTCTGTTGTGAAGACCCAACAGGTTTACCGAGCATTGAAGCCACCAAATGCAACACGTCATCCCGCCAACACTCCACTGGAAACCACAGCAACCGAACCCAAACTGGGATTCGACTTGGTAGTGCCTCAGTTGGGTTGAAGCCAGCATGCCATGGCTTTATAAACAAACCCACCTGGTTATAAAAATAGGGGCCGCCCTCGAAGACTTTATTCCGATCTGCCATGCAATCAAAAGAGACCATAAAAAAGTTGTTCGCAAGGAGCCTAATCTCCATCTCCCCCTCTGGCATCCAAGTCCGCTGAGCCCAAGATTCCAAAAATTGCAGCGAGACTCTCAAACCCATGAACTTGCAATAAAAAGAGTGCCTTGAATAGTATTCAATATTATCTGCAAGCATTTCCATCAAGATAATCAACTTCGGTCGCTCTTTGCATCTTTCCAAACACCCATTAATCTTTGTTATTCGAGAACCACTAACCGATCCTAGATCATTCATCTCCATCGCTGAAGAAAACAGCGTATTATCAAAAACATTCACTCCATGCGCCGGAGGCTTCGAACCAACTGCTGATCGGAAATCCAATTTGGGGCTAGCCCCAGATGTTTCCCCACCCTGCATAGCAAAAAACAAGAACCCCAGCAGGCATGCAAACCCCCAGGACACGTATGCAAGAAATCGAAAAAGACAAAACCCCAAGGGAAGGATCAAAACCCTTCCACCCACAAGCCACCCAAACGGCAGCAAGAAGGCCTCCAAAAAAGAAAAAACCCACCACCACCACCCCGAAAGCTTCAAAAAACCCCCCCCACAACGCAGAAGCGAGCAACACACAGAGAACGAGCTAGGGCACGGTCGCCCTAGCTCGGCTTGCAGAGCACGCGAACGCCATCAAGAAGGTCCTATTTATTCAAATATATAATTACCTAATAAATCTTTTTTTTTTTTAATTCTAAAATGAATCAAATAACAACATTGACACAATAAATCAACATTACATCCAAAGCTATATACCATAATTCTATTAATTAAAATTTAAAACTTTTATCAACAAATTTATTTCAAGCCCAAATTTATTAGTACTCCCCCTCACGGGAAGAAACGAATAGATAATTACCCAAAACAAAATAAATACTCTCTCTTCATTTTCCTTGCTCGATCATTGAAGTAGTGAGTTCTTAAGACCATTAGGACCTAATTCAATCTGCTTACCTAATTCAATCTGCTTACATTGTACCACTCCATACCTTATCTTCCATATTCCTATTATGGCGTTACAGAGAGGAAGGGCTTTCAGTGGAGAATCCAATGTCCAGTGGGAAAACTCACGCGTAACGCCCAACATATTCGATGTATTCATTAACCACCGCGGTGATGTCAAAGAAAACCTGGCGCGTCCACTTCATAAATCTCTGACGGAGAAGGGAATCCGGGTGTTCTTTGACTCGGAAGAGTTGGAAACAGGAGATTTCTTTCCAGCTGCACTGGAACAGGCCATCGATTCTGCTGTAGTTCAAATTGCTATCTTTTCCAAAATGTATTGCGGATCTCGTTGGTGTTTAGATGAATTGGTTCTAATGTTGCAGAGTAAGGCTAAGATTATTCCTGTATTTTATGATGTGGAGCCTAGCGAGCTCCGCTACCTAGAGAAAAAAACAGGAGGAGAAAAGAAGCGAGAGTATGATGAGGCATTTGCCAAACACGCTAACAGATACCCGGGTGAAAAAGTTCAGCAGTGGAAAGAGGCAATGAAACATGCTTCAGAAATACATGGGGAGGAATTCCAAAAGCATAACAAGTAAGAAATTTTCTATGTCTTTTCGCTTGCTTATTGAACCCTGTATATATGTTTTAAAAGGAAAGAAGTTGCAACAAAATCGATTCATTTTACCCTTGCGAAATGCTTTTGATTGATTAAATTTTGGTTTGCCATCTACATTTTCAGTGATCATAAGAGCCTGTTTGAAAAATTAGTCTCAGTGGTGGTTAAAGAGGTAGAAAGGAGGAGAATAACCAAGCTGGAAGGGGCAAAGCATCCGGTGGGAGTTGATGATCTGGTAGAAGATTTTGAAAGGTTTCGTAGTAAGAACAGAGAGGACAAAGTTGAGATCGTTGGTATCTATGGTATTGGGGGATCTGGGAAAACAACCCTTGCCAAAGAAGTATACAATCTCAAGCAACCTGAATACGATGGATTCTGCTTTCTCCAGGATGTGGCAGATCGTGCTGCAAAAGGTAAATTGCCTTCTTACCAGAGTAAGCTTCTCAAAGATCTAGTTGGTGGGAAGCGTCTCAAGTTTTACAGTATAGATGAAGGAAAGAGGTATTTGAAGGATCGTCTCAAAAGGAGCCGTACTTTACGCTTCCTTCTTGTTCTAGACGATGTTAATCACACAAACCAGTTAGATGCGCTGTTAATCCCGGATGCCCTAAATCCTAATACTCTGGTGATTGTTACAACAACTGATGAAAGGGTGCTAATACGGGCCGGTATTACCCTTCGCTATAAGTTGAAAGAAATGAATTGGCAGAAAAGGATTGAGCTTTTCTGTTGGAGCGCTTTCAACAGACCATATCCGCCGATCAAATTCCAAGATTGGGTGGAAAGCTTTGTAAAAATTTGTGGGGCTTTACCCCTGTCTCTGCAAGTGACAGGTGGGCTTGCTTCTGGTTCTGATGACGCGGACTATTGGAATCTAATATGGGAAGAAGTGAAAAGCTCTGTCCCTGAAGACATTAAACAGAGACTCAAAGTATGTTTTGATAGGCTGAGGAGAGAGGAACAAGAGATCTTCATTGACATAGCATGCTTCTTCGCTGGTAAACCCACATCCATGGCCGTAAGAATATGGAAAGGATGTAAATGGAAACCTAAACAAGCACTTCAGACCCTCAAAGATAAGTGTCTTGTGGAGGAGGTATGTGTTGATTGGAACCGATATGAATTTGATGAAAAGCTTGCATTCAGAATGCACGGCCGCATCTGCGATTTTGGAAGAGAAATGGCTAGCGAAAAAAAGGATCCCCGTCGCCTCTGGCTCCCTGATCATCATACATCTCAGGTACGTTTCTGGGTAGTAATTTTAGCTATACTTCGGTACCAATCCAAAATTTGAAAGGCTGAGGGTCAGAGACGTTTGTAAGTACTTTGATGCACTTTAAATTCTTATGCTTAAAAAAATTGATCTTGTTGTAATGAAGGAATTCGAACAAATCCTCAGCACAACCAACAACCAAAGTTTCAGGTCTTTTCATTCAATCTTCAACAGGTCCATGGGTTCTCAAATCACATATTTTTTAGGAAATTGTGATAACACATCAGAAACTGCCCTTTTATGGCTTGAGCTTGACCTGGATGGTTTTGAACCCACAAGCTTACCTCCATGGATTTCTCTGAAAAAATTGCAATGTTTAAGAATTTCCTTTTCACACCTCAAAAAATTGTGGCAGAACCGTGCAGAGGTGCGTTTACTATCCATCATTAAGTCCCCATTTTTATTGAGTGGTACTTTGATGAAATTGTTTTCCATCGAGAAATAATTTTTTATTTATTTGCACATACCAGGCCCCTTTGGAGTTGACAGAGCTAGTGCTTCATGAAAGTTCATTGACAGAGTGTACGAACATATTGAGGGACTTGAATCATTTGGAAAAACTAGTACTAATAGGAAGAAACGAGAAAATGCCAATTGAAGGGAAATTCTTGTCAGAATCCCTCATTAAACTCACCAAACTCAGAAGCCTGGTTTTGAGGTATTTTGCCTTAAATGGAGAATTGGCTTTGGACAGTAAGTCAACTAGTTCAGACAGCAGCATGAGTAGCCTTAAAACCATGGAGGTTCGTGGCATAAAACTGGTATCCGAAGTCTCAATTAGTGGAGAGCATTGTCCCGAACTTAAGTATCTTTACCTGGACTCCATGGAAAATCTAATTGAAGTGGATCTGACACTCAAAACACTGAATTTCTTGGAAGTGAGGTGCTGTAAGAATTTGAAAAGGGTATTAGGGGACTTTGATCTGGCAGAGCTTTTAACACTGAATGTGCTAGAATGTTGGGAGCTTCAAGAGTTTCCAAGCCTTGCAGGTCTAAGTTGCGTTGAGAGCATTAGCATTGATGGATGTAGTAAGCTGGAGAACGTTTCAGGTATTGAAGAGTTGCAAGGACTGAAATATTTACATCTTTCAACACTAGAGGGAGGAGTCCTAAAGAATTGCATCCACAGGTTACAGGTATTAAATAGTTTTCCCTAATGCAATTATTAATCATATATGTGAAATCCATTTCTCCGTTTTGCTAATGTTTAGATTGGTTTTCATGGTTCTGTTGGAGTAGAGCGATGCTTAGAAATGATTTATTTATTTTCTTGGGGGTGTTTTCCTTTCTTTTGAATCCAGAGACTGCCGACAGAGATGATAAGTGTAATTGGTAAAGCAAATCATAAAGCCAAGTTGGCTGTAAATGCAAATAAGTTTTCTGAAATGATTGGCGTTGGGAAGAACCCAGAGGGAGGGATTCGTATAAATAAAAATATCATGATGCTGGAGGATCCAGGGATTTCTTTTAGTGCTATCATCGTATGCGCTGTGGTCCGAGCCCCTTACGGAGAGGAAAGTAATAGCATAAGCATTCCTCATGCTTGTGCTGTTATAAAGAGCTATGTAGGAGGAGGAGAATGGATGGTCACCGCTGTAGTTTCTGGCCAGAAAAAGTTGAGATATGGAGAATTTCCGATTGTCACACTGGGTACAATAGTAAAGAAGCGGTGGATAATGACTGTGAAAGTCGGGGCCGAGCATGGAACTCTAGGCTTACTTCAAAGAATAATTGATGAATTTTATCAAGGCGTTTCCTAAATGTACATTGCCTTTATTTTATAATTAATTTAAACGTTCCTTCTATGCTCTGCCGCTTTGCTTTGCTTGAATATTGAAAAAATAAAACTCTGCACACTATTTTGATGACTGCTACGACGCTCTTCTGCAATAGCATGGGCGGTGCCCTTCCGGCGACTACATGGCATATTTCCCACTCACGTTGCACAAAATGGTATGGAAAATATTTTAATTGAAGGTGTGATTTAGGCTAATGCAAATATCCTCATAAAGTCTATTTTTATATTGATGGAGGAATGTTGTTTGCTAAAGATTTTGAACTTTGATTTTTGGCAAATGTGATTTCTCTATCAGTGAAGTGACTCTACTAAATTTGTGTTGTATTGATAGAGGAATGTTGTTTGTTAAAGATTTTGAACTTTGATTTTTGGCAAATGTGACTTCTTCTCTATTAGTGAAGTGTCATGAATCCACTAAATTTGTGTTGTGTCCTAGGTCATGTCCATGGGTCTAGGTTTGTTCTGTGATCATGGACTTTTCCTATGTGCATAGATTTGATCCCTATGGTTTTATAGTCCTATTCTCTAATTCACCCTTCTTTGTTCTAAACTAGCAATACTTAAAAATACCTCGAAGGGATTGTTGTTTTATCATAAGGGGACATGCCAACGATAAATTATGTCAAAAACTTAACCCTAGGGTGATGCAATAAGAAATAAACTAGAATAGTTGCAGAAGATAAACATATATAAAAAAATAAGTTATAGATATCCTAAGACTACTCATTCATATATTTATATCATAACCTTTTTATATATAATGTACACTCATACCACAAGCATAGGTATGTACAACATATATGCTTGGGTGTACTATCTTATATTATATTATATTCATTCATCTATATTGTTCCTCACATGAATCCCTATATCTTTTCTCCTTGTAATATTACTAGATGCTAATATAGCTATAAGGATTTAGGGACATGTCCTATCTATTTTTGTGTCTTCTTGTCAAGTTTGAAACGTACTACATATTGTTGGATACCACTCCAATGCGCTCCTTGAGTCTTGCAGTGATTGTAGCTTGTTCTATTCTACTTCTAGTTCCTTGTCTATCAACATCCTCCCTAACCTAAACCATTATTTTGTCCTCAAGTCAACTTGCCTTAATGATTTTCCAAAATGATTTCTATTGTCTCCAAAATGTTTGCTAATCCAAATCCTCTAGTAATAAAATCTATCCCAAAATCCAACAATCTATCAAAATTCTTTGTTAGATAACAAATTTAAACATTGTGAATTTTGAGACGAATCCCATTGAAGAGTTCAGTGAGTAAATGTCTATTTAGAGTTTTGAACTTGTTGGTGCTAGATAGTAAAATATCATGTACTTCATACAATCCCCCAACCGATGTGCTTGGAGTTTGCCTGAATGATGGGTGTATTTGGATTCATATAACAAGTCATCGATCTAAAAAAAATTATTCTTGATATGGCAATCATGCCACACCTTTTGTCACACTTTCTCCACATTCTAGCTCTATTGGGTGATGACGTGTCTGTCATAAAGTTTGATTAGAGCATCAAGTCATGTGGTGAGAGATTCCTCATCATCCAAATGATTGATGTAACTCAACTGGGAGGAAGGCCTTTGCATTGAACACAACCCAGAAGGGTGTAGCTTTAGTGAGGTTCTTGTATGTCGTGTGATAGGGCCATATGATTGTTGAAACCTTGTCATCCCAATTGTGCTTGCCTATATCACAAATCTTTGTTAGGGTGTGGCTAAGGATCTTGTTGAAAGCCTCCACTATGTTGCTGGCTTAAGGGTGATACAGGGATGTTTTAAGATGGGAAACCATAAACCCGGATAACAAGATGTGTGCAATCTCATTCAGGAAATGTGTTCCTCTGTCACTTGTCGAATGTAGTGGGCACCTATATCAACTAAGAATATTTTCCCTTAGGAATCTTGTGACCATTGTAATAGTGCAATCTCTTGTAGGAATAGCTTCAACCCAATCAAGTAATCTATATTAGTGATGATATACCTTGCACTAATTTGATGTACTATAAGAGAAATAGGGCCTATAACTACAAAAAAAATATGTTTCGTCTATTAAAAGATAAATCATAATCATAAAAATAATTGCAAATAAAAAATATAATAATTTACAATAAATTTATTTAAGCATCTGAAATTAAGGTTAAAGAAAAGAATATGAAGATGAACATTGAGTCAAAAGATTGTGTTAATAACTCTTAAGAATGCAGACAGAATTTGTAATTAATAGAATTACACATCTTTAATCCTTATAATAAATAAGATATTATAGATCCTTATGATTTAATCTGAAGAAACAATAAACCTCTGACACCTACATACAAAATACTCTGACCCTTATTCATTGTTGCAAACTCTACAAATACACTGATCTCTCCTAATACAGTCGAGTAATAATTTTTTTGAATACTTCTAAACCATTTCCTCCCTTTTTGTTAATCGTCACCATCCACCATTTCTTGATTTGAGCATCATCCCCAACGGTGAGTAGTTCTTTGTAGTCTGCGACGTCTTTCTCCCCAGTGATTACAATGGTAACTATCCATATTCCTCCACCGATATTGCTCTGAATCAATCCCGAAGGAAGACGAATGTTTATGGCATTTGTCCCTGATGCATAGGACCCTCGAACCACAGCACAAATGATGATTGCGCTTAAAGAATTTAGCATGTTGAGTGATTCCTCCGGCATTGTACCTGTTTCACTTACATCAATTGCTATGTTTGTGTTTCCACCAATCACATCGCAAAATTGGTTTGCGTCTAAAATTGTTTTGGCTTGATGACTCGCTTTCCCAATTACACTTGTAACCTCTGACGGTAGTTTCTGGTTTGGAGAAAACAAACACAAAACTAGTCTCAGTTATAACAGATAATATATAAGAT
The DNA here is from genome assembly GCA_027924645.1 of Cunninghamia lanceolata. NCBI lineage: Eukaryota > Viridiplantae > Streptophyta > Pinopsida > Cupressales > Cupressaceae > Cunninghamia > Cunninghamia lanceolata. Next base: position 29,643,916 of record BSBN01000021.1, read on the forward strand.
TTGCTTTCCTCTCTAAATAAACAATAAAATTGTGTTCATGGTTAACAGTTCATACCTGTAACCGAAGAATACAACGCAACATATCACTTCCTCCTGAAAGATGTAAACATCTTATTTTTTGCAACTCTTCAACACCTGTTAGCTTCTGCAGCTTCTCACATCCATCAATTGCAATGCTCTCCAAACTACTTAGATGCTTAAGGCTTGGCAACTCTTCAAGTTCCCCACATTTGACTATCTTCAGTGTTACAAGCTTTGGCAGATCAAAGTTTCCTGATACCCTTTTCAATTGTTCACACAACATTAACTCAAGACAATTCAATGTTCTCATGAGTGTTAAATCCACTTGAATTAGATTTGGCATGGAAGCGAGGCGAAGAGACTCAAGGTTGCCACAATACTCTCCACTAATTGAGACCTTGGATACACGTTTTATGCCACGCATTTCCATTGTTTGCAGATTAGTCATACATCTGTCCTCTGCGGAATCAGAAGCTGTTGGTTCTCCATCTTTGATTAATTCTGCTTTCCCGTTTGATGAAAAATACTCCAGGCATGGAGCGGCGCAAATCCATGCAAAATACGTCAAAGCTGAAAAAGCAGATGACTCCCTGTTCAAAGTAAACTCTCCAGTTAATGTAAAATACCTCAAGACCAAATTTCGAAGCTTGCTGAGTCCTCTTAGAGATTCGGATAAGGCTCTGCCATCAACTAGCATTCCTTCATTTCTTCCCGTTAGGACTAGTTTTTCCAGATCATTCAGCATTGCTATTGAATTTGTGCACTCTGCCAACGAGCATTCATGAAGCACCAGCTCTTTCAAATGGACAGGGGCCTGGGATACAAATAATTTGTTCAAAACAGTAAAATTCCCAATGGTTTAAAACAATCCAGAAAAATACTATTACAAAATGCTTGGTAGAGCTGAAGTCTAAATAAGGATGAAGTAGGTACTTGTGAAGTGGTCTGCCATAATTCATTGAGATGTGCAGAGAAAATTCTTAAACTCCGCAAGTGTTGCAGAGGAATCCAAGAGGGCAAGCTTGGCTGTTCACATCCATCTAGTTCAAGCTCGAGCCAGAGCAAAGAAGTTCGTGTCTGATCTAAATTCCCTAAAAAGTATGCAATTTGAGAAGTTATGGAACTGTCAAAGAACGAATTGAGACATCTGGAATTAGAGCCACTGGTTTCTCTGAGGATGTTCTGCAATCCATTTGATTCCTGCATTCAATGGTAAATGTTCAATTTCTGTTTGTTTCTGCTGCCATCCAAACAGAAATGCTCAGGCTTTCTAAAAATTCAATATCACCAATATTAGCAGAAACATAGAGGAAGAATCATACCAAAGATTGAGGGCGCCAGTTTCGACGAGGAAAGCTCGGATCATCTGCCATTTCTCTTCCGAGGTCCCGGATGTGGTCATGCATTTTTAAAACAAGGTTGTCGTCAAATTCATAACCTGCCAAATAATTCCCAGCTATACGCACTAGACATTTACCCTCTAAATTCTCGAGTGCCTGTTGAGCTTTCCATCCGCAACCCTCCCATATTTGAATAGCCATGGATTTAGGCTTGTCAATGAAAAAACATGCAGTGTCCATAAACATCTGTCTCTCCTCTTCATCTAGCGTATCAACGCTAATTTGAAGTATATCTTTTATGCCTGGACTCAGCTGCTTACGAACTTTGTCCAAATAAAATTGCCACTTGTCTATGTCAATTTTATCACGAACAAGCCCGCCAAAGATTTGAAGAGACAGAGGTAAAAATCCACTCTCTTCGACAAAACTCTCAACCAAATCTTTGTAATCACTGGGTGGATCCGCTTGCCTGAACGCGTGCCAACAAAAGAGCTCTCTGCTCTGTTTGACAGTCAATTCCTTCATCTTATATCGACGAGCAATGTTGGCGTCTCTTAGAACTTGTTCATTACGGGTGGTGACAATTACCAAACATCCAGAATTCATGCTATCTAGATCCAACAGATCGTCTAACTGCTCCACGCGATCAATGTCATCTAAAACAATAAGAAATCGCCAATCCCTTCTACTTTGAAAGGCATATCTTAGATAGCTGTTTCCTTCCTCTGTTCTGTGAAAGTTAAGATGATGATTGTCAAAGAGATCTTTGAGGAGCTTAAGTTGCAATGAAGGCAGTTCGCCTCTCGCAGACGTTTCTCGCACATCAGCCAAAAAACTTGCTCCGTTATATTTCGAACGGTGTCTGTTAAACAACTCTTTGGAGAGAGTTGTCTTGCCCGCTCCACCCATTCCATAGATGCTAACAATCAGAGTCTTCCCTTGGCCTTCTTCATTCGTCCCGTACTGGCTTTCAAAATCTTCAGGAAGGCACCGACTTTCAAGATCTTCTACAAGCTCGGAAAGCCCCACTGGATATTTGGCAACTTGTGACCTTCGTAATTGTTCTTGCACAGCTGACAGTATTGGCTCGCAGTTGAAGTCGCTTTGCAAGGAAAATGGGGATTTGACAAGAGATTAATTTTGCTGACTAAAATCGACAAATTTTTGATGTATGGAAACATAAAATAAGTAGAAGTATCAATTAGAATGAAGACATGGAAATCTTACCTTAAGTTGTTGATTTTATAGCCTGTGATTACTGAAACTGAGCGAAGGGCTTCCTTCCACTCGTTAAGCTTCAGATCCGGGTACCTGCCCCGCTTTTCATGTTCACTGAATGCATAAGCGTATCTTCCCTTTTCTATGTGGCGGAGTTCCCAAGGCTCCACTTCATAATACAGGGGAAGAATTATGGCTCCAGAACTCAATATGATAAGCAGCTCTGTCAAACACCAAGCTGACTCTGCATATAATTTGGAAAAGATGGCTATGTGGACCTTAGCAGAGAGGATGGCAGTCTCAATACTAGAAGGAAAGGAAACTCCAAGTTCTTTCTCTTCCGAATCAAGAAACGCCCTTATTCCCAACTGCGCAAGGGAACTGTAAAGCTGACGGGCTAGAGTCTGTTTGACATCAGGGCCCCTGTGGTTGATGAACACATCAAACGATCTTAAAGATTTCTTTCTAATTCTCGTGTGAGTTAAAGATCTTAAAGGTACTATATTTAAAGATTCCTTTCTAATTATCCTTGCACCAAGTACTCTATTTGATACATCCATAAGTGTTCAGGCATACATACCCTACACCTATAGGATTTGAATTTGTGAGCTCTCTGTCAAAAGGGCAATTTTTCACCAACAGGCCAACTCAGACTATATGATATGATATATATATCAGACCCATGTCGCCGAAAAGCCAAATGAGTCCGACTAGATGAAGGCGTAGATATAGGTAAATGCCGCGGCCTAGATGTTTGACGCAGCCTCTCCCTGGAAAAGACGGGGAAATGAAGAAAGACGTTCCTTCTTGATGCCTTCCTCGGAAAAAGCAAAGAAAGAAAAGAGAAAATCTTTTAAAAATGAAAACGCCGGCCGTATGAATGTGTTACGATTTATTCATTAATACACGTTCTGGGTGTTCAAATTCAAGTATTCCGAGTTAAACGTAGATACATAGTGGAAATAATAGTATTGTTTTAAAAAAAAATTGAAATTAGTATAATAGAAATAAAAAATAAAACAATTTATAGAAATAAAAAATAAAAACAATTTATAGAAATTTAATTTTTTTAAATTTTTTGAATTTAATTTACAAGTTTACTGGCTTTCAATGCTATTCATAGGTTTAATGGTTATGTTTATATTTTTTTATTATAATAAAATTTTGTTAGAGATATTATTTTTCTATAGTCAAATCTTTAATTATATGGAAAATGATACAAATTGTATGTAGTTTCTTAAATGTGTTGTTTATAGGATAGAAATCAATGAAATAGCTTAAAAAAATTAATTAGAACTAAAAATTGTGTATCATAGCTGAAATTCTATCCCATCTAAAATTTATTAGAACTAAATTATATCATGTCAAAAAATTTTAATTTTGGTATCGTAGTTGATCTCAACGTGAATGTGTCTTAGATGGTGTATTGGAATTGAAATACACTTCTTGATAAAATTTGAAAGTTTCCATCATGAAAGGATAAGTGGCTCAATAGTAGAATATCTTAACTTAGTCACAAGTTACTTTTTGGTAGGATGAAGTGTAAAATTGTTATTTACTATTTAATCATTGAGGAGTATGATGTTTAAGTAGAGTGTGGAGATATGGAACACCTTGTGCACAAAACCTCTCTACATAGTCTACTATGTTTGTATCATGATTGGCATAATAACATGAAATGGCTAAATAAAAGAAATATCCCCAAAAAATAGTATTTTAATCTTGAGATCATAAATTGACATTAAAAATTAAAACAATCCAATTCAATATTTTTAAAATAATATTAAAGTTGAGAATAAAATTAGTACAACATCAAAGAATATTAGAGCTGAGAATCAAATTAATATAACATCAATCAAGTTATCGGTAAATATTTCAGTGCAACCAAGAAATTCCTAGGCTAGGCACAAATACAAAAAAATTAAAGAAAAGTGCCTTGCTCTTTTAGCATTGGGTAGCAAAGGAGGGTGGTGTTCTTATCTTGTCCTTTGTGTGATCCTCTCATGTAAGGAAAGATCAAAGTCACCAGTGAGATTTGTTTGAGCATGATAGACAAATCCATCATGAAAGCCTAATCGAAACTAGGCTCAATACATAGACTAAAAACATCTCTACTAAGCATCGTTCCTACACCATCACACTTGTGTTTCACCTACAGAAAATCCTTTCACCACAAGATTAAAAAGAAACCATTCTTGTAAAAACAATAAAGAAAGAAACAAAGAAAGAAAGAATTCCAAGAATATTTTTGTTCGTAAAATCAAAGACTTCATCATAGTAAAGAGGAGTTTTTTTACCACCCAACTTATCTCCAAGATAGCCTTCTCATCTCTAGTGTAGACAAAGAAGTTGCAAAGAAAGGCATGCAACCATACAATCAATTAAATAATATAAGTATGCAAAACAAAATGTAGAAATGATGTGTATACCTTGTGGCGTAGTGCATGAAAATTGTTTGCCCTAAGCATCCATGAGAATAAGGTGGTTGGAAGCAAGTGCATATGTGTCCACTCTAAAGAGATCTCTATTCGAATCAAAGATGGTGAAGCCCTCACCCAAATTTATAGAATTTGACAAAGAGAAATAGATATTTTTCATAATTGAAATATATTAGAGATGCCAGCTATTATGAAATCAAACATAAAATCACATAATTCCTTAGAAAACTATAAGACTCCATTAATGGATTCTACCAAGATTTTCTCAAGAAAATAAAATGTTGTTTAATAACCATTTTGAGCACACACACAAGCCTTTAAAATGGAATAATTTGTTGCACTTGTGTTGTCATTAATGTCAACAGTGTGAGATTTAGGGGTGTTGCACTTGTGTTGTCATTGATGTCAATAGTGTGAGATTCAGGTATGTTGTCAACTATGCTAGAATGAAGAAGGTTGGAAGTAGACAAAAGGTAATGTAATCAGAGAAGAAGACAAAAGAAGTTAGTTGTGGTGAAAAGGATAAGGTAATGAATAGTATACCAATATGAAGATTCTCGCTTTGAAGAAAGAGGTTGTTGATTGTATGAAATTGAGAATGAAGTCTCTGATGTGGTAAATATTGTATTCATTGTTTCCTAAGGAAAAGCATTGCTTTGAAAGAAAGATGCAAGATGTCCAAGGCATAGAGGTTTACACAGAATAAGCTCAGATGAATGCTCTGCATTCCTCAGTATTTGAAGGTATGGCCTTGTGGTTTGGCAGTTTGTCAGATACATGTGTGAAGGTTGTATATTCTTGATTTTAGAGCTTGATGATTAATGTAGAAGATTCCAGAGCTTGCAGAGTGAAGACAGTTGTTTAGAATTGATGAAGTTAGGATGCATCTGGGAAATGCTCCATATTTCTCTACCTTTGAAGTTGAGGTCCTATGGTTTGAAGGATGATCATGGATAGTTGAAAAGATGATAGTATTCAAATTTTAGTTGCTAGGATGTACCGCAAAGGTTCTCTGAGGTCAGCAAAACAAAGACATATCTTGTTGCTGACTAGAATTGTCTGGACGAGAAAGCAGAAGCTACTGTAGTTTATCTTTTGGATCTGACATTTGTAGGATGAGTTAAGATATTCAAGTAGATGATTCTTGCAGATGTTGAAGTGCATCGCAAGTTGGGTAAGTGCAAAAAGATGGGGCGCCAAAAAGTGGCCAAATTATTTTCAAAAAATTTAATACATAATGCGAGCGCATTATAATGCGCTTGCATTATGGTTTGGTAATGACGAGCCTAAGGCTCGTCAAAACTAAACCATAATGCTCTTGTGTTATAACGCGAGCACGTTATGACTTATTATAAATTAAAAAAAAGCTTGTCATCTCATTTCATTTCTTTATTCTCCCCTCTACCCGCGACCTGCAAACCCTAGGAACTGCGCTCACATTTTAGAAAAGTTAATACAACACCAAAATCTTACTGATTCGTTGCCAAAATGCCGCCACGACGTTAAGCACGCCAAATGAGTGAGTTTTATTTATTTTTTTGTTTGAATTTGTTTCTAAATAGGTAGGTTTGAGTTGATTTTTTATGTAAATTTCGTTAATTGTCAGGAAATGTTAATGTACCTTTTCCTCCTCCTCAAAATCCATAAAATCTTGAGGAGGAAATACTTGCGGAACAATAGCCTCCTCCATCCATTCCTCAACATGCCCCTGGAACACAAAAAAATCTAATGGGGCAAATTGAAAATAATAAAAAAAAAATTGAAGATATAATTGCAAGGTTGAAAGATCCTTCCACTTCAACCTTGCATAGGTCGACGCTTGTTGAATCTCTTGAATCTATGTTATCAAATGTAGATTCAATTAGAAAGAAAATATCCAGTTGGATGGATAAGAGGAGAGAGTTTATAGACTATTATGCAGACAAGATGTCATACCAAGATGTGAAAAAATTACAAATTATAAAATTATACTTGTGTTTAATTTTCACAAACCCACAAACAAATCAACCTCCACCCATTACATGCAAGAGGTTCCATATCCATTGGTACAACAACCAAGCGATAAGGGACAATTTTGGGCAGAGGTGGTGGATGGTTTTTGACCATCCTCCATGCAAAAATAATGAGGTCCCGCAATACTTTTTGAGGAAACTCTACTGCGAGTTTGTCCTCAATAAAGTGCCAAACTATTTTGATATGCGGGACTTCCAGGGTAGAGGTGGGGGGTCAGCACAAGATAGACCAGGGGCACGTGTTGACCCACAGCAGGCAGTGAAATGAGTAATCAGCATACCAGCCCATGAGCATGTTTCTATCCCTTCCATTGTGAAGGAGAGTGTTGAGGTCGATACACTTCAGTCCATTAGTGCCTTGACCCAGAGCATCATAGAGCATGCCAGTCCTGCAGCACAGAGTGGGTCGGGAGATAGTGCGAGGAGTAGGGTCCCACCCCATGCTTGTCAGATTTGCGGGTCAGCCTGTGGTTATGACCCCATGGATAGTCAAGACGCAGGTGCATAGGCTACATCTGCAGCTGAGCAGATGGTGATGATAGATACCCTCCTGAGTGAGACTTTCAGCCTTGATACTCAAGTAAATATTTGCAAGTTTATTGAATTTAATTTATTAAATTTTATTTTTGAAATGCAAGATTAACTAATTTAGTTTGATGATTTTAATGAAATTTCAGGGTCATAGTGTTGATGCAGTTTTTAGTGGTTCTCCACCTGCATATTACACTAGATCATCTACTGTCGGGGTATGTAACTAGAAAACAATTATAAATATTACATGTGAATAGCATCGTTATATGAATGGTATTCTAATATATGATTTTAGATGTTGAATAGGTTAATATTGAAGATTTCACGGCAACACTTGCCAGCAGTGGTGGACTTCAAAGCTTCACGGAGGTAATAAAATAAATAGTTTAATGAATGAATTGTACTTACTAGATTTTTGTATGTGACTTGTGTGCTTTATTGTGTGTACTTCCATGTTTAGATGAATGTGTGTGTATGTTAGGAGCCATGATTTGCATCACTATTGTAGTTTTCGTAATTGAATAATGTTGTTTTATTTCCAGATGATGCAGGCTGCAGAGACACCTCCTGATGTTCGTAGGGCAATGGAGCATGGTGTGACCTCTGTGATTCATAGCTCCATGCCATTGATAGGGGTATGAAGAAAACTAATAAATTTTAATTTACATTCATTGTTATAGTTGTTTATTTTTGAAAAATCAAAAGATTATTGATTTGAAATTTAATTTCTATCTGGATGGTTTCTATAGGACATGACATCACCACGACCTATTCCTGCTACTAAGGCAAGTGAGGAGACATATTATATGGTAGCGGTAAGTGATTATTTTGTTAAATATTTTATTTTTTATAACATGTAATTTCTATATATTAATGTCTATACTGTAAGGAAAGCACAGGTGTGGAAAACAGCTTCCCTAATGTTAATTCCCAGGGGACAGTGTAGACCAATCACTTTTCAAAATAAATAACTCAGATAAGTACATGAGAGAAACCAAAGATAGACAATATTCAGAACACAGACACACAGTATTACGTGGGAAAACCCTTACGGGTAAAAAACCCATCACCACAGAATAACCCTCTTTATTTCAGTAAACAAAAATTACAAATAAAGAAATCTGCTCAACTGTTCTTCTGTTCCTTTGTACTAGATTGTTTATTTCATCTACACATTCTGCAAGAAATAAACTATACAAAAGAATTTTATCATCACTTCTCACTAACACCAAAAGATTAGTTTTAACTTCAGTCTGCAAGAGCATCGGTTACCCAACTGTCGCCCTAACTGAACATATCAGCTTCTTCCAGCATCATGGCATGTGTAACAGTCATAACCGTTCATATTCCCATAGGATCAATAATCCCACATGCATCGGGTTGCAAACGTTATTCCAGTTTAAAACCATCAATGAACCAAAGAGTATTGTCGGCAATTTTGTTGCTGACAATACCAAGCCTTTAAGTCCATCGGCATAACAAACCCCATCGGCCATCAGACTTCATCTCCCACCGATCAGCATAGTCTCCCCGATCACCAAGGTTACCATCGGAATGACTTTCACCATCGGCAAAAGATACAGCTCTCGCTCCAACAGTGCTTTGTCTCACCGATACCAACAAAACCTCCATCGGGATGACCGCAGTACATCAGCTCAAAAACCTTTAGGCTATGCCGACAGGTATCCTCTCGCCGATGTCCTAAAGCACCATCGGTATGATAACTCATATCGAACAGGATCTCAAAAGTCACACCGAACCCTAGACTCCCGCTGATAGGCATAAGCCATCGGAGTGACTACTCCTGTCGGAGTAACTCCACATAGCTTGGCCGAAAGGCCTTGTCTCGCCAACGATCCGTTGAACGCTTCCATCGGGGTGATACTCGGCATCAGACAAACCTTCGATGCTTACTCCGACACACTTGTCTTACCGATGCCAAACCAAAACCTTCGTCGGAGTGACTAGTGTCCATTGGCCCAAAGATATAAAGCTTCGCCGATGGTCTTCGTCTCACCGATGGTCACTACGTAATAAGTCAACGGTGGTCTTCATTAAGGTCCTGCCAATATCACTTCGTCACAGCGATGCCAACTTCGCATGTCCTCGAACCAATGAACCAAGGAACCATTGAACTAAAGTCGTTGAACCTACCAAATGAACTCCAGAAAGGTTCAACGAAGAGGTTCAAAGAATAGGTTCAACGAAGAGGTTCAAAGAATAGGTTCAATGAAGAGGTTCAAGCAGTAATTTGAGACACAAGTTCTCTTCAATCTCCCACTTGTCGAAGAGATTACTGCTACCTCTTAGTCCTCATCGATTATTGAGAACTATGGGCCCGAAGACCCATTTCATCTGAACACCATGTGAACTTGGCCATGCTCACGGGTTTAGTTAAGGCATTAGCGACATTTTCCAAAGTGTCAACCTTTTCCAGCTTCACCTTCGTGTCTTCCACCATATCACAAACAAAGTGATATTGGACATCAATATGTTTTTTCCTAGCATGAAAAGTAGGATTCTTTGCCAAACATATGGCACTTTGACTGTCACAGTGAATTTGTATTTGCCCTGCATTAAAACCAACATCAGAACACAACCTCTTCAACCAAACAGCTTCTTGGCATGCACGAGTAGCTGCCATGTACTCTGCCTCTGTTGTGGACAAAGCGACTACAGCCTGTCGCTTGCTCATCCAACTGATAGCACCACCATATAACGTGAACATGTATCCACTGGTGGATCTCCTACTGTCAATGTCCCCTGCCCAATCAGAATCAACATATCCCTAAATGCAGATAGATCTCTTAGACCCTTTTGAGTTTCCATGATAGCAAATAGCATAGTCAAAAGTTCCCTTCAAATACCTCATAACTCTTTTCACAGCATCCCAATGTGATCTGCCTGGATTCGCCATAAACCGGCTCAAAACTCCCACTGCTTGGGCAATGTCTAGTCTGGTATAGACCATTGCATACATTAAACTGCCAACAGCACTTGCATAAGGTACTCTCTTCATGTCATCAATGTCATTTAAAGATTCTGGACAATCTTCAACAGATAATTTCGTTCCCTGCAAAACTGGAACAACTAACTGTTTAGAATCAGACATATGAAACTTATCAAGAACATTGGTAATATACTTCCTCTGGCTGAGCCAAATTTTTCTCTTAGATCTGTCCCTTTTGATCTCCATTCCCAAAATGTACTTTGCTGCCCCCAGATTTTTCATTTCAAATTTCAAGGACAACTAAGATTTTAATTCTGAGATCATCCCCTTACCATTGCCAATGAACAACATATCATCCACATATAGTGCAATTATAAGAATCTGATCACCTTCAGTTTTATAATAGACACAATGATCAGATTTAGATCTCACATACCCCAAGGATAAAACATACGTATCAAACTTTTGATACCACATTCTAGGAGACTGTTTCAAACCATAAAGAGACTTTTTAAGTTTACATACCAGATGTTCTTTACCTTTTTCCACAAAGTGCTCTGGCTGGGACATATAAATTTCTTCTTCAAGGTCTCCATGAAGAAACGCTGTTGTCACATCCATCTGCTCAATTTCAAAATCATATGCTGCTGCAAGTGACAACAGAAATCTAATAGATGTCAGCTTAGCTATAGGAGAAAAGATTTCTCCATAATCAATACCTTCCTTTTGGGAATACCCCTTAGCAACCAGTCTTGCCTTGTACTTCTCAATACTACCATCTGGACCATATTTCTTCTTAAATACCCACTTACAACCTACAGGTTTTCTTCCTTTAGGCAAGGGCCCCAGATCCCAGGTTCCATTCTTCTCCAATGATGTCATTTCACTATGCATGGCGTCCAACCAAGAATCTGAATCAGGTACACTAATAGCTTCTTTCACAGTCCTAGGTTCATCAATATCAATAAGTAAAGCATAGGCACAAGTTGAATCAAGTACTGAAAATCCATATCTATTTGGTTGTCTTCTTTCATGTGTAGATCTCCTCAAAGGTTGAGGTGCAGGTTCAGGTTCTTGCTCTAGATCTGAATCTTCGGAGCTACTCGAACTCACATCTGAACCATCTACACTTGGTGTTTGATGTTGTTCCTCTTTTACAGGGGTCAGAGGAATATTCACAACACTCTTTTCTTTCTTCTCTTCTATCTTTTCCGGCTGAGAAATACTAACCATAGGTTTCAGCTCTCTGAAAATTACATTCCTGCTGTAGATTACCATTTCAGTTTCAGGATTCCAAAGCTTGTACCCTTTAATACCAACTCCATAGCCAACAAAGATACATTTAACTGCCTTGTTATCCAACTTAGATCTTTTAACTTCAGGAATATGAGCATATGCCTCATAGCCAAAGACTCGAATATGTCTTAGAGAGGGCTTCTTACCAGACCATGCTTCCATAGGTGTCTTATCAACCAATGCTGATGTAGGAGAACGATTCAGCAAGTAACAAGCTGTAGCAACTGCCTCAGCCCAGAACTTCTGTTTAAGACCAGCATAACTCAACATACTTCTTGCTTTCTCCATCAACAATCGATTTAACCTTTCAGCAACTCCATTCTACTATGGAGTATAAGGTGTAGTTTTATGTCTTTTAATTCCATGGTCTACACAATACTTATCAAAATCCACATTGTAATATTCACCACCATTATCTGTTCTCAAACATTTTAGTTTTCTACCAGTCTGATTTTCCACAAGAGTTTTAAATTGTTTAAAACGACTAAACACTTCTGATTTATTTTTCAAAAAATATACAAATGCCCTTCTCGAATAATCATCAATAAATGATACGTAGTATCTTGACTTAGATAAAGAAGGAACATCAACTGGACCAAAAACATCAGAATGCACATAGTCCAGAACACCAGAAGATTTATGAGAACTAGAGTAAAACGAAACACGGTGTTGCTTTCCATATATACAATGTTCGCAGAAATCAAACTCCAGATTACAATCAATCAGCCCATCTACCAGGTTTTTGTTTTTCAAGGTTTTTAAGCCTTTTTCACCTATGTGACCAAGTCTATGATGCCAGAGCATTGTTTTCTCTGTAGGAAGTTTAACTTCCATAGAATTTACATCATGTGTTACAATAGTAGCTTTTCCAGATTTTGCAGAGACATTATTACAGCACACTGGTTTAGCATCTAACCTATATAGAGTTCCAATGTGTTCACCTTTTGCCAGAACAATAGAACCTCTAGTCATCTTACAACCACCATCCACAAAAGTAACTTGCACTCCAACATCATTAAGCTTACTAACAGAAAGTAAATTTTGAGCCAGACCTGGTATATGAAGAACTCCATTCATTCCCTTTATTCTGCCATCCAGGAACTGGATTCTGACTCGACCTCGGCCAACAATTTCCAGCGTTGAATCACTAGCCAGGAACACCTTGCCACCAGCATAGGGTTCATACTTAGTGAACCATTCTCTATGAGATGTCATATGAAAAGATGCTCCTGAATCAATCAGCCAAACATCTTCAGAAGTAGGTGTTGCTAGAGCAGCAATGAAAGCATCAGCATCACTGTGTGAAGACTCAGAGTCAGAGAAGTTCTTCTTCTTCTTTTTCTCCTCTTTGCAGTCTTTCTTGGCATGACCTTTCTGCCCACAATTCCAGCACTTCACCTTGGACTTCTTGCCAGGAGATTTTGATTTCCCCTCTGATTTGGACTTAGACTTCTTGTCCTTCTTCTTGCCTCTTTCCTTTGATCTACCATGAACTAACAGAGTCTCTTTGGCCATTCCAGAAGACTTCCTTCGCATCTCTTCAGACAACAGAGAGGCAACAACAGTTTCCTGTGAAAACGTAGTTGTTGTACTTCCAATAGCCATCACCAGATGGTCCCACAAGTCAGGTAAGGAACATAACAGAATCATACAGCGATCCTTCTCTTCTATTTTTACACCTATAGAAGTCAACTGAGTAACAATCGTATTGAATGCACTCAGATGTTCTGCTACAGATGCACCTTCATCCATCTTCAGAGAATACAATTTCTTTCTAAGGAAAAGTTTATTCACCAAGGACTTGCCCTGATAAATATTATTCAACTTCTTCCACAAATCACTTGCAGACTTCTCCTCATGGATGTTTAATAGAACAGAGTCAAATAAACTCAATCTTATCAGTCCTTTGGCTTTTCTACATATCAGTTCCCAATCTTCTTGCTTCATGCCTGTAGGTTGAACTCCAAACACAGCAACCCAAAGATCTCTATAGACTAACATGTCTTCAACTTTAAGTTTCCACAACTCAAAGTTTGTGCCATTGAATTTCTCAATGTCTATTTTGTCTAATGTACTAGCCATCTTTATTTAATTTAAAAAATAACACTCTACAGAACTCCCACACACCAGAATTAACACAAAAAACCCAAACTCCTGACAAGGATAACACAACGGCCAGGCTCTGATACCACTTGTAAGGAAAGCATAGGTGCGGAAAACATCTTCCCTAATGTTAATTCCTAGGGGACAGTGTAGACCAATCACTTTTCAAAATAAATAACTCAGATAAGTACATGAGAGAAACCAAAGATAGACAATATTCAGAACACAGACACACAGTAATTCCTCTTGCATATAAGGCGAGGTTATGAGATTACATTGAGTCTTACCTAATTTTAGTATGTAACATAACATTGGGGCTATAGGCTTCCATAAGTCATACCTCAGAGATTTTTAGTTTTAGACGCAAATTTGCTTTAAGACCTTAGGTGCATTTCTCTACTTGCACAACCTCAAAACTCTACCTAGAACTCAAGGCACGTTTCATCATCCAAACAACCTCAAAATTGCACCTTGATATTGAAAGGATGTTTCAAAGTATAAAGGAGGGCGCCTTAAGGGAGGCAATTCATCTTGATTATCAAAGTTGATCAAACACATCAAACTGAGCATCATACCTCTAGGCGCATTTTTGCCTCTCTCTAAACTATCCATTTTAGTGCTTTGATGTAAAGTGAAGTCTAAACTTAGTGAAGATTGTGCCTAGAAAGATATCACCTTGGATATGCGCCTAGACTCATCCTAGATCATCCATTTGCGCCTAAGGGTCAATATAACATAATATAACTTAGGATGACTTTGAAAATCGTCAAAAGAAGCCTAGGCACCTTTTCTTGTCTCCACCATCCATTTTGGGCACCTAGAGGAAAATGAACTTCAAATCACTTCTAACTGTAGCACCTAGTGTTAGAACCTTCAAAATGACTAAATCTTACCAAAGGGAGTTTAGGTGCCTATTGTCATTTGGATCATCATGAATGAGCGCCTAAGTGGAAGGAGAATAAGCATCTTGTATGGAGGCACACTTTTGTGTCTAAATAACCTCATTTTAGCACCTTGAAGGAAGATGTTCTAAATCCTAAGATCTAGCGCCTAAGTGTAAAATGGTCTCTTATAGGTTTGAACAAGTGATTGAGGCCATCAAATTGCCAAGAAATGAGCTAAGTATATTAAGGCACCTTTTCTTGTCTAAACTATCCTTTTGGCACCTAGGAGGAAGGAGATTCAACATCATGAATCAAGGCGCCCTTTGCCATCAAAACAACCTCACATTGGCACCTTGGAGGAAATTAACTTAAAACTACAAGTCTTGGATTTTTTTCATGTTTTGATGATGTCTTTTGAGAACAATTATAATGATTGAAGGATGAGGTGGGTAAAAAGTCTTCATCTAGCACGGACTATTTCGGCATGTTTGGGTGCAAAACAAGACCATGCCTAGCCTAAACGTACCCATCCAGATGCGTTGGAACTATCAGTTTGGCCACACGAGGAGAAGAACAAAAGTTACACCCCTTTGCAACTTTACACTATCTCCTTCTAACGATTTTTGGGGTAGCAGAAAACCCTTCACCACGGGCAAATGCCTTAGAGATAAAAAACTGAGAGAGGTTATTGTAGAGGCACTCTACATGATCATGTTGCCTCAGACAGAGTGTTTCTAAGTGACACGGTTTTTGAGTAACATCTCATCAAAGATTGCTACCTTTTTGCACTTTTGACTCTTTAGGGATATCATCGGTACAATGTAGCTCGGATTGTTTCGACATGTTTGCGTGAAAAAAAGGACCATGCCTAACATAAATGTACCCATCCAGATGTGTTGGAATAGTCAGTTTGGTCGCATCAAGAGCAGTACGAAAGTTACACCCCTTTGCAACTTTACACTGCCTCCTTCTGACGATTTTTGGGGTAGCAGAAAACCTTTCACCACGGGTAAATGCCTCAGAGATATAAAAAACTGAGAGAGGTTATTGTAGAGGCACTCTACATGATCATGTTTCCTTAGATGAAATGTTTCTAGGTACATGGTTTTCGAGTAACATCTCATCAAAGATTTCTGCCTTTTTGCACTTTGGACTCTTCAAGGATATCATCGGTACAATGTAGCTCGGACTATTTTGAAATGTTTGGGTGAAAAATAAGACCATTCCTAGAGTAAATGTACCCATCCATACACATTGGAACAATCAGTTTGGTCGCATCAGGAGCAGGACGAAAGTTACACCCCTTTGCAACTTTACACTACCTCCTTCTGACGATTTTTGGGGCAGCAGAAAACCTTTCACCACGGGCAAATGCCTCAGAGATATAAAAAATTGAGAGAGGTTATTGTACAGTAACTCTACATGATCGTGTTTCCTTAGACAAAATGTTTCTAAGTGAGATAGTTTTTGAGTAACATCTCGTCAAAGATTGCTTCCTTTTTGCACTTTGGACTCTTCAGGGATATCGTCGGTACAATGTAGCTCAAACTATTTTGACATGTTTGGGTGAAAAATAGGACCATGTCTAGTGTAAATGTAGCCATCCAGATGCGTTGGAATAGTCAGTTTGCTTGCATCAGGAGCAGGACGAAAGTTACACCCCTTTGCAACTTTACACTGCCTCCTTTTGACGATTTTTGGGGCAGCAGAAAACCTTTCACCACGGGCAAATGCCTCAGAGATATAAAAAACTAAGAGAGGTTATTGTAGAAGCACTCTACGTGATCATGTTGCCTTAGACAGAATGTTTCTAAATGACATGGTTTTCAAGTAACATCTCGTCAAATATTGCTACCTTTTTACACTTTAGACTCTTCAGGAATATCGTCGGTACAATGTAGCTCGGACTGTTTCGACATGTTTGGGTGAAAAATAGAACCATACCTAGCCTAAACGTATCCATTTAGATGCGTTGGAACTATCATTTTGGTCGCATCAGAAGTAGGACACCAAAAATGCAAAAGTTGCTTTGTGCAACTTGACAACATTGACACTTTTTTGCAACATGACTCAAAGACTCAAACTGGCCCCAAATGACTCAAAGTGACTTAAAAACAAATGAAATGGTCTTAGAAGGCCTTATTACATACAATTGACTCAATCAAAACAAAATTTCATGTGTATATGTGTAAAAGTGCAGCAGGAAATAAAAAAAGACAAACCTTACAAATTAATGTGCATACTTACAACTCAATGTAACATGACTTTACAAAATCAATGTGAATACTTACAAATTAATCCAATGAACCATCTGGGTTTGCTCTACTCTTTATTGTGTCAAGTATTGCTTCATGGTCAAACTCACACACCTTCCACAAGATTTTGTTCAAAGGTCTACCTTGATACTGTATCAAATGAACATTGAATGCCACGACAAGGTTTGAGTAATGAAGAATCTTCCAATGCGTGTCAAAGTCCTGAAACAGCCAAACATTAACACTCTTATGTGGGTACCTTCTAAGCCATGTTCCAGTAATAACCACTGAGCCTGTAGGGTATTCGATGTTTTCTCCATCTATAACTGGGGCCTCCAATTTCTTTTTGGCCTCAACACAACGACATAAGTAATAATCTATTCTCTCTTTATTATCTTCATCTGCAATAACTGCATATACGTGCCCTACATTGATATGTGTAGAAAATTAGTTGAAATTAGTCAACATTACAAAAACACTACAAAGTAAGATGACATTAGGAATTTCCAAAACTATGCAAATAGATATATTACCTAGTTGAACTAGATCTGATATGTGGTCAAAATGAACTGATGATTCCATCTGTGTTAGTTCCAATGTCATCGGGGATTGATACGTGTCAAGTGGGCTAAGATAACTTAACTGTCATTCATCAACCCACTCCTTTGACTCGCACTCATCCCAGGCTTAAATTGTACAGGAAGAACAAAAGCATGACATCTTTCGCGTATGGATACTCCATGAACCTGCAATTGAGTTTTTGAAAGAGTGCATCTCACTTGATCCTGTCAGTGTAGAACAGTCCTCATATGGTGCAATGTTAGTATCATCTATCAACCAAAAAAATCTACGAACTGAAGACTTACCTTCATTACCTGGACCCATGGAAGCATTACACCACTCGACAATCAATTTTGCATCTGTCAACTTTGCATTGTCTTTATACTTTAACTCTTCTCGTGCTATGGCTCTTTTGATACATGCTCCTGCACCATCATGCTCCCCCTTTCCATGCCTGGCCTCACAAAAGTTCCACATATGTTGAATACCTGTAAAATTATGCCTCCTACTCAGCCAATAGAAATTTCATGACTTCTTGAATTGTGACGCACAGTTATCCGACCATATGATATCCTGACTGAACGATATGCCCCTTCTAGCCAAATAATTGTAGACACCTGAAAGCAACCTTGCACGAACTCCGTAGAATGCGTACGATCATCACTAATATAGAAATTATACTCCCTTATGATCTTTCTATCATCCTCTGTACTATCATTCGCATGAATGAATGCGATGTGCACAAATATAGAAACCTGTTTGGAGTTGTAATATTGTGATTGCACCTCACGCTATGGCTATAGATTGTAGTTCTCTGCAAAGTTGACGACTAAAACAATGCTACCAACTAGAATTGTGTCCTTGCATAACTTGAATTCCAAGTCCAACCATCGAGCTCTATGGGCATGTCTTGCATACTCATACACTATGCTGTCATGAAATATAGGCATAAACTGATACACTGGAATCTTTTCAATAACCAATTCACACCTCTTTGCTTCTTTACCATATTTTGTATTGTATGCCACTATTTTGTACTTGCCAAACTCTACTAGTTCGTTTCCAACCGCATGTGTTCTTTCCATATGTTCACATATTGGCAAATATTGCAAGCCGCCGCAATGATGACATGTACCATCCAAGCATAATTTCTTGTAGAATATTTGACCTTCCTCTCTTTCACATAAAATTCTTGATATGATGTCTCTTGAAGACGTTGGTGGGGCACGTATGGCACAACCCTGCAAAACATTGTTAGTATGCATATCTAAACATATAGACCTATAAACATCAAAATGTAGAAAATTTAATATGTAATCTACAACAAAAATTGGTGTGTGTGTGTGATTTATCTTGACATAGAAAGGTTTTAAAATTTCAAAATATCTTTGACAAATTTTAATTTGAGGATACTTCTCTAGAAATTTACCATAAAACTGTGTTTGAGTCTCATCCAAAAAATGCTTTGGATGTGGCTCATGGTTCTGACTACTGATTCTCCTTCTTACCACATCCCTTTGATTCAAAGATACCCTTGTGTAATTCTTCCAAAAGTCTTCAATTAGTCTCAATGCTTCAACAATTGGTTTATCTTTTCATGGTAGTCTCTCCGAGAATGCCCATAATTCATTGGCATTAGTGTTCTCAATTCTTTGGCATCTTCCAATAGCTCTTGATAAGGGTTTCCTATTAATTCTCAATTCTTGACTCATCTTTCTAATAAGACGAGCTTTCCTCATTTGACTACTTACTATAGTCGATGTAATCACACGCCGTGTTGCATTACTATCTTTTGTGAGTGAGGTGTTACCCACACTCTCATACGCACTCATTAGATTCTTGACAATAGATTTTTCACTTGAAGCCTCTGATGTTCTCAACCCAAGAATCTTCATGATGGACCTATACTTTATACTTCACATCATTTCAAGGAATAGTTGACATCTTGCAGTCTCATTTAACTTTTCAAAGAACAATCTCCAAATCTTATGAGCATATCTTCTACAAGTGCATTTTGGAATCTTACCTTCCATTGGCTGTAAAATATTCTCATCAATATCAATCAAATACTTTGGCTTTCTATGCAAAATTCTAGGTGGTGTTAAGTTAGATAAATTCATCTCAACATTAGGAATTTCATCAATATTTAAATGAGATGGGCTATATGGCATACCTTCGATCAAAGATGGAATAGATGACGTACCTTGAGGTTGAGGTGGGAATGATGGCGTACCTCCTTCATCACATGTGAGTGATGATGTACTCTCAACTTGAGATGTGGTAGATGGTGTCCCTACATGTTGACTTGTGGTAGAGGACATGTCTCCAACTATGGTATTCAAATCTCTCGTAGTACGAAGTTTTTGCATTCGTTCTCTTTGTGCCACCAATACCATATCTCTTTGTGATGGTTGTGGTTCCTCTTCAATTGGAATGTCTTCATTTATCATGTCCAATTTCCTCTTCTCACGAAGTTCCCTCATAGCCACTTCTTTCTTTACATTCTTAGCTTCTATCTCTTCCTGTGTTGGTTTAATTCTTGATCATTTCCTTGGCATGATGAAGAATTTGTCTGTAGCATGATAAAGAGACCAATATTACTTCCTAAGAAATGAATCCATACAAATAACTAAAATATATGTCATTAAACCCTTCATAGTAAATGTCACTCAACCAAAATAGGTACAAAGCATACAAAGAGAATTATTGCAGCCATGAAAAGAGTACATGGGACTTCATGCTTGAAAAGGTTGAGGCAGACCCAATTTGACATGTTTGTTGTTACTAGGGCTACTAGGATTTGGAATTGAGAAGGTGTTTTGTTGGTACTAGGGATACTAGGATTTGGGTGGCTTGTGAAGGAATAGACAACAATTGTTGTGTCATGTGCATGTACAAATCATCATGAATAGGTGCATAAGGAATGTCCTAGCCCAAGATATGTGCATACAAATCATCATGTCATGTGCATACTTGTATGATCTTGGCACCTATTCATTTGTATTTTAACTTGTTAATATGACAAGATAATAGTGGGATTGTATTTTTATTATGTTGTAAGGATTTATTCTTGTATAGTTTGACATCATGGTATGTTAAGGTCTATTTATTACACATAATTATTAAAGAGCCCAAGTGTAGAAAATATACATGGCATCATGTGAGATTGTAGGCTGCTTTCTTGATTGGGAATGTGTCTATTTTAAACATGTATGATAAAGCATGATAAAGTAATTCAAATAGAATTAAGGAAAATGTAAAGAACATGCATGTAAAGACTTGACATACCTAAAAAATGAAGATTTGAATGGAGAGACTACCCAATTATGTAGTGTTTTTTTCTTCTTGCATCAAACTCCTTAACAATTTGAGTTTTTCACCATTTGCTTCTTTTTTAATGTTAAATTGAATAACACCCAAATATAATTACTAAAAACAATACTATTAACCAATCTATAATGTTAAATTCCTAAAATTGAATCACAATTAACATTGCAACACTACAAAAATTGAAACTTGAATAGATATATATATCAAACTTGGTGTGAAAACTATGTTATTTCCTCCTTCTCAAGTTGGCAAAGCAGAAAAGGTGGTGGAAAGATCATGTAAAGGTGGTAGAATGTGTAAAATGTGCATGTGAACTTCCCAACAACATGAAAGCACTTCTTTTTTGTCAGAGCACACGCATAATCAGCATGAAAATAGAGCATGTGGGCCTGGAACATGGCGGTCAACACTTTTTTACTGTTTCTATAGTAGGACAAAACGCGAGCGCAATATAACATGCTCACGTTTTGTCCTTCTATAGATTGATCCATAAATATTTGTGCCTATCTCACCTTCGATATCACCTTTCAAATATCTCACCTCTAGTTCCATTAGCTCATGTTCTATATCTCACTTATCTCTCCCCCTCACCTCTCTACCTCTCCCCTCTCTATGTCTTTCAGTCACTCCTTGTCTACCTCAGCTCTAAACCTTATCCCTAAACCCTAATCCCTCAACCCTCAACTCTAATCCCTCATCCCTAAACCCTAAACACTATCCCTATTCCTAAACCCTCAACAGGCTCGATACTATACCTTAAACCCTAATCCCGTATCCCTAAACCCTCCAACCCTATCCCTAATCCTTATACCCTCGACACTCTACTTTAACCCTAATCCCTCAACCCTCGAACCTCAATGTACTCAACCCTCAACATCAAACCCTAATCCCTCAACCCTTAACTTTGATCCCTTCACCCTCAACCCTATCCCTAAACCCTAAATCCTTGACCCTCAACCCTCAACGTCAAATCCTAATCCCTCAACCCTTAACTCTAATCCCCTAACCCAAAACCCTATCCCTAAACCATAAATACTATCCCCATTCCTAAACCCTCAACGGGATCGATACTATTGTAGGAGTTCGGACAACACTGAGAGGGGGGGTGAATCAGTGTTGTGTAGATTTTTGCAACTTATTATAACTTTTGATTAACAAGACTCAGAAAGAGAAAGTCATCAATAAACTATGTACAAGTTTGATAGTGAAAATTATGAGCATTACCACATAGAGATAAATCTTAACATAGAAGCAAGAACACACATAGAAACAACATAAGAATTACTGGAGTGGAAAACCCTCTCTGGGTAGAAAAACCACTCATGAAGTGCCTCACTGGCTTAACTTTGAAAACATCTTACAAAGCCTCACTGGCTGAATATTATGTCTCACTGACTATTGAGGTCTCACTGACCTACAAGCCTCACTGGCATACTGTTTAGAAGCACCAGCTTCAAGGAGCACCAACCCCTATTACAGAACAAACTGAAAACACAAATTTAGAGGGTTTCTCTATTTCAATACATAACTTTTATTCTCTCTTATGTGTTCAAATGGTCATTCCATTCAAAAATCAATTCTTCATCCAGATATGCTCAACAACACTACTTTTCTCTGTATGTTTCATCTCTGCCTTACCAGTCATACAATCAATGCACCTGATTATTATTGCAATTGCATATTGTCTTTCTGATCACCTTGTCAATCTCTGTATCTGTATTTGATCCCTGTCAGTTCATCATAGATCTGCACAACATCACTCATCTCATCTTGTTAATCCATACAACTCTATAATCAAAGCATCTGTAATGTCATTAAAAAAAAAAATCTGAATATGCTTTCACAACCCATCACAATGCACTTTCAAAAACCCTTCATATTCTCTTCTCTATTTTTAAAACAAAATATCTTCCCGTCAACTCTATGCATTAAAAAATCTTTTGATCTTCCTCTTCTCTGTACATGATCCTTCACATTCTTTGACATTTCAATTTGGACAATTTCTGTATTCAATATTATCCCTGCAAATAAAATCTTCAATTTGATTTTCTCACAAGACAAAAACATCATTCAATCCTGTTGATCTTCCTCAAAAATATCTTCATGAAAACCTTTCATAGTCTATATCTGTGAAGAAATTACTTTTCTCTTCATGTCTATGACTGTTCATTTTCTTCCTCTCTTCCTCTTTGCAAATTCCTGCAATCTTATTTCATCTTCAATAAAATCAAAAAATCAATTCATCTTTGAAAACCAATCTACCTCAAAAAATCTTCAATCTGTAAAGAATCTTTCTCATTGCATCATTGTTATCTCTGCAATTTTTCATAAAAATCTTTTCTAAATTCTTCAATAGTTTTCTAAAAAAATTGCTTTTAAAAAGCAATAGCAATCTCCTATAAAGGCTCCTTAATTCTATAATAAATCTTAAGCCTTTTAATTAAAAATGGAAATTTAAAAAAAAGTTTCCAAAAATCTTTTATAAAAAAAAAATGTCCACTTATATCGGGCTCCCTCCTTATACCATGCACCTTTTATTTAAATGTCATAAAATATGACATACTAAAGTTTCTAAGTTTAAACAAAAAAAAAACAAACCTTCCCTTTTTGAATGTATCGCGGGCCCTTCAAAGCATTTTGAATTATTTTTAACTCATAAAAATCTCTAAGGAAAAAAAACGCGCTCCATAACAAACTTTTGAAGAGAGCCATTTGAATTGATTTCCCGCCCGAGCACTTTTGGAAGAGACCGATGGAGTCGGTTAGAAGTATGAGATGGGCCGGTCACTGCCATGACTAGAGACCCCTCCAAACGGTGGTATTTAAGTTGTAAACCCGCTATAATAAGTCACCTCCCAAATAGATTTAAAAGTGTATGACAGGTAGAAGGTTTAGAGACTTAGAAATAAATAATGATTTAGAGTTGATAATACCTCTTTAGTCATCCTTATTGCAATGTTAAAAACACCACATCAAACTGATCACCTTACCCTCGAGCATGTCTGATTGATATCAGTATACATTATCTAAACATCAAATTCAAGGCACCCTTGAAAAGATAAACTCTTTTGAGCCATGAGCAAAAAGATTTAATACTTCAACATATACGATTTAAGCTCTTGAGATTACCTCCATCATAATAAAAACTTAGACAATTGAAAACCTCAAAAGATCTCCAAAAACATATCTCTGTGAAATGATTGATCATCTCTTGCAATCAATACTACTTGATAATGTAACCTTGAGAATGAAACAAGCCCTCTCATAAATATGATTATAAAGACTTGATCAAGTACTACACACAAAGTGAACCCTCCAACATAAATACCTTATCTGCACTGGTCTTATTAAACTGAAGCAAGTGAACTTTGTCAAGCCAAGATCAATCATACATTGTAACATCAACATGATCAATCTGCGTAAAATGAACATGCATGTAACCCATTTGAGCTCCTCTATGATCAACATCCTCAAACACATCACTGATATCCTGATGTAGCTCAATCTTGAGAATCTATTCAAGAAGACTTTGCACAAACACAATTGATATTCTTAAAGCAATATTTTCACAGATCAATATTATCATCAACTCAGTCTGAATGACACAACACTTTACCATACTGAACAAGCTGTGATATGACAATAGAAAGAACACATGAGATGATGTCTCATGCTCCTGCTCCTATCAACAACAAACAAGATGATGTACTCCTGATGATGCAAGATCAAACCTGTGAAGTATAAAACCATTCTCTATATCTGCAAGATGATTTCTCATGCTCCTGAACACTTTTGACATCAATGACAACCTAACACCATCAATCTCCCCCTTTGTCATTGATGGCAAAACCACCTGATGCATATTTTTCTTTCTCCCCCTTTTTGACATCGGATGACAAAGACACAAAAACTATTTTCTCCCCCTGTGTTAAAGTACACAAACAAATCATTGCTCATAAAAATCACTTCCAAACACTGACAAGAGTAACTATCACTTCTTGACACAATACCAATATGAGGAGGAAGATGACATATCTCTTTTTGAACATTACCATCTGCTATTGCTAATTCAAAACATTTACTTGCCTCTGATTAACAGATGAACTTGAATAAAAACAAGGCACCACCATTAATTTCATAAGCAACTCTAGATGTCATAGCTTGAAACACATACCTGATATCACTTCAAAACTAGAATCACACAACTTGAACATACCTCCCTGAAACATGTCAGATTATCACATCAAGAACACTTCTTCTGATGAAATGCAGGATATCACCATCAATGTCATAGCTTGAAGAACTCTGTCTGAAACATATTAGTGAGGAAGATCATCAATGAAACAAGTGAAACACAATCTCCAAATCACCTGAAAGCTTCAATACTTATGCAAAACTTATGCCATAAAACATTACTCAACAAGATAGTAGATATGACCATCAAATTATCATCCTGCAACCAAACTATTCTGACACCTTTTCTGACATGACAAAGAATGAAGACCATCTGAACTATCCTCCTGTTCTGCACAAGACACCACATCTGAAACATACTGTATTATATAAGAACTACTACCTCTTGACTTTGTCGTCAAACAAACAAACTGCATCTGCAACAACACTTTACACAAATCAAAAGCAGAGATAATTGCTATGAATTGAATTTTCATTTTTAGCCATCTCAGACAAATATCTGATAAGAGCTTATTGGAAATGTCTTAATGACAACAAACACTTCACCATATCAAGATCTCATTGAACTGCAACATCATACCAACTCAACCATTGTCAGTAACAACATGCTATGAACAAAATATGAATAGGATCATTTATAAACCAAAACTCTCAACACTATCAAACTTTTTGCTTTGAACCCCTGACCATCCTTTTAACAACTTGTATGCATATAGAACTAAAGATCACCTATATCATTGTCACACATACTGAAAATCAACATTGTTAGCAACATCATCATCAATAATTTCAAAGCATGGTAAGAATGATGGACAGACAAGATCATCATATCAAATGATCTTCTTCCAGAAACTTCTTGGGGTTAACTGATAGAACATTTGATACCTCCCCCTTACTTCATGCTATGTTATGCAATAGATGTAATGACTTGTGCAAGATGCACAAGCTTAGATTCTGACTTCTCTTTACTTTCTTTCTGCTTCCAAATCTTCATAGGTGCTTTCTTTCTCCAAACCTTTTCAACCTTTTTCTTTTCCCAACCTTTCAAATTAGGTGATGCTCTCCTGCAACTGTGTGCTTTATGACCAAAAGATTTGCAATTATAACAAACTATGCTATAATCATAACCAAATGACTGATAGCACCCTTTTGTCATCTCCTAAGCAATTATGTTATGCTTCCACGCAGATTCATTCATTCTATTCATTTTGCAGTTCCTTTGAATATGTCCAACCTTATTGCACTTGTAACAAACAATATTAGTATTCCTTCTGCAATTAACTGATTTGTGTCCAAATTGATTACAAGTATAACAATAACCATCAAAAGAATAATTATACCTGTACATGTATGCTTGTCTAATAGCAGATTTTTTAAAATTCCTTCTTTGATTATGTACAAATTCATCTCTGGTTTTCTGTTCAGCTTCACTCTTCCTTTTATCTTCTGTGGCAACAACATGATGACTTAAATCAATTTTCCTTTTAAGTGTCTGTCTAGCTTTTGAACATTCTCCTTCTTCAGTACTCTTTTCAAACATCAGATTCTTGTGCAACTTAGAGGAAGCCTTTTCTAACTCCTTTCTTAAAGAGACTATTTCTGATTCTAGTTTTAGATTCTCAATCCTTGTAACTTCAAGGTCAGATATTGAAACATCAGCAATCCTCTTAGCTTCTCCAATTTCTATCTTTAATCTATCAATTAGTTTGTTTGAATCATCAATATATGACTTTAAACTAATAATCTGACATCTGGCCTCTTCAAGATCTGTAGAAACAATTTCAAGTTCTGAAAGTGCATTGACTTTTGATTCTCTTTCTTGTTGCAGCTGCAACATTAATTTTTGGTTCTCCTTCTTATACTTCTTGAGTTCAGTTAGAGCATATATGAGCTCTCCTTCTAGATCAATCTCACAGTCTTGTTCATCATAATCCTGATCATCATCATCTTCTGAATTTGATTGGGTCTCAACTTCTTCATATGATTGCCTTTCATTGCCACTTTCTTGACACACCAGAGTGTCCTCTTCTTTGTCATTACCTTGGTAAATTCTTTTCAATCTCCTCCACATATCCTGAGCTGTAACACAATCCATAATTTACAAGAAACATCATTAGATAGAGCAGATAAAATAGCCTTCTTTGCAATCTGATTACATTTGAGAGCTTCTTTGTTATTTGCAGAGTTAGAATATCCATTCTCAACAGACATTAAAACATAATATCCTAAAGAGGATAAATACACTTGCATTCTAATACACCAAACTGAAAAGTCTGAACCATTAAATAGAGGAACTCCAGAAAACTCTTTCATTGATTCAACTTGTGAAGCATCTTTATCAACTGCTTGAACATTAACACCTAAGTTTGATATGGATGATGTCTTTTGACCAGAATGAATCTTAACATTTCTCATGTTCTTATTTCTCCTGCACTTACCCATTGAACTCCACACACAGGACCTACCCAAGCTGATTAAGCTGCAAAAGGGAAACTGGCTCTGATACCAATTGTAGGAGTTTGGACAACACTGAGAGGGGGGGTGAATCAGTGTTGTGTAGATTTTTGCAAGTTATTATAACTTTTGATTTACAAGACTTAGAAAGAGAAAGTCATCAATAAACTATGTACAAGTTTGATAGTGAAAATTATGAGCAGTACCACATAGAGATAAATCTTAACATAGAAGCAAGAACACACATAGAAGCAACATAAGAATTACTGGAGTGGAAAACCTTCTCTGGGTAGAAAAACCACTCATGAAGTGCCTCACTGGCTTAACTTTGAAAACATCTTACAAAGCCTCACTGGCTGAATATTATGTCTCACTGACTATTGAGGTCTCACTGACCTACAAGCCTCATTGGCATACTGTTTAGAAGCACCAGCTTCAAGGAGCACCAACCCCTATTACAGAACAAATTGAAAACACAAATTCAGAGGGTTTCTCTGTTTCAATACATAACTTTTATTCTCTCTTATGTGTTCAAATGGTCATTCCATTCAAAAATCAATTCTTCATCCAGATATGCTCAACAACACTACTTTTCTCTATATGTTTCATCTCTGCCTTACCAGTTGTTGACTTTTTCCCAGACTGGATGCTTATTCCCAGATTTCCCTACAAGGTAGCCATCAGTGATCAACAGGATCTCTGGGCCAGGGGGCCAACAGTGTAGGAGATAGACTCTATATTTTATCTCCTCTTCTTCTTCAGGCTCTGCAAGACCTAGGGGGGTATTCCCTACTCAACATCCATAAGGATATGCATACAAGGCTGGGATGCTGACAGAAAGCAGATAGTCCTCTTGTAAGTAGACCAAAACTGAAAGATAAGGGCAAAGGGGCTAGCTTTGGGCCTATTTGCAGTTGTAGACAGAGGACTGAGGATCCTAAACTAACTCTAATGTCCTAATGTTGGTTTTAGATTTTGCTTTGGAGTTTAAGTGTGGATGCAAAGCTGGATATGGTTATAACACAAAACAAAGCCTGATTGGTGCCTATCCAGGGCCTGGAGTCAATAGACATACACCTGTGAATGATCAGCATAAACAACTAAAACTGGATTTCAAGGGGATATATGTGATACCTGCCTTACAGGCATCTCCCAATACAAAGTGTTAGGTTATCTCTACTTATGGTATCCCTACTGCAGTATATCCCTCCCAATGTTCAACCTGAAAACAGTTTAATCTACCCCTTGAGTAGAAGTTAAAAGATCAGACAGTCAACATAGGAATTCTATGCTCTAGAATCTAAACATTACTAAACATCCAGATTCAGAAGAAGAATACATGCAATACTGGAGACAGAATTAACACAACACATGCCAAACAGCATTTCTCATATAAATTTAATCATGAAATCAGTGGGTTCATGCCAAAAACAAACAACAGGAGATACATAAACTCACAGGTAAGCTGTACAGAGCAACCAGATCAGCTTGTTATGCATTACAGAGCCAAAATCATCAACTTTCAACAACCACAAATGAACAACACAACCTGCTTATAACAGCCAGGTAGGTGCTCAGCAATTAATTACAATGTTGACCAGAATTTCGCCAGATACACAGTATCACGAAAATGGCGCTCAAACACAACCGGATTGGCGCCCAAACTTGAATGCAGCAGGTAGGGGAGGAGACAGGAAGATTTCTCGAGCCCTGCGCCATCATCCGCTGATTGACACCTCCAGTCGGGTACAAGATCGACCCACGCCATCGCCCACACCTCTGCAACAATCGCCATTAATGGCGCACCAACCCGCGGCCTAGGGAAAATCATCATACAGACCATCGCAAGCTTTTCCCGCCGAGATTCATCATCATGATATTTGAAAATGCAGGATATCAATATCCCACATGCACCCCGTGATGACCTCAATAACACCTTATATACTAGGTCATGAGCATATATCATGTCGGTGCTTTTGCTCCTGACGACACTAGTATAGACTTCATCATCATCATCTTCCAGCAGCATGATATCCTGTTGTTCGAAAAATCACCCTGACGTCATCATGATATTTGAAATATAACCTTCATGATAATCGGCACAACCTGATCCTTCGGAGGAACATCCTCCTGCTGAGCTTATAAAAAAAAAAAGTCTGGCCGATGAACATCCTGATGACGTCATCATCATATTCTACTGACGTCATCATCATATCCGCCTACTGCGCACCTCCTCACATCCGGATGACGTCATCATCATGTTTACAAATATCAGGAGGTCTCTTCAAGATGATCAGTGTTAGAAATATGACCCCCGCGGACCTTGATGACGTCATCATCATATTAACATCATCATGATATTCGGAAGACAACCGGATATTTGGAAATATCCTCCTGATGTTCAAATATCAGGTTGCACTGTAGCTCCTCTATGAGATCGGGGCGAAAACTGAATATGATGATGCTGCTTGAAAAGATCACCCTCAATAGATAACACGCGAAACCAGCAGGCGGATATCTCCTTGATATCAACATCATCATGATGTTCGAACAAACAAACATATATCCGGGTGATATGAAAATATCACCCCCTCCTTCGCGAATATCATGATGCAGATAGGCAGAAAGAAAAATATCACCCTGATATACGGATGACGTCAGCATCATCAGGATGAGAAACAAAGAACAAGAAGTGATACAACATCATCAGGATGATATTGACTAAGATCATCCTGACGTTCCAAAATATGATGACCCTAGTGAATATCGGGTCGCAATTACAACTCTTCAACAACATCATCAGGATGATGTTAACCAAGATCACCCGATGATAAAAATATCACCCCGGCGAAATATCATGAAGGCAGAAAATGTGATGACCTCCACAAGCAGCAGGATGATAACTGGAAATATGATGATGATGAACACGACCCTTAGGAAAAAACAAGTTAGGTCGAGCAATTCAAAGAATAAGCAACATCATCATCATGCTCGCGCAAGGTGATAAATGGAAGATCACCGGAGACTTTGAAACATCACCCTCGCAAGCAGATGAGGGCGCACTGTAGCTCGGCAGCATCATCATGATAATAAGCAAACATCACCCGACAGTTGAAATATGATGATGACGATGAAAAACCCAGTCGACGAAGAACATGATGATGCAGATCATCATCGAAGACAAGATGATGATGATGACCTCCTCCTCAGGAAAATATGATGCTGCAGTTGAAAAATGCTGAGGAGGTCCAACACTTAGAAAAAATGGGCAAGAAGATAAAGGCTTCAAATGAAGAAACCTCCTGATCATGACAAATCAACCCCTGGTCAAAATGAGTGTCAACACCAGTCATACAATCAATGCACCTGATTATTATTGCAATTGCATATTGTCTTTCTGATCACCTTGTCAATCTCTGTATCTGTATTTGATCCCTGTCAGTTCATCATAGATCTACACAACATCACTCATCTCATCTTGTTAATCCACACAACTCTATAATCAAAGCATCTGTAATGTCATTAAAAAAAAAAATCTGAATATGCTTTCACAACCCATCACAATGCACTTTCAAAAACCCTTCATATTCTCTTCTCTATTTTTAAAACAAAATATCTTCCCGTCAATTCTATGCATTAAAAAATCTTTTGATCTTCCTCTTCTCTGTACATGATCCTTCACATTCTTTGACATTTCAATTTGGACAATTTTTGTATTCAATATTATCCCTGCAAATAAAATCTTCAATTTGATTTTCTCACAAGACAAAAACATCATTCAATCCTGTTGATCTTCCTCAAAAATATCTTCATGAAAACCTTTCATATTCTATATCTGTGAAGAAATTACTTTTCTCTTCATGTCTATGACTGTTCATTTTCTTCCTCTCTTCCTCTTTGCAAATTCCTGCAATCTTATTTCATCTTCAATAAAATCAAAAAATCAATTCATCTTTGAAAACCAATCTGCCTCAAAAAATCTTCAATCTGTAAAGAATCTTTCTCATTGCATCATTGTTATCTCTACAATTTTTCATAAAAATCTTTTCTAAATTCTTCAATAGTTTTCTAAAAAAATTGCTTTTAAAAAGCAATAGCAATCTCCTATAAAGGCTCCTTAATTCTATAATAAATCTTAAGCCTTTTAATTAAAAATGGAAATTTAAAAAAAAGTTTCCAAAAATCTTTTATAAAAAAAAAATGTCCACTTATATCGGGCTCCCTCCTTATACCATGCACCTTTTATTTAAATGTCATAAAATATGACATACTAAAGTTTCTAAGTTTAAACAAAAAACAAACAAACCTTCCCTTTTTGAATGTATTGCGGGCCCTTCAAAGCATTTTGAATTGTTTTTAACTCATAAAAATCTCTAAGAAAAAAAAATGCGCTCCATAACAAACTTTTGAAGAGAGCCATTTGAATTGATTTCCCGCCCGAGCACTTTTGGAAGAGACCGATGGAGTCGGTTAGAAGTATGAGATGGGCCGGTCACCGCCATGACTAGAGACCCCTCCAAACGGTGGTATTTAAGTTGTAAACCCGCTATAATAAGTCACCTCCCAAATAGATTTAAAAGTGTATGACAGGTAGAAGGTTTAGAGACTTAGAAATAAATAATGATTTAGAGTTGATAATACCTCTTTAGTCATCCTTATTGCAATGTTAAAAACACCACATCAAACTGATCACCTTACCCTCGAGCATGTCTGATTGATATCAGTACACATTATCTAAACATCAAATTCAAGGCACCCTTGAAAAGATAAACTCTTTTGAGCCATGAGAAAAAAGATTTAATACTTCAACATATACGATTTAAGCTCCTGAGATTACCTCCATCATAATAAAAACTTAGACAATTGAAAACCTCAAAAGATCTCCAAAAACATATCTCTGTGAAATGATTGATCATCTCTTGCAATCAATACTACTTGATAATGTAACCTTAAGAATGAAACAAGCCCTCTCATAAATATGATTATAAAGACTTGATCAAGTACTACACACAAAGTGAACCCTCCAACATAAATACCTTATCTGCACTGGTCTTATTAAACTGAAGCAAGTGAACTTTGTCAAGCCAAGATCAATCATACATTGTAACATCAACATGATCAATCTGCGTAAAATGAACATGCATGTAACCCATTTGAGCTCCTCTATGATCAACATCCTCAAACACATCACTGACATCCTGATGTAGCTCAATCTTGAGAATCTATTCAAGAAGACTTTGCACAAACACAATTGATATTCTTAAAGCAACATTTTCACAGATCAATATTATCATCAACTCAGTCTGAATGACACAACACTTTACCATACTGAACAAGCTGTGATATGACAATAGAAAGAACACATGAGATGATGTCTCATGCTCCTGCTCCTATCAACAACAAACAAGATGATGTACTCCTGATGATGCAAGATCAAACCTGTGAAGTATAAAACCATTCTCTATATCTGCAAGATGATTTCTCATGCTCCTGAACACTTTTGACATCAATGACAACCTAACACCATCAACTATACCTTAAACCCTAATCCCTTATCCCTAAACCCTCCAACCCTATCCCTAATCCTTATACCCTCGACACTCTACTTTAACCCTAATCCCTCGACCCTCAACCCTATCCCTAAACTCTCGACCCTCAAACCTCAACCCTCAATGTCAAACCCTAATCCCTCAACCCTTAACTCTGATCCCTCGACCCTCAACCCTATCCCTAAACCCTAAACCCTAAAGCCTCAACCCTCAACCCTCAACGTCAAATCCTAATCCCTCAACCCTTAACTCTAATCCCTCAACCCTAAACCCTAAACACTATCCCTATTCCTAAACCCTTAATGAGCTCGATACTATACCTTAAACCCTAATCCCTTATCCCTAAACCCTCCAACCCTATCCCTAATCCTTATACCCTCGACACTCTACTTTAACCCTAATCCCTCGACCCTCAACCGTATCCCTAAACCCTCAACCCTCAAACCTCAAACCTCAACCCTCAATGTTAAACCCTAATCCCTCAACCCTTAACTCTAATCCCTCAACCCTCAACCCTATCCCTAAACCCTAAATCCTAAAGCCTCAACCCTCAATGCTCAACGTCAAATCCTAATCCCTCAACCCTTCACTCTAATCCCTCAACCCTAAACCCTATCCGTAAACCCTCAACACTATACCTTAAACCCTAATCCCTCAACCCTCAACCCTAAACCTTATCCCTAAACTCTAATCCCTTAACTCTCAACCCTCAACCGTCATCCCTCAACTCTAATCCCTTATCCCTAAACCCTAAATGGTATCCCTATTCCTAAACCCTCAATGGGTTCGATACTATACCTTAAACCCCAATCCCTTATCCCTAAACCCTCCAACCCTATCCCTAATCCTTATATCCTCGACACTCTACTTTAACCCTAATCCCTCGACCCTCAACCCTATCCCTAAACCCGCAACTGTCAACGTCAAACCCTAACCCTCAACCCTTAATACTAATCCCTCGACCCTCAACCCTATCCCTAAACCCTAAACCCTAAAGCCTCAACCCTCAACCCTCAACATCAAATCATAATCCCTCAACCCTTCACTCTAATCCCTCAACCCTAAACCATATCCCTAAAACCTCAACACTATACCTTAAACCCTAATCCCTCAACCCTCAACCCTAAACCTTATCCCTAAACCCTAATCCCTCAACCCTCAACCCTAATATGTCGTCCCTCAACTCTAATCCCTTATCCCTAAACCCTAAATGCTATCCCTATTCTTGAACCCTCAACGGGCTCGATACTATATCTTAAACCCTAATCCCTTATATCTAAAACCTCCAACCCTATCCCTAATCCTTATACCCTTGACGTAAAACCCTAATCCCTCAACCCTTAACTCTGATCCCTCGACCCTTAACCCTTAAAACTTGAACCCTAAAACCTATCCCTACATGCTCGACACTCAACACTATATCTTAAACCCTAATCCCTTAACCCTCATCCCTAAAGCCTCAACCCTAAATCCTTAAACCTTAAACCCTAAACCCTATTCCTAATCCCTCTACCCTCAACTATCAACCCTCAGCCCTCAACTCTCAACATTAAACCCTAATTCATCAACCCTAAACCCTAATCCCTCAAACCTAAACCCTATCCCTAAACCATCAACCCTCAACACTATACCTTAAACCCTAATCCCTATCCCTCAACCCTTAACCCTTAAAACTTAAACCCTATACCTGCACCCTCAACACTTGACACTATATCTTAATCCTTAAACCCTCATCCCTAAAGCCTCAACCCTCAATCCTTATACCTTCAACCCTAAACCCTATCCCTAATCCCTCTACCCTCGACACTCTAACCCTAACCTCGATATTAAATGCTAATCCGTCAACCCTAAATCCTATCCCTAAACCCTCAACCCTCGACACTATACCTTAAACCCTAATCCATCAACCCTAAAACCTAATCCCTCAACCCTCAACCCTAATCCCTCATCCCTAAACCCTAAACACTATCCCTATTCCTAAACCCTCAACCCTCGACACTATACCTTAAACCCTAATTCCTTATCCCTAAACCCTAAACCCTATCCCTCAACCCTTAACCCTTAAAAATTAAACCATAAAACCTATCCATAAACCCTCAGCGCTCAACACTATATTTTAAACCCCAATCCCTTAACCCTCAACCCTAAAGGCTCAACCCTCAATCGTTAAACCTTCAACCCTAAACCCTATCCCTAATCCCTCTACCCTCAACACTCTACTTTAACCCTAATCCTATGACCATCAACCTTATCCCTAAACCCTCAACCCTCAACTCTCAACATTAAACCCTAATCCGTCAACCCTAAACCCTAATCCCTCAACCCTAAACCCTATCCCTAAACCCTCAACCCTCAACCTTAATCCCTAAACCCTAAACCCTAAACCCTATCCCTAAACCCAACAAAATTGCTTTGCCTTATGTTAGGTTGTTAAACCCATCATTTTTGACACTCTTTTCTTAAAGATATCTGAGTTGCAAGAATATGTCAGAAAAATGGCTATGAACCTTTTTAATGCTTGTAATGTTATATGGCATATTTTTCTAGCCCATTTGGGGTTCATTATGCTAATAGGTGTACACACTATGAGAAAATCTTTGCGTATGGTACATCCACAGTGAGTAATTAATAGTTGAAATCAAAAGGATGATCATTAAGAGAAAAGCTTTGCATTGGGGTACATCTATGTTTCTTGCTGTCCACCCCACACTTAGGGGAGGTATATTGTTATGAAACAGGCAAATAATCTCCCATTGTTTACTGGCTCTATCCACAAGAACTACTAAAATTTTTTCTCTTGGTAATTGTAGAGGACATTCACCTATTTTTGGCAACTCCTGCATTCCCAAACCATTACAAAAACTAAGTTATTTTAACCCAATAAATAGCTGATTGCATTGATTTAATACTCTACTATATTAAAGCTTAGCATTCACACAAATGCAGATGTTCATATTATAGAAGACTGCATTATATTAGACTATTAGAGATCCCTTAGAAAAATGTAATAACAAAACTGCTTTGCCTTATGTTAACTTACAATTAAACCCATTCTTTTTGACACTCTTCTCTTAATAAAGTAAGAGTAATAAGAATAGAAGGCAGATAATTTGATCTTACTAGTATGCATGGTCGGTTTACATTTTGTGACTTCATTTTCATTGAATAAAAAGGTAAATATCTGATTTGAAAGGTGGGGCAAAGTTCACTGTCATTTGCTTTTCTAGATGATAGGGTCCATAATGTCCAAGGTTCTTCAAAGAAAGGCTTGTAACATAATTAAGTTTTTGTTATACCAATCCTCTAGGTAAAGCTACAATTCAAATGCCTGCTTTGACAGTTGAAATAAATTAAATTAGACTTACAATTTTGATTTTATTCAATTGCTTCAGCAACATCATTGTTTTCTTCATCAGAAACCAATTCAAGATAAGCAACTTGTTGCCCATTGGTTGACTTGAATTGCATCCTTTGTTAGAAGAAGGGCATTTTTTATCTGTATCAATGTTGGTATTCATAAGTTGAAGAGCATTGATATTTTTCGCACACCCTATTCTTTGAAATATCTTAACCTTAAAATATGACTTGGCTATGTACTTGAACACAACGAAATCTCCAATCTCCAGCCCATGATGATTCACAAAATTTTCCCAACCCTGCCTAAACTCCATATTTTTTATGGTACCCCTTAATTGTAAATCCCACCCCTGCCCCCTGGGCCTTGAAGAAGGAGGAACGCCCATTAAACCAACGCATTCGACAACTTGTTGCCCATCAGTTGACTTGAACTACACACTCTATTAGAAGAAGGGCATCTTTTATCTGTATAAATGTTGGTATTCATAAGCTGAAGATCATTGATGTTTTTCGCACACCCTATTCTTTGAAATATCTTAACCTTAAAATATGACTTGGATATGTACTTGAACACAACGAAATATCCAATCTCCATCCCATGATGATTCACAAAATTTTCCCAACCCTGCCTAAATTCCACTTTATTTATATGGTACCCTTTAATTGTACATCCCACTCCTGCCCACCTAGGCCTTGAAGAAGGAGGCACAACCATTAAACCAACTCATTCGACAACTTGCTACCCATTGGTTGACTTGAACTGCATACTCTGTTAGAAGAAGGGCATCTTTTATCTAGATCAATGTTGGTATTCATAAGATAAAGAGCATTGATATTTTTCACACACCCTGTTCTTTGAAATATCTTAACTTTAAAATATGACTTGGATATGTACTTGAACACAACGAAATCTCCAATCTCCAGCCCATGATGATTCACAAAATTTTCCCAACCCTACCTAAATTCCAATTTTTTTATGGTACCCCTTAATTGTACATCCCACTCCTACCACCTAGGCCTTGAAGAAGGAAGCACGCCCATTAAACCAACTCATTCGACAACTTGCTGCCCATCGGTTCACTTGAACTGCATACTCTGTTAGAAGAAGGGCATCATTTATCTGTATCAATGTTGGTATTCATAAGTCGAAGAGCATTGATGTTTTTCACACACTCTGTTCTTTGAAATATCTTAACCTTAAATTATGACTTGGATATGTACTTGAACACAACAAAATCTCTAATCTCCATCCCATGATGATTCACAAAATTTTCCCAACCCTTCCTAAATTCTAGTTTATTTATGGTACCCCTTAATTGTACATCCCTAAACCCTAATCCCTAGTCCCTAAACCATAAACCCTAATCCCTAACTATTATTTATGGTACCCTAATCCCTAAACCCTAAACCCTAAACCCTAATCCCTTATCCCTAAACCATAAATCCTATCCCTAAATCCTCAACCCTCAACACTTAAACCTTAAATCCTAAACCCTATCCCTAAACTCTCAACCCTCAAAACTATACCTTAAACCCTAATCCCTCAACCCTAAACCCTATCCCTAATCCCTCTACCCTCAACACTCTACCTTAACCCTAATCCCTCGACCCTTAACCCTAAATGCTGTCCCTAAAGCCTCAACCCTAAACCCTATTCCCTCAAGGTCCTAAACTCTAATCCCTTATCCTAAACTCTAAATCCTATCCCTAAACCCTCAACCCTCAACCTTAAACCTTAATCACTCAATCCTTACCCACCCCTCTCCTCCCTTATCTGGCTCACTCCCATCTCTACCCTCCTCTACCCTCGACACTATACATACATACATATAGGGATACATAGATACATACATACATATAGGCATACATACATACATACATGATTAATAACCTAGAACATAAAAAAATTCAAGGGGAACATAACGCGAGCGTGTTATAATGTACTCGTGTTATTTCAAACATGACAAACAGCACAAACTTTTGTGGAAAAGGGAAAATGCAAAGCAAAAAATAACGCGAGCGTGTTATAACGCGCTCGCATTATGGTTTGCTTTGGGAATCCCAATCCTTGGGCTTGAGATTTGATTTGGATTTCCAACCCAAAGCTTGGAGTGCCTTTTCAACATCCACAAATGTGTTTTTCCATATTCTTCAAGATTTCACATAATTTCGTTCGTGCTAACCCTCAGATTTGCATGTGTTTCAAAGTCGAACAAATCAAACACCTGGGTAATGTTAGGCTTTCTCTTAGCTATTTGATGATGTGATTTTTTTCACATTTTAACAATGTGAAGCCCTTCATCTTTAATTTATTTTGTTTGTGTGTCTGTTTTTGGGTAAAAACCACTGTTTGGTCTTTTTTTCATTGTAAATTAACTATTCATTAAAATTTAAAAAAAATACATATTTAGAAACTAGACTCCATTCTACACATATTAAAAAAAGAAAAAAATGATTATCAATTAGTTTTCAAAATGTATAGGGGTAGCACAACCAAAATCCTATTTTTTAGGATGTGTCCACTTTGAAAATTAGTAAAAAATCAAATATTCATCAAAAAATTATCAGAAAAATTGGGCATAAACTACATGCTATTAGCTAATTTCTCAATAAAGCGATTTTAAAAATACCAAAAAAAAGTTGACCTTTTGAGGGAGCCACAAAACATGCTATTTTATGTTTTTTTGACAGCAACAACACCAATTTCTGTGGCTCTCTCTTTTGAACCCCTTAATCTATGCCATTTTTAAAAAAAAATAGTAGTTTAGAAAGTAGACTCGGAGCATTACGAACATTGTTTTGGTTGCATCTCCAAATTTTGAGTGTAACTATGCTCAATTTCTCATCCAAGGCCAGCATTTCCTGATTTCAGAAAAAAAGTGGCCACTTAAGACCCCTTTTTGGCCTCCAATCTTCTTGCACTTACCCAGTTGTTTTTTCAATGCTCTATCTTAAGACTGTGTTTTTAGTGTTCATTGGTGATACCGGGTTCAGTTTTTGTTTGTTTACGCCAAAAAAAAAACATATATTCCAGAAGAAGGATTGATTGAGCAGGTTTGTGTGTGTCTTATATTTCTTGGGTAATGATCTGCATGATGTTAATTGATTCCTCCAGTACCGCTTTTGGTTTGGAGCTACTGGGTGGAAGGATGAGTGTTTGCTAGGTTGACTTCATGTGTTTTGAAGTTCTTGCCAGATAATTTAAAGTGTGCACTATCTTGGAAGAATGTGATAATGAAGAATAGGTCATGGTTATCACTTGGCTTGAATTGCTTTATTTTTATACATCTTTTGGATGCTGACTTGGTGTGGCCTTGCATGTTTCATGCATACACGTTTCATCTTGGCTAACTTGGGAGATGGATTTTTTAATTTGCATAAGGTATAAAAGAAAGATCTTGTTTGAGGAAGAAGGTATGAGGGTGTGTGAGAGTGAGAAGATGTGTGAGAAGATGTGAGTATGGTTGTGAAGGTAGCATAACTCCTTGGGCAAATAAAGTGAAGTGTGCAGAGGTGGTTTATTCTATGAAATCTATTGAAAACAATATCCAGAGGTTGCAGCCTCATTCTGTAAGTGTGATTGCATTGTATTTCAAGGAGTTGCAGCTTCTTTTGGGTTGTTGCCCATAAATAATATCGTAATCCCATTTTATTTGTGAGGCTGGATTTGGACAGTAGATCCAAGTATAAGTTTTCTCACCGTGGTTTTTTTCTTCTTGGGTTTTCCACATAAATTTGATGTTGTGGTTGTGTGCTCTTGTGTTGTGCCTCAATCTGCTAGATTTGTTGATCATTTGTTTAAAGAGGTTAGGAGTTTTGTTTTGATAAAGTTAAATTGGAATAAGTTTAAAGATATACTGATTCACCCCCCCCTCTCAGTATATTCTCGTGTTCTAACAATTGGTATTAGAGCAAGGTTCCTTGGTGCAATCTAATAGCTGAAAGTAGATCTTGGAGTAGAACACATGGCTTAGAAGGAGTCCTCTTCTAAAGCTCTGATGTTTGATATAGTTTCTTAAATGTATTGTTTATACCTGATAAAAATCAATGAAATAACTTTTATTGCAAAGCAATTAAGAAATAATTAGAACTAAAAATCATATATTCTTTCTAAAATACTATCCCATCTAAAATTTATTGGAACTAAATTATATCATGTCAAAAAAATTTAATTTTGGTATCATAGTTGATCTTAACATGAATGTAACTTAGATGGTGTGTTGGAATTGAAATACACCTGATAAAATTTGAATGTTTACATCATGAAAGGACAAGAGGCTCAGTGGTGTAAAATCTTAGTAGTCACAAATTGTTATTGACTATTTAATCATTGAGGAGTGTGATGTTTAAGTAGAGTGTGGAGATATGGAACACCTTGTGCACAAAACCTCTCTACATAGTCTACTATGTTTGTATCGTGATTGGCACAATAAAATGAAATGGCTAAATAACAGAAATATCCCCAAAAAATACTATTTTAATCCTGAGGTCATAAATTGACAATAAAAATTAAAACAATCTAATTCAATATTTTTAAAATAATATTAAAGTTGAGAATAAAATTAGTACAACATCAAAGAATATTAGAGCTAAGAATGAAATTAATATAACATGAATCAAGTTATTGGTAAATATTTCAGTGCAACCAAGAAATTCCTAGGCTAGGCACACATACAAAAAAATTAAAGAAAAGTGCCTTGCTCTTCTAGCATTGGGCAACAAAGGAGGGTGGTGTGCTTATCTCATCCTTTGTGTGATCCTCTCATGTAAGGAAGGTCAAAGTCACCAGTGAGATCTGTTCGAGCATGATAGTCAAATCCATCATGAAAGCTTGATCGAAGATAGGCTCAATACATAGACTAAAAAAATCTCTACCAAGCATCATTCCTACACCACCACACTTGTGTTTCACCTACAAAAAATCTGATGAGGGCGGACTCCAACCAATACACATACTATAGATTTCAAATAGACAAGAACAAGATCTCAAGAAAGATTAGTGAAAGAATCTGCAAACGGATTTAGAATTTCTTCATTAAACTTGCCAGTGAAAGGCTACAAATCTGAAATACAATTTCTAGGGGCATATGCCTACTTATTACAGCAATATGGGTTGCCTTACAATAGAAATATCTAACTTACAGAGCCTTCTGATGTCTACCTGACCTCCTAGTTCACATGAATAGCACTTCCCAATTACTTCCTTCAATTGCTCCCAAAACTATTCCAAGATAGGATTTAAATACACTTTAGAACTATTTAGTGCATTTTTTCCAATGTCAGCTTGCTTTAAAATGTGTAACTCCCATTTGGATGCCAAAATAAACCCAGCTATCCATTTTCCTGCCCAAGAAGAATTTTTGAATTTTAAAATTGGAAAACTAGATAGTGCAACTATAAGGAAATGAGACCAACTCAGAACGAACATCTGAGAACAACAGTGTCTTAGGCAGCTTTAAATTGCTTCAAAAACATGTACAACTATGCCATAAAGTAGAATCAGACATAGTTCATTTCCCATCATTAATCCTACTAAGAAAAATTCATGTAAATTTTTAACCAGTTTCGTCAACAAGCATTAAACAAATTCAACAACAGAATCACAAAGCATGAAAGATGGAAAAGAAGATGGGAACACAAAGATTTATGTGGGGAAAATCCTTATAGGTAAAAAACCCCACACTCCAAAAGCATAGACCCATTGTATTATTTAGCAACCAAAAAAATATAGTTATAATACAATATAAGCCTTTAATGGAGATTAACATCCTGTTCCATCTAGAGAATTTTTGATAGCATAACCCCTCTCAGTTATTCAGTCTCTTCTGATCCAATGCACTTCTACATTATATTACAAATTTCTCAAATGTTTCGGTTCAACTTCCACAGGCAATGGTTATGATTCAATTTACTCGTCAAACCATCATAACTACCAAACATCCTCCATCCAATCCCCGCTCTCCCTTGGGTTCTAGTTGGGACCCACCATAATGGGCACGGGCTAGCAGGCGTCGTAAGATCAA
This sequence comes from Cunninghamia lanceolata, assembly GCA_027924645.1. NCBI lineage: Eukaryota > Viridiplantae > Streptophyta > Pinopsida > Cupressales > Cupressaceae > Cunninghamia > Cunninghamia lanceolata. The sequence goes on from BSBN01000021.1 coordinate 29,686,432, forward strand.
ATAGATCACAACTGTTACCACTTCGTAGTGCAACTATCGAGCGGTCCCCACCGCCTATGTGGCAGCCATGTTGACATCACTCCCCGCTCCAAAGTCACTGAGTCACTAGAAAATCAAACTTCAGAACCTCTGTCGAAGGTTATGAAAATATCAAAACCCACGACTTACATCAAAGTCACTAAGTCACTAAAAACCCAAACTTCAGAACCTCTGTCAGAGGTTATGAAAATATTGAAACCCATGACTTACATCAAAGTCGCTAAGTCACTGAAAACCTAATATTTCGAACCTCTTATCGGAGGTTACGAAGTTCTCAAAACCCACGACTTGCTGACAACACAGAGAACCTCAAAGTCACTAAGTCAGGAGGTTATGAAACTTTAGAACCCCGCGACTTAGGTTAGGAAAACTTGAAACTGCGCGACTTAAGGAATAAACTTTATCCTGCTAAAATTTAAATGTCAAGCCGATGAAGGATTTAAACATAACCTACTGGGAGAAGATCAAGCCAGTAAATTTGAGTCACATTTTCCAACAACTTCTAGGAGCCATAACTTTTGATCCAACCATTGGATTTTTAATTATTATGTACCATTGGAAAGCTTGTGAAGAGATCTACACTGTGTTTTCATTAGAACTATAAGATTAGCAACTTTTAGCCCTTTCAGGGGCTTCTAAGGCCCTCAATTTTGAGTTTGAAACTTCCTTGGATGAAATCTTTAATATCTTGAAATCTAGACATGATCTTGAGCTAAAATTTACCAATAATGCTTATTTGACTATTCCAAAGCTTTGGGGAAAATTTTAGGCTTAACCGCTTCTCTGATATAGGGTTACTAAATATAGTAAGTTCTGGTATTCTTGGCCTTTTTGGAAACTTTAAATGTTTTGAATCATTATTCAAGCAAATGGGTATCCAACAACCCCAATTTTGAAAGAAATAGAAAAGGGACTCTTTTTTTTGGGTGATGCAAGATTTCCCTTACACCACTAGATGCTCCTACATCAGACACCCAGGGTAATTTGTGAAGTGACCTTGTCACATCTCAAGTGTTTGGGGAAAACCCAAACGGTCAACCTCAGCTTTAGACATCCAGGAAGAATCTTCAACAAGCCTTCCTTTCCACTTAACTAGATATTCTTCATATTGTCAACTCCTGGTACTTCGTCCCACATGGCTATCTAGGATTTCTTCTATCTCCTTCTCTAAAGTAGGTGCCAAAATATTCCACTATTCTTTTGTTGGTTCATCCTTTGTGCCACCTTCATGATACTTTGTTAAATCATTAATGTTGAACATAGGGGAAGTTGATTCCACTCGGCAGCTCTAGCTCATATGCATTTCCCAAATCATGCCTCTTTAGGATCCTGCAAGGTGCAAATTTCTTCATCTTCAACTTATTATATGTCCCCATTAGGAACCTTTCTTTTCTGAGATGAACCATGACTTCATCTCCAACCTTGAATTCCTTAAACCTCCACTTTTGGTCTGCCTTTTCTTTGTACAAAGTATTCATCTTGTTAATATACTTCATTACCTCTTCGTGCCAGTTCTTTATGTGTTGTGCAAAGTCTTCGGCCTTAGCACTACTCTTCTCTCCTTTGTCTATCTTTCTCAACTCAGAAGCATTTCTTAGATTGTTTCCATATACAATCTAGAATGGGGATTTACTAGTACTCCTGTTGACAAAATTGTTGTAATAAAATTCTACCTGTGGTAGAATCAAATCCCATCCCTTGGGCTTATCTCCTACTAAGCATATCAGGAAGTTGCCCAAACTTTGATTCACTACTTCTATCTGTCCATTAGTTTGCGGATGATGTGTAGAACTAAACTTCAACTCAGTCTTCAACTTCTTCCATAAGGTCCTCCAGAAATACCCAACAAACTTGGTATCTCTATCTAAAACTATACTCCTTGGGTAGACCATGTAGTCTAACCACCTCCCTGAAAAACAACTTTGCAATGTAAATAGCATCACTAGTTTTGTGACACAGAATGAAATGTGTCATTTTTGAAAATCTGTCAACCACCACAAAAATAGAATCATGTCATCTTTGTGTCCTCAGCAAACCAAGAACAAAATCCATGTTGATATCCTCCCATGGCCTCTCTAGTACAGGTAATGGCTGATATAGCCCCGTATTCTAACTCACTCCTTTAGCCATCTGGCATACTCTGCAACTTTGCATGGATTTCTTCACATCTCGGTGCAACTATGGCCAGTAATAATTTTCATTAACAAGAGCAATGCTCTTATCTTGACCACAGTGTTATGCCAACGCTCCACTATGCTTCTCCTTAATTAGGTTATCCCTCATGGAACTCCTTAGTATGCACAACTAGCTTCCTCTGAACAACATACGATCTTGGATTATGTAATCCAACCATCTTGTCCTATCCAAAGTAACAGGCTCCAAACAAGCTTTCTAAACCTTTGCAAAGTCTGGATCTTTAGGGTACAAATTCTTTAGTTCACTGAACCCAACAACTTCTATCTTCATCTATGTCAATAAATTTTGCCTTCTGCTTAAGGCATCTACAACTCTGTTTGACTTCCCACTCCTATGCTTCAAAACAAAAGTATAACTTTGCAAAAACTCAACCTTTAAATGCATTTGATTTAACTTTCCTTGGCTATTCAGATATTGCAAAGCTTGATGATCAGTATACAAAACAAACTCTTTTGGCAATAAATAATGTCTCCATTTCTTCAAAGCCTAATATGTAGCATAAAACCCCTGATCACAGACAAAATAATTTTTCTTGGCATCATTCAACTTTTAACTGAAATAGGCAATGGGTCTACCTTCTTGACTTAAAATAGCTCCTATAACACTACCACTAGCATCACAATCAACCTAGAATACCTTGTTGAAATCTGGAAGTGCCAATACAGGTTGCTCCATGAACTTCTTCTTCAACATCTCAAAACCCTTGTTTGCCCCTATCGTCCATCTAAACTCTTTTCTATTCCCTCTCATTATTTCAGTTAGGGGTGCACAAATGCACTGAAACTCTTAATGAACTTCCTATAAAAACTTGCCAAACTGTGAAAGGACCTTACCTCTGTAGAACTCCTTGGGGTCGGCCATTCGATGATAGCCCTCACTTTCTCTAGGTCCATCTTAAGACCTTCAATTGAGACAACAAATCCAAGCTACACCAACTCCTTTTTCACAAAGCTATATTTCTTCATATTGATCAACAACTTCTCCTTAGCTTCTCAAAAACTCTTCAGACATGCATCAGATGCTCTTCCAAAGACTTATTGAATATCAAAATGTCATCTAAATAAACAATAACAAATTTTCCCAAAAATTATTTCAATACCTTGTTGATGAGCCACATGAATGTGCTTGGTACATTGGTTAAACCAAATGGCATGACTAACCATTCGTACAAACATTCATTTGTCTTGAAGATTATCTTTCACTCATCTCCTTATCAGATCTGGATTTGGTGATATCCACTCTTCAAATCTATCTTCGTGAAGTACTTGGCTCCACTCAGACAATCCATTATGTCATCCATTCTGGGCAATGGAAATCATTACTTGATCGTGATCTTGTTGATGGCTTGAGAAGTTGGTTTTCTGATGTGTATTATAATGAAGTTTCAGACACTTGTGAGTGTATTCTCACTCAACTTGTTAACAATTTTGGAATTGAAACAAGGGAGATAATACTACTAGAACTTGAGGAAATGTGCATGGCTCACATTGTTTCCATTGGATTAGAGGCACTACATCATTTATATCCACACTTGGAGGAAAAACAATGAACAACATTCTTCTATGATGTCCATCTTAATATGGCCCTTTTTGAGTCCTTTTTTACTACAGATTATGCAATTGCTCAATCTCTTAGGAGAGGTATCATGTATTACCATATGGAATTCAACATATGCAAAAATAGTGACTAAAATGAATTAAATCATTCCATTATGAAGCCTATGCGGTTAGGACTTTGAAGCAAGCCAAATAATAGTTGCACATGCCAAATGAAACCATGAATCTTGAACAAGAAATTTCAATGGAGATCCTTTGTCAATGGCAGTGAGCAATACATCCAAATCCTTCTTTAAACCTTGAAACCAAGCGGGTATAGCAAATCACTCAATAAATATCACATATATTATATTAGAAGGGAGAGAATTGCAACCTTTCAATAAAAATTTAACCAAGCGTGCCATAATGTGACATGTAAATTTGCGTATGAAGATAAATCAAAGGAAATAAATTAAATTGCAAATCATACCTTTCTTCGCCCACAAATTTAACCTCACCGATTGAGTGTATTGGAATGCACCCAAACTCCAATGGATTGCTCCTTTGACCTTCGTGGATATGTTGATTTCTCAAGATCAAACAACATAACTTTGATCTCCCAAAATGAATTAAGTGCAGCAACATAAGTTTATGAAAATGAGAGATGGATGAGAGGTTGAGAAGACATTTTATTTATAGACTTTCAAAAATGAAGATCAATGGTGGAGAACGATCAGAGAGATCAATGGCTAGAATTGGATGAGAGGTTTTGAACAAATGAGTGAGTGACAAGTGTCTTTGTCCTCTTATGAATTGGGGAAGTTAACAGGTGATTTGACTGAATTGGTTGATTTGTTAATTGAATTGATTGATTAGTCAATTGAGATGATTGATTAGTCAACTGATTTGATTGATTAGTCAACTAATTCGATTGATTAGTTAACTTATCTGATTAAGAGTGATTTATGGAGTGATGAGAGAAAATCATGGTGAGACAAGAGTGAATTATGGTGAGAGCAAATTATGGAGGAAATTAAATTATTTAATTATTTAATTTTTGGTGCACATGGATAATATTGGAAAATAAATAAAATATTAATTTTATTTATTTGTGGTGGAGAAAATAGAAATTAATTTGTTTATTTAAATAATATTAAAAGAAATGAAAAATTAATTAAATAATTGTGAAATTATTTAATTAATGCAGAAGAATAAAGTAGAGTGATGATAGATAAAATTAATCAAATAATTAAGAATTATTCAATTAATGTGAAGGTATGGAAAGTGAGGTTATTTTTAGGTGTCTGCACACATGACTCTTTGAACAACCAGTGAAAAACCATTTGAAACAACTGTGAAATAAGCAATAGAGGCATGACAGGTGACAAATGCCCACCATCATCACACAATCCATGCAAACTATAAAAAATGAAACCTAAACAAGCAAACATAATAAAGATGAATTTGTTGAACACCCAGAGTACTGAGAGGGGGTGAATCATTACTCTATTAAACCTCTTATTAACCTAGCAATCCATTTACCGCATGCAATAACAAACCAAATAAAACTTTGAATAAATAAATACAAACCATCACACATGAACACCAGGATTTTTACATGGAAAACCCAAAACTAGGAAAAACCACGGTGAGTGTTAGCTCACAATATATTATGTAGGAACAATACTAAATTACAATAGATGCTCATTGCCATAGGGTTCACTGCCCAAAAGAAGTGCTCATTGCAAGAAGGCTCACTACCTAGAGAAAGAAAAGAAGGATGGCTCACTACCAATTTGAACTGCTATGATTGCATCTACACATGCATGGTTGTAGCTCCAATGAAGCTCAAAACACTGTCTCAAAACTCTTCATCTTGACTGCTCTGTTTCATTGCTCTGCTTTTACATTAAGCAAGATCTCTCTTCTTCTGCTCTTGTCACCTACACTATACTTCACATATCACACACATTCATATTCACAACACCTACCTCAAACATCAAATTCCATCCCATATATATCCGCAATAATCAAAATCCTCATATTAGGTCGGCCTAATCAGGTGTAATGTATAGTCATGTCTTATGTGCTTTGTCGGCCAAATTCATTCATCAAAATTCACAACGGACCCAAACAACTCTTGAATCACCTTCACCTATGTCAGCCTCAACTATTCCACCATTTAGAATCAAGTTCTACACAATAGAACTTATCGCATACAATAAATGCACTTATCATGTCGGCCTCCAATAAAGATTGCCACTGGTTCAATTCAACTGACAAACTACATCTTCCACTGGGGACCACAAGACTTGCTCAAATCCATATCAGAGACTCTTCACATATCATAGATCATACATCTGATACTGCAAAGAAAAATATTCTTTGCGGTAGAATGAGGACCACAAGATCAAATACTCTGTCACGGTCAAGTTTTGTCAGACCAAGTAGCAATACTTAGGCACCCATTACTATCTTTCTAGTGGAACTCAAAACTTGCAACTCTAAATTTAGATACTTCATACATGTGTTTACAACACCTCAGAACTGCATAACAAGATATGCAACAATAGAGGAATGTGGACAAAATCAAATGAGTGTTCTGCTCTGAATCACAATGTATTCTATTTTTTCGGACTTAGTCTACTTTAGTGTATGCTTTCAGTACTTGTCAGGAGCTAAAAACTTGGATATATGATCATAAAAGGACTGCAAACAACATACCAGAACCACATTATCTAATCTTCAACTGCGGACCAATGCCATCCATTATACTGCTACTCTATCATTGTCTCTTGTAGACTACCAACACTTAGTCAAAAATGACTGTCATTTTCACTAGACCAAAAAATTTGTCTTAGCTTTATTCCTTTCCTTGTTGCCATCAATGACAACATCTTCAAACATCATACACAATCATTCACCATCATACCATCAGTGTCTCTCTCTTAGTGATGTTTGCCAAGTTGCCAAAAATATCCCCCTTTGGTATTGATGGCAACATTTGATGTGAAAAACTGTTACAACTCCCCCTTTCTCTTTATACACTGCTCCCCATGTCTTCATGCTTATTTTAATTTTTTTCAATTTTTTTTCACATGCTTCATTTCTTCTCCCCCTTTGACATCAATGGAAAAGGTGTATGATACAAAGATATTTACAAGTTGCTAAAATTTCAAAACTAATTTTCTACTTTCCACATATATACAAGTAAAATCAGAATGCTTACTATTGTTCTAGGAGAACATCTTTATAGATTATTTTTAGTTGCACCATTTCTTCATCCCAACTGGTCTTAGCATCGTTCAAAACTAGTATGTGCCCATTAATCTGGGACACCAAATCTTCTACTATCTTCACTATATCAGGGGCTTCGATGATTTGCCTTGTCTTGTCTGTCGCTGCTATTAACTTGGTTAGGGATGCAATTTTGAATCTTGCTACCTACCAGAGATGACTCATTCTATGCTTTATGATATCCTTCTAGGTCTACAACTTATGTATATTAGAATGAATAGTTTCCACTTGTGCCCTCTGATTGCCAATAGCATCTTTTGTTGGGTCATAAGTTCTGGATATCTTCATTATTTGAGCTTTTCATCTATCTATTTTATCTTTTATGTCCTCAGTCTTATCTAGCCATGTAAGACAAAATCGATACAGTTCATTGGCTTCTTTAAGGGCTAATTGTGCATACTCTACAATTTTATCTAACAAAATTTTATCTTGAGAAGCTTTATCTTTTAGCTCAACTAATCTCTTACTGTCTATTTCAGCTCTTACCTTTTTATCAGCAGCTTGCTCAAAGGATTCAAAATAGGAATTCATAGACTCCATAAAATTTTTCATTTGTGCTACTAGAGTGAGTGTTCTCTCTATCTAAACTTCAGGCATGATCTTCTCAAAAATGTTTATTGATTCATTAAGTAGCTCATTGTCTTCCATGTGAGACTTTATTATTTCTTCTTGGGTAGTTGCTTGAAATATTGTTCCAAGTCTTAGTTTCTGGAATGAGACATTGTAGCAAGGTTGATAGGTCCTTGCAATAGCTCAGGTGCAAGCCAAATCTGAGCTTCCTTCTGCTTCTCCAAAAACTCTCTTAAAGAGTCAACAGTGTCTCTATTCTCTCCAACTTGAGATGCCTCAGCATCTTGTCTCTCCATAGGTTGATCTTGAATGTCTTCTTGTTCATTTTCTTCCAGTTCTGGAACAGGAGTATCCATCCCTTGTTCATTTGTTTACTCTCTCCACTCTTCTTGTGTCTTAGGGATATTCTCTTCTGGGGTTGTCCTTGCTTCTTCAAAGCTCTTCTCTTTCTCAAAATCTTTCATTTCTTCATCTTTTCTTGAACTTTTTGGAGAAGTGACTATGCTTTGTTCAATGTTCTGTTCCACATTTGTCTTTGGAATTGCATTATCTACACTAGTATTTTGTTCTTCTTCATCAGTGTCATCAATAGTTGAAATTTGCAACTCATGTAACACCTTTAGTGTCATTTCTTCAGTCTCCTTCACAAGTTTCTGAGTGTCACCAAACATCAGAGCATTGACTCTCGTTATGGTTCTCAATTCCTCACTGAGATTCTTAGTGACTTTGGTTCTTTCTTCATGGGTGATGTCTAGACAGGGTTTTAACAAGACATATTCTTTTATCTCAGCATCTTTGGCCATAGCCCCTTCTTTTCATGCTGACATTATGCTGGCCAAACTATCTGGTAGCTCATCTATAACTTCAATCAATGTTTTGCAAAACATATTTAAATATCTTACAACTATTGTTTCAATGATTACCTTGTCTACATCTAATCTTTCATCATACATGTCAACAATAGGTTTTAGGGTACCATGTTGAGCAAATGCATTGACTATGGCTTCCAGGGATATAGTTGCTTCTTCTTCCCTGTTCTCAGTCTTTTCTTCTTTCTTCTTCTTCTTACCCTTAGCCTTTCCAGAGGGCTTGTCAGTAGTGGCTTCATCTATTCTTTCTCTTTTTACTTTAACTTCCTCATCTATTTTTGTTTCCTCTTCTTCTTCTTCTCCTTCACCAAGGCTCACATATACTCTTTTTGTGGCCTTTGCTTTCTTTCTTTTCTTCTTCTCTTCTGGCTTCTCCTTTAACAATTGCTCTGCAGATTCTATCTTTTCTTTCTCAACCTCCAAGGTAGCTACTGCTAAAGATGAGGCTCTTGTTCTTCTCCTAGATCTAGATACAGACTTTTCTTTCTCACATTTCTCCTCTTTCTTCTCCAGAGTCATTGATGTCTATTCTGCTAGAGCACTTGCATCCTTTGATGCCTCTTCCTTGGCTCTTTCTTCACTTATTTGTTCATCTATAAATCCTTGGCCTTTGAAAAACTCATCTACCTTTTTCCTTGCATTCTTCTTGATTTCTAGTTGCTTTTGTTCCATAATCACTTTGAGAGACAATTCTTCAAATGTTCCAAATCTTCACTCTTTAGGTTCTTTAGGTTTTCTCAACATCAAATCATCCAATCCAAACAAAACTTCCTCTGTAACTTCATATCCCATGGTTAGGACCCATATAGTTCTAGGTTCTACAGCCTCCATAAAACATTTATTCTTGTCCACCATGAATACAATGTCTTTTTCATATTTCTTTACAACCTTTTCAGGTATTCTAGCCCTAGCCTGCATTTTCTTTTGGAAATTCTTGAAATAACCCCATAAGACTGTAGTTTTGTTTGTCAGCATTTCCCAAACTCTGCACTTGATTTCTAATTTGTGTTGCTACCAGAGAATTATCAATCCAACCAATATTATCCATACCAAGTAACTCCCTTAGAAAATAGAAGAATAGACAGATGATCAAGGTTCCATATTTGAAGGGATGTTTTATGTCCTTTGTTTTTTTTAGGTTCTCCATCAGTTGTTGCCAGAGCAACTCACATAGATCATAATCAATGTTATTCTTAACCATATCATAAGCTGTATATATGGCTGTTGCAAAAATAGAGTTCTCCCTGTTGGAGAAATAGATCTTGTAACCAATGACCTTTGATGCAAATCTCACAGCTGGATCCACGATATCATTTACAGTTAATGCTCTTTTATCAAATTTTGCACCTGTCAGCTGTATTACTATGTTGTTCTTTATAGACTTCAATTCCAAAACCTTTTCGGTAGAACACATGCCAGTAACTGCTTTGATAGCATCCTTTATTATTATATAAGGCTCATCAAGCCGAAAGAACTCGTCATGAATCCTTCTCAGGACATATCTAACCCAAGCATCATTTGAGACCACTAGAAAATCCAACCAAGTATCCAAATGTTTCTCAAATAGAGCACTATATTCTTCTTTCAGCTCAAATTTGTCACCAGTTAGTTCTTTCAGATATTTTTCCCCTAACTTTCCATGATCATATTCATCTAGATTTGCTTGTATGTATGCCCTAACATCTTATGTATACATAACACCATGTAGAATCTCAGAAAATGCACCATCCAGATCAATCTCTAATGATTTAAAGGGGTGCTTCTTGAACTTGGGGTGAGGCCTCTCTGTTATCTCAACTACTTGAGGTGTATACATCTTTACAAATTCAACACAGAAATTTTTTGAGAGAGAACGATAAATACCTTTTGCCTCCATTAGGGTTTCTTTGTTGAATGCTTGAATTTGTTTTGGCTCGCTTCTCAAATCACTTCAGTCACTTGAAAGTTTGAATGTAAAGTGATTTTTATTTCAAATAGATCTGTTATATTCTCTTTTCATCAAGATTTAATCATCATAAATGCTCCATTCAAAAAGTTGTCAAACCCTTTTTCTACTATCCTCAATCGATCAAGATTGCTCCATAATTCACTGCATTAGATTCTTTTCTACCGAAATCTTCTCCAAAAGCTTTGTTTTCTTATTTTGTAGCTTATACCTTCATGTTGGATATCAGCACCACACTTCTGGCTGGGGGGATAAGATTTTACATTTAAGCTCCCCCTAAGCCAGAGCTCCCAATTTACTTCTTGGAGGAAGTACCAGCACCAGAATCTAGTGCAAACTCATCCTTGACCTCATGCACTTCCTTCTTAACCCAAATTTGATTAATTGCCTTCTTGATCTTTGCTAGATCTGCCTTTTGTATTGGTTTCTTCATCTCTGCCTGATTTTTCTTCTTTATGTTCTTGCTTCTGTAGAACCTTGCAATATGTCCAGGCCTATTACAATTGAAGCATACAACATTCCTCTATCCATTGTTCCTTCCATTCATTCTTGATCTGCATTGGTTAGCCTTGTGTCCAAATTTATTGCATTCAAAACAATTCCCATTAAAGGATTGAGTATTCCTTCCATTATTATAGTTGTTCCTTATCTGACTTCTACATTCACCAACTCTATGGCCAAACCTCTTGCATATAAAATAGTTACTTTTGAAAGTTTGAACATTCCTTCTATTGTTGTAACCATTCCTTATCTGACTTCTGCATTCATTAGCTTTATGACCTACTTTATTGCAAGTAAAACACTAACCAAAGAATGATGGAACATTTTGATTTACTCTACTCCTATATTGAGTAGCCTTATGACCAAACTTATTGGATGTATTAACAAAACCATTGAAAGAAGGGTACCTTTGAGCATTTGGTTGCCTGACCAGTGGTCTTCTAGGTTTGTTCCTTTGATTCTAGATCTATTTTCCTTTGTCCTTCTTGATTTCAGTATTCTTTCTTAACCAGTTTTAGAACTTTCACCTTTCTCAAATCCCAATCCTTATTTGTCATCAGTACTCTTTTGACTTGCAATTATTCTATCAAATTGGGCAGCACTCACTCTGAATTTATCTTATGAATCCATGCGTGTGTCAGATCATCTTTTAGATCCACAACTTCTTGTTCAAGCTTGTGCAGTCTTCAATTTTTCTATTCACCAACTGATTTAGGTCTTAATCTTCTTTTTCTCTTTTTACAACTTCCACTTTCAGATCATTCAAGGTGTCATTTGCAGATATCAATTTCTCACTAACCTCCTTATATTTTTCTTTGAACTTCTTCACTTGTTCCCTCAATTTTTTGATGCACTCATTTGTTTCCTTGACATTATCTTTGTGATCCATGTTTTCCAATTTAACCTTTTCAAGATCTTCAAGGGTGAGCTTGAGTTCTTCATTGACAAGCATGCATTCATCTTTAGATTCAGTTGCATCAATTTATTCAGGAGGAGTAGGACATTTTTTACCTGCCATATGTTCAGTCTACAAGATCTTCCTCAAGCTATTAGACTTCTTCTGAGGAACTTGGCTCTGATACCAATTATTGAACACCTAGAGTACTGAGTGGGGGGGGTGAATCAGTACTCTATTAAACCTCTTACTTATGAACCTAGCAATCCATTTACCGCATGCAATAACAAAGCAAGATAAACTTAGAAGAAACAACCACAAACCATCACACATGAACACCAAGATTTTTATGTGGAAAACCCAAAACTGGGAAAAACCATGGTGGAACAATAATGAATTACAATAGAGGCTCACTACCCAAAAGAAGTGCTCACTACAAGAAGGCTCACTGCCTAAAGAAAGAAAAGAAGAAAGGTGGCTCACTGCCAATTTGAACTACTCTAATGACATCTACACATGCATGGTTACAGCTCTAATGAAGCTCAAAACACTATCTTAACACTCTTCATCTTGACTACTCTATTTCGCTGCTCTACTTTTACATTAAGCAAGATCTCTCTTCTTCTGCTCTTGTTGCCTACACTATACTTAACATATCACACACATTCGTATTCGCATCACCTACCTCAAACACCAAATTTGATCCCATATATATATATATCCACAATAATCAAAATCCTCATACTAGGTCAGCCTAATCAGGTGTAGTGTGTAGTCATGCCTTATGTACTCTATCGACCAAATTCATTCATCAAAATTCACAGCGGACCCAAAAAAATCTTGAATCACTTTCTCCTATGTCAGTCTCAACTATTCCACCACTTAGAATCAAGTTCTACACAATAGAACTTACCGCATACAATTTGCACTTATCATGTCAGCCTCCAATACAGACTACCACTGGTTCAATTCAATTGATAGACTACATCTTCCACTGTGGACCACAAGACTTGCTCAAATCCATATCAGAGACTCTTCACATATCATAGATCATACATCTAGAACCACAAAGCAAAATATTCTTTTGTGGAGGAATGCAGACCACAAGAACACATGCTCTGTCATAGTCAAGTTCTGTCAGACCAAGTAGCGATACTTAGGCACCGATAACTATCTTTCCGGTGGAACTCAGAACTTGCAACTCTGGATTTAGATACTTACAAGATATGCAACAGCGGAGGAATGCAGATCAAATCAAATGAGTTTATTTCTCTAAATCACAATGTATTTTGTTTTTCCAGACTTAGTCTGTTTGAGTGTATGCTTCCAATACTTGTCAGGAGCTAAAAAGTTAGATCTAGGATCATCAAAGGTCTGCAAACAACATACTAGAATTGCATTATCTGATCTTCAACTATGGACCAATGTCATCCATTATACTGTTACTCTGTCGCTATCTCTTGTATACTACCAACACTTAGTAAAAAATGATAGTCTTTTTCACTGGACCAAAAACTTTGTCTTAACTTTATTCCTTTCCTTGTTTCTATCAATGGCAACATCTTCAAACATCATACAAAATCATTCACCATCATACCAGCAGTGTCTCTCTCTTAGTGATGTTTGCCAAGTTGCCAACAAAATTAAACTACAATGTTTTACCTAGATTAATGGTACATGCCATTGGCCTCTCCGACCATCACCCAAATGTTATTCCCCTCCATTACTTCTGTAAGATAGAAAAAGAGGGTGTAATCAATTATTAACTAACTAGATCAATCTTTTTTATCAAACATTAGAACATATGTTGACGATGACTTGTACGCATGGTTACAATCCTCAAGAGCGAGCCAAACTGCTTGGGGTTTGTTCTTTTGTTGTAATAGTGGAGATTGATTTGAGAATAGCATGATCTAGGGATTTAAGTGACCTAATTGACAAAACAAACAACTTACATGTGTTACAAGTCGACTCTACATAAGCCAGAAGTAGATTAAGATTAAGCAGAGCAGACAAAGCTTAGGATTTATGGGCTAACGAAGTCTGTGTACAATGATATTTGTTGTTCTTGTCTTCATGTCACCCGTCACGTGTCTGAAACACCTGATTTGGATTTGCACAAATAAAAGAGGGAAAATGGTTGTGATGTATAGGGCCTTGCCTCAATCAAACTCTGTGTTGGTGTTCCCACTTCCACAAGAACAATGATAAGTGTGATAGAGAGTTCGTGCTTATGATGAGCAGAGGCAAAACATGTAATAAAAACTGTAATAATGAAATAGAGTTACCATGAACATGAAACCCTAGGTGGATGTATCTCGCAACATGGCTCCTCCACAAGGAATTGGTGTAGAAGGAAGAAGCTTCCTCGCAGACTTGCAAGGGTTAGTACACACATCAATAATCTTCACAAATAAAGAGCTTGTAGAGAGATATAGATTGTTATATAGGATCATCATAGAGAGAATGCAATGTGAATGAATGAGAGAGACTTGTTTATATATGAATCTCAATTACTTTCTGAGGGCCCAATTGAGTTGAGGCCGACAAGGTGCATCACTTAAGTCAAGAGGTTGACATTCAAATATAATCTTTTGGGGCCAAATTGGCAGGACCCAAGCACTAGATGCTCTAGTCCTTGTGATTTGGGCTCTTTAAATGTCATATGCCAGAGGACTTAGCCTTGTATCTTAGAAAAGTGGTGGAATATGCATATATTAAGTAGAGATGAACATACAAGCTAAAACAGGTGCCAAACCTAATGTGAAATTGTAAGTGTACACAATTTTTAACACTACATTTAGCCCCCACATTAGTGAGGGTATGAATTTATGCTCATATACTCACTAAAGTACAGAGAAGACAAATCTCTTTGCCAAGACATTGAATCCGTAGAATGTTACTAAGTTGAGAGTTGTGCTAGGCCCCAAGCTTAGGATTCTATGAGTCTACAATTCTTAGATAAAGAGGTTAGACATACACATGACACATGGCATAGATCACACATGTACACAAAGCATATATTGAGCATACATGAGGCATACATGGAAAACATGAAGCATACATGGAAGACATGAAGCATACATGGAAACACGAAGCATACATAAAGCATAGATGGAAAACAAAAGCATATAGCAATGAAGTTAGTAAAACTATGTGAGCAAACACATAAGCAAATGAAAGAGAAATTTTGAGTCAGAAAAGTAAAGAGACCTAGGTATGAAAAGTTGTCTCAATACCTTGTGTCATCCCCAAAATAAAACAAAAAATAAAAGAAAACTAAAAATAGAGGAATTCTAAAAAGATATAGAAGAATATAATGAGTCGATCAATTGCTTTAAGGAGAGAAGACATACATATATATGTAGGGAAGCAATCAATATGAACGAAGAAGAGTACATGACTCTGGCATTAACTTGCTTTGTCATTAGGGGTTATGTAAATCAAGATACCTTCATGGATGATGGGCTAGCAAGTTGTGTAATAAGATTAGGTTGTATGAAGCACATAGGCTAGCAAGTTGTGTTATGCTAGGCGGATCATAGACTATACGGATCATAAGCTAGCAAGTTGCGTTATGCTAGGTGACCATATACTACCAATGCCTCTGTGAGCATAAAAAAAAATGCCTCAAGGAGCATATTGATAACCATGCCTCAAGGGGATAAAAAACACCACCATAAAATGTACATCTATAATCCAAAGCTCAGGAGGCATGAATGAATAAGTGTGCATGTATGGATACACATGTGAATAGGGAATATATGCCCCCCTTAAAATATTTGAATGTACAATATGCAAATGTTTTAAGGTAAAGAAGAGGGGAAAGTATAAGAGGAGGGGAGATCCTTATAAATATTGCCTACCCCTTGAACAAGTTGTCCCCCTGCCCCCCAGAGTAAGAGTGAGAACAACCATGAAAAAAAGAATCATGTTTCTATTGAAAAGTGGTAGAGTCTATCACAATGTGATGATAGATGTGGCTTGATGTCATAACTATGGATACTCAATCATAATGATGTAGAGAAAAGAATGTTTATTATGCAAAATGAATAGGGAAAGTGTGAGAACATATGTCATGAAGGTGTTGAATTTTGTGACACAAGGTTTGGCATTCACTAATGGAATGGCCAAGTGCTCGATGATTTACACAGAATGGAACTACTGATTGATCATTTTTTGAAAACTTTTTGTGTTTTGGAGTAGGAAGAGTGATCAAGCAGTCCTTGAGTAGACTCAAAAAATACACTCTTGTTGAGATAGAAGAGAAGAAGTGGGTGGAGTCGGAAGAAACCCTTTATGTTGTGGAGAGAATTGTGATTTTTGAAAAGAAGGAGCCATAGAGATAGTAGACAATGGTGGAGGGGATGTAGACATAGGATAAGGTTAGAAACATAAACCTACTTCAGAAAGGTGTGACTTGTCGGTTTCATAGGAACATTAGCTCATTGTTCCATGCACCCTAAACCATTTCGATTTGTATCTATGTTTAGAAAGAATTTTGAATCCAATCCCATAATGTGTCTCCAAATCAAACAAAGGAGGAGAGGCCACATTATTAGCTTTGTCGAAATGAGAAGTGTAGTGGCATATTGAAAAAGAAGTAGTAGCAAAATTGATATCAGAAGGATCAATCCTTTTGTTAGAATTTGGATCCTTGTTAAATGTGGGAAAGTTAGGGTGAGAAAGGTGAACTTTATATTCACTAGGGCCATGAGGGGTGAAATCTAAAGAGCCTCAATCATCACTGAGACATGTGTTAGAAGAAGAAGGTATATCATCATGAATAGAAGGCGAGGAAGGTGTTTGAGAATTCATTGAAGTAGAAGAAGGTTGAGTGATGCATTTAAAAGAAGGAAAAGACTATGTAGAGTAAATTGAAACCACCTTCATGATCTCAGGTTTAGATTGTGGGATTTTTTACTCTCCAATGAAGGAGGGTGTGAAATCTAGCGAAGCCCAATCATTACTAAAAAATACACTCAAGGGTAGAACTCTATTCTGATCATCACTATTATTAGTAGCAGAGAATAGTGGACCGAATTTTGTTGAAGAAGGAATCAAAGTATTGAGAGATTCTAAAACAAGAGGTTGATACCTGGCTTCTTCTTGTAAACAACTTTCCAAATTTGGGTCACCCTCAACTGTATAGAGTTTGTTATTATACACAAACTTCATTGTACAGTAAAGAGTAGATAGGACTACCCCCATGGCATGAATCCACGGTCTACCAAGAAAATGATTATATGAAAGAGTACCAGGCATGACATGAATAAGCCTAGGAAAAGTCACAGGTCCTACCTCAACAAGTCTAGTGTGATTGTACCTAGCGATTGTTTACTAACATTATTGAAGCCATGAATAGAGAGAGTATCAAGTTTAATGAGAGATGTATCTACACTGATTTTGCGTAAAAGGTCCATGCTACAAACATTAAGACCTGATTCATTATTGATTAGAGTATGCTTTATTCCATTTCTATTAATGATAACCATAATCAAGAGAGGATCATATTATTTTTGAATTTGGAGAGAAGGTATCTCATTTTGCTAAAAGATAATATCCAAACACGTCGCATGCATACAATCTAACAAGTCTGCTACGTGATTCAGTCTAACAAAAGGTGGGATGACTACCTTCTGTGGAGCCTCCTAGAGCATCCCATGGTATGTAGATGAGGTTTGTATTAAATCCTAGAGTGAGATCTTTGTTGGAGTAGCACGAAGCTGCTCGACAAGATCATATTCTCTGCTTGTATGTTGAGAAATATGAGGTGTTGGAGGAAGAAAAGGTTGAGACAATGCAAGAGAAGCTGGAACAGATGTTTTCTTTTTTTGTTTGTTGTTGTGAGTGTTGCATGTGTGAGTAATTGCATGGTAATGAGGTTGTTGCGACACATTTTGAACAAGTTGGTTGTTTTGAGTAAGTGGTTTCACAAAGTTGGGAATGTAACTAAGAGGCCAATGTGGCCTTAGAACACCTTGAATAGAGATCATGGGGTTAGAATGAAGATGTACAACAATTTTTAGAATTGTTTTGATTTGTTTTTGACCAACATCTATCCCTGGGGGATCTGATGTGAGTTTTGACTCTTCATCCACCAATGCCATGTTGCCATAAGGAAGGGCATTGGAATGAAGGGTGGGCAATGTGACATTAAGAAAATTGTCGATGATTGCATCCTTAGTGATGTCCAAGGGGTTTGAACATGCAACCAAAGGAGCAAGGAAAGAGATCTTCACATCGTTAGTGATATCCAAGGTACTTGAACATGCAATCAAAGGAGGAAGAAAAGAGGTCTTCACATCCTTAGTGATATCCAAGCTACTTGAACATGCAACCAAAGGAGGAAGAAAAGAGGTCTTCATATCCTTAGTGATATCCAAGGTACTTGAACATGCAACCAAAGGAGGAAGAAAAGAGGTCTTCACATCCTTAGTGATATCCAAGTTACTTGAACATGCAACTAAAGGAGGAAAATCAATAGGATGAGTCTTGGAATCATCATGGACTATGACATATGTGGTAGAATTATAAGTAGTATGCTCAACATCTACTAATGTTGAAAGGAATCAAGGTATGTAGAAACGCTTCCTACACTGATCTATTAAGGAAAGATTTATGTAAATTTTAACTTTTATAGTTACAGGTTATTAGATGCACATTAACAGAAAGGTAATAATAACATCCAAAATGCAAATACAAAACTCACAACATAAGATATACGTGGGGAAAACCCTTTCAAGTAAAAAACTCCACTCCAAAACTTGCACAATGTATTATCAAATCAAAAGATGATTACAACACAGTTGCAATGCAAGTTCTTTCAGGAGTACACACTGTCGATTCTCATTTGCATCCTGTGACCTTTTATATTCTCTAGTTTCTTATTTATTAAGCCTCTTTTTCGGTTATCCAATGTCAGTTTATCCCTTTCAGCCAATAACAAAATAACTATCGACACCTTTATTAAATATAGGGCATTTTTTGCTTCAAGGGCACTGCCCCCGAGTCCCTAGCCCCCCTAGACCCCTACTGTGGGCTCTGCTCCTAGGCCCCTATTGGGGATAATCCCCCAAACCCCACAGGAGAAGCTCTACCCCCCTGCACTCCCCCATTAATTACTTTGGTGGGGAAACCACAACTGAGAAAGTCACCAAAATTTACAAGGTGCCGACTATGGGATCTTACAACATAGTGCTGAATAAATAAATACAATATTAGAAACTTGCAAGGGTTGAGACAACTTAATTCCCAACATTGTCCCACTTGTCGAACACCTTTCAAGAGCCAATAGAATGAGAGGATTTAACTGTTAGGGGCCGAGAGGCCCATAGACTTTGAACACCATCTGAACTTCTCCATGCTCACAGGTTTTGTCAAGGCATCTGCAACATTCGTTAAAGTGTCGACTTTCTCCAAATTCACCTTCCCATCCTCTACCATGTCACGAACAAAATGGTACCAGACATCATTATGCATTGTCCTCATGTGGAAAGTAGGATTCTTTGCCAAACATATGGCACTCTGACTATTAGAACAAATTATAATCTTCCCTGCATCAAACCCAACATCAAAACATAATCTCTTAAGCCAAATGGCTTCTTTACAAGAATGAGTTGCTACCATGTACTTTTCTTCAGTAGTGGACAAAGTGACCACAGATTGTCGCTTACTCATCCAACTAATAGCACCACCAAACATAGTGAACACATAAGCACTGGTGGATCTCCTGCTGTCAATATCACCTGCCCAATCTGATGTAGGAGCATCCCTAGTTCAAGAGCAATCTTGCATCAACCAAAAACATTTGCATTTCAATTTGTTTGCATTTTAGTTTGTTTCTTTTCATTTTCCAATTGAGTTCAGTCAGTAGCAATTTATGTATTTTGGTCTACATTCTACCATAGTTTCATTTTAGATCTTGTGGAGCTGGACTTAACATCTAGACACATTCATCTACATCATATTAAATTTTTAGAGCATTTGGATCAAGCACTAGAAAGTTGTCGCTATCAAAAGATCGATTGTTTTCTTAGAACAGAGCATCCTTACAGTCTCAGACAAGCACCTAAAGGACAAGACCTGCGGAGCATTTCACAACCTTTAAAGCTTAATGACACATCATTCAATGTTGTTTGGCTCGTGGCCAACCTTTCCTGAGATCTACACATCGTTCCACTCATTTGCGAAGGAGTTCTATTCATTTAGGTCTGACTTATCTGTGTACACAAGTTACAGCTCTTCATTGAAGTTTGTGATCTTCCCTGGCTGATGAGGAGGAGTCTTTGGTTCCGGAGATGATATTTATTGATGTAATAGATGCCTAGGAAAGAAGTTATGATCAATAGGATAAGTTCATAGTTTGGATTCTTGCGAAGGACCTTCAAAGCTATATCTTGTGCATATTCTAATATTTTGTAATCAAGCCTGTGATCCCTAATTATAAGTCCGCATGTTGCCAGCTAATTTGTATTTGAATTCTATGCTATACTAAATGGTTGAAACTGCATTTTTTTATATCTTTGGGTTGTTTCCATTGTGTTACTCTAGTTGCATGGTATGGACTGTTCCCTTTGAGGACACTCCTAACCATGACTGCACCAAGTGGTATCAAAGAGAAAGTTTGAATCTTTGGGAGTGAATTGAGCGAGGTTGGCGAAGAAATTCTTTAAGATCTTGCTGTGGACAGATCGCTAAATCTGAGGCAGGTTACTTGTGTTGCAACCGATCACCGATTGTGAGGTAGTTGTCATCTTATAGCCCGATCACTGAATTTGATGTAGTTTGCACTTGATCCTAGGAAGATGTCGCCGAGGAGAACCCTTGTTGTTGGAACAATGGCTGGTAGGATGGATAAGATGATGGAAATGCTGAAAACAATGAGAATTTGAGTAGATGTTGTCAAGGAAGATAGGTGAAGATGATTGACACCTAGACCTAATGTTGAAAGTGATAATGAAGAAGAATTTCAATTCGCTGATCAAAATGGTGAAACCCTAGGAGATGTAGAAGAAGAAGAATCAAATCAATCCAAGATGTTGTGAGCTATTTCAAATAGTGGGAAGAGACCTAGAGTTGATGTACCTAATTACACTAGCAATTTAAACCCTGAAGAGTTGATTGACTAGATAAATGACATGGAAGAGTGCTTTGAGTATAAAGAAATTAAAGATCCGAAGAAGGTAAAATTTGCAAAGACAAAGTTGAAAGGACATGCTGCTATATGGTGGAAAGAAGTTCAATTGGATAGAAACATAAGAGGAAGAGAAAAGATTACAAAATGGGACAGAATGATGACAAAATTGGAGAATCTATTTATACCTATTGACTATGAGTTGGAACTATTAAAGAGACTGCAAAACCTGAGACAAAAGGAGAAATATGTGGAGTATACTGAAGAATTTCATAAGATGATCATAAGGATAGGACATAGTGAAGCAAGCAAGGAGAAAGTGGCTAGATACATCAATGGACTGAGATTGAACATTCAAGAAGAACTGAGTTTGGTGAGGATGACAACACTGGAAGAAGCATATCAATTTACCCTGAAAGTTGAAGAGAAGTTGAATAAGAGACATGATCAGAGACAGAGAAGTAGAGGAGGTAAATTTCAAAGAGGTAGAACATTTTTTGGAGGAGAAAGATCATTTGTGGAGTAGAATGGACAAGAGAACACATTCAAGAAGGATGACAGAGATAATAATGCATATCGGAGAGATGACATAAATTTCTACCACAGAGGAAACCCTAGTCCATACCAGAATGAAGGATACAGAAGAGAAGGAAGAGGACCTGATATGAGAACATTCAGAGGAACTTGTTTCAAGTGTGGAGGTGAAGGACATAGATCATTTGAATGTAATCAAGGGAGTACAAGTAAGAGGACAGAGAATAGTGGAAGAGCAACCTATGTAGAGGAAGAACCTGTTGAACTAGGTGACCCCTGTTCAATTGGTAAACCTAAGAAAGGAGAATCACTTGTGATGAGGAGAGAACTATTTCAAGCAGAGACAAATGAGGAACCACCACAGGGGAAAATCTTGTTCATAACCAGATGCAAATCAGGAGGTAAATGTTGTAAAGTTGTAATTGACAGTGGTAGTTCTTATAACCTAGTTTCAGAAGAGATGGTGACTAAGATGAAGTTGGAAAGATTGAAACACCCTAAGCCCTATCAGAGAGCATGTATTTAGGATGATCATAAGGTATTGGTGAGTGAACAATGTTTGGTGAAATTTCATATTGAATCATATCATGATGAAGTATTGTGTGATATTATGGCTATGGATGTATGTCATATTTTGTTGGGTAGACCTTGGCAGTATGATAGGTGTTGGTTTACAAATTTGTCATTCAACTCTATATTCTTTCGCCCAAACAATGACAAATGTAACGACAGTTGATCCAGTTACAATAGTATTTTATAACTAACTCTCTAGTTATTTTACAAGGTGGTAGATACATTCGAATGATACACAATGAATCAAACTATATGTTGCTTTCAACCAGAAAGATTTGAAAGGAGATTTCATACAACCACAATAATAATAATCTAAAGAAGTTCAAATACTTCGAATGATAACCCATAAGAAAGAATTTAAATTCCCATCACCATGACATATTCATTCAAAGATAAACATTCACAGTAATGAAGCCACCGAACATCTAATTTCCCAATATAAATAAAGATAACCAATGGCAATGCATTCAACATAGGAAGAATGATAATTCAAACACCACAGCACAAAGACTATATCTGCTTGAACATCCAACAGTATATCTCTTTCTATATTGAAGAAAACTAAAATTAAAACATATATGAGAAAATCAAAGTTTGCCCAAAAAGAAGATCCCATACTATGTCCCGCATAACATATTTATAATGTCCACATCGTAACTATCTTTTGAAAGGAGAATGGTTTCTTGAAGACAATTGTTTTAAAATAATAAAGTTTTAGAAAAGTCTTTAAGCCAAATATCAAGAAATGCATAAAAGAAATAAAAGCTAATTTGCCACCCCTTCACCTTCCTTCGGGTCCTCAACGCTTTCCATGCCTTGATTCTCTACCATCTTCTCTTGTACCTTAATTTTTAACTCGTACTCCCGATACTTGGTTATAATAGTAGTGATACTCTTGCTTCCTAGAGTTGTGGTAATTTGCAACCTGGTTCTGGATCTGAGAGTTCTTTTAAAGAATATCTTTAGCTTCTTTCATGATTCCTTGGGATCCCGCAAGTTCTCTCCAAACTCATCTAAAATGTTTACATCCAATGTATTGCAATCATTCTGAATACGAATCGTTATATCAAGATAATCACGTAGGGCTTTGTTAATCTGTTCAATGAGATTATCATACATACTTAATTTCTATTCCAATGAATCAGCCCAGGATGGATCAATCTCACGGGGATCACTGGCCAAATTTTCTTTTAGAAGAGTTAGAGAATCCATAGCAACTAATTTAGAAATTTCTTTTGAAAGAATATAAGTACTACCCTGCTCTTTCCTTATCTTTTGCAGCTCACTGACTAACTCTTTTCTTTTATTATGTACTTGAGTGTAACACTGTGTTGCCCTGGTCAAGAAAAACAAAATTTCACAAGACAATTTCTCTACCCACTCAGTGACAGCTTTAGCAAAATTTAGATTCTTTTTAATTTGTTGCACAGTATTTGCATCCACTTCTACTACTTCTGAGCTAGATGCATCTTGAGATGTGGGCGTCACAATGGATTGAATAAACCTACTTAAAGACAAAACCTGAGATTGAAGTTTTATATTTTCTTTCTTTTCCTCCTTAGCTCTCTTAATCAAGGCACCTACTAAGAAGTTGGCATGATAAGCCTCTCCCTCCAGAGTAGAAGGACCTAAGTCTATGTGACTTATCTTGTAATCCACTTTAGTTATCTCATCTTCATTTAGGTCCTTGACCGGATCAGTAATTTCTAACATCTGATGTCCTGTGGTAGCATCATTCACCATTCTAGACATCCTTTTGGCCTTTTTAGGTAGCTTGGAAGTAGTTTGCAACAACTTGGCAACTATATCCACCTCAACTGCTATTGTGGGTACAGTCTTTCTCTTTTTATCCAAAACTTTATTTAACCATCCTAGTGAAGATGACACCATATCAGCATTCACATTGCTTGAAGCAGCCTTGACTTGACTATTAATAGGAACAGAAATGGATACTTCTTCAGTGATAGGACAGGAAGGAATTTCCATGAATGGTAGGAATGAACTATCATCAACAATTTGTTCAAAAATAGAATCAGAGACTACAGGTATAGGTTTAACTGGGGTATTTTTCTTTTTTGGGTTAGGCAAGGGTAAACCATCTGATTCACAGGCATATTTTAACTTCAGAATCTCCTCTGGCCTTTCTCCTTCACCTCCAGATTGTGAATTAGAGTTAGACTGCAACATCTCTTGCCTCCCATAAGAGATATGAACACCAGAACTTTGTGTGGGCCTCTACTCATTAGTTCTGGAACTTCCTTGCTCATGAGGAGAACTAGCACATCCATGCCACCTCCCAGCTAACCAATCCCCAGTTCTTTTTATTACAACAGCAGAATGAACTCTCAAATCCACAAACTCCTTCTCTGACCAATTAATGCGAGGAAGGGGCTTAGTGACCAGGTTTTGATATTGTTCATCAATTATTTCAGAATTTTCTTCCACTCCATATGAGATATATATAGAAAGACTAAAAACCTGAATCTGACTCAAGGTGAGTCTCATGCAATTCCTTCTCTAGACCTCCCAGTCGTCTATACAATCCTCCCAGAAATCTTCCAAGCTTGGACGATGTTCATAAGAACCAAAGCCATGGAAATTTTGTTTCACATAATTCTTACTATCAAAACTGGGTCTCATTGACAAAGAATGTAAATTAAACTCAGCCAAAACATGTTCTGCTCCTTTAGCAACATCATTTGTTTTACATGAGTAGGAAGACAACTTTAGTGGGAAATCATACCCTTCCTTTCTCATGTTTCAGTATTTAACATTCACCACAGACATTTGTTTACAAATCTCCATAAAAATGACAAAATCACTAGGGTACCTAGGCAATTTTGTTGGGGCATTTTCATAACCCCCCACCCTCAGATAGGTGAACCTATCAAACTAAAGGTAGAAACTTCTAAATTCCATGATTAAGGAAGTGACTTTTGGTGAAATTCTCAGCTCAGGGTTATCATCCAACTTTCTTACTATAAACATTAGAAAGGCATCATTCACACGACGGTAATCTTTCATTCCTACATCTCTCTTAAGCTGAGGGAAATAACTATACACAGGTGTGCTTGGAGTTAAAGACCCATGTGGTCTCAACCCAGCCCAAACAACCTCTTGACTGGCTAAAATATATACCAGGTATGAGCACATGTGAAAGGTTAAAGTCTTCTGGAAATTAACTAGTTGCTCATTCAAATGAAAACTAATGATTTCAGCCCAATTTATAAACTTATCTTCACTGCATATCAACAAAATGAAACAACACATCCAATTTTCAAAAGAATCCGTGTTCTCACTTCCCACTACATGATGTAGTAAAGTAATAATATCTAAAATTTCATCTTTGAAATGTGCTCTTTTTAGCTTTTGGGGCAACTGAGACTTACCTCTTTTTTCAAACTTTAACCAGTTTTGTACGATGGAATTTTTATTCCAGTCCTCATTTACTCGAAAAAATTCCACTCCAATAGCCATAGACATCTCTTCAAACTCCTACCTCTCTGGGATTCTTAATGCATGAGTTACCGTTTCTGGATCAATCTTTCCTACCACCGTCCCATCTCTAGCTCTAATTTTGAGAGCTTCAGGAATGTATCTGATTGCACAAGCCACAACCAAATCTTCACTCTACACAGAGATAGGAAAGCCCCCTGCATGTGCTAAACCACTCTATGATATCTTCTCTGCAAAAGGTGACTTATCCTCTTTCTGCAATCGAGACCAGAATTCTTCCAAGTCAATATGACCAAGCTTGGTATCGCTTATGTTAGACCAACTGCTTTCAATCCTAGAATTATGAGGAGCTCCCTGATATTTGAATTTCATCACCATTGCTAGATGCAAAGCACAAAATGACTAAGTACTAGAAAAGCAATGGCACAGTATAGGAGTAATGGTAGCTGCATCACTTAGAGAAAAATCTATAGTTAAGAGCAATTAAGTACACTGGAGGAATGCCATGATGTGTTTTAAATGTGGAGATGAGGTGGCATTAAATTCGCGCCTTGAGAAAATAACCCTGAGATTTGCTCATTCTCTGAAAATATTAAAAAGACATTTGCTTCGCGTAAAGTACCCATCATTATGAGCCTTGAAAATTGGCCCACCACCTTCTATGTCGTGGAGTCGCTAGTTTTTGAAAGCTTAGAACCTCAAGTCAGGGATTTCAAAGTTTCAGAAATCTTTGACTTGGCAACTACAAAGACCACCACCAGACGAAAGACTTAACAACACAGTGCATGGTTGGGGAGTCGGCAGGTTCAGTAACTTCAGAACTGTGCGACAATGGTTATGAACTTTGAAAGATTAGCGACTAGGTTAGGAAAACCTTAGCACACGTGACTCTTAAGAGTTTTCAAAGGTAACAAAGGGGAACACAAAACCTTTGGACTTAGAAAAATAATGGATAAAATATGAGAATAGGCAATGAAAAATACAAGACCTAGAAACAGATATAAGGGGTAACAATAGGAAAGATATACATGATGGGAGAAAGAATACATACACTATAACATCAAATGGAAAAAGAATTACCTTGATTCCTTTGGAAGATGATCCTAGGAGTGAAGTATGTGGAAATGCTAGAATTTGTTTGGTAGATGGAAGAAAATTTCTAGATGGTTTGAGACATGAGAATATGTGTTATGCCTTGATCCCTAAGAAACCTGAAACATTGAAGAAGGAGATTGAAGAATCACAACTGGAGGAGATAACTGAATTTCTGACAGAGTATGAAGAGATCATTTCATACAATGTACCTGAAGGATTGCCACCAATCAAAAGTATCAGTCATCACATGGATCTTATACCGGGAGCTAGTTTGCCTAACAAAGTAGCACATAGAATGACACCGATAGAGAATGAAGAATTGAATAGGCAGATACAAGAGTTATTGCATAAAGGTTTGATCAGAGAAAGTTTGAGTCCTTGTGCAATACCTGCAGTGCTAGCACCAAAGAAAGACAATGAATGGAGAATGTGTACAAACTCTAGAGCAATAAACAAGATCACAGTTAAGTTTAAATTTCCTTTACCTAGGATGGATGATATCATGGATTTTTTGAGTAGAGAAAAATAATTCACAAAGATAGATTTGAAGAATGGATACCATCATATCAGAATCAGAGAAGGAGATGAATGGAAGACTGCTTTCAAGACAAATGAAGGATTGTATGAATGGTTAGTAATGCCTTTTGGATTGACAAATGCACCAAGAACTTTCATGAGATTGATGAATGAAGTTCTGAAGAAATTCTTGGGTAAGTTTGTTATTGTATATTTGGATGATATTTTGATTTTCACTAAGACAAAGGAAGAACATTTGTAGCACCATAGACAAGTATTGCAGAGACTGAGAGAGGAGAAATTGTTGATAATCAGGAAGTGTAGTTTCATGAAGAAAAAATTGGTATACTTGGGATTTGTGATTTCTATGGAAGGATTGAAGATGGACCCTGAGAAAATGAGAGCAATTGTTGAATGGCCTACACCAGAGAGCATTGGAGAAGTTAGATCATTTCATGGATTAGTTAGTTTCTACCAAAAGTTCACTAGGAATTTTAGTTCAATTTGTAACCCTATGACTGAGACAATGAGAGGTGATAGAAAAGATTTCAAGTGGACATCAGGAGAAGATAAAAGTTTTGAGTTGTTAAAGTAGAAGGTGATAGAGCAACCTATTTTGGCATTACCAGATTTCAATAAGGTATTTTAAGTAGATTGTGATGCAAGTGGGAATGCAATTGGAGAAGTATTAAGTCAAGAAGGTAGATCTATAGCATATTTCAATGAAAAGTTGAATAATGCAAGGAGAAGATATTTAGTTTATGATCAAGAGTTCTATGCCATAATTCAAGCCTTGAAGAAGTGGAGACATTACTTGTTGCCTAAGGAGTTTGTGTTGTATACAGATCATCAAGTTTTGCAATATTTGAACAGCCAAGGTAAGTTGAATTAGAGACATATGAGATGGGTAGAGTTCATGTAGAGTTATACTTTTGTGTTGAAGCATAGGAGTGGAAAATCAAACAAAGTTGTAGATGCATTAAGTAGAAGAAGAAATTTGTTGACAGAGATGAGAGTTGAAGTGTTGGGATTTGATGAATTGAAGAACATGTATGAGGAAGATCTGGATTTTGCAAAACCTTAGAAAGAATGCAAGGAACTTGTTGTGACAGATAGGAGTAAGTGGCTAGATTATTTCATTCAAAAAGATATGTTGTTCAGAGGAAATTAGTTATGCATACCTAGAAGTTAAATGAGAGATAACTTTATCAAAGAGAAACATAGTGGTGGATTGGTAGGACATTTTGGCATTGGTAAGACAGTGGCTTTTGTGAGTGAAAACTACTTTTGGCCTCAGATACATAAGGATGTTAGGAAATTTTTGCAGAGTTGTAGAGTTTGTCAAGTTGCAAAAGGGAGTAGTCAGAATACTAGATTGTATAAATGTTTGACAGTACCAGAGAGACCTTGGGAAGACATAAGTATGGATTTTGTAATGGGATTGTTGAAGACACAGAGAGGACATGATTAAATATTTGTAGTGGTGGATAGATTTTCAAAGATGACACATTTCATACCTTCTAAGAAGACAACTAATGCAATGCATGTAGCTAACCTATTTTTCAAGGAGATTGTGAGATTCCATGGATTACCTAAGAGTAGAATTTCAAACAGATATACCAAATTTCTTGGATACTTCTAGAAGACAATTTGGAAGAAGATGAAGATAGATTTGAAATTCAGTTCAGCATTTCATCCATAGACCGATGGACAAATAGAGGTAGTAAATAGGAGTTTGGGAAACTTGTTGAGATGTTTGGTTGGAGAGATGGCAGGAAGTTGGGATTTGATTCTTTCACAAGCATAGTTTGCATACAATAATCCAGTGAATAGGAGTACTAGAAGAACACCTTTTGAGATTGTTACCGAAGTAAACCTTAGAGGAGTAGCAGAAATTAGAGATATCTATATGGAAGATAAGAGAAGTACATAAGCAGAGGAATTTGTAGGACACATGGAGTCAGTGCATAATCAGGTGAAGAAGCATTTGGAGGAGATGAACATCAAGTATAAAGAACAAGCAGATGAGAAGAGGAGACCTAAGGAATTTGTAGTTGGAGATGAAGTGATGGCATACTTGAGAAAAGAAAGATTTCTAGTGGGAACATATAACAAGTTGAAGATGAAGAAGTTTGGACCTTGTAGGATACTCAGGAAATTTGATTCAAGAAGTGCATATCAAGTGGAGCTACTAGAGACATTGGGTATATCACCTATTTTCAACATTGTAGACCTATACTAGTATCATGAAGCAGAGTTCAATGACAACATCGCAGAAGACTTGAAGAAGCAGTTACCACAACAAGCATTGGAGCAGATTGAAGACATTTTGGACAGTAGAGTTAGATGTAGCACTAGAGGAAGACAATATAAAGAATACCTTGTGAAGTGGAAAGGCAGACCAGAAGAAGATTCATCATACATTTCTCAGGCTTAGGTAGACCATCTTGGTTTCCCTCTAGCCCCAAAAAAGTGATGGACTCACTTTTTCAATAACCCCAGATGTCTGATGTAGGAGCATCCCTAGTTCAAGAGCAATCTTGCATCAACCAAAAATATTTGCATTTCAGTTTGTTTCCTTTCATTTTCCAATTCAGTTCATGCAGTTCAGTTAGTAGCAATTTATGTATTTTGGTCCGCATTCTACCGTAATTGCATTTCAGATCTTGCGGAGCTGGACTTAACATCTAGACACATTTATCTACATCATATCTAATTTTCAGAGCATTTGGATCAAGCATCAGAAATTTATCGCTATTAGAAGATGGATTATTTTCTTAGAACAGAGCATCCTAACAGTCTCAGACAAACAGCTAAAGGAGAAGACTTCTGGAGTATTTCACAAGCTTTGAAGCTTAATGACACATCATTCAATGTTTTTTGGCTCGTGGCTAACCTTCCCTAAGATCCGCACATTGTTCCACTCATTTGTAGAGGAGTTCTATTCATTTAGGTCCAACCTATCCGTGTACAAATGTTACAACTCTTCATTGGAGTTTGTGATCTTCCTTGGCTGACGCAGAGGAGTCTTTGGTTCTAAAGATGATATATATTGATGTAATATATGACTAGGAAAGTAGTTATGATCAATAGCATAAGTTCATAGTTTGGATTCTTGCGAAGGAGCTTCGAAGCTATATCTTGTGCATATTTTGATATTCTATAATTAGGCATGTGAGCCCTAATTGTAAGCCTGCATGTTGTCGGCCAATTTGTATTTGAATTCTATGATATACTAAATGGTTGAAACTGCATTTGTTTTATATCTTTGATTTGTTTCTATTGTGTTACTCTAGTTGCACGGTCTGGACTGTTCTCTTTGAGGACCCTCCTAATCATGACGGCACCACAATATGAATCCACAAATCCTTGAATATAAAGTGAATTCCAATCCCTTGTAGGATAACCATGATAACATATGGAATACTCAAAAGTACCCTGCAAATATCTAAACACTCTCTTCACTGCATCCTAATGTACCTGTCTAGGATTAGCCATAAATCGATTGAGGACTCCCACTACTTGGGCAATGTCTAGTCTTGTACAGACCATAGCATACATCAAGTTGCCAACTGCACTAGCATAAGGAATTCTAATCATATCCTCCATCTCTAAGGGAAATTTCAGGCAATCTACAACAGATAACTTTGTCCCCATTATAACAGGAACAATCAAAGGTCTGCAATCTACCATGTTGAATCTCTCCAACATAGTGTTAACATACTTACTCTGGCCTAACCAAAGTTTTATGTTTTCTCTATTGCTTCTGATCTCCATCCCTAGAATGTATCGAGTTGCCCCTAGATTTTTCATCTCAAACTGTGCTGACAACTGAGACTTCAAATCAGAAATCAAACTTTAACCATTCCCAATGAGTAACATATCATCAACATACGACACAATAATGAGAATGCGATCATTGTCAAACTTGTAATAAACACAATGATCTAATTTTGATATCAAAAATCTAATACTCAACACAAAGGCATCAAACTTATGGTACCACATCCTAGGAGACTATTTTAAAGTATACAAAGACTTTTTCAACTTGCAAACTAGATTTTATTTACCTTTCACCACGTAGGGCTTTGGCTGTGACATATAGATTTCCTCCTCCAAGTCACCATGAAAGAATGTTGTCTTCATATCCATTTGTTCCACTTCTAGATCATATGTTGTTGCAAGAGGTAACAGAAACTGAATGGATGTTAGCTTTGCAAAGGGAGAAAAAATATCACCATAGTCAATTCCCTCTACCTAAGAATACCCCTTCGCAACCAATCTAGCCTTATATTTCTCAACACTGCCATCTGCACCAAATTTCTTTTTGAACACCTATTTGCATCCAACAAGTTTTCATCCTTCAGGCAAAGGCACCAAGTCCCAAGTATTATTCTTTCCCAAAGAAGCCATCTCCTCTTCCATGGCCTCCTTCCAAGAACCCGAATCTTCCATACCCATAGCCTTTTTCACAGTTCTAGGCTCATTAGTGTTAGAAATCAAAGAAAAAATACAACTGGAATCATGCAATGAATAACCAAACCTATCAAGTTGCCATCTTATCCATGTGGACCTCCTCAAAGATTGAGGTTGAGATTCTTCATCTTCTTTTGAACTTTCAGAGCTACTAGAGCTCTCCTCATTATCAGGTCCAATAGATGTTTTTGGTTCAACTTTCTCAGGCGTGGAAGGAAGTTGAACATCCTCTTTCTGTTAGAAATTTGTAGGTCAAATAAAACCAATTCCATATAACCCAATAGGAGAATAAGATGTAGAAATAACCATAATGCAAAGATCAAATGAACAATCAACAAGATAACACAAGATATAGCCTAGGAAAACCCTCAAGAGAGAAAACCCTAGCCTCTGAAAGATTCCACACTCATATGTATTATTCAGTAATAAAGATATTACAATACATGCCATGAGTCTCCATGAATATCTTTGAACCATCAAGCACCTCCAATGCATCCTCCATGTATACAAGCAAGAATCCACACATCACTTGCCATGCTTCACAATATACACTTACAAGAGAGAGCTCAATACAATGACCACCTCTCACAAACCTCCAATCCACCTACAATGAAATAGCCAATCCACCCAAACCACTAACCATGTGCATGCTTTTATAGACCAAGCTCATACAAATACAACTTGTAGTATTGGATAAAACCATGTGTTCCAAAACCAAGGATACACAAAACCATTGACCAACTTATTTAATGTTGGTACTACATTTTTTCCCAACAATTAAATAATACAAATACAACATTATCTCAATGTTACATACAACATTTACAAGTGGCATCCAAATAAATATCTAATGTGATTAAACACATCAATTAAGATGCACCACAAATAAATATTTATTTTACATGAATAAAATAATACAATATTATGCAAGGTGTACAACATCTATTTCCCAACACTTTCTTCTCTTCTTTCTCTGGCTACAAGACAATAGAAGAAGGATTGAGCTCTTTGAAGGTCATATTTCTTCTATACAAAACTCTCTCAACCACTGTATCCCAAAGCTTGTACCCTTTCACACCGATGCCATAACCAATGAAGATACACTTCATAGCCTTGTTCTCTAACTTAGACCTCTTCTCCTTAGGCATGTGTGCATATGCCTCACAACCAAATACTCAAATGTGTCTCAATGAAGGCTTTTTACTAGACCACACCTCCATAGGTATCTTATCAACAAGTGTTGATGTAGAAGACCTGTTAACCAGGTAACAAGTGGTAGAAACAACTTCATCCAGAAGTTTTGTTCAAGGTCAGCTCCACTTAGCATACTCCTTGCCCTCTCCATCAATGTTCTATTAATCCTCTCTACAACTCCATTTTACCGAGGGGTATACTGAGTTGTCTTGTGCCTCTCAATCACATTTTCTTTATAGAACTTGTCAAAATCTACTGAACAATGCTCACCACCATTATCAGTCCTCAAACACTTAATCTTTATATCCTTCTAATTCTCTACAAGAGCTTTGAACTCTTTGAATCTATAATTAAAGACTTCATATTTACTTCTAAGGAAATACACCCATGTCCTTCTACTATAATCATTAATGAATGAAACACAGTAAATAGATTTTGAAATCGAAGGAACATTAATTGGACCAAACACATTAGAATAAATCAAGTCCAACACCTTAGAAGATTTGTGAGAATTAGAATAAAATTGAACATGGTTTTGTTTGCTATAAATGCACAAAAATTGAACTTAAGATTACAATCATTCATACCTTCAAAGAGGTTTTACTTTTTAGGGTCCTCAAACCCTTTTCACCAATGTGACCAAGCCTTTGGTGCCATAACATTGTCTTCTTAGCTGGAAGTTTCATCTCCATAGAATGAGCACCCTTAGGTACCTAGAAAGAACAACCATCAGAAGTAGACGCAACAATCCTCTTTGTTGCTAGTTGCAATGGTGAGGATGAAGACTCTAAATTTCTCTTCTTTGAAATAGAGGCACTATTGCACTAAACTACGCATGCATCAAGCTAAAATAGAGTGCCAATCTGAACACCCTTAGCTAATACCATAGATCATGTACTCATCTTACATCCCCCATTCAAGAAAACAACCTACACACACATCATTCAACTTACTTATAGAAAGAAGGTTTCATGCCAAACCAAGGATATGTAGAACACCATTGATCCCTTTCACTCGTCCATCAAGGAATCAAATCAACACTCTTCCATGGACAACAATCTTTAGGTGAGGGTCATCATCCAAGTACACCTTCCCACCATCATATTCTTCATACTTTGAAAACTAATCCTGATGAGAGGTCGTGTGAAAAGATGTACCAGAGTCAATAAGCCACACATCTTGATGCAGGAGCATCCAGAGGTGTAAGGGCAATCTTGCATCACCCAAAAAGAAGTTAATTCAAAACTATTGTAGTTGTTCTCATTTCTTCCCATAATTAGTGTTTTTGGTTCCATAATATCCAGAATAATAATGTAGGACTTTCAGTTTTTCCAAAACTGCTAAAAATAGCGACTTGCCTATTTAGGAAAGTGTACCTGCTATTTTTAGAAAGTTTGCATTTGGGCACGTAATGAAGAAAAAACTTCCAAAAAGTTACATAACGGAAATACAAGACCTTTGGCGAAGGAATCAGGCAAAGATCATTTGTGAGCTGAAAGATATTAAAGTTTTTGTTTTCTGAAAAGCCCCTGAAAATTTCTGGAACAAGATATGAGGCACTAAAACTTCCAATAACATCCCAAAAATTTGACAGAAATCTATTTACGAATTCCAGGGTGATAGTTCACATCGCGAGCTTTCCAGCGCTTAAAACAGTTCGTCAATCGGACACCCGGATCAAAAGTTATGCTTCCCGGAAGTTGACCTACTTTTGGAGGGAGTTGCAAATTTTGAAATTTGGCTAGAGGCCACCAAAAAGTGCTATTTATGACTATTTTAGGAACCCTGGGTAGTAGTAGAGTGAAGGGGGCCAGTGTAGAGTCAAGAATAGGTGGGAAAATAGAAACCCTAGCTAATTTTGGGGTTATAGAAGGCTAAAGATTCAAGAGTCTTGAGGTTGGGAAAGTTGTAATGTGTTGCAGCCAGTAGAGGATTCCTCCTCTGATTGTAATTGAGCTTCTGTAATGTAATGAGTTGCCCAGTTCAATAAAAGAAAGTTCTATTTGCTGTGTTCAATATATGTTATTGTGTGTTTTGTGATTTACCCCCTGCATCACATCTTCAGACGCATGTGTTTCCAAGGCAACAAAAAACACTTCTCCTTCATCATGAGAGGACTTGTCAAAGTCTAAATCATGGTTCTTCTTCTTTTTCTTCTTCTCCTCCTTGCACTCCTTGTGGAAATGACCAAGTTTGTCGTAATTCCAACACAAGGCCTTAGACTTTCTAGGAGACTTGGATCTCCCAATGGATTTGGATCTTCCTTTTTCTTCTTTCTTATTGTCCTTTTTCTTTTCCTTCTCTTTAAGTCTACCACGAACCACAAGAGCCTCCTTAGCCTGTTTGGAAGACTTTCTCTGCATCTCTTCAAACAACAGCAAAGAAACCACTTCATCCATCTTGAAGGTGGCAGTGGTACTCCCAATGGCCATGACAAGGTGGTCCCATGAATCTAGTAAGGAACATAGTAATGTCATACAATGATCCTCCTCCTCCATCTTTACACCTATAATGTTAGACATGAAGAGAACTTGTGTCTCAAATTACTACTTGAACCTCTTAGTTGAAGCTATGTTTTGAATCTCTTTGTTGAACCTTTCTAGAGTTCATTTGGTAGGTTCAATGAATTTTTAGTTCAACTGTTCCTTGGTTCATTGGTCTGAGGATATGCGATGTCGGCATCGCTGTGACGAAGCACTATCGGCAGGACCGTGTTGAAGACCATTGGCATCGGTGAGACAAGGGCCGTCGGAATAAGCATCGAAGGTTTGTCCGATGCTGAGTGTCACCCCGATGGAAGCATTCAACCGTCGGCAAGACAAGGCCTATCGGCCAAACTTTGTGGAGTTACTCCGACAGGAGTAGTCACTCCGATGGCGTATGTCTATCGGCAAGAGAATACCCGTCGGCTAAAGGTGTTGGGCCGATGTACTGCGGACTGATGAAAGTCTTATTGGTATCGGTGAGACAAACCTCTGTCGGAGCGAGGGCTAGATCTTTTGCCGATGGAGAATGTCATACCGATGGT
This sequence comes from Cunninghamia lanceolata, assembly GCA_027924645.1. Lineage (NCBI taxonomy): Eukaryota > Viridiplantae > Streptophyta > Pinopsida > Cupressales > Cupressaceae > Cunninghamia > Cunninghamia lanceolata. Next base: position 29,722,287 of record BSBN01000021.1, read on the forward strand.
AACCTTGGTGATCGGGGAGACAATGCTCATCGGTGGGAGGTGAAGTCTGAGGGCCGATGGGAGTTGTTATGCCGATGGACTTGGAGGCTTGGTATTGTCGGCAACAAAATTGCTGACAATACTCTTTCGCCTGTTGGCGGTTATAAACTGCAAAGTCCTTTGCGACTTGGTACATGTGGGACTAAACGCCTCACTGAAATGTGAACCGTTGCGACGGTTAGATGGCAGCGACGTATGAGGAATTTGTTCTATCAGTTAGAGCAGAAGTCTGTAACGACTCTTGTTCTTGCAGATTGGAAATAGAATGATATGTCTATAGGTGTCGTTGGTATTATGATGAAGCGACTTGAATAAAGGTTCGTTCTGTAAATGTACAGGGAGGTGAACTGTGTATGATGTCGAGAATCAAACACCAGAGCAAGAAGCTGAGTTCTTTATTGTAACTGTATATCTTACTGTAATAAAGATTGTTTTCTTGTGGTGGTGGGTTTTTTACCCGTAAGGGTTTTCCCACGTAATTCTGTGTGTCTGTGTTCTAAATATTGTCTATTTTGGTTTCTCTTGTGTATTCATCTGTGTTATTGTAATTTTCAAAAGTGACTGGTCTACATTGTCCCCTGGGAATTAACATTAGGGAAGCTGTTTTCCGCACCTGTGCTTTCCTTACAAGTGGTATCAGAGCCTGGCCCGTTGTGTTATCCTTGTCGGTAGTTTGGGTTTTTTGTGTTCATTCTGTTGTGTGGGAGTTCTGTAGAAAGTTATTTTTTAAAATTAAATAGAGATGGCAAGTACATCAGACAAAATAGACATTGAGAAATTCAATGGCACAAACTTTGAGTTGTGGAAACTTAAAGTTGAAGACATGTTAGTCTATAGAGATCTTTGGGTTGCTGTGTCTGGAGTTCAACCTACAGGCATGAAACAAGAAGATTGGGAATTGATATGCAGAAAAGCCAAAGGACTGATAAGACTGAGTTTATCTGACTCTGTTCTATTGAACATCCATGAGGAGAAATCTGCAAGTGATTTGTGGAAAAAGTTGAATAATATTTATCAGGGCAAGTCCTTGGTAAATAAACTTTTCCTCAGAAAGAAATTGTATTCTTTGAAGATGGATGAAGGTGCATCTGTAGCAGAACATCTGAGTGCATTCAATACGATTGTTGCTCAGTTGACATCTATAGGTGTAAAAATAGAAGAGGAAGATCGCTGTATGCTTCTGTTATGTTCCTTACCTGACTCGTGGGACCATCTGGTGATGGCTATTGGAAGTACAACAACTACGTTTTCTCAGGAAACTATTGTTGCCTCTTTGTTGTCTGAAGAGATGCGGAGGAAATCTTCTGGAATGGCCAAAGAGGCTCTGTCAGTTCGTGGTAGATCAAAGGAAAGAGGCAAGAAGAAGGACAAGAAGTCTAAGTCCAAATCAGAGGGGAAATCAAAATCTCCTGGCAAGAAGTCCAAGGTGAAGTGCTGGAATTGTGGACAGAAAGGTCATGTCAAGAAAGACTGCAAAGAGGAGAAAAAGAAGAAGAAGAACTTCTCTGACTCTGAGTCTTCACACAGTGATGCTGATGCTTTCATTGCTGCTCTGGCAACACCTGCTTCTGAAGATGTTTGGCTGATTGATTCAGGAGCATCCTTTCATATGACATCTCATAGAGAGTGGTTCACAAAGTATGAACCCTATGCTGGTGGCAAGGTGTTCCTGGCTAGTGATTCAACACTGGAAATTGTTGGCCGAGGTCGAGTCAGAATCCAGTTCCCGGATGGCAGAATAAAAGGAATGAATGAAGTTCTTCATATACCAGGTCTGGCTCGAAATTTACTTTCTGTTAGTAAACTTAATGATGTTGGAGTGCAAGTTACTTTTGTGAATGGTGGCTGTAAGATGACTAGAGGTTCTATTGTTCTAGCAAAAGGTGAACGCATTGGAACTCTGTATAGGTTAGATGCTAAACCAGTGTGCTGTAATAATGTCTCTGCAAAATCTGAAAAGGCTACTATTTTAACACATGACGTAAATTCTATGGAAGTTAAACTTCCTGCAGAGAAAACAATGCTCTGGCATCATAGACTTGGTCACATAGGTGAGAAAGGTTTAAAAACCTTGAAAAACAAAAATCTGGTAGATGGGCTGATTGATTGTAATCTGGAGTTCGATTTCTGCGAACATTGTATATATGGAAAGCAAAACCGTGTTTCATTTTACTCTAGTTCTCATAAGTCTTCTGGTGTTCTGGACTATGTGCATTCTGATGTTTTTGGTCCAGTTGATGTTCCTTCTTTATCTAAATCAAGATACTATGTATCGTTCATTGATGATTATTCAAGAAGGGCATTTGTATATTTTTTGAAAAACAAATCAGAAGTGTTCAGTCGATTTAAAGAATTTAAAACTCTTGTGGAAAATCAGACTGGTAGAAAACTAAAATGCTTGAGAACAGATAACGGTGGTGAATATTGCAATGCGGATTTTGATAAGTATTGTGTAGACCATGGAATTAAAAGGCATAAAACTACACCTTATACTCCACAACAGAATGGAGTTGCTGAAAGGTTAAATCGATCGTTGATGGAGAAAGCAAGAAGTATGTTGAGTTATGCTGGTCTTGAACAGAAGTTCTAGGCTGAGGCAGTTGCTACAGCTTGTTACTTGCTGAATCGTTCTCCTACATCAGCATTGGTTGATAAGACACCTATGGAAGCATGGTCTGGTAAGAAGCCCTCACTAAGACATATTCGAGTCTTTGGCTGTGAGGCATATGCTTATATTCCTGAAGTTAAAAGATCTAAGTTGGATAACAAGGCAGTTAAATGTATCTTTGTTGGCTATGGAGTCGGTATTAAAGGATACAAGCTTTGGAATCCTGAAACTGAAAAGGTAATCTACAGCAGGAATGTAATTTTCAGAGAGCTGAAACCATTGGTTGTTGATCCTCAGCCAGAAAAGACAGAAGAAAAGAAAGAAAAGAGTGTTGTGAATGTTCCTCTGACTCCTGTAAAAGAGGAACAACAAGCACCAAGTGTAGATGGTTCAGATAAGAGTTCAAGTAGCTCCGAAGATTCTGATCCAGAGCAAGAACCTGAACCTGCACCTCAACCTGTGAGGAGATCTACACGTGAAAGAAGACAACCAAATAGGTATGGATTTTCAGTACCTGATTCAACTTGTGCCTATGCTTTACTTACTAATACTGATGAACCTAGGACTGTGAAAGAAGCTATTAGTGTACCTGATTCAGATTCCTGGTTGGAAGCCATGCATAGTGAAATGACATCATTGGAGAAGAATGGAACCTGGGATCTGGTGCCCTTGCCTGAAGGAAGAAAACCTGTAGGCTGTAAGTGGGTATTTAAGAAGAAATATGGTCCAGATGGTAGTATTGAGAAGTACAAGGCAAGACTGGTTGCTAAGGGGTATTCCCAAAAGGAAGGTATTGATTATGGAGAAATCTTTTCTCCTGTAGCTAAGTTGACATCCATTAGATTTCTGTTGTCACTTGCAGCAGCATATGATTTTGAAATTGAGCAGATGGATGTGACAACAGCGTTTCTTCATGGAGACCTTGAAGAAGAAATTTATATGTCTCAGCCAGAGCATTTTGTGGAAAAAGGTAAAGAACATCTGGTATGCAAACTTAAGAAGTCTCTTTATGGTTTGAAACAGTCTCCCAGAATGTGGTATCAAAAGTTTGATACGTATGTTTTATCCTTGGGGTATGTGAGATCTAAATCTGATCATTGTGTCTATTATAAAACTGAAGGTGACCAGATTCTTATAATTGCACTATATGTGGATGACATGTTGTTCATTGGCAATGGTAAGGGGATGATCTCAGAATTAAAATCTCAGTTGTCCTTGAAATTTGAAATGAAAAATCTGGGGGCAGCAAAGTACATTCTGGGAATGGAGATCAAAAGGGACAGATCTAAGAGAAAAATTTGGCTCAGCCAGAGGAAGTATATTACCAATGTTCTTGATAAGTTTCATATGTCTGATTCTAAACAGTTAGTTGTTCCAGTTTTGCAGGGAACGAAATTATCTGTTGAAGATTGTCCAGAATCTTCAAATGAAATTGATGACATGAAGAGAGTACCTTATGCAAGTGCTGTTGGCAGTTTAATGTATGCAATGGTCTGTACCAGACCAGACATTGCCCAAGCAGTGGGAGTTTTGAGCCGATTCATGGCGAATCCAGGCAGATCACATTGGGATGCTGTGAAAAGAGTTATGAGGTATTTGAAGGGAACTTCTGACTATGCTATTTGTTATCATGGAAACTCAGAAGGGTCTAAGAGATCTATCAGTATTCAGGGATATGTTGATTCTGATTGGGCAGGGGACATTGACAGTCGGAGATCCACCAGTGGATACGTGTTCATGTTACATGGTGGTGCTATCAGTTGGATGAGCAAGCGACAGGCTGTAGTCGCTTTGTCCACAACAGAGGCAGAGTACATGGCAGCCACTCGTGCATGCCAAGAAGCTGTTTGGTTGAAAAGGTTGTGTTCTGATGTTGGTTTTAATGCAGGGCAAATACAAATTCATTGTGACAGTCAAAGTGCCATATGTTTGGCAAAGAATCCTACATTTCATGCTAGGACAAAACATATTGATGTCCAATATCACTTTGTTCGTGATATGGTGGAAGACAGGAAGGTGAAGCTGGAAAAGGTTGACACTTTGGAAAATGTTGCTGATGCCTTAACTAAACCAGTGAACACAGCCAAGTTCAAATGGTGCTCAAATGAAATGGGTCTTCGGGCCCATAGTTCTCAATAATCGAATGAGGACTAAGAGGTAGCAGTAATGTCTTCGACAAGTGGGAGATTGAAGAGAACTTGTGTCTCAAATTACTACTTGAACCTCTTAGTTGAAGCTATGTTTTGAATCTCTTTGTTGAACCTTTCTAGAGTTCATTTGGTAGGTTCAATGAATTTTTAGTTCAACTGTTCCTTGGTTCATTGGTCTGAGGATATGCGATGTCGGCATCGCTGTGACGAAGCACTATCGGCAGGACCGTGTTGAAGACCATTGGCATCGGTGAGACAAGGGCCGTCGGAATAAGCATCGAAGGTTTGTCCGATGCTGAGTGTCACCCCGATGGAAGCATTCAACCGTCGGCAAGACAAGGCCTATCGGCCAAACTTTGTGGAGTTACTCCGACAGGAGTAGTCACTCCGATGGCGTATGTCTATCGGCAAGAGAATACCCGTCGGCTAAAGGTGTTGGGCCGATGTACTGCGGACTGATGAAAGTCTTATTGGTATCGGTGAGACAAACCTCTGTCAGAGCGAGGGCTAGATCTTTTGCCGATGGAGAATGTCATACCGATGGTAACCTTGGTGATCGGGGAGACAATGCTCATCGGTGGGAGGTGAAGTCTGAGGGCCGATGGGAGTTGTTATGCCGATGGACTTGGAGGCTTGGTATTGTCGGCAACAAAATTGCTGACAATACTCTTTCGCCTGTTGGCGGTTATAAACTGCAAAGTCCTTTGCGACTTGGTACATGTGGGACTAAACGCCTCACTGAAATGTGAACCGTTGCGACGGTTAGATGGCAGCGACGTATGAGGAATTTGTTCTATCAGTTAGAGCAGAAGTCTGTAACGACTCTTGTTCTTGCAGATTGGAAATAGAATGATATGTCTATAGGTGTCGTTGGTATTATGATGAAGCGACTTGAATAAAGGTTCGTTCTGTAAATGTACAGGGAGGTGAACTGTGTATGATGTCGAGAATCAAACACCAGAGCAAGAAGCTGAGTTCTTTATTGTAACTGTATATCTTACTGTAATAAAGATTGTTTTCTTGTGGTGGTGGGTTTTTTACCCGTAAGGGTTTTCCCACGTAATTCTATGTGTCTGTGTTCTAAATATTGTCTATTTTGGTTTCTCTTGTGTATTCATCTGTGTTATTGTAATTTTCAAAAGTGACTGGTCTACATTGTCCCCTGGGAATTAACATTAGGGAAGCTGTTTTCCGCACCTGTGCTTTCCTTACAAGACAATGTCCCCTTGGGGGCTTTTCCCTCATAAGGTTTAGCTCCCGGGTCTTGTAAGTGCATTTAGGACATTTCAGTTCATATTTTAGCATCCCGATAGAATGAGACCTGGGTAACATGACAAATGGGACCTAGGAGGACCCCTTGAGGTATACCCTACCCAAAATAGGGGGAGGACTTGGGCACCCGCACCCTAGTCCTGCCCTATTTTTGGGTAGCCCCAATTTTTGGGTGTCAATTTATGACCGTTATTTGGTTATTTTACCGACATGATAAAGTTTTAATTTTAATTTCTTGCCGGGAGTGCTTGTAGATGCATATATAAGCATGTGTAGGCATTCATTTGTAAACTAGATTCCAATTAGCAAGCTATTGTGTTCTAAAGGTGATTGAAGGCTTTCTATTGTGTTGCAAGAGCAGACTTGTATGTTTTGTGTATTGATATTTGTAGATTTGAGAATCAACTCCTTCATGGTATGAAGAGCATCTTCCTCCATGAAAGATTCACTACAAGGTGACATATCATTATGTTTTTATCATTGATTCCTTTAGTTTTTGGCCTCTACCTCACAAGGGCATGCCCTCTTTATCTGACAACGGTGTTCGGAGGCTTAAGTGTCCTCTGGGGTTTGACTGAGGCAAACCTCTAAACACCACAACCCCCAAACCAAGGTTTTAATGGTCAATCAAGCATAAGAGAAGGAAAAATTGATAATTAATTCCCTAATCCAAGTTTCCTTACATCTGAAAGTGATCCAGGGTATGATAGTGCTCGCCACTCAACCCTAGATCCTTCAATGTTTAATGGAGAGGCATATTTTAACATCTAAATAACAAAAGATTAACAAAATCTAATTTTACCCTAAACATTTTGTTGAACCCATGTTATTGGACTTAAATTACAACTTGCTGAGTGTTTGTCTATAGATTTGGTGTGATTTCATTTATTCATATAGGTATTTACTTTATTGCATTGGGAAAATTTCAAAAAAATTGGAAATTTTGGAAAAATACAAAAAAATTGCATTGTTGGGCTTACTAAATTGTGTCAATTCTTCCTAAATTTTCCTAATTCATGATTTTTGCATCATATCTGATATAAAACACAGTAAAATACAAAAATTCAAAATCTTTCTTTGCATTTTCATCACTTAATTGCTAGGGTTTTGTGGAAATTTTGACAATTTTTAGATAACCTAGTAATTCTAAAATCTAGGGTTTGTAGGTAAAATCTTTTATCAGATTTTTCTACTAATTTTAGAGGCTGATTCAAATTTACATTTGGCTGTAGTCTTGCATTTTAGTGTGAATTTGCATTTAAATTTAAATTATTTGCATCTTTGCATTGAAAATTTCAACAAAAACTAGCAATTTTGGTGCATTTTCATTAAATTTGCATGGGCATTTTGCATGTTTAAGCTTGAAAACTATTTTCAAATATGAGAGTATGTAATTTCTAACAAAAATCAGACTTCAAACAATTCACATAGCACTTTGTCTCAAAATCTATAACCTAGGGCTTCAAAAATGACAATTTTTGCTAAAATTAGCCTTATCACCTCTCCAAACTTGCACTACAGGTGTGTTGTGAAAGATATTTTGGCATTAGTTTGCTTTTATCAGGGTAATAATTTTCTTCCCCTCATAAAAATATTCACAACACCTTTTGAACGGGGTCTTGTAGTGAAAATTTGGTGAAAAACTACACTTTTTGACAATTTTTTCCCTAGGGTTTGACCTAGTTGGCACTCCAAGTGTGTTGTGATCAGTTTTATGGATTGAGGTGACTGATATTATTGATATTATTTTCTATCCCTCCTAAAATTTCTTACAACACCTCTTTTGCTAGGTCTTGGAGTTGGAAAACCGTGAAAAAAATAGCCTATTTTTGCTATATTTTCACTAGGGTTTTACCTTAAGCGGCACTAAAAGTGTGTTGTGTTAGATATTTTAGTGCCAAGTGGCTGTTATTGCTGATATTATTTGTTTTCCATCACTATTTTCCTCACAACAGCCTTTGTTATGCTCTCTTGCATCAAATTTTGGTGAAAAAAGTGTCTATTTTGACATATTTTCACTATAAATCGACTTGGCATTATCTTAGATTTGCATCAAGAGTGTGTTGAGAGTGAGCATATTGCTGCATGACTTTAATAACTTATTGTCCTAAGAGAAATATTCCTTTAAGAAGAAGCATCAGACACATGGGATCTAGTGCTCTTGAAGAAATTGGTACTTTGAACACCTTCTTTACAAAAGGAGAAACCCAAACATTACAAGACATTCCACCTATTACAAGTACAATGGAAGAACAAACTTTTCATGATTTTGATGATACCATTGAGGCGATAGGATATGTATCAGATGAGTAAATAGAAAAATTGGATAAAGAGTTAGCCAAATTTCAATCATTTATGGAAACTAAGAGAATAGCTGAAGAAGTTGTTCCTACAATTCATAATATGAGAGAATTGATAAAAGGACAAGATGGTGTTAATGCACTTCGTGGTCTAACACATATCATGCAAACTAACATTATGCCAGTGACCGAATGTGGACAAGTGATAAAGAACACTCTATCACCACCTCATACACAGGTTTTGGCACCTATACCGACTATGGGAATATCTACCTTCACATCAATGATCTTAACAACTAATATGAATGCTTATAGTAATGCTACCACTGGTATTGGAGTATCTAATGGCACTAATTACAAAGTTGTGGGATTTAACTATCAGAATTTAATTTCTAAAGGGACATCTTCTATGAATAATTGTTCTCAACCTCCTATCTATTACACTCATTTCCAACAACCTATCACCTACTCGCAACCATCTTCCACCTACCAATATGTCTAGCAACCATTGACCTATTCCTAGCCTCTACTTGCCATATCTCAAGCTCATTCACCTCCTCACTTCGGTTCCAATTCCTCACAAAAAACCGCATCTCCAAATGATGCCATCCTAAACCAACTTTTATAGGGCATGACTGCTTTGCAAGAAAAGGTAACAAATTTGACAAATTCTTCGTAGCCTAGTCTACCAACATATCATGCCTGTAATTCATTATCATATGCAATCTTGAGAACCCCTATCCCTGAGAGGTTTGAGACTCCTCGATTTGAAAAATATGGTGGAAAAGGAGATCCTAATATCCATGTGCTAGCATTTACAACTATGTGTAGTGATTTCTATTTTGAAGAGGATTTGTTAGCAAAACTTTTTTCACGATCTCTCAAAGATACTTCTTTAGAATGGTTTTGCTCTTTGCCTCCAAATTCAATTCACTCCTTTTCGCAGTTGATTGATCAATTTTTACAATATTTTCAAGCAAACATCAGACCCCAAGTCACTCTTATTGACTTGGTTCAATGCAAACAAGGTCTGAAAGAAAAGTTGACTAAATTTGTTAGTCAGTATCAAGGCCTTTATGTGCAAATTAAATATCAGATGAAAGATGAGGATGTTCAAAAGATATTCATTACAAATCTATAACCTAATATTCATGATAAGATTCTCTTGATGAAGTACAACTCATTTCAACATTTATGCACTGCCCTTCGTGATTATCAACTTTCATCTAGTCAGTATGAAAACCAAAACTCATCAGCTCAATCCATGGGTGGATCATCACAAAACAACTTTAAAAGGAACAATAACAGGGGTTTCATCAAGATCAATGGACCAAATACAAATGTGTCTGCTATAAACAATCCAAAGAAACAATCATATCAATCGAGGAAGTTTACTCCGATATCTGAGCCCTATCATTCTATCATGAATCAAGTTGTGAGTAATAATATTTTAAAACTTCACCCGATCAAGCCTGTTGATCCTAGTAAACAAGGACCTTACTTCGATGCTAATGCCTTTTGTCATTTTCATTGGATGCAAGGACATGACACTGAATGGTGTATGCGTCTTAAACATGAGATACAAGACCTTAATGATTCAAATGTCATCCAGGTATCAGGTGTGAACGATAATGGAAACAAGTTGGTTGCTATGCTGAATCAGAATTTACAAATCTTCACTAATCCTTTTCCTAAGAATACTAAAAATAATATGGTGGAATAAGGTTTAGTGGAAGTAGACGAGGATGATTACTTGGACTATGACAGTATCATGGGAATGATTGAAATGGATAAGAAACAAGTGGATAACCCACCTCGTCCATGAAGAAATGGAATTTACGCTGAGGTTCCTCCTCCATTATCCTTATATGGATCAGGAGATAATCAAAATACCTTTGAAAATAAAGAACAACAACTGATATAGGTGAGCAAGATGATACAGGATGAATCCTGCTACTGTTCTAGAAAGATTTACCAATGAAAACTTGCTAAAAATTAGAAAAGAACAAGACAAAAATCAATAGTTAGAAATAATAGTGGTTCTCCCCCTCATAAGCAACAAAAAGCCTCATTTAAACAAGGATTTAAAGAACAATCATCATATGATAACAAACAAGACTTTCATAAGAACCACTCAAATTTTACAACAAATATAATCAAATACCTCTCCAAGAGGTTCGCACACTCCAACATATAATATGAAGATCCTACAGGTAAGTATCTCTAACCCTTTTTCTCTCTCATGATGTGCTTCCCCCGTGATGTGTTATATGTTGTTTAGGCCTCCTGGGATGACCTCAGATTCTCTCGTAAGGTTCGGGATACCAGGAGACTGCCTCTGTTGTGACCTTCTATTTGTATCATTATTCTTCTATATTGCATCTCTCTCTCTCTGATTTCATTATTGTGTGTTGTGTCTTACGGACATAGCATCATGGTTGGTGACTTGGGGGCACCCCCTAAGACACTTGTTTCTCCTCTCTTATTTATTGTTTCCCTTCCTCTAGTGTTTCCATCTAGCAGGAAGATGATGACAAACATTTATACTGATGCGGACCTAGTGTCCCATTCGAGAGCAATCAAAAAATGGACTTAGTTCCTAATATGACGATGGGGTTGTATATCTTATCCGACACTTGGCTAGTGGAAGCACTCGTGCTTTCCGCGTAGAGAATTTTATGATGTTTCTATCACATTTACAAACCTTAACAATACTACTGCTCTATGAACCTTTGTTTGCCTTTGAATCTAGCCTTGGCGGTACTCGATTTGGAGAGCTTCGTGATATAGCCCTACGATTATCCTTGAACTCTGAATTCGTTGTATAACCTTGGCTCTTTGTGTGGTTAATCATATTCATTGATGTTGTTGTTTATCATGATGTTGTAGACACTAACATGTTTCTTGCAGGGATGTGTTTGTGGAAATATTTGGCGATCGTAAAGTACATGTCACCTTCAGGGGGCATGGGCTTTGTGAAAGTTGGTGTTCCCTTGTGTGTTTTCTTCCTACCTTAATGTGCTTGATATCGATACATGATATCAACCACCTTAAGGTGGGGGCATATAAGGTAAGCTGTCTATTATAGATGTTAGCAATGTGTTTGACCTCAGATGCAAAGACTTGTGCCCCAAGGTAGTGCATCTTGCATCCTGAGTTTGTTTGCAATCAATCAATCAATCATGTAAACCCTCTACGGAGGAGGGATATCAAGCATATCCTTTTTCTTAAGCCCTCTGCGGAGGCAGGGATGGTGTATTTCTCAGAGCAGATTGCATCATCTTATCATTTTCAAAAGTCCTCTATGGAGGCGGGGAGCGGTTCTGTGACTAACTCAACCCTTAAGTGTGTCTTCAGTGATTGTTGTGGCGAAGCCCAATCGTCAGTGTGTACTTGTAATGTGCCTAAGATGGTGATGAGCCTAGAAATAGGGAACACACCATCGCTTGTTTGTCGTGTTTTCTCCGTGTCTTCAAGTGTGTGTGTTTTGGCATGCTTGTTTTGTATGGCATGTTTGTTGCCCCATATGCATAGACCATCGCCTTTGAGTAGTGCTTCGTGCATTTTGGGAGGTTTTGCATGTATTGTGTGTGTGTTGCCCCATATGCAGAGACCATCGCCATCGAGTAGTGCTTCCTGCATTTTGGGAGGTTTGTTTACCAAGCCCATACTCTGTGTTCTACGTGACTGTAACTATCTTCTCTGTGTTTTGCATGTATGTTACTGTTTTCTATGTGATTGGTGTGTCTTCTTCGTGTTTAATGTGTTTGTTGTGTTTGTGACCTTACGTTAATGCATGTATGGGCCTTGCATTTATACATACATTAAAGTGGGGGCTAAATGTAACGTCAGAAAATGTCCCCTTGGGAGCTTTTCCCTCATAAGGTTTAGCACCCAAGTCTTGTAAGTGCATTTAGGACATTTCAGTTCATATTTTGGCATCCTGATGGAATGAAACCTAGGTAACATGACTCATGGGACCTAGGAGCACCCCTTGAGCTGTACCCTACCCAAAATTGGGGGGAGGACTTGGGCACCCGCACCCTAGTCCTACCCTATTTTGGGGCAGCCCCAATTTCTGGGTGTCAATTTATGACCATTATTTCGTTATTTTTCTGACACGGTAAAGTTTGAATTTTAATTTCTTGGTGGGAGTTCTTGTAGATGCATATATAAGCATGTGTAGGCATTCATTTGTAAACTAGATTTGAATTAGCAAGCTATTGTGTTCTAAAGGTGATTGAAGGCTTTCTATTGTGTTGCAAGAGCAGAGTTGTATGTTTTGTGTGTTGATATTTGTAGACTTGAGCATCGATTCCTTCATGGCATGAAGAGCATCTTCGTCCATGAAAGCTTCACTACAAGGTGACATCATTGTGTTTTTATCATTGATTTCTTTGGTTTTTGGCCTCTGCCTCACAAGGGCACACCCTCTTTATCTGACAACGGTGTTCAGAGACTTAAGTGTCCTTCAGGGTTTGACTGAGGCAAAACTCCAAACACCACAACCCCCGAACCAAGTCTTATGATTGTAGGTTATAGGTGTCGTAGCCAAAAAAAGTAGAGTTGTAGGAAGACTGGGAAGACATCATAGATTCAGGATGTAAAGGAAAGACGAACAGAAGAGCATTTCTGGGACTAAGGTGCTCACTCCAGTGTCCTCCACAGATAGGTTTCTAAAAATAGAATTCACAGGGCTGATCAGTGTCCGAAGGAGGTCCAGATTCCCTAAAAATGAAGGTACCTTGGACTTGGGCACCTGCTCCAGTGTCCCCGACTATTCCGCTTCGGAACCCCAAAAATAGGTATTCTGTAATTTGGTAGTTTACTCCCGTCTGCAAGAGGATTTTTTGTAATTCATTAATTTGTTGTCGTATTTGCATAATTAGGGTTTTAATGGTCAATCAAGCATAGGAGAAGGAAAAATTGATAATTAATTCCCTAATCCAAGTTTCCCTACATCTGAAAGTGATCTAGGGTATGATAGTGCTCGCCACTCGACCCTAGATCCTTCAATGTTTAGCGGAGAGGCAGATTTTAACATCTAAATAAAAAAAGATTAACAAAATCCAATTTTACCCTAAACAACACCAACAGAGGTAAACTAGGAAACAACCATATTTAAAGCATTTAGATGATCCATGACAGATCCTCCATCTTCCATCCTTGGAGAATATAATTTATTTCACATGAATAACTTGTTCACCAGGGAGTTAGCCTGATAAACATCTCCAAGCTTCTTCCAAAGATCTTTTGCAGTCTTCTCTTCATGGATATTTAGGAGCACAGAATCAGCCAAAGTCTTATCAAACCCTTAGCCTTCCAATCCATCAAATCCCAATCTTCTTGTTTCATGCCCGATGACATGGTTCTAGATACTGCCAACCATAGATCTCTATCCACCAATAAGTCCTCCATCTTGAGTTTCCACAACTCAAAGTTGCCTCCATTAAACTTCTCTATCTTGAACCTCCCAGATGTGCTCACCATCTCTTTCCTACAACAAAGATTTCAAAATCCTCTGCACAAGCTCCCACTCAAATGAAGATCAACTCAAAAAACCCTCTACCCAACAACTAGAAACAAAGGTGATCAGGCTTTGATACCAACTGAAAGGAAGCAAGGTATGCAGAAACACTTCCTACACTGATCTACTGAGGAAAGATTTATGCAAATTTTAACTTTGACAGTTATAGGTTATTAGATGCACATTAACAAAAAGGTAATAACAACATCCAAAATGCAAATACAAAACTCACAACACAAGATATACATGGGGAAAACCCTTTTAGGTAAAAACCCCACACTCCAAAAACTACACAATGTATTATCAAATCAAAAGATGATTACAACACACTTGTAATGCAAGTTCTTTTAGGATTACACGTGTTGTCGATTCTCATTAACATCCTGTGACCTTTTACATTCTTCATTCACTTATTTGTCAAGCCTTTTTATTAGTTATCTAATGTCAGTTTATCCATGTCGACCAATAACAAAATAACTACTGATGCCTTTATTAAATATAGGGCTTTTTTTTCTTCGAGGGCCCTTCTGAGCCCCCGGCTTGGGGCACTACCCCCAACAACCCTTGCTGGGGGTGTTTCCCCAGACCCCTACCATGGGCTTTGCCCCCAGGTTCCCGCTAAGGGGATAATCCCCCCATGCCCTGCAGAAGAGGCTCTACCCCCTACACTCCCTTGTTAATTACTTTGGGGGAAACAGTAGCTGACAAAGTCGCCAAAATTTACAAGGTGCCGACTATTGGATCCTACAACATAGTGTTGAATAAATAAATACAGTATTAGAAACTTGCAAAGGTTGAGATACCTTAATTCCCAACAAATGTCTCGTCTTTAGAAGAGAGATCATCAAGATGAAGAGAAGGTAAAGTAATGTTGAGAGATGTGTCAATGATATCATCCTCTTGTGCCAAAATATTCTCACAAGTAGGAGGAATTTTAGGAGAGGGAAGAAGAAAAGAGAGCATAATCATACAACAACAATATACATAGTCACTATACATTTTGTTGTAGTGGTGAGTAAATTTAGGTTTTGATTGTTTTGGCTTTTGTTTGACATGTTTAAATGTTTTATTTTGTAAGCACATAAGATAAAGTAATACACAAGATAAAGTAATATCTATAATATAAGTAACTAATCAGATATAGCAAAGAAGGTTGTGCAAATGTAAGACAAAAAAAGAGGGCCTAATCAATTATGAACTAACTAGATCAATCTTTTTTATCAAACATTAGAACACAAGTCGACAAAGACTTGTATGCTTGGCTATAGTCCTCAAGGGAGAGACAAGCTACTTGGGGTCTATTATTTTGTTGTAATAGTGGAGATTGATTTGAGAATAGAAAGATCTAGGTTTTAAGTGACCTAATTGACAAAATGAACAACTTACAAGTGTTACAGATCGACTATAAAAAACTAGAAGCAAATTAGGAATGGGCAGAGCAGATGGAGTTTGTAGCCAGAAATAGGGGCAAATCTGGCAGAACTTGAGTGTTGGGTGCCCTAGTCCTAGGGTTTATGGGATAGTGAAGTCTGTGTGCGATGACCTCTGTTGTTCATGTCTTCCTATCGCTCATCAGGTGTCTGAAACACCCAATTCAGATCTGCACACATAAAAGAGGGGAAATGGTTGTGTTGTATAGGGGTTTGCCTCAATCAAACCCCATTTTGGTGTTCCCACCTCCACAACAACAATGATAAGTGTGATAGAGAGTGTGTGCTCGCAATGAGTAGAGGAAAAGCATGTAACAAAGACTATAATAATGAAATAGAACGAAATAGAGTTACCATGAGCATGAAACCCTAGGTGGATGTATGTCGCAACATGGATCCTCCACAAGGAATTGGTGTAGAAAGAAGAAGCTTCTTCACAGACTTGTAAGGGTTAGTACACAGCAATAATCTTCACAAATAGAGAGCTTGTAGAGAGAGAGATAGCATGTTAGATAGAATCGTCATAGAGATAATGTAATGTGAATGACTGAGAGAGACTTGTTTATATATGAATCTCAATTACTTTATGAGGGCTCAATTGAGTTGATGCTGACAAGGTGCACCACTTAAGTCAAGAGGCCAACATTCAAATATAATATTTCCAGGCCAAAGTAGCAGGACCTAAGCACTAGGCACTCTAGTGCTAGTGATTTGGGCTCTTCAAATGTCATATGTCAAATGACTTAGCCTTTTATCTCATAAAAGTGGTGGAATATGCATATATTAAGCAGAGATGAACATACAAGCTAAAACAGGTGCCAAACCTAGTGTGAAATTGTAAGTGTACACAATTTTTGACACTACACATTCACATCCACATAAATTAATTATGTTGGTTGCTCTGAAGAAGTTATCAAAAAACACTCAACTCATATAGACGCTCTTCTAGAAAACATGTGTCAACTACTCTCTTAATTGCTTTTCCATCATCTAAACATGCTAAACAAATAACCAAACTTAATTAAATTAACTTTAGGAAAATTGAATTATTGGCCCTACCTTCCACTGGTTATTAGTTATTGTTTTTATCTTTTATTTACAAACCTTCGTACAAAGTCAACAAGTGCCAAATGACCAATAAAGGTGTAGCACAAGTGGCAAATGACTATTGTCATCACCAAATCAATCCATTAAATTCATTTTCTTGTTGACATGACACTAATTAAAGAACCAATATATTCAATTGCATATTGGGAGGGGGAAAAAAGGCCCAAAAAAGGGAAAGAAGAAAAACTCCCTACATACTTTGACAAAATTAATAGGAATCAGAAATAGGGATTGTCTAAGTCTCCTCCTAAATGATCCTACACTGTAACAAAAGGAATTAGGGGGTTGGAATCCCCTGATAGGAAGTACCTTCTTAGGAGCTTTTGTAATAATAATAAGGAAATGGATGTGCTCTGCTACAAGAGATTAAAGTTGTTGGTTTTCTTCTTGAGCATACTCTCAAATTTGTATGGAAAGGTTCACGTGCTTTTTCACTAACCATGATAGAGGAAAAGGAGGTGCTACAATTCTCTTGAAAGAGTCATGGTTCTCTCATGTTTTCGAAAGTGGTGTTTCTCCATGTAATAGGATTGTATGGGTCAAATTAGAAGTTGATAAGTCTTGTTTGGGAATCTGTTTTATATATGCTTCTTTAAATAATTATAAGGATGGCTCAGTCTTTACCTAAGATCCACTAGATTATAGCTAGTGACTTTAACATGATTGAAAACAAACAAGATAAATTAGGGGGTAATGAATTCCTTTAGAATGGCAATGAATTAAATTTTTGTTATAAAATGAAAAGAATCCTAAATATTACAGATCCCATGGAGAATCTTAAAGGATCTAAAAAGAAGATATGGTTTTCATGGTGCAATAATTAAGGTTTTGGTAGAAGGTTATATTCTAGACTGGATAGATTCTATGTGGATAAAGAAGCTTTTTATTTTTTGCGTAAGTCTAAGGACTATCCTGTGCAAGTAAAGCTGAATACAATGTTTGATCACTCTCTTATATGTACATGTATCACAATCAGAGATAATCCTATAAAAAAGCACTGATGGTCTAACTTAGAATTTTAAACTAAACACTACCCTTCTTAGAGATTCAAATTGCTCTAGTGGTATTCTTAGAGCTAGAATGATTATAAAAAGTTTATATAGAAACTCGGCCTTTGACAGATGGGATAACTTGATGCAAGTTTGGAGAAGTATCTTTCTGATTGTGGGAAAAAAGAGCATTATACAGAAGGAAAGAAGAGGATGGATTAGAAGGGAGACTTCTTGAACTAGAGATGGGACTTCAAAGTAACTTGGGGGACAAGGTGGGAATAGAAGAGATGGCAAAGGTTAAACACCAGCTGAGGGCCCTTCAAAACTACAAAAATCAGGGAGCAAAGATCAAAGATAAAATGCAGTGGTTGCATGAAGGAGATAGAGGATCTAAGTACTTCAATATCTTAAAAGCCAAATAGAGGAGAGAAAAAATTGGCGCCATTCAGGTTAATGTTGGATTGAGTGGAGATGCAAAAGTTATAGGTGATGTATTTTCCCAATTTTATGAGAGTTTGTTTTCTACATAAGAAAATAGACATAGTGAAGAGGCCAGGAGGT
This sequence comes from Cunninghamia lanceolata, assembly GCA_027924645.1. NCBI lineage: Eukaryota > Viridiplantae > Streptophyta > Pinopsida > Cupressales > Cupressaceae > Cunninghamia > Cunninghamia lanceolata. The sequence goes on from BSBN01000021.1 coordinate 29,740,273, forward strand.
TCTGTAATAGAATTATTCCTATTAAAGTTTTAGAGGAGGATAAAGAAGAGGATCATTTTTGTTAATCAAATAGGATTCATAAAAGGTAGGTATATTATGGAGAATCTTATCACCAGCTGGGAAATTTTAAATTGGGCTAAACACACAAGTTAGGAGGCTTGTATGATCCTACTAGTTTTTGAAAAGGTATATGACATGATAGAATGGGGTCTTGTCCTAGTTGTAGTGAAGGCACTGGGATTTCGAGAGACTTATTATAAATGGGTTGCAATTTTTTTAAAAGATGCATCCACCATAATAGATGTGAATGGCGTCTTGTCTGAGCCTATTATCCTTCAAAGGTCAATTAGACAAGGGTGCCCATTGGTACCGACTCTCTTTGTGATAGTTGCTAATGCTCTTCAATACCTACTAAAGACAAAATTGATCTCTTTATTGCAAGTATGTGTAATCGGTGTTGTCATTGATGTCAACAAGCTTGTGTTGTCATTGGTGTCAACAAGCATGTGTTGTCATTGGTGTCAACTGTGTCATTTGAATGAGTTGCCTTTGGTGCAAGAGTATGAGTACTTTGTGTTGAGTGGATACTATCTCTGATATGAGGTCATTGAAATGGCATGGGCTATTTGGTCAAGTTGCTTTAATGAAGATGATGTGGTTTCTTTGAAGAGGTGCTAAAGATGTTAGGAATATATTTTAGTTGGTTGGTTTCCAAGTGATTTTGAGAAAATTTGATTATGAAAGGAAAGAGTGTGTTGAAGTGGCTTCTTGGCTTATAGAGTAGCATTCTAGTTTTGCTCCACATTTCCTCCTTGTTGAAGATCTGTCTTTATGGTTTGCATATGTTGTTCAGAAGTGCGAAGAGCTACTATATTCCAAATTTTGTGTCCAGTTTGATGTGCAGAGGATGTTGTGTTCACCGGTGTGTGGACTATGTTTCTGATTGTTATAGAGGTGTCTGAGAGGAATGTCTTTGCTCCACATTTCTCTGCAAAGTTTTTTGAGGTCTTGCGGTTCTAGATTTGTGCTTATAAGGTTCCTATCTTTCTCTAGTCAAGGTTGTTCATGATATGGTGCTCTAGAAGAGGACTTATTGCATTGCATTGTATGACAAAGATATTTGAGTTTGTTGGGTAAACAAGATAAGGTTGTGTGGCAGGTGAATATTATTACAGAGGAATTTGTTGGATTTCAGGAAGTTTTAGGATGATTGTGGAATACTCTAGATTATGTTGAAGCCTTGCATGTGATCCGAAAGTCATCTTTGGATTTGAGGAAGTGTACACTTAAAAGTTCATTGTGTTAACATAGGTTTGGCCAACCTTGGTTGTTTACACTAATTGCGGAGCTGCATTGGTGATTGTGAAAGTGTAGAATAGCATGCTTGGATGAATTTAGGTCCAAGCTAAGGTGTTTTGTGGTCCGCCTTCATTCCTTTCCACCACTGGAATGTTTAGGTCCTAACCTAATTTGAATTCTCTATGATAAGGTGTAATGCCAACCTTGGAGAATGTTCTCAAGGTTGAAGGCAACATAAATGAGTGTCAAGAGTTTGTGATTGTTGGTGTGATGCGAATGATATGGATAGTAGCATAACTAAATGGGTGATGCCACAAGTACTTGTGGAAACAAATTAAACACAGGCTAGTAGAGTCTGGTATTGCAAAATAGTGTGACGAATATTGTGTGAGTACTTTGAGCTTCATTGGAGTTCTGTACTCCATGCATGTGTTAGATGCAATTATAACAGTTCAATCCTGGTAGTGAGCCACCTTCTCTATCTCTTTCTTTCAGGATAGTGAGTGCTTTGGCAGTGAGCCACATGCAATGAGCATTCTTGGACAGTGTGTCCACCAATTATATCAACCTTAACCGGTTACCTTTTTGATATATATTGTGAGCTAATCCTCGTCATGGTTTTTCCCTTCTTGGGTTTTCCACATAAATCTGGTGTTCATGTGTTATGAGTTGTGGTTGTTTGTTTTATGCTTAATCTCCTTCACTGCATTTAAGTATATTGATTGGTTTAAAAGTTTGATTTGTAAATGGTTTAACAAAATACTGATTCACCCCCCTCTCTCAGTATTCTAGGTGTTCAACACTCTCCTCTTGTAAAATGTATTATGCTACCTAATGAAGAAAGTTTGGTTAGTGCTCAGTTTGCTGATGACAACTCCTTGTTCTTGGAGTTAAATAAAGAGAACTTTGAGAATGTTTTTGAAAGACTTTCTATATTTTGTGATGCCTCTAGTGCTAAAATTGCTTATCACAAATCTACCATCCTGTGTTGGAAGGAGCACCCACCTGACTGGGTAAGGGGGTCTAATTGGCAATGGGGGGACCAAACAAGATTGTGAGGTACCTTGGTATCCCATTTTTAGTTGATCCCTCTCTTAAGGATATGTGGGAATGGATGATGAAAGATTGAAAAGAAAAATTAAAAGTGGAAAACACATCTTTTATCCTTTGCAGGTAGAGTTCGGGTTTGTCAAAAGGTTCTTTCCTCCCATAGTCTTTACTACGCTTCTGCCTGGTTGTTTGGGAGTTACCAATCTGAAAAGATTCAAAAATGTGTTAGACTTCCTTTGGTCCAATGGAAAAGGGAACAAAAAGAGGCATGCAATCTGTTGGAATTGGTGTTGTTAGCCTAAAGACCTTGGGGGATTAGGTCTTAAGGATCTTAAGCTCCAAGGTGTTTCCTTGGTTGTGAAGTGGATTGTAAAGGCCATTGAAGGATGTGAACCTTGGAAAATTTTAATCAAAAATAACATTGCCCTATCCAAACTAAAGAAATGCAAAGATTGGCTTTATCTGCACCCTCAAGACCTAATGTTTGGGAATTTTGTTGTTAGCCCGTTTGGCTCCAAAGTGTTTTGCATTCTTTGGTGGGCTTGGGAAAGTGTCAAACACTTGGTTAGGAACAACAAAGCATTCTCTAGATCAGATAGATCCTTTTTGGCATACAGATCCATGTGGTGGAATCTTCATCATAATAATAAGCCCTTGGCCTTGTTGCAATGATGCTCAGCTAAGTTATGGGCTTCAAAGGACATTAGTTTAATCCTGAACTTTGGGAAAATATACAGTGGTCTGATGGCACAATATTTGGGAACATAAATTCTAAAAATCTTTATGGGTTATTGGCCAGCACTAGAGAGATTTTTGAAAGGGTTAATAAGTCAAGGAAGCTTGGTTGGAATGATAGGAAATTGTCGTGTCTTGTTAAGAAATTCTGGTTTGTCAAGTGTAAACCCAAAAACTCTGTTTTAGATGGTTGTTAGTTTTAAATAGGTTTGCGATGGGTTTTGAGTATGGTCAGGTCAGGTCTATGTGTAAACTTTTTAACTATGTGGAAAGTTTGAACATCTTTTCTTTGAATGTGATTTTGCTTTGAAAGTATGGTCTATTTTTTTTGGAAATGGTGTTGTTGGATGGAAAAATCTAAAAGTTTCTCTTGGGCTGAAATATTACTTGGTTATGTGGAATCCTTTCATAAAGATTTAATCAATTTTTGGTTTGTTTTAACTCTTGAAGTGTTGTGGAATATTTGGAAAAGAAAGAAACAATGAAGTTTTCCATGATAGTAGGCAGATTCTTACATTGAGCTCATAATATTTAATGTTGTGAATCAGGTTGTAGTATGTTTGGAAATGTCAAAGGATAGGTTCTTCATTTTGTTGAAGGAAGCATTGAGTCTTGTGTATAAAAAGGAGATTGTTAGTGCTCACTTTTGGCCTCAAGGCAGAGACAACTTGGATCTATAACAGCGTAAGAATCTTGAAGAATATCTTAAAGAGAAACAAATAGAAAAACCAGTGATGGTAGAGAAGAGACAGGAAAAGAGGAGGTATGGACATCACACTACATAGGAATATACTCCCTTGGTCAAAGATTTAGAGCCAGAAGATGAAGTTGATCAAGTGATAGGAACTTTCCATGAGGTAGACTACTATGAGAATGACAACAATCAAAAATGTTGTTGGGAATAATGATATGTGGAGTTCTATGAGACAGTTTTGTTTGATATCATTTTGATAGTTTGTACATGATCTGGTAAATATTGTGATGGTTATATATTGTACTCTTGATGACTAGTAGTAGGTTGCTGAGTGCAGCAGTTGGACTTTTCTTTGGTTGGTGGCCTCCACCTCTTAGTGTATCTTCTTCTCTTTAGTAATGAATGGTAAATGATCCTTAACATAAAAAAACTACATATTGGTACTTTCTTGCCAACGCCATCAATTGCCACTTTGCATTTATTTTGAAATCTGATAAAATTTAATCTGTTTAATTCATTTTCACACTTACTATTCACAACACCATCTGTGAACAGAAAAAGAGTTTTTCTTAAATCCCAGCATAAAAGAAATGATTTTAAATTTTAACCTTACGGTTTCCAACTTTAAATACTCGACGATGATTGACTGCTCAACAAAAATAATTCCATTCAAGGCATGAACTAATAATACACAAATATATGAATTAAACAATAAACTATTACATTATATGAATTAAACAATAAACTATTAAATGAACATATGCGATAAACATACTTTAATGTTTGAAGATTTCTCGACTTTTGAGTAGACAGGCCAACAATGAACATGCAGACAGACCGCAAGTTGCGCCAGTCCACGCTGAGAAGGTTTGATTCGATTTAATCATAGCGGACAAACAAACACGGCATCTTTGACACGTAAGCCATCGAAACAGAGGGAATAAAAAAATCAGAAGACGAAAGAAAACTAGGCAGTAGCTGTCGGCCACAGCTATATATGTAGATTCCACGCAAACGGGCCCACTTGAATGCGACTCAACGGAGAACAAATTTCAAACTAGCTGGTAAGAAATAATTAAATTAATATGCTGCTCACTATCCTTACCTAACCATTCAATTATTTACTTTTTAAATTAAGAAAAAATATATTTTTTAATTGTGTACCTTATCTCCCAATTCAATCTACAAAAATAACAATATATGTGTACAAATATTACAAATATTTAAATAACAAACCTATACATGTTATTGTAATAATACATTTCATATGTCATATCAAAGAAACAACCAATCATACGGTGACAAGGAATAGTAAGGCGATCGGTAATTGGTGGTTTTGGACAACTTGGTGAAGATGTTGCTGATTAGGCTACATCGTTGATATCCAGAACCTCAAACAATAACTTTAAGCTATTAAGTCACATTTTAACCAATTAAGTTCAACCGATTGGACAAGAAAAATGTTTTTGAAAAAAAAAAAATTATTTTTTATAAATGTTTTATTAATGTTTAGGATTATATTTGTGTAGGGATGAAATTAGCATGTTTATGCTATTTTTTATTTAGTTGTTTTGAAGAAATATTTTAATATATGTATATAGTGACAAATGGTACAATCTTATATGAAATCAACTCATTCCCCTAGCCTCTATCTATATATGCAAATCCCTATATACTTAGCCCTCACCTTATCGAAAGTAGCTATTCTCCGACAAAACAGCATGTCTAAGACATCACAACATACAAAATACCAAACAAAATGGCATTCCGATGATGGGACGTATAACAGCCTCTCACTATAACATTTCACGTTGCTTTCCGTCAAGTTCAATTTTTTTAAAATTTATTTGTTGAGTGCCATTTTTTTCAAAACGACGCCTTGTTGTTTTGTTGGGAGAATAATTACTTCCATGGCGGATTGGGTGTCTATTGGACTGGGCGCGTGTTGGTAAGGTTGCGGGTATTAAACACATATATGTGTGTATTTTCTCATTAATTGGTCCATTATCTCCTTTTAATTTAGTTGCCTTGTTGCGATCTTTTTAAATTTTTGGAATGGTTGCATCTGAATAAAGTATTTCTGAATGTTCTCTTTTCGATTTTCAATATATAGTGTTGAAAATAATTTAGCGAGAGCACTATGATTTTAGAGATTGTCGTCGAATCGTACAATTCTAGTGGGGACATTAACCTTCAATAGAAAAAGCCCACATCATGTATCAATGTAGATAAAATACATGAGTAATACGGCTACGTGACAGATAAAATAAAATATCTTCTTGCCTAGCCTGATGAATTATTATGCATATCCTACCATTCTGGGGGCATTCATGACCCTGCTGGTAGGTGTACAACATGGTTGCATTCTAGTAAGAACTGAACCATGCCTATGAAGTGCTAGAGACATATCGGAGTGCATATCCAGTAGTCACCACTTTGAGTCTTAGATCCCTTCGTATTCATTCAAAATATAATATTAAGGAGTACCAATGAATCGTAGATTATTATATCAAAAAGAATAAAATTTCATCTTTGCCAGCTTCAGTTCTGAGCAAAAGGCCAATGCCACTATAGAGGCAATGGATGGAAAGGAGCTTCATGGGCATATCATACGAGTTAACTAGGCACAACAACAAACTTTTGGTGGTGGTGGCGATGGTGGCAGCTTTAGTGGTGGAGGCTATGGTGGAGGAGGAGGGAGCTATGGTGGTAGAGGTGGAAGATTTGATACTGGTGATAGAAGCACCAGTGGTGGATATTAAGTTTGATTTTGAGTTCCAATGATGTAATTCATATAATAATGAACAAGACACTTCAATCCTTATGCTTCTTTAATAGTGTTTTTGAGTCATATTTTCCTTTTATTTAGTAGTTATTTGAATTAGCAATTTTGTTTTAGCTATTTAAGAGTTTTTCCCCTCATGAAAAGTAGGGTCGCTCAGAAAAACTAGGGTTTTATTTATTTTTTAATAATGAGGTTATACTTCACATTCTGTGATGGTCTTTAACATGGTATCCTAAGAGATGCATTCACTATTCTCTTTTTAACAAAAAAAAATTCTTGTTTTAGTGTCCTCATAAGACCAATCTCTGCTGATAAATTGTTCTATAATCCCATCTAAGGGCTTGACCTCATCATCCTCAATTTTTTTATGTCTGGCACTCCGTATTGCAATGACTATTGTTCTTGTGTTAGTTAGACCACTTACTAGTCTTGGACAATTTGTTCTTTTCTAAAGGTAGTGTATGTGATGTAGAAAAGAGAGATCTAGCCTTAGGAGTTAAACTAGGTCAAACCTTCTTCTACAAAACATTGAGAGACAAATCGAGCTTAGATTATACCCTTGAGGGAGAGCTAAATTATAGGGGTTCTGCCTCTTTGTCATATAGATGAGTCTCAAACCAAATTTACTGATCTAGCTAGGGCATAAGATCAAAACCCTAATTGAGAAGGATTTAACTACAGAAGATTGTCGGGATCGAGATCTGAGAAATTAACTGAACATAAGAGGGTAAGAAACAACTTAGATATCAAACCCTAGCCTTATATGACTCAACAAAATAGGAAGGAATGATATGAAAGATGATTCACTCAAGGGAGCTAACAACTTCACCTCAAGATGAAGGTTCATGGTGTTAGTGTGAAAAGTGGCATTATCTATCTAGTTAGCATGACTAGGAGACTTCTATTCACACTAGCTTAAGTCCGACTTTGGGCTTCTTACCTTTTTGTCTCACCTCATGTGGTAAAGACATGTGTACTCACCTTTGTGAGACATCTACTTCATGCAAACTTGCCACATGCTTAAACATGTGTCATTTGAGTAGACAAGTGTTGCACCTTTGAAGGGTTGCTCAATTGTTGTGTACGATCTTCTCACTCCCTCTTGCTTGCCTACAGGGGGAGTGTCAAATTTAGGGGGGATAAAAATATTGAGTCACAGGGGGGTTTCTCAAACAACAAAATAATAGTGGGATAAAAATATTGAATTATGGGGGGTTCATAGAGGTGTGAAAAGAGCATTTCTGAGTTGTACCAAGAGCACTTCCACAAAGATATGTCAAAGATCACTTCCACTACTACTCCATCATTCTTCAACATTTTTTCCGTAATGCATTGAGATGTGTCAAGAACACTTCCACATCACCATCACCTAATGCTACATGTGCATCCAGAGTTGATTCTTCAAGGACTTCCAAAGATTCATCACAACAGAAGATTGATATCAGTTTCTTTGCTTCTACAGATTTCAGAGTTGTTTCACATAAGGCTTCCACATAATCTTCAAAGCAGGACTTCAAGTTTGGATTTGGATTGTAGTGGATATGGCATGCAATTGACATTCCACACATGGATCTTGCAAGTATTGCAGGACTATCACTTTCAGTTGTATTGTGTCAAGTGCACTTCCATTGAGTCATGTCCAGAACACTTTCTTGTTTTCTCTCTTTTAGAGGAAAGTTTTTTCCTACGGGGTTTTCTTTCTTTCTTCACCTTATGAGAGATGCATTTGTACATGGGTACCTAATCAGGCCTAGTTGTTGGGACCCATCATTGTTTCACTACTGCTTAAGTTCCACTTAAGGGGGTGTTAGTGTGAAAAGTGACATTATCTATCTAGTTATCTTTTAGCATGAATAGGATACTTCTATTCACACTAGCTTAAGTCCAACTTTGGGCTTCTTGCCTTTTGTCTCACCTCATGTGGTGAAGACATGTGTACTCACCTTTGTGAGACACCTACTTCATGCAATCTTGTCACTTGCTCAACCATATGTCATTTGAGTAGACAAGTGTTGCACCTTTGGAAGGTTGCTTAGCCGTTGTGTATGAGCTTCTCAAGTTCCCTCTTACTTGCCTATTTAAGCAAGGCTCTATGTACATAATTTTCATCTTTTGGTAATGTAACTTGGACTATTGTGTGGAAAATAGCTTTGTGGTTTTATTCTTGCTTGTTGATCCTCGCTTTTCCCTATTATGGAGTAAAAAGTTTCCCTATGCCTTTTTACCTCCTAGTTTAGCTCCTAGGTCTCTATGTTAACACTTTGCAAGTTAAATATTCATCCCGAAGCAATTTCCCTTCAAACCCATGTCGAATGGGACTAAGGGGCCCATTTTAATCCTTAAGCCTGACAAAATTAGGGCCTTGGGACTTGGGCGCCCGCGCCCAAGTCCAACCTAATTTTTTCGGATGAAAATAAAAGCATGTTGGCTTGGGCCCTCTCAAAAGGTTTCCCTTTGTCGGCTCTCTTGATTAAATTTATGAATTTTAGTGGGAAAACATATTTAAATAGTTTTATGTCTTCATTTTAAGTTAAGATGGATAACACAAACTTGTGATATTGAGCAAAGAGCATTCAAAACCTTCATTGTGTGTCAGAGCAGAATTGTGTTGTTATTGTATTTGTTTGTTGCAGATTTGGCTTCATCAATGCATCTCCTCATGGTTTGAAAGATCTTCATCTTCGTTAGGGCTTCACCTCTAAGGTGACATCAATTTGTGTTTCAATCATTTCATTTCATCATTGGGTCTAGCCTCTACTCTCCTTGGGCACGCACTCTACCTAACAAAGGTGTTGGAAGACTTGAATGTCCTTCTGGGGCTTGACTAAGGCAAGCTCCTAAACACCACAACCCCCAAACGTCTTTTTTTGTGTGTGTAGATTTACATATGCGAGAGTTGAAAAAGTGTAGGTGTAGAGAAGCAGTTTGAAGGATAATGTTTCGAGATCTAAAGGAATCTTGCAAGTATTCTTCCATAGAAGACTAGGTCATGGGCCCCATAGTCTTTCCAACAAAATAGGTTATGGATCTGGCATTAGGAGGTTGTCTGCATCATTTTCTCTATTCTAACTTTTGGGAAATTCTATCTTCTTGGACTAGGGCACTCGCCCTAGTGTCCTCCAGGTTTTCAATCTTGGGAATCCAACTTCTGGTATGTTTCTGATCCTCCCTGAGTACTTTCCTGTCTGGTTTCTTGTAACATTCTACCTGTTTGTACCTGACTGCATTATAATTAGGGTTTAAGGCTTATTTTACCTAGGGTTTGATAAATCTCTCAATCTAATCTATTCTTTCCATATCATTCTTGAGCACAAAATCCGTAGCTGAGTCCTCATCAATCTTGTAGTGACCTGGCTCAGTTTTGTCCTCGAATGTTACTATGAAAGGAGGGTTTGATTTGATACACTCTGCTACCATTCATCCCCTCTTCTCATTTTCACATATAACATTTTGGTGAACCCAAAATAGTGAGCATTTTTCATCTTTCTGAGTGTTATAATTAGTCCTTGCATTCATTCATATCATATTTATCATCTTGCATTGGAAAATCTTACATATATTTGACAAAAATTAAAAAAAAAAGCATTCTAGGCTTGCATTAAAGCACAGTTTTGCATAATTTGTATTGCATCTGATAAAAAGATTTAATTTTTTGATATTTGCATTAGATTTGATCCTTACGACAGTAATTTACCATTAATTCATATTAATCTTGCATTTGAAGATTCCATTTGCTAGGGCTTTGCTTAAAAAGTTGTATTTTTCATATAACCTAATGATTCCAAAAACTAGGGTTTGTAGCCAAAATCTTATTTCAGATTTTGCTGCTCCTTTAGACACTCATTCAAATTTGGTTTTGAGTTGTAGTGTTGCTTCATTTTGCATCCTTGCATTGAAATTTCAAATTTTGCAATTACACAATGTGTATTTCAACATTAAGGGTTTACACTTTTTTCTTTACACATCTTTAAACAAACATTTAAATCATTCATCTTGCCTTGTTGTGTAGCACTATTTCTATTATATTTACTTTGTTTGTTGTGAAATTCACGTGTTTTTCTCTCTAAAAATCTAATTTCCTCAAATAAGTGCTTGGGTGTGAAACAATCTCATATACATGGCTTCTCATCACAACAATAACGCTAGGGTCCCTCCTAAGGTTTACAAGAAGAGGAAGACTCCTGAACCTGAAATAACCTTTACACCACATGATAGAACAATTGAAGACATTGAGGGACCTCTTTACATCACCACACGTATAAGTGGAAATTCTACAAGAGGGGTCCTTGTTGATCCTAATTGTATGATGAATGTGATTACTGAAGAGTTCCTCTATGCACATGATTTGATACGAGAATCTTATGAACCTACACATATGATGATTAAGATACATACTGGAGCTTTCCTCCCATCTATAGGGAAGATCACATTATTGATTAAAGTTTCTGAGAAATCTCTTGAACAATCATTTGATATCATTCCCACCTCTGACCTATTTTGTGTGAAATTAGGTCATCCATGGGTCAAGTCCATAAAGGCGGTACCCTCTACAATTCATAAATGTCTAAAATTTCCTCACCAAGGGAGCGTACATGTTGGTCACCATAGTAGATGGAAGCCTTTGGTTAATCACGAAAACTTCAACTTAGACTACTTTTGGCCACAACCTACTATACCTCCTCAACCAAGAGAAGATCAATTCTTCCTAGGATATCAAAGGTACAAAGCAAAGTTGATAACAAAATTGGTTGGACCTCCTATTGAAAAACAACATAGGTGAAGAGCATCTTGAATTGAAAGAACCCCCTAGACCGCGAGGTAAGGGAGTCTTTTCCGAGGTACCTCCTTCACCATCCTTACAAGGATCGGGAGATGCTTGTAAAGAACAAAGCACTTCATCATAGAAAATCAACATTGTACCAGCTTCCTCCTTTGAGATGTCGAAGACTATGGAAAATCATTAGAATCCTTTTGTAAACATCACTAATAAAACAAAAAGGAATAGGCAAGCAAGAGAAAAGAGGAAGAGACAAGCCTTAGCTCGACAAGCAACACCTCAACAAGAAAATATTCCACCAACTACCATTGAATCAACAAAAGAAGAGCTAAAGGTTGAAGAGTTAAAGGACAATGATTCAAGATGGGCAATTGTACCTTATGTACCTATTTCCTCTTGCATTCGAGATTGTGAGGAAGATGATTTGCTTGTCGACAACTGCTAGTTTGGTTGTGTAAACAGGTAAGTATTTCTAACCCTTTTTAGCCAACTTTGTTGTAGCATACCTTTGCTCGCTTACATGGCCTCCTCTTATGTGTTGTGTTCCCCCATGTTGTGATAAGTGTTGTTTAGGTCTCTTTGGATGACCCTTGATACTCTTGTAAGGTCGAGGATGCCAGGAGACCGCCTCTGTTGTGACCATTCTTCTATTTGTCTCTACATTCTTCTACTCTTTCCTCCTCTATTTTATTATTGTGTGTTGTGCCTTGGAGGCATAGCATTGCGGGGGATGTTTTTTGGGGGGCATCCTCCTATGTGGTTTTCCTAAGTCACTCTTGTCTTCTCTCTCATTTTTATTCTTTACATTCTTCAATGACTATACCTAGTCAGCAGATGACGAAAACAAACAAATACTGATAAGGACCATGTGTCCCTTCAGCAAGAAAACAAAAATGGACCCAGTCCATATATGAAGATGGGTTGATATATTACTGACGCTTGACTAGTAGAATCACTCCGTGTTGTGATTCGTATTGCATATTTTTCTCTCATGGAGTTATGTGGAAATAGTTTATTATGGCTGTAAATTTCTTTTCAGTAATGCAACTATGTCTTTCCAACAAGCTCTAATACACTAAAACTTGAATTTTGCTCTATTTAAGGTCAAAATTTCCATTAGTGGACTTGATCCCCAGATTCATGGCCCCAATCCTAAAGTTTAAGATCTTGAACTTCTATGCAACTATGGTTTTGAAGTTTGTGGCCCTAAACTTCTACACGATCTTAATCCTAAAGTTTGTGGCTTTGAACCTTATATTCTTGCTCTTGATACATATATTTACTTGTGTATATTTAAACTAGAAGGTACTTAAAATTGAAAGTTGTATAAATAATCACTATTTGAAATTGAAAACATAAAAAAAAAAAAAAAATCCAAAAAAAAAATAAATGAAAGGTCAAATTTAATTGAAATAATACACAAATATATAAATTAAGCAATAAACTATTACATTGTAGTTGAACCTTAAAATGATTGCAAAACTAGTGGAAAGCAAAGTGTTAGATATTTACTTTTAACCATCTACAATGACCTTGGAATAAAAGAATAGTCCAAAAAAAATATATTAAAATAATATTGTTGCAAATCAATGACATGGAGGTACACATTTCAAATTTTTGTTAACAGTTGTTCCATTTCATTCCACTTTTCTTACTCTTAATTTTTTTTTGCCTTATGTGTGATGTACTTCATTGATTTTGCTCCACGAGGTTGTCGAATATGAGAAGTTTTGACATTTTGGATGTTATGCCTGTGGGGTATGGAGAGTTTGGTTTATTGGGGCAACTGTGATATTGAGTCTTTTATTGTAATCTTCCTTGTACATTGTTTAGTTGGTTTCTTTTAAGGATATTGTCTAGTTTACTCCTTTCTCAGCTGCTGTCCTAAACCTTAAATATTCTTTGTATTTTCATTTTTCTCAATAATAAATAAATAATTGACCTGCTATTCCATACAATTGCATTGGTTTAATGCACTAAGAATGATAGTTTGATAGGCGAAAGCAGAATAGACTGTGATGTGGAGACTGATGATGGCTCATAATAGACGAACATCAGAGGGAGGGCTCACTTCCAGACAAACAGGAAAGTGGGTACCTCTAATTTATCCCCTTTTCTATTTACTTTATTAACAAAAATGAAATGTTGAACAAATCTTAAGAGAAAATTGATATTGCAATTCAAATCCACATAACAAGAAAAGTTAGGTTTTATATATTTTATTTGATAAGATAAGACTTACTAAAGTTGGCACAAATATCTAATCGTATAAGCTGCAGATTGCCCGTCACACGATGTAGCTGATTTTGTTTGATCTGTCAGCCCCTACTTTAATTATCATTTTATTTAAGTTTATCTTATTACATCGAGAGGCGAAGCCTAGAGGTGTTTAAAATGGCAGCACAAGGATGTGTGTACATTTTTATTTGCACTATTTAATTTGACGTCTACTCACCCGTCACAAAATAAAGTATTTAAAACAATAACTAAACTACATAAACTATTTATATTAGAGGAGAAAATATGGGCACGATCACATTTCGTTGGAGGAGAGAATAGTGTTATGTGGATAGTTAGGAAATTAGTTCTCCATTATTTATTGCCAACTTCATGCTCAAATAGTTTAAGCTGGAAGCACGCTCAAGTACTTTGGAAAATTCATGTTCATATTTTATTAGTATGTATTTTTAGATCTACCATGATATAAGTTATAGATTGGAAAAGGCGTATCTTTAGATGAAAACCTAAGAGAGAAAAAGAAGAGTAGAACCTAATGTCTTTGTGATGTATGCATCGGCCATGCAAGGTCTATTGTGGATAACACCAGAGATGATGCAACAAGTTCTCTTCTCAGGAAAAGAATCATGTTCATGTGCCAAGCCGTGGGGATTTAATGGAGTTGAATTGTAATGCTAAAAATGGAATTGTAATTCCCTGCATTGAGATATTCATGTGGGTGAGTGGGATGTGGGATGTGGGAGGCAAATTCCATATAAACCTATTCTATTTCAAAAATTTAGAGGTGGCAGATTCGTCACTTTCTTTCTAGGATTCTCAGTTTTAAAGCACATTATCTATGCTATAAAGCTCAGTATTGTACAACTATAAATACTAGCAATCGCACCTTGGTGTGCAATGGGTATGCTGAGGAGTTGTGGAAGTTCAATTTCCATGTATTTAAGTGAATGATGATTATTTTGTATTTCTATGGTCCATGTCATTATTTAACATTGAGAATGTATGTTAAGATGTTGAGATCTTTGTGGTATCTAATAAATCTGATGAACCAAAACACATAATCATCTAAAATAGCACTTTAATATTTTTTTTGTGTGATTGTGGAGTTTTAATGGAGTTTGTAGGCAGTGAATGCTTTAGAACCTGCAAGTGTTATTCATCCATAGGTGCTAATAGTTGGAAACTATTGATGCAAAAGTACAAACAAAGGTACAGGGTAGAATGAATGGGTATGATTATTTGAAGCATCTTGTGTCACCCGAGTAAATTGTCAGCCATTGATATCTCAAAATATCTCATGCCATCTTTGGATCGTTGGCATGTAATGACCGATAAAAATTCACTCTCTTTTCTTTATCGTTGGATTGTTGGCATGAAAAGCACCATTTCATGAGTCTCCAGTGGACCTATATGATCTAGACCAACACATACTAAGCGCCATTTTTTACATTAAAAAGTACCATAGCCTGATCTTTAAAGTAGGATTTTCCATTAGAATGCTTGATTGTAGGCCCAAGTCTATCATACAAAAGAACACTTTTTTCCACTATGTTTATGTAGTTAAGCTTAGTTTTAGAAACCCATGATGGCTAATGATTTAGTGTTTTAGGAAATGTATCTTTAATTGTCATGGGGGGTAAGGGTAAAATTTAGAAATAATTATTCATAGGAAGATTATACATGTAGCCATGTTTTGTACTTGAAAGTGTTATGTCGTAGATTATAAATCCATTATTTTTCATATCCAAGTTCTCATCCAAATTGAAGAGGCTACTAAAAATGAGTATTTAAAATTATGCACATTATTATTATTTTGATTCATTTGTAAAACCAATCTATATTGTGTGAATTTGATTTAACATGTCCAACGATCTAAAAATTGTTTCACCTTGCCTTGTGCAATAATTAGACTTGCATTATTGATGAACACCATCATCCACTACACCTCCCAAAATTCTAGTTGTATTTTCCCTCTAACCCCTTGCTTGGAGATGATTGGGGTTCTTTAGACTTAACCCCTTATTATTTTGGCAATGGTAAATCACCTCTCCATGACTTTGATATTTATGATTTACACACTGAACCTCATAAATACTATTTACCTCTTCACAATACCACATATTTTCCTTCGTCTAGTGACCCATCATCTTTAAAACCTATTGATTGCTTGGGTGCTAATGGATCTTGTTTTAGAATTACTCCTACCACTATAGGTCAATATCAAGTTAAAATAGAGGATTTGAAAGGGCATCTTCCCTTTTGATAGTCAAGAATAAAAAATAATAGTGTAATAGACATACAACATCCAAGTATCAGGAAAAAATAGTAGGCCCAACATTACGAAACAAAACTAAAAAAGAACCCTAAAGATTAAGTAAGGCATCATCCTCTCCTACATTGCATGTTGACCAACAAACACTTGAAAATTAGAAGTAATGGCCAACACCTTAACAATTGAGATTGAGAAGTCCAGTCGGTAAAACTTTGAGTTGTGGAAATTGAAGGTTGAAGATCTTTTAATGGAGAGAGATTACTATAGATCATAATAATTTTTGCACTAAATTTTCTACCATCAACAGTGGATCAAGATGAATGGGACAAGTTGGATAGAAAAGATCTAGATCTACTATTAGGTTGTGTCTTTCTAAATCAACCTTGATGAATGTTTTAGTTCAAAACATTGCTAAGAGTTTACGAGGTAAAATTATTGCATTATATCAAATTAAGTGTCTTGTAAATAAGTTATTTTTGATAATAAATTTGTTTCTTTTCATCTAGTAGTGAGTCAATTGGCTTCTATATATGTAAAAATGGAAGAAGAGAAAAATGTATCTCAATGATTTGTTCATTATAGGATACCATATTTCTATTTTGAAGCCTATCTATCTAAATGGGATCAATATCCTTTCTTTGTTCTCTAGAACTAAAATGTGTAAAGAAAACAAGCTTGGGTAAAAGCACAAAGTTGTGTCATACATTCAGCCGACTTATTAGCACAAGTGAATTTAAATATTTCTAACTAAAAATCAATTTTGGTCAAACATATGATCTTATAAGATTTATTCTAGCTAAATTAGATATGTCCACAACTTTTCCAACTAAAATTGTTGGCTAAATGCATATGTAGCACCACTATGAGGCCAATTTAGCAAAAAAAAAAATTATTTGAAAAAAATGATATTTTAACAATTTCTACTCGTGTAAATAACATTTTTAAAAAAATATAAAAATACCCTTTTGTAGATCTACATGTTTAGTTTTCAAAAATATATATTTTTTAATAGTTTAATTATTATTTATATTTTTCTTTCTATTTTTACTAAAAGTAGGTTATCAGCACAAAACATTAGGTCGATTACCATGTCAAGGAAAAATAGTAAAACTTATTAAAAAAATTAAAAAATATATGATGCACTAGATAAAAGAATCTATATCAAGATGGTATAATTTTTTTTCTATTTTAGATAAATAGTTAATATGAAAGTTGACATTGAATGGAAACAACTACGTTTTAATACACACACATTCTATTATTTATTTAAAAATATATATTTATCAAAATTGAAAAAAAATATATCCATGCACTAAAGTTTCAAGTTATAAATACACACAAAAAAATTGAAGAAAAAAAATAAAATTTACTATTTAAAGATTGACGTATCATGTAACTTCATTTTTCAGCATTTTATCAGCAACTAAAATATAGTGTCAATTTATTAAAAATTATATTCAAATAATTTTTTAAAAAATTTCAAAAAATACAAACATAAAATATACTAAAAAATAAATATTTTATTAGTTTACATCATTTCAAAATTTAAAACATATGTCACTTTTTAGTGATTCAAGTTTAAAAGTTGGATCAGCGTTGGTCGTTTACTTTATAAAAGTGTGACACAGCTTTGTGCTTTTACCTGCTTATCCTCAAAATTTGGGTGAAAAAACACATAAAAAGTGTAAATTGATTGTGGTGAAAGATGTGCAGAATTTGACAAAAGAAAGACTTGATGAAATAATTAATTCAATTGGAGGTTTTGATTTGATAATAGGTGGAAGCCCCTATAATAATATGACAAGAAACAAAAGGAACACAAGGGATGGGCTAGAGGGGAAGCATTCCACTATTTTATGAGTTTTCATGTATTGTGAATTATGTAAGGCATGCAATGCATTTAAGTGTAATTTGATAGAATAATGAAACCTTCATTTTGTAGTAATTTGGAATTCAATAGATTATAAATTTATTATTTTTCATATCCAAGTTCCCGTCTAAATTGAAGAGGCTACTAAAAACAAGTATTGAAAATTATGGACATTATTATTATTTTGATTCATGTACAAAATCAATTTGTATTGTGTGAAATTGATTTGACATGTTCTGCAATCTAAATGTTGGTTCACCTTGCCTTGTGCAATAACTAGACTTGCATTATTGATGAACACCTTTGAAGAGCTTCTTCATCCACTATACGTCCCAAAATTGAAGATGTCTTTTCCCTCTAACCCCTTGCTTGTAGATGATTGAGGTTCTTTATACTTCACCCCTTATTATTTTGGCAAAGGTAAATCACCTCTCCATGACTTTGATACTTATGATTTACACATTAAACCTCACAAATATTGTTTACCTCTTCACAATACCACTAATTTTCCTTGGTCTAGTTGCCCATCCTCTTTAAAATATATTGATTGCTTGGGTGCTAATGGATATCCTTTTAAAATTACTCCTCCCACTATATGTCAGTATCAAGTTAATATAACAAATTTAAATATGCCTACATTACATGTTTTTTATTAAAAGTAAAATAGAGGATTTGAAAGGGCCTCTTCCCTTTTAATAGTGACGAACAAAAAAAATTGTGTAACATACATACAACAACCAAAAATAGTAGCCCCAACATTGGGTAGGAGAAATAAAACAAAAATCAAGTCCTACAAAGCATTACAAAACAAAATTAAAATGAACCCTAAAGATTAAGTAAGGTTGCATCCTCTCCTACATTAGATGTTGACCAACAAACTCAAATTCATTTTCCCAAAGATCCATCTTCATCTTCTCCTTCCTCTTCACATAATGACATTAATTCAACCAACCACACTATCTCAAATACCCCTTTGTCTTCCCCTAAACTTGAAAGATTGTATGGAAAATTATTCAAGATGTTTGTAAACTCTTCATATAAAGGAAAATACCTCAACCCTCATGATTATAGTCTCATTGAACTTATTCAACTTAAACCATATCTACGTAAAATTAGTCTTGGATATTCCCCTCCTACAAATTATTCATCTCCATCCCTTTACCATCTTCTACACCTTAGAGTTTCAACACACAATGGTAGATTTCATTAATGATATCCCTAGCTTATACACTACAAAAAAAAAAAAACCTTTATTAACACTATGTTTCTATGCATACTTAATCCACTCCACCACATATACTTCTCTAGCAAATTGTCTACTTTATCCATACTATTAGCCTCATTATGATATATTTTTCTTGCCATGATATTTCATTGACCTAATCATATTATTTTTGGATCTTCAAGCCCTTCATGTTCCATTTTGCCATTACCACATTTATACATCCATTCACTACCTTACATGTAGGCTTGTTTCCCTCTCTTTGTAACTTGACATTTTTTATTTTCAATCTAAAAATTCATCAAACTAAATTATCTATATAAATAATAAAAAATCATATAAATATAGAAGGTACATAAATAGAAAAGAATCCAAAAATTCCCCTATTTTAAAAGATATTAAAAATAAACATTACTATCAAATTACAAAACTCTAAAAATATCTAATTAAAACATTAAATCTTATTTTTTTGGGTTCCTAAATTAATATAATTTGAAATATTTAATACATTTTTTTTATATAAAACAAACATATAAATAAATAACGTCTATATATAGTCGAGCTCTATCTCCCATTCTCTCTATTTCTCTCCCTCTTTATATCTATCTTTCTCTTCGTCTCTATCTTTCTATCTCTCTATCTATCCATTTCTCTTTATCTCTTTGTAATATCCTAAATGGAATATTATCTAATATAAAATAATCTTTTGATTGACATTTTTTTCCTTAAAAAAATGCCATGTGATTTGGACATTTGTTGTTTTAGATTTTTTTTTAAATTCTTTTGGAGACCTATGAGTTTAGAAAATTTCCCAGCGTGAAAACAATCCACGAGTTCAGAAAATTTCCCGCCGTTGAATTTTTGCATATATATTTATATTTTATTTTTATATATTCTTATTATGTAATTATATATTTATTTTATATTTTAAATATATATATATATATATATATATATATATATATATATATATATATATATATATATATATATTATTTAAAATTAACCTAAATATAAGTATTAAATTACTATCTAAATTATCAAAGATTTTGTTTCAATTTATATTACTATGTTAACTCAACGACCAAGAAGTAGATTCATATAGCTTTATACTTGCCCATGACTTCAATCTCTCTACGGAAATTAGTTAGACTGCCATTTTGTCATTTTCTATTTAGCTAATTTTTATTGTTTAACCATAAAAACAGATGAGCAAACAAGGCCGTAGAAATTAAAGCTAGATGTCACGTGTGTGTAAACATCAACAATTACCCAACAATTTTGAAAAGTAACTAAAATGTACTTCACTATTCGAATTAACAATCTTAAATATTTGTGGCATAAAGAAAATATTGTGTGCTGTCACGCACACTCATTACTACCTACAAATGGCATGTGTAACCTCGTTTATCCCTAACACCTACATAATGCAAGAAATCACAAGCCGCCAGAGTCCAAATGAATTGTTCCCAAAAAAAACCCTAGGTAATATGCCTATATTTATGAGCTTCCCTTAATTCAGCAACCAATAAATAAATTCAAAGTCATTTGATTTCCACTCATAGTCAGCGTTTAAAAGAACTACGGATGAACGCGGATGAGCGGAAAACACATAAAAATCGTCTGTGGAGCCCGGAAGAAAACTGGCAAACGGAAAAAGACTCGCGCCTAATAAAATTGAATGGCTAGCGAAGTTTGAATCTGAGAAGCCTGGAAAAAATGGTCACCAAAATACGGCCAGTGAAATCAGAGATGCCGTGAACAAAGGGAAAAATGGTGACGGAGAAGGAGAAAATAGGGACGGTGGCCTGAAAAACAGGGACGGAAAAGTGACGCTCCAGATAGTTTCAAATTTTCAATAGTCTTGCCACTGATGTGGACAATTTTTAAAGGTTGATTCGCCAAGTCAGCCCTCTTGTTCACAAAGGGAAGGCCTTCGGTGTAATGAGAAGCATAAGTTGCCTTTTTTCAAAATATAAAATCTATCCGGTGAACGTGTTTAATTTTTGGCAGTATTTAAAGGATGTTCCTTTTCAATAAAAAAAAGGCTTCCAAGAAACTAGCTCTCCAATGTCATGCTAAGGTATGAACTATTTATTAAATATTTTTAATGATTAATAAAAATTCAATATTATGATTTATCTTAAGGATTCTAGGATTTATGCATATATTATTGTTTTCAAATGAACTTCAAATATTAAAGTAAAAATTTAAAAAATACAAACAAAATAAAACTACTATTAAGTAATAGTGAGAAAGTAGATTTTTATTTAATTTAAAAATTAAACAAAATGATAAAACTTTTAAGGAGAGATGTATACATTTTTATTAACCTATGCATGAGATGTCTATAGAGAAGACACTAATTATATTTATATTAAAAGAATTTCATATTTCTATTGTATAATGTTTAAAAAGAAGAATATTTTAAGAAAATATTCAAATTATTATTAGTCCATTGAAAGTAATTAGATTTGTTATCATTTGGTTTGGTAGGTGCACAATGAGATTTAGTTCACTAAGAATAAGATGGGAGGTTGAGTTTGATACTAGATTTAAAAATAAAATAAAATATAGCATTCAAATTAGTTGAGTCTATAATTTTTTAACTTAACGTAATATGATACAAAAGTAATAAGAATAAGCTCCAAAATAATGATCATTTTAATATGAAAAAATGAAGTAGCCAATATAAAATAAAAATGTAGACAAAAGTATATGGATAAAAAAAAAATCCATTTAAAAGACAAAGTAAAGTAAGTATAACAAATCTAAAATATTAAAAGATAAAAACTTACTGGAAATGACACATTAAAATCTCTTATATATAAAACTCCACCACTCAACGATGTGGTAAAGGAAAATGTTTGTTTTATTTTACTATAAAGAAGATGTTAGCTTTACTTTTAATAAATAAAACAATTTAGTTGAACTGTTAAAATACAAATCAATTTACTAAAAAAATGAACTAGATATTTAACCTATCAACTTAAACTTCTATACTTCAAAAGTATATTTTAAATAATATACTTTTATAATTTATTTTGTACCTTACACTTATTCATAATACTTAGAGGATAGACATGTAGTAATAGTCTTTTTCAATAAGTAAAAAAATAATAGAATTAGGGTTAGAATTATGATTAGAATTAGAGAGTTAGAATCAACCTTACAAATAGAATAAGGATAAGGATGACAATTATAGTTAGGGTTAGGATTAAAATTAGCATTACAATTAGGTTTAGAATTAATGTAGTGTAAGAATTAGAATTAGGGTTAGGGTTAGGGTTAGAATTATGGTTAGGATTAAAATTAGTGTTAGGGTTAGAATTAGATTTAAGGTTAGGGTTAGGATTTCAATGTTAGGGATAGGGTTAGGGCTAGTATAAGGGATAGTTTTAGGTTTAGAATTACAGTTAGGATTAAAAGTATGATTAAATATGTTAAGCAACTTTAAAATAATTATTCTAATTTAAATTATTTATTGTAATTTGAAATATGAAATAATTATTCTTATTTAAATTGATTATTCTGATTTAAAATATGAAAATGATAAACATTTATAATAAAATAATAATATAAATACATTATTATAATGTTTACTAATATTATACTACTTTATTATAGTATAATTATAATTTAAAATAAATTGATTAAAAGAAACTAATTCCCCATAAAATGATAAACATTTATAATAAAATAATAATATAAATATATTATTATAATGTTTATTAATATTATACTACTTTATTACAGTATAATTATAATTTAAAATAAATTGATTAAAAGACACCTCGAGATGGATACTTCTCGACGTAATTTAGATATATGTTTTAAATATAGCTATACTAGTTTTATAGTCCACGCCAGAAACTTAAAGTCCGATGAGAAAGTGAAAGGAAAAGATTGGAGAAAATGAAGGTGCGGTGTGTATACTAAATCAATTCCGCGTGGGTGTCGGGAAGTACACAAATCGAGTCACGTCAAGTTGTCAACGCACAAGCTTAAATGTTTAATGAACATATGCGATAAACAGACTTAAAAGTATGAAGATTTCTATACTTTTAGGTAGATAGGCCAACAATGAACATACAGACAGCCGGCAAGTTGCGCCAGTCCACGCTGAGAAGGTTTGATTCGATTTTATCATAGCAGACAAACAAACACGGCATCTTTGACACGTAAGCCATCGAAACAGAGGGAATAAAAAAATCAAAAGACGAAAGAAAACTAGGCAGTAGCTGTCGGCCACCGCTGTATATGTAGATTCTACATCCAATCCACGCAAACGGGCCCACTTGAATGCGATTCAACAGAGAACAAATTTAAAACTAGCTAGCAAGAAATAATTAAATTAATTTGCGGCTACTTTCCTTACGTAACCATTCAATTATTTACTTTTTAAATTAAGGAAAAATGTTTTTGAAAAAAGGTGTATATTTTTTTTTATATAAGATTATATTTATGTAGGGATGAAATTAGTATATTTATATTATTTTTTATTTAGTTTTGTGTTTATTTTGAAAAAATATTTTGATGTATGTATATAGTGACAAATGGTAGAATCTTCTATGAAATCAACTCATTCCCCTAACCTCTATCTATATATGCAAATTCCTATATATTTAGCTCTCACCATATTTCTATACATACTCCAATAATTTCATCTTATCTATATATTTATAATGTTTATTTGTACACGTCTCTATATAGTTGTTGTCCATTTGAATCTAACCATTTAACCCAAAGTCATTTCCACAGTTACAAGGTTGACCTCGTGGTTGTAGACTTGACCCGTGTCTTTCCAAAATTTGAAATTTAAATTAGGTTGTGTAGACCCCTTTTATCTTCCCACTTTGAGCTAACTAAGGACATGTTTTGTGAAGTTTGATGTTATGTGCTAGTATTTAAAGGCATTTATTAGCATACATTTATCATCTCACATATCTCAAGCATCCTTTTTCATTCTAAAGCATTAAAGGAGTAATCAATAGCTAAAAATTTGAGCTTGGTTCACTAAAAGGACTAACAAACTCTGTGTACATTATCCTAGAAGACTTGCTTGTTGTCTTCGAAATTTTGTTATTGGTTATTGTGAAGGTGGATATACCAAAGCAGGGGTTTGACTTGAAGGAAAACCCCGAACAACCCCAACAATTTTTCTTGTTCTTTCCAACTATAGGTTTTTCAGGTGAAGATATCTAGCTTCTTGGGAGTTTGGTGATATCTCTCTTTTCCCTTTCTTTATCATTTCTTCATCTATTTAAATAACTTAGATAAATCTTTGTTATTTGTATATTCATTATTATTTGGTATCTTGCTATTGTGTTCCCTTTTCTAGGTTTGCAGATTAGGTGAACTGTACTAGTTGGTTTTTCACATTTTCTAGGAACTATTTGATTTTTTGGGACGTACGGATAACAACACTTATTGCAAATGTCTACAAAATGCACTAGCGTCCTAGGTAGTGGCTTTCTTCATCTGATTCTAGGTTCCTCTCTTTGTCCTTTTTTTGCTCCATAACTTAATTTTGTAAACTATTTTCCAGTTTCCAATAAGTTAGCATTTTCATTCCAGCTCATGAATTTAATGTAGAAAATTACCAATAGCATAATTTTATATTACACTTTCAAGGTAATTTTTAAATACCAAGTCACTCTCTAGATCAATGAAAATAGTACAGCAACGAAAGGTCAACAAAGCAAGCAATAAAGTAGAGGTGCACACAAAGCAAGGTCAAGTCGAAATCTAGAGGATGAATCTATGATAGTGGACCTAACCCAAACAATCAGACTCAGCCCCAAACAAAGCATAGGACCAACATAGAACCCAAGGCATTTAACTGATTGGGAGATCACATTTCCAAGGAGATTGAGAATGTTCTAGAATCTTCATCCACACACATTTTTCATTTATTGAGCAAAGTTCCATTATTTCTTATTTATTTTTTCCACTTTAGCATTTAGTAGCATAAAACATTAGCCCTCAAATTTCCCCATATTTTAATCTAGGTTAAATTTCTTATGTATGCATTTCATTAGATTAGCCTAGATTAACCTTAAGGAAATTTTATTTTCCTTCACATTTTTGGTGAGCCTGAAAATCCTACATGACCTAGTTTTCTTCTAGGGTTTCTTATCCATATTAAGGTTTTTCAAACATGCATAGTTATGATTTTTACATCTCATTTTTAGATTTGGAAATCGTTACTCTCTTTTGCTTCATTGAAAGCACATTGTTTTATCTTTTTTTCTATTAGGGTTTTGAGTTTCATTGCACACAATCTCTTTTACCCATCCTTGGCTATGACATTAAGGTTTCATTTTCAGATTTGATATATCACCGATAGTTTTAAAATGTTCAATCTAAAAATGATCCTAGTAGCTTTATTTTTCTATCTTTTGTTTATGCCACAAGTTGCTTGAAATCTCAATCTTCCATTTCAAAGGATTGCTCATCTATACGCTACCATGGTCATCCCACCCAATGAAAAGGAAGTTTGTTCAAATGTTGAAAATAAGAAAAATGAGGACTATGACTATGATGCCCAGGTGTATAATCAATATTTTCAAATGAACTAGCTAGTTTGGCCAATTTTGAAAATTCTAGATTGGTGCAAGAGTACCTAACACAAGGTGGCCTCCGTGAGGCATTTAAGTTCATGTTTTGTTTTGAAATAAGGTCTATTTGACCAATGCATGTAATTTTAGTTTTTATCTAGGTTCTTCAAGACCTAGAACCAATTTTGTAAGTCCCAAGTGACTTAGGACACATTTGTCAAATGTGTAATCACATAGTGCCAAAACAGGGCAGTAGAACAGTTCGAGGCAATTTTTGGATCGGTTGGTCTCCCAACTGTTTGCATCGGTTAGTTTTCCTCAACTACTCTGAATTGGTTGGCCTCCCACAGCAGTGGGTTAAAAACATAGCAGAACGAACATTAGAGGAGGGGATTCTATTCTGTGACTTGTTGTGTGTTCATTTTTGGAAGTATGTATGAATTGTGCTGAAGAACAATAAAGCTTTGTTTCGTCACCTTTTGTGTTTTCCTGTTCTTAGATTCAAGGATTTTATAATTGTGCTTAGTAGATTCTCATTTCAGTAGTTTGTTGCAGCATGTCGATGTGAAGCATTCCACTGGTAAGATTTCTATCGAAATCAGTGGAATGGCTTCGTTGTATAGATATGTGTTTTTGTTTTCTGTTTTGTTTTCTCGTTCGATGGCGCAAAGAATCCAAGTGGAGTCTCGTGCACATTAGCATGCCCTAGCATCTCTATGTGCTAGGCGTAGAGTGTAGATCAGACTGTGTGACAACCCTATCGGCGTGTCGCTGGGACTTAGAATTGAGTTTCCGCCGAAGTCCAATGGAGTCAAGAGTATTGACGCATCAGGTAGATAGCTTGGCGTGGGGCCGATAGCATTGGTCTTACCAATTGAGAGTATCAGAGTGATAAGGGATAACTTATGCCGACGAAGATCCATCAGGATGAATTGGCATATCGGCAACTACAGAGTAAGTCCCACCGACACGTCAAGTCACGCTGAAGAGGGGGTTGGTCCATCGGCACATCGGCCAATCTTCATAAGCGTTTGCCGATGATCTAAGTCTTGCTGACGAGTATGGTTCAAAGGTGACATCGGAGTGATCGGTGTATCGGCAAGAGGTTGTAAGTGCTCGCTAATGTTAAGGGTCACAGTGATGAGAGATTTTTTACTGTGGAATTAACTATCGGCCAAACGGAGAAGAAGTCTCGCTGATAGGAGGTATTGGACAAACCAGGTGTTTGGTAAAATAGTTCCAAAGTTCATTGATAGTGAAGAGTCTCACCGAAGACAAGTGCCATCAATGTATCGGAAACACATCAAAGGGGTTTCCCGATAAAGTCACGTCTCACCGACGATGGAAAGTAGGTCGACTCGGTGTGAGTCCTGATGTATCTTGCCGATGATAAATTCAGTTGAGCTATCAGTGTAAGATTGATCAATGGTAAGACTTGAGAAAGTCATACCGATCATTGTTGTCTGACCAATCGAGCTGTATTGGTGGCCAGTAAGTGGAGTCTGGCCGACGGAAGACAAATTCAATTTTGTTATGTGTTTTCACTATGCGCTCCCCATCATATTGGTATTAGAGCCCAAAAAGATTCAGGTGGCAAGTCAAATTGAGGATTTACAGGAGTGTTGGGTGTTGTCTTTGAATAGTGTATGTCAGACAGAGAAAGCGAAGGAGAGGCTAGTAATATGCCTCCAAAGGGGATGCCCACTGAAGTGGCCAAGAAATTTAAGGATATGGAAGAGATGATCAAGATTGGAGTCAAGGAAGCATTTCAAGCAGAATTGAAGGCACTGAAGATAGGAAAAAGGATAGAGGAAGGTTCAGATGAAGAGGAAGAGAAAGAGGACGAAGAAGAGGAACAAGAAGAGGCAGAGATACCAGCTGATCAAAAGCATTTCCTGGAAGCCATTAAGGCTATTGATAAGGACTCTTCGGAGGCTCGGATAGATACTCCCATGTTCAGTGGAAAGATGAATGCTGACGAAGTCATGGAGTGGATTGAGACTCTGAACAACTACTTCAAATACAAGGAAGTTCCTTAAAGAGAGTTAAGTTTGCAAAAACTAAACTCAAAGGTGCTGCCCTTACATGGTGGAATTACACCCAAGGAGAAAGGGTAAAGAATGGGAAGAGTATGATATCTTCATGGAGCAGAATGCTGGAGAAGATCAAATCTTAGTTTCTTCTATCTGACTACAAGGTGCAGATTTACAGGAAAATGCAGAACTTTAAGCAAAAAGATATGGATGTAGCTACTTACACCGAGGAGTTTCACAAATATACTCTTCGTTGTGGGTACATGGAGGATGAAAAAGCCAAGGTAGCAAGGTATCTAAATGGTCTGAGGTTCAATATTCAAGATGAGATAAGTTTGTTTACCCTTAAAACCGTGGAAAAATGCTTTCAAGTAGCATTAAGAGTTGAAGAGAAGCTACAGAGGACAGGTGAGTAGCAAGGTAGAGGAAGTGGTGACAAAAATTTTGGACACAGAGGCAGTTTTGGAGGAAGAAGTCCTAACCAAAGGCCTAGTGGTGAGTCTAGCCAAGAAGAGCAAGTTGGGGACTCAAGTAGCAGAGGAGGCTACCGAGGAAAAAGGCCTAATGGAAGAGGTGGGACAAATGGATCAGGCAGAGGATCGAAGTTCTCCAACATGAGATGTTATAACTACAATCAGATAGGGCACCCAGCTTATAAGTGTCTAGAGAAGGCCTCAACTTCTCATGGTAATGAGAGAAGAACCACATTGACTCAAGAGGATGCAGGGAGTGTGACATCGCCTGAAGTGAATTTGACACCAGAGATAGGAGAAAATCTGATGATCAAGAGGACGTTGCTCAAAGAACCAGTATAGACTGAACCGTCACAAAGGAGATCACTTTTCAGGATCAATTGCAAAAGCACAGGTAAAATATGCAAGGTAGTAATAGATTCTGGTTCAACAGATAATATGGTGTCTAGGGAAATGGTGGATAAATTGAAACTAGAAAGGATTCCTCATCAAACTCCTTACAAAGCATCTTGGGTAAGTGATAGTCAATCACTTTTGGTAGATGAACAAGCATATGTTGATTTTCAGATTGGAGAATATAAGGATAGAATTTTATGTGACATTTTGCCCATGGAATGTTGACACCTACTTTTAGGTAGGCCATGGCAATTTGATAGGCAAGCATTGTAAGATGGATATGCTAACACATACACCATCAAGAAGGATGGGAAGACTTTTTTGATGGCACCATTACAGGAGGATGCTGAAGCAAAGAAGGCAGCCAAGGTCATTTTGGTGGGTAAGAAAGAGTTTGGAAACATCAATGAAGAAGAGACAAGGATAGTTGAGGATACCTCAAGGAGTAGGGTTGTCAAAGACCAAAGTTTGAAGGTGATTTTAGTTTTGAATGATGGAGATCAGATGGTGATTTCTAAGATGGATCAGAAGGAGGTCAAAGAGCAAGTTTACAAGCAGCCACAAGGTGGTTGTAAAGAAGGAGATGCTATCATAGTAGGGACCATTGTTTGTCCTCTAGAGCCAACAAGAGTTGAAAGACAATCATATTCTACTATAGCAGCAGTACAAGAAGGATCAACCAAGGTTTTGAATGGAGGTGTTCAGGCAGATATGACAGTAAGCAATCATGGCATGCAACATCCAAGTTTGGTTGCAAGCACTCACCCATGGCAAGGTGTGAGTAGAGCCTACAATGCTAGGCATGAGTTTTTAATTCCCTGGAAGAAGGTTGCAGTCCAGAGATCATGGAGAAGACACGAGGCAGCAAAGGATAATGGTGGAGCAAGACAAAGACTCAACTCATGTGGCATGAGTTCTTTTCTAGGTGGGGTGTATGGTGCAGGAGCACCTAACACAAGGTGGCCTCTGTGAGGCATTTAATTTCATGTTTAGTTTTGAAATAAGGTCTATTTGACCAATGCATGTAATTTTAGTTTGTATCTAGGTTCTTCAAGACCTAGAACCAATTATGTAAGTCCCAAGTGACTTAGGACACATTTGTCAAATGTGTAATCACATAGTGCCAAAACAGGGCAGTAGGACAGTTTGAGGCAGTTTTTGGATCGGTTGGTCTCCCAACTGTTTGCATCAGTTAGTTTTCCTCAACTGCTCCAAATCAGTTGGCCTCCCACAACAATGGGTTAAAAACATAGCAGAACGAACATTAGAGGAGGGGATTCTGTTTTGTGACTTGTTGTGTGTTCATTTCTGGAAGCATGTATGAATTGTGCTGAAGAACAATAAAGCTCTGTTCTGTCACCTTTTGTGTTTCCCTATTCTTAGATTCAAGGATTTTCTAATTGTACTTAGTAGATTCTCATTTCAGTAGTTTGTTGCAGTATGTTGATGTGAAGCATTCCACTAGTAAGATTTATGTCGAAATCAGTGGAATGGCTTTGTTGTACAGATATGTGTTTTTGTTTTCTGTTTTGTTTTCGTATTCGATGGCACAGAGAATCCAAGCGGAGTGTCGTGCACAATAGCATGCCCTAGCATCTCTATGTGCTAGGCATAGAGTGTAGATCAAACTGTGTGACAACCCTATCAGTGTGTCGTTGGGACTTAGAACTGAGTTTCCACCGAAGTCCAACGGAGTTAAGAGTATCAGCGCATCAGGTAGATAGCTTGGTGTGGGGCTAATAGCATTGGTCTTACCAATCGAGAGTATCAGAGTGATAAGGGATAACTTACACCGATGGAGATCCATCGGGAGGAATCGGCATATCGGCAACTCCGGAGTAAGTCCCACCGATAGGTCAAGTCATGTCGAAGGGGGGGTTGGTCCATCGGCACATCGGCCAATCTTCATAAGCATTTGCCGATGATCCAAGTCTTGCCAACGAGTATGATTTGAATCTGACATTGGAGTGATCGGTGTATCGACAAGAGGTTGTAAGTGCTTGCTGATGTTAAGGGTCACAGTGATGAGAGATTTGTTACTGTGGAATTAACTATCGGCTGAGCAGAGAAGAAGTCTCACCAATAGGAGGTATCGGACAGACTGGGTGTTCGGTAAAATAGTTCCAAAGTTCACCGATAGTGAAGAGTCTCACCGAAGACAAGTGCAATCAGTGTATCAGAAACACATCAAAGGGGTTTCCTAATAAAGTCACGTCTCACCGACGATGGAAAGTAGGTCGACTCGGTGTGAGTCCTGATGTATCTCGCTAATGATAAATTTAGTTGAGCTATCGTCGTAAGATTGATCAATGGTAAGACTTGAGAAAGTCATACTGATCATTGTTGTTTGATTGATCTAGGTGTATCGGTGGCCAGTAAGTGGAGTCTGGCCAACAGAAGACAAATTTGATTTTGTTCTGTGTTTTCACTGTGCGCTCCCTATCATACATAACTAAGTGGATATATTCCATGATGTGTTTGCTAGCACACCTCCATACCTCTTTCACACATGATGTATACCTCTTTCATCTACCATTAAGGGGCCCACTATTACCCCATTTAGTATTGGGAGAAAAAGTGGCTTGGCTAACAATATTCTTCCAGATTTATGTTTTTGTTAATCAACAAGCTAGTATATCATCTTGCTCTTAAATCCAAAACTTTTGATACAATATTCTCCCAATATAGGCAAAATTGGTTAGTTTTGATGAAAAATTCATCTCATATGGTATTGGAATTGTTAGATTTTTGGGGGTCCAATTTTTACCCTTGTGATGAATTGTTCAATTACACTTGTCTCTTTGAGCTAATTAATTTACCATATAACTTTAGATACCCTTTTTTGGGTTGGGGACAACTTTTACCCCTTTCAATGGTTTGTCCCATTACGCTCATCTCTTTAAGCTAGTTAATTTTCCATATAACTCCAATTACTTATTTTTTGGGTCACACTCCTCTCTATGGAAGCTAGTCATCATTCTTAAGACCAAAATGATCCACCAAAGTGCATTGTGCACTCTCTTAATGATCACCTTTAGCACACACATACAAAAATTCAAGCAAGGTTTAGTAGATTCGAAAACATGTTCTCCCACCTCTCCCTTCAAATGGACCAGCTACTTTTAGGTGTAGACAAAGGCCAACCTTTCTCTCCTACACAAAGTTCCCCCTTCCCCAATTAGGGTGGCTCTCTCCATCTCCCTAAAATATGCCTTCCTAAATGTGATGTTATAGATCTTCCTAATTGGTTGAGCAAGGTCGACCAATATTTTGCATTTTATCAAATTCCTTATGATCAAAGCTCTCCCTAGCCTCTTTTCACTTGTAAATGGAATCCCTTTAATGGTTTCAATGGTTGGATAGGACTTTCCCACTTCTCACATGGTCAAAATTTAATAAGGAAGCCCTAATCGTCTTTAAACCTAGTTCCTATGAAGACTTTGTTGGTGCCATTACTAAATTATGCCAAACACCTCCCATTAAGGAATATCAAAGTGAGTTTGAAAAACTAGCCAACCAGACATGAAACTTGAAGGAATCATTTTTTCATGATTGTTTCATTAATGGTATCAAAGAGGATTTTCAAGAAGAGGTTCTCATTTTAAAACCAATTCCTTTTGTGATCCTTTGGCCTTGACATGACTTATGAAAGACAAATTTCTAGCCTACTGAAAACTAGCCAACTCCTCTTTTAAAAATAAAAAGGAGACATCAAACAAAGGAACTAATGACCCCCACAATTCACAGACTCTCTTGAGAAGAGATAGTGGAGAAAAAAGGCCAAGGGAATGTGTTATGATTGTAATACAAGTGGGAAAATGGTCATAAATGTATTGAGCAACACTTGTATCTCATTGACTCTACTATGGTACCTAGTGAATCTAAGGAATTTTTAGATGTAGAAGATGAGTTTGTTTCCCCCAAAAAGTGATCCACTCCTGATGCTCATATTTATATTCATGCTTTGGATAGGTTACCTTCTCTCCAAATGCTCAAGGTCATTAGCTATATCAAAAGGCAAAAGATAGTGATCATAATAAAAGGTGGTAGCACTCATAAATTTATTGGTAGAAACTGTGATAATTTTCAAACTATGGTGGACAATGGTAGTATTATGTCTTATGCTTGGGCAAGTTTCACAATGTTAGGATTACATTGGGGGATTACAAATTGACTACAAATATGTTTAATCTTTCCTTAGCAGGCACACATATAGTATTGGGTGTTTAGTGGTTGCGACAAACCTCAGCCCTAATCACTTGTGACTACTCCTATATTTGGCATAGATTCCACTATGACAACTAAGATTATACCTTATAGGGTCTGAAGATAGGTGACATTTAGATTGTTATCTCCCAATCATATAGAAATTTTGATAAAGAAAGTGTGCTCAGGTATTCTATCCTAATTCCACTCTCTAGGGGCTCAGCTTCTTTCTCCCTCTTCTCCTTCATACGATTTGTAGGGCCTCCTTGATAAGTATCAATGAGTATTTGAGGAACTAAGAGGATTAGCCTCCAAGGTCATGTGACCATTCCATTCCCCT
This sequence comes from Cunninghamia lanceolata, assembly GCA_027924645.1. Lineage (NCBI taxonomy): Eukaryota > Viridiplantae > Streptophyta > Pinopsida > Cupressales > Cupressaceae > Cunninghamia > Cunninghamia lanceolata. The sequence goes on from BSBN01000021.1 coordinate 29,773,223, forward strand.
CATCCCTAGTATCCATCCTCATAATATTCAAGCACATAAGTACCCTTTTGAGAAAAATAATGAAATTGAGAAGATGGTGAAGGAACTTCGAGTGGCAAGTATCATCCACACTAGTAATAGTCCTTACTCCTCTCTAGTAGCTATGGTTCATAAGAAAGATGGTGGTTGGTGGATGTGCCCCAATTTTTATTGTTAGAAATAAGGAAAACAACTATAATATGGAAATATTAAATTAAACTATACAAATCTAATTTTTAATAGTAGAATTCAAAATGGAGATGTAAACATGTAAAATCAAAAACAAATAAAAGCAACAAAGTCAAGAGATTTATACATGACACAGAAATTTATGTGAAGAAACCCTTTCAAGAAAAATCTCCACCAAGAAGAGAGGCCAAATTTGTATTATCTTTGACTCAAGAGTACAATACAATCACTTCCTATACTCCTTCTGCATCCAATCTAACAGTACTTGTGTACTTGTACAAATTCAACATATCTCTACACTCCTCTAGTTTTTGTTATATAGAAAATACAAGCCATAAATGAAGTACATATAATGTGGTGCATAAACTAGGGAAAAACCAATGCCATACTTGGGAATCAAGCTATTGTTAGCCTCTTATGGTTGTCTTAACCTCCTTATAGAATATTACACCCAAGATAGACAAATCCCAATGACCACCTTTAGGATAGTCAACAACAGGCTGAAAATAGCCTCTTACACCTTCTTATCTAGGTTGTCATAAAATGCAACCAAAGACGGTCCAATAATAGATGATTCCTTACATGTAAAAGAAAAATATACAAGATGCTCTTACACCATATCATAAGCTATTAATAAACTTGTCTATCCACTTTTCACCTATAGTAATATCCTAAGATAAATTTAACATTATTACTAGTGTAGACACTTAAAAATGTCCTCATGTCACAAATGTGACAGGACAAGTTTCCCCTTCAAATTCCATTATTCAACTAATTCAATTTCATCCCTTTTGTCCACTTGACCATATTTCTTCTATAATTAAATAATTGATTTCAATTGATTATTTAATTATTTGTTCATACCCTAATGTCCCCTTCACTTGATTTATTCAAACAAATAAATCAAATTCCAAAATCCCCTTTCACATGTCCCCTTCCTCAAATGAATTAAATAAACTAATCAAGTTTATTTAATTTAAACACTTCCCACCTCACCATATTTGTGAATTTTAAATTCACTTTTGTCATCTAGTAGTGAGGAAACCCTAACTCATCCTAGCTCTCTATTTGGCCCTAAAGTCAACATGCAATCTGGGCCCTTCATTCAAATCAGCCTCCTCTATAAAACACCTCATTCAGCCCCATTTTGGGCCCTTAAGATTTTAGTTCATTTTTTTTATACTTTCAATCTCTTACAATCTCCAACATCCTTTTGTCCACACATATGAGCTTCTCTAGATTGTGCAACAACCTACAAATCTGAGAACAAAAATGCAAGATTGAGGAGGACAATAGAAGTTAGTCAATGTTAGCTTAGATTTTTACTGGATTTCATGTTCGTTTAACTAATTTCTAAGCTTGCTTGCATTCTATTGTAGTTAGGGTTTGATAGTTTGTTGTTTTTGACTGTAAACCTAGTTTTTCCCTAGCACAAAATGGTGAACCCAACGTGAACGCGTGAAAAATCTGACATTTTTGGTGATTTCTGAAAATATGTTTCTATAGGTGGCCTCTGGAGCTCAAACGAACCTCACCGTTGAGTCCAGGAGTTCCAAGAAATAAAAAACGACATATAATTCGATATATTTTGTCACCGAAAATTTTTTAAATTTTTTTTAGTTTTGGCCCCTGCACAAGGTTGTACTGTACAGATCCGTACGGAGCTGTATGACCATTGTGCAAAGGCCCTAGGTCATAATTTCTAGTTTCCTATTTTAATCTCTGGTTAATCATTTTCATTATAGGGTGATCTTATTTCTTTCTTGCAGGTTAAATGTTATTATTGCAGGGCAAATTTGAGTTGCAAGGTTAAATTTTTTTGTTGCAGGGTTAAATTTTTTGTTGCAGGTTTAATAAAACCCCAATCATTGCTTCTGGCTACCCTCTAAATCCCATCTACCACTGTTTGTGCCATATTCCTCTTCCACTGAATCTTCACCTTTCTGCCACTCATCCCAATCGCCACTGGCTCTCTGCCCGAGCTCATCTCGATTGCCGCCTGTCGAAGACCATGGATCCTAGTCGCCGCCCCAACGCTTCGTTGAAAACCCTAAGGTCGACGCTCTAGGGTTACATCACCACCACCCTTTGAACGGAGTCACCACTATCTTTGTGCTTGTCGTTGCCCGATCTAACCCAGTTGACGCATTTCCTTCTGCCACTCCATTCTCTCGACCTCCCGTGGACACCGTTTCCTCCACCTTGCCAAAATGAAGTCGCCACCACAAAACCTCCACTCAGCCTCCGCACATGGTCTCCGCCATCTGCTAGCCACACCACTACCAGCATTCCGCCACCATTCACGGCTAACCCTTGACTATTAATCGTCGATTGTCGATTATCATTCTCCACTAACAATCTCTATCTGCCATCGACTTAGGGCATGGTTTAGGGCAAAGCTCTAACGATTAGGGTTAGGGTTGGAACATCCATCATCACTCGCTCCAAAAATTCAACCCTCTGCCAATTCTTTTCTCTGCCCAGACCACTAACATCATATCTCACGCCAAAACCAAGACATGAGCAAAGTTTAAATTGATTTCATGTTTTTTGTTTTTAATGTTGGGAGATCTATGAGGGTGTGGTCACATAAGTGACCAAGGTGGAGGAAAGGAGGGGCCATCAAGCCCCTCTTTGTTTTTCTTTCTTCAAACTGCCTAGCCCCTGGTCACATGGGTGACCAGGGGGCTAACTAAACCCTTAACCACCAGGATAACCACCAAACTTATAACTATTTCATTTGACCACGATGGAGTAGACTGCCAGCATTTAATGTAAACTGCTAGGAGCACTCTTTGCCTCCACATGCCGAAATAGGGCATTTTTTTTCAAATTTTTGTAACTTTTGCAAAACAAGTCAGATTTTCACAAAACGAGTTACGTTGCGGAGCAAACTCGCCCAATTTCACTATAGCGCAATCAATTTCAAGTAACTATACCATTTTATCAGTCATTTTTTTGGTCAAAGTCAAACTCACTTTCAAACTTTGACTACTCATAACTTTGGCAAAATTTATCAGATTTCAGTGATTTTTTTTTTCAAATTGCTCAAAATTTTCTGATTCTGCTGTTAGTTTTTCGGTAACTGATCAAATTTTGCAGATTTTTATCAGATTCCTTTTTTTTGGCCTTTTTGATTTAATGGCTTGCACAGGGGGTACTTGACTTGTTACTTCATTTTTTTTACAATGTCATGGGGTTTTTTGTGCTACTAATGTTTGATTTGTAGCATGTGGCATTCGTGGGCTGAAGACTATACACTAAAACTACTAACACATTTGATGCAAGGATTCAATTTCTTTCATATGCATGTGTGTTGGTTATCATAGGAACACTTGGTTTTGGTGCACTAAAATGAACTCAATCTTTCTATTTTCACACATATTTGGGGGCTTAAAATGAATCAGTGTTTGCTATGCTTGGTGATTGTGTTTGTGTTGTGAAGTGTGTATTCTCTTCCCTCATGCTTTAAGCGATCTTGGGAATCAAAAACTCTTCACAACATTTTCATAAATCACACCACACATCTATTTTCTAAGGTCAATGAACATGTGTGAATGTGAGCAAGTTTACATGTGTATGCTCTCCCCTTGCGACTTAGTGCGAGCCTAGAGATCAGAAACATGTTAGCTTGTCTTGCTTTTGTCAACCTTAGAGTAGGCTTGCTCTTGAGACACATCTACAAGAAGAACACATTTGTGACCCCAAGTGGTACTTTCATCTGGTCCGCTATATAAATTGAGGATAAGGCGAAAGCCAAGTCTAACCGGTATGAGCGCTCACCATACAGTGCTAGCTTGAAAGAAGGCGTACCTTTGTGTATATTAAACTCCTAGTAGGGTCAGTTAGAGCCTTAAGTGGCTTGCTGGATGCTCGTGGGGTGCCGATCCCCCCAATATACACTAGAACCTCTTTGTTTAGTGGCCAAAAACTCTCTACTTGTTGATACAGGAGGTCAAAAGATCAAACTCTGATAGCCGTCCCACATTTTCGCAGCTTATGGTAGAGATAGCAAGGTACCTCACGATCTATGCGTCCTAGGACCTGGAACTTGGTGTGCCTAAGAAGTGAGTGCACTATAAGGGGGAGCCCGTGCCCCAAGTTCCTAGAGCTATACACCATAAGTAGGCACGGCTGGGTAACCAAGTGGGAACTCAACAAGTATAGTCCTTGCCTAGCCCTAGGGTTGTGCTTGTTTTCTAAGTACTTTCAAAACACATAAAAAATGCCAAGTGTCTTCTTTGATTGATGTGTGTGCTTGCCTAATCATCACCCTCAACATTCTTTCCACACATTCATCCCAAGTCATCATACCTTGATCACATTCATACCATATCCTTATCATTCAACCAACATTCCAAATCAAACTAACACCTAACCACATCCTCCTTGTCATTCCACACCATATCCTAAACACATCCTACCATACCCTAACCATACCTAATCACATCATCCAACCAACCATCTTAATCATCCCACTTGTCCTATCCTAATCACATCATATCTACATTATCATCCTCCCATGTCATCCTTTTTCTAATCCAATCAACACCATTCCAAGTCAACCATTTCCTAATCATCATCCTTGTCACCCCGCATATGCTCATCACTATCCTAATCATTAGCTTAATCTATCCAAATCACCTAACAAGATCATTACACTTTATCATCCTCATTCCAAGTCACTTCCATTTCACCTTTATTCATCCTAGTCATTATCCTTGTCCTTCCTCAAACATCCTAATCATCCTAATTGTTCCTAATCACATTCTTGTCATATCTTCTTCATGCCACCTCATCATAATTATACCCTAATCATCACATCCATCTCACATCATGTCATATTCATCATTCCAACTCAAACTATTCTAGTCACATTCCTACTCATATCTCCCATTCACTCCAAATCATCATTCCACATCACCCTTCTTAACCACATCATCCATGTCATCCCACATCATCCTTGTCCTATCCTAGTCACATCCTAATTACATTGTCATACTTCCACATCATCCTATTCCTAATCTAACGAACATTCCAAATCAAACCAACACCTAACCATCATCCTAATCATTCGTAATCACTTTCATAAACCAACCCATTTTATCCTACACATTTCGATCATATCCTAATCACATCTTACCCAATCACCTATCTAATCATCCAATCACTCATTCCAAATAATTCCACATTACCATAATCATAGTCACTATATCCTACTTGTCATGTCCTAATCTATTTCCATCACATTCCTAATCATTCAACCACATCTTAACCATCCTATTCATCATACCTCCATCATTCCACTTCATCCTAATCATGTCTTATTCATCATTCCTAGTCACCTCCCTAAGCCAATCAATTTCATCCTAATCATTCCACTTCAACATAATCATTATCCAAGTCATCCCTAATCATATCCTAATCACATTCTTATCATACCTAATCATTACATCATATCCTAGCATATTTTATTCATCATTCCAAATCATTCCACCTCATCCCAATCATATCCTAAGCATCATAACCATATCCAATTCATCATGCATAACCATTACACATCCTCATCCCAATTGATCCAATCCATTTCATCCTAATCATTCTTCTAGTCATCATCTTAGTCATCCTTACCATATCTGAATCGCCCCATTCATCTAATCCACATCATCCTAACCATCCAAGTCCCCTCTCACTCATATGGCCTTGGATACACACCCCAAGGTCAACAAGCTAACAATGTTGGTACTTCCTCCACGCTTCCTAAGTCCACCTCATTCCGTTGCACATCCTATCACATTCCCAAAACATATGTTGCCATTCCACCTCCCTTGTCCTACATGTGTCAAAAGCATGTGACCATACACCTTCCACCATCCAACTTGCCTCCACTCCTTCCAACTCTGAATTTCCCTCCATCCACTTTACCTCCATTGCTCCCAACACCTAACATTCCTATCATTCATAAATTCCCTCACATTCCTAATCATGACCAAAAACACTAGTATCAATCATTCATCTCACAACTTGAAGCATTCTCGAAACCAGACTACATGTCTTATATGAGATGTCCCAATCATATCACTTGCCTTATACAGGATGTTGCATTAATGAAACCAGACTAGGTATCTTATATGACATGCTTCATTTCTTGAAACCAGGCTCTTTCTTCATCTCATCACAATCAATCAAGCACATATCACTTGGCAAAAAAGTCCAACTGGCTATTGGTCTAGTTTGTCTTATCTTTTACTGGATTGTTTTACAGTCTCATTCTTATGCTTCTTAATGTAGTCCCTAAGTGATGAAGAGAAGCGAGGATAAGCGAGACCTTTTTTCTTTGATTGTTGTTTGTGGTTTGTCTTGGCAAAATGACTAGGGCAACTTGGTGCCTTGCATGTGATTAGGATTCTGTTGCAAGGTGTGGCCCTTGGTCTCCTTGTTCAACACTGCACTGTGGTGGTTTGTGACAAGGGCTTAACCACCTCTTGTGCTTGTTAAGTCAAGTGGTTGTATAGGGCATTAATAGGTCGATCTTTTGGTGCAATGGTAGCTAACAATTAGTATCAGAGCTGAGGTCACGGGTTCAAACCCCGCGCTTGTACTGGGGGAGATTGTTGCAAGGTGTGGCCCTTGGTCTCCTTGTTCAGCGCTGCACTGCGGTGGTTTACGACAAGGGCTTAACCACCTCCCGTGGTTGTTAAGTCAAGTGGTTGTATCAAGCATTAATAGGTCGATCTTTTGGTGCAACGACAGCTAATAGATTCCACTGGGTGTGACTCAAAGACATCCTATGCATTGGAAAGAATAATTGCTTCCTTGCATCAAGACTTGCACACCTCACAGTTATCTCATCGCATGTTCCGACAAGGTATCATAGTTACCTAGTCTGAGTTAGTCATTCCTTGTCTATCATGTGCCTGTTTCGCAAGGGACTACACTTTCCACCTTGGCCTTTGACATTCCATGGTGATTGTCGTCCTTTGACATAATAAGTTCTATGATGATAAGCAAAAAAAATGCAAGTGAGAAGCTCAAAAATTCTATTAAAGCAAGATTTTATTCCCATTCTTCTAGACAATCTTTCATTCTTCCACCACCTCTCTCTCGTATCATTTATTTCCTCTATCCATTCCCCAACCAATCCCTTTCATTTTAAGAGCCTATCCGTGTTTGTCCAACCCACCTATCCTCTCAAGGGGTCTTCATCATCCTATCTTTCCATCGCCCTCCTTTTCCTCTATCCATTTCCTTAGCTTCTTTGAAATGATGTTACTCGACAAAAATCACATCATCTCGAACATGGTGCAGGAGCACCTAGAAAATCTTGTTTTCTTTTATAATAAGGTCTACTTGACCAATGCATTTTCATTTCAGTTTGTCTCTATGTCCTTCAGGACCTAGAACCCATTTTGTAAGCCCTAAGTAACTTAAAACACACTTTTGTCATATTGTATTCACGTAGTGCCAAAATAGAGCAGTAGGACAGTTTGAGGTAGTTGAATCGGTTGGTCTTCCAACTATTTGCATCGGTTGGTTTTCCAATTGCTAGCAGGTTGAGTTGATAAAAACCAAAACGGAGGAGAAGAAGAGGACTGAATGTAATCGTGCATTATTCTGAAGAGAAATAAAATTGTTCTATTTTGTCAATCTAGTTTCTATTTTCTGTAACTATAAATTGTGTAACTGTAGATTTCTGTTCAAAGTGTAGTTATTTCTGTGCGTTCCATTGTTGTAGTATGTCGACATGAAGCATTCCACTAGTACGATTTCTATCAGAATATATGGAATGGCTTCGTTGTACAGTATTTACTTTTGTTTTCTTGTTTTGTTTTATGTTCGATGGTGCAGAGGATCTAGACAAAGTGTTTCTGCATAGTAGATTGACCTAGCATCTCCATGTGCTAGGGTTCGGCTGAAAGGGAGAAAGTAAACTGTGTGAGTTTCAAATCTATCGGCTAGAATCTGTAAGTGCTTTCCGATGAGAAGAGTCTCACCGAAGACGAATACCATCGGCATATCTCTTACCGATCGAGGCATATCAGGGTGGTAAGGGATAAGTGATACTGATAGAGATCCATCGAGAGAAAGCAGCTATCGGCAAGAGATCTTAAGTTTTGGTCGATAGCATTCATCTGGCTGATGAGTGACTATAGTGATCGATGTATCGGTGAAGTAGAGTCAAAAGTAGCTGATGGTACTTTTCTTGCCGATAGAGAAAGAGTGTTGAACCTCACATTGGAGTGAATAAGACTTTAGGAAGATAAGTTGGAAAGTGTTGCCAAATACAAAAAGGTTCAACAGTTTAACAGTTCAAAGGTCAAATTTTTAATCAATTGTCCGTTCCCGCTGTGCGCTCCTCATTATATTGGTATCAGAGCGAGTTTTGAAGATCACTTGGGTGGTGTGGTCTTGGTGTATGTCAGACAAGGAAAGTGAAGCAGAGGCTGACACGATGCCTCCTAAAAGCATGTCACAAGATGCAGTGAAGAAATTGATTGAAAAGATGTTTGAGTCCAAGCTCGAGGAATTGAAAAGAACTAAGGGTAAGGATAGGGAAGATGAAAGTGATAGCGATGAAGGAGATACAAAAATTAAGGGAACCAATAAGAGGATAGAGGAGATACCAGTAGACCAGAGGGCATTTGTAGATGCTTTGAAGTCAGTCAATAGGGACACCATAGATGGGTTACCCATGTATAGTGGAAGTGTGGAAGCTGAAGAGGTGATTGATTGGATTGAGGCATTGAACAATCATTTTTAATACAAAGAAGTCCCTGATGATAAGAGGGTTAAATTGGCAAAGGCAAGGTTGAAGGGGTCTGCTCTTGCATGGTGGAATTATGAGCAAGGAGAGAGAGTCAAGGAGGGGAAGAATATGATAACCTCCTGGGAAAGGACGAAGACCAAAATCAAGGCACAATTCTTACTTCTGGACTATAACGTGCAGATGTATAAGAAATTGCAGAACCTTAGACAGGGAGACCTTGATGTCAATGCATACACACAAGAGTTTCATAAACTCAGTCTCAGATCAAAGAGACAAGAAGAAGAGTCAGAGAAGGTGGCAAGGTATCTGAATGGCCTAAGGATGAACATCCAAGATGAGATCAACATCTTAGCACCAGAAACAGTGAACAAGTGTTTCCAAATAGCCTTAAGGGCTGAAGAAAAGATAAAGAGAAAAAGTAAGCAGAATAATAGAGGTAGAGGAGGAAGAAGTTTCAGAGGAAGAGGTATTTTTGGAGGAAGAAGTCCTAACCAGAGGCCTAGTGGTGAGTCTAGCCAAGAAGAGAAAGTTGGGGACTCAAGTAGTAGAGGAGGCTACCGAGGAAGAAGGCCTAATGGAAGAGGTGGGACAAATGGATCGGGTAGAGGATCCAAGTTCTCCAATATGAGATGTTATAACTGCAATTTGATAGGGCACTCGGAATACAAGTGTCTAGAGAAGGCCTCAACTTCTCATGGTGGTGAGAAGAGAACCACTTTGATTCAAGAAGATGCAAGGAGTGTGACATCTCCTGAAGTGAATCTAGCATCAGAAATGGGAGAAAATATGATGATCAAGAGGACGTTGCTCAAGGAACCAGTGCAGACTGAACCGTCTCAAAGAAGGGCTTTGTTTAGAATCAACTGCAAGATCCAAGGTAAGGTTTGTAAAGTTATTATTGACTCTGGTTCTACTGATAATATCATATCTTTGGAAGCAGTGAATAAGTTGAAGTTAGAAAGGATACCCCATAGCAGTCCATATAAAGTCGATTGGTTAAACAAGGGACAACACATACTCATCAATGAACAAGCATGGGTAGAATTTAGTATTGGGGGATATAGAGATAAAATCTTATGTGACATCCTTCCAATGGATGCTTGCCATCTTTTGTTAGGCAGACCATGGCAGTTTGACAGAAAGGCTCATCATGATGGGGAAAAGAATGCGTACTCATTCCAAAAGGATGGTGTAACTTATAGGATACAGTCATTGGTAGAAGGGGATCCACAACCTGTAGGATCTAGTGTAATGCTGGTAGGAGAAAAAGAATTCATGGATACACTAAAGGAAGGTGGTGGAGTAGGTTTTGCTTTGATTGTGAAGCCTAAGGGGAAAAAGAAGGAAAGTGTGAGGGAAGTATGGCCTAAGGAGGTCAGAGATTTGCTTGAGAGTTACAAAGGAGTGATTGTAAAAGATAAACCTGATTCCCTACCACCTATCAGAGACATTAGCCATCAGATAGACCTCATACCCAGAGCAGTACTCCCTAATAAGGCAGCATATAAAATGACCCCTCAGCAGAATGAAGAGTTAGCAAATCAGGTTCAAGAACTCCTAAACAAAGGACTGATAAGGAAAAGCCTTAGCCCATGTGCAGTACCTACTATTTTAGCCCCAAAAAAAGATGGGACATGAAGGCTTTGTATCTATTCTAGGGCCATAAGAAGGATAACCATCAGGTATAGGTTTCCTATTCCTAGAATAGAAGATCTAATAGATTGTTTGGGAGGGGCTACTTATTTCACCAAGATAGACTTAAAGAGTGGGTATCACCAGATAAGGATAAGAGAGAGGGATGAGTGGAAGACAACATTCAAAACCAATGAAGGGTTGTATGAGTGGCTTGTGATGCCTTTTGGTCTTTCAAATGCCTTGAGCACCTTTATGAGACTAATGAATGAGGTGTTGGAGGAATTCATAGGGAAATTTGTGGTAGTCTACCTTGATGATATCTTGGTGTTTAGTAAGAGCAAGGAAGAACACTTGAAACATTTGGAGATAGTCTTGAAGAGGCTGCAAGATCAGCAGCTAATGATAAACTTAGAAAAGTGTTACTTCATGAAACAAGAATTGGTGTACCTAGGTTTTGTCATCTCTAAGGGTGATTTGAAAATGGATCCTTCCAAGGTAGAAGCTATTTTGAATTGGCCTACACCTAGGACAGCAGGAGAGGTCAGAAGTTTTCATGGCTTGGCCACATTTTATAAAAAAATTATTAAGAACTATAGTGATATTTGTGCACCTATGTTGGAGACCATCAAGGGTGGCGGTAAGGTGAAATTTATGTGGACAAAAGAGGCAGACCAGAGTTTTGAAAGTCTGAAGCAAAAAGTTGCCAAGTATCCTGTCTTAGTACTTCCTGATTTCAATAAGGTTTTTACCATTGAATGTGATGCAAGTTTGTTGGCCATAGGAGCAATGTTGAGTCAAGAAGGTAGACCAGTAGCCTTTTTCAATGAAAAATTGAATGAAGCTAAGAGGAAGTACTCCTCTTATGATTTAGAGTTGTATGCCATGGTACAAGCTCTGAAGAAGTGGAGGCACTACTTGCTTCCTAAAGAATTTATTGTATACACTAACAATCATGCTCTCAATTTTTTGAATGGACAGGAAAAGCTCAGTCATAGACACATGAAGTGGGTGGAAAGTCTTCAAGCATACACCTTCATCATCAAACATAAGAAAGGGATAACCAATAAGGTTGCTGATCCCTTAAGCAGAAGGGTGTTGACAGTGCAAGAAGTGCAGCTACAAAGCATGGGTGTTGACGCACTCAAATGTTTGTATGAAGAGGACCAAGATTTCAAGGAGATTTACAAGGTATGCAGTGAGTTTACCAATGCTTTCCACAGTGAATTTTCAGATTATACATTGCAGGATGGACTTTTGTTTAAAGGGAGTCAACTATGTATCCCTAAGTGTTCAATGAGGGATAATATAGTGAAGGAGAAACATAGTGGTTGCTTAGGAGGACATTTTGGGCTCAATAAGACCTTAGATCTAGTAAGAAGATTTTACTTTTGGCCAAAGATGCAATCTGATATCAGAAGGTTTGTTGAGAGTTGTATGGTATGCCAAAGAGCAAAGGGGGTCTCAACTAATGCAGGACTATACCAACCTTTGCCCATACCAGACAGACCTTGGGAAAGTTTGAGTATGGATTTTGTGATGGGATTACCCAAGACAAGGACAGGTTGTGACAGTGTGTTTGTTGTGGTAGATAGATTTAGGAAAATGGTGCATTTTATTCCTTGTAAAACCACCAATGATGCTAGCTACATTGCAGGTTTGTTCTTTAAAGATATTGTCAGGATTCATGGATTGCCTTTGAGTATTGTATCTAACAGAGACAACAAATTTGTGGGACATTTTTGGAGAACCTTGTGGAAATGATTGGGTACAAATTTGTCCTTTACTTCAGCGTATCATCCTCAGACTGATGGCCAAACTGAGGTTGTGAATAGGTCATTAGGCAATCTAATGAGATGTTTGACAAGAGAACATGGAAGTAGTTGAGATGTGGTACTCCCACAGGTAGAATATGCCTATAATAATTTTACAAATAGAAGTACAGGTCTAAGTCCTTTTGAAGTTGTCTATGGTAGTCATCCTAGAGGAATTTTTAAATTGAGAGATGTTCAAGGGTTGGACAAAAGGAGTGGACATGCTGATACATTTGCAAAGGCTATGAAAGAGATCCATCAACAAGTCAGAGATACTCTACACAAGAATAGTCAGAAGATCAAGGCTAGAGTGGATCAAAGGAGAAGGGATGTGCAGTACCAAATAGGAGATATGGTCATGGTTCATCTCAACAAGAACAAACTACCCAAGGGAAGCCACAATAAGTTGATGATGAGAAAAATTGGACCTTGTAAGATTTTAGAGAAATATGGTCCTAATGCTTACACAATTGAACTCTCTGATGATATTGCTATTTCACCTATATTCAATGTTGATGATCTAACATTATATAGGAGTCCTGATACAGGAGAAGGTATAGCAGATTCTGTCCAAGACAATGCAGAGTGGGTGCAGCATTTACCACCTAAGATAGAGTGCATCTTGAATAGCAGGACAACCAAGAAGACAAGAAATAAAACCTATTTTGAGCACTTCTTCAAATGGCAAGGACTTCCAGACTCAGAAGCCACATGGATGCTGCAAGAAGACATCATAAAATAGGGTGGTGATTTGCAGTAGTTAGTCTCTAAGAGGACTTGAGACAACTTTCACCCAGGGGGTATGGTGCAGAAGCACCTAGAAAATCTTGTTTTCTTTTATAATAAGGTCTATTTGACCAATGCATTTTCATTTCAGATTGTCTCTAGGTCCTTCAGGACCTAGAACCCATTTTGTAAGTCCTAAGTAACTTAAAACACACTTTTGTCATATTGTATTCACGCAGTGCCAAAACAGGGCAGTAGGACAGTTTGAGGCAGTTGGATCGGTTGGTCTTCCAACTGTTTGCATCAGTTGGTTTTCCAACTGTTGGCAGGTTGAGTTGATAAAAATCAAAAAGGAGGAGAAGAAGAGGAGTGAATGTAATCATGCATTGTTCTGAAGAGAAATAAAATCATTATGTTCTGCCAATCTAGTTTCTACTTTCTGTAACTATAAATTGTGTAACTGTAGATTTCTATTCAAAGTGTAGTTCTTTCTGTGTGTTCCATTGTTGCAGTATGTCAACATGAAGCATTCCACTGGTATGATTTCTATCAGAATCAGTGGAATGGCTTTATTGTATAGTATTTACTTTTGTTTTATTGTTTTGTTTTGTGTTCGATGGTGTAGAGGATCCAGACAGAGCGTTTCTACACAGTAGATTGACCTAGCATCTCCATGTGCTAGGGTTTGGCTGAAAGGGAGAAAGTAAACTATGCGAGTTTCAAATCTATCGGCGCATCGGCTAGAATTTGTAAATGCTTGCCAACGAGAAGAGTCTCACCGAAGATGAATGCCATCGACATATCTCTTACCGATCGAGGCATATTAGGGTGGTAAGGGATAAGTGATACTGATGGAGATCCATCACGAGAAAGCGGCTAGCGGTAAGAGATCTTAAGTTTTGGCCGATAGCATTCGTCTGGTCGATGAGTGACTGCAGTGATCGGTGTATCAGTGAAGTAGAGTCTAAAGTAGCCAATAGTACTTTTCTTGCCGATAAAGAAAGAGTGTTGAACCTCACATCGGAGTGAATAAGACTTTGGGAAGATCAGTTGGAAAGTGTTGCCGAATATAAAAAAGTTCAATGGTTCAATGGTTCAAAGGTCAAATTTTTGATCAATTGTCTGTTCCCGCTATGCGCTTCCCGTTGTGCGCTCCTCATCAGAACATCATCTCAAAGAGGGGCAAAATGTAGACACTTAAAAATGTCCTCATATTGCAAATGTGACAAGACAAATTTCCCCTTCAAATTCCATTATTCAACTAATTCAATTTCATCCCTTTTGTCCACTTGACCATATTTCTTCTATAATTAATTAATTAATTTCAATTGATTATTTAATTATTTGTTCATACCCTAATGTCCCCTTCACTTGATTTATTCAAACAAATAAATTAAATTCTAAAATCCCCTTTCACATGTCCCCTTCCTCAAATGAATTAAATAAACTAATCAAGTTTATTTAATTTAAACACTTCCCACCTCACCATATTTGTGAATTTTAAATTCACTTTTGTCCTCTAGTAGTGAGGAAACCCTAACTCATCCTAGCCCTCCATTTGGCCCTAAAGTCAACATGCAATCTAGGCCCTTCATTCAAATTAGCCTCCTCTATAAAACACCTCATTCAGCCCCATTTTGGGCCCTTAAGCTCTTAGTTCATTTTTTTATACTCTCAATCTCTTACAATCTCCAACATCTTGCTGTCCACACATATGAGCTTCTCTAGATTGTGTAACAACCTACAAATCTGAGAACAAAAATGCAAGATTGAGGAGGACAATAGAAGTTAGTCAATGTTAGCTTAGCTTTTTACTAGTTTTCATGTTTATTTGACTGATTTCTAAGCTTGCTTGCATTCTATTGTAGTTAGGGTTTGATAATTTGTTGTTTTTGACTGTAAACCTAGTTTTTCCCTAGCACAACTAGTACCATAATTAAATATTTACCATTATCAATAGATCCTTCATCCCTTGTGAATGCACCTACAAACCATATTATGAATAATTAAATAGATAGGATTTACAAGGTTGATGACATCTTAATACCAACATACTCTCACTTGACATCATACGTTGTAAATACATCCATAGAAAAACATAAATTAGGATGGGTGCAAGATCATGATAGGCCAAACAATGGGAATGTCAAAAAAATTCTACTAGGTGAAAAAGTGCCAACATTTAGACATATTTAGATTTGGATGGAAAAAATGTTAATATCTCTAACCGAAATATGCATTCCCTTCCAAAATTCTATGGGCTTATCTTGGATTCTTGAGCAAGTGAGAGTCCTAAAACTTGCAAAGAAACTTACAAAACCACATGTTTAGTGTTATCTTAAAATTTTCCATGACTTCATCCTTGAAGTTGATAGACTTTTTGTAACTAAATTTAATAAAATAAAAAGCATTTGTAGAGGAAACTATCAAGATTCTAAAAATACATTATATGCCTCATTATAATTGTAATAGATAATTATTATTAATTTTTTGCATACAATATGTTTGGTTTCGTGATTGATATACATATGGAAAAATATTCGTAAATTTTAAACTATTTGTACTTTTTTAAATCCAAAAGATACATCAATTCTACGATTTATTGGCTATATGTTTAAAAAATGAATTTCATATATTTTTGACCAAGTTAGGCTGGTTAGAAATTTATTTTTAAATATTTCTAAAATGTCATAGTAAAAAATCATAAATAATTATTTTTAATTATTGAAAAATTAAAAAAGATATATCACATCTGCTCATGAGTCCTTTACTTAAATCCACACATAACAACCAATAATCCAATGTGAATTGACTCGGGCACAACGAGGCATAGGAAAATCATAGAAAAATCATGATTTAATCCTAATTATATCTACAAAAAAGTTATTTAATTCCAATTTGGCATGAAGTTAAAATGATAACTTTTTTCTCTAATTTTATGAAATTTTTAGTGTCGTTTAGTTTCTCAAATTTTCCCATTAAATCGCAATTAATTGAAAATACTCATTATAGTTTGGTTTTCCAAGTACTATACAAGCCATTCTTTCCATACACAGACCATAATTATATTTACTCATTCAATTAATTTTTTTTCTCAATATTTGAAAGAGAGTACAATACAATTTTTTTCAATTAAAAAATACGAAATTTCATGAGCCATTTATATATTTATCACATGTTCCAAAATCCTAATTAGGTGTTGCATCCAAGTAACTCTTTTAACATCAATTCATGTCTAGCAAAGCTTGGTTTTCTTTTGTACTCAGGGCTTAGTCAGAATCAGACTATCTTAACTTTGTGAAAAGACAACCCAGAAGTTTCTTTATGTTAGTTTGATTAATTTTATTTTGATTTTAAACAACAAATTATTTTAACATATAAGTAAGCTTGAGTTGCAACCAAATATGATAGAAGTGTTGGAGTAGGTGTGTTGTACACCTTGCATAACATTGGCATTATTTTATTCATGTAAAATAAATATTTAATTGTGGTGCATCATGTGATGTGTTTAGCCACATTGAATATTTATTTGGATGCCACTTGTAATCATTGTATGTAACATTGGGTTAATTACTTTATTTGTAATTATTTGATTAATTGGAAAAACATAGTACCATTAATCAAATGTGGGGTCAATGTTTTTGTAGACACATGGTATTGGGGAAAATGGTATTACAATACCACATGTTGTATTTATGTGAGCTTATGTCTATAAAAGCAAACACAAGGGTAGTTATAGAGGTTGGTTGAGTTAGCCATTTGGCTTTTTGGTTGGGTTGTAGCTTCTCTTGCAGGTTGGTGTGCACGAGGTTTTGAAGCATGGCATGAGATGTATGGTTACATGCTTGTTCACATGGATTGCAGGTAGAGAGAGCTTGTTGTTTGAGAGGTGATATCTGTATATGTATTTGCTGATTATTGTTGAATAATACATGAGAGATGCATGCTTTTGGATGCTGGGTTTTTCCCTCTATGAGGGTTTTCCCAGGGTATATCTTGTGCCACCATTGATGGTATGATTGTCTATTTCTTTTGTATGTGGATTTCTAGTTTATTACACATTGAATCTCTTATTGGGTTATGAGGAATTAGTCTCTATGGCTGCATGTTTCCAATATTTGGTATCTGGTGCAGGAGCACCAAGACATCTAGGTTTTACTTGATCTCAAGATAGTTTGTTTGGTTCAACAAGGTCCTTGAGACCATCTTCATGTTGTAATAAGGCTTGGGTGCCATGTTTGTAAAAGGACTATGTCCAAATGTCTAAAAATCTACTCTCATGTTGTAAGTCTTAAGAAGGACAGCCATATAGTATAAGGTAGTCATGTGTTTCCTTAAGTTTGTAGCCTTCCTAAAGTGTGTAGGAGGCAATCCTCTTAGTTGGAGGCATGTCTAAGGTTAAAAGGTATGTTAAGAACCTTGTCAAAAGTTACCAAATGATGGAGAGCATTATCAAAACATAAAAATAGTAAATACAATCCAAGAAAGGACAGTTACAAAAACTGAAATAGTTGTAGACCGGGCAGTTGATGGTTTGGGGACAGTTGTTTACTCCTTCCATCGATCCAACTTCCCTCATACACGCAGAAGGCATCGAGGCAGGCTTAAAAAAGGCCAAGAAACTATTCATTGACATGTATGAAGAAAGATTGAGGTGAGACAAATAAAAATATAAACGTTCTCTTGCATTTTGTGTGTTTTTCCTGTTGTTACCAGTCCGTACCTGATCTTGTACGGAACTGTCATAGCCCATTTATTTCTTGGATGAGTAGTAGAAAGAAGTATCTTTGATTTGAGCATAGTTTGGAGGTTTGACAGTAAGCTAGGTGAGAGAAATCGCTGTCTTGTTCTAAACTACCACAAACCCTGAGTTAGGGCTTTTCCTGAGTAGCTCAA
Organism: Cunninghamia lanceolata; assembly: GCA_027924645.1. Lineage (NCBI taxonomy): Eukaryota > Viridiplantae > Streptophyta > Pinopsida > Cupressales > Cupressaceae > Cunninghamia > Cunninghamia lanceolata. The sequence goes on from BSBN01000021.1 coordinate 29,791,265, forward strand.
TGGAGTTATCCTCATTCCACTGATCTTTTCTATTTATGATTAGTGGAATGGGTTGTGTAGTAGATAATGCAAGGTCTTGTGAAGGTTTTGGAGGCAGGAGGATGGTTGGTGTTGAGGATTCCATGTAAATGACTGCAATTTCATGTATTGGGATTGAGTGAAGGACAACAGTAGATAGGTGATTGCCTTGACTGTATTCAGTGGTCAATCAGAGAATGCCATGCATTGTGACCAACACAAAGGGCTCCTAATCTAGTAATGGCCCTATGACAAGAAGGAGTAGGAAGGGGTCTCTCTGAGAAAACAGTCCATCTTACCTCATGCTGCCTCTGTCAGTCCTCCAGGAGACAGTCACCACAAGGAATAGGTAAGTTTGGTGAGTTATTACTTTGTCAATGAAGACAGTAGGTATGTTAGGCATGTCATAGGTTTGGTAGGTTGAACAAGATTGAGTTGTCCTAATAGAAATCACCATTAGAAGGATATTGTGACTGTTATTCCGTTGGAGTAATAAGGTTATGACTGTCTTTTGAAGAAATTAGCAAGATTGCTGTCCTGCAGACCCTGCACAGTGGGTTAGATGGAGTCTTGATTGGAGTTAGGCACCCTGAGATACGTGTCTTGAAGTCTACTCCCTCTTATGTCATGAACATGTATTGTGTTGAGTTAAAACCCTGCCTTATGTGAAGTTTGATCTCTATCAAAGAAGACAGTGAACTTTGAGAGTTATTGCTTGTGAAGTTTTGAAGTATGCTTCTGCTATCCTAGATGCTCTGCATCATTTGTGGTATCAGAGCCACTAGTAGGTCTTTGAGGAAGTAGTAGATCTTGTGAAACAGTAAGGATTCTGAGAGTTGTAAGGATGCCTCCTAAGAATCAGATGGCTAGGGAGAACAATGAGTTGAGAGAAGCCTTAGAGGCTAGAGAAAAGGAGTTGAGGGATAGAAGAGAGCAGGATGCTGGAAGAGAAAGAGAGTTAAGACAAGTGAGAAGGGAGAATGCATCAATCTTGGCAAGATTGGAAGCATTAGAGAAGAATCCTAGAAGGGATGAACAAAATGATTCAGAAGGAGATGAGGAGGCAGATGAGAATCCTTTTGAGGATGAATTGGATCCTGAAGAAAAGAAATTTGTGAGATTACTGAAGCAGTTCAAGGTAGTGGAACAAAGGCAAACATAGAGTTACCTATCTATCAAGGGAAGATGGATAGTGAATAGCTATTAGGGTGGATAGATGCCCTTGAAAATTTCTTTGAGTATGAGGAAATGAGTGATGAGAAGAAGATTAAATTTGTAAAAACAAAACTGAGAGGAACAACACTTACATGGTGGAGTAGTGTGCAAACAGAAAGAGTGGCTAGAGGTGCAACAAGAATCACTTCTTGGGGTAGGATGAAGGATATGATGAAAGATCAATTTCTTCCATCCGATTACTCCATTCAAACAAAGAGGATGAGGCAAAATTTGAAACAAAAGGACATGGATGTTATGTCCTATACTAAGCAATTTCATAAGCTTAGTATTAGAGGAGGATTGGAAGATGAAGAAGAGAAAGTGGCAAGATACCTTAATGGGCTTAGGTATAACTTGCAAGATGAGATTGGTTTGACAGTACCAAAATCACTTGGGGAATGTTTTCAGTTAGCCATCAGGGCTAAAGAAAGGGTAAAGAGGAAGCAAGAAAGACAAGGAGGTAGTGGAAGAGGATATAGAGGTAGGGGCAGACCTACTAATGAAGTGCAGAATAGCAATGAGAAAGGTAAGGAGTTTTCTACAGATCAGAGAGGTGGATATAGAGGTGGAGGTAGATTTGGATCAGGTAGAGGAGTATTCACAGGCAGATGTTATCATTGCAATGAAGTGGGGCACACATCTTTCAAATGTCCTAAGAAGGATGATGTTGACAAGAGAAAGGATAGAAGAGTTTACTTGGCACAAGAGGAGGAGAAGCTAGAAGAACCGGAAATGTTATCAACCTCTCCAGTAATGGTTGGAGAAATGCTCATGGTGGAAAAAGGTAAAATGCAGCAAACAACACAGGTATCTATTTTTAAAACTAATTATTTGAGCCATGGAAAGATATGCAAGTTGATTATAGATTCAGGTTCCCTTGATAATTTAGTTTCTTGGGAGATGGTGCATAAGTTGGGATTGAAAACATTTGATCATCCTAGTCCTTACAATGTCACTTGGGTGAGTCAAGAGCAGAAAACAAGGGTTACTAAGAAGGCATATGTTGATTTTTCCATTGGTCCATATTAGGATTATGTTTTGTGTGATGTCATTTAAATGACATGTGGGCATATCATTTTTGGGTAGACCATGGCAACACTTAAGGAGGACAATTCATGATGGTTATACTAATAACTATTTGGTGCATAAAGATGGTAAAAAGTTCAAACTAATGCATTTACCTTGTGAAGACAAGAAGGAACATATTACTATTTGTTTTGGAGAGAAATTGCAGTTGAATGTGCAGGTTAAGTATGATGGGAAACAGTCAGAACAGTTGCAACAGAAGAAGGTGGAAGACAGTCCTAAAGAACAACAGCTTTGGGACTTGAGTTATGTCAAGATTGGGGACATTGACTGTCCTATAAGCAGGCAGAAGAAGGAAGGCAACCAGCAGGTAGTACAGGGAGGAACAAATCAGAACCTCCAGTTGGGAAGAACAGAAGCATTGCAGCAGCAGGGTCCTAGACAAGGACACCAAAATAGGTTTTATGGTACTAACACTGTTTACAAGAGCCATGCAGGCTGGAGAAGGAGGAAGATAATTCTTGGAGAGTTCATGTTTCTTGTCACAAGTTAGAGGAACATTCCAACAAGGTTGAAGAACGTTTGGAGAAGAAGACATAACTCTTGGGACAAGAGTTTTCCTCGTGCTGGGGAGTATGGTGCAGGAGCACCAAGACATCTAGGTTTTACTTGATCTCTAGATAGTTTGTTTGGTTCAACAAGGTCCTTGAGACCATCTTCATGTTGTAATAAGGCTTGGGTGCCATGTTTGTAAAAGGACTATGTCCAAATGTCTAAAAATCTACTCTCATGTTGTAAGTCCTAAGAAGGACAGTCATATAGTATAAGGTAGTCATGTGTTTCCTTAAGTTTGTAGCCTTCCTAAAGTGTGTAGGAGGCAATCCTCTTAGTTGGAGGCATGTCTAAGGTTAAAAGGTATGTTAAGAACCTTGTCAAAAGTTACCAAATGATGGAGAGCATTATCAAAACAGTAAATACAGTCCAAGAAAGGATAGTTACAAAAACTGTAACAGTGGTAGACCGGGCAGTTGATGGTTTGGGGACAGTTGTTTACTCCCTCCATCGATCCAACTTCCCTCCTACATGTAGAAGGCATTGAGGCAGGCTTAAAAAAGGCCAAGAAACTATTCATTGACATGTATGAAGAAAGATTGAGGTGAGACAAATAAAAATATAAACGTTCTCTTGCATTTTGTGTGTTTTTCCTATTGTTACCAGTCCGTACCTGATCCTGTATGGAACTTTCATAGCCCATTTGTTTCTTGGATGAGTAGTAGAAAGAAGTATCTTTGATTTGAGCATAGTTTGGAGGTTTGACAGTAAGCTAGGTGAGAGAAATCGCTGTCTTGTTCTAAATTGCCACAAACCTTGAGTTAGGGCTTTTCTTGAGTAGCCCGATGGAGTTATCCTCATTCCACTGATCTTTTCTATTTATGATCAATGGAATGGGTTGTGTAGTAGCTAATGCAAGGTCTTGTGAAGGTTTTGGAGGTAGGAGGATGGTTGGCATTGAGGATTCCATGTAAATGACTTTGCAATTTCATGTATTGGGATTGAGTGAAGGACAATAGCAGATAGGTGATTACCTTGTCTGTATTCAGTGGTCAATCAGAGAATGCCATGCATTGTGACCAACACAAAGGGCTCCCGATCTAGCAATGGCCCTGTGACAAGAAGGAGTAGGAAGGGGTCTCTCTGAGAAAACGGTCCATCTTACCTCATGCTGCCTCTGTCAGTCCTCCAGGAGACAGTCACCACAAGGAATAGGTAAGTTTGGTGAGTTATTACTTTGTCAATGAAGACAGTAGGTATGTTAGGCATGTCATAGGTTTGGTAGGTTGAACAAGATTGAGTTGTCCTAATAGAAATCGCCATGAGAAGGATATTGTGACTATTATTCCATTGGAGTAGTAAGGTTATGACTGTCTTTTGAAGACATTGGCAAGATTGCTGTCCTGCAGACCCTGCACAGTGGGTTAGATGGAGTCTTGATTGGAGTTAGGCACCCTGAGATACGTGTCTTGAAGTCTACTCCCTCTTATGTCCTGAACATGTATTGTGTTGAGTTAAAACCCTGCCTTATGTGAAGTTTGATCTCTGTCAAAGAAGATAGTGAACTTTGAGAGTTATTGTTTGTGAAGTTTTGAAGTATGCTTCTGCTGCCCTAGATGCTCTGCATCAGTATCAGAGCTTGATTTGGGTGGAAAAGCCCTGTTTGATAGCCCTAGCTATGAGTGGATTTTTTGTGTATAGTGAAATTCAGGGCTTTGCATGGAAGGAATGAAGGCATTTTCATGGTTACAAGGCTGTTTGCAGACTTGGGTTTCATTAATATTTGGCATGTAGGTTTTGGATTTGGGCTCCTTATATGAGGGATTCAGGGGGTAAACTTTTGTTGGAGGCCTCCTGGATGAAAAAAAACCCCATGGTTGAGTCCAGAAGGCATGAAAACCTATGGATCCATATAAAATTTGACATATTTTTGGAGTCAAAATTTTTTTTGCCATTTTTAATGCCCACCAACAAAACATGACTTAATACACACTTATTGGTCCACCCTTTTTGGGGGGGAACTATTTGACACCTCAACAAAAAGTACTTAGTATTATCTTTGTTAGGGTAAAATGTGGATCAATCAAATTGAATTATATAAGACCCAAACATCAACAGAATAAATGAGAGCAAGAAAGATTGAACGAAAATAGCAATGAATAACACAAAGCAAACCTTCCCTGAAATCGATGCTTTTGTTGTTCGCCTATCACAATCGTCCTTTTGCTGGTTAAGTAGGCCCTCAGAGAGTGCACTCTTTTAGCTATTTGTAGGAAGTTGATAGTAAATGGCTGTTGTGATATGCAATGAAGATGAGCTTCAAAGCAAATATGTGATCTCAAGCTAGTGAATGGTAAGAGGGTGCCAAAGGTGCGCGGTTGGATTTTTGCAGAGTAACAATATGAATAGCCTGGATGATTAGAATGGAAGGATGAAGCTTCATTTATAGACTTGGAAGAATGAGAATCAACGGTTGAGAAGAAGTGTGATGATCAATGACTGAGGATGGTTGAGGAATGTGCAACCAGTAGAAATATGACAAGTGTCTCATCTCCATCATGAAAGAGGGGATGTGACAAAATTGATTGGAGAGTTAACTCCATTGACTGACCAGTTAACAGACTTGATTGATCAGTTAGAAGAGTGGATTATGGGATTGACTGAATTGATTGAGGGATTGACTCAATTGACAGGTTAGTTAACACTTTTGATTGATTAGTTAACTAACCTCTAATTTGAGAAGAAATAGGCCATGTGGGTGAGGGAAAATAAGGTAATTAAATATTAAAAATATTTAATTACATGTGCAACCTGATGAGGTGGACAAGGTGAGGTGGAAAAGTGAGGTGTAAGTGTGAGGTGGATTTTTGGAATTAGAACTTAGGATAGAGGAATTTGGTTTAATTAAATAATTTAGGATTATTTAATTGTGTGAGACATTAGAAGAATTTTAATTAAATAAATTGAATTTATTTAATTATGGAACAGTGAATCGATTAAATAAATTTAGAATATTTATTTAATTGATAGAAGAATAGAATAAATATTTAGAATATTTATTTAGGATGATTTGTGTCATTTTTAGGCATATACATTTTGCCCCTCTTTGATGCAATGCAGTTTACAGCGTTGCTTCAAAGAAGTCGATAGTCTGATAGTGATACATGCCCTAGTTTGCCCCTAGTACAAGTTTAATGACGATAGGATGCCCCCTCAGGAGATTGGACGGAAAAAGGGCGAAAGATTCAGAGACGGACAATCTCACGAAGACGAAGGGGTGAGGATAGGTTGGAGGAAAAGGGATGAAGAAAAGAGTCGAATGATACGTGATGCAAGAAGAATGATGACACACACAAGCAAGCGAGCAAGTATGCACAAATGATACAAGAACAAACAAGGTATTGCCCCTGTCAAGCAGTAAACCAACGATATACTGATAACGATATATGACAGTGTTGTCATCCCTAGACCAACATGGCAAGCGTGTTGTCATGGCAGGGAATGATATATCCCCAGAGCAACATGAAGGATAGTGTCTGGTTTCAGGAAATAAAGCGTGTCGTGTAAGACGCATGTATTGGTCTGATTTCGACAATGCCACATCCTGTATAAGACAATTAATTGATTAACTGATCGAGTTGGTTTACGACCAGACAAGGATCAAGACCACTGATTGTGATTGGATCATTTGTGCAAGATTGACTTGACTTGATTGGTATGGATTAAGGATGGACCTTACATTTGGATTATTGCTCAGACTGACTGATGAAAGATATGATGATAGATAGAAATCTGATTGATAGAAGAAAGACTCGATAGAAGGACTCACAAGCTTTTGTAAACATTGATACTCTGCACTTTGTGGATCTTTTATTGCATGGGATATGGTATGGATGTATAATGGATGTGAATGGTGTTTGCTTTTGGAGTGCTTTATTTCATCATTAGGTGATTTATTTTTGGTACATTTTCTGAAATGTTGTAAGTGACTACAAGCATCTAGGTATAATTGAACCGAGATGACCTGAGTAATACTTACATGGATTGTGATGTGGCAAGGAAATACAAGCATCTAGTCAAAATTGAATCTAGATGACCTGTGTACTTCTTGCGTGTCAACAAACAAGGATTGCCCCAGTTCATGTTATACCTTTGATGTCCTCGATGATCTTTTGCCGATCATGTCCTTAGACAAGGCTTCACATTACTAAAGTTTAATCCACAAACAGCAAACAAAGAAAGTAATCATGCCCCCATCATAGCATCTCTAGCTTTTGGCATCCTTGAGTAGCATAGGAAGGTATGATAGCAAAAAGCAGGACTCAAACTGTTAACCATGTTTCCGATCTACAAAGCATATTTGCATTGATATGTGTTTAGTTCTTGCCTTAATTTGCGTAAAATCTGTTAGAAGACCTTGGGTATTTGCTTTGCATTAGACAGGTTAAGATGCTCACAGTCAAGATTTCTGCTTGAGGCGCAGGTTCTGCTTGCATTTGCTTTCTTGGTGAGAAGATTGCACAATCCTTATTGGGGAGACGGACCCTAAGGGACTGACCTAGTGCCTCGGGGGCTCATTGCTAAATGGCCTTGCCTACGTGACGGCGCAGAGGCAACGTAGTTCACAGACTTGGACCATGGACCTAAGATATGGATCAGATGAGACGATATGGATCAAACAAGACATGAAATGGAACAGACATGGATCAGATATGGAACAGATATGGATCAGATATGGAACAGATATGGATCAGATATGGAATAGATATGGATTAGATATGGATTAGGCAAGACACGATATGGAACAGATGATACCGATGATAAGGAAACACCACGGATAGGTAGATGTATGGGTGATAAAGAATGGAATGGGTAGGTATGAGGATGGGCAATAGTGGATAGAAGGAACAAGGATGGGATCTCCAAGGACTATGTCGCATAAGAATAACATGCCCCATTGTAGGTAGAGTACCTAGGATTTTTCATGACAATGCTAATGACGATAGGAGGATGAGAGGATAACGAACGATTTGCATGGTTTGGAGGGGTAAGGTATGCCAAGAGACATCTAAAACATTTGTCAACATTGTGCCCCCAATCTTTATCAAGACCAAAGAATAGAGGAAAGGAAGATTAGATGGATGGATGGGACAGTATAGTTATGCAATGGATAGAGAATAGGATAGGAAATGGTATGAAAGGAAACTGGTAGGAGAAAAGTGATATTCCGATGAGACAAGGTGCCCCCAAGTGTAGGTGACATAGAAGATCAACTTACACATGACGCCTGTTTGCCAGGTTTTCATCATGGTACTTATCCAAGGCGCCTGTTTGCTAGGTTTTCACCATTGGATGAAGGAATTTTTTTTTTTGTGGAAACATTTGGGTAGGAAAACGCGGATATGGAAGGGAGAGACTCAGAGATCTAGTTCCATGAAAGGTGACAGTCCCACTAGATGGATGTTGTTGCATGGACAATGTCAAGTGTTCTCACAGATGTTGGTAGGGGATTGCATGAAAGTGAGATGGAGTATGTAGATAGCGGATTATGGAAGGTGCGATAGTGGATGATGATGCAGAATATAGAAGGACTTATGCAAAGACGGAAGGAAGGTTTATGCAAAAGCATGTACCATAGGATGAGGGAGATATGTAGGATAGTAGTGGAGGGGAGGGGAGATGGATTTATACGGAAGTGTTGTGGAATGGAAGGGAACCATGACCAACGGTTGCACATACTGTGATAAACATTGAAGCTGATGATGGGAAGGTGGTGTAGGAAGCAATGGAGAGTTTTTCTTGGTGGATGAATGATATAGGCCCTTAGGGACCCACATAGACTTTGCATTGTTTTGATTTTTGTTTGTCATGTGGGATGGAAGGATTTGATACTTTTGGATGGAATTGGAGAAAGTGGATGGTTGGGATTCATGAGAGGTGGATGCCTCATTTGACTTGAGGGCTTTTTGCTTAGGTGCCCAAACCATTTTGCTTTTAGACTTTTCTTGTGAAGGTATGAGTTTAGGTGTATGTAGCTTGTGTGCAGCATTGGAGGTAATTGCTTGATGCTTGGGGACCCACACCTTTTTCAGGTTGGCATTGAGGTGTATGGGTGTATGCAACTTTTGAGATGGATGTTTCTTTGATTCTTGGCTTTTGTATCCTAGGTCAGGAGGACTCATAGGATTTTTTATTTTATAGGTAGAGGCATCCACATATTTGTCATGGAATCCCCATGGGATGGTGGAAGTGAGGTTGGTGAAAGCTCCTTGTTTAGACAATATGTGCATTTGTCGGACCTGATTGGGATATTTAGAGGATTCATAGATGGATGGATAAGGTGTTGGAAGAAATAGTGGTAGGATGCATAGAGGGCTATTAGGAGTTGGAAGTAGCGGAGGTAGATTGGATGGTGAAAGGTGTATGGTCACATGCTTTTGATAATTGTAGGATGATGGAGGTGGAATGGCGACATATGTTTTGGGGATATGATAGGTTTTGCGATGGAAAGTAGTAGACTTAGGAGGAGTGGAGGAAGTACCAACATCTTGAGATTGCTCACCTTGGGGTACGTATCCAAGGCCGTATGAAGGTGGAGGAACATTGACATGAATAGGTTCCAAAATACCTTGTTCATGAAGGCCTAAGCCTTTACCTTGATAGTTCATATTCTGGAGTATGCGGAGGACCATGGGATTATGTATAGGTGCACGAGTAGCGAGTTCCTTATTGGATGAGGAAGGCGAGATAGCGGATAATGGTTGTTGGTGTTCTAAGGAAGAACATTCATGCATGAAGGTAGTAAGCCCAAGGATATAAGACGATGTATTTGTAGCTTGGTCAATAATGGATGGTGAAGGATCATTAGAATCTTGATCATCATTATGCTCTTTAGGATCTAAGTTATTGGGTTGATCATTTGTGTGCACTTGGGAGGCAAGTGTCTCATCAGAGGAAGCGAAAGTTGTTGGATCATGGATGGGATTAGATGGAAGAGGGATAAAAGAAATGGAGGCTTCTTGCTCATGAATGGGTATGGGATCAAGTTGCTCAAGGACATCTTCTTCACAGGGAATATCTTGATCATAGAACAAATAAAGGTTATGGATGGGTTGGAGTTGGGTTTCCATCTCATGTATAGGATCAAGTTGCTCATGGATAGCTTCTTCATCAAAGATAGTATCTTGATCATAGAAAAGATAAAGGTTATGCATGGGATGGAATTGGATTTCCTTCTCATGTATAGGTGTTGGGAGATGGATAGGATCAATTGGCTCATGGAGAGGTTCATTATTATGGATATCATCTTGATCATGGAAAAGATACATGTTATGGATAGGTTGCAAGAAAGTGATTTGATCTTGACTTAGACTAGGGATTAATGTTTCCTCATGCTTAGGATTAGACTCTTGACATACCTCTTGGGTTGCTTGAATGGAAGTGGATAGCTCTTGGATAGCTTCTTGGTTGACAACATAGATGTTTGATGGACCTTGACTTTGGTTTATGGTAGGAGGTTCTTCGATAAGCTCAAGGGGTTGCGAATGACATGAAGGATTTTTGGTAAGGTCAAGGACTGGAATTTGGGGACATGGTTGACTCTCTACTAGTAGCCCTTGGATCACATCATTGGTAGGTGTATGGATAGGTGAATGAGGGGATTTAGCTTTCTCTTTAGCTTTTCTCCAGTTGTATAAATTTGGAAAACTCTTTCCCACCACTCATCTGATTCTTTTTTGGTCATCCATTTAGAGTTTGAGGAACTAGATGGTGGTGTTGGTGTAGAACTGGTATGTTTTGGAATGTGTCTTAGAAGGTGGCGAAGGAGGACTAGTAGATGGGGTGGTATAGGATTTCCAACTTAAGGTGGTTCTTGCCTTGTCATGAGCATCATTAAGATGGGAAACAGATGTATGAGTTCAAGGCGAGGTGTAGCTAGTACTGGCACGTGCAGCTTGCAAGATTGCCATTTCTTGTTGTCTGACTTGGAGTTCTTGAGCAATTGCTATACGACCTTGGGGTGAGGTGTCTAGGGTTAATTGCAATTTCAGTTATTTGAGTTCTTGAGTAAGCTCTTCTAATTTGGTTTTCATCTCCACAGAAATTGACACGAGACTAAAAGGGGTACTCAAAAAAGTGGAAAATTTTTCCTTAAAAATAGTGCAAATGGGTATAAGCGCAGCTCTGTTTTTTGGCAAAATTTTTGGATTTTTCTGGTGTTTTGGATATTTTTGGCTGGAAAAAGGCCTTCTTGGTCTGATTTTATGAATTAACAGCAAGAAAACACAGCAAGCACAAAGAATATTTTATAGTTTTTTCATTATTTTTTTTGGTTTTTTTGACGCTATTTTGGACTAAACTGAAACAAAAGCAAGCACAAAGATCCTAGGCTAGAAATGGATTACAAGGGTTTTTGGCCACTAGAATAAGAGGTGTTTAATGAGGGCAACCGTTCAAGTGGTTACACATGCGGCGGCACTACTCTCCATTATGGAGTCTCCCAGCCTCAAAGGGTTACGCCTTAGAGGGTTTTGAGGGAGGTTGGTCGTCGGTGTAACACAGCAGCACTCGTTGCAGGAGGTTTTCACCTCAAGCACATTTATTTTAAGTGGATTGGTAGGGCTTAGCTTTAGCCTGTTTCCACTCAAGGTCGTTCCCACTTGGACAAGCATGCATCCAAGGGTAGGCCCCTCCTAAAGGTTAAACAAATGGAATAACAAGTCTGGCACTCTGATCACCCAGTAAAGGGGAGAGCATAAGCCTATGTCATTCGTCAAACATAGAAGACACTGATTAATCCAACCTAGTTAAAAGTAGAAAAACTAGATGAGCTAATATTACTTGTGCACTCACACTGTTGTTAACTTTAAAGTGGTTAAAAAGATAGCATTGTTCATTACTGTTTGTGAGATAGTAATAATCTAACTATGGAAGATAACATTATGCAGATATTGCAATGGGTCAATTACTCTCTTCTTAGTTAAGGCTATGTGGAATTTGTATGAACGTTTGTTTTACTGTCCTTTTATAAATTGAAGTGTGAGTTTAGTAAATGCAGCTAGATGAGTCTAAACCAGTGGCCTAACCTGCAAAACAGATCCAGAGTATTCTTGCAAAGATGTTAGCATTAGCAAAAATCTTATAAAAAATCCTAAAATCACTACCAACTACAGAAGCACCACTTCAGAGACTGAATGCGCAGAAACAGTCAACAAAAATTTGTATTTTTCTAACCCTAGTTTGTAAAGATTTGGATACAATTGTATGTAGATGATCTCTTAGCTCAAATCTAACCTCACCATTGCGTCCAGGGGGGCATTTCCATAAATTTTGAGTACAAATTTGCCTAGATTTCATGAAAAATAGAGCATTTGGTGAAGAAAACAATGTTTCTAAAATTCACTGCCAAACAGATGCGCTGCAGGAAGTAACATATGCGCTGCAGGAAGTAACATATGCGCTGCAGAATTTAACATATGCACTGCAGGATAACAAATGTGTTGTAGAATGAAATAAATGCACTGAAATAGAGTGTATATGCGCATAAAGAACATATGCGCCGTAAAAGAAGGTATATGCGCCAGAACAGTGTTTAAAAGCGCAGTACGAACATATGCGCCGTGAAAGAAGCTATATGCACCGGAACAGTGTTTAAAAGTGCACTAAGAATGAACAGATGCACAGGAATAACATATGCACCGCAGAAATGGATATATGTGCTGTAACAGTGTTAAAAGCGCCACAGGAATACATAGAAGCGCAGAAATGACGTATGCACCGTAACAGTGCACAAAAGCGCAGCTAAAAAGCATAGATGCGCAGAAATGACAGAAGCACCATAACATTGGGTATATGCGCCGAAAAAATGTTCAAATGCTCCGAAGTCACCTGTGCGTGACCTTGTGTGACCTGTACAGAACCTATCTTCAAAAAAGCTTAGATTTTGATGAGATAAAGGGGCAAAGGCCCCACGGTGGGCGCCAAAAATGTTAGGGTAAAATGTGGATCAATCAAATTGAATTATATAAGACCCAAACATCAACAGAATAAATGACAGCAAGAAAGATTGAACGAAAATAGCAATGAATAACACAAAGTAAACCTTCCCTGAAATTGATGCTTCTGTTGTTCGCCTATCACAATCGTCCTTTTGCTGGTTAAGTAGGCCCTCAGAGAGTGCACTCTTTTAGCAATTTGTAGGAAGTCGATAGTAAATGGCTATTGTGATATGCAATGAAGATGAGCTTCAAAGCAAATATGTGATCTCAAGCTAGTGAATGGTAAGAGGGTGCCAAAGGCGCGCGGTTGGATTTCTGCAGAGTAACAATATGAATAGCCTGGATGATTAGAATGGAAGGATGAAGCTTCATTTATAGACTTGGAAGAATGAGAATCAACAGTTGAGAAGAAGTGTGATGATCAACGGCTGAGGATGGTTGAGGAATGTGCAACCAGTAGAAATATGACAAGTGTCTCATCTCCATCATGAAAGAGGGGATGTGACAAAATTGATTGGAGAGTTAACTCCATTGACTGAACAGTTAACAGACTTGATTGATCAGTTAGAAGAGTGGATTATGGGATTGACTGAATTGATTGAGGGATTGACTCAATTGATAGGTTAGTTAACACTTTTGATTGATTAGTTAACTAACCTATGATTTGAGAAGAAATAGGCCATGTGGGTGAGGGAAAATAAGGTAATTAAATATTAAAAATATTTAATTACATGTGCAACCTGATGAGGTGGACAAGGTGAGGTGGAAAAGTGAGGTGTAAGTGTGAGGTGGATTTTTGGAATTAGAACTTAGGATAGAGGAATTTGGTTTAATTAAATAATTTAGGATTATTTAATTGTGTGAGACATTAGAAGAATTTTAATTAAATAAATTGAATTTATTTAATTATGGAACAGTGAATCGATTAAATAAATTTAGAATATTTATTTAATTGATAGAAGAATAGAATAAATATTTAGAATATTTATTTAGGATGATTTGTGTCATTTTTAGGCATATACATTTTGCCCCTCTTTGATGCAATGCAGTTTACAACGTTGCTTCAAAGAAGTCGATAGTCTGATAGTGATACATGCCCCAGTTTGCCCTTGGTACAAGTTTAATGACGATAGGATGCCGAAGCAATGAACAATACAGTGCAAACCTTTCCCATTTCAAAACTTCTGTCGTTCGCCTATTACAACCGTCCTTTTGTTGATGAAGTAGGCCCTCAGAGAGTGCACTCCTTTAGCTGTGTTTGAGGAAGTCGATGGTAAATGGCTGTTGTGATATGCAATGAAGATGAGCTTCAAAGCAAATATGTGATCTCAAGCTATTGAATGGTAAGAGGGTGCCAAAGGCGCACTGGTGAATTTCTGTAGAGTAACAATATCAAAAGCCTGGATGATTAGAATGGAAGGATGAAGCTTCATTTATAGACTTGGAAGAATGAGAATCAACGGTTGAGAAGAAGTGTGATGATCAATGGCTGAGGATGGTTGAGGAATGTGCAACCAGTAGAAATATGACAAGTGTCTCATCTCCATCATGAAAGAGGGGATGTGACAAAATTGATTGGAGAGTTAACTCCATTGACTGAACAGTTAACAGACTTGATTAATCAGTTAGAAGAGTGGATTATGGGATTGACTGAATTGATTGAGGGATTGACTCAATTGACAGGTTAGTTAACACTTTTGATTGATTAGTTAACTAACCTCTAATTTGAGAAGAAATAGGCCATGTGGGTGAGGGAAAATAAGGTAATTGAATATTAAAAATATTTAATTACATGTGCAACCTGATGAGGTGGACAAGGTGAGGTGGAAAAGTGAGGTGTAAGTGTGAGGTGGATTTTTGGAATTAGAACTTAGGATAGAGGAATTTGGTTTAATTAAATAATTTAGGATTATTTAATTGTGTGAGACATTAGAAGAATTTTAATTAAATAAATTGAATTTATTTAATTATGGAATAGTGAATCGATTAAATAAATTTAGAATATTTATTTAATTGATAGAAGAAAAGAATAAATATTTAGAATATTTATTTAGGATGATTTGTGTCATTTTTAGGCATATACAATCTTTACCCACTATAAGCTATAAAGTCTTAAAGGTCTTAATAGATGATTAAATTTAGAGTTCCTTTCGTTCCACAACATCAAAAAGACATGAAGTATTCTTCATATTGAAAGACAAGATAATGCGCTTGAGGATAATAGTCTTGATATTTTAAGGAGGACTGCCTCTAAAGGGAAGAAATTTATTCCTATTCAAAAGGCCAAGAAAACATATAAGACTTGAAAACTATAGGAGCATAAGGAAATGTGGAGGAAGAAGAAATTCCTTTGAGGAAGAAGATGAGAGGGACAACCCAACCACCTCTTTAGAAACCTTCCACTATTGAACTCCCATCCTCTCTTCCTATGCAAAAGGATCCAACCATGCAACCCATTCCTCCTCTAGTTATTCCTATCTCCACTAAGGTTAGGATGTCAGTCTAGAAAGACTCTATTCCCAAAGCTTCCACATCTACTATTCCTATCCAATCTCATTCTTTTAGAACCATTCTTACACCTCCAATTGATTCAACCATGCCTATTCATTACAATTTCCATGCCTTCACCTAATAAGGAACTATAGAACTAGCTTCTCTAACCCCCTCTATTCCAAGCTCTATTCCCTCTTCCCCTCCTAACTCTCCACCCTCCCTCTCTAACATTGAAAAAGTTGTTAAGGATTTAATGGAAGAATAGTTTGAGAAGAAAGATAAGGAGCAAAGTGAAGCAACTAGCTTGCTTAAGGAGTAAGAGAAACATGAAGGAATAATTTTCGTCTAAGGGAAAACCAAGAAGAGGCCCGAGTTGAAAAGGAAAAAGTCAAAGGATCTCCCCATGAAAAGGATAAAGAGGAGAAAGCCAATGTTATCAATCCTCTCACCATAGAATAAATAATTAAAGGAGAGAAGTTATTGGAGGAAATAGAGAAATTTCCTAATAGGTTGGATCTAGTAGAGCAACAAGAAGAACAGGCCTTCCCACCACCTCATGAAAAAAACTTATAGATCCATCTAATTCCTTGGTTCCAACCTAGCTTTATATGTGAACATTCAAAGAAGAAAGTAGACCATAAAACAATTTTCAAAGGATATGTCTTCCATATTGGTGATTATTGAAGCTCATTGGCCTGAGAAGACTACAACTCTTTTGTCTATTAGATTGTATGCTTCTAGTTCTAGGACTGTAAAGGTGGCAAGTCTAATGGTCAATAAAGATGACAAAGACATGCTATCCTCAGACTATCAAATCATTGCTTATAATTTAGGGAAGTAGACTAGGGAAGAAGAGATACATGGAATGCAAACAATAGTATCTACTATAGTCTCCTAAATGGATGAGGACTAAAGGATGAAAAGGGACTAAAGATCAAATTTCTTTATCATAAAAAGGAGGTGAGCGTATCTTCATAGAATTTTAACAATTTTCTATTAATTATGGCATCACATTTCATCACACAATTCACTACACACGATGGAAGAATGGGGTCATAAATTGGAAGAATCGTGCCATTACATGTGTTGATGTGGCATCATATTTGATGATGTGGCCTTAAAACCTTATAAGCAGGGGTCTTGCCAAGTAAGCTACTGTAAATTTTTTGGAGTGATTCGAAATTGCCACATATGATTTTTAGAAGCGTGATGTTAGGGTGCTCAACTACTGGGTCCTCTCCCCTAAACAATTTCAAATGATTTTGAAATATCATTCCTAAAGGTTTATTGTTAACCCTATATGATAGAAACCCTATCTAAGTTCTATCAAACTAGGTAGTTCATGGAGGGATTGTCATGTGGCCATAACTATTTGTACAAATATTATATATAGGTTCATATGTTTAAATTAAAGATTTAAACATAATAAAGTGAAGTTTCTAGGGTTTAGGTTTAGGTTTAATAAGTCATTTAGGTTTTAAAGAATAGGTTAGTTTAGTTTATGAAACCCTAGTTTATGAATTAGGGTTTACTATTTATGAATTACAATTTTATGTTTTACTGTTTATGAAATCCTCATTTATGAATTAGGGCCTAGTGTCTATGAATTAGGGTTTTATGTTATACTATTTATGAAACCCTAGTTTATGAATTAGGGTTTTACAGTTTAGTCTTTATGAAATAGGGTTTACCATTTCTGAATTAAAGGTTTAAAGTTTATGCAATAGGGTTTACTTGTTTTCGATTTGAGGTTGAATATATACAGTTTAACATTGCAAAAACAACTAAAAAACAACAAGATACAAAGCAAAAAATAATGAAAACTGGTAGAAATGGATGGGCAACCAATTTGGGGCACTAGTTAATCAATTTGAGGAGGCAGGGACACTTTGGAGATGGAAAATGGGGTCATCCAATGTGGGTACCCATTCCTAGCGTCGTTTTCCCTTGTCTTCCATGACTTGTAGCTGTTAAAATGAAGCTACATGCATGTTTTCTATAAACATTTATACATTTCAAAAATGGGTGCCTGTTTTAGCTTCGGGTGCTCGATCGTAAACGGGAACCCGTTTCATAACGGGCACTCATTTTGGCTCGGGCTCCCATTCCAAGCGGCATTTTTCATCTGCGGAAAACTTCCGCGAAATGTATACTCAACTTCTTGCTTTAACCCTTGTGGTGATTGATTCTTGTTAGCTACTCAAGCCTATTTGTTACCATTGGATTTGGTTCTTGTGTCTGGATATCAATTGATGTAGGTTTCTTGCTTCTATGTGACAATTTAGTGTAGCATCTCTTTGGAGGATCTTATTCTTCATGAGGCTAGATGGAGGATGGAGAGATTCATGTTTGAGATGGTGGACACCTTGATTATTGTTGAAGGTATCTTGGAGCACATGGATTGTTATATGGTAAATGTTGGGCACACATGATGGTTTCCCTTGATGTTTTGAGTTTACATGTTGATCCCTTATGCAATGTATACAAGTGGGAGAATGTTGGAGAAGGTGTGTTGTACACCTTGCATAACATTGGCATTATTTTATTCATGTAAAATAAATATTTAATTGTGGTGCATCATGTGATGTGTTTAGCCACATTGGATATTTATTTGGACTCCACTTGTAATTGTTGTATGTAACATTGGGTTAATTACTTTATTTGTAATTATTTGATTAACTGGGAAAACTTAGTACCAATAATCAAATGTGGGGTCAATGGTTTTTTAGACACATGGTATTGGGGAAAGTGGTATTACAATACCACATGTTGTATTTGTGTGAGCTTATGTCTATAAAAGCAAACACAAGGGTAGTTGTAGAGGTTGGTTGAGTTAGCTATTTGGCTTGTTGGTTGGGTTGTATTTTCTCTTGCAGGTTGGTTGTGTGAGGGTTTGAAGCACGGCATGGGATGTATGGTTACATGCTTGTTCACATGGATTGCAGGTAGAGAGAGCTTGTTGTTTCAAAGGTGATCTTTGTATATGTATTTGTTGATTACTGTTGAATAATACATAAGAGATGCATGCTTTGGAGGCTATTTATGGTATGATTGTCTTATAATATATGAGGCTATTTGTTGATTACTGTTGAATAATACATAAGAGATACATAAATAGATATATCTTGTGTCACCATTAATGGTATGATTGTCTATTTATTTTGCATGTGGATTTCTGGTTTATTACACATTGAATCTCTTATTGGGTTATGAGGAATTAGTCTCTATGGCTGCATATTTCCAACAAGAAGTGCATGACAACACTGGTAGAACAAAGAACAACCACCACTGTAGAAAACCTTCCACATATGTTCTATGTTTTCCATACCAAATTTTGTTTGTGTTGTGATATGATTTGTTTTTCAGTTATTTGGAAAATAGTTTTAGGAACAAACTCCTAATTGGAAGGACATTAGTTTACTCTATTTTATTAATGTTTTAATGACTTACTTTTCCATTCTTCTACCCTAGCCAAGGAACATTGTTCATATAATTCTTACCATGAACCACATATATGTAGATTATGATTTCAAGTAAAAACTTGATTTGATGTTTAGATCTCTATTGTTTAGGATGATTTTTTAAGAAAAATAGATATTTGGGGAATGCTCAACTTATTGGGGGACTTGACAACCTAATTAATATCCTTTATTAGGGGAAATTTACATATAAAATGGGCCTCCTAAGAAACTCTTAACAAGTAACACTTATCTCATATAATATAAATTATATAAATATAAATTACTTAACTATATGAGTTAAGTTGGGACACAAATTTCTATTATAATTTCTTAAAAAACTTAAGCTCACTTTTCTTTTTATATAATGTCTTTTCTTAATTTATGGTTTAAACTCATTTTTTAACTTAAAAAATATAGTTGAAAGTAGTTTTTTTTATTCGTAATAGTATTGTATTGTATTGTTGTAAGTCAAAAAGATACATTTCTACCATCATAGCTCGCATAGTTTTTCAAGAAGCAGAAGCTTCATATACCATTCTACTTTGGACCCATAGAACAGACAGAGAAAATAGAAACCATTCTGCAAAATGGTCGCACATAGCCAGACACTAGAGAATGGACAAAGGGTGGTCTCGCAGAACCCCAGAACCAGTACCAGACTGAACCTAAAAATTAGCACAAACCCTAATACAAGACAACTTTCAGACTATATTAACAGAACTATAAACATTATGAGAGAATTTACTGGTCACCAATACCGACTTCAAGCTTCAATTTCATACTTGTGGAGCTTCCAATTAAACTCCTCTACCCAGTAGAGCCATGTCCATCGATCAGCTGAAATAGCCTGAGTAAGTAATTGGCCCCTACATGCGCATTTTGCCTATGCCACACCAACTCTGCACTCTACAAATCCAGAATAAACGGGTAGTATTTCACTATGCCACCCGGGGTGTGCAATAGGTGTTCATCTTTTGGCCTTAGCAGCCCTACATCGAAGACAATGATCTCTAGGGTTTCTGCTAGACTGCCTAGCACTTCAGGGATAAACAGCCTGCGAGTGATAGTGTTAACTAATGCCTTAGCAATGTTAAAGTCCAGAAGAGATGCCACAATCCCAGAACTCGGGTCTGTGTCCACTCTATACCACTCTCCTTCCTCAATGAAACTCTTAACCATCACCATTTTCACGGCCCCTAATACTAGAGCATCGTTCTTCTTGAGCAGTCTCTTCAACTGTAGGTCGGTGATCTTGCCAAGGAACGCCATCTGTCTCCTTGAGCTTACCAGATGAATGGGGGTATCCATTCCCCCACACCTAATGCTCTATGTTGGAAAATGCAAAACAGCCTTGGGTTTCTCAGACATACTCGGTGAGCTACATGAAAGGCTTATGTCTCCAAATAGAACCAAGGGTGCTATAAGCACTGCACGCCATAATGCCCATGTCCTTCACCTTTGACAAGGAGTTATCTCCTGTCGTCCGCATAATGTTCTCATGCTTGGAGATCTCCCCGCTATGAAGTTGCTCGTGCCACCAACTCATTTACCAAACTATCTCAGCAATCTATCTTATGATTGCTATCACATCATAGCCAAGCATAGAATATCCAACATTATTTATAATAAAATCCTCGTAGACGTCTATCAATATATATTTATCATCTGCTCCCTTTCTGTTAGTGTAGGTTTTTATTTCCTAGTTGGGTTATTTATTTTTCCCTATATTCCTAGGTTTTTTCTACACTTCTATTAATCTCGCTTAGGTTAATAAAGCATGTCTTATTAGGTGAGTGGTTGCGAGGTGTCACCTTCCTACATGTGAGCATCCATTAGCTATCTTGGAAAGATACTTTGCTATCTTTAGTCTGGCAGATGGTTGCTCCTCATTGGTCGGTGTTTCCACCTCCTCCCTCTTCCTAGTCTATATAAGCATGCTACCTGGCTTGTATTTGACATCTTTTGTTTTTGCATCCTCTTAATGCTATTTTGCTTCTAGCATTTGCATTACTCTCTTGGAGACTGACTCTATGTTGTTATTTTGATTTCGTATCATTTGCATTCATAGTTTAAATATCTATTCGTTTGCACTAGTTTTTTAGGTTATTAAACTTTTCAGATTCTAACA
This sequence comes from Cunninghamia lanceolata, assembly GCA_027924645.1. Classification (NCBI taxonomy): domain Eukaryota; kingdom Viridiplantae; phylum Streptophyta; class Pinopsida; order Cupressales; family Cupressaceae; genus Cunninghamia; species Cunninghamia lanceolata. The sequence continues at coordinate 29,812,156 of BSBN01000021.1, forward strand.
TGGTATCAGAGCTATTCTATGTGCAAGAGTAGATTTTAGTTTTCATATTTGAGAGATTCGGGGGGGGGGGGTTAATAAATCTTATTGCAGGTTTTTGAAAAACCCAGTATGCTCTTCTCTTGCATCTTTAGATGATTTTGAGAATCAGAAAAGTTTGACGGAAATTTTTTAATCTCTAGGGTGCACATGTGTTTTATGAAATCTAGGTGATTGTAGTATTTCTGGTTATACTGGCAGCATTTCCGGCTATTTCAATGCATCTAGGAGGCTTGAGAAAGTCAGATTTGGCTTTCGTTTCACCGAAATCAGAGATCGTCATACACAGTTGCGGAACCAGGGTTTCGAGCTCAAATCTGACAACCAGCTTGCATATTTGGTCTTTTGAATCAATATTGCAGGTTCCAGCATCTGATTCAGCCTTTGCATGTCATTTTTTGGTTGCTGGGGTCATTTTTTTTAGCTAAAGGCATTCTGTTTACACTAGAGAAACATCATCTGTGTATTTGCAAGAAAAATGCCTTCTAGGTTTTGTTCGCAGCATAGAAAAACCATCTGGGTATCTTTCTATTTTTGCATGCAGTTTGTATATTTTGTAGAAACGCGCTTAGAAAGATACAACAGGACCCCTCTCCGTTGGCAGCTGTAGTTTTGAAGACAGTTTTCAAATGCTCCGTTCTTGCTCATATGGACTCTTTTTCCCACGAATTTTTTTTTGATTTTAGCTATTTTTTCGTGCTCTATGTACTAGTGCAGTAATTTTTTTATTTTGATGCCAAGAGTTTTCAGAAATTGCTGATTCTCAGTCGTGACATTGCACAGTTCTAGTTTTGAGAACTTCGAAGGATCATAACTTTCACATACGACCTCGTATCGAGGCGATTCTTTTTTTGAAAGTGCATGATTTTTCAAGTAGATCGCATTGGTGCTATTTATTTCTCTGAATATTGTGCCAAAGTCGTATTTTTAACATATGCTCTTCATGAGGGTTTTGTAATGCATTGAAATCAAGACCACTTAGTATTTCTTACTAGTGGTAGTTGTAAATGCACTAATATAAAGTGCCAAATCATATTTTCTTGGGGGGGTTCTTTGATTGAGTGAAAAGGGGGGGGTTGTCTTGGTTAGGTTCTCTTCTTTTCAGCACTTCTTCTCTGCATTTCTTCATCATGGATCAAACAAATCTGCCCATCCTAACTCCATACAATTATTTTGAGTGGAAATCACGCTTGACAATTCACTTAAGGAAAGCTGGATTAAATAGGATAACTATGGGACTTGAAACTGAAGCTGCTAAAGATGAAGATAAGCCTAAGTGGTTTAACAAATGTGATGAGGCATCTGGAACATTGTGTTTGTCTGTTTCTCCTGATTTACTCTTTCACATTGAGTCTTTGAATACACCAAATGAAATCTGGACAAAGCTAGAAACACTATTTGGCACACAAGATTCAATGAGGGGTCATATGTTGGAAAATGAACTAATTAGTTTAAGTCCAGGCAATTTCAACACAATCCAGGATTTCTTCACCAAATTGAAATCACTAAGGCTGTAGTTAAAACAATGTGGAATTGAAAAGAAAGATGAACAACTAATTCTTAGTATTCTCTCTAAGCTAAGTTCAGAATATTCTGTGTTTGTTTCTACTTTCTATGCTACTAAGGGTGCACTTGGTACTCAATTCACCATGCCATCTTTAGATGATTTTGCTGTCAATCTCACTCAGTAACAGGACAAGCTAATCCAGATGGGCACTCTTAAGTCCTCTAAGTCACATGCCTTGGCTGCCAACCAAGGTACAAAATAACAGAAAGGACAAAGTAGTAACAACAATAGTAAGGATAAGAAACAAAAGAATAGCAAGGAGAAGAAGGATCAGATACCGGTTACTTCAAAAGCAACTAATGAGACCCAATATTCCAAGGGTGACAAGCCTAAGAAAGAGAGGGTCCAATGTGCCTATTGTAAAAGACCCGGTCATGATGAACATAAATGTCTGAAGAAACAAATTGATCACTTGACACACATTCTTGAGAAGAATAATATCAGTGTTCCTGAGTCTGTCAAACAGAGTTCTAATGAGGGGTCTAATAAGATAAAAGAAAACAGCAAGGGGAAAGGAAAGGGCAAGGCTCTTGTTGCAGTTGCTTCTTTACCGTCCACTTGGGTTCTTGATTCGGGTGCTTTGCACCACATGGCTTCATCTAAGGAAGAACTTGCATCCTTGGAGCCGTGTACTATGCCTTCTATTTTGATGGGTGATAACACTCCTGTTGAGGTGTGTGGGAGAGAGTCTGTTGATGTGGGGGATGGTACATTCCATGATGTTCTTTATGTGCCCTCATTATCAACTAATCTCCTATCAGTATACCAGATCACTCACACAGGTTCAGGCAAGCGGGTTGAGTTCACTCCTGATTTAGTGGAGATTCGTGAGTTGCACAGTGGTTCTACAGTTGCAGTTGGGAGAGCAGATCATCAGTCACCGCTCTATCTATCTTCTCACTTTGTTCTTGATCCTCCTTTGACTGTTTTGCTCACTCATTCTAATGATGTGAGTAGATTATGGCATGAGTGGTTTGGCCATCTTAACTTCCGCTACTTGCAGTAGCTCAACCAGCAGAGCATGGTCATAGGGTTGCCTTCAGTTCAGTTTTCAGGTGGTGTTTGCCAAGGTTGCATTCTTGGTAAGCATCCTAAGGAAAAGTTTGACAAAGGTAAGGCATGGAGAGCTTCACAGATACTGGAGTTAGTTCACAGTGATTTGGCTGGTCCATTTCAGCATCCTTCTTTTAGCAGGGTTAGATATGTCCTCACATTCATTTGTGACTTTTCTTGAAATACTTGGGTGTACTTTCTCAAACAGAAGTCAGAGGTATTTGATCATTTTCAAGACTTCAAATCTTTTGTAGAGAAGCAATCCGGGAAAGCCATCAAAGTTTTGCGCACTAACGATGGTGGTGAGTATGTCAACCATCGGTTTGAGAGGTTTTGCACTTCAGAGGGGATTGATTTGCAGCATTCAGTTCCATACAATCCTCAGCAGAATGGTGTTGCAGAACGGAAAAATAGGTCCTTGAAGGAAATGACAAACTGCATGATTCACTCTAGATCTCTTGCACCACAGTATTGGGCAGAGGCCATTAACTGTGCTTGTTATATCCAAAACCGTGTTCCTCATCGAGCCTTGAAGGGAGTCACTTCTTTTGAAGCTTGGAATGGTGAGAAAGCACCAGTTAAGCACTTTCAAGTTTTTGGTTCTCCTGCATGGGCCCACATTCCTGCAGAGAAACACAAGGCCTTGGATCCGCAGAGCAGACCTTGCATATTTGTAGGTTATCCTGATGGTGTGAAGGGTTATCGGTTGCTCCACCCTACTACACATGAGTTGTTCATTGAGAGGAATGTTCAGTTTGAGGAGGGCTCTTCGAGCTCACTTTCTATCACTTCTCCAACTCCTTCTACTTTGACATTGGAGTCACTTGGGATACATGACAGATCTTTTGATGAGTCAGATTCACCTGAGCAGTCTTCTACCTCCACTTCCGATGTAGAGAGTGATTTAGAGGACTCACCTCCTTCCTCTCCTAGTCATCATTCAGAGGTTGATGATTCTCCTCCAGATTCTCCATCTTCCGGTCCACTTTGGGCTAGACAGACCTTGCAGTCTGCAGGTGATTGGATTGGGGATCCATCAGACACCAGGTGAACTCATTCACAGTTCCAGGATGTTCCACATGTCTTCATTGCTACTACCTTAGATCCACAGTCTTTTCATGAGGCTTCTGGTATTCCTGAGTGGGATACAGCTATGCAGGAGGAGTATAGTTCCTTGATGAGGAACCACACTTGGGATCTTGTCCCTCTTCCTAAGGGAAGAAAACTTGTTCGATGTAAGTGGATCTATCAGACAAAATTTGTAGCAGATGGGTCGGTTGACAAGCATAAGGCTCGCTTGGTCGCCAAAGGACTCTCCCAGGTTCCTGGGATTGACTACTCTGAGACTTTTGCGCCAGTTGCCTGAATGAATTCCATCCGACTTGTTCTTGCCATTGTTGCAGCTAATCGTTGGGAAGTACACCAGATGGATGTGAAGAGTGCTTTTCTTCACGGTGACCTTCAGGAGGAGATATACATGGAGCAACCACAGGGGTTCCTTCAGGATTCTTCACTTGTGTGCCATCTTTGGAAGTCTCTCTATGCCCTCAAATAGGCTCCTCGGGCCTGGTATGCTAAGATGGACTCCTTCCTTCTATCAGTTGGGTTCACTCAGTGCCATTCTGATCCCAATGTCTACATTCTGCAGCAGGATGATTCACTCCTATTTTTGGTTCTGTATGTTGATGATTTACTGATCATAGGGAGTTCTTCATCCACCATTAGGGCTGTCAAAACTGCCCTTCATGACAGGTTTTTGATGACTGACTTGGGCTTGTTGCATTATTTTCTCGGGATTGAGATCTACCAGTTTGCTACCGGGATCACCATCAACAGTCCAAGTATGCTCTAGATTTGCTCTCGAGGTTTCATATGGCTGACTGTAAGCCTGCTCCGACTCCCTTTCTTTCTGGAGTCAAACTTGAGGCTCAGTGTTCTTCTCCACTTGTTGATGGCACTTTGTACCGACAGCTTGTTGAGAGTCTCATTTATCTGACTCATACGAGACCTGACATTTCATATGCTGTAGGCATGGTCTCTTGATTTATTCAGGAGCCTCATGAGCTGCACTGGAAAGCAGCCAAGCGGATCCTTCACTACATTCAGGGTTCTCACAGTTTTAGGATTCACTACGCAGCAGGTATTGAGCTTGACTTGGTGGGCTACACAGATTCAGATTGGGCGGGAGATTCTTAGGATCACAAGTCTACTTCAGGTTACAACTTCTCACTTGGTTCAGGTCCTGTTTGTTGGTCGAGCAAGAAGCAATCTGCTATTGCTCTATCTTCTACTGAGGCTGAGTATCGGGGGGCTATGAATGCCGCTACTGAGGCCATTTGGCTTCAGAATCTTCTCACTAAGTTTGGTATCCAGATTAGACAGCCATCAGTCATATTTTGTGACAACCAGAGTGCCATTCAGATCTCACAGAATCTGGTCCATTATCAATGGACCAAACACATAGAGGTCCACATGCACTACATTTGGGAGCTCATCCATGGCCACGTCATCGATCTTCACTACTATCCGACATCTGAGCAGGTTGTTGATATCTTCACCAAACCCTTCACTAAGAGCAAGTTCCTTCATTTGTGAGCTTTGCTGGGGGTGTGGGATGCTTCATCTTCTGGGGGGGCTTCTTCCTCTCACTCAGAGTCCTGACTCTCTCTACTTTGGGGGGGGGGTCTCTTCTCTCTTTATTTTGGGGGGGAATTTTATGTACATGGGTACCTCATCAGGCTTGATTTGCCGGGACCCATTTCTACATCCACCTAAGCTTCGCTTATGGGGGGTTGTTAGTGTAGGTTTTTATTTCCTAGTTGGGTTATTTATTTTTCCCTATATTCCTAGGTTTTTTCTACACTTCTATTAATCTCGCTTAGGTTAATAAAGCATGTCTTATTAGATGAGTGGTTGCAATGTGTCACCTTCCTACATGTGAGCATCCATTAGCTATCTTGGGAAGATACTTTGCTATCTTTAGTCCGATAGATGGTTGCTCCTCATTGGTCGGTGTTGCCACCTCCTCCCTCTTCCTAGTCTATATAAGCATGCTACCTGGTTTGTATTTGACATCTTTTGCTTTTGCATCCTCTTAATGCTATTTTGCTTCTAGCATTTGCATTACTCTCTTGGAGACTGACTCTATGTTGCTATTTTGATTTTGTATCATTTGCATTCATAGTTTAAATATCTATTCATTTGCACTAGTTTTCTGGGTTATTAATCTTTTCAGATTCTAACACTTTCCTTGATTATACCTTGGCCTTTCCACCACCACAAGGGTGGAAAGGTGCCCGCCCTACCGCCGTCATAGTTGAAAGTAGTATAAGTTATATATATAATAAGAAAGAATAAATTTATGGTAGTTTTTTTATTTTTCTTTCTTTAAAATGTAAATAAATACTTGTAAGTTTTTTTTATTTTTTGTCTCCAATATTTTTTTCTTTTGGAGGGAAAAATTTGGAGGTAGCTTTAAAATATTTTTCTATGTATATTTATTTAAATACATATTTTTGGTTTCTAAAATTTATAAATAGTGACAAAGGATAGACAAATTAAATATTTATTTTACTATGCTAAGAGGCATTCCTAGGAGGGTGGAGGAGAAACTAAATTAAAAAAAATAGAATCTTTATTAAAAAGAGAAAAAAATAAAAAACTTAAAAATAATATCCACTAGCATCAAAGAAAACAGTCATGGCTATGGAGGAATTGTTTTTTCAAAAGGTATTTCTATAATGATTTTTTGGTCTATGTATATGATGTAATCTTTTATTTTTTCAAAAGGTATTTCTATAATGATTTTTTTGTCCATATTTGATGTAATTTTCTTAAGAATAATTATTGGTAATATTTATATTATATTACAGTGTTTATAAATATTAAAAATATATATATATATGAAAATAGTAGATTGCAATATATGTTTGAATCGTGGAAATAAAATAAGAAAGATTTAAAATATTTTTTAAACCTTGCCTCCTTGCAAGGCACTGCCCATGAGGGTGCAATAGGCCGTAGGGCTTCCCACGGCTTGTGGAAGGCATGAGAATAACTATCCCAAGGCCGCGGTTAATGGGGAGGTATCCATGCCTCCTCACAGTGCCTATCTTCTTTTTTTTAAATAATAATAATAATAATAATAATAATAATAAATAAATAAATAAAACAAACTTGTATTTAGATTTGTTTCATGTTTTTTCTTCTTAGTTATTCAATCTATTATATGATTTATGGATAAATACATATATTTGCATGCAAATCAATCACTCTGTGAAGTATATTTATATAAGGGTATGTCCCCATGCTGCTACTTAGCTTATTTTGGATAGCAATCACTGCTCATCTTTTTGGGAGATATTTACAGAGCCAGTGACCCCGTGATATTTTATTTTTTTGCTTATTTTAAGCAATTACCTTAAAATGTAGTTTTTTATTATATAAAAAACAAAAAATAAATTATCTAAATTATGTTAATTTAGAAGAAAATATTAAAAAAAAGACAGTGTCTACTTATTTCCAGCCCCCCTTTTTTTGCAAATCCTAAATAGTAGGTGCTCCACAAAAATAGGGAAAGATTTTGTATTATCCTTTTCCCACAATTAAATTCTTCCAAAATAAATTATCTGTTGAAACCTCAAATATTTCCTTAGGTTTTGTCACTTCTGGTAAAATTAATTTTCATAACAAAAGAATTAATCAATCAAAACTTGTTAAAAAATTCTAACCTCATTCTTCAAATTCTTCTACCTACACAAAAGAAACAATGAAAAGAAAAATAATTAGAAAGAAATCGAGATAAGATTTATTAAGAAAAGAGTATGTATTTAAAGTACTATACTTTCTTAATTTTATATTAGCTTATAAATTGTAACTCCTACTCATTATTGCTTTATTTATTGTTTTATAGTGATGTGTTTGCCCTCATATTCAGTATGTAAGGTCCTTAGCTCCCTTGTTTCCTTGGATTATGGCTAGGGATTTTAATGCGATTGTTAGTTTGGATGAGAAGAAGGGGGATTGGATAGATTGGATAATGCTTCTATGATGTTCAGAGACAATATTTTTGGCCTAAATCTTGTGGATGTTAAGCCCTCCAATGGCTTGTTTCTTGGAACAACAGAAGATGTAGAGCTAAGTGTATCTCAGAAAGGCTGGATAGGTTTTTGGTTTCTAGTTTTTGGATTGGCAGTAATTGGGCCACAAGTTCTGAGATTTTGGATTGGCGGGGATCAGATCATTAGCTTATTAAACTATCAATTTCCCTGTTTAGATCAACTAAGAATCCTTCCTTTAAGTTTCAGTTGATGTGGCTCCATGAACCTTCTCTTCAAGATCATATGATTGGGTGGTGGAGGGAAGGAAAGCTGGCTTTTGGTACTGCTATGTACTCTTTTGTTAAGAGGTTGCAATATGTGAAATTTCAGCTTAAGAAGTGGAACAAGCATTGTTTTGGGAATATCTTTCAGGCTAAGGTTACATCTCAATCTCAGTTGGATCATATTACTCACCAAATTTGAGAGTTTGGTCTCACTATGGAGAATCTTAGGGATGGAACAAAAGCTTTACAAGAGTTAGCTGAGTGCGAATTGCGAGAGGAGATCTTTTGGAAGCAAAAATTGAGGATTGACTGGCTCCAGGAAGGAGATAGAAATACCTCTTTCTTTCATAATGTCGTCAAAGATAAGAGACATGAGAATGGCATTTCTTCCTTGATGTCCTCCCAAGGGGTTCTGCTTTCTTCTATCCGTGAGATTACAACTAAAGCTTCTAGGTTCTTCTCTTCTCTATTTATGGAGGACACCCCTTTAGCTATGGAGGAGGAAAATTGCGTTCTGGATTGCATTCCTCCTTTGGTGACAAATGAGATGAATGAGTCCATTTGTAGAGCCATCTCTATGGAGGAATTGGAGAAGGTTTTTTTTTAATTAAAATGTGGAAAGGCTCCTAAACTAGATGGCTTTCCAGTTGAATTCCTTCAGGAATTTTGGGATATTATTAAATTTGATCTTTTGGAGGTGGTTAGGGAGTTGTACAGGAGCAAGAAGATGTTGAAAGATTTGAATGCTACTTTCCTGGTTCTTATCCCTAAGAGGGAAGGAGCTAACTCTCTAAATCTTTTTTAGCTAATAGCTTTGTGTAATGTGGTTTATAGGATTATCATGAAGTTGATCGCAAAAAGACTTAAACCTTGGCTCAATAGGTTGATTTTAGAGGAGCAGGGGGGATTTGTTGTTGGTAGACAAATCTTGGATGGTGTGGTTGTGGCAATGGAGGCTATTCATTCAATGGCAGTGTCTAAGGAGAAAGCAATGCTCATTAAGCTGGATATGGCCAAAGCCTATGATCGAGTTAAATGGACTTTTCTCTGAAAGGTGTTGTTGGCTTTTGGATTTGTATCTAAATGGGTGGACTAGGTTATGAGTTGTGTTACTTCGACTTCCTTTTCTGTGCTTATTAATAGTGAGCCTACTGATTTGTTTGGTCCTTCAAGGGGTCTTCGACAGGGGACCCTTTGTCTCCACACTTGTTCATCCTCTTGGTTGAGGGTTTAGGGAGACTCAAAATCTCATATGGCTCAAGGTTTGATGCAAGGTTGGAGTTGGGGGATCAATTTGCCTCCTCACTCTCATTTACAATTTGTTGATGACACTGCTCTTATGGGTTTAGCTAAATTCAATGAAGCAATTAACTTAAGTAAGGATTTGGATATTTATCTGGTTGCTTCTGGTCAAAAGATTAATAAAGACAAGTCCTTCATCTCTTTCTTTAATACTCCTCAACGTATTCAGGACAAGATTGCTAGGATTCTCAGATTCCAGATTGGGACTCTTCCTCTTGTCTATCTTGGGATCCCTATTAATGTTGGCAGTGTGTCTAGGGGTTTCTTGTAGGATATCCTGAACAAGTTCCGTAAGCGGTTTAGTTATTGGACTTGTAGATGGTTGTCCTCTACTGGGAGGGTTACGTTATGAAAATTAGTGATTCAAGTCCTTCCCATTTACAGGTGTTTTGTTCAAGGAGTTCCCTCAAGCTTCATTGAGGAATTTAATGCTTTGTCCATATATAAGGTGGAGGCATATATAAGTTAAGTTGTCTAATGATTTTGGTACTAATGAATCTTGTTTGTAAGCCCTCTGCGGAGGTGGGATGTTGTATCTCTGAGTGAGTGCACATCTTTATTTTATATTACAATCATTTAAGCCCTCTATGGAGGTGGGGATTGTGTATTTCTCGAGATTGTACATCCTGTCATTTTCTAAAAGTCCTCCAAGCAGGCAGGGTTGGTGTATCCTCCCTTAAGCGTGTCTTCGATGATTGTTGTAGTGAAGCCCAATTGTTGATGTGTGCCTGTAATGTGCCTCAGATGGTAGCAAACCTAGCAATAGGTTTCTTCCGTCGCTTGTCTGTCATGTTTTCTCTGTGTTTTCCATGTGTTTGTGTATGGCGTGTTTGTTCCCAAGCATAGTCTAAAGACTAGTGGAAATGAGTCCCTCCTATGCTTTGGGATTTCTATGGTGTGTTTGTTCTCAAGTGTAGTCTAAAGACTGATGGTGATGAGTCCCTCCTACACTCTAAGATTTGTATTACGTGTCTGTTGCCCCATGTGTAGTCTAAAGACGTGTGGCAATGAATCCCTCCTGCATTTTGGGTTGTGTGTTTACTTTCCTTGTACTTGCATTTGCATTCATATATATATGAAAATAAAAAAGAAATAATCACTGAATTCATTGTATTCTTTGTGTTTTGCATGTCTTCAATGTTGTCTTCTCCATGTTTTGCATGACTGTAACTATCTTCTCCATGTTTTGTGTGCATGTTACTATCTTTAGTATGTTTGGTGTGTCTTCACCTTGCTTGGCATGTTTGTTGTGTTTGTTGACCTTACTTAAATGCATGTATTGGCCTTGCATTTATACATACATTATAGTGGGGGATAAATGTTATGTTAGAAAACGTCCTCTTGGGGGCTTTTCCCTCTTAAGGTTTAGCTCCTGGGTCCTTAGAATGCATTTAAATCATATTGAATGTTAATTTTGAATCCCGATGAGAAAACTCTAAAGTCTTATGGCAAATAGGACCTAGGGGATGATGTTTTGATGACTCTTGACCAAAATTGGGAGGGTGGACTTGGGTGCTAGCACCCTAGTCCTACCCTATTTTGGGTCAGTCCTAAATTTAATTGTCAGTTTTATGACCGTTACTTAGGTCCTATGCCAACATCTCAAGTTTGAATTACGAAATTCTTAGCAAGAATGTTTGTAGTTGCATTTATAAGCATGTTTAGGTTTTCATTTGCAAACTAGAAGATGATTGTGAACTTTAAGCATACTTGTGATTTTAGAGCATCCATGATATTCATTGTTGCATAGCAGAGCATTGTTATTGTGTTTGTGATTGCAGTTTTAGCTTCATCTTCTCATGTGATTGAAGAGCCTTCATTTATGTGAGATCTACACTTCTAAGGCGACAATTATTTATGTTTAAATCATTTATCATTTAGATTTTCCATCTATCTCGCAGGGATACGTACTCTTTATCTGATAACGGTGTTCAGAAGACTTGAATGTCTCTTCGGGGCTTGACTGAGGCAAGCCTCTAAACACCACAACCCCCAAACCCTCTTCTTGAGATTGTAGGTTACATGTTTCACATTTGGACGGAGTGGAGTTGCAGGGAGCTGTAATACAATGTGTAGATTTCACATCCCTAAAGAAAAGGATTGCTTAGACACGGGCGCTAGTGGCAGTGTCCTCTGGATCCTGAAACATAGAAATAATTAGGACAGTGATAATCAGCATCTAAAGAGCTTCTGACACCCTAAAAATCATCTAGCATTAGACTAGGGAGCTAGTGGAGGTGTCTTCCACCTTTTTTAGGGTAGAAACAAAAGATACAGTGAATATCAATGTCAGAAGGAGATCAGGATTCTATAGAGAAAGCAATACCTTGGATAGGGGCGCTAGTGGAGGTGTCCCTGACTATTTTGCATTCCAAACTTTGAAAAATAGTCAGTTATTAATCTCTGTCCTTCATCTTAGTTTGCAAGGATTTGTCGTAATTCATCAATTTGCTTACTATTTTGCATAATTAGGGTTTTAAGTGTATTTGAGCATTAAATTGAGATATTGTTTTATAACATCTTAGCTTCCACATCATTCAAAGTGATAGCCTAACCTGTTAAGTGAATTCTCTCACTTAGTAGAGATTTAACTCGGTTGATATGTCGTTGAATGTTTGTTGTGAAAGGAGGATCTAAACCAAAAACCCCATCCATCAACCCATCCTCCTTTCCTACTAAACAGGGACAAGTTCCCAAGTCTGATTCTTCTCAATCTACATTAGTTCTTCTTCCATGAACTTGATCCAATACTCATCCTTACATGCCTCAACCACTATTTTAGGTTCATGTTTAGAAATTAAACATAGATTTACCTATTCTTTAGTAGCTCTCCTTCTTGTCAATACACCTTTACTCTTATAACCAATGATCTGATCTTCAGAGTGATGCCTCTACACATACTTGGGAGTTTTAGGGATTCTTTCTGGAGCTTCTTGTTTTTCAACTTGTACTTTTTTTGGAGCTTCTTGTTCTTCAACTTGTACTTCCTTTTATTTAGTTTCTTCTTCTTCTCCACAACAAGACTCATTTGATTCATACACATTAACCTCTGAAAACTTTTGTATGTCTTCATCAACCTTAACATTAGCAATTCCAATAATTTTTCTTAGCCTTTTGTTGTAGCACCGGTAAGCTTTGCTTCTACTACAATACCCAAGGAAAATACCTTCATCACACGTTGTATCAAACTTTCCTAGTTCTTCATCTCTTTTGATATAACATTTGCTTGCAAAGACTTTGAAATATTTAATAGTAGGAATTCTTCCATACCATAGCTCATAGGGAGTCTCTGTGTCATTTGCTCTTACTTGTACTCTGTTCTGTATGTAGACAACAGTCTGAATTGATTCTCTCTAGTAGACTTTTGGTAGGTCTGCTTCTTTTATCATTGTCCTTGCAGCTTCTTGAGCAATCTGATTTTTCCTTTCAACTACTCCATTTTGCTAAGGAGTCCTAGGGGTAGATAAATGCCTCTTTATCCCATGATTCTCACAAAACATGTTAACCTCATTAGAATTAAATTCTCCACCTCTGTCAGACCTCAAACATTTGATTTTCATATCCATTTCATTTTCAACCATTGCTTTAAAGGCTTTAAACTTATCTAGGGCTTCTAATATTTCCTTTAGAAAAGTGACCCATGTCATTCTAGAGCAATCATCAATAAATAACATGAAATATCTGTCACCTTGAAAAATCCTTATTCTGGTAGGACCACAAAGATCTGTATGTACTAATCCAATAGTCTGGTAGACGATCGATCCTTGATTTTGAAGCTTCTTCTTGTTTGCTTTCCAAACCGACATTCCTTACAGACAACATAGATAAGATTTGTAATCTCCAGTAGATCTCTCACAACTTGAATTGAGTTAAATAGCAAATCATACCTTTCTTCGCCCACAAATTTAACCTCACCGATTGAGTGTATTGGAATGCACCCAAACTCCAATGGATTGCTCCTTTGACCTTTGTGGATATGTTGATTGCTCAAGATCAAACAACATAACTTTGATATCCCAAAATGAATTAAGTGCAGCAACATAAGTTTATGAAAATGAGAGATGGATGAGAGGTTGAGAAGACATTTTATTTATAGACTTTCAAAAAAGAAGATCAATGGTGGAGAATGATCAGAGAGATCAATGGCTAGAATTGGATGAGAGGTTTTGAACAAATGAGCGAGTGACAAGTGTCTTTGTCCTCTTATGAATTGGGGAAGTTAACAGGTGAGTTGACTAAATTGATTGATTTGTTAATTGAATTGATTGATTAGTCAACTGAGATGATTGATTAGTTAGCTGATTTGATTAATTAGTCAACTAATTTGATTGATTAGTCAACTAATTCAATTGATTAGTTAACTTATCTGATTAAGAGTGATTTATGGAGTGATGAGAGAAAATCATGGTGAGACAAGAGTGAATTATGGTGAGAGGAAATTATGGAGGAAATTTAATTGTTTAATTATTTAATTTTTGGTGCACATGGATAATATTAGAAAATAAATAAAATATTAATTGTATTTATTTGTGGTGGAGAAAATTGAAATTAATTTGTTTATTTAAATAATATTAGAAGAAATGAAGAATTATTTAAATAATTGTGAAATTATTTAATTAATGCAAAAGAATAAAGTAGAGTGATGACAGATGAAATTAATCAAATAATTAAGAATTATTCAATTAATGTGAAGGTATGGAAAGTGAGGTTATTTTTAGGTGTCTTCACACATGACTCTTTGAACAACCAGTGAAAAACCATTTGAAACAAGTGTGAAATAAGCAATAAAGGCATGACAGGTGACAAATGCCCACCATCATCACACAATCCATGCAAACTATAAAAAATGAAACCGAAACAAGCGAACATAATAAAGATGAATTTGTTGAACACCCAGAGTACTGAAAGGGGGTGAATCGGTACTCTATTAAACCTCTTATTAACCTAGCAATCCATTTACCACATGCAATAACAAAGCAAATACAACTTAGAATAAACAACCACAAACCATCACACATGAACTCCAGGATTTTTACGTGGAAAACCCAAAACTGGAAAAAACCACGGTGAGTGTTAGCTCACGATATATTATGTAGGAACAATACTAAATTACAATATAGGCTCATTGCCTTAGGGTTCACTACCGAAAAGAAGTGCTAATTGCAAGAAGGATCGCTGCCTAGAGAAAGAAAAGAAGGATGGCTCACTGCCAATTTGAACTGCTCTGATTGCATCTACACATGCATGGTTGCAGCTCCAATGAAGCTCAAAACACTGTCTCAAAACTCTTCATCTTGACTGCTCTGTTTCGTTGCTCTGCTTTTACATTAAGCAAGATCTCTCTTCTTCTTCTCTTGTCACCTACACTGTACCTCACATATCACACACATTCATATTCACAACACCTACCTCAAACATCGAATTCCATCCCATATATATCCGCAATAATCAAAATCCTCATATTAGGTCGGCCTAATCAGGTGTAACGTATAGTCATGCCTTATGTGCTTTGTCAGCCAAATTCATTCATCAAAATTCACAAAGGACCCAAACGACTCTTGAATCACCTTCACCTATGTCGGCCTCAACTATTCCACCACTTAGAATCAAGTTCTACACAATAGAACTTATCGCATGTACAATAAATGCACTTATCATGTCGGCCTCCACTACAGATAGCCACTGGTTCAATTCAACTGACAGACTGCATCTTCCACTGCAGACCACAAGACTTGCTCAAATCCATATCAGAGACTCTTCACATATCATAGATCATACATCCAATATTGCAAAGCAAAATATTCTTTGCGGTAGAATGAGGACCACAAGAACACATGCTTTGTCACGGTCAAGTTTTGTCAGACCAAGTAGCAATACTTAGGCACCCATTACTATCTTTCTGGTGGAACTCAAAACTTGCAACTCTAAATTTAGATACTTCATACATGTGTTTACAACACCTTAGAACTGCATAACAAGATATGCAACAATAGAGGAATGTGGATGAAATCAAATGAGTGTTCTGCTCTGAATCACAATGTATTCTATTTTTTCGGACTTAGTCTATTTTAGTGTATGCTTTTGGTAGTTGTCAGGAGCTAAAAACTTGGATATAGGATCATAAAAGGACTGCAAACAACATACCATAACCACATTATCTAATCTTCAACTACGGACCAATGCCATCCATTATACTGCTACTCTATCATTGTCTCCTGTATACTACCAACACTTAGTCAAAAATGACTGTCATTTTCACCGGACCAAATTTTTTTTCTTAACTTTATTCCTTTCCTTGTTGCCATCAATGACAACATCTTCAAACATCATACACAATCATTCACCATCATACCATCAGTGTCTCTCTCTTAGTGATGTTTGCCAAGTTGCCAAAAATATCCCCCTTTGGTATTGATGGCAACATTTGATGTGAAAAACTGTTACAACTCCCCCTTTCTCTTTATACACTGCTCCCCATGTCTTCATGCTTATTTTAATTTTTTTCAATTTTTTTTCACATGCTTCATTTCTTCTCCCCCTTTGACATCAATGGAAAAGGTGTATGATACAAAGATATTTACAAGTTGCCAAAATTTCAAAACTATTTTTCTACTTTCCTTATATATACAAGTAAAATCAGAATGCTTACTATTGTTCTGGGAGAACATCTTTATAGATTATTTTTAGTTGCACCATTTCTTCATCCCAACTGGTCTTAGCATCACTCAAAACTAGTATGTGCCCATTAATCTGGGACACCAAATCTACTTTCTTCACTATATCAGGGGCTTCGATAATTTGCCTTGTCTTGTCTGTCGCTGCTATTAACTTGGTTAGGGATGCAATTTTGAATCTTGCTACCTACTAGAGATGACTCATTCTATGCTTTATGATATCGTTCTGGGTCTACAACTTATGTATATTAGAATGAATAGTTTCCACTTGTGCCCTCTGATTGCTAATAGCATCTTTTGTTGGGTCATAAGTTCTGGATATCTTCATTATTTGACCTTTTCATCTATCTATTTTATCTTTTATGTCCTCAATCTTATCTAGCCATGTAAGACAAAATCGATACAGTTCATTGGCTTCTTTAAGGGCTAATTGTGCATACTCTACAGTTTTATCTAACAAAATTTTATCTTGAGAAGCTTTATCTTTTAGCTCAACTAATCTCTTACTATCTATTTCAGCTCCTACCTTTTTATCAGCAGCTTGCTCAAAGGATTCAAAATGGGAATTCATAGACTCCATAAACTTTTTCATTTGTGCTGCTAGAGTGAATGTTCTCTCTATCTAAACTTCATGCATGATCTTCTCAAAAATGTTTATTGATTCATTAAGTAGCTCATTGTCTTCCATGTGAGACTTTATTATTTCTTCTTGGGTAGTTGCTTGAAATATTGTTCCAAGTCTTAGTTTCTAGAACGAGACATTGTAGCAAGGTTGATAGGTCCTTGCAATAGCTCAGGTGCAAGCAAAATCTGAGCTTCCTTCTGCTTCTTCAAAAACTCTCTTAAAGAGTCAACAGTGTCTCTGTTCTCTCCAACTTGAGATGCCTCAGCATCTTGTCTCTCCGTAGGTTGATCTTGAATGTCTTCTTGTTCATTTCCTTCCAGTTCTGGAACAGGATTATCCATCCCTTGTTCATTTGTTTACTCTCTTTGCTCTTCTTGTGTCTCAGAGATATTCTCTTCTAGGGTTGTCCTTGCTTCTTCAGAGCTCTTCTCTTTCTCAAAATCTTTCATTTCTTCATCTTTTCTTGAACTTTCTAGAGAAGTGACTATGCTTTGTTCCATGTTTTGTTCCACATTTGTCTTTGGAATTGCATTATCTACACTAGTATTTTGTTCTTCTTCATCAGTGTCATCAATAGTTGAAATTTGCAACTCATGTAACACCTTTAATGTCATTTCTTTAGTCTCCTTCACAAGTTTAGTAGTGTCACCAAACATCAGAGCATTGACTCTCTTTATGGTTCTCAATTCCTCACTGAGATTCTTAGTGACTTTGGTTCTTTCTTCATGGGTGATGTCTAGATAGGGTTTTAACAAGACATATTCTTTTATCTCAGCATCTTTGGCCGTAGCCCCTTCTTTTCATGCTGACATTATGCTAGCCAAACTATCTGGTAGCTCATCTATAACTTCAATCAATGTTTTACAAAACATATCTAAATATCTTACAACTATTGTTTCAATGATTACCTTGTCTGCATCTGATCTTTCATCATACATGTCAACAATAGGTTTTAGGGTACCATGTTGAGCAAATGCATTGACTATGGCTTCCAGGGATATAGTTGCTTCTTCTTCCCTATTCTCAGTCTTTTCTTCTTTCTTCTTCTTCTTACCCTTAGCCTTTCCAAAGGGCTTCTCAGTAGTGGCTTCATCTATTCTTTCTCTTTTTACTTTAACTTCCTCATCTATTTTTGTTTCCTCTTCTTCTTCTTCTCCTTCACCAAGGCTCACATATACTCTTTTTGTGGCCTTTGCTTTCTTTCTTTCTTTTCTTCTTCTCTTCTGGCTTCTCCTTTGGCAATTGCTATGTAGATTCTATCTTTTCTTTCTCAACCTCCAAGGTAGCTACTGCTAAAGATGAGGCTCTTTTTCTTCTCCTAGATCTAGATACAGACTTTTCTTTCTCACATTTCTCCTCTTTCTTTTCCAGAGTCTTTGATGTCTATTCTGCTGGAGTACTTGCATCCTTTGATTCCTCTTCCTTGGCTCTTTCTTCACTTATTTGTTCATCTATAAACCCTTAGCCTTTGAAAAACTCATCTACCTTTTTCCTTGCATTCTTCTTGATTTCTGGTTGCTTTTGTTCCATAATCACTTTGAGAGACAATTCTTCAAATGTTCCAAATCTTCACTCTTTAGGGTCTTTAGGTTTTCTCAACATCAAATCATCCAATCCAGTCAAAACTTCCTCTGTAACTTCATATCCCATGGTTAGGACCCATATAGTTCTAGGTTCTACAGCCTCCATAAAACATTTATCCTTGTCCACCATGAATACAATGTCTTTTTCATATTTCTTTACAACCTTTTCAGGTATTCTAGCCCTAGCCTGCATTTTCTTTTGGAAATTCTTGAAATAACTCCATGAGACTGCATTTTTGTTTGTCAGCATTTCCCAAACTCTGCACATGATTTCTAATTTGTGCTGCTACCAGAGAATTATCAATCCAACCAATATTATCCATACCAAGTAACTCCCTTAGAAAATAGAAGAATAGAAAGATGATTAAGGTTCCATATTTGAAGGGATATTTTATGTCCTTTGTTTTTTTCAGGTTCTCCATCAGTTGTTGCTAGAGCAACTCACATAGATCATAATCAGTGTTATTCTTAACCATATCATAAGCTGTATCTTTGGTTGTTGCAAAAATAGAGTTCTCCCTGTTGGAGAAATAGATCTTGTAACTAATGACCTTTGATGCAAATCTCACAGCTGGATCCATAATATCATTTACAGTTAATGCTCTTTTATCAAATTTTGCACCTATCAGCTGTATTACTATGTTGTTCTTCATAGACTTCAATTCCAGAACCTTTTTCAGTAGAACACATGCCAGTAACTGCTTTGATATCATCCTTTATTATTATATAAGGCTCATCAAGCCAAAAGAACTCGTCATGAATCCTTCTCAGGACATATCTAACCCAAGCATCATCTAAGACCACTAGAAAATCCAACCAAGTATCCAAATGTTTCTCAAACAGGGCACTATATTCTTCTTTCAACTCAAATTTGTCACCAGTTAGTTCTTTCAGATACTTATCCCCTAACTTTCCATGATCATATTCATCTAGATTTGCTTGTATGTATGCCCTAATGTCTTATGTATACATAACACCATGCAGAATCTTAGAAAATGCGCCATCCAGATCAATCTCTAATTATCTAAAGGGGTGCTTCTTGAACTTGGGGTGAGGCCTCTCTATTATCTCAACTACTTGAGGTGTATACATCTTTACAAATTCAACACAGAAAATTTTTGAGAGAGAGAACGATAAATACCTTTTGCCTCCATTAGGGTTTCTTTGTTGAACGCTTGAATTTGTTTTGGCTCGCTTCTCAGATCACTTTAGTCACTTGAAAGTTTGAATGTAAAGTGATTTTTATTTCAAATGGATCTGTTATATTCTCTTTTCATCAAGATTTAATCATCATAAATGCTCCATTCAAAAAGTTGTCAAACCCTTTTTCTACTATCCTCAACCGATCAAGATTGCTCCACAATTCACCGCATTAGATTCTTTTCTACTAGAATCTTCTCCAAAAGCTTTGTTTTCTTATTTTGTAGCTTATACCTTCATGTTGGATATCAGCACCACACTTCTGGCTGGGGGGATAAGATTTTACATTTAAGCTCCCCCTAAGCCAGAGCTCCCAATTTACTTCCTGGAGGAAGTACCAGCACCAGAATCTGGTGCAAACTCATCGTTGACCTCATGCACTTCCTTCTTAACCCAAATTTGATTAATCGCCTTCTCGATCTTTGCTAGATCTACCTTTTGTATTGGTTTCTTCATCTTTGCCTGATTATTCTTCTTTATGTTCTTGCTTCTGCAGAACCTTGCAATATGTCCAGGCCTATTACAATTGAAGCATACAACATTCCTCTATCCATTGTTCCTTCCATTCATTCTTGATCTGCATTGGTTAGCCTTGTGTCCAAATTTATTGTATGCAAAACAATTCCCATTAAAGGATTGAGTATTCCTTCCATTATTATAGTTGTTCCTTATCTGACTTCTACATTCACCAGCTCTATGGCCAAACCTCTTTCATATAAAATAGTTACTTTTGAAAGTTTGAACATTCCTTCTATTGTTGTAACCATTCCTTATCTGACTTCTGCATTCATTAGCTTTATGACCTACTTTTTGCAAGTAAAACACTGACCAAAGAATGATGGAACATTTTGATTTACTCTGCTCCTACATTGAGTAGCCTTATGACCAAACTTATTGCATGTATTACAAAAAACATTGAAAGAAGGGTACCTTTGAGCATTTGGTTGCCTGACCAATGGTCTTCTAGGTCTGTTCCTTTTGATTCTGGATCTATTTTCCTTTGTCCTTCTTGATTTTAGTATCCTTTCTTAACCAGTTTTAGAACTTTCACCTTTGTCATTAGTACTCTTTTGACTTGCAATTATTCTATCAAATTGGGTAGCACTCACTCTGAATTTATCTTCCTGAATCCATGTGTGTGTCAGATCATCTTTTAGATCCACAACTTCTTGTTCAAGCTTTGTGCAGTCTTCAATTTTTCTATTCACCAACTGATTTAGGTCTTAATCTTCTTTTTCTCTTTTTACAACTTCCACTTTCAGATCATTCAAGGTGTCATTTGTAGATATCAATTTATCACTAACCTCCTTATATTTTTCTTTGAACTTCTTCACTTGTTCCCTCAATTTTTTGATGCACTCATCTATTTCCTTGACATTATCTTTGCGATCCATGTTTTCCAATTTAACCTTTTCAAGATCTTCAAGGGCAAGCTTGAGTTATTCATTGACAAGCATGCATTCATCTTTAGATTCAGTTGCATCAATTTATTCAGGAGGAGTAGGACATTTTTTACTTGCCATATGTTCAGTCTACAAGATCTTCCTAAAGCTATTAGACTTCTTCTGAGGAACTTGGCTCTGATACTAATTGTTGAACACCCAGAGTACTGAGAGGGGGGGTGAATCAGTACTCTATTAAACCTCTTACTTATGAACCTAGTAATCCATTTACCGCATGCAATAACAAATCAAGATAAACTTAAAAGAAACAACCACAAACCATCACACATGAACACCAAGATTTTTATGTGGAAAAACCAAAACTGGGAAAAACCATGGTGGAACAATAACGAATTACAATAGAGGCTCACTGCCCAAAAGAAGTGCTCACTACAAGAAGGCTCACTGCCCAAAAGAAGTGCTCACTACAAGAAGGCTCACTGCCTAAAGAAAGAAAAGAAGAAAGGTGGCTCACTGCCAATTTGAACTACTCTAATTACATCTACACATGCATGGTTGCAACTCCAATGAAGCTCAAAACACTATCTTAAAACTCTTCATCTTGACTACTCTATTTCGCTGCTCTGCTTTTACATTAAGCAAGATCTCTCTTCTTCTGCTCTTGTTGCCTATGTTGCAAGTATGAGGTTAGCCAGTGTTTTCATTGATGTCAACAAACTCATATTGCATTGACAAGAAGGATTGGATGAGCTGTGTGCTGAGGATATTAAGAAAATTGGTCTCAATCAGGAACAGTGAAGAACAGTGTGGAGAAGAAGGAAAAAGTACTCAATAGGTTGAGATTTAGAAGATGCAGATTAAAGGGTTTGTAGATATGAGTCCTGAGATGATCCAGTTAAGATTTCAGAGGTCCGCATGAAGATGTAAAGGAGTTGTGATCAATCAAGTAGAACCAGTTCCGGGAGATGCTTCAGAGTGACAGAGTGTTACAAAAAGGTCTGGTGAGTTTCGAAAGTGCATTTTCCTATTCTGCGGATTGAACAGAGTGTTTGGGATGTCTTGGTGATGTGTCATCTCGATTGGTATGAGGTTTGGAGGTCCGGAAGCACCTCTTGTAGTATGACAGTGGCGGTAGACTGTGTTCTTGAAGTTCCGGATGAGGAAGAGAAGAGATTCCGGTGAGCAGAGGAAGTGCGGATGTTCCTGGTCATTCAGGCAAGCTTGTAAAGGTTCTTGGATCATGTTGAGGTTGTGTTGTTGGTCCGCATTGGTGGTAGAGTCCAAAATTGAAGTCATTCTTTCGAATGAAGTTCTTTTTCTGACTAGCCGACCGGATGAGTTGTTCATCCTGCGAATGTTCTTGTGGTGGCCGACCGGATGTGTTATTCATCTTGTGGATGTTTTTATGGTTGATTGCTGACTTACATAATTGTTCCTAAGTCGATGTCTTGTATAAGTAAAGGATTGAGAGTTCGTTTCGATGTGTGGGTGTTGAGCAGATGAATGTGGCATAGCGAAAGAGCAAAAGGCAGAGCAGAAGTGTTTTTGGGCTTAAATGGAACTGATCCATACATGGTGAAGATGTCATTCTCCAGTTCAAGGTTGTGATCCTTATGATCTTGTAGACAGTGTGTCTCTTTGTAGGCAATGTGCCTCTTTGTGAGCAGTGTGCTCAGGCAGTGAGCCCTGACTGGCATGTGCCATGCATTTTTCTTATTCTTCTAATAGAGAATAAATCCTTGGGTTAATCACCCCATGGTTTTTCCCTTAATTGGGTTTTCCACATTAAAAATCTAGGTGTCTAATGTATTGATGTTTATCTGCTCCGGTGTTTATGTTTTCTTCTTTCATGAATGATTAATTGATATGCTGCTAATTAACAAGAAGAATCAAGTGTTTGAAATAGAAGCAAGGTTTTTGCACAACTGATTCACCCCCCCTCTCAGTTGTGTGCCCTAGATCTAACAATTGGTATTAGAGCCAGGTTCCTCTGAAAGGAGCTTAACCACTTGAGGAGATCCAGGATGTCATCATATAAGAAGGATAGTCTGAAGTTCCATGGATCCAACTTCACTCTCTAGAAAGGTCGCATGAAATGTCACTTGGAGTGTATGGGAAAAGCATACTTGGCCATGGTTTCAAAACCATATGTTCCTCCACAGGGTGTTCCGTCAACTCTGAATGAAATCACAGATGCTGAAAACAATTTGCGGACCAAAGAAGCTCTTCTAAGCGCATTGAATGACTCAGATCTCTCAAATGTTATTGACCTACCAACTGCATATGAGATCTGGACTAAACTGGAACTTCTGTATGAAGGAGATGAGTATGTTAAGAGTGCAAGATTGCAAAGTCTGAAGGGAAAATTTGAAAGATTGAAGATGAGAGATGATGAAAACATCACTACCTTTATGCCAAGAGTGAATGAGCTGGTATGTGAAATTAGGAATGCCGGCGGAGTTCTGGATGAAAATGAGATTGTTTGCAAAATTCTCAGATACCTTCCTACTGCTTACAAGATCAAGGTTGCTGCCATTGATGAATTCAGAGCCCATGCAACTGTGACAAGAGAGCAATTGGCTGGTAAACTAGCTGCATTTGAAATGACTGAGTTTGGAGATGATCAACCCAAGACTGAATCTGCATTCAAAGCCAGTGCCTATGTGAAAGGCAAACAAAGATTTGATCCAGGAGAGAACTCTTCAAGAAAGATGTCATGGTATGATCAAGCAAGGAAAGACATGGAAGAGGAAGAAGCAGAAACTACTCAACTTGAAGCCCTCATTGCAAAGAGACTACCAAGAGGATCCGATAAGTATGAAGGAAAACTACCCTTTAAGTGTTTCAACTACAATAAGATTGGTCATTTTGCTTCAAGATGTTCAGAAAGATCTGCAAGGACAAATGCTAACAGACAAAGGTTTCAAAAGAACTGCTATTATGTTCATGAAGAAGATGATAATGAAGGAGTAACAGATGATGAATCAGAAATGGGAAGCAAATCCAAAAATGAATGGGTGTTTATTGCCATCAAGGAAGAAGATTCAATATCCTCTAACTCTGTCAGTCATAAGGTCGTAGAAAGAGCTTTGGCTGCCCAAGTTGAAGAAAAGGATGATTGGGTTATTGACAGTGGTTGCTCTCACCATATGACAGGTGACAAGAATAAGTTCTTATATTTGGAAAGGTATGAAGGAGGAATGGTAAGGTTTGGAGACAATTCTGCTGGCAGAATCAGAGGTAGAGGAACTATTTCCATTGATGGAAAGAGAAAAACCGGTAATGTACTATATGTTGAAGGATTGAAGCACAATCTTCTCAGTGTTGGTCAGTTGGTGGACAAAGGTTATGACCTCCGGTTCAAGAATGGAAGATGCAGGATCTTTGAAAGCTTTGGAACTGAGATTGCATCCGGTACTCAAACAAAAGGTAATATCTTCCATCTGGTTGGTTCTAATAAAAGTTGTCTATTTGTTCAAGTTGATTAGAGTTGGTTATGGCATAGAAGGATGTGTCATGTGAATTTTGATAACATCATCAAGATAAGCAATACTCAGGCTGTAAGAGATCTTCCTAAATTGGTGAAACCTACAAATAGTTTGTGCAAAGAATGTCAGCTAGGTAAACAGAGCAGAGTCTCTTTCACAAGTAAGGATCAGTCCACTACTGGATTAATGGAATTAGTCCATACTGATCTATGTGGTCCAACAAGAATCAAGAGTATGCAAGGTGATAGATATTTCATGTTATTAATTGATGATTATTCCCAGATGATGTGGGTTACCTTCCTAAAAGAGAAATCAGAAACCCTTGAGAAGTTCAAAATCTTCAAAGCTATGGTAGAGAATCAAACTGGATTGAAACTGAAATGTTTGCGGTCTGATAGAGGTGGTGAATTCACATCCGGTGAATTCATAGACTTTTGTGAGAAGCATGGGATAAGGAGACAGTTGTCTGCACCTAGAACTCCACAGCAGAATGGAGTTGTTGAGAGAAAGAACCGGACCATCCAGGAAGCTTCTAGGATAATGATGATGGAAGCAAATATTCCCCAAATATTTTGGAGAGAAGCTATCAGCATTGTAGTCTACACTCTTAATCAAGTTCAAATCAGAAGCAATACCAGTAAAACTCCTTATGAACTTTGGTTTGGTGTAACTCCTACTGTGAGATATTTCAGAGTATTTGGTAGCAAGTGTTATATCAAAAGAGATGAAGATCTAGGAAAGTTTGATGCTAGAAGTGATGAAGGAATTTTCTTGGGTTACTCCACTCAAAGCAAAGCTTACCGGTGTTACAATAAGAAATTGAGAAAGATGATAGAAAGTACAAATGTGAAGGTTGATGAAGGAATTGAGAATCCCTCAAGATTCTATGAGTATGATGAAGATGATCAGAATGATTCTCTAGTGGAAAGAGCTCAATCCTCCTCTGAAATTCAGATTCAGACTGATCCAGTAAATCAGGAAAAAGAGGTGTGTCTAAATGAGCTTGATCAAGAAACAATAGTACAAGAAACTCCCAAAATTCTAAGGTATGTAACTCTAAATCATTCTGAAGATTAGATCATAGGTGACAAAAACAAAGGGGTACAAACAAGGAGAAGAATTGCTCAAGAGTCAAATGAATGTTGTGTTATTTCAAAGATTGAACCTAACACAATTAATGAAGCTTGCAATGATGAAAATTGGACCAAAAAAATGGAGGAAGAGTTGATACAAATTGAGAAAAATCATACTTGGGATCTTGTTCCCAAACCTAGAAACAAGAATGTGATTGGAACCAAATGGGTCTCCCAGAACAAACTAAATGAAGTGGGTGAAGTGATCAGAAACAAAGCTAGATTGGTCTGCAAAGGCTACTCTCAAATAAAAGGAATTGATTTTAAAGAAACCTTTGCTCCGGTGGCAAGAATTGAAGCAGTCAGATTATTTCTAGCATTTGCTGCCTTCAAAAATTTTAAAGTATATCAGATGGATGTCCAGTCTGCCTTCCTAAATGGTGATTTGGAAGAAGAAGTTTACATTGAACAACCGGATGGATTTCAATTGTCTGATAATGATGATATGGTCTACAAGTTGAAGAAAGCATTGTATGGATTGAAGCAAGCCCCAAGAGCATGGTATGAAAGGTTGGATAAGCATCTTGTGCTGATTAGATTCAACAAAGGTACTGCTGACAGTAACTTATATTTCAAAATTGATCATGAAAACATTTTGATTGTTGAAGTATTTGTGGATGATATCATTTTTGGAGGAAGAGATAGTATGTGCAAAACCTTTGCAAATCAGATGAAAAGTGAATTTGAAATGTCTATGCTTGGTGAAATGAATTTCTTCTTGGGTCTGCAAATTACTCAAACAAAGAAAGGGATCTTCATTTCTCAGACCAAATATGTGAAAGAATTGTTGAGGAAATTCGGTATGGAAGATTCAAAGCCAATGAACACTCCTATGGCAACCGGATGTAAGTTGAGCAAAGATGATGACTCTCCTAAGGCAGATCAGACAAAGTATAGATCAATGATTGGTGGATTGTTGTATCTCACTCAGACTAGACTAGATATAATGCAGGCTGTTGGTCTTGTGGCAAGATTTCAGGCTGATCCTAGAGAATCTCATGTCATGACAATCAAGAGAATCTTTAGATATCTAAAGGGGATAGTTGAGTATGGTTTGTGGTATCCTAGAGATCATGATTTCTCTCTTCATGCATATACAGATGCAGATTGGGCAGGAGATGTGGATGATCGGAAGAGTACCAATGGTGGAGCATTCTTTTTGGGTAAGAGATTGGTTTCTTGGTTAAGCAAGAAACAAGATGCAATATCTCTGTCTACAACTGAAGCAGAATACATTGCAGCAGCAGGTAGTTGCACTCAAATCTTATGGATGAAGCAGATGCTAAAAGACATTAAAGTAGAATATGAGGAGCCTATCACAATTTTCTGTGATAATTCAAGTGCAATAAATATTTCTAAGAATCCGGTGTTGCATTCTAAGACCAAGCACATATCTATCAAGTTTCACTTTCTAAGAGAACAAGTGAACAAGGATGAAGTCAGATTGGAGTATGTATCCTTCAAGGATTAGATTACTAATATCTTTACTAAACCTCTTCCCAAGGACTCTTTTGAGTATGTCAGGGAGAAGTTAGGGGTCATGGACCCCCTGGAGATGAACTAGGATGCACTGATGTGCATCAGTCTGGTGGATATCACAGTCATATCTTGTGATCTGGATTGATAATGGGGAGCTACTACTAAGGGGGAGTAGCTGATATGGTGCTGAATGTTAGTATTGCAAATATGAGCCCTTTGCCATTGATGTCAAAGGGGGAGAGAAGACATGTGAAAAACAAGTGATTGATGATCAAAGGGGGAGTAGTAAAGGAAGAGAAGACATGTGAAGAGTTGCTGTTGATAAGGGGAGCTGTGACAAAAAGGAGAAGTTCTTGTCTTGATGGTTTTTCACATCATATGTTGCCATCAATGACAAAGGGGGAGATTGTTGCAAGTATGAGGTTAGCCAGTGTTGTCATTGATGTCAACATACTCATATTGCATTGACAAGAAGGATTGGATGAGCTGTGTGCTGAGGATATTGAGAAAATTGGTCTCAATCAGGAACAGTGAAGAACAGTGTGGAGAAGAAGGCAAAAGTACTCAATAGGTTGAGATTTAGAAGATGCGGATTAAAGGGTTTGTAGATATGAGTCCTGAGATGATCCAGTTAAGATTTCAAAGGTCCACATGAAGATGTAAAGGAGTTGTGATCAATCAAGTAGAACCGGTTCCAGGAGATGCTCCGGAGTGACAGAGTGTTACAAAAAGGTCCAGTGA
Source organism: Cunninghamia lanceolata (assembly GCA_027924645.1). NCBI lineage: Eukaryota > Viridiplantae > Streptophyta > Pinopsida > Cupressales > Cupressaceae > Cunninghamia > Cunninghamia lanceolata. The sequence continues at coordinate 29,839,763 of BSBN01000021.1, forward strand.
GTTTTGGAAATGCATTTTCCTATTCTGCGGATTGGACAGAGTGTTTGGGATGTCCTGGTGATGTGTCATCTTGATTGGTATGAGGTTTGGAGGTCCGGAAGCACCTCTTGTAGTATGATAGTGGCGGTAGACTGTGTTCTTGAAGTTCTGGATGAGGAAGAGAAGAGATTCCGGTGAGCAGAGGAAGTGTGGATGTTCCTGGTCATTCAGGCAAGCTTGTAAAAGTTCTTGGATCGTGTTGAGGTTGTGTTGTTGGTCCACATTGGTGGTAGAGCCCAAAATTGAAGTTATTCTTCCGAATGAAGTTCTTTTTCTGACTAGCCGACCGGATGAGTTGTTCATCCTGCGAATGTTCTTGTGGTGGCCGACCGGATGTGTTATTCATCTTGCAGATGTTCTTATGGTTGATTGCCAACTTAGATGATTGTTCCTAAGTCGATGTCTTGTATAAGTAAAGGATTGAGAGTTCGTTTCGATGTGTGGGTGTTGAGCAGATGAATGTGGCATAGCAAAAGAGTGAAAGGCAAAGCAGAAGTGTTTTCAGGCTTAAATGGAACTGATCCAAACATGGTGAAGATGTCATTCTCCAGTTCAAGGTTGTGATCCTTATGATCCTGTAGACAGTGTGTCTCTTTGTAGGCAATGTGCCTCTTTGTGAGCAGTGTGCTCGGGCAGTGAGCCCTGACTGGCATGTGCCATGCATTTTTCTTACTCTTCTAATAGAGAATAAATCCTTGGGTTAATGACCCTGTGGTTTTTCCTTTAACCGGGTTTTCCACGTTAAAAATCTTGGTGTCTAATGTATTGATGTTTATCTGCTCCGGTGTTTATGTTTTCTGCTTTCATGAATGATTAATTGATATGCTGCTAATTAACAAGAAGAATCAAGTGTTTGAAATAGAAGCAAGGTTTTTGCACAACTGATTCACCCCCCCTCTCAGTTGTGTGCCCTAGATCTAACAGCCTACACTATACTTAACATATCACACACATTCATATTCGCATCACCTACCTCAAACACTGAATTTGATCCCATATATATATATATATCCGCAATAATCAAAATCCTCATACTAGGTCGGCCTAATCAAGTGTAGTGTGTAGTCATGCCTTATGTACTCTATCGACCAAATTCATTCATCAAAATTCACAGCGGACCCAAACAACTCTTGAATCACTTTCTCCTATGTCAGCCTCAACTATTCCAGCACTTAGAATCAAGTTCTACACAATAGAACTTACCGCATACAATTTGCACTTATCATGTCAGCCTCCAATACAGACTATCACTAGTTCAATTCAATTGATAGACTACATCTTCCCTGTGGACCACAAGACTTGCTCAAATCCATATCAGAGACTCTTCACATATCATAGATCATACATCTAGAACCACAAAGCAAAATATTCTTTTGTGGAAGAATGCAGACCACAAGAACACATGCTTTGTCATAGTCAAGTTCTATTAGACCAAGTAGCAATACTTAGGTTAACTATCTTTCCGGTGGAACTCAGAACTTGCAACTCTAGATTTAGATACTTACAAGATATGCAACAGTGGAGGAATGCAGACCAAATCAAATGAGTTTATTGCTCTGAATCATAATGTATTTTGTTTTTCTGGACTTAGTCTGTTTGAGTGTATGCTTCCAGTACTTGTTAGGAGCTAAAAAGTTAGATATAGGATCATCAAAGGTCTACAAACAACATACTAGAATTGCATTATCTGATCTTCAACTGTGGACCAATGTCATCCATTATACTGCTACTCTGTCATTGTCTCTTGTATACTACCAACACTTAGTCAAAAATGACTAAGTCTTTTTCACTGGACCAAAAAATTTGTCTTAAATTTATTCCTTTCCTTGTTTCTATCAATGGCAACATCTTCAAACATCATACAAAATCATTCACCATCATACCAGCAGTGTCTCTCTCTTAGTGATATTTGCCAAGTTGCCAACAAAATTAAACTACAATGTTTTACCTAGAGTAATGGTACATGCCATTGGCATCTCCGACCATCACCCAAATGTGATTCCCCTCCATTACTTCTGTAAGATAGAAAAAGAGGGTGTAGTCAATTATTAACTAACTCGATCAATCTTTTTTATCAAACATTAGAACATATGTTGATGATGACTTGTACGCATGGTTACAATCCTCAAGAGAGAGCCAAACTGTTTGGGGTCTATTCTTTTGTTGTAATAGTGGAGATTAATTTGAGAATAGCATGATCTAGGGCTTTAAGTGACCTAATTGACAAAACAAACAGCTTACATGTGTTACAGGTTGACTCTACAGAAGCCAGAAGTAGATCAAGATTAAGCAGAGCAAACAAAGCTTAGGATTTCTAGGCTAACGAAGTCTGTGTACGATGATATTTGTTGTTCTTGTCTTCATGTCACCCGTCACGTGTCTGAATGAGAGAGACTTGTTTATATATGAATCTCAATTACTTTCTGAGGGCCCAATTGAGTTGAGGCCGTCAAGGTGCATCACTTAAGTCAAGAGGTTGACATTCAAATATAATCTTTTGGGGCCAAATTGGTAGGACCCAAGTGCTAGATGCTCTAGTCCTTGTGATTTGGGCTCTTTAAATGTCATATGCCAGAGGACTTAGTCTTGTATCTTAGAAAAGTGGTGGATTATGCATATATTAAGTAGAGATGAACATACAAGCTAAAATGGGTGCCAAACCTAATGTGAAATTGTAAGTGTACACAATTTTTAACACTACATTTAGCCCCCACATTAGTGAGGGTATGAATTTATGCTCATATACTCACTAAAGTACAGAGAAGACAAATCTCTTCGCCAAGACATTGAATCTATAGAATGTTACTAAGTTGAGAGTTGTGCTAGGCCTCAATCTTAGGATTCTATGAGTCTACAATTCTTAGATAAAGAGGTTATACATACACATGACACATGGCATAGATCACACATGTACACAAAGCATATATTGAGCACACATGAGGCATACATGGAAAACATGAAGCATACATGGAAGACATGAAGCATACATGGAAATACGAAGCATACAAAAGCATAGATGGAAAACAAAAGCATATAGCAATGAAGTTAGTAAAACTATGTGAGCAAACACATAAGCAAATGAAAGAGAAATTTTGAGTCTGAAAAGTAAAGAGACCTAGGTATGAAAAGTTGTCTCAATACCTTGTGTCATCCCCAAAATAAAACAAAAAATAAAAAAAAATAAAAAAATAGAGGAATTCTAAAAAGATATAGAAGAATATAATGAGTCGATCAATTGCTTTAAGGAGAGAAGACATACATATATATGTAGGGAAGCAATCAATACGAATGAAGAAGAGTACATGACTCTGGCACTGACTTGCTTTGTCGTTAGGGGTTATTTAAATCAAGATACCTTCATGGATGATGGGCTAGCAAGTTGTGTAATAAGATTAGGTTGTATGAAGCACATAGGCTAGCAAGTTGTGTTATGCTAGGCGGATCATAGACTATACGGATCATAAGCTAGCAAGTTGCGTTATGCTAGGTGACCATATACTACCAATGCCTCTGTGAGCATAAAAATAAATACCTCAAGGAGCATATTGATAACCATGCCTCAAGGGGATAAAAAAACACCACCAGAAAATGTACATCAATAATCCAAAGCTCAGGAGGCATGAATGAATAAGTGTGCATGTATGGATACACATGTGAATAGGGAATATATGCCCCCCTTAAAATATTTGAATGTACAATATGCAAATGTTTTAAGGTAAAGAAGAGGGGAAAGTATAAGAGGAGGGGAGATCCTTATAAATATTGCCTACCCCTTGAACAAGTTGTCCCCCTGCCCCCCAGAGTAAGAGTGAGAACAACCATGAAAAAGAGAATCATGTTTCTATTGAAAAGTGGTAGAGTCTATCACAATGTGATGATAGAGGTGGCTTGATGTCATAACTATGGATACTCAATCATAATTATGTAGAGAAAAGAATGGTTATTATGCAAAATGAATAGGGAAAGTGTGAGAACATATGTCATGAAGGTGTTGAATTTTGTGACACAAGGTTTGGCATTCACTAATGGAATGGCCAAGTGCTCGATGATTTACACAGAATGGAACTACTGATTGATCATTTTTTGAAAACTTTTTGTGTTTTGGAGTAGGAAGAGTGATCAAGCAGTCCTTGAGTAGAGTCAAAAAATACACTCTTGTTGAGATAGAAGAGAAGAAGTGGGTGGAGTTAGAAGAAACCCTTTATGTTGTGGAGAGAAGTGTGATTTTTGAAGAGAAGGAGCCATAGAGATATTAGAAAATGGTGGAGGGGATGTAGACATAGGATAAGGTTAGAAACATAAACCTACTTTAGAAAGGTGTGACCTGTCGGTTTCATAGGAACCTTAGCTCATTGTTCCATGCACCCTAAAACATTTCGATTTGTATCTATGTTTAGAAAGAATTTTGAATCCAATCCCATAATGTGTCTCCAAATTAGACAAAGGAGGAGAGGCCACATTATTAGCTTTGTCGAAATGAGAAGTGTAGTGGCATATTGAAAAAGAAGTAGTAGCAGAATTGATATTAGGAGAAGGATCAATCCTTTTGTTAGAATTTGGATCCTTGTTAAATGTGGGAAAGTTAGGGTGAGAAAGGTGAACTTTATATTCACTAGGGCCATGAGGGGTGAAATCTAAAGAGCCTCAATCATCACTGAGACATGTTTTATAAGAAGAAGGTATATCATCATGAATAGAAGGCGAGGAAGGTGTTTGAGAATTCATTGAAGTAGAAGAAGTTTGAGTGATGCATTTAAAAGAAGGAATAGACTATGTAGAGTAAATTGAAACCACCTTCGTGATCTCAGGTTTAGATTGTGGGATTTTTTACTCTCCAATGAAGGAGGGTGTGAAATCTAGCGAAGCCCAATCATTACTAAAAAATACACTCAAGGGTAGAACACTATTTTGATCATCACTGTTATTAGCAGCAGAGAATAGTGGACCGAATTTTGTTGAAGAAGGAATCAAAGTATTGAGAGATTCTGAAACAAGAGGTTAATACCTGGCTTCTTCTTCTAAGCAACTTTCCAAATTTGGGTCACCCTCAACTGTATAGAGTTTGTTATTATACACAAACTTCATTGTACAGTAAAGAGTAGATAGGACTACCCCCATGGCATGAATCCACAGTCTACCAAGAAAATGATTATATGAAAGAGTACCAGGCATGACATGAATAAGCGTAGGAAAAGTCACAGGTCCTACCTCAACAAGTCTAGTGTGATTGTACCTAGCAATTGTTTACTAACATTATCGAAGCCATGAATAGAGAGAGTATCAAGTTTAATGAGAGATGTATCTACACCAATTTTGCGCAAAAGGTCCATGCTACAAACATTAAGACCTAATCCATTATCGATTAGAGTATGCTTTATTCCATTTCTATTAATCATAACCATAATCAAGAGAGGATCATATTATTTTTGAATTTGGAGAGAAGGTATCTCATTTTGCTAAAAGATAATATCCAAACACGTCGCATGCATACAATCTAACAAGTCTGCTACGTGATTCAGTCTAACAAAATGTGGGATGACTACCTTCTGTGGAGCCTCCTGGAGCATCCCATGGTATGTAGGCGAGGTTTGTATTAAATCCTAGAGTGAGATCTTTGTTGGAGTAGCACAAAGCTGCTCGACAAGATCATATTCTCTGCTAGTATGTTGAGAAATATGAGGTGTTGGAGGAAGAAAAGGTTGAGACAATGCAAGAGAAGCTGGAACAGATGTTTTCTTTTTTTGGTTGTTGTTGCGAGTGTTGCACGTGTGAGCAATTGCATGGTAACGAGGTTGTTGCAACACATTTTGAACAAGTTGGTTGTTTTAAGTAAGTGGTTTCACAAAGTTGGGAATGTAACTAAGAGGCTAATGTGGCCTTAGAACACCTTGAATAGAGATCATGGGGTTAGAATGAAGATGTACAACAATTTTTAGTTTCACAGGTTCTTTTTGGGAATTGGAAACATAAATTGTTTTGATTTGTTTTTGACCAACATCTATCCCTGGGGGATCTGATGTGAGTTTTGACTCTTCATCCACCAATGCCATGTTGCCATAAGGAAGGGCATTGGAATGAAGGGTGGGCAATGTGACATTAAGAAAATCGTCGATGATTGCATCCTTAGTGATGTCCAAGGGGTTTGAACATGCAACCGAAGGAGCAAGGAAAGAGATCTTCACATCGTTAGTGATATCCAAGGTACTTGAACATGCAATCAAAGGAGGAAGAAAAGAGGTCTTCACATCCTTAGTGATATCCAAGCTACTTGAACATGCAACCAAAGGAGGAAGAAAAGAGGTCTTCATATCCTTAGTGATATCCAAGCTACTTGAACATGCAACCAAAGGAGGAAGAAAAGAGGTCTTCACATCCTTAGTGATATCCAAGTTACTTGAACATGCAACTAAGGGAGGAAGATCAATAGGATGAGTCTTGGAATCATCATGGACTATGACATATGTGGTAGAATTATAAGTAGTATGCTCAACATCTACTAATGTTGAAAGGAAGCAAGGTATGTAGAAACGCTTCCTACACTGATCTATTAAGGAAAGATTTATGCAAATTTTAACTTTTATAGTTACAAGTTATTAGATGCACATTAACAGAAAGGTAACAACAACATCCAAAATGCAAATACAAAACTCACAACACAAGATATACGTGGGGAAAACCCTTTCAAGTAAAAAACTCCACTCCAAAACTTGCACAATGTATTATCAAATCAAAAGATGATTACAACACAGTTGCAATGCAAGTTCTTTCAGGAGTACACACTGTCGATTCTCATTTGCATCCTGTGACCTTTTATATTCTCTAGTTGCTTATTTATTAAGCCTCTTTTTTGGTTATCCAATGTCAGTTTATCCCTTTCAGCCAATAACAAAATAACTATCGACACCTTTATTAAATATAGGGCATTTTTTGCTTCAAGGGCACTGCCCCCGAGTCCCTAGCCCCCTAGACCCCTACTGTGGGCTCTGCTCCTAGGCCCCTATTGGGGATAATCCCCCAGGCCCCATAGGAGAAGCTCTACCCCCCTGCACTCCCCCATTAATTACTTTGGTGGGGAAACCACAACTGAGAAAGTCACCAAAATTTACAAGGTGTCGACTATGTGATCTTACAACATAGTGCTAAATAAATAAATACAATATTAGAAACTTGCAAGGGTTGAGACAACTTAATTCCCAACATTGTCCCACTTGTCGAACACCTTTCAAGAGCCAATAGAATGAGAGGATTTAACTGTTGGGGGCCGAGAGGCCCATAGACTTTAAACACCATCTGAACTTCTCCATGCTCACAAGTTTTGTCAAGGCATCTGCAACATTCGTTAAAGTGTCGACTTTCTCCAAATTCACCTTCCCATCCTCTACCATGTCACGAACAAAATGGTACTGGACATCATTATGCATTGTCCTCACGTGGAAAGTAGGATTCTTTGCCAAACATATGGCACTCTGACTATTAGAACAAATTATAATCTTCCCTGCATCAAACCCAACATCAAAACACAATCTCTTAAGCCAAATGGCTTCTTTATAAGAATGAGTTGCTACCATGTACTTTTCTTCAGTAGTGGACAAAGTGACCACAGATTGTCGCTTACTCATCCAACTAATAGCACCACCAAACATAGTGAACACATAAGCACTGGTGGATCTCCTGTTGTCAATATCACCTGCCTAATCTGATGCAAGAGCATCCCTAGTTTAAGAGCAATCTTGCATCAACCAAAAACATTTGCATTTCAGTTTGTTTGCATTTTAGTTTGTTTCTTTTTATTTTCCAATTGAGTTCAGTCAGTAGCAATTTATGTATTTTGATCTGCATTCTACCATAGTTTCATTTCAGATCTTGTGGAGCTAGACTTAACATCTAGACACATTCATCTACATCATATTAAATTTTTAAAGCATTTGGATCAAGCACCAGAAAGTTGTCACTATCAAAAGATCAATTGTTTTCTCAGAACAGAGCATCCTTACAGTCTCAGACAAGCACCTAAAGGACAATACTTGCGAAACATTTCACAACCTTTAAAGCTTAATGACACATCATTCAATGTTGTTTGGCTCATGGCCAACCTTTCTTGAGATCTACACATTGTTCCACTCTTTTGTGAAGGAGTTCTATTCATTTAGGTCTGACTTATCTGTGTACACACGTTACAGCTCTTTATTGAAGTTTGTGATCTTCCCTGGCTGATGCGGAGGAGTCTTTGGTTTCAAAGATGATATTTGTCAATGTAATAGATGCCTAGGAAAGAAGTTATGATCAATAGGATAAGTTCATAGTTTGGATTCTTGCGAAGGACCTTCAAAGCTATATCTTGTGCATATTCTAATATTTTGTAATCAAGCCTGTGATCCCTAATTATAAGTCCACATGTTGCCGGCCAATTTGTATTTGAATTCTATGCTATACTGAATGGTTGAAACTACATTTTTTTATATCTTTAGGTTGTTTCCATTGTGTTACTCTAGTTGCATGGTATGGACTGTTCCCTTTGAGGACACTCCTAACCATGACTGCACCAAGTGGTATCAGAGAGAAAGTTTGAATCTTTGGGAGTGAATTGAGCGAGGTTGGCAAAGAAATTCTATAAGATCTTGTTGTGGACAGATCGCTAAATCTGATGTAGGTTACTTGTGTTGCAACCGATCACCGATTGTGAGGTAGTTGTCATCTTGTAGCCCGATCACCGAATTTGATGTAGTTTGCACTTGATCCTAGGAAGATGTCACTGAGGAGAACCCTTGTTGTTGGAACAATGGCTGGTAGGATGGATGAGATGATGGAAATGATGAAAACACTAAGAATTTGAGTAGATGTTGTCGAGGAAGATAGGTGAAGATGATTGACACCTAGACCTAATGTTGAAAGTGATAATGAAGAAGAATTTCAATTCGCTGATCAAAATGGTGAAACCTTAGGAGATGTAGAAGAAGAAGAATCAAATCAATCCAAGATGTTGTGAGCTATTTCAAATAGTGGGAAGAGACCTAGAGTTGATGTACCTAATTACACTAGCAATTTAAACCCTGAAGAGTTGATTGACTGGATAAATGACATGGAAGAGTGCTTTGAATATGAAGAAATTAAAGATCTGAAGAAGGTAAAATTTGTAAAGACAAAGTTGAAAGGACATGCTGCTATATGGTGGAAAGAAGTTCAGTTGGATAGAAACATAAGAGGAAGAGAAAAGATTACAAAATGGGATAGAATGATGACAAAATTGGAGAATCTGTTTATACCTATTGACTATGAGTTGGAACTGTTGAAGAGACTGCAAAACCTGAGACAAAAGGAGAAATATGTGGAGTATACTAAAGAATTTCATAAGATGATCATAAGGATAGGACATAGTGAAGCAAGAAAGGAGAAAGTGGCTAGATACATCAATGGACTAAGATTGAACATTTAAGAAGAACTGAATTTGGTGAGGATGACAACACTGGAAGAAGCATATCAGTTTACCCTGAAAGTTGAAGAGAAGTTGAATAAGAGACATGATCAGAGACAGAGAAGTAGAGGAGGTAAATTTCAAAGAGGTAGAACATTTTTTGGAGGAGAAAGATCATTTGTGGAGTAGAATGGACAAGAGAACACATTCAAGAAGGATGACAGAGATAACAATGCATATCGGAGAGATGACATAAATTTCTACCACAGAGGAAACCCTAGTCCATACCAAAATGAAGGATACAGAAGAGAAGGAAGAGGACCTGATATGAGAACATCCAGAGGAACTTGTTTCAAGTGTGGAGGTGAAGGACATAGATCATTTGAATGTAATCAGGGGAGTACAAGTAAGAGGACAGAGAATAGTGGAAGAGCAACCTATGTGGAGGAAGAACCTGTTGAACTAAGTGACCCCTATTCAGTTGGTAAACCTAAGAAAGGAGAATCACTTGTGATGAGGAGAGAACTATTTCAAGCAGAGACAAATGAGGAACCACCATAGAGGAAAATCTTGTTCATAACCAGATGCAAATCAAGAGGTAAATGTTGTAAAGTTGTAATTGATAGTGGTAGGTCTTATAACCTAGTTTCAGAAGAGATGGTGACTAAGATGAAGTTGGAAAGATTGAAACACCCTAAGCCCTATCAGATAGCATGTATTTAGGATAAATTTCATATTGAATCATATCATGATGAAGTATTGTGTGATATTATGGCTATGGATGTATGTCATATTTTGTTGGGTAGACCTTGGCAATATGATAGGTGTTGGTTTACAAATTTGTCATTCAACTCTATATTCTTTCGCTCAAACAATGACAAATGTAACGACAGTTGATCCAGTTACAATAGTATTTTATAACTAACTCTCTAGTTATTTTACAAGGTGGTAGATACCTCCAAATGATACATAATGAATCAAACTATATGTTGCTTTCAACCAGAAAGATTTGAAAGGAGATTTCATACAACCACAATAATAATAATCTAAAGAAGTTTAAATAGTTCGAATGATAATCCATAAGAAAGAATTTAAATTCCCATCACCATGACATATTCATTCAAAGATAAACATTCACAGTAATGAAGCCACCGAACATCTAATTTCCCAATATCAATAAAGATAACCAATGGCAATGCATTCAACATAGGAAGAATGATAATTCAAACACCACAGCACAAAGACTATATCTGCTTGAACATCCAACAGTATATCTCTTTCTATATTGAAGAAAACTAAAATTAAAACATATATGAGAAAATCAAAGTTTTCCCAAAAAGAAGATCCCATACTATGTCCCGCATAACATATTTATAATGTCCACATCATAACTATCTTTTGAAAGGAGAATGGTTTCTTGAAGACAACCGTTTTAAAATAATAAAGTTTTAGAAAAGTCTTTAATCCAAATATCAAGAAATGCATAAAAGAAATAAAATCTAATTTGCCATACCTTCGCCTTCCTTTGGGTCCTCAACGCTTTCCATGCCTTGATTCTCTACCATCTTCTCCGTACCTTAATTTTTAACTTGTACTCCCGATACTTGGTTATAACAGTAGTGATGCTCTTGCTTCCTAGAGTTGTGGTAATTTGCAACCTAGTTCTGGATTTGAGAGTTCTTTTTAAAGGATATCTTTAGCTTCTTTCATGATTCCTTGGGATCCCGCAAGTTCTCTCCAAACTCATCTAAAATGTTTACATCCAGTGCATTGCAATCATTCTGAATACCAATCGTTATATTGAGATAATCATGTAGGGCTTTGTTAATCTGTTCAATGAGATTATCATACATACTTAATTTCTATTCCAATGAATCAGCCCTAGATGGATCAATCTCACGGGGATCACTGGCCAAATTTTCTTTTAGAAGAGTTAGAGAATCCATAGCAACTAATTCAGAAATTTCTTTTGAAAGAACATAAGTACTACCCTGCTCTTTCCTTATCTGTTGCAGCTCACTGACTAACTCTTTTCTTTTATTATGTACTTGAATGTAACACTGTGTTGCCTTGGTCAAGAAAAACAAAATTTCACAAGACAATTTCTCTACCCACTCAGTGACAACTTTAGCAAAATTCAGATTCTTTTTAATTTGTTGCATAGTATTTGCATCCACTTCTACTACTTCTGAGCTAGATGCATCCTGAGATGTGGGCGTCATAATGGATTGAATAAACCACCTTAAAGACAAAACCTGAAATTGAAGTTTTATATTTTCTTTCTTTTCCTCCTTAGCTCTCTTAATCAAGGCACCTACTAAGAAGTTGGCATGATAAGCCTCTCCCTCTAGAGTAGAAGGACCTAAGTCTATGTGACTTATCTTGTAATCCACTTCAGTTATCTCATCTTCATTTAGGTCCTTGATCGGATCAGCAATTTCTAACATCTGATGTCCTGTGGCAGCATCATTCACCATTCTAGACATCCTTTTGGCCTTTTTAGGTAACTTGGAGGTAGTTTGCAACAACTTGGCAACTATATCCACCTCAACTGCTATTGTGGGTACAGTCTTTCTCTTTTTATCCAAAACTTTATTTAACCATCCTGGTGAAGATGACACCATATCAGTATTCACATTCATTGATGTAGCCTTGACTTGACTATTAACAGGAACAGAGATGGATACTTCTTCAGTGATAGGACAGGAAGGAATTTCCATGAATGGTAGGAATGAACTATCATCAACAATTTGTTCAAAAATAGAATCAGAGACTACAGGTACAGGTTTAACTAGGGTATTTTTCTTTTTTGGGTTAGGCAAGGGTAAACCATCTGATTCACAAGGCAATTTTAACTTTAGAATCTCCTCTGGCCTTTCTCCATCACCTCCAAATTGTGAATTAGAGTTAGACTGCAACATCTCTTGCCTCCCATAAGAGATATGAACACCAGAACATTGTGTGGGCCTCTGCTCATTAGTTCTGGAACTTCCTTGCTCATGAGGAGAACTAGCACATCCATGCCACCTCTCAGCTAACCAATCCCTAGTTCTTTTTATTACAATAGCAGAATGAACTCTCAAATCCACAAACTCCTCTAACCAATTAATGCAAGGGGCTTAGTGACCAGGTTTTGATATTCTTCATCAATTATTTCAGAATTTTCTTCCACTCCATATGAGATATATATAGAAAGACCAAAAACCTGAATCTGACTCAAGGTGAGTCTCATGCAATTTCTTCTCTAGATGTCCCGATCGTCTATACAATCCTCCCAAAAATCTTCCAAGCTTGGACGATGTTCATAAGAACCAGAGCCATGGAAATTTTATTTCACATAATTCTTACTATCAAAACTGGGTCTCATTGACAAAGAATGTAAATTAAACTCAGCCAAAACATGTTCTGCTCCTTTAGCAACATCACTTGTTTTACATGAGTAGGAAGACAACTTTAGCGGGAAATCATACCCTTTCTTTCTCATGTTTCAATATTTAACATTCACCACAGACATTTGTTTACAAATCTCCATAAAAATGACAAAATCACTGGGGTACATGGGCAATTTTGTTGGGGAATTTTCATAACCCCCCACCCTCAGATAGGTGAACCTATCAAACTAAATGTAGAAACTTCTAAATTCCATGATTAAGGAAGTGACTTCTGGTGAAATTCTCAGCTCAGGGTTACCATCCAACTTTCTTACTATAAACATCAGAAAGGCATCATTCACACGACGGTAATCTTTCATTCCTACATCTCTCTTAAGCTGAGGGAAATAACTATACATAGGTGTGCTTGGAGTTCCATGTGGTCTCAACCCAGCCCAAACAACCTCTTGACTGGCTAAAATATATACCAGGTATGAGCACATGTGAAAGGTTAAAGTCTTCTGGAACTTTACTAGTTGCTCATTCAAATGAAAACTAATGATTTCAGCCCAATTTATAAACTTATCTTCACTGCATATCAACAAAATGAAACAACACATCCAATCTTCAAAAGAATCTGTGTTCTCACTTCCCACTACACGATGTAGTAAATTATAATATCTAAAATTTCATCTTTGAAATGTGCTCTTTTTAGCTTTTGGGGCAACTGAGACTTACCTCTTTTTTCAAACTTTAACCAGTTTTGTACGATGGAATTTTTACACCAGTCCTCATTTACTCAGAAAAATTCCACTCCAATATCCACAGACATCTCTTCAAACTCCTGCCTCTCTGGGATTCTTAATGCACAAGTTACTGTTTCTGGATCAATCTTTCCTACCACCGTCCCGTCTCTAGCTCTAATTTTGAGAGCTTCAGGAATGTATCTAATTGCGCAAGCCACAACCAAATCTTCACTCTGCACAAAGATAGGAAAGCCCCCTGCATGCACTAAACCACTCTACAATATCTTCTCTGCAAAAGGTGACTTATCCTCTTTCTGCAATCGAGACCAGAATTCTTCCAAGTCAATATGACCAAGCTTGGTATTGCTTATGTCAGACAAACTTCTTTCAATCCTAGAATTATGAGGAGCTCCCTGATATTTGAATTTCATCACCATTGCTGGATGCAAAGCACAAAATGACTAAGTACTAGAAAAGCAATGGCATAGTATAGGAGTAATGGTAGCTGCATCACTTAGAGAAAAATCCACAGTTAAGAGCAATTAAGTACACTGGAGGAATGCCATGATGTGTTTTAAATGTGGAGATGAGGTGGCATTAAATTCGCGCCTTGAGAAAATAACCCTGAGATTTGCTCATTCTCTGAAAATATTAAAAAGACATTTGCTTCGCGTAAAGTACCCATCATTATGAGCCTTGAAAACTGGCCCACCACCTTCTATGTCGCGGAGTTGCTAGTTTTTGAAACCTTAGAACCTCAAGTCAAGGATTTCAAAGTTTCAGAAACCTTTGACTTGGCAACTACAAAGACCACCACCAGACAAAAGACTTAACAACACAGTGCATGGTCAGGGAGTCGGCGGGTTCAGTAACTTCGGAACTGTGCGACAATGGTTATGAACTTTAAAAGATTAGCGACTAGGTTAGGAAAACCTTAGCACACGTGACTCTTAAGAGTTTTCAAAGGTAACAAAGGGGAACACAAAACCTTTGGACTTAGACAAATAATGGATAAAATATCAGAATAGGCAATGAAAAATACAAGACCTAGAAACAGATATAAGGGGTAACAATAGGAAAGATATACATGATGGGAGAAAGAATACATACACTATAACATCAAACGGAAAGAGAATTACCTTGATTCCTTTGGAAGATGATCCTAGGAGTGAAGTATGTGGAAATGCTAGAATTTGTTTGGTAGATGGAAGAAAATTTCTAGATGGTTTGAGACATGAGAATATGTGTTATGCCTTGATCCCTAAGAAACTTGAAACATTGAAGAAGGAGATTGAAGAATCACAACTGGAGGAGATAACTGAATTTCTGACAGAGTATGAAGACATCATTTCATACAATGTACCTGAAGGATTGCCACCAATCAAAAGTATCAGTCATCACATGGATCTTATACCGGGAGCTAGTTTGCCTAACAAAGTAGCACATAGAATGACACTGATAGAGAATGAAGAATTGAATAGGTAGATATAAGAGTTATTGCATAAAGGTTTGATCAGAGAAAGTTTGAGTCCTTGTGCAGTACCTGTAGTGCTAGCACCAAAGAAAGACAATGAATGGAGAATGTGTACAAATTCTAGAGCAATAAACAAGATCACAGTTAAGTATAGATTTCCTTTACCTAGGATGGATGATATCATGGATTGTTTGAGTGGAGAAAAATAATTCACAAAGATAGATTTGAAGAATGGATACCATCATATCAGAATCAGAGAAGGAGATGAATGGAAGACTGCTTTCAAGACAAATGAAGGATTGTATGAATGGTTAGTAATGCCTTTTGGATTGACAAATGCACCAAGAACTTTCATGAGATTGATGAATGAAGTTCTGAAGAAATTCTTGGGTACATTTGTTATTGTATATTTGGATGATATTTTGATTTTCACTAAGACAAAGGAAGAACATTTGTAGCACCATAGACAAGTATTGCAGAGACTGAGAGAGGAGAAATTGTTGATAATTAGGAAGTGTAGTTTCATGAAGAAAAAATTGGTATACTTGGGATTTGTGATTTCTGTGGAAGGATTGAAGATGGACCCTAAGAAAGTGAGCAATTGTTGAATGGCCTACACCGGAGAGCATTGGAGAAGTTAGATCATTTCATGGATTAGTTAGTTTCTACCAGAAGTTCACCAGGAATTTTAGTTCAATTCGTAACCCTATGACTGAGACAATGAGAGGTGATAGAAAAGATTTCAAGTGGACATCAGGAGAAGATAAAATTTTTGAGTTGTTAAAGTAGAAGGTGATAGAGTAATCTATTTTGGCATTACCAGATTTCAATAAGGTATTTCAAGTAGATTGTGATGCAAGTGGGAATGCAATTGGAGAAGTATTAAGTCAAGAAGGTAGATCTATAGCATATTTCAATGAAAAGTTAAATGATGCAAGGAGAAGATATTCAGTTTATGATCAAGAGTTCTATGACATAATTCAAGTCTTGAAGAAGTGGAGACATTACTTGTTGCCTAAGGAGTTTGTGTTGTATACAGATCATCAAGTTTTGCAATATTTGAACAGCCAAGGTAAGTTGAATCAGAGACATATGAGATGGGTAGAGTTCATGTAGAGTTATACTTTTGTGTTGAAGCATAGGAGTGGAAAATCAAACAAATTTGTAGATGCATTAAGTAGGAGAAGAAATTTGTTGACAGAGATGAGAGTTGAAGTGTTGGGATTTGATGAATTGAAGAACATGTATGAGGAAGATCTAGATTTTGCAAAACCTTAGAAAGAATGCAAGGAACCTGTTGTGATAGATAGGAGTAAGTGGCTAGATTATTTCATTCAAAAAGATATGTTGTTCAGAGGAAATTAGTTATGCATACCTAGAAGTTAAATGAGAGATAACTTGATCAAAGAGAAACATAGTGGTGGATTGGTAGGACATTTTGGCATTGATAAGACAGTGGCTGTTGTGAGTGAAAACTACTTTTGGCCTCAGATACATAAGGATGTTAGGAAATTTTTGTAGAGTTGTAGAGTTTGTCAAGTTGTAAAAGGGAGTAATCAGAATACTAGATTGTATAAATGTTTGACAGTACTAGAGAGACCTTGGGAAGACATAAGTATGGATTTTGTAATGGGATTGCTGAAGACACAGAGAGGACATGATTCAATATTTGTAGTGGTGGATAGATTTTTAAAGATGACACATTTCATACCTTCTAAGAAGACAACTAATGCAATGCATGTAGCTAACCTATTTTTTAAGGAGATTATGAGATTGCATGGATTACCTAAGAGTAGAATTTCAAACAGAGATACCAAATTTCTTGGATACTTCTAGAAGACAATTTGGAAGAAGATGAAGATAGATTTGAAATTCAGTTCAGCATTTCATCCATAGACTGATGGACAAATAGAGGTAGTAAATAGGAGTTTGGGAAACTTGTTGAGATGTTTGGTTGGAGAGAAGGCAGGAAGTTGGGATTTGATTCTTTCATAAGCATAGTTTGCATACAATAATCCAATGAATAGGAGTACTAGAAGAACACCTTTTGAGATTGTTACTGAAGTAAACCTTAGAGGAGTAGCAGAAATGAGAGATATCTATATGGAAGATAAGAGAAGTACATAAGCAGAGGAATTTGTAGGACACATGGAGTCAGTGCATAATCAGGTGAAGAAGCATTTGGAGGAGATGAACATCAAGTATAAAGAACAAGCAGATGAGAAGAGGAGACCTAAGGAATTTGTAGTTGGAGATGAAGTGATGGTATACTTGAGAAGAGAAAGATTTCTAGTGGGAACATATAACAAGTTGAAGATGAAGAAGTTTGGACCTTGTAGGATACTCAGGAAATTTGATTCAAGAAGTGCATATCAAGTGGAGCTACTAGAGACATTGGGTATATCACCTATTTTCAACATTGCAGACCTATACTAGTATCATGAAGCAGAGTTCAATGACAGCATGGTAGAAGACTTGAAGAAGCAGTTACCACAATATGCACTGGAGCAGATTGAAGACATTTTGGACAGCAAAGTTGGATGCAGCACTAGAGGAAAACAATATAAAGAATACCTTGTGAAGTGGAAAGGAAGACCAGAAGAAGATTCATCATACATTTCTCAGGCTTAGGTAGACCATCTTGGTTTCCCTCTAGCCCTAGCAAAGTGATGGACTCACTTTTTCAATAACCCCAGATGTCTGATGTAGGAGCATCCCTGGTTCAAGAGCAATCTTGCATCGACCAAAAACATTTGCATTTCAGTTTGTTTCTTTTCATTTTCTAATTCAGTTCATGCAGTTCAGTTAGTAGCAATTTCTGTATTTTGGTCCGCATTCTACCGTAATTGTATTTTAGATCTTGCAGAGCTGGACTTAACATCTAGACACATTCATCTACATCATATTTGATTTTCAGAGCATTTGGATCAAGCATCAGAAATTTATCGCTATCAGAAGATTGATTATTTTCTTAGAACAGAGCATCCTAACAGTCTTAGACAAACAGCTAAAGGAGAAGACTTCTGGAGCATTTCACAACCTTCAAAGCTTAATGACAAATCATTCAATATTTTTTGGCTCGTGGCTAACCTTCCCTGAGATCCTCACATTGTTCCACTCATTTGCAGAGGAGTTCTATTCATTTAGGTCCAACCTATCCGTGTACAAATGTTACAACTCTTCATTGGAGTTTGTGATCTTCCTTGGCTGACGCAGAGGAGTCTTTGGTTCTGAAGATGATATATATTGATGTAATATATGCCTAGGAAAGTAGTTATGATCAATAGCATAAGTTCATAGTTTGGAT
Organism: Cunninghamia lanceolata; assembly: GCA_027924645.1. Classification (NCBI taxonomy): domain Eukaryota; kingdom Viridiplantae; phylum Streptophyta; class Pinopsida; order Cupressales; family Cupressaceae; genus Cunninghamia; species Cunninghamia lanceolata. The sequence continues at coordinate 29,858,112 of BSBN01000021.1, forward strand.
TCTTGCGAAGGAGCTTCGAAGCTATATCTTGTGCATATTTTGATATTCTGTAATCAGGCATGTGAGCCCTAATTGTAAGCCCGCATGTTGCCGGCCAATTTGTATTTGAATTCTATGATATACTAAATTGTTGAAACTGCATTTGTTTTATATCTTTGATTTGTTTCTATTGTGTTACTCTAGTTGCACGGTCTGGACTGTTCTCTTTGAGGACCCTCCTAATCATGACTGCACCACAATATGAATCCATAAATCCTTGAATATAAAGTGAATTCCAATCCCTTGTAGGATAACCATGATAACATATGGAATACTCAAAAGTACCCCACAAATATCTAAACACTCTCTTCACTACATCCTAATGTACTTGTCTAGGATTAGCCATAAATCGATTGAGGACTCCCACTACTTGGGCAATGTCTAGTCTTGTATAGACCATAGCATACATCAAGTTGCCAACTGCACTAGCATAAGGAATTCTAATCATATCCTCCATCTCTAAGGGAAACTTTAGGCAATCTACAACATATAACTTTGTCCCCTTTATAACAGGAACACCCCATTATAACAGGAACAATCAAAGGTCTGCAATCTACCATGTTGAATCTCTCCAACACAGTGTTAACATACTTACTCTGGCCTAACCAAAGTTTTATGTTTTCTCTGTTGCTTCTAATCTCCATCCCTAGAATGTATCAAGTTGCCCCTAGATTTTTTATCTCAAACTATGCTGACAACTGAGACTTCAAATCAGAAATCAAACTTTAACCATTCCCAATGAGTAACATATCATCAACATACGACACAATAATGAGAATGCGATCATTGTCAAACTTGTAATAAACACAATGATCTAATTTCGATATCAAAAATCTAATACTCAACACAAAGGCATCAAACTTATGGCACCACATCCTAGGAGACTATTTTAAAGTATACAAAGACTTTTTCAACTTGCAAACCAGATTTTCTTTACCTTTCACCATGTAGGGCTTTGGCTGTGACATATAGATTTCCTCCTCCAAGTCACCATGAAAGAATGTTGTCTTCACATCCATTTGTTCCACTTCTAGATCATATGTTGCTGCAAGAGATAACAGAAACTGAATGGATGTTAGCTTTGCAATGGGAGAGAAAATATCACCATAGTCAATTCCCTCTACCTGAGAATACCCCTTCACAGCCAATCTAGCCTTATATTTCTCAACACTGCCATCTGCACCAAATTTCTTTTTGAACACCCATTTGCATCCAACAAGTTTTCATCCTTCAGGCAAAGGCACCAAGTCCCAAGTATTATTCTTTCCCAAAGAAGCCATCTCCTCTTCCATGGCCTCCTTCCAAGAACCCGAATCTTCCATACCCATAGCCTTTTTCACAGTTCTAGGCTCATTAGTGTTAGAAATCAAAGAAAAAATACAACCGGAATCATGTAATGAATAACCAAACCTATCAAGTTGCTGTCTTATCCATGTGGACCTCCTCAAAGATTGAGGTTGAGATTCTTCATCTTCTTTTGAACTTTCAGAGCTACTAGAGCTCTCCTCATTATCAGGTCCAATAGATGTTTTTGGTTCAACTTTCTCAGGGGTGGAAGGAAGTTGAACATCCTCTTTCTGTTAGAAATTTGTAGGTCAAATAAAACCAATTCCATATAACCCAATAGGAGAATAAGATGTAGAAATAACCATAATGCAAAGATCAAATGAACAATCAACAAGATAACACAAGATATAGCCTAGGAAAACCCTCAAGAGAGAAAACCCCAGCCTTTGAAAGCTTCCACATTCATATGTATTAATCAGCAATAATGATATTACAATACATGCCATGAGTCTCCATGAATATCTTTGAACCATCAAGCACCTCCAATGAATCCTCCATGTGTACAAGCAAGAATCCACACATCACTTGCCATGCTTCACAATATGCACTTACAAGAGAGAGCTCAATACAATGACCACCTCTCACAAACCTCCAATCCACCTACAATGAAATAGCCAATCCACCCAAACCACTAACCATGTGCATGCTTTTATAGACCAAGCTCATACAAATACAACTTGTAGTATTGGATAAAACCATGTGTTCCAAAACCAAGGATACACAAAACCATTGACCAACTTATTTAATGTTGGTACTACATTTTTTCCCAACAATTAAATAATACAAATAATATCTCAATGTTACATACAACATTTACAAGTGGCATCCAAATAAATATCTAATGTGATTAAACACATCAATTAAGATGCACCACAAATAAATATTTATTTTACATGAATAAAATAATACAATATTATGCAAGGTGTACAACATCTATTTCCCAACACTTTCTTCTCTTCTTTCTCTGGCTACAAGACAATAGAAGAAGGATTGAGCTCTTTGAAGATCACATTTCTGCTATACAAAACTCTCTCAGCCACTGTATCCCAAAGCTTGTACCCTTTCACACCGATGCCATAACCAATGAAGATACACTTCACAGCCTTGTTCTCCAACTTAGACCTCTTCTCCTTAGGCATGTGTGCATATGCCTCACAACCAAATACTTGAATGTGTCTCAATGAAGGCTTTTTACTAGACCACACCTCCACAGGTATCTTATCAACAAGTGTTGATGTAGGAGACCTGTTAACTAGGTGACAAGCAGTAGAAATAGCTTCATCCAGAAGTTTTGTTCAAGGTCAGCTCCACTTAGCATACTCCTTGCCCTCTCCATCAACATTCTATTAATCCTCTCTACAACTCCATTTTACCGAGGGGTATACTGAGTTGTCTTGTGCCTCTCAATCACATTTTCTTTACAGAACTTGTCGAAATCTACTGAACAATACTCACCACCATTATCAGTCCTCAAACACTTAATCTTTGTATCCTTCTAATTCTTTACAAGAGCTTTTAACTCTTTGAATCTATAATTAAAGACTTCATATTTACTTCTAAGGAAATACACCCATGTCCTTCTACTATAATCATTAATGAATGAAAAAAAGTATATAGATTTTGAAATCGAAGGAACATTAACTGGACCAAACACATTAGAATAAATCAAGTCCAACACCTCAGAAGATTTGTGAGAATTGGAATAAAATTGAACATGGTTTTGTTTGCTATAAATGCACAAAAATTGAACTTAAGATTACAATCATTCATACCTTCAAAGAGGTTTTATTTTTCAGGGTCCTCAAACCCTTTTCACCAATGTGACCAAGCCTTTGGTGCCATAACATTGTCTTCTCAGCTGGAAGTTTCATCTCCATAGAATGATCACCCTTAGGTACCTAGAAAGAACAACCATCAGAAGTAGACGCAACAGTCCTCTTTGTTTCTAATTCCAATGGTGAGGATGAAGACTCTAAATTTCTCTTCTTTGAAACAGAGGCACTATTGCACTGAACTACGCATGCATCAAGCTAAAATAGAGTGCCAATCTGAACACCCTTAGCTAATACCATAGATCCTCTAGTCATCTTACATCTCCCATTCAAGAAAACAACCTACACACACATCATTCAACTTACTTATAGAAAGAAGGTTTCATGCCAAACCAAGGATATGTAGAACACCATTGATCCCTTTCACTCGTCCATCAAGGAATCAAATCAACACTCTTCCATGGACAACAATCTTTAGGTGAGAGTCATCATCCAAGTACACCTTCCCACCATCATATTCTTCATACTTTGAAAACTAATCCTGATGACAGGTCGTGTGAAAAGATGTACCAGAGTCAATAAGCCACACATCTTCAGACGCATGTGTTTCCAAGGAAACAAAAAACACTTCTCCTTCATCCTGAGAGGACTTGTTAGAGTCTAAATCATGGTTCTTCTTCTTTTTCTTCTTCTCCTCCTTGCACTCCTTGTGGAAATGACCAAGTTTGTCGCAATTCCAACACAAGGCCTTGGACTTTCTAGGAGACTTGGATCTCCCAATGGATTTGGATCTTCCTTTTTCTTCTTTCTTATTGTCATTTTTCTTTTCCTTCTCTTTAGGTCTACCACGAACCGCAAGAGCCTCCTTAGCTTGTTTGGAAGACGTTCTCTGCATCTCTTCAAACAACAGCAAAGAAACCACTTCGTCCATCTTGAAGGTGGCAGTGGTACTCCCAACGGCCATGACAAGGTGGTCCCACGAATCTAGTAAGGAACATAGTAATGTCATACAATGATCCTCCTCCTCCATCTTTACACCTGTATTGTCAGACAATGTCCCCTTGGGGGCTTTTCCCTCATAAGGTTTAGCTCCCAGGTCTTGTAAGTGCATTTAGGACATTTTAGTTCATATTTTAGCATCCCGATAGAATGAGACCTGGGTAACATGACAAATGGGACCTAGGAGGACCCCTTGAGCTATACCCTACCCAAAATAGGGGGAGGACTTGGGCACCCGCGCCCTAGTCCTGCCCTATTTTTGGGTAGCCCCAATTTTTGGGTGTCAATTTATGACCGTTATTTAGTTATTTTGCCGACATGATAAAGTTTGAATTTTAATTTCTTGCCGGGAGTGCTTGTAGATGCATATATAATCATGTGTAGGCATTCATTTGTAAACTAGATTCCAAATAGCAAGCTATTGTGTTCTAAAGGTGATTGAAGGCTTTCTATTGTGTTGTAAGAGCAGACTTGTATGTTTTGTGTGTTGATATTTGCAGATTTGAGAATCAACTCCTTCATGGTATGAAGAGCATCTTCCTCCATGAAAGATTCACTACAAGGTGACATATCATTTTGTTTTATCATTGATTCCTTTGGTTTTTGGCCTCTGCCTCACAAGGGCATGCCCTCTTTATTTGACAACAGTGTTCGGAGACTTAAGTTTCCTCCGGGGTTTGACTGAGGCAAACCTCTAAACACCACAACCCCCAAACCAAGTCTTGTGATTACAGGTTACAGGTGTCGCATCCAAAAAAAGTGGAGTTGCAGGAAGACTAGGAAGACATCAGAGATTCAAGATCTAAAGGAAAGACGGACAAAAGAGCATTTCTTAGACTAGGGCGCTCACTCCAGTGTCCTCTGCAGACAAGTTTCTGAAAATAGAAGTCACAGGGCTGATCAGTGTCCAAAGGAGGTCCAGATTCCCCAAAAAAGTAGGTACCTTGGACTTGGGCACCCGCTCCAGTGTCCCCGACTATTCCGCTTCGGAACCCCAAAAATAGGTATTCTGTAATTTGGTATTTTACTCCCGTCTGCAAGAGGATTTTCTGTAATTCATTAATTTGTTGTCGTATTTGCATAATTAAGGTTTTAATGGTCAATCGAGCATAGGAGAAGGAAAATTTGATAATTAATTCCCTAATCCAAGTTTCCTTATATCTGAAAGTGATCTAAGGTATGATAGTGCTTGCCACTCAACCCTAGATCCTTCAATGTTTAATGGAGAGGCATATTTTAACATCTAAATAACAAAAGATTAACAAAATCTAATTTTACCCTAAACATTTTGGTGAACCCATGTTATTGGACTTAAATTGAAACTTGTTGAGTGTTTGTCTATAGATTTGGTGTGATTTCATTTATTCATATAGGCATTTACTTTATTGCATTGGGAAAATTTCAAAAAAAATTGAAAAATTTGGAAAAATACAAAAAAATTGCATTGTTGGGCTTACCAAATTGTGACAATTCTTCCTAAATTTTCCTAATTCATGATTTTTACATCATATCTGATATAAAACACAGTAAAATACAAAAATTCAAAATCTTGCTTTGCATTTTCATCATTTAATTGCTAGGGTTTTGTGGAAATTTTGACAATTTTTAGATAACCTAGTAATTCCAAAATCTAGGGTTTGTAGGTAAAATCTTTTATCAGATTTTTCTCTAATTTTAGAGGCTCATTCAAATTTACATTTGGCTGTAGTCTTACATTTTAGTGTGAATTTGCATTTAAATTTAAATTATTTGCATCTTTGCATTGAAAATTTCAATAAAAACTAGCAATTTTGGTGCATTTTCATTAAATTTGCATGGGCATTTTGCATGTTTAAGCTTGAAAATTATTTTCAGATCTGAGAGTATGTAATTTCCAACAAAAATCAGACTTCAAACAATTCACATAGCACTTTGTCTCAAAATCTATAACCTAGGGCTTCAAAAATGACAATTTTTGCTAAAATTAGCCTTATCACCTCTCCAAACTTGCACTACAGGTGTGTTTTGAAAGATATTTTGGCATTAGTTTGCTTTTATCAGGGTAATAATTTTCTTCCCCTCATAAAAAGATTCACAACACCTTTTGAACGGGCTCTTGTAGTGAAAATTTGGTGAAAAACTACACTTTTTGACAATTTTTTTCCCTAGGGTTTGACCTAGTTGGCACTCCAAGTGTGTTGTGATCAGTTTTATGGATTGAGGTGACTGATATTATTGATATTATTTTCTATCCCTCCTAAAATTTCTTACAACACCTCTTTTGCTAGGTCTTGGAGTTGGAAAACCGTGAAAAAAATAGCCTATTTTTGCTATATTTTCACTAGGGTTTTACCTTAAGCGGCACTAAAAGTATGTTGTGTTAGATATTTTAGTGCCAAGTGGCTATTATTGCTGATATTATGTGTTGTCCATCACTATTTTCCTCACAATACCCTTTGTTATGCTCTCTTGCATCAAATTTTGGTGAAAAAAATGTCTATTTTGACATATTTTCACTATAAATCGACTTGGCATTATCTTAGATTTGCATCAAGAGTGTGTTGAGAGTGAGCATATTGCTGCATGAGTTTAATAACTTGTGGTCCTAAGAGAAATATTCCTTTAATAAGAAGCATCAGACACATGGGATCTAGTGCTCTTGAAGAAATTGGTACTTTGAACACCTTCTTTACAAAAGGAGAAACCCAAACATTACAATACATTCCACCTATTACAAGTACAATGGAAGAACAAACTTTTCATGATTTTGATGATACCATTGAGGCGATAGGATATGTATTAGATGAGTAAATAGAAAAATTGGATAAAGAGTTAGCCAAATTTCAATCATTTATGGAAACTGAGAGAATAGCTGAAGAAGTAGTTCCTACAATTCATAATATAAGAGAATTGATAAAAGGACAAGATGGTGTTAATACACTTCGTGGTCTAACACATATCATGCAAACTAACATTATGCCAGTGACCGAATGTGGACAAGTGATAAAGAACACTCTATCACCATCTCATACACAAGTTTCGGCACCTATACCGACTACGGGAATATCTACCTTCACATCAATGATCTTAACAACTAATATGAATGCTTATAGTAATGCTACCACTGGTATTGGAGTATCTAATGGCACTAACTACAAAGTTGTGGGATTTAACTATCAGAATTTGATTTCTAAAGGGACATCTTCTATGAATAATTGTTCTCAACCTCCTATCTATTACACTCATTTCCAACAACCTATCACCTACTCGCAACCATCTTCCACCTACCAATATGTCCAGCAACCATTGACCTATTCCTAGCCTCTATCTGCCATATCTCAAGCTCATTCACCTCCTCACTTCGGTTCCAATTCCTCACAACAAACCACATCTCCAAATGATGCCATCCTAAACCAACTTTTACAGGGCATGACTGCTTTGCCAGAAAAGGTAACAAATTTGACAAATTCTTCATAGCCTAGTCTACCAACATATCATGCCTATAATTTGTTATCATATGCAATCTTGAGAAACCCTATGCTTGAGAGGTTTGAGACTCCTCACTTTGAAAAATATGGTGGAAAAGGAGATCCTAATATCCATGTGCCAGCATTTACAGCTATGTGTAGTGATTTCTATTTTGAAGAGGATTTGTTAGCAAAACTTTTTCCATGATCTGTCAAAGATACTGCTTTAGAATGGTTTTGCTCTTTGCCTCAAAATTCAATTCACTCCTTTTCGCAGTTGATTGATCAATTTTTACAACATTTTCAAGGAAACATCAGACCCCAAGTCACTCTTATTGACTTGGTTCAATGCAAACAAGGTCTGAAAGAAAAGTTGACTAAATTTGTTAGTCAGTATCAAGGCCTTTATGTGCAAATTAAATATCAGATGAAAGATGAGGATGTTTAGAAGATATTCATTACAAATCTATAACCTAATATTCATGATAAGATTCTCTTGATGAAGTACAACTCTTTTCAACATTTATGCACCGCCCTTCGTGATTATCAACTTTCATCTAGTCAGTATGAAAACCAAAACTCATCGGCTCAAATTGGGCAATCCATGGGTGGATCATCACAAAACAACTTTAAAAGGAACAATAACAGGGGTTTCATCAAGATCAATGGACCAAATACAAATGTGTCTGCTATAAACAATCCAAAGAAACAATCGTATCAACCAAGGAAGTTTACTCCGATATCTGAGCCCTATCATTCTATCATGAATCAAGTTGTGAGTAACAATATTTTAAAACTTCACCAAATCAAGCATGTTGATCCTAGTAAACAAGGACCTTACTTTTATGCTAATGCCTTTTGTCATTTTCATCGGATGCAAGGACATGACACTGAACGATGTATGCGTCTTAAACATGAGATACAAGACCTTAATGATTCAAATGTCATCTAGGTATCAGGTGTGAACGATAATTGAAACAAGTTGGTTGCTATGCTGAATCAGAATTTACAAATCTTCACTAATCCTTTTCCTAAGAATACTAAAAATAATATGGTGGAACAAGGTTTAGTGGAAGTAGACGAGGATGATTACTTGGACTATGACAATATCATGGGAATGATTGAAATGGATAAGAAACAAGTGGATAACCCACCTCGTCCATGAAGAAATAGAATTTACACTGAGGTTCCTCCTCCATTATCCTTATATGGATCAGGAGATAATCAAAATACCTTTGAAAAGAAAGAACAACAACCGATATAGATGAGCAAGATGATACAGGATGAATCCTGCTACTGTTCTAGAAAGATTTACCAATGAAAACTTGTTAAAAATCAGAAAAGAACAAGACAACAATCAATAGTTAGAAATAATAGTGGTTCTCCCCCTCATAAGCAACAAAAAGCCTCATTTAAACAAGGATTTAAAGAACAAGCATCATATGATAACAAACAAGACTTTCATAAGAACCACTCAAATTTTACAACAAATATAATCGAATACCTCTCCAAGAGGTTCGTGCACTCCAACATATAATATGAAGCTCCTACAGGTAAGTATCGCTAACCCTTTTTCTCTCTCATGATGTGCTTCCCCCGTGATGTGTTATATGTTGTTTAGGCCTCCTGGGATGACTTCAGATTCTCTCGTAAGGTTCGGGATACCAGGAGACTGCCTCTGTTGTGACCTTCTATTTGTATCATTATTCTTCTATATTGCCTCTCTCTCTCTGATTTCATTATTGTGTGTTGTGTCTTATGGACATAGCATCATGGTTGGTGACTTGGGGGCACCCTCCTATGTGACTATCCCTAAGACACTTGTTTCTCCTCTCTTATTTATTGTTTCCCTTCCTCTAGTGTTTCCATCTAGCAGGCGGATGATGACAAACATTTATACTGATGCAGACCTAGTGTCTCTTTCAAGAGCAATCAAAAAATGGACTTAGTTCCTAATATGATGATGGGGTTGTATATCTTATCCGACACTTGGCTAGTGGAAGCACTCGTGCTTTCTGCGTAGTGAATTTTATGATATTTCTGTCACATTTACAAACCTTAACAATACTACTGCTCTATGCACCTTTGTTTGCCTTTGAATCTAGCCTTGGTGGTACTCGATTTGGAGAGCTTCATGATATAGCCCTATGATTATCCTTGAACTCTGAATTCATTGTATAACCTTGGCTCTTTGTGTGGTTAATCATATTCATTGATGTTGTTGTTTATCATGATGTTGTAGACACTAATATGTTTCTTGCAGGGATGTGTTTGTGGAAATATTTGGCGATCGTAAAGTACATGTCACCTTTGGGGGGCATGGGCTTTGTGAAAGTCGGTGTTCCCTTGTGTGTTTTCTTCCTACCTTAATGTGCTTGATATCAATACATGATATCAACCACCTTAAGGTGGGGGCATATAAGGTAAGCTGTCTATTATAGATGTTAGCAATGTGTTTGACCTCAGATGCAAAGACTTGCACCCCAAGGTAGTGCATCTTGCATCCTGATTTTGTTTGCAATCAATCAATCACATAAATCCTCTGCGAAGGAGGGATATCAAGCATATCCTTTTTCTTAAGCCCTCTGCGGAGGCGGGGATGGTGTATTTCTCAGAGCAGATTGCATCATCTTATCATTTTCAAAAGTCCTCTACGGAGGCGGGGAGCAGTTCTGTGACTAACTCAACCCTTAAGCGTGTCTTCAGTGATTGTTGTGGTGAAGCCCAATCGTCGGTGTGTGCTTGTAATGTGCCTAAGATGGTGATGAGCCTAGAAATAGGGAACACACCATCGCTTTTCTGTCATGTTTTCTCCGTGTCTTCAAGTGTGTGTGTTTTGGCGTGCTTGTTTTGTATGGCATGTTTGTTGCCCCATATGCATAGACCATCGCCTTTGAGTAGTGTTTCACGCATTTTGGGAGGTTTTGCGTGTATTGTGTGTGTGTTGCCCCATATGCAGAGACCAGCACCATCGAGTAGTGCTTCCTACATTTTGGGAGGTTTGTTTACTTTTTAGTACTTACATTTGCATTTCATATATATGAGAAAAAGAAAAGAAAAGATATCATTTTTGTCTTCCATGCATTAATGTGTCTTCTATGCATTAGCTGTCTACTCTGTGTTCTACGTGACTGTAACTATCTTCTTCGTGTTTTGCATGCATGTTACTGTTTTCTATGTGATTGGCGTGTCTTCTTCGTGTTTGATGTGTTTGTTGTGTTTGTGACCTTACTTTAATGCATGTATGGGCCTTGCATTTATACATATATTAAAGTGGGGGCTAAATGTAACGTCAAAAAATGTCCCCTTGGGAGCTTTTCCCTCATAAGGTTTAGCACCCGGGTCTTGTAAGTGCATTTAGGACATTTCAGTTCATATTTTGGCATCCTGATGGAATGAGACCTAGGTAACATGACAAATGGGACCTAGGAGCACCCCTTGAGCTGTACCCTACCAAAATTGGGGGGAGTACTTGGGCACCCGCACCCTAGTCCTACCCTATTTTGGGGCAGCCCCAATTTTTCGGTGTCAATTTATGACCGTTATTTGGTTATTTTTCTGACACGGTAAAGTTTGAATTTTAATTTCTTGGCGGGAGTTCTTGTAGATGCATATATAAGCATGTGTAGGCATTCATTTGTAAACTAGATTCGAATTAGCAAGCTATTGTGTTCTAAAGGTGATTGAAGGCTTTCTATTGTGTTGCAAAAGCAGAGTTGTATGTTTTGTGTGTTGATATTTGTAGATTTGAGCATCAATTCCTTCATGGCATGAAGAACATCTTCCTCCATGAAAGATTCACTACAAGGTGACATATCATTGTGTTTTTATCCTTGATTCCTTTGGTTTTTGGCCTTTGCCTCACAAGGGCATGCCCTCTTTATCTGACAATGGTGTTTAGAGACTTAAGTGTCCTCCGGGGTTTGATTGAGGCAAAACTCTAAACACCACAACCCCCAAACCAAGTCTTATGATTGTAGGTTATAGGTGTCGCATCTGAAAAAAGTAGAGTTGCAGGAAGACTGGGAAGACATCATAGATTCAGGATCTGAAGGAAAGACGGATAGAAGAGCATTTCTGGGACTAGGGCGCTCACTCCAGTGTCCTCCATAGACAGGTTTCTGAAAATAGAATTCATAGGGCTGATCAGTGTCCGAAGGAGGTCCAGATTCCCTGAAAAAGAAGGTACCTTGGAGTTGGGCGCTTGCTCCAGTGTCCCCGACTGTTCTGCTTCGGAACCCCAAAAATAGTTAATCTGTAATTTGGTATTTTACTCCCGTCTGCAAGAGGATTTTTTGTAATTCATTAATTTGTTGTCGTGTTTGCATAATTAGGGTTTTAATGGTCAATCGAACATAGGAGAAGAAAAATTTGATAATTAATTCCCTAATCCAAGTTTCCCTACATCTGAAAGTGATCTAGGGTATGATAGTGCTCGCCACTCGACCCTAGATCCTTCAATGTTTAGTGGAGAGGCAGATTTTAACATCTAAATAAAAAAAGATTAACAAAATCCAATTTTACCCTAAACAACACCAATAGAGGTAAACTAGGAAACAACCATATTTAAAGCATTTAGATGATCCATGACAGATCCTCCATCTTCCATCCTTGGAGAATACAATTTATTTCACATGAATAACTTCTTCACTAGGGAGTTAGCCTGATAAACATCTCCAAGTTTCTTCCAAAGATCTTTTGCAGTCTTCTCTTCATGGATATTTAGGAGCACAGAATCAGCCAGAGTCTTATCAAACCCTTAGCCTTCCAATCCATCAAATCCTAATCTTCTTGTTTCATGCCCGACGACATGGTTCTAGATACTGCCAACCATAGATCTCTATCCACCAATAAGTCCTCCATCTTGAGTTTCCACAACTCAAAGTTGCCTCCATTAAACTTCTCTATCTTGAACCTCCCAGATGTGCTCACCATCTCTTTCCTACAACAAAGATTTCAAAATCCTCTGCACAAGCTCCCACTCAAATGAAGATCAACTCAAAAAACCCTCTACCCAACAACTAGAACCAAAGGTGATCAGGCTTGGATACCAACTGAAAGGAAGCAAGGTATGCAGAAACACTTCCTACACTAATCTACTGAGGAAAGATTTATGCAAATTTTAACTTTGACAGTTATAGGTTATTAGATGCACATTAACAAAAAGGTAATAACAACATCCAAAATGCAAATACAAAACTCACAACACAAGATATACATGGGGAAAACCCTTTTAGGTAAAAACCCCACACTCCAAAAACTACACAATGTATTATCAAATCAAAAGATGATTACAACACACTTGTAATGCAAGTTCTTTTAGGAGTACACGTGTTGTCAATTCTCATTAACATCCCGTGACCTTTTACATTCTTCATTCACTTATTTATCAAGCCTCTTTATTAGTTATCTAATGTCAGTTTATCCATGTTGGCCAATAACAAAATAACTATTGACGCCTTTATTAAATATAGGGCATTTTTTTCTTCGAGGGCCCTGCTAAGCCCCCGGCCTGGGGCACTACCCCCAACAACCCTTGCTGGGGGTGTTTCCCCAAACCCCTACCATGGGCTTCGCCCCTAGGTTCCCGCTAAGGGGATAAGCCCCCCATGCCCTGCAGAAGAGGGTCTGCCCCCTACACTCCCTTGTTAATTACTTTGGGGGAAACAATAGCTGACAAAGTCGCCAAAATTTACAAGGTGCCGACTATTGGATCCTACAACATAGTGTTGAATAAATAAATACAATATTAGAAACTTGCAAAGGTTGAGATATCTTAATTCCCAACAAATGTCTTGTCTTTAGAAGAGAGATCATCAAGATGAAGAGAAGGTAAAGTAATGTTGAGAGATGTGTCAATGATATCATCCTCTTGTGCCAAAATATTCTCACAAGTAGGAGGAATTTTAGGAGAGGGAAGAAGAAAAGAGAGCATAATCATACAACAACAATATACATAGTCACTATACATTTTGTTGTAGTGGTGAGTAAATTTAGGTTTTGATTGTTTTGGCTTTTGTTTGACATGTTTAAATGTTTTATTTTGTAAGCACATAAGATAAAGTAATACACAAGATAAATTAATATCTATAATATAAGTAACTAAGCAGATATAGCAAAGAAGGTTGTACAAATGTAAGATGTGTCAAGTTCACTAAAATGTAAGACAAAAAAAGAGGGCCTAATCAATTATGAACTAACTAGATCAATCTTTTTTATCAAACATTAGAACACAAGTCGACGAAGACTTGTATGCTTGGCTACAGTCCTCAAGGGAGAGACAAGCTACCTGGGGTCTATTATTTTGTTGTAACAGTGGAGATTGATTTGAGAATAGAAAGATCTAGGTTTTAAGTGACCTAATTGACAAAATGAACAAATTACAAGTGTTACAGATCGACTGTAAAAAAACTAGAAGCAGATTAGGAATGGGCAGAGCAGATGGAGTTTGTAGCCAGAAATAGGGGCAAATCTGGCAAGACATGGGTGTTGGGTGCCCTAGTCCTAGGGTTTATGGGATAGTGAAGTCTGTGTGCGATGACCTCTGTTGTTCATGTCTTCCTATCGCTCATCAGGTGTCTGAAACACCCAATTCGGATCTGCACACATAAAAGAGGGGAAATGGTTGTGTTGTATAGGGGTTTGCCTCAATCAAACCCCATTTTGGTGTTCCCACCTCCACAACAACAATGATAAGTGTGATACAGAGTGTGTGCTCGCAATGAGTAGAGGAAAAGCATGTAACAAAGACTATAATAATGAAATAGAATGAAATAGAGTTACCATGAGCATGAAACCCTAGGTGGATGTATGTCGCAACATGGATCCTCCACAAGGAATTGGTGCAGAAAGAAGAAGCATCTTCACAGACTTGTAAGGGTTAGTACACAGCAATAATCTTCACAAATAGAGAGCTTGTAGAGAGAGAGAGATAGCATGTTAGATAGAATTGTCATAGAGATAATGTAATGTGAATGACTAAGAGAGACTTGTTTATATATGAATCTCAATTACTTTATGAGGGCTCAATTGAGTTGATGTTGACAAGGTGCACCACTTAAGTCAAGAGGCCAACATTCAAATATAATATTTCCAGGCCAAAGTAGCAGGACCCAAGCACTAGGCGCTCTAGTGCTAGTGATTTGGGCTCTTCAAATGTCATATGTCAAAGGACTTAGCCTTTTATCTCATAAAAGTGGTGGAATATGCATATATTAAGCAGAGATGAACATACAAGCTAAAACAGGTGCCAAACCTAGTGTGAAATTGTAAGTGTACACAATTTTTGACACTACACATTCACATCCACATAAATTAATTATGTTGGTTGCTCTGAAGGAAGTTATCAAAACACACTCAACTCATATACACGCTCTTCTAGAAAACATGTGTCAACTACTCTCTTAATTGCTTTTCCATCATCTAAACATGCTAAACAAATAACCAAACTTAATTAAATTAACTTTAGGAAAATTGAATTATTGGCCCTACCTTCCACTGGTTATTAGTTATTGTTTTTATCTTTTATTTACAAACCTTCGTGCAAAGTCAACAAGTGCCAAATGACCAATAAAGGTGTAGCACAAGTGGCAAATGACTGTTGTCATCACCAAATCAATCCATTAAATTCATTTTCTTGTTGACATGACACTAATTAAAGAACCAATATATTCAATTGCATATTGGGAGGGGGAAAAAAGGCCCAAAAAAGGGAAAGAAGAAAAACTCCCTACATACTTTGACAAAATTAATAGGAATCAGAAATAGGGAGTGTCTAAGTCTCCTCCTAAATGATCCTACACTGTAACAAATGGAATTAGGGGGTTGCAATCCCCTGACAGGAAGTACCTTCTTAGGAGCTTTTGTAATAATAATAAGGAAATGGATGTGCTCTACTACAAGAGATTAAAGTTGTTGGTTTTCTTCTTGAGCATACTCTCAAATTTGTATGGAAAGGTTCACGTGCTTTTTCACTAACCATGATAGAGGAAAAGGAGGTGCTACAATTCTCTTGAAAGAGTCATGGTTCTCTCATGTTTTCGAAAGTGGTGTTTCTCCATGTAATAGGATTGTATGGGTCAAATTAGAAGTTGATAAGTCTTGTTTGGGAATCTATTTTATATATGCTTCTTTAAATAATTATAAGGATGGCTCAGTCTTTACCTAAGATCCACTAGATTATAGCTAGTGACTTTAACATGATTGAAAACAAACAAGATAAATTAGGGGGTAATGAATTCCTTTGGAATGGCAATGAATTAAATTTTTGTTATAAAATGAAAAGAATCCTAAATATTACAGATCCCATGGAGAATCTTAAAGGATCTAAAAAGAAAATATGGTTTTCATGGTGCAATAATTAAGGTTTTGGTAGAAGGGTATATTCTAGATTGGATAGATTCTATGTGGATAAAGAAGCTTTTTATTTTTTGCATAAGTCTAAGGACTATCCTGTGCAAGTAAAGCCGAATACAATGTTTGATCACTCTCTTATATGTACATGTATCACAATCAGAGATAATCCTATAAAAAAGCACTGATAGTCTAACTTAGAATTTTAAACTAAACACTACCCTTCTTAGAGATTCAAATTGCTCTAGTGGTATTCTTAGAGCTAGAATGATTATAAAAAGTTTATATAGAAACTTGGCCTTTGACAGATGGGATAACTTGATGCAAGTTTGGAGAAGTATCTTTCAGATTGTGGGAAAAAAAGAGCATTATACATAAGGAAAGAAGAGGATGGATTAGAAGGGAGACTTCTTGAACTAGAGATGGGACTTCAAAGTAACTTGGGGGACAAGGTGGGAATAGAAGAGATGGCAAAGGTTAAACACCAGCTGAGGGCCCTTTAAAACTATAAAAATTAGGGAGCAAATATCAAAGATAAAATGCAGTGGTTGCACGAAGGAGATAGAGGATCTAAGTACTTCAATATCTTAAAAGCCAAATAGAGGAGAGAAAAAATTGGCCCCATTGAGGTTAATGTTGGATTGAGTGGAGATGCAAAAGTTATAGGTGATGTATTTTCCCAATTTTATGAGAGTTTGTTTTCTACATAAGAAAATAGACATAGTGAAGAGGCCAGGAGGTTCTGTAATATAATTATTCCTATTAATGTTTTAGAGGAGGATAAAGAAGAGTTATCCAAGAATATATATCTACTAGTGAAATTGTGAGAGTTCTTTAGTCCTTTAAAACTAGGAATTCTCTAGGTCTGGATGGTGTTCCAATTGAGTTCTACAAAATCAACTGTGAATGGATTGTTGAAGATTTGAAAGAAGTATATGAAGAAGATTTTGCTAGAGGATCCTTTGGTGCCAATATCAACAAAGGTTTGATCAAACTACTTCCAAAAGAGGGAGATAGATCGCAGGTTAAAAATTGGAGGCCAATTACTTTGCTAAACTCTCCTTACAAAATATTGGCTAAGATTTTGGCTTGCATGATCTCTGGTATATTGAAGAGGATCATTTTTGTTAATCAAATAGGATTCATAAAAGGTAGGTATATTGTGGAGAATCTTATCACCAGCTGGGAAATTTTAAATTGGGCTAAACACACAAGTTAGGAGGCTTGTATGATCCTACTAGATTTTGAAAAGGCATATGACATGATAGAATGGGGTCTTGTCTTGGTTGTAGTGAAGGCACTGGGATTTCGAGAGATTTATTATAAATGGGTTACAAATTTTTTTAAAGATGCATCCACCATAATTGATGTGAATGGGGTCTTGTCTAAGCCTATTATCCTTCAAAGGTCAATTAGACAAGGGTGCCCATTGGCACCGACTCTCTTTGTGATAGTTGCTAATGCTCTTCAATACCTACTAAAGACAAAATTGATCTCTCTATTACAAGTATGTGTAATCGGTGGTGTCATTGATGTCAACAAGCTTGTGTTGTCATTGGTGTCAACAAGCTTGTGTTGTCATTGGTGTCAACTGTGTCATTTGAATGAGTTGCCTTTGGTGCAAGAGTATGAGTACTTTGTGTTGAGTGGATACTATCTCTGATATGAGGTCATTGAAATGGCATGGGCTATTTGGTCAAGTTGCTTTAATTAAGATGATGTGGTTGCTTTGAAGAGGTGCTAAAGATGTTAGGAATGTGTTTTAGTTGGTTGGTTTCCAAGTGATTTTGAGAAAATTTGATTATGAAAGGAAACAGTGTGTTGAAGTGGCTTCTTGGCTTATAGAGTAGCATTTTGGTTTTGCTCCACATTTCCTCCTTGTTGAAGATCTGTCTTTATGGTTTGCATATGTTGTTCAGAAGTGTGAAGAGCTGCTATATTCCAAATTTTGTGTCCAGTTTGATGTGCAGAGGACGTTGTGTTCACCGGTGTGTGGACTATGTTTCTGATTGTTACAGAAGTGTCTGAGAGGAATGTCTTTGCTCCACATTTCTTTGCAAAGTGGTTTCAGGTCTTGCGGTTCTAGATTTGTGCTTATAAGGTTCCTATCTTTCTCCAGTCATGGTTGTTCATGATAAGGTTGTGTGGCAGGTGAATGCTATTACAGAGGAATTTGTTGGATTTTAGGAAGTTTTAGTATGATTGTGGAATACTCTAGATTATGTTGAAGCCTTGCATGTGATCCGAAAGTCATCTTTGGATTTGAGGAAGTGTGCACTTAAAAGTTCATTGTGTTAACATAGGTTTGGCCAACCTTGGTTGTTTACACTGATTGCAGAGCTGCATTGGTGATTGTGAAAGTGTGGAATAGCATGCTTGGATGAATTTAGGTCCAAGCTAAGGTGTTTTGTGGTCCGCCTTCATTCCTTTCCACCGCTGGAATGTTTAGGTCCTAACCTAATTTGAATTCTCTATGATAAGGTGTAATGCCAACCTTGGAGAATGTTCTCAAGGTTGAAGACAACATAAATGAGTGTCAAGAGTTTGTGATTGTTGGTGTGATGCGAATGATATGGATAGCAGCATAACTAAATGGGTGATGCCACAAGTACCTGTGGAAACAAATTAAACATAGGCTAGTAGAGTCTGGTATTGCAAAATAGTGTGACGAATATTGTGTGAGTACTTTGAGCTTCATTGGAGTTCTGTACTCCATGCATGTGTTAGATGCAATTATAACAGTTCAATCCTGGTAGTGAGCCACCTTCTCTATCTCTTTCTTTCAGGATAGTGAGTCCTTTGGCAGTGAGCCACATGCAATGAGCATTCTTGGACAGTGAGTCCACCAATTATATCAACCTTAACCGGTTACCTTTTTGATATATATTGTGAGCTAATCCTCGTCATGGTTTTTCCCTTATTGGGTTTTCCACATAAATCTGGTGTTCATGTGTTATGAGTTGTGGTTGTTTGTTTTATGATTAATCTCCTTCACTGCATTTAAGTATATTGATTGGTTTAAAAGTTTGATTTGTAAATGGTTTAACAAAATACTGATTCACCCCCCCTCTCTTAGTATTCTAGGTGTTCAACACTCTCCTCTTGTAAAATGTATTATGCTACCTAATGAAGAAAGTTTGGTTAGTGCTCAGTTTGCTGATGACAACTCCTTATTCTTGGAGTTAAATAAAGAGAACTTTGAGAATGTTTTTGAAAGACTTTCTATATTTTGTGATGCCTCTAGTGCTAAAATTGCTTATCACAAATCTACCATCCTGTGTTGGAAGGAGCACCCACCTGACTGGGTAAGGGGGTCTAATTGGCAGTGGGGGGACCAAACAAGATTGTGAGGTACCTTGGTATCCCATTTTTAGTTGATCCCTCTCTTAAGGATATGTGGGAATGGATGATGAAAGGTTGAAAAGAAAAATTAAAAGTGGAAAACACATCTTTTATCCTTTGCAGGCAGAGTTCAGGTTTGTCAAAAGGTTCTTTCCTCCCATAGTCTTTACTATGCTTCTGCCTGGTTGTTTGGGAGTTACCAAACTGAAAAAATTCAAAAATGTGTTAGACTTCCTTTGGTCCAATGGAAAAGGGAACAAAAAGAGGCATGCAATCTGTTGGAATTGGTGTTGTTAGCCTAAAGACCTTGGGGGATTAGGTCTTAAGCATCTTAAGCTCCAAGGTGTTTCCTTGGTTGTGAAGTGGATTGTAAAGGCCATTGAAGGATGTGAACCTTGGAAAATTTTAATCAAAAATAACATTGCCCTGTCCAAACTAAAGAAATGCAAAGATTGGCTTTCTCTGCACCCTCAAGACCTAATGTTTGGGAATTTTGTTGTTAGCCCGTTTGGCTCCAAAGTGTTTTGCATTCTTTGGTGGGCTTGGGAAAGTGTCAAACACTTGGTTAGGAACAACAAAGCATTCTCCAGATCAGATAGATCCTTTTTGGCATACAAATCCATGTGGTGGAATCTTCATCATAATAATAAGCCCTTGGCCTTGTTGCAATGATGCTCAGCTAAGTTATGGGCTTCAAAGGACATTAGTTCTTTTGTTGACATCTTTGATAAAGGTACCATGAAATCTTGGCAGTCTTTGAAAGAAAACTATGGACTTAGGGATTCACAGAAGAGAACTTTATCTGTTCTGAAGAAGGCCTTGTTTGGGATCACATACCCAGTTGAATTGAAGTTTAATCTTGAACTTTGGGAAAATATACAGTGGTCTGATGGCACAATATTTGGGAACATAAATTCTAAAAAGCTTTATGGGTTATTGGCCAGCACTAGAGAGATTTTTGAAAGGGTTAATAAGTCAAGGAAGCTTGGTTGGAATGATAGGAAATTGTCGTGTCTTGTTAAGAATAGTCAAGCAAGCTTATTTACTTTTAACCATCTACAATGACCTTGGAATAAAAGAATAGTCCCAAAAAAATCTATAAAGATAATGTTGTTGCAAATCAATGGCATGGAGGTACACATTTCAAATTTTTGTAAACAGTAATTCCATTTCATTCCACTTTTCGTACTCTTAATCTCTCGGGTTTTTTTTTCCTTACCTGTGATGTACTTTGTTGATTTTGCTCTGTGAGGTTGTTGAATATGAGTAGTGACATTTTGGATGTTATCCCTGTAGGGTATGGAGAGTTTGGTTTTTTGGGGCATCTGTGATATTGAGTCTTTTATTGTGTTCTGCCCTGTATATTTTTTTGGTGGTTTCTTGTAAGGATTCTACTCCTTTTTCAGCGGCTCTCCTAAACCTTAAATATTCTTTCTATTTTCACATTGTTAAATAAATAATAAATATATTTTAAAAAAATTACCTACGATTCTATACAATTTCATTGATGTAACACAATTGCGCTAAAAACGATAGTTTAATATGTAAAAGCTTTAAGCAAAATAGATTGTGATGTGAAGACTGATGATGGCTCACAATAGACAAACTTTAGAAGGAGGGCTCACTTCCAAACAAACGGCGAAGTGGGTGCCTTTAACGTTGCTAGGGAGAGGTGCCAGTAGCTGCCCACCCTAACTTCGCGCACGTCAAGCTCATAGCTAGACATATTGGATTTCGACGATTTTTTTTGGGTTTCTCCGTATGCGACCGAAGAGCTTAAAGCTATTCTTTCAGCTTTTGGGCACTTATACATTTCACTGTACGATGCGTTATGTGCACATGGGTCGAAAAAGTGTCATTTCAACATGTCGCCCCATACATG
This sequence comes from Cunninghamia lanceolata, assembly GCA_027924645.1. NCBI lineage: Eukaryota > Viridiplantae > Streptophyta > Pinopsida > Cupressales > Cupressaceae > Cunninghamia > Cunninghamia lanceolata. The sequence goes on from BSBN01000021.1 coordinate 29,879,291, forward strand.
CACAATGATGTGCCAATAACCACTCACCATCATATTTGAACACTTGTCTTAATTTCATTGATTAATTTACTGGAGTTGTGAACATGTATTGGTGCATTTGTGTTAATTTATTAGGTTGGTATTTTACATGTATTGGTTCTTTTTAAAAAATTAATTGAGGAGTCAAGTGATTAAAAACATAGTGATTATTGGGACGTGGGTAGCAACTGGCTGAAAAATTTACTTTATTAACGAAAATGAAATGTTGAACAAATCTTTGAGAGAAAATTGATATTGCATTCAAATCCACACGCCAAGAAAAGTTAAGTTTTATATATTTTATTTTATTTGACGAGATAAGACTTACTAAAGTTAGCACAAATAGCCAAACGTATAACGTGCAGATTGCCCGTCTCACGATGTAGCTGATTTTGTTTGATCTGCCGGCCCCTACTTTTATTATCATTTTATTTAAGTTATCTTATTGTATAGTCACGCCAGAAACCAGAAACTTAAAGTCCGATGGAGAAAGTGAAAGGAAAAGATAGCAGAAAATGAAGGTGCAGTGCGTATACTAAATCAATTCCGCGCGGGTGTCGGGAAGTAGACAAATCGAGTCACGTCAACGCACAAGCTTAAATGAACATATGCGATAAACATACTTTAATGTTTGAAGATTTCTAGACTTTTGAGTAGACAGGCCAACAATGAACATGCAGACAGCCGGCAAGTTGCGCCAGGCTGAGAAGGTTTGATTCGATTTAATCATAGCGGACAAACAAACACGGCATCTTTGACACGTAAGCCATCGAAACAGAGGGAATAAAAAAATCAAAAGACGACAGAAAACTAGGCAGTAGCTGTCGGCCACAGCTGTATATGTAGATTCTACATCCAATCCACGCAAACGGGCCCACTTGAATGCGACTCAACGGAGAACAAATTTCAAACTAGCTGGTAAGAAATAATTAAATTAATATGCCGCTCACTATCCTTACGTAACCATTCAATTATTTACTTTTTAAATTAAGAAAAAATATTTTTTTAATTGTGTACCTTATCTCCCAATTCAATCTACAAAAATAACAATACATGTGTACAAATATTACAAAAATTTAAATAACAAACCTATACATGTTATTGTAATAATACATTTCACATGTCACATCAAAGAAACAACCAATCATATGGTGACAAGGAATAGTAAGGCGATCGGTAATTGGTGGTTTTGGACAATTTGGTGAAGATGTCGCTGATTAGGCTACATCGTTGATATCCAGAACCTCAAACAATAACTTTAAGCTATTAAGTCACATTTTAACCAATTAAGTTCAACCGATTGGACAAGAAAAATGTTTTTGAAAAAAAAAATATATATTTATTTTTTATAAACGTTTTATTAATGTTTAGGATTATATTTGTGTAGGGATGAAATTAGTATGTTTATGCTCTTTTTTATTTAGTTGTGTGTTTATTTTGAAGAAATATTTTAATATATGTATATAGTGACAAATGGTACAATCTTATATGAAATCAACTCATTCCCCTAGCCTCTATCTATATATGCAAATCCCTATATACTTAGCCCTCACCTTATCGAAAGTAGCTATTCTCCAACAAAACAGCATGTCTAAGACATCACAACATACAAAATACCAAACAAAATGGCATTCCGATGATGGGACGTATAACAGCCTCTCACTATAACATTTCACGTTGCTTTCCGTCAAGTTCAATTTTTTAAAAATTTATTTGTTGAGTGCCATTTTTTTCAAAATGACGCCTTGTTTTGTTGGGAGAATAATTACTTCCATGGCGGATTGGGTGTCTATTGGACTGGGCGCGTGTTCGAAAGGTTGCGGGTATTAAACACATATATGTGTGTATTTTCTCATTAATTGGTCCATTATCTCCTTTTAATTTAGTTGCTTTGTTGCGATCTTTTTAAATTTTTGGAATGTTTGCATCTGAATAAAGTATTTCTGAATGTTCTCTTTTCGATTTTCAATATATAGTGTTGAAAATAATTTAGCGAGAGCACTATGATTTTAGAGATTGTCGTCGAATCGTACAATTCTAGTGGGGACATTAACCTTCAATAGAAAAAGCCCACATCATGTATCAATGTAGATAAAATACATGAGTAATACGGCTACGTGACAGATAAAATAAAATATCTTCTTGCCTGGCCTGATGAATTATTATGCATATCCTACCATTTTGGGGGCATTCATGACCCTGCTGGTAGCTGTACAACATGGTTGCATTCTAGTAAGAACTGAACCATGCCTACGAAGTGCTAGAGACATATCGGAGTGCATATCTAGTAGTCACCACTTTGAGTCTTAGATCCCTTCGTATTCATTCAAAATATAATATTAAGGAGTACCAATGAATCGTAGATTCTTATATCAAAAAGAATAAAATTTCATCTTTGCCAGCTTCAGTTCCGAGCAAGAGGCCAATGCCACTATAGAGGCAATGGATGGAAAGGAGCTTCATGGGCATATCATACGAGTTAACTAGGCACAACAACAAACTTTTGGTGGTGGTGGCGGCTTTAGTGGTGGAGGAGGAGGGAGCTATGGTGGTAGAGGTGGAAGATTTGATACTGGTGATAGAAGCACCAGTGGTGGATATTAAGTTTGATTTTGAGTTCCAATGATGTAATTCATATAATAATGAACAAGACACTTCAATCCTTATGCTTCTTTAATAGTGTTTTCTGAGTCATATTTTCCTTTTATTTGGTAGTTATTTGAATTAGCAATTTTGTTTTGGCAGTATAGGAGTTTTTCCTCTCATGAAAAGTAGGGTCGCTTAGAAAAACTAAGGTTTTATTTATATTTTAATAATGAGGTTATACTTCACATTCTGTGATGGTCTTTAACATGGTATCCTGAAAGATGCATTCACCATTCTCTTTTTAACCAAAAAAAATTCTTGTTTTAGTGTCCTCATAACACCAATCTCTGCTGATAAATTGTTCTATAATCCCATCTAAGGGCTTGACCTCATCATCCTCAATTTTTTTATGTCTGGCACTCTGTATTGCAATGACTATTGTTCTTGTGTTAGTTAGACCACTTACTAGTCTTGGACAATTTGTTCTTTTCTAAAGGTAGTGTATGTGATGTAGAAAAGAGAGATCTAGCCTTAGGAGTTAAACTAGGTCAAACCTTCTTCTACAAAACATTGAGAGACAAATCGAGCTTAGATTATACCCTTGAGGGAGAGCTAAACTATAGGGGTTCTGCCTCTTTGTCATATAGATGAGTCTCAAACCAAATTTACTGATCTAGCTAGGGCATAAGATCAAAACCCTAATTGAGAAGGATTTAACTACAGAAGATTGTCGGGATCGAGATCTGAGAAATTAACTAAACATAAGAGGGTAAGAAACAACTTAGATATCAAACCCTAGCCCTATATGACTCAACAAAATAGGAAGGAATGATATGAAAGATGATTCACTCAAGGGAGCTAACAACTTCACCTCAAAGATGAAGGTTCATGGTGTTAGTGTGAAAAGTGGCATTATCTATCTAGTTAGCATGACTAGGAGACTTCTATTCACACTAGCTTAAGTCCAACTTTGGGCTTCTTACCTTTTTGTCTCACCTCATGTGGTAAAGACATGTGTACTCACCTTTGTGAGACATCTACTTCATGCAAACTTGCCACATGCTTAAACATGTGTCATTTGAGTAGACAAGTGTTGCACCTTTGAAGGGTTGCTCAGTTGTTGTGTACGATCTTCTCACTCCCTCTCGCTTGCCTACAGGGGGAGTGTCAAATTTAGGGGGGATAAAAATATTGAGTCACAGGGGGGTTTCTCAAACAACAAAATAATAGTGGGATAAAAATATTGAATTATGGGGGGTTCATAGAGGTGTGTAAAGAGCATTTCTGAGTTGTGCCAAGAGCACTTCCACAAAGATATGTCAAAGATCACTTCCACTACTACTCCATCATTCTTCAACATTTTTTCCGTAATGCATTGAGATGTGTCAAGAACATTTCCACATCACCATCACCTAATGCTACATGTGCATCCAGAGTTGATTCTTCAAGGACTTCCAAAGATTCATCACAACAGAAGATTGATATCAGTTTCTTTGCTTCTACAGATTTTAGAGTTGTTTCACATAAGGCTTCCACATAATCTTCAAAGCAGGACTTCAAGTTTGGATTTGGATTGTAGTGGATATGGCATGCAATTGACATTCCACACATGGATCTTGCAAGTATTGCAAGACTATCACTTTCAGTTGTATTGTGTCAAGTGCACTTCCATTGAGTCATGTCCAGAACACTTTCTTGTTTTCTCTCTTTTAGAGGAAAGTTTTTTCCCACGAGGTTTTCTTTCTTTCTTCACCTTATGAGAGATGCATTTGTACATGGGTACCTGATCAGGCCTAGTTGTTGGGATCCATCATTGTTTCACTACTGCTTAAGTTCCACTTAAGGGGGTGTTAGTGTGAAAAGTGACATTATCTATCTAGTTATCTTTTAGCATGAATAGGATACTTCTATTCACACTAGCTTAAGTCCAACTTTGGGCTTCTTGCCTTTTTTCTCACCTCATGTGGTGAAGACATGTGTACTCACCTTTGTGAGACACCTACTTCATGCAAACTTGTCACTTGCTCAACCATGTGTCATTTGAGTACACAAGTGTTGCACCTTTGGAAGGTTGCTTAGCCGTTGTGTATGAGCTTCTCAAGTTCCCTCTTACTTGCCTATTTAAGCAAGGCTCTATGTACATAATTTTCATCTTTTGGTAATGTAATTTGGACTATTGTGTGGAAAATAGCTTTGTGGTTTTATTCTTGCTTATTGATCCTCACTTTTCCCTATTATGGAGTAAAAAGTTTCCCTATGCCTTTTTACCTCCTAGTTTAGCTCCTAGGTCTCTGTGTTAACACTTTGCAAGTTAAATATTCATTCCGAAGAAATTTCCCTCGAAACCCATGTCAAATGGGACTAAGGGGCCCATTTTAATCCTTAAGCCTGACAAAATTAGGGCCTTGGGACTTGGGCGCCCGCGCCCAAGTCCAACCTAATTTTTTTGGATGAAAATAAAAGCATGTTGGCTTGGGCCCTCTCAAAAGGTTTCCCTTTGTCGGCTCTCTTGATTAAATTTTGGAATTTTAGCGGGAAAACATATTTAAATAGTTTTATGTCTTCATTTTAAGTTAAGATGGATAACACAAACTTGTGATATTGAGCAAAGAGCATTCAAAACCTTCATTGTGTGTCAGAGTAGAATTGTGTTGTTATTGTGTTTGTTTGTTGCAGATTTGGCTTCATCAATGCATCTCCTCATGGTTTGAAAGATCTTCATCTTCATTAGGGCTTCACCTCTAAGGTGACATCAATTTGTGTTTCAATCATTTCATTTCATCATTGGGTCCCGCCTCTACTCTCCTTGGGCACGCACTCTACCTAACAAAGGTGTTGGAAGACTTGAATGTCCTTTTGGGGCTTGACTAAGGCAAGCTCCTAAACACCATAACCCCCAAACCTTTTTTTTTGTGTGTGCAGATTTACATATGCGAGAGTTGAAAAAGTGTAGGTGTAGAGAAGTAGTTTGAAGGATAATGTTTCGAGATCTAAAGGAATCTTGCGAGTATTCTTCCATAGAAGACTAGGTCATGGGCCCCATAGTCTTTCCAACAAAATAGGTTCTGGATCTGGCATCAGGAGGTTGTCTGTATCATTTTCTCCATTCTAAGTTTTGGGAAATTCTATCTTCTTGGACTAGGGCACTCGCCCTAGTGTCCTCCAGGTTTTCAATCTTGGGAATCCAACTTCTGGTATGTTTCTGATCCTCCCTGAGTACTTTCCTATCTGGTTTCTTGTAGCATTCTACCTGTTTGTACCTGACTGCATTATAATTAGGGTTTAAGGCTTATTTGACCTAGGGTTTGATAAATCTCTCAATCTAATCTATTCTTTCCATATCATTCTTGAGCACAAAATCCGTAGCTGAGTCCTCATCGATCTTGTAGTGACTTGGCTTAGTTTTGTCCTCGAATGTTACTATGAAAGGAGGGTTTGATTTGATACACTCTGATACCATTCATCCCCTCTTCTCATTTTCACATATAACATTTTGGTGAACCCAAAATAGCGAGCATTTTTCATCTCTCTATGTGTTATAATTAGTCCTTGCATTCATTCATATCATATTTATCATCTTGCATTGGAAAATCTTACATATATTTGACAAAAATTGAAAAAACAAAGCATTCTAGGCTTGCATTAAAGCATAGTTTTGCATAATTTGTATTGCATATGATAAAAAGATTTAATTTTTTGATATTTGCATTAGATTTGATCCTTACTACAGTAATTTACCATTAATTCATATTAATCTTGCATTTGAAGATTCCATTTGCTAGGGTTTTGCTTAAAAAGTTGTATTTTTCATATAACCTAGTAATTCCAAAAACTAGGGTTTGTAGCCAAAATCTTATTTCAGATTTTGCTGCTCCTTTAGACACTCATTCAAATTTGGTTTTGAGTTGTAGTGTTGCTTCATTTTGCATCCTTGCATTGAAATTTCAAATTTTGCAATTACACAATGTGTATTTCAACATTAAGGGTTTACACATTTTTCTTTACACATCTTTAAACAAACATTTAAATCATTCATCTTTCCTTGTTGTGTATCACTATTTCTATTATACTTACTTTGTTTGTTGTGAAATTCACGTGTTTTTCTGTCTAAAAATCTGATTTCCTCAAGCAAGTGCTTGGGTGTGAAACAATCTCATATACATAGGTTCTCATCACAACAATAATGCTAGGGTCCCTCCTAAGGTTTATAAGAAGAGGAAGACTCCTGAACTTGAAATAACCTTTACACCAGATGATAGAACAATTGAAGACATTGAGGGACCTCTTTACATCACCGTACGTGTAAGTGGAAATCCTACAAGAGGGGTCCTTGTTGATCCTAATTGTATGATGAATGTGATTACTGAAGAGTTCCTCTATGCACATGATTTGATACAAGAATCTTATGAGCCTACACATATTATGACTAAGATACATACTGGAGCTTTCCTCCCAGCTATAAGGAAGACCACATTATTGATTAAAGTTTCTGATAAATCTCTTGAACAATCATTTGATATCATTCCCACCTCTGACCTATTTTGTGTGAAATTAGGTCATCCATGGCTCAAGTCCATAAAGGCGGTCCCCTCTACAATTCATAAATGTCTAAAATTTCCTCACCAAGGGAGCGTACATGTTGGTCACCATAGTATATGGAAGCCTTTGGTTACTTGCATAAACTTCAACTTAGACTACTTTTGGCCACAACCTACTATACCTCCTCAACCAAGAGAAGATCAATTCTTCCTAGGATATCAAAGGTACAAAGCAAAGTTGATAACAAAATTGGTTGGACCTCCTATTGAAAAAAAACATAGGTGAAGAGCATCTTGAATTGAAAGAACCCCCTAGACTGTGAGGTAAGGGAGTCTTTGCCGAGGTTCCTCCTTCACCATCCTTACAAGGATTGGGAGATTCTTGTAAAGAACAAAACACTTTATCACAGGAAATCAACATTGTACTAGCTTCCTCCTTTGAGATGTCGAAGACTGTGGAAAATCATGAGAATCCTTTTGCAAATATCACTAATAAAACAAAAAGGAATAGGCAAGCAAGAGAAAAGAGGAAGAGACAAGCCTTAGATCGACAAGCAACACCTCAACAAGAAAATATTCCACCAACTACCATTGAATCAACAAAAGAAGAGCTAAAGGTTCAAGAGTTAAAGGACAATGATTCAAGATGGGCAATTGTACCTTATGTGCCTATTTCCTCTTGCATTCAAGATTGTGAGGAAGATGATTTGCTTGTCGACAACCGCTAGTTTGGTTGTGTAAATAGGTAAGTATTTCTAATCCTTTTTAGCCACCTTTGTTGTAGCACACCTTTGCTCGCTTACATGGCCTCCTCTTATGTGTTGTGTTCCCCCATGTTGTGATAAGTGTTGTTTAGGTCTCTTTGGATGACCCTTGATACTCTTGTAAGGTCGAGGATGCCAGGAGACCGCCTTTGTTGTGACCATTCTTCTATTTGTCTCTACATTCTTATACTCTTTACTCCTCTATTTTATTATTGTGTATTGTGCCTTGGGGGCATAGCATTGTGGGGGATATTTTTTGGGGGGCATCCTCCTATGTGGTTTTCCTAAGTCACTCTTGTCTTCTCTCTCATTTTTATTGTTTACATTCTTCAATGACTATACCTAGTCAGTAGATGACGAAAACAAACAAATATGGATAAGGACTATGCGTCCCTTCAGCAAGAAAACAAAAATGGACCCAGTCCATATATGAAGATGGGTTGATATATTATGGACGCTTGACTAGTAGAATCACTCTGTGTTGTGATTCGTATTGCATATTTTTCTCTCATGGAGTTATGTGGAAATAGTTTATTATGGCTGTAAATTTCTTTTCAGTAATGCAACTATGTCTTTCCAACAAGCTCTAATACACTAAAACTTGAATTTTGCTCTATTTAAGGTCAAAATTTCCATTAGTGGACTTGATCCCCAGATTCATGGCCCCAATCCTAAAGTTTAAGATCTTGAACTTCTATGCAACTATGGTTTTGAAGTTTGTGGCCCTAAACTTCTACACGATCTTAATCCTAAAGTTTGTGGCTTTGAACCTTATGTTCTTGCTCTTGATAGATATATTTACTTGTGTATATTTAGACTAGAAGGTACTTAAAATTGAAAGTTGTATAAATAATCACTATTTTAAATTGAAAACATAAAAAAATAAAAAATAAATCCAAAAAAAAAAAATGAAGGGTCAAATTTAATTGAAATAATACACAAATATATAAATTAAACAATAAACTATTACATTGTAGTCGAACCTTAAAATGACTGCAAAACTAGTGGAAAACAAAGTGTTAGATATTTACTTTTAACCATCTACAATGACCTTGGAATAAAAGAATAGTCCAAAAAAAATCTATTAAGATAATATTGTTGCAAATCAATGACATGGAGGTACACATTTCAAAATTTTGTTAACAGTTGTTCCATTTCATTCCACTTTTCTTACTCTTAATTTTTTTTGGCCTTATGTGTGATGTACTTCGTTGATTTTGCTCCATGAGGTTGTCGAATATGAGAAGTTTTGACATTTTGGATGTTATGCCTGTGGGGTATGGAGAGTTTGGTTTATTGGAGCAGCTATGATATTGAGTCTTTTATTGTATTCTTCCCCGTACATTGTTTAGTTGGTTTCTTTTAAGGATATTGTCTAGTTTACTCCTTTCTCAGCTACTGTCCTAAACCATAAATATTCTTTGTATTTTCATTTTTCTCAATATTAAATAAATAATTGACCTGTTATTCCATACAATTTCATTGGTTTAACACACTAAGAACGATAGTTTGATAGGCGAAAGTAGAATAGACTGTGATGTGGAGACTGATGATGGCTCATAATAGACGAACATCAGAGGGAGGGCTCACTTCCAGACAAACGGGGAAGTGGGTACCTCTAATTTATCCCCTTTTCTATTTACTTTATTAACGAAAATGAAATGTTGAACAAATCTTAAGAGAAATTTGATATTGCAATTCAAATCCACACAACAAGAAAAGTTAGGTTTTATATATTTTATTTGACGAGATAAGACTTACTAAAGTTGGCACAAATATCTAGTTGTATAAGGTGCAGATTACACGTCTCACGATGTAGCTGATTTTGTTTGATCTGCCAGCCCCTACTTTAATTATCATTTTATTTATCTTATTATGCCGAGAGGCGAAGCCTAGAGACATTTACAATGGCAGCACAAGGATGTGTGCACATTTTTATTCACACTATTTAATTTGACGTCTACTAACCTGTCACAAAATAAAGTATTTAAAACAATAACTAAACTATATAAACTATTTATATTGGAGGAGAAAATATGGGCACGATCACATTTCGTTGGAGGAGAGAATAGTGGCATGTGGGTAGTTAGGAAATTAGTTCTCCATTATTTGTTGCCAACTTCACGCTCAAACAGTTTAAGCCGAAAGCATGCTCAAGTACTTTGGCAAATTCATGTTCATATTTTATCAGTATGTATTTTTAGATCTACCATGATATAAGTTATAGATTGGAAAAGGCATCTCTTTAGATGAAAACCTAAGAGAGAAAAAGAAGAGTAGAACCTAATGTCTTTGTGATGTATGCAGCGGCCATGCAAGGTCTATCGTGGATAACACCGGAGATGATGCAGCAAGTTCTCTTCTCAGGAAAAGAATCATGTTCATGTGCCAAGCCGTGGGGATTTAATGGAGTTTTTCCCTGACAACAGGTCAGCTTCAAACGATACAAAATTTCCCCAAATTGCAGATTCTAGGTAGTACTTTAATAGTTTTCTTCATTTTTGTTGTCTAAAGTTGTGGAAAAACAAGGGATGACATTTAGGGTTTTGGATGACAACGGAAGCCCATTTTAGCTTTGTAAGCACTTTGTTTACTAGACAATCTATAAATTTTTGGGTTTATAATTTTTTGGCAATGGCAGTGAATGTTTTGGGTAACTTAGAACCAATTTTGTTTCTTTAGTTACAGTTTTGTGGTAGGGGTTGGTGTTTGGGATTTTATGTGGCTAGGGTTTTAATTGGGTTTATGTTGTTTTGCAGGCTCTGGTGAAGAAGTAGTTACTGTTTGTAAGTGCCTACAACTATGGCTGTTGCGGCCTCTTTTGTGCATAATATTAGTCCTCACCCAATGTTGGGTTGTATTCTGGAAATTATTGTCATTCAAAATCTTATAATGGTGACAAAGGCCTTGCTTCTCATGTTTGTATTGGTAAGAAATTTAGTACCTTAGGCTTATTGTATGAAATAAATTTACACATCCATAGCAAAAACCTCAGACTTGCACTTTGTATTGGGTTTTTGTAGGTTGTATTACCACCAAGGAGCTTGCCACAACAATTCATTCCTTGGGATATGTTGATGTGTTTTTCTGGCACATGCAAACTTAGAATAAAATAATAAGTATTCTATCCTCTCTTGAACAAAGTCTCTCAAAGGCTAAACTATGTGATCCAGTGAGATAACTCCAAGGTTCCTGATTTGTGTTTTGCCATGGATAGACTCAGTAGTTGATGTGATTTGCTAGTAATCACAAAGGGACTTACACTCATTATTCAACGGTAGGAAAATACCATTTACAATCGCACAGGTAATAACAATTGCTTCAAGGCTACATGCTATGGTAACTTATGCTATGACAATTCAACTCTTGATCCTACTTCTAACAATGTTTTTCAAAAAAAGTACAAAAGATGTGGGTTTAGAGAGAATATCTAATCTAGGTGCAAGCTATCATCATCAATTCATAGAAATCTCAACCACGCTTTGTTTCGCCATGAGACAACAACTCCACAAAGGTGATGCAATCTTCTAAGGATAAGCTAAAGATTTTCAAATTGTTCTATGGGCAATCGAAGTGAAGCTTATAATATGTTCAGACTAACCTTACACTACAACTTGCTAGTGACAAATCATAAAAGGTATGAACATAAAGAGATTTCACCAAGAAATTGAAAGATAATGACTTCCACAAACTAAAACTAACAAACTTCAAAGAAATAAACTAAGTTAAAACATCAAATGCGAGTGAGTACTTAGCAACCATGCAACTTGCAAAGAGAACACAATATCACCATGAATGGCTCAACAATGAACTTGTATTAATCTTAGCAAAGTCTTAGCAACATCTCTAATTAGCTCAAAACTCCTAGTGATGAGTCGTTAGGATAAAGGTTTAAGTCCTTGATGAACATGGTATTTGAGGTCTATATAACATTGGCCGCTACACAGGAAGCAGGGTCAAGATGTTGGTATTTCCATCTGTTCCGCATAAATCCATTAGTTTTCGTCATTCACCTATTACATATGTATTTACTCCACCTCTGTTACTGTGCAAACTCCAAAAGCATATGCCCGCACATACCGTCCGCCATCCATCTTACCTCCACCTTTTCTCAACTCATATACCCATATTCCCTTATCCATTTACCCATTTCATAATCATGGTCAATGAATGTAAGTGTCGTATAAATGAGAAGCTTGCAATCCTTCCACCCATCCCATAGTTTCAAGAAAAGAAAATTTGGATGCCTTTACTCATGAAATACAAAAAAAAAAATCCTAAAAATTCTACATATTTTTATGCCTTAGAGCACAAATGTTAGAAATCCAAGCAAAGTATATTCAAAAGGTTATTTCACTCCATATTTCCAAATAAAAAGGCAAAATTCTGGGTACTTAAATCTAAGAAGTCAAATCCAAAGAGGCTTCTGCATCCAAAGAAATCCATCTCCATTCATCCCATTCCATTTCCATTCCATCCATAGTTCTACGTTACTTCATCCCACAAAATAAAATCAAAAAGAAAATTCTAAGTTTGTGTGGGTCATGAAGTTACTACTACGTACGTTCACTAGTCATCGCTCATTCCATTCCATTTAAAGTTCTAAGTTACTTCATCCCACGAACCAAAATCAAAAAGGAAATTCTAAGTTCGTGACGGTCATGAAGATATCATGACTAGTTATCATCCATTCCCGTTCCCCATTATACTTCCCTTCCCTTTGCAAGCTTCGAAGTTTAGCTCGGTACGTACAGACATTGATTGTGATTTTATTCCATTCCGTTCATCCCAATGCATACCATCCATTTCCAATCCATTTCCTGCTATCTTGCATATTCTACCATTAATTGGTCTTGGATATGCCCATCTATCTGGTTTTGCATAATCCACTGTTTTTGTCCACTTTTCGTCCATTCATATAATAGTTTGTCGTTCCTTTCCAACATCGGTCAACATAATGAATTGACATGGTTTCTGTATGGACTATCATTTTTCATGGAATTATACACTTGAGTCCCTTCCGTTCATATCCTTCATCCCATGGTATTAAAAAAAATGAAAAAATTATTGAAAAAAAAAATAGAAAAGAGAAATCCTTTCATCCACAGGTGAAAACAACCTTTGGTGGCACCTTGGATAAGTACCATGATGAAAACCTAGAAAACATGCATCATGCGTAGAGACACACTGTTTCATTCCACCTATCCATTCTATCATTTCCATTGTCATTATCTATTCCATTCCATTTCATACCATCACTATCTATTACGCCCGTATATACACACTCCCTCCATGGACTTGCCTAGCTTAAGACAAGGGAACTCGGATGATCTTAGCTTCTAACGGATGGAAATGAACACAATTTCACACACTTGGGTCTTTGAATTATGAATGGTCGTTCTAAGCTTTTGATTCCAATTTCTGGATCATGTATTCATGTTTGTTTAACCTAACATGTGGGTGTACACAGAAGGTTTCAATTCGGTGATTCCTGTTTATCATTGGAATACTTGGGAGAATCAATGTTTGTCAAACACTGCACACACTGTGGTAATCAAAGGATGAAGTGTCTTAACCCAATTCATCATTCTTTTCCCTTTCGAGTATATGTCCCAGCTAAGTGATGGAATTAGGGCTAATTATCTAAAGTTTCTAAGTTTGGATTGAGTCTTTTTCTTTCAAATGTTCAGAAACATTTATTCGGATTGGCGTTGGATGTTGTGACGTAATCACACATCGCCCCGTTGCAAATGGGGACCCCCTCTTTTTTCTCCTTTATGTCATTGGTTTGCTTTAGGGTTTAGGTTTTCTTTGAGCTTGTACGGTTTTGGTAGTGTTGTTTTGCCTAAGTCTCAATACATTTTGGCTAAGGAGTCCGTATCTTTCATTTTGATGCATGTCCTGAAGCCTTGAAATTGACTAAGTCTAGAATCCTGATGTTCTGAGATCCTAAAAATTGACTAAATTTGAAATCTGGCGGATCCTCAAAAATCTAGAATCTGCATGTTAAATCCTATGGATCCAGGACCTATCTCAAACATCTTGGAAGTATATTTCAAAACTATTTAAAGTATATGCTCATATACTTAAATATATTTTTTAAATATACTTCCACCCAGGGATCTTCACCTTCAAAATCGGGTAAAAAAATTGAAGTCTTGGACCTTGGGCGGAAATTTCCCATGAACATGCAATATGCACCCAGGATGAGCGAAAATTCCTTAGTCATGCACAATTTGTGCCTAAGGTGAAAGTGTGCAAAATTTGAGGATGATGCGAAAATGTGCAAAATGTTCTACTTCATGCAATATCTGCCTTATAATTTGTGAAAATTTGGTTAAGTACAGTGGATCTCAAAATGAAGGAAAATGCTCTGGAGCCAAGAAAATCTGCCCTCCCAAGATGGAAAATGCTCTGCCTCAAGGAATTTTCACCCTAGCTCTACAGTGAGTTTGGAATGAGCAAAATGCTCTGCCTCATGCAAAATGCGCCCAAGATTTGTATTGGGCAAACTTGTCAAATGTGATCAAAGCTTCCCTTGGGAGTTACAAAGAATGTTTAAGACTATGATCAAAGTGTAATGTTCAAGAGCGCAAAATGCTCTGGAGAAAGAAAAATCCGCCCTCTCTAGTTGCCAATTGTTCTCAATAATGTTCACCAAAAGTTCATGATGAAGTATTGTTCATCCAAGTTGCCTTGAAGGTTGTGGAAGGAAAGTTTAAAGATTGAAGAAATGCAGGAGTGATCTCAAAAGGAGCGCATAATGCTCTACCTTGTGCAAAATCTGCCATTTTTAAGGGGAGTTAGGAGAGTGTTTGAAGAAATAGTGGAATGTTCCTTACCTTGCATAGCTCACTTAGAGGAGTAGGAAGTGTGGAGTCCAAAGGTGATAAATTGACTAAGTCATGACAAAGTGCAAGGGTGCAAATTTCCCTTGAGCATGCATAATGCACCCTTGGAAACTTCTCTTTAGCATGTGAAATGCGCCTAAGGTAGATTGAGGATTGTTAAGTCACAATGATAGAAGGTCGTTTCACTTAGTTAAAATGACAAGAATACAATTGACAAGCATGAGAGATTGCTTGAGGAAGTGGGAGAATGAGGGTAAACCTTGAAATTGCCTAAGTATAAAATGAAGCCTCCCAAGTGCAAAATGTTCTACCTCTTGCATTTTGCGCCCTAGTCAACGATGATGAAATTTGCACAAGTATGAATAAGTTCAAGTTCAAACTTTGAGTTGAAATTTTTAGTGAGTGCCAAGGATTCAATCAAAGGTAGTTAAAATGCTCTTCAAGGGATGAGGGCACAAATTGTTCTAGACATTACAAAAGCCACCCTAGGTTCTTAAGATGAAAATGTCAAGCAATACCTTGAAATCCAATGATTGACTTGTGGTTCTAGAAAACATCAACAGCATGATTCAAGATGTAAGTCAAGATGTTCATCCAAGAGGGAATTGGGAGGAGATCAAGAAAAATTCTAAATCACAAATTTGCAAAAGGGGAAAATGCTTTGCACCAAGCATTTTGCACCCTAGGAAGGACACATATTCCATGGACCAGAACAATTTCCACTTTTTGAAAGTTTTCATGAAAAATCATTTTGCATTATTGAATAAGTTGGCTTAAATTGAAAATTGTTTGATGAATATATGGAAATTGTTTTATTTGTCCCACATTGGCGAGGAGAATGAATTTTATCTATTTTTCTCTTTATATCATGTATCATGTTGATGTATTGGCTTGAGATGTTTTTCTTGTAGGTTGGCGATGAATGTTGAAGGAAAGCGAGATCAAGTGAAAGAGTGAAGTATGCGAAGCAAGGAAGTTGTCCAGAGGAGCATTTAGAGGATCATGAGGCCATCAAGCTCATTCATCATTCATCCGAAGAAGGTTGTCATCATCCAACTTCCAGAGGGAAAATTTACCAAAGAGCATCACTTCATCATGCATGAGAAGGAGTCACCATCTAGAAATCAATTCCATGTATAAATTCCAAAGATCATGCAATCTACTCCAAGAAATCATGAACAAGGACATCTCCTACTTCCGTCAACAAGCTTGAATTAAGGAATCCTACAAGAACAACATTACATGAGATGAGAAATGAGTAAGTTTATCAAGAAATCCATGAATTACATTCAAACTACAAAAATGTCAAGACAACAACAAGAAGAAATCCAAAATCCCAAATTTGCAAGTTCGAAAGATGCAAAGTTCCAAAGGTGAAAATTGAAGTTCAAAGACTATTCCGTGAAAGATGATACAATTTGGGAAGTTGTTCCAAGCAATGTGAACGGGGAGAAAATCAAACTGGTTTGCCTAATGCTGAGGTGGCATGTACACATCATCAGGACAATCACATTTTGACATGTGACTTATCACATTGGGTAACGTGCCTTTGTTCCCTCTTTCATGTCTAAAAATAGTAAATTGTTATAACAAACTACGTTGTTGTCTCAATCTGGGCCATTGATTTGCAAATCAATCTTGTCCATTCTTGTAATTCTTGAGCTCTATATAAAGCTCATTCTTCTCATTTGTAAAAGAGAGATTATATATTAGAATTAGAGTTCTGTAGGAGTAGAATAGAGGAAATTCTTCAAAATCGTTGAAGAGACATGCAAAATTGTTTTAAAGTACTTCCTAAATCAATACAAGCTCATTGTTGCCTTGCATGGTGATTTGTGTGATTGTGGGATGTTGGCATAGTTTCAAATTCTCACAGATGTTTGAGAAAAGTTAACCTGAACCTAAACTTATTACAATAGTTCGATTGTTGATGTTTGTTCGATTTGTGCCAGCTGTGGGTACTCGAATGAGTGTTTGCAACATGAAAATCCCTAGTTATCCTTAGGAGATTGCACTTGTTCTACATAGTTGTTGAATTCATCATGGTGAAGTGGAGCTTGTTATAAAGAATTTATCTATCTTGGCATCATTCATTGTCTCATTGTACTTAGAAGTAGAGTAGATTCTCACTAAACCCTTAATCCTTTTGTAATTTCTTTGTAATCCTATTTAAGAAGTTCCATTTCATAAGGAAGAAGTAACATATCGAGTGGAGTAAGGAGCATATTTAGTGTAAGTCCCTTTGTGATTACCGGCAAATCACATCAACTACTAAGTCTATCCATAGCTAAACACAAATAAGGAACCTTGGAGTTGTCTCGATTGATCACATTGTTTAGCTTTTGAGAGACTTTGTTCAAGAGAGGATAGAATACTTTGTATTTTATTCTGAGTTTGCATGTACAAGAAAAACACATCAACATAATTAGTGCTAGAAGAAGGGCAAGAACAATGAATTTCTCCATTTGTTCCAAGCATACAAAGGATATTCTGGTGTTTTATCATTCATTGCTCAATAAAATTCAGCAAGGAGGATGCCAGAACTAAGAATCTCATACATCTCAACTCAGGATAAAAAGGGCATGAACAAGGAATTACATTACTTCTTTCATTCCAAGCACGCGAACAAACTCCAAATTATGAATGTGGAACCGAGCTTTCAAGGAAGAATTTGAGATTTCAAGATCTCTCTTATGTAGAAAATCCAAAAAAAGTAGAAAAATAAAAACTACAGAAAAAAGCAAAAAACTAAAAAAAATACCAAAATAAGGATGAATTTCTCAGGACACGTGAAGTGATTTCAATGTTGTGGACAAAAATATGATCCTCAAGTGGACACAATTCATCTTTAACGGAGTTTGAATGCACAACTTCATCAAAGGAATGCCGACTTGACTAACTTTGCATCACGGGATGGATTGCAAATTCATGGTACAAATGATCACAAGGGGCTATATTGTTTAATATTTTAGTCAAGGATTGAATTAAATTTGCAAGGAAGAATTTCTTTTTTGCAAGTTTATGAGCCAGTTATGAGTACAATGGTGGAACCTGAGGTGTCAAGTGAAAGTGAAGCCTTCGTAAGATTTAAAGAGATCATCAAAGAGAGACTATGTATTGAGAAAGGCTTGAGCGTAAAGTATCACCTACTTCCATGCGAATTGTTTAGAATTCATAATGTCAATCATTCAGAATTCACATGTTTAACAATCTGGGAGGCTATTCATCAAGCCAAGGCGCAATTGAAGTTTGAGGAATCATCTAGAGAAGAAGGAACTTCTATTCCATCTACTAGTGAAGATAGCACAAGTGTATTTGACAATCAATGCACAAGTGAGTTAGAAGATGAGTTCATAGGCCTTGTTCAAAAGATGGAAGGACATATTGAAGAAATTCAAATGGAGATAAAGAATATTCAAGTGAATACAAGCAAAGATCAAGGTATGGATTCAACACATAGAGAAGAAAGTGATTCAAGTTCATTTCAATACGAAGAAGAATTCCTTGCCACTCATGCTTTCATATTACTAGAGGAAATTATTGAGAATGAATTACAAGAGATTGTAAGCATCCTTGAAAAGGGAAGTGGTCAAAAGGATATGTTACACACCATCATCCACAAGCCTGACAGTGAACAACAATTCAGAGGGGCGCTAGACGCTTCCATCCAAGAAATACAAAAAGAATTCCAGCTGAAGTTGTCTCAACAAGATAAAATTGAGGAAATGGAGGTCAAGGACACGAAGCAATTCAAGTTAGTGCTAGACCCTTTGTTGAAGATCCACCACTAGCTAACAAGTGAAATGTTCCATGTTCTCGAATTTTAATTATTTTCACCTTTCCATCTTGATATGCCCACTATTGGCTATAAGGTTGATTTGCATATTGCGAACGCGAGTGGGATGATTCATCACCAACTTCGACCTCCCGACGTGTGCATGAAAGATGAGCACTATCCATTTGAAGGCGAAAAACACCAGGTTGTATCTTTCCCTACTATTAATTGGAAAGATTTTGAATTTGATGATTACGAATTTCTTGATAATGAATTTGACTATGGAAATTTTGGAAAGACAACTTGTATATGGATTAATCATGGTGCCAATGATTTGCCTCAGCTGTTGATTTTGTGCAAAATTTCTTCTAAGTTCGAGGATTGTGTTGTGAGAGAATATATTTCCGAGTTTAAGGATAAATTTGCCAAAATCCAAACTGTCAGTTGCACATTGTTACTCTTGTTCATTCTGAGAAATCATGCTAGGTCATGTATATACTTAGGTCTTTTGAGTAGTGTCTGCTCTTTGTACATAGCTTTCTTAGAGTAGGTTTTCCTTTATGTTTCTTTAGAGTAGTTTTGCCATGTTTAGTTGTCTTAAGTTCTATTGGCTTTAGTAGTTAGTTGCTTTCCAAGGTTTCCAAGCTATGAAAAGGCGATAAAATTTCAAGAAACATAATCTAGTTTAAGGATAAATTTTCCAAAATCCAAACTGTCAGTTGCACATTCTTACTCTTGTTCATTCTGAGAAATCATGCTAGGTCATGTATATACTTAGGTCTTTTGAGTAGTGTCTGCTCTTTGTACATAGCTTTCTTAGAGTAGGTTTTCCTTTATGTTGCTTTAGAGTAGTTTTGCCATGTTTAGTTGTCTTAAGTTCTATTGGCTTTAGTAGTTAGTTGCTTTCCAAGGTTCCCAAGCTATGAAAAGGCGATAAAATTTCAAGAAACATAATCTAGTTTATGTTTAAGTTCATTTCTTGGAGAAATATTCATGAAATTTTCTAGAAGCTAATGATGATTTTCTCTAACTCTTTTATGAGGTTAGGATCTGTACTTGACTCAGAAAGGAATTATGAATTGTGTCTTGACACTGATATCTTGCGATTACACATATTTTTCTATTGAATTATTGATATCTTTCAGTCTTCATTTGAGAAACTTGAGTCATGAATTAGAAGTTTATTGTTGACTCTATGGTTAGAGTTCAACAGTGTGACTGTTTGCTCCAGGAAGAAGAATCCATTATTTAGCATGACTTGAAGTATTTAAAGGCCTCATAATTTTACACATCTTAATGGTCCTAAGGTTTCTAAGTGAGTCTCGGTGAGCTTGAATTAAGTGAGATGGTTCATGGTTTCACTCCATTCCATTGTATGCATTTCTCCATACCTCCATCTACTCATTCCATTCGCTCTGCCATGCCACTTCATGTATGCAATAAAAGCCTCCATCCATTTCACTGGTTCCATAAAATAATGAACTCAAGTCTAATGTCCGAATCCTCCATATAGTCCTATTTTTCACCTCAAAACTCCCAATGATGAGTCATTAGGATAAAGGTTTGAGTCCTTCATGAACATGGTATTTGAGGTCTGTATAACCTTGGCCACTACACAAGAAGCAGGGTCAAGATGTTGGTATTTCCATCTATTCCGCATAAATCCATTATTTTTCGTCATTCACCTATTACATATGTATTTACTCCACCTCTGTTACTGTGCAAACTCCAAAAGCATATGCCCGCACATACCGTCGGCCATCCATCTTACCTCTGCCTTTTCTCAACTCATATACCCATATTCCCTTATCCATTTACCCATTTTGTAATCATGGTCAATGAATGTAAGTGTCGTATAAATGAGAAGCTTGCAATCCTTCCACCCATCCCATAGTTTCAAGAAATGAAAATTTGGATGCCTTTACTCATGAAATACAAAAAAAATCTTGAAAATCCTACAAATCTTTATGCCTAAGAGAACAAATGTCAGAAATCCAAGAAAAGTATATTCAAAAGGTTATTTCACTCCATATTTCCAAATAAAAGGCAAAATTTTGGGTACTTAAATCTAAGAAGTCAAATCCAAAGAGGCTTCTGCATCCGAAGAAATCCATCTCCATTCATCCCATTCCATTTCCATTCCATCCATAGTTCTACGTTACTTCATCCCATGAAATAAAATCAAAAAGAAAATTCTAAGTTCAAGTGGGTCATGAAGTTACTGCTTCATACATTCACTAGTCATCACTCATTCCATTCCATTTAAAGTTCTAAGTTACTTCATCCCACGAACCAAAATCAAAAAGGAAATTCTAAGTTTGTGAAGGTCATGAAGATATCATGACTAGTAATCATCCATTCCCATTCCCTATTATACTTCCCTTCCCTTTGCAAGCTTCGAAGTTTAGCTCGGTACGTACAGACATTGATTGTGATTTTATTCCATTCCGTTCATCCCAATGCATACCATCCATTTCCAATCCATTTCCTGCTATCCTGCATATTCTACCATTACTTGGTCTTGGATATGGACATCTATCTAGTTCTGCATAATCCACATCATAATCCACTGTTTTTGTCCACTTTTCGTCCATTAATATAATAGTTTGTCATTCCTTTCCAACATCGGTGAACATAATGACTTGACATGGTTTTTGTATGGACTATCATTTTTCATGGAATTAGACACTTGAGTCCCTTCCGTTCATATCCTTCATCCCATGGTATAAAAAAATGAAAAAATTATTGAAAAAAAAAATATTAAAGAGAAATCCTTTCATCCATAGGTGAAAACCACCTTTGGTGGTGCCTTGAATAAGTACCATGATGAAAACCTAGCAAACAGGTGTCATGCGTAGAGACACACTGTCTCATTCCACCTATCCATTATGTCATTTCCATTGTCATTATTTGTTCCATTCCATTTCATACCATCACTATCTGTTACGCCTGTATATACACACTCCCTCCATGGACTTGCCTAGCTTAAGACAAGGGAACTCAGATGATCTCAACTTCTAAGGGACGGAAATGGACGCAATTGCACACACTTGGGTCTTTGAATTATGAATGGTCGTTCTAAGCTTTTGATTCCAATTTCTGGATCATGTATTCATGTTTGTTTAACCTAACATTTGGATGTACATAGAAGGTTTCAATTCGGTGATTCCTGTTTATCATTGGAATACTTGGGAGAATCAATGTTTGTCCAACACTGCACACACGGTGGTAAGCAAAGGATGAAGTGTCTTAACCCAATTCATCATTCTTTTCCCTTTCGAGTATATGCCCCAGCTAAGTGATAGAATTAGGGCTAATTATCTAAAGTTTCTAAGTTTGGATTGAATCATTTTTCTTTGAAATGTTCAGGAACATTTATTCAGATTGGCACTGGGTGTTGTGACATAATCACACATCGCCCCATTGCAAATGGGGACCCCCTCTTTTTTTTGCTTTTTGTCATTGCTTTGCTTTAGGGTTTAGGTTTTCTTTGAGCTTGTAGGGTTTTGGTAGTGTTGTTTTGCCTAAGTCTCGATACATTCTAGCTAAGGAGTCCATATCTTTTCATTTTGATGCATGTCCTGAAGCCCTAAAATTGACTAATTCTGGAATCCTGATGTTCTGAGATCCTAAAAATTGAGTAAGTCTAAAATCTGGTGGATCCTCAAAAATCTAGAATCTGCATGTTAAATCCTATGGATCTAGGACCTATCTCAAACATCTTGGAAGTATATTTCAAAAACATTTAAAGTATATGCACATATACTTAAATATATTTTTTAAATATACTTCCACCCAGGGATCTTCACCTTCAAAATTGGGTAAAAAAATTGAAGTCTTGGACCTTCGGCAGAAATTCCTTACTTATGAACAATTTGTGCCCAAGGTGAAAGTGTGGAAAATTTGAGGATGATGCAAAAATGTGTAAAATGTTCTACTTCATGCAATATCCGCCTTAGAATTTGTGAAAATCTGGTTAAGTACAGTGGATCTCAAAATGAAGGAAAATGCTCTGGAGCCAGGAAAATTTGCCCTCCCAAGATGGAAAATGCTTTGCCTCAAGGAATTTCTGCCCAATCTCTAGAGTGAGTTTGGAATGAGGAAAATGCTCTGCCTCATGCAAAATGCGCCCAGGATTTGTATTGGGCAAACTTGTTAAATGTGATCAAAGCTTCCCTTAGGAGTTACAAGGAATGTTTAAGACTATGATCAAAGTGTAATGTTCAAGAGTGCAAAATGCTCTGGAGCAAGGAAAATTTGCCCTCTCTAGTTGCCAATTTTTCTCAACAATGTTTGCCAAAAGTTCATGATGAAGTATTGTTCATCCAAGTTGTCTTGAAGGTTGTGGAAGGAAAGTTTAAAGATTGAAGAAATGCAAGGTTGGAGTGATCTCAAAAGGAGCGCATAATGCTCTACCTCGTACAAAATCTGCCATTTTTAAGGGGAGTTAGGAGAGTGTTTGAAGAAAAAGTGGAATGTTCCTTACCTTGCATAGTTCGCTCAGAGGAGTAGGAAGTGTGGAGTCCAAAGGTGAGAAATTGACTAAGTCATGACAAAGTGCAAGGGCACAAATTTCCCTTTAGCATGCATAATGCGCCCTTGGAAACTTCTCTTTGGCATGTGAAATGCACCTAAGGTAGATTGAGGATTGTGAAGTCACAATGATAGGTCATTTCCCTTAGTTAAAATGACAAGAATACAATTGACAAGCATGAGAGATTTCTTGAGGAAGTGGGAGAATGAGGGTAAACCTTGAAATTGCCTAAGTATAAAATGAAGCCTCCCAAGCGAAAAAAGTTCTACCTCTTGCATTTTGCACCCTAGTCAACGATGATGAAATTTGCACAAGTATGAATAAGTTCAAGTTCAAACTTTGAGTTGAAATTTTTAGTGAGTGCCAAGGATTCAATCAAAGGCAATTAAAATGCTCTTCAAGGGATGAGGGCGCAAATTGTTCTAGACATTACAAAAGCCACCCTAGGTTCTCAAAATGAAAATGTCAAGCAATACCTTGAAATCCAATGATTGATTTGTGGTTCTAGAAAACATAAAGAGCATGATTGAAGATGTAAGTCAAGATGTTCTTCCAAGAGGAAATTGGGAGGAGATCAAGAAAAATTCTAAATCCCAAATTTGCAAAAGGGGAAAATGCTTTGCACCAAGCATTTTGGGCCCTAGGAAGGATGCATATTCCATGGACTAGAACAATTTCCACTTTTTGAAATTTTTCATGAAAAATCACTTTGCATTATTGAATAAGTTGGCTTAAATTGAAAATTATTTTATTTGTCCCACATTGGCGAGGAGAATGAATTTTCTCTATTTTTCTCTTTATATCATGTATCATGTTGATGTATTGGCTTGATGTGTTTTGCTTGTAGGTTGGCAATGAATGTCAAAGGAAAGCGAGATCAAGTGAAAGAGTGAAGTATGCGAAGAAAGGAAGTCATCCACAGGAGCATTCAAATGATCATGAGGCCATCAAGCTCATTCATCCTGCATCTGAAGAAGGTCGTCATCATCCAACTTCCAGAGGGAAATTTTACTGAAGAGCATCACTTCATCATGCATGAGAAGGAGTCATCATCCAGAAGTCAATTCCATGTACAAATTCTAGAGATCATGCAATCTACTCCAAGAAATCATGAACAAGGACATCTCCTACTTTTGTTAACAAGCCTGAATTAAGGAATGTTGCAAGAACAACATTACATGAGATGAGAAATGAGCAAGTTTATCAATAAATCCATGAATTACATTCAAACTACAAAAATGTCAAGACAACAACAAGAAGAAATGCAAAATCCCAAATTTGCAAGTTCGAAAGATGCAAAGTTCTAGAGGTGAAAATTAAAGTTCAAAGACTATTCCGTGAAAGATGATACAATTTGGGAAGTTGTTCCAAGCAATTTGAACGGGGAGAAAATCAAACTAGTTCACCCAATAATGAGGTGCCATGTACACATCATCAGGCCAATCACATTTTGACATGTTACTTATCACATTGGGAAACATGCCTTTGTTCCCTCTTTCATGTCTAAAAATAGCAAATTGTTTTAACAAACCGCCTTGTCTCAATCTGGGCCATTGATTTGCAAATCAATCTTGGCCATTCTTGTAATTCTTGAGCTCTATATAAAGCTCATTCTTCTCATTTGTAAAAGGGAGATTAGATATTAGAATTAGAGTTCTGTAGGAATAGAATAGAGGAAATTCTTCAAAATCGTTGAAGAGACATGTGAAATTGTTGTAAAGTACTTCCTAAATCAATACAAGCTCATTGTTGCCTTGCATGGTGATTTGTGTGATTGTGGGATGTTAGCATGGTTTTAAATTCTCGCAGATGATTGAGAAATGTTTCCAAGTAGAGTAGAATAATATTAGAAAGTTCATTGATATGATGGATTTGTGTTGAGATATTTGATGAGTTCCAAGGCTCATACTTTTGATGGTTTGTCGTTGGCAAATCATTGTACAAAGTTAGCCTGAACCTCAACTTATTGCAATAGTTCAGTTGTTGATGTTCGTTTGAGTTGTGCCAGTTGTGGGTACTCGAATGATTGTTTGCAACATGAAAATCCCTAGTTATCCTTAGGAGATTGCACTTGTTCTACGTAGTTGTTGAATTCATCATGGCAAAGTGGAGCTTGTTATAAGGAATTTGTCTATCTTGGCATCATTCATTGTCTCATTGTACTTAGAAGTAGAGTAGATTCTCACTAAACCCTTAATCCTTTTGCAATTTCTTTGTAATCTTGTTTAAGAAGTTCCATTTCATAAGGAAGAAGTAACATATCGAGTGGAGTAAGGAGCATATTCAACATAAGTCCCTTTGTGATTACTAGCAAATCACATCAACTACTGAGTCTATCCATAGCAAAACACAAATAAGGAACCTTGGAGTTGTCTCGATTGATCACATTGTTTAGCATTCGAGAGAGTTTGTTCAAGAGAGGATAGAATACTTTGTATTTTATTCTGAGTTTGCATGTGCAAGAAAAACACATTAACAGAATTGGTGATAGAAGGAGGGCAAGAACAACAAATTGCTCCATTTGTTCCAAGCATACAAAGGATATTCTTGTGTTTTATCATTCATTGCTCGACAGAATTCAGCAATGAGGAGGCCAGAACTAAGAATCTCATACATCTCAACTCAGGATAAAAAGGGCATGAACAAGGAATTACATTACTTCTTTCATTTCAAGCACGCAAAGGAACTCTGAATTGTGAATGTGGAACTGTGCTTTCAAGGAAGAATTCAAGATTTCAAGATCTCTCTTATGTAGAAAATCCAAAAAAAGTAGAAAAATAAAAACTACAAAAAAAAGAAAAAAAATTTAAAAAAATTACCAAAATAAGGATGGATTTCTCAGTATGCATGAAGTGAATTCAAGGTTGTGGACATCAATATGATCCTCAAGTGGACATAATTCAGCTTTGGTAGAGTTTGAATGCACAACTTCATCAAAGGAATGCTGACTTGATCGACTTTGCATCATGAGATGGATGCCGAATTCATGGTACAAATGATCACAAGGAGCTATATTGTTTAACATTTTTGTCAAGGATGGAATTAACTTTGCAAGGAAGAATTTCTTTTTTGCAAGTTTATGAGCCAGTTATGAGTACAATGGTGGAACTTGAGGTGTCAAGTGAAAGTGAAGCCTTCGTAAGTGTAGACACCTAAAATTGACTTGCTTCACAAAACCAATTTCTCATATCTCTACACCAACAATTATCCCTCCTATTAATTAAATAAATTCATTAATTTATCCCTAATCATCTACCCTTAGCCATTTATCCATCCGTTGTGATCAATTAATTCACTTAATTTATCACTTTACCTTATAACACTATCTTCATTGATTAAATAAATATAACCAATATTTATTTAGTTAATTTCCCCATTTCCCTAATCCACATTAATTAGATAAATCATGCTTATCTAATTAATCTACCCTACTAATCAACCTAAACCTAGCCTAGTTGATTAAATAGCAATTATTTAATTAGCTACCCTAGCCTACCTACCCTAGCCTACCTACCCCTAGACCTAAATTAATTAAGTTAAACACTTAATTAACCTTGCTTAGCCCATCCTCCCACACACCTTTGAATAAAAATCATTTTTTTATTCAAAGGGTCAAAATCTTCATTGCACATCATTTATCACCCTCTTACACATGTAAGTGTACATGTGTCCTTCAACCTTCACATCTCCACATAAAAGTGAATTTTTAATTCACACTCCCCCATGAGTTGAATTTTTAATTCACTTGTCATATCCACTCTCCCAAAAATAAATTTTTAATTCATTTTTATCCTCCACACCCTTCCCCATATGAATTTAAAATTCACAAATAATGAGAGCCCTCCAAAACCATTGACCAAATCTCAACCCTTGATCTCTCTCATCCACTCCTATTGTGACACTTGTCACAAGGCTATGAATCTAATCCTAACCCTAACTCTCAAACATTTCTAGCCCTTGATCTCATCTTTTAATCCTCACCTTCCATCCATTTTCCAAAAATCTATAAATGAGACCCTTCTCTAAGACATTCAGAACAACTTATGCTTGCATCCTTATCATGCCCAAATTTCTCTCAAATCTCTTCATCATACCATCATAATGCTAAAATCATTCCTCATCCCCATCTCAATCTCCATCTAAATCCAAATCTCTCATCCTATTGTGTTGAATCTCAAAGAGAAATCCACATTTATCTACTTGGGTAAATCTAAGGAGTTTGGGTGCAACTCCTTCCACCCTATCTTGGATTTGTGGGTCACATGTGAAGGTATATCATTTGTTTTTGTACTTGATTTATATTTTTGGATTTCATTTTGACTTCATAGATCACATTGGCATGCCTGGTGGGACCCACAAGGTCCCTATCTAACATATTTTGTGAGTTTTCCATGTGTTTCTAGACATTTTGTAGGTATCGGCGCTATTTCTCTACACAATGGCGCCATTTCTGCTAGAATTGGCTCTATCTATGGCTGTATTGGCGCTATCTTCGTACGACAAAACCACTAACATTTTGGCTTGAATCTTTTGTGTTTTTCTCGCTTTCTATCATTTTTAGAATCTATAACTCTCAATTTTTTCAAGAAATACACAGAGACAAGGGGAAACTATGGTGAAATTTTCCTAAAATCTATCCAATATCTTGTTTTCTAATCCTTGCTTATTTGGTTGTTTAAAACATCATTTGAGGCATTGTTTACAGTGTTTTCATGATTAGGGACTGAAAACAACCACTAACCCCTTTGGTCAATCTTTTCTGTAACTAAAATATATCCTTTTGAGACCTTTGACCCTCATTGTCTCGTATTGGCGCTAACCGGGCCCAGATCAGCGCCTTTTTTCTGTAACAATCAAGCAAACTACATCTTCAGCCACAGCGGCGCTATTTCTTGTTATTGTGGTGCTATTTTGTATATTAGCACTATTTTGTATATTGGCGCTATCCTGTATATTAGCGCCATCCTTTATATTGGTGCTATCTACTCTCGTATTGGTGCCATTTACTATTTTGGCGCTATTTTTGTCATTAGTGCCATTTTATCTCTGTTTTGGCACCTTTTAATGACAGTGTTTTCAGGATCTATGCAGGAATCTAACTCATCTTTGTAGGTATCAAAACGCTAGTCAAAGTTCAAAATCAAAACTACTGACAGTTTGCAGTGTTTTTCTAATCCAAACACATCTCTTTTGGTGCATTAAAATGAACCTCGTGTGCTTATCTTAAAGAACATTTATCTTTGGTGCACCTAAAATGAATCTTTCCTCCAAACAATCTACAATCAAACATTTCATTTTGGTGCACCTACAAAGAATCCTTGTGTGCCTTAGTGTAGAAAATATTTGATTTTGGTGCTCTAAAATTAATCATTGCTTGCAACAAACAACTTTAGGCACATTTCAATTTGGGTTTAAAAAGAACATTAGAGAAGTGTTTGCCATGTTTGGTGCACTTGCATGTTTGTGTTATCCCGTAGGGTAGAATCAAAGTATCCTCTCCCCTTGTCTTCAAAAGGATCTTGGGTGAAGAGAAATTGTTATATCCTCTTTTTTCTAGGAAGTGGGCTTGCCCTTGAGACACATCCGTTCGGAGAACTCATTGGTGACCCCAAGCGGTACTTTCATCTGGTCCACTATATGTAAATTGAGGATAAGGCGAAAGCCAAGTCTAATCGGTATGAGCGCTTACCATTCGGTGCTAGCTTGAAAGGGAGTAGTACCTTGTGTATATGAAACCCCTAGTAGAGCTAGTCAAAACCTTAAGTGGTTTATCGGATGCTCATAAGGTGCCGATCCCCCGGATGTACCCCCACTACAAACTATTGTTCTAGAAACCAAAATCCCTCTACTTGTTCAACAAGTATTGTCCTTGCTTCACCTTAGGTTGTGCATGGTTGATAAATATTTCACAAACAAAACCTTTGGCCATTGTGTTTTCTTTCTTGATTATTTATCTACTTGCCAAGAAAAATCAAATTCATCCATCAATCCAACCATTCGCATCCTTTAGCGCCATTCCTCTCTGTTTTAGCGCCATTTCCATCTGTTTTAGTGCCTTCTTCATCCATGTCCAAAAATCAAATTTTCCCATAAAAAACATCAATTTTATAAGCCCATTTTTCAAAAAAAATCCAGTCGGGGGCTATGCCCCCGAACCCCTATCAACGGGGGGTCACGTCCGGCCCCTCGCACCCCCCCTCACATCGAGTCGGGTTTTCCTCCCAATACTGCTAAACCATCCCCCCATTTATCAAACCCCATAAGTTGAGCTTATCCAATCCCTTTATTTGATCTTGATCAAATTCTAATCCACTTCCTCTCTAGTCATAATCTATCTTCATCATCCTAATCATTCTTATCCACTTCATCTTATCCAATCACCCATTTATCCTAATCATCCTAACCACCTATCTTATCCACATCATCATTCAATCAACCTATCACTCCCATCCGAAATCATTAAATTCAATCTTATCCTAATCATCCTCACCATCCTTAATCCCATTCATCACCATCATTTTAAATCCCATTTCCCTCATCCACTCTCATCCAAATCACATCCAAAACCCAAATAACATCAACCCATAATCTTCCAAACCATAGTCCAAATCCTCCCCAAATCAACACCGACCCTAATCATTATCCAAGTCCCCCAACATCATTATCAAACCCCAAATCCAAATCAACCCAAACAAAAAATCAAGACCTTAATTGATCATTCAACCCAATCAACCTAAATCAACTCTATTACTTAAGTGTCATTAGTCCACCTTAAGTATAGAGAATCATCCATCCTTTGAAGCAAATCAAATCATCCTAAGGTCTTGAATTTCGATCCCCAACATCACAATCGTCCATTTCATCCCATACCTCTCCAACAACATGGATCCTTATGTAGCAATGCAACAATTACAAATACTTAGAAAATTTTATGAAAACATGGATCCTAATGCTAAGGAAAAATGCAAAAATGACATTATAGATATCCTCTTAGCACACCTCATCATTGGAGAATCCCAAGTCCCTACCCAACCTCCATCATATCAACAAACATCTTACATATCCACACCATCAACCTCCTATCAACCTTCATCATATCAACCCTCATCATATCAACCTTCAACATCCTACATATCCACACCATCGACCTCATACCAACCTTCATCATATCAACAAACACCATACATTTCATCCCCATCCACATCACTTCAACCTTCATCATATCAACTTTTACCCTCATATCAATCTTCATCCCCTTACACATCCATGCCATCATACTTATCCAATCAATCAATACCTCCAACTTATCCATCCTCCAACCTTTGTCATGGTAACTTTGATCAAGGCAACATCAATCTAGCACACCTTTTCTCTGAAATCCAAACCTTATATCAACAACCATTACCCCATACAAATCCCCCATCCTCTAATCCCCATCCCATCAATCTTAATCCATCACCATATCCACCTTACAATCCCCATCCTCCAATCCTCCCATCACAATATCCCTCCAACTCTACCAACCTTAATTCATCACCTTATGTATCTCCCAATCCACCAACCCCTATAACCCATACACCATCTAATCCACCATCAAATCTTCCAAATCCTAAGACCATGATATCCAAAGAATCCTTGTGGGATTTCCTCCAAAGAACATCAAAAAATGAAAGCGAAGCTATAGAATCACCCAAATTCCCCATCCCTCCAACACCACCATCTAGTCCAACACCTATCCATGAACCTATCCACGAACCATCACTACCTAAACCCATTGCCCAACTATCCAATCCCAATCATAATCCTACACTATCTACAATTACTATCCATCCTTTATATTGTTCTTCAACCCATACACTCATGAAGGATGCCATCCATTGGCTATTAGCAAGGAATCAAACACCCTCATGCAATCTAACACCCACCATAATTCAAGCACCTATCACATACATCCAAGAACCTACCATCACCATCTAAGTCACTTCCACTTCTATCCAAACACATGATCCATCAAATCCAAAGCATGTTGAAACATCAACCCCCTATCTTAATCAAGATCTAATCATCCTATCTAATCCCATCCCGGATCCCCTCCCATCTATTGATCACCTTATTGATCCCACACCATCCTCTACCACCCCTTTACCATCCCTCATTAATCCTTTACCTCCATCTACCAATTTCATTTTGAATCCATCCCCTTATCCACTTGGAAAAAGTACCTTCATCCGTGGTGACCCCCTTGTAGGAGGTGTACAACTTCCATCCACCACCTATCCTTCTCCAACAAATAATGGACTCGCATCTTGTCTCCAAAGCACCAAACATCCCATTGCATGTCGCATGCTCCAACACATGAACTATTAAGGCAAAGGCTTAGGCCTTCACAAAAAAGGCATCTTGGAGCCCATCCACACCACATTCTATCCATCCTTGCATGGCCTTGGCTATACATCCCAAGGCAAACAAAATAAACATGTTGGTACCACCCACGCATCTCCCAAAATCCATTCATCCAAACATGGTGCATCACATCGCACCCCTAAATCATATGTCGCCATCCCTCCTCCATCGTCATATCATTTGCAAAAGCATGTGACCATCCATCTTCCTCCATTAAATTTACCTCCACTACTTCCAACTCCAAATATCCCTATCAAATCCACTTTACCTCCTATCCGACCAACGCCAAACACCCCTATCCACAAATCCTCTCATTCTCCTATCCTCCCAACTCCTAATAGCCCCATCCTCAAATCTCCTCATCCATTTATCCATAAATCCACTTTTAATCCCTCCACCCATAAACCCCCTAAAATTCCCAATCAAGACCAACAAAAGCACACATCTTTCAAACATGAAGCTTCCCCCAATTCAATGGGATTCAAAAGTAAAAATTTGAATGCCTCCACTCATAAAGAACAAAATCCTCTTCCAAGCAAAATCCAAAATCCAAAAGGCTATCAAAGCCCACACCATCAAAAGAAAAAGCAAAAACAAAAATGGTGTGGGTCCCTAAAGCATCAAACTCTAATGAGGCATTCACCTCCCAATCTATTGCAAAATCCCAAACATCCCGCTCCCCATATAAAAATCCCATAATTTCTAAGTTCATTTGGGTCCCTAAAACCCCAATCGACCATCTAAAAATCCCCTATCCTGATCCCCATTACTACCCACCCCCCATCCAAAACATAGGCTTCAAAATCCAAAACGATGTGTGCAACCGTTCGTCTTGGTTCCCCTCCACCACTTGACATCCCCACATACCCCCATCTCTCCATCTTTTGTTCACTATCTACATATCTTCCCCATCACATTCCTATGGTCCATGCTTTTGCATAATCCACTATCCACCATCCACGCCATCTTCTCCTATCTATCAACATCCATGCAATCATCATCCATAATACTATCCAACATGGAACCATCTTCACCTTGCTATGGAAATAGACGCTAGAGTCCCCATTCCATCAAAAAAATAAAAAAATCAAGAAAATAGTAAAGAGAAAAAATCTGTCCAATGGTGAAAACCACTCCTCATGGCACCTCGGGCAAGTACCATGATGAAAACCCCTTGTAGGCGTCATGCATAACCCCTTCTCCATCCATTTTGTATCCCTACACTTGGGGGCAAAATCATACCCTGCATCCACATCCATAATATCCCTTGCACATCTTATCCACTATCTTATCCTTATCCCATCATATTCCTATCCACCATCCCCTATCTATTCTATCATTTCCCATCCATCCCATCTACTATATCTTCCTCCTTAGATCTTGATAAAGACAAGGGGCAAAATATCAACAACATGCTTTGGACACCTCTTGGCATACTCCCTTTCCAAGTATATCTGATGGGGAGGCCTATGGGTTTAGAAAACCTATCTTGACACAACGCTTCAAGACTTATGTCATACCCCAAGTCTCCCTACCAATTCAAGTGCTCATAGACATTTTCTACCCCAAAATGCCTAATTCAACCTAAGCAATCTATTACAGAGGTGAATGACCTATTTGCCTGTTGTTCCCAATACAGACACTGCTTTCTTGGTGTGAGGTATTCTTCTTTGTCCTCACTGCTTCCAAGATTCCCAATTTCCAAGGCTTATAGCCTTCTTGAGCCCGTTATCAACCCTCTCTGGGTCCAGGGTTCTGATTGCTTGGTGCTCAATTCTTCCTACTCTATTTTTCACCCCTGCCTTTTTAGATTGCAACTTGCATACCTAGCCGGGCTATAGCACAGCTCGCCTAGGACAAGTTCACATTGTCTCTCTCTGGCAACCCATTTACTACAACAGAAGGAAAAACAAAAAAAAGAGACTCTAATTGATGCCCCCCCCATGACTGTACAGAGGATATGTGAGGACATCAAACCAGAGCCATTATGTACAAACAAAAACAAAAATAATAGGAAAGAAAACTAACTGCTGTGTCTTAGATTGAGATATGCACACACTCTACAGAATTTCACAAGCGAATCAAATAGTCCAAGTTTTTATTGCTATGAAAGTGCTTATTACATTCATAGCATTCCAAGCTTCCAACCCCTTCACAAAATGAATCTGGCCTTTTATAGTTTTTACCCTTGTCTGTTATCAGACAGTTAGGGTTTCTTACATTAGTGTTGTTCCTGGCCGTTCCATCGGCCTAACACATTGGCATCGCTGGAACCCTTTCTGCAGTTAGGGCGATAGCCCGATCCCTTTACTAATAGCTGACAGTCTACTTACTGTGGTTTGCTTTTGTTGGCAGTTGTCGGTAAAACAATGCCTATCGGCATCCTCACATCTCGTTCCCCTGATAGATTACTTCCTGTTGATGAGCCCAACATAACTTTGACTTAGTGTTGCTTTCACTGACTGTCATCAGTGTGACAAACACCATCGACACACTCCAGAAACTTCACTCCGATCTCACTTTTCTCACCGATCGGTCACTTAACCCTGTCTTCACCATCACGACTTGCTTGACTTCAACGTTGGCAAGACTTAGCATATTGGCCAGGTGCTCTTCAGGTCTTCCGATGCCTCCAGTCACCCCGATACAATAGTCTGCGGTTTTGGTCTTCGCCTATCGGCCAGACTTCTGTCTTCTTATGCCGATACATTCATCTTTGCATATACATTGTTTATCATGCTATCATTGGTAATCCTTTGTATCTCCTTCCCTTTCGACTGATACAGCCGGTCACTACTTGCATCTACACCAATGCATATTGACAATGCAACATACATTTGAGACATACACCCTTTCGATATACAAATGACGGATACACTCTTCGACATACAAAAGACGGATATACATAAAATGCATGTTCCCGCTCCTTCCTATTTGAAAATCATAAACATCACACCAAAAATGTGAAAGTATATACATGGGCTCCAAGCCCTTGGTGCTCCTGCACCATACTCCCCCTGTGCGGAAAAAGTAAAGTCACCTCCAGTGACAATAAGGCAAAATCAATGCCCCGCTTCTTGAACTCGGACTCTGCAACCCAGGTAGCCTCTGCTTCAGGCAACTGTCTCCATTTGATCAGATGCTCCATATACACACCATGTTTGGTCTGTTTCTACACTCGAGAATCCAGAATTCTCTCAGCCTGTGGTTTGAGTGTAGGTGGCAAGGTTACATCACTCACTATCTGTGCAGTTTCTAAACTAGATCCACCTATTGCTGAATGAGGACCTTTATAATGTACCAGGTTCTGAACATTGAACACTGGTGAAATTGCCAAATCTGCTAGCAAATCAATCCTATAGGCATTGTTGCCATACTTGTTCAGAATTCTGCAAGGACCAATCTGTCTCATCTGCAGTTTAGTTGGCATCCCTTTCTGCAATCTGGCTTTGTTCAAATGAACCATGACTAAATCACCAACTTCAAACTGAACATCCTTCCTGTGTGCATCTACCCTATCTTTGATTTTTTGGGTATTTTCCATCAATGTCTTCTTGACTTGGTCATGAATCTCCTTCATAGATTGTGCAAAATCCTCTGCATGACCACTTCTATATTCCATGTCTCCAAGATGTCGGAGTTCACATACACCTCGAGGGTGCATTCCATACATTATTTCAAATGGACTTTTGCCAGTAGTCCTATTCACACTGTCATTATAGGCAAATTCTACCTGGTAAATGACTTGATCCCAACTCGGTCCATATTCTTTTGTCAAACACCTTAATAGGTTACCTAATGTCCTGTTCACCACTTTTGTTTGGCCATCTGTCTGTGGATGATAGGCGGATCCAAAAGATAGATTTGTTCCTAACCTCTGCCATAGAGTTTTCTAGAAATATCCCATGAACTTAGCATCTCTATTAGACACGATGCTTACTGGAAGTCCATGAATCCTTATGACCTCTTTGAAAAACAAATGAGCTATATGACTGGCATCATGAGTCACCTTATAGGGAATGAAATGACTCATCTTGCTAAATCTATCAACAACAACAAAAATACTATCAAAGCCAGTCTTAGTCTTTGGTAGACCAACTACAAAATCCATACTTACACAATCCCACGGTCTAGAATGAATGGGTAGTGGTTGATACAGTCCTGCATTTGGAGAAGTTCCCTTGGCCTTTTGACAGATGATACACTACTCTACATACTTTCTGACATCTTTGTGCATCTTTGGCCAATAGTAGAACCTCTGGACTAACTCCAATGTTTTGTTCAGACCAAAATGTCCACTCAAACTGCCATTATGCTTCTCCTATATGAGATTTTCTCTCATGGATCCTTTTGGTACACACAACTATCCACCTTTGAACAGCAATCCCTGCTGCAATATGTAATCTGCAAATTCACTATGAAAGTGATTTTCAAAGTCTTGACAAACCTTGTATGCTTCAGCAAAATCTTCATCCTCTTTGTAGAGGGCTGTGAACTCTGTCATTCCTATGCTTCTTAATTTCACCTCTTGCACTGTGAGCAGCCTCCTGCTTAAAGCATCTGCTACTTTGTTGAGCTGTCCCTTCTTATGCTTAATTGTAAATGTGTAGGACTGTAAACATTCCATCCACTTGATATGCCTATAGCTCAACTTATTTTGTGAGTTTAGAAAACTCAAATCTTGATTGCCTGTATATACAACAAATTCCTTAAGTAGGAGATAATGCCTCCATTTTCTAAGTGCTTGGACTAGAGCATAGAGCTCCAAGTCATATGAAGAATATCTGCTCTTTGCTTCATTTATCCTCTCACTGAAAAAGGCTACTGGTCTATTCTCTTGGCTGAGTATTGCACCTACTGCAATATTGCTAGCATCACATTTTAAAGTGAATAACTTATCAAAACTAGGCAGCACTAACACTGGGTGTGTGGCTACTTCTTTCTTCAACAATTCAAAACTCTTATCAGCTGCTTGTGTCCATTGAAACTTTGTTTTTATCCCACCTTTGATTGTATCAACCATGGGTGCACAAATAGCACTGAAATTCTTTATAAATTTCCTATAAAACTGAGCTAAGCCATGAAAACTTCTCACCTCAGTTGCTGCTCTGGGAGTATGCCAATTCAATATGGCTTCTACCTTTGACTTGTCTATCTTCACTTCTTTAGAAAACACAAAACCAAGGTATACCAGTTCCTGCTTCATGAATTCACACTTCTCCAAATTTATGGTTAGTTGTTCATTATGTAACTTTTTCAAAACAGTGTTTACATGTTCAAGATGCTCTTCTTTAGTGTGACTAAAAATCAAGATGTCATCTAGATAAACAACTACAAATTTACCCATATAGTCCTTGAGGACTTCATTCATGAGCCTCATGAATGTGCTGGGAGCATTTGATAAACCAAATGGCATAACAAGCCATTCATACAGTCCTTCTATGGTCTTGAAGGCTGTTTTCCACTCATCACCTTCCTTGATTCTGATTTGGTGATAACCACTTTTTAGGTCTATCTTGGTGAAGTATTTAGCCCCTCCTAAACAGTCCATAAGATCTTCAATTCTGGGAATTGGAAATCTGTACCTTATGGTGATCTTATTGATAGCTCTAGAGTATGTGCATAGTCTCCATGTTCCTCCTTTCTTTGGTGCCAACACTGTAGGCACTACACAAGGACTTATGCTTTTCCTAATTAATCCCTGATCAATCAATTCTTGTACTTGTCTGGCTATCTCCTTATGTTGTTCTGGAGTCATTTTATAAGGAGCTTTGTTAGGCAGTGATGCTCCTGGAATTAGATCTATCTGGTGGCTAATAGTTCTTTGTGGAGGTAGTGTTGCTGGTGTTCCCTCACTAATTATGTCCTTATATTGTTCCAGTATAGTTTGTACTTCTTTTGGGACCACTACCTTTTTGTCTTTTTGCTCCTCCTTAGGTTTCACTATGATAGCATAACCAATACCATCCTCCTTAAGAGTGTTCAAAAACTCTTTACCACTCACAATTAAGACATTAGGGCTTTTAGTCTTATTTGCTTCTTCATCTTCTAATGACTAAATTTTATAGGTGACACCATCTTTTTGAAAGGAATATGCATTCTTCTCACCATCATGTATGGCCTTTCGGTCATACTGCCATGGCCTGCCTAATAAGAGATGACATGCATCCATGGGTAGGATATCACAGAGTACCTTGTCTTTGTATCCACCTATACCAAACTCTACCCAAGTTTTCTCATTGACTATAACACGCTGACCTTTATTTAACCATGTGACTCTATATGGATTTAAATGAGGTATTCTTTGCAAATTTAGTTTTCTAACTACTTCATCTGACACTATATTATTAGTAGACCCTGAGTCTATGATTACTTGACATACCTTATTCATAATCTTGCATCTGGTTCTGAATAAAGCTCTCCTTTGGCTTGGTTCAGCTTTCACTGGTTCTTTGATCAAAGTTCTCCTTACCATGATGTTCTCTCCCACTTCTGAGGCTAGACTGACTTCAGGTGATTTGCTGCTTGAAGCTTCATCTTGTACATAATGATTTCTTTTATCAACTCCTTGAGAAGAAGATGTGCCCTGATCAGGACACATGTATGCTGGATGGCCTAATTGACCACAATTGTAGCATTTCATAGTGGCAAAGTAGGATCCTCTGCCTGATCCTCCAGATCTTCCTCTGCTAGATCCCCTTCCTCGATAGTTTCCTCTACTACTAGTCTCTCCACTCTGCTCTGTGAGTTTGGATTCTCCTTGGGGCCTTTGATCAGCGTTCCTACCACCATAACTTCCTCTTCCACTGCTGTCTCTACCTCTTCCCCTTAATCTGTTGCTTGACTCTTGTTTCTTCCTGCCCTTCTCCTCTACCTTGAGTGCTAGCTGATAACATTGATGCACTATTGTAGGGCTGAATAAGCTAATTTCCTCTTGAATACTCCACATCAAACCATTGAGATATCTTGCCACTTTTACATTTTCATCTTCCATCACCTTAGACCTCATGCATAGTTTTTGAAACTCCTTAGTGTATGCATTGACATCTAATTCTCTTTGTCTCAAATTTTTCCGTTTCTTGTGCAACTGGACTTCATAATCTCTAGGCATGTAGACTTCTTTGATTTTAGCCACCATACCTTTCCAAGTAGCTATGGGTTTCTTGCCTTCTTTTTCTCTTTTTGTTTGAACAAATTTCCACCATTTCAAAGTAGCTCCTCTGAGTCTTGATTTAGCCACCTTCACCTTTTGTGCTTCAGTCACTCCATCACATTCAAAGTGATTTTCTATACCTTCTATCCATCTTAGGATCAGGTGTGGGATCTTCATCTTCTATAGACACACCTTTTTCCTTATGTTTAGAATTTTTAATCTTCTGACTGACTTCTTCAGTCTTTTCCATCATTACACCTAGTTTACTTTCCATTTCTGCCAATCTTTCCTGTAGGAGCCTATTCTCCTCTTCTTGTTCATCAACCTTCTTTGCCAATTCTACATTAGTCACCATCTTCTTGGATGAACCTATAGACTCACTCAAACTCGGTGATGACATACAACTTCTTCTATTCTAATCGAAGAATAGCCCAAATCTTTAACTTGCTCTGATACCAATTTGATGGGGAGGCCTATGGGTTTAGAAAACCTATCTTGACACAACGCTTCAAGACCTATGTCATACCCCAAGTCTCCCTACCAATTCAAGTGCTCATAGACATTTTCTACCCCAAAATGCCTAATTCAACCTAAGCAATCTATTACAGAGGTGAATAACCTATTTGCCTATTGTTCCCAATACAGACACTGCTTTCTCGGTGTGAGGTATTCTTCTTTGTCCTCACTGCTTCCAAGATTCCCAATTTCCAAGGCTTATAGCCTTCTTGAGCCCGTTATCAACCCTCCTCTCTAGGTCCAGGGTTTTGATTGCTTGGTGCTCAATTCTTCCTACTCTATTTTTCACCCCTGCCTTTTTAGACTGCAACTTGCATACCTAGCGAGGCTATAGCACAGCTGCCCTAGGACAAGTTCACATTGCCTCTCTCTGGCAACCCATTCACTACAACAGAAGGAAAAGCAAAAAAAAGAGACTCTGCTTGATGCCCCCCATGACTGTACAGAGGATATGTGAGGACATCAAACCAGAGCCATTATGTACAAACAGAAACAAAAATAATAGGAAAGAAAACTAACTGCTGTGTTTTAGACTGAGATATGCACACACTCTACATAATTTCACAAGCGAATCAAACAGTCCAAGTTTTTATTGCTATGAAAGTGCTTATTACATTCGCAGCATTCCAAGCTTCCAACCCCTTCACAAAATGAATCTGGCCTTTTATAGTTTTTACCCTTGTCTGTTATCAGACAGTTAGGGTTTCTTACATTAGTGTTGTTCCTAGCCATTCCATCGGCCTAACACATTGGCATCACTGGAACCCTTTCTACAGTTAGGACGATAGCCCGATCCCTTTACTAATAGCCGACAGTCTACTTACTATGGTTTGCTTTTTCTGGCAGTCGTCTGTAAAATAATGCCTATTGGCATCCTCACATCTCATTCCCTTGATAGCTTACTTCCTGCCGATGAGCCTAACGTAACTTTGACTTAGTGTTACTTTCACTGACTGTCATCGGTGTGACAAACACCATCGACACACTCCAGAAACTTCACCCTGATCTCACATTTCTCACCGATCGGTCACTTAACCCTGTCTTCACCATCACAGCTTACTTGACTTCAACGTCAACAAGACTTAGCCTATCAGCTGGGTGCTCATCAGGTCTTTCGATGCCTCCAGTCACCCTGATACAATAGTCTACGGTTTTGGTTTTCGCCTATCGGCCAGACTTCTGTCTTCTTATGTCGATACATTCATCTTTGTATATACATTGTTTAACATGCTATCACTGGTAATCCTTTGTATCTCCTTCCCTTTTGACTGATACAGCTGGTCACTACTTGCATCTACACCAATGCATATTGACAATGCAACATACATTTGAGACATACACCCTTCCGATATACAAATGACGGATATGAAAGACGGATATACATAAAATGCATGTTCCTGCTCCTTCCTATTTGAAAATCAAAAACATCACACCAAAAATGTGAAAGTATATACATGGGCTCCAAGCCCTTGGTGCTCCTGCACCAATATGCTCCATCCATCTACTACAAAGTCCATCCATTCAAACATGAACCCATCATGCAAAATTCTAAGCATTGGGGCATATGATTCCTTGCAGCCTAGCCCTTGGAGAAAATCCTAAAACCCCCCATCCATATATCATGCATCCCTATCATATCCCTCATCCCTATCTTCCATCTATCTAACATGCATCCCTATCGCTTGTCCATTCATCTATCATGAATCGGCTATCCATCATCTTTCATCGCCAATCCCCCTATACAACCCCATCGACCTTCACCCCTAGACTTGGTGTTCCCTTGTCATTGGTATCTAGCACAAAGGCTATCCAAATGAAATCCAATGCAACCATCTCATAATAAACCATTCTCTTTCCAAGAATCACGAAAATCCAAAAAAATCAAAATTTCCACAAAAATCCCAAAAACAATCACACAACATCATCACAATCACCCAAATCATCCAACACATCATCTTCCAACATTCACACATCTATCCTCAACCACCCCACATCATCATCACAAATCAAAACTACATATCATCACCACCTGCATCTTAATGTGCCTTGATCCCGTGGATACAGGGTATGTAGGCAGTCTGGAATACGAAGGAAGTTTCCAGTACTCAGGTACATAAGATGCACCCATCCAACCCATTTGGATGGCCCCTAGCCCTTGAGCTCACACTAGATCCAATCATCACATTACCGATCAAATCAATCATCCCTTAACCAAAATCATCAACTATCAAATCAACATTAACCACAACTTGTCACCATCATATCTTGTGCCAATCCAACAATATCAACTAAGCATGATCCAATCATCCACCGATTCCTGCCTTAGGATATCTCATTCCTACGATAGGCAGAATCTACCCTATCATTATCCATCTTGGCAAGAGATACAATAGCTACTTGTTTGGTTCATTGGTCTTTTCATTTTTTATTTTTATCTTTTGTCCTATTCGAAGATCACATCAAAACTACCTTGATCTCACTATATCAGGGTATGTGGAGAAAATATCTAGAATGGGGCATAGTCTTTCTTTTATATGTTGTGCTTGTGGGTCAGTTTCATTACTAGTATTCATATCTTGTGTATCGTAGCGTCGGTTCTAGCATATTGATCTCCTTGTGCATCTAAGGTTCATCATACCTTTTGTGTATTAAGGGTTTATGCTATGAGTCCCCTTTCCTCATCTAGACAAGTTTGTACTATCTTGGGCATGCATGGGATCACCCTTCTGTTTGCGTGTCTAGTCCATGCAAAGTGTTGGATACACATCATCACCCTAGTCTTCTATACCTTGGTGAAAATATCCACTTTACTATATCAAACCTAGGATTGCTCTAAATCATTTTCAACACAATAATTATCCATTTTCCAATCCATCTATCATCTAATCATCAATCCATCATCATTCTTTCATCTCACCCCTTATCCTCCAACCAGTTCTAACAATCTATTTCATCCATTTCGAGAGCACACTCATGTTCTTGCAACTCACCCATCCTCTCGAGGGGGCATCACCCTTACCAATTATCCCTAAACTTTACCCTATTCTTCTAAGCCAAAACTTTTTTCTATCCAATCCAACTCTATATTTTAACTTCTTTAAAATAGTGTTACTTAGCTGCAACACCATTTCAAAGAGGGGCAAATGTAGACACCTAAAATTGACTTGCTTCACAAAACCAATTTCCTGTATCTCTACACCAACAATTATCCCTCCTATTAATTAAATAAATTCATTAATTTATCCCTAATCATCTACCCTTAGCCATTTATCCATCCGTTGTGATCAATTAATTCACTTAATTTATCACTTTACCTTATAACACTATCCTCATTGATTAAATAAATATACCCAATATTTATTTAGTTAATTTCCCAATTTCCCTAATCCACATTAATTAGATAAATCATGCTTATCTAATTAATCTACCCTACTAATCAACCTAAACCTAGCCTAGTTGATTAAATAACAATTATTTAATTAAACCTAGCCTAGTTGGTAATCAAAGGATGAAGTGTCTTAATCCAAATCATCATTCTTTTCCCTTTCGAGTATATGCCCCAGCTAAGTGATGGAATTAGGACTAATTATCTAAAGTTTCTAAGTTTGGATTGAGTCTTTTTCTTTGAAATGTTCAGGAACATTTATTCAGATTGGCACTGGATGTTGTGACGTAATCACACATCATCCCATTGCAAATGGGGACCCCCTCTTTTTTCTGCTTTTTGTCATTGCTTTCCTTTATGGTTTAGGTTTTCTTTGAGATTGTAGGGTTTTGGTAGTGTTGTTTTTCCTAAGTCTCGATACATTCTAGCTAAGGAGTCCGTATCTTTTTATTTTGATGCATGTCCTGAAGCCCTGAAATTGACTAAGTCTGGAATCCTAATGTTTTGAGATCCTAAAAATCGACTAAGTTTGAAATCTAGTGGATCCTCAAAAATCTAGAATCTGCATGTTATATCCTATGGATCTGGGACGTATCTCAAACATCCTGGAAGTATATTTCAAAAATATTTAAAGTATATGCGCATATACTTAAATATATTTTTTAAATATACTTTGACCCAGGGATCTTCACCTTCAAAATCGGGTAAAAAATTCTAAGTCTTGGACCTTGGGCGGAAATTTGCCATGACCATGCAATATGTGCCCAGGATGAGCGGAAATTCCTTGCTCATGAACAATTTGTGCCCAAGGTGAAAGTGTGGAAAATTTGAGGACGATGCAAAAATGTGCAAAATGTTACTTCATGCAATATCCGTCTTAGAATTTGTGAAAATTTGGTTAAGTACAGTGGATCTCAAAATGAAGGAAAATGCTCTGGAGCTAGGAAAATCTGCCCTCCCAAGATGGAAAATGCTCTGCCTCAAGGAATTTCCGCCCTAGCTCTAGAGTGAGTTGGAATGAGGAAAATGCTCTACCTCATGCAAAATGCGCCCAAGATTTGTATTGGGCAAACTTGTCAAATGTGATCAAAGCTTCCCTTGGGAGTTATAAGGAATGTTTAAGACTATGATCAAAGTGTAATGTTCAAGAGCACAAAATGCTTTGGAGCAAGGAAAATCCGCCCTCTCTAGTTGCCAATTGTTCTCAACAATGTTTGCCAAAAGATCATGATGAAGTATTGTTCATCCAAGTTGCCTTGAAGGTTGTGGAAGGAAAGTTTAAAGATTGAAGAAATGCAAGGTTGAAGTGATCTCAAAAGGAGCGCATAACGCTCTACCTTGTGCAAAATCTGCCATTTTTAAGGGGGGTTAGGAGAGTGTTTGAAGAAAAAGTGGAACGTTCCTTACATTGCATAGCTCGCTCAGAGGAGTAGGAAGTGTGGAGTCCAAAGGTGAGAAATTGACTAAGTCATGACAAAGTGCAAGGGCGCAAATTTCCCTTGAGCATGCATAATGCGCCCTTGGAAACTTCTCTTTAGCATGTGAAATGCGCCTAAGGTAGATTGAGGATTGTGAAGTCATAATGATAGAAGGTCATTTCCCTTAGTTAAAATGACAAGAATACAATTGACAAGCATGAGAGATTGCTTGAGGAAGTGGGAGAATGAGGGTAAACCTTGAAATTGCCTAAGTATAAAATGAAGCCTCCCAAGTGCAAAATGTTCTACCTCCTGCATATTGCACCCTAGTCAATGATGATGAAATTTGCACAAGTATGAATAAGTTCAAGTTCAAACTTTGAGTTGAAATTTTTAGTGAGTGCCAAGGATTCAATCAAAGGCAGTTAAAATGCTCTTCAAGGGATGAGGGCACAAATTGTTCTACACATTACAAAAGCCATCCTAGGTTCTCAAGATGAAAATGTCAAGCAATACCTTGAAATCCAATGATTGACTTGTGGTTCTAGAAAACATAAAGAGCATGATTGAAGATGTAAGTCAAGATGTTTGTCCAAGAGGAAATTGGGAGGAGATTAAGAAAAATTCTAAATCCCAAATTTGCAAAAGGGGAAAATGCTCTGCACCAAGCATTTTGCGCCCTAGGAAGGATGCATATTAAATGGACCAGAACAATTTCCACTTTTTGAAAGTGTTCATGAAAAATCACTTTGCATTATTGAATAAGTTGGCTTAAATTGAAAATTGTTTGATGAATATATGGAAATTGTTTTATTTGTCCCACATTGGCGAGGAGAATGAATTTTATCTATTTTGCTCTTTATATCATGTATCATGTTGATGTATT
Organism: Cunninghamia lanceolata; assembly: GCA_027924645.1. Taxonomy (NCBI): domain Eukaryota; kingdom Viridiplantae; phylum Streptophyta; class Pinopsida; order Cupressales; family Cupressaceae; genus Cunninghamia; species Cunninghamia lanceolata. The sequence goes on from BSBN01000021.1 coordinate 29,924,118, forward strand.
GGCTTGAGGTGTTTTGCTTCTAGGTTGGCGATGAATGTCGAAGGAAATCGAGATCAAGTGAAAGAGTGAAGTATGCAAAGCAAGGAAGTCATCTAGAGGAGCATTCAGAGGATCATGAGGCCATCAAGCTCATTCATCCTGCATCTGAAGAAGGTTGTCATCATCCAACTTCCAGAGGGAAATTTTACCGAAGAGCATCACTTCGTCATGCATGAGAAGGAGTCATCATCCAAAAGTCAATTCCATGTACAAATTCCAGAGATCATGCAATCTACTCCAAGAAATCATGAACAAGGACATCTCCTACTTCTTTCAACAAGCCTGAATTAAGGAATCCTGCAAGAACAACATTACATGAGATGAGAAATGAGCAAGTTTATCAAGAAATCCATGAATTGCATTCAAACTACAAAAATGTCAAGACAACGACAAGAAGAAATCCAAAATCCCAAATTTGCAAGTTTGAAAGATGCAAAGTTCCAGAGGTGAAAATTCAAGTTCAAAGACTATTCCGTGAAAGATGATACAATTTGGGAAGTTATTCCAAGCAATGTGAACGGGGAGAAAATCAAACTGGTTTCACCCAATGCTGAGGTGGCATGTACACATCATTAGACCAATCACATTTTGACATGTTACTTATCACATTGGGAAATGTGCCTTTGTTCCCTCTTTCATTTCTAAAAATAGCAAATTATTGTAACAAACTGCCTTGTTGTCTCAATCTGGGCCATTGATTTGCAAATCAATTTTAGCCGTTCTTGTAATTCTTGAGCTCTATATAAAGCTCATTCTTCTCATTTTTAACAGGGATATTAGATATTAGAAATAGAGTTATGTACGAGTAGAATAGAGGAAATTCTTCAAAATCGTTGAAGAGACATGCAAAATTGTTGTAAAGTACTTCCTAAATCAATACAAGCTCATTGTTGCCTTGCATGGTGATTTGTGTGATTGTGGGATGTTGGCATGGTTTCAAATTCTCGCAAATGATTGAGAAATGTTTCCAAGTAGAGTAGAATAATATTAGAAAGTTCATTGATATGATGGATTTGTGTTGATATATTTGATGAGTTCCAAGGTTCATACTTTTGATGGTTTGTCATTGGCAAATCATTGTGCAAAGTTAGCTTGAACCTCAACTTATTGCAATAGTTTAGTTGTTGATGTTTGTTCGAGTTGTGCCAGTTGTGGGTACTCGAATGAGTGTTTGCAACATGAAAATCCCTAGTTATCCTTAGGAGATTGCACTTGTTCTACGTAGTTGTTGAATTCATCATGGCGAAGTCGAGCTTGTTATAAGGAATTTGTCTATCTTGGCATCATTCATTGTCTCATTGTACTTAGAAGTAGAGTAGATTCTCACGAAACCGTTAATCCTTTTGCAATTTCTTTGTAATCCTGTTTAAGAAGTTCAATTTCATAAGGAAGAAGTAACATATCGAGTGGAGTAAGGAGCATATTCAATGTAAGTCCCTTTGTGATTACAAGCAAATCACATTAACTACTAAGTCTATCCATAGCAAAACATGAATAAGGAACCTTCAAGTTGTCTCGATTGATCACATTGTTTAGCATTCAAGAGACTTTGTTCAAGAGAGGATAGAATACTTTGTATTTTATTCTGGGTTTGCATGTGCAAGAAAAACACATCAATAGGACAGAATCCCACAGTAGCAGAATTGAGAGACATGATCAGTGAAGTAGATGCTGATGGGAATGGAACCATAGATTTTAGAGAGCTTTTGAATCTCATGGAAAGAAAAATGAAGGTATGTTAGTGGGTAAATGTGTTTATATAATTGCATTGTTCTATGTCAGGAAAATGGATTGGCAATTTAGCAGTCATTAATGTATTTGATATGGGGCTTTTAGGAGACAGATACAGATGAAGAACTGAGAGAAGCATTCAAAGTGTTTGATAAGGACCAAAATGGCTTCATTTCAGCTTCTGAGGTCAGTTTCATGACTTACCATGTGGTGCCACTTTTATCAATGTCTCTTTGAGTACCATGTTGTCGGTCTGCATTGATTCTAATAAGTATTTATCTATGTATAAATATATGAAGTCATACAAGTGTATATCTGTAAAATTTGATGCCACCAGTGGAAGATTGTTGAATGTTGTTTTTGTTTTTTGTTGTGTGTTTTTAAATAAATTAATAAATTAGTACTAAGTAGAGGTTTGTGGAATGATTTAAAGTTTTTGTTTTGTTTTCCTAAGATATTTACAAAGTCATGCATTTTGAAATAAATTTACACATCCATAGCAAATACCTCAGACTTGCACTTTGTATTGGGTTTTTGTAGGTTGTATTACCACCAAGGAGCTTGCCACAGTAATTCATTCCTTAAGACAGAATCCCACAGAAGCAGAATTGAGAGACATGATCAGTGAAGTAGATGCTAATGGCAATGGAACCATAGATTTTAGTGAGCTTTTGAATCTCATGGCAAGAAAAATGAAGGTATGTTAGTGGGTAAATGTGTTTATATAATTGCATTGTTCTATGTCAGGAAAATGGATTAGCAATTTAGCAGTCATTAATGTATTTGATATGGGGCTTTTAGGAGACAGATACAGATGAAGAACTGAGAGAAGCATTCAAAGTGTTTGATAAGGGACCAAAATGGCTTCATTTCAGCTTTTGAGGTCAGTTTCATGACTTACCATGTAGTGCCACTTTTATCAATATCTCTTTGAGTACCATGTTGTGGGTCTGCATTGATTCTAATAAGTATTTATCTATGTTTAACTATATGAAGTCATACAAGTGTATATCTGTAAAATTTGATGTCACCAGTGGAAGATTGTTGAATGCTATTTTTGTTTTTTGTTGTGTGTTTTTAAATAAATTAATAAATTAGTACTAAGTAGAGGTTTGTGGAATGATTTAAAGTTTTTGTTTTGTTTTCCTAAGATATTTACAAAGTCATGCATTTTGAAATAAATTTACACATCCATAGCAAATACCTCAGACTTGCACTTTGTATTGGGTTTTTGTAGGTTGTATTACCACCAAGGAGCTTGCCACAGTAATTCATTCCTTAGGACAGAATCCCACAGAAGTAGAATTGAGAGACATGATCAGTGAAGTAGATGCTGATGGCAATGGAACCATAGATTTTAGTGAGCTTTTGAATCTCATGGCAAGAAAAATGAAGGTATGTTAGTGGGAAAATGTGTTTATATAATTGCATTGTTCTATGTCAGGAAAATGGATTGGCAATTTAGCAGTCATTAATGTATTTGATATGGCACTTTTAGGAGACAGATACAGATGAAGAACTGAGAGAAGCATTCAAAGTGTTTGATAAGGACCAAAATGGCTTCATTTCAGCTTCTGAGGTCAGTTTCATGACTTACCATGTAGTGCCACTTTTATCAATATCTCTTTGAGTACCATGTTGTGGGTCTGCATTGATTCTAATAAGTATTTATCTATGTTTAACTATATGAAGTCATACAAGTGTATATCTATAAAATTTGATGTCACCAGTGGAAGATTGTTGAATGCTGTTTTTGTTTTTTGTTGTGTGTTTTTAAATAAATTAATAAATTAGTACTAAGTAGAGGTTTGTGGAATGATATAAAGTTTTTGTTTTGTTTTCCTAAGAAATTTACAAAGTCATGCATTTTGAAATAAATTTACACATCCATAGCAAATACCTCAGACTTGCACTTTGTATTGGGTTTTTGTAGGTTGTATTACCACTAAGGAGCTTGCCACAGTAATTCATTCCTTAGGACAAAATCCCACAGAAGCAGAATTGAGAGACATGATCAGTGAAGTAGATGCTGATGGCAATGGAACCATAGATTTTAGTGAGCTTTTGAATCTCATGGCAAGAAAAATGAAGGTATGTTAGTGGGTAAATGTATTTATATAATTGCATTGTTCTATGTCAGGAAAATGGATTGGCAATTTAGCAGTCATTAATGTATTTGATATGGGGCTTTTAGGAGACAGATACAGATGAAGAACTAAGAGAAGCATTCAAAGTGTTTGATAAGGACCAAAATGGCTTCATTTCAGCTTTTGAGGTCAGTTTCATGACTTACCATGTAGTGCCAATTTTATCAATATCTCTTTAAGTACCATGTTTTGGGTCTGCATTGATTCTAATAAGTATTTATCTATGTTTAACTATATGAAGTCATACAAGTGTATATCTGTAAAATTTGATGTCACCAGTGGAAGATTGTTGAATGCTGTTTTTGTTTTTTGTTGTGTGTTTTTAAATAAATTAATAAATTAGTACTAAGTAGAGGTTTGTGGAATGATTTAAAGTTTTTGTTTTGTTTTCCTAAGATGTTTACAAAGTCATGTATTTTGAAATAAATTTACACATCCATAGCAAAAACCTCAGACTTGCACTTTGTTATTGTAAATTTGGAATAAATTCACACAAGGATGTCAAATACAGTAACTAAGCACTCGCTGAGGATCATAATAAATGGGATAAAATCAGACTTCACATTCTTCCACTTAAGCATATAATCATACACCCCACATTTATTTCTTTTTTCCAAGCAGATAAATGGAGCTTCTTTTGCATTTGTATGTATATGTTTGCACTACATGTATAGGCATTGATTTTGTGATAAAGGAAGCAGATGTTGATGGAGATGGACAGGTTAACTATGAGGAGTTTGTGAGAATGATGATGACTTCCTAAATTATGTCCATCGTTGTTTCCCATAAGAGGCTTTATTAGTCATTGAGTTATTAAGTTGTAAATGTACCATCACTCTTTAGTGACAAGCTGTCTATTGTGAGGATAAAAATGATTGCTTACCTACTATTTTTTATTTCATAAAAAAACCATTTTTTTGCATATTCAAAAAAACATTGCATACCTTGATGTTGCATTTCTTCAGACATTTTTAAAATAAAACATGAGCCTTATTTAAGCTTCAACATCGTAAAGACTAGGCTTCTGCTCCTTATACTTAAATGCTCATTAGTTGCTCCATGTAATGTGATTGACATCCTGAATGCCCTTGCCATCTTTATTATGGTAGAAGAATAGAAATTCCTTTTTATGTTTCACCCCATCATTCAATATAGATCTTGTATCTGGAATGTACTCTCTACTGCCTTCCTCTCCCAAGATAGGTTCTCCAGATTTGCATTTATCTCATGTTTTTGTGCATGGGATCTATTTCCATATGAATATCACCCCACGTGCCTGCCTCTACATAATTGTTTTAACAGAAGAGTACAGGATCCAGCAAATTCCTTATCCCAATATTCTATTGAGATCTAAATGTACCAAACAGTTATTGCCACAACCACAACTATTGTTCTTTGAATAACGGAGGGTGCTTCAAATGTATACAAGCTTTTCAGTGACTTGGAGTTGTTTGGGCTAAAAGGCTCTCTACTTATAATACTTTTGCCACTGGTCAAAAAGATATGGCATCTAAAATATAGGCTCTAGGCAATTCTCTGACAATAGAACACACATCAACAGAGGAAACTGAAAGCAAAAGATCAATACTACTAGTCCATAGACTCCATACAATGGAAGCAGACATTAGAAAACATTAACATTACTAGCCACACAAATTAGACTCAGCATTGAGAGTGACTTGTGTGAGAGAGCTGGTTACATTAGAATGGAAAATAGGCCTAAGAATTGCATGAACAGCGGTGGTAGCAATATCACCTGAAAGCCCAGTAGTTGACACCCAAATCAAAACCTATATCCATGGCTGAAGAATACAATTTTGGGATAGGATCTGTAATTTTCCAAAGAAGACAAGTCTCTGATTCTATCTCAAGGAAAATCTTTCTATAAAACAATCCAATTTTGATGACCTTTATCTATCAAGTCTTGTGCACAGAATATTGCCCTTCTAATTTGCAAAAGCCCATTTTGTGCAAACCCAACAATGATTACATTCCTCGAAATCACATCATACTAAGGTAGTATTTCCACCAAATCACCTTCCTTCTTTATACTATAACCTTTTGCATAGATGCTCTATCACGACCTTCCAATTTCATTTACTTCAAAGTCTCCAAGGTTGTAGAGATGCGGTTTGTGCATAACTAGAAATTTAGTAGTCATCAAGACTTAAAAAGTTAAAAACGATATTTTATGCACTTTCTGTAGTCATGACATTTCAAGGACCACCTTTTGATGAAACATTTTGTCAAACCAGTATTTTTGCATGCATGTTCTATCACGACCTTCCGATTTACTTCAACACCTCAAAGGCTGCAACAAATGCAGTTTATGTATAATCAGCATTGTAATTGCCCTCAGGGTATAAAGCATATTTTGTGCACTTCATGTAGTTATTACATTAACATATTTCAGTTTCAATGAAGCATTTCGGAAAACCTGTCACAAACTTGCTGCACCCATCCACATTATCCATAATTGTCTAACAGGGCAGTCATAGTTGCAACAGTGTCCTTAATCATAATTTCTCAAGATAAAACATCTAGGTCCTTTGCATATGGATTTTGTACTGTAAATTAGGGTTCTTGACTTCAATATTTTCTGTTGAAGTCAAACTCAACAACTGAATTTAATGAAAAATTCCTTTTGGAAAAAAAATTAATGTTAATATATTTGCTTTTTCTAAGACTTCAAAGGTTTTGGTGTACGAGGTCACAAGAGAAAAGATTAGCAAAAGGATGAAATATTTGCAAGATTTGGTCCCTGGTTGTAATAAAGTTGTATGACTTTTCTTTATATTCACCACTTTATCGTGTGCCCTTGTTATCTAATATGGTACCTGTCACTTTAAATTAACAGTAGCGATGCTCTTCTAAAGTAACTGATGAAAATGCATTCCCTTTCAATGGGTCTGTATATTAGTGTAATGCTTATAAAAAATATATATATTGTCTGCATTTTTTTAGAACAATAAAGACTAATTAATTTACACACTGTTTCAGGGCATTTGGAAATTAATCACATGAAAATGGAATTGTAATTCCTTGCATTGAGATATTCATGTGGGTGAGTGGGATGTGGGAGGCAAATTCTATAAAAACCTATTCTATTTAAAAAATTTAGAGGTGGCAGTTTCGTCACTTTCTTTCTATTGTACAACTATAAATATGAGAAGCATAAGTTGCCTTTTTTCAAAATATAAAATCTATCTGGTGAACGTGTTTAATTTTTGGCAGTATTTAAGGGACGTTCCTTTTCAATAAAAAAAAAGGCTTCCAAGAAACTAGCTCTCCAATATCATGCTAAGGTATGAACTATTTATTGAATATTTTGAATGATAAATAAAAATTCAATATTATGATTTATCTTAAGGATTCTAGGATTTATGCATATGGTATTGTTTTCAAATGAACTTCAAATATTAAAGTAAAAATTTAAAAAATACAAACAAAATAAAACTACTATTAAGTAAAAGTGATAAAGTAGATTTTTATTTAAATTAAAAATTAAACAAAATGATAAAACTTATAAGGAGAGATGTAAACATTTTTATTAACCTATGCATGAGATGTCTATAGAGAAGACACTAATTATATTTATATTAAAAGAAATTCATATTTCTATTGTATAATGTTTAAAAAGAAGAATATTTTAAGAAAATATTCAAATTATTATTAGTCTATTGAAAGTAATTAGATTTACTATCATTTGGTTTGGTAGGTGCACAATGATATTTAGTTCACTAAGAATAAGATGGGAGGTTGAGTTTGATACTAGATTTAAAAATAAAATAAAATATAGCATTTAAATTAGTTGAGTCTATGGGCAGGGGCCCTGGCTCGATTGGCTAAGTAATTCCGTTGTAGTAAAAATGGTCACGAGGTCCAGTCAAAAGCGTTTACCCCCCTGCCCACCTGATATTTCTATAATTTTTTAACTTAACGTAATATGATACAAAAGTATTACAAAGATTTTAAGAGAATAAGCTCCAAAATAATTATCATTTTAATATGAAAAAATGAAGTAGCCAATATAAAATAAAAATGTAGACAAAAGTATATAGATAAAAAAAAAATCCATTTAAAAGACAAAGTAAAGTAAGTATAACAAATCTAAAATATTAAAAGATAAAAACTTATGGAAATGACACATTAAAATCTCTTGAATATAAAACTCCACCACTCAACGATGTGGTAAAGGAAAATGTTTGTTTTATTTTACTATAAAGAAGATGTTAGCTTTACTTTTAATAAATAAAGCAATTGAGTTGAATTGTTAAAATACAAATCAATTTACCAAAAAAAGGAACTGGATATTTAACCTATCAACTTAAACTTCTATACTTCAAAAGTATATTTTAAATAATATGCTTTTATAATTTATTTTGTACCTTACACTTGTTCATAATACTTAGAGGATAGACATGTAGCAATAATATTTTTCAATAAGTCAAAAAATCATAGAATTAGGGTTAGAATTATGATTAGAATTAGAGAGTTAGAATCAACCTTACAAATAGAATAAGTGTAAGGATGACAATTATAGTTAGGGTTAGGATTAGAATTAGCATTACAATTAGGTTTAGAATTAATGTAGGGTAAGAATTAGAATTAGGGTTAGGGTTAGGGTTAGAATTATGGTTAGGATTAAAATTAGTGTCAGGGTTAGAATTAGATTTAGGGTTAGGATTAGGATTAGAATCAATGTTAGGGATAGGGTTAGGGCTAACATAAGGGATAGTTTTAGGTCTAATTTAAATTAATTATTCTGATTTAAAATATGAAAATGATAAACATTTATAATAAAATAATAATATAAATACATTATTATAATGTTTACTAATATTATACTACTTGATTAGAGTATAATTATAATTTAAAATAAATTGATTAAAAGAAACTAATTCCTCATAAAATGATAAACATTTATAATAAAATAATAATATAAATACATTATTATAATGTTTACTAATATTATACTACTTTATTACAGTATAATTATAATTTAAAATAAATTGATTAAAAGACGCCACCAGATGAATACTTCTCGACATAATTTAGATATAGCTATACTAGTTTTATAGTCCACGCCAGAAACTTAAAGTCCGATGAGAAAGTGAAAGGAAAAGATTAGAGAAAATGAAGGTGCGGTGCGTATACTAAATCAATTCCGCGTGGGTGTCAGGAAGTAGACAAATTGAGTCACATCAAGTTGTCAACGCACAAGCTTAAATGTTTAATGAACATATGCGATAAACATACTTAAAAGTTTGAAGATTTCTATACTTTTAGGTAGACAGGCCAACAATGAACATACAGACAGCCGGCAAGTTGCGCCAGTCCACGCTGAGAAGGTTTGATTCGATTTAATCATAGCAGACAAACAAACATGGCATCTTTGACACGTAAGCCATCACAACAGAGGAAATTAAAAAATCAAAAGATGAAAGAAAACTACCTAGGCAGTAGCTGACAAGCTGTATATGTAGATTCTACATCCAATCCACGCAAACAGGCCCACTTGAATGCGACTCAACGGAGAACAAATTTAAAACTAGCTGGTAGGAAATAATTAAATTAATTTGCGGCTCACTATCCTTACCGAACCATTCAATTATTTACTTTTAAATTAAGGAAAAATGTTTTTGAAAAAAGGTGTATATTTTTTTTTTATATAAGATTATATTTGTGTATGGATGAAATTAGTATATTTATATTATTTTTTATTTAGTTTTGTGTTTATTTTGAAAAAATATTTTGATATATGTCTATAGTGACAAATGGTACAATCTTATATGAAATCAACTCATTCCCCTAACCTCTATCTATATATGCAAATCCCTGTATATTTAGCTCTCACCATATTTCTATACACACTCCAATAATTTCATCTTATCTATATATTTATAATGTTTATTTGTACACATGTCTCTATATAGTTGTTGTCCACTTGAATCTAACCATTTAACCCAAAGTCATTTCCACAGTTACAAGGTTGACCTCGTGGTTGTAGACTTGACCCGTGTCTTTCCAAAATTTAAAATTTAAATTAGGTTGTGTAGACCCCTTTTATCTTCCTACTTTGAGCTACCTAAGGACATGTTTTGTGAAGTTTGATGTTATGTGCTAGTATTTAAAGGCATTTATTAGCATACATTTATCATCTCACATATCTCAAGCATTCTTTTTCATTCTAAAGCATTAAAGGAGTAATCAATAGCTAAAAATTCGAGCTTGGTTCACTAAAAGGACTAACAAACTCTATGTACATCATCCTAGAAGACTTGCTTGTTGTCTTAGGAATTTTGTTATTTGTTATTGTGGAGGTGGAAATACCAAAGTAGGGGTTTGACTTGAAGGAAAACCCCCGAACAACCCCAACAATTTTTCTTGTTCTTTCCAACTATAGGTTTTTCAGGTGAAGATATCTAGCTTCTTGGGAGTTTGGTGATATCTCTCTTTTCCCTTTCTTTATCAATTCTTCATCTATTTAAATAACTTAGATAAATCTTTGTTATTTGTATATTCACTATTATTTGGTATCTTGCTATTGTGTTCCCTTTTCTAGGTTTGGAGATTAGGTGAACTGCACTAGTTGGTTTTTCACATTTTCTAGGAACTATTCAATTTTTTGGGAGGTACGGATAACAACGCTTATTGCAAATGTCTACACAATGCACTAGCGTCCTAGGCAGTGGCTTTCTTCATCTAGCTCTAGGTTCCTCTCTTTGTCCTTGTTTTTGCTCCATAACTTAATTTTGTAAACTATTTTCCAGTTTCCAATAAGTTAGCATTTTCATTCCAGCTCATATGAATGTAATGTAGAAAATTAGAAATAGCATAATTTTATATTACACTTTCAAGGTAATTTTTAAATACCAGGTCACTCTCTAGATCAATGAAAATAGTAGAGCAATGAAAGGTCAACAAAGCAAGCAATAAAGTAGAGGTGCACACAAAGCAAGGTCAAGTCCAAATCTAGAGGATGAATCTATGATAGTGGACCTAACCCAAACAATCAAACTCAGCCTCAAACAAAGCATGGGACCAACATAAAACCCAATGCATTTAACTGATTGGGAGATCACATTTCCAAGGAGGAGATTGAGAATGTTCTAGAATCTTCATCCACACACATTCTTCATTTATTGAGCAAAGTTCTATTATTTCTTATTTTATTTTTTCCACTTTAGCATTTAGTAGCATAAAACATTAGCCCTCAAATTTCCCCATACATTAATCTAGGTTAAATTTCTTATGTATGCATTTCATTGGATTAGCCTAGATTAACCTTAAGGAAAATTTATTTTTCTTTACATTTCTGGTGAGCTTGAAAATCCTACATGACCTAGTTTTCTTCTAGGGTTTTTCAAACATGCATAGTTATGATTTTTACATATCATTTTTAGATTTGAAAATCGTTACTCTCTTTTGCTTCATTGAATGCACATTGTTTTATCTTTTTTTCTATTAGGGTTTTGAGTTTCATTGCACAAGATCTCTTTTACCCATCCTTGGCTACGACATTAAGGTTTCATTTTCAGATTTGATATATCACTGATAGTTTTAAAATGTTCAATCTAAAAATGATCCTTTTATCTTTATTTTTCTATCTTTTGTTTATGCCACAAGTTGCTTGAAATCTTAATCTTCTATTTCAAAGGATTGCTCATCTATATGCTACCATGGTCATCCCACCCAATGAAAAGGAAGTTTGTTCAAATGCTGAAAATAAGAAAAATGAGGACAATGACTATGATGCCCCAGTGTATATTCAAGATTTTCAAATGAACTAGCTAGTTTGGCCAATTTTGAAAATTCTACATAACTAAGTGGATATATTTCATGATGTGTTTGCTAGCAATCCATTTGGATTACATAATTCACAAGTAGTTTATGCTAAGCTTACTTCATATATTGTGACTAGTGTATCTACATCCAATCCTACTTTTACCATTGTCCCATCCACTACCATTGCCACTTCCACCACCACTACTCATCCCCATAGTACTACTACTATGATCCTCCCACCATTTAGTACCTATCCTCTTTCCACTTACCCTCCCCTCTATGGCTCACCTCTTGGTTAAACACCTCTCGAGATACCTATCACCCACATGATGTATCACACCTCCATACCTCTTTCATCTACCATTAACGGGCCCACTATTACCCCATTTAGTATTGGGAGAAAAAGTGGCTTGGCTAACAATATTCTACCAGATTTATGTTTTTGTTAATCAACAAGCTAGTATATCGTCTTGCTCTTAAATCCAAAACTTTTGATGCAATATTCTCCCATTCTAGGCAAAATTGGTTAGTTTTGATGGAAAATTCATCTCATATGGTATCGGAATTGTTAGATTTTTGGGGGGCCAATTTTTACCCTTGTGATGAATTGTTCGATTACACTTGTCTCTTTGAGCTAATTAATTTACCATATAACTTTAGATACCCTTTTTTGGGTTGGGGACAACTTTTACCCCTTTCAATGGTTTGTCCCATTACACTCATTTCTTTAAGCTAGTTAATTTTCCATATAACTCCAATTACTTATTTTTTGGGTCACACTCCTCTCTATGGAAGCTAGTCATCATTCTTAAGACCAAAATGATCCACCAAAGTGCATTGTGCACTCTCTTAATGATCACCTTGAGCACACACATACAAAAATTCAAGCAAGGTTTAGTAGCTTCGAAGACATGTTCTCCCTCCTCTCCCTTCAAATGGACCAACTACTTTTAGGTGTAGACAAAGGCCAACCTTTCTCTCCTACACAAAGTTCCCTCTTCCCCAATTAGGGTGGCTCTCTTCATCCCCTAAAATATGCCTTCCTAAATGTGATGTTATAGATCTTCCTAATTGGTTGAGCAAGGTCAACCAATATTTTGAATATTATCAAATTCCTTATGATCAAATCTCTCCCTAGCCTTTTTTCACTTGTAAATGGAATCCCTTTAATGGTTTCAATGGTTGGATAGGACTTTCCCACTTCTCACCTGGTCAAAATTTAATAAGGAAACCCTAATCCTCTTTAACCCTAGTGCCTATGAAGACTTTGTTGGTGCCATTACTAAATTATGCCAAACACCTCCCATTAAGGAATATCAAAGTGAGTTTGAAAAACTAGCCAACCAGACATGAAACTTGGTGGAATCATTTTTTCATGATTGTTTCATTAATGGTATTAAAGAGGATTTTCAAGAAGAGGTTCTCATTTTAAAACCAATTCCTTTTGTGATCCTTTGGCCTTGACATGACTTATGAAAGACAAATTTGTAGCCTACTGAAAACTAGCCAACTCCTCCTCTTTCAAAACTAAAAAGGAGACATCAAACAAAGGAACTAATGACCCCCACAATTCACAGACTCTCTTGAGAAGAGATAGTGGAGAAAAAAAGCCAAGGGAATGTGTTATGATTGTAATAAAAATGGGAAAATGGTCATAAATGTATTGAGCAACACTTGTATCTCATTGACTCTACTATGGTACCTAGTGAATCTGAGGAATTTTTAGATGTAGAAGATGAGTTTGTTTCCCCCAAAAAATGATCCACTCCTGATGCTCATATTTATATTCATGCTTTGGATAGGTTACCTTCTCTCCAAATGCTCAAGGTCATTAGCTATATCAAAAGGCAAAAGATAGTGATCATAATAAAAGGTGGTAGCACTCATAAATTTATCGGTAGAAAATGTGATAATTTTCAAACTATGGTGGACAATGGTAGTATTATGTCTTATGCCTTGGCAAGTTTCACAATGTTAGGATTAAATTGGGGGATTACAAATTGACTACAAATATGTTTAATCTTTCCTTAGCAGGCACACATATAGTATTGGGTGTTTAGTGGTTGCGACAAACCTCAGCCCTAATCACTTGTGACTACTCCTATATTTGGCCTAGATTCCACTATGACAACTAAGATTATACCTTATAGGGTCTAAAGATAGGTGACATTTAGATTGTTATCTCCCAATCATATAGAAATTTTGATAAAGAAAGTGTGCTCGGGTATTCTATCCTAATTCCACTCTCTAGAGGCTCAGCTTCTTTCTCCCTCTTCTCCTTCGTAGGATTTGTAGGGCCTCATTGATAAGTATCAATAAGTATTTGAGGAACTAAAAGAATTAGCCTCCAAGGTCATGTGACCATTCCATTCCCCTCATCCCTAGTATCCATCCTCCTAATATTCAAGCACATAAGTACCCTTTTGAGAAAAAACAATGAAATTGAGAAGATGGTGAAGGAACTTTGAGTGGCAGGTATAATCCACACTAGTAATAGTCCTTACTCCTCTCTAGTAGCTATGGTTCATAAGAAAGATGGTGGTTGGTGGATGTGCCCCAATTTTTATTGTTAGCAATAAGGAAAACAACTATAATATGGAAATATTAAATTAAATTGTACAAATCTAATTTTTAATAGTAGAATGCCAAAATGGAGATGTAAACATGTAAAATCAAAAATAAATAAAAGAAGCAAACTCAAGAGATTTATACATGACATAGAGATTTATGTGAAGAAACCCTTTCAAGAAAAATCTCCACCAAGAAGAGAGGCCAAATTTGTATTATCTTTGACTCAAGAGTACAATACAATCACTTCCTATAGTCCTTCTGCATCCAATCTAACAATACTTATGTACTTGTACAAATTCAACATATCTCTACACTCTAGTTTTTGTTATATAGAAAATACAAGCCATAAATGAAGTATATATAATGTGGTGCATAAACTAGGGAAAATCTAATGCCATACTTGGGAATCAAGCTATTGTTAGCCTCTTATGGTTGTCCTAACCTCCTTATAGAATATTACACCCAAGATAGCCAAATCCCAATGACCACCTTTAGGATAGTCAATAACGGGCTGAAAATAGCCTCTTACACCTTCTTATCTAGGTTGTCATAAAATGCAAACAAAAGATGGTCCAATAATAGATGATTCCTTACATGTAAAAGAAAAATATACAAGATGCTCTTACACCATATCATAAGCTATTAATAAACTTGTCTATCCACTTTTCACCTATAGTAATATCCTAAGATAAATTTAACATTATTACTAGTGTAGACACTTAAAAATGTCCTAATGTCGCAAATGTGATAGGACAAATTTCCCCTTCAAATTACATTATTCAACTAATTCAATTTCATCCCTTTTGTCCACTTGACCATATTTCTTCTATAATTAAATAATTAATTTCAATTGATTATTTAATTATTCGTTCATATCCTAATGTCCCCTTTACTTGATTTATTCAAACAAATAAATCAAATTCCAAAATTTCCTTTCACATGTCCCCTTCCTCAAATGAATTAAATAAACTAATCAAGTTTATTTAATTTAAACACTTCCCACCTCACCATATTTGTGAATTTTAAATTCACTTTTGTCCTCTAGTAGTGAGGAAACCCTAACTCATCCTAGCCCTCTATTTGGCCCTAAAGTCAACATGCAATCTGGGCCCTTCATTCAAATCAGCATCCTCTATAAAACACCTCATTCAGTCCCATTTTGGGCCCTTAAGCTTTTAGTTCATTTTTTTTATACTTTCAATCTCTTACAATCTCCAACATCCTATTGTCCACACATATGAGCTTCTCTAGATTGTGCAACAGCTTGCAAATCTGAGAACAAAAATGCAAGATTGAGGAGGACAATAGAAGTTAGTCAATGTTAGCTTAGATTTTTACTGGTTTTCATGTTCGTTTAACTGATTTCTAAGCTTTCTTGCATTCTATTGTAGTTAGGGTTTGATAGTTTGTTGTTTTTGACTGTAAACCTAGTTTTTCCCTAGCACAAAATGGTGAACCCAACGTGAATGCATGAAAAATCTGACATTTTTGGTGATTTCTAAAAATATGTTTCTATAGGTGGCCTCCGGAGCTCAAACTAACCTCACCGTTGAGTCCAGGATGTCCAAGAAACGAAATATGACATATAATTTGATATATTTTGTCACTGGAAAGTTTTTTAATTTTTTTTAGTTTTGGCCCTTGCACAAGGTTGTACCGTATGGAGCCGTATGACCATTGTGCAGAGGCCCTAGGTCATAATTTCTAGTTTCATATTTTAATCTTAGGCTAATCGTTTTCATTACAGGGTGATCTTATTTCTTGCTTGTAGGTTAAATGTTATTATTGCAGGGCAAATTTGAGTTGCAAGGTTAAATTTTTTTGTTGTAGGGTTAAACTTTTTTTTTGTAGGTTTAATAAAACCCCAATCATTGCTTCCGGCTACCCTCTAAATCCCATCTGTCACTATCTATGCCATATTCCTCTTTCACCGAATCTTCACCTTTTTGCCACTCATCCCAATCGCCACTGGCTCTCCACCCGAGCTCATCCCGATTACCACCCGTCGAAGACCGTGGATCCTGGTCACCGCCCCCATGCTCCATTGAAAACCCTAAGGTCGCTGTTCTAGGGTTACATTGCCACCACCCTTTGAACAGAGTCGCCACTATCTTTGTGCTTGTCGTTGCCCCATCTAACCCAGTCGACGCATTTCCTTCTGCCACTCCATACTCTTGACCTCCCGTGGACACCATTTCCTCCACCTTGCCAAAATGAAGTCGCCACAACAAAGCCTCCGCTCAGCCTCCACACATGGTCTTTGCCATCCGCTAGCCACGCCACTGCCAGCATTCTGCCACCATTCACGGCTAACCCTTGATTGTTAACTGTCGACTGTCGACTGTCATTCTCCGCTAACAATCTCTATCTATCATTGGCTTAGGGCTTGGTTTAGGGCAAAGCTCTAACAATTAGGGTTAGGGTTGGAACATCCACTGTCACTCGCTCCAAAACTTCAACCCTTTGCCAATTCTTTTCTTCGCCCAGACCACCAACATCATATCTCACGCCAAAACCAAGATAGGAGCAAAGTTTAAATTGATTTCATTTTTTTTGTTTTTAATGCTGGGAGATCTATGAGGGTGTGGTCACATAAGTGACCAAGGTGGAGGAAAGGAGGGGCCATCAAGCCCCTCTTTATTTTTCTTTCTTCAAACTGCCTAGCCCTTGGTCACATGGGTGACCAAGGGGCTAACTAAACCCTTAACTGCCAGGATAACCACCAAACTTATAACTATTTCATGTGACCATGATGGAGTAGACTGCCATCATTTAATGTAAACTGCCAGGACCACTCTTTGCCTCCACATGCCGAAATATGGCATTTTTTTCAAATTTTTGCAACTTTTGCAAAACAAGTCAGATTTTCACGAAATGAGTTGCATTGCGGAGTAGACTCGTCCAATATCACTGTAGCATAGTTAATTTTAGGTAATTGTACCATTTTATTAGTCATTTTTTTGGTCAAAGTCAAACTCACTTTCAAACTTTGACTGCTCATAACTTTGGCAAAATTTATCAGATTTTAGTGAATTTTTTTTCAAATTGCTCATAATTTTCTGAATTTTCTGGTTCTACCGTTAGTTTTTTGGTAACTAATAAAATTTTGCAGATTTTTATCAAATTCCTTTTTTTTGGCCTTTTTGACTTAATGGCTTGCACAGGGGGTACATGACTTGTTACTTCATGTTTTTTACAATGTCATAGGGTTTTTTGTGCTACTAATGTTTGATTTGTAGCATGTGGCATTCGTGGTTTGAAGACTATACACTAAAACTACTAACACATTTGATGCATGGATTCAATTTCTTTCATATGCATGTGTGTTGGTTATCATAGGAACACTTGGTTTTGGTGCACTAAAATAAACTTAATCTTGCTGTTTTCACAGATATTTGGGGGCTTAAAATGAATCAGTGTTTGCTATGCTTGGTGATTGTGTTTGTGTTGTGAAGTGTGTATGCTCTTCCCTCATGCTTTAAGCGATCTTGGGAATCAAAAACTCTTCACAACATTTGCATAAATCACACCACACATCTATTTTCTAAGGTCAATGAACATGTGCGAGTGTGAGCAAGTTTACATGTGTATGCTCTCCCCTTGCGACTTAGTGCGAGCCTGGGGATCAGAACCATGTTAGCTTGTCTTGCTTTTGTCAGCCTTAGAGTGGGCCTGCTCTTGAGACACATCTGCAAGGAGAACTCATTTGAGACCCCAAGCGGTACTTTCATCTGGTCCACTATATAAATTGAGGATAAGGCAAAATCCAAGTCTAACTGGTATGAGCACTCACCATACTGTGCGAGCTCAAAAGGAGGTGTACCTTTGTGTATATTAAAATCCTAGTAGGGTTAGTTAGAGCCTTAAGTGGCTTGTTGGATGCTGGTCCCCCCAATATACACTAGAACCTCTTTGTTTAGTGGCTAAAAACCCTCTACTTGTTGATATAGGAGGTTGGAAGATCTTACTCTGATAGCTGTCCCACATTTTCGCAGCTTATGGCAGAGATATCAAATTACCTCAGGATCTGCGCATCCTAGGACCTGGAACTTGGTGTGCCTGAGAAGTGAGTGCACTATAAGGGGGAGGCCATGCCCCAAGTTCCTAGAGCTATACACCATAAGCAGGCACAGCTGGGTAACCAAGTGGGAACTTAACAAGTATAGTCCTTGCCTAGCCCTAGGGTTGTGCTTGTTTTCTAAGTGCTTTCAAAACTCATCAAAAATGCCAAGTGTCTTCTTTGATTGATGTGTGTGCTTGCCTAATCATCACCCTCAACATTCTTTCCACACATTCATCCCAAGTCATCATACCTTGATCACATTCATACCATATCCTTATCATTCAACCAACATTCCAAATCAAACTAACACCTAACCACATCCTCCTTGTCATTCCACACCATATCCTAAACACATCCTACCATACCCTAATCATACCTAATCAAATCATCCAACCAACCATCTTAATCATCCCACTTGTCCTATCCTAATCACATCATATCTACATTATCATCCTCCCATGTCATCCTTTTTCTAATCCAATCAACACCATTCCAAGTCAAACCATATCCTAATCATCATCCTTGTCACCTCGCATATCCTCATCACTATCCTAATCATTAGCTTAATCCATCCAAATCACCTAACAAGATCATTACACTTTATCATCCTCATTCCAAGTTACTTCCATTTCACATTTATTCATCCTAGTCATTATCCTTGTCCTTCCTCAAACATCCTAATCATCCCATTCCTCATCATTTAACCACATCCCTAATCCCATTGTCCTTACACATCATCCCAATCCACTACATCCTAATCGATCATATCCTAATCACATTACCCTAATCATGATCCTAATCATTCCTAATCACATTCTTTTCATATCTTCTTCATGCCACCTCATCATAATTATACCCTAATCATTCCTAATCATCACATCAATCTCACATCATGTCATATTCATCATTCCAACTCAAACTATTCTAGTCGCATTCCTACTCATATCTCCCATTCACTCCAAATCATCATTCCACATCACCCTTCTTAACCACATCATCCATGTCATCCCACATCATCCTTGTCCTATCCTAGTCACATCCTAATTACATTTTCATCCTTCCACATCATCCTATTCCTAATCTAACCAACATTCCAAATCAAACCAACACCTAACCATCATTCTAATCATTTGTAATCACCCTCCTAAACCAACCTATTTTATCCTACACATTTCGATCATATCCTAATCACATCTTACCTAATCACCTATCTAATCATCCAATCACTCATTCCAAATCATTCCACATTACCATAATCATAGTCATCATATCCTACTTGTCATGTGCTAATATATTTCCATCACATTCCTAATCATTCAACCACATCTTAACCATCCTATTCATCATACCTCCATCATTCCACTTCATTCTAATCATTCCACTTCAACATAATCATTATCCAAGTCATCCCTAATCATATCCTAATCACATTCTTATCATACCTAATCATTACATCATATCCTAATCATATTTTATTCATCGTTCCAAATCATTCCACCTCATCCCAATTATATCCTAAGCATCATATTCATATCTAATTCATCATGCATAACCATTACACATCCTCATCCCAATTAATCCAATCCATTTAATTCTAATCATTCTTCTAGTCATCATCTTAGTCATCCTTACCATATCCTAATCACCCCGTTCATCTAATCCACATCATCCTAACCATCCAAGTCATCTAATCTTACCTCTACACATAATCATCTTCATTCACATAATCTCATCACACTTCTTCCTAATTCATCCAAATCATCTAATCTCATCAGTATACATCATCATCGTCATTCCAATCAAATCAAATTCATCCTAATCATTCTCAATCATGACACACCATAACCATAGGGAAACCTTTGAGCATCTACTCTCCCTATCGAATCTGATTGCAACTGTGTCAAAACCTTATAGACATATTGGTTCTATTCACTTACTACATATTCCATTCCATTCCTTTACAATCAAATTTCATCACAACATTTCATTAGAATTCAGCCTTTGACATATATAGAGGACCCTAAACATTAGTCTTCCTAAGGTTGAAACATAGGGAGAAACTGTTGAAGCTTAACTGTATCACAAGTACAAATTCAGACCAAGAGACCTTGACATATTTTCACATCAATCAAAACTTGGGCTTAATACTCCATGGCTAGTTTAAGTTCATCCTTACAAGTGAACTTTAAAACTCATGGGTTCACTCTAATCAATCATCTCTTCCATTTCTCAAGGTTTCGACAAAACTAATTTGTGCTTTGAAAGGTCATTAGTAGATGAGAGTATCCTCTTGAAGCTAGACTTTTCAAAGACTAAAATCATTAGCCTCTATCATAGTCTGGGCCTCATCACCTTGCATTGACATCCACATAACATCCCACAATCCATAAGTCTCATTTGGTAAAGACATGGTTGCAAAAAGAAGAGAAAGGGAGTAGGTCCCCCTAGTCATCCCCATAGCAAACACATCAACACAACATTATCACCAACACATTCATCCTTGTCATTTCTCATCATCCTTGTCATTCCACATTATCCATGTCACACCATAATCACATCCTACTAATATTTTCATCATTCAACCTTCACATCCTAATCACCCTTTCTAATCACATCATTCAATCAAATTCATCCTAATCGCAACCCTAACCATACCCTAATCATCCCTAATCATCCATCCAATCATCCAATCAATCTCATACTCTATCACATCCCATTCATCCTAATCATTCCATCTCATCATTCATCCTAGTCAAGCACAACATGATCCTAATCCCACAAGAAGACATACAACAATATGAAGACATGTGTCATTCCATGATAATCCCAGCAAACAAGGTTCTAGCATGCCAAGCCCATTCACAAGCCTATCCAAGTCTACCTTGGTAGCAAGACAAAGTGCCTTCATATTCCAATGCTATCTTTGACAAGGGGAACCTAATTCTACCTCATCAATCCTATAAGTACATTCTACCACCGCACTCCTAATCTGAGTCCACATCATCTACCTTCATCATCCATCCAGTATTTTGTCCTTCTGCACATACCCTTACCAAGGATGTGATCCAAGGGTTACTAGCACGGAATAGACCATCCCCATGTCTAACACCCATTCATGAACCTACCAAAAGAGTCCTCAAATACCATGTCCATCCCTTCATCCCCATCATGTGGTCCACAAACCATTAAGCCCATTCATGAGTCATACACTTCCACTTCCATTTCCATTCCAAGTCAAGAGATATGTCAAGGGTCTAATCTAAAGCATGCAAAACCATTAGCTCCTAATTCTAATCAAGATCAAACCACTTCCATTCAACCTATCCATAACACACTTGATCCCATTCTCACGATCCCCTCTATGATCAAGAAGGCCATGATGATCCTCTTAGCCTACTTTATGCATTCCATGGTCAAGAACTTGCCACCTCAACCATTCATGATCCAACCACTTCCAATTGCCATGATGAGACATGTGCCTCCCAAATACACATGGAAGATCACTCAAATAACTTGGATCCACATGAACATAATAAAGATCCTAACGATCCTTCCACATCCACTTTCATTCATGAGTGTTCTTCCTTAGGAACACAACAACCTTTATCCACTCCGCCTTCTCCATCAAATAATCAACCCAAGTCTAGTACCTAAACTACACATAGTCCCATTGTCAAATGCATCCTCCAAAACATTTATTACCAAGGTAAAGGCTTAGGCCTTCATGAACAAGATATTTTGGAGCCTATCCATGTCAAAGTCCCCTCTCACTCATATGGCCTTGGATGCACACCCCAAGGTCAACAAGCTAACAATGTTGGTACTTCCTCCACGCTTCCTAAGTCCACCTCATTCCATTGCACATCTATCACATTCCCAAAACATATGTTGCCATTCCACCTCCCTCATCCTACAAGTGTCAAAAGCATGTGACCATACACCTTCCACCATCCAACTTGCCTCCACTCCTTCCAACTCCTAATTTCCCTCCATCCACTTTACCTCCCAACACCTAACATTCCTATCATTCATAAATTCCCTCACATTCCTAATCATGACCAACAACACTAGTGTCAATCATTCATCTCACAACTTGCGACATTCTCGAAACCAGACCATGTGTCTTATATGGGATGTCCCAATCATATCACTTGCCTTATACAGGATGTTGCATTAATGAAACTAGACCAAGCATCTTATACGACATCCTTCATTTCCTAAATCCAGGCTCTTTCTTCATCTCATCACAATCAATCAAGCACATATCACTTGGCAAAAAAGTCCAACTGGCTGTTGGTCTAGTTTGTCTTATCTTTTATTGGATTGCTTTGCAGTCTCATTCTTATGCTTCTCAAGGCAGTCCCTAAGTGATGAAGAGAAGTGAGGATAGAGCGAGACCTTTTTTCTTTGATTGTTGCTTGCAGTTTGTCTTGGCAAAATGACTAGGACAACTTGGTGCCTTGCGTGTGATCGGGATTCCACTGGGTGTGACTCAAATACATCCTATGCATTGGAAAGAATAATTGCTTCCTTGCATCAAGACTTGCACACCTCACAGTTATCTCATCGCATGTTCTGACAAGGTATCACAGTTACCTAGTCTGAGTCAGGCATTCCTTGTCTGTCATGTGCTTGTTTTGCAAGGGACTACACTTTCCACCTTGGCCTTTGACATGCCATGGTGATTGTCGTCCTTTGACATAATAAGTTCTATGATGATAAGCAAAAAAATGCAAGTGAGAAGCTCAAAATTTCTATTAAAGCAATATTTCATTCCCATTCTTCTAGCCAATCTTTCATTCCTCCACCACCTCTCTCTTGTATCATTTATTTCCTCTATCCATTCCGCAACCAATCCCTTTCATTTCAAGAGCCTACCCATGTTTGTCCAACCCGCCTATCCTCTCGAGGGGTCCTCATCATCCTATCTTTCCATCACCATCCTTTTCCTCTATCCATTTCCTTGGCTTCTTTGAAATGATGTTACTCGACAAAAATTGCATCATCTTGAACATCATATCAAAGAGGGGCAAAATGTAGACACTTAAAAATATCCTCATATCGCAAATGTGACAGGACAAATTTCCCCTTCAAATTCTATTATTCAACTAATTCAATTTCATCCCTTTTGTCCACTTGACCATATTTTTTCTATAATTAAATAATTAATTTCAATTGATTATTTAATTATTCGTTCATACTCTAATGTCCCCTTCACTTGATTTATTCAAACAAATAAATCAAATTCCAAATTCCCCTTTCACATGTCCCCTTCCTAAAATGAATTAAATAAACTAATCAAGTTTATTTAATTTAAACACTTCCCACCTCACCATATTTGTGAATTTTAAATTCACTTTTGTCCTCTAGTAGTGAGGAAACCCTAACTCATCCTAGCCCTCTATTTGGCCCTAAAGTCAACATGCAATCTGGGCCCTTCATTCAAATCAGCCTCCTCTATAAAACACCTCATTCAACCCCATTTTGGGCCCTTAAGCTCTTAGTTCATTTTTTTTATACTCTCAATCTCTTACAATCTCCAACATCTTGTTCTCCACACATATGAGCTTCTCTAGATTGTGCAACAACCTGCAAATCTAAGAACAAAAATGCAAGATTGAGGAGGACAATAGAAGTTAGTCAATGTTAGCTTAGATTTTTACTAGTTTTCATGTTTATTTGACTGATTTCTAAGCTTGCTTGCATTCTATTGTAGTTAGGGCTTGATAGTTTGTTGTTTTTGACTATAAACCTACTTTTTCCCTAGCACAACTAGTACCATAATTAAATATTTACCATTGTCAATAGATCCTTCATCCCTTGTGAATGCACCTACAAACAATATTAGGAATAATTAAATAGATAGGATTTACAAGGTTGATGACATCTTAATACTAACATACTCTCACTTGACATCATACATTGTAAATACATCCATAGAAAAACATAAATTAGGATGGGTGCAAGATCATGATAGGCCAAACAATGGGAATGTCAAAAAAATTCTACTAGGTGAAAAAGTGCCAACATTTAGACATATTTAGATTTGGATGGAAAAAATGTTAATATCTCTAACTGAAATATGCATTCCCTTCCAAAATTCTGTGGGATTATCTTGGATTCTTGAGCAAGTGAGAGTCCTAAAACTTGCAAAGAAACTTACAAAACCACATGTTTAGTGTTATCTTAAAATTTTCCATGACTTCATCCTTGAAGTTGACAGACTTTTTGTAACTAAATTTTATATTTGTAGAGGAAACTATCAAAATTCTAAAAATACATTAAATGCCTCATTATAATTGTAATAGATAATTATTATTAATTTTTTGCATACAATATGTTTGGTTTCGTGATTGATATACATATGGAAAAATATTCATAAATTTTAAACTATTTGTACTTTTTTAAATCCAAAAGATACATCAATTCTATGATTTATTGGCTATATGTTTAAAAAAAGAATTTCATATATTTTTGACCAAGTTAGACTGGTTAGAAATTTATTTTTAAATATTTCTAAAATGTCATAGTAAAAAATCATAAATAATTATTTTTAATTATTGAAAAATTAAAAAATATATATCACATCTGCTCATGAGTCCTTTACTTAAATCCACACATAACAACCAATAATCCAATGTGAATTGACTCGGGCATAATGAGGCACAAGAAAATCATTGAAAAATCATGATATAATCCTAATTATATCTACAAAAATGTTATTTAATTCCAATTTGGCATGAGGTTAAAATGATAACTTTTTTCTCTAATTTTATGAATTTTTTAGCATCGTTTAGTTTCTCAAAATTTCCCATTAAATCCCAATTAATTGAAAATACTCATTATAGTTTGGTTTTCCAAGTACTATACAAGCCATTCTTTCCATACATAGACCATAATTATATTTACTAATTCAGTTAATTTTTTTTCTCAATATTTGAAAGATAGTACAATACAATTTTTTTCAATTAAAAAATAGGAAATTTCATGAGCCATTTATATATTTATCACATGTCTCAAAATCCTAATTAGGTGTTGCATCCAAGTAACTCTTTTAACATCAATTCATCTCTAGCAAAGCTTTGTTTTCTTTTGTACTCAGGGCTTAGTCAGAATCAGACTATCTTAACTTTGTGAAAAGACAACCCAGAAGTTTCTTTATGTTAGTTTGATTAATTTTATTTTGATTTTAAACAACAAATTATTTTAACATATAAGTAAGCTTGAGTTGCAACCAAATATGATAGAAGTGTTGGAGTAGGTGTGTTGTACACCTTGCATAACATTGGCATTAGTTTATTCATGCAAAATAAATATTTAATTGTGGTGCATCATGTGATGTGTTTAGCCACATTGGATATTTATTTGGATGCAACTTGTAATCATTGTATGTAACATTGGGTTAATTACTTTATTTGTAATTATTTGATTAATTGGGAAAACTTAGTACCATTAATCAAATGTGGGGTCAATGTTTTTGTAGACACATCATTTTGGGGAAAATGGTATTACAATACCACATGTTGTATTTGTGTGAGCTTATGTCTATAAAAACAAACACAAGGGTAGTTGTAGAGGTTGGTTGAGTTAGCCATTTGGCTTGTTGGTTGGGTTGTAGCTTCTCTTGCAGGTTGGTGTGCATGAGGTTTTGAAGCATGGCATGAGATGTATGGTTACATGCTTGTTCACATGGATTGCAGGTAGAAAGAGCTTGTTGTTTGAGAGGTGATATCTATATATGTATTTGCTGATTATTGTTGAATAATACATGAGAGATGCATGCTTTTGGACACTGGGTTTTTCCCTCTATGAGGGTTTTCCCAGGGTATATCTTATGCCACCATTGATAGTATGATTGTCTATTTCTTTTGTATGTGGATTATTGGTTTATTACACATTGAATCTCTTATTGGGTTATGAGGAATTAGTCTCTATGGCTGCATATTTCCAACATTTGGTATCAGAGCTTGGTTTCCATGATTTGGGTGGAAAAGCCCTATTTGATAACCCTAGCTATGAGTGGATTCTATGTGTATAGTGAAATTCATGGCTTTGCATGGAAGGAATGAAGGCATTTTCATGGTTACAAGGTTGTTTGTAGACTTGGGTTTCATGGATATTTGGCATGTAGGTTTTTGATTTGGGCTTCTTGTATGAGAATTTCAGGGGGTGAGCTTTTGTTGGAGGCCTCCTAGACAAAAATAGACCCCATGGTTGAGTCCAGAAGGCATGAAAACCAATGGATCCATATAAAATTTGACATATTTTTGGAGTCAAAATTTTTTTCACCATTTTATGCCCACCAACAAAACATGACTTAATGCACACCTATTGGTCCACCCTTTTTTGGGGGGACCTATTTGACACCTCAACAAAAAGCACTTAGTATTATCTTTACCCACTACTTAAAGGTCTTAATAGATGATTCAATTTAGAGTTCCTTTCATTCCACAACATCAAAAAGACATGAAGTATTCTTCATATTGAAAGACAAGATAATGCTCTTGAGGATAATAGTCTTGATATTTTAAGGTGGCCTGCCTCTAAAGGGAAGAAATTTATTCCTAGTCAAAAGGCCAAGAAAACATACAAGACTCGAAAACTATAGGAGCATAAGGAGATGTGGAGGAAGAAGAAATTCCTTTGAGGAAGAAGATGAGAGGGACAACCCAACCACCTCTTTAGAAACCTTCCACTATTGAACTCCCATCCTCTCTTCCTATGCAAAAGGATCCAACCATGCAGCCCATTCCTCCTCCAGTTATTCCTATCTCCACTAAGGTTAGGATGTCAGTCTAGAAAGACTCTATTCCCAAAGCTTCCACATCTACTATTCCTATCCAATCTCATTCTTTTAGAACCATTCTTACACCTCCAATTGATTCAACCATGCCTATTCATTACAATTTCCATGCCTTCACCTAATAAGGAAGGAACTATAGAACTAGCTTCTCTAATCCTCTCTATTCCAAGGTCTATTCCCTCTTCCCCTCCTATTTCAAACATGGCAAACAACACAAACTTTTGCGGAAAAGGAAAAATGCAAAGCAAAATATAACGCGAGCACGTTATGTTTTGCTTTGGGAATCCCAAGCCTTGGGCTTGGGATTTGCTTTGGATTTCCAACCCAAAGGCTTGGAGTGCCTTTTGAACAGCCATAGACATGTGTTTCCATATTTTTCAAGATTTTACATAATTTTGTTCGTGCTAACCCTCAGATTTGCACATGTTTCAAGGTCGAACAAATCAAACACCTGGGTAATGTTAGGCTTTCTCTTAGGTATTTGACGATGTGATTTTTTTCACATTTTAACAATGTTAAGCCTTTCATCTTTAATTTCTTTTGTTTGTGTGTCCATTTTTGGGCAAAAACCATTGTTTGGTCTTTTTTTCATTGTAAATTAACTATTCATTGAAATTTAAAAAAAAAACATATTTAGAAACTAGACTCCATTCTACAAATATTAAAAAAAGAAACAAATGATTTTCAATTAGTTTCAAAATTTATAGGGGTAGCACGGCCAAAATTCTATTTTTTAGGATGTGTCCAATTTGAAAATTAGTAAAAAATCAAATATTCATCAAAAAATTATCAGAAAAATCGGGCATAAACCACATGCTATTAGCTAATTTGTCATTTAAGCGATTTTAAAAATACCAAAAAAAAGTTGACCTTTTGAGGGAGCCACAAAACATGCTATGTTATGTTTTTTTGACAGAAACAACACCAATTTTTGTGGCTTCCTCTTTTGAACCCCTTAATCTATGCCATTTTAAAAAAAAATAGTAGTTTAGAAAGTAGACTCGGAGCACTACAAACATTGTTTTGGTTGCATCTCCAAATTTTGAGTGTAACTATGGTCAATTTCTCATCCAAGGCCAGTATTTCCTGATTTCAGAAAAAAAAAAAGTGGCCACTTAAGACCCCTTTTTGGCCCCCCATCTTCTTGCACTTACCCTCATGTATGATTCAATACCATTGAAAGCTCATAAAACTTTGTTCTACCTCTCAAACTCTTATTCACCAACTCTTCACTCTTTCCTGCTTTTACTCTTCTGCTCCTCTCCTTCTCTGCTATGCTTCTGATCCTTTCTTTAGATTTTATAATTCACTCAAAGGATGATTTTCCTCGGCTCAACTGAACTTCTTCATATACTTCATCAACCTTGGAGTAAACATCAAGGCTGGCACTCCAAACACTCCTCTTAATGCGAATCTCCAAGTTGTCGGCCAAACATAGCTAGGTCTTGAATCAACACGCTATACTCCAAATAATTGCTTTTAGAACATCCACAACATGCTTGAATATCCAGTCAGCCAAGACTGGGAAGAACAACATCAAGAATGAAATCTTCATCAACAAGCTCAAACTTCAATGCAGACCTCTAATGCAGCAACTACATGTCCAGAGACCTCCACAAGCACAATGATTTTAATAGAAACATCTGCACTCCTCCATATCACTAGAATCTCTTATACTTTCATCTAGAACCTCAAGAATAGTATCTGCCATAACTATCAATCTAGAAAGATTGCTTGCAGACCTCCAAACCACGAACCATTCGAGTTGAGGAAACACTCCAACATCCTAGACATGCCTCTAGATCCATAGATCATAGAGTGATAATACCAGACCAATCCAGACCAGCTTCTTGCCACTCTGTCAACACTGAACAAATGCAAAAGCTTGTTCTACTCAGAAGTCCATAATTTCTCGACATCTTCATGTGGACCTCTCAAATCTCAACTAGAACAACCTCTAACAGTCATCTACACAGCTGTATGGTCCGCATGTGTTTATTGTCTATAATTTTCTCAATATCCACAACAATCCAAACTTCTATACAGACAACAGTAAGATACAGTTGACACTAATTACAAGAAAGATATATTGACATCAATGACAACACCACTTAGGCACATATTTGCAACAATGATATGGTTTGTAGTTTCTCTTTATGGTCTCATGTTTCTTCCTAGAGGTTCTTATTCATCTAGTATGAACACTAGGTTTGTGGTCATCTACTATTGTTGTACTATATTGTTTTTTAGAAACAATATGTGTTCTTTTAATATATATCATTTGAGATGTGGAGAACTTGGGAGAAGTGGAGGAGATCAAAGGTGAAAGAAAGCAGAAAAATGTTTGTGGAAGTGTGCTCTATTTTGCAATAGGTTGGTTGCATTTTGCAGATCATTATGATTTTTCTTTGTATTACATGATTTGATTATAAGCCACATTTTTATGTAAGTGTTGATTAGTAAACTATGAGTTTCTTTGGTTGGCATTGCTCATGTAGTATGATTCCTAGGATGTATATGTTTTCATTGGACTGCACTATCAATGGTCTTCAGATTTTTTGCACATCAATGGTTTTGGTGTGTTTGTTATCATGGGAGATGGTAACTTTGAGAAGAATAGTGGATTATAAAGGGATGAGAATAGTAGTATGAGTTAGATATGTCATGTGGTGAAGTTCTATCAATTGTAGGTTTTTAGTTGGATGTAAACAACTAGTTGCACTGTTGTTGTTCTAACTCTTCTGAGCATTCGTGCTCGATCTTGTTTTGGAGGTGTTTGGACTTTAGAGTTGTGTTTTGGTAATGAGTTTGAATTTGGATACATTGGTGTGTCTATGTGACATTTAGTGTTTCATCATGTTTTTGGAATCCTAATATTTGGTCATGTTGGTGATCACTTGGAAGATGTAGCAGGTGCTTCTGTAAAGCTTGTGACCATAGTGGAGTTTAGTTGAGATAGTATGGTAACCTTGGTGTTTCACAGATTGGTTGTGTTTCCCTTTCGCTCTTGCAAGGTATATGAAAAGTGGGAGAATGCTGGGATTAGGTGTGTCATACACCTCGCAAGTTCTAATATTTGAAATATTTATTTATTTGTATTTATTATGCATGCACATATTTTGGGCATCTCACTTGGAGTGGCACTATGTGTCACTTGTAGTATGTATTATTGCAATTTATTTTTTATCACTTAGTGTCATGGAAGTTGCTAAATGCAACTATGACAACTTGTAAGGTGTGTAAGAGTTGCTAAAATGGAAAGAGCTTGAAAAAGGAAATTACAATTGGAAACTTAAAAAGAAATATTTTAGGAGACTACGAAAGCATGATTTTAGGAGCAAAAAATGGAGTGCCATGTTTGGAGAGTTAGTTATGATTTGAATAACTTTCTATATTACGGTGGATTTGATTCTCCATGACTAGGCATTGTAACTCATGGTTTGGAGTTTCCATTTTGGTGGTTTCTTGTATTGGAACTCCTATAAATTGAAGGCTTGAGGAGAAGTTTGTGAGGAGAGTTTTTATGCGGGGTTATGCTGTCAGTTTTTCCTCCAGAGGAGCAAGATGTAAATCTCCATGTTAAGGCTTTGAGCCTGCAAGTGTATTGTAATATGTTTGTGGTTGCAGATTAATACATTGGTTCGATGGTTTGGAGTGTGGGGTTTTTTACCCAAAAGGGTTTTCCCCACGTATATTGGTGTCTCTTCTCTTCTGTCTATCTTTCTTCTATTTATCTTCTTTTTCGTGTTCTTAAAGTGTTAATTTATATGCCGTTATGTTGCTGAAATTTATTTAGATCTGTAGACTACATTATCTTTCCTCTAAGGGTTAATGAGATGGGAAATCAACTATGTTTGTTTCCTCTTTAAGGGCATAGTAGTATGTGCTTGCATCAAGTTATTGAATATTTGTTTAAGTAAAATATAGGATGGTGTAAGGTGCATGCTGGGTTCTCCTTTCCCTTTCACTATCTAGATAGAACAGATGTATTAACTGCTCCACACGATCAATGTCATCTAAAACAATAAGGAATTGTCGATCCCTTCTACTTTGAAAGGCATATCTTAGATAGCCAGTTCCTTCCTCTCTACTGTGAAAGTTGAGATGATGATGGTCAAAGAGATCTTGGAGGAGCCTAAGTTGCAACGAAGGTAATTCACCTCTTGCATACCTTTCTCACACATCAAGCAAAAAACTTGCTTGATTGCATTTGGGCCATTTATCTCAAATCTAAATTACAATTTTGCCCCCATGGGCATTGGAGCTCTGCGGTACATTTTGGCCTTCAAAATTTAACCCCAACCATTAGATTATAAATTGACATCAACAGCTCAAAAACAATTTTAGACTTGATGGGCATTGGAGCTCCATGGGTACATTTTAACCCATCGAATACAACCCTAGCCATTAGATTATAAATAAAATCCACGGTGGTGATTAAAAATTGGTAATATGGCCCTAAAATAACCAATAATTATATAATATGATTGACGATTTAATTTTATTTTCTACTATAACCTACAAAATTTAGGCAAATCTAATCTATTTAGGAATCAAATATTGTGGCTATTTTTTTAGTTTAAAAATTTAATAGAATAAATGTTTTAGCGATTAATTAGGACTAATATAAAATTTTGTAAAAATGTCACTATTGAGGTCACCTTACAGCGTGTACTATTAGCCAAATTTACAATCCCCAATTTCAACTATTAGTCAATTTGCAAATATTCAACACTAAAAAAATTAGTGACATTGAATCAAAAGGTTTTGTTGATGACTCTTAAGAATGCATACTCTATAAGATCACATTTGTAATGAATAGAATTACACATCTTTAATCTTTATAATAAATAAGATATTATAGATAATTATAATTTTATCTTTGAAAAACAAACCTACTGCAAATCACATATTATACTGTATCTACCTAGATACAAGTACTTTTAGTCTCATTCATTATTGCAAACTCTACAAATACACTGATCTGTGATGATACAGTCGAGTAATAACTTTTTTGAACACTTGTAAAGCATTTCCTCCCTTGTCTTTATTAATCGTCACCATCCACCATTTCTTGATTTGAGTATCATCCCCAACGGTGAGAAGCTCTTTATAGTCTGCGATGTCTTTCTCCCCAGTGATTACAATAGTAACTATCCATATTCCTCCACCGATATTGCTCTGTATCAATCCCGAAGGAAGACGAATGTTGATGGCATTTGTCCCTGATGCATAGGACCCTCGAACCACAGCACAAATAATGATTGCACTTAAGGAATTTAACATGTTGAGTGATTCCTCCGGCATTGTGCCTGTTTCACTTACATCATTTGCTCTGTTTGTGTTTTCACCAATCACATCGCAAAATTGGTTTGCATCTACAATTGTCCTAGCTTGATGACTTGCTTTCCCAATTACACTCGTAACCTCTGACGGTAGTTTCTGATTTGGAGAAAACAAACACCAAACCTGACTCAGTTATAACAGATAATGTATAAAATTTGCTTTCCGATCTAAACAAACAATAAAATTGTGTTCATGGTTAACACCTCATACCTGTAACCCATGAATACAACGCAATATATGAGCTCCTGAAAGATGTAAGCATCTTAGTTTTTGCAACTCTTCAACACCTGTTAACTTTTGCATCTTCTCACATCCATCAATTGCAATGCTCTCCAAACGACTTAGATGCTTAAGGCTTGGCAACTCTTCAAGTTCGCCACATTTGACCATATTCAGAGTTACAAGCTCTGGCAGATCAAAGTTCCCTGATACCCTTTTCAATTGTTCACAGAAAATTAACTCAAGACTATTCAATGTTTTCGTGTGTGTTAAATCCACTTGAATTAGATTTGGCATGGAAGCGAGGTGAAGAGACTAAAGATTGCGACAATACTCTCCACTAATTGAGACCTTGGATACAAGTTTTATGCCACGCATATCCATGGTTTGCAGATTACACATGCATCGGTCCTCGGCAGGATTCAAAGTCAGCTCTCCAGTTAATGTAAAATACCTGGAGACCAAACTTCGAAGCTTGGGGAGTCCTCTTAGAGATTCGGATAAGGCTCTGCCATGAACTAGCATTTCTTCATTTCTTCCCGTTAGGACTAGTTTTTCCAGATCGTTCAGCATTCCTATTGAATTTGTGCACTCTGTCAACGAGCATTCATGAAGCACCAGCTCTTTCAAATGGACAGGGGCCTGGGATACAAATAATTTGTTCAAAACAGTAAAATTCCCAATGGTTTAAAACAATCCAGAAAAATACTACTACAGAATGCTTGGTAGGGCTGAATTCTGAATAAGGATGAAGTAGGTACCTGTGAAGTGGTCTACCATAATTCGTTGAGATGTGCAGAGAAAATTCTTAAACTCCGCAAATGTTGCAGAGGAATCCAAGAGGGCAAGCTTGGCTGTTCACACCCATCTAGTTCAAGCTCGAGCCAGAGCAAAGAAGTTCGTGTCTGATCTAAATTCCCTACAAAGTATGTAATTTGAGACGTCATGGAACTGTCAAAGAATGAATTGAGACACCTGGAATTAGAGCCACTGTTTTCTCTGAGGATGTTCTCCAATCCATTTGATTCCTGCATTCAATGGAAAATGTTCAATTTCTGCTGCCATCCAAACAGAAATGCTCAGGCTTTCTAAAAATTGAATATCACCAATATTAGCAGAAACATAGAGGAAGAATCATACCAAAGATTGAGGGCGCCAGTTTCGACGAGGAAAGCTCTGATCTGCCATTTCTCTTCCGAGGTCCCGGATGTGGTCATGCATTTTTAAGACAAGGTTGTCGTCAAATTCATAACCTGCCAAATAATTCCCAGCTATACGCACAAGACATTTACCCTTTAAATTCTTGAGTGCCAATTGAGCTTGCCATCCGTAACCCTCCCATATTTGAATAGCCATGGATTTAGGCTTGTCAATGAAAAAACATGCAATGTCCATAAACATCTGTCTCTCCTCTTCATCTAGCGTATCAACGCTAATCTGAAGTATCTCGTTTATGCCTGGACTCAGCTGCTTACGAACTTCATCCAAATAAAATTGTCACTTATCTTTGTCAATTTTATCACGAACAAGCCCGCCAAAGATTTGAAGAGACAGAGGTAAAAATCCACTCTCTTCGACAAAAATCTCAACCAAATCTTTGTAATCACTGGGTGGATCCGCTTGCAACGCGTGCCAACAAAAGAGCTCTCTGCTCTGTTTGACAGTCAATTCCTTCATCTTATAACGACGAGCAATGTTGGTGTCTCTTAGAACTTGTTCATTACGGGTGGTGACAATTACCAAACATCCAGAATTCATGCTATCTAGACCCAACAGATCGTCTAACTGCTTCACGCTTATGTTACCAGAAACGAGAAACGGAAACCGCAACTGCAACGGCAACGTGACGAGAAACGGAACATTTAGAGGTTGCGTACAAGAAACGGATTTTAGATACATATATTTTTGAAAATTTTAAATTTATTATAAAGTTATATCCCCTATATATTTTAGGAAAAAACAAGAAAATAAAACAAAATCTATCTATCTATATATCTATCTATCTATAATTTTTACTTTTTAATGAAATTTATTTTATAGAATTAAGTTTCCAATTTTTTTATAAAATTTGTTTTTGAAAAAACCAAAAAAATTGATTTGGAAAAAAATATTTACTATAAATGTTCTAAAAAATAAAAACTCATAGCTTTTTTTAAAAATGCCGATTGCAATGGCAAAAAAAAATTAAAAATAAAAAAATAATGTAAGTTTTGAAAGGTTTACAGGCAACAGCCAAGGGGAAGAAACGCAGAAACGGCCGTTGGCAACAGAAACGGCGTTTCGCCCGTACAAAACGGAAACGCGGCTGCCCCGTCGCGTTTCTGGTAACATAGCTTCACGCTTATGTTAC
The DNA here is from genome assembly GCA_027924645.1 of Cunninghamia lanceolata. Classification (NCBI taxonomy): domain Eukaryota; kingdom Viridiplantae; phylum Streptophyta; class Pinopsida; order Cupressales; family Cupressaceae; genus Cunninghamia; species Cunninghamia lanceolata. The sequence goes on from BSBN01000021.1 coordinate 29,959,175, forward strand.
CAGAAACGAGAAACGGAAACCGCAACTGCAACGGCAACGTGACGAGAAACGGAACATTTAGAGGTTGCGTACAAGAAACGGATTTTAGATACATATATTTTTGAAAATTTTAGATTTATTATAAAGTTATATCCCCTATATATTTTAGGAAAAAACAAGAAAATAAAACAAAATCTATCTATCTATATATCTATCTATCTATAATTTTTACTTTTTAATGAAATTTATTTTATAGAATTAAGTTTCCAATTTTTTTATAAAATTTGTTTTTGAAAAAACCAAAAAAATTGATTTGGAAAAAAATATTTACTATAAATGTTCTAAAAAATAAAAACTCATAGCTTTTTTTAAAAATGCCGATTGCAATGGCAAAAAAAAATTAAAAATAAAAAAATAATGTAAGTTTTGAAAGGTTTACAGGCAACAGCCAAGGGGAAGAAACGCAGAAACGGCCGTTGGCAACAGAAACGGCGTTTCGCCCGTACAAAACGGAAACGCGGCTGCCCCGTCGCGTTTCTGGTAACATAGACTGTTCACGCTATCAATGTCATCTAAAACAATAAGAAATCGCCAATCCCTTCTACTTTGAAAGGCATATCTTAGATAGCTGTTTCCTTCCTCTGTTCTGTGAAAGTTAAGATGATGATTGTCAAAGAGATCTTTGAGGAGCTTAAGTTGCAATGAAGGCAGTTCGCCTCTCGCAGACGTTTCTCGCACATCAGCCAAAAAACTTGCTCCGTTATATTTCGAACGGTGTCTGTTAAACAACTCTTTGGAGAGAGTTGTCTTGCCCGCTCCACCCATTCCATAGATGCTAACAATCAGAGCCTTCCCTTGGCCTTCTTCATTCGTCCCGTACTGCCTTTCAAAATCTTCAGGAAAATGGGGATTTGACAAGAGATTAATTTTGCTGACTAAAATCGACAAATTTTGATGTATGAAAACATAAAATAAGTAGAAGTATTAATTAGAATGAAGACATGGAAATCTTACCTTAAGTTGTTGATTTTATAGCCTGTGATTACTGAAACTGAGCGAAGGGCTTCCTTCCACTCGTTAAGCTTCAGATCCGGGTACCTGCCCCGCTTTTCATGTTCACTGAATGCATAAGCGTATCTTCCCTTTTCTATGTTAAATTATATCATGTCAAAAAACTTAATTTTGGTATCATAGTTGATCTTAACATGAATGTACCTTAGATGGTGTGTTGGAATTGAAATACACTTCTTGATAAAATTTGAAAGTTTCCATCCTAAAGGACAAGTGGGTTAGTGGTGGAAAATCTTTGTAGTCATTAGTAACTTTTTTGTAGGGATGAAGTTGTAAAATTGTTACTGACTATTTAATCAGTGAGTGTGATGTTTAAGTAGAGTGTGGAGATATGGAACACCTTGTGCACAAAACCTCTCTACATAGTGTACTATGTTTGTATCGTGATTGTCACAATAACATGAAATGGCTAAATAAAAGAAACATCCCAAAAAAATAGTATTTTAATCCCGAGGTCATAAATTGACAATAAAAATTAAAACAATCTAATTCAATTTTTTTAAAGAATACTAAATTTGAGAATAAAATTAGTACAACATCAAAGAATATTAGAGCTGAGAATGAAATTAATATAACATCAATCAAGTTATTGGTAAATATTTTAGTGCGACCAAGAAATTCTTAGGCTAGGCACAAATACAAAAAAGAAAAAGAAAAGTACCTTGCTCTGTTTGCATTGGGCAACAAAGGAGGGTGGTGTGCTTATCTCGTCCTTTGTGTGATCCTCTCATGTAAGGAAGGTCAAAGTCACCAGTGAGATTTGTTCGAGTAATAGTCAAATTCATCATGAAACCTTGATCGAAGCTAGGCTCAATACATAGACTAAAAACATCTCTATCGAGCATCGTTCTCGCACCACCACACTTGTGTTTCACCTACAGAGAATCCTTTCACCAAAAGATTAAAAAAAAACCATTGCAAAAACAATAAAGAAAGAAAGAATTCGAGGCACTTTTTTGTTGGTTAAATCAAAGACTTCATAGTAAAGAGGGGTTTTTGACCATCCAACTTATCTCCAAGATAGCCTTATCATCTCTAATATAGATGGAGAAGCTAGAAAGAAAGACATGCAACCATGTCATCAATTACATAATAGAAGTATGCAAAACAAAATGTAGAAATGATGTGTATACCTTGTGGCGTAGTGCATGAGAAGTTGTTTGCCCTAGGCATCCATGAGAATAAGGTGATTGGAAGCAATTGCATATGTGTCCACTCTAAAGAGGAGATCTCTATTGGAATCAAAGATGGTGAAGCCCTCACCAAAATTTATAGAATTTGATAAAGAGAAATAGATATTTTTCATAATAGAAACAAATTAGAGATGACAGCTACTATGAAATCAAACATGAAATCACATAATTCCTTAGAAAACTATGACTCCATTAATGGATTCTACCAAGATTTTCTCAAGAAAATAAAATATTGTTTAATAACCATTTTGAGCACACACACAAGCCTTAAAAATAGAATAATCAACACAAGAAAAGCCATATCTCCTTGTAATTTCTCTATTGTATAATGATTGAATGAATAGGCTATACAATAAGAAGAATTTAATCTCTCTTACACTTATGAAGAATTAATAATTGTAGGATGCTTGTTTTAGATACTCCTACACATGCCTAACATAATAAAATAGAATGAAATATCATATTACATGCTTCTATTATAACTATAACATAGGCCTAGAACATTGTTTATTTAATATCTTTTGATACAAAGACATTTAAGATGCATGCACATAGGATCAAATGATAATGAATTCACCCAACAACATATCTATGAAATAAAATCTTAAATACAATAATTAAGAAAATTACGTTAAAAAACCATATTTTTAAAGATTGTGGTAAATGAGGGTTTTTGAAAGGACCCAAACCTTTGTACAACCAAGAAATAGGATTAAAAGGTCCACAAGTAATAGCCTAGAAAGGCGGCAAAAAGAGATTAAGTTGTGACAGTGTAGCAAGTCAATAACTTCACGGGATAGAGGAGCCAATGGATTACACTATCCTAGACCTAGACCTAGCAGACGACACACCCTTGATCTAGGTGTGGGAATCTGAAACATGTTTAGGAAGACCTTTCTTCCTCCTTTGAACAAAAATCCATGAAATAAAGTCACACACATCTTGGGAGTAAGGGAAAGGAGGAGGGAAACTCGCCACCACCACCCCATCATGGAGCACCAAACGCGAGGATAAGACCGAAGACAATGGTTAGGAGATGATATAATAGGAGTACGTATGTTAGGGATCATAGACAAAGTAGAAATGATGGAAGTCCTAGGCTCAATAAGAGTAGGGACCAAAGAGTTATCCAACATAGGAGGACCCAAATCAACCAAAATAGACATCAAAGATGGGGGTTGGATTATAGGAATAGGATCATCATCTTTGGAAAGGGAACTAGGTAATGATCTAGGAACTGTGAAATGATGGGAAGAATGTTCTTGCACCAGGAAGAAGCTCCATCAACCTTAAACTTGTAGTTATGACACTTCAAACATAAATGGCCAATGTAGAAGCATCAATGACAATGAAAAGGAAGACCTTCATAATCTAGAAGTTGCACCCAAAGGTGATCCATCACTTGAAGAGAAATCTCAACCAAGAGATCCTTGGACAAGTCTATATCTACCAAAATGCACAAAAAAGTTGTATGTGTAAACAAAGAAGTAGCAAAGTTTGTCATCACAAAGCGATGCAATATGTTTCCAATAGCCTTATAGCACAATTGTGACTAGAACTTGAGTGAGAGATTTGGAAGCTGCATCTAGACTAGCACAATAGATGAGGAAATAGAGAGATGGTTGAACAATGGGAACTAGAGCTTCAATCACAACAAATGTAGCCCAAAAACTAGAACCACCATTGAATGCCACATCCCACTCTTTGGGAGAGTAAAAAATTGCAACAAAAACTCTTTCACACATGGGTAGATTTTAACATTACTTATAGAGAGAGGATGCCATGAATTACAAATCTGAGACTAAAGCTATGGGAGACTAGGCTACCAACAATGAAATTGATTGATCAAACCTCATTTAAATGGTTTTATCTCATTTATTATACATTTCTTCTAAATATGGTAATCATGAAAAAGTTTAGAAACTATCATACCATTCCACAGAGTACAAACACTAATATGTTTCAACTGTTGCAAATATGTGCTTAAGTGGTGTTGTCATTGATGTCAACATATCCTTGTTGCCATTGGTGTCAACTGCATCCTATTTTGTTGTCTGTATAGAAGACCAGATTGTTGAGGATATTGAGAAAATTATTAACAATTAGTGCATGCAGACCATATAGCTATGTAGAGGATTGTTAAAGGTTGCTCCAGCCAAGATTTGAGAAGTCCACATTTAGATTTGAAGAAGTTATGGGCATCTATGTAGAACCAATTTTTGCAGTATTTAGAAAAGACAATATGACAGTAAGTTGGTCCGGATTACTCTGCAGTGAAATATTATGGTCTGCAGATCTGAAGGCATGTTTGGGAAGTCAGTGTGTATCATCAACTCCAGTGGTTCATGGTTGGGAGGTCTGCAAGCTATCTTTCTAGTTTGACAGTCATGACAGATAGTGTTCTTGAGGTTCCAGAGGAAGTTACAAATGATTCTGGTAATTTGGCTGGGAGTGAATACTATTGGTGATCTCAAGGTGCTTGTGAAGGTCTCTGGATCATGTGGCTGCTATGTTGGAGGTCCACATTGAAGTTCAAGCCCGTTGATTAAAGATTTCCTCTTTCAAGTTGATGTTCTTCCCAGTCTTGGCCGACCAGATGTTCCTGGCATGTTGCGGATGATCTAAAAAGCATTTTATGAAGCGTGGCATGGTTGTTGAGGAAGATTCAAGTCTCAGTTGTATTTGGTCGATAGTGTAATGATCCACATTGAGTTTAGCCGACCTTGTTGATCATTCCAAGGTTAATGAAGTATATAAGTACTTGTTGAAGAGTTGTGGAATATTATCCTTGAACAAATGAGTTAAATCCAAAGTAAGGATAAAAAAGCAGAGCAAAGAAGAAGAGTGAAGGAAGTCTAGAGTGAAGAGTCAGTGAAGAAGAATTTGAAGATAGGAGTAGAAGTTTTTGAGCCATTAAAGGAACTGATTTAGGCATGAATGTAGATGCTATCTCTCAGTTCATTATCTCTGTGTAAATCTTAATTTCTTGTAGGCAGTGAGCCTTTTCTTGAGCAGTGAGCTCTGGGTAGTGTGCCTGAAGGCATATGCCTTCTATTTTCTTAAGTACTTTTAACAGGGTATGCATTTTGTGGGTTAACCCCCACCGTGGTTTTTCCCTTAATCAGGTTTTCCACATCAAAATTCTAGTGTTGCGTGTTCATTTTGTTTCTGCTCATGTGTTGATTCATGCTTAAATGTTTTTATCATTAATATGATTGTAAAGAAGATTTGAAAGTTTAGAAAAGGTTAAATATTAAGGACAATTGATTCACCCCCCCTCTCAGTTGTCCAGACTGTTTACAACATCAACATCATCTACTAACTCAAAATTACCAATTACACTTAATTTGGTGAGGGTGTCAATCCCATAATACAACATAAGACAAATTGCACACAAAAAATAAAAATGTTCTTTTATTGATTTGGACAACACATTACATTATAGAAATTGAAATCAAATTACATGATGGATCCTCAATAGGCTACAACACACTACAACTTCCTTTCTCTAGATTCAGGAACCTTCTATCTTTTCTAGCTTCAAATTAACTAGGATTTTTGTTTTTCCTTCTTTTCTTGACTCTCCACTTTCCCCCTTTTTTCTACCACCCCAAAGGATACAAAAAAATGGTCATAAATAGCCCTTTTTGGCACCTTCTAGCTAAAATTTTGAAATTTGTAACTCCCTCCAAAAATAGGTCAACTTTCGGGAGCCATAACTTTTGATCTAGACATTTGATTGATGAACTGTTTGATGTGTTGGAAAACTCGTGAAGTGCTCTATGCACTAAGAATTCACTCAGCCAATTCCACCCATTTTCGGGGTCATACAAGGCCTCTAAGTGCCTAATATTTGACTTTGAAACCTTTTTAGGAGTTTTTAAAGAAACATAAACTTTAATATCTTTCAACCCACAAGTGATCTTTGACCAATTCATTGACCAAATGTCATATTTTTCAATTCTAAAGCCTCAAGTAAATTTTCACTTCCATACATGCACAAATGCAAACTTTCTAAAAATAACAGTTGGCTATTTTTAGCAGGTTGGAAAAACTGAAGGTTCTACATCATTATTCAAGCAATTGGGTGTCCAAAAATACAAAATTTGAAAAGAACAGAAAACAAAATCATCATTTTTTGGGGCGATGCAAGATTTCCCTTACATCACTGGATGCTTCTACATCAAACACTTAGAGTAATTTGAGAAGTGAACTTGTCACATCTCAAGTGTTTGAGGAAAATCCAAATGGTCAACCTTTGCCTTAGATAACCAAGAAGAATTTTTGACATGCCTTCCTTTTCACTTCACCAAATATTCTTTGTAGACACCCAAATTTGTCCATGTCTAGCGACACCTTGTTACATCCCTAATCCATTATCCAATTAATTAAATAAATTTTATTTATTTAATTAAAATCCCATTCTCATTCACTTAGCCAATTAATTAAATAAATTGTATTTATTTAATTAATTCCACATCATGTCTTATCTCATTTTATGCATTTATCATATTAATTAAATAAATTTTATTTATTTAATTAATTTCCAACTCATATCCCACTAATTCAAATACTTTATTTGAATTAAGCCTTTATCATTTATCACATTTCAACACTTGTCCATTTCCCATTTATCATGTGTTGTAAGACAACTTTCATTTAAAATCATTCACATGTACAACTAATTGGACCTAAATTTAGTAACTTTCAATCTTAGCCATTCACATAGCCTTTGAATCTCCACCGTTGGTTGATCTTGGTTGAGTCCTATATAAACAGCCTCTCATTCCATATGAGCAATCCAGAAATCTAGCAATCCAGAAATCTAGCAATCCAGAATTCATATAGTATCTAGCAATCCAGCAATCATATAGCAACTCCGTTATCATCTTGAGCATTCGAGCATTTGAGCTTTTATCATCCATCAATGGCAGCTTTCAGCTTTGTGATTGCTCATTGTTGAAGAAGCAGTCCACATTTCCCTCTCAAACAAGGAATCGCATGGTCTAGGTGATGTTATGCTTGCATTGCATTGTTCTTTTGGCTTCATTTAGATTAGATTCCTTGATGATGGTAGGGTTAGGGTTTCATGACTATGTCTGATCTTCCACACCTGACTTTCACCTATCACATTTTGGCACGCCCGGTGGGACTCACGTCCCTGATTAACCTCGTTTTTTGGAGTTGTTTCCTTGAAGATCAGATTTTGTAGGTGCTCGCAGAAAATTCCAGTCGCTTTTAAAGGAAAATCCACCGCTTCGAGATTTCTGCGTCGCTTCTGAGCTGGAGCAGGCCGCATATACCTCTCTGGATCGCCTTTGACCTAACAGTCGTCACCTTAGGTAAAACGCATCGCTTTTATCATTAAAATGATCGCCCGGGACTGTATTCGCCGCTTTTGATCTAACAGCCGCCGCTTTTGCGCATAATCAGATCGCTTTTAATCTAACAGGGGTCACCTTTGCACAAATCCGCATCGCTTTTGACCTAACGGTGCATGCTTTTATTCTGATATGATACGCTTATGAGCTAATAATATTCGCCTGTGCAGGTTAGGGTTTTGATTTTTGTTTTGCAGAGACAGGTCGCTTTCGACTTCCAACAGGTCGCTTCCGGTATATTGCGATCGCATATGAGACGACAGACACCGCTTTTGAATATATTTGTGTCGCTTATGGACTAATATTATTCGCCTGTTAGGCTAGGGTTTTTGTTTATCGGCTGTGTTTTTGCAGAAACAGGTCGCATCCAGCCCTCAACCGATCGCTTATGGAAAATATGCATCGCTTATGAGCTAACAGGCGTCGCATACTGTGTTTTTGCGCGTCGTATATGATCTGCAGTCTTTCGCCTATGACATAATAGAGGTCGCTTTTGATCAACAGTGGGTCGCATCTGGTAAAGCTCTGTTGTTTTCAAGCCTGTTTCAGTTCTAGTTTGATTTTTGGCTATTAACTGGGTATTTGCGCAGCATCTTATCGATCTGTCCTAGAAAGGAGGTTATCAAACTACTGACATATCTGTTGCAGGTTCGATCGGTCCAAGATTTGTGGTTTTTTTTCACTAAATTAGGCATATTTGGGCTTGGTGCTTAAAATGAATTACTGTTTGCTCCGTGCTTAATTTATCTTTTTGATTGCTTGCATGTGCCTGATTGTAACCCAAATTTAATGACAAAAGTATCCTCTCCCCTTGCCTATCAAATGGATCTTGGGTGCATGAGAACTTGTCATTATCTTTAGAGGGCCTGCCTTCCCGATGTGAGAAGGGATACGACCCAAGCGGTAACGGGCTAAAGCCAAGTCCTTCCGAACCGCTATATAAGAAAAGTGTTTGTGTCGAAAGCCACAAACAACGGGTGCAGTTGTGTTATACCGACAGCCAACCTCCCCCAAAACCCTCCAAGGCGCAACCCTTGGAGGCTGGGAGACTCCATAACGGAGAGTAGCGCTGCCGCATGTATAGCCACCCGAACGGATGCCCTTATTAGCAACTTTGTGTAGTAGCCAAAAACCTTCTATCTGTTGACGCAGAGGGCAAAACCCTTGAAGCGGCCCCGATTCATGCGGTTCTTAGCCGAGGTAGCAGGGACAATCTAAAGGTTTGGAGAGGGTCAAGCCTTATAAGAATCCCGGATCTTGCTATGCGTGAGAAGTGTGTGCAAATGTAAGGAGGAGCCGGTGCTATCAAGATCCTGGAGCTACCTGCTTTGAATAGGCGCAGCTAGGGGATTCAACAGATACTGTCCTATCCTAGCCTAGGTTGTATCAGTTTGTGCTTGTTGTGAGTGTGAGTGACTGTTATCATTGTTTTCTTGCTGAAAAAAAAAAAAAAAAAACTGCAAAAAAAATCAGACCGCCGGTACACAAACACAGTCGCTTTTGAACCTAAACTGCTCGCACAGACCATCAACATCGCTTCTGAACTGTAGTGACTCGCATTCTGCCCAAACTGCATCGCTTTTAAACAACAACTGCCCGCATACTGCTTAAACAGAGTCGCTTTTAAACCGTAGTTGATCGCCTTTTGCTTGAACAGAATCGCTTCTGAACCACAGCTGATCGCCTACTGTCTGAACCAAGTCGCATCTGATTCATTACCAGTCGCATATTGTTTGAGCCAAGTCGCTTTTAATCCACAGTTGTTCACCTGATTCCAGAACAAGATCGCCTATGAACAACAGACTGTCGCCTTTAGGGATATCTGAGTCGCCTCTGAACCAACAGTAATCGCCTTTGAACCAACAGTCATCGCCTCTGGCATAGCATTCACTTCTGGTTAGCACTGTCATTTTTCTATCGAAACTAAACCAGGTCGCATTTGAGCTATCATTAATCGCCTTTAGCATCCTCTGAGTCGCCTGTAGCTAAAATTCTTGCAAATCTCAGTGCATCAGCTAAATTAGCCTCAGGACCAGCTTGCTTAAACCTCAAACATCAGCTTTCAGACTTACCTTTGATCAACAGCAAACACCTGGACTTTGTCTCCTATTTTGAGCTTATCAATCAATCACAACCCATGAGCTTTTCCATCTTTTTGAGATCCCAACCAGCAAATCAGACATCAATCCAATCATTTCGATCAACAAACAACCTTCAGTTTTAGCTTCAGCCAACAAACAACCTTCAGCTTTAGCTTCAGCAAACAATCTCTTTTTAGCTTTAGCTCCAACAAACATCAACAGCAAACAATCTTTCCCTTGAGTGATTAAACTACCTCTAGGGACAACCAACAACAACTCAGCCAAACCAAATCAACCAAGCAACTTAGCCAAACTAGCAAAACCAAAACAACAACCAATCAGCCAACTATCATCTTTTGGGTCTTAAAACTTTGACAAGCTCAACTTCATCATCAACATCATGCCTCAAACTAGGAGTCAATATCGAGCTGAAATAGAAGCCAAATTGAAAGCTGAAATGGATGCCAAATTGCAAGCTGAGATGAAACAATTCACAACACCTCTTAAGGACGCAACTCAATTCACAACTGGTATGCCTTCTCATATGTTTATACCTCAAGGGTACACTAGGGGCGAATCATCTTCACAACAAATGCACCCTCCACCATCCTTGGAAACTTTCGAAGAACAATCTCAAGACGACTCATCAGAATTTCAAGATACCTATCTATGGGACCAAGTTGAGAAACTCATGATATCTGAGCCTGATCGCTGTTTTCTCCAACTTGCTCGCATGGGTGCTAAACTACCTAAAGACTTTGATATATCCACTATTAGAGAGCACGATCCCAACACTACTGCTGTTGTTGCGAATAAACCATCTACTATAGTCACATCATCTCCTATTACCTCGCAAACACCATCCTCATTGCCTCTTGTTGCTTCATTTGAGTTACCACGATCAGAGCATACCTTAGAACCATTGATAGTGCCCACCAATGTGCTTCCTCTCATGTCACAAAATCTCAACATCCCACCTTTTCATGTCCCTCAACATATCTCTCCTTCTACCATGACTGTTTCCATGCCTCACGTCACACAAGCTGTCCATGTCATGCAAGCACAAACACTTCGAGCATCACAAGCAATTCCCATATCTTATGGTGTGCATACCTCTCAAACCATTCCAACAACACATGTCCTCCATGCTTCACAACCATTGCGATCTACCACATCTCATACACCAACTGCTAATTCCTTCATGTTATCCTATAATCCCAATGTTAGCCTTATTGACATGAGTGATCCCCTCATTTCTCAAGCCAATCCAAACAATCAGATCGCTTATGTTGATCAACTTACATCCATGCTGTCCTCTTCTTCCAATCCTTCACACACTATCAATCCATCTTATGCTACCCAAGGCTTCTCTAATATCACCCAACACATGACATATACCAATCCTCATATTGTCCAAAATACCAATCCCAATGTTCACCCTTCTGTTGTATCTACCAATCCCTCCGTCACTTATCATGTCATGAATTCAATTCCAACTTCCCAACCATCTGCTACTATCAATCCCACATCCACTTCTCATGTAATGCACACCCACTTACCACTTGTGTCTCAAGGACAGCAATCCTCTAACACATACATGTCACATACCACTCCTTTGACATACATTGTGGGCACACAACCCCAACAAACCGTTACAGCTTCATACATCCCACAACCACAACAAACTGTCACAACTCCACATATACCACAACCGCAACCACAATATGTTTCATATCACACCCCACCCCCTTTGCAACCACAGCAGTTATCCTCAGCCGATATCCCACAGATGATCGATGAAAGGGTAGGACAAGGCAAGAAACCCTTCTCTCTTGAAAACATATGTGCTTATCCATTTGACAAGTCTCTTAATATGATACCTTTTCCACCACACTTTGAAATCCCACAATTTGATAAGTACAAAGGGAAAGGAAATCCGGATGACCATCTTCGAGCCTTTTTCGTGGCATGTCTCGATGTTGCCTATGATGATACATATCTTTTGAGACTATTTCCTCGAAGCTTAGCAGGACAAGCTCTCGAATGGTTTTCCCATTTACCTCCAGGAATTAAGACTTTTTCCGAATTGGCAACCAAGTTTCGATCACATTTTGCCTTCAATATTGAACATGAGGTAAACATGAATGACATTGTCAACAACAAACAACGCAATGGTGAAACCTTTTCCTCATTTACCCAACGATGGCGTAATATGGCTAGCAAATTATCATGGGAAATCCCTGAGAAACAACAGCTTGACATCTTTGTTCAAAATCTTCATCCTGAGCTGTCATTCCAATTACAATTGCAAAGTGCTAGCACCTTTGACGAACTAGTTTCCAAAGGAGTTATTATTGAACGAGCCTTAATTGCCAAAGGAACTATCAAGATCTTTCGTGATAACAAAGATTCTCCCCAAAATTCCAATGATAAGTCTCGCTTTTGGAACAAGAACAAGAATGTTGTCAATGACGGTATTGTTGATACAAAGAATATCCAAACTATGAGAGCTCCTATCAAAATTCAAGCAGCCTCTCCACCACGACAGTCTTTTCCACAACAAAGAAACCAACGCCAAACTTCTAATCCACGCTGACAATTTACACCATTAGTGGAACCCATGGAAGTTATTCTTCGAAAGCTGCTTCAAGCCGGAGATGTTATTCTACCTGATGCACCACCAAATGGCGAACCACTCTTTCGAGCTCCTTGGTACAAAGAGAATGAGTATTGTGATTATCATCGAGTTAAAGGACATAAAACAAATGGTTGTATGCGCTTAAAACATGTTATCCAAGACTGCATTGATCAAGGTCTAATCAACGTCACACCTTCAACACCTCAACCTGCTCAACAATCCACATCAAACTATGATCTAGAGACTTTCAAGAATCCACTGCCATCTCATGATCAGACAAATAACCTTCAAGCTGGCAATGCTATTCCCTATAGCTACGCATCATCTACCATTGGCCGCATTGACCATGCTCGCATTTCTACCATTACCATCCAAGGAGCACCTGATTGTGCCGTAACCACGCGAAGAGGTCGAGTTACCGTTCAAGGAGCACCTCCTCATCCTCCTCGACCTCTCTCTGACTATAACCTTTTGGATCACCTTGGCAAAACCCCCGCACACATATCTATCCTTGAGCTGCTCCGCCTATCCCCCGCACATAAAGCTATCCTTGATAAGGCCTTACAAGAATCTTCGGTGCCTAATAATATTAATATCACACAATTTCAATCCATGGTCGCTAGCATTGCAGCCCCTTGTCATTTAACCTTTTCTGACAAAGATCTTCAACCCTCCATGCATCCGTCACACAATGAGGCCCTCCATATTAAAGTATTTGTTAACCAACGCCGTATCAAACGAGTCTTGATAGATGGGGGAGCTGGTCTAAATATATGTTCTTTGAAACTTATTAAACAATTGGGATATTCTGAGAAAAATGTTGACACCTCCAAGGTTATAACTATCAGAGCATATGATGACGCTGAAAGAGATACTGAAGGGATCATCTTATTGCCTATTCAAGTTGGACCGGTCATTACAGAAACTCGCTGTCAAGTCCTTGATATTGATCTGCCTTACAACATCATCCTCGGTCGCCCTTGGATCCATACCCTTAAAGCAGTTCCATCTACATATCACCAATGCCTTAAATTTCCGCATAAGGGTGTTGAAGTTACCATTCAAGCTGATCCTAATCCATTTGAGTTTTGCCGTGCTTTTCAAGCTAAATATCAGAGTCCAAACCGTATCCCTCTCAACACCGAGGCATATCCATCATCCTCCTATGTCGACCCATCCGATCTCCTCAAGCCCTCATCTAGCAAAGCCGCTTCCAACCTCCATATCAAATATACCGAACATGGCCCTGGTGAGTACAAATTGCAGGAATCCTGTTGCGTTGGCACCCTTCCGTTATCTCCTAAATCCCACGGTAAGCTTTCTATATCTAAGCCCACTTCATCCTCCGCTGTTATCAAAGCTCCCCCCACCGTATTCATTAAAGGTGGTTTCTTGGATGACGAAGACATTGAGGACATAGACTCTTGGATATTCTTTGATGAAAATGACCAAGTCCAACTTGAAGTAGAGCGATACAACAACGGGTTTCGTATCATCAAGAACATGGGCTATAAAGGACATGGCGGCTTGGGATCACAGGAACAAGGACCTATTGAGCCTCTTATTGTGTCTAAGAAGTTTAATAAGCAAGGCCTTGGTTACCAACCGGAGGTACCGCGATCCAAAGACATTAAGTGTATTTCCGATATTGACGTTGGATCTTCTTCGGTAGGAGAGACTTCTAACTCAGATACCATCGACGACTCCTCCCTTCATATCACCGACCTCTTTCAAGAACATTCCATCTTCATGTTTTCTGCAATCTCTTCTAGCCATCACGATCCCTCCATTAGCCTCTCACTCGTATATCCTGACCTCATCGATTGGGACCAACAGGGGGCACCGATATTAGATACATTTGAAAATGACGAAGCCATTGCAGAATTCATGGGTTTGAGACAAGGTATCCCATTGGGTGATCACAAAGCAGGTTTCATGATGGAATTACCTAAACTAGCATATTTTGGCGGAAGTATCAAATCCTTCAGTCGCAAAAGTGAAATAAACAAAATTCAACAAAATAGGTCACTAGGTGAAAACCGCAAGGCACCTCTTGACCGTGAAAAAGTAAAAATAAAGGACGTATCCGAAGGTGAAAACCTCTCTGAGGCACCTGAGGATGAGGGATTTGATCTTCCTGTCACCGCTGATTACCATGAGAAATCAACTGTGCTAGTTGAAAAATCACAAGACATGAACTTGGGAACAGAACAAAATCCGAAGATCACCTTTTTGGCAGCATCACTATCAGAGCAAGAACGAAAGAACTTCACAGCATTTTTCCTGAGATGAGCTATAAATTTTGCATGGACTTATGCAGACATGCCAGGACTAGATCCTTCACTTGTGGTACATCATTTAGCAGTATTCCCTGATGCAAAGCCTGTCAAACAAAAATTGCGCAAAATGCATCCACAAGTTGCCTTATTGGTTAAAGCAGAAATTCAGAAACTATTAGAAGCAAAGTTTATAAAGCCTATTGATTATCCAGAATGGGTTTCAAACTTGGTACCTGTAGCAAAACCAGATGGACGAGTTCGCTGCTGTACGGACTTTAGAGATCTTAACAAAGCATGTCCTAAAGACGATTTTCCATTACCAAGCATAGACAACATTGTTGATCTTACAGCAGGACATGAAATGCTATCTTTGATGGATGGATTTTCTGGTTATAATCAAATCAGAATAGCAGAGGAAGATCAAGATAAAACGTCTTTTATTTGTCCATGGGGCACATATTGCTGGGTTGTAATGCCTTTTGGTCTCAAAAACGCTGGAGCTACCTATCAACGAGCCATGACAGTTATTTTTCATGACCTTTTTCATACTATCATGGAAGACTATGTTGATGACATCCTGGGAAAATCTAAGACAAGGGAAGGACATCTACCAGTATTGGCACAAATTTTTGATCGATTAGAGAAATACCAAGTCAGACTAAATCCAAAGAAGTGTGTATTTGGTGTAACATCAGGAAAACTATTGGGATATATTGTGTCTCGACGAGGCATAGAAGTGGACCCAGCTAAGGTAAAAGCTATCATAGAAATGCCTCCACCAACGAATCTCAAACAGCTCCGCAGTTTACAGGGTAGGCTACAATCTATCCGCAGATTTATCTCACAACTCGCAGATAAATGTCATCCTTTTCAGCATCTTCTTCGCAAGGGTGAACCTTTTAAGTGGGATGAAAAGTGTCAACAGGCTTTTGATAAGATAAAGGAATACTTGGCAACACCTCCTGTGTTAATACCTCCTGTACTTGATCATCCATTACTGCTTTATATATCATCAACAACCGCAGCATTAGGTGCACTTCTAGCTCAACATGATGATTCAGGAAAAGAACAAGCCATCTATTACATTAGCAGAACTCTTGTGGGATATGAACTTAATTACTCATTCATGGAAAAAGCTTGTTTAGCATTAGTGTTTGCTTCCCAAAAGTTGCGACATTATATGTTGAACCAAACAACAAAGCTCATCTCTAATGTGGATCCCCTCAAGTATCTCCTTTCAAAAGCACTTCTCACAGGGAGATTAGCAAAATGGGTTATGATCTTGAGTGAATTTGACATACAATATGTGAACCGTAAAGCTATCAAAGGACAAGTCATTGCTGATCAATTAGCTGCAACACCTATCACAGACATTCAGCCAATATATCCCGAATTCCCTGATGAAGGATTGTTTACTTTCAGCTCTCCAGCACGATGGCAGCTATACTTTGATGGATCATACACTCAACACGGATCTGGAGCAGGTATCTTGTTTGTCACTCCCCAAGGAGACTGCATACCTAAATCATACAGAATAGCATTCCCCTGTACCAATAACATAGCAGAGTATGAAGCTTTAATCACAGGTTTGCGCATGGCAGTACAATGGGCTATCAAACAGTTACGAGTCTTTGGTGATTCTCAGCTAGTTATCAAACAGGTCTTAGATGAATATCAAACAAAAGACGAGAAGCTTCTTCCATACAAACTAATGGTGGATGATTTCAAGCAATATTTCGAGGACATTACCTTTGAGCAAATTCCAAGACTACAAAACAGAGCAGCTGATGCCATGGCTATGATTGGGTCTCTTTTAGACATGCCATCTAACACCCATAAATGTGAATTCTTGGTCGAATAGCTTTTGATCCCCGCATTTGAAGTTCCACAGTCTGAGCTTATATGTGAGATTGTTGGTCCCAACTCGTTGTGGTACAAAGATATATACGAGTATCTCCGTAATCACACCTTGCCTCTTCAACTATCCAACACCCAACGTAAAACTTTTATCCGTCGAGCCTCTCGTTACACTATCTTAGGAGACACCCTTTATCGCCGAAGTCTTGATGGTATCCTTCTTAGATGTCTTGATTCTGAGGAAGCAAAAATGGCCTTACGTGAAGTACATGAAGGTGTCTGTGGTTCGCATTCCGCTGGCCCTGGCCTTGTTAAGAAACTTCTGCGAGCAGGATACTATTGGCCAACTATGGAAAAAGATGCCCAACAATTTGCAAAGCGATGTCTACAATGTCAGCAACATGGAGATCTAATACATGCACCAGCACATGAGCTTCAGCCTATTGTCACTCCATGGCCTTTTTCGCAATGGGGACTTGATCTTGTGGGTAAAATCCATCCTACTTCATCAAATGGTCATAAGTTTATTATCACCGCCACTGAGTATTTCACAAAGTGGGTAGAAGCCATACCAATGACCTACATCACAGGTAAACAAATAGCTAAATTCATCCTACATTACATCATCTGCCGTTATGGAGTTCCTCAAGCTATTGTCACAGATAATGGCCGGCCTTTCAAGAACCAAGAGGTTAGAGATCTTTGCAATAAGTTTCATATTCAACATAGGTTCTCTACGCCTTATTATCCTCAGAGCAATGGTCAAGCTGAAGCCTCTAATAAGACAATCATCAAGATCCTTAAAAAGACTGTTAACAAAACTGGTCAAGATTGGCATCTACAACTGCATCCTGCTTTATGGGCATATAGAACAAGTGTCAGAACTCCTACTGGCGCCACACCCTATGCTCTAGTCTATGGCACTGAAGCTATTTTGCCTATCGAGGTTGAGATCCCCTCTTTGCGCATATCCTTGCAACATACTATTTCAGATGAAGAATATCGAGTCTCCCGACTCCATGATCTTGAGCTCTTAGATGAACGCCGCCTTACAGCATTGAACCATCTTCAAGTCTATCAAAACCGGCTACGTCGCAGCTATAACAAAAAGATCAGAGAACGCAGATTTCAGGTTGGCGACCTTGTCCTTAAAGAAAACCAAATGAATCAACAACATCGAGAGAAACAGGGCAAGTTTGAACCAAATTGGCTTGGTCCTTTCATTATCACAGCAGTTTATGGATCTGGTGCATACACTTTGTCAACACCTGAAGGCATTCCCTTGGATGAACCCGTCAAGAGTGTTCATCTCAAGAAGTTTTATCCATGAATCTCAGCTATCCCACAAAAACACCAAAAAAACAAAACAAAAAAAAAAATCAAAATATGTCAAAAAAAAAAAAAAAAAAAAAAAAAAAAACAAACATAAGATAAATAATCCGTCCTCTGGTGAAAACCTGGTAAACAGGCGCCTTGGATAAGTACCATAGTGAAAACCTGGCAAACAGGCGCTATGTGTAGTGACCAGCTTCCCTCATTTGTTTGGTTCATTTGATCATTTTCCCCACTGCATCTTGTATAAGCTATTTTCATAAGCCCTATCGCAATCTCACACATAGCCTTTCCTCTTCATCCTTTGCCGATGCTAGTTATCATATGTGAGACATTGTCGTGATATCTATATCTTTTGGCACCTTAGCATCTTGGCCACATCTTTTCTGCATTGTCGCTTCTGCATAATAAACCTCATCCCACACTGGGGGCATTTGTTGAGTCTTATTTGGACGTGGATCCTGTTATCTCTAGCTCATAACACATCAACCAACTCAGCTTTCAACACAGCACACCTTATCAACTTCAGCCATGGCACATGTCCACCGACAACTATGACCTAACGACTTGCAACCAGGACTCATACCTTCACAATTCATCCACACTCATCCAACAATCGCAACAAACATCGCTTGATCAAACATCCAATCGATTAGCCACATCAATAAGAACTACATCCAGCTCTATCGTTGACGCCTTGATCCCGTGGATACAGGGTATGTAGGCAATCGGAGATGCGAAGGAAGCACTCTGATTCAGGCTAAGACGATAGCCCCTTTCATCAGTCATCTGTCATTCTAAACATTCTTCAATCTTTCAGCTCATATTCTTCTATCTTTCATCACTTACATCATCAATAAAACCCAGAACTACATATTCATCATGTCTCATCTTCATCGTAAATGTGCTTTGATCCCGTGGATACAGGGTATGTAGGCAGTCTGGAATACGAAGGAAGTTTCCAGTACTCAAGCACCGATGATCCCCCCATCTTCTTCATCTTCATTCATCATCCATCTTCTCCTCTTTGATCAGCTCAAACAGGATGCAAACCATGTGTCTATTGCAAGCTCCAGCACTATAACCAATCACAGGTAAGACAGAAGCTATTTGTCCGCATGCCTTAAGCCAACATTTGCTATAGCCATTTATCAACAACTTTAGCCTTCAACAGGATGTAGCTTTCCTTTTAACAAGGCGCCAGCTTAATCTATCCAAGAGCACACAACATTTGGCAAGAGAACGTGATGACAGTATCTTTTGTTTTATCTTTTGATTTATCTTTTGTACCTAGTCCAGACTGCCTTGATCTATTTATATCTTGGTATGTTGCGATGAAGTAAGGACTGGGGCATGGTCATATAGCTTTCGTATGCCGTGTTTGCGGGATGATCTTATTCTCTTCCTATGCGTCTTGGTATCTTGTACGTGTTGGGATTAGCATCTTACATATCAATATCTCTAGCATCTGAGAAGCTAAACAGTCTCTTATGCCTTAGAGACTATTCTATGTTAAGACTAACTCCATACATATAACCAGCAAGCTACCATTATGTGTAGTGGAGATAAGCTCAAACCATTGTTTGTAGCGTCAAAGTCCAGCACTAGCTGTTATTCATATCTTGTGCATGTTGGCTCACCATCTTGACCACATGCGTTCAGACAAGATTGTAACACGTTAGTTACGCATTGGATACCTCGACACCTTGGTCTCTTATACCCTGGTGCATAACATCCATATGCTATATCAAACATAAGGACTGCATTTCTTTTCATTTTGAGCAATTACTTGAAAGCTGCCCATCATCATCTTATCTTATCCATTTTATCTATCCATTCGTTCCGTCATCCTCAGCCAAGATCAATCATCTCCATCATCCTTTGTCCATATTCCTGCTCCTGCAAAACAAGTGTTAGCCATACATAAGTCCATTACATATCTTTTTCTTTACCATCTACCTATATGCATACATCTATTCATGTCATTACCCTTTACATTTTCACATATTTTCTATCCATTACCATTTGCATAAATATCCATCCATAATCCATATATAATCCATACACATAACATGCATAGCCATCATAATATCAACATCACAACCCTTATAACATCATATAGATCGCCAAAACTGCCATATATATATATATACATGTGTGTCAAAATACAAGTGTCTACAATACAAGCTGAGCCCTGAAAAGAATGAATGTACAACAATGGCTCTAGGCCTCATCATGATACAATGTCAACAAGGTGTGCCCTAGCGACTACTGCCAGCTCCCTCACCCTGACCACCACCACCAACAGGTCCTGTACCTGGTCCTCCATCTCTCGGTGGCCCCATCACTGAAGCTACTGACCGAGATCCACCTGACCTCCGTGAGCTCGAAGCCCCTGACCTGCTCCTGAAGCTAGGCTGTCTCTGCTCTGCCGGCACAGCTCCATAATATAAGCCTCTATAATACTCAGCCTCACCCTGCACTCTCCGAAGCTCTGCCTGTACTGCTGTCAACTGTGTGGCTAAGTACATAGTAGCTCCATCAGTCCCCAAGGCAGTCACTGCTCTATCCCGCTCACTAGTCATAACCTACAGCTGCTGTATTGCCCTATCTCTCTCAGCTCGCAGACTATCTCTCTCAGCTCGCAGACCATCTCTCTCTGCTCTCATAGCCTGCTCCTGCTGTACTGCAGTATCTCGCTCAAGCCTCATCATCTGCTCATGCTGCCTAGCTGTATCCCTCTCTCCTGTAACTCTCGCGAGCGCACCATCCTCCTGTCCATCTCCTCTCTGCGCTCCCAACTGTAGCTGCGTCTGATAAGCCTGTGCCTGTGCTCTAGCATGCCTCAGACTGATCACGGCCTGATGCCTATCCATCTCCACCCTCCTCAGCCTCATCTGTGCTCGCTGCCTCCATCTCCTCTCCTCTCTGATCCGTCTCCGCAGCTGCTGAATGCCCACATCATCCCCTGCTCCGATCTGTGCCTGTGGCTGTGCTAATATAGCTGGCTGACCTGGCACCTGCCCTGGCATCTGTATCCCTGGTGTAGCTAGCACTACTGCCTGTGCTGGTGGAGCCCGTCGTCGTCGCCTCCGAACTGGTCTCTCCATCCCAATCTCCCCAATCTCTCCATCTCGCGTCAACCGAGTCAGCCTAGCTGTCGCCCAGTATGCATCATACTCTGGCAATGTACCTGGCTCTGCCGGACCCTGTCTCCACTGCCATGCTACTGGCTGCAATCCATCTCTCTCTGCCAAGGCTGTGTCCACCACAACCTCTGGACCCCAATCGAACACCTCCTGCCTCGTCCTCCCAAAAATGGCATCCCCTACAGGTACTGCCTGTGCCTCTCCAAACTGTCTCAGGGCTCTCTCTGGCAAATAGCGCTCTATAATGTACAAGCCGCGTCCAAAAATGTACCTCGCCTGTCTCGCATAAGCAAGCTCGGCATCCTCCTCCTCCCACTGCTCACATCCTAGCCATGGCCTCCATACAAACCTGTCTATCTCATCCAACCTCCGTCGCCAGTATACCACCCCTCGGCGCTGTCGATACGTCAAGGCTCCTCTATACATCCGTGCAAATGGCTCTCCTGCTGCTCTAGCCACCCATCCCTCTGGTCTCGTCACTGGAATGTGCTCATAAGCCCATACGTGCAACACTGTCACTCCTGCTGACATACTGGCTCCGAACATATATGCACAATCATGTAGGTAATGATAGAGCTGTCCAAACACGCACTCTGCCCATGCATATCTCGTGCCATAGGAGAACATGCCCTCCATCACTGTCCCCCATCCTACAGGAAACCCTCTCGCTCTCCTATCACCCACTAGCCATCTAATGATAGCCACTACCACTCGCTGCAACCTGTCACAGAGCTCCTCCATCCTCCCCATCGGTATCTCCGAACCCTCTGCTCCGATGTCTGGTGTCCCAAACAACCTCCTGAATGCAGCTGGGCCCATCTCCGGATCATAATCTACCCGATCCCCATCTATCGGAATCCTCAAAATCCGGAACACATCCTCTAAGGTGATGGTCGCCTCTCCTGTCGGTAACAAAAATGAACTGTGCTCGCTCATCCATCGCTCCACCATCGCAGTCATCAGTCCTTGATGTGCCTGCACTGGCTCTAATCGTGACACATGCTCTAAGCCCAGAATCTCTAACACCAGTAGCTCCTCTGCATCCAACCGTCTCACTAGCCGCAAATCTCTCGGATGGGGCTCCCGTGATAGTAATGGCGGTAGTACATCCTGCATCATCCATTTACTCTTGTCAGTCCATTCCGTTAATCATTCATATCCAAATCTGCCTATCTATCTGCTATTTTCTCCTACACCTATCATATGCGGTTCACTTTACCACAAGCGACCTCTTTCTGCTCATTAGCGACCCCTTTCACCATATGCGCCTCTGTTTTGCCTACATGCGAGCTCTTTTGCACATGCGCTCACTGTTTTCCTAAACGCGACCACTATTACCATATGCGTTCATCCTTACTTTACCTGCGAGCCATATCCCACATGCGAGTCTTTTTACTCCAAACGCGAGCCCTTTTCCTATATGCGCCTATTTTCTCATCATAAGCGAGCCAACTCACACTAAGCGACCATTTTCGCCCTATATGCGCGCTATCTACCATATGCGATCTATTTCTAGTCCTATGCGCGCTAAACTACTCTATGCGACTACTATCTGCTCATAAGCGACTCGTTTTCATCTACACGCGCATTTCCGCTGCTATTCTCCCGCCGACAGGATGCGACCACTTTTTTCCTAAGCGACCTACCCGCGCCCATAAGCGACCTATATTACTCTAAGCGACCTCTACTCCTACATAAGCGACCTATATGTGCCCTGTCCTAAACTAGTCACTTTTGGTGACGTGTGTGAATTAATTACGCTTCTAGGCTATTAAATGCACGCTTTTGGGAAAAGTTTTGAGACATACCGGTGCGCCTGCTCCCTCTGGTCGTCCATGTGTCCTCACTCGCTCCGCACGATGATCTCTGCGTGGAATCACCATCCCGCTAGCTCTGCCACTCTCACTCTCAGGAGCTCTGGATTTCTCTAGGTTTCTAAGCACAAATGAGCACAAATGAGCCTATTTGCCCTTGCAGCCTCTACTTATAGCCCTTCTCCAAACCCTAATTCTTCTATACCACAGCCTATTTTCTTCGCATCTACCCTCTTTTCTGCCTTTTCTTCTATCGAGCGCCCACCCAGTCTTTCCTGGTTCGCCTGGCTTACCTCTCGAGGGGGCATCACCTGCCAGTTACACTGGGGCATAACTTGTTTATTGAACATATCTCACATCTTCTTTGACACAACGTTCTATCGAACATTGTATCAAAGAGGGGCAAAATGTAGACACCCAAATTTGTCCATGTCTAGCGACACCTTGTTACATCCCTAATCCATTATCCAATTAATTAAATAAATTTTATTTATTTAATTAAAATCCCATTCTCATTCACTTAGCCAATTAATTAAATAAATTGTATTTATTTAATTAATTCCACATCATGTCTTATCTCATTTTATGCATTTATCATATTAATTAAATAAATTTTATTTATTTAATTAATTTCCAACTCATATCCCACTAATTCAAATACTTTATTTGAATTAAGCCTTTATCATTTATCACATTTCAACACTTGTCCATTTCCCATTTATCATGTGTTGTAAGACAACTTTCATTTAAAATCCTTCACATGTACAACTAATTGGACCTAAATTTAGTAACTTTCAATCTTAGCCATTCACATAGCCTTTGAATCTCCACCGTTGGTTGATCTTGGTTGAGTCCTATATAAACAGCCTCTCATTCCATATGAGCAATCCAGAAATCTAGCAATCCAGAAATCTAGCAATCCAGAATTCACATAGTATCTAGCAATCCAGCAATCATATAGCAACTCCGTTATCATCTTGAGCATTCGAGCATTTGAGCTTTTATCATCCATCAATGGCAGCTTTCAGCTTTGTGATTGCTCATTGTTGAAGAAGCAGTCCACATTTCCCTCTCAAACAAGGAATCGCACGGTCTAGGTGATGTTATGCTTGCATTGCATTGTTCTTTTGGCTTCATTTAGATTAGATTCCTTGATGATGGTAGGGTTAGGGTTTCATGACTATGTCTGATCTTCCACACCTGACTTTCACCTATCACATTCTTCATATTGCCTATTGTGAGTACTTCTTCCCACACGACTATCAAAGATCTCTTCTATCTCCTCCTTTGTAGTAGATGTCACGATACTACACTATTCTTCTGTTGGTCCATCCTCTATGCCACCTTCATGATATTGTATTAAATTAGCAATGTTGAACATAGGGGAAACATTGATTCCACTTGGTAGCTCTACCTCATATGCATTTCTTGAATCATGCTTTTTTAGGATCCTTCATGGTCCAAATTTTTTCATCTTCAACTTATTATACGTGCCCATTGGGAACATTTCTTTCCTTAAGTGAACCATGAATTCATCTCCAACCTTGAACTCCTTAAATATTCTCTTTTGATCTGCCTTAGCCTTGTACTGTGAATCCATCTTATTGTTATACTTTCTTACCTCCTCATGCAAGTTGTTTAGGTGCTCTACAAAGTCTTCAACCTCAATACTATTTTTCTCTCCTCTATCCATCTTCCTCAACTTAGAAGAATTTCTTGGGCTACTACCATATACAATCTGAAATGGAGATTTACCAATACTTATGTTGATAGAATTGTTGTATGCAAACTCCACCTATGGTAACATCAAATCTCATCTCTTGGGCTTATCTCCTACCAAGCATCTCACTAGGTTGCCTAAACTCCTATTCACCACCTCTGTCTGTCCATCAGTCTGCAAATGATGTGCAAAATTGAACTTCAAATTAGTCTTCAACTTATTCCATAAACCCTCCAGAAATACCCAACAAACTTGGTTTCTTGATTTGAAACTATGCTTTTTGGAAGACTATATAGTCTTACCACCTCTTTGAAAAATAATTTTGCAACATGAATAGCATCACTAGTCTTATGGCATGGAATGAAGTGTGCCATCTTTGAAAACCTATCAACCACCACAAATATGGAGTCATGTCCTCTCTGCATTCTTGGTAAACCAAGAACAAAATCTATATTGATGTCTTCCCATGGTCTCTCTGGTACATGTAACAGTTGACACAACCATGTATTCTGACTTACTCCTTTGGCCATCTGACATATTCTACAGCTCTGCACAAAGTTCTTCACATCCTAGTCTAACTGTGGTCAATAGTAATTCTCACTAATAAGAGAAACGGTCTTATCTCGACCAAAATGTCTCGCCAATCCTCCGCTATGCTTCTCCTTGATTAGATTCTCTCTCATGAAACTCCTTAGAATGCATAGATAGCTTCCTCTGAACAACATACCATCTTGGATCATGAAATCCAACCACCTTGTCCTATCCAAAGTAATAGGTTCCAAACAAGCTTTCTAGGTCTCTACAAAATCTAGATCTTCAGGATACAAACTTTTGAGTTCATTAAACCCAACAACCTCTATCTTCGTCTATGTCAACAAACTTTGCCTTTTGCTTAAGGCATCTGCAACTTTGTTTGATCTTCCACTCTTCTATTTCAAAAGAAAAGTATAACTCTACAAAAACTCAACCCATTTTAATTGCCTTTGATTCAACATCCCTTCACTATTAAGATATTGTAAAGCCTGATGATTAGTATATATAACAAACTCTTTTGGCCCAACAAATAATGTCTCCATTTCTTGAAATCCTGAACTATAGCATAAAACTACTGATCATAAACAAAACACTTTTTCATGGCATCATTAAGCTTCTCACTAAAATAGTCAATGGGCTTACCTTCTTGATTCAAAATAGCTCCTATAACACTGTCACTAGCATTGCAATGTATCTGAAATGCCTTATTGAAATCTAGAAGTGCCAAAACAAATTGTTCTGTGACTTTCTGCTTCAATGTATCAAAACTCTTGGCTACTTCTGTAGTCCATTTAAACTCTTTTCTATCCCATCTCATTATCTCAATTAGGGGTGCATAAATGGTACTAAAGTTCCTCATAAATTTTCTATAAAAACTTGCCAAACCATGAAAAGTGGTGGAACCCCCCACAAATTCCTTGTCTGAGGCCTTGTGAATGACTAAGTTTGAGCATTTCAAGTTAAAACCCTAAACCCTTGAGGGCCTTTTGTGGAGTATTTGCTCTAATTTTATGTTGACTTGTGATAGGCGGTCACCATAGACTTAAGTGATGATATAATGTCCTTAGCTTCATTTGCCACTGGCCCCGTGAGCTTAGTGACTGGTTCCCCATATGTACCAAATATTTCCTAAGTCTGGACAACCAATTTTCAAAGATAGATCTGGAGATATCGCGACATCGCATGTCCTATGACTGACAAATCTGTTGAGGCTATGCTAGTGCGATGAGGGTTGATTTAGAGTTGGTGGGCCCAAATTCTTATGTGTCGAACCAATTGTTACATGCTTGCTTCTTGTTTGATTGCGGGAGCACACTGTGAGAAGGTACAGAGAAATATTCTCGATGTTGATGTGATGGTATGTCTAGTGGTTGGTGGGACCCAGTCCCAGGAGAGTGAAGCTAGCACCCAACATGCGAGCACAGAGGTAGTAGTGTGGGTCCCCTTTTGAGGTTGTGCTGGCACACTGAGATGACATGTGGTGTGTTGAGTAAGGGAACATTCTTTGTTGTTGTCCTCTGATTGGCCGATGATTTTTTTCAATGATCCTGATGGATTTTTCTACAATTCTAGCCACTAATTTTATTCTGACATGTCCTCGATCAATGGTCCAAATTTAAATTTAGATTTTCATACATAGAGTGGTGTGGTTGAGCTGTGATTTGATAATGAGCATGTTTCTTCAGTTGATTCAAATCTTCAAACACATTTTGCTGATTATGCCAGACATCCATTTTTCGTGTGAGACTTAATTCTAATACCTCAGGCCGTCATTCTTTTCTTTGGTAGTTGTGTTGAGATCCTTGAGTATTTCTAGTAATAAATTCAAGTGTACAAGGCTCGCGGATACCTGAAATGGAATTATGTAGATTGTTGGAGATTGGAGGTCATTCGAATTGTTTAGGGTAAAATTGGGATTGTTAATGTTTTAGTTGTTACATGTTTGAATCCGCCTTTCACCCTTAACATTTAAGGATCTAGGGTCGAGTGGCCATGCACTATCATACCCTAGGTCACTGTGAGATGTAGGGAAACTTAGATTAGGATGTTTAATTATCAATTTTCTTTCTTTTATGCTCAATTGACCATTAAAACCCTAATTATGTGAAAACGACAGTAAACAGATGAATTATAGAAAAAGCTCTTGCAGAGGGATGTAAAATATCAAATCACAGAGTACCTATTTTTGGGCTTCAAGGCAGAAAAGTCGGGGACACAGGAGCGGGCGCCCAAGTCCAAGGCCCTAGTTTTTGTCGAGATCTCGAAACTCAGTCTGTAACTCTTTCCTGTTGTTCCAGAGATTTTCCCATCACAGAAGTTGGAGGACTAAAGAGCAAGTGCCCTAGTCCAGGGGGCAAATTTTCTTCCTATTATGCAATTCTGACACTTCAAGATGTCTTCCTACAACTTCACTTTGTCCAGCTCCTCAATCTGTAACCTGCAACCATGAAAAATTTGGGAGGGGGTTGTGGTGTTTAAGAGCTTGCCTTAGTTAAGCCCCGGAAGGACAATTAAGTCTTCCAAACACCTTTGTCAGATAGAGAGTGCATGCCCTTGTGAGGCAGAGGCAAAATCTAAATGAAACAATAATTGAAAACAAAATATAATATCACCTTGTAGTGAAGATCTCATGGGAGGAAGATGCTCTTCATTCCATGAGGAAATGGATGCTCAAATCTGCAAATACAAACACATAAACAACACAAATCTGCTCTTGGAACACAATGAAAGCCTTGAATCACCTTGAGAACACAATTGCTTGCTAGTAATCATCTAGTTTCTAAATTAATGCCTAATCATGCTTTTATATGCAACTACAAGCATTCCCACCAAGATTTTGTAAATTCAAACTTACCGTGTTGGCCTAGGGACCAAATAATGGTCACAAACCAACACTTGAAATTTGGGCCTGACCCAAAATTGGGTAGGACTAGGGCACGGGTGCCTAAGTCCTTCCTCCCTATTTTGGGCAGGGTTAAGCTCAAGGGGTCCCCCTAGATCCTATTTGCCATAAAACTGAGGGTTCATTCCCTCGGGATGCCAAATTATGATGCAAGATGTTCTAAATGCACACTAAAGACCCGTAAGCTAAACCTTATGAGGGAAAAGCCCCCAAGGGGATATTTTCTGACGTTACATGAATAATGAGCCTTAATCTACTCTCATTATAAATAGAGGCATTTTCATTAGTTGTCTACATTAGTCTTCAATATGGATACTCTACGAATATTTTCTCTTTTGTTTCTTTGAATGTTTCTGGAAGTGGTATACCCCTATTTTCCTAGTTGCAGTTTTGCTCTTTCTGAACTAAAGAAAGGGGTTGGTGTTCCTCAGGGAAAGCTTATAAACCCTAGAGAAATGAATCAAATGCATATAGATTAGAGATTGCAATCAGATCAAAGTGAAGGAGATTGAATGTAATTGTGCATTGTGTTAAGGAGAAATTGAACTGTTCTGTTTTGTCAATCTATTTTCTGTTCTCTGTAATTACCAATTGCATAGCTGTAGATTTCGTTTCCTTTTTGTACTTCTATTGTTACAAATGTCGATATGAAGCATTCCACTGGTGAGATTTCTATCAAAATTAGTGGAATGGCTTCATTGTATAGATATATGTTTCTGTTTCTTGTTTCTTTTTCTCGTTTGGCGGCGTAGAGGACCAAGTTAAAGTGTGCACAGTAGGTGGCCTAGCATCTCCATGTGCTAGGGTTTGACCGGAGGAGTTAGAGCTAATATTGGTGAGACAAAGGCCATCGACGAAACATTTCTCGCTCAGAGCGACGAGGATAGTTTGGCTGAAGAGAGATTTATTGTGTTGAATGGAAGTCATGACCTAAGATTCAGATCAGGGTGACAAAGCACATCGGCCAGAAGTTGTGCGTGCTTGCCGACGTGTAGGGTCTCATTGAAGATAACACATATCGGCATATCAAGAGAACAAACAAGGAGTTTGCCGATGATCTAGGTCTTGTTGACTAAGGCTTCCCATCATATTGGTATTAGAGCCAGCGAAAGCTCTGGGCAAAGGTGTTGTGTATTTGATTCCTGTCACTGAGAAGGTAGATGAAGAGTTGCTCGTGCCATCTAGTTGTGAGAAGGAATAGGATTCCTGTAGTGTGTGGGTAGACAATGATGAAGTCTTTCGTGACCATTCACCAATAGAGGTTTGGCTGGAAGAGGGTGCAGAGTGAGGCCACTAGGAGAGAGAGTGGTAGTACATCTCCAGGATATGCTGTTGGATGAGAGGAATGGGTCTGTAGCAGCGTGTAGGATGGACAGTTGATTGAGCATTGTGTTGTAGTTGAATTGAGGATTTGTAGGAGTGTTGGCATTTGGGTGCTATCTGTGAATGTTTATGTCAGACAGAGAGAGCGAAGGAGAGGCTAGCAATATGCCTCCAAAGGGGATGACCACCAAGGTGGTCAAGAAATTTCAAGAGATGGAAGAGATGATCAAAACTGGACTCTTCAGAGGCTCAGATAGATATCCCCCTTTACTAGGAATTCTATGCTTGTGCGCCCTTTACCTAATTTCTTCTTTTCAATTTTTATATTTTAGGAGATGTCTTTTCTTGTTAAATAATTTGGTTAACTTCCTTAGGTTATCTAGTCACTTTTGTCAACCTTTTATTTTTATTGTTTTGTCTTTTTGTCTTTTCTCTTCATTGGTGCCTTGTGTTGTTATTGGCTACCCCTATCCCACTCTTCTTTTCTTGGTTCCCACACCACACCATTCCCCTCTTCTTTTTAAGATAGCCTCAAGTCTGCAATTTATCATTTGTTGTTCTCTTGCTCTCTTTTTCTCCTAATGATGTTTCACAGAGTGTGAGCTGAAACGTTGAGGGAAAACAATCTCACACAGTTTAATCCAGAAGCATTGTCTACAACATCATGGACTGTGGAAAATTAATGACTTCTAGATATTCCCATGTTCAGTGGAAAGATGAATGTTGAGGAAGTCATGGAGTGTATTGAGGCTCTAAACAACTACTTTGAGTAAAAAGAAGTTCCTGAATGTAAGAGAGTTAAGTTTGCAAAAACTAAACTCAAAGGTGCTGCACTTACATGGTGGAATTACACCCAAGGAGAAAGGGTAAAGAATGGGAAAAGTATGATCTCTTCATGGAGCAGAATGCTGGAGAAGATCAAGTCCCAGTTCCTTCCATCTGACTACGAGGTGCAGATTTATAGGAAAATGTAGAACCTCAAGCAAAAAGATATGGATGTAGCTACTTACACCGAGGAGTTTCACAAATACACTCTTCATTGTGGATACATGGAGGATAAAAAATCCAAGGTAGCAAGGTATTTAAATGGTCTGAGGATCAATATTCAAGATGAGATAAGTTTATTTACCCCTAAAACTATGGAAAAATGCTTTCAAGTAGCATTAAGAGCTGAAGAGAAGCTGAAGAGGAAAGGTGAGCAGCAAAGTAGAGGAAGAGGTGACAGAAATTTTAGAGGCAGTTTTGGAGGCAGAAGTCCTAACCAGAGGCCTAGTGGTGAGTCTAGCCAAGAAGAGAAAGTTGGAGACTCAAGTAGCAGAGGAAGCTACCGAGGAAGAAGGCCAAATGAAAGAGGTGGGACAAATGGATCAGATAGAGGATCCAAGTTCTCCAACATGAGATGTTATAACTACAATCAGATAGGGTACCTAACTTATAAGTGTCCAGAGAAGGCCTCAACTTCTCATGGAAATGAGAGAAGAACCACATTGACTCAAGAGGATGCAGGGAGTGTGACATCTCCTGAAGTGAATTTGACATTAGAAGTGGGAGAAAATCTGATGATCAAGAGGACACTACTCAAAGAACCAGTGCAGATTGAACCATCACAGAGGAGAGCTCTTTTCAGGATCAATTGCAAAAGCAAAGGTAAAATATGCAAGGTAGTCATAGATTCTGGTTCAATAGATAATATGGTGTCTAGGGAAATGGTGGATAAATTGAACATAGAAAGGATTCCTCATCAAACTCCTTACAGAGCATCTTGGGTAAGTGATAGCCAATCACTTTTGGTAGATGAGCAATCATATGTTGATTTTTAGATTTGAGAATATAAGGAGAGAATTTTATGTGACATTTTGCCCATGGAGTGTTGTCACCTACTTTTGGGTAGGCCTTGGCAATTTGATAGGAAAGCATTATATGATGGATATGCTAACACATACACCATGAAGAAGGGTGGAATGACTTTTGTGATGACACCATTGCAAGAGGATACTGAAGCAAAGAAGGCAGCCAAGGTCATTTTGGTGGGCAAGAAAGAGTTTGTGAAGATCAATGAAGAAGAGACAAGGCAAGAGGAGGATACCTCAAGGAGTGAGGTTACCAAAGATCACAGTTTGAAGGTGATTTTAGTTTTGAATGATGGAGATCAGATGGTAATGTCTGAGATGGATCAGAAGAAGGTCAAAGAGCAGGTCTACAAGCAGCCACAAGTTGATTGGAAAGAAAGAGATGCTATCATAGTAGGGACCATTGTTTGTCCTCTAGAGCCAACAAGAGTTGAAAGGCAAACATATTCTACCATAGCAGTAGTATAGGCAACATCAAACAAGGTTTGGGATGCAGGTGTTCAGGAAGAGATGACAGTAAGGAAGAATGGTGAACAAAGTATGAGTTTGGTTGCAAGAACTCACTCATGGCAAGGTGTGAGTAGAGCCTACAATGATAGGCATGAGTTTTTGATTCCATGGAAGTAAGTTGCAGTCCAAAGATTGTGGGGAAGGCATGATGCAGCGAAGGATGATGGTGGTGCAAGACACAGACTCAACTCATGGGACATGAGTTCTTTTCTAGGTGGGGTGTATGGTGCAGGATAAGGTCTATTCGACCAATGAATGTCATTTCTATTTGTATCTAGACGTAGAATAAACTTTGTAAGTCCCAAGTACTTAGTTTGCATTTGTCAAATTGTTAGTGGTTAGACGGTTGGTCTTGTAGCCACTTGGAATCAGTTAGTTTTCTCCTAGCCACTTCGAATCAGTCTCCCAGCCGCTTGGAATGGGTTGGTGTTCCTTGAGGCAAGCTTATAAACCCCAAAGAAATGAATCAAATGCATATAGATTAGAGATTGTAATCAGATCAAAGTGAAGGAGATTGAATGACATTGTGCATTATGTTCAGGAGAAATCAAACTGTTCTGTTTCGGCAATCTATTTTCTATTCTCTGTAATTACCAATTGCATAGCTGTAGATTTCTTTTCCTTCCTGTACTTCCGTTGTTACAAATTTTGATATGAAGCATTCCACTGGTGAGATTTCTATCAAAATCAGTCGAATGGCTTCATTGTACAGATATCTGTTTCTGTTTCTTGTTTCCTGTTTCATTTTCCCGTTCGGCGGTGCAGAGGACCAAGTTGGAGTGTGCACAGTAGGTGGCCTAGCATCTCCATGTACTAGGGTTTGATCGGAGGAGTTGGAGTTGATATCTGTGAGACAGAGGCCATCGATGAAACATTTCTTGCTTAGAGCAATGAGGATAGTCTAGCCAAAGAGAGATTCAATGTGTTGAACATAAGTCATGGCCTAAGATTCAAATCAGGGTAACAAAGCACATCGGCCAGAAGTTGTGTGTGCTTGCCAACATGTAGGGTCTCACCGAAGATAACACATATCAGCATATCGAGAGAACAAACAAGGAGTTCATTGATGATCTAGGTCTTGTCAACTGAGGCTCCCTATCAATCACTGCAAGTCAGTGGTACGACTATGCCCTCTGGACTTGAAGTTTTGTTTTCATAGATGGAACATTTACAGTGTGATATATTGACTCTGTTATCCTTGATAAGGCACTGATCAAGAAATTTGATTGCCCAAGGATCTGGAAAGAATGAAATTATAAAGATGAATCATTTCATGTTCATTTTAGTTCTGTTAGGAGTTTAGGATTCCTTGCATGTTATTAGGTTTTAAACAGTGAAGATAATCCAAGAATATTATCAGTCTAGGATTAATCTTACAATCTTGGTGTATACATGAGAACGTTCTTCCTGATATTGTGAAAGACAAAGCTTTTGGTTATAACTAAGGGACACCCCCTAGGTGTGGCATAACCTAAAGTGTAGGGGAGATAGGTGAGAAATCTCTCACTCTATTGACCAAATCTCTTGTTGGATTTGAGCATAAGAAGTGGCAAACCTTTAGGATTCAATGCATGTAGATTTGAGAACCAACAAAATTAGCGACTCTATTGGGGAGAAAATTAAGTTGTCAAGTTGAATAGAGTCATCAGATAATCTGACCTGGTCATTATGGTTAGATAATGAAGTTGCAATAGAAAGAGTGACTCTGGAGATAAAAAGAATTCAGTTATTTGTTTGGAAGAGTCAAGACATGCTTTGAATTGATCATTAGGGTTTGTAGGCTTTCATGCTTTTTCATAGAATTGGTAACTCTACTAATAAAAAATTGTGAAGGTTAGGGTTTGTAATCTGAGGTCTGATTAATAGGATGGTGATTCTGCTGGAGGAACTGACCCAGAAAATTGATTGATACCTTTTTCCTCTTCAAGAGGTGGCAACTTTGAATTTGTTTGAAGCTGCAATACATTCCAGGTACTCTACTTTGCTTGATATCAAAATGAATTGTTTAATTGTTGAAAGATATAAAGCCCTAAATTTTAATGGTATTAGTGGTTACCTAAATGCTATCCCTACTGAAGTTAGAAAGTACTTGTCAAAGTATACTAAACAAATTCTAAATCTGCAAATAAGAATCTAAAAAATTTTTGTAACTTGATAGAAGATTATGAGATTGAGGTTGAGGATGTTGTTATGAAGCTTTTTGTTCAATCATTAAAAGATGATGCTAGAGATTAGTTTTCTTTCTTACTGCAATGTTCTATCTCTTCATGGTCTGAATCCAAAGGTGCATATTTAGAATAGTTTGGTAAGAGAATTTATATGGTCACGTTGATGAATAATTTCATGACAATTCAAAAGAAGGAATATGAATTTTTGTCTTCTTTCAATTTAAGGTTTTCAAAAGCAATCAGAGATATCCTAGAATACATAAGGCCAAATGATACATTTTATTTAGTTGTATATTTGGGTGCATTAGAAGAGGAAATGACCTATACGCTAAGGGATAATGAACATGTGTCACTTTGTCATGCTTATGAAATTGCAAGGGATATCGAGAATAGCTTGAGGTATGCAATACCAATAGGGCACTTGTATGCAAGTGTCAGTCATTGTAGGACATCTCATGCAAGCGAGAAGTCTAGGTCAGCAAGTTTGACTACTTTTCCTCTGGCTGCAGGCAATGTTACATCTTGGAAGACTAATTGTAATCCTATTGTGATTGGGTATGATGTTACTACTGAGCTACTTTTGATAGAAAATTGGAGCAATAAGGAAGATGAAGGTTATGACCAGCACATAGGAGACACAAACGCAGGCTACATATGTGATGAGATGACATATATACATGAAATTGTATCTTACAGTAGTGTTGTTGTTCAAAGTTCACATACCAAATGGGATGGATTAATCTCTTTCTCTGATATCAAAGATGAAAGAGAGATAGAGGTTTTCATGTTGCATGAATAGGATATGCATATAAATACAATAGAGACGGCAGGAGACCCTCATGATGTTGATGCTCATATTGAGGATTCAAGTCATAGTAGCTCTGGTTTTGTATATCACAATATAGAGGACGTTAGAGGACACAAGAAATGTGTGATGGATGGTTACAGAGAGCTAGGGAAGAAAAATTATGAGCCGCTCAAGCCAGACAACACTTGCAGGAAGTCAGAGAGCATTGCAATAGAATAGATCATGCAAGACAACAAAGGGAATCATACCTTAGATCCCTATTCCTTCTAAAAGAAGAATGCATGAAGGTTGAACAAGTGAAAGAAGAATCTCATGAGGTAAGTTACAAGCAAGAAGAATATGTAGATTTGATTGAGTATGATAACAAACATATGTACATTTCAGAAAATGAAGCTTTCCAATGTAAATTTCATGATATTTGTGAAAATGACTAGTTTTCAATTCATTCTGACTGTGAATGTGATACCATAATGTAAGATTTATATGAATATGAGTGTTATAGTTTACCTAAAAAGGTGGAAGTGTCCTATACAAAAGATGATCTCTTGATGAGAAATTGACAAAATCTAAGCACGAGTCTACTGATTGAAATTGAATCATCTAGTTTTCTTGATTTAGAGTTGGTGTGTGATGAATATAGTTTGCCACAAGGGTCGTCAGAGCTTTCATATGAGTATTTTAGTCTTGATCTGGATATAACAAATGAACATAAGACTCAGGAAATCAATTCTGCCAATCAGATATGGTACAAACATGGGGTTGATCAACCTGATGCATGTTTTTTGTGTTTATCATTCACTGATAATATCTGGTTGATTTCTTACTCTAAAGTACAAACTAATGTGATTGGTAGGGGCATGATTGGAGGTATAGTGATGTACTTTCCTAATAACAACAATAAACATGACACTCCTAGATTGAGCACAGGTTTGTCTGTTGAAAACAAGGTATTTGATAGAGGCAAGTATTGATTTCTTTTGGTGGCCCTGTGCCACCTCATAAAAACTGAAGACTTGGCAAAAGGATGGAAGTTTGAGTTAGATTTCAATTGGTCTTCAGTTCCATAAAAGGAGATCTGAGTCACCTTTTATCAGTTCCTAACTAAGCAGTTACAGGGCAAAGCCTAATAGATTTGGCACGTGGTCTGCATCCCAGAGTTCTGTGATTCTCGTCACAACTGAGTCAGTTATGCGTCCCCAACTAGAGCCACTGGTGGAACTCCCCATAATTTCCTTATTTGAGGCTTTGATAATGACTAAGTTTGAGCATTGCAAGATAAAACCCTAAACCCTTGAGCCTTTTGTGGAGTATTTATTCTAATTTTGTGTTGACTTGTGATAGGTGGTCACCACAGGCTAAAGTGATGATATAATGTCCTTAGCATCATTCACCACTGGCCATGTGAGCTTAGTGACTGGTTCCTCATATGCACCAAATATTTTCTAAGTCTAGACAATCAAATTTCTAAGATAGATCTAGAGCTATCACGACATCACATGTCCTATGACCAATAAATCTGTTGAGGCTACGTTGGTGTGATGACTGTTGATTTAGAGTTGGTGGGCCCAAAGTCTTATGTGTCGAACCAATTGTTACATGCTTGCTTCTTGTTTGACTGTGGGAGCGTGTCATGGGAAGGTGTGGAGGAATATTCCCTGCATTGATGCTATGGTATGTCTAGTGGTTGGTGGGACCCAATCCCAGGAGAGTGAAGCTAGCACCCAATGTGCGAGTGAGGAGGTAATAGTGAGGGTCTCCTTCAGAGGTTGCACTGGTGTGATGAGATGACATGTGGTATGTTGAGTAAAGGAACATTCTTTTTTGCTATCCTCTGATTGGCCAGTGATTTTTTTCAATGATCTTGATAGATTTTTCTATAATTCTAGCCACTAATTTTATTCCAACGTGTCCTCAATCAATGGTCCAAATTCAAATTTAGATTTTCATATGCAGAGCAGTGTAGTTGGGTCGTGATTTGGCAATTAGCCTGTTTCTTCATTCAATCCCGATCTTCAAACACATTTTGCTGATTACGCCAGACATCCATTGTTCATGTGAGACTTAATTCTAATACCTCATGCCATCATTCTTTGCTTTGGTGGTTGTGTTGAGATCCTCAAGTATTTCCAGTGATAAATTCAAGTGTGCAAGGCCCATGGATACTTGAAATGGAATTATGTAGATTGTTGGAGATTGTAGGTCATTTAAATATTAAGCCTCAATCTATTCTCAATATAAATAGAGGCCTTTTCATCAGTTGTCCATATCAGTCTTCAATATGGATACTCTACAAAGATTTTTCCTTGTGTTTCTTTGAATGTTTCTCGAAAGGGTATACCCTTGTTTTCCTGGTTGCAAATTGTCTCTTTCCAAATTAAGGAAAGGAGTAGATTTTGGCTAGCGAATGGGGGGAATTGGAATGAATGAGACTTTCTGGATTTAGTAACCTTGCTGCTTTCCTAGAACCATAACTAAATAATGTTATTCTTGTAGTGAGGGGCAAAGGTTGGCTAGAAACTCCAATTGTATGTAGCTACTTCTTGAGGGTGATCCAACTAGGTAAAATCTCAATGGCCCTAGCTGGATCGGTAATTTGGGTGTTTAGGTAGAGAGACGTCATTTGTCCCTCTCTCCCTGCCTTCATTTGATGACCTTCGTCAAGGACATTGACTGAGGAGGGATATCACACCTAGATTGCCTGATTGACGGTGGAGAGGTGAGACTCTGTTGACATAATCAAAGAAGTCCATGTGGAGGCAAAGGTGATATTTGATCATCCTCTACTCTAACTGCTCATGGTTCTCTTGACGGCTTCTGGGCATATGATGTTTAATAATTGGGGATTAAAAGATGGTGAGTCATTGTGCCTTCCCGACAACCTATCATTTGAGTTAGAATGTGGAATAAAGAAATGGATGTTTTATCCGAGAATTCGACAATCTTCTCAAGTTTTCTTAGGCCCAGAATATTGTTGTCAAAAGAGCAGCATCAACCCCAAATTTGTTGGTAGAAAAAGTTAGTTTCAAGCTCAGACAATCAAAAAATGAAATGAAAAACTTCCAAGTGTAATTATTAAATGATGTATTAAATGTAAAATTGGGGCAGGATTTCTAACCGACATAGGTCATAGCCTTTAGAATAGAGGCCTATACAATTGTAATTAAGGAGTAATTAGACAAGGGTAGTAGTTAGGCATTGTAACGGGGATATTTTGTCCTAGGCTTTGGATACAAGCTATCCACATCTTGGGGAGTATTTTCTGTAATATATTAGGTGTAGTGTCAAGATTACAAAGAAGAATTTTGCCTACATATGAATAAATTCTTGTATGACAATTTTCTGTTCAAATTGAGTAATATGAGTAACACTATATGTGTGTGTTTCTTGGAATTGTCTCATTGAATGTATGCATTTCTTTTGTGGATGAATGAATCAAGGGTTATGGATTTCACTTATACACATTTGTTGTACGAAATGTTTTGCTTACTGCTTCTAATCAAGGATTGGATTAAATATGCTTTGAACAAAACATAGGAAGTGATGTACTGCATTAGGGATTATTGAAGAAGAGTTCCAAGAAATACTTTTTCTTGGGTGTATCACTACAAGTCATTGATACAACTGTGCCATCTAGACTTGAAGTTATGTTTTCATAGAAGGAACATTTACAGTGTGAGATATTGACTATGTTACCCTTGATAAGGCACCGATCAAGAAATTTGCTTGCCCAAGGGTCTAGAAAGAATTAAATTATAAAGATGAATCATTTTACGTTCATTTCAGTTCTATTAGTAGTTTAGGGTTCCTTGCATGTTCTCAGGTTTTAAACAGTGAAGATTGTTGAAATGTACAAGACAACTAAGAGGGGGCATCAATCAGTTGTAACCAAAAACTTTGTTTCTCATAAACATCAACACATCAACCACTCATTTAATGTTATTAAGATTTAATCATGAAAGCATAAAAAAAAAACTTAAACACATCCACACATGAGACACATGAGATACCAGTTTTTTATGTGGAAAACCCTAAATAGGGAAAAACCACGGTGAGTGTTAGCTCACAATATAATGTGTAATAACAATACTAAAAATTAGAGGCTCACTACCTGAAATGCTCACTACAAATGAAGAAGGGTCACTACCAAAATGGGCTCACTGCTAAGAAGGGTGAACTGAGATAGTAGTATCTACTCCATGCCAAGGTTCAATTCCATTGAAGCACACTATATCT
Organism: Cunninghamia lanceolata; assembly: GCA_027924645.1. Taxonomy (NCBI): domain Eukaryota; kingdom Viridiplantae; phylum Streptophyta; class Pinopsida; order Cupressales; family Cupressaceae; genus Cunninghamia; species Cunninghamia lanceolata. The sequence continues at coordinate 29,997,997 of BSBN01000021.1, forward strand.
CCTTTTCTCTGCTTTTCTTTTACACTTCATGCTTATCTTCACATCTTTGCTCAAGGATGCCTTTTTCATGACTTCATTACATGTATTTATACAATTCATCAACCTTGGAATGTACATCATGGTCAGCCTTACAAACATACATTAGAAATAGGTCTGGACCTAAACAGAATTGCTAAGGAAAAGAATGAATGTGGACCACACCACACCTTAGCTGGGACTCAAATGCAATCTTCTACATAACAACACACTTCCACAATCTCCAAAGCATAACTGCAAGTAGTGAGAACAACTAGGTCAGCCAAGACTAGAGTTAACACTAAGACTTTTAGGAACATCCTTCAACCATGATCCAAATTGCACTATATGGACCAATCAAAAGGCAGGAACATGACCTAGGGACATTCACAAGCACATTACAATCACTAGGAACTTCCACACAACATCCAAACACTCTATCCAAAAGATTCTTCAAACTAGAGCACTTAAACAATACTATCAACCACTGTCATAAAGAAAGATCGCTTGTAGACCACCAAATCATGAAAAATTTGAATTGAAGCCACAAAACATCATTCTAGACTTAACTCTAGAACCGCAAACCATAAAACTTAAATGCAAAGAAATGAGGAGCATAATACATTCTCCCTATCACCACTGGATACTCAAGAAAAGCAGTTTTTACTCTGGTGAACAAAACTTATTCAAATCTTCATACCGAAGGCTCAAACTTGAAACATAGCATCTACAGATATCCCTTTAAATAACTTCCAAATTGCAGACAAAGATAATCAATCTACAGGATATGCGGAGCAAAATCACTGCACTGATCTTCTATAAGCCAAAATACTCTGCAATACACTGTTTCCACTAGGAGAGCAATTTTTCTCAAAAGCACTTGGAAACTCAATATCAGGAACACTTTCTCATTATCTTCAACACTTATATAAGACAATACAAAGCAACTAACTCAACACAAGTAATCGTCAAAACAAGAGCACAGTTGACACCAATGACAACATAGATATGTTGACATTAATGACAACACTGGTTAGCACATACTTGCAACAATCTCCCCCTTTGACATTGATGGCAACATTGATACATGAAAAACTATAAGAACCATCAAGACAAGATTCTGCATTGATTACCTTCTCTCTCTTTCTCTTTACACATCTAAACTTTGAGTTTTTTCACATGATTTCTCTCCCCCTTTGACATCAATGGCAAAGGACATCACTCCTCTGCACATACTTGCATACTACTGCTTTGATCAAACTAGAATTACTCTTTCACTTCCCCTATCAGCAACACTGCAACACTTACTGCTCTTTATCAGGAACTAATATCAACAATATCTACCTACTCCCCCTGAGAGGTAGCCTTCAAAACATCAATCCAGATCAAGGAATAAGACTTTGGGCACCACTAGACTGATGCACTTCTTATGCATCTTAGTTTATAGAAGGAGGGGTAATAACCCCAAACTTTTCCTTGAGATACTCAAAAGTATCCTTAGGTAGAGGCTTTGTGAAAATATCTACAATCTAATCCTTTGTAGACACATATTCCATCTTTACTTCATTCTCTATTACCTTCTCTCTCATAAAGTGATACCTTATTGATATATGCTTTGTTCTTGAGTGCATCACTGGATTCTTTGAAATGTTTGTAGCACTTGTATTGTCACAAAAGATTGAAATTGGATCTTCATACACAACTCTTATGTCCTTCAATGTTTGTTTCATCCATAGCACTTGAATACAACATGTTGTTGTAATATACTCTGCTTCTGGAGTAGACAAAGAAATTGAATCTTTCTTCTTGTTCAACCATGAAACCAATCTATTACCCAAGAAGAAAGCACCTCCACTTGTACTTTTTCTGTCATCAACATCTCTGGCTCAATCTGCATCTGTATAAGCACTAAGAGTGAAATCATTATCCTTTGGATACCACAAGCCATGATCTAAAGTACCTTTTAAATACCTCATGATTCTCTTAATTGCCATCACATGTGACTCTTTAGGATCTTTTTGAAATCTTGCCACAAGACAAACTGCATGCATTATATCTGGTCTAGTATAGGTTAGATGAAGTAGTCCTCCAATCATAGACCTATACTTTTTCTGATTAGTCTTAGGTGATTCATCAATCTTGTTCAGCTTGAAACCAGTTACCATGGGAGTACATATTGGATTAGAATCCTCCATTCCAAACTTCTTGATCAAGTCTTTCGCATACTTGGACTGAGAAATGAAAATTCCTTTATCTGATTGAGTAATCTGCAGTCCTAGAAAGAGATTCATTTCACCAAACATAGACATCTCAAACTCCTTTTGTATTTCCTCTACAAATTTCTTACACATACCTTGATTGCCTCCAAAGATAATATCATCAAGAAAGACTACAACAATCAAAATTTGATCATCATTAATTTTGAAATAGAGATTACTATCTACAATTTACCTTTACTGAACCCTAATTGCAACAAATACTTGTCCAACCTTGCATACTAGGCTCTAGGGGTTTACTTCAGTCCATACAAGGCTTTCTTCAATTTACACACCATGTCACCTTGGTCTGATGACAAAAACCTTCCGATTATTCAATGCAACCTTCTTCTTCAAGTTCTCCATTTAGAAATGCACACTTCACATCCATCTTATATACTTTGAAATCTTTGTGTGCCGCAAAAGCCAGAATTCATAACCTATCTTCTTTTCTAATCAAATCTCCTTGCATAGAAGACTTGTACAAATCTTTCTTTATCCTTTACAAACATAGTCTTTGTCCTAACTTACACCTTTGTTGTTAATCTTTAACCTTGTCTCTTCATGTTGAGGCATCAGCATCAATCCTTTGGCAGGGGAAACAAAAGATTTTCAATGAGACTTCCCCTGAACTAGAGCACCCAATTTACTTCCCGGAGGAAGTATCTGCACTAGAGGCTAGTACGGATCCATCCTTGCCCTCATTTACATCCTTCTTAATTCAGATCTTGCTCATTTCCTTCTTGGTTTCTACCGGATCAACCTTGTTCCTACTTTTATCTTCCCTCTATTTGGATTTCCTCTTTTCTGCAGGATTGTTTCTCTTCACATTCTTGTTTCTGTATAATTTCGCAACATGTCCAGGTCTAGGTCTATAGCAATTATAGAAAACAACATTCTTCTATCCTTGGTTTCTTCCATAGGTTGGATTCATTCTTGATCTACATTGGTTGGCCATATGCCTGAAACTATTACATGTATAATAGTACCCATTAAAGGAATCAACCATTCTATTCTTACAATCATTAGCTCTATGACCAAAGTTTTTGCATGTAAAGCATTTACCCTTGAAAGATTGATCATTCCTTCCATACCCATTTCTTGTCTAACTTCTGCATTCATTAGCCTTGTGACCTATTTTATTGCAAGTAAAGCATTGACCAGAAAATGATGGAATATTTTGATTCACTCTACTCCTACATTGAGTAGCCTTATGACCAAACTTATTGCATTCATTACAATAACCATTAAAGGATGGATACCTTTGAGCATTTGGTTGTCTGACTGGTGGTCTTCTTGATCTATTCCTTTGATCCTAAATCTATTTGCCTTTTTCCTCCTTATCCTCAGCATTCTTCTCTTGACCCACTCTAGAACTTTCACCTTTCTCAAATCTCACACTTTCTTTATCATCAGGATTTTTCTAACTTGCCATTGTCATTAGTCTATCAAATCTGAAAACACTTATACTAGGTTGGTCTCATTGAGCCCATGCATGTTTTAGATTAGCTTTCAGATACTTCTTCTTCAAGCTTTATGCAATATTTAGTTTTGTCTTTCAGACATTCTTCAATTTTTGTTTTTTCTTCATTTGCTAATCTAAATTCTTCATCATCCTCTTTTAGTCTTTGCTTAAGCTCCTTGATTTGCTTTCTTAACTCTTTGATGCATTCATTTGCTTCTGTTATATTTTCCTTTAAGTCTATGTTTTCTTCTTCTAATTTCTCAAGGTTTTCAAGGGCAATGTTAGGTTCTTCACTGTCAATGGACAAACATTCATCGTCTAAGGATTTTATATTATTGCAGGCTTCAGTCATTGATTTAGATTCAGTATTGGCAATTAAACCCAAAATTGTTTGTTCTACAGCAACACTGTGTCCTTTCACTTTATACTGACAATCTTCTTGTGCTTCATCATACATCTGTATGTCTTCATCAAACTTGGCATTAGCACTCTCAATGATTTTTATCAATCTCTTATTGTAGCATCGGTAGAGCTCACTCTTAGTAGAGTAACCAAGAAAGATTACTTCATCATACCTAGCATCAAACTTGTCTAGCTCTCTATCTCTTCTGATATAACATTTGCTTCCAAAAACTTTGAAGTATTTCACTATAAGAACTCTTCCATACCACAGTTCATAAGGAGTTTTAGTACAATTACCTTTGACTTGAACTCTATTTTGAATGTAGACAACAGTATGTATAGCTTCTTTCTAGTATACTTCCAGTAGGTTAGCCTCCTCTATCATTATCTTTGTAGCTTCTTGAACAGTCATGTTCTTTGTTTCCATAACTCTGATCATTCAAGAGTTAGATAACTGTCTCTTTATTCCATGAGTGTCACAGAACATATTGAATTTATTAGAGGTGAACTCTTCTCCTTTGTCAGACCTCAAACATTTGATTTTCATATTTAACTCATCTTCAATCATTGTTTTGAAAGCTTTAAATGCATCTAGAGCTTATGATCTTTCTTTAAGAAAACTGACCCAAGTCATTCTAGAATAGTCATCAATAAAGAACATAAAGTATCTGTCATCATGGAAACTTTTTCTTTTTGTGGGACCACAAAGGTTTGTATGAACCAATTCCAACGATTCAGTGGAAAAATTTTCTTCATCCTATAAGCTTCTTCTTGTTTTCTTTTCAACTTCTAGATCAGGACATTCTTCATTATTGCACTTGACATTCTTTGAATCAGAGAGGAAGTAATCATCATCTTCATTGACTTCTACATCATAATATGTTCTCTTGGACATTCTTCTCTTATTTTCTTTATCATTCCTTTTCAAGTTTCTTTTTGGACATCTGGATGCCTAGTGACCAATTTCACCACACATGAAGCAATTGTGATGCAGCTCGTCTTTGTGTGCCATCCCGGATCTACCTCAAGTTGTTAGGCTTACTTTCAAGGAACCTTCGCTCTAATACCAATTGTTGAAATACACAAGATAACTAAGGGGGGGTGAATCAGTTGTAACAAAAAACTTTGCTTCTCATAAACATCAACACATCAACCATGCATTTACTGTTATTAAGATTTAACCATGAAAGCATGAAAATAGAAACTTAAACACATCCACACATGAGACACTAGATTTTTATGTGGAAAACCCTAAATAGGGAAAAACCACGGTGAGTGTTAGCTCACAATATAATGTGTAATAACAATACCGAAAATCAGAGGCTCACTACCTTAGAACTCACTGCCCAAGGCTCACTGCTAAGAAGGGTGAACTGATATAGTAGCATCTACTCCATGCCAAGGTTCAGGTCCATTGAAGCATAATATATCTCCTCTACTCTTCTCTTCTTTTACACTTCAAGCTTATCTTCGCATCTTCGCTCAAGGATGCCTTTTTCATGACTTCATTACATGTATTTATACAATTCATCAACCTTGGAATGTACATCAAGGTCATCATTACAAACATACATTAGAAATAGGTATGGACCTAAATAGAATTGCTAAGGAAAAGAATGAATGCGGACCACACCACGCCTTAGTTGGGACTCAAATGCAATCTTTGACACAACAACATGCTTCCACAATCTCCAAAGCATAACCACAAGTAGTGAGAACAACTAGGTCAACCAAGACTGGAGTTAACACTAAGACTTTTAGGAACACACTTCAACCACGATCCAAATTTACAGACCAATCAAAAGGAAGGAACATGATCTAGGGACATTCAAAAGCACGTTATAATTACCAAGAACTTCTGCATAGCATCCATACACTCTATCCAAAAGATTCTTCAAACCAGAGCACTTAAACAATACTGTCAGCCGCTATCATAAATAAAAGATCGCTTCCGGACCACCAAATCATGAGCCATTTGAAAAGGCACATAAAATTGTTCTAGACTTAACTCTAGAACCATAAATCATAAAACTTAAAAGAAGAGAAATGCAGAGAAGAATACATTCTCCCTATCACCACTAGATACTTAGCAAAAGTAGTTTTTACTCTGGTGAACAAAACTTACTCAAATCTTCATACCAGAGGCTCAAACTTGAAACATAACATCTACATACATCCCTTTAAATAACTTCCAAACCACAAACAAAGATATTCAATCTACAGGATATGCAGAGCAAAACACTGCATTGATCTTCTGGAAGCCAAAATGCTCTACAATACACTATTTCCACTAGGAGAGGAAAATTTCTCAAAAGCACTTGGAAACTCAATATTAGGAACACTTTCTCATTATCTTCAACACTTATATAAGCCAATACAAAGCAACTAACTCAACACAAGTAATCTTCAAAACAAGAGCACAATTGACACCAATGACAACACATATATGTTGACATCAATGACAACACCGGTTAGCACATACTTACAACAAAGATAATCCAAGAATATTACCGATCTAGGATTAATCTTACAATCTTGGTGTATACATGAGAACATTCTACCCGATACTATGAAAGAAAAATCTTTTGGTTACAACTAATAGACACCCCTAGGTGCGGCAGAACCTAAAGTGCAAGGGAGATAGGTGAGAAATCTCCCACTCTGTTGGCCAAGTCTCTTCTTCGATCTGAGCATAAGAAGTGGCAAACCTTTAGGATTCAATGCATGTAGATTTGAGAACCAACAAAAAGATCATACCTCTATAGCACTCCTTGGCATGGGCCATTCAACCATAGCCCTTACTTTTTTTGTGTCCATATTAAGACCCTTAGTTGAGACAACAAATCCTAGGTATAACAACTCCTTTGCAAAACTACATTTCTTTAGATTAATCAACAACATCTTCTCCTTCATCTTCTCTAAAACTCTTTCGATATGCATCAGATGCTCTTCCCAAGTCTTACTGAAAATCAAAATGTCATCTAAATAAATAATAACAAAATTTTCCAAAAACTCTTTCAATACCTCATTCATGAGTTGCATGAATGTGCTATGTGCATCGGTTAGCCCAACTGGCTCGACTAACTACTCATACAAACCTTCCTTTGTCTTGAAGGTTATCTTCCATTCATCTCCTTCTCTAATTCAGATCTATTGATATCCACTCTTTAGATCAATCTTCATAAAGTACTTGGCTCCACTCAGACAATCCATTATGTCATCCATTCTGGGCAATGGAAATCTATACTTGATCATGATCTTGTTGATGGCTCGAGAATCTATACACATTCTCCACTCTCCATCTTTCTTTGGTGCTAGTATTGTAGGTATCACACATGGACTTAGGCTCTCCCTTATCAGTCCTTTCCTTAACATCAAGTGAACTTGTCTATTCACCTCTTCATTCTCTGCAGGAGTCATTCTACGAGTTGCCTTATTCGGCAAACTAGCTCCTGGTATCAAATCCATTTGGTGACTTATCTTCCTCACTGGTGATAAACCTTCTAGTTCATTATCAAAGACAATGTCTTGAAATTTTTCCAACAGATATGCTTGACTTCTGCTAGTACATCTTCACATTTCTCTTGGCTGATCTTAGGAATCAACACAAAGCAATAACACTCGTGCTTCATACCATCAAAAAATTTCCTACCATCTACCAAGCAAATTTTGGCAATACTACATACATTTTCTTCCAACTCCTTCAAGGGCTTCAACTTATGATGAAATCCATCCTTTGTCAGAGAAAAGGTGTTTGCATGGTCGTCATGGACAACGCACCTATCATATTTCCATAGCCTTCCCAATAGCATATGGCATGCAACCATCAGTATGATGTCACACAACACTTCATCATGGTTGTCTCCAAACTTGATTTTGACTAAACACTACTCATTGACCAAAGCTCTATGGTCCTTTTGCAAGCATGCAATCTAATATGGATGTGGATGCCTTCTCATTGTCAACTTCAACTTGTTAACCATCTCCTATGAGACAAGATTGTTAGTGCTTCCACTATCAATAATAATACCAGAACACTTACCTTCACACTTGCACCTTGTGTGGAATAAACTCTTCCTCTGATATGGTTCTTTCTCCTCATTTAACAAGGTTCTTCTGACAACTAGGTTTTCTCCCCTTTTAGCATCTTCAGAATACTCAAACTGCGCATCTTCATCTACATGTGCAACTCATGCATTACCTTTAGGTCTTCTATTTGTCCTTCCTTGATGTTGCAGATATTGGTATGCTCGATGTCCTGCGTCAATGCACAAAGATGAGGGACCAAAAAGTGGCCACAACTACTTTTTGGTCCCATATAAGCTATAACACAAGCATGTTATAATGTGCTCACCTTTTAGGTTTGTTAAAAAACAAAATAAAAACAACAAAAAGTGAAACCCATGGCTCATTTGCAAAAATTGGCCACAGGTTTCACTTTTGCTACCTCGAGCACATTATAGGAGACATAGAAACAATAATTTCAAAGAGAAATTAATGATTTCACCATGCCACCTCGCCAATCCCACTCTCTAGGATGTCTTACACGAGGTGTAAAGGGTGTAGTAGCTAAACAAGGTAGGGTTTGATTATTTTTTTGTGAATTTGAAAAGAATTTTTTTAATTTTGCAATGTTTTGATAGGATTTTTATCTTGAATTTTCAGCCAATGAGCCACCACAAATCCCTAATCTAGTAGAGGAGGCTCAAAACAATGCCCAACCCCCTCAAACTGAGAAGAACCCTCAAAACCCCCCACCTTCATGTCCTCACCATCAAAGAGACACACAAGAAAACTATTTAGGGTGAGTTGAATAAAATAACAAACATCTTGAAACCCTAATTGAAACATTAAATACTCCAAATGCAAGCATCGATCATAGGAGAGCCCTTGCCAAGTCATTAGAGGTCATTGTTTCTCATATTGAATCGGTGAAAAACCAAATCACCAAATGGAATGACTATAGGGAGAGGAGTTGGCAATAATATGCTGACAAATTGTTTTACAAACAAGTTAAGGACAAAAAAATTATAAAATCTCAATTATGTTCACATTTTATCAATCCTAAAATTGGCCAAACACTAGAAGAGTGTTGCAAATGGTTCCTGATTCATTGCTGTGTGCACAATGGTATATCCCAAAAATTTTGGTATAGATGGTACATGGTCTTTGATGAGCATCCTTGTAATAACAATGAGGTGCCACAATATTTCTTGAGGAAACTCTATGGTGAGTTCGTCCTCAACCAAATTCCTAATTACTTTGGCATTCGAGAGTTCCAAGGTAGAGGTGGTGGCTCTACCCAAGATAGATAGGAGGCACATTGAGACCAAAATCATGTACCTAGACCCCTCATGAGGTTAGCACATATCTCAATCCATTCTACTTTGAAGGAGAGTGTTGAAGTGGAGACACTGCATTCATTGATTTCTCTCATTCCCAATCTCTAGCACAACATGGCAATGATCTTACCCAGGCCGATGAGGGTGAGAGTAGTAGGATTCATTGGTCCCCACATCCTTTTAGTTCACGTGGGAACTTGTGTGATTATGGTACCCATGACTCTCGCCATGATGCTACAAAGTGCAAGGATGCTACAATGCAGGGGTAGCAACCAATGATGGACACATCCATATTGGATGATATTGCCCTCATAGATGTCATCTTGTGGTGTTGGCACCTGCAAAAATTTTGTTCCCATTATACCCATTTTGCGAACAAAATCAAAACGTCATGTGCAAAATTCCTTAGTCAAGGTCACCATTGGATAGAGAATTGAATTCTGAGCAACTTTGCCTTTTGAACCATCTCAAAATTCCTTGAAATAAAAAAGTTATCCTTGGTCAAAGTTTGGTCTTTATGTTTCTTGCCTTGGTCAAAAATGTGATTTCTCTGTTCGAATATTTTCCATTTTTGCCTTTGGTCGGCAAATCAGCTTTTTCCCAAACTTGCTAACTTTTAGGAATTCATGGGTTTGTCAGTTCGTTGACAAGGCAATAGCAGCAGCTAAGGATCAAGCTAAGGGAAAAAAGATTTCAAGTAAGTAGCCAAGGAAGGATATGGTCTTCTATCGGCAAACTGGCGAAAGTTCAAACTAGTGAACTAGTTCAAATTTTTGCAAGTTTGTCGACAAGGTGATAAGGTAGAAGGAGACATGAAAGGTGAGGCTTTTAAGGTTTGTGATTCTTCATGTTTGCCAATAGAATGAAAATTTGGCTAAGGCAAAAGTGATGTAGTGCCTTTGTCGGGAAATCGATTGGAAACTGAACTTTCTAAGAGGTTCATATTTTTCCCATTTCACCAACAAGGCGATAAGATAGAGCCAAACAAGAAAGCTTCCAAGGTTTGAAAAGGAACATTTTTCACTGACAAAGGCAAATAAAGAAAATTGTTTTCTAAGGCATGAAGAGTTTGGCAAAAAGGCATTTTTTGCCGATAATGAAGAAAGTGGTGTTGTGGCCCTTGGTTCTAAAAAATGTAAATTTTCTAATATAAGGAAAAAAGACAAGGTATGGTATTACTGGAAAATTGGGTGGAAACTGAACTTTTCATAAGTTTGAGTTTTTTCTCATTTTGTCGGTAAGGCAATAAATGGAAGAAAAAGAAAGGTTCAGTAAAGGGCAATTTTGTTGATATAAGGAAAAAGGGGGTTATAGGGGCTTGGTTATGAAAAGTGTAGTTTTACCGATAATGGGCAAAACATAAAGCAAAAGACAAGTTCGTCAAGTGGTGCCGTAAAAATATTTAATGCATAAAAGAAAAATCTGAGAAGTCAATGTTGTAGGTGGCTGGGAAGGGTTAGAACCTTCCCTCTTTATTTCTTAGAGAACAATTGGGGTGCAAGCAATCTTTTTTTGATTGTTTGTAAAGATGACAGAGCATGGGTTTTGCTACCCTAACATGCAAATCTTCTAACAGATAGGGAGTTGAGTTTAATGCAGCATGGTGTATTCACTGACTAAGTACAACAATGGAAATGGGTACAATCAATTCTAATTGAGTTGCTATATATGCAGGGTTCTGATTTGGTGGAAGGGGTTGGTCATTTTGGCATTCCTCGGCAGGATTGTGACCTCCAAGAGGCAGATTAAGAAAGGATATTTTGCAGGCTTTGTTGATACATGAATCAATCATTAAGTGTATGTGATATAATTCATAAATCTTTGATCAAATTGTTGTTTTTCTCCAATGTTGTAGGTGTTTTTCCTAGCAAACTATAATCGTAGTTACAGTTTTCTTTTGCCACATTTAGTGGTATGATTGTAAGCTCTAATTTGATGAATGTGATAGTTCTTAATCCATTTACAAGCTTTGTGAATGGTCATTTTAGTATTGCATAGGAAAGAACATGGTATAGTGTGGGATTGTTAAGTACTCTCGGTAATTTGGTATTGATTTCTTCTGCATTTGATTCATCAAGTAGGAAGTTATGCACTTCTATGTGATTGTTTTCCTTTGTTTCACATTAGACTCTGTAGTCTAATGGATAGGCACCAGTCTGAGTAGCCTTAGATCATCCATCTTCAAAACAAAAACTATACATCTTACCTTAAGAAGCAGAAGTAGTCTTTATGCATCCTCATTGTGTAGGATTGCACTTATTAGCTATATAGGGGTCATACAACAACCATCTTTCCTTAGTTCAGTGAAAGATTTGGGATTGAGAAAGCAATCTGGGTTTGGTTGTTAACATTTTTAGTTGTTCATCTAGTTTTATTTTAATACCTATTTAGGTATAACACCCCTAGGAATATCCCTCCAGAGTTTAAGTTGAGCTCGAAAAGCAGAGAAGTTTACCTGCTCCTGTAGTTGGCCAAAATTGCCCAAAATTTAATGATAAACCTTTTCCTATCACCCTAATGACAATCCCTGGCCTAGGTGATTTAGGAAAGTTGTAGAGTTTTCTGTTGTTGTTATTTTGGGAACCAACATTTTGGCACCGTTGCTAGGGATGATGTTTCTTTAGCCGTTGCTAGATTTTAGGCAGCTTGAGCATTTTTCACGCCCTTGGTAATAGTAAGTTTACAGTGGTGCAATTTGTTTTTGTGTATAAGTTTGGTAGCCCGTCAACTTACACCAACATTTTGGCGTCGTTGTCAGGGAGTAGTTATTTTGTTCAAATTCAAAATCCTTGGTAGCATTGAATTGTTTTAGTTTTGGTTGCTGATATTGAAATATAGTTTTGTTCAAATTTTCTTCCCAACAAGGGAGTGACGACTTTGGTTTGTTAACCTAGAATTAATTTTAGTGTGAAAGAAGTTTCAAACTAGATAAAGGAAGAAACCAAGAGCAACTTGGACATGAGGAATCCTCTAGTAATGTTGGAAATAGAAGGAGTGGGTATAGGGAAAGAAGACCCAATGTGGTACCTACAAGAAATATCCAAGATAATATATTTGTCGACCTCAGAAGCCAATACAACTATAATTCTGAGGACTCTACTGATAACATCCTCAAAAGAAACATAAGACAGAATAGAAGTGACTATGATGTTAGAAGGAATGAGAATGTTATTAGTAGAGGAAGTGAAGATAGACAGCATGATCTGCATTTGAGAACATTTGGGATGCCTAGTGATAATGAGGAGATTTATGAGGATGAAAGGCGTCTTGATTCTCCTGCAAGATTAGTTGGAAGTTAGCATGACACTATCCCTCATGTTGATGATCAGTAGCAACAGCGTCCTAGTAATGATGAAGAAAGAGAGAAGGATCCAAGATGAGTTGGATCTGCTCGATCACCTTAGAAATAGACAAACGGAGGTGCAAGCTTTACTTAAGCTACAAGAAGCTCAATTGGCCTAGCAATGCTTAAATCAGAATGCACAACAACAGCGTGCACATCAGCAGCAATATCAGTAGCCACATAATCAACATAATAACTAGAGACAACAACAACAACGTCAAATGGGATAGCAAGGTGTAAACCAAATCCTTGCTCACAATATCAATATCCAACCACCATTGAATCAAGAAAACCAACAGTGTGGTAACATTCAGAACATTGGGCATGCTCAACGAAGACAAGCACATAGGTTTATTGCACAGAGGTAGCTGTTGGGAGCTGAAAGATACAAGAAACTTGATTTCATTAGTATTCCTGACTTTCCTAATCCCATTCCAAATGAGATTAGAGGGAAGATTCCAAGATTTTGGGGCAACAACATTGTTACTAGTGAGGAACACTTGAGACATTTTATTAATGTCACTAATGAGTATGAGATTGAAGACGAAGATGTGATGATGAAGTTGTTCATGCACTCATTGGAAGAAAGTGCAAAATAATGGTACAAGGCTCCCCCTGAAAACAACATTGATTCTTGGGAGGAGTTCATGACAATTTTTAGACTACAGTATGGGGACATGATTGACCCCAAATTTTCCATCCATGAACTCACAGCCATCAAAAAGGCCATCAATGAGACAGTAGCTGATTTCAATAGCCAGTTCATCATGACTATGAGAAAGGAACCTCCTCACATGAGACCTAATGAATCAATGTGTTTAGTTTTATATTGTGGTACATTTGATTCAAATCTTGGTTATTGTTTGAGGGACAAGAGTCCACAAACATTAAGGGAAGCTTATGCTACAACAATAAATATAGAGAGTAACATGAGAGATTTAGGGAAGCACATTTAAAGGGCTGATGTGAAATTGTCCCAGCTAGACAAGATTGTTTTTAATAAGCCCCCCCACTACTGATGATAAGTTGGACAAACTTATGGGAGTAGTGAAGGATTTGACTTATAAGGTTGCCAGAAATGATAAAGGGTTGCCACCTCAGGGTGCTGGAACACATTTTAATGAAGGACAAAGCCTTCATAACAGGCCTTACAATACTGATTAGTCTAAGTGACCACAACAGAATGATAGGCAAGCCACTCCCAGGGTTGTGAGTTTCAAGCATCCTGAAAGGGATACCCCTAATCCTTTGAGAAAGGATCAAGTTAAATTCCAAGATGAGTCTTTGTGGTTCTAAGCGTGTTTCCTTCCCCATGACCCAACTAATTGTGTGGTGGCTCATTCATTGAGCAGTGAAGAAGAGTTTCCAAATAAAGAGAGTGCAACTAAGTACTATGAGGAAGAGATAAATCAGTTTGATGCAGATGAGTATGAACATATGGATCAAGATGTTGATTGTGATAACAATGAGGGGGATGATCATGTTAATCAATATGATTGTGATGAAGGTCCAAAAAGATATCAATTGCTAGCCCATGATTTTGGGCATCTAAGGGACCTTATATAGAAAAAATATCAACAGTCCAAGCGCTAGAAAGAGGATATGAAGGCATTAACTGATGCAACCATCTTGCACGTCCAAGGAGGCTATCAACTAAGGAATAGAACTATCCCTATCCAAAATAGCCCTGCCAAGGAATCGAAACAACAGAGATCCAACGAGAAAGTAGACAAAGGAAAAGGGAATGTGAAGCAAAAGAAGAACATCATTCCCAAAAAAAACATTCCAGAGAAGAAGGAATCCCACATGCCAATTCCAGCAACAAAACAAAAGTATCTGCAAAAGAACCCAGCACCAGTCTAGCCTCCAGTTAATATGCCTATCTTGGGAGTCCATTACCCAAAAGAAGGTTATAAATGTGATCAGTCCCAAACACTAAAAGAGCCATAAAAGGAAAAGACAAAAGAAGGTAAGGATATTTCATCAAACTAAGTAATTCCTTACATTCCTTCTATAAATGATGTAACTCTTTCAAGTGATACACCCTTGCCCAATTATCTCCCTATTGACATGGCACAAGTTTTTAGCCAAATTAGAATTTATGTGCAAATAGTGGAACTCCTCAAGATCTCTAAACATAGGGATAGGGCAGAATCTCTTATTATTGTTGTAGATGCCCAAAAACAACCTGTTGTAGTTTCCACTAGTAATGATGAGGGTGTGGATCATGATGTAACCCTAGAATTTTACTTAGGGTCTATTGTCATATTTTACTTGACCCTAAAATATTCCTATTCTCCTCCTTCTATCAAAGAAATCCAATTTGAGAAAAACTAAATAGGAGGAAATTCTTAAATCCTGCATTTCCCCATGCTCTACCTTGCAAAATTTCCCAAAATCTTTCTTGGATTATCCTTGCAGAAAACCTAGAAAAACCTAGAAATCTTTTGTCTTCAAGTACCTTCCATTGCAAAGATTTATCAGTTTTATACTTAGTCATTTTAATGCATATGATGGTGACATCATCCTCTGTTTGGGGGTTTTCATTCATTTGGTTGAATTTGTATCTCATATACATTTTTGTTTGAATGCTTCTTTGTATGTACCAGGTTCTTTGTATGTTTTTTTTTGTATGTATATTTGTTTGCATATTGCATATACAATTATATATATAAAGGAGGATACAAAGGTGCAGATACAACCCGGACCCAGCTGCTTTCCAGGATGTGTTGATAATGGTTCAAATCTGCCTTTGTATTTGTATATCGCAAAGATGTATCATACAAACAAAAATCAAGAGATACAATTCCGGACCCAAAAGGAAAATGCAATCATTTTAAGGAAGCGAAGGTGTTGTATGCACCTTTGTATGTTTGTTTGCATGTATTTGCATATACAAAAGGTGATGCAAGCGGGGCAGATACAATCTGGACGTAACTAAAAAATTAATCCCGGTGGATTTTTGGTGGGGTTCGCAGTTGTATATTGAATTGCATATGTGCGATATACAAAGGCACATACAAAAGCAAATACAAAGGCAGATACAATAGACATATTGGTGACACTTTTGCATATCGGTATGACTCAGTTTGAGGTCTCCCCAACAGCTCGATGGGGGTTTTTTGCGAGTTTATTATGTAGTGGTGGGTCCCAATTTTTCATTAGTTTATTTTGTAGTGATAGGGCCATAGATGAAGATCCAATGAAGTGATGACACGTGTCCAAGGTAGATGCAAAAGGTGATACAAAAGGTATGGTCTGATTTTGTATGTATGGCAATTGTATTGCATATACATTTGCATATGCAAAAAAGGGATATACAAAAGACATATTGGCGACACTTTTGCATATTGGTATGACTCAGTTTGAGGTCTCCCCGATAGCCCAATATATATAAAGGAGGATGCATAAAGACATATACAAGGATTCAATGTGCAAAATACCAAAATGAAGATATCACATAAGTGCATGAAATGAGTAATTTGGAGGACCCGATATGAGGATGATGTCATCTAGATCTCTTCTTGGACCAAGTTCTACAACAAGGTGATGTCATCATGTTTTTCAAGGTGTATCCAATTTTGTATGTTTGTATGCATACAATGATGGTTCTCATTGTAGCGAGGATAAAATTGACGGTCTTTATGCATCTGATTATACAAAATGTAAAGCTCGACTGTTCAGTGGTTTCAGGTGATGAAGATGTAGAAATTCAAAGGGCTTGAGGATTTGAAGTGTTGTAAAAGCTTGTTCAAGGGTCTTGTCTCATCTCCCATCAATGAAAATCTAATCTTCTCACCTTCCCCTTATCATATTTTTTTTACATTCATGGTTGTAGATCGATGATTCAACTATTTGCATTGAAGATGCAAATATCTCCCATCTGCCCAGACTCCAGATATTTTCTATATTAAATTCTTGTAGGTAGGCATTCTATTTTGCAAAGATATTTTCTAACAGATCCTATGTGGCAATATTTTCTAACCTAATTAGGTCAAGTGCAAAATGCTATATATGCATGAAAATGAGATGTGAAAAAGGTTGGAAAAGTAGTAGTCTTATGCTTTTGATTCTAAACAGAACTTTCCTTTGGTATAACTGTGCGTCTTGATAAATATATATGGTCTTTACTTCTTCATGCTTTTAAATCTGTGTAGTCTTAGATTTGGTCATTGTTTGTGAATTTTTAATTCCTGACAATCCATTCTTTACCTCTGTTAAAAACTTTCATGATCTATGTAAGTTTATCATCTGTATTTCTTTATCTATGCATCTCTACCCTGTGAATGTTCTTTACTCAAACCTAGTGTATCACCCGTTTCATTTCAGTTTCCTTCAAACCCTTTTCCCCTTGCAAGCATTAGCACTAGGTTTAGATATATTTCTCTAAGCATTAGGCTTAGAATGAGGAACTAGCCTTCTCTAGAGGTCTGATCTCAATTTGCAAGGTCCCACACCTTGAGATCATTCCCATTGTGTCAATAGAATGCTTGGATCCTCTCCAAGTAGGGTGTAATTCTAAGTGACAACAATTTCTAGCACGCTCAGTGGGACAACTCTGCTCTGAGTGGGAGCTAGATTGAGGATTTGGTGTCATTCATGGTCTACATGCTACTGTGAAAGTACCAACAGACACCTGGTGACTCTACCAATCTAGTTCCTTCATCAACTTCCAACATTTTATGCCTGGAGTGCAGACAAGGTCTTCTTCTAGAGGTAATTTCCAATTTGTTGAACTCTCCTTTGCTGATAGAAGAAGAAGAAATAGATTATCGAGATCCCCTGTGAGGGAAAACAGAAATTACAGTTCACCCCATTTAAGAACTAAGTCTACCCCTCCATTGAATTTTCAGGTTAGGTCCCAATATTCAGGGAGAACCCTACACATACATATAGCCATAGACTTGAACATACTTAACATGGCAAGGAATTTCCCATTTGTTGCATTTCAAGGGGATATCTCTTTGGCCCTAACTCAATATGATGACATCCCTACATCATCCTTGAAGCCATTTTTTAACGGTGAGAACTTTATCACCTCTATTGAGCACATACAAGATGTTTCTAGTGTTTGTTCAGTCCACCATGTCACTAATGACAACATGGCTGTGAGGTTGCTAGCCTCTTCTTTCAAAGGCAAGACTTTACAATGGTATAGAGGTCTCCAACCTAATTCAATACACAACTGGGATGATTTGGGCACCAAATTGTGCCAACACTTTGAAGATATAATTGACCATTTGTCACTTATGGAGCAGTTGGCCTCCATCAATAGAGCTTCACATGAGTACATGGTAGATTTCAACTACCATTTTTAGAAGACATGGGACAGGATCCCTCAACTGGTGAAGCCCTCTCCAAACACTGCATTTATATACTATTTGAAGTCCTTAAATCCTGATATTGCAGTTATGATTCAATCTATGGGTGGAGTTGTCCTACTTGATGCATATGATACAACCATTAAGGCAGAAAATTGCCTAATTCAAGCAGGGAAGATTACTCCAAGGCCACCTATGCCTCTATTTCTAGATGCCCCTATCATGAAACTTGCTGCTATTGCTCCAATTCCTACTACAGTCAACCCTATTCCTTCTACATCTTCATCTATACTTGAACAATTGGAAGAGAGTAATGCTCTGATAAAAAAGCTAAGTAATGAGTTGACATCGGCAAGAAGACAAAATACATAACCTAGCTGTCCATATTAGTAGTCTAATCAACATTATCAACCCTTCAATCAGGGTTACCAATAGAATAGGTTGTCATATCAGAATAATGTGTAGAGACAAGGATAACCTAGCTACATCAGACCACTCAATGTTGTTGACCCTAATGCAGCTACCACTTTAGGGCCTCTTATGCCAATCCAAAACAATCTAGCTCAGGATAGTGACTGGTGTTCCTCTTGCAATCAACCACATAACCAAAATTTGTGCCAAGGAGGACATTTTAGTCATGCTTTGATAGTGCAAGATCAACTATCAAGCTCAGAGCATCAAGTTAACATCAACCAAGCAGTGGTTGACAATCAAGAACAAATGCAACATGATGCAACTCTAATGAATTGGACTCATGATGATCACTGTGGTGTTAATCAAAGTGCTAGTTCGGTTGCATTCAATACCAGATCAAAGAGAAGGGCAATTGAAGACACATCAGTGCCTACAATTAGCAATGCACCTATCCCTAATGTAACTCCAATCCAATCTGCAAAGCAAAAGGTACTTGCTATTCCATCAGAGCAAGCTAATCCAACTGTTGGTAAGGCCAATTCAGTCCCAATAGTCAAGCCAAGTGAAGAACAACAAAAGAAAAGTGACCCTGCAGTCACTAAAACATTTCAAAAGAGTGGCCAAACACCTTTCAACATAGTGGAGTAGATGAAGAAAATGAATATAGGCATCAGCATGTGGGATGCATTGTTAATTCCATCCCAAATGAACCTTCTTCAGGAAGCTCTAATGGATTTCAGTTACTTTGGTGCAAGGTTGGCAAGTGAAAGGACTGTTGCCCCAATTAATCTATGTCAGCCCAAGGAGGAGGTAACTACAAGAAAACCTAACAAACCCCCTCCATTTTATGTTTCCCTAGTCATCGATGATAAATTGTTGCATAACTGTATGATAGATTCAGGGGAGAGTACCTTTATCATGCCAAAGGTCATTGTTGAAAGATTAGGTATAAAATATGAGCCTGTAAACAAAGGTGTAGTGTAATTAGATGGTACTGCTGTCAAAATAGTAGGCATTATCAAAGGTCTAGAACTTGCCTTACATGCATGCCCTGGCTACTTTGTTTCACAAGATACATCTGTTATTGACCTCCCTACATATTTTGGTATCTATTTGTCTAGAGATTTCACTGCAAAGATAGGTGAGTATTTGTCTTTTGACTAGTCTCACATGTTTTTTAGGACTACATATGGTACCAAAGTAACCATTAGGTCTAAACCAATTACCAAAGACCATATAGAACCCTACTCTCCAAACCCTGATAACATGAATTGCAAAATACATGAGTTGGAGGAAAAAGATAACAACAGACATGAGGCTACCACACCTATGGATGAGGTACTAGATATCCTACTTAATGAGTGGGATGATTGTTTTCAGTTTGACACTTCTGATTGTATAGAGGATACAAGGATGGGTACTTATTGTATCCATGATGAAGATGCTACTATCCCCAATTTTGAAAAGGAAAAATTAGATTTGAAAGGGCTATGGTAGATGTATTTTGATGGCTCCAGAAGCAAAAATGGAGCAGGTGCTGGGGTTGTACTGATTTCACCCCAAAGGAAAGTTATTTCTCTTCATTCAGATTGCAGTTTAGCTATACTAACAATGTGGCTGAATATGAAGCCTTAATTCAGGGCATACAACTAGCACAAAAAAGAGGAATAAAAGTGTTACAAGTATTTGGTGACATTGAACTTATTTCTCACCAAATCACAAAGTTAAGTGCTTCAAAGAATGACTTGCTAAAGTCATACAAACACAGGGTCTGGGACCTAATTGAAGACTTTGATGCCTTCAACATTCTGGCCGTCCCCAGACAAAACAATAAGGATGCTGATAGATTAGCTACAGTTGGTGCCCAATTTGATATTCCCCAGAATTTCAAACAAGTTTTAGATCAACATGTAAATATTGTGGCTAGGCCTGTTGTGCCTGACAATGTGATAAGCTGGCAAGTGTTTGAAAGTGACCAGCAAATTGTGAACTTTTTGCAAGATGAGGTAGAGTTTACTCCAAAAAATTAGTCAGTGTTACAAAAATAATATGGTGATCAAATCATCTAGCTAAAGACTAACAAACTTCTCAGAGGACTTATCACCTTGGAAAGCATATTTGGTGCTGATGATCAACAAAAGAAAGAAAAAATGAATATGACATTTAAAAAACACGACTATCAAGAGGTAGAAGTTGTACAAGGCAAATTATTAAAACATGGCAAGGAAAGACAAGGTCTCATTGAGCTTTGTGATGAATTTAATGATCTAATTGCTTGGGATTATAGGAATTCAAAATGCTTTGATCCTAGTTTAATCCATCATACTATTGACCTAGACCCTAATGCCAAGCCTGTTCGCCAAAAGCAAAGGTCTGTTAATCCTAAAATAGAACCATTAATGAGAAAAGAGCTATCTAAACTCATAGAGGCTAAGATCATTTATCCTATTAAACATTCCCTTGGCTAGCCAACTTAGTTCCGGTTAGGAAGAAGAATGAAGAAATTAAACTGTGTGGACTTTAGAGACTTGAACAAGGCCTCACTTAAAGACCACTATCCAATCCCTTCCATGGAGCAGATCTTACAAACAGTAGTAGGTGCTGAAAGGTTTTCACTCCTAGATGGCTACTCAGCCTACAATCAGATTCTTGTAAAAGAATCAGACCAATACAAGACAACCTTTACCACCAAATGGGGTACTTTGGCCTATCAAAAGATGCCTTTTGAATTGACAAATGTTGGAGCTACCTTTCAGAGAGAAATGGATTTGGCTTTCAAAGGGCTGATTAATGATATTATCTTGCTGTATGTTAATGATTTGACAATATATTCCAAGCATGTAGCTGACCATTTAGGTTATTTAAGAAAAGTCTTTGAAAGATGAAGAGAGTTCGTGATATCACTAAATCCCAAGAAGTGTATATTCACTGTCCTTGAAGGTAAACTGCTAGGGCATGTGGTCTCTAAAGAAGGATTGGCCATTGATCTAGAAAGAACAAGTGCCATCCTTGCCCTTCCTCTTCCTAGCCATAAGAAAGTTTTGCAGAGTTCCCTGGGAAAGATCAACTCTGTGAGAAGGTTCATACCTAATTTTACCTTGATAGCAAAACCCCTCACAGCCATGCTAAAGAAGAATGCCACTTTCACTTGGTCCAAGGAAGGTAGGGATAGTTTTGAAGTTGTTAAACAAGCTATTGTACAAGCTCCTACATTGATAAACCCTAATTATGAAAAGGATTTCATCCTTTATGCCTTTGGAGGCAAAGAGGGCATATCAGCTGTCCTGATGCAACAAAATGAAGAGAAATTGGAATAGCCAATCGCTTTCTTCAACTAGCCTCTTATAGAATATGAGTTGAACTACAACTTCATAGAAAGACAAGTATTTGTTGTAGTCAAAGCCTTGAAAAAGATCATACATATGGTCTCTAATAGCAAAATTCAACTAATGGTGAATCACCCTAGCGTCAAAGAGTTTCTCCTGAGCAAAGATATTAATGAGAAAAGGGTTGGGTGGATCACTAAAGTGATAGAGTATGACATCAACATTAACATTACCAGACTAGTCCGCGGAAAAGGCCTATGTGAACAAATGGTGGTAGACATCAAAGATAGAGGTGATGATGTATATGTTCAAGAACAGGCACAATCAAGTGAGCCTCTTGCTCCAACTGACTGGCATCATGACATGATCACATTTTTACAATCAGGTAGATGTGCAGCTAGATTGAATCAATCTAAAAGAAGGTATTTCAGACTTGAATCCATCCCTTATGTTATAGTTGATGGTGTCTTGTTTAGAACAGACATCAATGGAGTTCTTCTTAGATGCATTACACAAGATCAGGCTTTTAAAGTCTTAGAAGAGTTCCATAGTGGCCCTACTGGTGGCCATTTTTCTCCCAGAACAACTGCAATGAAAATCATGAGGGTTGGTTATTACTGGCTTAATTTATTCAGTGATGCACATAAGTGGATCAGAAAATGTAAAGAATGTGCATTATTTGCTGGAAAGTAGATACTGGCAGCTCTTCCTTTTCATCCAATCCAAACAGATCAGCCTTTTGCTCAATGGGGTTTAGACTTGATTGGAGTGATTAATCTAGCTTCTAGTGTAGGCCATAAATGGATTCTTACAGCCACTAATTATTTCACTAGATGGACAGAGGCAGTTGCATTAAAGGACGCCACAGAAACATCTATTGTGGATTTCCTTGAGGGTATAGCCACAAGGTTTGGTCTGCCAGCTACCATTATTTCTGATAATGCTAAAGCCTTTTTAGGCACAAAAGTTAATGAATGGGCATTAAATTATGGAGTGTACATGAAGACCTCATCCAATTACTATCCTCAGGGCAACAGTTTGGATGAGTCCACCAACAAAAACTTAATCAGAATCATCAAGAAGGCCGTGGAAGATATCAAAGGACTTGGCATTCTAAGTTGAAGACTGCTCTTTGGGCTGACAGAATCACTCCCAAAAGAGCCATAGGCAATTCCCCTTTCATGCTGGTATATGGAAGGGAAGCAAGGGTTCCATTATCGCTGGAATTGCCTTCTCTTGAGTTAGCATAGTAGCTAGAATTAATGGAAAAAGATGCCATGATGATCAGACTTGCAGAGCTGATGGTACTTGCAGAGAAGAGAGATGCTGCTATGAGGACTCTTGAAGCTCACCAAGATCAAGTTAAGAAGACCTTTGATAAGGCCAGAATTGGTAGAACATTTAGTGAAGGAGATGTAGTGCTGAAGTGGGATGCAGATAGAGCCAAAGATGGAAGACATTCAAAGTTTGATGCCCTATGGAGTGGCCCTTACATCATCATCAGTTGCAAACAGGCTAATGTACTTCAACTTTCTAAGCTGAATGGAGAGACCCTACCAATCCCAGTCAATGGGATTCATCTCAATCCCTGCTTTTAGCATGGTCATGAGGTATTGTAAATAAGTTATATTTCCTTTCAATAATTGCTTTGCATAGGCTGCATTATCATTAATAGAATGCATGCCTCTCCCCTTCTCATGTTTTGGAGGTAGGTTTCAGTTGTCTTGACCTATTTCATGCCCCTTTTTTTACTCTATGCCCAATGGATGCATAAGGCCATTGATCAATTTGTTTAGTAGGCAAACATCCCTGAGAAGTCACCAAAATGTTGTCATATTTTACTTGACCCAAAATATTCCTATTCAACACGATGGGGTTTTTTTCTAGTTTATTATGCAGTGGTGGGTCCCAATTTTTCATTAGTTTATTTTGCAGCAATAGGGCCACAGATGAAGATCCAATGAAGTGATGACACATGTCCAAGGTAGATGCAAAAGGTGATACAAAAGGTATGGTCTGCTTTTGTATGTATGGCAATTGTATTGCATATGCAAAAAAGGGATATACAAAAGACATATCAGTGACACTTTTGCATATCGGTATGACTCAGTTTGAGGTCTCCCTAATAGCTCGATATATACAAAGGAGGATGCATAAAGACATATACAAGAATTCAATGTGCAAAATACAAAAATGAAGAAATCGCATAAGTGCATGAAATGAGTAATTTGGAGGACCCGATATGAGGATGATGTCATCCAAACCTCTTCTTCGACGAAGTTCTACAGTAGGGTGATGTCATCATGTTTTTCGAGGTGTATCTAGTTTTGTATGTCTGTATGCATACGATGACAGTTCTCATTGCAGTGAGGATAAAATTGATGGTCTTTATGCATCTGATTATACAAAATGCAGAGCCTAACTATTTAGCGGTTTTAGGTGATGAAGATGTAGAAATTCAAAGGGCTCAAGGATTTGAAGTGTTGTAAAAGCTTGTTTAGGGGTCTTGTATCATCTCCCATCAATGCAAATCCAATCTTCTCAACTGCCCCTTATCATATTTTTTGTTACATTCATGGTTGTAAATCGATGATTCGGCTATTTGCATTGAAGATGCAAATATCTACCATTTGCCCAGACTCCAGATATTTTCTACATTAAATTCTTGTAGGTCAACATTCTCTTTGGCAAAGATATTTTCTAACAGAGCCCGTGTGACAATATTTTGTAACCTAATTAGGTCAAGTGCAAAATGCTATATATGCATGAAAATGAGATGTGAAAAAGGTTAGAAAAGTAGTAGTCTTATGTTTCTGCTTCCAAACAAAACTTTCCTCTGCTGTAACTGTGCCTGGATATTAATACATATGGTCTTTACTTCTTCATGATTTTAACTCTATGTAGTCTTAGATTTGGTCATTGTTTGTGAATGTTTAATTCCTGGCAATCCATTCTTTACCTTTGTTAAAAGTTTTCATGATCTGTGTAAGTTTATCATCTGTATTTCTTTACTTGTACATCTCTGTCCTATGAATGTTCTTTACTCAAACCTGGTGTATCACCCCTTTCATTCTAGTTTCCTTCTAACCCTTTTCCCCTTGCAAGCATTAGCACTAGGTTTAGATATATTTCTCTAAGCATTAGCCTTAGAATGAGGAACCAGCCTTCTCTAGAGGTCTAATCTCAATTTGCAAGGTCCCACACCTTCAGATTATTCCCATTGTGTCATTAGAATGCTTGGATTCTCTTCGAGCAGGGTGCAATTCTAAGTGACATCAGGGTCTTCCATGGTAAATAGAAAAATGGGAGTTGACCCCTTTTAGACCACTCTGATTATAAATGGATGGTTGTTACACAACTATATGCTCGATTCTAGGGCTTCCAACAATGTCATGCCACTAGAAATTATGAATGAGTTGGGACTGAAGGTGTCCAAATCTTTTGGCAAGTGATTTGCCATTGATTCTAGGGAAGTCAATGTCATTGGCTTGGTCAAGGATGTTGAGGTCAAACTTGGTGCCTACCCAGACAAATCTTTCCTCATGGACATAATTATTGTGGACTGCCCAGCCAAGTCAGGCATGTTGTTATCTAGGAAGTGGGTTGCTTCTATGGGTGGTAGTATTCATATGGACCTGTCATATGCCACCATTCCTGTCTAGGGCATGGAAGTGAAACTATATAGGGAGTAGAAGGTAGAAGATGAGAACATAAAAGATGGATATAAAATAGAAGAGGATCTTGCAAATTTCTTTGATACTGAAATAGACCATTTTATGACATATTCCAGTGATTATGATCCTTATGTGAATGTTTCATCTCCTAACCCTATTGCAGTTGTTTGTGATGTATCTTATTTATGGATGCTATATTTTGATGGTGCGTGTTCAAGGGAGGGCTCAAGCGTTGCAATTGTTTTGGTATCCCCAAATGGTGAGCATTTTGGTATGTCTTTCAGACTTGATTTTCAATGCACTAACAACATAGCTGAGTATGAAGCATTGTCATTTGGATTGAACATTGCCCACAGGCATAAAATCAAGTGCCTGAAGATATTTGGCAACTCAAAATTAATTGTACAACAGATTAGAAATAAGTTTGTTGCCAAGGATAAAAGTTTAACGGCATACAGGAATGTTGTATGGGATACTGTGGAGTTGTATGATGCCATTGGTATTGAATAGGTTGACAGAGCAAAAAATGAAAAAGCAGATGCCCCGGCTATTCCTACATCCAAATTTGATCCCCGATCAAATTATCCTTTTGACCATCAAGCTCTTGAAATACTTGCAAGGCCAACCATCCTAGATAATGTATATAGTTGGCAAGTATTTAATGATAGCAGTCAGAGTTTCAGTTTTCTAAACTGTATGGATGAATTTGAAAGTCAAGTTATTGACTAGTAGTCAATGGTTGAAATGGAAAATGGCAAATAAACATTGTTTGGCAATGAAGTGGTACAGTTGAAGACTAACACCATTCCTAAGGGACTGGTGGCATTGGAGAGGATGTTTGACAACACTGATCACTGGAAAAGCAATGGTAAACTAGTTCAAGAAGACAGTGTAGAATGTGTTAACCTTGGAACAAAGGAGGCACCAAAGATGGTTTACATAGGTAAGAAACTAAAGCCTCATGGAAAGAAAATTATGATTGCTTTTTTGAGGAAATTTAGAAAATTTTTTGCATGGTTGTATGATGATTTGAAAGCTTATAGGAAGGATTTGTTTCAGCATACCATCCCCTTCAACTTGATGCAAAACCATTTAGGCAGAAACAAAGGCCTATAAATCCCACAATAGCTCCCAAGATGCAACAGGGGTTACTAAAAATGAAAGAGGGAGGTATCATCAAGCCTATTAGATGCTCTAAGTGGGTGTCTAATCTTGTCCCAATTAGAAAAAAGAATGGGGAGATTAGACTGTGTGTTGACTTTAGAAATTTGAACATTAAATCCCTCAAGGATAACTATCCTCTTCCAAGTATGGATCATTTATTGCAGAGGGAGGTTGGTTTAGAACTAATGTCAATGATGGATGGATTTTTCAAGGTATAACCAGGTGTTGGTCAAGGAGTCTAAACAACACAAAACAACATTCACCACCCCTTGGGGTACATATGTATATCTGAGAATGTCATTTGGTTTAAAAATGCATGATCTACATTTGAATGAGCAATGGATGTGGCCTTTGCTGGCCTTATTGATGAGATCATGGTTGTTTGTCAGGATGATCTGACTACATTTTCAAAGGATAGAAATGATCATTGCAGACATTTGCAATTGATTTTTGAGAGGTGTTTAGAGTATGGGATTTCTTTAAATCCCAAAAAATGTCAATTTGGAGTTGAAGAAGGAAAGTTGTTGGGACACATTGTGTCAAGGGAGGGGGTCAAAATTGATCCAAACAAAGTTAAGGCCATTAACCTTATCCCCCAGCCTAAAACCATCAAAGGTATTCAGTCCTTCCTTGGTCAAATTAATTTTGTAGGGAGATTCATCCCTAACTTTACTGAGAAGACAAAATCCATTTCCAAGATGCTTAAGAAGGGATAATCCGTCATGTAGGACAAGGAATCAGCTGAAGCTTTTCTTGATATAAAGGAGACTCTGAAAAATGTGCCAGTTTTGGTAAGTCTAGACTATTATAATCCTTTCCAACTTTTTTTCTTTTCATTTTACATTGTTGTTGCTATGTTACTACAAAAGAATGAAGATGGATATGAACAACCCATAGGATTTTTTTAGTAAACCTATGCAGGATGTTGAGTTAAATTACTCCATTATGGAGAAGCACGCCTATGCATTGGTCAAGGCTACAAAAAATTTCAAACCCTATTTCATAGGGGCCAAGATTATTGTATATGTTCCACACACAGTAGTAAAAGATGTATTCATGCAACATGAGGCTTTAGGAAAGAGGTGCAAATGGATTAACAAAATCCAAGAATATGATGTGGACATACAAGTCACCAGATTGGAAAGAGGCCAAGGATTAGCCAAGCTAATGGCAAATTTAAATCTTGAAGCAGTAGAGGTAAATGAAGTTGAGGGAGATGATGTAGCTCCTCATTGTTCATTGGCTGACAATCCATGGTATAAAGATATTATCTTTTACCTTGTTAACATGCAGTGTTCCCCAGGCATGAGTGTCACACAGCAGAGGATCCTTAAACTTCAATCCCAAAGGAATTTCTTAATTCAAGGAATATTAATGTGGAGAAACCATGAAGGGTTGTTGTTAAAGTGTCTAAACCAGCAACAAGTAGAGGTCATTGTTGATGAATATCATCAAAGAATATGTAGTGGGCATTTCCATGCCAAAACCACATCACATAAAATCATTAGAGCAATCTTTTGGTGGCCAAGTATTTTCAAAGATGTTGCCAAGCAAGTAAGAAAATGTGATGCTTGTCAACGTTTTTTTGGCAAGTTGAAATTCGCTAGAGCATTACCTCTTATGCCAGTTGTAGTTGAAGCACCATTTCAACAATGGGGCATTGACTTCATAGGAGAAATCCAACAATGGATTTAGGTGGATCCTTGTGGCCACTAATTATTTCACCAAGTGGGCTGAGGCTATTCCAAATCACAATGCCACATCCAAGGTTATAATTGATTTTCTTATGAGCAATATAATAACCATTTTTGGGGTTCCATCAAGGATTGTTATAGACAATTCCATGCGCTTCAAATCTTAGGATATTGTTGATATATGTTCCAAATATGGTGTTAAGCTAATTCATTCATTGCCATATCATACCCAGAGTAATGGATAAGCCGAGTCCAGTAATAAGAGTCTCATGAAGATTATAAAGAGGACGCTGGGTCTGAATAAGAAAATATGGGATGATAAGTTGAAATATGCTTTATGGGATGACAAGGTAACATTCAAGAAACCCATTGGAAGGAGCCCATTTGAGCTAGTATATGGAGAAAAGGCAAAAATGCCAATGTCATTGGAATTACCTGTATATCAGCTACTACAACAAATTGATGAGAATGGGGATGATGCTTTAACTCTGAGAATGCATGATTTGGCTAAGTTGGATGAGACTAGAAGGTTGGCACATGATAAAAAATTTCTTCAAGAGCAAAAGGTTGAATGTTTGTTCAATAAGAAAACAATAAAGAGGAGATTTCAGATTAGTGATTTAGTTCTCCAGTGGAATGCAAGAGCAGAAGACAAGGGTAAGCATGGTAAGTTTAAGCCTTTGTGGC
Organism: Cunninghamia lanceolata; assembly: GCA_027924645.1. Classification (NCBI taxonomy): domain Eukaryota; kingdom Viridiplantae; phylum Streptophyta; class Pinopsida; order Cupressales; family Cupressaceae; genus Cunninghamia; species Cunninghamia lanceolata. The sequence continues at coordinate 30,027,099 of BSBN01000021.1, forward strand.
CTAGCCCCTACTAGATTGATGAAAAAGATGGACAAGATACATATTACATTAGAGGTATGGAGGGAGAATTTTTGGAGCTACCCATTCATGGACAAGATCTGAAGATTTACTTCTCGTAAGTAAGTGCTTCCCCTAAATTTTGAATACAGTCAATAGTATTCTGTGTTCTAACATTTATGACTATATTTTGCCTTGTATATATGTTGTGGTTGTAAATATGCTTGTGTGTGTTGTTTCCCTTATGTGTTTTTTGTTGTGTTTTGTGCCCTTCTGGTCTACTCAGAGATCTGAATCATCGCTGTGACACTGCTTGTCACACATCCCCAACTAGAGCCAGTGTTGGTACTTGCAAAAATTTTGTTCCCATTATGCCCATTTTGCCCCCAAAATTCAAAAGTCATGTGCAAAATTCCTCAATCAAGGTCACCATTGGATAGAGAATTGAATTCTAGGCAACTTTGCCTTTTGAACCATCTCAAAATTCCTTGAAATAAAAAAAGTTATCCTTAGTCAAAGTTTGGTATTTATGTTTCTTGCCTTGGTAAAAAATATGATTTCTCCCTTAGAATATTTTCCATTTTTTCCTTTGGTCAGCAAATCAACTTTTTCCCAAACTTACTAACTTTCAGGAATTCATGAGTTTGTCAATTCACCAACAAGGCGATAGTAGCAGCTAAGGATCATGCCAAGGGAAAAGAAATTCAAGTAAGTAGCCAAGGAAGGATATGGTCTTCTATCGGTGAACTGGCGAAAGCCCGAACTAGTTCAGAGTTTCACAAGTTTTCCAATTCGCCAACAAGGCGATAAAGGAAGAAGGAGAAAGGTGAGGCTTCCAAGGTTTGTGTTCTTCAAGTTTGTCGATAGAATGAAAATTCAGCTAAGGCAAAAGTGATGTAGTGCCTTTGTCAGGAAATCGGGTGGAAGCCGAACTTTCTAAGAGGTTCATGTTTTTCCCATTTCATCGACAAGGTAATAAGATAGAGCCAAAAGAGAAAGCTTCCAAGGTTCAAAAAGGAACAATTTTGCTAACAAGGCAAATAAAGAAAATATTTTGCTTAGGCGTGACGAGTTCAGCAAAAAGGTATTTTTGCCGATAATGAAGAAAGTGGTGTTGTGGCCCTTGGTTCTAAAAAATATAAATTTACCAATATAAGGAAAAAAGAAAAGGCATGGTATTACCGAAAAATTGGGTGGAAACCGAACTTTTCATAAGTTTGAGTTTTTCTCATTTCATCGATAAGGCAATAAATGGAAGAAAAACAAAGGTTCGACAAAGGGCAACTTTGCCAATATAAGGGAAAAGGGGGCTACATGTGCTTGGTTATGAAAAGTGTAGTTTTACTGATATTGGGCAAAATATAAAGCAAAAGACAAGTTTACCAGGTGACATTTTTGTCGATAAGGTGGAAAAGGGCCTTGATTTTGAAATGATAGAGTTTGCTGATATAGGCAAAACAACTCAAGTTCCAGAAAGAGAAAATTTGCTGATAGGAGTACTAAGAAGAGAAAAGGGAAAGTTTAGCAAAATAAAAATCTGCCAACAAGGCAAATAAAAGGCTGAAATTATGGATTTCCCCCATAATTTAAAAATGTGCCAATAGAGTGAATCCAAGAAGAAGAATACGGTGAATGATGGTGAACTAGAAAATAATGAAAATGAAGATGATTGGGTGATGAATGGGAAAATGCAGAAAGGTACAGTCAGTAGTCAGATGGCTTGAAACAGAAAAATTAGGATGTCACAATGGGAATGCTGCCAATGCTTGAAATGGTTAATTCTCTGAATGCATGCCATGATTGCATAGATACATAAATTGATTTGTACCCAGAATTTAATGAACCTGCAGAATAGTGTTGTGCAGGTGGTTGGCACAGTAAAACTCTTTAATGCATGAAGGACAAATCTGAGAAGTCAATATTGCAGGTGGCTGGGAAGGATTAGAACCTTCCCTCTTTATTTCTCAGTGTACAATTGGGGTTCAAGCAATCTTTTTTTGATTGTTTGCAGAGATGATAGAGCATGGGTTTTGCTAGCCCAACATGCAAATCTCCTGACAGATAAGGAGTTGAGTTTAATGTAGCATGGTGTATTCACTAACTGAGTGCAGCGATGGAAATGGGTACAATCAATTCAAATTGAGTTGCTATATATGCAGGGTTCTAATTTGGTGGAAGGGGTTGGTCATTTTGGCATTCCTTGGCAAGATTGTGAGCTCCAAGAGGTAGATTAAGAAAGGATATTTTCCAAGCTTAGTTTATACATGAATCAATCATGAAGTGTATGTAATATAATTCATAAATCTTTGTATCAGATTATTGTTTTTCTCCAATGTTGTAGGTGTTTTTCCTAGTAAACTATAATCACAGTTACGGTTTGTTTTTGCCACATTTAGTGGTATGATTGTAAGCTCTGATTTGATGAATGTGATAGTTCTTAATCCATTTCCAAGATTTGTGAATGGTCATTTTAGTATTTCATAGGGAAGAACATGGTATAGTGTGGGATTGTTAAGTATTCTTAGTAATCTAGTATTGATTTCTTTTACATTTGATTCATCAAGTAGGCAGTTATAAACTTCTAGGTGATTGTTTTCCTCTATTTCGCATTAGACTCTATAGCCCAATGGATAGGCACTAGACTGAGTATCCTTAGATCACCCATCTTCAAAACAAAAAATATACATCTTACCTTAAGAAGTAGAAGTAGTCTTTATGCATCCTCATTGTGTAGGATTGCACTTATCAGCTATATAGGGGTGATACAACAATTAGATTTCCTTAGTTTAGTGACAGATTTGGGATTGGGAAAGCAGTCTAGGTTTGGTTAACATTTTTAGTTGTTCATTTAGTTTTATTTTAATACCTATTTAGGTATAACACCCCTAGGAATATCCCTGTAGAGTTTAAGCTAAGCATGAAGAGAAGAGGAGTTTACACACTCCTGTTGTTGGCCAAAATCACCCAAAACTTGTTGATAAACCTCTTCCTATCACCCTGATGACAATCCCTAGCCTAGGTGATTTAGGAAAGTTTTAAAGTTTTGTGTTGCTATTATTTTTGGAACCAACAGTAGGAAACGTTTGGTATTGACTCCCAGGTAATTTTTTACAAGGTTCAACTTGATTTAATATATTTGTATTTGAAATTTCTAATTAATTATTTGAGTATCTATATTATAAGTCAAAATTAATGTATGTAATTGTTTGTACTATGAAATTCTAGGGTCAAAGTATTCATCTTGCATCTATTAGTCATCCAGTGAGGGTTATGAGAGGAGGTCAACTCAATATGTATGTAATTTATCACAAGATCATAAATATAGTACATATATCAAGGGTAATATTATTTAGTGACAATTTGATGATGAACAAGGAGCTTCACCACCACCAGCACCATTTCCTTAGTCCCCTACATGCAGAAGCACTTTCACTGAGGTAAATTTTACCATTTGTAATCATTATGCATTTAAATAATATTATGTATCTATTTTGGTCATTAACCTTGAACTCCATTTTCAGATGTTGAATATGGAGACTCCTCCCCATCTTCATCAGTCAGTGGAGGTGGGCATTACTGTAGCTATTTTTTTCTGCAAATCCTTTGACCGAGGTATGAGCCAGTAACATGTAAATGTCATTTTGTATTTCTTGTTTTATCTCATGTCATTTAATGTACATAAATGTTATACATGTTTACTCAAGTTTGCTTCGTCATGCTTCTCATAGGAAGTCACAACTCCAGCCCATCCAACTACAAATGAAGAGAGACAAAACATGATCGAGAGGGATCACTAGCTAGCAATAAGTGATTAATTACATATGTCATGTTATATATTTTATCTTTTCTATATTAATGTGGATATTATTTGATTGTATTAACAGGTGGAGCTTCAAAAATCTCTATCGAGGAGGTCAATTCGACGGGAGAGAGAGGATGTGTCACTGATTGAATCTCCATCTTCACGACCAAGCAAGGGCTATCAATTATTTGATAGCAGTTCATAGGAAATTTGATTTTGGGACATTTTTTGTATGCCTAGATGGCTTTGTATACATACTTTTGTGTTTTACCGATGTATATCTTTGTATATGCTTGTATGGATTTGTTCATACATGCCTATATGGATTTATATACACTATATGTTGTTTTCATGACATTTTAAATTAAATATATAATGTGATGATCAATTATGGTTATATGATAGATATTGTATCATGCTTAAAATTTTTGATATTACGTATGTGTTCTTCAATGTTTCCATGAAATGATATTATGTTCAATTATATTTCAATATATGTGTCAAGTATGGTTTGATTAATTCAAATATTTTGACAACATCCTTGCAAAATACATTTTTTGCATATATTGCAATCATTGCATTCCATGAGACTACATTTCTTTGAGGCATAATGTCAAATAGTTCATGTACCATGTCTATGCTTCCACACTTTGCATACATGTCTACAAGGATAGCTACAAATACAACATGTGAAAAAATTCCTATATCCTTTATGCTTTGATGGTTTTCCACACCCTATTCTGAAGATTCCATTTTGGCATAGGCAAGGAGGATGTTGGATAAGGTTGTGGAATTTGGCTTGACACCTGCCAATTGCATTTTCTTGAAAGTTTCTTTAAAGCCTTATCAAAAAATCTATTTTGTGCATATCTTGCAATCATTGCATTCTATGAGACAACATTTCTTTGAAGAATCATGTCAAATAGTTCACATGCGTTGTCTATGCTTCCAAACTTTGCATACATGTCTACAAGGGCAGCCACAAATACAACATTTCACAAAATTCCTATATCCTTTATGCTTTGGTGGCTGTCCACACCATGTTCCAATGATCCTAATTTGGTATAGGTAGGGAGGATGCTTGCAAAGGTTATGGAATTTGGTTTTACATGTGCCAATTGCATTTTCTTGAAAGTTTATAAATCCTTTTCAAAAAATCCATTTTGTGCATATCTTGCAATCATTGCATTCCATGAGGGTGTGCATTTCTTTGAGGCATCATGTCAAATAGTTCATCCACCTCGTCTATGCTTCCACACTTTGCATACATGTCTACAAGGGTAGCTACAAATAGAATATGTGACAAAATTCCAACACAAGTACACACAAATGCACACAAATCTGAAAACTACCCAATGCCTAACACACACAAATGAATCTTCTCAAGATCCATTAATAAGAGGGAGTCAAGGGGACACACTAACCTCTTGGGGAAGAATCAAAGTATAACAACAATATCCATCTCCTCATAAATCAAATATTCTCACAACTCTCCAGTTCATCACAATACTCCATTATCTAAATCACATATCTATCGCAACATAAATAACCCACAAAAATATTCAAATCCTCTCCACAACCCAATCACCATACACAAAGGCACTCATGCCAAAACACATATTCACCACAACACAAATAATACACAAAAATATTGAACTCCTCTCCACAACTCAATCACCATACACAAAGGCACTCATGTCAAAATACCATACAATAGAATGTTTCCCCAAGAGAGGGTCCACACTATTAGAGTCAATAATAATTTATCTATTCACTATAGCTTAAGTGTACTTATGTTGATGAAGTTAGACACCATCTTGTATAACTGAATGTGCAACCTTTTAGAGGTTAGAGGTTACCTATTTGTTTAGTAAACCTCATGTGCATACCTTTTGAGGTTGGAGGACTTCCCATCTTACCTCAAAAGGCACTTTGTAGTCATCCAACACTTATCACACAAGGTTGTTGGTTTGCACATTCCAAGTGATCCAAAAGTTGACACCTTATAGGATACTTGTTTACTTGTTTGTGCCACATCACAAGGCACTTGTCAATCCATGTGCAAGGTGGATTGCCTCTTCCATGCCTATATAATGTGGCATTCTCATGTAAATTTGTAAGTGATATTAATATAAGTTTATGCTCAATTAGGCTCATGAATATCATCGCTTTCTTATCTCATATTATTGATTTCCATATTGTGAGAGTGATTCAAGTGTTGTAGAATATCCTTGGCCATTCCAACATGGTATCAGAGCCATGCTGCAGACACGCTCTTTGATATGAGGGAATCTGGAGGTGAGGTGAAAGTCAGTGTGTCCTCGAGGGAAATGGATTTCACCAGAAAATTGTAAAAAAAATGGAATTTTTTTTGCAGAGGTCACTTTGACCCCTGCAATTTTTGTCTCTCTTGATTGCAAATTAAAGATTTGCATGTGTTTTTATTTCTCTATTGTTGAATGTGGAGGGCATCTGTTTGGCATATTCTAGTTTGACTTGGGTGTTCATTTTTTGTTGAGACTTACTAGTGTTTGGAGCCTGGTAGCAATTACATTGCAGATTGAAGCTTTAATCAAAGTTTTAGTTATGAGTTTCATTGAAGGGTTTATCATATAAATCACAGTCTTCAACAAATCTATAGGACAAAATCCCTTCTCTCACCATTTTATCCTTGGATGACACCTCTTCACAACTCTATAGCAGATGCTTACTCAATATCACAAGGTCGTGTTGTTTGAAGTCACCATTCACGGGTTGTGTTATGTCAGAAAATGTCCTCTTGGGGGATTTTCCCCCTTAAGGTTTAGCGTCGATGTCCTTAGAATGCATTTAGAGCATCTTGCATGTTAATTTGGACTCCCGATGAGATTTCCCTTGGGTCTTGTGACAAATAAGACCTAGGGGGTGCCACTTTTGTAACTCCAAAGTAGAAATGAGGGGGTGGACTTGGGTGCTAGTACCCGAGTCCAGCCCTATTTTGGGTCTGTCCTAAACTTTTATGTTCGTTTTGTGACTGTTATTTGGGTCCCAGGCCGACATCTCAAGCTTGAATTACAAAGTTCTTGGTGAGAATCTTTGTAGTTGCATATATAAGCATGTTTAGTGATTCATTTGCAAACTAGAAGATGTCTAGAAGATGTTTATGATTGTGAACTATTGGCATACTCGTGATTTTTAAGGCATTCATTGTGTTGTAGAGCAGAGCATTGTTGTTGTGTTTGTATTTGTAAGTTGGATTACATCTTCTCCTCATGGCATGAAGAGAATTGTCATGCCCACATTTCCCATGTGGTCATGACACACATCACACGTGTCATGTCCACATTTGTCATGTGGTCATGACATGAAATATCAAAAAATTTACCACGCTTCCCTAGAAACCCCTTTGCATGTGTAAGCATGCTCGGTGGTGTTATGCATAAGGCATAAACATAATAGTTGAAGGTGGGGTAATGCGTTCACTTGCACATACCATTCACAATGAAGGCCAACTAGGGGGTCGATGCGACGCAGTTAACGTCACCTATAGGGTTAGGATCAACGGTCGAAACCCTAGGTTAACCTAAGTGAATGATGGGATTTTGTCGCAAGTCACAATCAAAAGCCAAACTCTAGTGCATGAGAAAATATAATTTATTATCAAAACCTAATGTCGTTAACCAGAAAAAACATTAATTTAATCCTAAGAAAGTTAAATTTCACTAACCTAGCTAAACCCCAAATTCTAGAAAAATCTGGCAGCATAACACCTCACATGCATGATTAGGGTTTATTATATTAACACTAATTTTGATCGAAAGTTTACTGGGTTGGTTTTAAATTACCTATATTACACTAGTTAAATTGGTAGAACAGTTAAATAGGTTAGTTAAAATATTTTTCAACAAAGCTCGATCAATTTGTTCTCCTTCACGTTTTCTATCAATCAGAGTTATCACTGCATCCTTTATATTATTCCTAATTTCTTGGTAGATCAGATCACAGAAACATATTATACTAACTTCGTTTAGATAGTTTTCTAGGTTTCCAAGTTGGTTTGAATGATGTCTTTATTAATTTAATAAAATTGCTCTAGATATAATTAAAAGGGAATATTAAATTAATAACAATCTAGTTATATATTAACCTCGTCGAATTTGGTTTTATAATTAAAGGATTAACCCAATTGTTAAAATAAATACATTTCAAATAATTAAATTGTGTAAAATTTAAATAAAACAAATAAATCCCTTTTGCAAAAATCAAATTAAAACCATTACTCTAAAAATTTCCTTTAGCCAAAAACTAACCTATTTAATAAATTGCCCTTCCACTAAACAACAAATGATAATAACAATAATTAGCCACTCCCAATAAGGAGGTTTAAGAATTACCCACATCCCTTAGAATTATCCCTAAATCCCTTTTTAAAACAAAGAACATAAAACAATGAAGGAAAGAAAATAATAAAAAGAGAGGGAAGAGATAAACAAAATAAATAATAAAAACTAATTTTAAAACCAAACTGGCCCTAAAAGCCATCCTATTAAAAAAACAATATCCTTATGGAGAAAGGAAAAGAAACCCTAGCCTCCATTCTCACCTCATTTCTCTCCTTCTCCCTCTCACATTCTTCTCTCTTATTTTGTTTTGTTTTGTTGCAGGTTTGTGGTGATGGGAAGCCATGAATGGTGTTCTCAAAGTAAGAGGTATACCCATTTAAAATACCCATTTGTATTTTTTTTTGATAAATATATATATAGCAGTGAATTTATTAATATAAATATATTTTTTATTGTCTAAAACCCAAGCCTTTTTTTTGTGGCAGGCAAGAGAGAGGAGCGAGCACTGTAGGAGGTGATGGCAGACTGTGGGCAGAGTGGAGTGGGGACTGTGGAGTGGCGGAGGAGGGGATGGTGAGCGGAGTGGAGGTGATGTGGCTGTGGGAGTAAGGGGAACGATGGAGTGTGGTTTGCAGGGGATAAGGGAAGGGGGAGTGTGGGGAGGGGGGTGGAGCCCCCACCCACACCCCACTGTGTGGGGTGTGGGTGGGGGCTCCGCCCCCTCCCCACACCCATATTAAAACAACGGTAGTGGGGGGTTCGAACTCCCCCACCCAAAACATCTTTTTTTTCTGTCAAAAACTGCGATCCGTAAAGCGTGAAACTCAGTTCAATTAGTAAGCATTTTATTTTTTTATGTTTTTTTTTGTATATATATATGTATATACAATTAGATATATACACAGCAAAAACATAGTTTCATTTCAATTCACAATTTATTGTATAATAAAATGTAACAATATATATATATGTATGTATGTATATATATACATATCTATATATACATACATATATATATATATACATATCTATATATACATACACATATATATATATATACATATATATATACATATACATATATATATATACATATATACACACACACACATATATATATACACACATACACACACACACACATGCTTATGGATAACAGTATTTTCAATTATATATTTCCACATAATCATTTCTTCAAAGAATTTATTCATTATATTATTTTTAAAAGCAAAAGCACTTAATTAAATCTTTCAAATATATAGCAACAACTAAATTTCTTTTTTTTTTAGGAAATAAAATGTAAAAATTTTCATTCTACCCCACATAGATAAAACAACAACTATCTTTTTTTAAAAATAACATACAAATAAAATAGCAATGAGACCATATTTCTCCTCCAACACTCTATTTTTTTTCTTTTGAATTCATTAGGCTTTAAAAATCAAGAACTTAAAATTTCTATTGCAATGCAAATAGTTTATACACACAAGTAAAAACATACTTTTACAACAAGAGAGAGGGAACAAGGTTCTCCTCTCTTGAAATCTAAAAATGATACAAAAGCCCAACTTGGCAATGCTCTCTCAAGAGCTAAAAAAAAGATAACAACTCTTAAGAACAATGGCATTTACTTCAACTTCACATAGCTCCAAATATCTTGCAAGAACACACAAAGGGGGAAGAAGCCACAATAGCATGCTCTCCTCCCTACCATTGACTCACTCATGAGTCACCCCGAGCTAGGAGGTCATCCTCACACTAGGAAAAATCAAACCACAACACAACATTGCATTCAACACCCAAAAAACAATTTACTCCCATGGATATCACAACACAAAAACTCACTCAAAGTGAGTTTAAATGGGGTAGGGGAGTGGACATCACTCAACTCAAGAGTGCCACTCCAAAACTTCCTAATACAAATACCTCTCAAGGCCTCAAGCCAACACTTTTAAAGATAATTTCACAAAGCTTTCCTTTGGCTCTCAAGCCATTTCGCATATTTCCCTCAAGGCTACAACTCCACAAAATCAAGGATGTGTCCTCGAGGAGGTTCACTCCTCCCCCACCCCACACATGTTGAGCATTTTCTCCCAAGTAAGAGAGGCTCTCACAACTCCCATACAATTTTTCCCCACAACAACAAGTAAAAATTCAAAATAGAAACTCACACATAGCATCACACAAGTAAATAAAATGCATAAGGGAAGGCATTAGCCTTGAAACCTATCTTATAAAGCCCAATTGGAAGGTAGTTGAGAAGAGCTCCTCTAACTCCTTTTCCAAGTTGAGCCACCAATTTTCCTCCAACTTTTTCCCCAAAAAATTAAAATAAAAAATTGCCAAAAATTCAACAATCCCATCCCTCTCTCCAAGAGGGATTAAAATAGGTTCTTCTCATGAGCCTTGAGGAATGGAGAGGTGACACATGTCACCTCCTCACTCCTCCCAACTACAAGCAAGAATCTTGGGATGGGGTGGTGACACATGTCATTCACCCATCCACCAAGTCTCTCTCCCATCCACTTGTCCTCTCATAAACATGTGGGAGAGAAAGGTGGAGCTTAAGAAGGAATGGGTGCCACATGTGCCCCATTCACCTCTCCTCCAAGAAGGACCACTCAATCCCAAGGTACCCTCACCAATTGTGGGAGAGACTTGGAGTAAAGTCCTCCATAATTAAGGGGTCTTGAAGACTCCCCCAACCTAGGTAAGAGGAAAGGGAGAGGTTGAGTGTTTGACCCACTCATCCTCTCCCTCCCAAGCTTCCATTTTCGTCACTTTACTTCAGGGTGAAGTTAAAGTGACCAAATGGAAGTTTACCTAAGGTTACACAAGCCCAAATGACTCCTAGACCCTAGGGGCACAACCTAGGGTCAAGTTTAACCCATTTTGAGCACCAAAGGTTGAGTAAAAACACATGAAAAGGGGTCTCAAAAATTTATAACTAAAAAATGAGATTCAAATGACACTACAACTTACAACACCAATTAGAAATCAAATCAAAGAAGGGTAGACCTAACCCAACTAACAACATGCAACAACATTACAAAAATTCATCATGCAACATAGTTGATCTTAGTTCCTCTTGGAACTAGATCGACTTCACAAGGGAAAACAACACCGTGTGTGGAATGATCTCCAAATTTCTATGGCTTCATTAGAACACCTGCGCTCTCCAATGAAATATTAATCCAACATATATATGATAGCCGAAGCAAAGTGAAACAAGCACATACAACATCACATGTTCATATAAGCATCAAGCAAATCACATTACAATTAAATTCTAAATTCTGCATTTCAAACATCCATCTCAAGATAGAATCACATAATAATTTTCTAACTAACATCACCTGAATAGTATCCCAATAACATCACAATATAAACCATATTTCCAACATCATCAATAGATCAATATCAAGTTGTAATCACATCATAATCCTGCTAAACATAATAAATCCACATAAAGCATAAAGTCTAATACTTCTAAAATTCAGGATCAACAGTCCCATAAGTCTAATACATGTCATCAAAAGTAAAATAAAGTAGTCAAATATAAAGGACTGAAAAGGTAGGCCTCACAAGAATCTTTCTTCCATGAGAGCTTCATCATCAAGGTGACATCTATTGTGTTTGTTTATCAATCTATCATTGTGTTTTTGCCTCTATCACAGAGGGATACGCACTCTTATCTAACAACGATGTTCGGAAGACTTGAATGTCTCTCTAGGGTTTGACCGAGGCAAGCCTCTAAACACCACAACCTCCTCCCACACTCCTTGTGATTGCAGGTTATAGGTGTTGTATTCAAAAAAAGTAGAGTTACAGGGAAGGTTGGAAGATAATGAGGATTCAGGATCTGAGAAGCAGTGGGCACTGTTCAACATTTTGGGACAAGGGCACTAGTGGTAGTGCTCTGCATTAGAATCTGCCAGAACAAAATTTACAGTGAAGATCAGTGTCAGAAGGAGATCAGGATTCCATGAAGAAAAGGGTACATTGGACTTGGGTGCTAGTGGAGGTGTCCCTGACTTTTCCACCTTTCGAGCTTCAAAAAATATTGAGTTAAGGTTCTCTGCCCTTCGCCTTGTCTTAAGAGCATTTGTCGTAAGTCATCAATTTACTTATTGTTTTTCTTAAATTAGGGTTTCAAGAGCATTAAAGCATTAGAAAGAGACATTGTTTGTAAACATCTAAGTTTCCATAGCGTACCTTGTGGTAGAATAACCTGATAGGTGATTGCTCCCACTTAGTGGAGAATCAACTCTGTTGATATGCCCTTGGAATGTTTGTAGTGAAAGGAGGATCTAACATAAACACCTTAAAACCCCTCATTCCCTCTTTTCCTTTAAAAAATTTTGGTGAACCCGTGTTTTCTAAATTTTTTCACCTTGCTGAGTTTTGTTTGAAAAATTTGCATTCATTCATCTTATTGCATTTGGAAAATTACAAAAAAATTGCAAAATTAGAAAATTTTGAAAAGATTAGCATCTTAGGCTTGCATTTTGGCATAATTTGGATTATTTGGCATTTAATTTTATTTAATTTCTATTATTTTCCTTATATTTGAGTGAAATTGCAGAAATTCATCATTTAGAATTCATTTGCATTGCATTTTCATGCTTAATTGGTCAAAAAATGCTTGAAATTGTGCATTTTCATGAAAACCTAATTTTGCATTAGCTAGGGTTTGTAGTTAAAATCTTGTTTCATATTTTTCTACCCTTTTTAAAACAATCATTAGGACTGATTTATAATTGTAGTGTTGCATCATAGTTGCTTCTTGCAAAATTTCAAACCCTAGATTTGAAAAAAGTGCATTTTTCACTAGATTTGAGCTTATCATTTTGTTAGATTTGCACTCCAAGCATGTTGTGAGAGATTTTTATGCATTAATTGGAATCTATTAGGGTTATTATCTGCTTCCCCTTCTCAAAATACTTACAACACCCTTTCTTCTAGGCCTTTGCATTGAAATTTTGTGAAAAATTGCATAATTTAGCTATATTTTCACTAGGGTTTGACTTAGATTGGCATTATAAGCATGTTGTGATGGATATTTTAATTGACTGATATTACTTTTATAATCTTCTTTCCATCACAATTTTCCTCACAACACCCCTTCTCTTACTCATTTACATTGAAAATTTGTGAAAAATTGCATATTTTAGCTTATTTTTGGCTTATCGACTCTCTTGGATTGCTTCAAAAGCGTGTTGTGAAAGATATTTTTGCATCATTGGGCTGTTATTAGGAATATAATTTTCTGTCCCTCTTGAAAATATTCACAACACCTCTTCTTTCGTTGTTTGCATTGAAAAAAGTTGAAAAATCAAGTATTTTAGAGCATTTTTACATAACTTTTGCATTTGCTTTTTGCATAAGTTTGGAAGATATTTGAAATCTGATTTGGCACTCATCTGAAATATTATAAATGGATTCTCAATACAATAACAATGCTAGGTTTGTTCCTAGGCCTCATTTGAAAAGAAGATCCCCTGAACTTGAAATAACATTTACACCTCATGACAAAGAACTGGTAGATACCGAAGGGCCTCTTTACATTACAATAAAGATAATGGAACAACCTATGCATGGAACACTCATAGATCCTAATTGTATGACTAATGTGGTTATGGAAGATTTCCTTCTTAAACATGATTTGGTGAAAGAATCTTATGAGCCGTCGGATTTGAGAATTAAAACGCGTAATGGAGCTTTGATGAAAACAATTGGCAAGATAACTTTATTGGTCTCAGTTTATGATAAAGCCGTGGATAAGTTATTTGATGTTATCCCCTTATCTGACCTCTTCCATGTAAAACTTGGACATCCATGGCTTAAGGCTATGAATGTTGTCCCTTCCAGTATTCACATATGTTTAAAATTTCTATTGTGTGGAGAGATCCGTACTATCCATTGTAATGAATATCAACCTCTAGCTAAGGACAAGAACTTCACTCTTGATTACTTTTGGCTGTAGCCTGATAGAGACCTTGAGCCACGGAGAGATAAATATTTCCTAGAATACATAAAATACAAAGAAAAACAACTAGCTAGAGTGGCCAGGTCTCCTTTGCAACCTATAAGAGAAGAACAATATGGAAAAGAAAAAAGACAAGATGAAACAAACATAAAACAAGACTATTATGAATATGATGAGACAATTGGAATGATAGATGTGGATAAGGAAAAGTTTCATAACTCACCTCATCCACGGAGAGATGGTATTTATGTTGAGGTCCCTCCTTTGTCATCCTTACAAGGATTGGGAGGTTTCCATTGACAACAAAACATTCCACCAAGACCTATGAGATTTGAGCATGGTGCTTCCTCCTCTAATGTACAAATTATGGAAAAACATAACACTAAAGGAATAAGCACTAAGACAAGAAGGAATAAACACAAAAAAGAAAGGAGGAGGAGAAGACAAGCCTTTGCCCAATGGACAACAAATGAACAAGAGAACATTCAACCTAACATTGAACTAAATCAATAAGAGATTAAAGATGAACAACTTGAAAACAAGAACAAAAATGGCACTTTGGTACCTTACACACCTCTTTTGTCTAGCATTCAAGATTGGGAGGATGATGACCTCGTCGATGATGACTTCTAGCATGAATCTCTCTACAAGTAAGTATTTCTAACCCTTTACCTCTGTGTTGTGTTTCCCCTGTGATGTGTTATGTGTTGTTTAGGCCTCCTAGGATGACCCTTGATTCTCTTGTAAGGTCAAGGATACTAGGAGACTGCCTCTGTTGTGACCTTCTTCTATCTGTATCATCATTCTTCTATATTGCCTCTCCTCTATTTTCATTGTTGAGTGTTGTGTCTTATGGACATAGCGTTGCGGTTGGTGACTTGGGGGCACCCTCCTACGTGACTATCCCTAAGGCACTTGTTCTCCTCTATGATTTATTGTTTAACTTCTAGTGGCTCTATCTAATACAGACCGAGTGTCCCTTTAGCAAGAAATCAAAAAATGGACCTAGTCCATACATGATGATGGGGTTGTTATATATTATCTGACACTTGGCTAGTAGAATCACTCCATGTGATCTCTCTATCTTAATGTTGATGTTGATATTATCTTATCTTACTAATAGACCATAACAATACTGCTACTCCGCGCACTTTATTTATCTTGGATTTCACCTTGCATGGCTCTTTCATGTAGATGATCATATGCATTGTTGTTTATCATGATTATATGGATACTAACACCTTTTCTTGTAGGAAATTTTATGTTTGTGGGAACATTTGGTGATTGTAAAGTACATGTCACCTCTAGGGGGCATGAGTTTTGTGAGAGCTCATGTTCCCTTGTGTGTTTTCTTCCTACCTTAATGTGCTTGATATTGATGCATGATATCAACCACCTTAAGGTGGGGGCATATATAAGGTAAGTTGTCTATTTTAGATGCTAGTAAAGCATGTTTGAATAACTTGAAAATCTATTACAATCATGTAAGCCCTTTGCAGAGGTGGGATATCGAGCATATCCTTTTATCATTTAAGCCCTTTTATAGAAGGTAGGGATTATGTATTTCTCGAGGAGATTGCACTATCTTGTCATTTTCAAAAGTCCTTTGAGTAGGCGGGAAGCAAATTTGAGACTATCCTAACCCTTAAGTGTGTCTTCGGCGATTGTTGTGGCAAAGACCAATCATTGGTGTGTGCCTGTAATGTGCTTGAGATGGTGCTAAACCTAGCAATAGGCTCACTCCATCGCTTGTCTGCCATGTTTTCTCCATGTCTTCCACGTGTGTGTATGGCGTGTTTGTTCTCAAAGTGCAAGACTGGTGGTGATGAGCTCCTCTACACTTTGGGATTTGTTTGGCATGTTTGTTCTCAAAGTGCAAGACCAGTGGCGATGAGCTTCTCTACACTTTGGGATTTGTTTGGCATGTTTGTTCTCAAAAGTGCAAGACCAACTTGGCAATGAGCTCCTCTACACTTTTGGGATTTATTTGTTTACTTTCCTTGTACTTGCAATCATTTTTCATTTCATACGGGAAAAGAAAAAAGAAAATAATCATTGTATTCATTGTATTCTCTATGTTTTGCGTGCATGCAACTGTCTTCTTTTTTTTTTCATGCCTGACTCTATCTTCATTGTGTTTGGCGTGTCTTCTCTGTGCTTGGTGTGTTTCTATGTTTGTTGACCTTACTTTAATGCATGTATTGGCCTTGTGTTTATACATACATTAAAGTGGGTGCTAAATGTTATGTCAGAAAATATCCCCTTGGGGGCTTTTCCCCTTTAAGGTTTAGCTCCTGGATCCTTAGAATGCATTTATAGCATCCTGCATGTTAATTTGGACTCCCGATGAGATTTCCCTTGGGTCTTGTGACAAATAGGACCTAGGGGGTGCTAGTTTTGTAATTCCAAAGCAGAAATGAGGGAGTGGACTTGGGAGCTAGCGCCCTAGTCTAGCCTTATTTTGGGTTTGCCCTAAACTTTTATGTCAGTTTTGTGACTATTATTTGGGTCACAGGCCAGCATCTCAAGTTTAAATTATGAAGTTCTTGGCGGGAATCTTTGTAGTTGCATATATAAGCATGTTTAGTGATTCATTTGAAAAATAGAAGATGTCTAGAAGATGTTTATGATTGTGAGCTATTGGCATACTTGTGATTTTCAAGGCATTCATTATGTTGTAGAGCAGAGCATTATTGTTGTGTTTGTATTTGCAGGTTAGATTACATCTTCTCCTCATGGCATGAAGAGCATCTTCCTTCCATGAGAGCTTCATCATCAAGGTGACATCTATTGTGTTTTTACCTCTATCCCATAGGGATACGCACTCTTATCTGGCAATGGTGTTCGGAAGACTTGAATGTCTCTTTAGGGATTGATCAAGGTAAGCCTTCAAACACCACAAACCCCTCCTGCACTCCTTGTGATTGCAGGTTACAGGTGTCACATTCAGAAAAAGTGGAGTGGTAAGGAAGGTTGGAAGACACTGAGGATTCGAGATCTAAGAAGCAGCAAGCACTGTTCAACATTTCAAGACAAGGGCTCTAGTAGTAGTGTCCTCTACATCAGAATCTACCAAAATGAAAGTTACAGTGAAGATCAGTGCCTAAAGGAGATCAAGATTCCACGAAGAAAAGGGTACATTGGACTTGGGCGCTAGTGGAGGTGTCCCTGACTTTTCTGCCTTCTGAGTTTCAAAAAATAGTGAGTTAAGGTTCTCTTCCCTTCACCTTGTCTTAAGAGAATTTGTTCTAATTCATCAATTTACTTACTATTTTGCTTAAATTAGTGTTTCAAGAGCATTAAAGCATTAGATAGAGACATTGTTTGTAAACATATGAGTTTCCACAACGTACCTTGTGGTTGACTAACTTGATAGGTGATTGCTCCCACTTAGTAGAGAATCAACTCAGTTGATATGCCCTTGGAATGTTTTTAGTGAAAGGAGGATCCAACATAAACACCTTAAAACCCCTCATTCCCTCTTTTCCTATAAAACAGGTTACAGTTACTATTTGGTCAATGTTTGATCTATGGTCTGCATCGAAACCTTTCTTGTAGGTCCTTGCAAGGTCACCTTCAAATGTTGAGGTTGCATTTTAACTTTTCAGCTACTCTCAACTCTATCGTAGTCACCGCTAGCAGGTTCTTTTTGAGTCTTGGTCTGTAGTCTTGGCACTCCCACTAGTAATTCTTACTAACTGTGGCATTTCAACAGAGGACAAAAGGATGCAGATTTCACTTCTTACAAATTTACCACCTTCCATATGAGGTCACTGATTGTTGTTTATGGTGTGTTCTGGTCACATAGGCCTCTATCAACCACCAACATCATTCAACTCTGCAGTTGGAATTGGAAAATCCACCCACAAATAGGCCACAGTCAATTTTCAAAGTCATTGTTTAATCTTTGCCTTTGAGGTCATGATCTCCAGGCTACCTTCATGGTTTCAAACCACCTGTCAAGTATTAGAGGCATTTTTTATTATGGTTAAGCACTAGTTGAAGTCTTTTTCCTTAGTCACTGCTATCAAAGAAATGGTCTCAATTCTCCACATATCAACCACACTCCACGCCTTCGACATTCCATTAGTGTTTGATTTGAATTCTTAAACTGGCCAAGTCAACAAGTCCTATTTGGACTTTGCTATTCACCTCAAGACCGAGTCTCTATTTGAAAAGTCCTATTTGGACTCAGTTGACCTCTTTACTAGGATGAGGCAGTTACATTTGATGTTATCTTTACTATTTTAAGTTAAGTGTTTTCTAACAATTATTGTTTTATTAACACTTAATGTTAAGGTTAGAATTTATTGTGATCATCTTTGTAATCAACAACTTATTGTAACCATCACATGTATCCTCTGCATTTTTTAAAAATTTGCTTTAAATAGCATATTTACTCCTTGTATCTTCACCGATCAAAGATGAAGGGAGAGGCTTGGGTTGGTAGAAGGCCAATTCCCCCTCACATATCAAACCAATGTATTGTACATTTCTTGTCAATTCCAACGAGTCATTGGAAGGCTAGTTTTTTCTCTCCACCTAGGCATTTTTTCCTTCTTCAAGTGTCATTTTTAATAATAGGCTAGTTAAGTATGAAAAAGGTGAAATGATGACAACTAGAATGCACACTAGATTAAGCCCTTTTCCATATAACATTCAAGGACAAGACCGAGCCAAATAAATGGAGGTGGACTCAATTGTTGATCTTGTACGTAAGGTATGTTATTGATGGATCAGATTTAATTTAGCCTTTTTATCAAACGCTAGGTTACCAATGCATGAAACCCTAGTTCTATAATAATCAACTTATAACAAAATAAGTACAACAACAATCCAAAAACCAATTGCATAGGGATGATCAAGAAGATGATAGAACCTGTCTCTCGAAAGTGAAGGTGTCGGAGGACTAATTCAGAACTGCCCAAGTCCTAATTGAAGGAATCTGTTGAAAGTGTAAACTAGAAAGATGTTGCAAATGCTACCCTAATGCCATATTTGAAATCAGAAAGGGTAGAAATAATAGGGTGCCACCACCCAAGTCTTGGATAGGAATATTCTATGACTATTGTCAGACCCTGAAACCCTAATCTTCATGTATCTTCACATTCTCCGGATCTCACTCCTATAACCTACACACAAGAAGATAACAAGGGGTTTGGGGGTTATGGTGTTTAGGGATTTACCTAAGTCAAATCCTGGGATAGCATTCAAGCTTCCCAACACCATTAATTGATAGAGAGTGTGTGCCCTCATTGAGACAGAGGCTGAAAACAATGATAATGAGATGATTCAACTGATGATAAACAAACAATGACATCACCTATATGATGAAACCCTTAAGAGGATGAAGATCCTTCAAGTCCTAATGAGAGATAGATGATAGCTTCAAGCCTGAAAAAAACACACAATTTTGCTCTAGAATCACAATGAATGCTCTTGCTTGCTTTCCTTCAATATCTCAAGATGGCTATCTCTATCTAGGTTACAAATGAACTCAAAAACACACTTATATATGCTTTCCCGCTCATAATAGTGAAATTAAACCAAAAGAGATGATAAGGAGAAACCTTTCAAAAGGTCCGAAACTGGACAATACTTAATTTGTCCCCAACCAATTAGGAGGGACTTGGGCGATGGCGCCCAAGTCTTTTATCTCATTTTGGGTCTGGGATAAGATAAGTGAAGGGGCCCTTATTCCAAATTTACCTTGGTGTCAAGAAATTTTGCACCGGAATGAACATTTAGAATGTATAATGTAATCATAGGGACCTAGGAGTGAAACAAGGAGGTAAAAAGACATGTGGACACTTTTTACGCCATAACAAGGCCATATTTATAGGAATTTGTTATTGTAATAACTTTTTCTCGATAGCTCAGAATTGAGCACCGCCTTTTGTAAAAGTGCATTTTTTTCAATTTCCCATGCACTGGTCATATCTATTTTGTAAAATGCACTAAGTTATAAAGTGCAAAAATTTGGGGGGTCACCTAATCAAGGGGACAAATTTCATAGTTTTAGGGGGTCTTCTTTGTCTTATTTCTTGCAGTGGCCAACCTATTAACTCCTTTTAATTACAATTAATGGAAACATGCAATGGATTTACAACTTAAGCAAAAGGGTTTACATAGAGCAGCTACAAGATTAGAACCTGTACCTATCACGGCTTCTAAAAAGAGGAAGTGGTTTAATCGACTTGATGAATCCTATGGCACTATTTGTATGGCCATTTTTCCATACCTATTATTTCATGTCACTAATGCTAAAACACCTAATGACATTTTAACAACATTAGAAACATTGTTTGGCAAGAAAGATATAATGAGGGGTCATCATTATGAGAATGAATTAATAAGTCTTAATCCTCAAGATTTTGTGACAATTCAAGATTTCTTCACCAAGTTAAACTCATTAAGGTCACAATTGAAAGTATGTAAGATTGACAAAGATGATGATAAATTGATCCTATATCAAAGCTAGGTCTAGATTATTCAGTGTTTGCATCAACTTGTTATGCCACACAATGCTCATTAGGAAGTCATTTCACTATGCCTTCACTTGTTGAGTTTGTTGTTTCTCTAACACAAGACCAAGATAAATCAATTCAAATGGGCACACTCAAGTCTTCATCAAATCATGCTCTAGTTGCTAGTGGTGAAAAGAATTCAACTCCTAAGGTGAAGAAAGCAAACAAGGACCTATCTAAGGGATGAAAATCAAAACCTCAAATTGAAGAAACTACCGCATCCAAAGGGGAAAAGTCTAAGGAAAGGCCCACTTGTAGTTATTGTAACAAACTTGGGCATGAAGAGTACCGTTGTTTTGAAAAGGAAAGAGATAAAATCAACCTCCAAATAGATGAGTTAGTACTTCTTACTTAGAATAATCAAATCAACTCCTCAAGTGGCTCTTCCTCTCCATCATCTTCAACTGTGAATAAGAACAAAGGAATGGCATTCGTTGCCTCTACTAATAATGCATCATCTAAGTGGCTTCTAGATTCAGGGGCTTCACATCACATGGAAAATTCAACAGATATGTTTTCCACCTATGAACTAGGTTCATATCCACCTATTCTCGTGGGAAATAACACCTACATCACAACATTTGGAAAAGGCACTATAGAAATTGGTGAATGTACAATCAATGATGTTTTGTATGTCCCTTCTTTAACCAATAATCTCCTTTCCATTTATCAAATCACTCATAGTGGGACAGGGAAAATAGTTGAATTCATGCCTAATTAGTGATCATAACATATTTGCAGAGTAGAGACATTGTTGTAATGGGACAAGTAGATCATGGGTCTCAAAAGAATATTCTTTCTATTGCTTTGGTTCTTCACATATTTCTGACTTGCATGATGATCTTCATGCATTACACTTGGATAAGGAGATTTGATATGGATATTTGAACCTTGGAGTTGTTTCCTCCACATCGGTTCTTCCTGAGATCACATATCCTTTTGAACCTACATCTTTGGTTCCCACAGACTTCCATCAACAAGCTACTTCCATTGGTCTTCCAGCACCAGTTTTTTGGGATGAGTACTTGATAGACATTTCATCTTTATTTTATTATTCTCACTATGCATATTTGGTAGACACTTTTGATGATAGCCATCTTGATGCTATTGTGCATCCGTCTTCATCCTTCGCATTAGTTCTTATGGAGCAAGTTTTGGAGGATTTTAGTACTATCATAGATGCCCATCATCACTTTATGAAGGCTTCATACTTACCTTTGGGTTTTGTGCAACATCCAAAACTTATCATCTTCTTCTTCTGTGGGAAGATTCATTGCATATATTTGTAGTTCTTTTTCTTCCTAAGGGGAGAAACATTGTTTGACATTTACATAGCAACTTCAACATACTTTATCGAGTATCTATGAGCACTGCACCATATCTTATGGGGGGCTTTCATGTCTCTCTGTGTATCTCATTTTTTGGAGAAATTTATTGTAAAAATGTGAAAGAAGTTGTCCTAGGGGGATCATGATATAAGTCCTTATTCTTCACGTTTTTTATTTTTCATGCATTTTGTTTCTATTTTTGGAGAGGAGTTTTGTTCCCATTGGGTTTTCTCCTTTACTCCACTTTATGAGAAACTTTGTACATGGGTACCTAACATGGCCTAGTAGTCAAGACCCATATCTTTGTATCTATTGTACTTTTGTGATCTTCCCAAGTATCACTTAGGGGGGTGTTAGAGTGAATAATTTATCTATTCACTATAGCATAGGTGTACTTAGGTTGATGAGATTAGAGAACATCTTGTCTAATTGAATGTGCAACCTTTTAGAGGTTAGATTTTACCTAGTTGTTTCGTAAACCTCATGTGCATACCTTTTGAGGTTGGAAGACTTTCTATCTCACCTCAAAAGGTACTTTGTAGTCATCCAACACTTGTCACACAAGGTTGTTGGTTTGCACATTCCAAGTCATCTAAAGGTTGACACCTTATAGGACACTTGTCTACTTGCTTGTGCCACATCATGGGTCACTTGTCAATCCACATGCAAGGTGGATTGCCTCTTCCATGCCTATATAATGAGGAATTCTCATGTAAATTTTTAAGTGAGATCAATATAAGTTTATGCTCAATTAGGTTCATCAATATCATCGATTTCTTATCTCGTATTATTGATTTCCATATTGTGAGAGTGATTCAAGTGTTGCAGAATATCCTCAAGTCCATTCCAACACACACACCTCTCAACCCCAATACATGGGTGGATCTTAACTCAAGTGTGAAGATCAACACCCAACACAACTTCATACCCAAAATAATCAATACACAAAGTACAGATATATAAAGGGGTTTTCAACACACAAAAACAAAAGGATCCGTATAATAATCAGCAACCATATTTTTTTATAATATTCACAAACAACACTACCATAATCTAAAAATAGCTTAAAAGCATACACCAATGCTTCAACCAAGTTAGGTGAAGCCTTGACCCAATTTTTTCATCTTCTCCAAGCTCCCAAGTTTTTTCTCTCATCTTTCCTCTTCCAAAACCCTTGTTCTTCAAAGTAGAAAATATCTCAATACTTCAACAAAGTTAGGTTAATCCTTGATCCAAATTCTTCATCCTCTTCAAGCTCCTAAACTTTTCCTCTCATCTCTCCTCTTCCCAAAACCATTGTTATTCAAAATAGGAAATTTCTACAATGAAAATGCCAACCCCACACAAAGCTTCAAGAAGGAATTAACTAAAAGACAAATGTCTAGATACAATAAACCTATGGTTAAGTTTGACTTTGTAATTTAAATCAAATTTTGCCTCCAACAACTCATCACTTTTCTTCTAAGGAACTTTTCTAGGCTATAGACCCTTCCAAAACTCACTCATAAGTTATCACTAGGGGTTTAATTTACATAAATAATAAAGAAAATGATACTTTATGACCCCAAAATCTCCTTCTTAAGTTCAAATCTAAAATTTGGCATTTAAGGGAATTCAACCACACCCCACATTAGATAATACAATAAAATTAAAAATATATTAACACAATCATGCTTAAAACACTTTTATACAAAAAGACCTTAATCCTCTCTTAGGATAAGGCCTAGGTACATAGGAGAAACACAATAGTGGTTTCTTGGGGAACCTCCACAATTTTTCCATTGGTCATGGAATTTAACTTGTGCACTTACACACAGACATTAATATATTCAAGATAATAGATGAAGAAGCATTCATAATTAAATTAATATATGTGTCATAAATATTTCATAATTAACAATATTATCGTAATTAAATGAAAATCAAATAACAAGTTTAATTCATCAAATTAATACAAAATTGCATAAACAAATAACATTTAATCAAATATAATTTAGATTTATCAAATTCACAATTATGTTCATTCTAAAATCAATTCATAAAGACAACTAATTATAATTTGTAATTCTAATCTAATAAATATCATTAAGTTCATAATTAATCAACCAATTCATGTTTGCAACCAGTAATCAAATACTATTCTAAATATAATATCAGTGTCTAAACTATCTATGACTAAAATAAGGTAAAATTGCACATCCACAAGAGTTTTATACAAATAAGGCCACTACAATAAGATGAGAAAAAGAGGGAAAGGAGTGGGCCTCACAATTTGTATGCTAAAGAAATGGGTGAAGAGGAAGAAGATTTGATTATGAAATTATTGAATTTTAATAATGTTTGTTGTAATGAGATGAGTGCAAGTGAAATACTAACAAGAGATTAGAAAGAATTTTGGTGGAGGTGGATAGATTATGGTGGGTTGAATCCCACCAAAAAATAAGTAAAAGGAAGGCATATACAAATTTGGAAGGGGAAGACAAGAGGAGTTCTAGGTTGGTATTGGAAAATGACAAGGAAGAAAATATTGGAGTTGTGACAAGGTCACTTCTCAAACAACCCTGGGTGTCTAATGCAGGAGTATACAGGGGTGTAAGAGAAATCTCACATCACCCAAAAATATTTTCTAATATTTTTATTTTATTTTATTTAGTTTGTTTTGTAGGTAATTTGGTTCCAGTAAGAAATAATTACCATTGCAGTTTTTACTGTTACTATTTTATCTATCAGTAAATAAAGTCACTATTGTAGTAACTACTTCAAGGTGGGCATCCCATTTATTGAAGAAATATTTTATGACATGGAATATTGTTCCATTATATTTTCAAATCAGCAATCAACTTACAAGATAAGTCTAAACATGGTTATTGACTATTTTTTGCAAATTGAATCTATGACAACTTGGATATGACAGAGCATCAAATAAATAGAATATATTAAAATGACAATGTATAAGAGACTATTTTTAAGAGATATTCCCATGATGGAGCATGTGGGATTTGGCCCAACTTAGGTGCCACATTTGTTGGACTAACAATTTTCTATTTTATGGTGTTTAAGTTGCATTTTGGAAAGGCAGAGTGGAGAAAATTGGGGGAATATTGTTATAAGTGTAGAAATATTTGGGGTTTGAACGCCCAAGAGGTGTGAGAAGAAAAAAAAGGAATGCCAACCTTTACATGTTTTGGTCATGCAAGAAGAAAAGTCTAGAAGAAGATACCCAAACATAGATCCAAAAGTGCAGATTTAGCTCCAGATTGCAAGTTTTTCGGTATACTATTTGATTGTTTTTTTGTTACTGCTATTTTTCTAGACTTTGTAAGTCTAATATTTTTGTTGTAACACAATCCATGTTTCTTTAAAAGGATGTCATATGACCCTTAGTTGATTATTTTCATATTTGTGTCATTTTACAAGCACGTTTATGATGAAACAGTGAAGCAATTTTGCAATTTTCTTGAACTATTTTCCCTTGAGATCTTGTTCTCATATTTTTGAATTTGATAATTTATTTTTGTAAGTGTGTTGGATGGAGTACAGTCTCATCAATTATCTAACTAGTTATTATTTAGGACCTATTCACACATGTTCACATGTTTAAAAGTTGACTTAGGTCTCTAGGAATCTTTCTAGAAGTTTTAGTACACACGTGATCTTATCCACTAGTTGTCACATGTCATAGTATTAAGACACTTGTCATCATCCTATGTAGTCCTATCTCTCAACCTTGCCTATATAAGCAAGGTCCCTTATGTACATTTGTACATGAGTGTGTGATAATATCATTATTCTATTTTTGCACCACAATCAAGCAATTCATCCTCTTGCTTCTATCTTGTAGAAGGTTAATCTTTGGTGTAATAGGTGATCCTGAGAGCTTGAGTCCATTGGGGACTCGTACATGGTTTTCTTTGTGTATTTATAAATTTAGGCTTAGGTTGAGAAGATTGCTCTTTAATTTCAACACATGAAAGATTTGCTTAAACAAATGGTAGTGTTTAGATGACCCCTCCTCTTGCTCTGTGCAAGTGGAGTTAGTCAAATACTCAGAATCACTTCTCTTTGCCTCTTAGGCAGTGATAGGGATGGTCCACTTCTCTATTCAATAAGACATCTAATGCTAGTGACAATAATGACATCAATGCCATGATTACACCTATGCCACCTAGGTAGGGATTTCTTGTTCCCTTGGCTTTATATAGCATTCTCAAGATGGGTGGAGGCACCCTATCCTCTATCAAATGAGCTCTATTAGTGGGTTCTACAATGACCAGATAATCCTAAGGTGTTGCTTCTCTCAATATTCTTGCATGTTCTTAGTGTTTTCTTGACTTAATGGTTACTATTGTAATTTATTTTGTGCATGTGTGATGTTTTAGGTTGTGTATGACATTCAAATGACAAATGAAATTTGACTAGACCTTGTGGTGCTAGCATGTAAGTCACACTTCCTCATTTCAGACATTCATTTTAAACACTATTTTAGGGGCAGATTTTAGCAATGTAGGGAAGGGAGAATTGGAGTTCAGTTCATCAATAAGAAAGTGAAGTTGTTAAGAAATAAGTCAAGTTTTTATTCTTGCAAAATTTGCATTATTGACTTTTCATACAATAAGACAAGGTAATTTGAAGTTACATATTTAATTAGTCCCACA
The DNA here is from genome assembly GCA_027924645.1 of Cunninghamia lanceolata. Taxonomy (NCBI): domain Eukaryota; kingdom Viridiplantae; phylum Streptophyta; class Pinopsida; order Cupressales; family Cupressaceae; genus Cunninghamia; species Cunninghamia lanceolata. The sequence goes on from BSBN01000021.1 coordinate 30,053,719, forward strand.
TGCATTAGGTGGTGAAAATTGTCATTATTTGCTTATTTATCAAGCATCACTCCAAGATGTTGACGTAAGATGTTTGTGCAGGTGAATAATGAACACAAAGGAAAGGCAAGCGATGATGAAAAGAAACTTGAAGGGAACGTGGCTAGAGACCAAGATTACTTCGAAATGGCAAAATTTAGGTGACACTAACCTTGAGAGAACCAACATGGATGAGATCAGACAAAATTTGTATAAGCCTAATCTTCCTGATTTGATCAAGAGGATGTTGAAGAATGGAATTGCATAGGTTGCGTGCTTCCCACCCACAATGTTGAGTCTTGAGATAATGCTAGAATGTGCTTAGCACTATGATCATGCAAGAAAATGTATTGTGATAGGTGATGGCAAAGTATTGGCTCACCTGAGAAAGGAGACAATCATAGAAGCTTTCAAAATTCCTCTACATAAGACCACCACATACTGTGATAAGGAGTCTGCCTTGCAGTCGTACATGTCTAGACTAGAGAAATGCATGGAAGTAATAAACAACAGATGGTTGATATAACCAAGACCACACATAAGCAGAGTGCTCAAAAAGTTCCATAATCAGATTTTCACCAGGAGATTGGCTACATGGTCATATTCTTGAGCCGCATTATGGGTTGTTCGCAGGCAATGAACTTCGAGTCCTAGATGTTCTTTTTTTATAGAGGGGATCATTAATGGGAAAAGGATGATTGACTAGGCTGAGACGATCAAAAACAATATTGATGAGAAACTCAAGAATATACAAGAAATAAAAAAATTTTACATGAGCTCGTATGTGATATACATGCTCGCAAGAAATGAAAGGTATCCAAGGTTAACTTGCAAAGGAAGAGTTGGTAATGGTGATGGGAAATTCAAAGTTTATGATTGCTACCCTCAGCTACACTTATAGGCTATCTCTCATTATAGAAGGTTCAATGATGCTTTCTCCATGTACATCATCAGAATGTTACAAGGCAACATATATAAGAGATTATCAAAAGAGGCTATGAATTTAGTGAAGTATGGAAAATGGTTCATTCAATTTTTGAGGTTTACCTACCTCCAAGTTGAGGGGTACTCATCATTACCCTACCACTTGTCAAGATATTTTATAGATAGGATGGTACTATTGGAAGTGACAAGACAACTGGTGGCCTTCGATCAAATTCAAAAGAAAAGAAAGAAAACTACAACTAAGTTTCCGATTAGAATTGGGAGCTTGAAGACTTGTTTGTCATTATAGACAGCCGAGAATTCAGAAATAGAATTGCAAGCCTATAACCTGGTGCACCATAATGATGCCCACAGCAATTTTGATCCATTTGATACAATCAAGCAAAAATTTGGAGGAAATATGAGCATAGACCATAGCTCGAGGATCATTAGGATGGTACACATAGGAATGTCAAAATGGAAAGCAAACAAGAAGAAGCTTCAAAGTCAAGGATCAGTCATCTACCAGACTATTGGAATTGGTACATACAGATCTTTGTGGTCCTACCAGAGTAAGGAGTTTTCAAGGTGACAGGTATTTTATGTTATTTATTGATGATTGCTCTAGAATGACATGGGTCACTTTTCTTAAGGAAAAATTAGAAGCTCTAGATAAGTTTAAAGCCTTTAAAGCAATGGTTGGAAATGAAATGGATATGAAGATCAAATGTTTGAGGTCTGACAGAGGTGGAGAATTCACTTCTAATGAGTTTAACATGTTTTGGGAGAATCATGGGATAAAGAGGCATTTATTTTCCCCTAGGACTCCTCAGCAGAATGGAGTGGTTGAAAGGAAGAACATGATTGTTCAAGAAGTTGCAAGGACAATGATCAAAGAAGTAGGCCTACCGGAAGTCTATTGGAGAGAAGCAATTCATACTATTGTCTACATACAGAATAGAGTACAAGTAAGGGCAAATGACACAAAGACTCCCTATGGGCTATGATGAAGGTATTTTTCTTGGGTACTCTAACAAAAGAAAAGCTTACCAGTGCTACAATAAGAGGCTAAGAAGGATTGTTGAGAGTGTGAATGTTAAGGTTGATGAAGACATACAAAAGATTTTAGAGATCAATGATTATGAATTAGATGAGTCTTCTTCCAGTGAAGAGGAAAAAGCTAAAGAAAAGGAACCACAAATTAAAGAGGAAGAAGCTTCGAAGGGGTCTCCTAAAACCCCCAAGTGTAGAGGAAAACTAATGTGTTGTAGAATTAAATAAATTTAGGGTTTTAGCCTAACTGGACAGTCCACTATCATTGTGTTCCTACATTGAATTATCAACCAAGGAGCGTAAGCTTATGATGATGCCTACAATATCTATGCCTTCAACACTCATTTCTACTCTAAGCTAATCTTGTTTGATCCTTCTTTACCCAATCCTATCTACTAGAATGCATAGGAATGTAAAATAGTAAACAGAAATGAAAAATAGCAAAAATAATTTAATTTTCTAGTTGCTACGGGTACCTTCAGCAGAGGCTAAAGATAATTGCATTTAACAGAAAATCACTGTTTTAATCTAACATTTCAAGAATGATGAAAAAGATAACACTAACCTCCAGAGGATTAAAAACGTTCACTCTACTCATGAATCACAACTGTATACACCTAAAAATGACACGAATCATCCTAAATAAATATTCTAAATATTTATTCCCTTCTTCTATTAATTAAATAAATATTCCAAATTTATTTAATCGATTCACTATCCCATAATTAAATAAATTCTATTTATTTAATTAAAATTCTTCTAATGTCCTACATAATTAAATAATCATAAATTATTTAATTAATCCTAATTCCTCTATCCTAAGTTCTAATTTCAAAAATCCACATCACCTTTACACCTCACCTTTTCCACCTCACCTTGTCCACCTCATCAGGTTGCACATGTAATTAAATATATTTAATATTTAATTACCTTATTTTCCCTCACCCACATGGCCTATTTCTTCTCCAATCAGAGGTTAGTTAACTAATCAATCAAAGTGTTAACTAACCTGTCAATTGAGTCAAATCCTCAATCAATTCAGTCAGTTCCATAATCCACTCTTCTAACTGATCAATCAAATCTGGTAACAGACCAGTCAATGCAGTTAACTCTCCAATCAATTTTGTCACATCCCCCCTTTCATGATGGAGCTGGGACACTTGTCACATTTCCACTGGTTGCACATTCCTCAACCATCCTCAACCGTTGATCTTCATATCTTCTCTCAACCGTTGATTCCCATTCTTCCAAGTCTATAAATGAAGCTTCATCCCTCCATTCTAATCATCCAGGCTTTTGACATCGTTACTCTGCAGAAATATCACCAGCACGCCTTTGGCACCCTTTTGTCATCTACAAGCTTGAGATCACCATTGTTACATTGGAGCTCATCTTCATTGTATATCACCATAGCCATTCACCATCGACTTCCTACAAACAACTTTAAAATATTGCACTCTATGAGGGCTCATCTCATCTGCGAAAGGACGATTTGTGATAGGCGAACAACAGAAGAATCAAAACGGGAGAGGTTTGCACTATGTTTGTTCATTGCTTTGTTTATTGAATCCTTCTTGTTTCTCTATTCTGTTGATGTTTGGGTCTTGTTTAATTCATTAGATTGATCACCATTTTACCCTTACATTTTTGGCGCCCACCGTGGGCTTTAAGGGAACGGCCATAAATTCATCATAACCGCCACTGAGTACTTTACAAAGTGGGATTTAAAACTGAACCACTGCGATATTGCTGAAATCACTTCAAAGTTCTGTTTGAGTAGATTAGCCCATTTAGTTTTTCACTTTTAACTAGGGTGGATTAATCAGTGTATTCTGTGCTTGCGAATGACAATAGGCTTATGCTCTCCCCTCTTCTGGGTGATCAAAGTGCCAGACTTGTCATTCTATTTGTTTAACCTTTAGGAGGGGCCTGCCCTTGGATGCACGCTTGTCCAAGCAGGAACGACCCTGAGTGGTAACAGGCTAACGCCAAGCCCTACCGAGCCACTTAAAATAAATTGTGCTTGAGGTGAAAACCTCCTGCAACGAGTGCTGTTATGTTACACCGACGGCCAACCTCCCCCAAAACCCTCTCAGGCGTAACCCTTTGAGGCTGGGAGACTCCATAATGGAGAGTAGTGCTGCTGCACGTGTAACCACTTGAACGGTTGCCCGAATTAAATACCTCTTGTTTTAGTGGCCCAAATCCCTTATAATCCATTTCTCGCCTAGGATTTTGTGCTTGCTTTTGTCCAAAATAAAGTCAAAAAAACTACAAAAACAATGGAAAACTACAAAATATTCTTTGTGCTTGCTGAGCTTTCTTGCTAATTAATTCATAATATCAGATCAGGAAGACCTTTTCCAGCCAAAGAATACCAAAAAAAGAGAAAAATCCAAAAATTTTGCAAAAATACCAGAACTGCGCATATACCCTTTCCTGCTACGCATATACAGCGACTTGCTGCGCTTTTACAACGACTTGCTGCGCATATACTTTTTTTACTGCGCATTTATGCACTGTTGCTGCGCATACACTACGACTTATGGTACATTTGTCAATTCTTGCTGCGCATGTGTGACAGTGAGCATTTGCCCTATTTTTGAGAAATTATCTTCAACTGTTCAGAGCACCCATTTCAGCCTAGTTTCACTTTCCGAGGTCAGAGTCAACCTTGCAGTCAGTCTTCATCCATTTCATCCAACTCGCTCTCTTTCGTCAATTGTCCCATTCACTTTCTGTCCAAGTCACTCTTGTCCCAAAGTCATTCTATCCCATACCGATTCGACGTAGGTCCTTCTTCATTTCATTAGTGAATTCACATAAGCCTAGTAGGTCACAGTACCTTTACTAGGAGTCTTGTTGAATGACTAAGCCCTACACAGTAAGACTGGTATCGACTACCCTTGCTAGTGGCTAGAGTCTTGTGTCAACCGTCTTACTTGAAGTCATTGAGCAAGAAACCCCTTTGTCCAAGTCTTGTCCTAGATATCCCATTCATTACAGTCTTAGTCGTCACCTTGCCAGAATTTCTAGTCCTCACCTCCTCCATCCCGCATCACCTTGCATGGTTCTTACTCGATCCCAATACAACAAACAAATAGAAATGGCCGAATCGTCCGATCACCTTCTCCCACCACATGATGGTGAAGAAGAGATTTCTCACGAAGAATTAGTGGTGCACATGCAAGATAGAAAATTCCAATGCGTCGTAGAGAAGATGATCCTTGAAGACCCCCATAAATATTTCCATCATCTTGCTAGTCTCAGAATCAAACTCCCCGCAGACTTTGACATTAGCTCCATCATGGAAAATGCAGACAATGATCATGAGAGGGGCACAAATGACACAGTCCCACATGCACATGAGAGAGGCACAAATGACACGGTCCCCCATGCCAATGATAGAGGAAAGCAACCCATAGATCAAAATGCTCCTATGGCGGATGTGAGACAACAAATTGAAAGTCTAAAGCTGGAAATATCCAACCTTAAGATCGGTACAAGTTCCAAGAACTACTCTTTGGAAGATATAGCACCATACCCCTTTGACAGAAGTTTGGTCATGAAACCATTCCCCTATCAGTTCGGAATTCTGAAATTTGACAAATATAAAGGGAAGGGGGACCCTAGAGATCATATCAGGGAATTCACTGAAGCATGTTTAGAAGTAGCTCACAACGAGACCTACTTAATGAGACTGTTCCCAAGATCTTTAGGTGGTCAAGCTATGGAATGGTTCTTGCGTCTCCCACCAGGAATCAAAAATTTCAATGAACTTGTCAATAAATTTATAACGCACTTCTCTTACAACATAGAACATGAGGTATCTATGCTAGATCTGTGCAACACCAAACAAAAGAGTGGTGAGTCATTCGCCACCTTCTTACAACGATGGAGACAGCTAGCTAGTAAGTGTTCTTACGACATGCCTGAGAAGCAACTATTGGAAATGTTTGTCCACAATTTGAATACTGATCTTAGCTATCAAATTCAGATACAATGCCCTACCTCATTCGCCAAAGTCATTGAAATGGGCCTATTCATTGAAAAAGCTATGATCGCTAAAGGAACTCTCAAGCTCTACAAGGACACACCTCCTTCCAATTATACAATGGATAAGTCAAAGTTTTGGACCAAGAACAAGAATGTGGTCAACGATGGAGTAGTGGACGCCAAGGCGGTAGCCCCTAAACAACAACCCGTATTCACTCTTAAGGGAGAAGCAAATAACGGTGCACTCAACAAGCCACCCCCTTCAGAATCTAGACCTTGGTTTAATTCAAATCCAAGGAGAAAATTCACACCGTTAGGAGAATCTCAAGAGTCTGCCCTCAGAAAGTTGTTGGCTAACAATGAAATTTCTCTACCACCAACAAGTGACTATGAGCCTATAGTCAAACCTCCCTATTGGAAGGACACAGACTATTGTGAGTATCATCGAGGAAGGGGGCACACAACCAACAATTGCATCCATCTTAAGAATGTCATATAGGATATACTGGATCAGAATCAGGGAGGGACACAACAACATACCTCCAATGAATCTCATGTGGCCTACCGGGATCCTCTTCTGAATCACAACAGGCCGTATAACAACAATCACAACAACGGCCACAATAACAACAACAATGGTCACAACGGCAACAACTCCAATGGCAATCCCAATAATGACAACAATCGCAACCAGCCAAATCAGAACAGCGGGTCGAGTAATGATAACTATGCAAGCGTTCCATTTGAGTACACCATTAACTGCATTTCGGAACATATTCCACAGGTCAATGTCATCTCCCCCAACCAACAACCAGGACCTAACAGAACTGGTTGTAGTATAATTACCCGCAGTGGTAAAGTCACGATCAATACCACCCCTCCAAGGTCGTCACCATCTCCGTCCAACTCCCGTCCATACAATGTCATCGACCAGTTACAGAAAACCCCGGCTCACATTTCTATATTGGAGCTCTTGCGTCTATCTCCTTCTCATAAGGAGATTCTCGAGAAAGCCTTAGTGGAAACTATTGTCCCCACTAACCTAGCCCAAGAGAAGTTTCAAACCATGGTCGGCAATCCGACGTCCTCCACTTCCATATCATTTACTGAGCAAGATGACCTTTCCGTATCTCAACCCCACAACACCCCCCTACACATTGTCGCATTCGTACACAAGCACCGCATCAAGAGGGTTCTCATTGATGGGGGTGCCGGTTTAAATATTTGCATGTTGAAGCTAGTCCTTGCATTGGGGTTCTCCGAACAGGCAGTTGATCCAAGAAGGAAAATTACCATAAAAGCCTATGACGAGGAGGAAAGAACCACAAAGGGCACGGTTGTCCTACCTATTCAAGTGGGACTGGTAATCAAAGATGTGGTGTGCCAAGTCCTCGATCGGGAGCTTGCTTATAATATCCTACTGGGGAGACCATGGATCCATGCCATGAAGGCTGTCCCCTCAACCTATCATCAATGCATTAAATTCCCGCACAATGGCAAGCAAGTTACCATTCAAGGTGACCTCGACCCCTACCAACACTGCAATTCTTTCCAAGCAAAACCCGAATGTGTCATACCCAACAATAGAGCCCACATTTCCCCTACCCCACAGTAGGACCATACCGCTGAAGCTTCCTCCTCATGACCCAAACCAATGAAAATCACCATAAAAGAAAATGACGTGGGGGAATACTCCATTGAGCATAGCCTCAACCTTGCAAAAATGCCTTTGTCTCCTCGCTCTTTTGGCCAACCCAAGCATCAACCCAGGCATTTTCCAAAGCCATTTGCTCCTCCTATAACTCCCACAAATCCCTTTGTAAAATGGGGGACCTTATCTGATGAATCAGAGGAGCGAGATCTCCTACAATGGCTTTATGCTAAAGAAGAAAACACACCCCAAGATCCACCTAGACTCCCTACAGAACTCTATGGACGAGGTGAGACTATCTTGCATAGAATGGGGTATGAAGGACAAGGCCCTATCGGCCTCAGAAAAGAAGGAATCATTGAACCTATACAACCTTCTTCATCCTCTTCAGCTAGAAACACCACTGGCTTGGGATACAAAGGCAAGGGTAAAGCCAAGGAAAATGCCTGTCTTGTGGAGACAATCCAAACACTCCAAGTGGACAGTGACACAGATTCGGATGATTCAAATGAGTATGAGTGGGATGAGCTAACGGAGCACTCCTACGATGACAAAGAGGTTGACACCATCCAAACTCTTAGCCCCTACCATGAGAGACAAACGCAACGGGACAGACCACTGGAGTCTGATTTGCCCCTCCCTGAGATTATGGCTTTCGAGGAAAGTGTAGATTCCATCGCGATAAACAACTTGGAGGAAAGTACCACCCAGAACACTACCCCCACCAATGCTCCTAACATTTCCATCCACACCATTAATGAATCAGGTCTTTCATCTGACTCCCTTCCCCTCTTGCACTCTGATCTTATTGACTGGGATCTGCAAGGAACCCCCCAATTAGATATGTTCCAGAACGATGATGCCTACATTGACTATATGGAACTTAGGGATCACTTACCAAAAGGAGATCATAAAGCAGGGTTTTCTATCAAACTCAATACCGTGGCTTACTTCGGGGAGGGTGCCAAGCCTTCTAGTCGCAAAAATATTAAGATCAAAAATGGATCTAACAGTGAAAACCGCCGTGCGGCAGTGTCAGATCATAAAACAGTAAAAAGAAAGGACGTATCCGAAGGTGAAAACCCAACTGTGGCACCTGACGATGGAATGCTTGACACCCTCCCTAGTGATATGTATCAGGAAAGGTCACAGATTGTGGTGGAACCAACAGAGCCAGTGAATATTGGAACCGAAGCGCAACCCAAGATTATCCACTTTGCAAAATCTCTCACACCGCCTGAGAAAACCAGGTTTGTACCATTCTTTAAGAAGAAGAGAGGCAGCTTTGCTTGGTCATATGCCGACATGCTGGGTTTGGACCCAAACCTAATTCTACATCATTTTCCATTAGATCCAGGGGTGAAGCCCGTAAAACAAAAACTGAGAAAGATGCATCCTCATATAGCCCTTCTGGTCAAGGAAGAACTCAAGAAATTGTTAGATGTGGGGTTCATCAGAGCCATAGATTATCCTGAATGGATATCCAACATTGTGCCAGTATCTAAACCAGATGGCCGAGTTTGACTCTGCAATGATTTTCGAGACTTAAACAAGGCATGCCGCAAAGATGACTTTCCGTTGTCAAACATTGACATCATAGTCGACCTTACAGCAGAACATACAATGCTATCACTCATGGACGGATTCTCTGGGTATAACCAAATCAAAATAGCACCTGAGGATCAACACAAAATAGCTTTCACTTGTCCATGGGGTACCTTCTGCTGGAATGTCATGCCTTTTGGGCTGAAAAACGCAGGTGCTACATATCAGCGGGCCATGACAACTATATTCCATGACATAATGCATGTAACTATGGAAGATTATGTTGACGATATCTTGGCAAAATCTCTCACAAGGGACTCACACCTGGACACATTAGAAAAAGTCTTTCAACGGTTGGATCAATTCCAAGTCAAACTGAACCCGAAGAAGTGTGTGTTTGGGGTAACATCAGGCAAGCTGCTAGGCTTCATCGTGTCAGCAAACAGAATAGAGGTAGACCCGGCAAAGGTCAAAGCAATAATGGACATGCCACCGCCCAAGACTCTAACACAGTTGAGATCCTTACAAGGCAAACTGCAGGCCATCCGCATGTTCATCTCACAGCTAGCAGACAAGTGCCAACCTTTCAGCCATCTCCTACATAAGAACATTCCATTTAAATGGGATGAGCGGTGCGAAGAGGCATTCAACAAGCTAAAGGAGTACCTTGTGAATCCACCTATTCTCATGCCTCGGATCCAAGGAAAACCTTTAATTCTCTACATATCTGCTACACCTACTGCTCTTGGGGCTCTCCTAGCGCAGCAAGACTATGAGAACAAGGAAAGAGCTATGTACTACGTCAGTCAAACCTTAGTGGGCTACAAGTTGCAATACTCATAGGTAGAACGTTCATGCCTTGCGATGGTTTTTGCTTCACAAAAACTCTGACACTACATGTTGGCACATCCTGTCAAACTTATTGCCAAGATCGACCCACTAAAATATCTTCTCAGCAAAGCAGCTCTCACGGGTCGACTAGCAAAATGGGTTATGCTTCTTAGTGAATATGATATAGAGTATGTGGACAGAAAAACCATCAAGGGGCAAATCATCGCTGACCAACTAGCTGAGGCACCATTACAGGACACTTCACCAATGTAGTTTGAGTTTCCCAATGAGTCTTTATTCACTCTGTCAACATCTCCTTGGAAACTCTACTTCGACGGGTCTTACACCAACCATGGATCGGGGGTAGGTATCCTGTTTATCACTGCCCAAGGCGACACAATTCCAAAGTCCTACAGGTTGTTATTTCCATGCACTAACAACATAGTGGAATATGAAGCCTTGGTAATTGGTCTTAAGATGGCCACTGAGTGGAAAATCCAAGCACTATGCGTCTACGGTGATTCTCAGCTTATCATAAACCAGGTCAACGATGAGTATCAGACCAAAGATGAGAAGCTTATCCCATACAAGCGGATGGTCGATGACCTCAAAGAACATTTTGGGACCATCTCGTTTGAGCAAATACCCAGGATAGAGAACAAAGCAGTAGATGCAATGACTACCATAGCCTCTCTTCTTGAAATTCCTGAATACGAGTCATGATATGAGTTCTTAGTAGAAACCATTCGACAACCGGCTTATGATCTCCTCGAAACCCATTCCATTTGTCTCCTAGTCGGATCTGATTCACCTTGGTATGGTAAGACTTACACTTACCTCAAGGCTAATATTCTCCCCCCGGACCTCTCTTCCAACCAAAAGTGTACTTTCATCTGACAAACCTCCTACTACACCATCGTAGCTAATACCCTTTACCGACGTGGTCTGGATGGTACTCTACTCCATTGTTTAGAACAAGAAGAATCCATAACTGCCTTACGAGACATACACGAAGGGATCTACGGAACACACTCTAGCGGTCCTTCCTTAGCTAAGAAACTCATGCGTTTGGGTTATTACTGGCCCAATATGGAAATGGATTCATATCAGTTCGTCAAAAAGTGCAAACAGTGCCAAATACACAGGAACCTGATTCATGCACCTGCTCAGGGGTTGAGACCTTTAACGACACCCTGGCCCTTTTGTCAGTGGGGACTTGAACTTGTGGGAAAGATTCATCCACCTTCTTCCAATGGCCATAAATTCATCATAACCTCCACTGAGTACTTTACAAAGTGGATTGAAGCCGTTCCCTTAACCACCGTCACAGGAAAGCAAATTTCCTCTTTCATTCTGAATTACATTATCTGCCGATATGGCATCCCTTCATCCATCATTACGGATAATGGAAGACCATTCAAAAATCAGGATGTCCAGGAACTTTGTGAGCGTTTCAAAATCCAACATCGTTTCTCGACTCCATACTACCCCCAAGGTAACGGCCAAGCTGAGGCATCAAATAAAACCATTCTGAAAATCCTAAAGAAGACTGTCAATGATGCTGGCCGCAATTGGCATGTCCAACTCAATCCCGCTTTGTGGGCCTACAGAACCAGCATACGCACTCCCACAGGTGCTACACCCTACACCCTTGTCTATGGTTCCGAAGCCATCCTTCCCATTGAGGTTGAACTCCCATCCCTTCGGGTGTCGTTGAAAGGTCTCATATCAGACGAAGAGTAAAGAGTCTCCAGGCTACAAGAGCTAGAGCTGCTAGAGGAAAGGAGCCAGAAAGCTTTTGACCATCTCAAAGCCTATCAACAGATGATGTCAAGAAGCTATAACCACAAGGTTAGACCACGATGCTTCAAAGTTGGGGACCTAGTTCTAAAAGAGAACCCTCACAATTAGCAGGACAGAGAAAAGAAAGGTAAGTTCGAGCCTAACTGGCTAGGACCATATGTGATTGTGGCTGCTTACGGATCGGGGGCATATTAGTTGGCCACATCAGAGGGTGGGTTGTTTGATGATCCAATCAACAGCATGCACCTTCACCGGTTCTATACCTAGGAGGACCCCAATGCAAGGGGGCACAATAAAGTCAAAAAATCAAAAAAATTAAAAAAGTTGAAAAGAGAAAAATATAAAAAAATTAGAAAAAAATAGAAAACATACAAAAAAATTCATCCTTTGGTGAAAACCTGGTAAACAGGCGCCTTAGATAGGTATCATGATGAAAACCTGGCAAACAGGCATCATGTTACTTCCTAGCTTCTCGTGCAAATAAAAGCAAGTGATGAAAACCTGGTAAACAGGCGTTACTTGCGATGGACCGCATTCTCCATCTTTGGGAATCCAATCACCTTGGGCCCATTCTTTCTCTATTTTCCCCATTCGACCCATATCCATCCCAAAAAAAAAAACACTTGACAGTTACCTATCATGGCTTGATACTCACCTTGTGGCCTTGTCGACCAAGGTTTTGTCCCATACCGTCCCCTCAATGTGAGCCTAGTATAGTATCTCTCGTCGGTGTCCATGGTCCACGTCCATGAACTACGTTGCCTCTGCGCCGTCACGTAGGCAAGGCCATTATTCTAATGTGCCCCCGAGGTTTCCATTTCTCCCACGGTCCCATTCGTCCCCTTTCTTGTCTTCATTCTTGTTGTCTTTCTTCTAGTCCATCCATGGTCCATTAGGGTTTACCTCAAACTATGTTGCCTCAGCATCGTCAGATAGGCAAGGCCATTTAGCAATGAGCCCCCGAGGCACTAGGTCAGTCCCTTAGGGTCCGTCTCACCAATAAGGATTGTGCAATCTTCTCACCAAGCAAACAAATGCAAGCAGAACCCGCGCCTCAAGCAGAAATCTTGACTGTGAGCATCTTAACCTATGCAATGCAAAGCAAATACCCAAGGTCTTCTAAATGATTTTATGCAAATTAAGGCAAGAAATAAACACCTATCAATGCAAATATGCTTTTGTAGATCAGAAACATGGTTAACAGTTTGAGTCCTGATTTTTGCTATCATACCTTCCTATGCTACTCAAGGATGCCAAAAGCTAGAGATGCTATGATGGGGGCATGATTACTTTCTTTGTTTGTTGTTTGTGGATTAAACTTTAGTAATGTGAAGCCTTGTCTAAGGACATGATCGGCAAAAGATCATCGAGGACATCAAAGGTCTAACATGAACGGGGGCAATCCTTGCTTGTTGAAACGCAAGAAGTACTCAGGTCATCTAGATTCAATTTTAACTAGATGCTTGTATTAACTTGCTAAATCACACTCCATGTAAGCGATACTTAGGTCATCTCGGTTCAATTATACCTCGATGCTTGTATTCACTTACAACATTTCAGAAAAATACCAAAAAAACAAAATGCCCAATGATGAAATAAAGCACTCTAAAAGCAAAGCACCCATCCTATATCCATATACACATCCATGCAACCCTCATTACCCCAACTATGCAGGGTAACGATATCAAGTAAAGTTTCTAAGTCATTCTATCACAACCATTCTTCTATCCATCATGTCATTCTTGTGTCGATAGAGTACATTTGGACATCACAAAAATAAAGCATATAGGAGCATATCATATCATTCGTAGGACTAGTCATGAACATGATTAGGTTAGAAGAATGCACCATCCAATGCATTGGGTCACCAATACATCTACATCACATCACATCTTAAAAGCACAGAAAATCAACAACATATCTGCATGCATCATATACTACAACTGCATCATCACATAGAAATCATGTTCCATATACATACATTTACATTAAGTCATATAGACATCACATATATAGCTGCATCATCACATAGAAATCATGTTCCATATACATACATTTGCATTAGATCATATAGACATCGCATACATAGTTACATCATCACATAGAAATCATATCACATTTTGCATTCATTTGTAACATTAAGTCATATAGACATCATATAGCAGCATATCAAAAGGGATCTTATATAGCATCAAATTAGACCATCTAACTATGCACATACACCACATCATACAATAGAAGTAAATCATCATCTCATACCACATGCAATAGATACACAAAGCTGCATCATCATATATACTATCATATAAAAGAGGTCCAAATGTACAATATCACCACCTCTCTCAAAATCAAAGTGTCATATACAATAAACATCCAAATGGACAGTGATACATGTCCCAAAATGTACAAAATCTGGTCTATGTCTATCCCTGTTGCTATGGGCCACCACTGCCAGCTCCTGACTGCTGGGGTCCCATCACGGACACCCCTGACTGTGATGGACCTGCTCTGTGAGGCACCCCAGACTGACTCCTGAAGCTCCCTGCCCTCTGGCTTGATGCCACGACACCATGGTACAAACCCGGGTAGTACTGAGCCTGTGACTGTGCTCTGGCAAGATCTGTCTGTGCCTGTGCCAACTGCGTCTGCAACTGGCCTACCTGTGCCTGTGCCTGCTGCACCTGCCCAACCAAAAAAAAGCTCGCTGCGTCTGTACCCATGGCGGCCACGGTAGTATCCCGCTCTACACGGATAATGCGTACCCATGTGTCTGCCATGTCTCTCTTGCGAGTCAAACCAGCGATCACCGCTGCGTCTGTATCTCGCCTCCTCTCTACCCTCCTCAGCAGTGCCTGCAGCTCTCGCACCTGTCCCCTCAGGCTGGCTATAGTCCTCTCATGAGCCTCTCCCTGTACTGGCCCCTATGCTGCCTCTCCCTGCGCTGGCCCCTATGCTGCCTCTGCCTGTCCTAGCCCCTGTGGCTGGGGCACCTGCTGCTGTGGTACCTGCTGGGGTGGTGGTATCTGTGCCTGCTGAGGTATCTGCTGCTGTGCCTCTACCTGTCCTGGCACTGCCTTCCTAGCCTGACCTATCCTCCTCTGCTGCCTCGGCCTCTTTGCAGCTCTACCACCCCGTCGTCCTCGTCCTCCTCTAGCTCCCCTCCGACCTGGGCCAGCCTCTCCCTCCTCCTCTAAGTCCGCCTCGTCAATACGAGGCACCAGCATGCCGGGTCCTGAATATCTCAGGAAAGGATGTGCAGTGATCCAGTCCTCATATTCCTATGTAACCCCCACATCTGCTATCTCTCTCCTCATGTCCCAGGCCACATAAGGCGTCTGCTAGAACTCTGCCAGAGCCTCCTCATAAGAAGCCATCGGCCCCCATCAGACCCTCTCTGCATGCGTCCATGCGAACATAGCCTACCCCTTTGGCATGCCCTGCCTCCTACCGAACTGTCTCAACACTCGGCCGACCATCTGCCTCTCCAGTATATGCCGTGTCCGGCCTATCAGCCACCTGGTCTGAAAGCAGTAGGGCAGCTCGTCTCCCTCGTCATCCCAGGGCTCGCAGTCCAGATATGGTCGCTAGATGACCACATCTACCCCATCCAAGGTATGCCTCCAGTACTCTAGCTTCCCTAGCCTATGCTGGGAAATCACTCCCGCGTAGCCATAACTGTATGGTTCTCCTCGCTGCCTCGCAAAGACACATATCGGCCTAGTCACCACTATGTGCTCCCACAGCCAGAACTGCAACAGCAACACCCCAACCGATAGACTCGTGCTGCAGTGGTACACCACCTGATGCATGTCGTGATATAGGTGGGCCAATACACAGACTCCCCATGCATATCGGGTGCCCTCGGTCAGCATCCGCTCCATGATCCTGCCCCATCCAATGGGGAACCCATGCGATCTCCTGTCTGGGCATACAACGCCCCCGATCAGTCCAGCCACAATCCCCGGGAAGTAGTCATAACAATCGTATATATCCTGCCATGGGATAACCTGTCCAACTAGCTCAGGGTTGTCAAACACCCGCTGGCACTCAGCGAGTCCCGTGTCCCACTATGCATCATACTCTACTAACTCGCCTACCACGGGCAAGTGCAGTATCCTGTAGACGTCCTCCAAGGTCACGATCATCTCTCCAGTCGAAAAGTGAAAGGTCCCATCCTCGCTGTGAAATCTCTCCACAGCAGCCGTCAGTAGTCCCCAGTTTGCCCACACCTCGGGCATGAAGCAAACATAATCCAAACCCATGGCACCAAGCGCCACTCTTTCAGCCTCCGTCAGCATGTATCTCTGCAATAGGGGCATAGGGAACATCTCCCTTAACTGCAGAGTGTCTCGTATCTCCTCCTACAAGCACGCAAAGCAAGGCATCAGTCTCAAGCCGCATATACCATACTCAACATATCTACTGAACTATATCAACTAAACTTAGCATTTCAAATTGATCAAAACAGCACACTGCATCTCTTGACTAGATTCCTGCAATCTCAGAGATAGCTCATCGATTCCCGCATCAAACAGGATGCTAATTGAATCAATTTGGCTAAGTAATTTGCTATCCCAAACACATGCGCCACTACAGGTGGTAAAAGCACCATTTCTTGATGTATGTGCCCCTAAAATAGGCATATGCACCATTAAACACATATGCGCCATTACAGTGCATATATGCACAGTTCCAGCAGATGCGCCGCAACATTCGGCATATGCGCCGCTCATTTATGAAAGCACCGCTACAATCGACATATGCGCGACATTCATAGATGCGCCGTTACTTTCTACATATGCGCCGCCAAATTGCATAAGCGCAGCTAGAGTGTGCAGATGCATAGCATTCATACATGCACCGCCGAAACTGGCATATGCGCCGCGAAACTACAAAAGTGCTGCTTCGTGAGGCATATGCACCGTTCTGCGTTTCGGCGCATACATTTAACCTATTTTCTAAGTGCATTTATGACATCCTAAGTCGACCCTAGGAGAAATTTTTCGAAGCACATACCGGGGGTCCTACCTCTGCTGGCCGCCCGAATCGTCGAACTCGCTCGAATCGGTGCTCCTCGCGTGGAATGTCTACTGCTCTAGCTACCATGCTGCTCCAAGTTGCTCTGAGCTCTCTTTCTCCAATCCAGATCAAACAAGTGTACAAATGACTATTCTTGTGGACCCAGCTCCTATTTATAGCCTCTAAACCCTAATTTTGGCTAGGCGATGACTGTGACTACTTCTCGTGCCCATTTTTCCTCCCGTTTTCTTCCCGCATCCCTGACTGCGTCCCTTTTCCTCCAACCTATCCTAACCCCTTCCTCGTCGTGAGATTGTCTGTCTCCCAAATCTTTCACCCTTTTTCCCGTCCAATCTCCTGAGGGGGCATCCTATCGTCATTAAACCTGTACCAGGGGCAAACTGGGGCATGTATCACTATCAGACTATTGACTTCTTTGAAGCAACGCTGTAAACTGCATTGCATCAAAGAGGGGCAAAATGTATACGCCTAAAAATGACACGAATCATCCTAAATAAATATTCTAAATATTTATTCCCTTCTTCTATTAATTAAATAAATATTCCAAATTTATTTAATCGATTCACTATCCCATAATTAAATAAATTCTATTTATTTAATTAAAATTCTTCTAAATGTCCTACATAATTAAATAATCATAAATTATTTAATTAATTCTAATTCCTCTATCCTAAGTTCTAATTTCAAAAATCCACATCACCTTTACACCTCACCTTTTCCACCTCACCTTGTCCACCTCATCAGGTTGCACATGTAATTAAATATATTTAATATTTAATTACCTTATTTTACCTCACCCACATGGCCTATTTCTTCTCCAATCAGAGGTTAGTTAATTAATCAATCAAAAGTGTTAACTAACCTGTCAATTGAGTCAAATCCTCAATCAATTCAGTCAGTTCCATAATCCACTCTTCTAACTGATCAATCAAATCTGTTAACAGACCAGTCAATGGAGTTAACTCTCCAATCAATTTTGTCACATCCCCCCTTTCATGATGGAGCTGGGACACTTGTCACATTTCCACTGGTTGCACATTCCTCAACCATCCTCAACCGTTGATCTTCATATCTTCTCTCAACCGTTGATTCCCATTCTTCCAAGTCTATAAATGAAGCTTCATCCCTCCATTCTAATCATCCAGGCTTTTGACATCGTTACTCTGTAGAAATATCACCAGTGCGCCTTTGGCACCCTTTTGTCATCTACAAGCTTGAGATCACCATTGTTGCATTGGAGCTCATCTTCATTGCATATCACCATAGCCATTCACCATTGACTTCCTACAAACAGCTTTAAAAGATTGCACTCTCTGAGGGCTCATCTCATCTGTGAAAGGACGATTTGTGATAGGCGAACAACAAAAGCATCGAAACGGGAGAGGTTTGCACTGTGTTTGTTCATTGCTTTGTTTATTGAATCCTTCTTGTTTCTCTATTCTGTTGATGTTTGGGTCTTGTTTAATTCATTAGATTGATCACCATTTTACCCTTACAACAACTACTAGAAGTATTAATCAATAGTTCTTACTAGTTCGTAATATAACATAGAAAGTGGAAAGAAACAGATACACTAAAAATGTAGAAATAAATAAGAGAACATGTAAAGTGAGGGTTAGTACCTTGAGTGGCCAGCTCAAGGAACTATCTCACTTTTTTTGGAAAATAAATCTACTTCAGATCTTCACCCCTCCCATAACATACAGTTAAATTCAAATCATAGCTATGGTAGAATCTTCTTTAGATTTTTTATTCAAAATTGTAACATGTTTGTAACAATTGATAACTGTAACAAAAGTAACAGCTATTTTGAAAGTAGAACATAACATCTACCTAATCAACAAAATCCTCTCCTATATAAATATAGGAGAGTCTTATTCAACCTTCTAACTAACTGCGATCATCAATTAACTCCTAGACATCAGGATATTGTTTTTGAGATCAACTTATTAACTAGAACAAAGGAAACAAAGTCCTATCCAATCAAAAATTCCACCCATACCAACTCATAAATAAAATACATGAACTTCGGTGAGATTCCTAGAATGAGTCTTCTTTATCCTCTGCATTTATTCTCCCATGATGACCATGTTTGTCTCCACCGATCACCATGTCTAGAACTTGGACCGCATCCTCATTGATTCCTCCGTTCTACATTCTGTTGTAATTACTCCTTTTTGGATTCTTTATTTGGCTGCATAGGGTTAATCATTCCAACATATATACAAAACAACCTCTTATAATAAACTTATGAAATCCTATCTATTTTTCATACATATTAATAATTCAAATCACCCATTTGATAATATAACCACCTGAATTCATTCATTAGCATAGGATCCAAGTCTTAGGAAAGTATATATGAAACAACATAAAATAGAGGTAATGTATGTGGAGTCTTTGCAGAACCATATAGAAAAGGTCTTTAAAACATATGAAAATAGTATAAAAAGGAGGACAATATTTCATCCCAACACCAAGTCTGTGTAGAAGCATCACACTAAAGACCGGATCATTGGTGATAAGAACAAATGTGTATTGATAAGAAGCAGAGTTGCTTAAGAACAAGTAAATCTGTGTTTACTTTCTAAAGTTGAACCTAAAATAGCGGTTGAAGCATGCAAGGATGAGAATTGGATCAAGGATATGGAAGAACAACTAATGCAGATTGAGAAAAATCAGACCTGGGAACTTGTCCCAAGACTAGAGAACAAAAATGTGACATAAAAAAACCCTATTTTGTAACTGACATAAGGCTTGATAAAAGCGGCTAAGGGTTAGGGTTTTTTAGAGATATTGTATTGTAGCATTTGCAACGATATTAAGTTGTAGGGATTGATGGTTGTAATCGGTTTGATTTACTGGATAATAATATTGGACTCTCTGTTGGTGGATGTAGCCTGAGTTCGGGTGAACCACGTTATAACTTGTCTCTCGTTGTTATTATTTCTGTGTATTTTTTATTCCTTTATTTAATCTTTATTTGCATTTAATTGATATCTTCTGCCAGCTAACCCTAACAAGTGGTATCAGAGTGAGGTTGTGATTATCGTCTGTAGGAAGGTCTCATAGTTGAGTGGGAGTCTCACGGTTGAGTGGAAGCAATGGCTGACGAGGGTAAATTGAAGGTTGATAAATTCAATGGGTAGAACTATCAGTTATGGAAGATGCAGATGGAGGATTACCTCTATCAAAAGGATTTATGGATGTCGTTGGAAGGAGTAGCTAGGAAACCGGCAACAATGACTGATGAGGATTGGAATCTTCTTGATAGAAAGGCACTGGAAACCATTCAGTTGTGCCTGGCACCATCGGTGGCATTCAATATAATGGAAGTGAAGACAACATATGGTCTGATGAAAGCTTTGGCTAAATTGTATGAAAAACCCTTAGCCTCAAATAAGGTATTTCTCATGAAGCATTTGTTTAATCTGAAAATGGTTGAAGGTGGATCTATGACAGATCATTTAAATGAATTTAATATGATTGTCAGTCAATTGACTTCTATAAATGTAAAATTTGATGAAGAAGTTAGAGCTCTCTTGATATTATGTTAATTTCCTGAAAGATGGAATAGTTTGTTAATGGTGGTTAGTAACTCTGTTTCTGGTTCAAATACCTTGAAATTTGATGATGTTGTTGGTGTTATTCTAAGTGAGGAAATTCATAGGAAAAGCTCAGGTGGATCCACATCAGGCAGTGTTTTGAATGCAGAAAGTAGGGGTAGATCAAAGGAGAGAGGTAAAGGTTCTAGAGCTCATGGGAAGTCACGAGGAAAATTAAAGGATAAGAGATCGCAAACCAGAGGACAAAAGGATTGCTGGTATTGTGGGAAACTAGGTCATCTGAACAAAGATTGCTAGTCTCAGAAGAATAAAGGAGACAAACAAGAAGGAAATAAGGAGGCAAATGTGGTAAGTAATAAATCTGAAGATGATGCTTTGATTCTCTCCCTAGATAATGCTAATGATTCATGGGTTTTAGATTCAGGGGCCTCATTTCATGCTACACCCAATATATGTTATTTTCTTGATTATGTCCAAGGGGATTTTGGGCTGGTTTATTTAGGAGATAACGAACCCTGTCAGATTGTTAGAAATGGAAGAATCAAGATTAAGTTACAGAATGGGAATCATTGGCCACTACAAGAGGTAAGGCACATTCCAAGGCTCAGTAGGAATTTAATTTCAGCAGGGCAGCTAGCTGAAGAAGGTTGCATTGTTACATTTACTGATAAAGATTGGAAGGTTTCAAAAGATGCCTTAATAGTAGGCAAATGTGTGAAAGTAGGCACCTTATATCTTTGTACATGTCATACTGTTCCTTCTACTTTAGATGTTGCAGAGAAAAAATAAACAAGTTCAGGAACAGTTGCTGTAGGTTTACAGGAAGAGATTGAAACAGTTGCTACAAGTTTTGAGACAACGTTGTGGCATAACAGACTTGGGCATATGAGTGAAAAAGGTATGAAGGTACTTCATTCTAAGAAAGTTTTACCAGGTTTGAAATGTATTAATATGGAATTCTGTGAAAGTTGTGTGTATGGCAAACAAAAGAGAGTTAGTTTTCTCAGAGATGGGAAGCAAAAGAAAGATGAAAAGTTGGAGCTTGTGCATACAGATGTATGGGGACCAGCTCAGGTATCTTCTCTTGGTGGCTCTCGGTATTATGTTACATTCGTAGATGATGCAACTAGGAAGGTATGTATTTATTTCCTTAGCCAAAAATCTAATGTATTTGAAACATTTAAGAAATGGAGAAGCTTGGTTGAGAATGAGATGGGTAAAAGATTAAAATCTCTCAGATCTGATAATGGCGGTGAGTATTGCAGCAAAAAAATTGAAGATTATTGTTCCTTTAATGGAATCCGTAGGCAGAAAATGGTTCTAGGGACTTCATAGGAGAATGGAGTGGCTGAACGTATGAATAGGACAATAATGGAGTGTGTAAGGACCATGAGATTGCATGCTAGGCTCCCTTTAAATATGTTGGCAGAGGCTGTCAACATTGTTGTATATTTAATTAATAGAGGTCCTTCAGTTCCTTTGGGCTGTGGTATTCTAGAGGAAGCATGGACAGGCAAGAAGGTGAGTTATTCTTTTCTAAAAACCTTCAGCTATGAAGCATTTACACATATAGATTCTAAAAATAGAACCAAGCTGGATGCAAGATCAAAAAAGTGCACCTTTGTTGGATATGGCATTGATGAATTTGGTTATAGGCTTTGAGATTTTGAAAATCAAAAAATTGTGAGAAGTAGGGATGTTATATTCAATGAGAAGGTGTTGTACAAAGATCAGTTGGAACATCATGAGAAGAAAGAAAAGGATTATGTGGTGCTGGATGATACTCCAAATAGTGATGTTCTAGTAGTTTCTCATGCTCCACAATAGAAACCAGAAATACCACAAACTCTAGTGAATGTTAGATAGTCAACAAGGCTAAGTAGACCTCTTGAAAGGTTTTCTCCCACTTTGTATTCTATTTTGTTAATAGATGCTGGTGAACCAGAAGGGTATGATGAAGCTATGTAGGTGGATACATAGGTTCAGTGGGAGCTTGCAATGAAAGAAGAAATGGACTCCTTGCTGAAAAATCAAACTTGGGAATTATGTAAGTTGCTTGCAGGTAAAAAGGCTTTACCAAACAAATAGGTTTATAGGCTAAAAGAGGAAGATGGAGGTAAGAAAAGATTTAAAGCCGGGTTAGTAGTAAAAGGATTTACACAAAAAAGGGGCATTGATTTTGATGAGATTTTTTCTCCAGTCGTCAAGATGACTTCTATTCATACCGTTTTAAGTATTGTGGCTGCTGAAGATTTGTATTAGGAACAGCTAGATGTGAAAACTGTCTTTCTCCATGGTGATTTGGAGGAGGAGATATACATAGAACAACCCCAAGGATTTGAGGTCAAAGGTAAGGAGAAATTGGTGTGCAGATTGAAGAAGAGTTTGTATGGCCTGAAACAAGCACCTCGATAATGGTATTTGAAATTTGATAGTTTTATGGCTGAGCAAGGCTACAGCTAGTGTAATTCTGACCATTGTGTTTATTTAAAGAGGTTGGATAATGAAAGTTACATTATTTTATATTTATATGTTGATGACATGCTTATAGCTGGGTCTAACATGGATCACATCAGAGAGTTAAAACAACAGTTAGCATAGTCATTTTCTATGAAGGATTTGGGGGTAGCAAAACAAATCCTTGGTATGAAAATTTGCAGAGATAGGAAGAATAGAAAATTGACTCTATCTCAGGCTGCTTATGTTGAAAAGGTGTTGTAGAGATTCCATATGGAGAATGCAAAAGCTGTCAGCGCACCTTTGCCTAGTCATTTGAAATTGACTAAAGAGATGTGTCCAAAGACAGAAGATGAGGAAGAAAAAATGTCTAAGGTACCATATGCTTCAGCTATAGGAAGTTTAATGTATGCCATGGTATGCATGAGATCGGATATTGCACATGCTGTAGGAGTCGTCAGCAGGTATATGAGTCATCCCAGATTGGAGCCTTGGAATGCGGTAAAATAGATTCTCAAATATTTGAGAGGTACATCCAACAAACACTTATGTTTTGGGGGCTCTAATACTATTTAGCAGGCTATGTAGACTCTGATTTGGTAGGGGATATTTTTACCAGGTGGAGTACTACAGGTTATGTCTTTACTATTGGTGGGACAACAGTGAGTTGGATCTCATGGTTGCAAAAGGTGGTTGCTTTATCCACCACAGAGGTAGAGTATGTAGCTGCAACAGAGGCAAGCAAGGAGATGATATGGCTGCAATCTTTAATGGAAGAATTGGTCAAACAACAAGCTAATAGTTCTTTGTATATAGATAGTCAGAGTGCCATACATCTTGTAAAGAATTCTGCCTTGCATTCACAGACCAAACACATATAGTTGAGGTATCACTTTATTCGATCAGTGTTGGATAATGAACAGTTAAGGCTGGAAAAGATACATACAGATGACAATCCAACAGATATGTTTACAAAGGCAGCACTTGACAAGGGAGAAGCTGAGCTCCTCTTCAGCTTTAGTTAGTCTTCAAGACTGAAACAATAAAATCAGAACAACAGAGTCCAGGGTGCTTATTTCCAGTGGGAGATGCACGCGCAACAGTGTCGTCCAAGATCAGTCTCCAAGTGGGAGATTGTTTGGTGTGGAGCTTGATCAGTCTCCAAGTGAGAGATTGTTGGTAGGTGGCAACTGATCAGGAAAGTACTGTACACTAACCATGTATCCTCGCTGAGGTTTGGGACCGACATAAAAAAAACCTATTTTGTAACTGACATAAGGCTTGATAAAAGTAGCTATGGGTTAGGGTTTTTTAGAGATATTGTATTGTAGCATTTGCAATGGTATTGAGTTGCAGGGATTGCTAGTTGTAATCGGTTTGATTTATTGGATAATAATATTGGACTCTCTATTGGTGGATGTAGCCCAACTTTGGGTGAACCACATTAAAACTTGTCTCTCGCTGTTATTATTTCTGTGTATTTTTCATTCCTTTGTTTAATCTTTATTTGCATTTAATTGATATCTTCTGCCGACTAACCCTAACACTTTGTTCCATTGAGGTTGCCATTGTTGCTATGGAGTAGTCCACTGAGGATTATAATTGGGTCCTTGGAAATTTTACTATGGCCACAAATTATAATTAGCTTGTGGAGTAGGCCATTGGGGATTTTGCCATTGCGAGTTTTGCCATGCATTTGGATTACTAGACCATGGTTGATCATTCCAAGAAGAGAAGTTGTAATTTGCAGTAGGAAAGGGAGGATTAAAACTAAGTGGATCAGGAGGCATACCTTGTCTTTGTTTCCATGGCCTTCTTTGAGCAATGAAAAATAATTGCCCGTCCTCTCCTTCGAACTGCTATAATTCCGGTCTCTCAATCCTTTCTTGTTGGATAATGGCCACCCTCTTACATTTGCAATTGGCTTTTCTTTGTCTGCAGCTAGGGCAGTATTCAGTGAGCACATCTACCTCTTCTTGTTTCTTCTTGATGTGAAGAGTGTCCAATTACGTAGCCATATGGCTAATGATGTCTTCTTTCATATTGGTCAGTAAATTGCTAATTTCCACTCAAGATACTCCATTAGCTGCCTTGCCTACAATGGCTACTCTTTCTCCTCTAGGCTTCCTAGAGAAAGTCCTAGAGTAGTTTGTGCAGGCTATGCAAATATCTTCAAAGGGTAGTTGGGAAATGTCCCTTGTCCCAATGAGATTTACAGCATCCATGCAATCATCATTGACTCCCCTTAAAAAGGACAACTTTAATGATTCTTTAGACAACCGATTCTGAGGGTTTTTCTTTAAGGAAAATTGGAATCTCTCCACATAGTCCTCTAACAGCTCCTCCTCCTTTTGTGACATCCTAAAGATGTCATCTTTCCTCCTATCATTTCCTCTATAGTGGTCTTTGTATTTTGTCAGGAATTTTTTCTTCATGGTATCCCAATCTGGAACGACATCTTTGCCTAGTCCCATAAACCATCTCAAAGTAGCATCTTTAAGGGTAGCAGGGACCAACTTGAGTCTGTAAGGATCAGTGGTATAGTCATAACTTCTACACAGAACATCAAACTCAAACAGGAAAGTATCAGGATCTTCAATCACCAAACCATAGAAAACTTGCAATACAAATGGTGGTATATTTTTCAAAGTAGCTGCCCATGCTAGGTCTGGTATAGGGAATTCAAATGTAGCTTGTCCTGGAGGATCTTCTACTTCATCTGCCATGGTTTTGAAAGTTCTCTCTATGGCAGTAGAGGAAGCTGATGGAGATGTAGGGGATGTTGATGGAGACGTAAAAGGAAACTATCCTTCAGCACTTCCTATTGTGTAGTTGTTGAAATCAGTTGTACCCTCATTGTTCTGATAAGTTGATCAGAGGAATCTACCCTTAATGTCTCTTTGCCTCCACATGAGCTTTATGTTTTAGTGGTCCTGCACAATGTTAGTAGAATATATGGTGTCTCTTGAAAATTGAAATTATAGAATCTAATACTGAAATCACGATTTAACTAATTAAAGTATGTGAAACCTATCAAATGAGATTATGAAGATAGCACCATCCCCAACAATGGCACCAAAAATGTAGAGGAAAACTAATGTGTTGTAGACATAAATAAATTTAGGGTTTAGGCTAACTGAACAGTCCACTATCATTGTGTTCCTACATTGAATTATCAACCAAGGAGCATAACCTTATGATGATGCCTGCAATATCTATGGCTTCAAGACTCATTTCTACTCTAAGCTAATCTTATGTGATCCTTCTTTACCCAATCCTATTTACTAGAATGCATAGGAATGTAAAACAGTAAACAAAAATGAAAAACAACAAAAATAATTTAATTTTCCAGTTGCTATGGGTACCTTCAGCAGAGGCTGAAGATAACTGCATTTAACAGAAAACCACAAATTTAATATAACATTTCAAGAATGATGAAAAAGCTAACACTAACCTCTGGAGGATTAAAAACGTGCACTCTACTCATGAATCACATCTTTTTTGAAGTATCGATCAACAATTCTTACTAGTTAGCAATATAACATAGAAAGTGGAATGAAACAGATAAACTAAAAATGTAGAAATAAATAAGAGAACATGTAAAGTGAGGGTTAGTACCTTGATTGGCCAACTCAGGGAACTATCTCACTTTTTCTGGAAATTAAATCTACTTTAGATCTTCACCCCTCTCATAACATACAATTAAATTCAAATCATATCTATGGTAGAATCTTCTTTAGTTTTTTTATTCAAAATTGTAACATGTCTGTAACAATTGATAACTGTAACAAAAGTAAAGCTATTTTGAAAGTAGAACATAACATCTACCTAATCAACAAAATCCTCTCCTATATAAATATGGGAGAGTCTTATTCAACCTTCTAACTAACTGCGATCATCAATTAACTCCTAGACATCAAGATATTGTTTCTGAGATCAACTTATTAACTGGAACAAAGGAAACAAAGTCCTATCCAATCAGAAATTCCACCCATAACAATTCATAAATAAGATACATGAACTTCAGTGAGATTCCTAGAATGAGTCTTCTTTACCCTCTGCATTTATTCTCCCATGATGACCACATTTGTCTCCACCGATCACCATGTCTGGCACTTGGACTGCATCCTCATTAATTCCTCTATTCTACATTCTGTTGTAATTACTCAGATTCTTTATTTGGCTACATAGGGTTAATCCTTCCAACATATATACAAAACAACCTCTTATAATAATATTATGAAATCCTATCTAATTTTCATACATATTAATAATTCAAATCACCCATTTGATAGTATAACCACCTGAATTCATTCATTAGCATAGGATCCAAGTCTTAGGAAAGTATATATGAAACAACATAAAATAGAGGTAATGTATGTGGAGTCTTTGTAGAACCATATAGAAAAGGTCTTTAAAACATATGAAAACAGTATAAAAAGGAGGACAATATTTCATCCCCACACCAAGTATGTTTAGAAGCATCACACTAAAGACTGGATCATTGGTGATAAGAACAAATGTGTATTGATAAGAAGCAGAGTTGTTAAAGAACAAGTAAATCTATGTTTAATTTCTAAAGTTGAACCTAAAATAGTGGTTGAAGCATGCAAGGATGAGAATTGGATCAAGGATATGGAAGAAGAACTAATGCAGATTGAGAAAAATCAAACCTGGGAACTTGTCCCAAGACAAGAGAACAAAAATGTGATTGTGTTATCCTCAAATTTAGTTGCACTCAATTTGTAGGATGATCTCTACAAAACTTGTCTGTTTTGTAGCCTACAACTTTAAACATGCAAAATGAGGTGAATTACATTTGCCCTTGTGTGTGGTCTCCTAGCCTCAGAACATCCTTTCGAGAGTCAACTTGTGTCAGTTTCTTGAATTTTGTAAAACAAGTCTACTTGAAAATTTCACTTTTTAGGAATTAGTAAATTTTTGTCATATGCATTGGCGGCGATTTTTGCCATCATTGCATCTTTATATGCACTGGCGGTGATTTTTGCCTCCATTGCATCTTTATATGCACTAGCGGCAATTTTTGCCTCCATTGCATCTTTATATGCATTGGCAGTGATTTTTGCCTCCATTGCATCTTTATATGCACTGGTGGTGATTTTTACCACCCGTGCATGTTAGTCTCTTTGTCACATGCAAGGGTGGCAATTTTTTTCTGCCCATGCATGTTAGTCTCTTTGTCACATGCAAGGGCAACAATTTTTGCTGCCCGTGCATGTTAGTCTCTTTGTCACATGTAAGGGTGGCATTTTTGCTGCTCATGTACAAAAGCAATTTCCTCCACATGCAAAGGTGGTAAAATTTGCTACCCGTGCACTCACTCCCTAAAAATTTTCTAACTCTGGGAAATTTTCCAAGTTGCTCTGGGAAATTTTCCAAGTTGCTATCCTTAGCCCAATTTTGCTTCATTCTTCACTCTAATTTCACTCTAGCCCCTCAAAGCCCATGCAACTGCTCAGTTCTCCCCCGTTACTACAATTTCCAATCAAAGAGACTAAAATTTTCTTTCCACATATGAAATGATACATGCATTCAATAACATGATCCAAAGGAGTTCGAAGATCAAGCTTTCTCAGTGGCTCCTATGGATAAGTTGTCAGATACATAGTTGAGTTGGACATTCTCAAGGTAGTTCTAGGTAAACATGTGAAGGTTTCTAGCTCCGTGAAAGTTTTAGTAACAAGAACTTGTGTCATTTCCAAGGACACTTTTGGACCAGACAGCCTGGAGATGCAAATGGTGATAACAATGTATGAAAGTTTCTCTCAAGAAGGATGCTGATGGGAGTTGATAAATGTGATCTTTGCCTTAGTATGTTTTCTATTTTTCATATGTACTTTTGAATCAATTTTGGTCATTTTCACATGTACTTTTTCAAGATGCAATTACATGTAAAAACAAGGAAAGGCCCAAATCAATAAGGACTCTTCTTGTTGAAAAAGTCAAGTTAGTTGTATTTTTTTATTTTTGCTCATGGCCTCTCACTATAAATAAAGAGGGCCTTTATGTAATTTTTTATCTTTTAATCATATGCATCAAAGTGCTGCCCAAATTGAGACTCAACTTTGAGACTTTGAGTTCAAATTGTATGATCAATTCCAATCAATAAAGAAGGCAAGTTTTGATATTAAACTTTGTGTTGAATCAAATTTGTATTAGCGAGGATGTACATATGGCATTTTTGTTGATTTCTCTTGTTGATTGATTGGATAAAGTGGTGTTTGGTTATCATGATTGGAGGACATTCAAGATAAATTATATAAACTTTGTGTTATATTATTTCCTTTACTTTATGTATGTTGAAAGCATTTCTTAGTAGAGAATTATAAAGACTTTGAACTTGTAGTTGTTCACTTTGTATATGAATCGTGTTGAGAACTTGTAGACTTTGTGCTATGATTTTCAATTACATTCGTGTGGATCAGTGGTATTGTTAGTTGAAAGACTTTATGCTCCAACTGGTGATATAGTTACTTTTAAAATCTTTCTGGGGATAATTTGAAGACTTTGTGCTTGAGATTATTCACTTGGTTTGTGGATCTTTTTGTGAAGTGAGTTGAAAGACTTTGTGCTTCAACTTACAAGAATATTGGTGATTATTGTTTAGGTTAATATTAGAAGTTTAGAAGCATTATTGAATATTACCATGAAACATTGTAAACATCTTTTCTAAAAGAAGAGAAAAGGATGAATGTAACACACCCTTACATGGTTAGAGCTAGTGTGAATAAGTAGTTTAGTTTTGTTTCAATAAACAGTAAGAAGGGAACCTCCCCTTGCTGAGAGGAGAGATTTATCTCATCACACTATGGTTGATATAACCATTTCATCATCAGTGAGTTGACGATAAATAATTCACCCAACAGATTGGAACTAAGTGGGTATAGGAAAAAATTGAATGAGAATGGAGAAGTGGTAAGAAATAAGGCAAGACTAGTATGTAAAGGCTACTCACAAGTGGAAGGAATAGACTATGAGGAAACTTATGCTCCGGTGGCAAGAATAGAGGCCATTAGGATGTTTTGGGCTTTTGTAGCACATAAGGATTTCAAAGTATATCAAATGGATGTGAAGTTTGCCTTCTTGAATGGGCAACTAGAAGAGGAAGTGTACATAGAGCAATCAGAAGGATTTCAGTTGTCAGATAAGCCATATATGGTTTGCAGGTTGAAGAAGGCACTATATTGATTGAAACAAGCTCCCAAAACTTTCTATGCAAGGTTAGATAGGTACTTATTACATCAAGGATTCAACAAAGGCTTTGTAGATAGAAATTTGTACATCAAAGTAAGTGGAGATCAAATTCTGATTGTGGAAGTGTATGTAGATGACATAATTTTTGGTGGAAATGAAGGCATGTGTAAGAGCTTTGTAGATGAGATGCAGAAAGAGTTTGAAATGTCAATGTGTGGGGAAATAAATTTCTTTCTTGGCTTACAGATCAACCAGATAGATAAAGACATTTTCATTTCTTAGTCAAAGTATGTAAAAGAGTTGTTAAAGAAGTTTGGAATGGAAGATTCTAATCTAGTCTGTACTCCTATGGTTACTGGTTGTAAGTTGAGAAAGAATGATGAATCTCCTAAGGCTAATCAGAGAAAGTACAGATCAATGATTGGAGGATTACTATATCTAGCTACTACTAGACCAGATATTATGCACACAGTTTGTCTTGTGGCTAGATTTCAAGCAAATCCTAGAGAGTCAAATGTTATGGTAGTGAAGAGGATATTCAAATATTTAAAGGGTACTTCAGATCATGGCTTGTGGTATCCAAAAGATACTGACTTTACTCTAAGTGCTTATACAAATGAATATTGGGTTGGTTGTGTAGATGACAGGAAAAGTAAAAGTGGTGGAGCATTCTTTCTTGGTGGTAGAGTAGTGTCATGGTTAAGTAAAAAGCATGATTCTCTATCTCTGTCTACTGCAAAGGTAGAATACATTGCAACAACATCTTGTTGCACACAGGTGTTATGGATGAAACAAACCTTGAAGGATATCAATGTTGTGTATGATGAGCCAATTTCTATTTTCAATGATAATACAATTGCTATTAACATTTCAAAGAATCTGGTGATGCATTCAAGGACAAATCATATTTCAATTAGGTATCACTTTATGAGAGAGAAGGTTGCAGAAAATGAAGTGAAGCTTGAGTATGTGCCTACAAAGGGTCAGGTTGCTAACATATTCACTAAGGCTCTTCCTAAGGATACATTTGAGTATCTTTGGGACAAGTTAGGGGTTATTGCCCCTCCTTCCTTGAACTAGATACATAAGAAGATGCATCAGTCCAGTGGATTTTAAGATTCATTATTTTCTGGACTAATGATTGAAGGTTACCTCTCAGGAGGAGCAGGTAGTGGTTATGATAATTGTTGCAATCAGGGGGAGTATTCAAAGCAGTGAAATAAAAAGATGTTGCAAAGCAGTAGTGAACAATGCAAGTATGTGCAAGATCATGAAAAGGGAGAGTTGTGACACCCTTTTCCATTGATGTCAAAGGGGGAGAAAGAACAATCAGTGATTAGAGAAAGAGAATAAGATGTGCAAAAGAAAGGGGGACAGTAAGCAAGTAAAGAAGATTGGTACAGAGTTGTGTCTTGATGGTTTTTCACATCATGTGTTGCAATAAATGACAAAGGGGGAGATTGTTGTAAGTATGTGCTAATAGGTGTTGTCATTGATGTCAATAAGCTTTGTTGCAAGTATGTGCTAATTGGTGTTGTCATTGATTTCAACATGTTTGTGTTGCCATTAGTGTCAATTGTGCTCTTGTTTTGTTACTTGATTGTGATGAGTTAGTTGCTTTGCATTATGTTGTATAAGTGTTGAAGATGATAAGAATATGTTCTTGATATTGAATATCTAAGTGCTTTTGAGAAAATTTGGTTCATACTGAAGACAAAGTTGTGAAGATGTATTCTAGCTTACTGAATACTATCTAAGTTTTTCTCTGCATTTCTTATGTGTTGAAGACCGAAGTATGATATTTGGATATGATTTAGAGAAGTGTTTGAAGATGCTAAATCTAGAGTTTGGTGGTCTGGACCGTTGTACAGTAGAAGTCCTATTCACCAGTTTGAAGATTGTGCCTAGCAGCATTTGTAGTGTGACAGGGAGAAAGTATTTTTCTCTACATTTCTTCGCAGTTTGCTTTTTGGTCTTGCAGTTCTGGACTTATGTTTATAAGGTCCTTAGCTATCTTCATTCCAAAGTCTTTGTGATTTGGTGCTCTGAAAAGCAAGTTATTGATTAGCAGAGTTCGACAGTGTTTGATGTGAGAAGTCTGTGATCTATCTTCAAGTGATATTTGTTGTTTTCAAGTGAGATATGTTGCGGCTAAATTTATCGGCTCCCAGGTGATTTTATGTTGTTCATGGATGTCTCTAGATTATATTGAAGGTGTGTGCTAGATACACAAGCTATGGTGAAGCTCTTGGAAGTGTGTGTCTAAGTATTTTTGGTGTTTGCACAAGTTAGGCCGACTTGGATGCTAACACCCTTTACGGATGTGTTTCATGGATTGTAAAAGTGTGCTGAAGCATGTGAAGATGTATTTAGGTCTAAGTTAAGCTGTGAAGTGTTCTTCCACTACAACAAAATAGGCAATTAGCACCTAAAATAGTGTCAGATTTTAGTGCATTTGAGTCCATGAATTGGACACTTCTACCGGCGCAAAACTCAGCGCCCAATTGCATCTCACTATTGCGCCTGGTTTAGTGCTGAGTTTAGCGCCAATTGTAACATCGGATTTAGCACCGTATTTAGTGTCAGGTTTAGCACTGATATTTGGTGCAGGATTAACACTAGAGTTAGCGACAAATTTTTTTGCTTCCAGTTTGGCTTCCAATTTTACTTCTGGTTTTGCTTCTTGTGTTGCTTTTGGTTTTACTTCCAGTTTTGCTTCCAATTTTACTTTCAATTTTGCTTCTAGGTTGGCTTCTACTTTTGCTTCCAATTTTGCTTCTAGTTTTGCTTCCAGTTTCACTTCCAGGTTTGCTTCCAATTTTGCTTCCAGTTTTAGTTCTAGTTTTGCTTATGGGTTTACTTCCGCTTTTGCTTCCTGTTTTTCTTCTGGTTTTGTTTTTAGTTTTGCTTCCAGTTTTGCTTTCAGGTTTGCTTCCAATTTTTCTTCCAATTTTGCTTCCCGTTTTGCTTCTGGTTTTTCTTCCAGTATTGTTTCTAGTTTTGCTTCCAGTTTCACTTCTAGTTTTGCTTCTGGTTTTACTTCCGGTTTTGCTTCTGGTTTGCTTCCACTTTTACTTCCAATTTGGCTTCCAGGTTTGCTTCCAATTTTGCTTCTAGTTTTGCTTCCACTTTTGCTTCCCATTTTGCTTTCAGTTTTGCTTCTAATTTTTCTTCCAATTTCGCTTCCAATTTCATTTCCAATTTTACTTCTGGTTTTGCTTCCGATTTTACTTCCAGTTTGGCTTCCAAATTTGCGTCCAGTTTTGCTTCCAATTTTGCTCCCAGTTTTGCTTCCTTTTATGCTTTCGATATAACGTCGCTTGTTGCTTCCATTTTTGTATCTTTTGTTGCTTCTAAAAATGCTTATTATTTTTCTTACATTTATTAATTTAATATGTTTTATTTCAATTTAATTAGTTAAATATATCATGCCTCTTAAATAACTCATATGATTATAAAGTAAGTAATTTAATTATTTAACTCATGATTAAATAACAAGATAATTATTATAACATGATCATCATCTATAATTAAAACCAGTGAGTCAAATTTCTATAATTTAATTGAATTTTTCAACATCCATCCTAAGCAGTAAATTAAAATCATCATATGTAATAAATATCCATCCAAAAATCATCGACCACTTTCAATATATACAAATTGACAAGTCAATACTGATAAGATCATCATCATATATAACTAAAACAAGTGAAAGTCAAATATGCCAGTAGATCAATAACATGTCAAAATGATACATGTACAAATGATATAAGTAAAAATGATAAATTATGTAACTCAAAATGGTACAAGTCAAGATGATACATGTCCAAATGATATAAGTCAAATTGATACATGTGAAAATGATACAACTCAATAATATGGTACTATAGGCTGTGAAAATGATACATATGATAGTAACCATGAAAAGAGGCATCATAACAATATATCATCAATGATCCATGATGCAGTCTATATGATCATGAATGTCACTGGCTACTACCAACAACTTCCTCATCATCATCATCACCATCGTGATCATCATAATCATGATCATCATCGCCATCATCATCATCACCATTGGCCTCGTTGTCTTCTGTATCTACATCATCATCATCATCCTTTGCCATGTGATCTGTACCAAAACCAATATAATCTGGATCTATATCATCAGGATCATATTCATCTTTTGGAAGACCCATGTTCTGCAAAAAAAAACATTTAAAATGAAAAGTTATTATTTTTTTCATGTAATAATTTATTTTTCTGTTATATATCTAATATTCCAACATATGAAACGAAACCATAATCATATTACATCATATCAAAGTGCACATACCATAATAAAATTTCAAAAAAGTTACTGCTAATATATCATTCCAATGATGTCAAGCATGCAACAATTGTAATAAACATTACTAAAGATCATAAAAAAATTGTTATACAATTTAACTATCAACTGTAAATTCTATTACATAACCTTAAGTGTCACAAATTGTGTGATCAATGTATGTTCTTTTTCACTATTAATCTAATAACCTGCATTAGACAGAAACATTAAAGAGTTTTTAAGTAGCAGTTTATTAAATTCTCTTACATGTCAAATGAATGCACAATTTTTTTTCAATAATTATTTATATAAAGATTCATGAGTAACCTTAAGATAAAGGTCTTGTAGTTGTTCTATGGGCATGTTTAACAAACCAAATGCAATTGTCAACTTTTCACCATGGTGGTAGAGAAATAATTCTTTTTCCCATCCTTCCACAGAATCAAGTAAATTCTTGAATTTGGAAAATACTTGCCGCCTTCATCTTCCAAGCCAATTTCTACAACTTTGTATAGGTCTCCTTAGTCTATGGATATGATATGTCTCCTACACAAAAAAATATGTACCATTTTATGCCCTTCAATCTGACTGCATCCAGGCATTTTTTTAATTCCTCTATCTTTCATCAATCTCCTTACCTTACCACACCTACCCACTTGTGGATAGATGTTTGAGAGAAGAACATAAGTTGTGTAGCATTTTTAGGATCCAAATCAAAAAGCAGTGTTGCTATAAATACTCCCAAGCCTATATTCATATGTGATCTACATGCACCAAGAAAACACATGCATACAACCAGCACAGATTTAACAGTTATCTCAATGATAAAGTTTAGGGTGTCTTCAAGATAGCCAACAATGGCAAGGAGGTCAACCATGCATGTAAACAGAGAGGCCCTAGTTAGCAGGTTGTATGGGGAGAAGGATGCTTCTCATTTTCAAGAATCCTAAGTCTCATTGCTACATATGTTTCTTAAAGAAGGGCCAATTTTAAACTAGGTAGTTGTTTTGTCACTCACTTTGTACAATGAAATGACGAGAGTCAAGTCTCCTTATATCACTATAGATTTGCATACAACAATCTCCAATACAATAACACCATACAATGCACACTTAACTTTACTGTACCTTTTAGCCCATACATGATTGTACAGAAATTTGAAGGTACCTCCTACTAAATATGTCATGCCATAGACCAGATACCACTGTACAGTATATATCACATTTACAGTAATAATTTCCTTCCAAATGTAGGGTTACAGTCTGTTGGTAATCATTTACATTTAGGGTTTTAAGCTTGAATGTGTGCTAATTTTCTCTTTTAGATCCAAAATTTTTTGGATCTTGGGGTCTTGCATTGTTTTGTCTATTCTGTTGGTGGCCTTCTGTGGTGGGTTCCTGGTTATAGTCTCATCCTCATGTTTTAGTTTTCATTGGCTGACCAACCTACATGTAATGTTTTTCTACCTTTTCTTGTTGCACTCATGAAAAATGTTAAGTCTTGTATATGCGAATGCAAGTTGCATGTAGGCAGGCTTGTGGAGTCTTAATCAGCTTCCATAAAATGTTGAAAATTTGAGTTATATGCATGTTTTAATGTATATCGGGCTGCATATACATTAGTGAAATTTTTCGCAAGACTCCTAGGAATATTCTGCACTTGTATGCATTTTCAATTGCATATCGGGTTCAAGGTGGAAGATACATTGAGGGAATATTTTGTAGAAGATCCTATGTTTGTATGTGCAGGAATGAATGTATGTCAATATACATCAGATCTTATGCAATGAAAAATGTACAAGGAGGCCCGATATACATCTGCTACAGTCTAAAGGTTCATCACCAGCATATACAATGAAAAATGTACAAGGGTGAATGTATCTCTAATATACAAGTCAACATGCAGGCGTTAGTAGGCATTCACCGAATATTCTGTCACAGATTCTGTAGTTGTATAAATGGGTTTGTATATTTGTGTTTGTATATTTGACATACAAACAAATATACATTTGCTAAAATGCGGCGAAGGTGATGCATGTGGTAGGCCCACGTGTACATGCAAGCAGCTTTGTATCCCACATACAGGGGTGAATGTATATGTGTTATACATTCGAAAATGTGCAGAAAGGAAAGACATACAACCCGGACGCAGAGAACGAATCAAATGTAGTCTATGACTATTTAAAGTCCAGGTTGTATAAAGCACTTGTATATACTGATATACTAGACAATGTGTAGTGAAAGTGATACAAGCCGGACCCGAATAAGTTTCTATAATGCCTCAT
This sequence comes from Cunninghamia lanceolata, assembly GCA_027924645.1. Lineage (NCBI taxonomy): Eukaryota > Viridiplantae > Streptophyta > Pinopsida > Cupressales > Cupressaceae > Cunninghamia > Cunninghamia lanceolata. Next base: position 30,090,429 of record BSBN01000021.1, read on the forward strand.
AAAAATTTCAGGTCTGCCTTGCATGTTAGCTATTGTATGTATATGCATTTTGCATATACGAGGGGTTTTGAAGGATGAACAATGGTGAGTGCATATGCAATTGAACATGCATATACAAGGCGAAGAAAGGCAAAATGCTGAAGGCGAAAAGCCAGCGATGGAAGTATGGAGTGCCTACGTGGCATGATTTGGGTGCGCTGTTACTGTTTCTGGGAGGAGCTACTGGTGGTTGAGCCATTTATGGTAGGATTGTGAACAGGCATGGGCCGATGGTTGAACGCCAAGTACCAGGTTCATGATGATCATCTTCTAGCGGTGGCACAGGGCTCGAGCTCAACCACTCCCCGTCCTTCTCTTGCTTCTCCATGTTTTGTCCCCTACTGCATTTATTATTTTGAACGCCATTTCTGGTGCTATGTATCTGACGGGAAATTTTTACCTTGCCTTGTAATTAATTTTTGCAAAGTACACTTTCTTGTTGTTTTAAGCAAACTGTGTTACTCTTTTATGGTTGTTGAAAATTGGACAAGTTTTGGTGCTGCAGTAGGAATACAACTTTTTGGTGACTCTGTTTTAGGTGTCTTGTGAGTTTATGAATTGTATGTTGTATGTATTATGCACAAAATCATCAATTTCATGTTGATTTAAATGAGTAATGCTCCATTGCATGTGTTTCGTTATTTGTCTCCAAACTAAATGTGTTTTTTCTTCTGACTTTGAACATCTAAGGGGTGTTATAGATTCTAGAATATAGGTTTTCTATATTGAGTACTTAGTCTCTTACTTCTACTCAAGGAGTAGATTAAATGTTTTGGATTAAGTGTTAATAAGAATACATTGCAGTAAGGATGTTGGTAAGTAGAAATAACTAAATACTCTTCTCTTGGGTATTGTCTGTAAGGCAGACGTTTCAGAAGCCCCTTGAAATCTGATTATTGTCTCAAGTTTGTGGTAGATATTCACATATATATGTCTATTGACTCCGAGCCCTAGATAGGAACCAATCTGGTCTGGTATCTCTGTTGTAACCCAAAGTCCTAGTTTTGCATCCAGATATAAATCAAACTCAAACTTCATAAACAAACCTTTTAGGATATTAGAAGTAGTTTTAGGATCCAAAATTGTCTGTCTACAACTGAGCATAGGCCCAAAGCTAGCCCCTTTGCACTTATCTCATAGTTTTGGTCTGCTTAATAGAGGATTTATCTACTTTGTGTCAACATCCCAGTCTTTGCATAGTTATATCTCATGGGTGTTGAGTAGGGAATACCCCCGCTGGTTCTACAAACCCTAAAGAAGAAGAGGAGATATTTATAGAGTCTATCTCCTATACTGTTGGCCCCTGGCCCGGGAATCCTGTCGACCAATGATGGCTACCTTGTAGGGATGACTGGGAATAAGCATCCAGTCTGGGAAAATAACCAACATAGTCTATGATTAACATGCATAGACCTTTCTAGTGTTTACAAGATAATTCCTTAGTCAACACCATACTAGTGTCCACAAGATGTTCCACAGTTAAAATAAGAAATTAATGCTACTTTGCAAACAATAAGCAAGCCTTTAGAGAGCTTAAAGTTTCCATTTACATCCATGCACAATAACTTAATCAACCCTTAGGATTTGATGGACAATGAAATAGAAGGTCCTATATTCCATTTATGAGTCCTCTATCCAAATGATGCAGTGATCACAAGTACATAATATCTACTATTCTGTGGGTAGTGCTTAGACATTCAAACACAGGGAAGTCCATACTAATAAAAATTTGTTCACAAATAGTCTCCAATTTAGTAAATACTAGATTGAAATTGGTGGTGCCTGCATAAGCAATCAGGTTTTAAGCATTTAAACATGCAGGCGCCCTCCTAAAATATCCAAAAAGTTATAAGTCTTCGGGCCTTCTCATCATATTTCATACCAACCTGATTTGTGGAGGGGGTCATCATATTTTGAATATTGGGTGATCTTAGTTAAGATCACCCTGATGTTATTTTACCACCCTAATGCTGCTGACATCATTCCTATGTCAGGGTGATATCCGCTTGTCTAACGGCTTCATCATGTTCTGAAGGAGGGTGGTGATATCCCAAATATTAGTCATATTCTAAATATCACCCCGATATTATAGCAAAGCTATTGTGCAGCCCGATATTCTTGTGGGGGGTGATATTTCAAATATCAGGTGATCTTACGACTATCACCCTACCTCCAAAGATCACCTTATGCAGACATGACGATGACATCATCTAGGTCTGAGGGGGATCATATCTCTAACATCAGTTATTCTTCGAAGATCACCCTAATATTGCAATGTGATGGTGACGTCATCAGGGTATCAGTAGACATAATCATGTGAATCATCGGCGAGACATATGGTATCATCAAGGCAGGAGGATTCTCCTCTGATGCATCAGGTGGTGCCGATGAGGTTGACGTCAGGATAATATTGAGCATCGAAGCATCATGCGGTAGGATCATGATGAGGTATATGTCGACGCCGTCAGGAGCAAAAGCACCGACATTATGTATGCTCTCGGCCCAGTTTATATTGTATTGAGGAGGTTGCCGCGAGGTACATGTGGGATAATTAGTTCCCTCATATTTTGAAATATTAGGATGATATATCTTGGTGGGAAAGTTTCAAGAGTGCACTATTAACTATTTTTCCCAAGGCCGCAAGTAGGCGGACATTAATGGCGAATGTTACAGGGTATGGGTGATGATATAGACAGATCTAGTACCTAATTGTAGTTGAGGATCCCCAGGCAGCGGCACGTGGCTCGAAACCCCTTCTTGTCTCCTCTTCCACCTACTGCATTTAATGTTTGAACACCATTTCTTCATAATGAACTGTATCTGGTAGACTTTTGACTTTTGCCATGTAATTAATGTTGAGGACCTTCCTGCTATATATAGCAGGTTGTGTTGCTCATTTGAGTTTGTTGAAGACTTGGGTATTTTTTGTGTAAATAATGAAAGACAGGGCATCTCCTAGTTGTTTTATCTCATTTTGGAGTTTATGAGTTGCATCATGAATGTATTTTGCACATATGTTCAGTTTCATGTTGATATAGATGAAAAATACTCTCATGCATGTGTTTATCTGTCTGTCTCCTTTATTTCATGATTTCCTTCTTTTGAATCTAGTTGCTAAGGGTTTCATAGATTCTAGGATATAGGGTTCTGTATCACATGCTTGATCTCTAACTTCCATTCAAGGAGTGTATTAAACTGTTTTAGGTTGAGCATGGAGAAGGTTGTATGTCAACAGGGATATCTATAAGTAGAGGCAGTTAGATACCCATTCTTGGGTGATGTTTGTAAGGCATACATCAGCTTAAACCCCTTGAAACTTGAATGCTAGTTGCAAACCATCTGTTGTATATGTCTAGTTGACTCCTTGCCCTGAGATAGGCACTGATCTGCCCTTGTGAAGTAGTTATGATCCAAAACCCTTGTCTTGCATCTAAACCATCAATTTCAAACCATTCCATAATTTCAACCTGTTACTTGTAGGAGTAGGATTAGGAACCCCTGCATACTCTCATACTTGACTAGACAAATATGTCCAAGAACATTGCCAACCTTGTGATTTATCACACAAATCTTGGTCCACACATGAGAGTATTCTGTCTATTGTTGTCAAGATAAATCTATCAGTCATTGAGCTAGTTAATGTTACATCTTTAGTCATAGGGACACCCCCCTTGGTGCAGCAGAACTAGAAGTGAAGGGGAGGCAGCTCACATAACCTCCCGTATCTGTTGGCTGATTCTGCCTGTGCATTGGAGCTGGCAAACCCTCTGTCGATTCAGGAAAAATAACCAACAGATTTGGTGACTATGCTAGGGAGGTGAAGTGAAAGTATTATCTCTTCATCCCTAGTAAATTATTGCCCATCTGAGTCGCAACAGAATTGGCGACTCCATTGGGGAGTCTTTCATGTGAATGATGATGCTCTGCTGGTGGAATGAACTCAGAAAAATATATGATGAGCTTTTAGTGGTTTAAAATTTTTGTCCTCTCTGGAGAGGTGGCAACTCTGCAAAAAAGATTTAAGTGTACATGAAAGGTAGATGTATGTTGTGTGATAAAAGACGTTTAGATTTCTGCATTTGGATGAGAAAAGGTACTTGGTTTCCTCCCACTTATATTTGTTGTTTTATTGCATAAGTTAGATGCCAGGGGGAAGCCTTAGGTCTTAGACAGACATAAGATGTCTAAGAGTGAAGTTTTTATGAATCCAAGTATGTATTCACCCATACTCAGTCGAGAGGGGGATGATGTATTGAGTAAAAAAATTGAAGAGATAAAGAATAGGTTGATATAATTAGAAGTTCGATAGGCTTAGTTAAATAGTAGTAACCCTATTGTGTCTACCAGTCAGAATGATAACCATCTTGTAAGCTCTTTTGATCGTTTATATGACCAATTAGATTTGTCATGGGTTGATTATCAAGTTGAAAGTATGCCTACTAAAATGTACAATCAGATGCCTAGATTTAGTGGACACAGTGTGTGTGATGGAGGTGCACATATCCAAAATTTTCACAAATTCATGGAGAAAAACTCATTTAGAGATGGGGATATGTGGATGAGGTTTTTTGTTAGATCCTTTGATGCAAAAGCTAGATATTGGTATTTGAGCTTTCCAAAGAGATCCTTTGCCTGTTGGGATGAACTTGCTGACTATTTCTAAGAAGAATTTGCAAGAGAACATGTTGATCTTGTTGTAAGATTAATGGAAATTAGAAAACAAGATGAAGAGCCCTATATTGATTTCAGTCATAGATTTGCAGTAGCCCTTTCACAAATCCCAAAAGTCTTTAGACCTAATATTTCAGCCTGTGTTGCATATATTTTGAAGCTTTTGAGGAGGGCTCTAGTGCATTGTTGAGGGAATTCAAGATAATAAGTATGCAGATGGCATACGAGTTTGTAGAAAATATAAAAAAATGAGAAATCTGTAGATGCTGAATTCCCTATCCACAGGCTTTGGTGTGAATAACGGTTATAAGGTTGCAAATGACCAAGTGATTATGGCATCATGTGAAGATAAAAATGAGAATGAAAATACATTAGTTGAGGATACCAATAGAAGGATCAATGGTTACCCCCATTGTAAAGTTGAGGTGTCTGGTTCTAAAAACAATGATGTGGTTATGGACAGAAATGAACATCTGTTTGAATGGATTTGTGGAGATGATTGTGAGTATTGTGCTCAGGATAGAGAGGAAATAAGCAAACAGAGCAGCAGTTCCATGTGTGAATCAATGCCTACTTTTCAGACACATGGAGATGATGAAGAGCAATCAAGGATTGAAACAAGTGCTAATGTTGAGCATGATTATTCTTTATTTGATTATTGTTTTGCTTATGACATACAAGCTGATACTCCTCCACAAAAGGAATTCATTGGTAATGAAAATGCATGTTCTGCTACCCATGAACCAGTGGCATACCATAGTGAAGTTGAAACACCTGGATCACCCATTTTTGACAAATATGATGATGAGGATTTATTTGAGTATGGTGTGATTCTAGGCATTGATGTTGATATGGATTCTAGTTCTCATCCTGATGAAAGAGAAACCAACATACATCATGAAAACTATTGCAAAGAGATGCCAGAGCCTGATCTTTTCCAGCTTGGTCCAGCTGATGGTTGTGTGCATGATGTGCACAATTGTGAATCTGAAAGCTTTTTATTTGATATGCCAGCTTGTGATAAGATGAGCCCTGATGTTCCTAGCTACATGATGAACTTTGAGTGCCTTCAGTTTTTAGTCCAGCTATGAGACCATTTTACAATGCATGTTGCTGATACAGATGATAATAAGTGCTATACGCCATATAAATATGCATTGCTTGATGAATATGGCATTCACATGTCACCTGATGGTGAAGGTTATTTGCATAAGGTTGAGAGGAACAAGCTAAACAAGAGGGTCGAATATGAAAATGATGAGGTTTGTTTGTGGGCAGATCATGGCAGTGTCTCCAGGCTTGATCCAGTGTATGCAGATGAAAACAAGATGTTTGAAAAAGGGAGATACAGGTTTTTCTTTTCTTGGTGGCCTTAGGCCATCAAGTGTGTTTGGTGATGCAGATCATTGTAACTTCATGACTCTGTGCCCAATGGATAGGGGACTAATCTGCGAAACCAGAGATTCTGAGGTTCTCGCCATGCCTGCAAGAGGCATGCGTCCCCAGACAGAGCCATTGGTGGTGTCTACATAAGCAATTAGGTTTTAAGCATTTAAACATGTAGGTGCCCTCTCAAAAAATCCAAAAAGTTCTAAGTCTTCGGGCCTCCTCATCATATTTCATACCAACCTAATCTGCGAAGGGGGTCATCATATTTTGAATATCAGGTGATCTTAGTTAAGAGCACCCCGATGTTATTTTATCACCCTGATGCTGCTGACATCATTCCTATGTCAGGGTGATATCTTCTTGTCTAACGGCTTCATCATGTTCCGAAGGAGGGGGGTGATATCCTAAATATTAGTTATATTCTAAATATCACCCTGATATTATAGCAAATCTACAGTGTAGCCCGATATTCTTGTGGGGGTTGATATTTCAAATATCAGGTGATCTTACAACTATCACCCTACCGCCAAAGATCACCTTATGTAGACATGACAATGATGTCATTTACGTCCGAGGGGGATCATATCTCTAACATTAGTTATTCTTCGAAGATCACCCTGATATTGCAATGTGATGGTGACGTCATCAGGGTATCAGTAGACATAATCATGCGAATCATCGGCGAGACATATGGTATCTGCAAGGCAGGAGGATTCTTCTCTGATGCATCAGGTGGTGCTAATGAAGTTGACATCAGGATGATATTGAGCATCGGAGCATCATGCGGTAGGATCATGATGAGGTATATGTCGACACTGTCAGGAGCAAAAGCACCGACATTATGTATGCTCTCAGCCTAGTTTATATTGTATTGAGGAGGTTGCCGTAGGGTACATGTGGGATAATTAGTTCCCTCATATTTTGAAATATTAGGATGATATATCTTGGTGGGAAAGTTTCAAGAGCGCACTGTTAACTATTTTTCCCAAGGCTTTGAGTAGGTGGACATTAATGGCGGATGTTATAGGGTATGGGCGATGATATAGATAGATCTAGTACCCAATTGCAGTTGAGGATCCCTAGGTGGAGGCGCGTGGCTCAAAACCCCTTCCTGTCTCCTCTTCCACCTACTGCATTCAATGTTTGAGTGCCATTTCTTCATAATGAACTGTATCTGGCAGACTTTTGACTTTTGCCATGTAATTAATGCTGAGGACCTTCCTGCTATATATATAAGGTTGTGTTTCTCATTTGAGGTTGTTGAAGACCTAGGTATTTTTTGGGTAAATAATGAAAGACAAGGCATCTCCTGGCTGTTTTATCTCATTTTGGAGTTTATGAGTTGCATCATGAATGTATTTTGCACATATGTTCAGTTTCATGTTGATATAGATGAAAAATGCTCTCATGCATGTGTTTATCTATCTGTCTCCTTTGTTGCATGCTTTCCTTCTTTTAAATCTGGTTGCTAAGGGTTTCATAGATTCTAGGATACAGGGTTCTATATCACATGCCTGATCTCTAACTTCCATTCAAGGAGTGGATTAAACTGTTTTAGGTTCAGCATGGAGAAGGTTGTATGTCAACAGGGATATCTGTAAGTAGAGGCAGTTAGATACCCGTTCTTGGGTGATGTTTGTAAGGTATACATCAGCTCCAACCCCTTGAAACATGAATGCTAGTTGCAAACCATCTGTTGTATATGTCTAGTTGACTCCTTGCCCTGAGATAGGCACCGGTCTGCCCTTGTGAAGTAGTTATGATCAAAAACCCCTGTCTTGCGTCTAAACCATCAATTTCAAACCATTCCATAATTTCAACTTGTTAGTTGTAGGAGTAGGATTAGGAACCCCTGCATACTCTCATACATGACCAGACAAACATGTCCAAGAACGTTACCAACCTTGTGATTTATCACACAAATCTTGGTCCACACATGAGAGTATTCTGCCTATTGTTGTCAAGCTAAATCTATCAGTCATTGATCTAGTCAATGTTACATCTTTAGTTGTAGGGACACCCCCCTTGGTGTGACAAAACCAGAAGTGAAGGGGAGGTAGCTCACGCAACCTCCCGTATCTGTTGGCCGAATCTTCCTGTGCATTGGAGTTGGCAAACCCTCTATCGATTCGGGAAAAATAACCAACAGAAATCACATTTCTAATTTAGTGCAAGTCATTACAATGAACTCAAAGGTCATTGTCATCAAATGAATGCCTTCACAATAGACTATTCTAGTTACAAGTACAATACAACTATTGCAGTGTTACACAACTGTATGCAATTGACAATCAAATACAATCATGTAGTGTTGTTTCAACATTGTATTCCATTATGTCTTCAGTAATGCAAACCTCATAACCTTGGAGGGAGTGTTGGTGGGCAAGTTGACCTAAACCAATTATCCAAAACCATCCCAAAAGCCCACCTAGGAGTGGTATTATTAATCCCAAGAAGACCTCGCGTTCACAATTGAGAGAGTGGACATTTATAGGTGAAATGCCAACACCATTAGGGTTTACAACCATGTCAAAAAAGATAACCATGAACCAGGCCAGGTTTCCTCAAGACTCATGGTATGTTGCAATGATAGCATTCTAGCAATTCTAGCCAGGGTTTGAAACTCCACTTGAAACTGTGACCAAATTAATGCAGCTTCCTTCATGATAGAAATCCAAAACACAATAACCAACAATTTGCCACAGTTCGTAAGTCCCATGATCTTAAGTCTGAACTCTCATAGTTAACAATATTTTCCTCATCAAAACCCTTTAGCATAATCTTTCACAAGACCACATACAATTACACAAGTTAAAGGAAATGTTTCACCAAAATGGTCAGTGTAATTTTACAAGAATGGATGACAAGGAGCTTTACTTCAAAGAAAGGTTAGCTTAGTTGAAGAAGACCAGTTGGCGATTTGAATCTTAGTCTCCAACCCAAACAATAAGACACTCAACCAACTTGATGAGCACACCCAAAGTCTTCCTTCCTCTAAATCACTTATAGTCCAACCATCAACCTTCCTTCCTCGACCCCATGGCAAAAAGAAGAATTCCCCCCCAAAATGGTTCCCCACTCCTTCCTTTTCTCCCTCACATACCCCAAAACCAAGCACATTAAAGACTAATACTTCCCAAATCTATTATGGAAGAGGAGAGTTAATGGTTACTGCCAATGATGGCTCCTTCTCAACAAAAAAATGTGCATATTTAAATTTAAATGTCCACTATTATATTTCAAAGGTTTGAAATATAACCAACAATGTAACTATAATGCATGTCCCCTTTAAGTATTATAATAAAAAGGTTAGGAAACAAAGACTTGAGATAAACCCTTTGGTTTGTTCACTTAGGGGACCACCTGAAAACTCAATGATAACTACATCCACATGATCAAAAAGAATGACAAGTGACCTATGAATAACAATCCACTTGAGTCAAAAAGACAAGAAGACCAATAGAAACCAAACACAATAAACAGAGTACAACTATAACTGTTTGTCTCAAGTATCACTCTATAACGTCTTCAAAGATTATTGAAACTCAATAGAAGAAATTCAAATTGACATATTAACACAACAATATCCAACTAAGTTATTGAAAATCAACTATTGATACCTCGTTCTCCATGTAGATTACAAAATCAGTCCACTTTTTGCTTTGTAACATTTCCTTTTCAAATTGCGTTGGTTGCTAGCCATATTTCTCCTCCTGTCAAAACATGGCACATGGACTAGTTAAACTAATTAATATGCAATCATTTATTTTTTCCTAGGAAATAAAAAAATATCATTTAACATATTAAATATACTTACAAATGTACAGATCAAGGCTTGTAAACCTTTCTGGCCACTGTGATGAGTGGCACGAAGTTTGTCAAGCCTAGCCTTAGAGGCCTTGTCCTGAAACATATACTAATTCAATTTAGGTAAAGCACAAATAAAATTTAAAAATCATTTAATAATTTTGATATAATCTTATGAGAAAATTCAAATACCTGCGTACTCTCCTCACCGGACTTCCTCCATGCATCAGACTTCTCGTATGCTTTTACAAGCTCTTTCCATACTTTGAGACTTACATCAATTGGCCATTTTTTGAGCTTTTGCTCAAGAGGGATTTTTTTTATCTTTTTTGTTTGGTTGCACTGAAATCTCTTGCAGTTTTGAGACATTCATAGCTTTATTTTCTTTATAGACCAACCTGTGCCAAATTCAATCTCCATGTCTTGGATAACTACTTTTTGCAAGTGCATGGGTATCTTTGAGAATGGAAAATGTAGATGGTCTTTGAACTGTTGAAGGCATGATTCCTTCAACCTATTCACAAATGTTTTTCCAGCATCTATCATTCAGACTTCCCCTGAAACCACATCGTATTCTATCTTGGTAATGTAGCTACCAATGCAAGATGTAAAACATAGCGTGCTAGTCGAAGAAGTTTGTGTCCCAGGAGTGGCTGGGAAATTGGAAGCCTCTACTCCCTGTTCCACATTCTTAGAGGTTACTATTATTGATTTCCTCTTGGATCTTTTGCCCGATCCATGACTAGTTGGGGAATCAATTGATTCCCTTTGACATTGTTGATTTGGTTGCAATGTGTAGATTACAAAAAACAAACAAGGTTGAAATACTAAACCAAATGCAATAAACACAAGATTATACCTCACATACAAATCTAATCCCATCAAGGGAGGAAGGATCCTTTGCACCCAAAACAAGCTCCTTGACAAAGATTACCCTAGACAATGGATTTAGATGTGAAATGCTAAACAATGTTGCAACTCACTATTCTAGCTCAAGAGTGATTTTGGCATTATGACTTTGCATAGACTTGGATGATGAAAATGGCTTGGGAGAGGTTCTATTTATAGATTTTTGGAGAGGATTTTGATCCAAGGGTGGAGATTGATTTGAGAGATCAATGGTGGAGGATAAAATTGATGTGGAGGGCCTAGATTTAATCTTGAATGAATGGAGGGCTAGGAATAAAAGTGATTTTTTTATTCATTTTGGGAAAAGGGGTTATTTAATGAGCATGGGGGTAAAGGATTATTTTGGAATAAAAGATTCATATGGGGGAATGTAAATGAATTAAAAATTCATTTGGGGAAGAGAGGAAATAAATGAGTATGGGGTTGTAAGGAGAATTAAATGTGATGTGGGATGTTTTTAAATAAAAAATTGACTTATGTGGATTTAATTTAATTTTTTATTTGGAGGATATGGGGAAGGGTGTTAAACAAGGTTTGACCACCCAAATGAAGGGGTTAGGATAAATTAAAAAGAGGTTTTATTTAATTAATCCTAGGACTAGGATGAGGTAGGCTAGGGTAGACAATTAAATAATAGCTATTTAATTGTCTAGGGTAGGGATAAGTTAATTATAGGCTGAATTAATTAGTTAACATGGTTTTAACTAATTAATTGGATTTAGTGAAAACGGGGAAATTGATTTAATAAATATTGCATATTTATTAAATTAATTGGCTAAGGTTTGGACTATTGAATTAATAAAATTAATTCAATTTTGGGGATAAAATGGTGTGGATTTGGAAAGCGAAAAGGGTAATTAATTAAATAAAAATTCAATTAATTGGTTAGAAGAGAAATTGGTGTGTTTAGGGTCGAGAACATTTTTGTTGAGTGTTTGTGCTTCAGACGTGTTTTTACAAGTGCAGCGCCATCCACCTTGCGTAGTGGCACTATCCTTGGAGAGTTTTGGTGCTATCTACTATTTTAGTGCCATCTCTACGGAGCATTTTATTTTCTAACTTCCACTCACATGTCTCTTTTAAAGCATTTTCCTGCTGTTTTCGTGTCAAAATACTCTCAGTTTTTGTAGGAATGTTGATTAAACAAGGGGAGGTTATGCCAAAATTTCTCTAGAAGAAAAAAACATCTTTTTTTGTAGGTCAGACTTGTTCAGCACCGTATCAGCGCTATCACCCAGATTGGTGCTATCCGCAGACAATACCAGACCCCATGACCAATTCCGTAGTGATGCTTTTGTAGCTCTAGTTTGGCACCATAATTTCCTTTAACGCCTTATGTAATTTGTATTAGCGCTAAAAAATTTATTAGTGCCTTAATTATAATATTGTAGTGCTATCGTCTATTTGGTGCTTGTGGAGTCTGTTATTAGCGTTATCATCTCAATCAGCGCTATCTATATAGTGTCAGTTTTGGTTTGTTGTCTACGCGCAGTGGCGCTATTGTATATCTGTTTTGGCGCTATTTGGGAAAACTGACTTTGCTGTTTGTACAAGTGTTGACAAGTGTTTGCAGGTCTTTACCGTCAGTTTGGAGTTACTAACTTTTTGCAAGGTGATTTCATTTCTATTTTAAATACTTCAATTTGCAACTTAAAATGAACCCTTTGCATGATTAGTTAGATGAACATTTTGACTTGGTGCATCTAAAATTGAACAAAACAAACAAATCCTTTGTGTGAAGTGTGTGCCAAAACATTTACTTTGGTGTTCTAAAATTTACAACTTGTGTGCCAACAACCAAACAAATCCAAACACTTCAATTTGGGCTTTAAAAAGAACCACAACTTGCATAAATTGAAAGCATTTGGTTAAAAAGAACAACTTGCATCTCTCACGCATATAATCAAGAAAATTATTTTTAATTGTGTGAAGTGTCTTGTGCTCTTTCTGCTTGTGGTGTGAAAGCGTATGGTCTTCCCTCACACCATTTTGGTGACCCTGGGAATCAAAAGCTTATCACCAAACTTGCATTAATCACACCCCATTTAATCCAAAGATCTAAAATTGAACCATGTTTAGTGTGATGCAATCATAGAAGATACGTATGCTCTCCCCTCGCATCTTTGTATGAACTTGGGGATCAAAAGTGTTTTCATGATTGTATTGCTTTTGTAAACCTTAGAGGGCCTGCCACCCCGCTTTGAAAGGTGGGAACGACCCAAGCGGCATCAAGCTAAAGCCAAGCTCTTCCAAGCTGCTATATAAAATAAGGTGTTTTGGATGAAAGTCTCAAGCAATAGGTGTTGTGTTATACCAATAGCCAACCTCCCCCAAAACCCTCCAAGGCGTACCCCTTGGAGGTTGGGAGACTCCATAATGGAGAGTAGTGCTGCCGCATGTATAACCACCTGAACGGATGCCCTTACTACGAACCATTGTTTAGCAAGCCAAAATCCTTCTATTTGTTGGCGCAGAAGGGAAACCTTAGAAGCGGCCCTGATTCATGTGGTTCTTAGCTGAGGTAGTAGGGATAATCTAAAGGTTTGGTGAGGGACAAGCCTTATAAGAAACCCAGATCTTGGTATGCATGAGAAGTGTGTGAAATTGTAAGGAGGAGCCAGTGCTACCAAGATCCTGGAGCTACCCACTTTGTATAGGCGCAGCTAGGGGATTCAACAAATACTGTCACATTCTCACCTTAGGTTGTTCAAAGTGCTTGTTCATCTTTTTTCAAAACAAAGAAAAATCTTGATTGTTGTGTGATTATTGTGCTTGAATTATTTGCAACAACATTGCCAAGAGATAAACCACATCATTTGATCACATTCCAAAAAAAGAAAAATAAAAAATTGTCATTAAAAATCTATCTTTTTAGGACCTTGACAGACACTACCTTGTTTTAGCGCCATCTCTGTCTGATTGTGGCACCATTTCACCTGTGGATTGGCGCTATTCTCATATTGACTTGCCTAAAACAAAAACCTAGTTAGTTGTGATCTACACCATCTACTTTACCATAATCCATATTCACATCCCAAAAATCTGACAACAGTCCATCCATTTTTCTCCAAATTTTCCAAAATCATACCTTCACTTTGACCTTAGAAGATTAAATCACCATCATTGTTGGACCATTTTCTATATCAAACCCATTCAAATTCATATCCGCTTGTCTTCATTGATTTTTTGCATACCTTTTGGACCAAACCAAAATCCTTGTCATAAGAAAATCATTCCAAAAATCCCCAAAATATCCCAAATCAAAACATCATCAAAATTTGTCATCCTTTTGAGCTAAAAATTTGATCTAGATTTTATCCTACACACGTCATATCTTGCTTGGAAAGTCAATAGTCTACCTTCCAAGTGAAATCATTATCCCTCTTTGTGTAAGGTCATTAGTCTACCCCAAGCAAAGAAAAACATCCCTTTTGTGCAAACCACAAATCTAGGTCCTACCTAAGCTCAATTTGTTGACTACCAAAATCATCCATATCACACATCAAAAATCTCTTCAAAAACAAAACGTCATCCATCACCTATCTCTTTGGTCCAAAAATTGTGCAAAATCAATATCGCCCATCCATATCACCCTTAGGTTGAAACCTTTAGAAATACATATCGATCTTCCACCATGTCTTCTCTTCTACTCCATCTCACTACCACATCCATCTTTGGGTCCAACATAATCAATCAGATTCTCTAAGGTCTCCATCCCCATCTCATCATACATCTAGAAATCAACCCCATATACGTGCGTGCCCATCATGAGATCACAAAGCAAAAAGAAGCAAGAAATGGCAGAATGGCAATTTGGCATGCCTAACACCAATAGAAACAACATACCCATCTATCAAACATACAACCCATCTTCATACTCATACCTCCCCCCATAGGGTCCCAACGAAAATTCTTTTCATTACTTACAACAAAGACAACCAACACCACCACCACCACCAACACAAAACGTCCCCATCATTTCCCAAGATGATCTAGATGTCTTAAGCTTCATGCAAGATGCCGATAACATGGACCTCCTTGATAAAATCCTAAGGTCGGACCCAAGTAGATATCTTGATCATCTTCTCAAAATTGGTGCTCAACTCCCCTCCATCACGACATCATCACAACCACCAACCTCTATAATCGTCCCTACCCCATCAAATACCCAAGCATCTACATCACATACCCAACCCACCATCTCTCAAACACCAACACCTACTGTATTTACCACCTCCACAACCTCAACCACTACCACATCTACAATTCCCACATGCACCGCTATCCCTAGCATCTCCCAACCCGTCATCACTTGTACTACCATAACTACCATCAATTCTTCCGCTTCACAAATCACCATGGGCATACAAAGAAACATCACCCAAGCAAGTACCCCCACAAGTGTGCCCCCACCCAACCCTCAAACCATTGCCTACCTATGACAACTATTCTCACAACCACCTCGCAACACATCTAACCCATCTAATGTCCACATACCCAACGTCAATCCATCTAATGTCACCTACCCACATAATCTCATAAATCAACATAATCCCAATCCCCAAATACCACCACATGTCCTCCAACAACTCCATGCGCACCAACAACATCAGGCACCAATCAACCCAAACACCAACACACAATACCAACACCTCAATCAAACAAATCCCCAATATCAAATCCCACCCCATCTCCAACATCTCACCAACCAATAGACGTACATACAACAACCACAACAACCACAGGATCTCACGACCGTCCTACAAGGCTTAATCCAAAAGGTAGATGACCTACAAACTGGGGGCAAACGCAAACACTATTCCTTTGAAGATATTTGTGTTGCAAGTATGAGGTGAGCCTGTGTTGTCATTGATGTCAACATACTCATACTGCATTGACAAGAAGGATTTGATGAGCTTTGTGCTGAGGATATTGAGAAAATTAGCCTCAGTCAGGAACAGTGAAGAACAGTGATGAGAAGAAGGTAAATATACTGTATAGGATGAGAACCGGAGGATGCGGATTAAAGGGTTAGTAGATATGAGTCTTGAGATGCTACAGTTAAGATTTCAGAGGTCCGCATGAATATCTGAAGGAGTTATGGCTGCCGGTATAGAACCGGGTCCGGCAAGTATCCGGAGGTGACAGAGGATCACAAAAAGGTCCGGTGAGGTCCGGAATTGTATTATCATAATCTGCGGATTGGAAGGAGTGTTTGAGATGTCCTTGTGATGTGTCATCCTGATTTGTGTGTGATTTGGAGGTCCGGAAGTACCTCTTGCATTATGACAGTGGCGACAGACTGTGTTCTTGAAGTTCCGGATGAGGAAGACAAGAGATCCCAGTAAGCAGAGGAAGTGCGGATGTATCCGGACATTCAGACAGGCTTGTGAAGGTTCTTGGATCATGTTTAGGTTGTGTTGTTGGTCCGCATTGATGGTAGAGCCCGGAATTGAAGTTATTCTTCCGGATGAAGTTATTGCTCTGTTTAGCCGACCGGATGAGTTGTTCATCCTGCGAATGTTCTTGTGATGGCCGACCGGATGTGTTATTCATCTTGCGGATACTCCTATGGTTGTTTGCCGACTTAGATGTTTGTTCCTAAGTTGATGTCTTGTATAAATAACGGTTTGTGAGTTCATTTCAAGGTGTGGTGTGTGGATGAGTATGATATAGCGAAGAAAGGTGCGAAAGGCAGAGCAGAGATTGTTGGGCTTAATTGGAACTGATCCGGACATGGTAGAGATGTCATTCTCCAGTTCAAGACTGTGATTTTTATCACTTTGTAGACAGTGTGTCTCCTTGTAGGCAGTGGGCCTCTTTGTGAGCAGTGTGCTCGGGCAGTGAGCCCTTATTGGCATGTGCCATTCATTTTTTCCTTATTCTTCTAACAGAGAATAATTCTTGGGTTAATCACCCCGTGGTTTTTCCCTTAACCGGGTTTTCCACGTCAAAATCTTGGTGTTCAATGTGTTGATGCTTATCTGCTCTTGTGTTTATGTATTGTGCTTCCATGAATGATTATTTGATATGCTGCTAACTAACAACAGAGAATTAAGTGTTTGAATTAGAAGAAGTTCTATACAACTGATTCACCCCCCCCCCTCTCAGTTGTATGTCCTAGATCCAACAATTGGTATCAGAGCTAAGTTCCTCTGATAGGAGCTTAACCGCTTGAGGTGATCCAGGATGTCGTCATACAAGAAGGATAGTCTGAAGTTCGATGGAACCAACTTCACTCTCTGGAAAGGTCGCATGAAGTGTCATTTGGAATGTATGGGAAAAGCATACTTGGCTATGATTTCAAAACCATATATACCCCCACAAGGTGGTCCGACAACTCCAGATGAAACCACAGAAGCTGAAAACAATCTGCGGACCAAGGAAGCTCTTCTAAGCGCATTGAATGACTCAGATCTCTCGAATGTCATTGACCTACCAACTGCATATGAGATCCTAACTAAACTGGAACTTCTGTATGAAGGAGATGAGTTTGTCAAAAGTGCTAGGTTGCAAAGTCTGAAAGGGAAATTTGAAAGATTGAAAATGAGAGATGATGAAAACATTACTACCTTTATGCCAAGAGTAAATGAGCTGGTATGTGGAATCAGAAATGCTGGTGGAACTCTGGATGAAAATGAGATTGTCTGCAAAATCCTAAGATCCCTTCCTGCTGCCTACAAAATCAAAGTTGCTGCCATTGATGAATTCAGAGCCCACACAACTGTCACAAGAGAACAACTGGCTGGCAAACTAGCTGCATTTGAAATGACCGAGTTTGGAGATGATCCACCCAAGACTGAATCTGCTTTTAAAGCCAGTGCCTATGTGAAAGGCAAACAGAGATTTGATCCGGGTGAAAACTCATCAAGGAAAATGTCATGGTATGATCAAGCAAGAAGAGACATGGAAGAAGAAGAAGCAGAAACAGCTCAACTTGAAGCCCTCATTGCAAAGAGACTGCCAAGAGGATCCGGTAAGTATGAAGGAAAACTACCCTTTAAGTGTTTCAACTGCAATAAGATTGGTCATTTTGCCTCAAGATGTCCGGAGAGATCTGCAAGATCTAATACTCACAGACAAAGGTTTCAAAAGAATTGCTATTATGTTCATGAAGAAGATGACAATGAAGGAGTAACAGATGATGAATCAGATCCAGGAAGCAAATCCGGAAATGAGTGGGTGTTTATAGCCATCAAGGAAGAAGATTCCTTGCTCTCTGAATCTGTCAATCACAAAGTTGTTGAAAAAGCCTTGGCTGCTCAAGTGGAAGAAAAGGATGATTGGGTTATTGACAGTGGATGTTCTCACCATATGACTGGTGACAAGAATAAGTTCTTAGACTTGGAAAGATATGAAGGAGGAATGGTAAAGTTTGGTGACAATTCTGCTGGCAGAATCAGAGGTAGGGGAACTATTTCCTTTGATGGTAAGAGCAAAACAGGAAATGTACTGTATGTTGAAGGATTGAAGCACAATCTTCTCAGTGTTGGTCAGTTAGTGGACAAAGGCTATGATCTCCGGTTCAAGAATGGAAAATGCAGAATCTTTATAAGCTCCGGAACTGAAATTGCATCCGGTACTCAGACAAGAGGTAACATCTTTCATCTGGTTGGTTCAAATAAAAGTTGTTTGTTTGTTCAAATTGATCAGAGTTGGTTATGGCATAGAAGAATGTGTCATGTAAATTTTGATAACATCATCAAAATAAGCAATACTCAGGCTGTGAGAGATCTTCCAAAGTTGATGAAACCTACAAACAGTGTGTGTAAAGAATGTCAGTTAGGCAAACAAAGCAGAGTCTCTTTTAAAAGCAAAGATCAGTCTTCTACCGGATTGTTGGAATTAGTACATACTGATCTATGTGGTCCGACAAGAATCAAGAGTCTGCAAGGTGATAGATATTTCATGTTGTTAATTGATGATCATTCCCGGATGATGTGGGTTACCTTTCTAAAAGAAAAATCAGAAGCTTTTGAGAAGTTCAAAATCTTCAAAGCTATGGTGGAGAATCAAACCGGATTGAAACTAAAGTGTCTAAGGTCTGATAGAGGTGGTGAATTTACATCTGGTGAATTCATTGACTTTTGTGAGAAACAGGGTATAAGGAGACAGTTGTCTGCTCCTAAGACTCCACAGCAGAATGGAGTAGTTGAGAGAAAGAACCGGACCATCCAGGAAGCTGCTAGGACAATGATGTTGGAAGCAAATGTTTCTCAAATGTTTTGGAAAGAAGCTATCAGCACTGCAGTCTACACTCTCAATCGAGTTCAAATCAGAAACAACACCGGTAAGACCCCCTATGAACTTTGGTTTGGCATCACTCCTACTGTGAAATATTTCAGAGTATTTGGTAGCAAGTGTTATATTAAAAGAGATGAAGATCTAGGAAAGTTTGATGCTAGAAGTGATGAAGGAATTTTCTTGGGCTACTCCACTCAAAGCAAAGCATACCGGTGTTACAATAAGAGATTGAGGAAGATGATAGAAAGCACCAATGTAAAGGTTGATGAAGGAATTGAGAAGCCTTCAAGATTTTATGAGTTTGATGAAGATGACCAAGATAGTGTTCAAGGACCTCAATCCTCTCCGGTGAAACAGAGTCAGCCTGATCCGGTAAATCAGGAAGAAGAGTTAGGTTTGAATGAGCCTGATCAAGAAACAGCAGTACTGGATACTCCCAAAATTCCAAGGTATGTAAGACTGAATCACTCTGAAGATCAGATCATAGGTGACAGAAGCAAAGGTGTACAAACTAGAAGGAATATTGCTCAAGATCAGAATGAATGTTGTCTGATTTCAAAGATTGAACCTAAAACAATAAATGAAGCCTGCAATGATGAAAACTGGACCAAAGCAATGGAAGATGAACTGATGCAAATTGAGAAAAATCATACTTGGGATCTTGTTCCCAGACCTAGAGACAGGAATGTAATTGGAACCAAGTGGGTCTTCCGGAACAAACTAAATGAAGCTGGTGAAGTAATCAGAAACAAAGCTAGATTGGTCTGCAAAGGCTACTCTCAAATAGAAGGAATTGACTTTGAAGAGACTTTTGCTCCGGTAGCAAGAATTGAAGCAGTCAGATTACTTCTTGCATTTGCTGCCTTCAAAGATTTCAAGGTATATCAGATGGATGTCAAGTCTGCCTTCCTAAATGGTGATCTGGAAGAAGAAGTCTACATTGAACAACCGGATGGATTTCAATTGTCTGATAATAATGATATGGTCTGCAAGTTGAAGAAAGCTTTGTATGGATTGAAGCAAGCCCCAAGAGCATGGTATGAAAGGTTGGATAAGCATCTTGTGCAGATTGGATTCAACAAAGGTACTGCTGACAGCAACTTATATTTCAAAATTGATCATGAAAACATTCTGATTGTTGAAGTGTTTGTGGATGATATCATTTTTGGAGGAAGAGATAGTATGTGTAAAACTTTTGCAAATCAGATGAAAAGTGAGTTTGAAATGTCTATGCTTGGTGAAATGAATTTCTTCTTGGGTCTGCAAATTACTCAAACAAAAGAAGGGATCTTCATCTCTCAGACCAAATATGTGAAAGAATTGTTAAAAAAATTTGGTATGGAAGACTCAAAGCCTATGAACACTCCTATGGCAACCGGATGTAAGTTAAGCAAAGATGATGATTCTCCAAAGGCAGATCAGACAAAGTATAGATCAATGATTGGTGGATTGTTGTATCTCACTCAAACTAGACCAGATATAATGCAAGCTGTTGGTCTTGTGGCAAGATTCCAGGCTGATCCTAGAGAATCTCATGTTATGGCAATCAAAAGAATTTTTAGATACTTGAAAGGGACAGTTGAGTATGGTCTATGGTATCCTAGAGATCCGGATTTCTCTCTTCATGCTTACACAGATGCAGATTGGGCAGGAGATGTGGATGACCGGAAGAGCACTAGTGGTGGAGCATTCTTTTTGGGGAAGAGATTGGTTTCTTGGCTAAGCAAGAAACAAGATGCAATATCTCTGTCTACAACTGCGGCAGAATACATTGCAGCAGCAGGTAGTTGTACTCAAATCTTATGGATGAAGCAGATGCTAAGAGACATCAAAGTTGAATATGAGGAGCCTATCACAATTTTCTGTGATAATTCAAGTGCAATTAATATTTCCAAGAATCCGGTATTGCATTCTAAGACTAAGCACATATCTATCAAATTTCACTTTTTAAGAGAACAAGTAAACAAGGAAGAAGTCAGATTGGAGTATGTTCCCTCCAAGGATCAGATTGCAGATATCTTTACAAAACCTCTTCCCAAAGACTCTTTTGAATATCTCTGGGAAAAGTTAGGGGTCATGGCCCCTCCGGTGATGAACTAAGATGCACTGATGTGCATCAGTCCGGTGGCTATCACAGTCATATCTTGTGATCCGGACTAATGGGGAGCTGCAACTAAGGGGGAGCAGTTGGTATGATTCTGATGCATGAGAATTGCAAGTATGAGCCCTTTGCCATTGATGTCAAAGGGGGAGAGAAGACATGTGAAAAACAAGTGGTTGATGATCAAAGGGGGAGCAGCAAAGGAAGACATGTGAAGAGTTGTTGTTGATAGGGGGAGCTGTGACAGAAAAGAGAAGTTCTTGTCTTGATGGTTTTTCACATCATATGTTGCCATCAATGACAAAGGGGGAGATTGTTGCAAGTATGAGGTGAGCCTGTGTTGTCATTGATGTCAACATACTCATACTGCATTGACAAGAAGGATTTGATGAGCTTTGTGCTGAGGATATTGAGAAAATTAGCCTCAGTCAGGAACAGTGAAGAACAGTGATGAGAAGAAGGTAAATATACTGTATAGGATGAGAACCGGAGGATGCGGATTAAAGGGTTAGTAGATATGAGTCTTGAGATGCTACAGTTAAGATTTCAGAGGTCCGCATGAAGATCTGAAGGAGTTATGGCTGCCGGTATAGAACCGGGTCCGGCAAGTATCCGGAGGTGACAGAGGATCACAAAAAGGTCCGGTGAGGTCCGGAATTGTATTATCATAATCTACGGATTGGAAGGAGTGTTTGAGATGTCCTTGTGATGTGTCATCCTGATTTGTGTGTGATTTGGAGGTCCGGAAGTACCTCTTGCATTATGACAGTGGCGACAGACTGTGTTCTTGAAGTTCCGGATGAGGAAGACAAGAGATCCCAGTAAGCAGAGGAAGTGCGGATGTATCCGGACATTCAGACAGGCTTGTGAAGGTTCTTGGATCATGTTTAGGTTGTGTTGTTGGTCCGCATTGATGGTAGAGCCCGGAATTGAAGTTATTCTTCCGGATGAAGTTATTGCTCTGTTTAGCCGACCGGATGAGTTGTTCATCCTGCGAATGTTCTTGTGATGGCCGACCGGATGTGTTATTCATCTTGCGGATACTCCTATGGTTGTTTGCCGACTTAGATGTTTGTTCCTAAGTTGATGTCTTGTATAAATAACGGTTTGTGAGTTCATTTCAAGGTGTGGTGTGTGGATGAGTATGATATAGCGAAGAAAGGTGCGAAAGGCAGAGCAGAGATTGTTGGGCTTAATTGGAACTGATCCGGACATGGTAGAGATGTCATTCTCCAGTTCAAGACTGTGATTTTTATCACTTTGTAGACAGTGTGTCTCCTTGTAGGCAGTGGGCCTCTTTGTGAGCAGTGTGCTCGGGCAGTGAGCCCTTATTGGCATGTGCCATTCATTTTTTCCTTATTCTTCTAACAGAGAATAATTCTTGGGTTAATCACCCCGTGGTTTTTCCCTTAACCGGGTTTTCCACGTCAAAATCTTGGTGTTCAATGTGTTGATGCTTATCTGCTCTTGTGTTTATGTATTGTGCTTCCATGAATGATTATTTGATATGCTGCTAACTAACAATAGAGAATTAAGTGTTTGAATTAGAAGAAGTTCTATACAACTGATTCACCCCCCCCTCTCAGTTGTATGTCCTAGATCCAACAATTTGCCCCTACCCCTTTGATCGCACATTGTACATGCCCCCTTTCCCCAAGAACTTTGAGACACCTAAATTCAACAAATACAAGGGAAAGGGAGACCCTAGGGACCACCTTAGGGAGTTCTACATAGCTTGCTTAGAAGTCTCTAATAATGACACCTATCTAATGAGACTGTTCCAAGAAGCCTCGGCAGTCAAGCTGCTGAATGGTTCGCACATCTTCCCCCAGGTATTAGGACTTTCCCTGAGCTTGCAGAGAAATTCATGAACCACTTCTCCTACAATTTTGAGCGTGAAATGTCCATGAAAGACCTTTGCAACACCAAACAAAAGAACGACGAAGCCTTCGCTTCCTTCTTGCAAAGGTGGAGAGGCTTAGCAAGCAAACTGCCATGGCCCATTCCTGAAAAACAACTCGTCACCATGTTCGTGGCCAACCTCAATCAAGAATTGGGATTTCATCTACAAATACTTTGTACATCTACCTTTGAAGAGGCCATCGACAAAGGTACCACCATCAAATGAGCCCTCATTGCCAAGGGCTCCATCAAACTGTATGACCACAAATCCAATACCAACAACTACAAATCCAATAACAACACCCCCAATACCAACAATAACGCCAACACACAATCAAACGACAAATCACATTATTGGGGGAAGAACAAGAACAATCTGAACAACGGCGTCACAGATGTGAAAGTCATACAACATATACAAAGCCAAACACCTGCACATACGTATGAGACAAATGTAAATAACCAGAGGGGCCCAACTAAACCACGTAAACCACGCAGACAATTCACACCCTTAGGGGAACCTGTCTAAGACATCCTTGATAGATGTCTCAAGCAAAAATTGATCACACTCCCACCCGTTAGACCTCGTCAAGAGAATGAACTAAAAGCTGCGTGGTACAATAAGAACAACTACTATGAATACCACCGCGTTATGGGCCATAAAACAGCTGACTACATGCAACTCAAACATTGCATCAAAGACCTTATCGAACAAAATCTAGTCGATCTCGATCACAGTGCCCAACCATCACCAAATGCCAACCTAGGAGCTTACAAGGATCCCCTACCTAATCATAACAAACCCTCCTCTCCAACCAAGCATACAATGTCACCCCACCACCTGCATCTTACGACTCTATCATAGGACGTATAGAAGCATCATCCCATCATGTCAACATAGTCACCATTCGAGCACAAGCACCTGATTGTGCTGTTACAACTCGTCATGGCCGTGTATCTATCTGCACAGCCCCTCCCATTGACCAAATACCTACATTCACATCCGATCCCCTACCTCCTCATCCAACCCCATGTCCATGACCTACCCACCAGTATAACCTCCTAGAACACCTAGGGAAGGCACTCACACAAATCTCCATCCTTGAGTTGCTTCGCACATCTCCCCTTCATAAAGACGTCCTCGATAAAGTGCTCTTGCAAACACAAGTCCCTGCCAACTTGAATGTAACTCAATTCCAAGCCATTGTAGGACACATCGCCGTACCCCATCATCTCACCTTCTCAGAAAAGGACCTACTCGCCTCCGATCACATACATAACGATGCCCTACACATTAAAGTCTGCATCCACAAGCACACCATTAAAAGAGTCTTAATAGATGGTGGCTCCAGCCTCAACATATGCACTCTAAAACTGCTAAAACACTTGGGGTACTCTGATGTGGTTGTCGACACCAGCGAGTCTATTATGATCAAAGGCTATGATGACACTAAACAGCTCTCTGAAGGTACTATCAAGCTTCCCATACAAGTGGGACAGAAAATATTGTAAACTAAATGTCAGGTTCTTGATCTCGACCTCCCCTACAACATCCTTCTCGGCAGACCATGGATTCATGCCATGCAAGCCATCCCATCCACCTTCCATCAATGCATCAAATTCCCTCACAACGAAACAGAAATCATAGTCTATGTTGACCCTCACCCCTTCCAATACTGCAATTTTTTGGAAGGCCACAACCAAACATTCTGCCCATATAATAAAGCCACCACTGAAGCCAATCCCACATCAAACTCATATATCGATCCTGCAAACATTGCCTCCACTTCACTCCAAGCCACTCCACCACCCGAGGTCCAGATCAAGCTATTTGACATGGGATGTGGGGAATATGACCTACATGGCACCTTTTGTGTGGGCACATTACCCAATCCTAAGACATTCGGTATCCCAACAACAGAGGCAACCAATACAGTCATTATCAAGTGCAAACCCTCACCCATCTTCGAGAAGAGGCATCTCTTGGATCAAGATGTACTCGAAGATATCTCATCTTGGCTTTACAAGGATGAAGAGCCTAAGCAAGAAGCCCCAACAATCCCAATAGAAATCTACGACAAAGGTTCTGAAATTGTCAAAAGCATGGGCTATAAAGGACAAGGAGGTATAGGCCTTCATGAATAGGGAATCATCGAACCACTACAAGAAACAAAGAATCCCTATACTCAAGGGTTAGGGTATGGTCAACCATAATGCATCCTCACTACCGGTGAGTGTATCTTGGCCGAGGTTGCTACGGTCTCCTTAGATGTTGACAATATTAACGAAATAGGCCTTCAAGACTCCTTTAGTGATTTTGCTGACTTCTTCGACTCATCCATTTATACCATCTACTTCGTCACTACTCTCGCTTCATCCTCCAATGACTTGCCACTGGTTTACCTCGACCTCATTGATTGGGACCAACGGGGACCTCATGTCTTCGACATCGTACCTAATGACGAGGCCATCGCCGAAATGATGGGGGTAAGAGATTACTTCCCTTTGGGAGATCATCAAGCAGGATACATAATGGAACTCAATCTGGATGCCTATTTTGGGGAGACAACCCCTGCTTCCAGTCACAAAAACACAAAAAGAAAAAATGGATATGATGGTGAAAACCATTCTACGGTTGTATCATATCCCAAAATAGTAAAAATAAAAGACGTATCTCCTGGTGAAAACCTCCACGAGGCACCAGGAGATGGAAGCATGGGACTCCCTGAGATAGACAAAGTCTATCCAGATAGATCACCCATCTTGGTCGAACCAGCTTAGGAAATGAATCTTGGGACAGAGGAAGAGCTAAAAATCACATACAGAGCAGAATCTCTCAGTATACTGGAATAGGAGAACTTCTTGTCCTTCTTCACATGCAGAAATCATAATTTTGCATGGACTTATGCGGACATGCCAGGGATAGATCCCGCTTTGGTGGTTCATCACCTTGCAGTACACCCTGACGCAAAACCAGTCAAACAGAAGCTCAGAAAAATGAATCCATAGGTGGCTCTCCTCGTCAAAGTAGAGCTCAAGAAATTACTGGATGTTGGGTTCATTCGCCCAATCAATTATTCTGAATGGGTTTCAAATCTTGTACTAGTTGCTAAACCAGATGGCCGAATCCGCTGTTGTACCGATTTCAGGGATCTCAACAAGGCCTGCCTGAAAGATGACTTCCCACTACCAAAAATTGACATGATAGTGGATTTCACAGCAAGATATGAAATGTTATCCCTCATGGATGGTTTCTCAGGATACAACCAGATAAAAATCACCGAAGAGGATCAGCACAAAATGACCTTCATATGTCCATGGGGAACATATTGCTGGGTGGTAATGCCATTCAGCCTGAAGAATGCAGGAGCCACCTATCAAAGAGCCATGACCATCATCTTTCATGACCTCTTACACCACGTCATGGAAGACTATGTCGACGATTTGCTCAAAAAATCCAAGACCAGAGAAGAACACTTAGATGTGCTGGCCAAGATCTTCAATCGGTTGGAACAATACAATGTCCGTTTGAATCCAAAGAAATGTGTCTTCGGCATCACCTCAGGCAAACTCCTGGGATACATATTCTTGAGAAGAGGAATTGAAGTTGATCCTGCAAAGGTCAAGGCCATCACCGAGATGCCGCCTCCAACAATACTCAAATAGTTGCGAAGCCTACAGGGAAAACTCCATTCCATCTGATGATTCATTGCCCAACTTGCGGATAAGTGCCAACCATTCCAGCATCTGCTCTGAAAAGACATAGTTTTCATCTGGAACACCCAGTGTCAGGACACCTTTGACCAACTAAAAGAATACCTGGCTAATCCTCCTGTGCTCACTCCACCAAGGCAAGGCGAACCCCTCCTGCTTTACATCTCTGCAACAGAGATAGCCATCGGAGCCTTACTAGCACAACTTGATGAGTAGGGGAAAGAAAGAGCCATTTACTATATCAGATGCACCTTGATCTCGTATGAGCTCTATTATACATAAATTGAACGAGCATGTCTAGCCCTTGTCTTCACATCACAAAAGTTAAGACACTATATGCTCAATCACAAGACTAAGCTCATTGCTAAGATTGACCCACTGAAGTACCTCCTCAACATAGCTACTCTTATTGGCAGAATGGCTAAATGGGTCATGATTCTCACAGAGTTTGATATAGAATACACTGAGAGAAAGGCCATCAAAGGGCAAGTTATAGCAGATCAGCTGGCGGAAGCACCCATTTCAGCAGAACATCCTACAATAGCAGAATTTCTTGACGAAGCTATCCTGACAATCACACCAGCCATAGACACATGGAAGATGTATTTTGATGGATCATACACCCACAGAGGCTCAGGGGTAGGCATCCTATTTGTTACCCCTCAAGGCGACGCAATTCCTAAATCCTTCAAGATCATGTTTCCATGCACCAACAACGTAGCAGAGTACGAGGCCCTCATCATAGGTCTCCGCATGGCCATCCAATGGAAAATTGAAAAGCTATTGGTGTACAGCGACTCTCAACTGGTCATCAAGTAGGTCCATAATGAATACAAAACTAAGGACGACAAGCTCCTTCCCTACAAAAAGATGGTCGATAATTTCAAAGACTACTTTGAAGACATCCATTTCGAGCAAATCCCAAGACTCAATAATAAAGCAGCAGATGCCATGGCAACTATCAGATCTCTGGTAGACATGAAGAAGGACAGCAAGAAATGTGAGTTCCTGATCAAAGAACTCCCCATCCCAGCATACGATGTTCCTCAATCCGAACTAGTGTACGAAGCCGTTGGTCCCTTATCCCCATGGTACCGAGAAACATATCTATACCTCCATGATAACATCCTCCCCCCTAATCTGTCCACCTCACAAAGAAAATCATTAATCCGTCAAGCCTCCTATTTCATCCTTGTAGGCAATACATTATATAAAAGGAGTCTTGATGGTATGCTTCTACGATGTTTAGACTCTAAGGAAGCCGAAGTAGTCTTGGAAGAGGTACACGCATGCATCTATGGGGTGCATTCAAGTGGACCCACTCTTTCTAAAAAGATCCTCAGGACCGGATATTATTGGCCCACAATGGAACAAGATTCCCAAAGGTTTATCAAGAAATGCCTCCCATGCCAACAGCATGGCGATCTCATCCATGCACCAGCACAGGAACTGCAACCAATCACAACGCCATGGCCTTTCTCACAGTGGGGACTTGACCTCGTAGGAAAAATACATCCTCCATCCTCCAATGGCCATAAGTTCTTTATCACTGCTACCGAATATTTCACAAAGTGGGTGGAAGCAATACCACTCACCTTCACCACAGGTATCCAAATCTCAAAATTCATCCTCCACTATATCATCTGCCGATATGGTATCCCCCATTCCATCATCACTGATAATGGAAAGCCCTTCAAAAACCAAGAATTTCGCACCTTGTGCAAAAAATTTGACATCAAACACCACTTCTCCACACCATATTACCCTCAAGGAAACGGTCAAGCAGAGGCTTCTAACAAAACCATCCTCCGCATTCTCAAGAAGACAGTCAATGAAGCTAGCCATGACTGGCACCTCCAACTCAACCCCACCCTATGGGCCTACCGCACAAGCATCCGCACTCCTACAAGAGCCACCCCATTCTCACTAGTATTTAGATCTGAAGCCATTTTACCTATAGAGGTCGAGCTCCCATCTCTCTGAGTGTCCTTGCAAAACATCATCTCTAATGAGGACTACGGCGTCGCAAGGTTGCATCAACTAGAACTACTGGATGAGAAACACTTGAATGCATTGAATCACCTATAGGCATACCAAAACCGCCTTAGAAGAAGCTACAACAAAAAGATTAGAAACAAAAAATTTGAGGTAGGTTACCTTGTCCTAATGGAAAATCAGAAGAACCTACAAGAGCGTCGGAAGCAAGGAAAGTTTGAACCCAACTGGCTAGGACCTTATGTCGTCATGACTGATTATGGGTCAGGAGCCTATCAGCTTGTAACACCTGAGGAGTAGCCTCTAGATGAGCTGATGAACATCTTGCATCTCAAGAAATTGTATGCATAACCCATCTGGTACCCCAAGTCAAAAATCAAAAAAATCAAAAAAATCAAAAACACCAAAAAAATTAGAAAATCAAGAAAAATCAAAGTGCAATAAAAACTTCCAATGGTGAAAATCACTCCAGTGACACCTTGGATAAGTACCATGGTTAAAACTTGTTTCAGGCACCATGCATAGTGGATGGTTCCACCATCTAAGAAGTCCTTTTTCCATCACATCACTCCATATTTCACGCATCCCATGGCTTGGAATTCCAAAACATCAAGTCCTATCACCCAACCCATCCTATCCCATCCCAAGGCCAACTCATGGAATGAGGATCTTTGTAAGCTCCCTTTGTACATACAGAATCAAAAAATCCAAAAACATCACAAAACCATAAAATACAAAAATAATAGAAAATACAGAAAACTCAAAAAACAACACATCTCATCGCAATCATCAAACACACATCAATCTTCATCACATCACACCCATCTCGAACCATCCCCACATCATCAAGTCTTGCCAGAACTACATATTCATTTTGCCCACATCTTAAAAGTACCTTGATCCCGTGGACATAGGGTATGTAGGTAGTTTGGAATACGAAGGATGTTTCCAGTACTCAGGTATATAAGATGCACCCATCCAACCTGTTTGGCTGGTCCCCATTCACGGAGCTTTCTAGATCTCATAAATGATATACACATTACGTATACACTCCAAATAGGTCCCCCAACATAAAAATCATCAATCAACATACCAACCATAATCCTACACATGGCCAGACTGTTCTTTTGCCCATCTTTCAAAAATTCTCTAATCAACACCAACAGATCTACGTCCTAGGATATATCTTTCCTACAATGGACAAAAAATCTATCATTCTATCAGCACGTCTCTTGGCAAGAGCACACAAAGGCTATTATTATCTTTTCGTTGGTCTTTTTGCTTATTGATTTTTATCTTTTTGTCTCGCTCTAAGTCATCTCCAATGCTACCTTGATCTCATTATATCATGGTAAGTAGCGGATAGCACCTGGAGTAGACATAGTCATTGTTTCTGCATGCTGTGCTTGTGGGTTGGTTTCATTACTCCAAGAATAGTATTCGTATCTTGAAGTCCAGGTCGGTTCTAGCATGATGTGTCTTATTTGCATATACAAGCATCAAAACCTTATATGCATTATCCACCTTCATCTCTATGAGTCCCCTTCCTCGACTAGACAAGATTATACTACCTTGGGCATGCATGAAATCAAACTATTGTTTGTGGGTCTAGTCCATGCAATCATAGGGTATACATCATCACCTAGGTCATTTCATACCTTTGTGAACTGTATCCTACATTGCTACATTAAAATAAGAAATCTTCTCAATTAATCTTTTGCAACTACTGTTTGTTAGGGTTAGCTAGCAGAAGATATCAATTAAATGCAAATAAAGATTAAACAGAGAAATAGAAATACACAGAAATAATAACAGCAAGACACAAGTTTTAACGTGGTTCACCCAAACTCGGGCTACATCCACCAAACAGAGAGTCCAATATTATTATCCAGTAAATCAAACTGATTACAATCAGCAATCCCTACAACTCAATACCGCTGCAAATGCTACAATACAATATATCAAAACCCTAACCCTTGGCCACTTTTTATCAAGCTTGCTGCCCCTGGACCCCACAAGGGGCGCTGCCCCCAAACCCCTGCAAGGGGTGCTACCCCTTAACCTTGTAGGAAGTTGGGGGGAAACCACGCCGATAAAAGTAGGGTAAATATAACCTCTGAGTCTGATTAGGCTCCATATAACAACAATCTTGCACTTGGAGACTGATCAGACTCCACACAATATCATCTCCCACCTGGAGACTGATCATAACACCACTGACCCTGTAGCTCCCACTGGAAATAAGCACCCTAGACTCTGCTCTTCTGTTTTGTTGTTTTTAGTCTAGAAGACCAACTGACGCTGAAGAGGAGCTTAGCTTCTCCCTTGTCATTGCCTTTGTAAACATATCTACTGGATTGTCATCTGTATGTATCTTTGCCAGCTGTAACTGTCCATCATCCAACACTGACCGAATGAAGTGATACCTCAACTGTATGTGTTTGGTCTTTGAATGCAAGGCAAAATTCTTTGCAAGATGTATGCAACTCTAGCTATCCGTAAACAAATAACTGTTAACCTGTTGTGTGCCCAATTCTTTCATGAAAGATTGCAGCCATATCATCTCCTTGCTTGACTCTGTTGCAGCTACATATTCTGCCTCTGTGGTGGATAAAGCAACCACCTTTTGCAACCTGGAAATCCAACTCATTGATGTTCCACCTACAGTAAAGACATAACCTGTAGTACTCCATCTGGTATCAATATCCCTTATTAAATCTGAGTCTACATAACCTACTAAATTAGTATTAGAGCCCCCAAAACATAAGTGTGTATTGGATGTACCTCTCAAATATCTGAGAATCTATTTTATTGCATTCCAATGCTCTAATCCTGGATTACTCATATACCTACTAACGACTCCTATAGCATGTGCAATATCCAGTCGGGTGCATACCATGGCATACATTAAACTTCCTACAGCTGAAGCATAGGGTACCCTGGACATTTTTTCTTTCTCCTCTTGTGTCTTAGGACACATCTCCTTGGTCAATTTCAAATGACTAGGCAAAGGTGTGCTGATGGCTTTTGCATTCTCCATGTGGAATCTCTGCAACATCTTTTTAACATAAGTAGCCTAAGATAGAGTCAATTTTCTGTTCTTTCTATCTCTACAAATTTTCATACCAAGG
Source organism: Cunninghamia lanceolata (assembly GCA_027924645.1). Lineage (NCBI taxonomy): Eukaryota > Viridiplantae > Streptophyta > Pinopsida > Cupressales > Cupressaceae > Cunninghamia > Cunninghamia lanceolata. The sequence continues at coordinate 30,122,331 of BSBN01000021.1, forward strand.
ATTTGTTTTGCTGCCCCCAAATCCTTCATATCAAATGACTGTGCTAACTGTTGTTTTAACTCTCTTATGTGATCCATGTTAGACCTAGCTACAAGCATGTCATCAACATATAAACATAAAATAATGTAGTTGTCATTATCCAACCTCTTAAAATAAACACAATGGTCAGAATTACACCTGCTGTAGCCTCGCTCAGCCATAAAACTATCAAATTTCAAATACCATTGCCGAGGTGCTTTTTTCAGGCCATACAAACTCTTCTTCAATCTGCACACCTATTTCTCCTTACCTTTGACCTCAAATCTTTGGGGCTGTTCCATATATATCTCCTCCTCCAAATCACCATGGAGAAAGGCAGTTTTCACATCTAGCTATTCCAAATACAAATCTTCAGCAGCCACAATACTTAAAACAGTACGAATAGAAGTCATCTTTACAACCGGAGAAAATATCTCATCAAAATCAATTCCCTTTTTCTGTACAAATCCTTTTACAACTAACCTGGCCTTAAATCTTTTCTTACCTCCATCTTCCTCTTTCAGCCTGTAAACCCATTTATTTGGTAAAGCCTTTTTACCTGCAGGTAACTTACATAATTCCCAAGTCTAATTTTTCAGCAGGGAGTCCATTTCTTCTTTCATTGCAAGCTCCCACTGAACCTGTGTATCCACCTGCATAGCTTCATCATACCTTTCTGGTTCACCAGCATCTGTTAACAAAATAGAATGCAAAGAGGGAGAAAACCCTTCAGGAGGTCTACTTATCCTTGTTGACTGTCTAACATTCACTAGAGTTTGTGGTATTTCTGGTTGTTATTGTGGAGCATGAGGAACCACTGAAACATCACTATTTAGAGTATCATCCAGCACCACAAAATCCTTTTCTTTCTTCTCATGCTGCTGCAACTAATCTTTGTACAACACCTTCTCATTGAATATAAATCCCTGCTTCTCACAATTTTTTGATTTTCAAAATCTCAAAGCCTATAACCAAATTCATCAATGCCATATCCAACGAAGGTACACTTTTTTGATTTTGCATCCAGCTTGGTTCTATTTTCAGAATCTATATGTGCAGATGCTTCACATCCGAAGGTTTTCAGAAAAGAATAACTCACCTTCTTGCCTGTCCATGCTTCCTCTGGAATACCAAAGCCCAAAGGAACTGAAGGACCTTTATTAATTAAATATACGGTAGTGTTGACAGCCTCTGCCCACATGTTTAAAGGCAGTCCAGCATGCAATCTCATGGTCCTTGCATGCTCCATTATTGTCCTATTCATGCGTTCAGCTACTCCATTTTCCTGTGGAGTCCCTAGAACTATTTTTTGCCTATGAATTCCATTAAAGGAACAATAATCTTCAAATTCTTTGCTGCAATACTCACCGCCATTATCAGATCTAAGACATTTTAATCTGTTACCCATCTCATTCTCAACCAAGTTTCTCCATTTTTTAAATATTTCAAATACATCAGATTTCTGCCTAAGGAAATAAATCCATACATTCCTAGTTACATCATCTATGAATGTAACATAATACCAAGAGCCACCAAGAGAAGATACCTGAGCTGGCCCCCATACATCTGTATGCACAAGCTCCAATTTTTTATTTTTCTTTTGCTTCCCATCCTTGAGAAAACTGACTCTCTCTTTTTTGCCATACACACAACTTTCACAGAAATCCATATTAATACATTTCAGAACTGGTAAAACTTTCTTAGAATGAAGTACCTTCATACCTTTTTCAATCATATGCCCAAGTCTATTATGCCATAGTGTTGTCTCAGAACCTGCAACAACTTTTTCAGTCTCTTCCTGCAAACCTGCAGCAACTATTCCTGAACTTGTTTGTTTTTTCTCTACAATAGCTAAAGTAGAAGGAATAGTTTGACCTATACAAAGATATAAGGTGCCTACTTTCACACCTTTTGAAACCTTCCAATTTTTATCAGTAAATGTAATAGTGCAACCTTGTTCAGTTAGCTGCCCTGCTAAAATTAAATTCCTACTAAGCCTTGGAACATGCCTCACCTCTTGTAGTAGCCAATGATTTCCATTCTGCAACTTAATCTTGATTCTTCCCTTTCCAACAATCTGATAGGGTTCGTTATCTCCCAAATAAACTAGCCCAAAATCCCCTTGGACATAATCAAGAAAATAACTTCTATGGGGCGTAGCATGAAATGAGGCCCCTGAATCTAAAACCCATGAATCATCAGCATTATCTAGGGAAAGAATCAAAGCATCATCTTTAGACATATTGCTTACCACATTTGCTTCCTTATTTCCTTCTTGTTTGTCTCCTTCTTTGTTCTTCCGAGACCAACAATCTTTCTTTAGATGACCTAGTTTTCCACAGTACCAGCAATCCTTCTATCCTCTGGTTTGGGATCTTTTGTCCTTTGATTTTTCTCATGACTTCCCATGACCTCAAAAACCTTTTCCTCTCTCCTTTGATCTGCCCCTGCTTTCTGCATTCAAAATATTGCCTGATTTGGATCCACCTAAGCTTTTCTTATGAATTTTCTCACTCAGAATAACACCAACAACATCATCAAATTTTAGGGTATTTGAACCAGAAACAAAGTTACTAACCGCCATTACCAAACTATCCCAGCTTTTAGGTAATGAACATAATATCAAGAGAGCTCTAACTTCTTCATCAAATTTTACATTTACAGAAGTTAATTGATTGATAATCGTATTAAATTCATTTAAATGATCTGTCACAGATCCACCTTCAACCATTTTCATATTAAACAAACGCTTCATGAGAAATACCTTATTTGACGCTGAGGGTTTTTTATACAATTTTGCCAAAGATTTCATTAGACCATCTGTTGTCTTCACTTCCGTTATATTGAATGCCACCGATGGTGCCAGGCACAACTGAATGGTTCCTAGTGCCTTTCTGTCAAGAAGATTCTAATCCACATCAGACATTGTTGCCAGTTTCTTGGCTACTCCTTCCAATGGCATCCATAAATCCTTTTGATAGAGGTAATCCTCCATCTACATCTTCCATAACTGATAGTTCTGCCCATTGAATTTATCGACCTAAAATCTACCCTCGTCCGCCATTGCTCCCACTCAACCATGAGACTTTTCTGTAGACGATAATCGAACACAACCTGCTGTGATACCACTTGTTACGGTTAGCCAGCAGAAGATATCAATTAAATGCAAATAAAGATTAAACAGGGAAATGGAAATACACAGAAATAATAACAGCGAGATACAAGTTTTAACTTGGTTCACCCAAACTCAGGCTACATCCACCAAACAGAGAGTCCAATATTATTATCCAGTAAATCAAACCGATTACAATCAGTAATCCCTGCAACTCAATACCGCTACAAATGCTACAATACAATATATCAAAACCCTAACCCTTGGCTGCTTTTTATCAAGCTTTTTGTCGATTACAAAAATAGGGTTTTCTTATGTCGGTCAATGAAAAAATTACTCCCGGTGCCCCTTGACCCCGTCTTGGGGGCGCTGCCCCCAAACCCCGTAGGAAGTTGGGGGGAAACCACGCCGATAAAAGTGGGGTAAATATAACATCTGAGTCGAATTAGGCTCCATATAACAACACTATTACTAGCTCAAAATCATCATCCTAATCACCCAGTCAACACTCACATCTTGGCCTAGATTTGATAATCATTTTCCCCCATCTTTGCCACTAATCTAATCCCCTCACTAATCCCATTCCCCCACCGTATTTCCACTCAACACATCCTGAACCGATGCAAATCTCCTCTTAATGACATGGCATCTTATGACCTAACAATCCTCTCATCTCCCCACTGCCAACCTCTAGACGCTCCCACCCCTATCCTCTCCCCACCTAATTCCCTTTCCCACAACCTCATCATTCAGGGTTAAACAAAGAACATCATGTGTATCAGGACTGCATCATCTCACCTATCACCTAGTTTGCATACCACCTATCACCTAAACTACATCTAAGCATATCATTTTACATATCATTTAGGTGCATTTTAATCCATTTAATCTGCATATCATTTTACGTTCATTTTTAATCCATAATAACATATCATTTTACATATCATTTAGGTGCATTTTAATCCATTTAATCTACATATCATTTTAGGTTCATTTTACATATCATTTAGGTGCATTTTAATCCATTTAATCTGCATATCATTTTAGGTTCATTTTTAATCCATAATAACATATCATTTAGGTGCATTTTAATCCATTTAATTTACATATCATTTTTAGGTTCATTTTAATCCATAATAACATATCATTTTACATATCATTTAGGTGCATTTTAATCCATTTAATTTGCATATCATTTTAGGTTCATTTTAATCCATAATAGCATATCATTTTACATATCATTTAGCTGCATTTTAATCCATTTAATTTGCATATCATTTTAGGTTCATTTTAATCCATAATTTGCATGACATTTAGGTTCATTTTAATCCATAATTCGCATATCATTCCACATATCATTTAGGTGCATTTGAATCCATTTAATTTACATATCATTTTAGGTTGATTTTAATCCATTTTGCATATCATTTAGGTGCATTTTAATCCATTTAATTTACATATCTTTTTAGGTTCATTTTAATCCATTTTACATATCATGAAGGCACATTTAGAATCCATTTATCCATTTCAATTGCATATCAAATAGATTTCACTAGACCATCTAAATTGCATATCAGTTAGACTCATTTTAAAACCATTTTTGCATATCAATTAGGCTCATTTATCCATTCAAGCTTGCATAATAATTAGGTTCATTCTAGAATCATTTAGTTGCACAATATACATCACATTTCATAAACCACTTAGTCACATAAACATCTAGCTGCATATGCACATCATCATCACATAAACATAACACATCCATAGCATATAAAATCCATAAAGAAATACTGCATCCATCACATAAGCATCATCATCATAGAACATCATAATCCATAGCATCATAAACCACCAAAAAGCATCATATCATATAAAATCACCGCAAAAAAAAAGTACATCACTCATATACACATCAAAAAGTGTCCCGATACAAAATGCCTCCAAGGGCTATCATGATATAATTATCACATAGAGGATCCCCTCTCTGATGGAGTGGTAGACTCTGACCCTGGTCGAGGCTGTGATCCTGTCGGTAGCTGTGGCTGCGGCGGTGGCTGTGCCTGCACTTGAGGACCCTGCTGGGGCATGTGTGAGGGAGGAGGCATCGTCTACTGAACCGACTGAATAGATCTCGATCTATGTGATCTCGATGCCCCTGATCTACTAACCTGGTTGTAACTTAGTGCCTGCTGCACTGCTGGCACGACCGCATAATACATGCCCCTATAGTACTCCATTCGCTTGCTACTCTCTGTCAACTCCCCCTATACCTGGCTCAACTGTCCCTGCAGTTGATAACACTGCGACTGTGCCTGCGAAAACTATGTCTGCATCACTGCCAAAATTGGGGCAAGACCACCACCTGATGCCTATAGACTACTCAATAAAGTCTCTGCCTGCTGTGCCCTAGTGAGTGTTACATCTCGCTCCCCTGTCAAGGTGACTCTGTCACCCCGAGCCTATGCTAGCTCTACCTCACGGCCCTCCAAGGCCTCCTGCAAGCTAGCCACCTATGCCCGTAGGGTCTCCATCTCCTCCTTATCCCGTCGTCACTGATGAGGTGTCCACTTCTCAGCCTCTGCCCCCAAAGTTGTCCCTGAGCTCCCTGCCTTTGCATCATGCCTGCCAACCTGTCGTGGCCCCACCTGTGGTGGAGGTAAGTCATCCTCATCTATCCTTGACTGTCCCTCGCACCTTTGAGGTCCTCTAGGTTGTCATGCTACTCCAACCTGTACCTGTTGCACAGGAACCTGCTGAGTAGGAACATGCTGCGTAGGAACCTGCTACCCCACCTATCCCTGTCCTATTACCGCTGCTGCCAACACATCCATCAGCTGGCCATCCCTCCCAACCAATCTCTCCTCTCCATCATCTCCCACCTCCACAAGGTAGTCCTCAATAACCTCATCTCCATCCCCATCAAGGTCATCTCCATCTCCACCTGAATCCCCCCCTCTGCCCCTGCTGCCTCCTCTGCTGGATCTGTCAACTGAGTGGGCTGATGCATATGCCACCATATATCGTATCCAGCCGTAGTCCCTGCATCTCTAACCGTGCTCCTCCAATCCCACTGTACTGGCTGAAGTGCTACAAAGTCGCTCATAGCAACCTGTGGCTGTAGGGCTGCAGGCCAGTAGGGTCCATCTCGCGGGGTCTGCGTGTATATCGCCATCTGCTGAGGGGTGTCGTGTACCAACCCAAACTGCCGCATAACCTGTGAGGGTAGGTACATCTCTATGGTGCAGTCTCCTCGGCCCATAAGGTACCTCTGCTGAAAGGTAAATGGAAGATGAATAACATCATCTGGCCACTCCTCTACACTGACGTATGGCTGCCAAACCATGCTAATCATGTCATCCAGCATCCTCTGCCAATATCGTACCTAGCTAGTAAACATGTACTCTACATCCTGATACAAAAACACAAAGGCCTCAAAAGGCCGTCGATAGTACCCACATGTCAGCCGAGTGACAAGGATGTGCTCCCAAATCCATACATGTAGTAGAGTAACTCCAGAGGACAAAGGTCTATCATGCAGATAGGTGACTATGTGCATCTCATGGTACAACTGTGCTAGCATCACTAGACCCTAGGCATAGACAGTCCCATGCATCACCATCCCCTCTATCACCCGTCCCTAGCCAACCGAAAAACCCCTACCTCACCTATCAGGCATCACCATGCCTCCAATCAATGCACAAAGGAACAAGGCAAATGGATCTACACCCGCAGCCAATGTCCCCTCATAGTCCATCTCCCTCTCATTCGGAGAGAGAACAAGACGATCCACACCAAACACTCTGACTAGTGCACTCTACCCTCTCTTCGTGTCATATCTAACACATCGGCCTTAGATAGGTAGCTTGAGGATGCGATAAACATCCTCAAGTGTGATGGTAATCTCTCCTGTCGGCAACAAAAAGCTGCAAGTCTCAGTGCGGTATCGCTCCACCATGGTCGTCATCAGAGCTCTATGAGCTCATAGAACTAGAATCAATGCCACTGTTAGAAGCCCCAACCTTGCCAGTCGAGCCCGCATAGCGTCATCAAAATCATCAAACAGTGCCATCACAGCGGGAACTCGTTGCTCTCGCAACTGCAATATAAACTGCTCTGTATCCTGCATATAGAATATTATGGTTAGATGTCAACCTATCTATTTCTCAACCAACCTTTTCCTTCTAAGTGTCTAACAAGCCAGCATCCGGTGGCATGAAAACAGAGAACTCCTTGTGCCCTTTTTCAAATGGCACTAAAATTTCCTCTAAATGGCGCTAAAACAGAACATAGCGCCACTGAGCATAAGTCTTTGTGCCAATCCAAAAATTAGCACTACTGCGCGCTATCCATCGTGCCATTTCTCCAAATGACGTCACTATTTGTTTTAACATCAATCCTCCAAATAGCGCCGATTTACCCAATGGTGCTAATCCAGACAATCGTGCTAATCCCCCAAATAGCGCTAAAAGTAAAAATAGCATTGTTAACAAGGATGGTGCTATTCCAGATAATAGCACCACTTTAACCCCCATCTGGTGCCAAAACGTCAAAACCCTATTTCTTCCACAAATCATGCTAATTGAGAAGATAGCGCTAACACACCTGCCTAATGGCGACAAACTGCCCTGACCCTACCTGGGCAGATCACGCCAATCTGCCTTACCATTGGCACTATGCGCTCCAACCCCAAATCCCAAAACCCCAAAAATGCACGTTAAATGAACAAAATTACAAAGTCCGGGTTAGGCCCTACCTGAGGTCTAGCGTCGGGTGACCGTCCAAACTCTCGGAACTGCTCAGAAATGTGTTGAAGTCGCAGGAACTGGGGGTTACGGTCAACCATCTCTCTTTCACTCCTTTCTTCTCTAAATCAAAAGTGTGCAAATGTGGCACTCTTAGGACCCACTTTGCCTAATATAGTGGGCCATGTCATCCTTCCCCCCCTTTTTTTCTTCCTCCAGGGTGCAGATCTCAGCCTTTTTTCTTCATTTTTCTTCCTACCATCTCCTACATTCGTCCCCTATCTAATCATTCACTTTTGTCACATCCTTTCGAGAGCTCACCTGAAATTTTTTTATTTTCCCTCCAACCTCTCGAGGGGGCATCCCTTATCCACTCATACCTACCCGACAGCTGGGGCATATTTTTCTTCGACCTGACACCAATTCCCTCCTAGGTCTGGATGCCACGTTGAAGAGGGGCAAATGTAGACACATAAAAATGTCTTCTACCATCAAACTGACTCCCGACAACCCTAAACACACCAATTTCTCTTCTAACCAATTAATTGAATTTTTATTTAATTAATTACCCTTTTCACTTTCCAAATCCACACCATTTTATCCCCAAAATTGAATTAATTTCATTAATTCAATAGTCCAAACCTTAGCCAATTAATTTAATAAATATGTAATATTTATTAAATCAATTTCCCCTTTTTCACTAAATCCAATTAATTAGTTAAAACCATGTTAACTAATTAATTCAGCCTATAATTAACCTATCCCTACCCTAGACAATTAAATAGCTATTATTTAATTGCCTACCCTAGCCTACCTCATCCTAGTCCTAGGATTAATTAAATAAAACCTCTTTTTAATTTATCCTAACCCCTTCATTTGGGTGGTCAAACCTTGTTTAACACCCTTCCCCACATCTTCCAAATAAAAAATTGAATTAAATCCACATAAGTCAATTTTTTATTTAAAAACATCTCACATCACATTTAATTTTCCTTACAACCCCATACTCATTTATTTCCTCTCTTCCCCAAATGAATTTTTAATTCATTTACATTCCCCCATATGAATCTTTTATTCCAAAATAATCCTTCACCCCCATACTCATTAAATAACCTCTTTTCCTAAAATGAATAAAAGAATCACTTTTATTCCAAGCCCTCCATTCATTCAAGATTAAATCTAGGCGCTCCACATCACTTTTATCCTCCACCATTGATCTCTCAAATCAATCTCCACCCTTGGATCAAAATCCTCTCCAAAAATCTATAAATAGAACCTCTTCCAAGCCATTTTCATCATCCAAATCTATGCAAAGTCATAATGCCAAAATCACTCTTGAGCTAGAATAGTGAGTTGCAACATTGTTTAGCATTTCACATCTAAATCCATTGTCTAGGGTAATCTTTGTCAAAGAGCTTGTTTTGGGTGCAAAGGCTCCTTCCTCCCTTGATGGGATTAGATTTGTATGTGAGGTATAATCTTGTGTTTATTGCATTTGGTTTAGTATTTCAACCTTGTTTGCATTTCTAATCTACACAATGTTTTAGGGGCTTTACCATATCATTTTTCTATGTATCTGGCAAGCATTGTCAAGTCAACACCATCCAATTTGTTCACTATGTCTACCCCCAATATGGAAGCCAATGCCTCTTTATCTTTTTCAGTCTCATGTTCCTATATATATGTAAATTTCTTTTTTTAAATTTAGAAATAGAAAACTAAATGCTAAAAATCAAAGAAACAATGGAAACATTTACAAATCTATAAATTGACAGTGAATTACCTGATTGTGGCCAGAGTTTGCTCCCTTCCCTCTATTGCTTGACATTTTGAGGTGACCTATGGCAAATTATTTTCATCCAATCTATGGAGGCAGTCATAGCCAAGTATGAATTAACAGCGTGCTTGACCAATCGTAGCCAAAAACAAAAATGTAGCCAAAAACAAAACTTAATAGCTTGTATTTTGGGTATGATGTACAAAGAGACCTTATTCGACATGTCTTCTAAAAATGGTAAATGCAAGTTATACTGCAAGCAAGGATAATTAAAAACATTACTACTCAAATTTACCCTAAAGCATGAGTACAACATCTTAGAAAAACTTTCTTTGAGCTCAAAATTATATCAAAATGGATGAAAACCTATGTCAAGAGTTAACTTACTTGCTAAAAGGCAGACGAACAAGCTTGATTGAATGGCTAAGGTAGCTAGAAACCCCAAATTTAGCAACTAGCTTAAGAAATTTTTTTATCTTCTAGATGTCTAGAACCAAAAATAAATAAAATACAAATTCATAGATCTGTTGTAGAAACTTTTCAGTAACTTCTGTTTTCAACATAATAAAGTCATCACTTCCCAGGAAACCTAAAACAGAGGCAGAGTACACTATTTTGTGGGCTTAAATGTATTAACTTATTTGTGTTTTTTTTGTGTTTTATGTTTTAATGCTGGTGTTGGTGCCTGAATTGACTGTCAATTTCTGAGCAATTTTTCATGCAGGCACCTTCCCAAAAAATCCAAAAAAGTTTTAAGTTTTGGGGCCCCTCAGTATTTTTCAGCATTTGCATCATATTTCTTGAGGAGGTGGTCTTCATGTTTTCTCCATCGGCATGAGTTTGTTTTTGTGTCTTCGAACTTTCGGTTTGAACTTGAACCCTTTTCTCAATGGTTCAAGGTTCAATGGTTCGTTGCTTTGTGATTTTGGTCTCGGCCGAAGTGTTTTGCCGATGGAATATTGTTTTGGAGGTTTGAACCTCGCTGTTGAACCATCGGGTTGAACCGGTTCATCGGTTCAACGGGTTCGCGGGGTTAAAATTGTGTTGCCAAAGAGGAAGTGTTTCGTTCAGCCATCGGAGTGACTTGCATATCGGGTTCAAAGTGGAAGATACATTGAGGGAATATTCTGTAGAATATCCTGTGTTTGTATGTGCAGGAATGAATGTATGTCAATATACATCGGGTCATATACAAAGGAGAAATATACAAGGGCACAAATATACATTTGCTACAGTGCCGCGGAGGAGATGCATGTGGTGGGGCCTGCGGATATGCAAAGGAACAAAATATACAATGGTCGATATACAAGTGATGGGGCCCACCAGTTGTATATACAAGCAAAGATACAAAGGTCAAGATACAAGCCGGACCCGAATAAGTTTCCAATCTGCTTCATAAAGGTTTGGGGTCCACCTTGTATATCAAACAGTTGTATATGCATATACAAGGGATTTCTCAGTTGGGCCAATAGTGGATGTTTGGCTGATGAGGTGTCATCGGCATGTGTCTCGCCGATGGAGGGTTTTGGAATGAACATCGGTGTAACAGACTTCATCAGCAGGCTTCATTTCTGTTTGGCCGATATGGATGGTCTAGCCAACGAGAGATTGAAAGGTGTGTGTCGTCATCGGCGTGTGTCTGGCCGATGAAGGGACAAAGTTTGGCTTGTTGATGTATCGGTGTGACTCGACGTATCGGCGGGGAAGCTTTTGGATTGGCCGATGGTGTTGGTCACACCGATGAAGGGAATGTGGAGTTCACGGTCGGCGAGACCATTGGCATCGGCCAGGGAGATTTGTGCTGGCTCGATGGTTCATCTCTGGCCGAAGATGGGGAATGCGAAGGTGTTGTCGGTGTGACTGAAGGCATCAGCAAAGGAGATTTGAGCTTGGCCGATGGTAGAGATTTGGCCGATGGGCTTTTGGCGATGGGTCGTGTGTCGAGTGTAGCAAAAGGCACTCGACACCTATTATGCATGTGGCCACGTTTATAAAGTGGTAAGGGGCTCTCTGCACCGTGCATGTGGGATTAATCTCCCTATATTATTTTGAACCTGTGGTGAAGTGCATTTTTGCGGGAAGCTCCATTTTGATTGCTGCGACGGTTTCCAAGTGAAATGCGGGTGGTTGAGCCATCAATGGGCGACGGGACAAATAATCAAACTGCTCGATTATGAATGAGGACTTCTAGATGGCGGCGCAAGGCTCGAGGCCTCCCTTGTCTGCTACATTGATGACTTCTGAGCGCCATTCTTTCTGATGGATTTATCTGGCGGATTTTTGAATTTTGGTCATGCAATTAATGCTGAGTACGCTTCCCTCTGGTTGTTTTTAAAGCTGGAAGTGTTACTCATTTTAGGTTGTTGAAAGATGAACATTTTTGGCTCTGTAATGCAATACAGCTGATTTGGTTGTTCTGTGCAGCAAAACTTGTGAGTTTATGTATCTCCTGTTGTATGTTTTTGGTATGAATCCACTGATTTCATGGTCAATCTTATATGAATAATGCTATGTTTGCATGTGTTATGCTAATTCTATCTCCAATTTTGCATGTATCTTTCTTCTGAGTCTAGGTATTCAAGGAATGTCTAAGATTCTAGAACATAGAATTCCTGTGTTAAATGTTTAATCTTTTAACTTCTGCTCAAGGGGTAGATTAAACTATTTTTAGATTGAATATTGGGAAGGGTATACTGCAATAGGGATGCCATAAGTATAGACAGCTTAACACTCTGTATAGGGAGATATCTGTAAGGCAGGTATCATGTGTATCCCCCTGAAATCTAGTTTGAGTTGTTCATGCTGATCATTCACAGGTGTATGTCTACTAACTCCAGGCCCTGGATAGGCACCAATCTTGCTTTGTGTTTGTGTTATAACCATGTCCAGCTTTGCATCCAAACATCAAATCAACTCATTTCATATCTTCCACCTGTTAGTTGTAGGAGTAGGATTAGGAACCCCCTGCATGCTCTCATACCCAACCAGACATATATGTCCAAGAATGTTGCCCACCTTGTGATCTATCACGCAGATCTTGGTCCACACATGAGAGTATTCTGCCTGTTGTTGTCAAGTTAGATCTTTCTATCTTTGAGCTAGTCAAGGTTACATCTTGAGTTATAGGGATACCCCCCTTGGTGCGGCAGAACCAGAAGTGAAGGGCAGGCAGCTCACGCAACCTCCTATATTTAGTTGGCTGTGTTGACTTTTTCCCAGACTGGATGCTTATTCCCAGATTTCCCTACAAGGTAGCCATCAGTGATCAACAGGATCTCTGGGCCAGGGGGTCAACAGTGTAGGAGATAGACTCTATATTTTATCTCCTCTTCTTCTTCAGGCTCTGCAAGACCTAGGGGGGTATTCCCTACTCAACATCCATGGGGATATGCATGCAAGGCTGGGATGTTGACAGAAAGCAGATGAGTCCTCCTGTAAGTAGACCAAAACTGAAAGATAAGAGCAAAGGGGCTAGCTTTGGGCCTATTTGCAGTTGTAGACAGAGGACTGAGGATCCTAAAATTAACTCTAATGTCCTAATGTTGGTTTTAGATTTTGATTTGGATTTTAAACTTGGATGCAAAGCTGGATATGGTTATAACACAAAACAAAGCATGATTGGTGCCTATCCAGGGCCTGGAGTCAGTAGACATACACCTGTGAATGATCAGCATAAACAGCTAAAACTGGATTTCAAGGGGATATATGTGACACCTGCCTTACAGGTATCTCCCAATACAGAGTGTTAGGTTATCTCTACTTATGGTATCCCTACTGCAGTATACCCTTCCCAATGTTCAACCTGAAAACAGTTTAATCTACCCCTTGAGTAGAAGTTAAAAGATCAGACAGTCAACATAGGAATTCTATGCTCTAGAATCTAAACATTACCAAACATCCAGATCTAGAAGAAGAATACATGCAATACTGGAGACAGAATTAACACAACACATGCCAAACATCATTTCTCATATAAGTTTAATCATGAAATCAGTGGGTTCATGCCAAAAACAAACAACAAGAGATACATAAACTCACAGGTAAGCTGTATAGAGCAACCAGATCAGCTTGTTATGCATTACAGAGCCAAAATCTTCAACTTTCAACAACCTCTCAAATGAGCAAGACCACCTGCTTATAACAGCCAGGTAGGTGCTCAGCAATTAATTACATGGTTGACCAATAATCCCGCCAGATACACAGTATCATGAAAATGGCGCTCAAACACAACCGGATTGGCGCCCAAACTTGAATGCAACAGGTAGGGGAGGAGACAGGAAGATATCTCGAGCCCTGTGCCCCTGTCCGCTGATGTACACCTTCAGTCGGGTACAGGATTCATCCACGCCATCGCCCATACCTCTGCAACAATCGCCATTAATGGCGCACCAACCCGCGGCCTTGGGAAGATCATCAAATCTGTAATCGCAACCATTTCCCGCCGAGATTCATCATCATGATATTTGAAAATGCAGGATATCAATATCCCACATGCACCCCGCGATGACCTCTTTAACACTTTATATACTAGGTCATGAGCATATATCATGTCGGTGCTTTTGCTCCTGACGACACTAGTATAGACCTCATCATCATCATCCTTCAGCAGCATGATATCCTGTTGTTCGAAATATCACCCTGACGTCATCATGATATTTGAAATATAACCTTCATGATAATCGGCACAACCTGATCCATCGGAGGAACATCCTCCTGCTGAGCTTAAACCCAAAGTCTGGCCGATGAACATCCTGATGACGTCGTCATCATATCCTGCTGACGTCATCATCATATCTGCCTACTGCGCACCTCCTCATATCCGGATGACGTCATCATCATGTTTGCAAATATCAGGAGGTCTCTTCAAGATGATCAGTGTTAGAAATATGACCCCCCCCGGATCTTGATGACGTCATCATCATATTAACATCATCATGACATTCGGAAGACAACCGGATATTTGGAAATATCCTCCTGATGCACAAATATCAGGTTGCACTGTAGCTCCTCTATAAGATCGGGGCGATAACTGAATATGATGATGCTTCTTGAAAAGATCACCCCCAGTAGATAATGCGCGAAGCCAGCAGGCGGATATCTCCTTGATATCAGCATCATCATGATGCTGGAACAAATATACATCCGGATGATATTCAAAAATGAAAATATCACCCCCTCCTTCGGAAATATCATGATGCAGATAGGCAGAGAAATAGATATCACCCTGATATAAGGATGACGTCAGCATCATCAGGATGAGAAACAACAAACAAGAAGTGATACAACATCATCAGGATGATATTGACTAAGATCATCCTGACAATCAAAATATGATGACCCTAGTGAATATCGGGTCGCACTTAGAACTCTTCAATAACATCATCAGGACGATCGTAACCAAGATCACCCGATGATAAAAATATCACCCCGGCGAAATATCATGAAGGCAGAAAATATGATGACCTCCGCAAGCAGCAGGATGATAACTGGAAATATCATGATGATGACGACCCTTAAGAAAAAACAAGGCAGGTCGAACACTTAGAGAATAACCCCTTCAAGATAACGGGGCAACATCATCATCATGTTTGGGCAAGGTGATATTCGGAAGATCACCGGATACTTGAAAAATCACCCTCGCAAGCAGATCAGGGCGCACTCTAGCTCATCAGCATCATCAGGATAATAACCAAACATCACCCGATAGTTGAAATATGATGATGACGTTGAAAAACAAGTCGACTAAGAACACGATGATGCAGACCATCATCGAAGACAAGATGATGATGATGACCTCCTCCTCAGGAAAATATGATGATGTAGCTGAAAAATGCTGAGGAGGTCCAACACTTAGAAAAAATGGGCAAGAAGATAAAGGCTTCAAATGAAGAAACCTCCTGATCATGACAAATCAACCCCAGGTCAAAATGAGTGCTAATAGTGGCTCCGAATGGGGACGTGCAGGTGAAAACCTGCAGCGAGAACCAGATCTCCGGGCAGACCTGACAAAAAGCCAAAAAACGCGAGCTGTACAAGGCATTTACACTACATACATATTTTTACAAATGTGCACAGCAACCAGCTATTCATGCAAAATAGAATTTAAGGAATTGGCCATGCACAGGCAATTCCAGAATTTCACCATCTAGGGCCTGGAGGAAATAAGAATCCTCCCCATGAGTATTGCAAACCTGATATGGGCCCATCCATAAGGGTTGAAATTTACCATGTTTACCCTTTTCCTGATCTTTAGCATTCCAAATGAGCACCAGATCATTGACTTGAAACTTCCTTTTTGTAGTTCTCCTGTCAAACTGATATTTCATATCCTGTTGTCTTTTGAGATTGACCTGGTGGGCTCTCCTTCTGTCTTCATCCAATGCAACCAGCTGATTCACTCTTTCTGTCATGGGATCTTCAATCTCATCATCACTTTCCTGAATGAATCTGTAAACTGGTAGGAGATTGTTTATGGGCAGTCTAGCTGATGCACCATATACTAACTCAAAAGGTGACTTCCCAATAGCCCTTTTCACTGTCACTCTGTCAGCCCATACTGCTAAATTCAACTTTGAGTCCCAAGCTCTCTTGTTCTTGTCCAGTATCCTCTTGACAATTTTCATGATGCTCTTATTGCTTGATTCTGCTTGACCATTTCCTTGGGGGTGATATGGTGATGTATATGACAGATTTATCCCATACCTGTTGCAAAAATCAACAAACTCACCTGATCTGAAGCACATAGCATTATCAGTGATAATCTTAGATGGTACTCCAAACCTGATGATGATGTTCTCTAGTATGAAATCTGTCACCACCTTACTTGTAGCTCTTTTAGTTGGAATGGCCTCAATCCATTTGGTAAAGTAGTCAGTTGCCACCAAAATCCAACTATGTCCCCCACTTGATTTGTCTGCAATCTCCCTTATGAAGTCAATTCCCCATTGCTGGAATGGAGCATCCACAGGTACAGTTCTGAGGGGTAAAGCACCATCATACTTCAGCTTTCCTGAGAATCTCTGGCAAGGGTCACACTTCCTTACTAACTTTTGTGCATCTGAAAAGAGAGTGGGCCACCAATATCCTGCCCTAAGAATTTTATGAGCTGTTGTCTGGGCAGTATAATGTCCACCACACAATCCTTTATGCATGTTAATCAAAACATTGTTAGCCATGTCCTCATCCACACATCTCAGCAGCACACCATCAGGATTTTTCCAGTACAGCTCACCTTGAACAATGACATACCTGATTGCATGTAACTTTAGAGTCCTCTTTTGATTGTCACTGAAATGGGAAGGACAATTCAGATTTTGCAAATAATAGACAATATCCTTGTACCATTCAGATCCTGATACACTTACATTCTCATCTTGGACTACATTAACTTGGCATGCTTCCAAGTTTGATTGTGCCATCATCTTGGCTAATCCTTGTCCTCTTATCAACTTAGTAACTTGTATGTCTATGTTGAATTCCTGTAGTTTGTTTATCCATCTGCACCTTCTTCCAGTCACCTCCTGCTGAGTGAATATGTCTTTGACTGCTGCATGAGGTACATATGCAACTATATATGACCCTACCAAGTATGGTCTGAAACTTTTGATGGCTCTAACTAGTGCATATGCCTATTTTTCCATAATGTCATACTTCAACTCAGAGGCCTGCAGGGACATACTGAAGAAAGCGATGGGCTGTTCAAAACCATCTTCATTTTTCTGTAACAAACATGCAGCTACAGTATGAAAGGAAGCAAATGAGAACACTTGGAATGGCCTAGAAAAATCAGGAGATTTAAGAACAGGGGCCATCTTAATTGCCTCTTTGATATTCTGAAATGATTCTGCTGCTTCCCTTTCCCAGTTGACAGTTGCATCCTTCTTCATCATCTTGGAAATGTTCCTTGTAGTCTCTGCAAAGTTGGGAACAAATCTTCTAACAAAGTTTATCTGTCCAAAGAAGGACTGAACTCCTTTCACAGTTTTTGGCATTTGAATCTTGTCAATAGCTGCCACTCTCTCTGGATCTATCCTGACTCCATCCTTGGAAACAATATGTCCCAGAAGTTTTCCTTCAACTACTCCAAAGGCACACTTCTTTGGGTTTAAAGAAATACCATATTCTAGTGCTCTTATGAAAATTTGCTCCAGATGCAAACAATGCTGCTCTTCTTTCTTTGAGTAGGCAGTCAAGTCATCCTGATATACAGCCAGGATTGAATCAATCAGCCCTGCAAAAGCAACATCCATTGCTCTTTGAAATGTGGCACCTGCATTTGTTAGTCCAAATGGCATTCTAACATACACATATGTTCCCCATGGAGTGGTAAAGGCAGTCTTATATTGTTCTGATTCCTTTACCTTTACCTGATTATATCCTGAAAATCCATCCATCATGGATAGGAGTTCACAACCAGTCACTCTCTGCAACATAGCTTCCATATTAGGCAATGGATAGTTATCCTTCAAAGAGGATACATTCAAGTTCCTGAAATCAACACAAAGCCTAATATCACCATTCTTCTTCCTGACTGGGACAAGGTTAGACACCCAAGTTGAATGTCTGATTGGCACAATTATTCCAGCATCCCTGAGCCTTTTGAGTTCTTCTTGCATCTTGGGAGCTAAGGTTGGATTGATAGGTCTTTGCCTTTGTCTAAATGGCTTAGCTTCAGGCTTCAATGGGATCTCATGCTGGAATAAGTCTTCCCTATAAGCTTTTAGGTCCTCATATGACCATGCAAAAACATGTTTATACCTTTTCAGCAATGCAATCAGCATACTTCTAATGTGTGGTTTGAGCTGTTTGCCAATATACACCTTCTGAGGGGCCTGAGATGTCCCCAAATTTATTTCTTCTAAATCCTCCTTATTTGTGGGGGATGTCCTTGTGACCATTTTGTCTCTACTGTCAAAGGCTCTTTCTAAAGCCACTAACCCTCTAGGGATCTTGTTAGTCTTCAACTGAATGATCTCCTTTCCCACAAGGGTCTCTTTTCCATTTACAGTCTCTACAAAAGCTTGGAAATCAATCTGTTGGTTCTCATACTCATCTATGCAGTGCAAAAATTTCAGCAAATCCCTATCATCATTAAAAACTTGCCAACTGCATATATTTTCTGGTATGGCAGGCCTAGTTTTAACCTCTACATCTGTGACACCTGACAGAGTGATGTCATCTGGCCTTATTGCAATATTAGCTAAGAAATCAGCCATAACATTTTTTGACCTTTCTACCCAGCCAATTGAAAATGCATCAAACAATTCAATGGTATCCCAAACAGCATGCTTGTATTGTTTCAGTCTTTTATTTTTTGCAGCATACTTATTTCTGATCTGGGATACAATCAGCTCAGAATCCCCAAATACTCTTAACATCTTAATCCCATGTTTGAGAGCAATATTTAGGCCTAAGAGTAAAGCCTCATATTCTGCAATATTGTTTGTGCAATCAAACCTCAGCAAGAAAGAGAATTTGAGGAGCTTACCAGTTGGAGACAGGAAAACAACTCCAGCTCCAGAGCCTTCTTTTGCACAAGCTCCATCAAAAAACATGGTCCATAAGCCTTGCTGATCCAGCTCTTCAATGCAGACATTTTTCCTTTTGTCTTCTGCATCATCTGAGACAACCTTGAAGTTATCACAGTCAGTGTCTACAAAGCATATCTGTTCATTTGCTTCTTGGTCTTCCACTGTCTCTGATGATCTTTGCTCTCTGCTTAGCTTGACATCCCTGCCATTCATTGGAATCATGGCATATGACAGGTCCAGCTGCATACTTCCACCAATTAGTGCTGCCCATCTTCTTGACAGCAACATACCATACTGTGGCTTGATGTCAACCACTGTTATATTCATTTTGTATCTTTTTTTAGGAAATGCTGCCAGTTTGAAATCTACATCCTTCATGATTCCAATAACTGGTACCTCTCTGGCATCCATAGCATAACACTTTCCACATGCCTTGTCAATCTTTAATCCAGTTTGCTGCATGATAGCCAAAGGCATGACATTTGTGGATGCTCCAGAGTCAAGCATACAATTTCTAATTATTTTACCATTTATAACTAGGGAAACATAAAATGGTTCCACCTGTGAAGGACACTTTGTCATGGTCATTCCTAAATAGACTTCAGGAGTCTCATCTTCTTCATTGCACATGACATGTTTCTCACCCTGGGTCTGATCATTCTGTTTAGCTTGAAAAGGTACCCCTGAGATTAGGGATATTGTCCTATTCTTGATCTCTTCCACATTCATGAGTTCCATAAGTGGAACAGAGACCTTTACCTTAGAGAGGATCTGGGCTATATCAAATGGAGCACAGTTTTGTACAACAGTTGTAGCTTGCTCCACAACCTTGCTTTTATCCTGAGCTGATTTAGTTTTCATTTTCATAGTTCCCTGATCATCATTCTTGTCTTGGGAACCTCTACTTTGATCTTCAGCCTGAGGGATTTTGTTTTCTGGTCCTTGAAATTCATGACCTGTTCTGTATCTAAAGTTCTGCTTATTATTTATCCACTGCCTTTTTTGTGGTTCAGTTCCTTTATGACCATGCATCAGCTGGCCTGTAGAAATATCTTCCGGCTGATGTGGGCTGCCAACTTGATTTTTACCTCTGAGATTGTAGTTGCTCTTGACTTGAGCAACTGCTGCAGCTGTGAAGGCTCTGATTTCCTCATCAGAAGGTCTTTGTAAGTTACTCAGAAAATTGTGTGAGTTCTGAGCATACACATAATTATCTTCATTATCTTCATCATATGGGGACCGTTGGCAGGCCTGACTTTGATGATCTGTCTTCTCATCAGCATCATAAAGAGTATATCCATTGCCTATAGACATCATATTAACATCATCATCCTGTACATGATGTGGCTCATTGCATTCATTACAAGAAGTAGCACTATCATACAAGGATTGAGCAATCATGCACTGTGACTGTGAATGTGGCATCTGACAAATTATACACCACGGAGCATCATCAGCAATATTTATAGTTTTCTTTAGGGGATCAGGAGTTTCCTTAACATGTTGAGCCCTCTGATTTGCGTTGTTGCGTTGAAATACAGGCTTACCATCATGCCAATTGGTGTTATAAGGCATATCATGTAATGATGGCCTCTTTTCCTGCCTTTGATAGACTTGCCTATCAGGACCCATTCCTTTTTCACTTCTAGCTAATCTATAGCTCAGGTCCTTAACAACATTTGCCAGTTTGTCTATCTTATCTTCAGGAGCAGATGTACTACCTTGAGTGTTCTGAGGCTTGTTTGGATTCTGCAGAATTTTTGCATCATCCCTTCTATTGGTCTTGCCTGATGCTTTCCTATTGTTTTCAATATTTACTGCAATTCTGAAAGCATCCCTGAGAGTGGCAGGACCTTTATCTCTTAGTCCATATGCAGTCTTTGCATCAAAGGCATTGATATACAAAATTATGCACATAGGTTCATTTGGCCTCATGTGATGTGGCAATTTATTCAACACTTTAGTAAATCTTGCATTAAAGTCTGCAACCTGCTCATTTGACCCTTTTGTGATACTGGTGAATTCATTTACAAAAAAGCTAGGGTCAGTCTTATCACCATATTGCTCCTTGAATATCCTCTTAAAATCATCCCATGATGAAATACTCCGGTCAGGCAGATTCCTGTACCATTCTCTTGCCTCATCTATTAAGGATTGCATGAATGACTTCATGAAAACATCCTCATGCTCAACCTCAAAATTATCCATGACATTTTGAAAGGCCTTTAGATGATCTTCTCCTGACACTGTGTTGTTTCCTGAAAATTTAGGCACTTGCAGCCTCAGATGCTTATCAATGGGGTTAGGATACCCAGGAATACCATCAAACACCAGCTGCCTGAATCTATCTAGCTGCATGGGCTGTCTGTTTGGCTGATTAACATTAACATTTCTGTTTGCATTCTGGTTTCCTGCATGGTTTAGTGGTATCCTAGCATCATTCACATTTTGTCTGTCATCATGATACTGATGTTGCATTTCATATCTTTGCTGATGTCTTTGCATATTTGCATTCTCTAGAGTAGGAACTGAATCATTTTGGGTAGTTCTTAAGGCTTGCACTTTCTGCTTTATATCATCTCTAATTTTCATGGCTTGTAGGTATTCTAGTTCCGCTCTTAGACTTCTGATTTCTTCAGCTAACTGTTCATCCTTAGGTCTGGAGGTAGATGGTCTCATGCCATTTTGGTCATCATCTTCATCATCCCTTAGAGACTCTGCCTCTTCAAACCTTTCACTTGGGTCTAGAAAAGGGCGTTCTTGGAACACCTCTGACCTCATTCTCATACTACCACCCTGTTGCCTCTCATATGCACCTTGGATATCAGCTTCTGCACTTGAAAAATAAGGCGCATGCTGTCCTGATGGCCTAGGGTTATCTTGTACATCATCACTTTTTCTGGGGGAGCTCTCATGACTAACTGAGACAGTTCCCTTTCTTCTATACATCATTCTTTTTGTTAATGGTAACTCTTCAAATAGAGGATTTTGTTGGGATCTTCTCCCCTGCATATAATTTTACCTTGACCGGTTGGGAGATTACTTCGGAGTCGCCACCTATTTCTAGGAACTGTTTTCTTCTGAAAACCAGGGTTCTTTCACAAGGTTCCCCAGCAGAGTAGATTATTTCTGTTGCTGACTCAGATGGGTCACATATATATTACTGGAGATGATTAGATAGTACTTTTACTTCTCAATCCCCAGCGGAGTCGCCAATTTCTGTTGACTTTTTCCCAGACTGGATGCTTATTCCCAGATTTCCCTACAAGGTAGCCATCAGTGATCAACAGGATCTCTGGGCCAGGGGGTCAACAGTGTAGGAGATAGACTCTATATTTTATCTCCTCTTCTTCTTCAGGCTCTGCAAGACCTAGGGGGGTATTCCCTACTCAACATCCATGGGGATATGCATGCAAGGCTGGGATGTTGACAGAAAGCAGATGAGTCCTCCTGTAAGTAGACCAAAACTGAAAGATAAGAGCAAAGGGGCTAGCTTTGGGCCTATTTGCAGTTGTAGACAGAGGACTGAGGATCCTAAAACTAACTCTAATATCCTAATGTTGGTTTCAGATTTTGATTTGGATTTTAAACTTGGATGCAAAGCTGGATATGGTTATAACACAAAACAAAGCATGATTGGTGCCTATCCAGGGCCTGGAGTCAGTAGACATACACCTGTGAATGATCAGCATAAACAGCTAAAACTGGATTTCAAGGGGATATATGTGACACCTGCCTTACAGGTATCTCCCAATACAGAGTGTTAGGTTATCTCTACTTATGGTATCCCTACTGCAGTATACCCTTCCCAATGTTCAACCTGAAAATAGTTTAATCTACCCCTTGAGTAGAAGTTAAAAGATCAGACAGTCAACATAGGAATTCTATGCTCTAGAATCTAAACATTACCAAACATCCAGATCCAGAAGAAGAATACATGCAATACTGGAGACAGAATTAACACAACACATGCCAAACAGCATTTCTCATATAAGTTTAATCATGAAATCAGTGGGTTCATGCCAAAAACAAACAACAAGAGATACATAAACTCACAGGTAAGCTGTATAGAGCAACCAGATCAGCTTGTTATGCATTACAGAGCCAAAATCTTCAACTTTCAACAACCTCTCAAATGAGCAAGACCACCTGCTTATAACAGCCAGGTAGGTGCTCAGCAATTAATTACATGGTTGACCAATAATCCCGCCAGATACACAGTATCATGAAAATGGCGCTCAAACACAACCGGATTGGCGCCCAAACTTGAATGCAGCAGGTAGGGGAGGAGACAGGAAGATATCTCGAGCCCTGTGCCCCTGTCCGCTGATGTACACCTTCAGTCAGGTACAGGATTCATCCACGCCATCGCCCATACCTCTGCAACAATCGCCATTAATGGCGCACCAACCCGCGGCCTTGGGAAGATCATCAAATCTGCAATCGCAACCATTTCCCGCCGAGATTCATCATCATGATATTTGAAAATGCAGGATATCAATATCCCACATGCACCCCGCGATGACCTCTTTAACACTTTATATACTAGGTCATGAGCATATATCATGTCGGTGCTTTTGCTCCTGACGACACTAGTATAGACCTCATCATCATCATCCTTCAGCAGCATGATATCCTGTTGTTCGAAATATCACCCTGACGTCATCATGATATTTGAAATATAACCTTCATGATAATCGGCACAACCTGATCCATCGGAGGAACATCCTCCTGCTGAGCTTAAACCCAAAGTCTGGCCGATGAACATCCTGATGACGTCGTCATCATATCCTGCTGACGTCATCATCATATCTGCCTACTGCGCACCTCCTCATATCCGGATGACGTCATCATCATGTTTGCAAATATCAGGAGGTCTCTTCAAGATGATCAGTGTTAGAAATATGACCCCCCCGGATCTTGATGACGTCATCATCATATTAACATCATCATGATATTCGGAAGACAACCGGATATTTGGAAATATCCTCCTGATGCACAAATATCAGGTTGCACTGTAGCTCCTCTATAAGATCGGGGCGATAACTGAATATGATGATGCTGCTTGAAAAGATCACCCCTAGTAGATAATGCGCGAAGCCAGCAGGCGGATATCTCCTTGATATCAGCATCATCATGATGCTGGAACAAATATACATCCGGATGATATTCAAAATTGAAAATATCACCCCCTCCTTCGGAAATATCATGATGTAGATAGGCAGAGAAATAGATATCACCTTGATATAAGGATGACGTCAGCATCATCAGGATGAGAAACAACGAACAAGAAGTGATACAACATCATCAGGATGATATTGACTAAGATCATCCTGACGTTCAAAATATGATGACCCTAGTGAATATCGGGTCGCACTTAGAACTCTTCAATAACATCATCAGGACGATCGTAACCAAGATCACCCGATGATAAAAATATCACCCCGGCGAAATATCATGAAGGCAGAAAATATGATGACCTCCGCAAGCAGCAGGATGATAACTGGAAATATCATGATGATGACGACCCTTAAGAAAAAACAAGGCAGGTCGAACACTTAGAGAATAACCCCTTCAAGATAACGGGGCAACATCATCATCATGTTTGGGCAAGGTGATATTCGGAAGATCACCGGATACTTGAAAAATCACCCTCGCAAGCAGATCAGGGCGCACTGTAGCTCATCAGCATCATCAGGATAATAACCAAACATCACCCGATAGTTGAAATATGATGATGACGTTGAAAAACAAGTCGACTAAGAACACGATGATGCAGACCATCATCGAAGACAAGATGATGATGATGACCTCCTCCTCAGGAAAATATGATGATGCAGCTGAAAAATGCTGAGGAGGTCCAACACTTAGAAAAAATGGGCAAGAAGATAAAGGCTTCAAATGAAGAAACCTCCTGATCATGACAAATCAACCCCAGGTCAAAATGAGTGCTAACAGGCTGAATCTGCCTGTGCATTAGAACTGGCAAACCCTAATGCTGATTCAGAAGAAAAAACCAACAAATTGGCGACTCTACTGGGGAAAGAGAGAGTCAAGTAACCTGAGGGCTGGAAAATCTAGTTTCCAGTGAAGTTGTTGCAGCAAAAAGGAACCATGTGGTGCTCTGCTGGGGTGATGAATCCAGAAAACAAAAGTACCTTGCTGACATTCTATCCTCTCTCTGAGAGGTGGCGACTCTGTTGAAAGAACCTATCAGTGCTGCAATATATATCTAAGTATTCATCTTTGATTCAAAATGTTGAGTTTAGAACAGCAAGCCTGGTCGTGCTCTCAGAGAAGACCATTCTTTATTGAAAGATATAAAGCCCTAAATTTCACAAGGATATATGGTTACCCAAATATTATTCCCAATAAAATTAGAAGATGTTTTCCAAAATATAGTGGATCAGATTTTGAATCGGCAAACAAACATCTACAAAGATTTTGTAATTTAATAGAAGATTATGAGGTAGAGGATGAAGATGTAGTAATGAGACTCTTTGTTCAGTCATTAGAAGATGATGCTAGGATATGGTTTTCAGACCTGCCTATTTGTTCAGTTTCTTCATGGATAGATTTAGAAGTTGCATTCCTAGGGCAGTTTGGTGAAAGGTTTGATGTGGCCTCATTGATCATATATTTTATGAATATCCAAAGGGAAGATGAGGAACTAGTTCCAGCGTTTAATCTTAGGTTTATTAAATTGCTCAGGCATATCCCTGAATATATGAGACCTAATAATGCATTGTGCTTGACAATTTATTTGGCTGCATTTGATGAAGAAATGAGTTATCTGTTGAGAGATAAAGAACCAGTCACACTTCACCAGGCTTTCCAATTTGCTATGGACATAGAAAACAATGAGAAATATGGAATGCCAGTAGGTTTCATGGCTGCAAGTTGTCAAAGCAGTTATCAAAGTGAATATATTTCAGCTCTCCCAGCATATGCATTGAGAGATGATTGTATAGAGGGAAATATATTTCAGAATAATGTGTGCAGCCACAATGTGATGCATGAAGAAAATGTTGTAGAAAATGTAAGCACATCTTGTAATAATGAAAACAAAGATTGTTATCAGCCTTTAGAAGACAAGCCTATAGACACAAGGTGCCCTCCAATTGATCAAATGAGAGACATACATGAAGTTGTGTCTTGCAGCAGTGTGCATATCTCAGTTATGCCTGATTATTTATATGAAGTGGATATGCAAAGCTTCACTCTGAATATAGAAAACATTGATTCAAGGGATGGCGGTGAATATGCTAGTGATTGCCAGCATTCAAATGCATATGTGAGCCTTTCAGATGATGAAATATATTTGGATGCTGATTATGAATGTTTCCTTGAAGATTTTTGCCACCTTCATAATGTAGAGGTTGAAAACTTTGCTTTTGATTATCAGGGCACTGGTGACGATAAAAAACAAGGTCACTGTTCAGAGGTGGATGGGAAAATTACAGATGTGTGTGCTCATATAGTTGGGGATAGTGTTGGTTGCAGGGGTGACTATGAAGCTTTCAGTGTAGGGCTGCATTCTGAGTTATTTCTACCTTCTCTTGAGACATTTTAGGTGGACATTAATGACAAAACTGTCGTGCATGATGATGATGGATATCTGTATGTTCATCAAGATAATTTTGATTATGAGATGTTGCTTGTGCCTGAATATTGCATGTTTGATACAGAGGAGCTCTTATTTTTTGAGGAAGGGCAGAATTCTGATGTGGATTCATTTGTTTCATGTGAGTCTGTTATTTTTCCAAGCAACATCAGTGACTCATATGATGATGACATTCTACAACTGATAATAATATATGCTGATGAAGCTAATTGTAGATTTGTTGAAGAAAAAGAAATGAGCAGCAACACAAATAATTGCCAAGGGGCTTGCTGCAGACAGTTAAATGCTTTTAGGCTTCATTTGAAGAAATCAAAAGAAAATCAGGTGTTTGACAAAGGAAAAGTCTAGTTTTTCCTTTTTGGTGGCCCTGGGCCACCATGGTTATTTTGAAATAATGTGTTTGATGATGCAGATTGGTGCAAGTTTGACTCTATGCCCAATGGATAGGGGACTGGTCTGCATCCCAGAGATCTGGGGTTCTCGCTGCAGTCTTGCACCTGCACATCCCCAATCAGAGCCACTGTTGGTGCCTGAATTGACTGTCAATTTCTGAGCAATTTTTCATGCAGGCACCTTCCCAAAAAATCCAAAAAAGTTTTAAGTTTTTGGGCCCCTCAGTATTTTTCAGCATTTGTATCATATTTCTTGAGGAGGTGGTCTTCATGTTTTCTCCATCGGCATGAGTTTGTTTTTGTGTCTTCGAACTTTCGGTTTGAACTTGAACCCTTTTCTCAACGGTTCAAGGTTCAATGGTTCGATGCTTTGTGATTTTGGTCTCGGCCGAAGTGTTTTGCCAATAGAATATTGTTTTGGAGGTTTGAACCTCGCTATTGAACCATCGAGTTGAACCAGTTCATCGGTTCAACGGGTTCGCGGGGTTAAAATTGTGTTGCTGAAGAGGAAGTGTTTTGTTCGGCCATCAAAGTGACTTGCATATCGGGTTCAAAGTGGAAGATACATTGAGGGAATATTCTGTAGAATATCCTGTGTTTGTATGTGTAGGAATGAATGTATGTCAATATACATTGGGTCATATACAAAGGAAAAATATATAAGGGCGCAAATATACATTTGCTACAGTGCTGCGAAGGAGATGCATGTGGTGGAGCTTGCGGATATGCAAAGGAACAAAATATACAATGGCCGATATACAAGTGATGGGGCCCACCAGTTGTATATACAAGCAAAGATACAAAGGTCAAGATACAAGCCGGACCCAAATAAGTTTCCAATCTGCTTCATAAAGGTTTGGGGTCCGCCTTGTATATCAAACAGTTGTATATGCATATACAAGGGATTTCTTAGTTGGGCCGATAGTGGATGTTTGGCCGATGAGGTGTCATCGGCGTGTGTCTCGCTGATGGAGGGTTTTGGAATGAACATCGGTGTAACAGATTTCATCGGCAGGCTTCATTTCTGTTTGGCCGATATGGATGGTCTGGCCGACGAGAGATTGAAAGGTGTGTGTCGTCATCGGCGTGTGTCTAGCTAACGAAGGGGCAAAGTCTGGCTTGTTGATGTATCGGTGTGACTCGACGTATCGGCGGGGAAGCTTTTGGATTGGCTGATGGTGTTGGTCACACCGATGAAGGGAATGTGGAGTTCACGGTCGGTGAGACCATTGGCATCGGTGAGGGAGATTTGTGCTGGCTCGATGGTTCATCTCTGGCTGAAGATGGGGAATGCGAAGGTGTTGTCGGTGTGACTGAAGGCATCGGCAAAGGAGATTTGAGCTTGGCCGATGGTAGAGGTTTGGCCGATGGGCTTTTGGTGATGGGTCGTGTGTCGAGTGTAGCAAAAGGTGCTCGACACCTATTATGCATGTGGCTGCATTTATAAAGTGGTAAGGGGCTCTCCGCACCATGCATGTGGGATTAATCTCCCTGTATTATTTTAAACCTATGGTGAAGTGCGTTTTGGCAGGAAGCTCCATTTTGATTGCTGCGACGGTTTCCAAGTGAAACGCGGGTGGTTGAGCCATCAATGGGTGACACGACAAATAATCAAACTGCTCGATTATGAATGAGGACTTCTAGATGGCAGCGCAAGGCTCGAGGCCTCCCTTGTCTGCTGCATTGATGACTTCTGAGCGCCATTCTTTCTGATGGATGTATCTAGCAGATTTTTGAATTTTGGTCATGTAATTAATGCTGAGTACGCTTCCCTCTAGCTGTTTTTAAAGCTGGAAGTGTTACTCATTTTAGGTTGTTGAAAGCTGAACATTTTTGGCTCTGTAATGCAATACAGCTGATTTGGTTGTTCTGTGCAGCAAAACTTGTGAGTTTATGTATCTCCTGTTGTATGTTTTTGGTATGAATCCACTGATTTCATGGTCAATCTTATATGAATAATGCTATGTTTGCATGTGTTATGCTAATTCTGTCTCCAATTTTGCATGTATCTTTCTTCTGAGTCTAGGTATTCAAGGAATGTCTAGGATTCTAGAACATAGAATTCCTGTGTTAAATGTTTAATCTTTTAAATTCTGCTCAAGGGGTAGATTAAACTATTTTTAGATTGAATATTGGGAAGGGTATACTGCAATAGGGATGCCATAAGTATAGATAGCTTAACACTCTGTATTGGGAGATATCTGTAAGGTAGGTATCATGTGTATCCCCTTGAAATCCAGTTTTAGTTGTTCATGCTGATCATTCATAGGTGTATGTCTACTGACTCCAGGCCCTACATAGGCACCAATCTTGCTTTGTGTTTGTGTTATAACCATGTCCAGCTTTGCATCCAAACATCAAATCAACTCATTTCATATATTCCACCTGTTAGTTGTAGGAGTAGGATTAGGAACCCCCTGCATGCTCTCATACCCAACCAGACATATATGTCCAAGAATGTTGCCCACCTTGTGATCTATCACGCAGATCTTGGTCCACACATGAGAGTATTCTGTCTGTTGTTGTCAAGTTAGATCTTTCTATCTTTGAGCTAGTCAAGGTTACATCTTGAGTTATAGGGATACCCCCCTTGGTGCAACAGAACCAGAAGTGATGGGGAGGCAGCTCACGCAACCTCTTGTATTTAGTTGGCTGAATCTGCCTGTGCATTAGAACTGGCAAACCCTAATGTTGATTCAGAAGAAAAAACCAACAGCTGGCATGAATTTTAAATTTTTTTTGGATTCATTAGTTAGCGCTAAAGTCGGCGTTTCTAACTCTGACCTTTGCACCAACTTTTACCCATAAATGTAATCTCTTTGGGAAGTCAAAACCAGCACCAAGTGTGCGTAATTTAGAGCCATCATCATCCTTAAACCCTAAACCCTCAAGCCTCAAGCCTCAACACTATACCTTAAACCCTAATCCCTCAACCCTCAACCCTAATCTTAAACCTAAACTTAAAGCTTCCACTCATTCCACCATCCTCAAGGGATCCAGAAATGCAAAATTAGATGCCTCTACTGATAAAGCCAACAAATCTACCATCATTCATCCACTATCCTACATACCCTCCACATACCATCCCTATGGTCTATGCTTTGGGATAAGTTAGACATAATCCACATCATAATCCACTATTTTTCGTGCATAATCCACATCATAATCCACTTTTCTCCCCTTTAGAATCCATGTCATAATCCACTATCTGCCTAATCCATTTTCCTTCCATGTATCCCTTACCAACATTGATGAGGGCACTTGACATGGTCCATGCGCGAGGACGTCATTCTCTAATGGGACTATAACCTTTCAGTGCAGTGTAACACAACCTTCAACCCTCAACCCTAAACACTATACCTTAAACCCTAATGCCTCTACCCTAAACCCTAATCCTTCAACCGTAAACGCTATCCCTAAAGCCTAAAGCCTCAACCCTTAAACCTTAAACCCTAAACCCTATCCCTAAACCCTCAACCCTAAACACTATGCCTTAAACTCTAATCCATCAACAATAAACCCTAAACCATCAACCCTAAACACTATATCTTAAACTCTAATCCCTCAACACTAAACCCTAATCCCTCAACTCTCAACCCTAATCTTAAAGCTAAACTTAAAGCTTCCACTCATTCAACCATCCCCAAGGGATCCAGAAATGCAAAATTAGATGCCTCTACTGATAAAGCCAAACATCCTAAGGGCTGTCATGCCTTGGGACATAAAAACAAAGAGTCAAAGAAAAATCAATCCAAAATTTTATCCAAGCCCATACCTCCACAAGCAAAGTCCAAAACCAAAATGGTATGGGTACCTAAGAAACAAGAAATCAAGTTAAATGTGGTATCTACCTCTAAAAAATCCCAACCATCTACTTCCATCTCAAATTCCCATTCTGCTCAAAAGTGTCAAAACATTCCATCCCACAAGAAAAACAAAAGTAATAAAATGCCTAAGTCTATGTGGGTTCCTAAAGCCCTTCATCATCCATCTCCTAAGAAAACTTCACCATTGCACCCTACACCACCTTCGCATCACAAGCTTCAACTTTTATGGGGATGTGTGCAAGCATTGGTTATGGTTCCCTTCCATTCCATAATAAATCTAACATCATTCATCCACTATCCTACATGCCCTCCACATACCATCCCTATGGTCCATGCTTTGGCATAAGTTCGACATAATCCACATCATAATCCACTATTTTCCCTACATAATCCACGTCATAATACACTTTTGTCCCCTCTAGAATCCACATCATAATCCACTATCTACCTAATCCATTTGCCTTCCATGTATCCCTTACCAACATCGATGAGGGCACTATCCCTAAACCGTCAACCTTATCCCTAAACCCTCAACCCTAAACACTATACCTTAAACTCTAATCCCTCAACATTAAACCTTAAACCCTCAACCCTAAACACTATATCTTAAACTCTAATCCCTCATTACTAAACCCTAATTCCTCAACCCTAAACCCTAATCCCTTATTGTTAAACCTTAAACCCTATCCCTAAAGCCTCAACCCTCAACACTTGAACCTTAAATCCTAAACCCTATCCCTAAACCCTCAACCCTAAATAGTACTATGCCTTAAACCCTAATCCCTCAACTCTAAATAGTAATCCCTAAACCCTAAACCCTCAACCCTCAACACTATACCTTAAACCCTAATCTCTCAACCCTCAACCCTCAACCCTAATATTAAACCTAAACTTAAAGCTGCCACTCATTCCACCATCTTCAAGGGATCCAGAAATGCAAAATTAGATGCCTCTACTGATAAAGCCAATAAATCTACCATCATTCATCCACTATCCTACATACCCTCCACATACCATCCATATGGTCCATGCTTTGGCATAAGTCAGACATAATCCACATCATAATCCACTATTGTCCCTACATAATCCACATCATAATCCACTTTTCTCCCCTCTAGAATCCACGTCATAATCCACTATCTGCCTAATCCATTTGCCTTCCATGTATCCCTTACCAACATCGATGAGGGCACTCAACATGGTCCATGAGTGAGGACATCATTCTCTAATTGGACTATAACCTTTCAGTACATCGTAACGCAACCTTCAACCCTCAACCCTAAACACTATACCTTAAACCCTAATCCCTCTACCCTAAACCCTAATTCCTCAACCATAAACGCTATCCCTAAAGCCTGAAGCCTCAACCCTTAAACCTTAAATTGTCAACCCTATACCTAAACCCTCAACCCTAAACACTATACCTTAAACTCTAATCCCTCAACCCTAAACAGTATACCTTAAACTCTACAATCCACATCATAAATCACTATCTGCCTAATCCATTTGCCTTCCATGTATCCCTTACCAACATCGATGAGGGCACTGGACATGGTCCATGCACGAGGACATCATTCTCTAATGGGACTATAAGCCTCAACTCTAAACCCTAATCCCTCAACTTTAAACCGTAATCCCTAAACCCTCAACCCTAAACCCTAAAACTTGTTGGGAGAAGAAAATTTAACAATTTTTCTGTAATTCTATCCATTCCCTTTTCAACCAAGATCAGAACATTATACCCTTAATCTCATAATAGTAATCAATTGTGTTACAAAATCCATAATTAACCTATGTCTTGCACATCCATTCGATGAATTGTACCCTTTGCCTTTCCTCAGAACATATCGGCCCAATGTGACCCCATCATTGGAACCTTTCACTTTGCTATACCGATGACTCGATAAAGATATAGTATCACTATATTGGCAAAACAATGATCTATCGGGGTAACCTTTGAGGTCATCCCACCAATAGATCAACAAAATGGAATAAAATGAGCTTATCAGGATAACATGCAGACATCGGTGGAAACCACATCATGGTTCCACTGATAGGCTGATAAAGTTGGTAGAAGAAGGTTATATCACTGTAACATGTGGATTTCATTGGAATACATATTACACCCTCACCAATGACCCGATATACATCCATAGTCTATTATAATTAACATTAGATTACTTCTGATAATAAAAAAATGTATAAAAAACTATGTGAACAATACCTTGTGGAGTTAATAAAGTGCAACCATGAACTTGTGTACAACATAAAAATCACTACAAGTGTTATTATAGGTATAACATGTAAAGAAATCTCTTATTTGGAAGCAATAATCTTTCCTCTCTCCAAGCAAAAGTTCCCCAAAATCTGTATACCTTGAATCTTGAAATATGTTTTGGAAAAACCTTAAACATACATCGGAGATTTTTTTATAGCTGCATTATTTTTAGTTTTTAGCATGCACCACATAAAAGGAAAAATGATTTATTTCTCTAAATAATATAAGATTTTTAAAAAACCATGTATTGATAACTGCTAAAGATATTGGGAAACCAAAAATCTCTTCTTTTTCAACTAAAACTAGTTCAATTTAAGGAGACTTCCTAGGAGACCATTTTTCATTCAAGGTTATTGCATATTTCCTCTCAATTTTCTTTCCCATATAAGGAATCTCAACAAAATGATTTTCACTTTTTCATAATAAAATGTATTTATTTAATTTAATTTAGTTCATGTATTAATGTTTATTTAAGATTAAAATTGGTTTAAAGGATTAAAAAAGTGAAAGTTTAATAATGCATGCTTAATTAAATGTTTAGATGTACTTCTTAGTTAGCTTGAGAGGGCGTTGCCATTCACCTTATCATCTAGAATCCTTGTGGATTGGGTTACCTATAGAGGTAACACTCCTTTAGATGTCATGCATGTTGGTGGCTTTGTCTTATGTTTAGCTTTCTTCACCAACATAGGGTATGTCACATGTGGATACATGGTCAAAAGATAGTTTCTAAAAGTCTTAAAAATGCATTTAAGACCACAAAAAAATTGTGATGGATATGAAGTCATAAGAACTACCAAGTTTTTGACACCTCACAACTCTATAATATAAATTTTGAAAGTCTGCCAAAAAACTTCTTCCCGCTGAAATGAAAAATCTAAAACAAAAAATAATCAATCTTTCTTCACCAACATAGGGTGTGTCACATGTGGATGCATGGTCAAAA